>JAWWNJ010000014.1:0-2640309 GCA_037176885.1 Favolaschia claudopus
TGGGTGCCCCCGTAACCAGCGCTGCACGCACCACCAACACGTCTAAGAAGGCCGGAGGGGAGCGGCAGCAGCTCAAACAGGAACGCCGGACGAAACAACTCGCAGAGGGGCGGCAGACGCTAAGCGCTGTAACCGTACGATACACACTGCCGCATAGACGATACGAGTGGATACGATACGGCAGAATATGGATACAGATACGGTCGCGGCGTATTCCACCGTATCTGATTATGATTACGGCTTGATTTTCCCGCTTAAAATGGCCTGCCGGCCGACTCTGGAAGGGTCAAATCAGTATCAATCAACACCAATATCTGTTGCCGATTGGTCGGAGGGCCAGGGCATGGATTTTCGCAGTGTTTCGGGCATCCCGGCCTGATGATCGCTTTTGGCATTCTCCGAATCCAATGATCTTGTACGGAGATCTCACTTTATGAGGGTATGAAGTGATTAGGGACGATCTGGGTGGGAAGTGAGAACCCAAGGGGCATATTTCTTGCACCGCGGCTGTGTGTTTTGTTTCTGGAGAAAAATAATCAGATATATTAAAATATAATCTGCAAAATACGGATACGATACGATACAGATACGATACGCCGCCGGAGAGTTCAAAAAATACGACGAAAGAATATGGATACGATACGGAAAATTCATATCGTATCGTAATTATGGCCAGCACTAGGATGGATATCCCACGTTATATCCGAATTTTTAACCAGCCCTTGCGTCCCCAGAGCGAATTTTTCATTCGAATCGGACCAGGGTGCGGCCAGATTTTGGGCATAATTTATCCCAATTGAATTTTTTGCCGGCAGGCATCATAGGTGGTTGTCGGGGGTCCTCCATCGGCTTTAATCGGTTTGCCATCACTTTTAGTGCGTATTGATCACGTGCATGCCACGCTCACTCTCCGCCACGATGATCGACGCTCCATTTGCTCTTCCTAGTCTCAATCTAACCCATTCTCCCTTTCATGAAGTACTTAACACCAACTACGTTCCTAATGATGCTGAGATCGAGCTAATCGGTGCTCATCTGGCTCCCCACGACGCTGAACTATCCCGCCTCGAGTCTATCATAGCCGCCCTCGCAATCCAGCGAGATCGAGTCCTCAACTACGTCGCCCCACACCGCGCACTCACTTCTAAAGGTCGTCGCATCCCGCAGGACATTCTCGAGCAAATTTTTCTTGCTTGCCTTCCGACTCATCGGAATGCTCTCATGCATTCGACCGAGCCGCCCTTGGTGTTGGCGCGTGTGTGCAGCTCTTGGAGATTCATAGCCTTTTCCACCCCAAAATTGTGGGCTTCTCTCCATATCCCTGCGAACACTATCGGCACTAGAGCAAAGATGGTGGCGATGGTGGAATGGCTTGAGCGATCAGCTCCTCACCCTTTGATGTTGTCTGTGAACATCGCGAATTCCTTTGAAACCTCAGTTCTATCGTCCCCTTCTCCCATTCGCCCACCGGTGGTCAAGACTTCGTCTGTCAATGCCGAACATCCATACCCTTTTCTTGCTTTCCAACGCTTCCGGACCACTGTTGACTGATCTGGACATTGTTTTTGCCCCACGGTGGTACTCGGATTTGACTTTCCGGGGTTTTCCAGCAATCCGTCGGATGTCAATATCAGGGGATGGTCTGGCTGGTGTTCCAACGTCGATGTTGATTGATCGCCCGGTGCATGTGACGCACCTGAACCTCAGCGACACCATTAAGAATCCTCCTCAGCATACCCGTTCTTACTTATCGAGTCCAGGAATCTACGAGCTCGTCAAAATGTGCCAAAATCAGCTTATTTCCCTCCAAATATCTACTTGGGGATTTGACGGGCTGGGACTGCACGACTCTCTGAGTGTAGTTCGAGCACCCTGTCTTCAGTTCCTCTCCATCACAACTGCGGAAGATTACTGTTATTCGCGGGAACTTGCAATCCTGCTGGTGCATCTACAATTGCCGCAGCTCAATTCCCTCCATCTCCCATCTTATAACAGAAGAACCGGTCAATTTGACAACTTAGTGCTTCACCTGACCCAACACTCGCCATCCCTTTGTGATGTTGACTTTGGGATGGAATCCAATTCATTACCGGATGCTCTTAGAGTTTTGATCACGCAACTATCGCCAACTCTCCGCCGCTTAACAATCCGCAAAACCACTCTGTATTACGCGGAGACCACGGAGTGGCCACTCGATCTTGCGGCGTTTGCGCCCAGGGCAATCCTTCCCAATCTGTGGTCATTGGAGACACTGCAGATCCTTGGCGGGGTCAAAGTGACTAACCAATCCGCATGGATAGAGTTTGTCAACGCCCATCTGGAGTATAAAACCTCGTTGCGGAATTTTCGTCTCTCGATTCTAGGTGAACCTCCAATGGTGATGCCTAGACCAGAAGCCTTCCGTGGAATGGACGTAGCCGTTACCTACACTGTGACCGAGATGTGACTCCCGGGTACTAGTTACGTCTAAACGGCTAGATATGTCAATAGGGGTGTGTGTGTGTGTGTGGAAAATGTGTGCTTGTAATAATATGTACAGTGCCCACCATCACTTCTCCAACACCACCATTTCATAGTCAAATAATTTTCTGTAATTTATTTCCTTTTTTCTGGGCCAGGAAACCGGTCAAAAGAATGCGATTGGCGTCGAGAACCCATTTTTTCCCACGGTGTTTCACTTTTTTCGGGTCTGAAAAAAAAATAAAACAGTGTTTTGGACAGGAATTTCGCATGGATTCAACCCAATTCGAGTCTCGTAGCCGAGGCTGCCATGCCCCAAATAGGTGATTGCACTGAGTTGTGTCTGTTGTGTCGGCAAAGCCCGGGTTTCACGTGACTCTAACCCTGCCTTATCATGGCTGGTTATAGCAATTAGTAATGATTTGATCCCATCATTAGGGTTTGTTTCACTTTTTCCGAGGTGAGGAAACAAAAAGTGATCCGATTGCCCTGCAAACCACAAGGTGCATTGCTACACATCTCTACACTGTTTTTAAGTTTACCTGTGATGACGGCATAATGTAGTAGCGACTTCAACTTTTGATGCCGTTCCCTGCCAAATCGGGAACCGTGACGTGGTGACGGGCACTGTATATGTGTTGACCTTGTACATTTAAATATGATTTTTAATGCCGGTGCCCGCTTACAGAAAGGGGGGAGCTTGCGCAATTCCGAGTTGCGTTGGTCTCGCGCTGGACTCGGCCAACAACGTCATGGACCTCTCGGATAGTGTTGCCGTCGAGCTGAGTTGGACTCGTCATTTAGAGTTACTCACAGCGGCGTTTCCTCAATTTATGGGCCCAACAAGTTAATTGTTAAGTGCTAAGTTTGTAGTTAGAAATATTTCGCGGAAAAATGTTGCGTAAATAGCCTGTCACGTGACCGCGTAATTTCCTTATATGGAAATTTTGGATCGCTATTTACCTAACGTTTTTGTGCGAAATTTTTCCAACTAGAAACTTTGCACTTAACAATTAACTTGTCGGGCTGATAAATTGAGGAAACGCCGCTGTGACTCCGGGAGCGAAACTGGAACTGGAACTGATGGGAAGTGGAAGTGATGGGTGACAATCAGTCACTAATCAGTGATTATTTCTGACAGGTGTCAGGATTAACCCGACCAAACTGCCAGCTCATCACGATGTGCGCTACATCCCGCCATCCCGCCTCCTTTCCCGCCTTGTCAGTTCCGACTCATCAGGAGCTCCCTTTGCCCAGATAACTCGAGAAATAGCATGAGATTATGAATCTACTGTACTATTCCGACCGGTTGTTCACATAACGGGTAACGGCCGGGTGTGAACTGAACAATTTTGGTCTCCGTAACGCATAACAGCGCCTTTTTCGGCCCAAAAAGGCAACAAAATGTCAAAATTTTCGCTCCGGCATTCGCCGCAGCACCATATATGGTAATTTTTGCTTGATTGCCGGCCGGTGAACAATGTTCCCAGTGAACAATTAGGCTAACGCGTAACGCCCAGTGAACAACCGGTCGGAATAGTACAGTATACTGTCAGTACAAAGTGCGCCAATGAACTACTGAGGAACGGGCTTGTTGCAGAGCTCGCTGTTGCCGTCGATGAGCGGGAGACAGTTGGCACACGGCGTCGGTTGTCTCCGGACAGTCCGAGGACTCCCTTACATAACTGCATCACTTCCACCATCACTTCCACTTCCCATCAGTTCCCGCTCCCGGAGTAACTCTTAGCTCACCTCGGACACCGAGTTGATGGACTCGACAACTCGAGTCTATTAGTCGAGTTACGACTCGACGTCAGTCTGATTGACACCATCAATTTCCCATCCGCACAATGGCCTGATGATCAATCACAGCCACCCTCCCGAAATTGCTCGCCGCAAGTCATATTGTATTCTGCGGCCTTGCACAACTCAGAAAAATATGCAATGTCTTCAGGATAGTGACAGACCTCTTCGAGATCGTTGTGCATTTTTTTTTTTTGATATGCTGAGCAACTCCCAGACTCGGTCCTGAATAAATACTTGAGTAGACTGCTTAGTCGCTCGTTTTGGCCGAAAAAAAATGGATCTGAGTCTCGGAGTTTGAATACCGGATACTTGGACGGGTGCTCACTGGGATTTTACGATGCTCTGGACCGAAATGGATGTTTTGCGCCGTGGATTTGTGCCGACGGGGACATTCTAGAATTTGGGAGGGTGGGACCCGTCTTAGACCTCGTTTTGGACGACATATCGTACTTGGACCGTGTATCTCCAACGACATCTTGCTTTCATCGCTTTCGGCTTCAGGCTGCGATTCAATGTTCGGGGTTTCTGCTGGGGGTCCGTTGACTGGTTCTGTCACATCCATCTCGGTCTCATCAGGCTGGGAGCGTGGTCCAGACAAGTCGTCCGGTTTGCTTATCGAGCTCGGTCCGCTATTGGTTTCCGGTGCACGAGCGGCTGTATTCTCAACCATGCACTGATAGAAACTGCGCAAGTCAAAGGGACGTGTGCAGCCAGAAAGGTAGCGATAGCTGAAGAATTCTTGGGACTATGTAACCTAGTATTAGAGCCTTTGCGGTGAGCCGCCACACGAACTGGCGGCTCGTGCCACACAACGACTGCTGATGCTACTGGGCCAAGTTAGCCACCTTGAGATGTCCTTCATAACAGCTGCTCAGGGTGGCTTACTTGAGACCCGGTGCTTAGTGGGTCGTGAGAAAAATTAGCCGCCAGCAGCTACCGCAAAGGCTCTATTGAGGTCAGCGCTGGCGGCTGAAACCAAATTGAGTTACAGTCGAAGCTGTCATAACCCATAGCTTTCATAACCGATAATCTGCCTTAACCCATACATTTTTGGGCGGTTTTTGCCGACTTTTGGCTGGGATAACCCATAAATCCAGTGACCGTCCTATAGGCCTTAAAAGTGGGTCGGCGGACCCTAAAGCACTTTTAAAGGGCAAAGGCCTATAGCTATAAGGCTTTATAGGCCTATAAATGTCACGTGTTAGCGCTTGGACCAAGCCTCGAGCTGCAATTATTTTTGGAAGAAAAACCTTTGAAAACACAGCAGAATCAACCTTCAGACGAAATGAACCGCTGTTCAGCACCTTAGCTAGTGCCACTCACCCCGCTCGCTGCTTCTGTTGACTGGAGCAAAGACATGTGACTTTATAGCCCTCTTTAAGGCCTTCAGACTTGTTCGACGAATGCTATAGGCCTCATTATAGCCCACTTATAGGGCTATAGCTTTTAAGGCCTTTGCCCTTCGGCCGGTCACTGCATAAATCTGCCATAACCCATAGGTTTTGAGCTCCACCGAGGCCTATGGTTTATGACAGCTTTGACTGTAATCACATACCACGGAGTGTTATCTTCAGTTACAGTCATCTCAACACCACCAGGATCAACGCGTAGCTTTAGATGCATCTAAACCGCGGAGTCAGCTTCAAACACCAACAAAAGTAAAAAAACCACCTCTCCCTCGATCTGAAGTCGCTGCAAGACCTCAATTATACTGTGCGGTGGGTTATCATTAACCTCGTTCAGACTTAGCAGCACACCACGGCGCTCAGTCATGGGGAACGCGTTATTTTCTGTCAGTCGTCGCAGAGCCAAAGCGTCCTGAACTGAACGATATGCGTCTCGACTGATACGGATGAGATACTTTTCGCTTTGTATCCTATACCATGCCAACTATCCACGTTTCAGGCGTACTGAGGCGGCATCACGCTGAATGTCAATGGGAGGGGGGTCGAGGCTGCGCATCGCCTGCTCTGCGCTATCGCCACGGTATTTGGTTCGACTGAACAACTCGTCAGGGGTCATATCGAGTTCAAGTCCTGCCAGCTGAAGCGCATTCAATGCGCCCCACCAGATCTCCCGACCGAGACGATTAGCTCGAGCGTGAGCGTCGCCGAGCACAGTGGCACCGTGTTGGGCAAAGTTGAGCTGCTTGAGCTTATGACTGACGGGCGCTCCTTGATTCATGAAGAAGACTGGGGGAACGGCGGACACGGAAGCGACACGCGACGTCCCCACCTCGCTTGGATAAGCAACAAAGAACATGCGGTTCTCGGGAGAAACGATATCCACCAAAGCCTCGAGGGCTTCTGCGTCATGCCATTCCTTCAAGACCTCGTCGTCGTAAGTCGGTGAATAGCCAGAGTGCAGATCGTTTCCGCGGAAGATCAAATAGAGCACTAGCACCCCGGTTTCACGGACATACAGACCACATCTCCCAAACATGAAAGGGCCGGGATCCGAGCCTGTGCGACATAGATCAGCAACAAAGAGACTGCGCCCATGCAAATTGACTCACCGGGGGGAAGCTTGATCATAAGTATTCCAAACGTCCAATAAATCCAGGCATCAGACCCATCTGTATACCAGCGCCCTTGGACGAGGCCAATCTTATGAGCGAGGTTCCCTTTACCCGCGGATACGTTATATTGCAGTCCGGTGGCGCCAGGCAGCAGGCCCCCAAACACAAACACATTGTTCTCTGTAAGATGCCATTGCGCCATTTCCCACTCAAACTTTGAGAGTGAGCAGGGCATAATGAGCTGCTGCAGCCGATGGATTATGCGCAGTGCGCCGCTGATGAGCGTGGTTGCTTCCGGAGTCGCAGTTTGTACGGCGGGCAAGAACACCCCGCGACCTTCACCCTTGCCCACCGTCGGGCCCAGGTTGAATGAACCGCAAGTTGAATCCTTCGGCTGGTGCTTGGCCGAGCGGTCATTGGGTTTGAGCCCGAGCTTGCACAGGGAATGAATGGACGGCTCATCCGTGCGGTTGGGATTACAGTCGTCACTGTCTTAAACCATACCCTTCGGGAGAGCCTTGAGGGTATGGGTTATCGCAGTGTATGGGTTTCGGAAGGGATCAGAGGCAGTGTTACATCACGTGGAGCGTGAGATATTGCCATATATGGTGCGCGGAGGGCCAACATCTTCGACTGATTGTCAGATGGGAAGAGATTCACTGCCAATTAGCTCATGTTTGAGCGTAAACATGGCCGAAATAGGCCCTTTCCCTCTTGAATGTGCCGCTTGACATCACTTATGATCCAGATTCACCCAAAAACATGTAAAATTGATGGCTCCATACGGAAATTCTATGGGTTATGGTCTCTGGTGCGGGCATGGGTTATGGAGTATGAGAGAGTTATGGGTTATGACCTCCAATTTAGCGGTAACCAACTCGGTGGGGCCTAAAAAGTATGGATTACAGCAGAGTATGGGTTTCCGCAGGTATGGTTTAAGACAGTGATGACTGTACTTCCGAAAGACAAGACATAGAGCTCCTTCTCAAGTGTTTGAACCTCAGGTCTGACACCGAACATCTCAAGCGAAGCGCTGCTGTGTGCGACAGCACAAGTGACGGTATTGAGTGGATCACCATCAATGCGTTGAATGAACGGTATCCCGAGTGGCATTTGAGTCATACCGGGCAGGGGACAAGCAGTGTATCGACGGTCTTCGAGTACCGCATCGATATTGGGGGGTTTTATAGTGCATAAAAGTCGCTGACGCAAGAGAGGTTTGTCGGCGACACGAAAGTCACTATAGTATGCAAAGCCGCGCCGGTAGCGGGTATCTTCTGCTAGATTAAAGACGGGAGCCTTCGGGTATGCATAACCCGTAGGGGCAAGAGGACACGGAGGGGGGGGGGCGGGGGGGGGGGGGGGGGGGGGGGGGGGGGGGGGGGGGGGGGGGGGGGGGGTAAGCTGCTGGGCAAGGTCGGGGGCAGCAACAGATACATATTCATTTTGATGCCAGACAAATGTTTCTAGCGGAGGCATGACTGGCTTAACACCACCTATCGGCATCCCATAGTACAATGGCGCCTCCTCAGTCTCTGGCAGCATATAGGTCAGCATTATCTTAACAGACAAGAGAAAACCCGCACCTGCACTCAAGTCAACAGGTACAGCAGAGGCCAGCAGATTTAGGGCATTATTCAGTTACATGCACCAACTCAACAAAAGTGCACGCACTCGCAGCCATTTCTTCATCTATACGCTGCATGCCCTCTACATCGTCGCTGACAGCGGCTATTGGGGCCTCAATTCCTTGCAGAATTGGCCGGAAGATCTCTTGGTTTGTAGGAGGGACAATAGCAGTCAGTGTGTTCTTGAGCTCGGTGAGGAGGGCAGCATTGGGGGATGAGGGTTCCATGGTCAAAAGTCGACCAGAAGCTTATAACCGAAGCAGAGGCAGACTACATTCACTTCCAATTCCATACCCGCAGGGTTTTACGTTGAAATGCATCATACGCTTTACGATCCCCCGTCGGGCCCAACGTCTACGAATGCTCTACGACTCTATTCCGTTCACGGGCTACATCCCGCGAGGCCAAGCGTTTACATACGCCCTACGACTCTATTCTGTTTATATGTTTCTTCCCGCAAGGCCCAGCGTCAAGGAACGCTCTACGACTCAATTCTGTTTACGGGTTACGTCCCGCGAGGCCCAGCGTCTACGAACGCTCGACGACTCAATTCCGTTTACGAGTTACGTCCCGCGAGGCCCAGCGTCTATGAACGCTCTACGACGATATTCCATTTCCGGGTTACGTCCTGCGAGGCCCAGCGTCTAAGTACGAACGCTCTACGACGATATTCCGTTTCCAGGTTACGTCCTGCGAGGCCCAGCGTCTACAAACGTTCTACGACGATATTCCGTTTACGTCTTCATACCCGCGAGCGGATACATTCTCCGAGGGTCAGTGTCTACTCACGTCTTCCGATACCGTGCCAGCGTCTACGTACGCTCTACAATTACTTTCCGAATACTTTCTGATTCCATACCCCCAAGGTGCTATCTACAAACGCTTTCTGATTATATCCCTCTTGATCTTCATACCTACTTCTACTTAAGATGCTGTACCTGCGAGCGGTTACCTTTCCCCAAGTGTCAGCGCATCCGCACGCTCTACGATTTTATTCTATTTACGATTCCATGTCCGCGAAGGTCAGCGTCACCCCCACGCTCTATGACTTCATTTTGTTCATCACTCCATACCCGTGAGTGGCTGCATCCTGCGATGTCTCTGGACGCTTTCCCATCATATCCCGTTTGATTTCATGCCTACTCTCTTCACGACTCCATACCCGAGCGGTACATCCCGCAGTTAGCGAGCGACTTAGCATGCTTCTCCAGTTGTTTTCGGTCAAATTCATGCCTCCACCGGTTTACCATTCCATACCTGCAAGCGATCATGCACTGCCTAAGGTTATGCTTCGCAATCAGATCATGCCGTTACGCCTCCCCCCTTCTCCATTACATCCAGGTCAAATCTTCTCCGATCCCATCCACAATCTCGAACCTGCGCCTGGTCGCTTTTCGATAACTCTACACTTGCGATTCCGCTTTCTGAATGTTCAAATCGTTGACCTGCACCTACACGTGCCAAGCATGACATCTAGGACTCGGAGTCGTTGGAATTGTTCGCCCACATATGTGTGTGTTGCAATTCTATGCCGCACCTGCACCCGTCGCTGTCCACCTAAGGCGCCTCCTCGTTACTCCCCATGATGTCATACGTGTCCTTCTTCCTTTCCGTCTACGCGACTACGTCTACCTTGTCTCAGCATCTCTGTGTGACTCTGCCACGGTCTACTTGGATCATGGCGTCCACACTCTGCATGTCTTTTGATATCTCTACTGATACGGTATACTGGCGTATCTCTGCCTCATCGCTTGCTTTATTCCATCCAGTTCATGTCCCGCATACAGCGGATACGGCGTGGCTCTTGTTTCATCGCAAATTGATCTATCCTACAGTATCTCGGAGCTAGAACACCACTCTGCTGATTGTAGATTCCTTCCCCGAACCTTTGTTCAGTGTTTACAATGAGTAATCATGATCATATAGTCGATGCGCCATGCAAACCGTGTATGATTGGTTCAATTCTGTCTGGACTATCCACATCCAAGTTTCCGCTTCTTGAACTCTCCTACCGGCTCTGATTGTGTCAACATGGAATTGCTGTACCGGATATAAATACCCAGCGGCTCCTCGAGACACCTCAATGGGTTATGTACGATGTTGCTTTGCCCGATGGTCCGGATATGATCTAGCTGTTTGGCTTCGACCAGCCTCGTCTGCTACGCAACTTGTGCCCCATCGACGACTGCTCACCACTGATCCCAATACCTCTCTTCCGCACGCTTCCTCCAGGGGCATGATGCGTTTTGCCGTATCGATTTGGGATGACGACGGCCAGTGTGGGGCTCCGTTCGGGGCTTCTATGAGCGCGGGTTTCCTCTACCGGGCACCGGCATACACAACCTACGTTGGGGGAGCTTGCTCCCCCTTTTATCCAGGCTGACAGCAAATGGGAATGGGGCTGTGCTTGAGCTTTGAATTTAACCGCAGACCAGGAGATGTGCTCACCGGATGGAATAATTCAAGTCAGACTGGAGGTTTGCAATTCGCACTTCAAGCTTCAAATTTTGAGCTGCATAGCGCCGCAGCGCGGCTTCCAGTGCCTCGTCCGAGGGAACTAAAATCGGTAAGCCAATATCTATGTGTTTCAAGATTACTCGCCTATTTTCTCTCCATATCCATTTTTCCCCGTTGGGTTCGGCATATGCGGACAGAGGTGAAACAACGGGAAAGTCCGTGTTGCAAATTCGGTCAACTTGAGCGCGCTTATATTGACGAGCAGCAGGGCACGGACCAAGTGGATGCGTCCAGTATTTACTCTACAAACGACGGAGCACGGACCAAGGTCCAAACAAGCGAAAGATATAAAGCAGGAGGTATTTATCTGACATTCCTCAGCTCAAAGTTTCGTAAGAGAACCTCGCTGATTCCGACCACCCAGATATTGCGAAACAACGGGACGACGCGCACCATTCAAAAAGGTACATCATTATCTATAGGAGAATCTTGCTGACCTCACTCCCACTTGAGGCTCGATACTGATGGCGGTGGGAAATAGCGGTATCCAGATACCGGCGGAGTTTGAATTGCCGGCCCGCTGGTCCCACCGCTCCGACCTCTCAATGCCAGCAATCAAGCAGCCATAAATTGCAGCGCTGGGCGAAATAATGGCAAGAGGCCGGTGCACAAATTACCTTGCTTGACAAGGTCTCTCCAACCTCATAATTAGCTAAGCAGCACATCGGATGCAACCCATTGATGCCCGTCCGATGCACAGCTTCGTAAATATTGACAATCAGGTCTGCGTCCTCATCGATCTCTTTCGATAACTAATCTACATCCATCTCTGTCTCTCTACTACGCATCTTGGTCCACCATTCCGTTGTTTTCTTATTCAACTCCTCCAACCTGTCATCTTCTGCTAACAGTGTCGGCTCATGTGCCTTGTGAAATAGCTCGTCATCGAAGTCTCGGAGCAGTCGAATAGTTTTCCCTTCCAGAACTCCTCGAGAGAGCAACATAGAGGTTGAATAAGTTCAGTCCTCCGGATGGCGGCTTTGCGATGTCCACAAGCACATGCCGCAGTGTTTGGCCTTGAGATCGATAATCTGTAAACGCATATGCTCCAGTGAGGGGGAACTGGCATCGTTTGACTGTTTTTTGCATGACTTTCCCTTCGCTGGATTGAACTTTCATGCGGTAGGTGGTCTTTGCTGGTTCAATGGGTATCACACCCTCCTCCAGGCCACTCAGTTGGCTTGCTCGTGTACGAGGTAGTCTCACGAGCACATACGCTGGCATCTTCTTCAACTGCACTATGGCTTCGTCTCCCACCGCCGGCTCGTCCGGGTCCAAGATTATATCAACAATCTCCCCTCTCGCGCCGTTCGTCAAGTCGAGATCTGTTTCAATATTATTCGTGACCATGATCTTCATGCCGATGGCCAATTCGATTTCGTTCGGCAAATCTTTCTGCATATTCTTCTGTTTTCTCCTTGATTTCTTGCAGAGATGTGCAGCTAAGTCATGACGTTCTACCAAGGTCAACGCACGGCCTTTGTATGTGTCTTGTGCTCGGCAAATATAAAGCTGTTTCATCTCTGTCTTGCACATTTTTCGGCCAGCCACCTCATTCCATTGAGTTCGTACTGCGTGCCGCGGGGTGACCAACGAGGCGGAGTTCCAGGGAGCCGAATCGAAGTCCATCTCAGTGTTGCCTTCGCGTCCGACTATCAGAGTCCGCAACATCGCGACATGGTGTTCCTGCACATTCCCGACGCGCAAATGCCGCAAAAAATCCAACCATACTGCATCTGTGACTCGCATTTGCTGCCTTAGAAGAACCACAGTGGTGAGTTCTTCGTAAATCATCCTCCCCACTTTTGATTCAATGGAGTCGTTGATAGTGTCGATTGGATAATATAAGGCTTCCGATGGTCCTGTCGCAACGGGTGGGAACTGATGAAAATCTCTACGCAGGACCTGGGAACAAATTGGGTTATGGAAACACAGCCGTGGAAAGAATTGGCTGAAAGGACGCGGCGCTGCTTGGGTGCGATTAAGTGCCAAGGAAGTAATTGTTCTATGAATCCTGTTCCGACCGCTTGCATTGAGCGCTATCGCCAGCTGGAAGAAAAATGTGTAGAATAGCCTGTTTGCGATGCAGCCATTGGCTACGCAAGTGTCCGGATTCCGGCGTATTGACGAAGGCTACCCCCGATATGAGCATCCGAATTTCATTCTAAATAGCTCTTCTTGACTTCGACATAAAAGTTCCGCCCATCAAACTTTCCTAATACGGAAATCGGTAGCCGTTCAATGGCTCCAATGGCTCTTCGCAAATCCTCTAATGTCGGTCGAGTTTAACGTCTCGATCCTGTAATGTCGAAGCATCGCTGTTTCAATTTGCGCTCGGTTATGTATGTCTTTGTCAACTACGGCGTTAATACTCACGCTAACTTACATTTACACATTCGACGGCACTCAAGCCCGACGGGTCGCTTGCATTTGCGGATTTCGATCCTCGCTTCCAAGTTCCAATTGCACCAGTCGTGGTAATTTCGTTCGCCTCAGTTGATACATGTAGAAAAAATTGGGCCATACCCTAGGATGACTCGGAGTTTGACCACTCAAACGAAAACAACAACAACGCGAATGACCCGAATACTGCGTATTTGTTGTTACCCGAGGCTCTTACATTGAGAAGGCCTTTTGCTTCTTCTCGAGGGCGGCCTGCGCGGAGGCGGAGGCGAGGTCGGGGCCAGAAGGACGCTTGCTCTTCTTGCCCTGGCGCTGATGATGATACTTCGTCTCACGAAGTTGGTCGAGACGAACGAGGCGCTCGGCATTCTCGTACCACTGGCCCGTGACAATGACGTCCGAGGGGCCGACGTAGCGGTCGGTGATTTGGTGGTCGAGGACGAGGAAGGATTCGGGAGTCGCGGGGAGTAAGAGTGTCCTCAAAAATGAGGACTCCGTCTTCGATGTAGGCCCAACCGAAGCCGGAGTTTATCATGGCCAGTCATGTCCTTGGCGAACTTGTTGTAGCCAACAGGAACATACTGCGGGAATGGTGGCACCCTCGCCGGTGCAAAGGGAGACGTTGTAATCGGCGTAGTCCCGGAGCTGGGGAGCAGAGACAACGTAGGGATCATTGCCATTGAATTCGACGATGCCGTGAGCCCAATTGGCACGATAGAAAGCGTAGTGCTCGCGGTTCCAGGCCGCGAGTTCGGGAGAGAGCTCGGGAAGAATAAAGCCGGGTTCGAAGATGTTAGTCATTGTGGGAGACGTAGCTTTGGGTATGAATTCCCCGATGCGCTCGTCTTCTTTTAATGCCCACCAATACGTCATAATTGAACCAGCATAGAGCTCCTCTTCACGGTCAGGTCTGCCCGAGCCGTAGGGCAGATCCTTGATATCAGCGGAGCCCACAGCCTCCAAATAATCGCTTAAGGCAATTTCTTGGCCGGTTGATACGGCATCCAGTTCTTATCACCAGACTTTCAGAGTACTTCAAACAAAGCCTTGGAACGATGTCTGTAGTGGTTGATAATTTTTTTAACAGCCCACTCGTTGGTTTCGTCGTCCAGAGAAATCCCAAGTTGGCATTCAAGCCGTCCAGGAAAGCGACGGTCATCATTCGGGACGTGAATCCTCAGAAGAGAGCATGGAATACGTCATGAACACCACGCCGCTTCATATCAGCAGGTAAGTCTAACTGAAAGGAATTATTTCCAAAGTCCCGAGTCATAGCATACGGGCCGATGAACTTAGGAATTAATTTGCGAGCGAGTCCTTTCGCAAAAGATTCTTTGAAGAGAGATAGACCAAATCTCCCTCTTCAAAAGTTGCGGGCTGGCGCTTGCGATTAGCAGCTCGAGTTTGTTTGACTCGGGCGGCAATCATGCTATCATGGGCAGCCATGATCGCAAGCCGCCGTTAGAGCGCAAAATTAGCGACTCCACGGTACTCCTGGGAACGATCTGCGTTCCATGGGCATTCTGCCTGTATTCAGAAAAAACGGGGAATATCCCGTCTGTGACGGAAGCGAAGGCGAGTCGAGTTCCGGCACAAGTGGATCAAACAAAAAGAACTGGTGTAAGTCTTAGATTGACCAAGGGAAAAGCTACTACGACAAGAACTTAACTACTTATACAGGAAGATCGAGGCTGTGTGCGTGGAGTCATGGGGACGACACGGGCAGATCTCGTCAGCGGATGCGAACGCCGATCCGTCACATCCGCCCTCCAGATCGTCGACCACGACGAGCTCAATCTTCATACAAAAATCAATGAATTTTGTTCAAAATCAATTCAACGTTCGAAATGGTCTTCGAAAAATCAAAATCAAACCATTTGGGTATCCTCGCCCTCCTCGACAACCATTTCGATGTCGAGGGAGGAAATCGTGCGAATCTAGAAGTGTTCAAAAACTTCCGTGCTCTCCAACAGAGCATCGCGATCATCGTTCAGCGCGAAATCAACTGCGTGGGATGCAAAACGGGAGGTTTTCCTTTCGAAACCATCGTGTTGAGTTCAGGACAGTTGCGAGAATGGTGTCCCTGTACACCACAGTTAAAGCATAAACCTGCGGCAAGGTATTCATTTCGTTTCTTAACCGAAAGTTGCTTGCCGCTGTCGCGAGATTTTCGACGCAGTCGTAGAAGGTTCGGGCTCAACACTGGAAACCGAGATAACGCGCCCTCCAGTACGACGTTTCCCGTTCGAATCTGAGTCCAGTTTCTGGACCAAAAAAAAAAAAATCTGGTCATCAGGCTTGGATTGAGTCTTACTCGATCCAGCCATATCAAGTTCATCATTATCGTCGTCAACCTTGACGATAATTTCGGCGCTCTCGGCACCAGCAGTGACTTAAGCCCAGGAAGAGATTTTGGGATCGAGCTTATCACGAAACATTTCTTTCCGGATGTCGGCGTTGAGGCTACGCCAAAAACATCACAACCTTTTTCCTGGTTTGCTTCAAGGCCAATGGTATTGTAAATTCGCTCCCATTCAGCTTGTGAATCAATACTGATTTGGTGCCTTGAACGCAAGACCGCAATCGAGTGCGTTGTTTCTCACGGAAGTTCACAGGGAAACAAAAACCCCAAAAGAACTCACTTAGAGTCCAAACATGCTCGTCATTCTCAACCTTGCTGTTGTAGAATTCGAGTGCACGAGCCGTCAAGTAGTACGACAAGTAAAAGACTCGCTGGTCGGTTGGAACTTTGCCAAGTTGGACATAATTCGATCCTTCTTTGACGATGCAATGGCATCCGGTGAGCCATCATATTCCTTTGGAGGTATAGGCTTCAAAATCATTTTATTCTTCCTGTGAGAACTCTGTTTCTTCTTAGAGGAACGGCGCTTGCGACGATGACGCGACGGGTGTGACTTCCCGGAACCTGAATCATCCGAGGGCTCAGAGTCTGAGCTCGACGAATCAGATGGGTCGGATGGGGTGGGTGTGAACCATCTACGCGCTCGGCATTGCGCAACGTACGCTCTATAAAGCTGCCTGGCGCGACGCGTGCAGCAGGGAGTGGGATCGAGACGAATCCGCGAGGTCCGTGATCCGCACCGATCTGTCTACAGCTGTTTTACGGTTTTTGTCCGGTTTCTGATGGAGTGGGGCTCTTCAGAGGTTGTTTACCTGTGATTGCTGGTGCGTGCCCTCGCCGAGCAGCCGGCGACAGCTCGCAGCCCCACTGCATTCACTGGTGGAGCAAAATGCTGAAAATAGCCCAATTTGAGGCCAGAGTGGAGCCATACGGCGACTCGGAGGCATACAGGTGTAAACAAGAAACGAAATGCCCCACTCCATCAAAAACAAGACAAAAACCGTAAAACAGCTGTATCAATGCTGATCAAAGAACCCAGGTGGCGGTGAAAGCTGTTCTTCTTTGACAGCACGGCGAATTTCGGGGAAGTTATCAAAAGCGGCTCTTTGCGCGTCGATATCGCGCTCAGAGAGGACCACTGACAATCACCTTTGATGCCTGCCCGCGAAATTTTCGATTCGGATAAAACATGCCCCAAAATTGCGCGCACCCTGCCCGGATTCGGATAAGAAATCGACCATGGACAACGCCACCCTGCCCGACAATTCGGATAAATCATGCAGGTCGGGAGCCTGGCCTGGGTCGGATTCGGATAAATTTTGTTCGGTAATGCCAAAGAAGGAGCATTCATACCCAAAACATGCAACTCTTGGTACCATAAATATAGACACATATCACCTCAAGGCTCGAGTTTGAACGACAGTCTGACTGCAGCATACTAATAATATTTTTTATTGCACATTTATGGTATCAGCCCACGCCACTCGACTTTCTGAGTCGACTTTCTTGAAGCATCTATCTATGGTGGCTGACCTCAACGTGGTCGAGGTTCTTGACTCAGACGAAGAAGACCAGCTTCCTCCCTTCAACGCCCGCGAGTGGATCGGAAAAATAAAAAATATCCTCGTCATCCACCACGAGAACTTGAATTTTATTGTGCGCGTTGTGGGGTGGCTAGCAGCATAGGTGTTTGGTAGTGTAGATTACAGAGGTTGTAGCTTAGTCAGCTTCTACATTGGGTTTTCCTGCCTTCACCCATCCGCTGCGAGCCCCGTTGGCTCATCTCCAGTCTAGTACCTCCCCGGGGGGTCTCCATTTGGTGACGAGAGCGTGATTCGCCCTTCTCCGCGTCCCTACAGACCAGATAGTCTGTTTTCATCCACAGAGGCCTACCTCTGTCATCTCTGCCTCTCACCCACCTCGAGCGAGGTTTTCGGCTCATTTTTTCGACACTGCGATTTTCGTCGACTCCACGCTTGTCCCTAGCTCTCTGACTGCGTTCTCTTACGGGTTGTGCCCCGTTTTCCGTCTATTTCCCAATGAAGAAAAATCGCTGCGGCGGACAGAAAAGAAGAAAAGGAAGGAGAGAGAAAGATTGGAGAGGGGGCCAGGAGGATAGAGACGCACCTGTGAGCACCACCAGCACCGTTTCTCAGCCCCCCTCGCTCCCTGCTCTGCCTCTCCAACCCCCTACCCCCATTGCCTCGCTGCCGACTCGCCGTCCGCCCGTTACGATCATGACGGTAGACACTGATGACTCGGACGACGACTACGAGCCATATGCCACCTTTGCCCCTCCGGACACAGCTGCCCGCTCATGCGGCCGAGTTCATCTACCGCCCCCGTACTTCCGCCGATATCATTGCCGACACCATTCCTCCCATTCCCACTGACCCCGTCGTAATCGCGACTGTGGTCGTCCGTCCAGATCCATCGAGGACTACCACTCCCGCGGCGCGTGACTGGACAGTTCTGCGGGTCGAGTGCTCGAACCCTTGGCGTACGATTCGGCGGCGGAAACAGCGGCTTCGGCCTCGCTATGCGGACACCTGTCCTCGGGCCCCACGAATTGCTGGGGCAGCTGTGGTTTCCCCATTGTCTCCACCAAAACCAGTGCCAGTGATGAGTCTGCTGGAAGGCCGCTCTCAAAACCTACCCCTCCAGCCTGCGCAAGTCTTTGCTCTTGTGCCCCTTCATCCGGACGACCCCATCCACCCTGATGATGTCCCCAACAAACGACCTCCCTCTTCCCCTTGCCTGCCCTTGCCCAGACGACCATCTTGCTGGGCCTCGACTTCTCTCTGCTGATACACCATTTGGATGGGTCGGATCCTTCCCTGGCATTAGCTTGCGCTTGGGAGCTTCCTGAACCTGACAGGGTGCTTGATGCTCTAGCCTTCCTTGCATGGGGCTCATCGGAGGATGTTCGCCGCGATTCTTTGGCTGACCTTCCGGCCGACTTGTTTGTCTTCCTTGGTGTACTGTCGATGGTTAGTGTTTTGGAGTGCGACTTTGGGCAGTTTCTTGTGCCTGCTGGGTCTGCCTTCATCAAGCATTGGGTGATCGTTTGGGATGAGGGCGCGAGGGCCGCGCCCGCGTGCCTCGCTTCGCTCGGACGCTTCTTGGTGGGGGGGTTGCCTGTGGGGTGGCTAGCAGCATAGGTGTTTGGTAGTGTAGATTACAGAGGTTGTAGCTTAGTCAGCTTCTACATTGGGTTTTCCTGCCTTCACCCATCCGCTGCGAGCCCCGTTGGCTCATCTCCAGTCTAGTACCTCCCCGGGGGGTCTCCAGCGTCAGCTTCGCATCCCGCAGGAAATCAAGAACGCGTTTTCCGAACCAGGCTCTCAATGTTGCGGCTTTCTCGCGCACCGCGCTCCCCGCGAAATCATACGCGTTGGTCTTTCCAGCGGCGGAAACTTGCTTCTCGCGATTGACTCCAAGTATGGACATTGACCAAACACTCGAGAGTCTGAAGACGCGACCGCTGCCACCAATCAAGCTTGTTGACGAGCTAAATCAAGCAGCGCGGCAAGCAATTCTAGATGGAAACTTGTCTGTGGTGGACTCTCGCTTTCCCAGCACGCGGCTTTCATTTTGGGTCATTGCAACATGGCGGTGGCTCATTGATATGGTTGATGCACGGGAGGAGTGGAAAGCAGCACGAGACTGGGTCGACCGAAGACGAGGAGCACTGGTGGCTGCCGATGAGGCGGCTCAAAGGCTCTTGACATTGGGTTGGGATGTGCAGCTTGCAGCTGGAGAGCGATCATTGCAGTTTGCGCGCGCGATATCAGACAGAATGGTTACAGATGGGATGATGGATATTATGATCACCGTGCTCGAGAAACGCATTTCAGCTACGCGTCGCCTTGCATCTCGGATTATATTGGTTCAACGTGCCTTTATGATCGAGATCTTGAAGGCTGAACGTGCGGAAGACTTGAAGGATGCGAAGAGACCATATCTGACAGCGTTGGAGAGGAAGGTGAAGGAGGGTGGGGTGTCAGAGCTATGGTTCACAGCGCTTTGGGAGGAACAGATCCATTGGCTTGCATTTAAATGCGATTTTACGGCCCTAACTCTCAGTTACGGTAAATGATTCACTGCTATCACTCGCCGTTCAAGCTCAAAGAAATTGTAGGGGACCCGTTGGGTATGTCTGGAACCCCGCACGTAATTATCAGAAAGACATTGTGGTGGCTGCAAGGCCGATTCAACAAATCCTTCAGAGACAAAGGGAACATACTCACTTGTGGCACACAAAATGACGGGACTTCCTGCGGGTTCATCGCCACTAATACCCTGGCACACAATACTCTTGGGGACGACATCTGGACACCTTCACTCAAGATACATGACCGTCTCCATTGGTTCAATCTTGTCTGCACAGGATACGAAAGCAATGTAAGCTGCCTACCTATGGAATAGACATGAACTCACACAAACGGTAGAATGGGCAGCTTGAATGCCCGGATACAGGCGCGGCCAACGCGGAATTGAAATCTGTAGCGATACTGCCATCCCATACAATACCGAAATCGCTGAGCGAATTCTCAACTCACCAGAGCAGTCCCCCAGCGCGGTTAACGTCCCTTAGCCGAATCTTAAACCCAGCGCCAATTCCCCCTGCTGCTCTCCCGCCACCAATCTTTGTCGCGAGGCCAGCTGTAGCGAACGTGGCGTTGCCATTGAGTCGTTTGTTAAATGATTCCACGGATGCGCCGGTTGGTGTCGAGTGTCTGAAGCCTTGCACGTCATGGGATGGGTTGGCTGACTCAGAGTGGGAGGACACAAGCCCGCAATGGGGAGAGGAGATGAGGATGGATGTTGACGAAAAAAGCACGGCACTGTTGATGGAGGTTGACGTGCAGCCGGAACCTGATGAGTCGGTTGCGCCCCCTGCCAAGCTTTATAGCATTTTTGGCACACAATACAGCGGCAAGCGCAAGCTTGACGATGCTGAGGCTGGTAATGCGGCAGGGCCTTGCAAAATTGCTCGTATTGAGGAGCGTCCAGCAAAGGCATCGGAACGCAAAGCAAAGACGGCACCGGCAAAATCTAAAGCCGTTATATTGCATCCCGTTGGAACGTCCAAAACAGCGAAGTGGGAACATAAAAACAACGCTCGGTACAACGAGGCCACCGCGGACGACGCGGGAAGACTGGCCACATTCAAAACATCCATTCGGGCATACGATGAATTTGCGGAAGTACTTGACTCCATGAATGTCCGCCATTCTCGTTGCGGTAAACCTTACATGATGAAGACTGCGTATAACACTGGCAACTTCAAAACGCACACAAAACGGTGCAAGGGAACATTGAAATATGGGAAGCATGCAGGCGCGGGTGGCCATCCCACTGTGGACACGATTTTGAAGAACCTCGCTGAAAATCCTCCTGGCGCTAATGCATCCAGCGAACAGAGCAAATCGTTGCCGTGTACGGAACGTCAACTCGCCATTGCATCAACTTCGAAGGCTCTCCCATGTATGGGGTTATCATCCAAAGAAGAGCCTCTCATCGCTCAGTATCTCGCTCGACCCGGCGCCGATGGCGGTGGCGGGAGGTCAGTTACTAAAATTACACAAGAACTGTACCCACGAGCAGGCGCCTACAAATCACTTTCTACTGCTCGGAAAGAGCGTGTTGATGCCCAACAAGCTCACGAATGGCTCTGGCTGAATGACCGCTCGAGGCTGAAGGTCTTCTCGTCAGCATGCAAGAAGGTGCTACACTCTCGGTCAAGTGACCCAGCTTGCAACGAGTGCATGGCGTTACTTGCAAACAAGAACTTCAAAAAAGCGATCCGGATTGAATGTCCTGACACCGAGAATTTCAAATTCACCAACGAAAGTTATACGGGGAAGAATATGGGCATATTATTTTCCAAGTGTCGCGGATTACAAGACATCTTCGAATCAAAGGTGTGATTTCTCGTGACAAACTTACCATGGCCTGCCGTTGACCATTTGCTATATAGGACAGTAAAACACCCGCTCTTAGATATGCAATCGGTGTACTGAACGGCAAATACCGCGGGGACGATGTATTTGCTGGGTTGCTCGAAGGTTTGATGGTTAAGTCAGATAAGGATGATCGCGGTGTCGGAACTCAGGGCATGAGATACTCCCCAGAAGTCATGGAATTTTGGCATATTCTACACATGCATAGTCCTCGCGCATTCAAGTTTGTCAAGAAATATCTTCCAGCTCCCACGGAGCGAACCCTACAGTGCGTAACTTGTCCACATTTTTTTTAAAATCAAATGTGGCTTACTTGAAGCATCATAGGCGTCACCGTGCTGCTCTACCGACCCTCCCTTTGGGAATCCAAGAGAGGACCTTCACGCTAGTTCATGATCGTCTTGCTGCCTTGAGCTATACTGGGCCAGTTGCCTTGAGTTGCGACGACACGAAGCTAATGCCGGCTTTCCGACCTTACTATGATAATCATGAAAAAGCGTGGTTCATCGTTGGTGGTACCGGGGAAGCTCTGGAGCTGATAGACCCTGAACAATACCAGAAGGTGGTGGTTGATTGCTCTATACGGAAAGCTTCAAAGGCATGTCTTCGTGCTTGGTATTAGTATTGTATGCTGATTGATTGCTTGCACCATAGCTTCGACTCTGGGTTCTTCAGGTGCCCATTCCAAAGATTGCCCCTATTATTGTCGCTGCGCTTCCGATCTCAGAAAGTAATTCTGCGGAGGAGCTGCTCGTTCCGTTGTGGAAAATCTTCGAGGGATTGTTGGAACGAAATATTCGAGTTATCTCGTATGCCAGCGATGGCACCGCGGTCGAGCGGTCGTTGCAGCGACTCCTTTTCCAGAAAGCACCGAAAAAGGTTTCTTATAAAATCGTACATCCGGCTTCGAAGAAAGACATTGAGATTGTCATCCCGTTCTACGGGAAAGATGCCAACCGCCCACTTGCCATCCTCCAAGACGCTAATCATGGCAGAAAAGACGCTCGGAATGCTGTCTTTTCTGGCGCCAAAGAGATCGTTCTCGGGGATCAGGTTGTGCTGTATGCTGATTTCTTGGAGATGTCATTGGCCGTGGATGGTCCTCTATTTCGGCGCGATACGTCGGAGAAGATGGACCGTCAAGATGACCCTGCGGCAACACGCTTCCTCTCTGCAGCTTCGTTGGAATGGTTCCGGAAAAATCGACCCGAAAAACTTGGTGTCATGGTGTACCTCTTCGTCTTTGGAGAGCTTATTGATGCCTACCAAAGCCGTACCATATCCATCGAGGAGCGGGTACAAATCGTTCTCCGTACACGCTTTTTCATGGACATATGGGAAAGCTTTCTCGAATCAGCTGGCTATCCGAAACACAAGTATCTCATTTCTCATGAGTTTCGGGATGTCATCCGTATTCTCGTGGACGGACTTCTTCAACTCGTTTACATATATCGCGATCATATCCCCGGTCCCCCCTTACCCATCCTGTTTTGGATGCTGATGACCGAGCCTGTGGAGCATGTTTTCGGCGTCTCACGAGAGATTACCAAAGATTTCACGATGCTCCAGTTCATACAGATGAACTCCAAACTTCATATACAACTTCGAGAGCTTGTATTGAACGCGGCCATCATCACGGGTAAAGCGAAGGCACAAGGATACAGCCATACCTACACGGACAATCGGGATATCAACATCCCTGCGCTCTCGACCTTTCCCTCTGATTCAGAGATCAACAACGCTGCTGTCCGAGCCCACGAAGAGGCCGAAAACTCATTTGCACTTGTCGGTGTTGTCCCTTCCAATGTATGCGACAAGGATCACGTATCTGCAAACTGGTTTGCAGTACCAGCTGCTGATGAAGCCGAACCTCCAAGCTCGAATCTGTCGGACGAGATGTGCAGCAGAGACGAGGAATTTGACCTGCAACTTGCGATAGAGCGGCTCGATGATATTTCAATGCCAACACAACGGGAGGACAATACCAACATGGATCTCACGTATGGTGTCATTGCGCTAACAATTGACGAGGAGATGCGGATGTGAGTGATTGAAAGACCATTCTTGCTAGTATACCGGCTCATGGTCCAATCTGATAGCGCCTCGCTGCCGGAACCCACCTTAGAGCAGATAGATGTTTTCAATAAAGAAGATGCAGCGCAAATAAAGAATGTACTTGCGACCAAATCCGGATCCTCTACGCACTGCGCTCCCCGCCGCCGCCGACAGCATTCGTACAGCTCTGACATGTGATGTCCGAGACCTCGTCGATATCCGACGACGTCACCAGACGAAGCAGGCGGAGACGGGAGTGCGCGTTAACCCTGGAATACCGCCGCCTTCCAACCTGTCCGAAAAACAGCAGTTTCTTCGACGTATTAACGCGATCATCAAAACCCAAGAGGACTCTCGTGGTGTTGGTACGGGCCTTGAGCGTGACCAACGCTGGCGGAAAGCTGCACCCGGGGCGCGGGAGGGTATTGTTGATAGAAAGGCAGCTCCGGTACCGGCCGCTGGAAGCTCAGCCAACGCTAGCAAGGTTGCGACAGGAAATGCCAATCAGGTAAAATCCGATGTATACGACAAACTAGAAGTCTGCTCACTACTTGTTTAGCAATTGAAGAGGCGCCAGGATATCTTCCGCGCCAATGGTGTGCTCTCCGAACTTGGATCTGCAAGAGTCACAAGTATTACCCCCCTCTCAGCCGCCACCTACACTGCGAGTCCGGGGACGGGGTATGGGCTTGTATTGCACAACGAAAAGATAATGGTGGCCAAAGGTGGAAAATTCCAACACTCTATCGCGGCACCAGTCTGACTTTTAAAACAGTTTTGAGTGTATACTCAAAGACGGGAGGAAAGAACGGAAAACATGCCTTAGTTTCTGATTGCTCCAACATTGCCGCAGCGTCCAACATCCCCACCCAGGTATACGAGCACATGAATGGCGACCGTCAGTTCCGAGCAGTCCCACAAGCGTTGAGGCAGCTCCATGTGCCGCAATTTGCTCTGATTCCATCCAACTCTTTCTTGTGCTTACTGCGCAACACGCCCGAGCAAATACAGAATGTCGGCATCAAACTCTCCGCGTCAGATTCCGAGCTTTACAAGAAAGTGAACGACCATCTGGGAGACGTAGTGAGCGCTGTCAAAGCCCTTGGGGCGAGACGGAAGAGCGGTGGAGGAGGGAAAGGGAAGCAGAAGGCGTCGGAAAAAGATCCGGTGAATTCTGATCAGGAATCTGACTCTCCCGAAGACTTTCCCGAACATCTTGCTGCATGGTAGATACACTAGAATTTTTTTCCGAATATTTACGCCTTTTTACATGGTTTTTGAAGTATTTCCCCCCATGCCTGGTCCACCGTCCGGATAAAACATCGACCTCTTGCAAGGCCTGGTTCGGATTCGGATGAAAACTTCCCCATTTGGGGTCCGGATAAGACGTCCCAAATTCCGGATTTTTCGGGGCAGGCATCAAAGGTGATTGTCAGTGGTCCTGCTCAGAGACTCATCAACGGGCGGGATCTCACGCGGGATAGTTACCCCGCGCCTCGATGCAGCAGCCAAAGCTTCCTGTGCCAAAGCTTGGTGGCGGCGAGCAGCACTCACAAGCTTGTCAACACTCATATTCTGAATCGCACGCGAGACGGTGGATGTGGAACGGGATAAAACATTTTGAGAGTTTACTACTGTACCGTGAGTGAATCCACCGAAGCATGACGACCGGGTGTTGCCATGCGAGGCATGGCAAGGCCTCCGTCAAGCATCCCCCAATCTACGGCTGAGGTCAACACGGGCTCAGTGAGCTCGGTATGCGTCGAGGGTATCGATGATGAGGTCTCGTTGCCCAAAGGCAACGGTTCGACGCCCGAAGGCAAAGCGGTCTCCCCACCCGAAGGTGATGGGGTCTCGCCGCCCGAAGGCAGCGGTGTATCTACACGAGGCGATGGTCGTCCACCCGAGACCGCCTGACTGTAGGAGAAGTCAGGGGAAACGGGGCGTGATTTTGTCGAGGAGGCACGACTCTCCGGTCGGAGAGTCCCAGAGCGCGGACTCGCGGTGTTGGCAGCACTAGCAGGTCTTCCAGTCGACGCAGCCAGTCTAGGGACGGCTTGGTGAGCGTGAGAGCGAAGCGGGTAACGAGCGCGGCCAGCAGGATCAGTCATCGGGGTCGGTGTCGAGCTCAGAGGGGTCAGAGAAGGTCGGGGGAAAGCGTAGTCAAGAGCGTCGACAGTCTAGAGACTTGGTTTAGTTCAAAAGATGTGACGGAAGCGAAGGCGAGTCGAGTTCCGGCACAAGTGGATCAAACAAAAAGAACTGGTGTAAGTCTTAGATTGACCAAGGGAAAAGCTACTACGACAAGAACTTAACTACTTATACAGGAAGATCGAGGCTGTGTGCGTGGAGTCATGGGGACGACACGGGCAGATCTCGCCGTGAGCGGATGCGAACGCCGATCCGTCACACCGTCGTATCCGAACGAGCCGAATTCATGGCAAACTCCACAGCCGGGAGTTTGTTAACCCAATCCTTCTGCTTGGGATTGATACACTGACGCAGCATTTGCGTCACAGTCCGATTCGCTCGCTCTGTGCCTCCATCCGACTCCGGATGATAGGCATTCGACATATGGAGTTTAACTCCAATCAATTCGTGAAGTCGTTTCCAGAACACACTCGTAAATAACGAATCGCGGTCACTCACGATTGATTTTGGCAGCCCGTGTAGCCTGTAAATGTGCTCGAACATAAGTTCGGCCATTTGACGAGCTGTGTAATTGATTCGAGAAGGAATCAAATGAACCATACCTGTCAAAAGACAAATAACGACAGCAATCGAATTAAAAACACCGTCCCGGTTCTTTGACTCAGGTGATGGACCTACAAAATCCACGCCGACAGACTCCCATGGTTCTGTTGGCGGGTTCAACGAGTGATGAAGGCCGTAAGGCTTTTGATTGCTTGGTTTGCTTCGTCGGCATGTCTGACAAGATTCGCAAAAACTGCGCACATCTTCAACCATGTCTTTTCACCAGAAGGGATCGCGCAAATAGTCCAGAGCTTTCTTCACTCCAAGATGAGCAAGTAAGGAGTGTGCTTCCGAAATGACAATCTCGCGAACATTGTGGTTCTGATAAGTCAGCCTAGGGACACACAGAACTCGGTGGTCTGAGTCTTTGAGATAAATAAGTCCCTTTTCAATCTCGAAGTTCCGAAAGTCCGCGGGAGATTCCAAGATTTTCTTGAAGAAAGAATCGTCGCCGTAGTTTCCAGCAATGAGCGCCGAAAGATCAAGTCCCTGCCATCCAGAGTTCACAACCTTGAGCAAAGAGTCATCCATAGCCTCGAGTTCATCCTCGAGCGCGGAGCCCGAAGCCGATTCGCCCTGTAGACGAGAGGAAGAATCAACGACTTGAGAGTCGCTGGAAGAGTTAAGATTGCCCGTGCCGGCATCGCCGCGGCGATCAACTGTCAATGAGCTGTCATTGCGGACTTGCTCTTGCTTTCCTCCACCATCTCTCGACGACTCTGCTGCTGTCTTGGTGTTTGACACTGAGAGAGCTCTCTGCTTTTTGGATTTTGTACTTGGTTTTGGTTCTGTACTCCCGCCCTCCTTTGGGAGCGTACCGAAAGGATTTGACTTCGCGTCGGTCCCAAACGACTTTGACTTCGCGTCGGTCGCTGGGTTTGACTTCGAGTCGGCCTCTCTCGTAGCGCGGGTCATCGAACGAGTGACTCTATCGGTCGACATAGCCATGGCCTCTATTCCGGCAAACACTGGCATCGAAATTGACTCAATCTCCAAGTCATTACTGTAGCACTTTGTATGGGTGAAACAGACCCTCGAGCGTGACTGGAAACGCTACGCATGAAAACCAGAAACGGCCTCAGCGTTATGCGTGACATCATAGAATTTTGGAAACGGGCGGGCAAACACCGATAAAGTCTATTTCCAAAACGGATTCTGGGCAATTTTTAGCTCTCGTTTATGCTTTCTTTGTATCCATAGCCCTTTTGATTGCATTTCTCTTGTTACGGGCTCCGTAATACACCTATTTTTTTTTTTTCATGAACACTGCGCCGTGGTGCACGCTCAGACACCTAAACCAGCGACGGGTCCACCACAAGCCCTCTTCGAGCGACTAGTTAAACTACGGATATTTGGGGAGAACGAGGTCGCGTTGTCTTGCTTTTCAATAAACCTTTCTACGCGGTCGATGACGCACAGATCCACCCCCCGAGACCATTGCGTATTTATGTGGGGCGGGGCCACTGGAGCCAGAGACGCGCCAATTTAGGACGTGGGCAAACGGCCCCACCGCGTTCACAATTTCTCGCTTGATTAAAGAAGGTGAATTACAGGTTCAATCTAAATTTCGGGGCTCTGAAATATGTTTTCAGGTCGCTGCTAATAAGCTCTAATTTTGGTTTTTCGCTGTTCAAATTTCGCGTTTTGTAACCCTAAGTTAGGAGTACCTCCGATTCCTCTGAAATAAAGATTTCACCTATAAACCATACCCTAGTTCCTGCTAAATCTCGAATCCCGAAGGATTTTGAGCAAAATTGCGACTGGTCATGAAGTTTTGGCCGCAACCATACCATGCAGCAAGATGTTCGGGAAAGTCTTCGGGAGAGTCAGATTCCTGATCAGAATTCACCGGATCTTTTTCCGACGCCTTCTGTTTCCCTTTCCCTCCTCCACCGCTCTTCCGTCTCGCCCCAAGGGCTTTGACAGCGCTCACTACGTCTCCCAGATGGTCGTTCACTTTCTTGTAAAGCTCGGAATCTGACGCGGAGAGTTTGATGCCGACATTCTGTATTTGCTCGGGCGTGTTGCGCAGTAAGCACAAGAAAGAGTTGGATGGAATCAGAGCAAATTGCGGCACATGGAGCTGCTTCAACGCTTGTGGGACTACCCGGAACTGACGGTCGCCATTCATGTGCTCGTATACCTGGGTGGGGATGTTGGACGCTGCGGCAATGTTGGAGCAATCAGAAACTAAGGCATGTTTTCCGTTCTTTCCTCCCGTCTTTGAGTATACACTCAAAACTGTTTTAAAAGTCAGACTGGTGCCGCGATAGAGTGTTGGAATTTTCCACCTTTGGCCACCATTATCTTTTCGTTGTGCAATACAAGCCCATACCCCGTCCCCGGACTCGCAGTGTAGGTGGCGGCTGAGAGGGGGGTAATACTTGTGACTCTTGCAGATCCAAGTTCGGAGAGCACACCATTGGCGCGGAAGATATCCTGGCGCCTCTTCAATTGCTAAACAAGTAGTGAGCAGACTTCTAGTTTGTCGTATACATCGGATTTTACCTGATTGGCATTTCCTGTCGCAACCTTGCTAGCGTTGGCTGAGCTTCCAGCGGCCGGTACCGGAGCTGCCTTTCTATCAACAATACCCTCCCGCGCCCCGGGTGCAGCTTTCCGCCAGCGTTGGTCACGCTCAAGGCCCGTACCAACACCACGAGAGTCCTCTTGGGTTTTGATGATCGCGTTAATACGTCGAAGAAACTGCTGTTTTTCGGACAGGTTGGAAGGCGGCGGTATTCCAGGGTTAACGCGCACTCCCGTCTCCGCCTGCTTCGTCTGGTGACGTCGTCGGATATCGACGAGGTCTCGGACATCACATGTCAGAGCTGTACGAATGCTGTCGGCGGCGGCGGGAGCGCAGTGCGTAGAGGATCCGGATTTGGTCGCAAGTACATTCTTTATTTGCGCTGCATCTTCTTTATTGAAAACATCTATCTGCTCTAAGGTGGGTTCCGGCAGCGAGGCGCTATCAGATTGGACCATGAGCCGGTATACTAGCAAGAATGGTCTTTCAATCACTCACATCCGCATCTCCTCGTCAATTGTTAGCGCAATGACACCATACGTGAGATCCATGTTAGTATTGTCCTCCCGTTGTGTTGGCATTGAAATATCATCGAGCCGCTCTATCGCAAGTTGCAGGTCAAATTCCTCGTCTCTGCTGCACATCTCGTCCGACAGATTCGAGCTTGGAGGTTCGGCTTCATCAGCAGCTGGTACTGCAAACCAGTTTGCAGATACGTGATCCTTGTCGCATACATTGGAAGGGACAACACCGACAAGTGCAAATGAGTTTTCGGCCTCTTCGTGGGCTCGGACAGCAGCGTTGTTGATCTCTGAATCAGAGGGAAAGGTCGAGAGCGCAGGGATGTTGATATCCCGATTGTCCGTGTAGGTATGGCTGTATCCTTGTGCCTTCGCTTTACCCGTGATGATGGCCGCGTTCAATACAAGCTCTCGAAGTTGTATATGAAGTTTGGAGTTCATCTGTATGAACTGGAGCATCGTGAAATCTTTGGTAATCTCTCGTGAGACGCCGAAAACATGCTCCACAGGCTCGGTCATCAGCATCCAAAACAGGATGGGTAAGGGGGGACCGGGGATATGATCGCGATATATGTAAACGAGTTGAAGAAGTCCGTCCACGAGAATACGGATGACATCCCGAAACTCATGAGAAATGAGATACTTGTGTTTCGGATAGCCAGCTGATTCGAGAAAGCTTTCCCATATGTCCATGAAAAAGCGTGTACGGAGAACGATTTGTACCCGCTCCTCGATGGATATGGTACGGCTTTGGTAGGCATCAATAAGCTCTCCAAAGACGAAGAGGTACACCATGACACCAAGTTTTTCGGGTCGATTTTTCCGGAACCATTCCAACGAAGCTGCAGAGAGGAAGCGTGTTGCCGCAGGGTCATCTTGACGGTCCATCTTCTCCGACGTATCGCGCCGAAATAGAGGACCATCCACGGCCAATGACATCTCCAAGAAATCAGCATACAGCACAACCTGATCCCCGAGAACGATCTCTTTGGCGCCAGAAAAGACAGCATTCCGAGCGTCTTTTCTGCCATGATTAGCGTCTTGGAGGATGGCAAGTGGGCGGTTGGCATCTTTCCCGTAGAACGGGATGACAATCTCAATGTCTTTCTTCGAAGCCGGATGTACGATTTTATAAGAAACCTTTTTCGGTGCTTTCTGGAAAAGGAGTCGCTGCAACGACCGCTCGACCGCGGTGCCATCGCTGGCATACGAGATAACTCGAATATTTCGTTCCAACAATCCCTCGAAGATTTTCCACAACGGAACGAGCAGCTCCTCCGCAGAATTACTTTCTGAGATCGGAAGCGCAGCGACAATAATAGGGGCAATCTTTGGAATGGGCACCTGAAGAACCCAGAGTCGAAGCTATGGTGCAAGCAATCAATCAGCATACAATACTAATACCAAGCACGAAGACATGCCTTTGAAGCTTTCCGTATAGAGCAATCAACCACCACCTTCTGGTATTGTTCAGGGTCTATCAGCTCCAGAGCTTCCCCGGTACCACCAACGATGAACCACGCTTTTTCATGATTATCATAGTAAGGTCGGAAAGCCGGCATTAGCTTCGTGTCGTCGCAACTCAAGGCAACTGGCCCAGTATAGCTCAAGGCAGCAAGACGATCATGAACTAGCGTGAAGGTCCTCTCTTGGATTCCCAAAGGGAGGGTCGGTAGAGCAGCACGGTGACGCCTATGATGCTTCAAGTAAGCCACATTTGATTTTAAAAAAAATGTGGACAAGTTACGCACTGTAGGGTTCGCTCCGTGGGAGCTGGAAGATATTTCTTGACAAACTTGAATGCGCGAGGACTATGCATGTGTAGAATATGCCAAAATTCCATGACTTCTGGGGAGTATCTCATGCCCTGAGTTCCGACACCGCGATCATCCTTATCTGACTTAACCATCAAACCTTCGAGCAACCCAGCAAATACATCGTCCCCGCGGTATTTGCCGTTCAGTACACCGATTGCATATCTAAGAGCGGGTGTTTTACTGTCCTATATAGCAAATGGTCAACGGCAGGCCATGGTAAGTTTGTCACGAGAAATCACACCTTTGATTCGAAGATGTCTTGTAATCCGCGACACTTGGAAAATAATATGCCCATATTCTTCCCCGTATAACTTTCGTTGGTGAATTTGAAATTCTCGGTGTCAGGACATTCAATCCGGATCGCTTTTTTGAAGTTCTTGTTTGCAAGTAACGCCATGCACTCGTTGCAAGCTGGGTCACTTGACCGAGAGTGTAGCACCTTCTTGCATGCTGACGAGAAGACCTTCAGCCTCGAGCGGTCATTCAGCCAGAGCCATTCGTGAGCTTGTTGGGCATCAACACGCTCTTTCCGAGCAGTAGAAAGTGATTTGTAGGCGCCTGCTCGTGGGTACAGTTCTTGTGTAATTTTAGTAACTGACCTCCCGCCACCGCCATCGGCGCCGGGTCGAGCGAGATACTGAGCGATGAGAGGCTCTTCTTTGGATGATAACCCCATACATGGGAGAGCCTTCGAAGTTGATGCAATGGCGAGTTGACGTTCCGTACACGGCAACGATTTGCTCTGTTCGCTGGATGCATTAGCGCCAGGAGGATTTTCAGCGAGGTTCTTCAAAATCGTGTCCACAGTGGGATGGCCACCCGCGCCTGCATGCTTCCCATATTTCAATGTTCCCTTGCACCGTTTTGTGTGCGTTTTGAAGTTGCCAGTGTTATACGCAGTCTTCATCATGTAAGGTTTACCGCAACGAGAATGGCGGACATTCATGGAGTCAAGTACTTCCGCAAATTCATCGTATGCCCGAATGGATGTTTTGAATGTGGCCAGTCTTCCCGCGTCGTCCGCGGTGGCCTCGTTGTACCGAGCGTTGTTTTTATGTTCCCACTTCGCTGTTTTGGACGTTCCAACGGGATGCAATATAACGGCTTTAGATTTTGCCGGTGCCGTCTTTGCTTTGCGTAGTGCTGCCGGAAGCTGGAGTTAGCTCCGAGCTGAGTTCAGCTCCAACTCGGCCCGTTACCATAAACGGCACCTCGAGGTGATGCCAGCTCGCCTCGCCTCGGCCCCCAAAACAGGCACTGTGACACTTTTGACAGCGTCACTGAGTGACTGGCGCGTCAAGCACAATCCTCGTCCTCCCGCTCACCGGTTAGCGCGTTCCTGCCGCGAACCAATCCTCCTATGATTCACCTCAACCTCGCTTGGCGTCGACGTCACCGCCTGGCTGCTACGGAGAATGCGAAACGCCCCACACAGAGCTGGAAATATGACGCAAAGGTGGCGCGTCGGGATAGTGCGTTGGCGCACTCAGGGTCCAAGGTACGCGCAATAGATACCTCCGAAATGTTATATATATTGCCCCAATTATACTCCATTCCAACCCTCCCTCTTGTGAACTCCCATGGCCTCGCCGTGCTGCCAATGCGGCAACCCGCAGGCATGCACTTGCTACATCCAACCCCCGCGTCAAAACAATTTCACAACGCATTCCTACCCCACGCCCAACGTCTTTGGCTCCTGGCCTGGCTCTCAGGTTCATGCCGTGCCTCTCCCGCCTCAAGCTTTCATCCCCGGATCGCCGTATCCTCCACCACCTCCCGTCACTTTCGGCCAGACTTACGGCTTTCAAAATACATACCCCGCCTCATTTAACACCGTGATTCCTCCCCCTTCCTCTGCGGCAACCCATGCACCATTTGTCGACGCGACTAACACGATTAATGCCGGCCTCGCTCCGCCACAGCGCAAGAAGAAACGTAAAGCGAATCCCAACGCTAACTCGGCAGCTACATCGCGTCGCCGCATCGACCCCAACTCCACCTCCGAACCGGCTGTGTTCGGGGTCGGTCCGTCTGACCCAAATGTTGCAGCGGCAGCAGCTGCCTCTGAATCAGTTTCCCATCCTTCAATCCCTCACCCCAACTTCGGCTCTTTGGTCAATCAATCTTCGGCATCCGGAGACGATGCAACAGATGTTTGGTATTTTGTTCGAGGCGTTCACGGCGCTTCTGCGCCAACCGTCGCACCAGAACCAACGGAAATGAAGGAAGATCGACCGGATAAAAAGGTGTTTTCCCATTTGTCGTGCCGCCTCTGTCCGTGAGTGTTCAAGTGTGTTCTGTTTTTGTTTTCGCTATCTGAACCCTTCCATCGTTAGATTTCCGAAATGGAAGGCATGGAAGAATGGTCCTGGACAAACCAAGACCATCCGAAATCATCTTGAGGGAGAACATGGCAAAGTTTGGAAGGATATGGTCATCCTGAAGGGGCTCAAGAATTGGGATATTCTCGCAAAGGCGCCGAAGACTCCGGGAGAGCGAGAGGAATTTTCTATTCCCGGATTCTACGAACGATTGGTTAAGTGGATCGCTGTTGATGATCAGGTTGGTGCTATCTCATCATTGTTTCTTGCGATTCTGATATATTTGTTTAGTCTCTGGACGTGGTGGACTGTCCCGAGCTCCGTGATCTCCTCCTCTTTATTGGGACTCAATTAGAGGACAAGGACATTCCACATCGCACGAAGTTATCAGAATTGATTGTCAAACAGTTCCAGGCCAAATATCAGTTAATGATTCATGAAATACAGGTATGTCATGTCATATTCTAACGATTCACCTTCTAATTATATGCGCAGAACTCGCTTGGGCGACAGTCTTACACCCAGGACGTGTGGAGTCGCGAAAATCTTGACTCGCATCTTGGGATTACCGCGCACTACATCGTCCGAGACGCGAATGGGCACCTTGTACTTAAAACTCGGCTCGTTGCTTTTCGTCGATTGGACGGGAGACACACCGGTCAAAATATCGCCAAAATCTTTGTACAAGTTTTGAAGGAGATTGGTTGTTTGCACAAAGTAAGTCACATAGAGTTGTGAATTGAACCGCTTGCTGATGATAACTCAGCTCGGAATGATTACATGCGACAATGCTAGCAACAATAACACATGCATGGTGTATATTGCGCAAGAGCTCGACGTGCTCGGAATTCCTTTCGATGCGGAAGGGAACAGAATTCGGTGAGTTTTAATGATTTATTCCCGAGTCTGAGGGCTAACCGTGTTCAGCTGTTTTCCGCATGTCGTCAATATTGCTGTCAAAGCCGCTCTCGCAACACTTCCCGAATTACCTGCTCCTCAAGATGGTGTCGATTCGGACAACTACGGCACGCCGATTCCCGAGGCACTGAAGCAGGATGTCGGGTATTGGGAGGCGCTAAGAAAAAATCCAGTCAAACAAACTCGTACACTCGTTACATTGTGCCGAGCGTCTGGTCAACGACGGGATAATTTTAAGGAGACGATAGAACGTGGCAACGAGGAGGGCGGCTTCGGCGAACCCGCCTTGAAGCTGCGCGTCATACAGCTCTTGCAAGATGTCGACACGCGTTGGTCGGCTACGTTCTTGATGATAGACCGGTATCTTGAGCAAGATTTGGTTTGTTCTATTGTTTTTTCTTGCCAGTAGTGATTGAATTTGACTTGGAATTTCGTTTAGGCTGTTGAGGCATTTCTCGATGACCCAATGCAAGTCGAAATTTCGGATGATCGACTCGATCCAGTCACCAAGACTGTTCTCATCGACATTCGGCGGTTTTTACAGGTTCCGCATCTTGTCCAGGAGATAGTCTCTGCGGAGAAAGCACCTACCCTGTCCTATGTGCTTCCACTCTACGAGCAGCTCATTGCCGCCCTCAAGCTTCTTGCACGAGAGCTCCCGAAAATCAGTCTCGGTATCAACGCCGCTGTCGACAAATTCACAGAATATCTTGGGATGTCTCGGCGCACTCGAATGTATGCGCTAGCGATGGGTAATTACTTCCTTGTTTGTCTCTTAATTCGCTTCAATCACTCATATTTAACTTTCAGTTCTAAATCCGACGACAAAACTCCAGTGGCTAAGGGACAACTGGTCTTCATCAGATGCTGAAGAAGCCAGAACCTGGATTCTTGCAGCGGTGCGTCCCAACTTTCACATTATACTGCGCTACTGACAAACTCCCAAGATGCTGGAGTACCGCCGGGAGTTCCGCGCTCACCAGAACTCTCCGAGCACTGTGCACATACCTTCGACCGCCAGCCGCCGCGCTGTTCACACGCCGTCTGCATCCCATGCCGCTCGTGCCCAGAAATCTGGGTTTGCGAAGCTTGGTGCTCTTGTAAAAGAGCTGTCTGCTTCCGACATCGAATCCCCACCGAGTACTCGAAGTCCGCAGCCGCTTTCGGAGGAAGAGCAAGTAGAGGCAGAGCGCCATGCTGCTGCCGAAGATGAACATATTGTCGATGCGGAGCTGAATGACTATGAGAAGGAGGGTTTGCTGGGAGGCTCGGACCCAGAGTATGAGGACCTTGACTTGCTCCGCTACTGGGAGGTGAGTTTAAGTATGTTCTTATACAATGTTGGTCTGAAAAATGTTGCAGGCTCGTCAATATCGGTTCCGTTACCTATTTCGCGTGGCGCTTGATGTATTGCCTGTTCAGGCTTCTGCGGTACCATGCGAGCGTGTTTTCTCTTCCAGCAAGGACACAGATGCCTCCCTACGCAACAGTCTCTCCCCCGAGATGATGGAAATGCTCCAGATTCTCAAATTTATTTATCGACAGGATCGCATCAAATTTTGCGAGGACTTCGTCGTAACTGAGAAAGATCTGTCTGTTGTTGATATTGACCCTGATGTAGCAGAAGGTTGATTGCGGCAGAGCGTACTCAAGAGCTTGAGGATCTTATAGAATCTTCCTGGGCTTCGCCCGTTTGATTTTTGCGTTGTATTCACTTATATAATCATTGTGCTTTGTATTGTTCCATAATTTACTCATAAACTGTATAGTCTTTTATTGTGCATATGTTTATTGTACTTATTGGAGAATTGTAGCACATTTTAGAGGTGCATACGAGGTCAAAACAGTGCAATGCAGCTCAAAACGAGGAGACGGGGAACCGTGGGACGGAAACTTCCATTTATGGATGTCAGCTCCGAGCTGCCTCGGCCCAACTCCGAGCTCGAGCGAGCTGATGGGCAATCACCTCGAGCTCAGCTCCAACTCAGCTCCCGGCAGCACTAGCTTTGCGTTTCGATGCCTTTGCTGGACGCTCCTCAATACGAGCAATTTTGCAAGGCCCTGCCGCATTACCAGCCTCAGCATCGTCAAGCTTGCGCTTGCCGCTGTATTGTGTGCCAAAAATGCTATAAAGCTTGGCAGGGGGCGCAACCGACTCATCAGGTTCCGGCTGCACGTCAACCTCCATCAACAGTGCCGTGCTTTTTTCGTCAACATCCATCCTCATCTCCTCTCCCCATTGCGGGCTTGTGTCCTCCCACTCTGAGTCAGCCAACCCATCCCATGACGTGCAAGGCTTCAGACACTCGACACCAACCGGCGCATCCGTGGAATCATTTAACAAACGACTCAATGGCAACGCCACGTTCGCTACAGCTGGCCTCGCGACAAAGATTGGTGGCGGGAGAGCAGCAGGGGGAATTGGCGCTGGGTTTAAGATTCGGCTAAGGGACGTTAACCGCGCTGGGGACTGCTCTGGTGAGTTGAGAATTCGCTTCAGCGATTTCGGTATTGTATGGGATGGCAGTATCGCTACAGATTTCAATTCCGCGTTGGCCGCGCCTGTATCCGGGCATTCAAGCTGCCCATTCTACCGTTTGTGTGAGTTCATGTCTATTCCATAGGTAGGCAGCTTACATTGCTTTCGTATCCTGTGCAGACAAGATTGAACCAATGGAGACGGTCATGTATCTTGAGTGAAGGTGTCCAGATGTCGTCCCCAAGAGTATTGTGTGCCAGGGTATTAGTGGCGATGAACCCGCAGGAAGTCCCGTCATTTTGTGTGCCACAAGTGAGTATGTTCCCTTTGTCTCTGAAGGATTTGTTGAATCGGCCTTGCAGCCACCACAATGTCTTTCTGATAATTACGTGCGGGGTTCCAGACATACCCAACGGGTCCCCTACAATTTCTTTGAGCTTGAACGGCGAGTGATAGCAGTGAATCATTTACCGTAACTGAGAGTTAGGGCCGTAAAATCGCATTTAAATGCAAGCCAATGGATCTGTTCCTCCCAAAGCGCTGTGAACCATAGCTCTGACACCCCACCCTCCTTCACCTTCCTCTCCAACGCTGTCAGATATGGTCTCTTCGCATCCTTCAAGTCTTCCGCACGTTCAGCCTTCAAGATCTCGATCATAAAGGCACGTTGAACCAATATAATCCGAGATGCAAGGCGACGCGTAGCTGAAATGCGTTTCTCGAGCACGGTGATCATAATATCCATCATCCCATCTGTAACCATTCTGTCTGATATCGCGCGCGCAAACTGCAATGATCGCTCTCCAGCTGCAAGCTGCACATCCCAACCCAATGTCAAGAGCCTTTGAGCCGCCTCATCGGCAGCCACCAGTGCTCCTCGTCTTCGGTCGACCCAGTCTCGTGCTGCTTTCCACTCCTCCCGTGCATCAACCATATCAATGAGCCACCGCCATGTTGCAATGACCCAAAATGAAAGCCGCGTGCTGGGAAAGCGAGAGTCCACCACAGACAAGTTTCCATCTAGAATTGCTTGCCGCGCTGCTTGATTTAGCTCGTCAACAAGCTTGATTGGTGGCAGCGGTCGCGTCTTCAGACTCTCGAGTGTTTGGTCAATGTCCATACTTGGAGTCAATCGCGAGAAGCAAGTTTCCGCCGCTGGAAAGACCAACGCGTATGATTTCGCGGGGAGCGCGGTGCGCGAGAAAGCCGCAACATTGAGAGCCTGGTTCGGAAACGCGTTCTTGATTTCCTGCGGGATGCGAAGCTGACGCGCACAATAAAATTCAAGTTCTCGTGGTGGATGACGAGGATATTTTTTATTTTTCCCGATCCACTCGCGGGCGTTGAAGGGAGGAAGCTGGTCTTCTTCGTCTGAGTCAAGAACCTCGACCACGTTGAGGTCAGCCACCATAGATAGATGCTTCAAGAAAGTCGACTCAGAAAGTCGAGTGGCGTGGGCTGATACCATAAATGTGCAATAAAAAATATTATTAGTATGCTGCAGTCAGACTGTCGTTCAAACTCGAGCCTTGAGGTGATATGTGTCTATATTTATGGTACCAAGAGTTGCATGTTTTGGGTATGAATGCTCCTTCTTTGGCATTACCGAACAAAATTTATCCGAATCCGACCCAGGCCAGGCTCCCGACCTGCATGATTTATCCGAATTGTCGGGCAGGGGTGGCGTTGTCCATGGTCGATTTCTTATCCGAATCCGGGCAGGGTGCGCGCAATTTTGGGGCATGTTTTATCCGAATCGAAAATTTCGCGGGCAGGCATCAAAGGTGATTGTCAGTGGTCCTCGCCAACCCTGCCCCACAATTCGGATAAATCATGGAGGCTGGGGGCCAAGGCTGGTTCAGATTCGGATAAAAGATACCCGAGACTCCTCAAACACAAGTTCCACCACTGATTCCCACCAAATTGGGCCAACTTCGAGGTCAATCAGGTACAAGCTGACGAATTTCCCACCAAAGACACATTTTCTACCTATTTCGGGGAACTTTCGGGAATCAGGTGCCGCAAAATTCGGCAAGCGCACCTCAAAAAGCGAAGAACAGCATTCAAACTACATGGCAAGCTTCCGCATTACTCAAAGGAGCTAGAGGAGCCACCCAGACGCGTCAAGAGATAAATTGCGAATTTTTGCGATTTTAGCCGATTTTTTTAGGCCTGGAAGTTCACCGTCCGGATAAAGCATCGACCTCTTGGAAGGCCTGGTTCGGATTCGGATAAGATCTTCTCCATTTGAGGTCCGGATAAGATGTCCCAAATCCCAGATTTTTCGGGGCAGGCATCATAGGTGAATGTCAGAGGTCCTGTATAGGACCACCACATCCCCCCTTCCTCCACCAACATTTCCATCCCTCCCACTCGTCCTCCTCAGCGCTGCCTTCAACACACGCACTCTTCCCTCCCTCCCTCCCCGCCGTGGCCAACACTTTGGATCTCCCCTGCACCCTTTCCATCGTCGCTCATTCTGTTCTCCCCGTTGTCGCTCAGCTCCCTCGCACTGAAATGTACCGACTTATGGTATGTTGCCTGTTTCTCGTCTGCGTACCTTTTTTAACTTGGATCAATGTATGCAGCTCGCTCTACATCTCGTTTCGTGTTGACGTGGCGTAGGTAAGTAAGTCCTAGTCTCTGAGGCTTCTTGCTCACTGGCATCCAGTTAGGCCCGCTCTTTTTCGTCGACTGTCGGTGAGTGCCCTTGTCTTTTCTCTGGTCCATGTCGCTAACCGTCACTTGAGCAGTTTAGCATAGCGTAACTACTTTCCGTGTGTCGCTGTAGGTTAGCAGGTCAATTGTCTCCGGGAGGTTGGGCGGGTTTTGCTGCTGTCGTCGCCGAGGTATGTGGTAACACTCCCAGTGGTCCCTCATTCCTGATGCTTTGTTCTTCGCACAATGTCTGATCGTCAACGTGAACTATGTGGCCCATCCACGAGTCTCGCGTGAGTACTGTGCCTCCCTCTTCGTTTACTATCTGTTCCTTACGACCGTCTTTTAGCACATACTCTCGAGCTTGTAGTATTTGTGTGGGAATATGGTGTATTACTCCGCTAGTCTACCACACCTGTTACTAGGCAGTTCTAATACATACACTTTTTAACTTTCATTCTCATGATCTTGAGTACAGTACAATCTTTAGTATGGAATATTGTCATGTGGAATAACCGCAATGTGGAATCGGTTTGAGGGACTTCCCAGCTCGGGACAACCGAATATTCCACTCACCGCAATCTGGAATATGGAATCGTGGTTTTGGGTGGATATTCCATCCGGCGGGTGAACCAAAAAGGCAATATTCAATATGGTTTGCCTTTTTGAGTGATTGAGGTGGCCCGAAATTGAGTGGCAGCACGAAGGTTGAGCCAATTGTTTATTGTGTAGCTTTGTTATCACATACTCTTCCTTTCCTCTCATCCACTATGGCGATAATTCAGTCCCAAAAATCCCGTACCATCCGCGAACGCGACAAAAACCCTCCCCCCCGTCCTAAAAATGCAGCAAAACCCGGGCCCAAATCAAAGAATGGTCCACGGACAGCAGCGCGTCTTGCACAGGCTGAGCGTCGGCAAGACCTAACCTACAGCGACTGGGTCCAAGTCTTCGACTTCGCAGACGACAATCCGGCACTGGGGCAAAAAGATATCGTGGCTCACTTTGCTTCTCGGCCAGATAAAGACGGTGGCAAGCTGCTCTTCACGCAATCAGCCCTGTCGAAAAAGCTCAAGCGGAAGGCGGAGCTTCGAGCGGCAGTTTCCGCAGACCCGAGCGCCCTGTCCTTGAAGCGTGCTCGTGTTGTTACGTGCCCGGAGGTGGATGAAGCACTGGGATTGTGGGCTCGGGACATGGAGGAAAAAAGACAGACTGTGACGGGCCCAATGTTGATAGAGAAACGGAAACGGTTTGAGAAAGAGATGAACATTCCTGCAGACCGATGCCTGACAGGAACGGGCTGGCTCGACTCGTTCAAGAAGGCGTATGTTTTGTCGTCATTGATTTTGATTCGTTGATTGAGATATTTCCAGAAACAATTTGCGAGAGCGACGTAGGCACGGAGAAGCAGGATCTGTCGATCTGAAAGCTGTTGATGCCGAACGAGTTCGAATGAAGAGGATCCTGGCCGAATATTCCCCCGAGGACGTCTGGAACGCCGACGAGACCAGCTTCTTTCCTTCTGCGCCGCCTGATCGTACCCTGTGTGCCGCTCCTGTCAGCGGCCAAAAACAGGACAAGTTTCGAATATCAGTTCTTGTTGCGTGCAATTCGACTGGGACGGAGAGGGAGGAATTGATGTTCATTGGGCAATACCAGAAGCCACGTGTCTTTCGAGGCAAGAATCCTGCGCGAATGCGCCCAGCTCTATATTATCGTGCCAACAAGAAGGCGTGGATGACGGATGTTCTATGGGAAGAGTGCGTCAAATTCCGGTTGATTGATCAACAAGCCTTGCTTACACTTATCCTTTCTAGATGGCTTCGTAAACTGGACGGCAAGATGAGACGACAGAAGAGATTTATCGTTCTCACCGCCGACAATTTCTCTGGACACAAAATTTCCTATCAACCAACCAATGTCCGGGTTGTGTTCTTTGCTCCCAATCTCACCTCGTACGTCCAGCCATGTGATGCTGGAATCATCCGGTGTTTGAAATTGAAGGCCCTATATCGCCGCCACATGACGTAGCCGCTCCAATCCGCATGCCGTTGGAGCCACCAGGTGGCTTCTGGCGGCTCACCGCAAACTCTCTATTTGGCCAAATTAAGAGAGTAGGTTTTCCCTGATGGGGTGAATAGCGCCGAGTAGTCGATGGTTGGGGGTAACGCGCTCCAGAAAGCCCTGGAGGGTGTCTGGCCTCGATATCCGCTAGGGTCGCCGGGTGATCAGCTCTGCCGGGAAAAAATCTGCTCAGGAGGAAATGCCGTTACGCACGTTAATCAACCAGTGTGGGACTCCGGCCCGTAGTAGGTCACCCTACTCCACATGCAACAAAGTATGTTTTGTAATGCCGGTGCCCGGCTTACAGTAAAGGGGGAGCTTGCGCGTTTCTGAGTGCTGTTACGGCCGCTGTAGGCTTCAGTCCCGAATTACTGTGCTTGTCGTTAGATGATTTAGAGTAATTCAGGCTTGGCACCGGTTCCTCAGACGACTTCATCGGTGCCTCAGACAAAGCCATTTTTCTTTTTGACGCAATCCTGCTCGAAATTTTGTAAAGCGTTCATCAGCCCTTCCAACGCGAGAGGATTTGTTTGGTCATTTTTTTTGTTTGATATTTTTGAGGGAGCAAATGTGGTGTTTCACGGATTCGGTGAGAAGGCAGAGGCTCGCAACTTCAACTGGGGTTTGGGGAATTTTTTCTGGACGTTGCGGGGAATTCCCACTGAGTTTTTATCCTGCATTTCTTTGGCAGAGCCGTTGGGCATCAATTTTGATGGTGCCCCCGTGGGAGATCACCGCTGATGGTGCCCCCGTGGGAGATCAGGCTCAAGTTTCTCAGGCACTTTGCACAGCCATACGGATTTCGACCACATCAGACAAAAGGGGGAGCAAGCTCCCCCAATTATCGGCCGCATACCCACTAAAACCCCCTCGTGCGTCCAGTGATCCGGCAGGGAGTTTTCGTCCATCAAAAGACCGCTCCACGTGCGTAAAATAATATCTTTCCTGAAAGCAAGCGGTCCAAATCTTATCTTATCAGTCAGGATACGATCTCGGGCCAGTGCTTTGTTCACGTCCGCAAGCCAGCGATTATAAATTTCGCTATCGCTCGGAATCTTCGGTGGATTTTCAATGACACGGATCCGACGAAGTTCCCAAATCAAATGCCAGGCTACTGAAACCAGAATGGTAAACAATCTTTCTTTCCTTTTTTTTCCTCGGGGAGTGTAGAATTTAACAAGGTTACAGTTCAACATCTCATAATGCATATGGTCATAATGCATAAAGCTCATTTTGCATCAAATTTTGGGGTCGACCTAGGTCCACCGACTTGGTAGGCGGGGGATTTATGCATTTTGCTCATATTGCGTATATTGCATAAGGCTGAGAGCTGATTTATGCATTATGGGATCCGGAAATGTATGAAATTCCGGTCGAGAAACTGTAAGAATTACAGTGGCTGCAGAAAACAATGCAACAAGGTGTTTCGAGTCATTGACGTGGTCTCTGGGCTCAAACAAAGTGCAGGACATGAAATCTGAGTGAAATGAAAATTTTTGAGCGAACGACCCAATTACCATATATGGTAATCGAGCCACAGTCAATTTTTTCATGTGTTTTTTTATACTGTACTTTTCAGCGGTGAACCCTACAGGAAAATAAGCATCATAGGATGAAAGTAATCCTAAAGACGATCTCAGTCATATCTGACTTTACTTAGTTTGCTGCCGATTTGAGCCCGTAATAGTTGCTGTAAGATGGCCATTTTGGCCGAAAAATGCCAGATTTATTCAAAAAATGACCAAAATGACCATCTTCAAGCAGCCATTGCGGGTCCAAAACTGTAGGAATCTAGGTAAAGTAACATATGACTGAGGTCGTATTTGCGAGTACTTTTGACCTATGAAGACCGTTTCTCGGTGGGGTGTAGCACTGAAAAGTGCCCTGTTAATAAATCCCTTAAAAAATTCATTACAATCGAATTATTATCTATGGTCGTGGGGTAAGTTGCCTAAAAAAGTCATTTCACCCGTATTCCATGTCCAGAACTTTGTTTGCGTCAAAAGACACACTGAATGCCCCAGAACCGCTTGGTGCAGTTTTAATGGCGGCCACTGTAGGTTGGAGTGAGGCTAAATCAATCAGCGTTGCAGGAAAATGAAGTCGGCAGGCATTGTCGGTTACACCCCCAATTTGGTCAGATGTTCGGCTGTCATTATTCCGCGGATATTCGGGGAGCTGTGAGGTAAGGTTTTCGGAGGCCCCCGACGGACATTTGAGAATCATTCCGCATAAGTCTCGGTTTGAGCTGCTCAAAATGGTTGTGCGAGGGTATAATAACATCCAGTAGATCTTTGTATGAGGCTCTTCCTCAATATATTTCCATTCAAGGGCAATTCTTTGGGTTCTCCTCGTTGCATGTCCAAGTCTCACAGTTGTCAGAGACGATGAAGAGGACGTCGAAAAGCACAGCCTCTTGGCCTCCTCTTCATCGTCTCTGACAGCTGGATTAGCATCACGGGCTTTATCAACGATATACTGTACAAATCACTCCTCCATTTCGTCTCGGCCCTCTTCCTCTTCCTCAGGCTCTAGCTCTTCAAGTCGCACCCCTCCTTGCCCTTGCTTGGCCGCTCTGGCCTCCTTATTTTTCTGGCGTGTTTCCTGCGACTTCTTCGCAGCTGCGGCTCTCTTCGCCGGACCGGAAACCCGAAGAATCGCAGCATATTCGTCGCGTTTGGCGTCACGATCCGGATACAGGGGCACTGGGGCTGTCAGATTTCGAGGAAGAGTGTCTCGTAGAAGATTTGCATTGTGGAGGGCATGCAAATTGATTATGTAGGCTTCCGTTCCAATGTGTTGAACGGCTGCTTGTGTTTGTCTGGTTGATATACGCTCATGAATGACTGGTTCGGCACCCGCAACAATGGGGCATTTCAATGTGTAACAATCATGCTGGGCATTGAAGCAAAAGAGAACATCCTGGTCATATTACGGTCAGCAAGCCAGGCCTAATCCTGTGGAATCTTGAAAAATACCGCAGGAGTGACGACGTGCATCTGCACTGATGAAGCCATCCGAGGCATGTTGAGACGAGAATCCCGCTCTGCAGCAACCACAAATTTGCGGATCACAACTGCCGCCTGGTCATGACTTGTTGTTGCAGTTGCTGGGATCAGGATCATGCAAATACGCCCCGTTAAAACTTCGCCAGTATCCTGATCTCAAATCAGTTACTTTTAGCAAAATAATGTTTTGATTCCCAACCTTGCATTTAAAGAATACGAATGAATCTTTGGCGCAAACATCACCGGATTGGGCAACGACGAATTTGCATGTTGTCCAGACCTTTCCAGCACCATAGGCATTTAATTCCGGTGTCCAAATTGGTCCTAGAATTTCAGCCCATTGGGCAGAAAGCGATGTCCTTCGAGGTGCTAGCTTTGTTGTACCTACATTTGAGATGAATCCACTGAGAACGAATAAATTAGAGCCTTACGCACCGGGTTTTGGTTTCATCTTGTCGGTCCAACCAAGGCGACGCTGAAGTTCCTTGTTGTTCTCGAGAAAGGTACGCACTTTTCGACCCGCTTGAGTGTAGCTCTGTGAATCAGTAGCTTTCCACCAGCCTCCGCTAACTTGGTGTTTGAACCGTTCCATATCTGCCAGCGTCACCGCAATATCATGGCTTGGTGCCTGATGGTTAGACAAAATGCTACAAAGCCGAAAGATTGTGTTCCAGCACTCGAAGCCTTCCGTTGCAAACAAAATCGCTGGTCCAAAGCGCCGAATGTCGTCAGGAAGGTGTGAAAGAACGTGAAGCTTGTACTTGGTCATGATACGTGCCGGATCAACGAGCGCCCATAAGTCCAGAAGATTATCGATGCAGATCTGGAGGTCGGCCTGACTCGGGGAAACTGGTTGAGATCCAACGATTGAGAAGCAAATTGCTTACGAGGTATTGGGCTTGATTGCGAATCTCCGGAAACCAAAGCAATGCGCCAAGCTCGCCAGCAGCCTTCCAGAGGTTGAAAAGATTATCTCCGCAAAGGTCATTGTGAAGATGAAAGATCCCGAGTTGTTGGAGAATTTTGAAATGCTTCCCAATCAATCCGTTCTTGTATTTCACGATGTATCGTGCACGGAGGGACATATTGTTCAGACCATCGGTTAGCGATGACTGAAGTCTAACCGCAAACTTATCAGCCTTGGATTTGTCCCATGGTGTGTGCGTCTCATGCCAAATATACTTGTCGTCACCGAGTAAGACTGTGTGCAGAATTTCGCAAGGACCATCTCGGTGTGGATCAAGCCCTTTCAGCTTATCTGAGATCCATTGAGTAGGAATTTTGGTGGGCTCCACTTACCTCGAACACGAAGTAAAACATTGAAGTGATCTCCTGGTCGTAACTTCCATCGGTCAGCTTTACAACCGAATCAAATCAGCGTGAATGGTATATTAGAGAGTTTGCGGTGAGCCGCCGGAAGCCACCTGGCGGCTCTAATGGCATGCGGATTGGAGCGGCTATGCTGTCTGGCGGCTCGTTTGGTGGCTGGTAAGACTGGTTCAAATTTGGGTTTGCAAGCCTATTCTTAGTACTTAGTCATCTATATCTTGAGCCATACACCCACGAAGAAAATCCGACCCGAAAATCTGACGCCATCGCACATTGGAGCCGAAGACTTCGGTTGACGCTGGAAATTGCTTCAATTCAAAACAATTATGCACCTTTGTACAACGAACTCTCATTGGCTGAAGGGATAGTCAAATATACAAGGTACCCAACCTCAAAATTGTGCTAAGGACCGCGCGCGACGAGCCGCTGTACGAGCCGCCACATGACGTAGCCGCTCCAATCCGCATGCCGTTGGAGCCACCAGGTGGCTTCTGGCGGCTCACCGCAAACTCTCTATTCTAACTGTTGAATCTTGCTTACCGGAATTTCTTGGGAGCTTTTCAACACGATCGGCAGGCTGCAGCAGAACCCAACTGTATAACTGCCATTGAATGTGATCTTTGATGCGAATTTTAATTGCCTTTCGTGCATCTCCCTTGATTTTTTTGTCCTTTAATCGGGGATCTGTTTTGAAACGTTCTTGCTGGAGCTCTCTGGCTTTCAGAATTAATTTCTCGATCCAGAAGAGAGCGGTTTTATCCTTGACACCGGTGGAAGTCTGGAATTCATCCACGGCATCCCGAACACCCGTGCATGCAGCCCATATTTGGCGTTTGATCGTGCGAACAGTTGCTGCCGGAGTTCTTGGATTTCCGGGCTATACTTCGATTAGAAATTGGTTACGGCGATTGACTTATGAGATCTCGAGAGCACCTTGAATAATGCACCGTATCCTTCATTTGTTTCTCGGTGCGCTGCCGTACCACCGGCCATGTCGTAGCGACACCAGAGATTGGAATGAACACCGGCGTTAGAGGCTGATTCTGCCTGTTGTGGATTATCGGCTGGAAGAGCGTGTGCAAAAATTCGGAAAAGAATTTCTTGCTGTATCTTGCAATCATACGCCTCATGGTATTGGCCACTGGAAGAAAATCAGAGTGAATTGGTAATCCAGTATTCAAGACCTACATATCTTCTGTGAGAGCCTCAAGTTGCTCTCCCGATGATGCGTGTGGTGAGGTAGAGCAAAAGCGCACAAAATACTCTTGCGACACTTTTCGATGCGGAAGACAAGCATTTGCCATATAAACGTTCATGTGTGGATTATACTGCTTGCTCACATTCCCCGAGACATCATCACTCCAGGGGATTATGCGGACAGAAAAGACTGGGCGGCCCTTTGCAATCTTGCGCACCGGGTTGGGCATCGACTGAGCCCAGTCCGGAGACGAATCTATAATTTGTTAGAATAATCAACTCGGCTGCAGGAACGGAGCTCACCAGTGAACGTGATAGAATTTACTGCATGCTTTAAGTCGAGATAGTTGTATTTGAGGTCGCTTGCATGTGACCGCACCGTTTCATCATCGTGAACAACAAAACAATTTGACTGAAATAGATTGAGACATACTTCTCGGAATCTCAGGCACGACAAATACTTACCTCGGAACAGTAACTCACTTTATGACCCTCAGCACACTCCTTTTTGTTGAAAATCACCCAGCGTGTGGGAACAAAATATTCGCCGTTCTTCAGCTGCGCCAGCTCCTTGATATAGAAATGCTTGTGCGGAGAATTTTCCCAATCTGCCCACATTGGTGAGAGGTCGTCATGATCAATTTCTTTGGTCCATTTCTCAGCATGGTTGAATTCCGAGATACGATCAGTTATTTCGGGATAAACATGCATATATTTGCGGACAAGTGGATTTGCGAAGTCCTGGTAGATTGATCAGATATTGGCAGACATCGAGAGCGTAAATTTATTTACCAGAGCGAGCAATTCTGCCTGGTGGTTCATGAAAAACTCATTTCCCAAGGCAGAAACGTGGTGTCGAGTACCAATATTCACATCCTTGGTTAATTCGGCTTGCTTTTTTCGGAGGGCATTGAACGACGGCACATCGGGTGTCTTACATTCGCGCATGACCCAAATAATTGTTTTCAACTGATCATCGGAGAGTCGTAAACGAGGTAAATTGTCCAATAAATCAAGCATGAACATCTGTGTGAATTAAATATATATCCCTTGTTAATTGAGCACTCAAACTCACTGTTTTTGACCCATGTGGACTCCAAGCATCATCGTTCAGAGTGTATTCTGGTTCCGACTCGAGATCAGAGTTCAGATCTAACCGGATTACGGCTTGAGTAAACAAACCACAACAATCATCGATTCGAACTTACCCATGTCCACCATCGCGGCGACTGCTTCAGACACAGTCGTATCCTCTCGGGCTATCTTTCCAAACACCGTATGGTCGTAGTAATCAAGATTCCTGATACCCTCCAAGAGTTCTCGTCGCTGCGCTGCACCGGTCTCAGCAGTTCCTGCGGAAAAGAGCAGCTCCTTGCGATCCCTGTCGAAGAATCGACTCCCATCCATCATGATATCGTCTAGAGGACTTGGAACACGCTGGGGCTGGTCTTCATCTTCCTCGCTATCTGACTCAAGAATGTCTGACAGTTTGAAGCGTGCTGGAGGGGCTGCAGCAGTGACTTGGGGAGCAGGCGGGATTTCCAAAGAGGAGGCCGCCAATCTTGTTTGCTCAGCAACAGCATCAACATGTTTTCTCCTCGTCAAATGCTCGGAACGCCCTGATCGCAAGAAAATGGTGTCTTGCGAGTCCGATGCAGCTGAGCAGACCAAGCACTTCACGCGCGTTGGATCGGAAGGAATGTCTTGAAAATCTGTTGGCTCGTCGTTACTTCTGCGCAACAACGGATCTGGATCAACTTACCTGCTGCATATTTGGTGGAGCGTACTGCAGGCATTCAAGCCCAGTGAAAACGTCGGGCAGCCAGAATGAACGGCGTCGAACTCCCTCGAACTTTTTCCCATGGTCTCACATGGTTCGAGATTTGGCCGAGGGCCCGATCTGGCTCGAGGGTTTTAGCATTACATATCGAGCTACCTCGAACTGAGTAGAGCGAGATGTATTCACTATGGAAATACATGCTATTTTTATTGCGCCAGCCCGACCGCCACCGCTGCCTCCGCCCCGCCCCACCCACCCACTTCCAACGCCACTGACCTCATCGCGGCTTCCGGCCCCCTGCCTCACGCCAATGGTGTTATCGCTATTGTTCCCCGCCACTGTGTTCAATCCCAAAGATGGGTTAGACGAAGAAAAACGGAGGGAGGTAGAGACGAACCTGCAGCAAACCGCTCAATCAAAAGACAAGCGGCCAAGAATATCTGGAAGGAAAATTAATTTACGAAGGCACACGTTAGATGATGCAAGCTCACCCAGGTCGACCCCGGGTTTCAGAGGGCAATATATACATTGAAGCAAAGTCCACGGCCTGTGGCGAAGCATGTAAGCGGTGCTAAATTGCACATTGAGAAGCTTACCATGACAGAGAGTGTAGTTAAAGCTCTTTCCAGCTCTATATTCCCCCTGGTCCCACAACGCCGGCCGTCGAGAAGGTACTGGTAATAAAGCTGTGAGATGAGTGAAGCCGGAGCGCAAAACTCAACAAACCTACGTTGAAAGTCTGAATCAGCGTGAGGCGGCGATATATCATATCTGCAAAGTGAGAATGAGTCCAGAGGGGTATACGAGCCGTTGAATCAATACGTACCGGGATGAGCGCGGGAAACACCGCAGGGGAAGGCCGTACTCACTGACGGCGAGGGCCCCGCAATCAGCAGCGAATCAGTTGGCAAACAAAGTGAGTTAGCGGATGTGCGTGAACGCGGGACAAAAGGCCTACGGCGCCACATTCAAATCGGAGGGAGATGGTTTCCCTAGAGCAGAAGTAGGTGGGGTGGGAAGCGCTGCACGAAACAGCACAGTACAAGATCATATGCGAAGCCTCAAGAGATAGAGATAGCGAGGATTGAGTTGGCAGTATCGGTTACGATGTACGCGCGAAGAGATGTTATGCAGTCGAAATATGCGTAGCCATAGCCTGAGCTTCGGCTCGAGAAACGACGCTGGGAGAGCCGTTGTATCGTAGACAAAATCGGATGTATATAGGAACCAGCCCAGCCAGAGACAGACGACAGAAGAGAAGAGGGCTGGCGAGAAGACTTAGACTAATGTGATTACTTGAGGTAGACGTGGAGAGAACGGAGCGAAGTGAAAGGTGGGATGATGAGCCAGATGGCGGCAGCGCGCGGCGACGACGACGGGGAGGAGGGGGGCAACGACAAGAAGACTTTGGATTTCGGACAAAGCAAAGGGAGATGGTGGTGGTAAGAAAGAAAGAGAGATGCGTGGGATAAAACACAGAAACAAACAACTTTGTGTGTTTTCTCACGAGCTCTTTTGGACTTGACGGCGGAGTTATCCGAGTTTCGACGGAGTTTCGACGGCGCGCAAGTCATTCTGCGGTGAGCGCACAGTGTTTTGGCGCGAACTACTTTTAGAAATGTTGACAAAAATTCGAGGAGGTTCGATATAGTTCTATTTGTTCGAGGCCGTTCGTTCTGGCTGCCCGACGTTTTCACTGGGATTCAAGAACGGTCAGAGGGGAAAGCACGATGCGGCCGCAAGGTGTCTTCGCTTGCAGTCGATCTTCAAACGGAGATAGCTCATCACGTGTCACAAGACATTAGGCGACTTCAAAATTGTATAAATTCTCTGACTCGCCCCACACCTGCCACGTCTTCCCCAAGAAACTTGTCTCGTCCTTCTTTGATTCTCTCTCTTCTTTCCGAAAACCATGGCGCCAGCCAGAAAACTTGCCGCTCTTTTTGATACCCCCAGCTCCCCTCTTGTTCCACCATCCACCGACAACGGGCACACTGAAAGCACCACTCCAGCAGGGTCTCCCTCGCATTTCCATGGCCGTCACACCTCCTCCCTCCCTTCCACTCCTACAAACCGCCGCAGTGGCTCGTCCTCTCCGTATTCGTCTGCGCGCAGCAACAGAAGGGCCCGACACACTCAGCGCGAGGATTTTACGCAGGGGGGTGTGTACGTCGCAAAGAAGCTGAAGCTGAAGCCTGAGGGTGTTATGATGCTTGAGGAATTTGCAAAGGTCCTTTCCTTCTCTTCTCCTCTTCATTCAAATGACTTCGGGAATATAGAATGCAAACTCAATGAATGAGATTAGATCTTACGGTCAACTCCTTAGAATCACAGAGATGCAAGCCCTTGTCAGCGCTCCGGCTGGAAGCTTCGTCATCCCGAAGAATTGGAAGTATGTTCACCACTACGGATTGTACTCGCTACTGATTTTTTTCTCAGCACAAGATTGACGTGCACACCTTCCGCACACTTCTTTCGCCCACCCTGCCCTTTTATGTCAAGAAGGCGGGCACAGACAGCCCCAGCGGCATTGTGAAGGTGTGTCTTTGCGCCCTTTTCCCCCGCTCGGGTCCTGATTTGGCTCAGAAACTCATCTTTGACCATGCTGGAGAATGGGGTGTCACCAGCGAGGACATTGACGACAAAGCCAAGTGGAGCGTCATGGCGTCTCGTGTCCGTACGAGGCTCACTGATCGTCGTTATGACATTAAGAAGACGGTACGTCGTATTCAAACTTTCCCTGCTCCGCTCATTGCCCTCAGATTTCCGATTCCATTTGGATTACCATCAAGACTGAGGAGGGCGAAGTCACTGTCAACGATCGTGAGGACCCTCTCGACATCATTCAATTGTGCGAGGTCCTCGTCAACCTCGTTGATGCCAACCTTCATGTCACCCTGCCTTTGTTGGGTCGTGTCGCAGTCTTGGTAAGTACCTTTAGCCTTACTTTCGGTGTCCTGAATCTCATGTGTTCTCCAGCGTCAAGTTCTCATCGATGACAACGGCGGCGCCAAATTCTGGGAGAAGGTTGATGACCAGCTTTCGAAGCTTCGCGAGAAGTATGAGAATGATGAGACACGCATTTCAAAGTACGCCTCTTTCCTTTCTTCTCCACTCTTTCTCGAGGCACTCACTCCATGCACAGGGCCATTGGCAAGGTTCTCAAGAACGACTGCCGCACTTTCGGCAATCCCGACCTCTCTCTTTTCAAGTGAAGTCGGCCATCCACTGTTTGCAGTACCTTAAATCTCGACAACTTTTAATCATCTAATTTTTTCTCGTACCATATTTCGTAGTTACAAAGTAGGTAGATCAATGATAATAGAATTTGCTTGTCCTCCAGAATGATTTTTGTGTGATCATTGCGATGAACTTACATGGGTCAATGGAAGCTCAGGCAGTCCGATTGTTGTAGGCTTGACCGCGAAAGGTCCCCAAAATCACAGCGAAAAATGTTTTGGGGTTAATAGATTTACAAATGGTCCTGGGATTCTACGTTTCGATGTCCCACAGATGTCTTTGGGGATGTCTTCGGCTCTTCGTCCAAATACGGTAGTTGGGACCTCGGCTGGAGATCCGACCAAATTAGCGGTGTAGATGGAGGGAAGGGCGCGCTTGCCTTTTGTAGTGAAGTGAGAGAAGGTACGGGTCTTTGGCTTGACACAAACTTACCTTCATCCTGGCATACTGATTCCGTCCAGGATTTGTTGCTACAACTGATGCATATTGAGGAGCCAACTGAGATTTCATCAACGGCGCCCAAATGCGTCTCGCTTGCCGTTGTTCAATAATGATCCTCTTGGAAATCACAGATGACAAGTCCTTTGTAGAGGTTTCAATTGAGGGGAGAAACTTGTCCGCGCCAATGCAAGTACGAATATTCTAGGAAGTAGATTCTGGAAAAGCAAATGGAAGAAATAAAAGTGTTGCCGCGGCTCGGCTCGGCTCCGGCTAGCCGACTGAGCCGAGCTATTTTAAGCCGAGCTGAGCCCAGCCGTTGCCAAGGCGGCTCCATGTGGCTCGGCTCAGGCTCGAGCCGGCTCTGAGCCAGCTCAGCCGCCGTGAGCTGCATTATGTGCAACTGCTGCTGGGCTGCGATACATGTACTTTAAATGCTCATAAATGCACCCAATGCACTCTCCGCCGTGCTCAGCCCAACTGGTGCATGTCTTTGTCGTTAGGCGCGTCGCTGCGCGTCGGTTTCAGCGACATGGGAAAAGCATCCCAAAATAGTTTTAATTACCGGAACACGTTGCCCACAGCTTCGGCGCAGCGCAGTCCTCTCCTCCTACCTTCTTGTACATCGCTGGGGTGTCCCTCGTCGCTTTCCCCGCCCACTCAACTTCTGGCGTACATCTCCTACATCCTCAGCATCCTCCACAGGCCCCGCATTGCAGCCCAAAATTCGATTCACTGTGTACAGAAATTTGGCCGAATTCATATCTGATTCATTATCTTGCTGCACTTTATCGATGCGCGCGCGAATTGAGTATAGAAAGAGATGTGTTGGTAAGTGACTCATGTCGTAGTCCGGTCTTTTGGCCCGCAGCAAGTGCAATGTTCAACGTGCAGGATGTAAGATATCCGGTTGTGGCTTTTGCTTCACCTTTCCCGTCGAGCCGGCAATTTCAGCAGCAAAACTACTCAATTTACTGCAAGCCCTGCATGCACAACTGTATCTGTAACTCAGCTTCGACCCTGCATTCTATCGTGCTCAAGACCCTGACACTCGCTAATGTATAAGTATTTCGAGCTGTGTCGGTGGTTTCACAGTCCAGGTGGCGACTTCCACATCTCACATTCTCAATGTCTACTCACCTAGGCACAAACGGTACGTGTTCAGCGTCGCCTAAAATCGTCGAAGAGGTTTCATGGACGGATTTTAGAACCATTGCGGCGACCTCAACGTTCTCGTCGCGCTCCTGCTCCGCGAGATAAGACGCCAACTCCGCCTCCGGCTCCCCCGCCTAGAGCGGCACGTCGACGACGTCAGCGCGCCCCCACGCTGGAGCCTCCTGCACTCCCAGATGAAGATCTAGACGGAAGCCGTCGTGCTGCAGGTACGTTCACATTATTGATCTTTTCATATTTCAGATTTGACGGCTGTTCAAGGACGTCCTCGCAATGTATTCGACGCCGATTCGGAACCCGATATCGCTCCCCGTAATGCTGCTGGTTCTTCAGCACACTCCATCGGTGACGACGACGATGACGGCGAATTCTTTCCGGAACCTCCGCCGTCATCTTCTTCGTCTCCTTCGCCAGCTCGTGGCTCTCCCTCCTACCGTCATCGACGCCAATCACCTCGTGCTGGCCCTCATCACTGAGGAAGTAGAACCCCCTGACTTTCCCATAGCTGGACCATGAAATCCACGATTCACTGAATTTTGCAGTGAAATTATGTTCATGGGGTTCCAGATTCACATGGCCCAGTCACAGAGTTGGTAGAGGGTCCCTTCAACTACATGAATTTCATATTGGGATGCAATGAATCAAAGTTGGGGATTTTATGCCATTGAACCCGTGTATGAACTCCATGAAATTCACTTGAAGAGTACGTGAGGTAATTTGTGTCAAAATTGTAGAAATAGTTGATTTCCAGCCGGGGATGCACATCTTGAGATTCACTGTCGAATTCCACGATCTTCATGGGGCTAAAGGTGCCTCGACCAAGGTACATCATTCAGGTCACCAGTACTGGACGCTCAGAAGCTACTTTCAAATTCTCAATGGTGAAAAGTATTGTATAAACTTAGTACCATAAACAAATAAATAAGTATTAGTGTTCGAACTAGAGTAATAGTCAATGGAATATAACGATGTTGAATGTATAAGAGGTTGGTACTTGCGCCAAGCAAGAAGATTTTTATGTATTTTTGCCTTGATTTTCATACACTCTTGGAGTGAAATTCATGTGCTTTTGGAGGCAATCTGAGCATAGTGACACTGAATTCACTTAAATGCTGGATGGTATCCACTGCAAAACTATGTGAAAAAACATGATGGAATGTTCCACTCACATAGTCGGACCCAGTGAAAATTTCTAGGTGAAATTCACAAGCTCTCAGTGGAATTCAGGGCATTTTCCTGTGACTTTCCCCACAAGATTGGATGGAAAAACTAAGGGAAAGTCAGGGGGTTCTACGACCACAGTGGATCATGCTTCCGCTCCCCCCTCTCCACCGCCCCCGGCAAATCGTGGCAGAAAAACAAATCGAACTACGACGGCGAAGGATGTTTGGACCTTCTTTGACAAACAGCCAGATGCACGGCACTGTCTCTTTTGCAAGTCCGTCTTCATCAGCGCTCTTTTTCTTTTCTTCATATCATTGAATTTGGTTCTAGACAGCACCATGCCGCAAACCCAAACACCGACGTGCCGGAACCATTTGGCCCCAACACCAGTACCGGCATACTGCGCAGACATCTCTACGAACATCACCTAGCAGCGTGGGTCAACGGTTGCGACCAGCTCAAGATCACTATCAAGTCGGAGGAGGCCCTGAAGGTCGTCAATGCCTATCGCGCGAAGCAAAATTCCTCCACCGACAACGATCCAACCGCGGACTCGGAAAAGCCAAGACCAGCCTTTTCGAAGGAGGCCTTTGTCGATGCAATTGTTGAATGGATCGTCAGCGATGACCAGGTATGCTGCCTTTCCCTCTTTCCTTTCCTTTCTTTTCTTTTCTTTTTGCTATACTTTTACGCTATACTCATCATTCCCAAAAATAACCGGAAATTCCAATTTTACATGTTCCTGTGACTATGCTGACTATTTTTTTGGTCGTGATCCTCTTCTACATCATGTTTTGAGTCAAGTCTACCACTTTGACCAACCATGAACTGTCTTCCAGCACCCAGTATATCAAGATTACATTTATTTGTTGTTTCCGCGTGACTTTCCTTATTTGGGGTTGTGCGACAAAAAATCCAAAGGTCTCTGTGACTGTAAATTATGTTTAGGCCTATAGGAAGCTCCCCATGAAATATTGGAGCAATTGAAGGTGTCCTTGTCTTTGAATGGCCACAACAAGTTTTGGGGAAAATGTTGAATTTCTCACGCATAGGATTTCATCGCTAATTTCCCCACGGTAACAGCACAGTTGGGGGATTGTATGTTAGGGACATGAAGATGTGTCTATTTGCTTGCCAATATGTCATTTTCTTTAAGGAATTACTGGGCTCTGGGGCAAACATAGGGGAGTTTTCATTTCCGGTTATTTTTGTGTATGATGAGTATGCTAAATTGACGGTGTATTCTCAGTCTATCAACGTCATTGAAAACGAGAAGCTGCGCAACATTTTTCTCATGTTACGGGCCGAACTCAAGGATTCCGACATTCCGCATCGAACGAAAATTCGCCAGCGAGTGATGGAAATTTGGGACGCCCATCGGATAATTTGCAAGCCGAAATGGCGGTAAGTTCTCCTTCCGTCTTTATCGCTCGAGTGTACAGCTAAAGCGTTGGAATAGACGGCTATTGGTAAAATTTCGATGACCATGGATCTCTGGAGCGACAAGCAGAAACAACCATTCATGGCTGTTACTGCACATTGGCTCGAGTCAAAACTCGTCAATACCCCAGCTGGTCCGCAGTACACCCTGACGCTTCGAACGGATCTGATTGGGTTTCTCCGCGTACCCGGTCACCACACTGGGGAGCATCTTGCGACCGCCTTTCTGCATGTAGTTGATCGTATCGTCGTTGCTTCGAAGGTATGTTCGTTGCTTTATTGTTTCTTTGCACACTGATTTTGGGAAATAGCTTGGATGGGTCACTCTCGACAACGCATCCAACTGTGACACCTTCGTGGATCGACTGGCATCGGAGCTTCGCAAGCGTGGTATACCATTTAATCGTGTACAACGGCGTATTCGGTATTTGTCCTATGATGGTCGTACGGTATACTTAACTAATTTATCCGCTAGATGCTTTCCTCATATTGTCAACCTTGCGTGCAAGGCTGTCTTGGCTGCAATCACGAACATGGATTTCGCAGCCATAACAGCCAATGATTTCGTCCCACAGGGAGGCGAGCCGCGGACATTTGGCGCTGCAGTTGCACGCGATCCTATTGCGACGCTCCGCACGAGCATTCGTCTAGTAAGTAATATATTTGTTCACTCCCTTTCCATATGTTCCCTCTCATTTTTGATGCAGATCCGCGCGTCTTCGTTGCGTCGGCAATATTTCTCCGAGGTCCTGAAAGCATTGCAGAAGAAAGACTTGCAGCTGCTACGCGATGTCGATACACGGTGGTCATCAACACTCATCATGATTGACCGTGCGGTTCTTCTTCGTGAGGTGACTTTGTCCGCATCTCAGTTTCGGTCGTCAAAGTATTGACATAGTGTTTAGGCTATTGACCAGTTTCTCTCCGAAACTGACTCCCAGGAGCTGAAGAAGTGTAAGTTAAGCAAGAAGGAGTGGGAGGCGTTGGAGGCGTTCCAACGTATACTCTCGGTGAGTTTACGGTCATTGAATTCGAGTGTAATCATGTCGCAACGTCAAAACATGCCAGGTACCCCATGCTTTTCAACAGCGTCTGTCATCGGAAACCACGCCGACCCTCGGGCATGCGCTGCCTGCCTTTGAGGCCATGATCTCGCAGTGGGAAAAGCAGCAAGCTAGCCATCCGGAGACAGCCAGCATCGTACAGAAAGGAATCGACAAGTTGGAAGATTATCGTCAGCGGGTCGAGGACGTCCCGGCCTATACTCTATCTATGCGTAAGTAAATTCCGTATTGAGTAATCCCGCTTTTTCCTTATCCCATTTCTAGTTGTCAGTCCGGCTCTCAAATTGGCCTGGTACGAGAAGTACAAACCCGCAAAAACCCAATGGGCCAAGCAATTATATTTGCGTGAGGTATGTCACGTCAACGATCACGAAGAGTTGTCGTTTATTCATCATTCATATTGAAGCTCGAAGGGTACCGAACCGACATCAACGCTACTCCCGCTCGGCCGTCAGCCACTAGCTGGGCGGACGAAATTCTTGGCATGGCTTCGCCGACCCGCCCTGCAGGCCACCGCCAGAGCTTACAAGACGAGGTGCGCGCATATTTTTCCGAGCCACCATACACCTTAGGTTCGCTGCGGTACTGGGAGGTATGTGCCATCTTCTCTTCGCCACCTCTCATCTTCTCATCTGATATGTTGACAGGAAAACCAACTACGACATCCCACCATTTTCAAGCTTGCCGTCGACATTTTGCCCATACAGGGTTCAGCTGTGCCTTGCGAGCGGGTTTTTTCTTCCAGCGCCGAAACCGACACCCTCCGGCGCAGCCGTATTTCGCCCGATCTGATGGAGGCCCTTCAGATGCTCAAGTTTTCGTTCAAAAAAGGTCGCGGACTTAATTTCACGGCCGGAACTTCAAGGGATGAAGAGTTGGCTTTGATGGAGGCTGAGGTGGAGGTGGTACCAGAGGATTCTACGGGTTTCAGTTCCTTCATTCAGTCTTTACTTGACGCCGATTACGATTCAGAATAATTATGTTCATTTTGAATGGTTACTTTACACTGAATACATAAGATACATGTAGATGAATTTGGCGTTACGCAGTCCGGTGGGAATGGATCCAATCTACCCCAACAACCGTTCAGAGTGAGAGGGAGAAGATCGATATAACCGGGTCGCAGATCCAGTCACAAAGTCAGGCGGTGATCGATGGGGAGAGGGATGGAGCGCAGAGACCTCTGGCAATGCTACGAGATGCTGAGAGGGTATGCAGAGGTGATAACAAGATTTTGTGAGTAGAGGTGAGGGGAACTAGAGGAATTGCGACGCACCACATCCTAACGAATCAATTCCAACCAAGATAATCTGAATCCGTGCAGACAGAACACGAAGCCGATATGTAAAGAAGACACCATAAAATTTTTTGGAGCGAGGCGTTGACTCGTTGAGGCAGCTGTAAGTGCTCGAGTCTCTTCCTCGAGCGGCGTAAAGAGCCAGGTCGACATTGATGGTACGGGGACAGATTTAAGACAATACCGTACAATTTCATTCAATTCGAAAGTCACGCGTCACGCACCCCGCTTTCGATTCGAATTCCGGGGGCTCGTCACGCATCACCAAGGCCTCTGTCGAACCGCCAATCCGTAATGCCGGCCCCGAATGCCTCCAAAATGAGCAAAAACCAGCAATTTTTGGTACCGAAATTTTTTTCTTTCGAAATCTCGCGGTATGTCACGCAAAATTTCCGCGTTGTCGAGGTGTCGAATTAGTTCCAGCGTGTCACGCGTCACCCCCCATGTCGATTTGAACGAAATTGTACGGTATACTGAAAAAGAAGAGAGCAGAGTCAGAATTAATGCGCTTAGTATCCTGCAGGAAAGCGAAAACGCACCTTTGAGTATCTTCCGTAGAAAGTGGAAACGGAATCAAGGCCGAATCTGGTCGAGATTGGACGGTGAGGCGCCTACACGGCGCTGGGATGCCCGTCCACGCTGGATTCAGCATCGTCGTGGTCTTCAAAGGTGATGAAGTATGCTGGGACGTCGTAGCAGCCGTCTAGAACAAAGTTGGATGCATCGAAGCACCGAGAGCAGCGCGAGCCGTTTCGGAGCCACAGCGAAGCCGTGAGCCACGTAAGCCAGCCGTTTAAAAATAGCTCGGCTCGGCTTCTGCAGGGCAACCCCGCCATTCCAAGGGTGATGGCAAATCGGTCGCCAGACCGATCAAAGCCGATGGCCCCGGCCAGTAAAGCCCTCGGCAATCTGAGGCTATTTCCGGCGAAATAAAGCCCTCGAAATGACCGATTTTTCCTGCAGGGCAACCCCGCCATTCCAAGGGTGATGGCAAATCGGTCGCCAGACCGATCAAAGCCGATGGCCCCGGCCAGTAAAGCCCTCGGCAATCTGAGGCTATTTCCGGCGAAATAAAGCCCTCGAAATGACCGATTTTTCCATAGGGGCAACCCCGCCATTCCAAGGGTGATGGCAAATCGGTCGCCAGACCGATCAAAGCCGATGGCCCCGGCCAGTAAAGCCCTCGGCAATCTGAGGCTATTTCCGGCGAAATAAAGCCCTCGAAATGACCGATTTTTCCTGCAGGGCAACCCCGCCATTCCAAGGGTGATGGCAAATCGGTCGCCAGACCGATCAAAGCCGATGGCCCCGGCCAGTAAAGCCCTCGGCAATCTGAGGCTATTTCCGGCGAAATAAAGCCCTCGAAATGACCGATTTTTCCATAGGGGCAACCCCGCCATTCCAAGGGTGATGGCAAATCGGTCGCCAGACCGATCAAAGCCGATGGCCCCGGCCAGTAAAGCCCTCGGCAATCTGAGGCTATTTCCGGCGAAATAAAGCCCTCGAAATGACCGATTTTTCAAACACAAGGTGACGTTAGTAACGTGACTTTGGACAGAAAGTAACGTGCTTTTGACAGAAAATCACGGGGTCCCCGGCGCCGCACTGCCGCTCGCCGGCGCCGCGCGAGTGCAGCGAGCGGCAGTGCGGCGCCGACGGAATCCAGCAAAAAAAACAAGCGGGGTTTGGGGCGGAGCCCCGACAAGCTGTGTACCCCCCGTAGGTAGGGACGCAAGCGCAGCAAGCCGACCCTGCCAAAGGCGGGGTGCTTAAGCTTGTGCCATCCCAAAGGGAACCCTGTCATACAGTTGCGGCGAAATTAGATGCATTACCATATAAGGAAATTTCAAAGAAATCGACCTTGGGAGGGCTAGCCACGGATGTTTCGGGTAGATTGGCTACGGATACTCTACTACTGGGTGTCAGCATGGCTGAAGATGCTCGCAATCACAAGGGAAGGGTCAATTCGGTTCGCAATTGGCTGACTTCTATGATACTGTGACGGAAGCGAAGGCGAGTCGAGTTCCGGCACAAGTGGATCAAACAAAAAGAACTGGTGTAAGTCTTAGATTGACCCAGGGAAAGCAATCTACGACAAAAGCTAACTACTTATACTAGAAAATGGAGGCTGTGTATCAGAGTCTTGGCAACGACTCGGGGAAATATTGCCGTGAGCAGATGCGAACGTCGATCCGTCACATCCGCCCTCCAGATCGTCGACAACGACGAGCTCAATATCTAGTCAGAAAAATAAATAAACTTGTTCAAAGTCAACTCAACGTCCGAAATGGTCTTCGAAAAATCAAAATCAAACCATTCTGGTATCCTCGCCCTCCTCGACGACCATTTCGATGTTGAGGAAGGAAATCGCGCGAATTTAGAAGTGTTCAAGAACTTCCGTGCTCTCCAAAAGAGCATCGCGATCAGCCGTCATTGCGAAATCAACAGCATGGGACGCAAATCCAGGAGGTTTACCTTTGGAAACCATTGTGTTCAATTCAGGACAGTTGCGGGAAAGGTGTCCATGCACCCCGCAATTGAAGCACAAGCCGGCTGCAAGGTATTCACTCCGCTTCTTGGCAGACAAATGGCCGCCGTTGTCACGAGATTTCGACGCAGTTGTTGAAGGTTCAGGTTCAACACTGGAAACCGAGATAACGCGCCCTCCAGTACGACGTTTCCCGTTCAAATCTGAGTCCAGTTTCTGGTCATCAGGCTTGGATTGAGTCTTACTCGACCCAGCCATATCAAGTTCATCATTATCATCGTCAACCTTAACGATAATTTCAGCGCTTTCAGCACCAGCAGTGACTTCAGCCCAAGAGGAGGTTTCCGGATCGAGTTTATCCCGGAACATTTCCTTGCGTATGTCGGCGTTGAGGCTCCGCCAGAACATCACAACCTTCTCCTGGTTGGCTTCAAGACCAATGGTATTGTAAATTCGTTCCCATTCAGCCTTGTGAATCAATACTGACTTAGTGCCTTGAAGGCAAGAGCGCAATCGAGTGCGTTGCTTCTCACGGAAATTCACAGGGAAACAAAAATTGAATAAACCCCAAAAGAACTCACTCAGAGTCCAAACGTGCTCATCATTCTCAACCTTGCTGTTGTAGAATTCAAGTGCACGAGCCGTCAAATAGTACGACAAGTAAAACACTCGTTGATCGGTTGGAACTTTTCCGAGTTGAACATAATTTGATCCTTCCTTGACGAATCGATGGAAGGCAATGGCATCCGGTGAGCCATCATATTCCTTTGGAGGAATAGGCTTCAAAATCATTTTATTTTTCCTGTGAGAACTCTGTTTCTTCTTAGAGGAACGGCGCTTGCGAAGATGACGCGACGGGTGTGACTTCCCGGAACCTGATCCATCCGAGGGCTCAGAGTCTGAGCTCGACGAGTCAGATGGGTCGGATGGGGTGGGTGAACCATCTACGCGCTCGGCATTGCGCAACGTACGCTCTATAAAGCTGCCTGGCGCGACGCGTGCAGCAGGAGTGGGATCGGGACGGAATCCGCGAGCTCCGTGATCCGCACCGATCTGTCTATCAATGCTGTTTTTAACAGCAGTCTGTGCCCGGGTTAAGTTAACCTTGGGCGTTATCGTCCGAGAACGTTGCAAGCTGCTGATCTGCGCTTGCAGATCAGCAATCTTTTCATCTACACTCTGGCCAGAGTTAATTGAATCCTTCATCGGCTTGAGCAATGATCTCGGAGTTCGGGGTTCGGTCCGTTCAGAAGCCAAGGTGATTGGCATTTGATCAAAGAACCCAGGTGGCGGTGAAAGCTGTTCTTCTTTGACAGCACGGCGAATTTCGGCGAAATTCTCAAGAGCGGTTCTTTGCGCGTCGATATCGCGCTCAGAGAAATCTTCCGAGAGGTTAGCTGCACCCCAGTTGCGAGGGTCAGCACCTTTACCTTTCTGGCGGGAGGTTCCAACACCAGAAGGTATGGCCGGACTGACAATAGTTTCAGGCACATTCACTGCCGATCTATCATCAATATCTATCAAGTTCGTGTTCTCATCAACGGGCGGGATCTCACGCGGGATAGTTACCCCGCGCCCCGACGCAGCAGCCAAAGCTTCCTGTGCCAAAGCTTGGTGGCGGCGAGCAACACTCACAAGCTCATCAACACTCATATTCTGAATCGCACGCGAGACAGTGGATGTGGAACGGGATAAAACATTTTGAGAGTTGATTACAGTGAGTGAATCCACCGAAACATGACGACCGGGCGTTGCCATGCGAGGCGTGGCAAGGCCTTCGTCGAGCATCCCCCAATCCACGGCTGAGGTCAAGACGGGCCCAACGAGCTCGGTATGCGTCGAGGGTATCGACGATGAGGTCTCGTTGCCCAGAGGCAACGGTTCGACGCCCGAAGGCGAAGCGGTCTCACCACCCGAAGGTGATGGGGTCTCGCCGCCCGAAGGCAGCGGTGTATCTACACGAGGTGATGGTCGTCCACCCGAGACCGCCTGACTGTAGGAGAAGTCAGGGGAAACGGGGCGTGATTTTGTCGAGGAGGCACGACTCTCCGTTCGAGGAGTCCCAGAGCGCGGACTCGCGGTGTTGGCAGCGCTAGCAGGTCTTCCGGTCGACGCAGGCAGTCCAGAGACGGCTTGGTGGGCGTGAGAGCGAAGCGGGTAACGAGCGCGGCCAGCGGGATCAGTCATCGGGGTCGATGTCGAGCTCAGAGGGGTCAGAGAAGGTCGGGGGAAAGCGTAGTCAAGAGCGTCGACAGTCCAGAGACTTGGTTCAGTTCAAAAGATGTGACGGAAGCGAAGGCGAGTCGAGTTCCGGCACAAGTGGATCAAACAAAAAGAACTGGTGTAAGTCTTAGATTGACCCAGGGAAAGCAATCTACGACAAAAGCTAACTACTTATACTAGAAAATGGAGGCTGTGTATCAGAGTCTTGGCAACGACTCGGGGAAATATTGCCGTGAGCAGATGCGAACGTCGATCCGTCACAGATACGCATTGGACTGTTTCTGACCAGAATGTCCTGCTTTATGCTCATATACTCACTCAGGCATACTCTGAATGTCATGCAATACCCGGGGCTCTTGCTTTTGCGTCTTGGAAGCGACACCGCCCAAGACTGAGCGAGATTTCCATATATGGTAATGCATTTAATTTCGCCGCAACTGTAGTCTCGTGACCAGACTCTTATGCCATCCCAAAGGGAACCCTGTTCCTTGACTACTGTTACTGTACTAATTCGACCGGTTGTTCACTGGGTGTCACCCGTCACCCAAATTGTTCACTGGACAAGTTGTTCACAACACGTCAATCACATCAAAATTACCATATATGGTAGTCCTGCATTGCTCGGCACGCGCCGGCCGGAGATTTTTTCATTTTCTTGCCCATTTTGGGCCAAAAATCTCGGTGTCACCCGTCACCAAGTTCAAAAAAGTTCAGTTCACGACGGGCCGTCACGCATAACGTGAACAACCGGTCGAATTAGTACAGTAGTCTTATAAAAATTGGTAAGTTGGTCGAATTTATCGGGCGCAACCGACGACGTGGCAGTCACGCAAGGGGTAGTCACCGGCAAAAGCCGAGACACAGCCTTGGGAGGGAGGGGATGGTCCCTGGCCTCTTATTTTGGACAAAGCTGCAGAACACTTCAAAAATGCGTTTGGGAGGGTCGGGAAAAAAATGTCGAAAAAATGTATTGGATCACATAATATTGACCGATCTGCCGACCCAGACTGAACACGGGAAATTTTTTTGAGATGAGACTGCAACTCATTTTGGGAGGCTGTCTCAGTGTTTGTACCCAAACTGCCAGTTATGTGACCCAAAAAATCAGGCTTGGGTAGGAAAACTGTCAAGAAATTACCGTATTCAGTCGGATTACATAAGCATTACGTAGGGAGGGAGGGGTGGAGAGGCTTCTAAGTCACTTTTCGGACGTTGTATGGAAAATTTTAACAATGAATACCCTTGCAGTCACGTGTTGCGCTCCATTGTTGGGCGAATCAAGAGGCAGGCGGCAATTCCCAGACCTCTTTGACAGTATGGTGGGGGACGTGACTTCGTGACAAACTTTTACGGTGAACATTGTGACACTAATAACTCGTGTGACAGTCACCGAAATTTCTTGATATTGCATAAATGGCTTCCTCAGCAAAAATTTGGCCATTTCCCATCAAAAAGTTCCCACGGTCCAAAAGTTTGGAAAACACCCACTCTTGGGTATTTCGAGTTGATCTGGCCAGGTTTCAGGTCAAAATTCCAAAAATTCCGGTCTGACATGAAGTCACGTCCCCCACCATACCCCCAAAATAGGAAGGTGTCATTGCCGACCCGCTTTTCTCAAGCCAAAACTGAGACTACTGTAGCACTTTGTATGGGTGAAACAGACCCTCGAGCGTGACTGGAAACGCTACGCATGGAAACCAGAAACGGCCTCAGCGTTATGCGTGACATCATAGAATTTTGGAAACGGGCGGGCAAACACCGATAAAATCTATTTCCAAACGTTGAACGGATTCTGGGCAATTTTTAGCTCTCGTTTATGCTTTCTTTGTATCCATAGCCCTTGGAGATCGCATTTCTCCTGTTACGGGCTCCGTAATACTTACACCTTTTTTCTTTTTCATGAACACTGCGCCGTGGCGCACGCTCAGACACCTAAACCAGCGACGGGTCCACCACAAGCCCTCTTCGAGCGACTAGTTAAACTACCTCGGCCAGCTTTCGGTACACCTTCCCAGCACCTTGCCCGTGGTCTCCGATGCACCGTACCGGTTCTATCTTGACGAAGATTGTAGAGAGTGATTGAGTGCAGTGAGGAGGAGGAGGGTTATAGCTAAGTTATAGCAGTAGATTCAGCTAGATTTTACAGCCACAAACATGATAATTCGACATCTTTGTATGTCACGCAGTCCTCAGGGAAACCACCCGACCGTTATGCGTTACCGTTGAAACGAAACAGGGCGGGCGTTACGCGTTACGTTTCACCCATACAAAGTGCTACAGTACGTTGTAAAGACTTTCTCTTCAGGCTTTTTGCTCTGGCATCTCGCCTACCCTCCCATTTTGATATATTCCCTATATTTCTGTCTCCTCAGAATGATATTTTATGTCGGCAACGTCGCACAATAAACGGAATGATTTCTGGGTGCTGAAGTAAAAGGTCATGCCTCACTGGCCTTCTCCGAGGACTCCGACAAGTCCCGACCGCGTCGGCAGAGACGAGGGTCCGGATGCGCGGACCGTTGTATGGCTAGTGACCCCTCTCTCTTGGGGGCACAGCATGTCAAAACTTTGCGAGGTTGATGTCGGAAACTTTATTCCCGCCTGCCTCTTGGGGCGAATATAAGTAGTTGTGGACACACAAAACTGACAAGTCGCGTTGCGACTCATCTAGAGTTATTTGGGACCCAATTTTAATTTTCCTGGACTCAGAATTACCCAAAGAGCTCAAAAAACATGCTCCGAAGTTTTTCCTACGAGAAAGTTGCGGCGGCTAGATTTTTGGCCGAAAGTCGTTTCCCAGATTTGCTGTTTGAGGCGGTTTCCGAGGATCGAAAAAAAAAATGAGTTTTTTGGGCACTGCCACCCATTGCCCTTATGGAACATCAGCACGGGATCTATGGGAGTGTTGCTGTTTGACAGGTGATGTAATAGGCAAAAACATTTTTATATCTCCGCAACGGCTCGATAGAATCCTTTCTTTCATTCAGAATCATATTCTCCCAGCCAAGCTGCGTCTATTTTGTATTTTATCATCATCAATTTATCATGAAATCTATGACGGCAGCCAAAATTTTGAGTGTCACGTAACCTGTTCGGCTATTTGCGGGCCAACCGCTCGATAGTTTTGAGTGATTTATATACGTATAGAGAGCGTTCAATGAGATCTATCGATTGGTCCACTTTTGAAAAAGATCGGGTGGGAAAAGATTTCTTGTCAGTTTTGTGTGTCCACAACTGTACTACTATCCGAATAGCGTTTACTCCCCGGACCGTTTAGCAAGGGGCGGTCACCGGCAAAAATGCACTTAGCTAGAGAGAAGTTAATTGTTCTATGTGACCACCGGAGGCTTGTTGAATCAACTTGAATGTGCTTCAAGTTGTTGTTCAGGTTCAGAGAAAGTCCCAATTGGTAGAATTTCGATCGGATATCCGGAACTGAGCCTGAAATCATCAGAGATCGAAGGAAAATTCTGAGTTGTGGCTCAAGAACCAGCGGAGAAAAAAGAAGAAGAAAGGGCATTGAGACGCGACGCGGTCGCGTCATTTGGTCTAGTTTGCAGTGCCTTCGCCGAGTTGCCGGAGTTGACGTGAGAGAATATATAAGAATCTTGAAAACCATTGGCTGGTCCTATGTCTTTATCTCCGAGTTTTGAAATCAGAGAAATTTCGCGGAACGGTCGGCTTCGATAGCCAAATCAAACCGAAAAATCCTCGTTTTCAGCGGTATGACAAGCTCTTGACTGCAGAAATGAGGTAGACGAGCTCAGTATAATTCCTTGAGTCTCTCCCTTTTTTCTCTCTTTTTTCCCGTTTTTCGTTTTGAAAAAACGCGATTTTCTCGTCGCATCCACAGACATAGTACATGAGCCTTTCTTCGGCCCGTCCACAGACATGGGACATGGGCCGATCAAAACCCGCATTCTTTTTCTGAAACGGCTGTACTAATGGAACATTAATTGACTGATTTACAGGTTCTATGCGGAAAACGTAAAAAATTCTCAGGGTGGCAGTGCAGGACCCGGGAACCCCTGCCCAGGTCTGCCTTGGTTTCTCGACGGTGCTGCGAAGGATATGGGCTTCATTCACTATCCTAATGAGTGTACTAGTACTCTGTATGCTACAGGAAACCTTGTCTGCCAGTTTCTCGCGACCTATGTCTCCTCTGATCGTGGAAAGTAGGGTCCGCTGGCTTCCACTGTTGGAGTCCTCCAGCTGCGAGAAGGTTCAAAAAAATATGCTTGAATGTATCTGCTCATCATTGCACACTTGAATGACCATCCCCAGACGTGATGGAAGGCTTGGGAGTGGGCCGCCTGGGTAGAATCCGACAGTACCCCAGGAAAGACCCCTCTTGGAAGCCGCAACAAAGTGTTAGATGAATCAAGGAAAGTTCCAATGGGCATCCGCGACGATATGAACCATAACTAACCATGCAGAACGACGTACATGGGCCTACAGGAGCCGTATTCAAAACTTCCAAAATCTCCTCCGAGTGGCGAGTTCTTGCGGAATTTCGTGCGCTTCAATCCAAAAAATGGGTGGGGTGCGTTGCTAGGAAGTCTATCTTGAAAGACTACCAAGGATACTGTTCATAATATGGCGAGAAAGAGAGAGAAACTAAGCGAGGAGTTCCCGGGTCCTGCACTGCCACCCTGAGAATTTTTTACGTTTTCCGCATAGAACCTAAAACAGCTGTAAGGCCGTGTACACCGCCAATTGGGGAGCTCGTCGGCCGAAGCTTGCCAGATCATCCATCACGGAGGTTGATGGGATGCCAGCGCACAAACCTCCTCAGTCGCTCATGAGTAACATCCTCAGGATGCTCTGCGGACCTCCCTCAATATCCTCGTCTATGCTTTGACGAGCATACTTCGTGGCCTCATCTTTGATGGCGCTTGACAGATTTGGGTTAATGTCCTGATACAAACATAGGTTTTGTATGCCGGATTCCCGGCCTACAGGTGGGGGAGCTTGCACGAATCCGCATTTCAAATTCAATGCATGTACACTGTACAGTATGTTAGGTTTACTATGGAACCAGTAGAATAATTTTATGACGATTGGACTTTGGCGATGCTGAAGAGGACTGGGGGAATGATGATGGCTGAATTTCCGAGTTGTGTGTTGGTTGTGCAAGCTCAAGACTTGAAGAAATTCATGAACGCAATTGTCTACATACAGTACCTCGCAAATTTGAAGATTACTCATGGTCTGACATCTGTTTTATGCATGAAGCGGTAAACTGGATGCAGGCAGATTAGAAGCAGAAAAGACACTGCCAGAGCGTTCCATCAGCAGAATCAGCATTACATCACTCTGGATCAGGCGGGCTTGTGCTGGATCACAAACCATCAGTAATATCAGGTATCGGGACATGTTTTCATTGGGGGAGCTTGCTCCCCCCTTTTGTCTGAGGTTCCCGAAAAGTGGATGGCTGTGCAATGTGCCTACTCTCCCACGGGTACGCCATCAGCTGTGATCTCCCACGGGTACGCCATCAATACGTGATGTTAAACCAAGTGGCCTACTGTACAGCGGCGCAATCAGGGGAAAGTGCAATAAAGAAATACTCTCAGCCAAGGGCTCGCATCAATAGGAAATTACTCCCGACTTTCGAAGAAACCACAAAGGCAGGAATATGGTTGCGGCCAAAACTTCATGACCAGTCCCAGTTTTGCTCAAAATCCTTCGGGATTCGAGATTTAGCAGGAACTAGGGTATGTGAAATTTTTGTTTCAGAGGAATCGGAGGTACTCCTAACTTAGGGTTACAAAACACGAAATTTGAACAGCGAAAAACCAAAATTGTGTGTACTAAAATTGTGTGTACTAAACTCGCGAGTTTGATGAGGCAGGTAATCAAGTCTTTCTCTGCCATTCTGCCTCTGCAACCCCGGACTCCTTCTTCCGGACCCCACAGTGAAAGTGAAATATCCTCAAGAAATCGTCAATGGCCAGGCGACATTGATGCTGTTGCACAGCCACCGTCCGAGTGATCCGCAATCAAAAGCGCGAAATTGCCGTGCAAAACACGGAAAACTGATTTTTCGAAGTTTTGCTCCAGTACGTTTGTAGATTACCTTCTTGCAATGCTATTTACACAATCCCAGGATGTCTCAATGAAAACTGACGTGACAGTATCAATTACCAAATTGGGACTGCGACTTGTCACGAAGTTCGGTCCGCAACCATACCATCAACTTCAGTTCACACCCATCAATTCCATTCCCCCCCAAAAAAAAATCAGAACCATTAGCCTGGGCAGCAGTCAAAATTGCACAAATTCCTGAATTCAGCTCTATGGTAGCAGGTTTTACCGGGACTTCGGCACTAAGACAAGAAGTATGGCTTGAGTTGTGTATGTAAGGCTGATTTAACGAAACTTTGCCTCTCACAAGATCATTTCTGTTCAGGCTGGACGGAATTAGCGCAAGCTCCCCCTTTTCTGTAAGCCGGGCACCGGCATTACAATACATAGTTCACGGCACATGCTGATTTACGATACCCATCAACGCTCCAGCACAGCCTCATCACCATTTGGTGTCGGCTCTGACAAAAGGGGGAGCAAGCTCCCCCAATAAATATCCTTTTGTTCCCTACGTTCCACCCTGCCTGCTATACAATTGCAAAATACCCGACAACGACGACGAGCTTTGTGTTCCAACTAGCGACCCATTCGAAGAAGAAGAGCTTGCTAGATACTCGCAACGACACGAGACGCGAGAATATTCAGAGACGCTCATAACAGAGAGCCTTCGCCGGTCAGGGGTCAAGCGGGTGCGGCGCTCATTATTGGGTGACAATGAAAAGCAAAGCTCGTGCGCTGCCTGTTTCTCCTTCTCAACATCTTCCACCTCATATATCATAGGCTTTGCTCCATCTGCAATCCTGGAGGACATTCGGCTGTAGCCTCTGCGCAGGCGCGAAACGGAGAACCAGATCTCCCAAGTAAGTGTGCTTCATCTCAAATTCACATGAGTGAACGCTAAATCAGAAGGCACAGAAGATAATATGCGAAGCGACCCGGGTCGCTTTGGGACCGCTCAGATCTCGACAACGAGCAGTCTCAGGTGTGAAGTCCCAGCGACCTAGGAGTGCCCCAGGGCAATACTCTTTTAGGTCGCTTAGAGCTCACACCTGGTATCTTTTGTTTCGGAGATCTGAGCGGTCGAAAAGCGACCTGGGTCGCTCGCACAAACTCTCTATTAATATAGATCTGCTGTTGCTACATTGCCGGAAATTGGAGCAGGAACGCGAAGAAATTCGAGCCGAAGCGATCGACGCGCATGTGAAGTACCACCATATTCAAGAGGACCGAGACAAAATGGCAGAGGGGTTGCGGCAGTGCAAGCTCGGTCTGAGCTTTTTCAGAAGGAAACTGGCTGCTGGCGTTGGGCTGCGGCTCACGCTCACACTCGAATACAGATAGCTGTCCGAGACTTTCAAGCGGCACTATGGTGCACATCGCATAAACACCACCAAACAGGAACGAAATTTGCACCACATCAGAGCCTTCACACGCCTGATCCTCTGGCCAAAACACTCCGATTAGATAGTAGACTAAACCCTCTAGAGAGATTTCTCATCCGCTCAAAACTCACAATAAATATATTTTCACGGCATGGATTTGAGACATCACTGATACAATCAATCAATCACTCACGTGTGCTTACGACACATATCCTTATTGGGTAGCCATAAGTCCGGACGTCGAGTTACATGCTCCCAAAGTCGTTGGAAAGCTATTGGCTGCAACTTATGTCCTTCCCCTAGCGTTTTGAAGAAGCCCTCCATGAGATTTCAGTACAGAAAATGCAATATAAAATTTGGTTTTTTGTTCTTGGGCGATTTGAGACGTCAATGAGGACCTATTTAGTGGTGCTTATGCGATGTGCACCATAGGACAACTCTCCAACAACAGCAGATGTGCTCAGAAACCCCGTGTTGCTTTGGTTTTTGCCTGAGTTTCGGCGCGTTTGGCCGGTCCCGTTTGCCGAAGGCCCGAAGCTGTCCAGGATAACTCGCAGCTAGGTCTCGAAGATATGGAGTTGGGGCTGTAAGAGAGCGAGGAAGGACGTCCCGGATAAGGTGAGCATTGTGTAATGCATGCATATTTATGAGAAATCGCTGCTCGGGAGAATGGGATACTCGCAGCTCTGTTGGAGACGTGGTAATGCGTTCTTGGTGAATGGGAACAGCGGCCGCCGTGCATTTGCATGACACACAGTCATGCTGGGCATTGAGCGCTAACAAAATCTCCTGTGACCTCATTCAGCCTACAGTTTCTTCTCATTCAGCCTACAGCTTCATAGGAATACTACAGGTCACCTTCGGATACACAAGAATGCTGTCTTCCTGGGCTGGAACAAGAACAGGCATATTCAATCGAGGGTCTTTGACATCCAAGACGAAGAAGGAGTTTTCTATGACTGCGACATTGCCAGGATATTTCAATGAGGCTGCTCCTTCACGTGCAAGGATCTCGACGATGCGAACGGCGGTAGGAGCTGAGTTCTTTCAAAACTTGAGCTAAAAGGACGAATCAGTCCGAGTAAGGGCTCATACCTGAGCGCGTTGAACATAGACCCAAGACTCCGGTTTACAGATGTCTCCTGATTGTGCTCCATTATCAGAGGACACCAAATTGAGGTTTGATGAGGGTTCTGCCGGTGGAGGTGGTGGCGGCGGGGTTGGAACAGTGTTTGACGCATGAGATGTTGAACCTCGGTAGGTGAGGTTCGGTTGTGGGCGACTGGGAGAAGGCTGGGGGCCACTGCTCGAACCGCTAGACGAGGCAGTAGGGGGGCTGGACGCCCGGGGACTATTGAATGGCTGCTCGCGTTGCGTGTGAGCCTCGGGGTACGGAAATTTTTCGCGAGGAGGGAACGGATCGGGCTTGTGGAATTGCTCGCGATCGCTATCCGCTAAAACAGCAACAAGGAAGGAAAGATATGAGTAAGCAGCTAGCTAATGCAAAAAACGGGATGTACTTGGATTGAATTCATACAAAGAAGGGTCGTTGTCGGTGTCCATAGCATCGCTCCCGTCGTCGTCGGTCTCAGTCTCGGAGGAGTCCGACGATTGCGTCTCGGAAGACTCCTCCGATTCAGATAGGTAGAAAAAAGGTTGCCCAGAACGTGTATAGCTATTTGATGACATCAGTATCCAATTTGCGCTATCAAATCTTGAATAAGACAAGCTTGGGACCCGACTTTGCAGTCTTTGATAACGGCTCGCCTGGAGGTCATGGAGCAGTCGGGGCTGCGGCAAGGCCCGAGGGACGACTGAGAAAACAGCGCCTGACAATGTAGTGAGGGGCTGGAAATAAAGCAGCGACTAGAGCAGTAGACTCACCATGGAGAAAGGTATATTGACGGCGAGAATGGAGGCAAGGCCCGAGGGACGACTAAGAAAACAGCGCCTGACAATGTAGTGAGGGGCTGGAAATAAAGCAGCGACTAGAGCAGTAGACTCACCATGGAGAAAGGTATATTGACGGCGAGAATGGAGCGGAGAGAGGATAGAAGAGGCAGGAGAGAGAAGGAATGAGAAAATAATAGAAGAGAATCAGGCGATGAATATGGCCAGACGCAGGAAAAAGGGATGCTTCGTCAGAAATGCTTGTGACGGCAATGAAGAACGGCTGGAATTACCTCATAAAGGGAAAAAATTTGAAATGGGTGGCCAGGGCAATCCAAATAAAGTATGACGATCTGCGTATGACGCCGATCGACTGGGAGCCCAAAGTCGTAATAAGGCGCGACCAGCGGCCCCGGTAAAATCATGCGAGGTAAATCAGCGGCATGGCTCATAAATAGCATGCCCTCAATCGTTGAAAAGAAATTTTTGGCATTTCCCGCATATAGTTTAGTGAGGCGAGATCAAACTAAGAGTCCGAAACAGAAACCAAAACTTTTCCTAAGTCAAAAGTTGCCACCAGACAAAGTTGTCGCCAGATTCAGTTGTAGCCAGACGATTGTTGCAATCCCAAGTTACAAAAGAAGTTGCCTCCAGAAACAGTTGTAGCCGGAGTTCCATTGCGGACAAAAAGTTGTTGTCGACACTGTTGTGAGCAGAGTGAAAGTTGTTGATGCCGGCATAGAATCACAATCGGTTGTCACATCACAAACTTGTCACTCCTCAAAGTTGGTGTCTGCGAGATTGTATACTAATTACCATTCAGCTCGAAGTTGCCGGCGGTACAACAAAGTTGTGGCTAAAAGTGTAAGTTGTACCCTAATTTACCACACATGTCGCAAATAATAAATGTACAGTATATCGCCCATATATGGGTTCGGCGCCACCAACTACTGAGATGATCTAGGTCAATATGAACAAATAGACCATACTAGGAAGCTCCGACTGCGTCGGAAGGCACCTTGCTTGCTCGAAGGATAGATTCCGCACCCGAGAGATTCTCCGGCGTTTTTTATCAACTGAGTTCGAGGCCGACGTGTAAAGCGCAAGCAACTTTTAATTACTAGTAGGTAAGTAGTGAAACAATAGATGGTGGTGCGAGAGAGTGACTGCAATGTAGATGATTACTCATTAAGGCCTAGTGTTCAAATGAAACGAGCCGTAGCAAAATTGTAGAGATGTGACGAGTCCCCAAAGTAAATCGGAGCTACGAGTTCCACTGCGCAGAGCCAGAACAGCGCGTAGGATATGAAATGAGAGCCTTCAATAAAGCAAAGTACTGAAACTTGCAACTGAGCGGTGAGGTGAGCGAGTCTGCAGACAGAGAACGACGAAAGCGACGACCTGTCTTTAGCTGGACTCAACAGAAGATATAGGTCACAGGCGACGAAGACAAAAACAAGTTGAGACGACGAACCGGTAGGCTCAAAGTAAAAGTGTGACTTCGAGTCGATGAGTCTGTGCATTGGTTGGAAGCCCAGGGGCTGAATGTGCGTCCATGTGTGCAATGTAGGCAGAAGGGATGCCATTGAAGAGGAGCTACTAGTCTTGTGACTGCCGCTTCATTCACTGTGCATCTGTATTCCAGACAGGGCAGTAGTAGACTAGTGTGGGTGAGGAGAAGACAGCCGAAAATCGTAGCCGGCTGATCTCCTGGCCGTGGGGCGACCAGATGCGCGAGAAGGCACCCAGAGAGCAAGACGCCAGGCGAGGGCATCTGAGAGACCGCGACTAGCCCAAAAGAAGGCGGCTGGATGAAATGAACAGATGTCGCAGGTGGACATCCACTCTAGATGTGAACACAAGTATCTAGATTCTAGGAGCGTACGGAAACATATGGAAAGAACTTGAGAGGAGATGTCCGGACCCGAAATCATGATTTATGAGCGGGATTGAGAATGATGAATATACAAACTGAGTGGCGGCCAATGTTCGAGCTCGGAGCGGCACAGGAGGTTACTTGACTCGGCGTCAGTCAAGCTGTATATTAGCACTTTTCGCGGCCGTTTGGGTAAAAGTATCCGTGTATGTTGAAAGCGAGACCAGGATCAAGTTCCAAAAGCAGCCCCCATCAGAGCCCCGGTGTCATAGTAAGTGCAGGCAGCGTAAATTTTGGCAGTTAATTTCATGCGTACTGGATCGGCGAAGGAAGCTCAGTGAAGCAACCGGGAGCACAGCTGTAAAGGGTCACTAGTTCAGTAGTTGGAACTCAGAGAACTCCGAATTCGATAGTAGCGGAATCACAATAAGTTGAATCAACCGTGGGATCCACGGCTCGCGTGGCTCATCGCAAAACAAGCAGGTCCACCAGAACCAGGACGAACTCGTAATACAGTCGCCGGGAAACAAACTTGAATGTCACCGGGTTGTGGAGACGGCAGCGCGTATGGAAGTCCGAGGACCAGGAACACTGGACTGAGGTCGTCTTCTGAGCTTTGAAGCAGATAAGCTGAAACGATGCCTCGAATACGGCATGAGCTCAAGAATGTAGGCTCAGATCTCCGAATCCGAGGGGGGAAGTAGCCTCGGAGTGAGTTCCGCCGGAAAGAGATGGCATTAAGAGAACACGATGCGTTTGAATTAATGGATAGTGAGTCGATGTGCACAAAGCGCATAGCGCAAGTTCGTTGAATGGGCCTATAAACCGAGACAGCGAGCCGTTCATAGACATAGACAAGCGCGAGGTTGAGCCTCAGAGCATCCGTATCCGCGTAGGGTCACAAATCGAGAGCAACGAAACTCAATTGAGTGTGTCAGAGTACGGCCGGCTCATAGTGCGAGCGAGAAGCCCAGGGATAATATAGAAGTGATGGTAATCGGAATCGGAATTGATTCAAATTGTAGCGCAAGTAGCAAGTTTTCGAATAGATTTGACATAAGTAAGATTTCACGCCCTAAGCGTAACAGAAGCACAGTAAACGGATTCATGGAGGATAGTTGATCGCCATTATCCGCTCATTGAGGGAAGCTCGAGTGCGTTGAAACAGAGATAGCGGTCGCGCAAGCAGTGGCGGGTAGAGGAAACCCGCGCTCATAGAAGCCCCGAACGGAGCCCCACACTGGCCGTCGTCATCCCAAATCGATACGGCAAAACGCATCATGCCCCTGGAGGAAGCGTGCGGAAGAGAGGTATTGGGATCAGTGGTGAGCAGTCGTCGATGGGGCACAAGTTGCGTAGCAGACGAGGCTGGTCGAAGCCAAACAGCTAGATCATATCCGGACCATCGGGCGAAGCAACATCGTACATAACCCATTGAGGTGTTTCGAGGAGCCGCTGGGTATTTAAATCCGGTACAGCAATTCCATGTTGACACAATCAGAGCCGGTAGGAGAGTTCAAGAAGCGGAAACTTGGATGTGGATAGTCCAGACAGAATTGAACCAATCATACACGGTTTGCATGGCGCATCGACTATATGATCATGATTACTCATTGTAAACACTGAACAAAGGTTCGGAAGGAATCTACAATCAGCAGAGCGTTGTTCTAGCTCCGAGATACTGTAGGATAGATCAATTTGCGATGAAACAAGAGCCACGCCGTATCCGCTGTATGCGGGACATGAACTGGATGGAATAAAGCAAGCGATGAGGCAGAGATACGCCAGTATACCGTATCAGTAGAGATATCAAAAGACATGCAGAGTTTGGACGCCATGATCCAAGTAGACCGTGGCAGAGTCACACAGAGATGCTGAGACAAGGTAGACGTAGTCGCGTAGACGGAAAGGAAGAAGGACACGTATGACATCATGGGGAGTAACGAGGAGGCACCTTAGGTGAACAGCGACGGGTGCAGGTGCGGCATAGAATTGCAACACACACATATGTGGGCGAACAATTCCAACGACTCCGAGTCCTAGATGTCATGCTTGGCACGTGTAGGTGCAGGTCAACGATTTGAAGATTCAGAAAGCGGAATCGCAAGTGTAGAGTTATCGAAAAGCGACCAGGCGCCGGTCAACGATTTGAAGATTCAAAAAGCGGAATCGCAAGTGTAGAGTTATCGAAAAGCGACCAGGCGCAGGTTCGAGATTGTAAGATTTGACCTGGATGTAATGGAGAAGGGGGGAGGCGTAACGGCATGATCTGATTGCGAAGCGTAACCTTAGGCAGTGCATGATCGCTTGCAGGTATGGAATGGTAAACCGGTGGAGGCATGAATTTGACCGAAAACAACTGGAGAAGCATGCTAAGTCGCTAACTGCGGGATGTACCGCTCGGGTATGGAGTCGTGAAGAGAGTAGGCATGAAATCAAACGGGATATGATGGGAAAGCGTCCAGAGACACTGGGCCTCGCAGGATGCAGCCACTCACGGGTATGGAGTGATGAACAAAATGAAGTCATAGAGCGTGGGGGTGACGCTGACCTTCGCGGCCATGGAATCGTAAATAGAATAAAATCGTAGAGCGTGCGGATGCGCTGACACTTGGGGAAAGGTAACCGCTCGCAGGTACAGCATCTTAAGTAGAAGTAGGTATGAAGATCAAGAGGGAACATGAGCGTCGAGAAGAGGAGAGTCACGTCACACGTCACGTGCACTCCGCTTGTCACAAGACATTGCACTCCTCTCGCAAGCTCAGGAGTGCCCCCATCTTGTGACTGTCGCTTCATTCACGCTTGGTTTATTGATAGAGAGGCAGCCATAGTTAGGTGTGGGTGAGGAGAAGACGCCGGGGAATCTAGCCGGCTGCACTCCTGGTCGTGGGGCGACGGGATGCACGCGAAGGCACCCAAGAGAGAAGACGCCAGGCGAGGGCATCACAAGAGACCACGACTAACCCAAAAGAAGGCGGCTGCTGAGATAATTCAGGTAGTAGGCGTCTCGGAAGATAATTAGATCAAGATTGAACTCGGTTGAAATTCCTGCCGATGAAAATCATTCCCGAGGAATTTACGGTGTCGGTCTTGCTTATATCACTGTATCATGAGCCCATGAGGATACCAGCGGCATTGGCTATAGCAAATGACCTCAGTGTAACGAGTTTAAGTTATTCCACAGGAATATTGGAGTAAAACCACGGAATATCTTCTAAGCTGAAAAAGTTTGCGGGCGGTTGTCAATACCCTTGTTAAAAGTAATTCGATGCGCAATGAAAGTCTTAGACTCGTAGGATGTGAGCATACAGTCGCTGAAATGAAGTGGCCGGGCTCGAAGAGGGATTCCCAGGCAAAGGCTGCGGTTCCACATAGCAGATACAACAGCGCGGATATTTAGCGGTTAAGAATACGGTTTTGGTTGTAACACGTCTCTCTTCCCAATAAGGCTTGCCTGAGTTCCATTATCAGGAGTTTGGACTCATGAGCGAGTTGAACCAGATCAACGTAGACAGCCGCTCTTCCGGAACACTGTGAATTGAGAGGGAAGAGTCTCAGCGTCGACTACATTTCATGAAAAACTGTAAGAATAATATATGCGCCGTGAAGGAAGGTCGCCAGCATATATCCACCGCGAATTACGCCAGTCAGGGATGAGAATGGTAGGAAAGACTGGTATCCTTACACTGACTCGGAAAAAGTATGGGATCACCTGGTTTTTTGGCTTGAACTGCGGGGCGAGTGAGCAAATTTTGGGGGTGATAGATAGTGCTTCGTATACCTCTAGGAGTACCCTTTCTACATGTATTAACTCGACGTCCGATGTGCGCGCGTTGTCGTCAGAGAGCGTGATTATGGCGTACACGTGACCCAATACTTTTTCCGCATAAGACTTTTCACTCTGAATCACCACAACGACGCGCTCGAGTCACCCCCGACCTCTTGTAACTCATTCCTCACATCATGTTCAACACCACTGCCGTAAATAAGGCCGCCATAGACGCCCTTAAGAAGGCAGGCATCTCAAATAGAGATGTAGCCTAAAAAGAGAATGTTGCGCCCTCTACGGTCCCCCAAATCAATGCCCGCTATGGTCCAACGCACGGCTTCAATGAGAAAGCACCTAGGCCGAGTATCCCACGCCAAATGAGCGAGCGAAACATCCGTAGAGCCCTCCAATCGCTCTCTTCTGGCAAAGCCAAGAATGCATCAGACCTGCAGCGGAAATATTTCCCGCATTTGCACGTTGATACGGTCCGGTCTGCGCTACGAGTGCGTGGATTAGGGGCCTATGTAGGCCAATCCGAGTCTCTGTTGAAGCAAGAGCACCGGAGAAAGCGAAAAGAGTGGGGGGAACTTCATTGTTACCGGACTGCAGAGAATTGGCGGGCCGTTATATTTTCAGATGAGTCAAAATATAACATCATTGGTTCGGGTGGCTGGTAGTGGTGCTGAAGGGAATTAGAGAAGGCGTATGATCCCAGATATAAGAAGAAGAAGGTCCAACTCGGCGGCGGGAGTGTTATGGTCTGGGGCTGTCTCACCCGACACGGTGTCGGTCAACTTCATCGGATCGAAGGGATCATGGATGGCTTCGTTTACACTGACATCCTCTCGGAATCCCTTTTCGACATTCTGGACCAGCATAATCTGGACCGCTCGACCATTTATTTCCAGCAAGACGGCGACTCAAAGCATAAATCCAAGCACGCGCAGGGGTGGCTTAATCTCGAGGGCTTTGATGTTCTTCCCTGGTGCCCGTACTCGCTCGATATGAGCATCATAGAGAATCTTTGGGATCATTTGGAGCTTATGGTACGCGCTCGGGACTCTCTGCCGAAGAACCAGGATCACTTTGAAGGAGGAGTGTGAGAAAATAGATCAGACATATACTGACAAGTTATACGGCAGTATGCCCAACAGGGTGCGCAAAGTGTTGAAGGAAAAGGGAGGCCCGACTCACTATTAATGTTCTGTGAGCTTTTCTTGTCCGTTTTCCCTCTCAAACTCATTTTCTGACTTGTATTTCCTAAAGCGGCAAAAAGCAGATATATAATTGGATCACCCATCACCAATAAATTCATTGCACAGCTCTCATTTTTGGACGCAGCCTCCCGATATCTTACATGCACATACTACACATAGTGTACTCCATACTGAGTCACAAAAGTTACCAGCCTATCACCACGATCTTGCGCAACACGAGCATCTTTCTCACAGATGCCGTGATCCCATACTTTTTCCGAGTCAGTGTAGGTTGGTGATGGTCCCGAATACCAAATCTCGAAACTGAACTGGTTATGGCGACTTGAAGCCTCAGGACAAGGTGATATAAAGTTGAACCAAATCCAGCTCTTCGCAAGAGTTCAAATTTGAAGGTAATTTCTGACCAGTCAGATGTCCGAGTCAAGAGTGGTCAAGTCCCAGTAGAGTTTATCGAGTCAAGAGTGGTAAAGTTCAAGTAGATCTCAATCAGGTCAAATTTGAATTCGGATAGATGGAAGCACGGAATCGGAAGATCAAGACAGAGAACAAGATCCAACGGAGTCAAGACAGGGAACAAAATGGAACGGAACCAATACATGGAAACAATTGGGTAAGATCAACAAGGAGCGATACTTTGAACTGAGCGCGTATTTAATAGGACCGATGAGAGTGAGCCCATCGCCCGAATTGGTTGAGGCAGTAAATGAATACACAATGCATTATCAGGTGTACCTGGGCCCGTGGTCGGAGTGAAATATTTCGAGCAACGTGGTATTCAGCGAGCACTCGCTCTCAAATGATGCGGCAGTGGTCGTGAAGATAGGAACTTGACAGAAGCTGAACAGTCAACCATGGGTAGGCCTTCTATACTGACGAACGATTAAATCGTAGGTGATACCGCAGAAGTCAATCGACAGTATCGGAACGAAGAACGAGATATTCGAAACCAGGTAAGGACAAATGCGAATATCGCGAGATTCGATAAGGAAACCTTGAAAGAGCCAGGAAAATAAAGGTGAAACCGTCGACGATGGATTAACCAATTCGGCAACACAAGTAAGGCAGACTCAAGGCTTAGCAGGAGACTTAACGGGAAATTCATGGGATAAGAGCTCCGCCGTTCAAGAGTGCTGGGAGCATGAGGCAAAGCCAAAGCGCATCGACATCCGGGCGGAATATCGCTCTAGGCCAACCCGCGTATTCGTAATTATAATGTTGTCGACATGAAAATCCAGACCAATCTAAATCACAGAATCTGGGAGGCTGCAGACACCAGCTGAAATATTTCGAGACAGATGTTCAAGTCCCAGATTGCAGTGTAGATGCAGACAAACTTGAAGCCTGAATCATTGGAGAATGTAACAACCAGCTCGTCGCCAAACGAAGAGTCGCAACGCACGCTCGCCAAGAGTGGCAATCAGGAAGGCGTAAAATTGGGGTTGTAACCCAACGAACGACGAGTGAAAAATCGGATAGATACAGTAAAACATTAGGAATAAGGACATGGCAGGATACGGAATGTAGCTCGAGAAATGAGTTGTGGTGGAACATCTGAAGATCAGCCTTGGACGTGAGAATGACCTACCGTTTTGAATTTTGGATATTCGCAGGAAGATACAATCGGAGGAAGAGATTTTTTGCATGCGATAATATAGACGCTCCAAGCAAAATAACGGCGAGAATGTGGAGTAGGCGTGTTCGAAGTATTACTTCTTAAGTACGAGATGAAACCAATTCGCGTAAGAACAAAATGTAGGACGGTGGTAGATACCTTTGGACATGTGTCCATGAATCAGAAACCTTGAGGTTGCAATATTTGCGGCGAACGTAAACCGATGAAATGGATGAAAAGAATATGTTTATGCTTGTGGGTGTTCTTGATACTCGTACGAGAGGAAGTCGACTGAAAGACCTTGAAGGGGTCGTGCCGTGTGTCGGACATGGAAGTCAGGAGGAAGAGAGTCATATCACCCGTCACTCAGCTAGTCACAAGATCATGCACTCCTTTCGCAGGCTCAGGAGTGCCCCCATGAAAATAAGAGGCCGGGAGAGACAATGACACTGGAAAGAAGAGAACAGAGCCCGGGAGGACATATCGGAGTGCGAACTGTCGGGATAGGAGGTAGTCGAGGAACGAGGCTCATTGCGGTGATCATTGTCCAGACGTCATGCTGTCGGTTTTGTTACTATCCTAACCCGTGATGTGTCCTCGAAATTGATCGAGGCCCATAGTGTTCCGAATTCTACGTATTTTTCGGTCGGCATTGAAGGGTATGTATAGTCACATGTAGTGCATATTGTCGAATATTTTTGGGATTTATGAGTGAGTGCGGCGGGGAGGATGAACCTTCCGAGGTGAGGACAGGAAGTGAACTCGGTTTTGGCCGGCGTTTGGCAGGGTCACAAAATGTCACAAAAACATCCTTTTCATTTGTTTAGGACGCTACAAGCAAAGGATGCCTCTCAAAATCGATATATATGCTCAAAATGTAAGAAGAATTGTCCTTGATTTTTTCTGAGCACCGGAGAGGGCAAACGGAGCGAGGATCAGCAAAGAGTTCACTTCACGGGTCAAGGACACATCACGGGTTAGGATAGTATTGACTTGGAAGAGGCATCTTGCGTGTACACATGTACAATAAAACCAGATTTCGTAGTATCCTGGAGAGTTTTCTCGTTGAACATTGAGCCTTGACAGGTGAGAAATCGTGTCATGTAGAGATTGAATCAAAGGAATTTGTTGGATTGACTATGTTTCGAAGAGGCTGTAATGGGCACCGGCTGGGCTAGTTGCAGCCAGTTGTAACGAACATCTGACATTATAGGAGACTGAATTGGATGAGTGCTGTGGACGTTGACAGTTGCCTAGAAGCCTGCCCAAAGAAGTCGTGAAAATGTAAGAGCTGGGAGGGGCCAACTCCGAGCGAGCGAGCGAGAGAGATACTAGCAGAGCCGGAACAACTGAGCACTTCAAATATATAGGCCTGACGACTCGGGAAGTCGACATTCAAGATTTGCTAAAGCTTCCCGCCTCTTGAAGAGGATCCCCAAAGAGGATCTAGATGGCGAGGAGACGTTGCCCGTGTGTTTTCTTGCTTCGAGTAGAACACTTGCTGAGGGCTTCCAGTGCTTTGATAGGGACATTTGCAACAGGCTTTCTAGGACTCTGAGAGGTGCGCGTTGGGCGCGCTTGGTGGCTTTCTGGCGGGGAAATTGTTTTCGGATCTTCGGATTAGTGCCCCGATAGAATTGTGGTTTCGGACGATTTGAAAAGCTGTTTAGCGGGGAGAACCGGGCATCAATGGGTTGCATCCGATGTCCTGCTTAGCTAATTATGAGCTTGTCAAGGTAATTCGTGAAATCATCAAGGCCATCGTGGAATAGGGATCGCTGGTCGGCCATGGAAGGCATATTCAGTCAATTTCTTTATAAGAACAGACTCTCAAGGTGTCATTCAAGAGCAGAGTTGCTTAGAATATTTGCTTCAACTTTGTTTGAGCTCGGCGCTCGTTAAGGCAATTTGATGTGGCTATGCCACGGGCGATAAATCATAAAAGTGGACTGCAAGTCCTTTCGCGAAGAAATGACCGAAAAATATGTCTAGTAAAAGTACCGGTAAGAATAATATAGAGAAGGTAACCCTCAGTCGCACTCAGGTGAGAGGGACAAGCCTGAGCGACACGTATCAATCACATTCAAATTTTTCTGTCGCCTCACAATTCCAATTGAGTACACTTTCAAACTCGAGTTCACCTCGAACAAGCATGGTGTGCCCTTGGCCAGACCACCCCCCCCTCGAGACACAGCGCAGCGGATTATCTTCAGTGACGTATCTATTCAGCGCCAGGGCACTGGTTACAAAGACGAAGAAGCCACCTGGATGCGATTTTTGGCCACTATGCGAACTTCTCCCCACTTCTTGCGGTATGTGAAGAGCTTAACAGCACCTGTCGAGGACCGCATCATAGGGGCACTCAGCGTACTCGAGCTCCCGAATCTACAGAGATTGGCATTTGATTATCTGAATCATCCAGACAAGGATATTTCGTACTTGGCCATTGCACGAATGATCGCCTTCCCAACAATTCGTTCAGTTTCATTCATACATTTGGATGTGACTCTAGCTCTGTTTCTCGGGCTTTTCAAAAGTTTCACTCCCCGTATCACACGCCTCGGGATTCACGGGGTGCACGACGAGGCTCAGTCATCTGCGAACGTCGCCTTCACTCTCGAGTCCGTCCAAATTTCCGCCCTTCGAATTGCCAATATGCCACTTCGGCCAGGTTCGGATTGGATTCTGGACCCATTGTGTCCTTTTGAATTTGGTTCCGTCCGTGAGCTCGTACTTGGGGCGAACATGGTCGCCACTGGAGATAGCGAGTGCGCAGCGATGTTGGCCGCAATTTTAGACCGAGTGCGGAACAATCTTGAGAAATTGATAGTTCAGGATCAGCGTGCGCTTATATCCTCAATCGCATAAATTCGTTGAAGTCTGAGGAAGCGCCGACGTTTCGTCATGGCTGCACGCCTCAGACGCTCATATCAGACGCCTTCGCACTGGTCTCTTAAGGCTTTTCTTACCTCTCCTCTCGAGACGTCTCCCGCGTGGATGGAATGTCTACGCGCTGCGCACGACTGGCTTCTGGTCGTCTTTAGTTTCAAGATTTCGACATCGGGGGGCTAGTGTCTCTTGTTTGATTGTCAAGATATTCTTGCAACGCGCTGGCTAGACCGGTGACCGTCTGTCTATGAAGCAAGCTGTCGATAGACAGACCGGTCGATCGGAGTTTAAATTCCCAATACAAGCGGGGACTTCCATAAAAGGCTATTGGTAAGCAACTTTTGACAGTTAATGGCGGAGGGGTTGCTGACAAATAGCCTTTTTTGGAAGCTCCGCGCTTGTAATGAGAATTTAAACTCCGATCGACCAGCCTGTCTATCGACAGCTTGCTTCATAGACAGGCGGGTTTCGAGCCTACGCGCTGGCGCTTGACAGGGAAACACCGGGCCTGACCAGGCAGCTGCTGGTCTTCCGTATCGGGCCCTTACCTCAGTACAGAACCTTAGCGCCGTGTGCGAGCGGCCCATTCCTCCTGGCGCGTTCGTCTTGAAAAGCTCGATAACGAGGGGCCGGCATCCTCAGACTTCTTTGGATGGTCGGAGGATCTTGGCGCTTCAATATCGGCGAGCCGGTTTCTCGTCTCTATTCATTAAGACCTCTCCTTTCGGACGACGAATCTTCAAGCGATTTTGGAAGGTTGGGATCGACGGGCGTGCGACTGGGAGCCACCGAGCGCGGTTTTTACTGCTGCTGGTAATATTCTGCTTGTCGATTTTGTGATCGGGGGGCTGGGGATCAACGCGTTGGGATGTTGGAAGGTTTCGGAGTGAACGGAACTGCACGCCTCGGATCTTCATGACGACGTCGTTATCCCCCATAAGTACTCCTCTTCACAACGCGTTGGTCGCTTCGTCTGCAATATCAACGTCAGTACTTGCGCGCCGGCTGTTTCTTGTCCGGGATTCCCGAAACGGTTACCGCGCTGTGCGCATCTGCCGACAGCCGCCTATCTGGATTTCGACTTCGCAGACGAGCCGCCTTCGTCTTCCTCCCTTCTTCAAGACTTGTCATTTGGCCGCTTTGGACGACAACACGTTTGTGGCGAACTATCGAGTCCCTTCGAATCTACCCTTGCACAATCATTCGAGCACGTCGCTCGATACCAAGTGCCATCGCGCTCATGATTTCTTGATCGTGGACTTCACGAGACACCCGAAGCGGAACTTCGACGTTGGGGGACCGACTCTCTTCCTTTATTCTCGCTGCCGCTGGTGATAACACGCGCCGATGCATTGTTGACACTGTCTGGACGACGGGTTTGACAAGGGCACCGAGCCCGCTTACGGCCTGCTGTTCTGGCATGAAGACCACTGCGTCGGGGGGCAGAAGTTGGTCTGGAAGCATTTGGTTTTGAGCGAGAATTCAAGGAGGTTGACGACATTGCCTTCCAAGTTGATGACGCACCTTGGAGCCTCGCCACTGCCGAGACTATGAAGAGCAAAACCCTGCAGTCGACGTACTGCTGATAGATTAGGATGGGGGGCCAGAAGTGGGAGGGAATGTTCCCAAACTGCTGAGACTGGGGGGATCTGGATGTTGAGAGTTGAAGGGGATTGGATGATTTCGGACGGTTGACAAGGAAGCGCTGGCGTCTCGCCGTGTAGCCGCATGCCTTCGCCATCTGAAATATACGTGCTTTGAGAACTCGGGATGGATTGGGTACCACTACACATGAGCATGAGCGATTGATGTACATATCCACTCCTCACTTCAGGTTCTCGTCAGCGAAATTGATTGGGGAAAAGATATCTCTTCCTGGGCGGCATGTATAGTCCAACAGGCCGTCGTATCGACTGGCATTGGCGCTTATCGATGGAGTGAAGGGTGCGCCGTCGGACGCGGCCGCCTTTGGATGGGAGTAATTCTCCGTACTCGACGCTGCTGAGACCGGACGAACTTGTGACGTCGAAGTGGATATAGGCAGCTTCGGAGCAGCTTAACGAGGATGCGCTGACACTTCGTCGTCTGGCTGCATACCCCGACGTTTGTGTAGACCGCGTTGACTTCCCCGAGCTTCCTCCGCCTTGTCAGCGCGTGAAGTCACCGATCGGATTGAAGACTTCGTGATTGACAGTCTACGACGCACTTCGGGATCGCTGGTCGGCCATGGAAGGCATATTCAGTCAATTTCTTTATAAGAACAGACTCTCAAGGTGTCATTCAAGAGCAGAGTTGCTTAGAATATTTGCTTCAACTTTGCGCTCGAGGGACGAAAAGATGATCCAATTCGAGTCGAAGATGTGCGGACTTTAGGGTGGGAGGACATGGTGTTGTCAAAGTTGCAGTCGAGGAAAGAGTCGGACGTCTGAGGTACGGATTCAAATGGGAAGGAGAAATTGATGATATTGAAAGGACGAGACGACCAACAAGCTGCACCAAATGGGGAGGAGAGGTCGAGGGACCGACGGAGAGCTCGTAAATGGTCCTTGGTGACAGGGCCGCGGGGGTGTCGTTTGAAGGAAACACCAGCGCGATCAGCGGCTTTCTTGAGCGACGGTAGCCAACCTTCATCCCCGTGCCACGCAGCGTCGTTGAAGTGGTGCCAGAGACGAAGGCCGTTGAGCCAGTTACGTACACATTTGCCAGAGCAGGTGCCGAGGGCTTCCGCTACGAATGCTGCCAGGAGAACGCGGTCTGCGGGCATGCGCGCGTTCTCGGGGATCTGTTCTGGGTCACAAAATTGGTGAAAGCGAAGTAGTCCGGCGCCGTAGGACTCTCTCGTCTCCGAAGTCGTAGCGCGAAGTACGCCTTCAAAAATCGAGATGCTCGAGGCGAGCAGGCGTTGGTGGGCGGCGAGAGAGTGTGGTGCGGTCCAGAGTAAGACGCGGCGGTCGGCCGGGACGTGGGGGCGAAGGGGGCTGGCAGCCAGGACATTGGCGGGGGTAGGACGACGGGCGTGTTTGGGGGGAAGGGTTCTGGCCGCCACACGACGCACATCGAGCATGGCGGAGGCCGGGTCGATGGCCGGGAGCGTCGACGACATGCGGGTGTCGAAGGGGGCTGGGTGGGGAGGTGAGGGGGGTCGGAACGTGATCCAGTCGAGCAGAGAGATGGAAAAGTGTCTGCGGGATGTCAGAGGGTTCAAGGGCGACGCAACGAAAGCCAGACCTCGAGTCATCGAGAGATTCGTGGGTCGGGACGGACGTGTCTGTAACGAGAGAGAACGGGGGGCTGCGGCGGCGTCAAGCCGAGGATCGCATGCCAAAGGAAATCACTTACCTTGGCACGGAGCGAGCTAGGCTCGAATCCAGCCTGTGTATGAGGGCGAACCCGTCGATACACAGGCTGGTCGATCTGAGTTTGAATTGCCTTGTCAATCGGATTACCAAAAAAGGTTATTCACTTATTCACCCATTATCGACTCAAATGGCGAGATTTTTTGAGGTAGCTGAACGGTTTGTACGCCAAGGTCATTCGGCGCTTATTTGAAGGTCTAATCGTAAGTTTTCACAGTGCAGGAGCAAGAATGGTCAGTGTTGTGCTTGTTTGTTCGTGACGTCACCCACTGTAAGCAATAACCTTTTTTGGTAATCGAGATTGACGTGGCATTTCAAACTCAGATCGACCGGTCTGTCTATCGACAGGCTTGCCTCCACAGACAGACGGTCACCGGTCTAGGAGCGAGCTAAGGCGAGCGGGGGAGGTGCGGGAGGGGTGGTCTGATGAAGGGCAGGAGGGCTGAGGGATGGTTAGACGAGAAGAGAGGGTGCGCCCAGGCACGTACGAATCGACGAGCGCGAGTTTAGAAAGAGAGAAAAAAGAGCGGCTTGACGAGGAGCGTGGCGGCGACGGTGACGGCGACATGGTGAGTCATCAGTCGCCCGCCACGAAGATGTCCTCGAGGTCGGAGGGTAGTTCGAACTCTCGATGAAGGCGGTTGTGGATGGGAAAGGGAGAGAGACCGCGTGAAGGTGCGTCGGCGACGTTGGAGGCTGTGTTGACGTACGTCAGTTTCGGCACGATCATCCGATTGGCCGCAACAGCGTAAGCCCGACGAGCGCAGAGATTCAGCTCGACGTTGGGGCTGCGGTGTTTGGTGAGGGCGCCAATTGCAGCTTTGTTGTCAGAGTGGATGAGGAGGTGAGTGTTGTTGTAGCCGAGTTGCCCCAGGAAGAGGTATAGGAGTTCCAGAGCCACGGCTTCCAGCCAGCAGATGTCACGGCCGGGTGTCTTCCAATCATCTGCAAGGCGGAACGAGTACCACCTCTCGCCAATGACGATGCCCAAACCCCAGGAGGTGGAGGCATCAACATGAATTCGGAGGTCGAGGAGGGGACCAAGGGGGACGGAGTTGGCGGAAGGATGAGGGATCCTCGAGCTTGTGGCGCCACCAAACGAGTGTGGAAACGGCGCTGTTGGATAGGAAGCGGCGAGCGGCGGTGTTCCCCTTGTAATGGCACATGAGGTTGGAGAAAACTGGGAGACGCGAGCTGCCCTCCTCGAAGATGAAAGTGATGTGACAAAGCGTTCCGTGAACGCGTTGCAAATCACGTAGAGTGAACTGCTGGCTCGCGCGAGCCTTGTAGATCATCTCCGAGATGCGCGCCAGGTATTTCAACCGCTTAGGTTCTGGGAGCGAGACGCGGCGGTGCTGTAGATCCCAGGGGAGGCCGAGGAAAACCATTGAGTCTTCAAAATGGCTGCCAGACTTCTTCGGATGCCAAGGAACGTTTATGGGGTCGATAGGCGCCATGCAGGAGCTGCGGTCGTAGCGGTATAGAAAAGGGCCGTCGGTGAAGGGACCCGTCGAGTTTGGGTAGCGGAGTTTGAGCCAGTCGTCTTCGTGGGAGAAGGTGTCGGTGTCGTTAGTGGTTTCTGCGCGCCAGATGTCGACTGTAGCATAACCGATTTGGCCGGCGTTGCTGCTAGCTGAAGCGGCGCCAAAAGGATGGCAGTGATCAAGGTAAAAGCCGTTGTCAAGGGAGACAACGAGGAAGGGCTTGTGGTCAGGGAGGCACATCGACGCCATTGTAAATGGCACCTTCGAAGCCGACGACCTCCCCAAGCTCTCCTCCATCGCCGCTGGCCCCGCTGCCCCCGTGCCCATCCTCTTCCACCAGACTTCTGGTGTTGCCGCCCCGGAACAACCAGAGGAAGCCCTCGATGCGGGTGTTCCCCGCGCATGGGTCAAGGCATTCCCCTCCTTACCCCCGCTCCTTGATGCCTGGTCGACCTACACCGGCATCCGCTCCCTCATTGACACCACCAATGGCGGTGTTGCTGCCGCCCTTTCCATCTACACCAGCCAGCTCATGGACTTCACCACACAGTATGAGTGGTCCGCAGTCTTGCGTTACCACTACGAATTTATTCGTGTGCGCATGGCTGAGAATTTTCTCCCCACGCGCTGGGTGACGCCCGATCAGGGCCTCGTCTCCACCAGGTTGGTTCGCTACCCACTGCCCCCACCATTCTCCTCCAAGCGCAAACGCGACCTGGCTGAGCGCCTTTCTGAACCCAGCGCCCCTGCATCCCGTCCCAAGGTTGATGAGACCTGCTACAAGTTTCAGGATGCCGCTGGTTGTCGCATGGGCGACAAGTGCTCTCGCCGCCACGTCTGCATTGCGTGTCAGGGCGCCCACCCCGCACATGCTTGCCCTCAGAAGCGGAAGTAGGATGTTTGGGGCACGCCGACCGAGTCCGGCCTCTGCCCCACTCCGACCAACCCTTCGATTCCTCTTCGTCCACTGGCTCCTCGCACCCCACCCTCTCTATCACCCCTCTTGCATACAGCTCATCTCTCTGCCCATCTAATGCCTCCTCCCGCTGCCCGTCCTAATACACACATCACATTCCCAGTTGCCCCTACCTCCGGTCCTCATGTTACTAGCTCCCTTAATCCCGCTATGCTATCTTTCTTACTTCAGGATTATCCTGATCCCTCCTTCGTACAACACCTACATAATATCTGTACCTATGGTACGTCAATTGGATACACCGGCCCCCGGGTGGGCCGCGCCTTCTCACGAAATCTGGGTGAGCTTCGCCGTGTCGACTCCCTCCCCGTTCATGAGCAGCGCCGGGTCGTTTACTCACCTGTGGGCACTGTCCCCAAAGCCGATGGTGGTTGGCGCACTGTCCACCACCTCTCTTATCCTCGTGGCTCGTCTATCAACGATAGCATTTCCTCTGACGCAGTGACACTCTCCTACACCTCGCTTGACACCTTCTTTGACCGCCTCCGCCGACTTGGTCCTGGTGCTCTCCTCTGGAAGATCGACCTGCGGCGTGCGTTTCGCCACATCGTAGTATGCCCAGACGACTCTCTGCTGTATGGCTTCTACTTCGACGGTGTTGGTTACATTGACGTTCGCCTACCATTCGGATCCCGCTCATCACCCCCCACTTTCAACTTGTTTGCGGAGGCCCTGCACTAGATCTCGGAGCGTATGGGCGCCCCCCTTGACCATTTCCTCGACGACTTCTTTGGTGCTCGCGCAGCAGGCGAGTATGACCTTGCAGAGCGCGACCGTGCAATTTTCCGCGCAATCTGCGACGCAACTGGTTTCTCTGCCTATCCAGTTGGGAAGGCAGGGAAGGACATAGCTGCAGCGCACCATGGCTACTCTCAAGTCCCTTCTAGCCGGAGCGTCAGCTACCCTCTTGGACCTCCAATCCATTGCTGGCCTTCTGCAGTTTGCAACAAAGGTCCTGCCTGCGGGGCGCGCTTTCATCCGTCGTGTGTACGATGCGCTGTCCCATTTCCCATCCTTTGGCCGGCGTCGCATCCCGAGAGGTGCACGCCGTGATCTGGAATGGTGGGCTCGTCTTCTTCCGACTTGGAACGGTATCCAGTCCCTACATCCTCACTGCCCGGGCGTGGTTATCTTTACTGACGCCAGTGCGTCTTCCTCGAAAGGAATTGGCGGTCATCTTGGGCCCCGGGAGGCACCTATCGATTTTTTTGCGATGCGAGTACCCAGGCGGCACCGGGGAAAGTGTATCCTTTTCAAGGAGCTGTGGGCCGTGCTCCACGCTCTTCGTATCTGGGCATCTCCAGCCTGGGCCGGGTCCCGGGTCTTACTTCGGGTTGACAACACCGGCAGCGTGGCTGGTTTGAATGGAGGTTCTATTCGGGAGGTGCCTGCACAGGCGCTCTTGAGGGAGATCTTCCTTCTTGCGCTATCTTTTGGCTTTTCCATCTCCTGCGTGTGGGTTTCCTCTGAACAGAACTACCTTGCTGACGCACTCTCTCGTTTTGACATGCCACGTCTTCGCCCATTGTTACCTCAATTCTTCGCCTCACAGCACACTCCCTTCCCCCACCTCCCGCCGGATGGCCTGAACGGGTCGATCAACCACCGCTCGTCGCCTACTTCCTCTGGCACGGCCTCGCTGCCTCCACCCGGGGCGTCAACCAGACGGCTTGCAACTCCTTCGAGTCTTTCTGCATGCGGAAATACGGCGCCAATGGCGCCTCTCCATACCCCGCCTCAGAAGCCCGCCTTCTGGAATGGGCGGCATCGCTCCCCCCGGGCTGCAGTGCGAAAACAATCAAGTGCTACATTGGTGCCCTCAAGTCCTTCCACATCGACCTCGGATACGAATCCCGCCCTTTCGAATCACGCGTTCTCGAGCGTGTGATTCGTGGTATACGCCGGGTGTGCTCTCTAGCCGCACCCGTTTTCTTGCTCTCTTGGCCTCAGCTCACCTTCCTCGCTGTCCCGGCAACCCCTCCTCCCTCGGGCTGCCTTGTCTTCCTGGGTTCCGGCCCGAGAGCGCTCGCTGCGAGGGTCACATCACCCCTCACCGCAATCATAAATATATCATCCATTTTCCTCCCTCCCTCAGCACGAGCTCGCAGCATTCCTAGTGAGTGTATACACTCGGAGGAATGCACGTGGGAGTCATCACTGTGACTCATCGCGTCTTTTTCCTCTACCACCACCACCGAGCGCGTTCCTTCGCCCGTGCTCTCGTTTTTAGTTCTCCCACCCACCTCCCATATACATTGCATGTACATCATATTTAGTTTTAGTCTGTTTTGTGCAGCTTCGCGCCGACTTTGGGTTCCGGCCCGAGAGCGCTCGCTGCGAGGGTCACATCACCCCTCACCGCAATCATAAATATATCATCCATTTTGCTCCCTCCCTCAGCACGAGCTCGCAGCATTCCCGCGGCAAGGTTCGTGTGAAATCGGCGTGTGCCGAAGACGTGAGATTCATGCACCTGGGGCTGATTGGCATCATATTGACGCTTTGCTTCACACGTCACATGAATGCATCACATCACACGCCATCACAATGTCACAATCCCTCGGTGGTGTATGCAATAGGCACGAGCTGTGGGACCCGTGCCTTCGCCACTCAAGACCCTTCAAATGTTTGACCTGCACTCACTTGCTGCTTTCAAGGCCGACGGCGCCGCACTGCCGCTCGCTGCACTCGCCGGCGCGCGTCGCCGCGGGGATTCTCAGGCTTTGACAGAAAGTCACGGGGTAAAATTCCCTTTCCTGGAGCTGAGGCTGTGCTCTTCTTCTTTTCATGTATAGGATTATGAGGATAATGCATAAAATCCCAGCCTACCAAGTCGGTGGACACCAAAAGTCGATGCATAATGAGGTTTATGCATTTTGACCTCATGCATTATGAGATATCCGACTGTAGCATATAGGTGGAAGGAGATGCAGTAAGGGACAGCTAGCAACTAGATACACACACCTTGGATAATCCAAAAAATGCACACCCTTGAAAATATACACACCTATACACGTCTTCAGAAAAAAATACACAGGTCCCCATTGTGCAAGCCCTCGGCAACCATGACCGAAACTGATGATCAATTGATTTGGCCAATGGATCAAAGGCATAAGCATTGAGGATCTTTCCGAGTCCATTTGCAAGCTGCCTCCTACTCTGCTGGGCAGTGTCCGGAGACCATGTTGGTGTAGATATTGTATATAAAATTTCTTTCCTTCGTTCAACTAGTCTTCAAATCCAAACAAATATATCGAATAAGAGTCTCTCCTTTGAGAACGTAGAAACACTAGCAGTTCCAACAATGGATGCAAGTGAATCACTCCAGAAAGTCAGCCAGCCCTCGCAATTTGAAGCACGCTTCCTGGAACTTAGATTCATAATACATGACCACAATGACTTGATACCAGACGGAAATTCAAATTCGGCGGCCTCTCGGATCAGATGCCAACTGATGACTTTTTACGGGCCAAATTCATGGTACACCAAGCACCTGGGAAAAATCTCCATTGTTGTGTATCAACACGTCAAAATTCCTGTAACAGTGAACAAATAATAATGTTACACTAGAGCATATTAGCAACTGATGTAAAATGTTTTTTTTTTGAACTTGTATCACATCGGCTTGGGCTTGTTAAATTTTGCTCTGATGCTCTGGTTCTCATACAGACATGCTTGTATTGACCCAGCAAATGGTCAGATTAGCAGGGGGAAAGTCAGAGCCTACCGCTTGCTCAGCTCCCTTGCTCTATGAGATGTTACACTGTCGGACAAAGCAGACAGTACGTCCATTTTTTGCAACATGCTTCAGCGATTTTGAATCAAGTTTCCGCAAGTTTGATCGCATTTTGGAAATAAAAATCATCGGTTCAAAATTTTACATCACTTGCTAATATGCTCTACTATTACAGCAGGCCCCCGGTCACTACCTATTCCCCGGGTCGGCCATAGAGTAAAACAACGTCTCAAAAACGGCTTACTTGGGTCAGGAAAATAGAGTAAATCGAGCTGAAAACACCCAAGGCTGGTCAGAAATAGAGTAAATCGCGCGCAGCGCGAGAGAAATTTTGAGGTTAGTAACTCATGAGCGGGTGTGGGACACTGACTTTTCAACGCATCGGCTGAAGTTTCCGAGCAGAAATCAAGTCGGAGAGGAACGGATGACAACGAGGAAACCAATTTGGCGGGAAATGGGCCGAAATACACGAAAATTGGGCGAAAAACCCAGATTTTAACCCTAATGTGGGAATGATAGCGGACCGAACTTCGTGACAAGCCGGATACCTAATTTGGAAATTGTTACTGTGCCCTCAGTTTTTACCCAGTCACGTAGGGCATTGTTTTTTGATCCGGTTTGTAAACCGGTTTATAGTGGGATTGAAACTGTGCAGAAATGACCATAAGAAGGAGGACTAGAGATCCCTCCGGTCAAAAGTCTCAAAATCCACAAAATCATTTCTTCTTCCACGGATTTCGCGCTTTCGGTCTGGGCCGAGACATAGCCGGTGGCTGTACGATGCCATCAGCGCATCAAATGTCTGCCGCACCACTGAACCTTCACCAAATCTCAACCAAATCCAAGGGACTTCTGCTATGGATGTTTGCTGGGGTCAGAATTGAGCTACTGACTAACTTTAGGCTATAATTTGATGTCTTTTCCCCCAAAATCACAAGTTAGGTACACACACTTAAATTTTGGGCAAAAATTTCGCGCTTTTCTAACCCTAGACTAGGGTTTCTTCGTTTTCTCTGAAATGCGAATTTTGCCTATAAACCCACCCCAAGTTCCTGCTAAATCTCAATTTTCAAAGAATTTTGGCCAAAATTCCGGCTTGATATGAAGTTGTGTCCGCTATCATATCAAACATAATGTTCGCATGAGAATATGTACAGAAACTTCGAGCTCAAGCCACAGCTGGCAGTGTAAAGCTCCGACCTCAACCTGGACACTCAACCACATAATAAACAACGAAAAAAACATTTATAACCGAGCCTCACTGCGCCTCCCTTCATCTCTGTCGGTGGCAGCTTCTCCCATTCGTTAGGTGAGTTTTCTGCAATTTTGCAAACTCAAACTCAATCAATCTATCTCATGTCCCAAGGTTCCTTCACTCATTCACTGCCGCTGCTGCTGGAGCCTGGACCTATGTTGCCCTATCTTCTTTTCCAGTCCCGGTAAATCGACGTCGTCTTTCATGTCCGCAAGTGATTGAGACCGTTTTAAGTGACTTGGTGGCACAAAATGACTTGATGGTACAGGCAACTCAGTGGCACGGGGAGGGGAGGGGAGGAGGAGGAGAGGAGGAGGAGAGGATGGGTTTACGTATGTTGATGGGTGTGTCCGATCCGGAGATCTGACACCTCTTGCCATATCATACTACAGTATTTTTTGAGTATTTTGATGCTCCCTTACACACCAAAAATGATTTTGAGATTTGAGTTTCATGTTTTGTTCTCATGTCACATCTGAGTACACAGACCTTTTCTAAGTACCCCACTGAGTATCCAACAATATTTTCGAGGATTTAGATGACGAGAGGGTGTCTAGGTTCACAGATTTGTAGTGTGTAAACGACCGATTGATGAAAGTTGCCAAAATTGATGGCACTGATGTCTCCCTTTTCGCCAGCTCCCGACCATCTATGGCCACAACTCGTGCTCAGACATCTAAATGGGGCCTAAATAACTCATATTGAGTATACAGCTACAGATGATTTGCCCAATTTTCCCCGAATGCGGCCAATAATCAAAGTGTGTACAGCCGTTTGCATAATTTCGTGAAAAAACGGATTTTTTTCTCGCGCCTTACGTACTGATGCGTCAGAGCCCGGCAACGTGCCGAGTTTGCCTTCCAGTATCCATGAACGCAACGATGCTCTCAGATTCATTATCCGAGCTACAGTTGAACATCTCATAATAGAGAGTTTGTGCGAGCGACCCAGGTCGCTTTTCGATAGCTCAGATCTCCGCAACAATAGATACCAGGTGTGAGCTCTAAGCGACCTATAAGAGTATTGCCCTAGGGCACTCCTAAGTCGCTGGGACTTCACACCTGAGACTGCTCGTTGTCGACATCTGAGCGGTCCCAAAGCGACCCGGGTCGCTTTGCACAAACCCGCTAATGCATATGCTCACAATGCATAAACCTCATTCTGCATAGTGTTTTGGGGTCCACCAACTTGGTGGGCTGGTGTTTTATGCATTTTCTCATATTGCCTAATGCATAAGGTTTGGGGCAAGTTTTTAGTGCATCAGAGACTCTGCGGAAGCCACCGGTGGCTATTTGTGGCTCTTCGTGTGCAATAGTTTTTTGAGCCTCCCGCTAGAGTTAGCCACCCTAGCATCCCGTGAATAGGTAGTACAAATAGTGGCTAATCCACCCAGAGGCTGTCATCCGGTCCCGAGAAAAATTAGCCACCAATAGCCACCAGTGGCTACCGCAAAGTCTCTATTATGCATTATGAGATCGCAAAATTGATACAATTTGGTGGCAATTTGGCCGCTTGTGGCGCTCTTCTAACGCATATGGGTACTATTCACGTCAAAAATACCAGTTTATAACAGCTCTGTTAGCCCCCTTAGTGTGCAAAAAGACAAGGGGGTGCGGGCCGGAGAAGCCGGGACACCGGCTTAACCCTTAATAAGCCTTAAGACCTTAGAGGCCTTAATTTCCTTTTTAGGTAGATAATTCCCACCCTCCAAGGCGCCGAATTCTGTGTGTCTGGTGTACTAGTGCTGCAGTTCTGACCATTGACAAGAGGCATGCCAGGGGTGCCAGAAGATGATTCATTCACACTCAATCCAGTACCAAGCATCATATGTATTATTGCACTTACAGACAAATCCTTTTTTTTTTCTTTGCCGAGCTACTTGTATTTTTTCGCTGGCTCACACGGCTTTAAGTGGCACCAGGGAATGCTGAAGCGCTGATGGCCGATGTTCGAGTGTTGCCCTGCGGTGCCTGTCGGCAATTTCTTTGGTGACGCTCGGCTTTCATTTGCCGGCATCAACCTTAAGGCCTTAACGTTCCAGAGGCTGGGCCTTAAGGCTTATATGTTAAGACCTTAGAGTGTGTACGGGTGGGAGATACTGGCGAGATACGGGATATTGATGGGCACTGATTTCCTTATTGAGTAGAGACCGTGACACGGATCCCACCTGTCACTCCGGAGTTCCCGCCGAATCCCGACCCTTTGGCATTGTTTCCCGCCCCACTCCTCGCCTCCCGCCTTGTTCCCGCCTCCGCATACCTCCTTAGCAACGACCTATAAAATTCACAGCGTTATTCTACAATTTATTTAGGGTTACAATACAGGTACCTGCCAAAAACTCGCTCAATTTGAAACAAAGAGGCAAGTTGCCGGTAGTTCATCGCGGTCGCAGACGGCGAGGAAGAGACGTCGACGACGATTGAATTTGTTCGCACGTTGGATCAGCGCATAGCTCGTCATAAAAGTCACAGTCGCCCGTACCTACTCAATAAGGAAATCAGTACCCATCAATATCCAGTATCTCGTCCGTATCTTGCAGCCGTACACACTCTTACATAATTACCTTGCTTGACAAGGTCTCTCCAACCTCATAATTAGCTAAGCAGCACATCGGATGTAACCCATTGATCCCCGGTTCTCCCCGATGCACAGCTTTTCGATCGTCCAAAATCACAATTCCATCGGCTCTAAGCCTCTAAATCCGAAGACGACGAAAACACAGACAAACTTGAGCTCGTTGCATCGAGTACTTTCAGCAAGACTTTCAGAGCACTACTCAGAACTGGAGGCCCGCCTCAAGCGTATCAAAGCATCGTCGGAGAGCTCAAAGCAAGATTCCTCCGCAAAGCACAAACCCGGGCAGCAGCAAACTAAGTAACCATCTGCGTCAAGTACAGTACTCAGAGAATCAGGGCTTGCCATCCTCATCCTGGTGTCTATCGGGCCTGGAACTCGTGAACCGAATGCTGGGGTTTCATTATACCTCTATATCTGGTCTCTTTAAGTACTGGGCTATCAGCTTGACATTCAGAGGCGTCATCAAAGGTCATCAAATTTCGTGGCTCTTCGTAGGTTCCTACTCATTCAATGCCCTCGATCTTCGCAGCTAGACACGGCTTTCAGAACTCATTGTCTCCTTTGTTATGCACAAACTCTTTAAAAATGCAGGATTGGACCAGATCGGGACAATTTCTGGCGACGACGCGCACGCGACACATGGCGCAGGTCGCTGTCAACTGAGCCACTGAAAGTCTCCCCCGCGACTGCCTCACCTCAGCGGCTTTGCGCAATGCTCGTGCTGGTCGAGCAGGACCTGTACTGTATTGTCACACGCAATCGCCGACGCCGCCTTCGCACTAAAACTCAAAGTCTTTACACCAACGAAGGTTCAGCATACTGTGCTGAGCCCTCGTGCGCGATCATAGCTGTACCCAACCCAAACCAAACCCATTGTCACGGGAATCCTGTCCGCGTTCTCGACCTCTTATCCCCCGAAGGAGTGTCAGGAAAACCTGTGGATAAATGATCCGGGGACACCGCAACGAAGAATGGTGGGTCTATCAACAACCCAAACTTCCGCGGCAATTGCTTCAAAGGCTGCCTTACCATATTAATCCCCACACAGGACCGCAAAATTTATTCTTCACAGCCAATGACCAGTTCTCTTGGGAGATTTGGCCTGCCCTCGGGCATCTTCAAGCGCTCGCAAATCGAAAACCAGATTCAGAGCGAGTATCTTCCGCGTCTATTTGTCCTTGGTTGCCTGTCTTGTGTTGTCTCACAGACTCCAGCTCCCTCTCTTCAAGTTGTCGTTGTCGCCACCGTTCTCTGGCTTTGCTCCCCTTCCCCTCCCCTTGCCGATTGAAATCGTGGCTTGCTCTCCCTTGCGCCAAGACGGATGTAAGGTGTATCGGGACATGTCGTGAGCGTCGGTATGTCCAGGAAACCACAGGATTCGGCTAAGTCTGTTTGCGGAGGCATACATCTGTGTGGGATTGCGGAATTCATTACTGTGCGCGCCACAGACCCTCAACTTGCGCCGTGCATCCTTTGGGCCCCTTTGCATCACCATGATTTTGCTACGACTCATTTCACTTAGTTGAGCACGCTGAGTCGCGATGCACAGTTCTGATTTTGTAGTCTCTCGCTCACACCATCATTCTCACCAAACTTTTTGTAAATTGTTAAAACTTAAATAATGTCTGCCAAAAACCGACAACAATGTGAGCGCAACAGAACTGACCATTCCATTTGTAAATCTGTCCAGTATCAATCCTTCCAGCAAGCAAGGTGCCTTCCGACGTAGTCGGAGCTTCCTAGTAAGCCTTAACCTTAATAAGGCCTTATGCCTTAGGGCGAACACTGACGCAAACTAGGGCTCATGAACTAGGGCTCATGTGCGATGGCTGTGGACGCCCATGTCCATATAAGGACATGGGACCTAACGGAACATTCCGATGCCCGTGGGTTCAATTCCCGGACGTCGCAACTTCTTTTTACCTTTTATACACTTTTTAACCTCGGGTGGATGGTGACTCCAAAACATTCACGGCCCATTGTAGTAAGTTCTAACCCACATATGTACTTTCTCTGCAAAATCTGAGGGGCATTGAGTGTTTGAGAACTGTAAAATGAGAAACATTCATGAATACATGGCTTCAGTTTGACTGACTGCAATGAGACATTTAAATACATGTAGTGAGTGCACATAATGTGACCAAGTACTGATATTACTGCCTAGTCTAGTCAAAATCTTTGCACCTTTCCATGGGAGAGTTAGTTTGAGGCACAAGGCAAAATTGATGGGAAGCACATATATTGGCAGTCTGTCTACCTCCCATCCTGTATCGAAGATATATTGCACTGCACCCACCAAGGAGCTCTGTTAATTAAAGAGTACAAAGGTTTTTCTGCCCCTACCTAGTAGGACTTCAGAATACAACCCAGTTCCGTTGAACTGGGATTTGCTGGTTATCCATCCACATTTTCTGGCAGAAATTGAATGAATAGAATCAGGTGGGTGCTTGTATGTTTATGCGGCACAAAACAGACAGATTCTTACAGACGCAAGGAAACGAAAGCGAAATGAAACCGCGGGAAAGCAAATTGATGCCATCAATTTTGTGTTTATTGTGGCAAGCCGACGTCTCGGCGGAAAATCTTGAATTTTAGGCCAGATCCCATGTCCATTTGGGGAATTCGCTCGAAAAGGGCATGGGTCTTGAAATCACTGATTTTCCTTAAACGGTCTTGGGATTCAAGTGCCAAAAACCTTCGCAGCGTCATGAATACCATTGTATTACAATCAGAAAGGGGTGCAGGGGAGAGACTAAATCAAGTTGAATCTCTCCCTCTTTTCTCTTCTCTTTTTCTCTCTTTTTTCAACTTGAATAACTTGATTTCTTCGGCCCGTCCACAGACATAGGACATGGGCCCAAACTAGGTCTATTTTTCAAGTATTGATATTACGATTATTTTCATTGGATCGGCCGGAATGTTCGGCACCGAAGCCAACGACTTCAGAAGCGTATGTATATCGTTGTATTCGCATTCAGTCATGTTGCAAGCCCCTCACATATCTACATCCCGCTTGACAGCCTCTGTCGAAAGGAGTCGTCTACATCGCTACCGGTCCGTTTCTTTTCTGAGTATTACATACTGCTGCTCCATTGCTCAACCATGATAAGGGACATGCTGCGAGAGCCCATCGCTGAATTTTTGGGCGTTGCAATCCTGGTCATATTTGGATGTGGGGTCAACTGCTCGGTTCTTCTCTCCTCTGCTCCCGGCATCTCCTCCTACCCTAAAGGTGTATGTATTAGCACTAGCCGTAGGGCTGCGTGCCCAGCTCATCTAATTTCTGTCCTAGGACTATCTCGCTGGCTGTTTTGGATGGGCGGTAAGGCTCCATTGTGTTCTAGTGTTTTTTCTTCCCATCGACAATAATGTTCAGATTGGCCTATGTCTCGGCGTTTGGGTTGCCGGTGGGGTCTCACCCGCTCACATTAATCCCGCGGTGCGTCGGCGCCACTTTGCCCATTCATTCAAAATGCTGGCTGAGCGCGTGGTTAGGTCACATTGGCTATGGCCACTTGGCGTGGATTTGCTTGGAAAAAAGTACCGGTCAGTAGGCTCATAAGCCCTTCGTTCAGAGTAGTAGCTCAGATTCCTCTAGGTTTTTATTTTCGCTCAACTTCTCGGCGGATTTGTCGGCGCAGCTCTTGTCTACGGCACTTATTTCCATGCCATCGATACCTTCGAGGGTGGGGTTGGTATACGTACCTTAAGAACTGCAGGCCTCTTTAGCGCATACTCGGTATGGCATACGTTGTGGAACTCTATACAGTGGCACCTCGCAATTGACCAATTATCTTAGATTGGCTACATGACTAACGTATCGGCATTTTTTACTGAACTGCTCGCGACGGCCATTCTGGTGCTCGTCATTGTTGCCCTCACCAACACTAACAATACTGCCCCACCAGCACCCTTTCCCCTCGCAATATTCATCGTCATGCTTGGTATAGGCGTCTCCCTAGGGATGCAAACCGGCGAGCATTACTCCTTCCAATTGAGATAAGTACAAGGATTGGAATAATTTCCTTTCAGGTTTTGCCATGAATCCTGCGCGAGACTTTGGGCCCCGGCTCTTGACAGCTGCTGTTGGTTATCCCGGGACCGTCTTTAGCTTTCGGCATCAATACTGGCTCTGGAATGGAATAATTGCGCCAATCGTCGGCGCACAACTTGCCGTGGCGTTGTATGACATTTTTCTCTGTCAGGAGGAGGACAGTCTCGTTCTCAAAAAGCTGTAAGAGTCGTCTTGACCGCTAATTGTCCAACCACTCAGTTGGTGTAGGTCAAAGGTATATGCTGAATACTAATTAGGTGTGGGTAGACAATGTCGCAACTTTCTTTTTTTCGCGATCGGGCTCAATCGGGCCCGATTGCACTCCGAGCCCCTTCAATAACAACTCCGCCACCTTATAACACAAAACATGTAGCATTTAAATGAGCAGGAGGATTTGGTGGGATGGCTGTGGGGCACTATCGAGGATCGATATCTATATCGGGCTCGATCGGGAAAAAAAGAAATTTGCGACAAAGCTGGGTCGTAATCGAGTGATTTATGGCGCTAGCAAGAGGGAGAGAGAATTAGAGAAATAAGAGCTATAGTGTACAGCCTCTGCCTTCTTCAAGAGTAATAGGAACAAACTGCATGAAGCAATATCTTATAACTGGAAGCTCGTTCTCCAAGTCTGCGCTTTGAAGAGCCAAATGTTTTGCGCTCAGAAATTGTGGACTCTAGTGCTGGCCATAAATACGATACGAAAAAATATATTTTGAATATATTCAAATAAATATGAATACGATACGTTGCTCGAACCCTTCACTGAATATGAATACGGGTGAATATGAATACGCCAGAATATGGATACGAATACGATACGGCCGTGGCATACTCGAATATATTTGAATACGTTTGAATACCACTGCGGCGTGATTTGGCCCCTCGGCGGTGCCTCCCGGCCGAGATTTTCGGGGTCTATATCAGCCCTGAATACGACAATCAGCCCAGCAATATCTCCCGTGGTCTTCCGAGGCATTCGGCATAGATCCGACCAGTCTCTCGGGCATCTCGGACAGACATTCCATAAGATGGAGAGCGTGGGAACCCCGCACCCTGATGTAAGCAGCCCATGTGCCCGTGGGAGGTTCCAAATCTCGAGGTTCGCAACGAAAAATTATTTATTTTAGCCTTTTTTGAGGGCTGGGAGCCCTTATCCCTACCTACAACCCTGCTAAGATCTTCGAAACGGTCCTTACTGTGCATACTACACCACTAGACTCCCCTTTGTTGCTGCCGAGCTGCCCACAACATGACCAAAGCATGGGCCGGGGCGGGCCGATGTGGCAGTGCTGTGGCAGTGCATTCCAAATCTTTCGACAGATTTTTGGAAAACGCGCCGCCTAAGCGCAGAAGAGGGAAAAATGCCCCCAAAAAGTTAGCTAAAGACAAAGACTGGCAAATCGGTTGGAGTAGTAGCTCGCCAGCTGTCTAATGGAGGACTAGGTTCTGTCAAATCGCATATTTCACTCACAACAGTGAACTGGCATCGAACTCTCCAGGACGGCCCAAAACGGCACATGTCCAACGCAGATACATTCCTGCCCGCTTATGTTTTCTCGGAAAACGTAGTGGGTACGATTGACCACTCTGTTGAGGACTATCTCACAGGCTTGCCAATCAAAAATGCTATGCTGAAAGCAATATGCCGTGGGCTCATGGATATAGGGTACCAAGTGAGAATTGGCATTGTCAATGCTGCCCAACTCGGTAGCCCGCAGAATAGATATCGGGTGGTAGTGTTGGCCGCAAGGCGTGGTCTCATCCTTCCAGACCTGCCACTCCCAACACATGCGGCCCAGAGACCACCCAATTACACGGTGTCAATGACAGAAGAAAGCCTCCCATGTGCTGTGCGGCCGAGTACTTCTCTATCCCCGCATCCTGGTGTCACCATTCAAGATGCCATTGGAGATATGGTGGGTTGTACCAGTCGTAAAACGCTATAGAAATACTAACGTCGACAAAGCCTCCATTTCATTGGTAAGGGCCAGGAACGCATTTAATTATTGCTTACAGCTGAGAAATAGGAAGGTGCCTGGAGCACGCAAGCAGAAAGAGGGAGCTCCCCAATTCGATGCTACGCAATGCTGGGTCGGATACGAGCAACCTATTGAGTATCCAGTGGCCCCCTTTACTTCCTATCAGGCAGGGATGCGAAGCAATGGCTGCAAAACCCTCTCCTACCATTACACAGGTGGTGCCTGCCAGTCTAGGTGTGGTGCGTATAACAGCGCAGATACCGTGTATCCCTCTTGCGGACTACAAAGGTAACAGAACAACCTGCGCTAAAGCACTACTAACAAGGCGCAGATGTTCCCGCCAAGCATTGGGCAAAGATCTCACAGAAATATAAAGCCCCTGCAGACCGCAAGAAATTGTGGTTCGCTCGCACCGATCCGAATGGAAAATTTCATACTGTGATGACCTCAATGAAGCCTGATTCTCTAGGAAGACGCGTGCTGCACCCGACGGTAAGAGCGGTTCATAAATAGCGAATGAAGCTAACAGATGGTCAAGCAATCACGACCTTTTACATTGGCCGAAGTTAAACGCGCACAAGGCTTCGAGGATGGTTACATACTGAGATACAAACGAAGCAAAGTGACGCTAAGACACGACAGCCGAATGGAGCCTTTATTCTTCTTAAGTACGACGACTGGGAATGTCAACCGGTCCTAAGTTGCGTCTAATCTGAGAAGTAAGCGCGCGGCTTTACCACTGAAGACTAGCTTGGCTGAATTTAGGAGAGCGCGCGGCTTCTCTTAAGGTTCACACAAGATTTAGGATGAATCTACGTAGATTGATAGAAGTAAGTTACAGGAGGGAACGACTCCCTTTTATAATCTACAAGGATCAATTATAGAATCTTCAAGAAGTCAATGGAATATTGAGGAAAGTAGTGGACTATTCTACTATACCTCTCAGTGAATCGTTCGGATGTTGCAAGTCGTATATTGAATCTGATCGGTGCCGATCCAAGAGGGAGGTATGACGCTTTGCTGCTATGGTGCGCGTCACTTAGTCACCGCCTCTCCGTGACAACGCTAACTGTGACCCCAGTTTTTGCCCCAATTTTTATTCCTCTTGCAAAACAACTCCTTTTCAACAGAGGAACAACTTCCCAAGAGGGATTTACAAAATTTAAATAATTGAAGGAGCTACATATAAATTTTCACCCCACCCAATTTGGCAGTATACACCAATTTCGATCTTGCTGGCCTCCAGAACTCTCAATACGAGGGATATCAAACACCACTCCTATGCCAAACTCAAATCGCACCAGTAGGTGCATCAAAAGTCCACTCAAAAAGTCCCCAAATTGGTTGAAATCGAAATCCAGGCTTCAATAGGGTGTTTTGAAAAAATTTCGGCCTCCGGCCGATTTGGCAGTAGTGCAAAGGAGGCGGTGACTAAGTGACGCGCACCATCCTATCCTATACTGTAGCACTTTGTATGGGTGAAACAGACCCTCGAGCGTGACTGGAAACGCTACGCATGGAAACCAGAAACGGCCTCAGCGTTATGCGTGACATCATAGAATTTTGGAAACGGGCGGGCAAACACCGATAAAATCTATTTCCAAACGTTGAACGGATTCTGGGCAATTTTTAGCTCTCGTTTATGCCAAGGGGCACCCACCGGCAAAACCCGAGACACGGGGTTAGAGGGGGGTGGGGGTCTGAAGTACCTTATTTCACTTTTCCGACCCAGCCTCTGATTGATCTAAAAACGCGTTTCCGAAGGTCAAAAAAAAAGTAACAGAAAATATTTGATTACATAATATATTATGTATCCCACGACCAGACCCGAACGGCAACTTTTGGCCAGCTGGGAGGCAGAATTGTGTGGGATAACACGTTTGAGCACCAAAGTGTCCCCGAAGTGTGCTGGTACAATCCAAATCACGGCAAAACTTGGACAAATTTTCTCAGTTTTTTGATGGGAATTACCCGTTTTGGGGATTATGTAACACTTACGTATGGGGGGTGGGGGTCGACCGAGCCTTAAGTCAGTTTTCCGACCTCGTGTCCAAGATTTTAAGGATGGGTGCCCCTTGGTTTATGCTTTCTTTGTATCCATAGCCCTTGGAGATCGCATTTCTCCTGTTACGGGCTCCGTAATACTTACACCTTTTTTCTTTTTCATGAACACTGCGCCGTGGCGCACGCTCAGACACCTAAACCAGCGACGGGTCCACCACAAGCCCTCTTCGAGCGACTAGTTAAACTACCTCGGCCAGCTTTCGGTACACCTTCCCAGCACCTTGCCCGTGGTCTCCGATGCACCGTACCGGTTCTATCTTGACGAAGATTGTAGAGAGTGATTGAGTGCAGTGAGGAGGAGGAGGGTTATAGCTAAGTTATAGCAGTAGATTCAGCTAGATTTTACAGCCACAAACATGATAATTCGACATCTTTGTATGTCACGCAGTCCTCAGGGAAACCACCCGACCGTTATGCGTTACCGTTGAAACGAAACAGGGCGGGCGTTACGCGTTACGTTTCACCCATACAAAGTGCTACAGTACTTGAAAAGAGGGCCAGGCCATCAGTCGCGTGACTTTTGACAGAAAGTCACGGGGTTTTGTCGACATCCTGCAACCGACTGTCGAGATGTTGAAACTCACACGCGGTCCCCGGCGCCGCGCGCCGGCGAGTGCAGCGAGTGGCAGTGCGGCGCCGCGGGCAAGGAATCCAGCAAAAAAAATCCAGGCGGGGTTTGGGGCGGAGCCCCGACAAGCTGTGTACCCCCCGTAGGTAGGGACGCGAGCGCAGCGAGCCGGCCCTGCCGAAGGCGGGGTGCTTAAGCTTGTAAGAGAAAGAACTTAGCAGCATTAACGTCATGAACACGGTCCCATGACTGTCAATGCCGAGAATGCGCCGAGCGCGCGGGAAGACTCGAGAGCCGGATAATACCGATATCCATCACAGAGCTTCATGTGCACGAAGAACTCAAAGGTACAAGATTGTAGACCAGCTAATATTGAACACTAGACAATTTAATGGTACACAGATTCTAGACTAGCTTGAAGTAAGCTGCGACTTGCGCATGGTAGGAGTGGTCAACACGAATGTAATCTTACGCCATGAGCTCGGCTAGCAAATCGTGTACAGATTTGAGCTGGCGACGACGAATGCCGCGTGAGAGAACATCGTGAGCGGATGCCGGAACAGGGGCAGCTTCAAGCAGCGGAACTTGAATTGCCGGAACGGGCCATGTGGTGATGTACGAGTTTCCGTTGTAGCTGCCGATAAGAACATGTTCGCAGTCTGGATTAAGCAGCCGAACAAGGGCTGAGTGTTGATTTAAGTTAACGAAGGGAACTCGCAAGTGAGGACGCATCTTATTTGAGTACTCCTTGTTCGCCATGTAGCCGTGGAGTTGAGTAAAGGCGCCAAAAGGGAAGCGAGCTCGGACGCGAGGAATAAACTCCGAAGGGTGCATACCAATGAAAGCACCGAAATTCATGGAGGAGTCTAGCCCGTTTTCGAATGAGATGAGCATGGCATAAGCCAACACGAGAGTGAGATGGCGGCAAATGTCTACAACTTATTCCGACAGTTCAACCCGTGAACATAGGTGAAAGGGCAAGTAGACACACCATAAATGTTTTTGAGAGTCGTCTGAGCAATCCGCAGTGAAGGATAGGTGCGCATCTCATAAGTCACACCCATCTTCTCGCGCAACAGAGCCGATGCTTGCATGGATAGGCCAAGTTCCTCGACAACGCGATCCGGTATTGAGGACGGAATGTATGAGCCACCGCCCTTGATCATAGGATCATGATTGTTAGCAGCGCAATGGAAAACAGTGGTGATGATCTCAAAGATAGCGCGTGTAGTGAAAGTGATCGCCTCGCGAATCTTGTAGCGAGTCTCGCCGTATTCGAGAACGGTTACGATGTCGTCGTCGGACAGTTCGGGAAGCTGGAGCCCAGCAACGCCTAAGGCGCGTTGAAAGAGGGAACTGGCAACCGCCTTGAACAGATTGAAAATTAATTATTCTCGAGTAATGGTTTGCGTACCGAGAAGGCTCTGAATAATGTTTGGTGGAGAACGGATATCACTGTGACGTCGTATTTTGAATACTCCGAAGTAACATTTAAACCAGGCGTTAGGTTACGATACTCGGGTGAGTGGATTTGAAGTGCCTTCAGTCCAAAACCAACCCAATTAGGAAATGTTGTCGAGATAGATCAGAAGTCGATCCAGCGCGAAGAACTCGGTGTATTTCGATGCGATGCAGAGGGTTTTAGAGAATATGGTGATCTGTTGGTTGGAAGGTTAGAACAAAGTAAGGATCGATTTTACCGTTGGTTATTTGAATCCAGAGTATTTAGACGGGAGAGCGAGTGTGGCAGAAAGTATGGGTTCCAAGATGTTATTCTTGCAAACCCAACGCAAAGGAGACAGTTGGTCGGCACCAGAGGTTTCGTAGAAATGGGTTGCCATCATCAAGAGGAAAGCCTTCAGCGAGTTTGGCTAAGCGAAGATCATTGCGGGATATGTAGGGAAGAAGGCGAGTTGCAGCTATTCCTTGAGTACTGACCGCGCCAGATAGTTCTCGAAGAACATAAGAACTCCCAGCGGTCCGGCGAACGACCGCATATGGCCCAAGCCATTTAATTTACTCTTCCATTTTCTTCCTAGGTCGGTGGCGAGACGGGAATTACGAACAAGAACTAGTTCATTTGGCTGGTAAGATTCGCGGTAGAACCTTGCCGAATATCTCCGCTCAAACTCTTCTTTCGATCGAATACGACTTGCTAGCAATCTGTCGGCTGCATCTTTGAGGTCAGAGGTGCGGCGTTCGATTTGGCGAGTTCTGAGAGCGAGAAGATCCGTGTCGGACATGTTGGAAGTCCAACCTTCAATCATGTAAGTGCATTCGGCGAGATCGAAAGGGAGGATGTGATGGAAGCCATCAGTAGCTAAGTTGCACGAGCATCTCAATTTGCGGAGGGAAAAAACGGCAATTTCGGTTATTTTTGAGTAGTAGCCGAGCATCGGAACGGGACCAACATGAGCATGTACGTGACCGTGACCCTTGGCGTCATAGAGCCGACCTTGACTTGTTCCGTCCGACTGCTTCATTTTCGTTTCTGAACCTGCTGCCGACGGGCACCACCGGCCATCTATCGGCTATTCTATATATAGTCGTTTTCGTTTTCGTTTCTAGTATATACTCCGTAGGAACGTCTGGGCCACTTCGATTGGGGCGCCTACCATAACCCGCTTCGCGCGTCACTGCGTCGGCCTACAGGACCATGCCTCCAGAGGGTGACGGTCGCCACCCCGCCCTCCGCGAGCACTCTCAACAGCTCCTACATGATGCGCGGCGGCACGCAGCCGCTACAATTCAAAGCATACACGCGACCCAATGAGCTCAGCGAGGGTTATGCTGGGTTATGGTAGGTCGTCCAATGGAAGTGACCTGTCGCTGCCCCGACCCGCCAGCGAATCCTCTTGTGTGTCACACATGTTCCTCCGGTATCTGGCTTTCCTCCCCTTGATATCGATACGGTTACCTGACAGTAAGTGCTTCTCACCAATGAAACTGCATGTTCCAAATTTTTTTACCTCAAAATTCGAGTTTCTGGCGGATATTTTCAAATCCATGCGAAGTCATACCAGCTGAAAATATCATTTTGGGGCTTCGTTTAGACCTTGTGAGATATATTTCAGCATAAGAATCGTTTAAACCGGTGATTCTTTGCTGTTTTCAGCCCGAAACTAGGCTGATCAAGGAGGCACGACAACTTTAGTAGCATAGGCGTTCGCGAACGCCTATTGATGGCTGCGAACACCTATTTTGACCATCCCGCGATGATTCCACTTCCTCCTCGTCGTTCGCTGCTCCCCGTCCTATTCCCATTGAGCTTCGCGTTGCTCACGTACCCGCATCCACTTCAGCCGTTGTACCATCCAAGGCATCCACCTCACCCGTACCGCTGTTGACTTCATTACCCTCCGTCACATTCGAGATTTTGTCCACCGCACCCGCGACGTTTCCTCCGTTGTCGCTCGAGTCGTATCACGATCCCGTTACATCGCACACACAGATCCCCGGTTACGCCCCGCTCAAGTCCCGAAATTTTGGTTGACCTCGGTCTATTCCGTCGCGTCTTGGTCGCGTCCAAAAGCGTCGTCATCATCCATGTTTAATTCTATCCCTCATCCTCCTTCTTTGACATTCTCGGTCATCGATTCGTCTCACTCAATTCAGGATTTCGATAATCGCATCCTATGTTGCCCGCCAAATTACGTGCTCCCGACCTGTCTCTTGTCCCTCCGGTCGCAGCTCACACAGTTAACTCACGTTTTCGTTGATCGCTCTAACTCATCGTCGTCGCCCCTCATTCTCGCGGTGGGCTCCAAAATGACGAACCAACCGAGCGCCGGGGCGCGGAAGGATCTGAAAGTGGACCGGAAACAGAGGGGAAACGCAAGTCTGATGATGGGTGGCAAGGTACAGGCTATAAGGTAGGTTGAACCAACCCAAAATGTCACACTTTTGGCCGGGAGAATTGACAGCGTGACGCAAGCGCAGTGTTTACGGCTAAACTGCACCAGACGTTATAGCGCAGTCACCCGCGATCAAATCTCACCATCATGACATTTCGACATCTCAACATTTCTATTTTAGGGCGAATGCGCGAGCGCAGCGAGCGGTGCGGGTGCTGCGCTCATGTGACGGAAGCGAGGGGGAGTCGAGTTCCGGCACACAGGGATCAAGAGAGAACTGGTGTAAGTACTAAATTGACCAAGGGAAAAGCTACTACGACAAGAACTAAACTACTTATACAGGAAAATCAAGGCTGTGTACATGGAGTCATGGGGACGAAACGGGCAGATCTCGCCGTGAGCGGATGCGAACGCCGATCCGTCACATCCGCCCTCCAGATCGTCGACCACGACGAGCTCAATCTTCATACAAAAATCAATGAATCTTGTTCAAAATCAATTCAACGTTCGAAATGGTCTTCGAAAAATCAAAATCAAACCATTTGGGTATCCTCGCCCTCCTCGACACCCATTTCGATGTCGAGGGAGGAAATTGTGCGAATTTAGAAGTGTTCAAGAACTTCCGTGCTCTCCAACAGAGCATCGTGATCATCGTTCAGCGCGAAATCAACCGCGTGGGATGCAAAACCAGGAGGCCCTCCTTTCGAAACCATCGTGTTGAGTTCAGGACAGTTACGAGAAAGGTGACCCTGTACACCACAGTTAAAGCATAAACCAGCGGCAAGGTATTCATTTTGTTTCTTAACCGAAAGATGCTTGCCGCTGCCGCGAGATTTCGACCCAGTCGTTGAAGGTTCGGGTTCAGCACTGGAAACCGAGATAACGCGCCCTCCATTACGACGTTTCCCGTTCGAATCTGAGTCCAGTTTCTGGTCATCGGGCTTGGATTGAGTCTTACTCGATCCAGCCATATCAATCTCATCATTATCATCGTCAACCTTGACAATAATTTCGGCGCTCTCAGCACCAGCAGTAACTTCAGCCCAAGAAGAGGTTTCTGGATCAAGTTTATCGCGAAACATTTCCTTTCGAATGTCAGCGTTGAGGCTACGCCAGAACATGACAACCTTCTCTTGGTTGGCTTCAAGACCAATGGTGTTATAAATTCGTTCCCATTCAGCCTTGTGAATTAACACTGACTTAGTGCCTTGGACACAAGAGCGCAATCGAGTGCGTTGTTTCTCAAATAGTACGACAAGTAAAACACTCGTTGATCAGTCGGGACTTTGCCAAGTTGCACATAATTCGATCCTTCTTTAACAAATCGATGGAATGCAATGGCATCCGGTGAGCCATCATACTCCTTTGGAGGTATAGGCTTCAATATCATTTTATTCTTTCTGTGAGAACTCCGTTTCTTCCTAGAGGAACGGCGCTTGCGACGATGACGTGACGGGTATGACTTCCCGGAACCTGAACCATCTGAGGACTCAGAGTCGGAGTTCGACGAATCAGAAGGTTCGGATGGGGTGGGTGAACCATCCACACGCTCGGCATTGTGCAGGGTGCGCTCAATGAAGCTGCCTGGCGCGACGCGCTTAGCAGGAGTGGGCTCGGGACGGGATCCGCGAGCTCCGTGATCCGCACCGATCTGTCTATCAATGCTGTTTTTAACAGCAGTCTGCGCCTTGGTTAAGTCAACCTTTGGCGTCGTCGTCCGAGAACGTTGCAAGCTGCTGATCTGCGCTTGTAAATCAGCAATCTTTTCGTCTATGCTCTGGCCAGAGGCGACGGTATCTTTCGTTTGCTTTAGCAAAGGTCTCGGAGTTCGGGGTTCGGGAGAAGCCATGATTGGCGTCCGATCAAAGAACCCAGGTGGCGGTGAATGCTGTTCTTCTTTGACAGCACGGCGAATTTCGGCGAAATTATCAAAAGCGGCTCTTTGCGCGTCGATATCGCGCTCAGAGAAATCTTCCGAAAAATTTGCTGCACCCCAATTGCGGGGGTCAGCACCTTTGCCCTTCTGGCGGGAGGTTCCTACACCAGATGGTATTGCCGGACTGACAATATTTTCAGGCACATTCATTGCCGATCTTTCATCAATATCAATCAAGTTCGTGATTTAGCGAAATCTCTCGAGGCGAAGGACCTTCTCAGCCGAAGGGTAAAGGACCGGATCCTCGCAATTGGGGCGAGGTTGATTGGTCGGACCAGTTCTCTGAAGCTGAGTTTGAAGCTCAACGCGCCGCGTTCGCTAATTTTGAAGAAATCAATCGAATTAAAAAGGAGCCTATTTCTACTCCTTCTGACTTATTCCGGGATGGGACCGTGAATAATGTACCATCGGATAGTTCTTCTACTACCGTTGTAATTAATAAACCTGAATATAATTCTCCCCCGAATGAATCAGTGGGTGACTTCCCATAGTGGTAAATAAATGTTTTGGAATATCTGGGAATATCCGGAGGAGGGACCCCATCGGGCTCAGATCTCAAATTTCGTGTTATTATCCCGTTGTAAAGCTCTTTAAAGCTTAAATCTGAACGAGGGGTCTTGACCCCCCGTTCAAATTTAACACCCTCGAATAAACAACGAATAAACGGATTTGTCGAGCTTGCGCCCCATTGGGCGCTGCGTCACGTATGTCACACCAAGCTCTCCTCACCTCGCTCTCATGTTCTTCGCGACCGGTCCTCGGTGCGCTCATCGTTGCGCTCATTATCTCGGCGTCCTTGTGTGTCGGAGGACTCTACCCTGGATTTCCTGTGCCAGCGCAGTTTTTCAATGACGAAACACCCTGCTTCGTACAATGATTTGCCTCAATCTTGGACGGAAACGCTCTGCACACCACAGATGAAAGCATACCAGGAGATACCAGGGCGACACTGGCAGCAACGACCCTCTCAAAACTCAATCTAACCCTGCGACGCTCCATTGCTCCAATGGAAATCTCTCCACGACTCAAACAAACGCAGCAGGGTCGCACTCGTGCCGTTGACGGTCGCCAGTGCATTCAAAATTCGGACGCTCTTACCAGCTTTTGATGTCATCGAGTCTAAATTCGTGTTGTGCAGGGGACAGTATAAAATGGTGTGTTCCTTCCCTCAGCTTTCTTCGTTCGACCTCGTCGTTCATTCCGCTCTTTCAGTCTAATCTTCGCTCTCTCTCTCTAACCATGTCTGATAACTCTTCCCCTCCCTTTACCCAACCCAACACCAACACCGAATACATGCATGACCCCGACGGTCAACCGTGGTACCGCAATCCTGGTGGTCCATGGGCTCCGGTGATGATGACTCTGGGAGTACGTCTTTTACTCTGTTTTTTTTACGCACCATTGACCCATTTCAGTCTTCCGCCGCTCAGACAAACCAGCCTCTGCAGCCTGCCTTCCCGTTCAACGCAGTGTCGCAGGTACTCGATCTATCTTTCATCCTATCCCGTTGTACTTACATCTAGTATTAGCAGTCGTTCGACTTCCCTGCGGCGAACGTTGGTCCCATCGATCCCCGTCTTCAGTACTCCGCTCCAAGCAGTCTTCCTCGTCTTCCCCCACACGAAGCCGCCGCTGCTGTCCTTGGCAAACCGGCTACCAAGATCGCTGGTGTTCGCACCAAGGAGAAGGGCAAGAAGCGCAAACGCACCCCCGACTCGGACGACGAGAGCGACGCTGGCCCCGCAGCAAAGCGCGCTCGTCCTGCCGGTCGTCCTGCCGGAGCCCCCAACTACAATAAAGTCGACAAGAAAGCCGTTCTTCGCCACGTTGAGAAAATCTTGCCGTTGGGAAGGAAGGATTGGAAAGAGGTCGCGGTGCTGTACAACGAGTGGGCCGATGAGAACGATCGGCCTCAGCTGGATGCAAAGTCTCTTGAGGAATGGCACAAGCGAGTGCGTATTTATCTCTTTAATTTATTTAATTCACTGCTGACGATCTAGTACTTAGCTCGTTCGCAAGAAGAAGCCCACTGGATCCGGTACCTGCCCTCCCGAAATCAAGGACGCCCATCGGATCGAGCGCTTGATCAACAGCCGCGCCGACACTCGCGAACTCTCCGATTCTGGGTCCGACATCGTCCTCTCCTCGGACGAAGATGTCGACACCTCCGGGAAACCCGCTATCCACACTGCAGTCGCCCAACGCGCGCCTTCCCCTGCCCCTGCCCCTCGTCGCTCCCGCATCAGTGCTCCAGACCTTGTCAATCAGCTTTCCAAAGCCTTCGATCCCAAGGCTGCTCGGGCTCGTGACGCGGAACGTGCTGAGCGGTCGTCTCAGACCACGCAGATCCTCACGCTCTCCCAGCAATACCAACAAGCCCAGGCCACCATCGAGTCCCTCCGCACTCAGGTGTCGACGATGCAGTCCCACATCAACGATGTGGAACGGGCTCGGGATCGAGCTGAGTGGAAGCTTGAGATGTATCAGTCCTCCCCGCCTGTTGTCACTGCCCCACCTGTCGCCACTGCCTCTCGCAATCGTTCCGCTGTCTACAGGGAGAATCCCGACCTCATCCGTGTGGACGGCAAAGTCAGATGTGAGCGCATCTATGCCGATGGCGGTGCGACGACTCAATTCTTCTCAGACGCCAGCGACGACGAAGAGAAGGAGAATGTGGATCCAAACTTCGACTCCAGCTTCCGCATTGATGACGACCACTTCCCCATTCATTCTGCGGACTCCTCCAACTCTGATCTCCACCCGTCTGCTGTTGACTCGTCGTCGTCGTCCGTAGTCGAAGGGGCTTGAAGATTGATGCGGTAGATTTCTGACTCAAATGTCCCTGCTTGCTATACACGCGCTATACATTGTCAACACTCCTTGCTTCTTACTTACCTTTACTTACACTCTCCTAATCGTTTGCTCTGTTACTTGTGTCACTCGTTTCCTTAGACCTCGCTACTTCAACTTGTTGTTGTGCCAATAAAAATCAACCCTCGTTCATTCGTAAATTGCTACATTGTGAAACCTTGCGACTCGATCTGAACGACGCTGTTCACCGAATAACATACTCTCAAATCCACTCCATACGGCTTCCTCCTCGCGAGTCTGTTTCCACAACGGCATATAGACACTGCGGATCTGGTTGATACCCACCAACTCTGCGCGTACATTGTTCAGCCGGATACAAATTTCCAAAAGATCACCTCGCTCTTTCTGTCGGCCTATCTCCAGCGGAATGCGTAGCCGCCCAAACGAACCTTGCAAACCTCGCATGCCCCACTCCGCGGTTTGTCGATAGGAAAGCAGCTCCCTGTCGAACGCAACTTGTTCCTCAATCTCTTCTTTCGTACCTCGGATCTTTTGTCCTGTCTTAATTGGAGCACGAATCTTTCCTTCAATCTCCTGAACGCCGCGCGGGAATGCCGTGTCCGCCACGAGATAAAATCCTTCCGGGGTCCGTGTGCGAAGCTTTTCGTAGATTGGCCGAGCTACACGCGAGTCGTGCCAGCTGCCAGGTGCATTCGTCTGAGCAGTGATGACAGTGCCTATCTCGACGAATGGAGTTGAATAATTCAGACTCAGAGCTTCAAGTGGGACGAACCTTTCGGCGAAAAAACAAGAACAAAGCTAATGAAATGCTCACAAAGCCAGCCATTGTATGTCGCATTCTCAATTCCAGGATCTGCCGATGTTTGGCACGGCAAATTGAGCCCGTCTATACTGGCAAAGGCGCCGGTAAGGCGCGGGTGACGTTCTGTGATCAGATCATTGTACTCCTCGTATTCGTGAAGATGTTGGGGCCATTTGATCCTTGCGGCAGGCATGCCGCGAAGGGCAAAGAGGAGAAGTTCAAGTCCGAAAGTGATGTAGCGAGAAATTGTGGTGGGAATGCACGCGAATATTTGCTGGAGACTAATCTCCCGCATCGTTGAGTTCAGGTAATGCAGTACAAGACCTAGCGCGCCAGGAGCGTCAAGAGAGCGACCGGACGGTCGTGTTTTCCCCGTACTTGACGCGTCTGGGCGCCTGATTGGTGTTGTGTCCCATGCATCACCAAAACCCGCCTCAAGAATGGCGTCAAAGGTCGCGACATCAAAACCCATTGTGGTGATGTACGCGCGGTCATTCCGTGTACGGTACAGAACCTGCCAAGCAGTGGCGCCGCGCGGATTCCGTAGCAGTTGAGCGCGACAAAGATATAACCTGCTAGGGCGTCTTCGCTCCGTTCGCAGTCGGTGGGCCTCGATTGCCCCAATGGTTATTATGGCGAGTGTGGAGCCTAGAAGCTGTTGCTCGTGGTCCAATGCGTCGTCCTCCATGTCTTCGAGCTCTTGCATGCAGAAAAACGCGTCGATGTCCATGTGTGCTGCAAGCGGGACGCGTTTGTTGAAGCCAAGAGCGTGTTGTGTGGTGTTCTTTGGTGTATCATGCATAAAGCCTGAGAGGAATAATATACGATGAAAACAATGTAAATTCACGGAAAAGTCTTATGGGAACGGCGGCAGATAGAATTTAAGAGCAAGTACAAGATGCCGTCATTGGTGGCACCCTAAAAATATTCCACCGAAATAAAATACCACTATGGGAAGTCAACCAGTGTCTGGCCAGACCATTATTTCGCTATCAGACGAGAAATTGAACCTTCAGAAACGCTTGAAGGCCATTAAACTTGAGGAGAAACGTCAGAAAGACGTTGAAATAGCGGAAGCGAAACGCACCGCTAAGTTGCTTAAGAAAAAGCATGCTAAACAGGTTAAGAACCGCGCTAAGGAAGCGGTTGAGGCGAGCATTGAGCGGGAAATTCGCACCAAAAGTACTGGTAAAAGCGAACAGAAACGCTCGAATTCCCCTCCTGCTAGACCCCTTGTAGGCGGAACGTTTATTGACAAAGTTATTCGCGAGGCTGCCGCTCGGAATTCCTCCCCACCTTCGTCAAGCTCGAGCTCGAGTTCATCCAGCTCGAGGTCCTCGAGCTCCCGCTCAGATTCCTCCGAGGAAGATTCCTCTGACTCGGACGACGAGTCGAGCAGCTCGGATAGTTCTTCCAGCTCTGACGAGAGTGGTACCGACTCTGGAAAGTCTGTGAAACGGAGTCATCACAAATCTCGTTCCTGTAAACACAAGGGAAAACGTAGCCATTCTCGCAAGTCGCGGAAATCTAGTAAATTGCGACGCGCGAAAGGCTCACGTAGGATGAGATCAAAATCTCAACGGGTTTCTAAAATGAGTTTGAAGCCTATCCCACCTACCAAATACAATGGATCAGTTGATCCTTATGCATATTTCCGGTTTGTTCGTGAAAGCACAAACTACGTTACCATGGGTAAAGTCCCTAAAGAAGATCAAATTTTCATTATCAGCTATTTTATGACCGGAACGGCTGGAGACTTTTACCAACGCAAAGTTGTTAAATATGAGAATCTTGGACTCTAACCAAGTTTTTCACCGAACTTTTGAACTACTGCTTCCCTAAAGATTTTAGGTTGAAACAGCGTACAAAATTGAACGGACTTTTCCAAGGTTCTAAATCAGTAACTGAACACATCGCTGAATACGAACAGTTACATACTATGATTGGTTTACCAGATGACCAGGAGAAAGTCACCCGTCTCTGGTTAACCTTGCGCAAGGACATCAAGAAGGAGATGTCCCGCCAAAAGCTTGATCCTGAGGTTTCAAGTTGGGACGACGTTGTTGTTGAAGCCGAGCATGCTGAAAAATTGCTTGGTAATTATAGACCTGAGGATGATAAGCCGAAGGCCAGCGCGAGCAAACCTTCTCACTCGTCATCCAAGAACCCTAATCGTGGGCGTGGTGGTCGCTTTTTCAAGAAGCCGACAATTCAATCTTCTTCCAAACGAACCTTCGATAACCGTAAAATGTCGACTCAACGTCGTAACGAATTAATGGCCGCTGGCATGTGCTTAAATTGCGCAGAACCAAGCCATATGGCTCGTAATTGTCCTAAATTAACGAGTATGAATTCAAACCAAAAAGGAAAACCTCCAGGTTTTGGAGCACACGCAGCGCGAATGCGTACTGCGAACGAATCAGCACTCTCAGCAACCACTGAGGTGTTGGAAACCTTACCCGTTGGGTCTGCGAGTTTCCGTATGGAAGCTGAGGAGGGCGGGAACCAGGATTTAAATACAGTCGTCACTGTCATAACCCATAGCCCTCGGGATACACCTCAGGGTATGGGTTATCACAGTGTATGGCTTTCAAAGGTGATCAGAGGCAGTGTTAGGTCACGTTTTCCGTGAGATATTACTATATATGGGGCGCGGGAACACTTACCTCATCTATGATCGTGCGTGACCAGGTGCATGAACAGTGGTAAAATGGCCCATCAACTCGGATTTGGCGTAAATATGGGTGATTTCGGTGCATCTTACAACTTTGCAGGTAAAATCAAGGTAAAATCATCCCAAACCATGCCGGTTGAAGGGCCCGATATAGAAATTTCATGGGTTATGACCTTCGCAGAAGGTATGGATTATGGGGTATGAGAGAGTTATGGGTTATGGCCTCCATTTCACTGCAAACCAACTTGGTGGGGCCAAAAAAGTATGGGTTACAGCAGAGTATGAGTTATCAGAGGTATGGGTTAGGACACTGACGACTGTATTTTGGAAACTGTCAACTCTCACCCGGAAAAACCGCGACCTATCGGCGATTTGGTGGCTCGATTCGTTCGCATTGTACTGCAGAAAGCTCAACCTTACCCTGGAGACGAAGAGGTTCAAGAAGAATCTCGATTCCAAGTGTACGAGACGTCGGAAACTGAGTATGTTGTCATTGACAATTCAACCATGGAGGATGTGATCTTACCAATGGAATTCTTGTTTGACGAAGATTTCAAGATAGGTCTCTGGTATGCTATTGAGCGCCAGATTGCCATAGGACTTGATCCTGATGATGTTGAATGGGAAGACCGCTACACTGCGGAAACCGACGACATGTTCGCAACAATGGCAACATTCATTTTGCAGGACGTTGATCAAGAAATTAATACTCCTTTAATCAAGGATAATAAGATTCGGGTGGACTCTCTCAACGAAGACTCTTACCTTGTAACCAGTTTATTCCGAAGCATTGAACCGCAAATTCTTCCCAAAGAATTTCTGCAAAGCCGGGACTTTGATCTCTCGGTCTGGTACCTTGCGGATTTACCATCCTATTCGGACTCAGAAATATCCAGTTTGTCTGGATATGAGCTTAGTGAGTCGGAAGACGAGTTTGCCGACTTACCTGAATTATTCGAGGCGAGTGATTCAGAATACGAGTTGGATTCGGACTCGGATGATGGGGACCTTGATCTCCCTCGTTGCTTCAGAATTCCTGGATTTAGCGATGAATCTGAAAGTCGGATATGCCAGAGTTAATGTCAGTTAGCGACTCCGACTCTGAAATTGATGAGTTTGATGGCTTTGATGATGAAGAAGACGAACCTGAGTTTTACTCAGCATTGAGACCTTCAGGGAATCTGGGAGAAACGCTGGATGATCGTCTGAATCTCCTTTGTGAGGTCCTAGACTTACAGGATATTCCATCATCAAATTCGGAAAATAAACGACTTCGAACCGATCGCATTGGTGATCTTGTAGCGGAGGGCGCATGTGCCGTCCTTGAATTTCTCCAGCCTTATCCAGGCGATGAACTTGTTGAAATAGACAGACCTTGTCGGGATGAACGTCGTTTTTATCTCGATCAAGTTGTAGATATGCAATGGACCGTCTGGGATGAATATTTCCATGAGATCACGATAGTTCCCAAAGGTCAATTATTTGACGAAGAATTCGAAATCGCGGCGTGGTACGCCAGTGAGCGGTTGTATCAACTTGAAAGGGAAGCCGAACCCCCTCGTCCACTTCATCCAGTGCCAATCGATGATTTACTCTGTAACGGAGCAAATCAATATTTGAATGAACGGGTCGAAAAATACCCTGAACTTTCAACTTACCATGTTCGCAAGAAATATCCTGGATTGTATATTGTCTCGGGAGCGAACAAACGAGGTTGTCGCTGGCAGTTGGACCTGCCGGAGAACTATTTGATGAACTGGAGGTTCAACCTCGTTAATTGGATCCGCCGAAAGCGCGGTAAAATTGAACGTGAAGAAAGTATTCGTTGAAATACGTTTGATACGGAAGATGGCTTCGGCTATCTGTATCTTCTCTTTGAGACAGCATATTCAGAACAAGAAATCCGGTTGTTTGAAGTAATTCAATCAATTGAAATTGAACGCGATACAATCGAAGTTGAACTCGGTAGACCAAGTGCGCTACCTAAATTATCATACTTGTTGAAATTGCTTGCCGATGTTCAATTCCAAGACGCGTTGGAATCGCCTATTCTATACTGTGGAGGAATTCAGGTCCCTGCGGATCAAGTAAATGGAATTTCGCGTACCGCATGCATGCCTCGAGTCCCTGACAAAATTGTCGCAAAGCCGTTGATTATTGTAGTTCATGTCAACGGGCACCCAGCGCGTGCACTCGTTGACTCGGGGTCACTCGGGGATCTGATCTCGACCTCTTTGGCAGATCAGCTTCAGTTGAAACGACGGGAATTGGACGAACCAATTGTCCTTCAACTAGCCGTTCAAGGATCTAGGTCCAAAATTAATCACTCGGTTGAAGTTAACTTCAAGTATCAAGACATTAATTGTCCACGAACTTTCTACCTCGCCAACGTGAGTGGTTACGACTTGATTCTTGGGACATCGTGGCTGTTTCAACATCAAGTTAATATTGGGCTCAACCCCGCTCGAGTTTGTGTTGGAAGCGCGAAATGCTTACCTATTTCCGGTGTCGCAACTGCGAATAATTTGGTCCAATCGGCTCGAGACGAGCTGATAGAATATGCAAAGCCGATCTGTAAGAAGGCGGCCGAAACACCTCTGCCGCCTTTGCGTGCAATTAACCACACTATTCCTCTGATCGATGAAAAGAAGATCCTACCGTGGAGACCGTCTCGGTGTCCCGAGGCTCTTCGTCCGCAATGGGATGAGAAACGCCGGAATTATTTGAAAACTGGGTGCTGGAAAGTGACCAGCTCGGGGAATACTGTTCCCATGCTATTAATTCCAAAAGCAAAAACAAACCCGCCGAAGCTACGCACCGTTGTTGATTTGCGAGCCCGCAATAAGAACACCCACAAATTGTCGTCTCCACTTCCGGACATGGAAGGTATTTTGCGCCGAGTTGCTCGGTGTAAATATCGGTCTCTAATTGACGGACAGGATGCCTATGAGCAAATTCGGATTATTCCCGAGCATGTTGACCGTACCACGGCAACTACTCCTGATGGGAATATGGTCAGTCTGGTAATCCAGATAGGCGATTGTAATGCGCCGGCAACGTACCAATCTTTAATGAACTATCTATTTTCGGATTTCATTGGGAGATTTATGGATGTATATCTTGACGATATCATCATCTACTCGGAATCGTTAGACGAGCACATCAAGCATGTCAAAGCAATTATTGACATCTTAAAACGCGAGACACTGTACCTAAGCGAGCATAAACTTCAATTTCTGAAGCACGAAAAGAAGGTTCTTGGTCGGATTGTCGATGATGATGGCATCCAAATGGATCCTGATAAAGTCGACAGTGTCTTGAACTGGAAAACTCCAACTAACAGGGACTTACTTCGTGCGTTTCTGGGATCAATCGGATATCTCGTATGGCTGTAATAGTGTAACATTATTATTTGTTACACTGCTACAGGGATTTTGACATAGAGTTACACCGCCAATGGAGATTTCTCACAGATTGTGCACAGGTCGCGGAAAAAACACACAACCTGTATATTGGAGGGGAAAAATACACTGCTACACACGGCTCGTAAAAAATATGTAGCTCTTTGGTATATACCACGATCTAGGCCCATCAAAGGTCATCAGTTGGCGTCTGATCCGGATCACGGAGAGCCTGGTTTTGCGCCTGTATATCAAGCCCATTGCATTCATGGTTTCGGAATCTAACCTTTTAAAATTGTGTTTCAAATGGCTGGAGCTGGCTGACTTCCTTCAGTGGTTCAATTTGATTACATTACTTGAATTGCTATGTTTCTTGAAAGCCTCGTTTGGTTAATATCTTTTGAGCAATGGACCCTACATGAAGGCAGAGAAAATCACGTATACCATCTATTTCCGGCCTTGTCCACTGTTGAGCAAAGCAAGAGGCAGTTTTCAGTCTCAGATGAACTCGGAGGGCTCGCCGATGATTATGAGACTGACCTTGATCCTTTGTTGAGATCAGTTGATGGTCAGTTCGGGGTTGGCTGCCGGTGTCTCATCAAATTCTGAACCTGTGCATTTTTTATTCTTGAGGACGTGAACCTGTGTATATTTTGGAGGGTGTGTATTTTTTGAGTATTCGAGCTGTGTTTGTTCGCTGAATAATGTTACAGTATTACCCCCATAATCTCGCCGATGATCTGGCTCGTATTCGCGAGCCAATGGGTATTCTCCATGGTTTAACTGGAGACACTGTGCCGTTTCGCTGGGGTTACACTCAGCAACGGGCTTTTGAAGACTGCAAGAAGATTATTCAGCAGTCTCGCGAGCATCGTCGTATTCCGTTGAAATACGGACCGGATGCGGACCCTTCATTTCTCGTGACTGACGGATCGAGTTCTGCTATTGCTGGAGTTGTTAGCCAGGGTGCTGATTGGAAATCAGCGAAAGTTGCCGCATTTTTCAGTGCAAAACTCAACTCGGCGCAGCAAAACTATCCTGTGCATGAGATTGAGATGTTAGCAGGTATGCTAAGGCATCGTGACATACTGCAAGGGTTCCATTTTAAATGGATAACAGACCACAAGGGTCTCATTCACTTCATGAATCAGAAGAACTTGTCGGGACGACAAGCCCGGTGGATGGAAAAAATCTCTGAATTTGATTTCGAGGTTGTATATGTTCCTGGAACAGAAAATGTTCTGGCGGACGCATTATCTCGCATCTACTCGAACGAGGCACCCGGAACTTTTCGCGCGAGGAGCGAATACACGTACCATGATGTCGTCGACAATGATGCACTCAATATTAACTCCATTTCCATGTTGTTTCCATGCCGGTTTTTGCGGGTTCTGAAGCGAAAGCGATGGCAAGCGACCGTGTATTGAGGTCTGCAACGAAAGCTGCTGAGCAGAAGCAGAAACAGGATCTTGCTAACGCGAAACAGACCCAAGAAAGTCGTGTCTTAAGGTCGATGACTCGTGCCGCAAACGAGAGTAAATTTGCTTCCACAGGAGAAGCAAAGGAGGGCGGGAGTACCCAAACGAAATCGAGAACAGCTGACGCGAAGTCAAGCAGCTCTGACGTGCAGTCAAGAGCAGGCACCGACGCGAAGTCAAGTGCCGAGGCAAAGTCGTTTGACAGCGGGGATCAAACTTTGATCCCGGAAGCAAATCCGGCATCAACGGAATCTTTTTCTCCGTCTTCCGCTGCTGACGAGCCTCCGCCTCTCGCGCCGTCGACTCCTCGTCCACCTACGCTCTCGGAGCTTGAGCAACAACTCAAGGATATAGATCCTTCGATATTTCCTGTGGTCTCTGGAGGGACTGATGGCCTTGATCTGGTCAAATTTTTGCAAAATAAATACGGCGAAGATTCGTTCTTCAAAGATATTCTGGCGACTCCGAAAGCTTTCAAGAACTTTGAAGTGTCGGATGGCCCAATTTTCCTCTGTGAACACGACCGCAAAGTGCTCTGTATTCCTCATTTGAAGTACAAGGGCCGAAATATCCGGGAAATAATTATCTCGGAAGCCCACTCCGTTCTGGCGCATCTAGGGCCTCGAAAAACCACCGAGTATCTTCGGGAATATGTCTGGTGGAAGGACATGGTGCAGGATACGCAGATATATTGCGATTCATGCAAAACTTGCAAACATAGTAAGCCAAACAATCAAAAACCTTACGGGTTGCTTCATTCGCTTAATCCTCCCACTCAGCCTTGGGAAACGATCGGAGTAGACTTTGTGGGACCTTTACCCGAGTCTAAGAACCGCGATAGCGTGTTCAATTCCATTACTGTTGTAATTTGCTTATTAACAGGAATGGTACATATTATTCCCAGTCGCATCAACTACACTGCGAAGCAAATGGCCGAACTAATGTTCGGAAATGTCTATAAACTGCACGGACTGCCAAAATCTATTGTGAGCGATAGAGATGTTCTTTTTACAAGTAACTTTTGGCGCCGTCTCCATGAACTAATTGGAACTAAGCTTCGAATGTCCAGTGCTTATCATCCGGAGACAGATGGTAGCACTGAACGGGCAAATCGTACTGTCACACAGATGATTCGGCAGTGTATAGGCGACAAGCAGAAAGACTGGGTATCCAAATTACCAGCTGTCGAGTTCGCGATGAACTCTGCTCGATCCAAAACAACGGGCTATGCTCCGTTCTTCTTGAATAATGGACGCATGCCTCGTTCATTAATTTGGGATTCAGACCGTACCCGAGAATACCCGGGCATAGCTAATTTTGCATTGCAGCGCCGTCTAGCAATTATGGCTGCACACGATGCAGTTCTTGCTGCCAGGGTCAAACAAACTCGGAATGCTAATCGCCGCAGGCAAGCATCACCATTTTCTAACGGAGATTTGGTCTACCTTTCGACGAAGAATCTCAAATTTGAGAAGGGTTTGGCGCGCAAGCTTATTCCAAAATTCATTGGGCCTTACCTTATTCTCCGAGACTTCGGAAATAACTCGTTCCAGATTGAACTCCCGGCAAATATGAGACAGCGCGGGATTCACGATGTTTTTCATGCATCGCTTCTTAGGATTCATATTCCTAATGATGACCGCCGATTTCCGGGAAGACTGGAAACCCAATTAGATGTTTCCACAAATGCAACAACCCATGAGTGGGCTATTGACAAGATTGTTGGTCATTCAGGACGACGCGCTGACGCCGTCTTTGAGATTCAGTGGCAGTCTGGGGATCGGACTTGGATGCCCTATTCACAGGCGAGTCATCTCACCGCCTTGCGGGATTATTTTGAATCTCTCGGAGTGTCAGAAATTTCTGAACTCCCGCGCGGGTCTGGAAAACTACCCGAGGAAGACATTGACATATTTTCAGCGGATATTGTTTTGATTCAGGCGGATCAAGAGATTGTCTCAAACCAGAGAGTATATATAAACTCTCTGGATTTGTTCGTTGAACTCAACCCCGAGTTCACCTCTACATCTTATTCATCCTCTGCTTCCTCAACCGTTGTTCCCTTCCCCGCCATGCCCAACCACAAACATTCCAACAATTCCTCTTCCTCTTCCACAAAATCATCCAGCTTCCGCGTGAACGGTGTCCTTCGCAATGACATCGTCGCTCTCGCCAAATTCCTCGAGTTTACAGCTGTTCCGGAATACTTTGGCATGTTCACATTTTTTTGCACGAAACTCGCACATTTGATGGACTGATATGATGCACCTTTAAAGGAAAGGATCACCTCGGCTAGCGACGCCTGGCAGCGGCAGCTCAGCGGCTACGCACCGGCTATGAAACGGGGAGAAGTCCTCGGAAAATGTGAAGAGATGACAGAAAGCGTCGGGAACAGCGGCATTCGGCCCAAATCTCCATAAATGGTGCATCATATCACCTCGATCAAAAAGTGCAAAGTGTGCAAAAAAATGTGAAAGTATTCCGGAACAGCTGTAATAACTCGCACTGGCTTCAGCACATCGATGACCACACCTTCCTCCTTCGCGACCCGGACCTCGAAACCAGCCACGTTGTTCCCGCGGTTCTCGTCCGCGTGTACATCCTTTTCAATTACCTCCTTAACGACCCCGCCAATCGCTTCAAAGACATGCCGTGGGGCTACGTCGACTTCGCCCGCATTCTGAACGCCAACTGCCCGTCTGGCGAGAAATGGGCTTATTACGACCTCGATTCCGGACGCAACCTCTGGTACCCCGATCATCCTATCCCTTCCATCGTCACCTATCTTGTTCGCGAGAGTGATCTCGCCGAGGCGCCGCCTTCCGGCCAAGTCCTTGTTTCCCAGGCGCGTTGGGACCGCCTGACGGAGATGGATATGCGCCGTCAGGATAATCGTGAGCAAGGCCGAGGGGCGTTTTAAGAAACAGCAGCGGGATGCTCCGGAGTACGAGAAGGCGACGGCCATGGCTCAGCGCTTGGCATTGAAGGCTCGTATGGCGGAGGAGAAGAAGGAGCGAGAGGAATTGGATGCTCAGATCGAGGCTGAGTTGGCTGCTGAAAAGGCCGCTGCTGAGAAAGCTGCCGCCGAGAAGCGCCCGGGATCGTCCGCTGGAGGTTCTGATGAGATGCAAACTTAGATTGGGGTTGCCGACGCGTCAACCCGGAGGGCGTATGTAACACTATTATTTTTCTCTGTTATCTCGTGACCGTGTTTGACTTAGACGTACTATCCACCTCCCGCTCCGTCCATTATCTTGCGCTCATGTATGACTTCATTCCGTTCTGTCTCGTTTCTTAGTTTACCTTAAATACTGTGATGTACTTTGTATTAGACTTTGGTGAATCTAGAACTTAAAACAGTCACTCTGTTCGCAACCAGCTCTCAACAAAACCTTTCGTGTGCCGAAACTATTACTTAACGGTAATCTTTCGTCACATTGGCTCAGATTTTCAGACAGAGTGGAGGTTAGAAAGTAACGATATATTCATCTTGTAGTCTACGGAGTGCCACAACCTTTCGCTCCACACTCCACCACTGTCCGCTCTGCTCAACACGTTTGCCGACCGTTATGACGCCGCCGCCGCTGAGGCCCAGCGGCGGCTGTCTCGGATGCCAGATGTTTGGCGGCGACCTCCGGCATGCAAAATCTCACCATCTCAACAGTACCTTAGCACTTTGTATGGGGCGGCTGTCTCGGATGCCAGATGTTTGGCGGCGACCTCCGGCATGCAAAATCTCACCATCTCAACAGTACCTTAGCACTTTGTATGGGTGAAACGTAACGCGTAACGCCCGCCCTGTTTCGTTTCAACGGTAACGCATAACGGTCGGGTGGTTTCCCTGACGACTGCGTGACAAACAAAGATGTCGAATTATCATGTTTGTGGCTGTAGAATCTAGCTGAATCTACTGCTATAACCATCCTCCTCCTCACTGCACTCTCTCTACAATCTTCGTCAAGATAGAACCGGTACGGTCCATCGGAAACCACGGGCAAGGTGCTGAGAAGGTGTACCAGAAGCTGGCCGAGGTAGTTTAACTAGTCGCTCGAAGAGGGCTTGTGGTGGACCCGTCGCTGGTTTAGGTGTCTGAGCGTGCGCCACGGCGCAGTATTCATGAAAAAAAAAATAGGTGTATTACGGAGCCCGTAACAAGAGAAATGCAATCAAAAGGGCTATGGATACAAAGAAAGCATAAACGAGAGCTAAAAATTGCCCAGAATCCGTTCAACGTTTGGAAATAGACTTTATCGGTGTTTGCCCGCCCGTGTCCAAAATTCTATGATGTCACGCATAACGCTGAGGCCGTTTCTGGTTTCCATGCGTAGCGTTTCCAGTAGCGTTTCCAGTCACGCTCGAGGGTCTGTTTCACCCATACAAAGTGCTACAGTACGCTCCACTCTGACATTTAACCAGGACACCCACGGGGTTTCTTATATAGATTTGCTGGTTTTTCCTATATTACAATCGACCTCCCTACAACCTCCCTAGGCGATTTGACTTGAGACAAACCTGTTCCGAGAACGGCCGAAAGCCCCACTCACGTCATCAGCACACAGCCAAGCAACTTACGACAACTTCGCTGCTGTCTCTCGGAGACTCTCCCGTCGACCGGCCTCCGCTCCACACCGCTCCACACCGAACGATGTACATAAGTTAGCCCGTAGCGTCGTCTCCAATAAACAATCTTTCTTGTCTTTCTGTGTGAACATTGAACATGTAATCTCTTTCCCACCACGAAATCGACATCCAAATGTACGAGGACTGTTCCTCACAAGTTCCTCAATAATTACAGTCGCGGATATACTAGAGCTTATTAGCAGCCGGTGCTTTTCAAAATATACATGAAAAACTAAGCGAGATCAGTGAAAAACGGAGGTTCCAAACATGCAAAACCTCGAAGACGTCATCGAGAGATGCGGTCAGGCGCATGGCCGTTCCCCGCTCCAGAGTGGCGATCATGACGAAGTAGGACGCTTGCGCGAAAGGTAGAGCTTGTTGCTCGTCGTTCCAAGAGGCTCGCAGGACGGCGAGTAGAGTAGTGAGCGTGTACGCTGATAGAAGTCGCTCAGAAAGGCAACTCAAGCGATGCGGCACGAATCGGCACGTTGTTTCCTTTCTTGGAAAGGTGAAAAAGTGCTGCTCCACTTGTGGTTTTTGGATGACGTTCTTGTGCGTAAAATTTCGTTTTTCACCGGTTGCTAATAAGCTCTACTCATCGAATTTATTAACACCTCCAACGACGCCGCAACGGCATCAACAACGACAGCGAGAGATTCAACGCGCTATACGCGAAACCAACGAAGCACGTAGGCGTGTACCTGCTCATCGCGACCAGAATGTCCCACCCGATACTTCCACCACTGCGGCCCCAACGCCCGTTCTCTCAGTCAGGTCAGACGACATCAGAGAGCCCGAGAGAATCGTCCACACCCTCCAACGGAACTGCTTTCCAATAGGTCACAGGCGCAGAGTGCACGGAGAGAGCGAGAACGTGCTGAAAAGGCCGCGAGAATGGATGTTGACGGTACGTCAAGGTGGTTGGACTCTTTTGCTCTTGCTGTTCTCTGATGCCTTCCTCTTCAATTGCAGATCCAAACCCATGGGAAAGAGTGTCTCCGTCGAGGGTTTTTTTACCGGTCTCGAGCTGAAGGATGATCGTTCAATGAAGTATTTCATTGTTGATGTTGAGAAAGTGACGTTCCTCGGCAATGCTTCCTCGACGACGGCACTGAAAGAAGAGAGTCCAACCAAAATTGGTATGTTTCTGTTTTCTATCTCTCATAGCTCGAATCTCAAATCATCTTTAGTTACCAATGGTACTCCAGCACGCCTCAAGTTCACCGGCTTTTTTGGAGGGCAGTCCAGCACCGAGTCTTCCGAGCCGAATTCGAAGAAGCGCAAACTAGATCACCGCACCAACGAGCAGGAGGACAAGGGGGAAGGGACTTTCAGTGGTCGTCGCGCCGGTGGTAATGGTGGTAAACATTGAATCAACCATACGTATTTGTAACACAAGCATTTAAAATCTCCTCATTCTAGATCTGCTCTGCCATGTCCTTTTCTTTGTACTCTGATCACGCCGTAGCGTAGCACGGGTAACTGCTAGTTTTTCTAATCCTTGCCTCCAAAGACAGTGTATCTGTGTATCCAATGAATTTGTGCCCTCGTCGTCCCCAGAAAGCGATGGCGAGGGCAGATTAGAGGCAGTTTGATGAGAATTTCCTTTTTTGGGGGTGGCATCAGATGGCGCCTCCAGACTGTATACTGGCGGCGCCATCTGATGCTGAACAGCCACTTTTGATGCGGATGGAGTCGATTGGGGCCCCATCATTTTTTGGATGTCTCTGGATCTTCACACCCTCGTCCTTCTCACTATGCCGCGGCCAGTGTTGTCATTTAAAAGAGACTCTCATCTAATTCTATTCCTTAGCTTTATAGCAACGGATAGTGACTGGGTTCGCCGCCTCAAACTAAATCAAGGTGAATGACTGGCAGGTATTCATACTTAAGCAAAACAGCTGAGTGAGCACCAGTTGATCAAAACCCGTATATTGTTTCCAAAACGGCTGTAACTTCTACATGAAAGTTTGGCCCATCAAAGTTTCTTAATGCGAAAATTGGTAGCCATTCAATGGCTCCAATGGCTCTTCGCAAACCCTCTAATGCCAAACGCGAGCATATGCTCCTGGCCCCGATGATGAAACGATTCCGCAGCTGGTGGATCTGAGTTAGTCTGTATTTTGCCACGGGGGTGATGCACGGAGGTGGGCATAATGCCGTAATGTACGAATTGGGAAATAGTTCCCACCCGCTATTCACCTTATACTACCACTGTGCCCCCGTCAATTGCCTAAATTTTGGGACACGACGCTCAAATTAACATAGTCGAGCAGGTCTATAAAGTTTGAGTGAGTTATTTCACTCAGTGCGACAGGATTTCACAACACCGCGGGTGGCCGGCGGCCAACCCACCAAATTGCGATCTCCCTCAATTTTGAGCCATTTCCTTCCATTCAAGTGAGTAACATCATTGAAATGAGCTGCCAAAGGTACCCCGCACAGCAGAGTAACTAAAAACACGTAGCAGAATGCACAACGACGCGATTGATTCGACTTGATTAAAATCATTACGGCATTTGGCTCACCTCCAATCGCCGATGACAGCAACTTGACAGACTACAACAAACCGCAGGTACGAGGATATATTTTGTTGTAGCGTCTGTTTACAAGAGACTAGATCTGAGTATGAATTGCAACCCAAAAAAGATAAGTATTTTATGATCTCATCTATTCTGCGGTGCTTTGACGAAGAGTGGGTGTGCGCTTCTGGGCGTTTAGTTGTCGTTGTTTGTCCCTGATGTCACCTATTGTTAAGCTTCGGCCCGAATAAAGGAATAGATCCAGCCTGCGTTGCCGCTGCGGGTTGGTGAATCCGAATCAGTCTGTGTCTACGTCATGTTGTGAGGCCTGTGGACTCGAGAGATGTTTGCCACAATAGACGGTTCTTCGGGATACTATAAATCTCAAGGGTGTGCGGAAACCAAAAAAAAATACCTATGGCTGTTTTTTTTTTCAAACCGACCTTTTGGCTCAACCACCCTGCCACGTAAGCATTACATACTGGCCAAATCGAGTAAATATCCACGTGATATCAGCGTGCCAAAGTGCTTGACCAAAACTTGACTCAAAATATGAACTCAAAATAACTGTTAGAGGTGGAATAAGATAAATTAACCACCAAATATCTACTACAACGGAGGAAAAGAGGCACATGCATTGTATCCTCTGTTGCCTCTGATATCAAATACAGCCAAAGTTGATCGTCCCAAATAGGAAGGACTGCCGGTGAAGCCCGGAAAGAGAGGTTGCCCGGGATATTTTGAGTAGAAACAGCGGTAACAGTAATTTCTAGGTGAATCTGAGCTCCCGGGACCGAGATTCCACCCGGAAAAAAATAAATATGATTTGTATGCCGGAGTTCCGGCCTACAGAAGGGGGAGCTTGCGCAATTCTGTATCAATATTACAATGCACATTGGAGTAAAGTATTAAGTTGAACAAGAAATTATCAACTACGTTCAAGTAGATGAGGTTTCAGAAAAATACATATTGACTTACGGTAAGCGGATTGGTCGCGGTTCGATTTCCGCGGCGGGGATGGTGTGACACATGGGTCACAGTGATCACTGATGTTTGGTCCAGTTGTGTATGCGGCTCTGAACACAGTTTGGGTTATTACGCCTTATTATCCGGGAGTAACACACCTAAAAAATGATTGTGGAGGGTGTATGGGGGTTCAAGATGGAGTGAAAAATAACTTTTTGAGTGCAGAGCTCGCAATAAGTACAGTGCCACTCATCACCTCTCGACTACCATATAAGGGTGTGGGAAAGTAAAATTTGTAATCCTTTCTCGGGCCGCAAAAAAAGGCCGATTTCCTCGGAAACTGCGGCAAACGACTCAGTTTGATTGCAGCTATCAGGCTTGTAAACGGCTAAGCTGTAGCATCAAATTTCAGTTTTCGGACCCAAAAAAAAATGACCGATTGCACAGCCACACACTGTTTACCGGTGCATAGAGCCTCGGACCGAGGCAGAATGTCTATTTCTTGTGCTTTCACGGTAAGTAGATCAAGGTTTAGACCGCCAGGAGCGGAGAAAAGGGCAAAAAAAATCTAGGAAATTTTGGTTCAACAGCCGAAAAAATGACCGATTACGTAAGAAAATGAGGTCTTAACGTGAATCGCTTTCTTTTCATCGGTTTCCTTCCAAAAACTTTGGTTTTGAGCTCTAATTCTCAGCCGATCACTCACGGCACGTGTGCCGAAAAGGTGGCGGTTGGCACTGTATTGGCCCGCAAGAAAACTCTGCAAAGAAATGCCAAAGAACCAAGCACCGAATTGCCATGTGCATAGTGGTGGTCAACCAGGAGGTACGAGTACACTCTCGGGACCTCTATCGACCCTTCCCTCCACTTAAAATTTGTCAATCACTACGCACCAAAGCCAGAAACAGGACGGATCAATTTACAACGCGGTCACGTGCTCACTCCGACATTTCCTTTCTTCCGCCTCCTTCTCAAACGACTCCAGTCTGACTTTTTCTGGCCAGCTATATGAGTAGAGTTATTAACAACAATTACTGTCAGAGATTTACAGCAAAAAATAGCGAGGTTTGGTGTGATGCCATTGAAATTGTACCAATCGATGCATTCAAATGAATTGTACGTGTAAGGCTTTATTTTCGAGCTTGGAAATATCTATATCTACGCTTTCAACTAATCAACATTGTCCTCTCCCTCTCCATTGGCTGAGTCAGCGTCACCCGGAGATGGTGAGTTGTCTTGTTCTTCTTGTTCTTCATTATGGGAGGTGTCAAAAATCAAAGGTGCGACTTCATCTAGTGCAAGTCGATTACAAACATCGCCGCAGCTATGGTCTCGAATAAACGAGTTGATTCCTTCAAGGCCGAAGTCGCCAATACCACTGTTTCTAGATCAGAATTCGAGTCAGCACAGGAGAAATATATGAAGAGAATGGATATACCCGGTAGCATTGCTTCGGCCTGTATTTGAAGGAGATGTTCATCAACAATGAATGGCAAGATATTAGGAGCGGTATTTTCGGAGTCCTCGGTCAAACGATAAAATCTTTTCACAACATAACTTTGCCCATTATCGGACAGAAACTAAGGAAGGATGAGCGTGGATTGTTAATAGGAACTCAATATTACAAGACGCACATCATATACATTTTTCATAGCCCCAGAACTGAGGGGGTCGTTTCAAAGTCTTCCGCGAAGGATGATCTCTGATGATTCAAATTGCATGTCACCAGTGCGTGGGTCCACAATGCAATCAATCCTCTTCAGAGTTATCCGAGTTCGACTAACAACAGCAACTGGGCCGGAAAGAGCAGAGGGTCGAAATTCGGAGCGCAGTCTCGTAGCACCTTGCAGCAGTGTCAACGACATCAATCCGAGTGAATCAATAGTCTAATCTTACTCTGATTTAACGTTGAATGCAGTGTGCGGGGACGCTTGGCAGCAGACAATGCTGCTGGATCTGCAACCGAACGCTTTTTAGATCCAAGCAAGGAGGGTGTAGACTCGGATCCCACATGTTACGGCTTGCTTGCGGCTTGCCGTCTCTTGGCCAGATACTGAAATAAATCGCAAAAGATACTCATTTACCCATCAAAAAGGCTGAGATAAAGACAGGATGGTCGTCAAGGCTAGAAAAAACTTCCCAAATATATACAGCTGCATACTCGGTGTTACAAAAAGTGACCGACAATGTGCCATTTTAGGCCGAATCGTGTAGTATTTCGTTGAGTCAAGCACATAGGAATGTTCATTGGGATGATCTGTACCCATTTGGATGGCAGTTTGTGAGAAACGACGCCGCGAATCTCTCGCACCAGTCGGTTCAATCTGACAGCTAACATTTTGCCTTATTTAGAAGAAACCATTTGGCTCTCGCTTTGTTGGCACAGGAAACACAGTTTTAAGTATTCCATATTGTATTCTATACACCATTCTATTGTCTGACCAAATTTGGTCTGTGTGAACCATGTCATTGGGGCTTTTTTGAGCGTCTGAATTCCACCACTCAGATTTGATTCAGTTTCAAGCTGGGTATCAGCTCGTTTTGCTACAAAAAGATGGAACTAATGTGAAAATTCCAGCAGCTCTCTTGCTCTCTGTGTCAATCAAGTAGCCAAGAGTTATTCAGCGACATATATTATCATTATGTACCCTCCTCATTAACCGGGATCAACAACAAGGACAAATTGGAGGTGAAATATGCGCGACCTGTTTTCACACTATTTTGAGGCCGTTTTCGCAAAGTATTTTGTATTACTGGATGGGATAGTGTCGTTTTTATCAAATGCAAGTTGGAAATCCGGTGCGTTGATCAGATATTGTGGATATCTTTTCGAGTTTTTGTGTGGTTTGTGCCAGCTGCATGCAAAATAGTATGACGTCCAGTTTGTTGACAAGCCTCAGGAGCCTCAGACAAGGAATGTCACGGATCTTTTCATGTATGCTGTAGAGAATTGTCAGGGGTATATTTGAAGCGCGACACTTCAAAAAAAATATCACGTGTCCGTGAAGGAGTGACCAAATTATTATGGGTTACTTTTTGTAGCACCGAGTATCTGCCCTGGTTGTAGACCAATTCATTGCCATCAGCTTTCCCGATACTGACCGGAGTTTGAATTCAGGATCAATCACAGGTTTGTTGGTTCAACTTCCGTTTCCGTTGGTTTCTTCAGACTTGTCCCATTGTCTCGATTGTTAGGGGGACCAAAATGCTAGATATACTGCTTTAGAAGGTATTCTGTTCAGGTACTAACTAAAATCCTATCCAATTCAGCGCAAGATCAGAACCGGCAAATGCCGTCTCAGCGAATTCAAGTTGATAGTTTCATTGTCGTTGCCTTCGAACGTGATTCGTGGATATTATGAGTTCATGCAGCTCAGGTAGACATCTCAATTATCGTAGAGGCAGCGAACCTCAAAGAAATCCGAAAAGATTTAGAGTACCGCAAAGTTTGCTGTGTATCTGCGGATACTTATATGCCTATGGGCTTTGAGCTCATTCTTTTAACTTATTCTGCCCCAAAATGCAGGCCTACTGGCTCAAGACGGAATTCAAGAGGTAGGAGAGCAGGGACTCACTGGACCTCAAAGCACTCAGGCCTGCAGGGACGACAATTCCCGCTGGCGAGGTTCAACCAACAGCCTCAAAACTTGAAGTGGCCCAGATTGTCAAGGTTTAGCTGCTGTATAGTCATCACACCGGAGCCAGTCACTTACTTTGTGCCTCCCCATATACATATGACGCTCACCAGTGTAAATCGGCTTCAAAGAACGGTATAATCATGAATCATTGTCCAAACTCTGAAACACCATCAATATCAAGTAACACTCAATACCGCACCTTTGAAGGGTATTATACATACTGTATATAGACAGAAATTGAAGCAGCTAAGTAGCTGTAGCAACCAGCCCCTTGGCTTCGAGGATGAAGAGTGCAAGCCGAAACAATCCAAGTTTACTGTAACTTTATGTAACCGGGAACGACCGAGAAGCTGTCAAATTTGACCGCGGGATTGAAATATACAGTGGCAGCAAAATCTGATGTCACCCCTAAAAATAGAACAGCCCATTTCTCCACCATTTTTTGGGGGGGGTGGCAGCAGATCCTAGTCTCGGATACCCAGACGTTCCTCCGCAGTTCGAGAGGGCGAGATTAGATATATCGGAGCTACTTCCTAATCTGTAATTTCAATGACAGGTTTTGGCGTTTGATTGATTTTGAGGGTGATCGGAACAAGGGCGTAGGAACGTCTGGGCCACTTCGATTGGGGCACCTACCATAACCCGCTTCGCGCGTCACCGCGTCCACTTCGACCATGCCTCCGGAGGGTGGCGACGGTCACCCCGCCCCCTGCGAGCGCTCTCAACATCTCCTACATGACGTGGGCGGCAGGCAGCCACTGAATATGGCTACAATTCAAAGCATACACGCGACGCAATGAGCTCGGCGGGGGTTATGGTAGGTCGTCCAATGGAAGAGACCCAGACCTTCCTAAGTCCCCACATCCATCATCACGAAAATCAATCAAACGTCAAAACTGTCATTGGAATTACGGATTAGGAAAGAGCTCCGGGCTCCGAGTAAACTACCAACAAGGATTACGCAGGAAGGTCTGGGTATCCGAGACTAGCAGATCCCGCCGCCACTGTATAGTGACCGGCAATGGCATTGAGATTGATGGCGGTTATGTAACACCTGTCATCACCCGAAATATGGCAAATGCAGTCGGTCCAATGTAGTGCAAGATCCCTGCATATTTTTGTATAGCTTCTGGTGAGAGATGTTTTCAGAATCATATTCCCCAGGGAATGTTCCGGGCAAAATTTTTGTTAACGTCCTTACTATTTTAGGTTCGGAACAAGCCCTCTCCGATCCGGACAAGCCGGGTTTCACTCGAAGAGAGGCTTGCTCCAAACTGCTCAAAACAAAGAATGTCTTTTGCCGGAATTCCTCATGAACCCTCGAAATGGGCTTCAAACAGCTGAAATAAGGCTGCCTGAGAGCTGCTAGACAATTTGGCTGCATTTACTTACACTGAATTCTATATTTTGAAGCCAGTTGGGCTGTTACAAGATCATTTACGCTGTCAAACCCGGTTTCAAGCGTCAGAATGTTCAGCTTACAGTGTCATGAAAAAGGCATTTCTCGTCAATATAAAATTGTGGAATCACAGAGATGACTCTTAGCCACAACATTCACCACTGGTTGGAGGTGATTGGTACCCTTGCTGAGGCACAAGAGCGCGCCAAAGACATTGCCTTTTTTTGACATCTTGACGCAAGCCCTTTCTCAAATTCCGTGTGTCCGCACGTGAATGTCATGTGAGTGTGAGGAAGCGGCTTGTTCCGAACCTATACTTTAAAAGAGCACGGCACAGCCTCAGCGCCGGAAAGGGAAATTTACCCCGTGACTTTCTGTCAAAGCCTGAGAATCCCCGCGCGACGCGCGCCGGCGAGTGCAGCGAGCGGCAGTGCGGCGCCGTCGGCCTTGAAAGCAGCAAGTGAGTGCAGGTCAAACATTTGAAGGGTCCTGAGTGGCAAAGCCACGGGTCCCACAGCTCGTTACTATTTCAATGTAGAAGGGGCCGGGGACCCACGTGAGACGCACGTGACCCGCCTACGTTTGTTCTCCAGTTCAAGTTGTTCCAATCTCTGGTTTTCTGGCAGTGTTCAATGAGTCGTCGAAAGCGGAGAAAGCCTCCACCCGAAAGTGATACGGAACCTTACAGTTGCGGCGAAATTAAATGCATTACCATATATGGAAATCTCGCTCAGTCTTGGGCGGTGTCGCTTCCAAGACGCAAAAGCAAGAGCCCCGGGTATTGCATGACATTCAGAGTATGCCTGAGTGAGTATATGAGCATAAAGCAGGACATTCTGGTCAGAAACAGTCCAATGCGTATCATAGAAGTCAGCCAATTGCGAACCGAATTGACCCTTCCCTTGTGATTGCGAGCATCTTCAGCCATGCTGACACCCAGTAGTAGAGTATCCGTAGCCAATCTACCCGAAACATCCGTGGCTAGCCCTCCCAAGGTCGATTTCTTTGAAATTTCCTTATATGGTAATGCATCTAATTTCGCCGCAACTGTATGAGCTTGATGCCGTTGTGGGAGAGGAGGTCAGAAACGGAACAGTGGGCATTGATCTTTTCTTCTGTCCGTTCTTCATTCTCAGCACACACAGACGTTTTTTTTGGTGCGGTGGAAAGGGTACGGGCCGGACAGCGACGATTGGAAGAAGGAAGAGGACGTGTACGTCCGCAGCACGGTCCCAGGAAGCAGCTAAATTTGTTTTACAGGCAAGCGCCGGAATTGGTTGAACGTTTTCGGGCAGAATCCCAAAGTGCGACCCAAGGTGCCTCCTCTGGGCCTTCCGCGACGGACATGGCGGGCACCGTATCTGGCTTTGGTCGCTTAAACCGAAAGCGGTCGTCGAATAAAGAAGGCAAGAGGAAAAAAGCTGTTTACCCGGAAAAATCTCCTACATCGCCGCTGGCTTCCAAGCTGCCAAGAAAACAGGCCTCCTCCGGTCTGCCACTCCCCGAAGATGACAACGAGGTTCCAGCGACCCCTCAGTCCACTACACCACCTATTATGACCGTGTCTCCCAAGTTCCCCGTTGACACGATGCTTGGCCCCGCAATCGGAAGCATTTACGCTTCGCCGCCTATCCCGTCTGCGCCCGTCTCACGGTTGCCGGCCCGTGGCTTTGCGGGAAGAGGAAATTGCGTTGATGACACTGTAGCGGACAACGCTCTCACCGCAAGCCAGCACGCACCGCCCGACAGTGGCACTGTCGTGCGCCCTTTGGCTGGCAAACCATCAAATTCATTCCGAGACGCAAACAAGCGGCCGCGTAGCCTATCATTGGATACCGCTGAGACACCATCGAAGCGGAAAGTCACGGCATTCTCAGAAGACGCAGCGCTGGTCCCAACCAAAATTGCGGATGCTCAGTGGGTTCATCTGTGTTATTCTCTTATTCTATGCGAGCAAGCATTTTATAGCGCCCAAGTCATAGCCGACGAATGGAACGAGGTTGCTAGGCAATCAGGCGTCCCTGAAATTGCTAAAATCACTTTCATCAATGAAATTGACCACGAACCTGTCCCGCCCGATATCAACACCTTATTCACATACTTGGAAAAAGACTGTTTAAGGTGTGTTGGGGCATAATAGAGTAGTAGTGTGCGTTTACTATGCGGGGTTCCAGCAGTGTTGAGGTGCCGAATCCACCAAAGGCCGAAACTATGCCATGCATAGGAAGGCATCCCGCGTTCACTGATGAGGTACCTCTGTGTAACCTGGATGCTGACTGACAAAGGTACTGAACCTGCCAAGGGATTGTTTACCTTCGCCACAGACTGCAAGATCATTATTGAATGTGGTCAGGTACTTAGTCGAAGCCGCTTTTTTGAGAACCAAGCACCATCACTTTTCTGTAGGACTGTTCCGCGGCAAGCAACTGTAAAAATCGCGTGACGCAACTTCCCCGCACCATTCCGATTGAGATATTCAAAACGGTCGAAAGAGGGTGGGCTGCGCGCAGCGCTGTTCCCTTGGTGCGTGGCCAAGTGCTAGGTCTTTATACAGGGTTTGATATTCAACGTTGGATTCTTGGATCAAACTGATTCTATCGACAGACTAACTATGTCAGTCCTTCAAACGTTTCCCTCGCTCTTAAGTTACTGACTCGTGTCTTCAGATCACGCACCACGGCAAGCAAGTTGATAGGTGCCGACGCCGCTTACATCTTCCAGTTAGACATGGATGAACCGCAGGACGCAGACCCGTCTCTTGTGTATAGTGTAGACGCTTTTCGCAGTGGTAAGACGACTTGACATCCTTGTACTTATACTGCATGGACGGCTAACTTCTTTCCCGAGGAAATTGGACGCGATATATCAAGTTTGTGTTTCGCCTCGTTATCAACAATCCCTGAACAAGTCGAACAACAGTCACTCTTGCTCGCCCAACACTGCCATAATCCCGGTGGCACGTGGATCAGCGCATGTGATTGCTTTGCGCGTTTGAGTATCAATCTCTATTTTTTAACGAATACAATTACAGGAATCGCTTCCCTACACCCTTGCGTTTGTAGCGACCCAGGATATAGTGCCTTTGGCGGAGTTGACCCTGGACTATGACCCCTCGGAGGCGAAGACGTTTGCTCGGAAAAAGTATCGTGAAAAGTCCAGATCGAAGATACTCAAGCGGAAGAGAAATCAAACGCCTTGCAAGTGCGGAACTCTTCAGTGCAGGGGTTGGCTTCCACAGATGTGAAGATACAATACGGCTTTTACACTGTCCAAATTATTATGGTGGAAAATGGGCTCCTTGACAGGACTCGCTTGCTGTCTTCTGCTCGGAATTTCGGCGGTTCTTGGCTTGAATCACTGAGTAGCACACCATCTCTCCGCACTGGACTACCTTAGTCGACGTCTCTCTCGAGCTGCCTGTGCTGCCCGCTGCTTGCTTTGCTTGCTCTAGGACCTTCTCGTCGACTTCTGAGTCAATCTCGGATCTTGCGTCATATGGTTGATGGGTCACGTCACCGTCCGGTTCTCGGGCTCTACCCGCAACCGGTCATTGACTCACGGATCTCGAGTCTCGGAGCCGGCAATACACTGCGTCGGCTTGTCGCATGGAATGCTTGAAAAATAGCGAACCCGATGCCCTGTTGTTGGATTGGGGTATGAAAAGCTTGCAAAATAGTGGATCCGATGCCCCGTGCTTCATTTGCTCCGCCGTCTGGTATGGCGGGCCGTGGCGTATAAGGAATAATAGCCTTATGCGGCCGGAGAGAACTAACTCCTCTGTCGGTCTTCATGTTTGAAATGACATGCTGGCTTAAGTTGATTCCTGCTGTTAAGCCCATGCATATAATTTAAATAGGGTTTACACCCCATGGGTGCCGCTACGACGGCTATGGGGAAGGGGTGGGCCTCGAAAGAGAACCCTCTGCGGTGGGCCGGACGACTGGACATTTGCTAGGGAACACTTCTATTCAACAAGTCACCCCAGTCAGAACACAGAACTGACTTGCCGGCCAGAGATGAAACCAGGACACGGGCGATGGACCATGCCTGTATACTTGCTCAAAACGCCGAAGTTTATCGCACACGTTTCAATATCTATCAAGAAAGTTGATTGAAGATTGCGAGAATGCTGGTGCTGACGAGAACTAAAAATATTCAGACTTTATGGTTAAAATACAAGATCAATGTCGCAAATTTCGGACAACACTGTACTCGGTTCATTACTGACGAAGACACAGAGAACCTTCGCACCTGGAAAGTACACTTACTTATGGCGATCCACGACACAGAAATGCCGCTGGCGGATTGCTTCAGATTCTGGAAGAGAAAATTGAACAGTGTCAAAAAGCGCGTGCAGAGAAGAGAAAATCCGAATCCGAAGCTCGTTACGATATCGAGGGCGAGACTCTGCGAACTTCAACCTGCAAAAGGATATTAGAAAAATCGGTCATTCCGAGGCTTTTCTTGGTGCCGAAAACGTGTTTTCCCGGCCGAGGGATTTCCCCTTGGGGAAGGGAAAACAATGACCCACCGTGGGAATCGGGACCGTTTTCCCATCACCCTCGGAATGGAGAAGTTCCCGAGCGCGAAAAATCGGTCATTCCGAGGCTTTTCTTGGTGCCGAAAACGTGTTTTCCCGGCCGAGGGATTTCCCCTTGGGGAAGGGAAAACAATGACCCACCGTGGGAATCGGGACCGTTTTCCCATCACCCTCGGAATGGAGAAGTTCCCGAGCGCGAAAAATCGGTCATTCCGAGGCTTTTCTTGGTGCCGAAAACGTGTTTTCCCGGCCGAGGGATTTCCCCTTGGGGAAGGGAAAACAATGACCCACCGTGGGAATCGGGACCGTTTTCCCATCACCCTCGGAATGGAGAAGTTCCCGAGCGCGAAAAATCGGTCATTCCGAGGCTTTTCTTGGTGCCGAAAACGTGTTTTCCCGGCCGAGGGATTTCCCCTTGGGGAAGGGAAAACAATGACCCACCGTGGGAATCGGGACCGTTTTCCCATCACCCTCGGAATGGAGAAGTTCCCGAGCGCAGAGCGAACATGAAGGGAAAAAGACACAGCCCCGCTTCACGCTTTATGACGACCCGGCGTAAAGTAACACAAAAGGGAGGGTGGGCGGGGAAAAAAAAAGCTCATGCCTCCCTTGCCCAACTCTTCGACCGTTGAGCTACAGTCGGCGCTTTGCCTTGTACACTGCTTCCCAGATGCCCAAGTCTTCAGCATGACCCCCAAGGAGTAGGCAGACGTATCCTGTCCTGCCACTCCTTGATATTGTACTGGTCAGTGCTTAGGCTTGTACATCCTCTCAGCTGTCCAATCCTGCAGAGTGTGGCCAGTAGTCGCTACGCTCCTACTGTACTCTCTGCGCAAGGGGGGGAGAGTAACAGGTATGGAGCTCCAAATGTCGCTCCTGTAGGAGGAAGCTCCCTCTTGTCACTTCCTCAGCTCTACCCCTTCCAGCCCACCTTCACAGTGTGGCGCCTCGACACACACATCTGGTGGGGCCTATGGCCACAGCGGAAAAAAAAATTGGATGGTGGTCACAGGGTGCACTGGGAGGTTGTACGAGGGCTGGAGGTATCCGCCATGCTGTCTAGAATGTCGGGGCATACTGCACCGCACGTAGCAGACAGCAGCACCTAGTGGTGCAACGACACGGGGATAGAACCAAACCAACCGCCTTTCTGCTGCCAGCCAAGGTGTTACAAGCCGATCAACGGGATCGGCCATCACATGGTCAACTCAAGGCCCCAGTTCCCGCCGGGGCTCGTAGAGAACGTAGCCGGACGGATATAGGCCCATGGAAACACAGCATAGGGAGTGGCAGCAGGATGGCAAATCAGGGTTGGTGGTTCAAGAAAAGCGCAAGGGATTGACGCCGGACGACCCGAGCTCACGGAGGGCTAGAAGTCTGACTGGAAGACCAGTAGGGAACCGGGTTGCGCTGAGCAGCTGTAGGAGCACAGGGTCGACAGGAGTCCGTTGAGGAGGGGAACGGGGAGTCGGAAGGAGGAAGATGTGACAAAGGGGGCACTGTGAGAAGTATTTGTCATGAAATTCAAGATCATCGTCTTATTTAAGATTCCTGACGTTTCGTTAGAATACGCGTCATGAATTTCAAGACTGGTTTCATGATGCTCCAAAACTTCTGAAAGTTACAAGGTGTGATACCGCACTCATATTCAACTGTGGGACCACATTCCAGGATACTGCATATAATTCTCTTTCAAAAAGTGACATAAAAATCTTGAACCTGCATTCACGACGAAACATCATGAATTTCGGCCTCGAAAAACCAGCAAATTTTTGTGTAAGTCCTGTGGCCGAGCTGCCGAGTCGATGACGTCACTTACAGCATTGCTCCACATCCGCAGCACACATATGCTGCGGCCGCTCACAACGCCTCTTGTCTTCCCCCACCGTGACCTCCCTCCAAGTCGCCATCGTAGAGCGCCACCGCCGCCGTCATTCTCGCCAACACACTCTGCTGTAACACGGACCCTCACGACCACCACGCCTCAGGCTTCCCTACGTCACCGCCCTCTAGGCTCAATCGGAGTCAATCCACACCGTCGTGACTCGTATCCTCTCGTATCGAGCTCGATCTCTCTGCAGTGCGCAAGACTCTCAAAGGAGTAAGGGGTGGCGAAGGATACCCGGGATGAAGTGGTTGGGCAGGCTATCATTGTGAGTGATTCTGCGAGAGTGCATTGCAGCTCATTAATGCGCTCTTTCCCTGTAATTTAGCTCTTTGATGACAACAGAGCATTCAATGATCTTCTAACCCGGTGAGTTGCTTCCCTGCTCTACCTCTTTTTCATTAGAGGGTTTGCGAAGAGCCATTGGAGCCATTGAATGGCTACCGATTTCCGCATCAGGAAAGTTTGATGGGCTACACTTGCATGTCGAAGTCAAGAAGAGCTACTTGGAATGAAATTTGGATGCTCAGACCGTGCGTAGCTACTGCCAGTACGCCGGAATCTGGACACTTGCGTAGCCATTAGCCATTCAATGGCTGCATCGCAAACAGGCTATTCTCCGTAGTGTGTTTCCGAGCCACGCAAGCTGTTTCAGTACGGCTGATCGCGACGGTGCGGAGATTTTGAAGGTGAGAGTATTATTATAGTAGTACTGCAACTGTATTGTCCAGTACTTGAAATATATACCTCTTCCATGGAGTTTCATAAGGAATAAGGTGTCGCGATAGCTGGCTAGCGCTTCGGTGGTACTTCCGGACGAATCATTGCGAAGATCATGACAAAATGTCATGAAAAAACGTTAGGAACGGGCCCACAGTCGTTAGGAATTTCAGGACCCCGGATCGTAACGTTTCATCATGAAATCCGACGAAAGATCATGAAATTCAACACAAATGACGACGAAATACCTAACACAAGGTCCTGAACAACATCATGAATTTCAAAACCTTCCCTTGGCACAGTGGGGAACTCTGGAAGGAGTAGCGTTCCCAAGAAGGCTGGAGTGAGGCAAGGAATAGCGGGTACCACCACCACCTCGACGATCGACTCGCGAACGACGGCCTCCACGGCCCTTCGCCACCGCTGCGGAATACGAGGAGGAGGATGGGGAGGAGGAAGAGCTGGAGTTGTTGAGGGAGAACGATGAGGAGATTGCGCGCACGCCAGAGGATGATGATGGAGAGGAGAGGAAGATGTTAGAGGAGCTGAACGCGTACCTGTCGGAGAATCCCATCGACGTCGAGTTCCCGAACGATCCCAGGAACTACAGCGAGGCGATGGCGGCACCGGACGCGGCGCAGTGGATGGAGGGAACGCGCGAGGAATTGGAGTCTCTTCGTGAGCAAGGCGTCTTTAAACTCGTTCCTCCGTCTGCCTACCTGCTAACAAAACAATACTCGACCTCCGCCCCGTCTACGCTCGCAAACACGACATGAATGGCAATGTCGTACGACACAAGGTCCGTTATTGCGCGAAAGGCTTCCGACAGGTCCACGGGCGCGATTTCTTCGACACGACATCGCCGACCGCGCGCCTCGAGTTCTTCCGTGCGCTCCTGCACCTCGCGGCCTCGCGCGGCTGGGACTTGCAGCAGATCGACGTGAAGACCGAATTTCTCAACGCCGCCCTGCCGGAGGAGGAACGACAATACGCGTGTCAGCCGAAACATTTCGAGGAGGAGGGGAAGTTGGATTGGCTGTGGGAGTTGTGGAAGGGGATTTATGGCCTGAAACAGGCGGGGGGGTTATGGAACAGGGAGTTAATGCGGCGATGTTGGGATGGGGTTTCCGCCGCCTCAGCTGCGAATGGTGCGAGTATGGTGCGTTTACTTCCGCAGGACCGCCGATGGGAAGATCACGATTGTGGTGATTCACGTCTACGACATGGCGGTCGCTGCCTCTAGCCGGGATGAAGCAAGCCGTTTCAAAGCTCAGCTTCGTTCGCGTTGGACGATATCGGACCTGGGCGACATAAATTACTGTCTTGGGATCAGAATCGTCCGTGACCCAGAACGCCGTACCGTCGCCTTGTCCCAAACCGCTCTCATTGACCGGGCTAGGTGAAATCGCCGCGTCTACCGCAAACGCGCCGCGTCAGCGCCGCGTCACACACTGTGACCGCCGCACCCAAGACCGGGATTGCCGCATTGTTTTTTAAGCACACCGCATACCAAAACATGACTACCGCACGCTGCCGCTGACGACTATCATCCCCAACTCTAGCTCAAAAATTATAAGTCCTGTGTCATTGATAAATTCTGCTCTAGTACCTTGCTAGTACCTAACAAGCTCTCTAAGTGTGATTGTCGCCGACCACCTGTGAGTCTTATTGGAATAAACAGTAAATAAATAAATCATGTTCCATTTCGTAGTAATACAAACTTGATACTAACATAGACTGTACTCATTCCTCATCTACCTCCACAATATCCCAGCCACGACCCGACTGCACAACCTTCCCAGTTCCCAGGAAGAGGTTTCTTCTGATTTTGTGAGTCTTTTCCTCGCGGTCGCAGCGTCCGAGTCGTAGCTTGCCGCTTTCTTGCGGGTTTCTCCTCAACATAGTCCGAATCTTCATCTGCCTCCCGCTGACGGACTCGTGAACGGATTTGGACAGCAATCACTGGGTGCCTTGTTCTTCGAGGGTGGATACGATGATAGGTGGCTGGTCGATATGTACGATCGAACGCCGTGTGATGTTCTTCGAAATGTTCGAGATGCCGGGAGAACTCAGCTTGGTCCCAGTATTTCCTGTGGCGCAAAACATTCAAATTCAGCGCCAGAACCATTGCGTGATGGGCCTCCGCAACCTCATCGTGGGCTGTTGTGACGTCTTCCTCGACGAGATCAAGAATAATGTCGCCGTTCAAGTTGAGCGGCTCTTCTAACTCGTGTTGAATGGCTAAGAGCTGCAACAACGTCGTGCCAACACCTAGAATTCGACGATTCCACTCATCGTTGGAGACAGAAGCTGGGCGAGCTTCCCACAATTTCTCTGTCGGCTGTACCAGCAAGGCTATGAGCTCAGCCGAAGGCACACTCGGACCTGCAGGGAGCCACTGGGCAATCCGGTCCTGACTATCCCGATGATCTTCTGGCCGATCCACAAAGAACTCGTTATACGAGTCAATGACAGGATGATCGCGGGGAAAAGCAGTCAACAATTTGACTAACGCAGGAAGAGCCGCATCAAAAATCTCGACGAGAACATGATCATGAGGGGGGTTTCTAGCGTAGAAGGCTGGGATACGAATTTTCCCTAGCTGTAAAGGGTTGAATAAAAGGATCGCAATTGAAGACAACCATATTCGCACCTGTTTTGATGCGAGCTTGACTCTCAAAACCGCATCCACAAATCCCCGATCCCGCTTGACGACTGGATAAGGTGGTGCAAGTTCGCCTTCGTGCAGCACCCACTTGATGCAATGCAAAAACCGGAACTCAAATTCGTGGCTTGGGTTTTGCGCGTCGGGGCGATGTTTCTTGAAACGCGCAGGATACCATAGTCAACCTGTGGCTCCGACACGAAGTCAGAGGAAGCTATCGACACGGAGTCGATAGAAGCGACGAAAAGGTTGCTGGAAGACAAAATAATGTCGGGAGAGTTGGTGGTGGAAGTGGAAGTGGAACAAGAATGAAACCATGTGAAAGGCTCTTATTATATATGCTGTGATCGATAGGAGACCTTTGAATGGAAAGTTGCCGACTTAGACACAGCGGAATTGAAAGCTGAGATGTCTTGGTTTGACAGAAAGGAAGCGCTGAGTGGTGTTGAAAATGACTTGGAAAGGCACAGGAAACCAGTTCTGACGAAATGGAATGCATTCAGCCTCCAGACAGCCCACAATGACGAAGTGGGTGGGCGAGACATGAAGGGAAAAAGAGAGAAACATTTGATCCTAGATGCCGACTCTGCCGGGGTAATGCCGGCCCTACTTTTGCACGTTTCCGAAGGTTTGAGTAAGTCAAACGCGGTCACGTGACTGAGAACATGATCTTCTTTTTCGATTTATCTTCGCAACCACTATATCAGGGAATTTATCGAGTCGGGATACCATAGATGAAGCTCCAAGATAGGCATTCATAGATTTTCTAGAGAACTTATCACCAGAATCTTGCGGAAATTGAATAGTTTGGCTCCGGGTGCACGACAAAAGCTTTCACCCTCTTTTGTCTCATAACACATCCAATATTCCCCCAGGAAAGGCTTAGCTGGAGGAAGACGTTGGATCTAACTCAAGATGCTAGCATACCACGTTTAAGAATCCTTCCACATCAAAATATCTCGATTCAAAATCCGTAAGTTAGAACAGAGTCAGAACATTCCAACAGTTCTGCTCTTACATTAATCGACTAATTCAGGCCCAAGCAAGGTCAGTACAGATAGTAATGACCCCTAAGTATCATCCAAAATTACTGCCGGCGTCAGCCTCCCCAAAAGCGCCTTTCGGCGGCGAGTTCATCACGACCGACCGGCCAGAACACGGTCACGTGATCAACATGACGATTGTCGCGACAAAAGAATGCTGGGGAAATGGGACTTCTTCTTGATCAATTTGGCACGTTAGGTGAGTCTAAGCTTTAAGAATCAAAATCTCAAGCCTACATGTCGCTATCCTGTCAGGTACAGCAGCAAAATCAATATTTAGAAATTCTCAGATACGGAATTGAGCTTGGACAAGAGCAAGTGGGAAATGTTGCGTATGAGAGATTCACATTACTTTTCCTGGATATCCTATGGATGGGAATCTTTTCTCTCAGTTGCTTTAAAGGACTTGAGGATTGAGCAAATACTGAGTTGAAGTAAGCTTGATATCGGAGCGGAAACACAATTAGTTGAAACCAAGTAGTTCAATTGGAGTGATTCCTTCAACAAGATAAGAGATATGAACGAGCCGTTCAATTCGTTAAATTTCTGCTTCCGTGGCTAATCTGCATCTGGATCTATCATCCTCTCATTATCCGAATTTGTTGCTGCATCCTGCGGCTGTATGACTTTGATACAAATTAACGGCACCCATCTTGGAACTACAGAACAACTTACCAGGATCGCTTTTGGGATCTTGTAGTTGGGGTTCCGGTACTGGGCTATCTTCGAGCGCTGGTTCGCCTCAAACCTCATGTTAGCACATGACAGTAGGAGCAAAAACTCGAAAGTAAACTCACCTTCAACCCGTTGCGGAACGGAGCTCTGAGGCGAATCGGAACGGCGCGGATTCAACGATTCGGGTGGTTGAGATGAAATGAGAGATACGGGTTGTCTTGAAATGAAAGACCGGAGTTGAGGTGGCTTGGATTTCGGAGTAGAAAGTGAATGAGTATATCTTGAATGACTGTGAGTGTGGTTGCACTCAAAGACGGCACCACCCCTGTATTGAATGATCAACCATTCGACTTTGCACGAACGATGATGAAGCTTCAACCCGCAGGTGCATTCCGATTGTACCTGCCGAGAAATATTTGCGCCGGGGGCAATTTGGGTAAGGCATACTTTCGATTCACATTCGACCACCCCGGCGCATTGAAAACGAGAAACTTTGCCCTTTTCTGCTGTAGCAGCGGTTGGTGAGCCTTGCTTGCCAGGAAGCCGATCCCCAACCCAGTAGATAGCAAGCTGAGAGGTATCTTCGAGTTGTTGAGGTGTGAAATGGCACCTAAGGCGACCGTCCGGGAAGCCGTCCCACGACGGCAATGGAAATGTCGATAATGGAGCTTCATCGACCAAGCGAGGGGGTGCAGACGCGGTGCCCTGAGGCAGGGGTGGCGGAGTACGTTGGTGTACGGGAGCAGGAGCGAGATCGCTCTCAGCGGGAGCAGCGGCTGGCGTAGGCATTGGTAGTGAATGAGTTTGTTTGCGCTGAGTGCGGGAGGTTGTTGGCATGTTTTGATGAGTCTTCTCCTCTCGTACCAAACCTTGAAGCTGACCTGACAGATTATCAGGATGAGAAGGCGTTGGTGGGAGATGTAAATCATGAATGCATACCTCTGCTGTTATAATACGGGACGAGTCGTGTTTTACGACGCTGAGTGGAAGACTCGGATGGCTCTGTGTCTTCAAGGCGCTTGACAGATACCAGCAAATAAACAAGAACGAGCCCATACAGCGCGAGAATGACGGGGATTGTGTAAGATGAGCGCATTACAGAGTAGATCCATTCATATAGGGCTGGAAGGCGGCCTCGGTTGGTCATGGCCAACAGAATTATGAGAGCGCCGTTGACAATGAGTGAGGGTCTCATGAAGAAAGAAGAGAGGGGTGGGTTTCACTAGAAGTCTCGATTGCAAGAGAGGAAGTACCATTGACTCAGAGTGCGGTTGAAATAAGTAGTATTCAGCTAAGATTTCTTTGCACTGGTTATTCTTCTGTCCCAAAGTAGGCCATTAGTAGAGCCGTCGAAGCTGTTAATAGTATGGGCAAAGTACAGTGTTGAACTTGAAGACCACTGAGACCAGCGCCGCAGGTTGGCCGCAAATGCACCGTGTGTGAGACAACCGGTACCGCGGTAGGTTTGAAGTGGGCCGCGTCACTGCTGAAACACGCCGCATAGTCTGTCTCGCAGCGCCGCGCACTACCGCGCGACGCGGCGATACAGCCGCGTCAAAGAGAAGTGACGCGGCGAAGTTGTCACAAAATTCGCCGCGGCCGCCGCTCGACTACCGCTCCCCACCGCATCACCGCCGCGTCCAACCTATGATAAAATTGCGATAACATGAACTTACACGACAGTGTTGACTCCTTGCCCGGGCCATCTATACAAGCTACTAAGTAAGTACATAGTGGCCACATATACTGTAACCTAAACATATAAGAATGTGGAATACACACTCACTATGTTTAGGCCTACCGCTTGACCCGCCGCAGACGCGCCGCATGACAGCCGCGCCAACTCGACGCGGCGAAATAATTTTGCCCTCATTGACCGTGTCATCGCCCAATTCCGCCAGACCGACGCTTATCCTGTCGCCACTCCGATGGAGCCGAAACTCCGCCTCGTCCGCCCCGACACCATTCAACGCCCTTCGCCTGAAGATGCCGAACGCCTCGCCCAAATCCCTTACAGAGCACTCGTCGGAAGCCTCATGTACATCGCAATCGGTACTCGCCCCAACATATCGTTCGCGGTATCCACCCTGGCTGGCTTCCTGGATTGCTACGACACCTTCCTTTGGCAATGCGCCATCCGCGTTGTACGATACCTGAAAGGGGCCCGCAATCTTTCTCTGGTTCTTGGCGGCAAGGAAACTTCACCGAAGGGCTTCAGCGACTCGGATTGGGCTAACGATACGGAGAAGCGGAAATCTGTGATGGGCTACACGTTCTCCTTCGGGTCTGGTGCTGTGACTTGGGCGTCGAGGAAGCAGAAAGTCGTCGCCGCTTCATCGACGGAGGCCGAGTACATCGCCGCATCTGAGGCAGCGCGGGAGGCGTATTGGTTGCGTTCGCTGGCGCGGGGCTTGGAACTTTCACTGGCGGCACCTACTCCGATATTTTGCGACAACGACGCGGCAAGAGTAATGGCACACGATCAAGTTTTTCATAACCGTAATAAACACATCGATACTCGGTACCACCACGTTCGCGACGGTGTCGAGAAGAACAAGATCGTCCTGCCCCGCGTCCGCTCTGTCGACAACGTCGCCGACTGTCTCACAAAGTCTTTGCCCACCGCCGACTTCCTGCGCCATCGGACGAACCTGGGGTTGGAGCGGATGGATTGAGGGGGTGTTGTGTTGTGGACGCGTGGACGCGGAGATGCGCGAATGTGTGCACGCGTGAGTGTTTCAAACACAATGAATGCATTTGTGTTTGCCTCTGGATTCCAAGTGAATTCCGCACAATTTTGACCAAAACAAATTGTGAGTCCTAGTTTCAAAGATGTAAAATGCAATGCCTACATAGTTTCAATCACAAAATACTTCTCGCAGAATAATCGAGTTTCCGGTTATTTTTGGGAATGATGAGTATATTTCTCTTATCTTTGATCCCCCAGCTTTAGTCGACGAGCAAAAAGCGCCGCAACTTGTCGCTTCGACGAGTGGAGACGACGACGTACCACTACGTCTGCGGCTGGTGGGAGTCACAGGCGGCGTTCCAGCGGAAGATGCTCGTGGAAGGGTTAGGTACTGCATTGCTGCCACTTATCTTTGTTCCCCCAAGGCAATAAAAGCAAAACAAAAGAACAACACCGAAGGACTCCAAAGTCATGCGTTGAGGGTAGGGCACAAACCAAAATTCGCGTGTAGAGAAGTGCCCGCCCTTTCATCGAGTGACCTTGAAATCGCATCTGAAACCATTTCCAACATTTCTGTCTCCCCAAAGTATCAATAATAACAGTTTGAATTTTCAACACCTCAAATTTTTTTCAAGTCCAAACAAATTGTGGGAAAACTGTCGACCTATCTTCCAGCCCCTTCACTAGTCTCGGAAACCCAGACGTTTATACGCTGTGCAATCCGTGAGGGCACGGAGCTCCTTCCTAATCTGTAATTATAATGACAGCTCATGAGGTTTGATTGATTTTGAAGGTGATGGGAAAAAACGCGTATAAACGTTCAATTGGAGCACCTACCATAACTCTCGGGCCGGCCCTTCGCGCTTGGCCGCCTTTCGCTCGCGTCCGCCGCCATTCACAGGACTATGCCTCTGGAGGGTAATGGCTGTCACCCTGGCCTCCACAAGCCCTCTCAACAGCACTTGGGCGATGCGGGGCGGCGCGCAGGCACCGAATACAGCTAAATACAGGTCATAAGAGTGTGTACGGGTGCGAGATACTGGCGAGATACGGGATATTGATGCCAGGCACTGATTTCCTTATTGAGTAGGTACGGGCGACTGTGACTTTTGTGACGAGCTATGCGCTGATCCAACGTGCGAACAAATTCAATCGTCGTCGACGTCTCTTCCTCGCCGTCTGCAACCGCGATGACCTACCAGCAACTTGCCTCTTCGTTTCAAATTGAGCGAGTTTTTGGCAGGCGCCTGTATTGTAACCCTAAATAAATTGTAGAATAATGCTGTGAATTTTATAGGTCGTTGCTAAGGAGGTATGCGGAGGCGGAAACAAGGCGGGATGCGAGGAGTCGGGCGGGAAACAATGCCAAAGGGTCGGGATTCGGCGGGAACTCCGGAGTGACAGGTGGGATCCGTGTCACGGTCTCTACTCAATAAGGAAATCAGTGCCCATCAATATCCCGTATCTCGCCAGTATCCTCCAGTTAGTCTCGGATACCCAGACCTTTCTCCGCAATCCCTATCGGAGGTCTTTCCTTATATAGTGAATGTTTTTGACGGATGATTGATGTGAAAGGGTGGGAGAATTTTTAGGGCGGAGAAAGGTCTGGGCCAATGGACCTGCTGTCACCTACCATCACCCTTCCCACTCATACCCATTAACGCGTCGACGCGCTTCCGCTGGGCGGCATCGTCGAGGAAATATCTCCAGATGAAGAGGGGCAGCATCCTGTCTCCATTGAGCACCTGTATGGGCCAATAACCCTTGCGTACGCACAAGCCACTTTCACAGGCAGGAGGGTGATGGTAGGTGTCACCACATCGATCACCCCAGACGTCTCCAAGCCTTTTTATTTTCCCACAACTCAGAGATCAATCAGCTGTCAAAAAGTGTCTTGTATTCACTATATATGGAAAGAGCTCCGGCCTCTGCGTGTTCTGCTGCACGGATTGCGCGGAGACGTCTGGGTTTCCGAGACTACCTCCAATATCTATGAATGCCCACCGTGGACAAAAATACTTTTATTTGGCTGGACAGTGTTTTTGTGTGTGATGCGAGCGGGATCTTCAAGGATCTTTGATCTACAGTCGTCACTGCCTAAACCCATACCCCTCGGTGGGGCAAAAAAAAGTATGGGTTATGAGGGTTTTATGGGTTATCGCAGGTAAATATCACGTAATTTGGGCACTTTTACACTGTAAACCGAGGAAAATTTGCCCCCAAGATCATGGGTTATGGGGAAGTACAGGTATGGGTTATGACAGTGACGACTGTATTTCCCTTTTTAGTCAGCTTCTTCAAGAATCTTCGAAGATCTTCGACATCCTCGACTTTTTTTTTGTTACGCATTGCCACAATCTTTGAAGTTCTTTGTAAATCTGCTATTCTTGCGGATCTCTGGCATTTCTCGAGGATCCTCACTGCTTTTCTTTTTCTGCGGCAACCGTTGTGTTTTTATTTTTGCTTCCGCTTTTTTTTCATGTGGAGAATCCACTGGTGAAACTGTTGGCTACGGTATCTCTGTATGACACCCTCGCCGCCGGCCTGATAGCTGTTCCAAGACCATGCGACAAGATCTCACCCGACCACTCACCCATGTGCTTGCAGGGCTTGGCTCGTAAACAGGCTGAAGTTTATACAAAAGACGGAACTTGACTTGACATTTCTGACGCCTTCCCATCTCGTCCCTGTCCCATCCATGGCTGAACCTCTTGGCAGGAGAGGTCGGTGTCGGTCTTGCACCCGCTGTGGAGGTTTCATCTCTGCAGTCCTCAACGCTCAAGGCTATCCAAATTCTGTTCGCTTTATTCAAAACCCCTCACTCCTTTGCACTTCTAACTTCCACCCACTTTTTCAGATTCCGCAACGAGTCTCTGAGACTTGTGCTGCATGCTCCGACCCATGGATCAGCCATTCAGCTCTCACCCCCGCTGTCGACGGCAAAGGCGGCTGTCAAGCAAGCTCCTGCGGGGGATTCATCCTTGTCAGTTTTTCAGAATTATCATTGTTATATAAGCTTCTGACCGCTTCTAAGCCACCGGGGAGTCAGTGGTCGGTAACAGTTTCCTGTGTTTGTGGACAGCCGTGGTCCAACCACGATCTCGTCGCAAGTCCAGAGCCTCAGTGCGCGTTCCTTTATTACTCCACATCTCCTACCCTGATGCGCTTCACCAGACTGCCGTTTGCATCTTCCGAGACGCCGGCTCCTCCACCTCTTATCAGCCAGCTTCAACCCTTGCTTCCCAATCCCGTTTCTGTCTTCGCTCGGCCACCATCGTTTGGCTCCACATCGGTTCCAGCCTCGGCTCCGACCCCTTCCGCCACGGCAGTTGCGAACACCAACCGTCAGGGCGCTATAGCTCGTCATTTCAAACCAAAATACAGGGCTCCCCGCGCGTTCCCAGGCTCCATGGCAGCTGAATCAACTTTTGAAGTCCTTGTCGCATTCTGGCCGAATATTGTGTGTCTTTTTATACTTTAAATTCCCACATCTTCGCTATCTTGACATCATGACAGCTCCCGGATTCACTGAACAATGATGAAGGGTCGCCAGCCTTGGACTTCAAGTATACTCTAGACGAGTTCACGCAGTTGGTTTTGGTGCTCAAAGCTCACGGGCTTGCCTTTGTCGCTACCCTTCCGTCTCAGACTGGCATCGTCACATCTCTCAATTCTCAGCTTGACGCTCACTTCTCCGCCAACAGAATTGACCTTCCCACTGCGCCTCAAGCCGGGGATTCTGACGATGTCGATGCTCTTCCGTGGTTCCTTCTGCCTTGGATGTTGCTCGAGCCAACAAAGCGCAAAGCCACCTTCACCTTCGATCAAAGCAGTCGTGTCAACGCCAACAATTTCTCGAAGAAGTTCATTTTCGATATGAACACGAAGTTCAACAACCCAGACAGCGAGCACAGCGACAAGCCTCTGATTGTCCTTGGTACGTTTATTCACCGTCGGACTCGATAAACTGATATAACTCTATCAAGGCCCACGCTGGGGTCATGTAAAGGCGCCGCTTCCGACCACCCTATCTACAGCGGCGCTTGACGATGCCTTTGAGCCTGAGCAGCCCCACCCTTGCTTTGGGCGGCGCCTGCTATATGAAGTTACCCGCAGGCACGATGTTATGTGCCACGACGATTGTCCTCAAGCACCTCGGATGCCGGTGAGATTCTTTCACCTTGTCTTTCACTGCCTCTCTCAAGGGTGTGCCGGCCCGTCAAGCCGAGACCTAGGGCAGGGAGGGTGGTTCGACCCGGGAGGGTCAGAAAAAAAAATAATTGATTATTTTTTGGGGGGTGGAATATGGTTCTGGGGGCTCAAATACGCCTAGAAATCACTGTTACTGTTGTTTCTACCCGAAATATCCCGGTCAACAACGTTCAAATCGCTCTTTTCGGGTTTCACCGGCAGTCCATCCTATTTGGGACGATCAACTTTGGCTGTATTTGATATCAGAGGCAACGGAGAATACAATGCATGTGCCTCTTTGCTGGGTTGTAATAAATATCTGGTGCTTAATTCATCCTATACCACCTCTAATAGTTGTCTTGGGCTCATGTTTTCACTCAAGTTTCGGTCAAGCACTTCGGCACGATGATATCACGTGAATAATTACTCGATTTGGACAGTACGTAATGCTTACGTGGTAGGGTGGTTCAGCCAAAAGATCGGTTTGAAAAAAAACGGCCATAGGTATTTTTTTTTGGTTTCCGCACACCCTTGGCCTCTCTTTGACGATATACTTCAAGATTGCATCTTCCTTGCGCCTCCCCCGTCCTCCCCGTCAACGCACCCCAGAGGCGATGGTGGCCTCCACCTCGCAGATCCGGTCTCGCTCACCCGACGTACGCTTGCCCTGTCTTCTATTGCCACCCACTTGACTCAGTGTTTCAGAGCCCTTCTCCTCCCCGCACACGGCGGCGCACTGGATCCTCCCCGGTGTGTTTCACAATGTCTCTGCTCTGATTTATGCTCACCCAAAAATCGACTAGTACATTGAAGAAATTTCGGACGACGATGAGGTAAGAGTATCTCGACTGTTCCTTTTATCACTCCTGACTCATTCTTACAAGTTTCCGTTGAGCATTCTGCTCCCCAATCGGGAGCGGAACCCGTCCCGTGCAGCCCGTCCTGCAGTATTGCCCTCGCAGACAGTTGAGGTGCGGCTTGCTACTGGCACAGAGATTCAGGAATGGCAGCACAGTATTTCTGTCGATGTCTTGCGGATGCCCCAGTCGAGAGAGGTCAACATTGATGGTGCCACCATCGCAGCGATCACCGAGTTTGTGCTGTCTACCTTTGTTTACTGCTATCATCAATCCAAATTCACCACGGACGCCTTGAGATCCCCATTCCCATCGCACCCCGACATTCGCAACCCTCAGAGAATGAACTTCTTGTCGTTTCTTCAGCATCAGGCGCAGAGATCCTACCGAGTGTGAGCAATCTAATTGTGCTATTCCGCGCAACGAATTCCCGCTCAACATTCTTTACCAGTGGCCCTCCTCGCGGTGCAGCTATTACCGGTTCATCGATTGGCAGGGGTGTCGAGCGCTCCGTCTTCCGCACTATCCTGGAGAATGTCGCTGGTGATGGTCATTGCTGGGTGCCTTCCTCCATGGAGCCCGGCTACGTCACCTTTCAGATCTCCCCTCTGGCTGACAGCGACCGCAGAGCCAAGCTTTATGCTTATGGTCGCGTCACTGCCCTCCACTTGTACTACTACGGCCACGGCTACCAGATCGGGCTTTGGCCAGTTTTGGCTGCCGTTCTCGGCCGCAAGAGCATGCTTCTTGGAGAACAGTTTCTTCGTCTTGTGAGCCCTGACGTGGCTGCAGAGTTTGGTCCTTGGTTTGCATTGCATCCTGGCGACCCTCTCCCCTCTTCCCTTTCGCATCCTGTCTCATCGCTCTTTATGACCCTTCTTAATGTCCAGGTACACCATTTTTGTTCACCGTATCGTTGCAAAGAACGCTAACAGACAGCAAAACCAGCTATCAACTTTACCATCTACGTTCACCGAATCACAGTACGAGGACTTCACAGTCAGGCTTCTCACAGCTCGTATCTTTGGGGATCCGACACCTTGGAGCTCTGACGACGTCCATGAATTCCAGTCTGGTATGCGCATGCCGCTACAGATCACTGCGGGGCGGAACTTCTGTGACGTATGTGTTTCTCTAGTACCTTTGAACAATTCGGTGTAGCGATTGAACTCGCGGCACGGGTTGAGGTGGTCGGGATTGCGCTCCATATTTGCAGAGCTTTGAGCAGCAGGTTGACCTAGCAGAAGACGGCGCAAGCGGATATCTTGGTGAGGGAGGTCACGCCGCCAACTGAGCGCTTCCCGAATTATGAGACCGGCAAGACCGATGAGTGGTAGCGAGCTGCCCTGAAGTATTGCTTCCAACTCAGGAGCTTCATATGGTTTGCGAGTGGTCCGTTTCACCGGCGATCTTGCTGTTTTACTGCGTGACTTCAACTCCTCTGCAGCTAACTGCAATTCCTCTCGAGTATCCGGATGAGCCTGCCCTGCAGTCATTTCCTGCAAAATTGTATAGGTCTCATTTCCCAAAATCCTAACGGCGTCCACGATCTTGGGATTGCCAGCAACGTGATCCTTCAGCCACGCCCGTAAAGGTCGAAGAGTGATATTGGCGTTATTCAGGAGCGCAGGTCCGACGCGGTCTGACCGCCCAAGCTGGAAGTAGACCCAAGGATTGCGTAAAACGGCGTCCAGAGAGTCAGAGACCAGAATTCCGTCATCTTGACAAGTGTCGACCAAGCACTCAAGAACAGCACCTCGACAGAGGGCCCGCTGAAAGACACTGTCATCATTGTCCTTTCGAGATCGGTGGTTTGTGCTGCTGAAGAAGTCGTGACATTGGCGTACGTTGGGGATGATGAAAGCCGACTCGAAAACATCCAAGAGACATTTCTGAGCGCCGCTGTAGAGGGAATAGAAGGGAGCCCGCCGGGAGAATGGGTTCCGAAGCGTAATAAACTTTGGTTTACCTCCCTCGACGCTGCTGAGCAAACCGTAAAGATCTTCAGGAATCGAAGGTAGGTGTGAACGGACAGGACCGAAGCGTCCGTGGGAAGGAGTGCTGGCTGCATTCCTTCCTCCTGGCCAACAGCTGTACGCAAACTGGACAATGTGATCAATTAATTGACCGAGCGGTAGATGCCCCGCAAAGCCATCGAAGCCTTTGGAGCGGTGGATTTCAAAGAGGGCTTTGATCGTAGCTGGACCGATTTTGGAACACCATCGAAAGATTATAATGTGAGCCCGTGCGGAAGTCGACCGTAAATTACGGTGGAGCACTGAAGTGATTCTCTCAAACGACGCGATTCGAGGCAGCGTTCGCGCAGTTTGCGTGAGCTTGATGAGCTCTGCGCCAGCAATGTCCAGCGACGCGTGCTTGCTTGGGCTGTCTGTGACCAGATCAAGCCCGCTCCACGCTCGCGCCTGAATGTAGCAGGTGTCGACCATGTCCCGCACAAGAGTTCGAGTTCCCAAAGCCTGGAAGAAGAGACGAGAGGCAGCTCCCTGGGTCGGTCGAGCCTGCTTGACCAGGTCAATCTCCGTCTGTAAGCCCACTGGATCGAGGAGCGGTTCAAGATCTGCTGTCTGCTGCAAAGATATGGGAGAGAGGAGCGCTGCTTGTTTGCCCTTGGGTCTAGCAATCTTGCGTTTTTTTACTGAGGATTTCTTACGTCGCGGACGTTTGCGTGGTGGCTCAGCGTCGGAATTGGAGCTGTCTGAACTTGAAGAATCGCTGTCACCAGTCTCGTTGTCAGAGTCCAAACGGTTCTCGGACTGCCGCTGGTAAAAGGCTGCAATCAACACGTCACATTCTTCGCTGTAGAAAGACTGGTTAGCCCAGATCTTATACAGTGTCAACGACTCAAAGGCTGCCCACCTCATCTCTGTTTCCTGAACCCATTCCAGCTCTGCAAACCCGGCAAACCGGCATTCATACAATTTTCCCTGATAAGATGGTTTTTAGAGCGAACTATTGACTCGGGAAGAAGTGATAACAAACGTTTGCAGTATCCTGCACACCACATACTTCGGTGATATCCCACAGAATATCGGTGTCCACCTCCGAGTCCTGGTCTCCTGCAGTGTCTTCAACCGCACTTGATTTATCAGACGCAGCAAGGGAACCAGCGGTTCCAGGTGCCTGCAACACAGTCTCGCTACTTCCGGATTCAATTTGGGAGGAGACCTCATCAGTTTCAAGGCGTGCAAGGGTACGCGTGTTTTGGCTCGGCAATACAGAAGAGACCTCAGGAGGAGCAGAGGCATTGACAGGAGTTTCAAGATCAATAACGGGGCAGTGATGGACTTTCCGCAATTCTGCTGCTGCGAATTCTCTGATCATTTGGGCGGGTAGCCTGGAAGGGATTTATTTGAGTACAAGGAAATGCATGCGAAAGCTGAAGCTGCTCTACCTAGCGTCGTCTTGATGCATGCAGACGAGGGGCGCCTCGGAGTCGTCAGTTTCTACTTTATAGCACATCTGGATTAAATGAACTGAGATGAGAAGAATTCATTGCGTTAAATCGGGGGGGACTTACATGACCAGAGATGCGAATAGCCTCGCAAATTCGGACTATGCTGCCGTTCACAGTGGTGACCGCTGGACGCCGTTCGAGATCGGTGAAAGACTGCACACGCATGCTGCTCCGTGCCTCCCAACGCACACATAGAGCGGTAGGGTCGTCTTTGGGATTGTAGTCTGATCGGCGGAGCCGTTCGCGGAAGTCTAGAAACTGGCCTTTCTCAATGTAAATTCGCATGCTGGCGCAGCGTTGCCGGAGATATTCAAACTGAGAGCGCATCCGAGAAATCTTTTCGCGGTCGAGTAGGGGATGTAGGGGAAGGGGCTCGAGCTGAACGGAGTTGCCCTCAGGCCCTTTGAAGGATATTGACTGTAAAAGTGTGTCAACGTCGACACCGAGATCCAGGTTGCACTGCTGCAGCCCGTTCCAGAGCTGCGCAACGAGCTCCCGCCCCATACGATTAGCCCATGCCTCTTGACCGCCGAGAATTTCCTGCCCGTGAGTAGCGTAGTCTCGGAACCTCTGCTTTGGAGGAAGTTCGGGCCCGCAGTTACCGAAACGTACAGACGGAGTCATGGACATGTACGTGTCCCGGTTGTGAGCGGATCGCATAGAGTATGAGACGAGACCAATTCGACTGATTTCCGAATGCCGCCACGCAGTTTCAAGCTCAGTCTCAACCCAGTGCTTGAGCTCTTCACGGGTGAGGAGAGTCGACGGCTCAAATCCAGAATGAATGTCGGTTCCGTCAAAGACCAGGTGAATAATCCAACAATTGACTTCCCGCACGTAGAGGCCTGCTCTAGCCAACAAAAAAGCTCCGGGGTTGGAATCTACGTTCAATGAGCTGCAATGAAAGTCAAGAGAAGAGCAGTTGACATACTGGGAGGTAAGTCGACTGCCATCATGAAATAGGTTCTCGCAGTTTCCTCGTCGTTAGAATCAGCGTGAGGACTGCCCTGAATTCCGAGGTTTTTAAAAAGGTCCCCCAGGCTGCTCAGATTGAGTTGAGAACCCGTGGCATTGGTTGGCTCCAGACCACCAAATCCTACAACATTCATATCATCACAGTTGAACTCCAAGAGCTCAAATTCCGCCTTTGATAATGTTTTGCGTAGCAATCGACGACGAAGGCGACTGGCTGCTTGAAGTACCGTTGACACCTGCGCTGAGAAATCTTGCATATCCACCTGTGCTGCGGGCAACACCACGCCGGGACCATTGCCTTTCAGCAACGTGCTGGCTAGATTATAACTCCCAGTTTTCGAACCTGCTGGGGCTGTTGCCGGTGAGCGGTCGTTGGTTCTGATGGGCCAATGGGTGATGGGAAATACCGCGTCGGTGTTGCCGGCCTTCCGACACCCTCGAAGACCTTTGATGACAAGCAGAGTGTCTTTGTAAATATCCCAGAAGTCCGGATCGAAACGGAGGGACTGGAATGTGAATGCAGCCCCGATAGTGTGCAGCTCATTGGGGTCGCCGTCAATCTCAAAGGCATAGGGCACGCCGGGGACCATCTGAACACAGCCTGGAACGGGCTCGTGTAGGGACTGAGGTCCATCAATGCCGTCGACACGCTTGGGAGTCAACTGCGAAGGCGGGGCTACACGAAGCATGCGATAGTGGTCTGTAGCAATAGAGTCCTCTCGGGAGTAGGGAGCTACGTAGACGTAGCCTCTGTAGAAGGCAGAAGTCTTCCGAAGGGTGAAAACGGGCGCTTGAGGATAAAGAAAGTGTTTTGGCGGCAACGGGTCATTGGGATGGGGAGAGGGAGGGGATAATGTTGAATATATAGGCATGGGGGCAGAAGAAAGCTCCTCTGGAGCATACAGGTAGTCGTCTAGCAAGGGCTTTTGAGGTACTACATCCTGGTTTGAAAACAAGGTCCGGATGATGCACTGCAAGTGCGGTATGAACGAAAATCGAAAACGAAAACGCGGCTAGCTGATAATGATCAGGCGGCCTTCCAGGCCATCAAGTCCATCAATTGCCAGCATTCAGAAACGAAAATGACCGGGCAAAGAAGCCGAGAGGATTGGATTGATGTCACAGTCACAGTATATCAATGTACGTGGTCTATTGTGTCATCGGCCGCTTGCCGAACGCGTCCGAGTGGCTGTACCAGGTCACGCACACGGCGTGTCTTACTTAGCACTTAATTGAAGAGTGAAGATCACTCCACTTCAAAATCATAAAATAGAAATTTTTACGATACCCAAGTATGAGATTCGTGGCAAACATGATACTTATAGACAAACACTAAAGGTATGTAAATAGGAAACAAGAATGGACTACATAAAGTAAACAAATATTATTATTTTATATTTATCTGTTAATTTATGTTGGCTGCCGGCAGTAGCTAAGTTGCACGAGCATCTCAATTTGCGGAGGGAAAAAACGCAATTTCGGTTATTTTTAAGTAGTAGCCGAGCATCGGAACGGGACCAACATGAGCATGTACGTGACCGTGACCCTTGGCGTCATGGAGCCGACCTTGACTTGTTCCGTGCCGACTGCTTCATTTTCGTTTCTGAACCTGCTGCCGACGGGCACCACCGGCCATCTATCGGCTATTCTATATATAGTCGTTTTCGTTTTCGTTTCTAGTATATACTCCTGCAAGTGCTGGAAAAGAACAGATATAGCGGTCAAGCAATGTGCAGGTGAGCAAGCATTGAATTGACACACCTTGCTCTGTAGGAGGGACTGTGAGCCATGGGGAGTCCTCTTGGAGGCGGACTACAGCAGTAGAGATGTGTGAGCGGGTCCCAAAGCGGTCGAGTCATCCCTCTTACCATCAAGCTTGGTCCAGTCTGGAGCCGTCATAGAGTGATAGGAGTGCTAAGAGAGGTAGGTGGAGGAAGGATGAAGGCTTGTACAAGTAGCCAGAGAGCAGTTTGAGCCCAGGGACTGAGTGTAGAGAGCAGGAGGATGAGTGGAGTAGCCAGGTGCGCCACGTCCTTGTCAATACACAGCCACTATTGCCCATCAAAAGGTCAGGTGATCAATCTGCCGACGAACTGTTTTCACTTACTTTGAACCCAGCCCGCATTTAAAAATCTGTGAAATTTCCCGGTGTGTGGAGTATATAATGAAAGCTTTTCTGAGACACTTACCTGGATGATTTTAATGTTTTCTGGCTTGATTTTGATGATTCTCTGTTTTTGAAGAGGAGGAGAAAGTCATACGGTCTAATTAAAAAAAACGGCAACAGCAGGTCCTTTGAGAATCTGGGTGTAGAGAGTGGGAGGTATAAACCGAATTACTACGGAGCCAAAAGTGAGAAATACCTGCCGTCTAATTGTCTAGAACGCGGCTGGAGAATTGGGACGATTATTTGAAACCAATTTTCTCCGTCTGAGTTTCACATTGCAGATGTGGAGTTGACCAGTCTATCAGAACATTGGTGAGTAGAGGGATGATCTAGCATATTAAAACAATTTATTAGTCACGGTATGAGAGAGGATGTAGCGGAATACCTGGGCAGATACATATATTCTCAATACAAAACTCGCAATGTAGACGCCAAAGCAATACCTTGCTGGAAAACTGGTATAACGAATCTTGAACACCCTAAGCGATGTGAGTTTTGTCTGTATATCCCAACTGGCGGAAATGAAACTCTGGAATTCTGAACGTAGTTAACCGTATATAGGTAGCTTTGCAAGAGACAGGTGTTTTTCTGTGACGGAGCTCAAGAACGTAGTTAACCGTATATAGGTAGCTTTGCAAGAGACAGGTGTTTTTCTGTGACGGAGCTCAAGTCAGACTCAAAGAGAAATAACGACGGTTACTAAAGTAACTTGGCTAAATTTACTTGTCCTGCCAAAATGTACGTTACGTTACTTTTGGCTGGGGAAGTAAACTTTGAAAGTAAAAGTACAAGTAAAGTAAATTCAAGCAGCTTTAAGCAACTTCAAGTTACATAAAGTTACTTGAAGCCACACCAAGTAGCTTCGTATTTAGTCGGATTTCCGGGCCGCGCGGCGGGAATGGCTAAGAAATAGGTGTAGTATGCTGTAAAGACGGCTGCCACGCATCGAGGGAACTGTAGTTTAGCCTTGATTCAAGATAATATTTTCTTCTCCTTATCCAGGAAGTGCAACGAGCAAAGTAGCTTGAAAACTCGCCGCGCCGGCGCTCCGCGGTCACGTGAAACATAAACTTGTGACATCTGGCCATCTCTCGTGTTTCTTCTTCTCTGCATTCTCTTCGTCTCTTCCACGCGCCAAAGAGCAGTCTATCAATTAGCATTAAGGCTATATGGGGCTTCTTCCTCCCTCCTTTGCCGCCGCAGGAATCCATACCCTATCAACTTGAACCACGAAAATACCCAAAAAATACCCGCGCACTTTAGAGTCTTGTTCGTCCCAAGCGGAAGCACTGTATCTTGGAGTAGGGAGTTCATGAGCTCCTATCTGCGAATACCACCTCAAAACGGCTCGGTCAAGTTGTGCGAGACCTTAAATTTGACGTACTGTATCGTTTCGACCGGTTGTTCACATAACGGGTAACGGACCCTTGTGAACTGAACAATTTTGCACTCCGTAACGCATAACGGTCGACTTTTCCGGCCCAAAAAGGCAAGAAAATGCGAAAATTTTCGGTCCGGCTAACGCCGGACTACCATATCCGGTAATTTTCCTTTGATTACCGGCCGGTGAACAACTGGTCCAGTGAACAAAAGGTGTAACGCGTAACGGCCAGTGAACAACCGGTCGAAACGATACAGTATCTTGGACGTATCCGCAGACTAAACGCTGGTTTTCGTGGTGGGAGCGCGGTCCTATTGCTGCGATGATTTCTTCGGAGCTTGCGGCAGAAATTCTCGCTACGACGAATGCTATTGAACATTGAGTTTAACATTCCATCTTGCATCACAGAGTAGGAAAAGATTAAAAACTTGTTCCAGGAATCGAAAAATTATACTTGCATGTTCGCGAGATGGAAGAAGAAGAATCAGGTAATCAAAGCCCACTGTTCACCGAATTAGTAGCTGATTCCAAACTCTTACGAAGTTAAATAGACGGGCACTTTAACGCGAGTAATCCAAGTAATTAAATCCTCGTCCACCACAGGCCAGCAGTGCTTTTCAATTCAATGATGCGACGCGCTCCCGACACCATTGAAGCCCTCGCTGCTGCAGATGATCAGCAAGTTGTTGATAAAATCGTTGTATCGAACCCGAACCCGATAATTGACTTCCCCCTCGTTCGCCTCAAGTCATACCCCTGGGATGCACCTAACTTCATGCTTCTTTGACAACGGCATAGAGATGTGGTACCAAGCATTTTTGAGATGGCAAGGTCCCGAGCGCGAACAATTCCTTTCGCAACTTCCATCCACCTCCGCACTTTCTTGCTTCTTCTACCATTTCCAGCGCCGTATCAAATACCTCAACAACCAGAAATTAACAGACGCGGAACGCGAGCGTCACCTTAACCAGGAACTTGGGCTCGGTCAGGCCAAGGCAAGACAATTTATTCTCGGTCGTTGGAAGCTTTATTCCGACCCAAATTCATATGGGTGCGCTACAACCTGGATGTACCACGCAATCCGGGTGAGCTTTACGCCGCAACCTTTGTATTTTCATCGCTAACAATGAGCTTGAACCCAGGATTCGAATACAGGTGATGCTGTTCATTCAATCTTTGGGGTTGGACATCGTCTGGTGGGCCACTGTCAAGGAAATCATTCCCTCAGCGTACGTGTCGGAGGCTTTCAAACCTCTTTCCGCCTCAATGTTTTTGATATTCGAACGGCGCGGGCAAATTTCGGTCCCAACGCTACACTCACCGATTATTTTTCGACTGCTACACCTCGAAAAGATGTCGGAACTGATCACAACGGAACTACGGTCATCCCTTCAATGAAAATCTCACCCTGCACTCATCTGGAATGCACACGTTCCTCCCTGCTTCCAATTATCGACCAGAAACATCTACACTTGCGAGATTTCCTCTGGCTAAAGCATTTGAAATCAGCGACAGCGCCGGTAATCTTATTCAATATCAATTAATTGGCACCATCTCTTTCGACGCGGGACGCAAACACTGGACGTCTAAATTACTCACAGCATTTCAGACGGTGAAGTCGCTCTTGGAGACGGTCTCTGCATACGATGCGGCCGTCAACATGGAAACTAAACGTCCTAAAACGTCGCCAATTGAAATCGAAGATACACCTTCACCAGACAATTCAGTTGCCGATTACAAGACTGCCGATGGTGGCGAAGATGTTGCTATGTTCGACGGCGCAGAGTCGATCTCCAGCGAATGAATTTATTGCCCATCGAGCATTCACCACCGCCTCCGTCAATAATTGGGCCAGAATATCCTGCGCCAACAGACTGGTGTGCAGAATGCAACCAATTTTGCGATTCCACGGCTGCAGTCCCACTAATCAAGTGTGGCGGTTGCGGTTTCTTGGCTCATGTTCCTTGTATTGCCAAGGAGCAGATTGCAGGCCACGCCCAATGGCTTTGTTCACGTTGTATTCTAGTCTTGGAACCGGAACCTTCCTGGACAGACGAGCTGTAAGTGAATTCTCTGAAATAAATTATATACTCACTCAAATACCTTTAGTCTCGACACATATGCCATGTTTCCAGGCACGTGGGGCAAGATTTTTTATCCTGCTCGTATTGCTTCCACCGGTCTTGTTCGCGTTGAGTGGTATAAAGATAATATTTACCCAAGCGCTGATCGTCCATTGGAGAGCGAGTTTGTTCTCACAAAAGATGAGTGTGCGAAGGCAGCCGGCGCAAACGTAGATTTGAGGTTTACAAAGGCAAGACAGGATGGTTTCAAACTGTTGCCCCAATTCTTTTTCAACTAGTCATCTTATGCATTTATTTGCGTCGGCACCCAAGCGACGATGTCCAGATATACTTTCTATCTCCATTATTTACCTCCGAAGAGCTGCGCGCTCTGCCCCTCGACGACCCTTTGTGGAATGCAAAGGCTGGGAATATCATTCGAAGTATCACCACTCTGGAGGGAATTGTCGCTACACATTCATTCTGACAAAGAAGTAGATATACATTCATTCAAAAATCACCCCAGACTAATTTTTTAGCACCATAGTTCCAGTTTTTTAGCACTGAGAGTCAAACATGACCGAATTGAACCATGAGATATCAAAATTAAGTAAAGTCCGCACACTTTTGCCAAGGGAGTCAGGGAAACGTTGGAAATGGGTTAGTATGCAATATATCTGGCTCAGTAATGCATATGCACCAATTACGAGTAGTTAGTCACTGTTACTTGCTCAAATGGCGCGTTTACTTGCGTACTTGGCTGTAATTGATGCCATCTGATGGCAAAAGTAACTTTTGCCGGGGTACTTGGGCGGCAAGTAAAGCGAAGTACAAGTAAAGCAGGGCAAAGTAAAGCAGATATACTGTCTCTACCTTCATTTTAAACACCCCTAGCTACTTTCTAACTGCAAACAGCGCTTCAAAGGGTTGCACATCAGTGCACAGGGAGCCTTGAGGAATACTTGACATTCTTTGCTGCCAGTAACGGTCACCGAAGCTATGAGAGCAGTATAAGGGAATATATAGTATACTTACTATGACCTCAGAGTGAGGTATGAGTGAGAAATCACAATTACTTGCATTTACTTGCGTACTTGGCGGTAATTGATGCCATCTGATGGCAAAAGTAACTTTCGCTGATGTACTTGGGCGGGTAAGTAAAGTAAAGTACAAGTAATCTGAAGTAAAGTAACGCAACTTAAGGCTACTTTGCGCTAATCCATCGCATCAGAGTACCCCAAAGCACTATTTAACTGTAAGAAGCACTTCAAAAGGTTGCGAAGTAATACTTGCCGTTGTTCGGATAGAAGTCAGCGCCGAAATGCCATACGCATACGCACAGCAGATGAAGTAAGCTCAGAATGTACTTAAGAGTAATATCTCAGACTTTTGTTGACTCTTTAGCCCACATCTTGTGCCTGAAACACAGTACCGGCGGGTCAAAGTTAATGATTTCCGGATTGGGTAATTGGCTGGTTGAACCCGTATGAGTTCGATTCGACACAAGAAGCGATCAAACAGGATAAATTCAAGTTAGATAGCTTCTCAGAGGTAGATTATCAGCTCTGATCTCTCACATTGAGTCAAATAATCACTGCCAAGGGAGTGTAGGACCGGACGATAAGTGCGGTAGTATTAGCCATAAAGAGTGAGCACAAAGGCGTGAAGACGCGTTATATTCATCAATAGGACCTACTAGTACCTTATAAGTGACCTATAATGTCTGTTTTTGCCTTCATATCATAAGCGTAGAAGTACAAGTAAGTTGAAGTAACTTTCGCCAAGCGTGGGAAAAGTACATCAAAGTAAAGTAAAGTAACGCAACGTACGCCCAGCCAAAATAACCGGCCATCAAAGTACAAGTAAGCACCCTCAAGTTACTTTTTGCGGTCTCGAAATAACAGTAGGACAGGGAACGAAAGAAATGGGACCGGGCAAAATTAGGTGCGAGAATAAATTAGTTGCGGCTACAACTGCGGAACAAACTGACTACAGATATGAAAAGCCTCACACCAAACTGTTCTCCGTATGACCATGTTCCTTGACGTAACATCCACACGCTCAGCCAGAATACGATCCAGCAAAGCGACCTGCTCCACGGTGAACGGGCAGTTGGGCGGTTCGCACGGAACATCCGATAGTTGAGACGGAGCGGCGTGGAAGGGATTCTCGTCTTCCCAGTCCTGCGGGTTTTCTTCGAGAAGATGACGCATCAGCCTAGGGTCATTAGCAACCTCCCAGTCGACACCATAGCTAGCTATGTCATCAACAGGCTCGTCTACCGGCTCCACAACATCCCCTAGCCCACGCGGGCCATCCTGAACCATACTGAAAACAAACATATCCCTAGGACTACGCTTACGCTCCCGTTTGATCTGTACCTTGTGAGAATTCCAAGCCTCCGCCCACTCCTGCGCGTCTTGATTAATGGAATCTAAAAAGAGATGATGGAGGAGCCAGATGTCGCCAGGGCTGCGAGGATTCAGGCCGTGGTTGATCTCGAGATCGTGGAAGAAGTTCTTCCACTTCTGTCCAAAGCCGTGTGTGACGTCGTACTAAAGTCGTTCAATACGGGTGTTGTGTACGCTTCTAAAACCTAACTTAGCAGACGCCAACGATGAGATTCATCAACAGCCTTACCGTCCCCAAATATAGGATCCTCGACCGCTCCCGCGATGCTCCTCCATCCAAGCAGCGACAAGAATGTTCTCCGTTCCATGGTCACCCCGCGCGCGACTGGGCGTCCCGTATCGAGAAACGGCGTAAAGGAAGAGGTCGAGAACTGTTTGGGCGCGATTGTTGTTGACGGCGTGTATGCCGGTGATGAACCGCGACTTTCCATCGATGAAACAATGAATAACAATTTTGAAACGGATGAGGCCTGCGCAATGAGTGAGCAGAGAATCAAATATTCAAATGCGTAAGACGCCACCGTGTTGCCCATCATGATGCCAGAGAGAATTAGCGCCAGCTACCTTGTATGCTTTGCGATGGATAGAGCGGTCCCCAAATTCACCGGGAGCACCGTGGACTCGGAGATAGGAATCGACGATGCGTTGACGAGTAACCCGGTGCCCGCTAGCCTGAAGCCGACCAGCAATCATGTTCCTCCCAAACGCGGGAAAGATGTCCAAAATCTCTCCGATGGCAGCGTCGAGCTGAGCGTCTGTGAGAGTCGAAGGGGCCGAGCGGGAGGCGGAGGTATAGGTGCGCTGCTGGGTGCCGTCCGCAAGCCTCTCGTTGACATAGACAGGAACCCCGGGAGTAGCGATGCCTTGATCAAGAGCTGCGCGGCGGACTGTACGGGGGTGACAGTTGAGAACGGAAGCAACGCCGGAAGGGCCACGAAGACTAAGAGCTTCCTGCAGAAACGCGGGATCGATCTGTTTCTTAGGGCGACCACGGCGACTGGTGGAGGACTCGGTGATGACTGTGATGGAGGGGCCTTCCTGCGGGTCGGTAGACATGTGGCAGGCTTCGTCAAGGAGATCGGCCATGGTAGCGACACTTTGCTGTAGCGTCGCAAACTCAGCAGGAGGGAAGAGGGCGCGATGCTAAATGAACGTAAGTAGATATATGCCTCAAAATATCCTCAACGCACCGGCTCCGCAGCTTCAAGCAAGCGGAAAGCTTCATCCCTCTGCAAACGGAGTCTAGCCGTGTCGCCAAGCTGAGTGCGTAGTGCTGTAGTGACGCGAGATTCCAAGACGCTATACGCAGCACGGAGATTGGAAAGCGGGTCTGCCATGAGCGAGAAAGACAGAAAGCGAACTTCATCTTGGCAAGTGAGGCCGAGTCATTGGTTTCTTGGGAACGGAGAGTCCAGACCGAGAGCTAAGTCAGCGTCCGGAACTTAAGATAGAGACCATGTGGAGAGCAGAGGCCGGCGGCGAGAACAAGACAGCAAAGTGCGCAATCAAGGAAACAAGAAGTCGGTATCCAAAGATCTGTGGACTCGTTGATGGTGGAAGAGCCAAAGAAAAACGGTGTCAAGTTGCACAAAAAAAACAATCGTGAGATCGAAGATCTTCGAAGATCAGCGGCTTCTCTTTTTTTGCCCGGATTGTTTTTTGTACTCTTCACGTATCTTCAAGGATCTGCAACACAAGAAAAACTTTCAACGTGCAAAAAACACTTCAATTATTCGCAGATTCTCAAGGATCTTCAAAGAAAGTTGAACTGAATTTCGATTTTTTAGCAAATCTGCCAAGATCTTCGAAGATCTTCGAAGATTCTCGAGGATCTGTGCATTCCAAGCATAAAAACAGCCCCCGCTTCATACAAAAGGTATTTTTGTCCAGGGGGGGCAGTCAAAAGTATCTCGCACCCGTACACACTCTAACTTACACACGACATAATCACCCAATTACAAGCATATGGATGTACTAGAGAGCTAACTAAGACTTTAATTGTATGTTGAATGACTTTGCAGCCTCCCAGAGGCAAAAGAACGCGGAAGCAAAGGTTAGTAGGTACCTCAATTGAAGTAGAAACGAGCTGCAAGTTATAATTGAAGTGGCCCAGATGTTCCTACGCTTTTTTCCCATCGCCTTCAAAATCAATCAAACGTCAAAACTGTCATTTGAATACCAGATTAGGAAACATATCCGGCTCTGTAAACTATGCCTACAAGGACTGCGTAGGAACGTCTGGGTTTCCGAGACTACCCTTCACCACTGGCCCTTGATCGACCGTTCAGCTCAACGGCGAACAGCTGGAACTCCGAGCTGCCCAGAGCCTGATGAGCAATCAGCTCGAATTCAACTCAGCTGACTGACGGCAGCACTAACTGTATGCTAATTTAGATTGGGATCAACAACCTCACTGCATTCAATGAGATTCAATGGCGACACTTGATCGCAACGTAAGACACAGTCATGGAAGAACTTGAAAAATCCGGAAACCTGTATGATACATGCAATTAGCCAATATGGCTTCCAAGAAGCTCTAGCTACTCACATCAACGGACTGAATGCCGATGCAGTTCTTTTTTCCGGGACCCCAACCAGTCTCACCGCAAACTTGGTGATTCCAGACATCCACAACAGTCTCACCGAGGGCGTGAGTGCCGATGAGCTCAATGTCCACCCGGTAACGCGTTCCTTTGAACAACTCGGGTACCGCGATGTACGCGACTGTCATTGCATCGTGCAATGGTGGTCCATCGTGGAAGCCGAAGGGGGCCTTGTATGAATCGGCAAAGAAATCTATTAGTGTAGACAGCGTGTGTCGCAGATTGGTGGTTGGCGCCGGGAATGGAGCATTCGCATCCTCCAAAGTAGTGGTGGGGGATAGCAAGTAAGCGTGCATCTGCCGTGTGACAATTGCAGAATGGGTTACGTTGATTGGAATCATAACTTTCTTTACAGGAGCATCTAGTACCATCTGAGCGGTATGAGCTGACGAAAAGTCACCATAAGATGCGTCCACAACATGCGAAAACCTACGATCGCACCAGATGTTGTATTCTGAACCACCGCTGTCAGCAAGAAACAGCAAGTATGAGTGTAAGACTACGAGCCTGCAACCGGGGACCTATTTCCAAGGCCAACTCCGCCACCCATGACTGATACAAGCAAAGAAATAAAAAAAATCACCCCGTCTGAAGCTCTAAAACTCACACACAATCTCTTCAACGGCCTCCAACAGGTCCGGGTATGCTGCAGTGAATAGTGCCACATTGGTCATGGGTCCACACGAGACAATGGTGGTTTGGTGACCGCTCCCTCTATTCCAAGTTTGCCTTACAGCATGCGCCAGACCGTCCAGGGCCCTTATATACTCACCATCTGCATCTTTTGCAAACCAGCGTATGACGTCGGAGCTATCGAAGTCAGGAAGACCCTCGACACCACCAAGCCCATCAGCACCCAAGGACTTCAGGTGCTTTGTTGGGCGAAGAAGCGGTTTAGGTGCTCCTGGATAGACGCGAATATCAGGTTTATCAGCAGATGGTGCTGATGCGCTGAAGACGTGCAGACAACGTGCCGCATTGTGCATCGTGCACTCGCTGGGTGCATTTCCATGTACGGTGGAGATACCGAGAAGAACAACGTTCGGAGAATGAAGAGCTAACAAGATTGCGATGGCATCATCATGACCCTTGTAAAATTGTTTCAGGACGTGCCACGGCAATGGTGGGCGAGATCCAGAGATCTGCGGCCTCTTGTGCCACGGTGTATAGAGCTAGGGGAACATGCACGAACCGGATCAACGTCGAGCCACACATGCTTCATTTTTGCCGAATTGTTACTCTAGATCGCAAGGATTAACAAGCGATTGTGTGAGTTGTCGTGCAAACTCGTAGGGCTAAAAGTGAAGCACTGAGTGAGTCACCGAGTGAGGCCGTTGAGGGGTGGGAAAAATCATACGCATCCATCGAGTCACGTGTACGTGACGTCCTAAATACATACTTAGAACATTTATTTTCGGCTTATGTACTATGTCTGTGGTTACGGAGAGTTAATCAAGTTTTCAAGCTGCAGAAAAAGAGAAAAAAAGAGGGAGAAAGAGGAGAGATTATTAGATACCTCTGCATGAATGTCCTCAAATCTCAGAGCTTCAACTTTGCTGCAGCGAGCACAATCTACAATTCAGTGTCTTGATTTCATCTTGATTCTTTTGCCATATCGAGTAAACATCAGGGAATCCAAGACTATGTCTATTCGGGTTTGCGTCCCAAAGCGACATAGGACACAGCCAATGGAATTTCGTAATCTTCCGTAACACGGCGCCTCGGCTTTGGGCGCTAAACGAGCGCTTAATATGTGGCTCTGACCTTTTCTCAGCCGTTTCGGACCAACTCAGAGTCTTTCCTCGGTCCTCTTCCCAGCTCTTACAAGAAAGAGAACTGTGGCATTCCTGTGATATCCAGTTAGGACCCCCGACAACCACCTATGATGCCTGCCCGCGAAATTTTCAATTCGGATAAAACATCACCAAAAATCGCGCACACCCTGGCCCAATTCGGATAAGAAATCGACATTTTGGCGGCTAGGGCTGGCCGAAAATTCGGATAAAGCATGGGTGTCAGCCGCAAGGGCTGGTCCAGGTTCGGATAAGCTGGACTGCCGACGGCTTGAACAAGAATCTGCCGCTGAGGCTTGATGGAATCGGCCGAGTTTCTGGTCAAATCGGTGAGAATCAACCATTCTAGTCTAAAAAATGGGCCACTTTCGACATCTGGCGAGCATCTCGGTCCGTTGCGGAAAATTTTGGAGGGTGTGTATGGCCACGGCACACTCCAGAATGATGCCCGAGGTATGAGAGGGCTCGTCTTCATCACGAACAGCGTCTGCAAGGTGATTCAAGCTGTACGAGCAAAATGGCGATTTTTCATTGATTTTAGACGATTTTCGGATGCCTGGTCAACAATTCGGATAAAACATCGACCTGAGGGAGGCCTAGTTCGAATTCGGATGAGATCCAAATTTTCCCGGGCAGGCCGCATAGGTGATTGTCAGGGGTCCTCCCACGCGACGCGTCGCGACGCGTTTTTGAGCCGCGAGGTAACTTGTTGTATGTTATTTACGTGTTTCAAGATGTTAATCAGGGACTTTTTCAGCTTCGACGCTCACCATCCTTGAGAATCTGGCGACTATGGCTCCGACATTGCCCGATGGAATGACTGCTACATCTCTGCCAAAGGGGCGGAGCTGAAGTTCTGGACTGTGAAAACAAAGGAAGCATCAGAAAAGAAGGTGCTGAATATCAGCGGCACTCTCGACACTTTGCGAACCAACCTGGCAACATATTATTATCTTGATCTTACTACGAATCCGCGAATGGAAACTGTAACTGTTCCGACGGTTGATGAAGCGATACGCGACCGCCAGTGGGAGGATTTTGTCGCACTTGGAGTAGAATGGAAAGAGAAAGTCAAAGCTGGACGCGCGTTCAAGCTACTGACCTCGGATTCAGGTAAGTAATTTTATTGTTGCGGGCATTTATATGTACTTATCATGACTACCAGCTATACCCAAATCTTCGGACTCTATTTTAGCGACATCACCGGAGTCCAATCAACAGACCGCAGGTTCTGCCACAGTAATTGCTACCCAGGAAATGCTGGTACGAAAATCTCACGTATATGTACAGTGACGGCGACTTTAAGTGCCTTTCCTTATAAGGAAACTCTGCCCTCTGCGCACACAGGGATCTTTCAACCTGGGCCAAACTGCGCAGTTGAGGTGCTTGAGTCATGTATTTGCCCGTTGCAACAGAAATTCCGGCAATCAGTGCCGAGTTGATTGAGATCTGGCCGGACTTTTGTCGTACTGTCTGTCCATGTTTGGAGCTTTTCAGTGGCTGGATTTTGTATACTACCCACCCGATGTCCATTAGATGTGAGTACAGGCTATACCCTGTCTCATACACTCGAGCCGACCCTCCCTTTGGCTGTTGTGCGAAAATTTCCTTTTTTGGAAAGGCACTTAAAGTCGCCGTCACTGTATATCAACACTTCCGTTAACATGATTTCTAGCCAAGTCTCCCTTTATCTCAAATGTTATCCCTCGATGTCTCTACGAATTCTCCTGAAAATCAATGTATTTCATCCCCCCTTCCCTCAACAAGCCGCCCCGAGACGCATTCCAGGCTTTCTAGCCTCAGCTCAGCCCCCGTCATTCAGCCAACTCCAACACCGACGCCTTCTCGTTGTGTCGGCCCACCTGATGGTGTTGCGCAGCGTGAGGTTGCGATTCTCGATGACATCTCTACCGCAATCACCGGACTCGAGCGGCGGCAAGGTCTACGCGAGGTGATAGATCAGATTGAATCCGGCGAAGTTCAAGCCATCCGTGACCGCTATGGCCCCAGCGAGTACGGTCGCCGGGGCACAGCCGATCCCTCTTGGCCGAAATACTCAAATCTCGTGTCGAAACGAGAGCGACTCCACCGTATTCTTACCGGGGATTTCAGCGGAAACAAGGAGAGATTTTTCAATTTTTTTTCTGTTCCCGCACCACAAAACAAGAAAAGGAAGCGGCCGACCGACGAAGCAGCAACACCGGAGGAACACTTCCGGTCGTTCCGAAAGATTGTGGAGGCAGTTCCTTGGTGCGACTCTGAGCTAGCTGCTGAGCGCCGAAAGGTTGAATATTTGGATAACAACGGGGAGTTTTGTGAGGGAAACTGGCTGGAGAGATGGGGCGAGAGGAATTCTTGGGAAATTTGGCGCGACATGGGAAAAGAGCGGTATGTTAACCAAAAGAAGAGCTCGTAAATAACAAGATATTTTATCAAGTATAGGTCAATACATAACTGCTAATAATTTCTATCGTAGTCATGCATGTACTCGTGGTTGTCGTTTGGTGAATAAAAATACCGGAACATCGTAACGGCCTCCACCTGCGACCAACCTCCCCATGCGGCCACCTGATCCGCTGACCATTTTCTGACCTTGATGCGGTACTGGCAACCGCCACGACGGAATGAATGAGTACCGTAAAGTGCCCAAGAAGAATAGCCGAGGCTCTGTAGGTCTCGGGAAAGGCTTCGGCTCAACGCGCTGGCAGTCTTTGAATCGGAAGGAAATGTGGTTGAGATTCTAATTCAACAGCACTGGGAGTTATTTTCTCACCAAAGGCTGGCTCTGCATTACTGCACCTTGAGCGGATACATGCAGAAAGAGGGGGCCAGATTTCTTGATCTCGGGGCCGTAAAGCGAGGCCAAGAGAATGAACGCGCGCATGGGACAAATTACCGGGTCAGCATCGTTTGCATGTAGCCTCCAAGAGTGCAAGACACCGGTTTGATTCTGCTTGCGTGTATTGAGACTAACATCGAGAAATTTCCCTGTGAATTTACGAGTTGAATATCATTACTGGTATATGGTCGTTACACTTACTTTCTCCGGGCACCTTGTCGATATTTTCGAACCGTAGCTTCATCACCTCGTCAATGCGCAGCAACATGAGCCACGCAAGGAGGTAGGCCACCTACAATATGGGTCAGTTCTTCAACCAAGAACACAAGATAATAATTACGGACATATCCTGCTCGTTTTTGCGCCAGCGTAAGCTTCGGGTTCATGCAGTGGTCGTGCAGTCGGTGAATATTTTCCAACGCAAGAGCCCGCGCAGAGGAGGACACTTCCCCAGATTTTGCTTTTGTCTTCTCAAGACCCACCATAAATTGAGAAACTATCCGCGAACGAGTGGGAAGTCCACGCCTGCCATAAATATTAGTTGGTCTACACACGAAGGAATGTTGGAAAAAATACCATGTAACACCATCATTGACAAGTCGCCATTCTGTCAGACTTTCGTTTGGACGAAGATTTTTATACCACATTGTAAGCGCGGCACGCGTCGAGACGGCGGTGGAATACTGAGAATTAGAATTGTGAGGACATCATTTTACCGAAAAATGGACTGACCTTCCGGCCCTCAAAGCCTTGTTCCACTGGGCCACACTTTTGCGTGATAAAGGCGGTAATATCATGCGGAGTTTTGTCGTCGACTTGTTTAGCATCCCAATTTTTATTACGTCGCAGGTGAAAGGTAATATAGTGCTTAATGATCCTGTTTACCGAGCTGTAAGTTGGCCGCTGGACTCTCGAAGAGACGTACCGTAGGTGTCCATCTCGAGTTCCGTCTGTGATGCTGGCCTTGGCCATCTTAGCAGCACATCCAGCCGCTTCGTCATCAAGCCGATCCTCCGGGAATTCGTCCAAATGCTGGGAAACGAGGTCTTGAACATGGAGGAGCAATGAGTCGGCATCCTCGAGGTCAAGAAGGCACATTTCATCTTCAACCTGCAATTAAATAAATCAGTGGCAGTAGCGGCAAGACTGAAGGTGGAAAAGCAAGTACCTGTTGGTCTGTAGCTCTGGCTTCTCTGGAGATGCTGGGGGAGTCGTTGTCGTCGAAATTATAGACCGTGGTCAAGGGAGGTGAAACTTTCAGAAATGTCTCAGGAAAGGAAAATTGGCCATACCCATGCGTTTTGCACGCGCAATAAACTCGTACGATGCCGAAGGAGCAGCCCATGATGTAAAATAGGCCGCGTCTACCGCGATTTAAGCTATTAGTGAATAATTCGATGGCATTTTACTGTAAAAGCAAATAAACTCACGTCCACAAATTTCATGGGCAAAAAATATGTACAGTTTGATAGGCAATTCTCCGCCGCAATAGTTGAATATGGCGCGCAAAGAAGCCGTCAGTATATGCGTTGAAGGAAAGCCGGGAACGCGAGGAATTAATCCCGTGATCGCGTCGACTTCTACCACGTAATTCGGTCAGTCTTCGATTAGCGTTTAGGCCCGCACTTTGAGAGTCGGCGGGTAGGCCATTGCATAAACGAGCTGCATAGCTTGAGTAGACACTTCAGAGCAGCTGAAGATACTCACGAGCAACAGAATCTGTATGTACTTTGATTATTGTGTTGCATTCGACGACAAACAACACAATTAAAAATCGTGTTCGGCTCGGATTTGGCAGCCGAGGGGTTAGCGGAGTGTATAAGGTCGCCGGGGAAGGCATCCAGCGACACAAGATGAACGCATCTATAGCGGCGCGGGCGCCGGTCCCCTACTCTGATGTGCGCTCGAATATCCGCGTCAACGTATCTTAGCTCAAATGACAAGTCCTGCGTCGCCGGTCAACCGTAAGGACGACGTCCTTCCGGCTACCTCCTTTTACTTTCTGGCCTTCTGTTTAAATTACTACACACAGCCTTCCTCCCCCGGGCGAATGGCAGGTCGTACATCCTATCACTGTGCCAACCAAGGGTCATGAAATTCATGATGTTTCTTGTCATGACTTTCCTGACGATTTGTCCGGAAATTTATGGTGATTTACCGGAAATTCATAACAAAACATCATGACTCGGAGTTGTGTTTTCATGATGATTATGGGGCTGTTCATGATGATTTTTCATGATGTTTCATTACAGCTGTTTGCAAAGCTAATGGCACTTCCGATCATTTTGTATACAAAGAGCAATTTAAATGTCCGAACTTGTATTGCTCCTTACACAACCATTTATGGACCAATTAGCATGATTCTAGGCTCATTTCGTAGCATTTTGCCAGGGCTTCCATCCTATATCTGAACCATCCCCTAATCCGATCCCTTTGCGTCCCATGATTGCCGGTCATCGGCGGTAATACGAACAACGAACCTGAAAAAACTTGTTCATTTCTGTTCAGAATCACCTCAATTTTTGAGATTATGTAGCCATTAGGTAGGCAATGAGGTCTGCAAGCTCAAAATGTAAGACAACCGCAAACCACTAACAGCAGAATGAAATTATTCACCAAGTGATCGTTCTCGGCGCTGAGCAATTGTATCTGCATATTTTCAAAAGGTGTGATTGCAGACCTGATTTGAGCTTTATTCTTCTGCTATTTTTGCTTTATGGCACCCCAAACCGTCCAGAATTGAGCCAGAACGAAGCAAATCACATCCCAGTTGGGACAACTAACCTCGGCGTGATGCCATCACAGTTCGGAAGCATTTGCCGCTATTTGCCGGCGGCTTGGAACCCCTGCCGAACCGCTTCAGAACACAACTTGAACTGTGTGAATTGGTTGGAAATTGAATGAGATATGAGAGCGGGAAGATAGGACATTCGAACTGCTTTCTTTTCATAAAAATTCAGGAGGTGCCATTAACTATGCAAACAGCTGTAATAAATTCAGGGCAAAACATGATGAAAAGGAGGCCAGGGCGGGGCAAATAAATCGGGCTACCGGCAGCCGGAGTCGAACCCCGGACCGCCGCACTGCGGTGGCGCAGCGCAACACGGATGATTACTCTTAGACTAATGAAGATTGTGAGGGACATGGGATTTCAGTCCATACATGTCGCTAGTGTATCTGTTCTCAAGTTGTTGACTGAGCTATTGACTTGTTAACCAACGGATTTTCAATAGGCTGTAGTTGACAGACCTACTAGCACCATGTATTGGTGTAACACTGGGATGAGCACACTATGCACTCATCATCTGGTGGACTTAGCAAAAAAAAATTGAGTAGTTGTTTCATGACGAAAATTCATGATGTTTTGTCATGAATCCATATTGTCACAAAAGCAAGTTTCTGAGCACCATGAAAGCCATCTTGAAATTCATAACGTCGTTCATGACAAAACATCATGAAACCTGAATTTCATAACAATCTGCATGAATTTCATGATGAATACTTTGCACAGTGTATGGCCTCGACTTTCCACCCTTGCCGGCTACCCTGATATTTTTCCATCTCCATACACCGACCATACCTTGCCATCTCCTTCCTCGAAATCAAAACCTATGGGGCTTCGAATATTTACGTTATGCGAGGACAGACAAATGCTAAAATTCCTAGACATACCACAGAAGTCAGGGAAGAGCACATTAAATGTGAGCATCAAAACGGGTATGGGTTAACGTTGGGTTGGGTCGAATCTTCTTTGTTCACTATTCAAGCAAATCAAAGGTACTTGTAGCATGCAATTTTGGAATCCCAATACTCCTCAAGCTCCAGAATGAGACTCGACCTCGCAAAAGCATATGAAAAAATGCTTGAGCACGATGTACTGTATACTTTCGACCAAAGGTTCAGGTGACGGGTGACGGGGAACCGTGAACTGAACAATTTTGAAGGTGGTAACAGGTGACACGGACTTTTTTCGTCCAAAAAAGGGCAAAAAACGTCAAAAATTGCGGGCCGGCTGTCGCCGGCCTACCATATATGGTAATTTGCGGTGCTGTGAACTATTTGTTCAGTGAACAATGAAGGTGACGGGTGACACCCCGTGAACCTTTGGTCGAAAGTATACAGTACACGATGCTCGATCACAGACTCTGGTAGCCGCAGCCGTACGTCTGTGAGACTTGCGCTTGCTGCCCTGCAGCAAACAATTCATTGCCTATGTATCCGCTATCTGCCAGGTTGCTAAATACATACTTCTTGCCAGCGACGCGTTTAGTTGTGCGCCTCAAACGAACGTTGAGTTGACTTAAAACTCGTAGATCACACAGAACTGAGCGGGCCGAGCCCCATCACACACGGGTGCAGTCGGCGTCCACAGCCATCGCACATGAGCCACTCAAGATCTGGTGCCGACTCAAAATCTGTACCATTGAGGCCACATCAGTCAAACGGAACGCTACATCAAGCGGAACTACGCTGCCATCGTCCTGGATCAGTCGGAACTGCGATGGATCACACGGAAACGCCGCCGTATCATTCGGAAGATGTGCGCCGTGCGATTGACAGCAGCCATCATCTGCTCAGCACAGCCCCATCACCATTCGGTGTCTGCTCAGACGTAGGTTGTGTATGCCGGTTCCCGGCGTACATGGTGGGGCCCCCGTGGGGGAGCTTGTGTGGATAGTTCGAGCCAAACAATGTGGATAGGTTCTGGATACAAAATATCATCCCTTGATCATATATTGCATACTGAGTTGAAGGATATGGTATTGAGTATTGATACTAAATTCTGTCAAATGCGCATCGTGGAAGAGAGGAGGCTCTGCCACATACGGGCCGCTCCAAGAACAGGATCAGCATCAAGTTCAATATTCAATCCAGGCATGTGTGATTTTCTGGATGAAGAAATCAACCAATTAACCTGAGCAGTGCGGCAATCCAGCGTCGTTCACCCTTCAACCCATTTTCAGCTTGACTACTCGGAGTCACGGAAAGTGATGGCGTCGCTTCGTTTTCGGATTTCTGAATGCTAAATGCAGGGTTTTGCATGAAACAAAGTGCTAGCTGGGCTAAAATGACTATCTGCATATTTCTAGCAGAATGATCTGATCAAAAAATTATGATATGCCATCAAATAGCCGAAAAAGCCAAAACCACCAAAATCTAGCTTGACCCAGGATGTTTATCATCACAATCTGGACAAACCAGATTGTAGCTCTCAATGAGCAGATAGATGTGGCATTTTGAATTGGGCAAAAATATGCATTGGTTCTGTCGCTATAACCCGTGCAATATTGTGATTTTCGTCATTTTTGCCATTTTTCGCCCATTTTTCCGACTTCGAAGTCCATATAACTCGGTATTGCATGCATATTTTCGCATAGTTCGAAGTGCTAGTCTTGTCCAGTTCTTCAGGACTACAATTTGGCCGATTTGAATTTTGATGGAAAACATCCCACGGCAAGCTGAATTTGGGGTGTTTTGCCTTTTTCGGACATTTGATCGAGCATCACAATTTATCAATCAAATCATCGTACTAGGAATATGCGCGTAGTCATTCTACACTGCCTAGCACTTTGTTTCGTGTAAAAGCATCCATCCAGCCTCCCGAAATCCCAAAAAAGAGCGACGCCATCACTTTCTGTGAGACCGAGTAGCTTGACTTGGCGCTAATAATTCACCCAGTGACAGTTCACGTGCACGTGATCTGGCCCCGGGCGGCGGACCGGCGAATATACCTACACGGGTGTTTCCCGTGAAGGCACTTCCAAAAAAGGAATTTTTTTGGTGAGGAGCCCTTTTATTTACTGCAACCTGATATACGAGCTTCAAGGCCTTGATTGAAGAGCCAGCAGTCAAGCTAATCAAGCACTACGCCTGAAAATGTGGACGAAAGGCGGTATTTGCTTGTCCAGAGGCCAAAACAATTGGATTTTAATTTTTCTCGGGATTATTACACCGTATTGCAAGGTGCGCAGGCTTCAGTGGGCTGTATGCGGGAAAGACAGTCAAAAGAAAAGAAAAACAACCGAGCGCTCCCGCTGCCTCCTTTGCCGATGCCGACACATTTGACGTCTTGGGCGCCCGCGCTGCCGGTCGAGACGCCGGAATGACCGGCGGTAAGTTGGGGGAAGGCGATGGAGGAGGGGAAGGCGATGGGTTGGGGGATGGCGACGGGGCTGGGACAGATGACGTTGGAGTTGCGGGTATGATGGAGCCGGGCTGGGAGGGAGCATTGGTGTGTTTTTTTTTTGTTTTTCGGTGTCGACGATGCTCGAAAGCGCTGCCCGGGCAGCCCAGGTATTGCGTTGATTGACGGAAGGAGAACGTTTAGGCGGTGGGTACGAGAACATCTCACCCACCGGCGCCGAGCCCGCAGGGAGTGATGGACGACGCGTAAATGCGGAAAAAAGCTCCGAGCGGCGGAAGGGGTTGTTGACCGGGATAGAGGGTGCCGCAGAGGCAGGGGAAGATGTGGGTGCTGAGGTAGGGGATTCGTTTGTAGTAGCGGGGAAGTTCCAGCCGCCGACATTGACGGTAGGTCCCGCGACAACAGCCTCGGCAGCTGGAGACGGAGACGGAGACGGGAGTCGGAGACGGCGGTAAATTATTTGAGTTTGAAAACAGCTCAAAACGTCAAGGCTACAGAAGATAAGCCAAGAAACAGAAAAGGAACGTGAGTGATATCATGCGTGCAGTCCGATGTGAACGATCAAGAGGTCTCGCAACGATCTGACTTCCGCGTTACTTACTTTTTTAGGACACCGCAAGTTCCGCAACTTCCAAACCGGCCGCATGTGGTATCTGAACAAGATTTAGAGTCAAAGAAACAAACCTGACGCGATACAGAAGGAGATCAGCGGATTTGAGTCTAGAATCGTACATAGAAACAGACGGAATTAGCAAGTTTGCCATAAGTTTGGAGTTAAACACGCTCATATACTTATACAGAAACACGAGAAAATCGCGTCTAAAGTTGCTTCACCCCCCCGTATTGACGCGTCCTGCTGGTCTCTTTGCTTTGCTCACCTATTCTATCCTCCATCGGTCTCATTCTACGCGCGCCATGGCTCCCCCTTCCAAAACCTCGCTTGAAGAAAAAGAGCTAATGCTCGTGTATATGCCGGACTTCATCCAACGCAAGGCCGAGAAGAAGCTCAGCATCTTCTGGCCGCTGTTCTTCAAGGCGTATCTGGCGAAATTTTCCCAGCACGCGCGTCTTGGACTTCCTATTCTGCCGTGTTCGACGCGTATTAATTTTTTTAATCGCGCCAGCAACTCGTCACCTGGTTTCGAAACAACCACCACAAGCTCAACTCATCCAAAAACGCCACTGCTATTGCTTCCCTTCTCGCTCGCATTCTCAAGCTCGGACCAGCTAGACGACAACGCCCTCATCAACCTGTGGAGATTTTCCAGAAACGCAATCCCGAGTTGATAAAAGCTACGTTGGACGCTGCTGGTTACGACTTCTTGAACCGCAAGAACGACGACGACGACGATGGCGATTGGACGGACGAGTCTGAAGACTCACCCGCTGCGCGCGCGAAACGTGCGAAGTCTCAACGCATGCGCCTGCGCACTCGTGTTGTTCGAGGTCTGTGGAACGAGGCGTCGGCAGAGGAGCGGGAGGCGGTGGCGAAGGAGCTTCAGGAGGAGAAGTTGAGACTGGTAGAGGAGGCACTGGCACATGAAGAAGCCCAGAAGTCGTACCAGACGCCAGCCCAGCGACAAGAGTAAGTTCCTTCAAGTTCTTGCGATTTTTCGACTCAGAGCCAATTTAATTTGCAGGGGGATTGACGCGCTGGAGACATTGTTCACCGCAGTACACAAGGCTATCTTCCACGCGATGGGTTGGGTTGGATTCACGAGCTGGGGCGGTCCAAACCCAAGGATGAACGGCGACTTGACTTTGAAGGTGTAAGTTGATATGGATGTCACGATGTGGTCTCACGCTCACCTTTTCTTCTCAGTGACCGCCCAAGGGTTTAAGGGCTATAGCACTATAGCCCTATAGCAGGCCTTAATTGAGGGCTTTAGCGTTTGCCGGAAAATCCGAAGCCCTAGAGGAGGGCTATAAAGTTACCCGGGCCCCTGGTCGCGCCCATCGAGGTCGATGTAGTGCGGTTCTGGGTTGCTGAGTCCGTCATAAACGAAAAAATCGTAGTCTGACCTAAGTGACAGGTGCCACAGTGGGAAAAATCGGTCATTCCGAGGCTTTTCTGGGTGCCGAAAACGTGTTTTCCCGGCCGAGGGATTTCCCCTTGGAGAAGGGAAAACAATGACCCACCGTGGGAATCTGGACCGTTTTGCCATCACCCTCGGAATGGAGAAGTTCCCGGAGAAGTTCCCGAATGGAGAAGTTCCCTGAATTGTTGACCCAGTGACAGTTCACGTGCACGTGATCTGGCCGCGGGCGGCGGCGGTGAATCTAGAAGTAGCGCGTATGACGGTATGAGTATCACGGATGGCGATGGCCATGCGAGCTGATACTAAGCACCACCGTCTGGAGGTTGGATACCCAATGGATTGAGGTCTTTATCTCGGAGTTACACAGTGCTTTGGACGGGAATGGCCGATTTTGGCGTGTTTGTGCCGACGGAGAAATTCTGGATATTGGACCGCCGTGGACCCGTGTCGGACTTCATATTGGACCGCGAGACCTCGTTCGGACCCTGGCCAACTGGATCGGACGTCTTTGAGCCGCACCTGGCGCAAAATCGACCCCACAGCATGCTTGCCCCCACTGAGCTGACAACGGTTACTTGCGTCGGATGGACCTCCAGAACGATGGGCACGGATACCCCTCACATCGGGCATGCTACTGGCCACCTTGGATCCGAGCCTCGCCCTCTCAGCCCACTCTGCTCGTCGACGGACGATGCTTCGCTGGCATCCTGCACGACTTTCGGACAAGTCGGGTATCTTTCCGGTAACCTCCGCATGGCAACCGCTAATTCCGGTCCGATATCTCCGCTCCCGTTATCGCTCTTGCTTTGCACCTTTATCTACTACGCTTGGGTCTACTATTGCGTCTCAAGGAACCCGAACCTACAGAATTGGGCCAGGATCAATCAACCCTCCCCCCCTCACTCATGTGCTGGTCTCCCTGGATCAGGACCCGCGTTTTATGGACCGACTTTCGCTCCTGGTGTGCCAAATTTAGGATCTGCGCCGGCACGGTGTGTGCCGACCTCAACGAATAGTGGTGGAACCCCAGGACCGACAGGAGCACTATCCACCGGAGGCCGAGCCGACTTTGGAATTGGAAGAAACTCAAGTGGGCAACGCGCTCACGACCTTGGGCAGAACGAAACCACTGGTACCGCGGCCGTCAACATACAACCCTCTCACGCTGCATCGGAAATCGGTAATCGTGATGTTAAAATTATGTACTGGAATATACACCACCATTTCACGCTGAAATTAACAAGCCCGGAGTTTCACCGCCTTCTCGCGCCGTATGACATCATGTTTTTTGCGGAAACGGACATGCTACCTGGCGAAGAGGACCCCGCGGACGTTCCGAATGGTTTCTCGCTCATTTCCTTGCCTCGAATGACATCATGTTTTTTGCGGAAACGGACATGCTACCTGGCGAAGAGGACCCCCGCGGACGTTCCGAATGGTTTCTCGCTCATTTCCTTGCCTCGAAAACCCAGGCTTCAAACCGAACGCCGTGGTGGCGGAATTGCACTTCTGATTCGCGATGATATTGATTTCACTAAGTCTCGCCTGAGCTCGCCTGATATTTTGGTTCTGGATTTAGGTTCGATGTGGCTTGTTGGCGCATATATTCCTCCGGAAACATCTCGATGGCAAGGTTGGACCGACGTTGAGCCAATTCAACAACTTTGGGAAACAATGGCAGTCTGTAGTCCTAGCGCTGAGAAACCCGTTCTGCTTCTCACCGATATAAATGGTCGAACGGGATCACAACAAGTCATTAATTTCACCCAATCTTGGCCGAGGCACTCTTCTGACGCCACGGAAAATACTCGTGGTCGGGCAATTCTGAATGAGTGCGACAAGCTTGGACTTTGCATTCTAAACGGTACCTCTTTGGAAACTGCTTCTCCCGGTCGGTATACTTCTCACCAACCTGCTGGCCAATCAACCATTGATTACGCGTTTGTTTCGAACTCCTTATTGCCTCTGGTTCGTAGCTTTCATGTCGAACAACCGACAGCGGACCCAAAAGATGACTGGGCCGATCACACTCGCATTTGCGTAACGTTGGATGGCCGTGCTATCTCGCGCTCGACAACGGCTTCTCTCTGCCGACCCCATTCTGCTCCCGACTTCGCTGGTCAAGATGAAATTGATAGGCTATACAGAGAAACATTGGACTCACGAGAAACTTCACAACAGGCGCTGCATTCCTTATACGGCCCAATACTCGCGGAATCTCCGCCTATCCATGTATACGTCGAAGGGACAGCCCCTGGCAAAATACGAACGAAATCGGCCGGCGCTGGAATCTGCTTTGGAATGGGATCATCTTTAAATACTTGCTTCAAAGTTCCTGGTCCGGGAAAACCGACTGCAGATCGAGGCCGAATCTATGCTATTCATGAAGCAATTCGAAATGTTGATTCCGACAAAACTCTGGTGGTCTTTTGTACTTCAAGAATGATTATCCGCCAGCTTTGTTACGCTGCCGCAAAGAAAATGGCAATTGGCTGGCCTGGTTCAAACGGCGACTTGTTTCGAGACACTGTTGCATTACTAGCGAAGCGCCATGGCTCGACGACGTTTGTGTTCATTGATTCCAAAACCCCAAACGGTTTAAAAAAGGAGGCTTATTCACTTGCTAAGGCGGCGCTTCAGGTACCGGAATCAGCTACTTCATTCGAGCCTATTGCACAGGACCCGTTACCGTCTTCAAATTTGCCTGGCTCTGTGCCGATTTCAAACAGGTGCAAGGTTACCACCGACTTGGAGGAGACTTCGCCCGACCGACCTAAACCGTGGAAAAATTGGGACGATTACCCGGCGGAGAACACACAGTCGGAAAGTCACCGTGGCCGCGCTAAGGTTCATGAATTGCAAGCAGGTCTTCGTGCGGAGCTTTTAGCCTGCAAAAATATCAAGGAATTCTGGGATTTTGTACGAAGACGCACGGATCCTCGCCCCAGGAAGGCCAAGGTATCGCTGGAAGATCTTTCTGAAGAGTTCAAAAATCGCTTGAATTATCCGCCGGAGGTCCCCGCAACGTTCAACTCGGACCAGCTGGCTTTTAACGCACGTATGGCCCAGGAGCTGAAGGGAAACTTGGCTGATAATTCGCCGCGCAAATCTTATACCCGGGAGATCAGTCTGGACGAGATAGAATGGATGAAGAAACACATCACAGAGCATGGACTGGACACGGCTATCGGAGTCGACGGTTTCTCTTACCAAGACTGCCTCCAAATTCCGAACGAAAAACTGCTGGAATTCTTTCGGTTCTGCCTTCAAAATCAAGAAATTCCGAAGCAATGGCTGATCTCCCTGCTCATCGGCATCTTGAAGAAAGACAAGGACCCTACGGACCCAAAGGGCTATCGTCTGATTGCGTTGGAATGTTGCATGTTGAAAATGTTGACACTGATCATCGACCGACGTCTTCGCGAAGGGGCGGAAGACATTGGTGCAATTCCACCCTCTCAGAATGGATTTCAGGCGCATCTACGGACGAATGACAGCGCCTTTGTTCTGCTATGTATGATCGATAAGGCAGATTCAATGGAAAAACCTTTGTACGTCGGATATCTCGATCTTAAGAATGCTTTTCCAGGGACGGATCGTCCGAGTTTATGGACCAAACTCGGAAGACTCGGTATTGCCGGACCAATGATCGAATGGTTGAAGTGCCTTTACGACCGCATACGATATATTGTTCGATTGGACGGCCAATATGGTTCTCACTTCGAATCTCTCCTGGGAATTTTGACTGGAGACCCCGGATCTCCGCACCTGTGGAACCTTTTCATGGCCGATTTCATTTTGAGTGTCCATCCTGATGATATTCAACTTAATGGCGTGCCCACAAATCAAGTTGAACATGCCGACGATGTTATGACCGCCTCCACGTCGCCACCAGGCTTTCAGCTTCATCTCAATGAATCTCAAAATTGGGCAGACAATAATGGATGCGAGGTTTCAATCCCAAAATCACTCTGCCAAGTTTACGGACGTCGTCAAAAATTTAATCCTATCTTTCACATGGCTGGGAAACCGATTGAACAGGTGCAGAAAGCGCGCTATCTCGGCATCTGGTTTGAAACAGGCTGTAAATTCATGTGGCGCGAGCAGTATATCTTGAAGGCTAAGAAAGCATCGAAGGTTGCGAGTACGATTCTCGGACTCCATCGTTTTGTTGGCTCGATGCCGGTATGGGATTTGCGAACACTCTATATGGCTCGCGTGGACCCATACCTTACGGCTGGGTGCGAAGTCTGTCTAGATATTGAGGCTAAAAGTCTGCAGCTTCTTGAGAAGGTCCAACTCAAATTTTTGCGCCAAATGCTCGGCATTGGCTCGCGCTCAATGAAGGCTGTCCTATTTTCCGAAACGGGGATTTGGCCGATTCGTTACCGCCGCATCTATCTTGCCCTCAAAAATCTGTGCTACTGGGTTCAACTGGATGAAGATCGGCCGGCATGGAACGCGCTGCAAGAATCTATCAATCTCGCTCGTCAGCGGAATATTTCTTGGATAAATGACTTGCGCATAGTCCTTTCAAAACTGTACATCCCCGTGACACTGGATATCTCTAGTCCTTTGGAGGTTTCCACAGTGAAAGAAGCCATGAATAAGGTCAAGCTCTCGATGGAGGCATGGATTGACCATGAAATTACGAATTCTTCACGAACGAAAGACATCTTGGCTGGCAGGCTCGAAATGGATAAGGATACGGGAAAGCTGATTAAAAAGTCCTTGGATTTTCGGCACTACTTGCGTGTCAAAACACCTAGCCATCGACTGGCCCTCACGCGCATTGTGCTATCCAGCCACAGTCTCGCCGTGGAACGCCGCAGGTGGAAGGAACGAGGGAAGGACATTGTCCCAAGGGAATGGCGCAAATGTCGATTTTGCCTCGAGGCCGTGGAGGACGAAGCTCACGCCATGTTCATTTGTCCTCATCCGGACCTCATGCAAGTTCGCGAGGAATTTCTCACCGGATTGTATGCGACCGTACCGGATTTTCAACGCTTTTACCGATATAATGAACTTCTACCGCGCCGTGCTCGCGAAAAGGGAAGTCACACCGATTCTGGCGAAATTGGCCTTCAAAACCCTTCAAATTTATGACGCAGTGCCTATGTTACTGGTTTATCCGCCACCGTCGACTGCGTAGGGTCGCAACTTACCACCCTAAAGTCCTTGGGCTCGCTTTGGCGAGTGGTGTGCATGCGTCGGCAAAGGGAAAGACGTTCAATTGGGTCAGGTTACTGGTGGATGCTGGGGATTTATACCTGGTGGGGAGAGAACTCCCCCTGGGTCCTACGGGTTTTAACCAGAGGTCCTGCCATACAAGCGGCCGGCCAGTTCCCTGATTGCGTTGCGCGATTGACCCCCTGGAAAGACGTTGTGCTCGGTTGACATCTTGTAGAGTTCTGTGAGGATAACCACCCGTACAGTACTACATGTATGTCTTCCGTAAACTCGCAGTTCAGACTGTGGACCGCGCGAGTATAATACATCCCCCCCCCCCCCCCCCCCCCCCCCCCCCCCCCCCCCCCCCCCCCTAATGTTCGACCCATCATGCGGGTACCATATCAGAAGCCCCATACTCTCAAATTGTGAGGGAAATTGGGAATCAAAGATTTTCCAAAAAAAGGAAGTTTTCTGTAAGTAGAGTTGACAAGGGTTCATGTTGTACCCGGGCTTATATTCAGCAACTTAATGTACCATGTCGTCTGAAGAGGTGTTATAACATAGTACGTTCATTAATCATTTGTCCGAGCAGAGACTCCAAATTGAACTATTGAACAGTTGTATATTTCTCAGCATTATCTTATAACAAAATTGCACGCCACGCAATGTGCATACACTAAGGCTCCAACCATTTCCGTTTGTAAACGTTTATACACGGTTATAATCGTTTTCGTTTCCGTTTTACAGCAGTTTGCAGATGTAATGACACCACGTTGCATCACATGTAAAGAAAGCACGAAAAACACGTCTTCTTGTATCGTCTCGTTCTTGCTCGTTTCTTGCCCAATCTCGACTATTCTTGTATGTATGAGGTCGCCTTAATCTGAGCCTCAAGACGCTGGTACTTTATTGGCAAAATTCCGACTTTCAATTTGGCAGACATCCACTTGACATCCAGCTTCTCCAACATTGTCGCGCTCGGCGCGATTCTGGACGGAATCGCCCATGTGTAGGCGCACTTGGAAGGCATTTTTGGTCGCTCTTGGCATATGTGCAAGTTTAAATTGTGGCTGCCGGGTGTATATAACAACTTATCAGAATAATTTGTTTGGGACCATTTGATCTTACTCCATCTGCATAGCAGCGTTATGCACACAGAATGAGTCTTGAGATCTCCAGAAAATAGTCATCTGGCATGCTTAGCATTGTATGTGTGGTACAAAGTGGTTAATAGTAAGTAAGCCACGCAGACTCCAGTGGCAAACGAGCAAAAAAATAGAATACGCCACAGCGAAATTTGGCGAAAAATTAGCATCCTTTCCTTTTGAGGACGCACCCCACTGGTGCTATACACCGCACGGCAGAGAATTGTTACGCGCCTGAGAAGGAATAAAACCAGAGAACAAAACTGTGATCACGGTGGAAGTAGAGAAGAGACACGAGAACAATAAGTTATCCAACCGGAATCCGCGCTACAAATGCATATAGATTGAAAGCGACTAGAACTGCCTTCCTAACGCGCGTACACACGAGGCATTTTCTCCAGAATTGCGTCCAAGACGGCGATGACGATGACGAGCAAGGTGGATGTCGGCCAAAATGAAGTCAGGATTTCGGCGATAAAAGATAGTCGTTTTGAAGCCCGGATTACGGCGAGTCCTCCGATACCAAAATCATGCTATTTGTCGTCGAAACGAGAGAGATACGAAGGAGAGAAGAAGACGTGTTTTTTGTGCTTTCTTCTCATGTGATGCGACGTGGTGTCATTACATCTGCAAACTGCTGTATTTGCCAGGGTGCGGAAACAGTTTATAAACAGTTTACATGCTGGGGGTAATTAGCAGTGTTCCACCGCAGTAAATGAGGTCAGAAAAAGGGAGTTTATATCACAGCACCCTTAAGAATGCCCTCAGAATGCTTTCTCTGTGATACCTGACGTTGCAGGCCTCAGCCGTTTGCGTTGTGGTAGAGGTTCCAGATAAGGAAATACCCCGCTTGGTCCCGCGAGCAGCCAATCAGAACGCTGAAGATCAGAGCGTTCCCAAGCATTGATGGCATTGATCATGGACTGGACAAGACGTGTTACGGGTGCTTTCTTTACATAAAATTACCAGGAGTGTCATTGCATCTGCAACCCCAACTCCTTCAACAGTGAAATGGAAGCCTAAGTCAAAAGAGTATTGGAGACAATGAGGGTGGGTAAACGGCAGATCCACATTATGAAATCGAATTCAATCAGCATCAAACTCAAGCCCATCAATGGTTTTCCTCAAATAGATGGCAGCTGGGTGGAAGCTCCTGCAGATAGACAGAGAATCTTGAGAGGTAAAAGCCATTTCATTATAGTCATCTCTCATGGCTTGTACCACGCGTTCCGATTCTGGATCAGTCCTGTTGAATGTATCAGAGAAAACGTCATGTCTCAATCAAAACTGAACAGTCCCACCATTTGGCTGTCGCAGACTCGCGAGTTCCCTCAACTCTATCCCAGATGATGACGGCTGGACGGCTAATGTCCGCAACAATTTGTCTAATAGGAATGTTGGGTGAAACAGAGACGACTATACTCTCGGAGGTGACACGGAGAAATCCTTTGGGGTCAGCGATGACTGAAATGCCATACGCATTAAGAAGCTCCTTATCGACCTCCATCAGCAATACCTGGGCCCGCTACGTAGTCCTATGGAGCGCACTGTAGCACCTGTAGTCGTCGTAGTAACTGTAGAAAGGTACCCGTGTTGATAGACGTCTGTAGAAACGGCTAAATTTACGTAGGCTTCCATAGAAACCCTGTAGGACACTGTAGTTTTGCTGGAGCTTCCTGTAGTTTTTGCGCCGCCGCCATACTAGAAAAAAAGGGATTTTCCACAGCTCAATCGCTCAATTGCAGGGCAAAGTATGCGGGACAAAGTGAATATATTGCTACTACGGTGTACAGATACATGGTATTTAACGGGAACAGGAACACTTGGCTAGTATGGTGTCGGAACGAAGCAATGCACCAGCACATACACACCTAGGCGACTTGATACCAGCGGACAACAGCCCGACAAAACGACCCATCCCAGACGAGGCAGACGGAGCCTACGCGGGAATCGGCTGTGGCGCGTCCGTTAGAGCTGCAAGGGGATGGATGGTGGCGACACCCGAACGAGAGATGCGGCTCTTGAGCTGAGCAAAGGGAGCTTCCACAGTGCAAGGGCTGCGTATTTACAATTAATATACAAGAAAATACAACGCAAATGGGACGCACCGTGGAAACCTCGAGCCTAACACCAGTATACGACGCTCACTGCAGACGTGCGACATATTCAGCTAAATGTAGGTGAACAAACAAAGCTATAAACATACCAGAACAGGTTGCAGATGTCAAACTGAGATCTATGAAGTTGAGATGAGCAACGTAGGTGGTCAGAAGTTGTAGCTGGAAACCCAATGCAGCGAAGGAGCTTACCGGTTTTGAGCGGCCTATCCGCCAAACATTCAGACCACCACACGGCGAGGAGAATACTTGAGAAGATGGAGAAAGAATAGGATATTACAGACACGCACCGTCTGAAGCTTTGTCTAGAGGAAACCCGAGGCAATTCGCGCCTACTACTCGTAGTAAACCACACGAAGAACCTGAGGGGATTTCAGAAAACGTAGACGATAGATTGAAGAGATAACTACCCATAGAGAGTGACGGAGCCACCCACTCTGACCCCCGCCAATGATCTTGTTCACCACCGATGCGTCGGATTGAGATAGTGAGCGCGACGATGTCGAGGAAGTAGTTGACAGTGAGAAGAAACCATATAGGAAGGAGGACTTGTAGGGACCAGGGTCAACGGGAATGCTGAGCAGCGAAGAGGACGAGGGAGGACGACATTGAGTGGGGGATGGTGGAAGGAGAAGAGAAGGGAGTGCAAATATTTGTTCCGAACCAAAGTGACCAAGTCAGGTGGTCGTGACTTGTCACTGATCTGCGGACTTAGACAAATTTTCTTTAAACCAGACTCCCGAGTCCGCACATATTCCGATTCTCACCGTGCAGTCCATCGCCGCCATCCTTCCGCCCCATCCTCGACGTCAACCACCCACGACTACCGGTGCCAGTGACCCAGTGACAGCTCTCGTCTTACCCCCCGCTTTTGAAGATGTCAAGAAGGCCGTGAAGAGGACACTGTCGGCTCCTTCAAGTCCTCCCATCCACCCGCGCTCTCCTCCTCCTTCCTCCTCGTCAACACCGCCTCAAGACGATTCCAACGCCTTTTCTTCACTCATTCGATGCCCACCGGCTTGCGTCAAGCGCTTGACGTCACCACCCACCTCGACTCTCCCTCTCGCCCGCCTTTCCATGCGCGCCGACCATTCCATCCCCAACACCCCCAAGATGATCTCCCACACCGACATCCCCACCCGCCGACGCTCCTTCCCATTCGCCTGCTTCCCCCGCCTTCACTCCCACACGCCTCAATCCGCTGTTTCGCTCGAGACCCCGCCGCCACGCATCATTCTCACCTTCCCACCACCACTTCCACTGGACGACGCGTCATTACCGGCCTCGTCGACGACGAAAGTGCGTCCCTGCCCACGTCTTTATTCTCTCTGCTGACAACATCTTTTAGCGGATTTGTGTCACCTGCACATTCTCTCCTCCTTTCCGCAACATAACATCCTCTCCGCCACATCACGCCGTCTCTCTGCACCCCTCGCCGACTCGAGCCGACGACCTACCCTTCGCCCCGCCGCTGCTGCCCTCGTTTCGCCGCTGACGCAGACGCCTACCCCCCATTTACAGAGAAGTACATACATACGTGCGTGCCGCCCTTCCTTCGTCTGTTCGCGCTCTACTAACAATACTCTCCTCCCCGCCTCCCCTCACCTCTCACCTTCGCCGCCGCCCGAACCCCCTCGCCCCTCCGCATCCCGACGTCGATTTCTTCGACACGCACGCACGCTGCGTCGAAAAGGCAGCGCCGAATCTTTTCCTGGAGCTCCACCGACGCTGCCACGGCAAGACCTCTCGTATCGCCTCGTCCCGCCGCCTCGTTGCCCTCCTGCGCCGCATCCCGCACTCTTTGAAGCAGTGACCGCGCCGCCGGCGCAGAACGTCTCCGCGACTCGTTTGACCGCGTAGGCGGAACTGCGAAAGGTCAGTTCTTTGTTGCTTGAAGCGATGAGAATGAATACTTACCCGGACAACAAATCAGACGCAAATTTCTCGCCGGCTGCGCTTGGATCCGTCTGAACGCGACCCCGGAACTGCAAGATGAAGTCAGGCTGTGGAACGAGGTAAGTACATCGGATACACGCGCCCATGTTTTGTAGCTACCTTGAAATAAACCAATGTTTTTTGTACTGTGAAAAATGGAAAGCCTGAGTTTAAGTTGGTGTTTGTTAAATGAAACAAAACAAATGAAGGAGACGGATAAAACTTTACGATTAAAGGACTAACTTAAGTAAAGAGCATGCACTGAGTCGAATCGAGCAGGAATGAACGTGCTTTTGAGGACTCGTCAAATAAGATGACCTTGAAAAAATACACTCACCTTGGACTTCGGTACAGGTCCTTGCCGCTATTATATGCTACACGGAAGAACGGAGCCATGAAGCCGCCAGTCTATAGACCACTACATATTCCGGCGACTGCTACGGAGAACTACACGGCCGCCCCATTTCTACTGACTTCTACAGAGACCTACGCAGAAGCCGCGGATCTACACACGGCTACGTAACTCGGCCTGGATCTACAGCCACTACCGGCTTCTACGGCAAAAACCAGGGATTGCTGATGTCAGAGTATGCCGGATCTTGAGCGTAAACCTCGATCCTCGATTTCTCCCGAGATTCCAGCATGTTTTTGATCGCAATGATGAGTGCATGTTGCCTGACCGACCGGAGCGCAAAATCTGGGTCGGACTCTTCGGAAACAAAGCTTGGAGTTCCGCATGCAAACGCCACAATCCTCCTAATCTTGCACGAGCCCGTCATTGATTTCTCCCGAGATTCCAGCATGTTTTTGATCGCAATGATGAGTGCATGTTGCCTGACCGACCGGAGCGCAAAATCTGGGTCGGACTCTTCGGAAACAAAGCTTGGAGTTCCGCATGCAAACGCCACAATCCTCCTAATCTTGCACGAGCCCGTCCATTTCGTGTAGGTTCACAATCATCTGAGAGAATTGGCTATCCTGGCTGGACGCTTCCAGTTCCCGTTCGAGTCTCGCATGTGCCTGTCCAAACTCCAGAGACTTCCAGGATTGAAAGGGTGCTCCGGTCAGCATGTCACGGGCCACGTAGTTCTGTGCAAGCTGGTAGGGAATAAAGACCACTCTTTCGCCATCTGCAAATCTCCCCTCCACTTTGATTGTCTGTAGTGAGTGGTAATGCAAATACGGCGGATCGCTGTGGTTAGAGATGAGACCCTTTGCAGGCGGGCATACCTACAAATAACTTACATGACCATTTCACAATTAGGTGGAGCCTCCATGGAACCTCTACATCCTGTCCGCAAGTCGAATACGACTGAGAACGGTTGTCCTCCTCGCGGCGATGGTCACAGTCTGGCTTGTGGTTTCGTTGAACTCAATACTGTCCAGCTGCTTGATGATTGCATGTAGATCTGGCCGGTTGAAAAGGGCTTCCTTGCTCCATGCAGAGGCAGTCGAGCTCCAATCCCCTCCGTTGTGTTCCTCAGCAATAGTCCAGCTTGGCGGGGCTGGAAGACGCGGGGCGAAGGATTCCCTGAGGGAAGACGGGAATCACAGAAAATGCGTCCATCGTCAAGGGAAGTACTGTAGTATTTCGTTCAATTCGTAAGCCGGTTTTGAGTGTGACACCCCTTACGAATTTGCTCTTTCGTAAGGGGGCTTGGGACACTATGACTTACGAAAAATGTTCGTTTTTTTGCCCCTTTTTAGGGCCTAAAATCGACCAAATTTCGTGTCACAAGGGGAAACCTTTCGTAGAGCTCCTTTGTGACGCTGTGACTTACATACGAAAATTTTCGTAGGATTTCGGGTCTGTGACCTGTGACCCTACGAATTGAACGGGTTCACAGGTCTGTTGCTTTAGTGCCCGATTGGCTCAAATCGTCGCTCCTTCAGTTCATTTCAGCCAATTTTGGCAGCCAATTCAAGTTGAAATCAAAATACAGTCGTCACTGTCATAACCCATAGCCCTCGAGGCTCGGGATACACCTCAGGGTATGGGTTATCACAGTGTATGGCTTTCAAAGGGGATCAGAGGCAGTGTTAGGTCACGTTTTCCGTGAGATATTACTATATATGGGGCGCGGGAACACTTGCCTCATCCATGGTCGTGCATATGAAACAGTGGTAAAATGGCCCATCAACCTCGGATTTGGCGTAAATATGGGTGATTTCGGTGCATCTTACAGGTAAAATCAAGGTAAAATCATCCCAAACCATGCCGGTTGAAGGGCCCCGATATAGAAATTTCATGGGTTATGACCTTCGCAGAAGGTATGGATTATGGGGTATGAGAGAGTTATGGGTTATGGCCTCCATTTCACTGCAAACCAACTTGGTGGGGCCAAAAAAGTATGGGTTACAGCAGAGTATGGGTTATCAGAGGTATGGGTTAGGACAGTGACGACTGTATATACAATTTTTGAGCTTGCGCAGAGCATTACTGGTCCCATCAGTCCCTAACCCAGAGGCTGGGCACAAAATCAACACAAGACCGGCTGCAAGACCGCCTGCTCTCGAGTATGTCTAGGGTTCGAAGTATGAATGGTACAATGGTATCTATCTAGGTTCAAGCTGTGCGTATCCGTCGCAACGAGGCAATGCGCAACCTGTGCATTACTACGACACGGTAACGTGACCGTAGTCGGCTTGCATAAAGAAGCCCTGCATCCCTGCAGACAGTTGTTTTGTATTGAAAACCGATCCTACACTGGAACAGGCCACAGCTGCTAACAGCATCTTGGTCACTCATCAATATGAATGCTGTTTCGACCGTCCAGAGGTCATGAAAGCCTACAAAGAGCAATCAATTATCGAGACCCCCGATTGCACGCGCATATCGGCGAAGGCCTCTCTCAATAACTTGAATAGGCCTTGTGCGGAAGTTGAGGATGTTCACGTTTGTGATCAAATAACGCTGCCCGTGATAGTCGCTCACCACAAAAAACCCGTTTCCAGCTTTTTATAACCTCGGATGCCGCCTATATAGAACGGCACAGGGAGTTTGAGAGAACTGAGAAGGAAGAACATCTCAGCAATCTTCAATCGCGGGTTGCAGAGCTGCGGGGGTATGGACATCTTTGAATTCATAAATGCGCCCGCTTCCTTGTTTCTCCGCCACCCGACGTCAACGACACGAATATGGAGGATCCCACCTCCAATTTCAGAGAAGACTTCCACCGCCTAGAAGGTGAAAGGCGACGAGAGGAGATGATCATGAGTGGTCAGGAGATGATGGATCGTCTGGGTTTTTACCTTGCCAAAAGCGGCAAAGAAAGAGGCACTATGTCTTGCGAAACCGCAAATTCCAGCAGCTGGCGTTTCTTCGTCATCGGTAGAGTTAGAAATCATGTTTTCGTTTGCATATCAGAACATAGGAATCATACCCTGACCTTCCTTCCGGCTCATCATCATTTATCGACCCAGACTCTTGCATGTGGCCTGCGCGTCCAAGGTTGGAGGACCTCCTCGGTATCCTTGTTGAGGGTTTTCAGTCGGTTCAACCACGTCCGCTGCCACCGAGTTTGGAAGCGGAGTTCAAACAACATCTATTCTATCTAGCATCCGCCGTCAACTCCACCGCCACGAGCTTTCAGCAAGCTTTCTCTTCTCTGTACCACAGGCAAAAGACCTTCTGGCTCCCATCCTCTTCTCTTTATTTCGCATCGGTCTCTTCAAGCTCGTCCCATACGCCGGCCAGTCGCCGATTTTTTTACTGGGACCCGCTGCTCCTCGTGTTCAATGGTATAGCCTGTACCATTTGCAACTGCCCCCTGTCCAGTCTAGGGCCTATCCGCTCAGGTCCTATCATGGTGTACGACTTTACCGGCCCATTCTACATTATCGGCTGCTCCTACATCTGTACCAACAGTCACTCGTATGCTAGCACAGAACATGCTGTGTTTTGCACCCTTCCCGAGAAACTCCAGCAGGAGTTTCCCGCGCATCTTCTGGCTTCCGACGTCGGGACTGAAGCGGATATTTGGAGGTGGAAAGCTCGCGGCGTGTCCCGCGCAGTCTGGAATTTGGCAGCAGGAGCTAGAAATATAGGAGTTGAGCAAAGGACCGTCCTCAAGCTCGTGACCGGGACCACTTGACGGATGCGCGAGCAGCTGCAGGCACCCCTTCTCAAGGATAAAATTTCCAGATGATAATACGTAGAGTGTATTCGAAGTCGTTTTCAAATTCTAAATTTCAACGCGAGATTTTCAGAGTTTTTAGAGCCTGTTCGGATGCACAATTCGAATTGTATTGCTATTGTTCTTCTTTTTGCAGTAATCGAATTGTTGACGAATTGTGTCACCAAAGTTGTCACCTGTCACCTGAGAGCCGACTGTGTGACACACGTTCTCTGCTCTAGATAAGAGCACTTTGTATGGGTGAAACGTAACGCGTAACGCCCGTCGCCCGCCCTGTTTCGTTTCAACGGTAACGCATAACGGTCGGGTGGTTTCCGGAATCCCTGAGGACTGCGTGACATACAAAGATGTCGAATTATCATGTTTGTGGCTGTAAAATCTAGCTGAATCTACTGCTATAACTTGGCTATAACCCTCCTCCTCCTCACTGCACTCAATCACTCTTTACAATCTTCGTCAAGATAGAACCGGTACGGTGCATCGGAGACCACGGGCAAGGTGCTGGGAAGGTGTACCAGAAGCTGGCCGAGGTAGTTTAACTAGTCGCTCGAAGAGGGCTTGTGGTGGACCCGTCGCTGGTTTAGGCGTCTGAGCGTGCGCCACGGCGCAGTGTTCATGAAAAAGAAAAAAAAAAAAAAGATGTATTACGGAGCCCGTAACAGGAGAAATGCAATCAAAAGGGCTATGGATACAAAGAAAGCATAAACGAGAGCTAAAAATTGCCCAGAATCCGTTCAACGTTTGGAAATAGAGGCTGTTTCTGGTTTCCATGCGTAGCGTTTCCAGTCACGCTCGAGGGTCGGTTTCACCCATACGAAGTGCTACAGTACATGTGCGGATTTCTAAACATGATGCATTAGAAGAATGAGTGTAGGGCACCATTGTCGGAAAAACAGTGGATTGCTTCGAACGGCTTATAACTGATTAGGACCTTTGAGAACCTTGGGACGGCTTAGAACCGGTGGGCCGTGGCGGGGTGGCTTATAATCAACTCCAAGCCGTTCGAATCCGCTCAATTTCAACCTTGCCCAATATGAGGCTTGAGGTACGCTATTCGGCAGAAGAATCATTAGATTTACCTGAAATTTCATGCGCAAAACGCTCAAGCTCAAACGAGACCCGCCCTAAGTGATTACGGCAGGATGACGACAGCGCCCCACAAAGGTGCTGCGGAGCGCCAAACACAACCACCACCCTTCTCTCTTCCTACCACCACCTCCCCAAGTCCTTTTGCAAGTCGGCTTCGTTCCTACCCTCCTCTTATCGTTGAATCCACCGCTTATTAGCTTACTTTGGCCGACGGCTCCGCCTCAATGATCATATCTCCAGGAAAACAAGATTCTACTTAAGTCTTTCTGAATTTCAAGGCGCCGAAGGCAACCGGCAACGGGCAATTGGGTCTGTTGGGCTCGGTATGTGGTGCAGCAGCCTGTGGGGGGACCAGCACCTTCGGTGTTGGGAGGAAACCTGTTCATGGTGCGTCGTGTCCTCGCTGTTCTTCCGTAGTTCTCTCCACTTATGTAGCGAGCCAGCTTCTCGTGAACGGTTCGATATTGACACCGAGTCGACAATGTGGAACTGTATTCCTGCCTACTCTCAGGTGAGTCAGTCATATCTCAATGTTTCGCGCCCGAGCAGCGCTCTGGGCGGTGCTTCATCTCTTCAAGTTCATTTCATGTTGTGTTCGCGGTGGTCAATTGGAGTAATTTTTTTTGTTATAATACCACTCAATATATATGTTTCCAAATATCGCCACGTACATGAATTAAGAGCAAACGGGTACCCAAATGCAGGGGCATCGGGTGGGTAGAGGCGGATTAGAACCTTAGCATGGCTTGTAAGTTCGTAATCCGTTGGAGTGAATTAGAAGCCACCAGGTGTCTTAGAGGCCATCATGAGGTTTTAACTGTACATTATAAGAGACACCGAGGCTTAGGGCCTTCGAACACCTTCTAACTACTTCCACGCCGCTCTAAGCAATCTGGGATTTTTCCGACAATATAGACTCTCCCAGGCACTGTGCGAAGTATTTGTCATGAAATTCAAAACAATAATGAGGAATTTCAAGATTCCTGATGTTTTGTCATGAACCACATCATGAAATTCAAGATGCCTTTCATGATGCTCAGAAACCCATTTTTACAATGGTTGTTGAGCATCTGAATTCATGACAAAACATCATGAATTTCATCATGCAAGACTGTCAAATTTTTGCTAAGTCCACTCACCGGGTTGTTGAGTGCCATTATGTACTCAATATTCTACTCACACATCATATACCCCTCCCTAATGTAAAGAGGGGTTGAAGAAGGTGGGTCAGGAATATCTGTAGCGGGCTCCGTAGTCGGACTCCCTTGATGTAGCCACATATATAGTGTGGCAAGCCAGTACGAATAAATCCATCTTAGCCGACTTGGATGTATGCACATGGCCTCATTTCGTAGCGCCAAGCTGAGGTCATGCGTTCGAGTCTCTCTGGAGGTTAGATATTTGTTTTACATTTTTACTCCTTTTCACCGCCAAAAATCATGATGTTGTCGTCATGAATCCACAACAAAACGTCATGAAAATAACGTCATGAATGTTCCCATAACCGTAATGAATTTCGCGATGCACTTTCATGATGTTGCGTCGTGAATTTCAAGAGTGCATCATGAATTTCGTGACAATTCATCGTGAACTTTCTAATGAATTGTCGTGAAAAAACATGAGGAATTTCATGATACTTTGACTGCACAGTGCAAGCATTAGTTTCAGTACCTCGGGAAGAGCGGGATTGAGTCGTGCGCTGCCGAGGTTGTTGAGGGGCGGGAGGTGTGGGGAGGGCATAATTATTGAGGGTCTAAACCGGCTTAGAGGGTATTAAACAGAAAGTCATGTGCATTCTTTTACCTGGAGCACCCGAGACGCGTTTGATTGCGAATGGTTTTGAGTATGGGGAGGTTCTACAGTAGATCAGAAACATAGATTAGTATTGGAAAAAACAGCAACGCACCGTTATCAATATCCATCTGATATTCCTTCGCTCTGCGCTCGTTGAGACGTCTCGCTTGCTGACCTCGAACGCGGGAAGCATTCGGCGGAGGACGTGGAAGAGCATTCTTCTCCTCGTTCTTGACGTTCGCGTTCTCTACGGCGCCGTTGAGCAGCGGATCGCGCGCTAGAAGCCGAAGGAGCTGCTGTGGATTTTTCACTGTTACCACCGAGACAGCCAGTGTTTGGATTGGGAACACGACGGCGGTGCGGGCTCCCTTCTGCGTTGATGCGTATGTCTCTCAAAACTTGGCGCTCAGCTTGATGATGTCGGTGAGGGGTAGAAGGAGGAGTTAGGAGATTCCTAGTTTAGCAGTGAGCACAGATAATACAGAACGCAAAGGACACACATCAAGCTTGAGGTAGATTGGGGGACGAAATTTTGCACGAAGTTGGTTCGGATTCTCACACAAGGTAGAGGTTAGAAAGTAACGATATATTCATCTTCTAGTCTACGGAGCGGCGACGGCGTCAAACGTGCTGAGCTGAGCGGACGGCGGTGGAGTGTGGAGTGTGGAGCAAGAGTTGGTGGCGGTGTCTCGGATGCCAGATGTTTGGCGGCGACCTCCGGCCAGCAAAATCTCACCATCTCAACAGTACGCTCCACTCTGACAGTTAACCAGGACACTTCTTATATAGATATATGAAAACACCTCCGAAAGGTGTCCTACGACTCGAATTGCTTGTATACGTCTGGGTATCCGAGACTACTTGTTGTGCCTACGGCATATGGTAGAAATGAAGCTATCTAATATTTTTACTAACTCATACCATATTCTGTCCCATGATGTAAGCAGACTCGACACAATGACTGAGTGATTGCAGCCCAGTCCTGGCTCGGTCACGGTGTGTGTTGCTGCCCAAAAGAATTGCAAAAAAAAAAATCCAAAAGAGGAAAGAGAAGGAAAGGGAAAGGGAAGAATTTCAAGAATTTTAGAGGTATAAATTTCGCGGCTACGCCGCAACGTTCTCCTCGTGAAATATTGGCTTGGTGCCGGGATGCCGGGGGTGCCGGGGTTGAAGCAGCGGTCAGCAGAATAACATTGTAAGCGCTGATTTGCTCGAATGCAGCGTAAATTCTCCGCAGAGGTTTGGTATTCGAGATATTCTATTAATGTGTTTGTGAGCTCAAATGAGGGTCAATTCCATTCAACAAAAGTGGAAACTAGGACTGTTTTTCAAGTACTTTCATCCTATTGTGACACTTTTTTGCTGAGGATACATTGAGTCTTTCCAGATATGGCAATAATAAGAAACTGTCCTGTTATTGATGCATTGGCAGGGCGTAATATATAACTGAGTGTTCTAAGCAGTACAGAGGTATCATATATTTATCTCTACATTTTATTTCAGGTCAGTCGGTGAAGTATACAGCAAGATTTTGGCCAAAAAGCCACGGCAATTTCTATTTGCCACCACTGTAGTACATGCACGCCTTTTTCTCGTTTTACCAGTTTGCTTACGCACATCCAATTCCTTGGCGAGTTCCAGATTATTAGCCTCAGAAAATCAGATTTCCGGCCACTTTCCGCCGATTACCTATTCCCGCCCTCCACAAGCCTCCACACGCCACAGCAAACTCCCTGCCGTGTTTACGCGTTTCTGGGACCCGGGACAGTCGCAATAAATGAAACAAAAGCACAACCGTAAGTTCGTGACTGCAGCTGTGCGCCAAAAAATGTGGAGCAAATTCTGACAATACTACATAGAAGTGCAAGGCGTCGATCCTCGGCCAAGCGAACTGGTTCGTCTTGTCGGTTGGTCGGTCATCTTTTTGTTTGCCAGTTGCTTCGAATTGCGAGAAGCTGACCCCGGGCGGGTCAGCCCGTAGCCTCGTGGCGCAGCGCCGTGGGGCGCGGCGCCTGGCCAGTGTGAGTATACATAGAGTGTACATGCGATCACCGCCCGCAGAGCGCCTCTGTGGACGCACATGCGCGCCACAACCCTCAATTAATTTACTAGTACTGAGTTGGAGAACGATCTCTTGGATTCATTTTTCAGCCACTATTTCTCCGCATTATACTAGGCTTTGTGACGGTACCCTTTCCGACAATAGCAAAGTCGCCATCTGATGCCAACGCAGACTTGCCAGTACGGACAGCGACGGCCTCGTAGCTTCGGAAGTCGGTGCGGTCGCGGAAGAAGTGATCGCTGGCGCCGGAGTCCAGGAAGGTGACGGTTGCATTCGGTGCGAAGTTTTCGAAGGTCTGGCTGACGAATGCATTAGATGTGATGTTGCTGTCAAGGGTACGCTCGAAGATATTGGCAGTACAGTCTTCCACAGCCTGTAGCGCGGGGTCGGGGAACACAACACGCGACAGCAAGTCCTCATCTTCCACCTCCTCCACCGTCACCCGACGCGCCGTGGCCATCAAAACGCGATGGACAGGTGCTTCCTCTGCACCTGCCTGCTTCGCCTGGTGTCGGTTCTTCCCGAAGTTCGGCGGGAACTGTCCCTCCTTTCCCCCTCCAGGCCAATAGCAATTTTCGATCGTATGGCTGGTCTTATTGACGGCCCTGCACCCAGGGTTGGTGCAGCGACGCTTGGGGGCGGAGGTATTGAGTGCGGTGGATGTGGTGACAACGGTATCGTGCTCAGGCATCCCGGTATTGATCGCGACAGTCTTGATTAGCGCGAAAGCCTCGTCAAGGTCACCCGCTGAATAAAGGGCGCCTTGAAGACCAAGCCAACGCGGATCATCAGGAAGGAGCGAATAAGTACGTTCTTCATCGCTTTATCTTCCACAGTCCCTCCCATCATCCTAACACGATTGGCTTTGTTGCGAATGTTGCTCAGGAGCTCGTCAAGACTATCACGCGAAGCGCCGGTGAACTTGATGGCCAGGAATTCACTGCGTTCCCTAGAAATCTAGTCAGAATCTGTCGAGGTAGTTCAGGTAACCTAGACATACCTAGAAATATTCTATATCGTTACCACTTCGTCGTCGTTAGACTAGGTATGCCGAGTGAGTCTCGAGAAAGCTGGAAAGACGCGAATTAGGCAAGTTCGGCAGATGTCTGTGCCGAGATGTGTACAGGTGTTGTGGGCTAGGCTCGGCACACGTCATTGTCTACACGATCACACAACACGTCTGTCACGTCGCCGCGCGTCTTGCTCTCGACCACGATGGCCCACCTATTCCCTACTACAAGCGGACCTAACGACCCTCCAGGTCCTCAGCTATCTCCTGAACAATGGCACTATGCACTCGCCCAGTTCCTTTCCCAATCTCAGACTATTCCGCCGACGCAGTTACCGACACCACCTGCCTCTGCTTCTCCTGAGCTTGTTCTCGATCCTATGCTAGCACCGCAACCACAGCAGTCTACAGAATCACGTCTGGAAGCATTAGAACAGGAAATCACGCGTTTGAAGGCCGAAAAGCGCGCTACTGAAGACGACTCGGAGAGCGCGCCCGAAAAGAAGCGTAGGAAACGGAAGCAAAAACCAAGTCCGTACGTGCTGAAGTCGTCTGCGGGGTTGTGCGAGGAGCAGATTAAGGTTAGAAAACTACTCATGGTGCGTCTTTTGTCTTTCTACGAACAACATGTCTTTGAATTTGTTGTCAGCAAAAGGTGAAGAACGAAGGCAAACGCATCACGGGAAGACTTTCAGACTCGGACTCAGACAGCGACGACGGCGACGACGAATCTGATCTTCCCTCCAGTCAAGCTACGCACACTATACTACGCTACAATTTTGCTGCTACTGTTACCCATGCCGACAACATCAAAGTCTTTGACCGCATCGCCGATCTTGTGTGGACGGAACAACGTGTACGTGTAACTGTACCTCACCAAGGCTCGAAAACGACGGCTATCCCAGGACCCAACTAGCTCGACATACTCTCTCGGATATCCTAACGTCTCGTTCACACGTGAAGATCTTCTAGAATTCGCAAAAACTAACTTTCGGAGCTGGAAATCGAAATGGAAGGGAGAGCACTATCCTGAGGTTCGCCGGAAACAAGAGAAAGCTGCTCAGAAGGACCGCCAAGTGCTACGTAGGAAGGAGGTCAGTGTTATATCAGTTACGTGCAGTTTGCGGCTAATATATGGACGTAGCTCAAAGCCAACCGTCTTAAAGCGGTGTCGGACTACAAACAAAAGTACAAGCGTGACCCGATCTGCATCCTCGAAACCGACTTCATGTCTGACGAAATATCTGCTCCCTCAACTGACGACGAGGACACCAGAGATGAACATCGACGTCGACTAGTCAAAGCCGCGCATCTCGGGCCGACCCAGCAACGAAACGATGTATGGGAAGTCATTCGTCCTGGATTTCAGTCGGTTGAGGTGCATTTTCTCTCTATAAAATTGATTCCGTCCCATTCCTTGTTCTAGATGAGCAAGACTAAGAACGACCTTGATGAACTTGTCAACAAACGACGTGAGACTCAAAACAAGAAGACCAAACGTATTCGCGGGCGAGTCCCTCGCGTGAACTTCGGCAACACTCACAATCGTATACCTCGGAGCACACTCTATCCTTTCATGCTCTCGCAGCCTTGGTACGACGAACACGTTGCTGGAAATGAAGAGCTGGAGGGGACGGTCATGATTTTTTCTAAAGACCCTAGAGGATTCGGCGATTCGTAATTCCTCTTTCTCACTTTTGCTACCCTGCATCACTCTTGCTATCATCGCATGCATACTTTGTAAAATCAGCTCAATTTGCTCTCAATTGTAGTATTCATTGCTTGTAATCACAGCACGACTTGTAGCATCTATAGTACGTCCGAGAATTCAAACTACGGCAACGTCCTGCAAAGAAAGTTATTACCTCCGGTCTCGAGCAGAAAAAAGAACAACGCACTCGACTCAGACCCGCCGTGAACCAGATTTTGCGCGCCGGCCCGTCAGAAGACTCGGCCCCCTCATCGCTAGAGTCAGACCCATCGTCGTCTGCCAATATCTGAGCCTTTTGATTTACAGTGAGGCGACATGCTTGCGAATGAATCGAAGAAACAGGAACAATTCTGGGAGGGCCAGATTCGCCGCGACGTAGAAACTGGCCATGCTCCCATGCAAAAACCTCCAACTCTGGGCTGTCAAGAAGGGCAACGATAATGAAAACCAAGAAAAATTGTTTGAATTACGACGTACTATGGGTCCCAAGGGGACATATCAAATTTGTTGAACCGCCGCATCCATCCCATGTATAGCAAATGTTGGGACTTGTCCACTCCGGGTTGACGGTGAGTAATTATATCAAAAACTTGACCGACGTATCTTGTGCCGGCAGCGTCAAGCTGTACAATTGAGCTTGAAGCTTGAGTAAGGGATGTAGAGCTGGTCACTCGTCGGCCATCGAGAATGACATGAGGGTGGACCTGAGCTGATGCATGGAGAAAATACTCTTTCTGAACATCCACCGCCACGGCGTCTCTGGCAACGATTGGAATGTCGGGATAGGTTGTGTTGTAGTATTCAAGAAGAGCATTCTGGTACTTGACTGGAAGCTCTTTTGTTACCGCTAGACCGAGTGAAAATCTAATATCCACTAATGCACGCTCAGCCCTCGAGCCATTTTCCACAAAGTAGGAACTTGACACGTACAATCGGCTGAAAGTTCTTCGACCTCATTCGCCATCGAAGCTACTGTGCCTCGCTGATCGCCGTCGGTTGCCAGGATCGTCCTGGCGCTCTCCACCGCACATTGTTCTTCAGGAGTCAGTCCGTCCGTGCTTTCTTTCTTTGCAAGTCGTTCAAGCTATGTATGCAAATCAGCAGGGTAAATTGAACCGAACATTGAACAAAAGAAAACTTGCAAGTTCACGCAATTTGGCGTCGCGGTGGAATTCACGGAAGAAGGTGACCTCAAGCTCTCCGTCGCCGTGATTATTAGTGTCGTAACTCTTGAGAAGCTTATTCAATCTCTCAAACAAGAAAGTCCAGAAGCCATAGACCGGTCCGAAGTCGCGGATGGTTTGAAAAATATGTGTGACGTAGTGAAAGTTGGGCTTTACGAGCGAAGGGTGGTTCTGAATAGAAAATATGGGCAAGACAGATAACAAACAGAAAGATCAGGCGTACCTCCAGGAAGCCAGCAAGATATTCCTCAAGAAGCTGTTGGGCCCGCGGTAGAGAATCTACGTCAACCGTGCCGCCTAATATTATTTTACAACAAGCTGCAAACTTCAGCAGTAAATCAGGATCGTTTTCGAACATTCGGATGGGTTTGGGCGGCGGGGTCTCCTGTCGATCAGCCTTCGTCGCTGTGTTATTTGCAAGACGAGCCTTTCGTGCTTTCTCTTTCTTCTTCCAATTTTTTTGCGACCTTTCGTGATCTGCGGCGGCAACGGGATACCATTCGGCCCATATGTGTGGAAGCTGTGGTTGCGTTACTCCACGCAAATCAAGGAGAAATCCGACTCACGATCAAAGGGCAAACCACAAGCAGCATACCTTTCCATTCATCGGACGTCAAGTTACCGCCTGATGCATATCCGACTTGATTTGGTAGCCGCGCTACCCATGCAGGCATTTCCAACTAGAGGCGGTAGAGTCAGACAGAATGTTGTGAGACAATCGCATAGAAAATAGTACTGCTTTTAAATATTCATGAATCTGGTCGAGCTCACGGGCAGTCTTCTCTGTTCTTTTACGCAGTGCAGCCGGATCACGGATCCATGCATCAAGCCACTGGGTCTTCATGATTCCTGTTTAGGATTAGCAGAGATTGAAAGAACACTTGAGAGCCGCACGCACCAAGAAATATACAGTGCATGGGATCACAGATAATTTGGCGGATGGGATCAAAGTAGGGGAGTCGGCTGAGTTCAAAATAACGAGTACCATGCTTGCCAGCGAATGCGTCCCGCGCTTTCTTGTTATCTTCGTCTATTTTCGAGTATTCGTCGGAATGTTTGCGATGCTCCTTATTATCTCGACTTGGGAAACCTTGCATACGGTCAATTATAGGAAGACGGTAAATCTGAGAGACAAAATACCGTCGACTTTCATTCCCGCTGCCGTCTGTATATCTTTGTGGCTTATTTTGCACCGAGTACAGGGAAAATTTTTGGCATTGTGATCGGAAAAGCCTCCCACCTTGCACATAGCGGGATGATCACAGCAGACACAGATGAGAATCACTCGAACTCGACGCCCTACGTTCGAGGAATGCATGAATAGACAGCCAAATGATTTGAATGGAAATCATACCGTTCGGAAATTTTGGTGTCTTCGCTAATATACCGTCGTCATAGAGCATCAGCAGTTCCGTGACGGTTGCCGCCATGGTTCGTTGAAACTCGTCACATGTTTCTTCGTGTGGGCCAGGACCCAGGCTTGTGAGCAATAGATTTCGGGGCTTGTATCTGGCTATTGTGTAAACGGGACGCAAATATGCCACAAACAGAAACCTACCTCTTATGCTGAGGAAGCGCTGTCACACAAAAAGATGCCGCACCGGTTGAATGCGACCCAGCGTCGTTGGTGCGAGTAAATGAAAATCTGAGACGAAGGTGAGCACTCGAAGATTTTATCTAGAGCTTCACTTACCCGTCTTCCCCGAAACATAGCCCAATTCGTAATTCGTCGTGATCGGGACGATCATCAGCAGCATCGAAAAATTTGCGCCCGTCCGGAGCCTTCAACGACTGGCAAATTGCACCATCGTGAATATCTGACAATTTTCCTGCCACTGTTTTGCGCGTGAGATAGGATTCACAAGCAAGCTCGTTGCCGTCCCGGTTGAGAAACTCGATTATTTGGGTTGACAGAGGGAGAAAAGGTCCCTGGAGGACAGGTTTGGGCTTGGTCTCCACCTTCGGTGCAGTCGACGAGAGTAATGATGGGGTAGCCGAGGAAGGAGCCGGAGTTTTGAAAAGGGGGATGGCGCAGTGTGAACAAGTAAGATCAGGGGGGGAATTCTCTGGATAAGCTCGACGGCAGTTGGGACAAATTGCGCGGATTTCAAAACTTTCTTCGACACCGAGTTTCTTGAATGTCGTCTTACATAAGTGTCATGGGAATATTATGGTCGGCTTGAATAAGCCCGAGGGTGACGAAGATGAGACGAAGAATATTGCACCGGGTACCAATTTCCGTCATATTTACGCATTTACACTGTTAAATTCGTCGATTTGGTGCTCTCAAAGCATCTTTCACACCCTTACGACTCTCCACAGAGGTGCTTATGCATTTTTCTGCCCCCAATGAGTGGCCGGCGCAAACACGTTCCCAAAAAGGAAATTCACGTGATGTGTTCGGGGAGGGGGTGAGCTGGGGCAGCTGGGTTTTCAACACAATTCCTTTTGTGGTTTTGGGTGCTCAGACGGTGGGGTGCCTACATGCAAAGCTTTGGCCCCGGGGGAAAGCGTTAACCGTGTGTTCGGCGAGTGTTTCGCTTCCTAGTGCCGTTTCGCTTCGGGGTTTGCGACTGTATTCAGTTTAAACTCTTACCGACTTGGCGACATTCACAGAACAAACCTTGGCTATTGGCAATTCGTAACAAGCGACAAGAAATGCAGATGGAAACACGATCGAGATATCAACCAGACTGCTAAAATTTACCGCTTGATTTGGGAGCCGCCTTTTCTTGTGGGTTAGCCGCGGGCGCGTGGGTTGCCCTCGTCTGGGCGTCTCTGTTTTGGGTTCATCCTCGCGCATCCCATCGCCCCACGCCCTGGGCGCCAGCGGTTGAAGTATGCCACCGCAGCGTGCCCCACACCCACACCTATGTGGCTGTCTCCATCCCGAACCGAACAAAGCATTGAACAAAATGGAAACACTGTCTGAGCCTGGGAAGACAGTGTGCCGTTTTGTGACAGCGGCAGAGAGGGGCCGATCAGATCCGGACCCTTCTCTTCCTCGACCACCATCTTCTCCTTCGTCCTGCCAGGTTTCAGCGCTCACGAACATTCTGATTTCACGTCGCTATGCTTCTCCCACCCACCCTTCCCTTAATTGTCTCATTTATAAACACTTGCGATTCGAGATCTCCACAATTCGACGAGGCAGTCACAGAGTGGGGCAATGGAATGGGTTCATCCTCGCGCATCCCATCGCCCCACGCCCTGGGCGCCAGCGGTTGAAGTATGCCACCGCGGCGTGTCGCGATGTTCTCCGAGTCGCCTTCGCGAAATCACATTCATCTTATCGTATGTTTTCAACTTTAGTTCGCGTCTTAAAGCAAGATCTACGGTTGAAATTCAGCTTCCTATTCAAGTCTGAGAATTTAGCCCTTCAACCTTTCTGGTTAATACATCCCAATCTCTGCCATTGAAACTACACCTTCATTCCCTCCAATTTTCGCACTATTGCATCAATGCCAAAGCGATGAAACTCTCATTTTCACACTCAAGCTCACACCGATTTTCCATCATGTTGCACGATCTCATCCCGGCCCAGTGGCTAACCATTCACACACACGCGTACTTATCTCTCACCTTTCACACTAGAGTCGGCGTCATTCTGATGTCTAGCCTCAGTAATCTCCAATCTCACGAATTAAGTACCTCACGTTTTATGACGATGTCTTCAGCGACATCTCGTCCGGCTATAGCTACACTTTCCATTCGCATCTATGCTCAATGTTGCCTTCCAATGCTCACATCCACGGTTAAGGTGATCTCATTTCTTTCAAGGCTCAATTTTTTCTCCGCCATTCACATAAAATACCCCTTCCTGGTCAAGCATTTCCATTTAGCTCCCTGGGGCGTCCCTTAAGGCCGGCCTCTCTACTCTCTCAATACCGTCGCTTCGCATTTCTCCTTCGCAATTTGCTCATTGCTTTTCAACCATACCACATCTTGCGCTGATTCACTTGAATCCATAATTCCTCAAAGGCTTGCCTCTGGTTCTCTTTCCAATCCCCGAAGAGCATCAGTCACCCGCGACTTACATTCACACTCAAGCGCCTTCCGCGCACACACTGCCTGACGCTAACGATCAAATACTTATTTCAAGCTCAGGTGATAACCATTTCACATTCAAGCTCACTCGGTGCACGTGTCAGTGCAGAATCTGATGCTCACGGCACCTCGCTGACATTCAAATTTCAATTCCATACGCTGGTTCACGGCCATTGTCACGTTACAAGTTATCAACCTTCAACTGGCTTATCCATTAGAGTCAACCAATTTCTTAACGCAAATCCTGGCCATCAAAAATTTGACTACTCAGCATTAACAGCTACACCATTCACCATTACACGCACTCGGCGCACTCGCAATCTCCTAACGATTACCACCCACCGACAGTTGTCTGAAGCCGGTTCAAAATCGAAGGCTTACCGTGACCGAAACTGCTCCGTTTTGCGTTCCATTCTGCGTCCCTGATAGACGCGCAACTTCACATCCTCTGGCAGCTGCCACAAGCAACTGTCTCACTACATTGAATGGTTTCTTCCCGGCCGTCAACATCGTTTTTATGCCGTCAAACCACGATATACAAGAGAACATCGTTTTCCCGATTAACTTGTGTCGGCATTCTAAGAGGCATTTCACTGATATCCGATTAATAGCTACGCATTATCGAACCTGTCCTTCAAGTCAAATCCATGAACGCGTGGTAAGTAAGCTGAATACAAGTGTGTGTACTAAATAGTCGAGGAAGGAAATTCTGCGACAGGCGTCGCAGCGTTTTAGCAACCGTATTACCTCGCAGCCCTTGAGCTCCTCGCCAGCAAACAACTTTGACAGTATACGTTTTTCTTCCTCGGTCTCCAGTCCCTCCATCGCGGGCTCTGTCTGAACAACAACAGCATCTGCGTACACTTTCTTAAGTAGCCGCCTTGACTAGAGCTGAACACATACGATGATAAGGAGCTGGGCGTTGAGCAATATCAATGATGAATAACGGCGCCTTGCTTCGTTGACGAATGTCTGGATCATGGTCACCAAGATGCCCTGCATGCTGAAGCGGCCCATTGAGTGGATACACCGGCGAATCCTCATTTCTACCGAGGAGGAGGCTTGAGAGGAGCCCTTTTGAATACGGGGGATGTAAGAGAAGGGGGCGCGGGTATTCGAATGGGAGTTGCGCGGTTCCGTAAATCTGGTCAAGAGGTACTGCAGTCTCACATTAATCGGGCTTAGGGATACTATAGCGTAGAGAACGCACAAAAAAACGAGCAGCGAGCAACCGGCGCGTAGTGGCAATACGCGGAAACGCCGTCACCGACCATTAAGATGTGACAAGGGAGGGGGCGGCCTTCGAGTCTTGAGAAAAAGCACGGCCAGTGAAGTTTTTCCTGCTGGACGAGTTTAACGACCTCGTCCGCCTCGAGACGGACTACATTCACTGTGGGCCTGAAGGGGGGGTAAGTGCTGCAGGATGAAGATCCAGCAACGACGCACCAGAAGACGATAACCAGGCCACCAAGCTCACGACTAAAGACGACGAGTTCGCGACTCTTGGCTTGTAGTTCAGCAAGGTCGGTATCCCAGAGCCGTACGTGCGCCCGTAAAGCCATTGAGTGGAGGTGCGGTGTGCATGCGATCCACACGGGTGGATTTTTAAAGAGCCAGGAACTTAAAAGCATCGTGTAGCAGAAGCACTACTGGGCGGGGTTGAGGAATTGAGCAATGAGGCGAGGTGTAGCCGTCTTGAGGCCGCGACAAGTTACATGGTGGAGGGAGAAAGCAATTTCAGTTGTTTGTCGTTATTTCTCACACCGATCCAAGTACAAGAAATAGGACATTTTGTGCTCAAGAAATCGTAGCGAAGCTACAAAAGTATGTATGTATGATATCCAGATATAAATGCGTCAAGCAGCCCCGCCCGCATCCTCCTCGTCATCCACGAGATCGTTACATTCCCCCGTCTCAGCGAGATGAGCGGCGTGAGCGGGAAATATACGCACAAAGCGGCACGTCGCGCACTCATGTGTTGCTGTCGCCACCAAGGCTCACACATCTGTCGGGATGCCGAGCTTGGAATTCCACTCGAGCATAGATGCGCCGATTGGGGTGTCGAGGAACTCGGCAAATTTCTCGAGCCGCTTGCCAGGCGGGAGCTCGCGGGTATCGAGTCCATAGTACGGAGCACGATGGGACGCAGGTGTAACTAAACGAAAGGTGTCATTACACAACAGCGATCCAATTGAATGAGAACGCACCTGGGGTCGGATTAGGTTTATTGCCGCAGAGGCCATCACGAATGTGCGCGTTGTAGCCGTCGAAGCTGTACTGGCAGCTGCAGGCAGAGCATCGTATTGTGTTGTCGATGAGGCCCTGTACGACGTCCGAGGTGACGCCAAGCGTTGAGTTGAGAGCGCGGATGGCCATCACGAATGTGCGCGTTGTAGCCGTCGAAGCTGTACTGGCAGCTGCAGGCAGAGCATCGTATTGTGTTGTCGATGAGGCCCTGTACGACGTCCGAGGTGACGCCAACCGTTGAGTTGAGAGCGCGGATGCACCGGCCAATCTTCGAGTCGAGGAACTGGAGTTGTTGGTAGGTGCGTTCGAGGCAGCCGGGGCTGTAGGCGGGATTGTACGGCTGCAGAACGTGGTGGGTCGTGGCACCGAGTTCGCGGTAGAGGGGATGAGCAGAAGGAGTGCCTTGAAAACAAGGTAAGCATGCTACAACGATAAAAGTCATTGGAAGCGCCCGGTGAATACCCCATCCCAGCATATCTCCATTACTGACACGTCTGCGAGCAAGGCCATGAGGTTGGATGCGGGGTAGAGATGCAAAGACAAAGCATACCTGAATGCGCTCGCGCACTTGCAACAACGTCGCTGATATACGAGCGGTGGACTGCGGGGGATCTAGCTGAAGGCGGATTGAAGTGGAACCATTTTAAGTCTACCCAGCTCCAGTGGAGTGCTCTCACGCCGATGAGGATAAGACGCAAAATTCAATATTCAAAGTCCGATTTCCATTCTATTCTGTTGCAACACGCAGATCTAGATAAGCCAGAGCAAAGCGAGAGCGCTTGCAGCATGCAGATTAGTTGTATGAATTAACCCCAGTGATTGAGAGAGCATAATGCAGCCGGAGAAGAAAATAAGAACGGAGAACTGATAGAGCGTACGCATCGCAGTACATTCCGCATCTAAAACACACACGCTGAGCCGGCCGGAGAGTTGTAGCCAAGTCTTGAGCAATATTTGGACCGTCGTTGAACGGAATTCGCATTACGCGGGCTATAGAAGCGGAATTTGGGCATGTCAAGTACATCCAGAAGCACAGAAGAGTCGAATGTGTAGTATGTTCCACAGGCTGTAGAACGGCACCAACGTCGCGGATGAGGGAAGAATGTCGTGGGTCAGAGTTGTGGTGCATATAATGGCACATAATGTCACATCACTGATCGTGACTTTACGTCTCCCAGCGCGTGGCTCCCTTTGTGACCACTTTTCTGAGCCTCTCAGAGCAATAAAAATTCATAGACAGGGCATTCTGACTTCCCTTAACGATGCCTCTACATACCATTTGCTGAATGTAAAGGAGTCCTTCGATTATCTGTCACACGGCCCGTACGTCCCGCTCCATCAAGACATCAATAAAACCACCCCGCCCCAAAGCACTGAGGAACCTCGGAACCGCGGCTGGGTATGGTGCGCGTCACTTAGTCACCACCTCTCCATGACAAGGCTATCCGTGACCGCAATTTTTACCCCAATTTTATTTCGTCTTGCCAATCGACTCCTTTTCAACAGAGGAACAACTTCTTTAGAGGGAATTGGAAAATTTAAATATCTGACGGAGTTATAAAATTTCACCCCACCCAATTTGGCAGTCCAGGCTAATTTCGGTCTTCGTGGCCTCCAGAAGGCTCGATACCGAGTGATACTGAACTCATCATCTATGGGCAGCAGTGGATACACGAAGATGAGGCTGTAGGTACGTCAAAAGTTCACTCAAAAACGACCCAATTGAGTCAAAATTCTCGCTGAAATAGGGTAGTTTGAAAAAATTTGGCCTCCGGCCGATTTAGCAGTAGTGCAAATGAGGCGGTGACTAAGTGACGCGCACCATAGGAGACTGAATGTCAGCAGTGAGGTCCAGGTAGAAGGCAAGCGGATCATGACCTGGATCAGGAGGCAGCGATGATAATTGATCCATCCCGTCTTTTGTCAAGCCAACTGTCGCAACTGTCGCCCTGATCGTTGCCCAATGCCCGAGGCTGGGACTACAGGCCCATGACCCATGTCGGTGGAGACGGGAGAAAAAATGAAAAGGAAAAAAGAGAGAAAAGGGGGAAAAAGAGGTGGGATTTCAGTAGTCTATTCAGCAGCTGTACCGTGGGTTTTACGGGCCAAAAACGTCGTTAAATGCTGCAGAACGGCAAATCAACAAGTCTCGGCTGTCTTGATGTTGGAGGTCTGCCGAAGTCGCTGAAAAAAAAAAACTTCGACCCCCGGTGCGGATTTCGCAGATCGGTGTATGTAGTACTAGGGTGGCGGTAAATAGCTCTGGCGTATGGTTAACCGGTCCTTTACTAACTTTCACCGCAAAAATCACGAGTTAGGTACACCCAATTTGGCAGAATTTCGCGCCTTTTCAACCGTAGGTTAGGGTTACTCTGTTTTCCCTTAAATGAAAAATTTTGCGTATAAACCCACCCTACTCGGTGTCGCAAAAAGTACCGGTATTTTGGTCATTGCTTCACGACCACGTGATATTTTCACAAGATTTTGCGACACACATGCACCCTGGATATCCTCTATAACATATGTAAAAAGGTCCTAGCATTTGCTTGTCTGAAGCTTTCAGTATTCAACACAAAAACTGGATGTTATCAAAATTTGCCACCGGGTCGCACAAAGCCCACAGAATTTGGAAAAGGCGAACAACCCCTGGTCAGGGGAGCCATTTTTTGGGCTGATTCTTGTAGATGAGATATATTCGGACGTGAAGAGCAAAAGGATTGATCAGGATAGCGTGGTAACGGTCCGATAATCATCAACCCAGTTCCTACGCCCAATTTGGTCTTGTTGGCAATCCTCGTGAATGGCGAGTCCAGAGAATGATAAGTTGCGACCCTGAATGAGTCCTTAGTCGTCCTATAGCACTGGCAAGATACAAAATTCGCCGGTTATAGCTGTTTCCGTATGAATTTTACAGTATTTTGACGCTCCTTTACACACCAAAAATGATTTTGAGATTTGAGTTTCATGTTTTGTTCTTATGCCACATCTGAGTACACAGACCTTTTCTAAGTACCCCACTGAGTGTCCAACAATATTTTCAAGGATTTAGATGAAGAGAGGGTGTCTATGTTCACAGATTTGTAGTGTGTGAACGACCGATTGATGAAAGTTGCCAAAATTGATGGCACTGATGTCTCACTTTTCGCCAGCTCCCGACCATCTATGGCCAAAACTCGTGCTCAGACATCTAAATGGGGCCTAAATAACTCATATTGAGTATACAGTTACATGATTTGCCCAATTTTCCCCGAATGCGGCCAATAATCAAAGTGTGTAAAGGAATGTCGCTGTGTAAAGCAGCGTCAAAATACTGTAAGTAACAAAAGTGGTATCCAGTTTTGAAACTAGCCTTGATCTGCTTAACGGAATTTAAAGCCCGGAAATTACCTAAATCACATAATTTTCAAAGGTCAAATTCTCTCAGTGCATAGCCAGGTATCGAATCAACAACATACGGTCCTGAAAACACTCTTTTAATGGGCAACAGACTGGGAACATAGAGCTTTCGTCCGAAAAAGGCAATCTGTAAATTCCTAGAATGAACCGGCTCGTACGATGGATTTCAAGAGTCCATTTCCCTCAAACACTATTGCAATCGGGTACAAAGCATTCTAAACAATATTGCGATGTGTCTGGACCGATAAAATACAGCACGATTCGGCCTAAAATGGCAAATTATCGGTTACTTTTTGCGACACCGAGTAGTTCCTTCTAAATCTCAAATCTTGAAGAATTTTGCGCAAAATTGCGGCTTGCCATGAAGTTCTGTCCGCTATCATAGAAACGAGTTTTGTGTTCTCAGCAAGTTTAAGGTGTTTTCCCGCTGCTGCGCTGCCGTCGCTACAGCCACGTTCGGTTCATTGCCGAAGTAGACTGTTTCTATCCATTCGTGCATGTTAGAGGTGTGTTTGTGTATGAAACTTCCAAGATATCTCAGAATGCCTGTTGTATCGCCCTCGAGATATCCGGGAGTCTTAGTCAAGACATTAGATACCAACAAAATGATTTCCGGGCTATGTCTCCGGAAATATATTCAGTAATTTAAGGGTAGGCAGAATACACAAGAGGTGGGTTTTGTATCACTCTTGGTCTTTGAGAACGGAGGAAAACATAGCATGTCAGGGCCTAACGCTGTAATGCAGTCAGTTGAAGGTGGGAAAGCTGTCCAAAGATCACAAGTCCAAAATATCAATTCTGCAGGCTAAGAGTGAGTTCATACACGCGGAGACACAGGTATTGTTCCTATTTCTCTCGTCTCTCGGTTGTTGCGAATGCGCGCCAGATACAATTGTGCTCTGTTCATGAATTGGATCCGTCGTTTTGCGAAGTACGACGCGTTCCTCAGACAGATCCTTGGCCCCACTGGAAACTCCTCACAGAGCAATTGCAATTGTTGCGCGACATCTGCGGCAGTGGGTCTCTCCGTGGGGATCGTCCGAGTCATCTGATCGACCAGATGCAACACTGGTTCCAAACCTTCGTACTTCTGCACCAAAAGTCAATCGTCGGGAAGAATAATCTGAAGGCGACGAGCCTCAAGGAAGTATGTGCGAATCGCACTTCCGAATTGATAGATATCGCGCAAGAAAGGATCGTAATTCTGGTCGCTATCTTCTGGGACACTTTTGTCCTGGCCGACCTTGCCGCAGCACTGGGCAGCATGGGCTTCAATCAGGGATAGCTCGAAATCGATGATGTAGTATGCGGGTTGGATCGCGGAACGTTTCAGGGATTTGATCTGTTTTCTCCCATCGGGTTGCAATCTACTCAGCTTAAACTGCTGACCGCCGGGGACCAACCTGGATCTATCCTCTACAAAGTTGCCAACACATGCATCTCTGTTGAAACTAAATAGGGGCCTCCAGAACACATGCAACCTTACCGATGAGCATCCGATATTGGTGCATGAAACTCAGCCCCTGTGAGTCGTGGGTGAAAGCCCGCCCCGATTGATATCGAGGAAAATACCTTGGCGAGCTGATGGAAAGCGCGAAGGAGATCCACCCAGTTGAGTAAAGACGGGGGGCTCGTCGATTCTCCCACACATTGGCATGACGATGATGAAGGAATGAAGGTCATGTTCGACCGGAAAGAAGTCTAGAAGAGGAATAGTTCGATTGTCGGGCGATCGAGGGAGGCCATGTAGATGCTGTAATATGGCGAGTTCATCGTGTCTTGCACGTTTGAGAACCACAGGCAAGTCATCAACACAGCGCCATGCATTATTGACATTGCCACAAAACTGGGGAGAGGAAAGTTGCAATGGAATGATGGTCGGGAAATGAGATACGTACGCCTCGAGTGGGAATGGAGTCCTCAGCCCCCCGTTGTTGTCGTCCGTTCTGCCATGAGGGGACCCAGTCAGGATTGTAGCGACTTCTGAGTCGGTACCCGCGTCAATGATGTGCGCGAAGTTGTCTCGCCAGAATAACTCTGCCGGGTACAGCGCTGCGGAGCTACAGTAGTGGTCGAGCATGAGTTCCGACACGTGACTCCTACGTGTGTCCACGCCAGGGAACTTCCAGTCTCCTACCCAGCCGCGATTCCGAGGTTCATCAGTCTGTGAGGAGGGATTTTTTTTATATTCTTGAGGGAGCGGATGTACGGGCCGTGTGACAATAAATAACGTGATGTTACTATGTCACAACTTCAAGGGATGAACCTCTCCAAAGCGGCTGGCCGAAAATATAGGTAAACAACATAGCCATAAATGAGATCAAACTACAAAATATTTTAGTATGCCCTGGAACCGCATGAAAGTATTCACTTACAGCAGTTTGCAGATGTAAATGACACCACGTCGCATCACATGAGAAGAAAGCACAAAAAACACGTCTTCTTCTCTCCTTCGTATCTCTCTCGTTTCGACGACAAATAGCATGATTTTGGTATCGGAGGACTCTCCGTAATCCGGGCTTCAAAACGACGGCGTGAACTCCGAAATGGAGCTCGCTGCACTCCGCCCGAAGACGAAGGAGCCGAGGCAGCCCCTACGCAACTAAAGAATACAGAACAAATCCGTAGCTACGTGAGTGCGCAGGAAATAGCAAAACTAACTAGGGATGGGTGGGTGGGCACGAAAAAAGAGGGTATGACGGCGACGGGGGGACAAGACTAGAAGCGGGGAAGGAGACTCGAGGTCATGGAGGGGGAGGGGCTGGAGAAGAGAAGGTCTCAAAGAGACGGAGTCACCGAGCAAAGGCGCGATGCGGAGGCGGGCGAGACGAAAAGAATGAGGAGACACCGTGACTGATGGGTGATCGCTTTAGCCATCCCTTCGGTCTGTCCAGACCACCTATCTTTTATCGCCGAAATCCTGACTTCATTTTGGCCGACATCCACCTTGCTCGTCATCGTCATCGCCGTCTTGGACGCAATTCTGGAGAGAATGCCTCGTGTGTAGGCGCGTTAGGAAGGCAGTTCTAGTCGCTTTCAATCTACATATATGCATTTGTAGCGCGGATTCCGGTTAGATAACTTATTGTTCTCGTGTCTCTTCTCTACTTCCACCGTGATCACAGTTTCGTTCTCTGGTTTTGTTCCTTCTCAGGCGCGGGTCACAATTCCCTGCCGTGCGGTGTATAGCACCAGCGGGGTGCGTCTTCAAAAGGAAAGGACGCTAATTTTTCGCTAAATTTCGCTGTGGCGTATTCTATTTTTCTCGTTTGCCACTGGAGTCTGTGTGGCTTACTTACTATTAGCCACTTTGTACCACACATACACTACTAAGCATGTCAGATGACTATTTTCTGGAGATCTCAAGACTCATTCTGTGTGCATAACTTTGCTAGGAGCGCGACAACGTTGGAGAAGCTGGATGTCAAGTGGATGTCGACCAAAATCAAAGTCGGAATTTTGACAATAAAATACCAGCGTCTTGAGGCCCGGATTAAGGCGACCTCATACATACAAGAATAGTCGATATTGGGCAAGAAACGAGCAAGAACGAGGCGATACAAGAGACGTATTTTTCGTGCTTTCTTTACATGTGATGCGACGTGGTGTCATTACATCTGCAAACTGCTGTAAGTAGTTCAAGGTTAAGCCAGTATACTATACAACATACCCCTAAGACATTAGAGCTCGGAATTTGTTCTGCACACCACACTTGCCGTGACTACCCTCAAACAGTAGTTTCAGCGGTTCATAGTCTGCAGAGCTTCAAAAAGGTGCTGATGTTGGGTTGGCATATACATTAGCAGTAAATATGCCTTCTACACAGTTCAAAGAATCTATTTTGTGGTTTAGAAGGAGTGCATGGGCTTGGTTGAGTATATCCGGCAAACTCCGGGTGATGTGGCTATGTTGTTACCTATATTTTCGGCCAGCCGCTTTGGAGAGGTTCATCCCTTGAAGTTGTGACATAGTAACATCACGTTATTTATTGTCACACGGCCCGTACATCCGCTCCCCTCAAGAATATAATAAAAAAATCCCTCCCTCACAGACTGATGAACCTCGGAATCGCGGCTGGGTAGGAGACTGGGGAACTTCTCCATTCCGAGGGTGATGGCAAAACGGTCGAGATTCCCACGGTGGGTCATTGTTTTCCCTTCTCCAAGGAGAAATCCCTCGGCCGGGGGAAACGCGTTTTCGGCATCCAGAATCACGAAATATGGGTCACTGAACATCCCGTTCACCATTACAACGGTCTCGGCGCTCGTGTAGAGGCTTCGGATTAAGTTACAGAACCGCGGCGGGAAGCGAAAATGTTGCAAGACGCGCAGTAGGTAAGCATGATTTATTCTGTCGTATGCTTTTTCTTGATCAAGCGCAATTATAACTCCGTCCTCTTCTGCTGCTTCAGCATAGTCAAGAAGGAATTTGGAAAGTTTAACCTGGTCCTCAATCTTCCGACCTTTCATGAACCCAGCTTGGTCCGGATGCACAAGCGAGGGGGCTACCTCCATCAGTCTGAGTGAGTGAGCTTTGGTCATTAGCTTGTAATCAGTATTCAATAGTGTTTATAGGACGATAATTGGAAATCAAAGCCTTATCACCTTTCTTGTAGAAGGGGCATAGCCAGCCCGAATTAAACCTAGTCCCGTCAATAATTCCGTGCCGCTCAACATGCATGTACAGTTTTCGCCAAAAATTCAACAATATTGAAAGCTTTTCGGTCACAGTTCTTTGATTGAGTGTAAAGGAGATCTATATGCCTGAAGAACTCGTATGGAATACCATCAAGGCCCGGAGCCTTACCATTTTTTGAAAGCTTGAGAGCTTTTCTAATTTCTTCTTCCGTGAGTACTTTATCAAGTTTTCGATATTCTTCGAGGGATAAATGCGCGTCACAATGTTCAAGAACGAGTTCTGTAGCCATTACTCTGCTGTATTCATCGGGAATATTCCGGCTTTGAATTGTATCGTGATAAATTCCGGCCATTTTAGCCATCTGTGCGGGCCGAGTTTCAAGCGTGATGATCCATTCGTCTGTTCGGTTGAATCCACTCTGAACTCATCAATTGACTCTTTCAAAGTGTAACCCCTTGGCGGATTTTGTCCACAGCTTAGTCTTCAAAGTTTCTCCTTCAACATCGTAGCGGGCCTCGGACATTTGTTTCTTCCGATTAGCTTCTTCCCTGATGCAAGTATCAATTTTGTCTTCAATGACGCGGATAGCGAGGAACCGGTCTTGAAGGGACATATCTTCATCATGTATCACCATGCGAAGTTTGACTCGTAGGGCTCTTACCTCCTTGACGTGTTCATTCAAGAAGCGGGAGCAGTGTCTCCAAATTCCGACACATCACTCTTGTATTTGAACCACAGTGTTTGCTCGTTGAAATCTGGAGTCGATCCATCGCGTTCAATCTTTTCGGCAGTTTTCGGCTAGATTAGTATTCAACTCGTGAACTCTTTTCATAAATTTTGGAGTCTTCAAAAGGTATAACGGCATACTCCATCTTCCGGGACCTGGCTGTTCATCCTGTCTGTAAACGATCTCCACGGAGACTAAACGATGGTCGGAAGCAACAGCGCAATGTTGATCGACCACTCACGATACTCATTCAATTTCGAGCTCGGTACATAGACTCTGTCCAATCTAGCATAGGAAAATGTTGCGTACCGGATGTATTGTCTGTACGAAGTTGTCGGCAAGTATAATCCCTTGAGTCGGGAAAAGTCAGACGCCAACCGTCTTGGAATTGGAAAAGTGACATCAAACGAGCAAAGCTCGAAGGGACCGAGTCCGACACACCAGAGAAACGATCGAGATCATCCTCGACAAAATTCCAGTCACCTGCAGCTTCAGTTGGTAGGGGTAGGTGGCAGTCAGTGTACCACAATTTCCATAGGTCGTCCCATAATTTTCGACGTTCTTCTGGAGAGTTCGGAGCATAGATATTCAAAATGTTCCGAGTCGTCCCGCGGTGCCATGGTATGACTATCATGAAAGCGCGACCGGGGACGAGAACATATTCACGTACGTTTTCTGTGTCGACAAATTTTCTGTTGAGAATAAAAGAGACACCGGCCGTGGATGTCGGCCTTGTGGGATGAGAAGAATTGAAAAGCTTGAACCAGCGTTGGAAAATGTTGTTGAACTGAGTCGCAGCGATATCATCGAGGTGTGATTCCTGTAACGCGAGGACTCCGATATTGTTTTCATCGATCGTATGTTTAATATGGTTGAATTTGTGGTCAGGACGATGAATCGATTTGTTTTGATCCCGGCCGTTGATATTGAGAGAGCATAACATCAGAGACGACCTTGTCGATCTATTTGTTCGTGGTGGATTCGGAGGCTTGTTGCGTCTTCGAATGTGTTGATTTAATTCTTCCCAGTTCCCTGGATTATCTATATCGAGTTGCGCGTTTGGATCGCGTTGAAGTTGATGAGGCGGCACTAGATTGGAATTGTCTGTGGGAATATAAGTGGTTGATAATGCCTCGTTTGGTTGTGTGCCATTGATATCGGTATTGCGGGAGCTCAGATGTCCCTCTTCATTTACCCGCAAAACATTTGACATGGCCATCTCGGCCAAAGTATTGTTGGACTGAAATCTTAAGTTCTGATCCGTCGCGGATACTGGCCGCAACCACGGCGAATCATCATCCAAAATCACGGTCGCAACCGAAGAGGGACGAGGGCTCTGCTCTTCGCCCGTCGCTGTAACAGCCAGAGCAGACGAACCGCTACAGAAGGGGTCGCGTGAAGGGTAGTCGGGCTAGACCCCAAATCACCTCGACTCCTGCTGGTTTCGCTCTGTGAACTCGCAGCCTGCAGGCACTGACGAGAGGGCTGTACCACGTCCCCGAAACCCTCCCGTGTTCCAGGAGGGCCCTCGGTACTAATTCGTATGTCATTGTTGGTGTGGTTCATGTTGAGGTACGATTAAGGACCGCCGTCCGGATATTTTCATACAGTAAAATTGGCAAGGAGCGCATGGAGGAGTGTAGCCGTGTTGTCGACGCTCCGTTAGAGATCAGGTTACAAGGGGAAAGACACGGCGAGTGGAGACGTGAAGATAAATTTATCCGAGGTCATGATACTCAGAGGCGAAGTGTGTACTATGGATAAGCAGTACGGGACGCGCAAACACAGGCAACGGAGAATCAAGGCATTAATAGCGCCATTCGAAAGTGCACTGGGGGGACAGACAGTAGACAGCGACAGGATAAAGGGGGAGTATCATTGACGACGACGAAGGGGCAAGGGACAGAAAAAATAGGCAAAGAACGAAACGTGACATTGGCAGGAATATGGCCCCCAAGATCCCGTAAAATAGCAGCACCTGCACGAGGGTGCACCCAGGAGGCAGGCAGAGGAGACCGGTCGAGTGAGTATCGCAAAGGAAACAGCGGAGCAGAGCGTTGAGGCTTGAATCTCAAACGGCGGGATGGAGCAGAAGAGGCGGAGCCGGTGATGTCACGTGACATTTAGAGTCATTGATTACGCCATCCGCAGCACAGTGGGCAGGGGCATAGTCGGTGCAGCGACGAAGGGGGAGGGAGAGGAGAAGAGCAGCAGTGGTAGACGAACCTAAGGACTTGAAGTTGAGGAGCATCTTCCCGAAACACCCAACGTTCGATAGGAATACATAGCACTCGAAGGTGCAGCCTCGCAGGCTTGTAAAATGGGCTCGTCGGCCTCATTCCGCTCATCGGCGGTGCTGCTCGAAGGCAGCGCGGGTGTGGAGGTCACCCTTGGGTGCAACCCCTGGCTCACGCCCACCTTATCCTATAGCCAACGCCGACCTCGGTGTCCCCCAACGCCGGTTAGGCGTGGCAAACGGGGAGATGGTGGTGGTAACGGATCAAGATGCCTCTGTGGCCACTGTAAGTGTCGCCTCTTGAAGAAATCTCAAGGAGGAAGGCTCTTTGACTCTTACCATCATCATCGTTTCTTCGACAGGACTCTCTTGCTGTTTTCTGCTCGGATTTCGACGGTTCTTGGCTTGAATCACTGAGTAGCACACCATCTCTCCGCACTGGACTACCTTGGTCTCTCTCGAGCTGACTGTGCTGCCCGCTGCTTGCTTTGCTTGCTCTGGGACCTCCTCGTCGACTTCTGAGTCAATCTCGGATCTTGTGTCATATGGTTGATGGGTCACGTCACCATCCGGCTCTCGGGCTCTACACGCAACCGGTCATTGACTCACGGATCTCGAGTCTCGGAGCCGGCAATCCACTGCGTCGGCTTCGGCTCGTCGCATGATCAGGATATGGAAAGCTTGAAAAATAGCGGACCCGATGTCCTGCTGTTGGATTGGGGTATGAAAAGCTTGAAAAATAGTGGATCCGATGCCCCGTGCTTTGTTTGCTCCGCCGTCTGGTATGGAAAGCTTGAAAGGTATGAAAAGCCAGAAAAATGGTGGATCCGATGCCTCAAATAGTGGACCCGATGCCTGGCTGGAGTGGATGTTGCATTATCCATGACGGAGTCCCCTCTGGCCTTGATTCTGGGGGAGTAAAGTTGGTCTGCACCACGCTCCGCGTCCGGGACGACGTTTAAACTATGCTCTACTGCCCGAGCAGAGCACGTCCTGACATGACGTAAAAACTGTCTTTTTGCCAAATCCCGGCAGGGTCCCCTTGTGGGATAGGCGAACGTAAGGCGGGGGACTGCTTATAAAAACCATCCGAATGGACCGGCAGGTCTCAGGACACCCCGTGCCATGCATATTTTTGTGCGTGGTGGTTAGTCGCTTGGCGGTGGCGGGCGGCGAGACAGAGAGTTTTCATGGGTGCGGATCCGTACGAGGTGCCAGTCCTCAAACGAAGCACCCAGGAAAGCAACGGGAAACTGCCCTAGAGTCGGTGGGTGGCGGGCCGTGGCGTATAAGGAATAATAGCCTTATGCGGCCGGAGAGAACTAACTCCTCTGTCGGTCTTCATGTTTGAAATGACATGCTGGCTTAAGTTGATTCCTGCTGACCCTTCCTGACTGTCAAACCCATGCATATAATTTAAATAGGGTTTACGCCCCTTGGGTGCCGCTACGACGGCTATGGGGAAGGGGTGGGCCTCGAAAGAGAACCCTCTGCGGTGGGCCATTGACCTATTGAACCTCCAAGTGTACTTGGTTGACGGAAACGACAGAGCACCGTGGTGCTATTTTGTAGATGTAATCTTGTCGACGTGGCTAGAGACAAGTTATCCCAAAATCCCTCCTAAACAGATAATAAATATATTCTTACAGGATATTCACTTGCCGATTTCCACAAAAACACCGTTGCCTGAACAGATAAAGAGAATGATCAAGGTGGCCCAGAAATACGATCTCAAATTCACCGGGCTCGCCATTGAGGAAGATATCAAGTTTCAACTTCCAATTTGGAAGCATCCGGCAGTGAGCAGGGTGCAATATGAACAATCAAATCGTCGGCGTACAAGTGAATGTCTCCGGCTGAATCACGGAGTGCAAACAGTCGAAGAAATGGCAGTGATAGCAACTAGAAAGACAACCATAGCACGGAAGCCGCACACGATGAATGCCTCAGGTATTGCGAGACAAAACTGCGGATGCGTTCCATGCCATCGCGACCGAGTTGAATTTGGATGCACTAATCCTGGTAAATGTATTGACACAGCGAAGGGCTACATCAACTGTATCCTACCAAAATGGAGTCCGAATGTTGAAAATTCCGATCTCACAAATGAATTAAAATTAACTGAAGAGGATTTAGAAATGAACCGAAGACCTATTGAAGTCAACCTAGTGAAATCCTTCGATCCCAACTTCCGTCTAAGCAGCATGCAAGACGGTTTCCGTATATTTGCCTTCGAAGAGTCGATGAATGAACTACCCGCAAGAACCTAGTGAAATCCTTCGATCCCAACTTCCGTCTAAGCAGCATGCAAGACGGTTTCCGTATATTTGCCTTCGAAGAGTCGATGAATGAACTACCCGCAAGAAGATATATTCAGGCCGGAGTATCTGATCCTATGACCGTTTTTCTCCACCCGACGGTTTCCAATCCAGGGGAATTTAATGCAAAGACTCAAGTAACCCTGGTCTCCGTGGTGCTTGACCAGGAGAAGTCCGAGTTGCTGTTAATTGAGTTCGACGACCCTAGCATTCCTCACTCCTTTTACAACGGTCTTCTGAGTGGCGTACTGTATGTTTTGCGGAACTGCCCAAAGAATCAGCCAATATTATTCTCCGCATCATCAGATTGGTTATTGCGCGCACTAGTTGTGAATAGAAGGCAATCTGAGAATGACCATTGAACCCTTCGTTCAAGATGATGAAAGCGACCATCGCTGCCCTAAATGAACATTCTGCAAGGATAAAATTCAACAAAGTCTCTTCAAATATTGCTCGGGACCTTACATTGGTACCTACAATCCGTGATATCGAAATCGATACAGAGATTGATATAATGTTTGAATGCCCAGGAATTTCGCTGCAAAGTGGGTCACAGAGGTTGTTTACTAGAGTCATCAAAAAATTGACTAATGTACCGCACCGAAAGACAACATTCATTAATCTTGATCGTGTGCGGTGTTCAATCCAAGAATTATCTGGATTCTGTCCGACAGATGAGGCGATATGGCGATCAATTAGATCTCCTACTCTCCGGCGGCTTACGCGCGAGTTTTACTGGAAGTGTATTCATGACACTTTCCGGGTCGGAGAATTTTGGACACATGTAACAAACTCTGAATGGTTTGGGAAATGCCATATCTGTAATATGCCAGAAACCCTTGAGCATATCGCTCTAGAGTGTGCCGCACCTGAACAAAGTATGATATGGGAATTAACGCGTCAACTTTGGATCAAAAAATATGCAGATTGGCCAAAATTGAATTGGGGAATAATCCTAGGGTGCAATCTCGTCCGCTTCAAGTCGCCAAACGGAAAAATCTTGCGAGAAAAGAATCGTTTGTTCGGAATACTGGTTTCAGTTGCCTGGCATGAAATATGGAACTTGCGCGTCGATCGCGTTATCACACGTCCCGGAAGAGTGCACACAGCTGCCGAAATACACAATCGATGGCTAAGGTCAGTCAATAACTCTCTGGAACGAGATCGAATTCTGACCAATAAGGTAAAATTTGGCCGCTTATCTTTCGAGAAACAGAGTATACTAAATACCTGGAGCGGTGTTCTCATGAATGAAGAGTCCCTGCCGGATGACTGGACTTACTCAAAGGGGGTTTTAGTGGGTATACAGCCAGTCGTAACGAAAATTGGAATTGGTTAGCATTTATAGGCTGGAGTCCCACACTGGTGCTTACCGTGCGTAATGGCATTTCCTCCTTGGACAAATTCCCGGCAAACATCTGGTACATAGCCAGAGATACGTGCGGACGACTCAGAATGCATCTGCTGACTGAGAAACGTTACTTAAACGCCCAGAAAAAAAAAGAAAAAAAAAATCTCAAGGAGCTCGGACCGACCACCGACCATCGGGGCATGATATCCGGATTTGTTCGGCCGCCCACCTCTTGTCCTATCCTGAAAAGAGGGCCAGGCCATCAGTCGCGTGACTTTTGACAGAAAGTCACGGGGTTTTGTCGACATCCTGCAACCGGCTGTAGATGTTGACAAGCTTAAGCACCCCGCCTTCGGCAGGGCCGGCTCGCTGCGCTCGCGTCCCTCCCTACGGCTGGTGCACAGCTTGTCGGGGCTCCGCCCCAAACCCCGCGTGTTTTATTTTGTTGACGAAGGCTTATTGCCTTTCGTGGACTTTGGCGTCCAGTTCCTAATCCGTTCCGTTTCTATTTTCCTTTATTTATTGTTTCATTCTCGATCGCAATCGCAACGGTTATATAACAGCGGATCTAGTCCGACGTCCCTCAGTCTCTACCTTATCGGTGTGAAGGCTGAGGGTAAGTTCTCCTACTTATATATTTATTTACGAACACTTACACTTCCCTGTAGACATTATCTTACATCGTATTCTCTACAGGTCAATATATTGAGTCTCTACCTTATCGGTGTGAAGGCTGAGGACATTATCTTATGTACATCGTATTCTCTACATATTTCTTGCTGGATTGCATGCCCTCGGCGCCGCACTACCGCTCGCTGCACTCGTGGTGCGCGGCGCCGTCGGGAAGGTTCGTGGGAACCGCGAGCAACATCTCGACATCCGGCAGCGACATCTCGACATGGTCCCGTGGTTTCCTGTCAAAGTCACGTTACTTTTCACGTGAGCTGATCCTTGTGTTTTCATGTATAGGATAGGAAACCCACACGCGGTCCCCGGCGCCGCGCGCCGGCGAGTGCAGCGAGCGGCAGTGCGGCGCCGCGGGCAAGAAATCCAGCAAAAATCCAGGCGGGGTTTCGACAAGCTGTGTACCCCCCGTAGGTAGGGACGCGAGCGCAGCGAGCCGGCCCTGCCGAAGGCGGGGTGCTTACATAAGCTTGTGTACGGTTACCTTAAAATCGAGTCACGTGGAACAGCGTACGTGTCCTCCGCCCACATACAGCTCCGGACAATCAAAGTCAACAATTTTATTTTCGGTCGAACCGCTATTTTCTGGGCTTAGCCGAGTCCAGAAACGGATTCAGCACCCCAGAATACGTCTAAAAACGATTTTTCCTGAATTTTCCCACGACAAAATGGGTTTGGCCAAATTTTTGGGCGGTCTGAACGAAATTGTGTGTACCTTTCTGGCCCCTCCAGACGAATGTTGACCCAACCTTCATGGGTGCTGAGCATCCAGAGGATACTATATGCAACTACTCTTGTCCCTCAGCCCTTTTTGGTTTGAGGAACCCATAAACACCCGAAATTGGCAATGCCAAGGTGACAGGAGGTGACATATTTGTGACATGTTGTTACAAATGTCACAATGTTCCCACAGTTTCCCTCCTATTTTGTGACATAACGGCTCGTTGAATTTTTATTCTGAGTCCAGAAACAGACTCAGACAGTCGTAAAGAGCTCAAATCAATATTTTCGTGATTTTTCCTTGTGATATTGGGGGTCCGGCCAAAATTTTGGCTACCCTCTACCAAGAATAGCGGATATCTCCGGAACGGCTCGATGAATTCTCACCAAAAAAATTCAGCAGGCTCCTGAACTCGTTTCCTTTCGATTCCGACACATATCGGGGTCGTGGGAAAAGGTCGATAAATTTGTCGAGTTTGATTGTCCGGAGCTGTACATGGAAGACACTCTGGAAGTACCTCGCCTCATCTCGACCCAAGAAGCCTGGCTAGATACGGAGGATGGAAAACTAGAGTTTGCGTTCGTCAAGATAATTTGGCAGAAGGACGGCAACTTCTACTTCACCAAACATTCTTCGCCCTCTGCGCAAGATTGTCCCGTTGATGATCTTTTCGTCGGGGCGACTCTTATTCCGAGGGAATACTACACTACCGATCCCTTGCCTCAGCTTACGAGGGCCACTCGCCCGCCCGACGCTCCTGAATTCTACGTGAAGAAGCCACATGTGGTCGAATACGACGCAAACGACGCCAGGGCAATGGGGGGAACACTGCAGCGCAAAACTTAGCTCATGAGGCGCAGATTTGCAACGTTCTGATGAAGCACCCACACCCGAACATCTGTAACTACTACGGGTACATCGCATCCCACACAGACGGACGTATGGAAGCATTACTTTTCGACCGTCATGGATCCGATCTGCGTAAAACCGTCAGGGACAAACTCGAAGTCAATGTCGATGTTGTCGTTGCGGGGATTTCGGCAGGTATCCAACATCTTCATTCTCTGGGATATGTTCATGTCAGTTCTCTGCTCCAGTAGACCTATTCCTCAAACCAACTCATTGTTTCAGAACGATATCAATCCCTCCAACGTTGTGCTACGCCCTTCGGTGAACCTGTCATAATAGACTTTGACTCGTGCCGGGAGATTGGTACGTCAGGCAAGAAGATGGGTACAACGGGCTGGACAAACAATGCCCCAGTATCTAAGCCAGAGAATGACTGGTATGGTCTGGAGAAAGTGAAGCAATGGTTGGCGGAGAAGGCAAAGCAGTAAATGCAGCAGGGTCCATTTACTTTGCTGCGTTCATTTGTTCATATGGGGTGCTTTCGGTAGCTACTTATCTACGGTCGAGATCCGTACAGCTCTGTACAGCTGCTTAGCCGACGCTGGAGTTCCTTGCTCATTGAAGCAAGCAGCTGATAAGCCCGTTCCATGGAACTGCTTCCGTTGTGACGTTTGTTTGGATTCCGCAAAACTTGTCAAGTTCTCAGAAGCTATTGAGCTATGAATTGCTAGAACCCAGGCACAGATACAGAGAATCCCGAAGCTAGAGGAAAGGTATATATATGAAAGGCACCTCCTGCCTTGGTCTCCGTTGAACCCTGTTGCAAGATTCAGAAGATAATGCAAATTACGTCGACTGTCGTGCAAGCCTCTCGAGTCGTCTGACAGTCGGCACAAACTGATGAGGCGTCTGCCCGACTCTTAACAGTGACGTTCCTTTGAACACATGCGACTGGCTGACTGGCTATAGGACCGACGGCACTTCTTACAAGTCAGTGCTCGAAATCCTGGGGTTGCATTCTGACACTGCATTGCAGGTACCGACCTCACGGGGATTGCGGGGATAGCACCTGCTCCACTAGCAGCAAGAATCCGAACAACACATACTATTGGCCCAAAACTGTTCAAAAAGCTGGGGGTAACAACAACGGCGGCAGCAATAACTCGGGTGGAACTTCCGGCGGTACTGCGGCACAGGGAAAGTAGCAAGGAAATTATTTTCTTTGTGAGTGATTGAGGCTTTTTGTGCGTAGTTTCGTTGTGACCCCCTGTAGCAATGACGAGCAAAGCTGTCTATGCCCATCCCTGTCTATATCGAAGAGCACGCGGTAGTGCTTGTGTGTACATAGTCCGCTGTCGGTTTTCATACTAGTAATAGTATGTTTTATTGTTTAGATTGGTTTTTAAAGTCTTGTTCACGAGACTATAAGTAAGTAAATCTGGGAGAGATTATGTAAATCTGGGGTGGTGGAATGGGCCATGAAGAGTTACAGTGTTGTTGTCCTTGGTTGAGCAAGATGGACGCAAAATCGGTGGGAAAGGGCCTGAAATACGAAGCGAAATTGCGGCAGAATAGGAAGGATAAATCGAAAATTTTGTCATTTTTCGGTTCGCCATGAAGTAAATCGGAGGACCCCCGGCAACCACCTATGATGCCCGCCAACCTGGCTGAGGCCTGGGTCAACTTCGGATCGATTTGGGGTCCGGATAAAAAATCTCAAAATCCAGAATTTCGTGGGCAGGCATCAAAGGTCGGTTGCCGGGGGTCCTATCTTGGGGCGCCAGTGGTGATTTTTCCGCCCAAGCTCTGCGCTGTTTTTAGCAAGTTTTTAGTACCCAAGAGCTTCCGGCGTGGACAGCGTGGACTGAGGAATCTATATGGGGAACGTTTGCACTGTTTTTAGTCATCAACATCTTGAAACATCTTAACTGTTTTTTGATCTTTTCGCTGGGGACTGGTTCTGGTCGGTCTCCTATCCAGCCGCGGTTTTGAGGTTCATCGGTGCTTGAATGCGGGATTACTTTGCTTTTTTGTTTTGAGGGAGCGGAAGCGCGGACCGTGTGACAGATAATACGTGATCTTACTTGTAACTTTACTGACGTCTGGAAGAAAATACGTGTTGACAACATAGCCACGTCATTCGGAAGATGCGGCCTAGTGCTGGGTAAATTGGGGCAATTTACTTGTAAATTACACTGTTTACGTATTTTTACTTTAGGGTTTCCGGGGACTGTGTAAAATGGTGTAAAATACCGAAGGGTCTACGGGACTTTCAGCGGTACCACCAGAGCGTTTGGAATTGAACCGCAGAGAAAGCATTGCCGAAAATCGTGTCTTGCAAGTGTCTTGCGTTAGTTTTGGGAGCTTCACTTGGCTTGCCGAGCCTTTACTTTTTTTGCAGACTTTTTTTACATGTAAAAAAACTTGAAAATTTCCGCGCTGCACGCGGAGCAATTTTTTTTATAATTTGCAGTATAAAATATGCCTCACGTCGGCGCCTGCGGGGCCTTACAGTAAATTACAGCAATTTTACTCAGCACTAACTTAGTTGCCGCACACAGGCAACAAATCACTCAAGCACTGATGAACGTTGAACCTCAAAACCACGGCTGGGTACATAGGAGACTGGGCTCGAGTCTAATTTCAGTCCAGTTCCATTTTCATGACCGGGTTCCCAGGGTCGTGTGTACGACACCTATACATACTTGCTATCTGCCCATGCGGTCGCTCCAAGGTCGCTGGCTATAGTCGTGGGTGTCGCCTTTCTCACTCTCTTGTTCTGGTGCCCTCGCACCCAGGGTACATTGTATCTGTTTGCATCGATGATCTATACTCCATCCCACCTAGAATCCCACTCCATGCTTGCTCTCAGGCTTGCTCTGAGATTGCCGTCATGCATGGGAAATGCTTGGGCAGGAGTCCTGGACTGTCTCTTACCGGGGTGCAGGTAGAACCCCCCCCCCCCCCAGCCATATAGAAATCTAAGGAATTGAGCCAGCGGTTGTCGAGAAATGAGCCACCGACTCTGAACCCTCAAAATGCGCAAAATTCACACGAAGGTCACGTCGCGCCAACTTTTCTGAAAACGGCAATAACAGTTTCACGCGCGAGATTCAGTCCGAAATGTTCAGGGATAAAATTAACGCGGAGTCCGCTACATGGGAAACTGTCGTTAAGGGTGCTCAGTCAGCTGAGGTGGTACTTAACCTCGCTGGAAATAGCAAAGATCCAAAGGATTCCTCGAAACGAGGTAATCAGCAACCTCAACCCTCGAGTTCGAGTGGAAATCACTCACAGAAACCCAAGTCGTGGTCCCGCGGTGGCTTTAGAAACCGTGGGCGCGGCAGTGGAGGGCGCAAGGTTAATGCCAGCCCGCGCAATGAAGTGATGCGAGCTTCATCAGGAAAAACACAAATTGATAAATTGTCAATAATCTTCGCGGTTTATCGATAATCGTGATAATTTGAGCAATGCTCAATAATTCTCGGCAATTGGCAGTAATGCCGCAACTTTATCATCAAATATCGGCATTTTTGGTGATGTGCCAGGAAACTTGCCAAGGAACTCAAGAAATGCTTGCAAGTCTATATGTTGGTGAAAGAAGGGCGGTAGTAGTAAGTTGGGCAACATATGCGTTGACTTCTTGCTGAGTGCATACAATCGAGCTCACGAAAATTCGACTAAGTCCTTAGCCGATGCATGCCGTACGTCCTCGGATGCCCGTCGGATAAGTCGGATCCAACAGAAAATGATCGCATCATACACGTGGCATGCCAGCGCACAAAGCTCACGTAAATTCCCCAACCTTTCTCTCTCTCGAACCACCACGATATCCCTCCTTTCCCCCCCAACTCTACCCCAGCCCTCCCTCCTTCCGTCGAGACGTATCACTCGTCAAGCCTATCACTTGGACTTGGGCCTTCTTCCCCCCTTCTTCCCCATCACTGTCAAAACCCGTACACAATCAGCCTTCGACATTGAGGATTGTGGTGGGGAAAATTGGGATCTCGCAGGTGCGTCCGCTGCTTTGATGGTTCTTTGGACCATACTCACCCTCTCTCTCTCTCTTATTCAGCGCCGTCCTCGTTCAACGCTCGTACCGGCCCACGTTTGCCAAAGCCCTGCTCTAAGTTATTGCCCCCTCCCGCTCACTTTCTACTGCTCAATATTGTACAGTTCCACTTTCCCGTACTTCCCGTTTGTTTCGGTGCGCTTCTCCCTATCCCCTATGTGCTGTTCTCTACATTGAAGATAAACATCTATACTAACTTTCTCCTTCGACAGGCCGTTACTGTAGTGTGTAGCTCAATCGGTACGCTTCGTTGGCCTCTCCAGCGCTGTCGACATGCTCAGGTATGTAAGTCTTCCTACTATTTTTGTTTCCTTACTGATTGACACCCGAGTTTAGTTTCTACATGCGGTTTTCAGTGTCGATATAGTACCGGGTAAGTGCTATTCTGTGAACAATATGTTATATGGCTCATACAAGTCATGTAGTGGGACCGCAAGCATAGCTGTTGTTGGTTATAGGATGCCGGGTATCGTGCTGTCAGGCAATAGTGTATGAGGGACGCCGTATTCGGCTCGGTGGTAGTTGTCATGTTGTAGTAGTACTTGAAATATATCTTTTTCACCTGAACAAAGTCTGAAAAATGTCAAAGCGAGCAGAATAAAGGATCTCAAGGACTGGATATTTCTTGCTAAAGTTCAACAATTGGTGATAATTGGCTGTAATTTATCGCTAAAATTATCGGACCTTTCGATTTTGATAATTTTTGATAATCTGCCAATTAGCAGTAATTACCGCGGATTGTCACTAATTACCAGATTGGGGTTTTCCTGATGTTCTTCAGCAGAAATATTAATCTCATCGAAATCTGCTGGAGATGGTAAGCAAATGTCGCCCCAAAAGGAAAGAAGCCCATCGCGAAGGAGCTGTGCTTTACTTGCGAGCAACCTGGGCATATTTTGCGAAATCGCCCTAAGACCCGCTCCATGACGTTGAAGAAAAAGGGGAAACCCCCTGGAATTTCAACTCACGCGGTTCATTTGCCTACGGCGTCGAGTTCGCGCTCAGCTCTGCGCGAATCAATGCACATTGGTGCAGTAAAGGTCCCCCTTGAAGACGTCGAGGAGGGCGGGGTACCCAGTCAAATTTTGGAGACTCTAAACGAAGATTTTGAGCTAGTTTTAGAAGTAGAGTCTTCAAGCGGCAACATTGAGGACGCACCTTTGGGTGTGGAATCAGTATCCTCATCTTATATTAGAACTTCAAATCAAATCAAATCAAATCAAATCAAATCATCTGAAGATGAGTGGGCGACGGATGACATGGATTACACCCCGGCGCCGAATCGGTGATCTTCATGCAATGTACTTTGAAATATTGCTTCGCAGAGGCCGCGATTACCCAGGAGATCAGCCGCAACTCAATGAAGATGAGCGGTTTGTTGCTTACCGGATTTCGGACGCAGAATACATTGCGATGGACACCGATGATGATTCGGAACGAACCCTGCCTCAAGAGCTGATTCACAGTCCCGAATTCATGCCCGCAACCTGTATTATGCCGAACGTGCTCGGGAATTAGATGTTGAACGTTGAACTCCCATATGTTCAAGACCCACGTTACCTTGGACCTACTGTAGCAATTTGTATGGGTGAAACGTAACGCGTAACGCCCGCCCTGTTTCGTTTCAACGGTAACGGATAACGGTTGTGTGGTTTCCCTGAGGACTGCGTGACATACATACAAAGGTGTCAAATTATCATGTTTGTGGCCGTAAAATGTCCGTAAAATCTACTGCTATAATCCTCCTCCTCCTCCTCACTGCACTCAATCACACTCCGTAATATCGTATCAATGTTGACTACTCTCCGTGTTGTTCTCACCCTCATCCGCAGCTACTAACCCATCGTTTCAATCACAAAGTGCAGCGAGATTAGCTGTAGTGCGAGAAAATGAACCTTCAACTGCAGTTGAACTGCAGTGACTTCAACGCCAAGAGCATCTTTGATCAAAATTGCAAGACCTACATCGAAATCATCGTTAGTGTGAAAGTTGCCCTCTTCTTCCTCGGTGAGAGCAGTGGGATTACAGCTCAAAATTGCTCAGAATCCGTTCAACCTTCGACAAATAGGGTCGTTCACAGCAGCCTTTTTGGCTTCCTTTTTGCTCCCTTTTTCTTCTCCTTTTTCTCTTCCTTTTTGCCCATTTTGCAGTTTTGGCATTGAAAAACCTCTGTAGGACTGCATTCTTTTCTCATTGGAAAAGTTGACATGCATAAGCCCAGGAGTGAAAGGAATACAAAAAAGGAACAAAGTTGACCCTTTTTCGCACCATTTTTTCTACCTTTTTTTGCCAAAACTGTACAGTTCACTTCGTTCTTTTTGCAATATACCCTTTTTACCCTTCTGAATGAAAAAGGGAAAAGAAAAACCAAGAGAATCCAAAAAAACTGCGAAAAAGGAGAAGAGAAAGGAAGCAAAAAGGTAGTCTAGGATTTGATGGGGGGTAGGTCAGTGAAGCGTCCGTGGGAGTGATGCTGAGCTGATCCGCCAAACGGCAGTGTGATCTCTCTTCGACTCTCGTCAACCGTTCGCTCACTGGCAATGTCGGAAGCTCGGACACCCTTGGCAGGACCCGGATACTTACAGGAACCTATAACTACGCATACTTTGCATCGGCGCCGGAGGAGAGCATCTAGTCTTAACCATTGACGCGAATTGACGACTGAAGACGCATCTGAGACGTGGTAGATACGTTGATTTCATCCATATATTACTGGTGTAGTGGATCATAGCATGGGTTATAATACGTGAAGTGCAAACAAAGGACGAGGAGCACGTCGCTCTGGAGAGCGACCGAAAAGAGAAGGGGAGGCAAGCGACGGCCATCAGCAGCCGTATCACTCCCATCACTCTCACGGACGCTTCACTGACCTACCCCCCATCAAATCCCAGACTTTATATAGGTCCTTGAGAACGACTGTCTTCTCATCGCCCGGTATAAAGTCTGGTTTACGAGACTAGCAAAAAGGAAGCTAAAAAGGCTGCTGTGAACGACCCTAACAAATTTCATTGGTGTTTTCCCACCCGTTTCAAGAATTCTATGATGTCACGCATAACGCTGCGGCCGTTTCGCTTCCATGTGTAGCGTTTCCAGTCACGCTCAAGGGTCTGTTTCACCCATACAGTGCCAAGCGCCACTTCTCCAACACTGCTTTTTCGGGCGGAAGAAAATTTTTGTAATTTATTTGGGATTTTCTGAGGAAGGAAACCGACCAAAAGAATGTGTTTGGCGTCGAGAATTCACTTTTTCCCACGGTGTTTCACTTTTTTCGGGTCTGAAAAAGTAAAATCATCATTTTGGCTCTGATTTTGGATGGATTGAGGCCAGATGTGTTCAGTTGTCATGCAGAAACCAAGCAAAAGTGGTAGCCAACTTACCTGGGTGATCCGCCCAAGGCTGGCACGGCAAAGTCCGAGAAGCACGTGATCTTAACCCTAACCGATATGGCAATGTGATGATGGCATCAACCATCATTAGGGTTTGTTTCACTTTTTCGTAGGTGAAAACACAAAAACTTGTTCAATTGCCTTGCAAAGCACAAGATGGGTCGCTGCACATCCATATAGACGTTCTACACTAGAGACTTTGCGGAAGCCACCGGTGGCTATTTGTGGCTCTTCGTGTGCAATAGTTTTTTGAGCCTCCCGCTAGAGTTAGCCACCCTAGTATCCCGTGAATAGGTAGTACAAATCCACCCAGAGGCTGTCATCCGGTCCCGAGAAAAATTAGCCACCAATAGCCACCAGTGGCTACCGCAAAGTCTCTACTGTTTCGAAACCGAATGGTGATGACGGCATAATGTAGTATCGAGTTTAACTTTTGATGCCGTTCCCTGCCAAAAAAAGGAACCGTGATGTGATGCTTGGCACTGTACAAATTGTTAACTTACAGTATGGGCGACGCAGTCCTTCACGCTGCCGAACTCATTCTCCATAGGCAATTCTGGGAAAGGGACGAGAGCTCGGAGTATTACGATCGGTTTGAACTCAGTGCGCAGGGCGAAAATATCATTATTACGGACCTTTTCGTCTGTACGCGCTTCACGCTGCCCAGAATATTGTTGACGAACCCGGATTTTGAACAAGATTGGAGAGTTCCACGTTGTTCCTTATTATGCGAGGAAATCCATTGCCTTGACAAAAGACATATAATCCTTGATTGACATGTCTAAGGGAGAACTAGAAGAACTAGTTGCTCGTGAAGACGACGAAGACGAGTTCAGAGGCAGGAATTTACAGTTTGACGGTGTAAACCTCGACTCTGACCTTGAACACCGTGATGAAGCTGCTCATAATTCGGAGGATGACGAGGATCATCCTGATGATGAAGAGGAAGCTGAACAGACCGTTGAGTATACATCTGAGAGCCCACGACGCTCCTCCCTCAATCAACGAATTATTCCTACAGTCATCGGATTCGAGGTGAAAAGCAAGAAATTACCGTATCTGGACCGAAGTCCGGGGAAGAAAGATTTGAGCACGAAAAACTTGAAAATCGTGCAAAGACCATTTCAATGTTGCAAAGCAACCTTTTCACCACTATCTCTTATACCTCATGCCTTCAAGTCGCGTCAATCTGAAGGATATGAGCGCGTTGTTTGGTTGAGCATCGCCATCAATCAGTGATAGATCGAGACGCCGGTTATCATAGCGCGGTTAGTAACAGACTATATCTTGCGAGGTACGAGCAAACTGATATAGCGTCTGTCTTAGAGAGACTAGTTTTATGTCTAGTTTGCCGAGGACGGCAAATGTTTCAAAAATGGGGGAGAGGGTAACAAGCACAAGCTCGTGCCCAGAGATTTTCGCCGTGTAATCATGAACGGCAGCCGTACGAACGAGAACGAACAAGTTCGAGGGGAGAGAAACAGAAATTTCCTATTTTGGCGATAGGAGGTGCTTTGTTTCGGAAGCATTTCGAAGCGTTACTGTGACGTAACCTCATTATACGGCACGGTGCCGAGATTTGCACAAGGTTGATTAACATCGGCGTTCGTGAGATTATTGACGGTCAAGATTTCAAAAATGAGGGAGATGAACAGCATCGAAATAGCCAAGATTTCAATGTGTCGGAAGAGGAGGAATCGGGAGACGAATTCGATGATTTACTTACCTAGTCTATTGACTGTATCAGACTCAACATACGATGGTTCTGACAGTGTTCGCCCTTAAGCGACTGACACCTACCTTACGAAGGCCGGATTCAGTATCCCCGGTCCTATCGTTAGCGCCATCTTCCTCTCCACTCTTCCCTCCGATCCAGACGACCCCAAATCCTACTATTCCCTTGTCCAGAGCGCCAAGATTGACGACACGACTACTCTGGTCTCTACGATCCAGGGTGTCCTCGATTCCCGTCGCCGCAGAAAGTCCCCGAAAACCGAGGGTCAGTCGCAGAAGTCTGCCCTCGCAGCGTTGGAGCACGCTGCCATCGCTCGCGGTACGAAATTCTGTCGTAACTGCAAGCATGAAGGTCATATCGCGGACAACTGCTGGCAACCGGGTAGCGGTAAGGCCGGTCAGGGCCCGAAGCAGCAGCAGCATAAAAAGAAGGGGAAGAGGGGTAAGGGCAAGGAGAAGGCCCACAATACGGATGGAGGGGGAGACGAAAAATCCAATGATGTACGCTTCGAGAAATGCTTAATGGCCTCCGTGGCCGACTTCTCCTCTTACTCCCTGCGTGATGAGAGCATTCCGGCTACACCTCCGACGTCATCCTCCCAGACCAACAACTCCGCGTACAGTGAACGTACAGCGGGTGCGTCTACCATCATCGATTCCGGTACATCGACACACATTCACTCCGTTCGACGCGACTTCGTTTCTTACGCCCAAGCCGTATTCGGAAATATCAGCGGGTTCGGCAACGGTTCGAGGAAAATCGAGGGTCGCGGTGAAGCACAGCTACTAGCGTCCCATCCTAAGGGTGGTAACGTCCGACTCAGGTTGAAAGATACCTGTTATGTCCCTGACTCTCAGCCGACGCTTATATCAGTGTCGCGGCTTGATCAGGCGGACTGTTACACCGTCTTTGGCGGTGGACGCTGTGTTACCTTTGAGAAGGGTGACAGTGGCAAGCTCATCCGCAACCTCATTTCGTCCGAGAAGGTTATTCTGACCGCCTCTCTCGGCAGCGATCGCCTCTATCACCTCGATTCCTCCTCGTCGTCGGAGAATTCTTTTTCCACCTCGTCTCGACCTCCGACCTCAAAGCTTGAGGAGCTGCATCAGCGTCTAGGGCATCTAGGCTACCCTGCGCTGCGCGCTCTCGTTCGGAAGGGTCACATTTCAGGTGTGAAACTATCTACGGCGGAACTCAATGCTGAGCCGCCGGTATGTCAATCTTGCATGGAGGGCAAGATGACTCGTGCCTCTTTTCCTCCTTCGGAAGAGGAGAATGCCGAACAGATTCTCGATCACGTTCATTCAGATCTTTGGACTGCTCCAGTCCGTACTCTGAACGGATCGAAATATGCCCTCGCTTTCACCGATGACTGCTCTCGCTGGATTTGGATGTTTTACCTGCGTCACAAGAGTGATGCAGTAGCTGCATTCAAGGAGTGGTCGGAGATGGTCGAGCGTGAGACAGGTCGCAAGCTTAAGGTCTGGCACGTCGATAATGGGGGTGAATTTATCAACGAAGACCTGAAGCGGTTCTTGAAGGCACGTGGTATTCAGCTCAAAACCAGCGCTCCACGTACTCCTGAACAGAACGGTGTTGCCGAACGTCAGTTTAGGTCTATTTTTGACCGCGTTCGCACCGTCCTCATCGACGCCGACCTGCCGCTTAGCATGTGGGCTGAGGCCAGCAATTACATGGTCTATGTCAAAAACCGTAACCCACACAGCGCTCTCGACCTTCGTACCCCTTTCTCCATCCGCTTCCCAAGCCGCAAACAGCCGAAGTACAGGTTTTTTTACCGTTTCGGTTGCAGGGCTTACCTCTATAACGACAATCCTAATCGCAAAAAGTTCGACCATCGCGGCGAATCGGTTATTTTTGTTGGGTATCCGGATGATCGCAAGGCTTGGAAGGTTTATCGCCCCTCAAAGCGTACCTTCGGGTCGTCGCCTCATATCAAATTTGACGACGACTCAAATTGTGGGGAATTTCGGGCTGAGGGGGAGATACACTCATACAAATATTCTTCTCTCAAATCGTCTTCAAGCGAAGCTGATGATGATGATTACAGCCCTCCTTCCTCCACTTCTACGCCTCCAACTGCCAATCCGGTACCTCCTCGTGCACCATCCCCTCCTGCTCCGGCTGGACCTGCGGATGTTGTGTCACAACCTAAACCCCGGGCACCTCGTCAACCTCGTCCTCTACCACCTCCGCGCGACCCATCTACCCGAATCCGGGAAGCCGCTGAGCTCAAGGCCGCCACCGCAAACCTTAATTCAGGGTTAGCAGCAGCGCCAGCTCCAGAGGACCCTGACCGTGCGCCGGAAGATTCTGCTTTCGCGGAATCCTGGGACGAATTTGAGTACGCTCATATCATTGGTCCCGGCGAAGTTCGTCGCAACTACAAGAAAGCGATGGAATTGCCCGATCGTTCCGAGTGGGAGAGCGCGATGGAAGTCGAGCTCGATAGCATTGCGAGGATGGGTACATGGGAACTTGTCCCACCACCTCCTGGTGTCACTCCGCTTGGTTCGCTCTGGGTCTATGCCTTGAAGCACGACAGTACTGGTGCCATCACTCGGTACAAAGCTCGTCTATGTGCTCAGGGAGTCAGGGTACACCCCAGCGCCCAGGTATCGATTTTTCGATGTCTTTTGCTTCTGTTGTGAAGTCAGAGTCCCTTCGTTACCTCCTAACCCTAGCTGCAAAGCTGGACTGGGAATTCCACGTTGTGGACGTCGACTCCGCCTTTCTCAACAGCGAGACGGATCCAGACGAGCCACCTATCTACATGCGACAGCCTCAGGGCCATCGTGTTCGTGGAAAGGAGGACTACTGTAGCACTTTGTATGGGTGAAACAGACCCTCGAGCGTGACTGGAAACGCTACGCATGGAAACCAGAAACGGCCTCAGCGTTATGCGTGACATCATAGAATTTTGGAAACGGGGGGGGGGGGGGGGGGGGGGAAACACCGATAAAATCTATTTCCAAACGTTGAACGGATTCTGGGCAATTTTTAGCTCTCATGCTTTCTTTGTATCCATAGCCCTTATTTCTCCTGTTACGGGCTCCGTAATACACCTCTTTTTTTTTTTCATGAACACTGGCGCACGCTCAGACGCTTAAACCAGCGATGGGTCCACCACAAGCATTCTTCGAGCGACTACGTCGGCCAGCTTCTGGTACACCTTCCCAGCACCTTGCCCGTGGCACCGTACCGGTTCTATCTTGACGAAGATTGTAGAGAGTGATTGAGTGCAGTGAGGAGGAGGAGGGTTATAGCAGTAGATTCAGCTAGATTTTACAGCCACAAACATGATAATTCGACATCTTTGTATGTCACGCAGTCCTCACGCGTTACGTTTCACCCATACAAAGTGCTACAGTATGTCTGTCTCCTGAAAAGGGGAAGTTAGAGTTACTCCGGGAGTGAATTTGGGCTTGGGGTTGGGCTTCGGAGATAAGTTTGATGCGTGTACGTAGCGTTATGTCACAGCTTCCCACAAGCTTTTTTTCGTCTTCCACGGGTTAAAGCAAGCCGCACTTCTCTGGTACCAAAAGTTACGTTCCATAATTTGGAAACACTGTCCGAGCACGGGAGGACAGTGTGCCGTTTTGTGACAGTGGCAGAGAGGGGGCCGATCTGATGTTTCAGATCCGAGCTCTTCTCTTTCCTCGACCACCATCATCCATTTCTTCCTGCTAGCTCCCTGGACTCACGAACATTCCGACTTCACGACGCTTTGCTTCTCTTTGCTTCTCACTTATGACCCAACAACATAGAACACCATCCCACGTTAGTCCTGTCTTGACGACCCCCTTTCCCACTCAGTAGTGGAGCTCTACTGCTTTCGACAGCAGACCTTTTCCACCTACAACCACAACCGGCCTCCCCGAGCTCGCCACTGGATTCCCTGTGCCGCCCGAGTGCTTTCCGAGCATGCCACCGATTCTGCTGCTCCTATCTTTCCTCCTGGCGACCACCTTCCTCGCCTTGTGGCTACGACTGTTCTCTATATTTCGATCCCTTTGGCTCCGGCCATTTCTGATTGATTTAATATGACGAGCTACGCTTCACATATCCCTCACGTTCCACTCTCCCAACCTATGGCGCCTCGACCCACCAACTACCCAGCCCCTAGCCGTACTCTCTGGGATTCGACTGCTCAACGTAACCCTCCTCTGCCGACTCCCTGACATCACTTGACGCCACATGACCTGGTATCAGCTCTCCCTAAGCCGTCTCACTCACGGCTCAAGCAATCCCGTGTTCACGTTCACATTCCCGTTCACGAATTCCCGTCTGACGATCAAACCTACGAATACCTGCATCTACGCGGGTCCAATCTTCCAGCTAAAAATGTAGAGTTCGGATTCCTGCGTTTTCGTGGATCCTGCATTCAAGCTGACGTTCACGATTCCCGAATTCCCCCATTTGCTGGGGTCCAGCCCTTAGGCTGATGCTCAAGACTTCCGAATTCCTGCGTTTTCGTGGGTCCAGCATTCAAGCTGACGTTCACGATTCACGAATTCCCGCATATCTGTGGGTCCAGCGTTCAAGCTGAAGTTCTAAACTTCCAAATTCCCGCATCGGTCTAGCATTTCAGCTGACGTTCACGAAGTCCAGCATTCAAGCTGGCGTTCACGATTTCCGAATTCCTGCACTCCTGTGGGTCCAGCACTAACGCTGATGTTCACGATTCACGAATTCCCGCATCCCTACCGGTCCAGCCTTTCAAGACTTCCGAATTCCTGCGTTGTTGTGGGTCCAGCATTCAAGCTGATGTTCAAGACTTCCGAACTCCTGCGTTATCGTGGGTCCAGCGTTCAAGCTATCGTTCCCAATTCCCCGATTCCTGCATTCCCGTGGCTCCAGCGCCAACGCTGACGTTCACGACGCACGCATCCCGGAGTCCAGCCTTTAAGCCGACGCTCAAGACTTGAGAACTCCTGGGTTAACGTGGCTCCAGCAGTCAAGCTGACGTCCACAGTCCGCCAATTCCTGCATTCCCGCGCGGCTAGCATGGAAGCTGACGTTCAAATTTGCCGGATTCCTGTATCTCTACGTATTCAATCTCCCCACTGACATTGACGACTGCCGAACTCGCCCATTCCCGTGTTTACATGCGCTGATCTCTGCGTTTTCACGCAACTCTTTTGTAATCACCTTCTTGTAATACGCTTCATGCTCCATGGATCAAGTAATTCACTCGTTGCGCTCACATTCCAACCTTATGCACACCTGGTACTCATGCCCTGCACTCTTCCTTTCACCCATAAATGCCGGATTCGATATCTCAGGCCTTCAGCTTCGAATTTCACTATGCTCCCCAGCCACAAGACTACCATCATGTCGGCAAATCATGTTGGCCACTTCTGTAATCTTTTATCCGGCCCACGTTCAAGTATCTCTGGACATGTTCGATTCCAACAGTTCAAGCGGCATCTGCGCGTTTACATTCATCTCACTCTCACACTCATGTGGCTTACAGGCCCTGAGTCCGCATTCACGATTCAATCTTACCCCAACTGCATCCGCGCTTTATATTTTTCAGTCTTCACAGTGACGAATCCCGACCTCTCATACAAGGGCAACAGCCTTTCTCGCAGATTATTTTCAATGTTCAAGAATCAACGCGCGCACTCCACATTCAACTGGCATTTCTATTTTCCAAGTTCGAATGCACTAGTGAGTTATCGAATCAAGTCTTGGGCTCGCGATTCGGCTTGACGTTCAAAACTCCCATGACGCGAAATTCAAGACCATATTTTCACCATTCACCAGTCAAGTATCTCGCGTTCAAGATTCGTTCTGCATGCCACGTAGTGGGGATATACCCCCCTCCTAATACCTTTCAACATCATCGCTCAAGATTCATTGTTAATGATTCGATTTTCTGATCTACAGTGTATTCCGCAAACTGGGGATTGCTACCGAGCATTTTAAATTGCAACTCTTACGAGCTCCTTGTTCATTCTTCAACCACCCTCATTTCCGGATGTCTCTAGTTTATCAACTTGGGCAATAACTACTGACGACGTAACCATCAACTCCACGGCTCTTCAAAGCTTCATCGGCGATAGTGTTCCTTACAGTAGCGGCCTAATCTTCATTCAACCAACCACCCGCCAATCCTGATCCCTCTTTTTGTACCCGGCTTCGAACGTGACGTGCGACTTCACCGTTTATTTATCCAGTCGTTCGCTAGCGTATGCTGCGCATTCTGACTCCTCATATCCTTCGAATTCCATTCAATACACGCAAAACGTCATCTCACACGGTGACACCGCGAATTGGGTTTGGTTACCTACTTTTCTACGTTCTCTTCGCATCTAAGCTCTCTGTTTCATGCTGCACATCGACAACACCTGGTTCAAGATCTCGAATACCTTGACTTCTCAAATTCTTTTCCCTTAGGCTCCATTCAAGCCCAGCACGGGCGCATGCCTTTCGATAGCCAGCAATTAAAGCACATTATTCCAAATTCGTTTGGATACCATTTTATGTTCTGTTGTCAGCAGTATCCGCGGATTTCAACTCCACAGTCTCCACTTTCTAGCGCACGCTCTATGCTCTCTTCCCAACGTCAACTCCAGCACCTCCTGCTGTTACAATCTGCGCTTGAGCCTCCATTCAGCTGCAGATACCAAACACAACGCCGTGCTACCCATTCGCAACTTCAGATGCCAAAATTGTCCCCGTGTTGAATATTTATTATGTCACGTCGAATATTACCCACCTCGAACCAAAATTCGCAAAATCCGAATACTTACCGCTGTTGTTCGAACTGAAGATTTGTAAAAATTCAACTCCTTCGCTGAATGCGTTCTCTACCGGATTCCTCACTCGCCCTTCAACGAACACACACGTTACGAATTGGGTTTACTTTTGATATTCAGCGTTTTCATCATCGAACAGGCATCTGATAATGTTCGCCATTCACGTACGCTGGCAACTTCATCCTCATCCAACGGCGATACCCAACCGGTTGACAAATTAATAATCACCTTCATCGACGTCACGTCCCCAGCGTTTGTGCGACTTAGGCCATTGGGCTCGACAACTATATGCTCACAAGAACCCTATGTCACAACTGGAAAACTTCATTTCACCTTGCTGCGTCTCGCGGAATGAATGTTCAGTTCAAGGCACAACGCCACCGCAGCTCATTGGCCTCAACCCATTTTCAACGGCCACTGTACCTTGACGACTCTTGGCTGTCTTCTCATCTCCGTGACTATATCAACTCATCTACTTCTCGGCCGAATCAATTCCACGGCGACTGACGGTGACACTTTTTCAGACAATCTGATATGCACAGATCGATCGAGGTTGAACTCTCAGTCTACTTCACTTTCAAGCGCTATCCACTCTCTGCCAGTTCTCGCTTACCGTAGTTCGTGCGATGTGCGAGATTCACATTCACGAGCGTGGTCTTACTCTCAGCCTCAAAAAAAAATTGAGAAATTCAAGCCACTTTATAATTTGGGAGCCGCCTTCTCTTGTGGGTTAGCCGCGGGCGCTTGGGTTGCCCTCGTCTGGGCGTCTCTGTTTTGGGTTCATCCTCGCGCATCCCATCGCCCCACGCCCTGGGCGCCGGCGGTTCAAGTTTGTCACCGCCGTGCGTTCCCCACACCCACACCTATGTGGCTGTCTCCTTCTCTGACCGAACGAAGCATTGAACAAAATGGAAACACTGTCCGAGCACGGGAGGACAGTGTGCCGTTTTGTGACAGTGGCAGAGAGGGGGCCGATCTGATGTTTCAGATCCGAGCTCTTCTCTTTCCTCGACCACCATCATCCATTTCTTCCTGCTAGCTCCCTGGACTCACGAACATTCCGACTTCACGACGCTTTGCTTCTCCCACCCTCCCTTCCCTTTATATTCTCGTTAACCACTAGCACTCCAAGGATTTCGAGTGGCAGCCGCAGAGTGGGGCAATGGGTTCATCCTCGCGCATCCCATCGCCCCACGCCCTGGGCGCCGGCGGTTCAAGTTTGTCACCGCCGTGCGTTCCCCACACCCACACCTATGTGGCTGTCTCCTTCTCTGACCGAACGAAGCATTGAACAAAATTGGTCAAGATTGGTTTCCGGGTGTGCATTGCTGATCCGTGCGTCTTTATTCGTCGCCTGGAGAAGGCTATTTCCATCATCAGCGCCCACGTTGATGATCTTGGATTATTCTGCTCCTCTGTTGCAGAGGTCAAACTTTTAAAGAAGCAGATTTCCGACCATGTCCAAATCAAGGACTTGGGAGAGTCAAAATCCATTCTTGGCCTCGAAATCCTGCGTGATCGTGCGAACCGCACCATCTCCTTGTCTCATCGTTTCTATATTGACTCGATTGTGGCTCGGTATCGCATGGAGGATGCACGGCCCGTATACTTGCCAGTCAACACGTCGGCCGCTCCGCTTTCCAAGTCTCAATCTCCTCAGACTTCGGAAGAACTCCAGCGCATGGCCAACAAACCCTACCAGCACGCCGTTGGTTCGCTTATGCATACCGCTGTTCAATGCCGTCCAAACATCACAAAGGCAGTCCAGTCCGTATCGCAATTTAGCTCCAACCCCGGTGAAGCTCATTGGGAAGCCGTTAAACGGATCCTCGCGTACCTCAAAGCCACACGCGACTCTGTCCTTGTTCTAGGCGGCAATGAAGACCTTACCCTTCACGCTTTCAGCGATTCAGATTGGGCAAACTCAAAGGATCACGCCCGATCCATTTCTGGGTATGCTGTCTTCATCGGATCCAGCTTAATCGCTTGGTCAGCGAAGAAGCAAACCTCCACGGCTCTTTCGACTGGCGAAGCAGAGCTCTACGCTGGCACACACGTCGGGCGTGAAATCATGTGGCTCCGCTCTCTTCTGTTCGAGCTTGGTTTCTTACTACCTCCCGGACCGACTTCCCTTTCTATCGACAATACTTCCACCATCCGGATGATTGTCAATACTGATGAAGTCACCGCTCGAACGAAGCACGTCCACATTGCCATCTGGTGGATCCGTGAAGCAGTCCTCCATCGCTGCATCGTCCCTGTTTACGTCCCTACGGAAGTGAATGTTGCCGACTTATTCACGAAACCATTGTCGGCACCACGCCACATCTCGTCAAAATGTTGGGCATGGCTCCCCGACCGGATGCTCGTTGAGGGGGAGTGTTGAAGTATTTATTTCTCTTCCATTTACCGTACATACCTTACATTCTCCAACTCGCAATCCGTTCCGTTACGCGTCACACATTCCTTATGTAGCTTTGTGTCACCGTCACATTCCTCAGTCGTTTCCTCCACGACTGAGGTATGTGCACTGTCCTTACAGCTTACTGATTCTCCTGGTAGTTTATACTTACTGTATTCTATCAGGTATATACTCGGTGTGACCAAAAGTAACCGGAATTTGGCTTTTTAGAGCGGAATTTCAAACTCAAACAACTTTAAGTGATACGGGGCTCCTCTAAATCATTTTCTCTACGACTTCCATGGTATGGGCATGGCATGCAATGTTTTGTTTTGAGTTGGTGATTCAATCTTTGAAAGTGGACCAATTTGGAAATATTTGCGCTCTCTGAAGGGTGCTTAGTATCCCAATAGTATATAAGTCCGATATTTAAGGTTGCCAGGTGTTTTCCGTTGTTCAGTGAGAGAGGCAACTTGGCACACTAATTTCCCGCCTCAAAGCTTACATAAAAGAATGTGTAATAATAGGACAAAGAGACTATGCAACCTTTTGCCTGCTTCTTATGCAATTGTATACTATATGTGACCGGCCTTCCGGCCACCTTAAGGGTTTTCAGTGATTTTGAAGGCTGAATGATGATTCCATGTGCCACATTGGAACCCTAGTTGTAGGCTAGCATCCTACGAGTGAGTTGCGAGCAAAAGTGTGAGGATTGATGATGTTTTGATCAGTCGGCAAATATTTTGGTGCGGGAGGTCCGAAATCGGCCGAAACAAGGAAGCCGGCCAAGCGTGGGAATATACCGCTGTTCGGACCTCCTGGCCGTTTCAATGCACTCAGGCGCGCGGGAGGGCGGGGATTCATAGGGAGTGCATTTTGGATCATCTTTAGACAGTTTTACAATACAGGAGGGGCTCTGTTGACTCTTAACGGAATATATAATTCAATAACGGTTTTCTGGCTGTATTTAGCGAGCCAACGATATTAAACGGTACAGCGAGCGGTGCGTGTGCGGCATGAAGAGTGGATATGGGGTAGTATAGCCATAATAATGTTGGGATACAGCTATGGGAGGAATACAGTGATATATGAGCAGGGGAATGTCACCTAGGCAGAATCCTCCTTGCCATAATCAGCAGCAGAGTCGGCGAGCTCCCGTGGAGTGCAGACGAGACAATGTACCAAGGTAAGCTCGTATAGACATTAGACGAGGTATACAAACATACCTGACTCCCTAAATCAGCACTGAAGCCCTTCGTTCCGCCAGAAAAAATCCAAAGTTTCGGGCCTGTCCAAAATCGTGGTTTGACGTCGTCGACCGTGATACCGAGACATCATAGAGAGGTAAATTCATTCGATAGCGCCAAACAAGAGCATTCATATGTAACATTTACCACCCCAGGTTCCAAGTCCGCAGTGCAAGGCCAAGAGTCGATACATGGCGGTCTTGTCGCCCACTTTGGTGCAGAAAATTATCGGCTTTCTTGAAATGATGTGCGCCTGTGTACGAGGGAACGAAAGCGAAGTGGATATTCCGATGTGTGGATGTGTAGCTACAGATGCGCAGAAGAAAATGAGCCATGGTAGGCGGGAAACGATGCAGTGGTCGTCGAGCATTGTGGGAGAAATAAGAAAACACGTCATCGCCTTCCCCCACACCACCGGCACCGTTGACAGCATCACGGCAACTTCATCAGTCAGTCCCAAATTGGTTTTGGACACTCGTCTGAACTCGTTCTACAGCTCCGGACAATCAAAGTCAACAATTTTATTTTCGGTCGAACCGCTATTTTCTGGGCTTAGCCGAGTCCAGAAACGGATTCAGCACCCCAGAATACGTCTAAAAACGATTTTTCCTGAATTTTCCCACGACAAAATGGGTTTGGCCAAATTTTTGGGCGGTCTGAACGAAATTGTGTGTACCTTTCTGGCCCCTCCAGACGAATGTTGACCCAACCTTCATGGGTGCTGAGCATCCAGAGGATACTATATGCAACTACTCTTGTCCCTCAGCCCTTTTTGGTTTGAGGAACCCATAAACACCCGAAATTGGCAATGCCAAGGTGACAGGAGGTGACATATTTGTGACATGTTGTTACAAATGTCACAATGTTCCCACAGTTTCCCTCCTATTTTGTGACATAACGGCTCGTTGAATTTTTATTCTGAGTCCAGAAACAGACTCAGACAGTCGTAAAGAGCTCAAATCAATATTTTCGTGATTTTTCCTTGTGATTTGGGGGTCCGGCCAAAATTTTGGCTACCCTCTACCAAGAATAGCGGATATCTCCGGAACGGCTCGATGAATTCTCACCAAAAAAATTCAGCAGGCTCCTGAACTCGTTTCCTTTCGATTCCGACACATATCGGGGTCGTGGGAAAAGGTCGATAAATTTGTCGAGTTTGATTGTCCGGAGCTGTACAACCTACAGATGGTCCGACCACAGCACGGAGGTTCGTTCGACTTCCAGATAGCAAGTGGCCGGGAGCCTCGTCTGGCCGGTTTCCCAGTCGTATATAGTATGTTCATACACTGCCAATTGGGCCAATTTGTCCAGCAGTAACCCACAAAATCTGGTTGAAAACACGCAATTTCCGATTCCGGTTACTTTTGGTCACACCGAGTAATACACGAGTCGTTTCCTCCACGACTGAGTTTATACTTACTGTATTCTATCAGTACCCTTATATAATCATTACGTTAAGCACAGCCATCCGCCAAATAAGAAATAAACTTGTTCCCTTTGCGATTTTGAGTACTTCGGAACCTCAGAGATTTTTTTTCGGCAGATCTACTGACTCAAGAGGCCTTTCAAGTACCAGGCTTGAGGCCCTGGAGCCACTTTGTTGTGCTCACCATTCAAATATAGGTGAATGTCAATACACATCTATGATCTGACCCTAAATTCCGTGTCTGAATTCTGTTTGTGTTAAGTTCATGGAAATACATTGGATGTTTATGAACCAACAGAGCATAACGCTTTGCTAGCTCATTATGAGGCAATCACACCTTCCTAGCGTTAAACAAGGTATTTTGATGCTAATTCGGCGCGTCGCGTCGCGTCTATAGTCACGGATATATCACGTGTAGTGTGTACGTAAGCTTAGATAATCCGCCAAATCTCCGCCTTGTTTTTCGCAAGATGCGCTCAAACGCGTCGAAAACGAGTTTGGAAGCTTTTCATAATGGGTTGCCTTGTTTGGAAAGATTACATCTTTTCAACGAGGAAATATTGGCCAAATCTGCTCCATCAAATCATAGATATGCCTATTAGCTACAGTTTGGTGGTCTTACATTTGTCAATATGGTGTTGTGGCCAGACTTATAAGCATTTTGTTGACGTGATGTTTTGGCTCAAATTTTTTAAGGGACTAGGAAGCTCCGACTACACCTTGCTTGCTCGAAGGATAGGTTCTGAGTATATACGAGAACAGTGGGAGTGGGACTCGGCTATTTTAAGCGAGTCCCACTGTTGATGTCGGTCGCATCAGCTGCCATCACCTGGCGATCAATATTTGATCGATCCATCAAATTCGGCATTTTGAGCCGCAATTGTTTTTCTAAGTGTTTCTGAGTTATTTCGGGGCTTAAAAAATTACTGGGGGGAACATTGTTCCCCCCAGACCCCCCTCCTTTGGCCTGACGGCATTTCTGAGAAATTTAACTCGGTATTTTCGTTTTATTTTGCTGTTTATACTCAGAATTTCATTCATGTAGCGCGGGGGAGACCCCCGCGGACCCCCCTTGACGCTCGCCGCTAGGCCCACTGCGTGGGGCTTTCGCTCGCCGCTGGGCCCACTGCGTGGTGCTACCGCTCGCCGCGGAGGCCCACTGCGTGGAGCCAGGAATATTTTAAAGCGTCGGGAGTGTATTTTCAGGCTAATTTCTTGCTATTGATTCAAATCAGATGTAGTGATGTGCCGAAATACCGAGTCCCACTCTCGGAACTCAAATCTCCTCATCCGAGCTTCCGAGTCCCACTGTAGGGCTTTTTCCGAGCTTTTCCCGAGTCCCACTCACACCCTTTTCGTCATTCCTCATAGGTTCTGCACCCAAGAGATGATGAACTCTCCAGCGTTTTGTATCACGTGTAAAGCTAGCAACAATCTAGCAACTTTTAATTAGGGTAGTAAACTGTAAAACGAATAAATGGTGGTGTGAGCTAGTCTCGGAAACCCAGACGTTTCCTCGCAGTCCTTGTCGCAGAACACAGAGAGACCGGAGGTCTTTCCATATATAGTGAATGCAAGACATTTTTGACAGCTGATTGATCTCGGAGCCAGGTGGGAAAATTAAAAGACGTGGAAACGTCTGGGCCGATCGATGTGGTGTCACCTACCGTCACCCCTCTGCCTGCGAAAATGGCTTGTAGGTACACAACGAGAGCGAGGGTTATTGTACCGTACGGCTGCCCGACAGAGGCAGGATGCTACCCCTCCTCATCTGGAAGTATTTCCTCGAGGATGCTGGCCAGCAGAGGCGTGTCGATGCGTGAATCTATAATAAAAGACACTACGGGACCGCAGGTCCCGTGATAATTCACGTGAAAAAGCAGGTGACTTTTCACACGCGGTCCCCGGCGCCGCGCGCCGGCGAGTGCAGCGAGCGGCAGTGCGGCGCCGCGGGCAAGGAATCCAGCAAAAAAAATCCAGGCGGGGTTTGGGGCGGAGCCCCGACAAGCTGTGTACCCCCCGTAGGTAGGGACGCGAGCGCAGCGAGCCGGCCCTGCCGAAGGTGGGGTGCTTAAGCTTGTATATACAAAAGGGCAAAGTGATGGAGGAGAGAGTGCATTGGTCTTACTCGGACCTGCTCGGACGACGCGGAGACAGCGAAGACTTTGCCACAGAAGGCTGCCACAGTGTCCGGTCACTGTCGGACTTGACGAGATAAAGATTATCTTGAGATAATCAAGCTGCTTATGCCATTCCAACTGATTGCTTGATCGCTGTTGATCCCAGTCGTCACGCATCCCAGACCCAGCGTTACTGGTCTGGAGGCTTCTCTTCCTCTGACACATCAAGTATACTCTCAAGCCTTGCTTTCCGCCCTCAATTTTGGTTTTTTCATCCGCTCCGCTCATCAAGGCTCTGCTTTTTTTCAGCCTTGTGGACTCGCTTCGCCAAGTATTCACCAAGTATTCACCGTATATATCATGAATAGTCTTAGAGTGCTCACTCGCTGCTCTCTTCGCTCGCTCGCTTGCTCACTCTGTCGCTCGCTCTCTCTCACTTGCTCGTTCTTTCTCCTTGTTCTCGTGCATCATGAAGCGCTTTGTCTCCCAACCTTACAAGCCTTACAACAAAGGTCGCCACCCTCAGATATCCAATGCCGGGGCCGACTACGTCATCCATGCTGCTCTCGAGCTCAAACGCATCAATGGCTCAGAGGGGAAACTCTGCACGTTCGACCGTGACGAAAAGCGATGGGTTGAGGTAGCGCGGTACGAGTTTTTTTTCCCTATGCACTCTGATTCACATTGACGTGACTGTTCTCTAGTCCGCAATACGTTAAGGGCGGGAAGCGTTTTGACTACGCGGCCTCCAGCTGCGAGAAGGTCTGGGGGAAGTATTCCTCGCCTTTCTTCTGCCCCCACCTTCGTTGGAGTGGTGAACGGTTCGACCCCCTCATACTCGTAGCTGGGCTGCCCGGAGAACCAGCCGACTACTTTCGGGCATTCGACCACGAGTGCAACTTCCGCAGTGAGCTCCTTTTGCTGTTTTCTTGCCATAGCATCCTCACTCACTTGTCGTTGGCCATATAGTCTCTATCTTGCCTGTCAGAGAGCGACGAGTGTTGCTCTCATTCGAGGATCGTGAGCAATTCGATGGTATGTTTTTCTGTTAGCTTTTAAATCTTCTTTGATACTCAATCTCTCCATTTCTCAGCAGAACACAATGTCGACGATGACGATGACGACGATGAGCCCTCGCCTTCATCGGCTTCGGCTTCGATGGCCTTGACTTCGTCATCATCGTCCTCATCGGGGACAACTGCGACGTCCTCGACGACTGCGACGTCGACCCCACCCTCATCACAGCGGTCAGTATTGTCCACTGGGTCGACTATATCTCAGTTGGCTGTGGACGCAATGCTGGCTCCACACGCTCGTTGGTGCGTTGTTTTTGTTTCTTCACTCTTGTATAGGATCTGACTGTGGTTGGGTGATATACAGGGGCGGTGACCGTAATACAAGTACACCCCCTCGTCCCACCCAGCTCAAGGCTGGCACGGGAACCACTCTTCAAGGCTCGCCGATCCGCTCCCGTTCATTTTACACCAAGAATGTTGCCGATGCGCGTAAAGCTGGGGGTTAGTTGCCGTCGATAATGAGCTGTGAACCCGTTTGATACTTTTTTCAGACACAGTGTTGATGGCGTTCCTACAAGATACCACGTCCTCTGGTTTGCTTCGCGGTACGTTTGATTACATCTTCTTGGTTAATTCAATCTGAGCGTTTATTGTTGCAGAGGACCCAGTCTACCACCCTGCTTGGGACGAACACGACCCTCCCTCCCTCCTTCATGTTTACGACGTTCGCATCTACCCCAACTGCCTTCAGAAAACATACAGCCATCTCGATTTTCTTTCGCGCCCTTTGGGCAAGGCCATACGCGAAATCAACTCGCCCCTCGGTATCCCATTCAGCGACCACACGACGCTTGTCAAAGCTACACGAGTATGCAAGAGTTGCCTCAATCATTTCTCCCCTGATGGATACGAGCATCATCGTCGCGATGGTGCTTGCACTAACCATCCCGATCTCGCGCAAAGTAAGCATGCCTTGTTTTCTTTTGTGCCTCTATCACCTTCACTAACTACCACTATCTTCCAACAGTCGACGAGTGCGAGCCCTTTGATGGGTGTATCCGCCTGCGTACCTTTCGAGATGGGAAGCGCCCTTCGTTTCAAGCAGAGACCTTGGATTCCGCAATAGGAGCTGCTCTCCTTGAGTGGAATTCGCGTCTTGGGCTGCCCGCTGATGTGTGGATGACTGTCTCAAGTGCAGTTGTCCACTGCACCGACTGCGACCTCACGCGGACCTTTCCTGCCCATCGCCTCCATCTCGATGAGCAAGGAGCTTGCAACGATGCCGGGCAAGCTGTGTTCGCCGCCTCTGGGGATGACGATTAATCATACTGTGTGTGTATATACTGCTTGTCTCTAATCTCTTTTGTTCTTTCTTTCTTGTCTGCCTGCGTAGCGTACATCCTATGGATTTAATTACAGTGTATATTCACAAAAAAATCCAATGCAATACGATGCAATCCAATACTAAGAGAATAAGTGAAGAAATCGAGTAAATTAGGCGTCTTTTTCGTCTTTTCCCTTTCCTTTTCCCAGCAACTCAGAAGCTGTTCGAACTCCATCACGACTTCTCAGCCTCTCTGTTTTGTATCGTTCTGCGGATTCTTTGAGTGTGCTGACCTGTTCTCGTTTCGTTTTGACCTTTGCTGCATCTTCGACTGCCTTTCGCTGCTGAGCTGCCTTGGACTGAGACTTTTTCAACCGACGTTTCCGTTTAAGGTCAGCTTCTGCCTTAAGAACATCTTGGTTGGTTATAGGTCGATCGAGCGTCCAAGTCTTCTTGAGATCGTTTCGTACCTTTCACAGTGGGGTGTTATTACACATTTAATAAAAGGTCGGAGAAACCTACTTTATTTCGAAGAGCCACCTGTTTCTGTACCGCTTCTTTCGAACTCTTGCAGAAACCTTTTGGCCATGCACCTACTGCGTCCCAAACAGACTTCATATATAGCTGATCCTTGGAACTGAGTGTAGGGTCCCAATGGCATAAAGCGATGACCCTGAGATTGAAAATCAGTCTGAGCGTAAATAAGAAGAGATTGAATATGTATTACCAGCCTTGGCCCCGTCGAACTGCCCTGGCGTGTCCGCAGAAGTCCATTGGACCCACCGTGAACAGTTTGGTGCACTCTTTGACATACGACATGAGACGTTGCTGTCTGACCTCATCCGCAAGTTCATAAAAGACTAGCGCATAGATCGGTACATGCTCGGAGTTGGGGTGTGTTGAAGATCGAGGGGGTTTTAACACAGTCCATGTCGTGAATCCCCTGCCGGCGGGACACTTGCACAACCTCGTTTGAACACGGCGGCGGTCTGGGTCCACAATCAAGCTCAAGCCAATCTCCTCCCATCCGTCTAGAAATATAGTTTGAGCAAAAGAATAAACATAAGCTCGAAATAAAGCACTGGCCATTGATATTGTCAATTATCTCGGTGCGAGGATCAACTATTTTTTGCTCATCTCCATCCTCGTCCTCATCCTCGCTGTCAGTCAGATCAGAGAGATCGCCATAGATCTCCTCAGGATAGTCCACCATAACATCGCCATCCATGTCGACATCCACAACTTCAATATCATCATCTTGTGCATCAAACGAGTCAATCTCGTCTGGTAACACGACCGTCTGTGGCAGTACAGAGGGAATAGGAGGGGGGGCAGGGTTCGAGGAGGAGGAGGGTGTGGGTTGGGATGAGGGTATGGGCATGGGCTGAGTCGAGGATGGGGATGGGGTCTTGGGCTGTGGCGGTTGGGTCCCAAAGAGTTTCACGTACGCCGGTTTTGCCTTCTCGTCGAAATATTGAACAATGGGATTGGTGTCACCGTAAGTGGAAGATAGAACTAATAGCTCCTCGGGAGTCATGTCTGGCATCGGTTTAAATCTAAGCTGCTGAGCGTTATTCAGAGAGGGTATTTTTTGCATTTTCTTGTAATTTTCTCTCATATACTTCGTCACAGCTTGACCAGCCTGTTCTCGGTAAAGTTGGGTCCAGTTCTCTGCAATACCGGGACCCATGTGGCCGTGCAACAACAGACTAGGAGCTAGATCTGCCAGATCGAAGGGCCAAGGGGCGTTTTTCATAGCATCCCCGTCATCCTCTATTTGATGAGACTGAGCACTAAGTTGCTATTGAATAACGCTTCAGTCAGTTTTTTCTTGGCGAAAGAGAGTGTACTCACATTGTAACGGGAGACCGATCTATGCTTTCGACTGCTCATGGTAGCCTGAGACTGTCGATATACTGAGAGCATTCGAGTGTAGCTGATAATAGTAATAGCGATCAGAAAGTCAAGAACCACAGCAAGCAAGCAGAACCGCACGCACCGCATAACTACTTCCTTGGTCGTGATCAGAAGATAAGAACCGTTATCTTTCTTCTCCTTCTTATCCTTCTTGTCCTCCTTGAAGTCACCGCAGAGGCGGTTCAGCTCGATACTCTGGTTGAAGAATGAACTGTACATTTACGTAGAGAGATAAAGCTAGATGAAATAATAATAATAATAAAAAACATACCCGTGGGCCAGGAACCGTTCTAAGGCAAATAAAAAGAACGCTTCGTATACTGCACACAAGTAACGCCGATTCTTCCTGATCACGCCCCATAACATCCATAAAGGAATTCCTGTCAAATCGTGTTTAGCATATTATTGGTTGGACAGAACACACAAGCTAGCCTAACCTGCTCTGAAGGCAAGCTCGTCGAGAGAATAACGACCTCCGGCACGTGTCGGATGATTGCCAGCCATTATGAGAATTTCTGCGAAGGAATGGTCGTCCCATTTGGGATTTTCATCCTGCTCTTTGAGCCACTGGACGGTGTAATCGCACCAGGCCTTGTACTCGAATAGAACATCTGAGAAGAATGTAAGTCTCGAGTCTCGATGTTACAGCGATAAAAGTAAGATTTACTTACTTGGTACACGCTTATTCCGAGTCAACTCCATATCCCCTACTGAAAGCCAATAGACGTAGCAAAGGTTATCCATTGACAAGAAAGCTAGTGTGTGACTGCGAAATTTTAGAGCAAGAACGACTTTGTAACCTCGGTCCTTAGCCGGTACTCGAATGATGCGCTCGAATTCCAGATTCTGGAATATCTGGGGCGATGTATGTAGAAGGGGTTCAATCTGTATGACAGAACGTAAATGCTCCCTCATGAAAACCATCCAAGTCAGGGAACTTTACCTCAAGATAACATTCAGTCATATCGAGCACAATAGATCGCGGATCGTAAAGAATCCCTTTCAGCTGCAGCCCAGTCCTATCGAAAGCTGTCTCATCATCGAGAGCTGAGTCGTCGAGCTCCGGAAAGAGATGACGAGGACGAAGGTACAGAGAGTGATCAATGTCCTTCTCCGCGCAGTCCTCTATAGCCACATGGGGTTTCGCCACACCAAAAGTTGCCAAGTGGGACGAGACACCAGCTACAGACGACTTACGAGGATCTGGAGGATCTGGAGGATCAGGGGGATCAGGGGGATCCGATGTATTTTGAGTAACGGTGAATCCAAATGAAGTCAATAGAGCATTAGTCTTGGGCTTTGCATCCTTGGCTTTGGATTTTGATGATTTCGGAGTTGGAGTTGGTTTGGGTTTCGGAGTCGGAGGATGAGCAGCTGTAGAGCCGGACACGGCTGTAGTGTCGGATGCTTTCACTTTCTTGACCTTGACTCGGGCTGGGAGAGGTGCCGCCAGTGATTCGGGAGCAACTGGGCCAAGAACGTCTCCATGAATGGGGTGGTGCAGAGTGCTTTGACTTGATTAGATTAGAGCTCACCGATGCGACAAATAATTTACCTCGGCTTCAATGAGGGGAGAGGGCGCTGAGCAGAGGCGGGAATAGGATCCTCCCAGGCTTTATCAGGTGGAGTCGGAATATTAGCCGTATACCTGCGGTCCGGCTCTATACCTCGCCACGAAGGTGGCATGTATCGAGTGAGGCGGACTGCAAGTTGGCTACTGGAAGGGACGTCGTACTCTAGATTTCCAGCAGTTGGCTCCTTGTACCACGGCAAAGGTACTAGAAGTAGATTAAGATCGAAACCGATAGATTTTGGATTGCTCACTTTCTTGCTGGGCCCGTTCCTCACCAAACTTGAGCGATGCAATGGAGGCACAGAACTCCTCCCATGAGGTATAGTTTGGAGATATCTGTGACTGGTATGGTGTAGGCAGCTGAGACCAGACCTGCTAGCGTATAGGAAATTGAAGAGAAGAGAGATTGGTAGATATACCTTCTTGATCATAAGCCCGTGAGTGTCCGGGATGGCTAATGCAAGCCTGTGAAGTCGAATGGCCCACATAGCATGCTGATCATGTTTGATAATGGCTTGAGTCAAAGTAGAGCCATAGGTAACGAGTCTCTCTTCACGACGCCTCATATCTTCGACCTCGTTATCTTTGATATCAGCGTAAAGACCGGTGAGTTTGAGGGCAGCTGCTCCAAATTGTCTTGTGATTAACTCGATGAAACGCTTGAGCCATTCCCTGAATGCATTCTCCTCAGAGAGCTCGGGCATTTTGAGAAGAGTTATAGCAGCGCCGCCGCCACAAATGAGGAGAGAGGAATCAATGAGGCTGTGACATATGTGACATTACCACTTTATTCCGCTCACCACCATGCCCGTTTTCGATCCCAACGCTCCGAAACGCATGCTCCCTCTAGCTGCCTATGGCTATTTTGGCAAATATCATCAGGTTCCCCCAGGACTACACTTTGTCTTCAAAAAAGATACACCTGAAGATGTGTATGGAAATCGCTTCGTTGTGGCTGTCGGTCCTGGATCTCAGGTCTCAGAAGCTATCGATGTAGATGCTGATGAACCCGGTGAATTCAAATTGCTGTTGAACCTTCCTTATCACTCACCTACCACTCAAGTTGTACCACGCCAACTCCAGGTCTCCGACCTCTATTCCAATGGTATTCCTCCATGGGGTGTCTCGAAGAACTGCGTGGATCGTGCTGTACCACAGGGAGAAGAAGATCATGGTTGTCCTATTTGCACTCTCCTCCTCTCCCATCCTGTCTGGTAAGTCATTTCTCCTGGATTTTTCCTCCAATAGCATCGAATAACAATCACAGTGTCGCTTGTGATGGACATGTCCACATTTTCTGCTACGGCTGCCTCAGACAACACCTCGAGCACTCAAGACTTTGCCCAGTCTGCAGAGCCCCTATTACGGAGCGTCCGCGTCAAGTACCAGGCTACGCAAAGGCTCTAGCGAGTCTTTTCCCCAAGCAGTTGGACAAGAGTACAGTAGACTGGGCCAAGGCTTGGAAGGGAATCAAGTTCTGAATTCCACAACTGCATGTTTCGTACTTGTAGACAAAATATTGGAATTGGAACGAATGCTACATTAGTTTAAGTCCGGATGCTACATTAAGGTCCGATCCGTCCATCTTTCCCACTCGACACACAGGTATTGTGGTCGGAAACAAGGAGCAAGAGATTGAGTAAGAAGGAGAGCAAGAGATTGAGTAAGAAGGAGAGGGGAGAGGTCGGGCCTTGAAAACAGTCTTATGAGAGAGCCGATTCCATTCCGGGCATGTTGTGGTGATAGCTCCAGCTCCAGCCAAAACACACAGGGAGGGGTTGAGGGGGACCCTAGGGCATCGTTTGGTGTCGTAGTTAGGCGGGTGGAACAAGAAACCAAGTCAGAATAGGAGGTACAGCATTAAAATGTGAAAAACAGACTTACCAGAGTCGGGTCCCGGGCTAGACGTCGTTGGTGGTGATGGTGCCACCCAAAACACACAGGGAGGAGTTGGGGGGGACCCTAGGGCATCGTTTGGTGTCGTAGTTAGCCGGGTGGGACAAGAAACCAAGTCAGAATAGGAGGTACAGCATAAAAATGTGAAAAACAGACTTACCGGGCTTGACGTCGTTGGTGGTGATGGTGCCACCCAAAACACACAGGGAGGAGTTGGGGGGGACCCTGGAGCATCGTTTGGTGTCGTAGTTAGGCGGGTGGAACAAGACATTGAGGCGGAAGGAGGGTGCATGCTTAAAATTGAAAAAAAAGGCTTACAGTGTGATTTCAACTCACAGTGGCAGCATTTGCTAGTGCAGAGCTTGTAAAGTGAAGGTAGGAGCCCTGTAGATTGATTTGGGAGGGTAAATACTCGAGTCCTTGCAGTGTATTATAGTGTAGTACTCACCTCAAGTTGATTGCCCTTTATTGACACAATGTCAAGTGCACTACAGCTAGTAGAAGCAGACTCTGAGACAGATTGTTTGAGGGGGGTGCTGACAATATCCAAGAGAGCATCCTGAGACCCTAAGTACCAAGATCAAGTATGGAATGGGGTGGTAGTGCCGTCCAAAGGCAGAGAAATGTAGTAATTTGAGCCAGGCTGACAGGGAGGCCCATGGAGGATGGATTTCAAGCACCAGAGAGAAAGAATAAAGCCAAAAGAAGAGCTGCAAGGGGCTGTATTGGTTCTAGATAGAGCAAGAAAGCTGGAGGCTGTTGAAGACGATGAAGAGAGTATGAGTTGGCACAGTCACGTCACACTGTCACACTGTCACCGAAACCTCTGAGAGCGCAAAAGGGTCGTAGAAATTCAATATGGAGGGTGTTTCAAAGAATTAGTGGAAAAATATGGGTAGAAGACCCAGATTTATCAAGCAACTCTAAGTTCTCAAAAGTTTCTGCAAGGATATGTCAAATATCTGAGCAGAAAGCACATCAAGCCAAGTTGCTCGGTCATGTGCCCGATCTTCCCATTAATTCAGCGACGCGACTTTCAACCACCAAGTCATCAAAACAGCTCTATGAAGCTGGAAATCCCAATACATTATTGGAGGCACCCAAGAAAAGCTAACTATTAACAAGTTCCTTCCAGAATCTCACTCATCTCTGTTCAATTTCTCCACTTTTTCATTCAATCTGTGAACTGTGTGAGACGAATGTGAGACGAGACATAGTACGAAACTTCCAAACTTCCTACTACTAGATCTACTCACATTGGGTTTGATTCCTGCCGCTTCTAATACTTGGAAAATCAATATCGCTCGTCGTTTCCAATACGAAAGTGCTTCTTCCAAACACCTCACATCTTCTTCTAGCAGGATGTTGACTTCATCGTCGGAGAGGATCAAGTCCGGGTAACGCTGCCTTGGGTGCATGGTAGGTTCAGGCGGGGGTCTCCCTAATCGCAGAGCTTCCAGTGTCATTCTGGGGGTGGGACGGAAATGCTCGTCATCCAGCAAGTGCGTTAATGGACTTCGAATCAATAGTGGATCCATGAACCTGAACCTTGTATCGCTGCTCAGTCGCCACAAGGAACTTTGGATTCATGCCTACTACGAACCTGTGGATGATGGTGGAAGAAGAAGGAAGAGTTCGGAGTCCATTGTTTGCGAGATACAAAGACGCCACTCATAGCGCGGTACAAGTTCACAAGTTCACAGTTATAGCGGTACAAGTTTTTTTACAAGATTGTACTACTGATTATTGGCCTTTCTATTCATTCTATCTCTGCGTCTTAGAGCCAAGTTCAGTCTATCTTCCTCGAGAGCTGGCTGAACTAGCCAAACGGTACGTACTTTGGCCCTCTTCCGACGACAATGAGCACTGTGTTCATCAAAAATCTCTGACATGTAGTAGCGTTGGCATACTTCGCATCTCTCCACCAGACCATCGAGTTCCTCCTGAGTAATACCTTGACCTTGATAGAGCTTTCCTGCCTTGAGGACTGCGAGAAAGGATTAAGACGATCAAGATGATCTGCATCTTTAGCAAACTGACCTTCAAGGTACAAAGAAACGACTTTTCCGAAGTCCTCTCTTTGCATAAGCTCATGCAATTGATACCCTACTTCGCCTAGGTAGTTGACCAGGTACTGTCCAGGCTTCTCGGGTATAGGTTTCAATTGTGTTGCGGAGAGATATGCAGGAGGAGCGAACATCGAAGGATGAGGAGGCTGGTAGTCGGGAGATACCAAGTTATATTCAGAGGTCAGTTCGGTTGCGAGAACGATCGAGGAAAGATTTACTATAAAAGAGAATGAATGAAAGAGGAAAGAGGAAAGAGGAACAAGCAAGAGATGAAAACATACAGATGAATTGGCACCTCGCCGGCTTGTGGTGGCAGACCGCAATGGTCATCTCGGTTGTAGCGTTCACAAGAATGCGGGAAGACACGGGTGTTCCTACTGCAAGGCAGAAGCAGGCAAAATACCTGTTCTTGGAGCGAAGATACTGAAAAAGGAGGTGTGCAGGAACACGATGTCCATTAACGATAGGCCTACGAGTGAATACGAGTGAGAAATTCAGAAAACAGTCTCAAATCATTCGCTGACCATGCTATTTTGACGGTATGAACTCCGTTGTAGTCAATGAAGGTGATAATGAGCTCGTCCGGGTTTGCTCTCTGGGTACGAGCTGATTGGGCGTCGAATAAACCACGCCAAGGGCGTTGTAGACACATATTCAGATAGTGGGTGGTGGGCAAAGGTTAGGTTATTTTCGACCAGCTCTTGGTCTTGCTCGGTTCTTGTCGTCAATTCAATTTGCTATTGGTGAATGAGGCGATTTGCTATTGGTGAATGCGGTGAATTACTATTGGTTGAATGGTCGTTCCCGTCGGGCTTTCAAAAGTCTAAAGGGTAGTCAAAAAATTATAATTTCTAGTCTATAATCGGTAAATCAAGTAGAGAAACACGTCCGGAACCTAATCTCTCGAGAGCGGATCGCCCTGCCCAAACCTTCTGAAATGCGTCCTGGGACTTACATTCAGCCCGTTGTTTCTTCTCAATCTCCTCCCGTAATTTCAAACGCTTGCTAGGATCTTGCGTGGTTTCAAATTGCCTTTGCTTTGATTCAATAGCACGCCGTGCTTTGGCGACATTGTCAACAGCGGTTTGAAGCTTGTGGTTCCAGGAATGAATCTTTGCGTCCTCAGCAACGATTTGTTTATGTGTTTGATTGTCTAAAAAGATTGAGATGTATGTAGTATGTGAACAGGAATGATAATAACAAATACCTCGCCGCTTGAGATTCATCAAAGCATTCTCTGAAGGATGGCCGGTCCTGTAAGTTGGTGTGATTCCGAATGATTCGAATGTCTGGTGAATGTAAGTCGTAATCAAGCGAGAGAGACAAAGACACCCGGACGCACCTGAAGGGTAATTGTTTTCATGCGATCGAAAGACTGGCCTTTTTTAAGTCCACCTAGTAAAGTGCATTGAACGCCCTCTCGATTGGCATCACGGTGAACTGTTTCGATGAGGTTTGAATTGCTGTCCCCTGCCTCCCAAATAGATCGAGGCATGAAACTCTTCTCCCAGCAGATGCCTTCAAAAACGAATCCGCTGCTTAGTTTATTTTGCAGCCAGTCTGTCGTCATTGAGTTTTGTTTTGTAACTGTGTATGGAGTTACCTTGAGCCGGCTTGCCCCCCAATTCGCGAATCGACTCCAAGGTCCCGTCCCAATCCGGATGTTCCATACATACCAGGCTTCGCATAAGCCATCTTACCTGCTCCGTCGTTGCACATAACTTGACCAAACGGAAATAATGGACAACACAGACCCGAAAAATGCGGTGAAGGTGTTCATAAGGTGACAAATCCTGTAGGTTCCGTTCTGGCTGATACATGTCGCTTTTGATAGGCATTCGAGATGCAAGTTTTTGCAAGTGAAGGCCTAGCCCTAGTAGCGCAATTTTAAAACTCGCCTGAAAAGATAGAACTTGTCTCTCTCACCTTTAGCCTGTCCTCGATGCTGGTCACCGACCCAGGATAAGATCATGCAGTCGTAACCAACATCCGGTTGACTCGCATGGAGGTGATGCCATCTGAGATGCTTGCCTGTATCTTCGTATACAATGGCTTCGATCTCTTCGAAAACTCTTTGATGAGCAGTGGCTGACATCCGATTGAGGAAGATACGGAGGAAGATCAAGCCTGTCTTCCGATTCAGCCCATTCAATACTCAATTGAAGGAAAGGTACTTGCTGGTATTAGCGTCACGATCCATACTTGCCACTTCAAACTCCTTAAAGCCTACAATCCTTCGGAATCCAATATCGCTCTGCAGGTAACGCCCTGAGCGTATGAGCCTCCGACTGGCTTCGGGGGTCATGCAAATAATAATCCGAAGACGATCATCTTTGGTTTTGAGACCACCTAGCTCCTCCTCCTCCTCTTCGTCGATGCTCGCAGGGCCATGATCAATAGCAAGAATCCTTCTGATATAGTGACTCTCCTTTGGAAGATTTTCGTCTTGATGCGCTTTCAGGCTGACCACACCATGCCAGCCAGTCCCAAAAGGATAGTGCAGCTCACGAGCCTGTTTAATGTACGACTTGAGATGGGAACGGTTGGCCAAGGAGACATGCCAATCAGCAAGGGTGGGATTGAGAACGTTTGGAAGAGCTTTCGATAGAAAAGCTTTGAGTATAGGGTGCCGGAGAAGTCTACGCGGTGTAAGATCTGGCAAATCCTCATCCATCTCTTCCAGCAGAGCGAAGAGTTGAGATCGAATACGGGGTGGGGTCTTGGTCGGAAGAGGTACAGGGTGTGTGTGTTCACCGGAGGTTACAAGGAGGATGAATGGACAGGTGGAGCGCACGTCTGATACAGGTTCATAGACCCGAAACTTGCTTGTGCATGGCATGTGCTCCAAGAGCGGTTGAATGAGGGATTCCTCTGTGTCGCTGCGGTGTGGGACAGCTTTGATAGAATTCAGACATTGTTCAGGAAGAAGGTATTACAATACACTTACGACAGTAGGCCTTTTGAGTAGAGAAGTTAGCTACCGTGGTGCACTCTATGAGCGGTCCATAACCGCAGTCTCGGGCTTCTTCCTCGATCCGAGTGGCCTCTTCAAGATCGCCGGTCATACAAGCTTCAATATACTCGACATCATATGAGCCGTTCCCTATGGATAGATCATGGAAGTGGTCTTTGCTTGTACCCGGAATATAATGCTCGCAACTAAAAGAAAGGGTTAATTGATTTTGACCGACAAAGGAATCATTGAAAAGAGACCAAATGAAAGGGCGATCTTCGTCGTCACGCTCAAAGATAAGTCTCCCCTCGCAGATCCCCTCTCGCATACGATATCCTCTTTGAATCTGGTGAAGGTAGATGTCCCTCGTTTTCCTCTCTTCCTCCTCAGTCGATAGAAGGAAGGTCTCCTCCGACAAAGGACGACTACATCCCAACTTCTGCAAGGCAGTCAAGAAAGCCAATGTTCGTAGAAATACATCTTTGGACGGTGAAGAGGACTCTTGGCGATACTCTCTGTCATTCAAGAGTCGCTCCTTCACGTCGGTGCGATTGGCAGATGTGTGTGGTAAAGCCAGAGCCTCCATATCGCTAAGTGGACAAACTTTGCAGCCCTGACCTGGAAACTGATGTGAGTATCGTCTTAGAAGACATAAAAGAACAACGACATACAGGTTGAGTGGCTTATAACACAGGGAACTTTCTCACCGGTCACAGAATCAACAAGAACACGAGTTTTGACTTCCTTTCCAGCGACAGATTGACCTCGAGGAGCTCCACGTGAATAGGCAACACCAAGGATTGGATTGGACCACTCCACAGGATCCAGGTAAAATAAGTGGCCGATATAACCAGTGGCACTGGTCTCTGGATACTCCAAAACCGTGCCGACAGGATAATGATAAAGGGTTTCAAGAACCGTCTCCCTATTCAATTTGATATTGTGCTCTGTTTTAATAACTTCAGCTAGGCTGGAGTTCACCGCGGTGAAGGATAAGGTAGGGGGATTCTGGTTCTGGCGAGGATTAGGTGTCGAGCGTAGAGGTGGATTGGACAATCGTATGTGGTCAACCGCAAGCTTGAGATGATTATGTATTTCGAGCGGCACCAGCAAGCTACTGCGGTCCAGGAGTGATAATTCAAGATCGTTGATCAGAGGGAGGACGTCGACAAGAGCTTTGTCGGGATTCAACAGTGAGTCGATACGAAGAACTCTAGACAACGGTTGGCTCATTTCGGGTGGATTGAGCAGCATATCGACGTCCATTGCTGACAAGAAGGTAGCAAGGTAGCAAACACAATGTATTGAGCCTCAACAACGGCGACATAGAGTATGGAGTCGTCGGCCCTGCCTGCTGATTACTCTTGATCGGGCGCTCACTGATTTCTCCTCCTCATACTACAAAGAATCCTACGGCAGGTGCCAAGCATAAGGTAGGATAATATCGGAGATCTTCATATATTTGGTGGACTAGAACCATGAAATTGAAAAACGGAGAGATGAAAAGGCCCAGAGACGCGGAAGGCGATGAGAACGCAGGTGGCGACGAAAAACGTGCACAAAGTAAAAGATAAGTGGCGTTGGTGACCTGTTTGTGACGGTAAAAGACTGGGATCAGTAGATTTCAGCCCCGCCTGATGCTCTGATCTTCAGAGCCGGCCCGATCACTCGATCCGACTGAGTCGGCGGTCGGAGAACTCCGGTGGACACGCTTGACACTGCGGTTGCGATGTTCCTCGCTTCTGTGGCGAAGCCTCGGCATCCGAGTAAGACCAATGCACTCTCCACTCCCAAGTGATGGTAGGTGATCACAGGTAAATCGGCCCAGACCTTACTCCGCCCTAAAAATTCTCCCACCCTTTCAACATCAATCATCCGTCAAAAATGTCCTCCATTGACTATATATGGAAACACCTCCGGTAAGGATTGCGGAGAAAGGTCTGGGTATCCGAGACTAGTGTGAGCGAGAGATTACTAGTAACTACAGTTGCGGCAAAATCAATTTACTTACCAAATAAGGAAATTCTCATCAAATCCGCTCTACCGCACAGCAAAACCACCACAAGCACGTTGAATTGGCACAAAGGGCCTGTACTCCTGGAGTTGAGCCGGTCTACGCACAAAAAACAACCGGATTCGTCATGTTTCTCACTGCTTTTGGCTGCACTTTATGAGACAAAGTTGCTGGTTGTCCCGGCGAAACCAATACAGAGACGCCAGTTTCTCTACATCAGGACAGGCCAGCAGTTTTTGGTATTCTTATCAATTTACCGCTCGAAAAAAACGAGCGAAAGGAGCGAATTGACGAGAATTTCCTTATTTAGTAAGTAAATTGATTTTGCCGCAACTGTAAGTACGATAGAAGATTTCTCGCTAAGGCCCTAGTATTCAAATGATTTGTTGATGGCATCAGCAAAGCTGTGCAGGTAGTGCTGCCGCAAGGTGAGGTCGAGGCACCTCAAGGTGATGGGCCATCAACCTTGGTGCTTGAGGTGACATAACCAGGTGCCGGATCCCTACAGCCGTTTTGGAAACTCCTGGTGTTCTCTGGGTGGCGGAAGCAAAACTCGGATTCGGCTGAAGTGGAGCTGGTGACGGGAAGCAAAACAAAGGTAAGCACAAACGAATGAGCACCACTCGATCAAAACCCGTATATTGTTTCCAAAACGGCTGTAACAGAACTGAGGATCAAGACTCAGCTGCTACTTGCCCAGAGTTCGACAGGGCCATCCATGACTTGCGAGCAAGGACCAAAACAAGAGACCAGCGGCACTTGATGTGGTACGGCAACACCCCACAAAGTGGTGCTCCCGGCTTTGCCGATGACATAATCGTCAACAAACGTAAGCACAAATGAACGAGCACCACTCAATCAAAACCCGTATATTAGGGGCATTCAAAGTAAACCTTGGCTTACGCGCTTTTGCGCTTTTACGCTTCTACGCTTTTCCGCGGCTGAGCCGGCATGATATGTCAAGCTGGCAATGCTCGGCAAATGTCAGCGTGCGAAACGACGGGTTCATCGGATTGATTCTCGGATGATTTCGGAGCAGTTGAAACCCTAGAAACTCACCCTCCCTGGGTTGAAGGAGACATTCGACGACACCGGAGAGCTGTATTATCACTGATTCAGCCCAGCCGATCCTCTTGGACCCACTGTCCAGCTGTCTCATGCGGGGAGAAGCGCGTTGATGCGCCTTCCCAAAACGGATAGTGATCAACGTGTCACTCGGATTGATTCCTGCCGTTGAGCGCCGCAATTGACATGTCATGCCGGCCCAGCCGCGGAAAAGCGCGAAAGCGCATAAGCGCAAAAGCGCGTAAGCCAAGGTTTACTTTGAATGCCCCTATTGTTTCCAAAACGGCTGTATCTTAGAAGCATTGGAACATAATAGAGTGTATTTGCAGCTCTTTTTGAAAGTTTTTCCGCGAGATCTCACAAAATGATAAGCGAGTTTCAGAAAATGATCGCAAAGCCTTGGACAACCTTAGTCGCGCTTCAACTCAATTTCGCACCTGCCTCCTTGGTTCAAAAGCAGGTGCAATGGATTCACCGTTGCCGCACGTCCTGCGGTGTCTTTTTTGTGGTGGTCGACGTCGCAAGCAGCGAACAGACACGTTAGAAAGATTGCGCAGTGGTGTTGAGTGACCGCGATTAAGCGAGTCTCACAAAATCCTAAGCGAGTCTCGCCACGGAAAAATTGTCTTTTGGGAGGTTGCAAATACTGTAGTCTTTCGACCAAGTGTTCACGTGTTGCGTGACGGGCCCTCGTGAACTGAACACTTTTGGGTGTGGTGACGGTGACACTCCGCCCAAAAGGGCAATAAATGTCAAAAATTTCCGGGCGGGCGGCGAGCGATAGCGAGCCGTGCGAACAGTGTTGTCGCGATCCGACCAGTTCGTGGGGTGGTTGATATACAGGGAGTTGTTGCAGTGAAACGGGGTTGGTGTGCGCAAGAACGTTTCGTCACATGTGACTCATCAGGTGGATGAATTCCCCTACCAAAAATCGACGCGTAGGGGCACCCGTGGACTCAACACAGTCAGTATTTCCCTAAAACCCCGATTTCCTAAATATTCCTTGTCGTCCATTACGCCTGTATTACGCAGGACGATATTTGACGGGGTAAATAGGTTTTGATCAATGGAATCCAACTTCTACCCCTTCCAGCGAGGTGATTCCTTAGGCCCGGTCAAGGGTAAGAGAGGAGGGCACACGACGCGTTCTGGGGCCCGTGAAAGGTACGAAAATGGTTGGTCAACTTAATCGGGGGACAAATTTTAGGTACGGTATATTTTTTCGAGAATCCGAAAATGACCGCCGCTGCAGAGCGCGACCCATAGGGTCGCGCGCGGCGGTCATTGAGGATTGAGAAAGAACCGTCCTAAACATTTGCCGCTGTCGATTTGAGGTGTGCTCCAAGTGTGTCCCGGTTATGAACATTTAGCCGGTCACCCAGCGCGACCGGTTTTTTGAAGGAGGCCTTGAAACGGTACTGGGGATAGCCATTCCCTGTCTCGCTGAAGGTCTCTTCGAGGTCGTGCCAGACGGGTCGCAAATTAATGTCGTCCCAGACTGGATTATGGGTGAGTTTGAGAACGTGAAGGTCAGGCCCATCGTTCGATGCCGAAGCAGCAAAGGTGGAGAGCGCGCGGGGGCGCTCTGCCCTATACTCTATTTCCTCAAAGACGCGTTGAAGCCAACGTCCTGGATACCCCCGCGCCCGGAGCCGACGGTCAAATTCAAGGCGAATTTTCGCAAAATCAGATTCCTTCGAACAGATACGCACATAGCGGATCAGTTCACCCTTAACCCAAGCACGCTTGGAGGCCTCAGAGTGGCAGGAGTTCCATGGGATGTACAGATAGGCGTTCAAAGCCTTCTGAAACACGTCGGTGACAATCCGTTTGCACGGATTGAAAGCCGGGAAGCTTGGATCGAGCTCCAACGAGACATGCACATCCAGGAAGGGAAGGCGGTATTGAGATTCCGACCATTCCATCTTCATATTCGGGTGCAGGGACCCAAAGCGCTTCTGGAAACGATGTACGTCCGCCAGCGTTCCTTTGATGATAGCAAAAGTATCATCAATGAATCGCTTGTAAAACAGCAGAGTCGTAGCAAAATCCTCGAACGCATCGGCTTCGTAGCCAGCAAGGAACAGATTTGCGTATGTGGGTGCGCATGCTGTTCCCATAGCCGTACCAACTACTTGCCGAAAGATGGTGCCAGCGAACTCGACGAAGTTGAACTTTAGGATTAACCGTAGGAGGAGTACTACAAGTTCCTCGCGGTTCTTAACCTTCAAGCGGCTAGCCTCATCTGGAGTATCGAATTCCATCCGAGAGCAGCCTAGCATCGACGCAATTTGAGCAATCCCATCATCTATGGGGATGTTGGGGTACATTGCAACGACATCGCCGAACACCAGCCAAATCTCCTCGCCCGGTGAAAGTTTCACGTCAAGGATATCACGACAGAAGGATTTCGTGTCGCGAAGGATCCAGGGGAACCTATCGAGGAGCGGTTTGATCTGGTAGTCGACCCACACTGATGCGTTAGCGAGCAGTGTCCCAAACGTTGGAACGATTGGGCGGGCCGGCAGGTGGGAGTTTGTGAATTTTGGGAATGACCTTCAGAGTCGGGACCTTATTGAGCTCTTCAACACAGGGTTGGTTGAGCTACCGAAACTGTTGCTTCGAGACCAGGTCTTGCGACTGCCTGACGATGATTCGAAGGGACAACAGAAGGTTAATATGGTCCGGCTCCTCCTCCACGTAGGAGTCGTTCCTCAAAAGTTTCAGCGCCGCGTCTCGGTACCATTCGGAAGTGACCAGGCACAGCCCGAGGTTTTTGTCGGCAGGAACAGCAAGGATACTGTTGTCTGCGAGGAGCCTCAGGAGGCCGTCGAGGTCTTCCTTACGGATGTTCGGGCGTATGAAGAGCGCTTGCTTACTTAGGACTTCAACCTCGATCTTATTGCGTGCTCTACTGAGTGCGCTTTCGATCTTGTCGATTAAGGCGGGCCCTTCGGCATCCGGGTTGGGTACGTGGAAGGTAGGGACAAATAGTGGTTGTCCGCAGTCCAGTAACTCACCGCCAAAGTGCTTGTGAAGCGTTGGCTGGGCCTCGTTGTCGACTCGCAGACGGAGACGACGATTCGTGAACTGAACACTTTTGGGTGTGGTGACGGTGACACTCCGCCCAAAAGGGCAATAAATGTCAAAAATTTCCGGTCCGGCTAGCGCCGGACTGCCAAATATGCCAGTGAACACTGAAGGTGACGCGTGACACCCAGTGAACACTTGGTCGATGCGATTTGGTTTTTCAAACGCACCATTGATGAGTGTCCCAGATCCTGAACAGGCTCTCGACATTGATCGGACACCCTCCAAATTAGCTTTCAGCATTGGTAAGAAACGTACAAGCCAGAAACATTCGGCTCAACTTCCAATTTTAGTATGTGTCGGGCTTGGCAATGCCGTAAGCTACGTGGCAAAGCGACGACCGACATCCCGACGACCTCTTTTTTTCGTCCTTCCACCTCGTTCAGCCGCCTTCACCCGTGGCGTTGTGCTCCCGTCGCGTCGGCATGGCCCTTCCAACACTCAACTATACAGATGCGGGCCGTCAGCTTATAGACAGCGTCTCAGCGCGTCAGCTATTGGACTTTCGCACCCACGTACGACGCGTTATTCTCTCCTCATCGCCCCAATGTTGGATCATTCTGCGCTCAACACCGTTATTCTCCTTCCCAAAATCGCCGCGCCCTCGACTGGGCCACCCAAACTTCGCTACTGCTGCCATCCACAAAGCTTCGACGGTGGCTGACCTCTTGTTGTTGCAACACACCAGGTAGACGATCAGACGAGAATGCCCATCAACACAACCATGAACGTAGAACCCCCAGGGACGCAATTTTTCATTTCCGTCCATAAACCTTGTAGACTCTTCGCTTAATCACGCCGTTCCATCTAAGTAATGCAGAATATAAATATTGGCTTACCAGGGGAACTTGAGCCAACCCAACTTACCGCACAATCACCCCAACAGCATCCACACGCCAAAGACTGTCCTGCACACGCTCCGAACTCACGTGAATATTCAAGCCCTCAAGATGACCCATAACGATTGCACTCCCGGCTAGGGGGTGATTGAGCGAGATTTCTGCTACAAGTTCGTCAAGGGCTTCATTGGAATTTCGGAAATGTCGGTGAATTGACGGCGTGCTGTGGAAAGTCCGTTGTGGTTCAGATGATAGTAAAGTGTCCGCCGCGAAACAATCTATCAAAGATGTGAAGGCTAACCAAGAAGGACAAGAAGAAGGCAAGACATACCATGGTGACACGACGCCAGCATTTCTTGTCATCCTTTATGTGCTCAAAATCTTCTTTCCAACTTTTACGGCGCTCAGGAATGGGATGCGGGAAACTATTGACAGCAGACTGAAGTAGATATGTAAACTCCAGATCTGAGGCGGCCTGTTCCAGTTGAGCAAACGTTGAATAGAACGTTTTCGGAGGAGGCTTGGGCTCAGTCTTGCGCTTTTTGTACAAAGGTGTTCCGGAATGTGCGGGCCGAGGTGCGGGACGGGGCGCTGGTCGTTTTCGGGGTTTGGGGCCGGGTAAGCAGGCCTTGCAGAAGAACTGGACTCTGAGCGACTGAATGCGTCCCGTTCCTCTTCAGCTGACAGATAAATCTTAGTTTACCACAACAGATTTGCATAATTAAGGACGGACTGGGTTTGAATTCATAGACCGATTCATAATCTGAACTTGCAGAGTCGGATTCCCTAGAGAGCACAATATATCAGATAGATCATGTATAAGCTAAAGTGACTATTGATTGTACTGTGAGCCTCTACCACTGCGCGTACTGTAACCAGACTTTGGTTTACGCTCCCCAGTGTCTTGTGCCTGAGTAAGAACTATCAGAAGTGACCTGAGAAGCTGTTAATCGGTTACGCACTTTTTTATCTTTATCTCCGGCCTCCTTCTTCTTGGCATAATTCTGAACAGATATCAGTATTATGGCGACAGACATAAGAAATATCCAAGAAAACGGCTTACCTTGTTGTAGTTGCTCATTCGGTTGCCCAACTGCTGACAGAGATCGCCAAACAGCTTCAGAAGTGGATAATACAGTTGCGGCGAAATTAAATGCATTACCATAAAAGGAAATTATCACCATTTTCATCCCCTCTGGCTTGGAAGCACCGGTAGAAGGCTCGATATAGCTTCATAATACGATGGCAGGTCTGTAAGTGCAGTATGCAAGTATGAAGTAGGTCGTTTGCATCACGATTGAGCGAGAATGGGGCAATAAGCTGTAATCTAAATCGACCAATCGGAGCCCAGACTAACTTTCCCATGGATCATTTTCACTGCCAAAACATCTGAATTGGCGACACCAATGTTGACCTTGCGATGACTCGGCCGCGTTGCCCTGTCCAGAGCTGATTTAACAGAAGTTTCCTTTTATGGTAATGCATTTAATTTCGCCGCAACTGTACGACTCATGGGCAATTGGAAGGACATCCAGAATGGTATCGACCATGGCCATGAAACCCTCTAACCCATGCTCGCCCACACGGAGGAGACCATCCTCAGAGAATGTGCCCTTGCTGTCCAAGGCAAAATCTTCCATGAGCAACCCGGCGAATAAGTCGGGATGGTCATCAAAAATGTTCAGTCTCAATACTTCAAGCCGGTCATTCTCGCTGGCCTCCTAATTGAGAACGGAGTACTTTTCCAATTGAGGTGATTTGAGCATTGACCGGAAAGATGTTTGCACGTGTGCGCAAGATACGGCGAATGTTGATGAATTCGGGAGGATCATAAAACTCCCGGTGGACCAAGGACCGGAAGTGAATCAAGGCAGCACAAATTGCTCGACCGTGAACATCCACTGTCTCCCGCCATTTCTTTACCTCAGAGACAGCAAGGTTACAGAGAGAGCCAATAATGAAGCGGCGAAAGTAATATAGAACGTGAATGACCACTTCAAGACCATTAGGTCCCACCGCAAATGTCTTGGGGGGCTCAGATGCGTACACCGCCAAAGTGCCTCCACGTCGCCCGCAGATGAAAGTTTCACCTGGCCGCAGCTGCGTCGTCATTCGCTACCAGCTTCTTAGCACGTCGCTGACAGCTGCATCTTCCACTGGAACCACCAGCTGCCGATTAAGGTTTTGGATCCGGAAATCTTAATTTAGCAAACAGGCAGCACCTCAGCTGAAGCTGCACCAGAGTCCTTCCTAGAATATATTACTGAAGCGAAAGGCAACCTCGATATAGTTTACAAGGGCATTCTCACCGCCAAGTTGTATCGACGGCCACAATTGACGATTTGGCGCGTGTGGGAAAATGAAGGTCCGTGCGCGTTTTGACAGCTCACGTGTGCGTTGACTTGGCATTTTTGCTTCGCTTCCCTCTTTCCTCCCACCATATCCCTCAAACCGTCCCCCAGGCCCCTTCTCAAACCTATCAGCGCTCCTCTTTGAATCCTGCCCTGCTCTCTGCCTCTTTGCAAGCAAGCCCCTCGCGCTGCTTCGTACGCTATTCAAGCTCACTGTAGTATCTCGTTGCTCGCTGCCATCGCGACAAGTGCCCTCTTGAAGAGGCGGCGGCGCTGGTTTGTCATCAAGTCATTATTACTTCAATTTGTGCGCAAATCCTCGAGCACCCCTCAATGCGACGTCAACGTGCAAGTCCTCCGGAGTCCTTCCAGCCTCAAGTCTCTGAGCGGCTATTGCGCAAGGTGCTTCAAGTGATGATTCAAGGCCAACGTTCAAGCCATGAGTCTCTTCAAGACTTATATCAAACACTGGTCAAGATCTTCGCTTCAATACCAACAATATTCTCTCGAGCCTGGTGGTTGCGGTCAGATGTGAGGGTGACGGGTGAAAACGCCGAGGTCGTTCGATGTTCGTCTCTCCCCAGTCGTCAAGGTTTTCCAAGTTTTCAACTCTCTCTCCGTCTCCAAACATGTTCAAGGCTGTTCCTCAATAATTGTGCCGCGAATATAGTGTGAGAGGGAAAGTTGGGGGCCTTGGGGTATCGAGGGATCGAGCTGCGAGGGACAGGCTACAAAGGTATGATGATTGATCTTGTGTCGTTTGTATTCCTTTGGTATTCATTCATGTATCGTCGTGTACGATGGGAGCCCAATATATTCTATTATTAATTCTATCATATGCCAGATTTACAAAAGAATGGACACCAAGTGAGTACTCAGCTGGCGGCCAGCTAGAGAGTGGTTCCACAATGGGGCCATTAGCGATCAAACCTGGATGCCACCTCTTCACCAGCTGGCCGCCATCTAGTTGAGTTATGTGGTACAGAGATCGACGACACATGGCGGCCATGTGTCCGCCAACTAGCGCTGTAGGCAAACTCGTTCTCGAAGTCAAAGATGAAAGGAAGTTGAGGCAAGAGCTCATATCTGACCATGTAGATCAGATGGCCACATGAGCTAGCCTCAGCCTCCGGGTCTTGAGCACGATTGATCTGCCTTAGGACCAGAGCCGCTATATTGTTGACTTCTGCATAAGGTTTGATGGGGCCAGAGGGCCACTTGGAGAAGACGATCATTAGAGAACAGAAAGGAACGATTCTCACCCAAGACCTGTTACTGGAAGGTTTGCAAAGATTTGCATGGAGGCGGAACGCCAGATCTAATCAGATCAGTTGATTGATGGGATGAGCTTGGCTTGGCAGTGACGTATAGACTTACCAGATTAGAGCTTATTAGCAGCCGGTGCTTTTCAAGATATACATGAAAAACTAAGCGAGATCAGTGAAAAACGGAGGCTCCAAACATGCAAAACCTCGAAGACGTCATCGAGAGATGCGGTCAGGCGCATGGCCGTTCCCCGCTCCAGAGTGGCGATCATGACGAAGTAGGACGCTTCCGCGAAAGGTAGAGCTTGTTGCTCGTCGTTCCAAGAGGCTCGCAGGACGGCGAGTAGAGTAGTGAGCGTGTACGCTGATAGAGGTCGCTCAGAAAGGCAACTCAAGCGATGCGGCACGAATCGGCACGTTGTTTCCTTTCTTGGAACGGTGAAAAAGTGCTGCTCCACTTGTGGTTTTTGGATGACGTTCTTGTGCGTAAAATTTCGTTTTTCACCGGTTGCTAATAAGCTCTATTCCGGGAGTTCCATTTCGGGCCCGGGATCTACATGACAGGATTACATAAGTAGAAGAACGTAATGATGTCAGAGAAGCGCATAAGGCCCCCGGTCACTACCTACTAGGTTTGTCACATTGAAATTTTGGCACTGATGGGGCTCTGGCGGCTTCAAAAATCACGATTTTTTTCTGAAAATGCGCGCAAACGCTTAGTTTAGAGGAGCTGCGTCGTTCTATCTAGTCAAAACCTCGGTCAGGTGGCTGGTTCGCGAAATAGACCTCTCAGATTCGACCTTGTTTTACTCTATGGATGTGACGAACCTATATGTCAGTGACCGGGGGCCTAGCGCATACCATTGAGTTCATTATCGGAATGGGAGGAGGGCGGTGGGGAGGGCAGACTCTCCCTGGAAAAATAATGATCAGATGTTGGGAAAGGGAGAATAAGTTACAACATTCAAACCGTTCGACTATAGGAAAGTCTTTTTTCTCTTTGAACTGCTGGTCGGCACTCCCCAAGAGGGAGGTCGATTGAGTTTCGGGAGAGTGCAATGTAAACACATTTCTTGAACTCCTTAGCTTGACGGTGGTTGGTCGATGCCCTAAGCCTCGATATCAGAAATATTCAAGTCAGAGATTGACCTTACATAATTAGATCGCTCAGCGTAATCCCCGTGGCTTTGAGGTGAGGAAGCATGAGTGCGGGGGCACCTTTGACAACAGACTCAACACAGAGGAGGCGCCACAAAATAAGGTCTGCCTCTGTCTGCCTGCTGGCTCTGAATGGCAGGAATGGCAGAGAAGCATTCTGCAATTGCCCGTGAAATGTCAGAGGGAGAGCAGTCGGCAGGGAAAGAGTGTGGTACAACTCGTAAATGAAGACGCTTTAGTTCATGGAAGGTTGGGACTAGTTTAAAACAGAAATATGGAAGTAACCCACTTCAATGCACTAGGCATTCTGTAAACCCCCTCATTGACAGCCTCTGTCCCCTCCACGAGGACGAGAGTGAGCTCTGTCTCCCCTGAAGATGTCTCCTTGGGCTTTCGCTTGGTCTTAGGCTCGGCGGAATTCGAAGCCGACACAGAAGAAGCTGGCCGCTTACGCTTGCTGTCAGGTCGGGATATTAACTTCTGGCTGAGTTAGATAGTTTGCAATGTACCCTAGTATCATGAAAACTGATTCTGGCTTAAACCTGGTAGAAGTACGCAAAATCCATTGAAACTCGGGATATTCTTTGTCGAGACAAGAAAAGCACTGTCTCCTCATGACTGTTTTCACAGCATTTTATTATGAGCCTCAAGCAGCGATTCTCTACTTGTATTGAGTGTTTCGGCTTGATTCAGCGCGAGACGCGTTTGTTTGTCTGTGTTTACAACGCGTCTCGAGGAACGACTTTGGCGCCAAAAACTGACCTCGGAATTGTGCGGGGTGTTCCAGCTATCTACAAAACACTGGAGCGCTCCGAAAAAAAGTTCACACAACGGTTTTGACAGCTCCTGCCTAATTCGGCCAGCCCGCTCCACTCTCTCCAACGACACTCGCCCTTTCGTCACTGCTCCTGAAACGTCTCTCTCGCCTACCATGCCCTACAATACCTTCCGCTACATCCCTCCTGCACACAAGCGGCTCATGATTACCATGGCCGCCTAGGCTGCAACACGAGGTCGCCCCGCCCTGACGCGCCAGCCGTCGACGCAGTGGATCCGGCAGTGCCTACCTCATATGGTAATTGACGTCATCGCGTCAATGGGAACTTTTTTTCGGAGCAGTGTTTTGTAGATAACTGTCATAGTATACTATTTTGTTTGTAATGGTCAGAGGAATTGCGAAAATATTGATTTGGGCAGGATCTACAATATTGATCTCAGGAACTAGGACAGATCAGGAAAATTCCTCTGACAAATACATATAAAATCGCAAACAACATCAAATGGCCAAAAGTCCAATGGGGGTCATGTATCTACTTATCGAGATAGGTTTTGGGCGAAAACGGGGCTGCCATTTGGCGGGGCTTCCAAATTGGGACGAGAATGATGGATGTCACCGGGTGACGGGGCGTTGCCCACCAACTTAGTAAGGCTCCAACCGGTTTTTGTTGGGTTTTTGCAAACGTTTCAAACTGTTTCAAGTTCTTAGTAAGTTAAACATATATGTACGACATATAATTTCCAACGAAGCTCGGCCAGTTATAAGGTACACCCCATCCACCCTCAACGAACATCACATGACATTGCCTTTTTCGGACTGCAGTAAAACCCCTCCGTTCCATACCTTGTAGTGCGAATTTAGCAAAACCCTTCGACCAAATCCTCCATTTTGTTCCTATCTTTATTTCTTTCACTTGTGTCTAGATGATTTTGTTGGATATCGACACCGGGGCAGCGTGTTGAACGCGGATCTACGGACCGTCAACTTGGAGGAATATGGATTGATTATCTTCACTTCGCTTGGCTGGAACCCTTCTACGCAACAACAAGCTTCTCTAGCTGTCCTATACCTTCCCCCCCTTTCCCTCCCTTTCCCTTTCTTTTTCTCTTCTTTCTCTCACGGGACCCAGTACATTGAAAAAAAAACCATTATTGATGACGGGCATTGCCCTTGCCGGAAACGGCATGTTTGCACTTGTTTATTCCCTTTGGTGTCTTGCGATTTCATGTTCCCGAATTGCTCAGAAGATCTGTTCTATTCGCGCTTCTCAATGGGTTGAACAACGTGATTCTGCGCCGAATTCTTGGAGTAGGGAAGCGGTCAGGGATACCACAGCTGTATTCTGAGCTCGGGATCTATCCGCTTGCTGTGAGGCGTCTTGCTCTGGCGCTTCGCTATCTTGGTTATCTGATTGCTCTTCCACAATCACATCTGGCCTGGAAGGCTTGCTGGGAGGCAGCTCGGCTTCGAGAGGCAGGGAACTCATCGTGGTACGGCGATCTTGCCATTCTGTTGCGGGATCTCCCTTTTGTGGCTCCAGCGCTGCCTCCAATGGCAGATCTCAATGCTGCGATTTGCAAACGACTGCACGACGAGCTGATAGCGGGAATGAAGCAGTGGGTGTTGAACTCTGTGGAGGGCATGGTTTCCATCCCGCTGCTTCATGGTCGATTGGAACCTCAAGAGGAAGGGGCTCCTCGGCGGATTCCACTTTGCCAACGGCATTATTTGTCTGTGGTGTCGATTACCGACCACCGTCTCGCATTAACAAGGCTACTTTGCGGCTCGTTTTATTTCCGGGGTCTACGAACAACGTTACAGGACCATTCGCCGGCTTCTTTGCTGTGTAGGAAGTGCGGGTCTGATCTCGAGACTCCGGGACATGTTTTCATGCAGTGTAGGGATTTGCAGACGGTGGCTGCGAGGGAGACACTGAGGGAGACGCTGCAACGGGAGTTTGGTGTCACTCTACGAACTGCTGACTCGGCGGCCGATGCAATGCGGGGAATGCAAAAGCTCATTTTCGACTTGAAGACGGTCGTACCTATGGCTCGTTTTATCTATCAGGTAGTGCGGGCGTGGCGATGGTTTGGACGTCGATTGCCGACAATGGTTTCCGAGTTGGCGCCCGATACAGATGAGGAGGCGGACTATTGGAATTTTGAGTCTGCTGAAGAAGATTGGGAATGGAGTGGGGCAGAAATGGAGATGGAGATAGATTTGTAGACTCATAGCTTGTACTTCTGAGCATTCGGTAGAGGGCTCCTTGAGGGTCAGGTCGCCGGAGTTTGGTTTGCAGGCTGGCCGTACCCCGCGTGGGACCTTGTGCCATTATTATTGTTCTAACATGTTTCTGTAAAAATATCTGGCTTTCCCGTGGTATATGCGCTTCTGCGTACAGTTCAAGTTGGGACCCACATATTTGCGAACTCCGTGTGTCTGAGAAAATTCACCAAGAATGCCCTAACACATCTCTATTAGTATCTAATTATCTTATGCATGTTAATTCTCCTCCAAATCTTCACAATACAGCCGGAATGGACTCGAATTCTTGGTGGTGTCACACATGTCACAGGCCTCACATGGTTGAACTTTGGGAGTGTCTCACAACATGGCCAGAAGCCTTTGTCTTCGCAGTAAAAAATATTTTTACCACCTCCAAAAGTGTTGAAGTTACCTCAGAACCAGAATAATCCCCGTTGATGCGAAATTAACTGTGTATTTCAACCAAGGGGGTACTGAAACCAAAAAAAAAAAAAAAAAACACCTCACGCTGCTTTTTTTGTTAGAGACCCTTCGGCGGGAACCACCCTACCACGTGACATCCATATATGGAATTTACCATCAAAAACAGCTGTTCAGCCGACAATTCTCGCCTCAAGCCCTATAGAACTATCTACACTGTGTTCTATGTGTGATATCTGTCATTTAGAATCATAACAACCCCACTTGAAATTCCAACACACCTTGGTATTGACAGTACCAAATATGGCCAACCTGATTGCCGGTCCCATCCAAATCCGGACAATCCACCAAACAGGCTTCCGAATGGCTCCTGAAGGTCAGAACTCAGTGTATACAGTGTTAAGATTCGTTTCTACTCAACCCAGAACCTCACGGACCCATTCCAGCCCAAAACATAAGAGGTCATTATTTTTTTTATCCGCCCCAGCGGCCCCTCCCTGCCCGGTGTGCCGGCTTCTCCGGCCCGCACCCCCTTGATTTCAACTCAAATCAGCCTTTCGCAGACCCCATGAGCAGAAATCCCAGAGTCCCGCATGATAGTACTGAAGAGAAACTACCACAATCATTGAAGTGACGCTAAAATTTGGGAATTTCTGACATTGTAATCATTTGAAGCATGTTTTACACTAATAGTAACACAAACACTGATATGGCGTTCGCCCTTGACTCCGTTGCAAGAGTCGAGTGAGCTAAATATCAAAGTCTAAATCTATGTCAACTACTCTGTATGATATTTGACCCAAAGTGACCTTGCGAGCCTCGCTAGTACCTGATTTTACTCATGTTCCGTAGACATCGTTCACACCTTTCAAATCCTCGTCAATCCTCCGGTTACCCTGAGCAAAACTGTTGATAATTAGTGTCTTAACAAAAGTACTATGCCGGATTTTTCGTTTAAAGGCAGTGTCCGTTCAAATGGCACTAATTTCCGTATTTTGAATAAATCAAAATTCTGGCATGATACTTTTATTTTCCTGCCTAGTTACTACAATTTTTGCCAGGTAGTCGAAGGGATAGCATGAGGTTGGAAGCCGCTGAAGCTTTTGCGAAGTTGGAACCAAGCTCCCTCCCTACGGCTGGTGCACAGCTTGTCGGGGCTCCGCCCCAAACCCCGCGTGTTTTATTTTGTTGACGAAGGCTTATTGCCTTTCGTGGACGTTGGCGTCCAGTTCCTAATCCGTTCCGTTTATATTTTCCTTTATTTATTGTTTCATTCTCGATCGCAATCGCAACGGTTATATAACAGCGGATCTAGTCCGACGTCCCTCAGTCTCTACCTTATCGGTGTGAAGGCTGAGGGTACGTTCTCCTACTTATATATTTATTTACGAACACTTACACTTCCCTGTAGACATTATCTTACATCGTATTCTCTACATATTTCTTGCTGGATTGCATGCCCTCGGCGCCGCACTACCGCTCGCTGCACTCGCGGTGCGCGGCGCCGTCGGGAAGGTTCGTGGGAACCGGATGCAACATCTCGACAGCCGGCAGCGACATCTCGACATGGTCCCGTGGTTTCGTGTCAAAGTCACGTTACTTTTAACGTGAGCTGATCCTTGTGTCAAACAAAAGTCACGCGACTGATGGCCTGGCCCTCTTTTCAAGTATAGGATACACAAAACAATTTCCTGTCTATCATCTCTCAATGGTTATTTGAAATTCAAGAGACAGAACATGGCTTTATTGACAGTGCTTGCACAGAATTCTCCTGCCAAGCAAGCACCTCATCCCAACCTCATCCGGAACTAGTCTCTTATAAACAGACATTAAAATACAAAACTCCTCGTACCTGCGGTGTATTATAATAATCCGGAACCAAATCCACGGAGTCAGATCAATATGGGCAGCTTCGTGGGGGCCAGACAGGCCCCCGGTCACCACCTATTCCGCGGGTCGGCCATAGAGTAAAACAACGCCTCAAATACGGCTTACCTGGGTCATGAAAATACTTAGAGTAAATCAAGCTGAAAACAGCCAAAGCTGGTCAGAAATAGAGTACTGTATACTTTCGACCAAAGGTCTCTAGCAGCCAACTAGCAGCTTCTAATTAGAGTGGCAAAAAAATACATAGATGGTTGTGTGCTCGAGCGAGAGACTACGATAGAAGATTACTCGTGAAGGCCTAGTGTTCAAATGAGACAAGCCGTAACGCGAGGACATATCGGAGTGCGAGCTGCGGTCAGTATCGGAGCTAGTCGAGGAACGAGGCACGCCGCCGTGATCATCGTCCAGTCGTCATACTGTCCGAGTCGGTTTCATTATTGACTTGGAAGAGGCATTTTGCGTGTACACCTGGAGACAACAATCGCCGCCAATGAACACATGAATTTGAAGGCACAAGTTGTACTTCCAAAACACACCAGTCAAGAGATAACACTATCGTGTTATACCGAATGCAGAAAATGGGACGCAAGATAAAGACACCATTCTCAGCAGTGAAGAATTAACTGTCGCTTGTTGGCATTTTCTCGTTGAGCATTGAGCCTTGACAGCTGAAAAATCGTGTCATGTAGGGATTGAATCAAAGGAATGATTTGTTGGATTGACTATGTTTCGAAGAGGCCATAATGGCCCATGGGCAACGGCCGGGCGAGTTGCAGCCAGTTGTAGCGGACATCTGACATTATAGGATATTAAACTGTATCAGTGTATTCTGTGGACGTTTGCTGGAAGCCTGCCCAAAGGAGTCGTGAAAATGTAAGAGCTAGCTGAGAGTCGGGAGCGATCGAGAGAGATAGATTGGAGATAGATAGTAGCAAAGCCGGAACACTCATCAAGCACTTTGAATATTCAGGCAGGCTTGCAGAACTCGGGACGTCTTCCCGAAGCCTCTTGAAGAGGATCCAAAGAGGATCTAGCCATAGATGGTGCCATGCCAGTGGCCAACTGAGGACTACTAGTACTGAGGAGACGTCGTCGTCACGTTGCCCGGATTTTCTCTTGCTTCGAGTAGGACTCGGACGCTTGCTGCGGGCTTCCAGTGCTTTTATGGGGACGTTTGCAACAGGCTTTCTAGGACTTTGAGAGGAGGCGCTTTGGGCGCGCTTGGCTTTCTGGCAAAGAAATTGTTTTCGGATCTAGTGCCCCGATGGAATTGTGGTTTCGGATTTGGAAAGCTGTGCAGCGGGGACAACAGTGGAGTAGGCGGCAAATCGATTTTGCGACGGCTAAGGACACATATAGGCAGAACGGATTTTGATTAGAACTAATAGAAGCGATGACCTATCTGCAGCCAAACAGAGCCAAATCTCGTCGAAATCAACGAACTCAGGCCTATTCTCACACTTGATTTCCAACAAAATTGATGTTAAATCAACGCGAATGTCCCGATTGCAGGGTAAATCCTGGGAAAAGTGACTTGGGCAAGGATTTTGTAGTATGAATTCTGGAGCAAACAAGTTTGTCTTGCTTCTTACAGAACCGGTGCAAATTAGAGCATCACGATACTAATCCATACATACAATACAAAACTTTGTCCAATCTGCAAAATAATCGTAGATGTCCCACTTTGAGCAAACTTTGGGTACAAGATACCATGGTCCACCCTGGACATTTCAAATTGTTTCTAAAATTGAGATTTCGCAAGAAAAACCAGGAAAACAGTTTATTTGGCTGGTCTGCCGAGATCATATTTTGTGCCCGCAAAAATGATGCCTGGAGGGCAAGTGAAAGTATATGACAGCGGTTTATAGTCTCCCCTATCCCTCACCAACAAGTTTAGAATGATATACCTCTTGCTTTCCGTCTCAAAGTCTCTCATGAATTGTGATGCATAAAGATTATCCGTCAATTTCGGCACCATCAAAAGTAATCACTCTGTATTTCGTCGTCAAGTGGATTTCCCATTCTTCAAGAAGGTGTATGGAAGGAAGACATACAGATCTACTTCTTCCATGCATAAAACTTGGAGTCTTGCCCCTATTAATTCGTTTTATGCAAGGGTTCATCAAAATATGACAAGGAAAGATCATCTGATTATACAGTGAGTACCACATAGTGTTATTTTGAATCTGCTGTAGCTCGGTGGCGGTAACAGCGGTCTCGGGGGGTTTTTCGGCCTGTTTTGTCGTCTTTCCATCAGGCTGCACCTCCTGAAAAGAGTCAAAAGACAGTGTGCTCAACACCGAAGAACCCATAGATAACGGATGACTTACCAGGTTAACCACTTCCATTATCACCTCTTTCTGACGACGTGTGCTCCTCTGGAGCTTGAGAAGCTGCTGGAAGGCGTCGCGAACATCGTCCTCGGATGACAGACGGTGATATGGATCCTTGCGACGCTCCTGAGACTCTTTCCATCCCAACGTCGCAGATGTGGGGTCGACATTCATCTGAGCTGTGATGCGGGATAGAAAGTCGCCGGCAGGAATGTCAGAGGGGAGGACGAGGGTCTAGTGTTGCCGCGAGGTGGAGGTACCTCGGAGCTGAACTCACCTCGACTCGTACAGCCCCACCACGTATGGTAATCGAGGTGATGGCACCTCGAGACCGGTTTTGGATCTGTTACTCAAAAACAGTTCTTAGCACCAGAAAAACGAGATGCTTCCTCCTGAGGAGCATATCCAAACTGCTAGCAACTCAGGCAATAAAAACAAAGCAAAAAAAGTAACTTTTGAGGGCAAACTTCCAAACAAGGACGAGATGACGTCAGCTCGAGGTGGATCAAGTTTTGATACATCAGCACCTCCAACTTCCTTCACCTCAGCTCGCAGCAACACTAGGGTTGTGGTAACCGTGGCGCGCTTCTTTCCGTTTCCTGGCTCGCCATAGATAGGGACTTTGACTGTGATGAAGGTACCGCGGTCTGGAAGTTTATTAGTAGCCTGCAGAATGCGCAAATGGCTGTAACACACCTGCAGTTTGACTGGGAGCTGTAGTGGATGGCAACTGAGATTGGCGAGCTTCGACAATGTGAGGAGGGAACGGAGGAAGCTGGTATTGATGATAAGACGGATCTTCATCGCTAGGATCATCGTCGTCGCCCCCAGGCTGCTCGTAGTCGCGGGTGTGGTCAAACATGCCATTGTCGAGAGAGGCCTGTAATTGGGCCACTGCGAGCTGTCGTCCAGTGAGAGCGGGGGGAGGGCCGACGCCAAGAAGATATGGTGCAATAGTGTTTTGCATGGTGTCAAAACCGGTCGAAAAGTAGAATAGTTGGGCGCCTTGGACTCGTTGAGCGAGGATATATAGCGCAGCATATGCTCCACACGATCGTCAGCCTGCTCGTCATGACTGTAAGTCTCCAGTGACGGTGTAACTGTACTAGGTGGTCGTTGTTGAGGAGGTATTAGCAGAAAAGGTTATTCTAAATTTGGCACGACATAGTTACGACCTCTCGGCCCGAACTCAGCTAAAAAATCGAGACTGTCTATCGTTTCCAAAATAGCTGTAAACCAGCTCGGTGATATCCCTCAATAGAGGCTTTGCGGTGAGCCGCCACACGAACTGGCGGCTCGTCAGCCAAACATCAATTATTTTTGATCTTGGTGATGGTCAGTAATCTGTTTACATACATCCAGCACCTGAAATCGGCTTATGTAGCTTCTCGTAAACGAAACGATTGGACCACACTTGCCTTCTGAGGAAGTGCCGGAATTGATGAAAGCCTCGAGGTTTGGTTCCAGTGTCGGAAAAATCAAAAAAGGGTTGTTGGGCCTGGGCAGGCCTTGTAAGGTCCAATAAGGCCGTTGGGGAAAAGGAGGGTTACAAGGTTTAAATACGTACCAAATACTACATATAGGGCCTTATAACACATAATGGACCTTATAGGGCCTAATGAGGCTTGTAAGGCCTTACAAGGCATGTTCGGCGGGGTTAAGCAAAAGTATTACCACTTTACCTTCTTTGTACAGCCGTTTTGGAAACAATATACGGGTTTTGATCAACTGGTGCTCACTCGTTTGTGCTTACCTTTGTTTTTCTTCCCATCACCAGCTCCACTTCAGCCGAATCCGAGTTTTGCTTCCGCCACCCAGAGAACACCAGGAAAAAAACAGGGGGTTAACAGAACTGAGTCAAGACTCAACTGCTACTTGCCCAGAGCCATGACCTGGGGGCAAGGGCCAAAACAAGAGACCAGCGGCACTTGATGTGGTACGGCAGCGCCCCACAAAGTGGTGCTCCCGGCTTTGCCGATGACAGAATCGTCAACAAACGTAAGCACAAACGAACGCGTATATTGTTTCCAACACCAGGCTCCTACCCACCCGCACGTTACGGGGTTGGGGGAGTCACAATAGGTGGGCTACACAGCGAATTTACTGCAACGGTAATACAGAACTTCAAATCATGATCGGAACTGTCAAGTATATCCGTACTTCTTTGCCCCCAACCCCTCCACGGCGGCTGGCGTTTAACAACCGTAAACAACATAGCCACCGCCCAAATCATTTTTTCAGTTTTCACCCTCCCTCCCCGGAGGTCAGCCTAAAAAATCTGTGGCCATTCTCAACGCAGGAAGCAGGGGGCGAGGGTCTACTATCTTAATTTTATTTGAGCCTAAAAAATTGAGAACGAATATTTAGGCAAGATGTGGCTATGTTGTTTACAGTTGTTAAACGCCAGCCGCCGTGGAGGGGTTGGGGCAGTTGAAGTTCGGAAGCAGTAGTCTCGGCTAACAGTGATTTCCCTTTTATGGACGACAATTGACAGGATTGTTCTCACAAGCAATTCACAGTAAAATCCCATCTACTGTGACTTCCCCAACCCCGTAACGTGCGGGTGGGTAGGAGCCTGTTCCAACACGGCTGTAAGGTGTCTGCTTGCACCTTGTCTCAACTTTTTAATACTAGACTATCTATTGTACTAAGTAGAATAATGACTGTAACAATTAATTACTGGTTGCTTGCGAGAATCGAACGCTCGACCTCCGCAGTGCGAATAAAACAATGGCAATGTACAATACTGCTATGCTAAGAGAGCTTTACAGATAGAGAAATCTCGTTCCATATATGGCGTAGCTCTCGGATACCTGTACAATTTCCCCATAACACAACAAGTTGAACAACTCAAGATATTGCTCGTACATTGACTGGTGATTTACTACACATGAGTATATGCTCCCCTACATACTTTTTGAAATTCAAATCAGCCATCTTGGCATACAATCACAGCACAAATTATCAAAAACAATACAACTCTGAATTTTCCACCGAAAAAGATGCAATAAAACCACACCTACCATGTCTCTAACAACCCCAACTCAGTTTTGTAACCTCCGGGAAGTCAGCCTGGGAAGACCTAACCAGACCTTATCACGCCTTATAAGGTCACCCCTCGAACCTTATTAGGCCTTATAAGGCCGTTAGGTGCTCCAAGGCCTTACCAGGCTTTTTCGATTTTTCCGACAAGCTTCCCTCTTGATGCCGTGTGCGATTGAGATTCAATTGGTACCTTCTCCTGCCCTTTCAGTCGTTGAACAGCAAGCCCGACCTCTGGAGGCGCCGGCCGATACGCCCACGCTTGGGCAAAGAACATGCAGGTCCCTATTCCTGCTCTATTTCGGCAAGCTCGACCCCAGCGCTGGACCAGCACTGCAAGAGACTTCGGGCACTCGAATACGATGGAATATTCGACATCAGGTACATTGCAACCTATTCCTGCAGCATCAGTAGCGCACAGAATCCGGTAGCGGCCCGACAGAAACCCTTCCCAAATGTCCTTCTTTTTAGCCTCCGAAATGTCGGCCGAGTACGAAACTACACAGTCGCGTAAATGTGCAGGTAACGCACGTCTCCATTCGCTTCTGGCTTTGGTTGTGCCCGCAACTGCACTGTGATACGTCAAGATTTTTGGGATACAAGACGGATCGGAAGTCTCGTCAAGATCTTTCGGCAAGATATCAAGGACATCGAGAATAGGGTTTTGGGGATTGGTGAGAGTACGGGTCAAGAAGAACAGATTGGCGCGGTCGGAGCCCGCGGCAAGACCCCAGAAAGGTCGGTGTCCAAAGCCTAAAGAGTCCCAGATAATATTGAATGTGCTTGTTGCGCAAGTGGCCGTACATGCAACAAAGGGAACTTCCTGTCCCGTGAAGCTGCGCAAACGATGAAGTTGTCGGTACATGGGGCGGAATTCTTCGCCCCATTCGTCTATACAGTGCGCTTCGTCGACTACCAGCGCGTTCACGCGACCACGAAACTTAGGGTCCATCCAGAGCCTCCCAAAGCGGTCCGAGAGGGCCATCTCGGGTGAGATGTAAACCATTTGCGCGCTTTTTTCGGCCTTCCGCCACACGTGTGGGTCATTTGTGTTGTCCTCGTTAATTTCAATAGCGCTGATTCCCTTTTCAGTCGCTTGTCGTACCTGTGAAGCCGCAGAAATGATTCAGTATGTGAGTATATATTGACAAAGTAATGGACAGACTTGATCAGCTTCCAAGGCCTTAAGAGGGCACACAATAATCGTCACCTTGTTTCTACCACCAAGGGCCGCAACTCCCTCAAATATCAAGCTCTTCCCATAGCCTGTACCAGCTAGGAATATTGAGTCGTAACCCCGGAGAATGCGAATAATTAAGTGGGTTTGCCAATCTTCAGGTGTGTAGTTGAGCTTCAACTTGTTTACAACAAGTCTCCGAGTCGTTTCTAGTGTTGGTCTCCAGTCTTTTATGCCCTGAAGACGCGTCGAGCGGGGAGGTACTGTACTATTTCGATCAATTCGCCTGTCACGGGTCACAGGCCTCCGAATTGACGAATTTTTTCGTACATGTCACAGGTCACCGAGATGTGACAAAAAAGTCTCGAAAAATGCCGAAAAAATACAAATTTTTATCTGCGCGCCCAATGGCGCGCTTTCGCGGCGGGATATCGCGCATATCACCCGAAATGCCGTTTTCCGATGTTTTGCTCCGTTTCCCGGCTTCTTTGGCACCTGCCGCGGCTATATCTCGGCCTATTTCGCCGTGTACCCGTTAGATTTTGAGTTGTTTTTGAGGATAAATTTCCTCTACTTCTAAATTATACTTGCATGCTAGAGCGCAGGGGAGTGGATTGGAGATAGAAAGGAGACATCTTCGAGACATTGGTGAATATTTTGGGGGTGTCACAGTCTCTCGGGCCCATTGACGAACCTTGGATTTCGTTCCGAGGTGTCACAGGTCACAGGCCGGGCGAATTGACTGAAATAGTACAGTATGTGCTTTCGAGGAGTTCCTGGAGAGCGAGGTGCGACGGGTGAGAATGGACGACGGCGAGGGGTTCGAGGTGTCTGGGGCGTTTTTAGTGGTGTTCCCTGCATTGTAGAACGTGATTTGAGTGGGTGCGGCGACACAATAACTTGAGGGGGGGAAAGGAGACGCGTTGTGATGGCTTCCTAATTTGGAAATCAGTGAGTCTCCCGCGAATTTTTCATTCCGACTCGGATTATCGCATTTTGAAGGTGTATATATGTCAGTACAGGTGTAACTATGGCTTGGTAGCTTTGAATTAGTTTTTATCTGGTCTAAACACGAAGATATATATTGGTTTCTGACCGTCTCCGCACCGTCCGAGCAGCTGATAGTCACCAATTTTGCGAAGTTTCGGGGCACCGTAAAAATACTTTGAGTGGCTACGATAATCCATGGGCATATATGCTACAGTATCTACCAATAGTCCGTGCGTTTTTACGCGCTTTTGAAGGGAGGGGAAGGAGTTCAAGACATTGTTTTTCTTGATCTTGACACAAGCCCCTTCTCAAATTCCGTGTGTCCGCACGTGAATGTCAGGTGAGTGTGAGGAGGCGGCTTGATCCGAACCTACTAATATGCACGAATTCTATGTCATGAAAAGGAAGAAGTGAGCAAAACGAGGGGTAGTAAAGTCCACATACTGTGGGAAAGCTCCATCAATTTTGATAGAGCCATGGTACGGTTATGTGGCCGCTGATTGTTCCAGACTCTTATGACAGGGTTCCCTTTGGGATGGCATAAGAGTCTGGTCACGAGACTAATTAGTCTCCCGCAGTCAGACTCTATGAGATATATGATAGTCGATATATCTTTTTATATAGAGTCTGATTTTGTTGGCACCTGTCAAATGGGACCTCGGATTTTGTGACAATTTTGATGGCACGTGCAGATAGTCCCACGCCCAAATTCGGACGATTTTGCTATTGCCCCAGACCTACAGGCATTTTAGATCCATAGACCATTGCAGAGGCACTACTAAACCATGTACCACTAATTTCTATGGGCTCAGGACTCGAATATTGATAGGAAGTGTGAATTCAACGAATTTTGATACCTCGTTGAAAGCTCTGTCGTTTTTGCATGTCTACTGTCAGGGTAAGCGGCCACTACCTTTCCTAGGCTATTTAATTGTCTTAAGACTGCACATATGCGCACAGACTCACAAAAGGTGGCCAAACGAAGCCTTGCGTCCCGATCCGGACGTGAGAAATGTGACATGTCACATCAAAAACCGAGGTCCTGGTTGACAGGCGCCAACAAATACAGACTAGAGACTAATGGCGCCTGCCAGTGCCATCAACCCAACTCGGATTCTGTGACACACGTGCCAGTTCACACGGTCGGATGAGGAAATGACACGTCGTTCGGAAAACTTGGCGGTCCAACTTGAGCCCAATACGGAGCTTGTTGGCTGCATAAAGGGCTTGGAACCCCACATTTACACTTGCCGGGGCTAATATCCACCATTGTGAAGCATCTGGGACTTTGGGCGGGGTCGTAACCAGTACGTATGCCGAAGATACTATAGGAATGGTCAGCCCATGCAGCTTTTGCATTCAGATTCACAACTCTGTTGAACATCAGTCATTGGCTCAGTGCGCAGTGCTGGAACATACTTCTTCATGGATACTGAAGGCGTACAGATGCACGTGGAATAATTGGCGATCCATTTATGCCTGTAAGCCAACCTGGATTGGGAAAGGAAAAAAAGTGAAGAACGTGGCTATCACGTGCGGGAACCTTTTGTTTTGTTTTATTTTCTTTCTGAATCTTTATTCGGGGAGCTTGCTCCCCCCTGAGGAGTCCTGGTTCAAATTGGGATGAGATCTCCCCCATTTGGAGTCCGGATAAGACGTCCCAAAATCCAATTTTTTCCCGGCAGGCCTCATAGGTGATTGCCAGGGGTCAGTCAACGGTCAACCAGGCTCGAGTTGACCTGACCTTGACCCCGGGGTCAGGTCAATTTGTCAATGTTTGGCTCTCACCCATAAGCGGACATTGCATCACTTCTCATTGTGGATTGAGCTCGATTTTTTGCTGGCGGTGAACCTTCCCTCGGAAACAGGCTACAGAACTGTATCTGAACCCTCCTTCCTCAAGCCATTACTAATTACATAATTAAATAATTGATAGGCCCAAAGGTCAAGAAGGTCAACCTCGCCTTGACCTGACCTCCGCAACACTGGCTGAGACAGCAACCCAACCCTCCCCGAGGCCATACAGCGCACGATTTTTTTTTGCGAGACCAGGGGTTTGGCCGTGGGAACCATTACATAACATGCTTAAGTAAGGTGTTGGGATCCCACGCCCTCTCTCTTGGATCTTTACCATAGTAACCCATAAGGCCGACTCAATGCTGGAGGCCTCGAAAAGACTTTGCGGCCCATTTTGCATGGAGGAGGAGAAATTCAATCAACTGCGATCTGATGAGTACAAGAAATTACTAAGAGGATGCGGCCCGACCTTTTGAGGAAACCTATCCTTTGCCACCTGCATGGGGTCTTTGTACCACCCTCCAGCACTATCCAGAAGAGTCAGTTAGCGGCCAGTTTCCTAGTTCCTCAACTCAACGAGGCATAAATGACCATGATTTGTCCATCAACATCTTCAAGGGCGCCAACCCTCTCGACAATATCCTCCCAGCTTGTTTGGGAAGTCGCCGCGGAGGACTCATACAGGGAAGGTAGAGCATCGAGATTCAATGCCTCAGTAACACCGGAGTCTTGTGGTCCAATGTCACCCAGATGGGTTTGAACCTCCTCCCAAGATGAGCCAGGCTCGTCTTCGGTATCGGAGGACAAGAATATATGGCCTTGTGGGTGCTCCTCGACGAAATTGCCAAGAAGAGAACGATGCTGTCTGCAACGAATCAGTTGGGCTTACTTCTCTATCCGTGCAAAATAATCCAACTCCGAGTTTTCTCCCGACACCCGATCACAATACAGTCCGTCAGGACACATCCACAGCAAAAAATACCTACAGTTGCGGCAAAATCAATTTACTTACTAAATAAGGAAATTCTCGTCAATTCGCTCCTTTTGCTCGTTTTTTTCGAGCGGTAAGTTGATAAGAATACTAAGAACTGCTAGTCTGTATTCCTGATGTAAAAAAACTGGCGTCTTTGTATTGGTTTCGCCGGGATAACCAGCAACTTTGTCTCATAAAGTGCAGCCAAAAACAGTGAGAAACATGACGAATCCGGTTGTTTTTTGGGCGTAGACCGGCTCAAATCCGGGAGTACAGGCGCTTGGTGCTATTTCAACGTGCTTGTGGTGGTTTTGTTGTGTGGTAGAGCGGATTTGATGAAAATTTCCTTATTTGGTAAGTAAATTGATACAGCACCACACCAGGAAAAGACGGGGGGTAATGACATGAAAGCAAAAAAGCCAGTGTTGTGCCTAAGCCCTAAGCCCTACAGTGCCATCCATCACTTCTCGACGACCCGATTAGGTGTGGGAAAGTTCCAAACTTGTAAATGATTCACGGGCCGGAAAAAAACTTGATTTGCCTCGAAAACTGCGGCAAACGACTCAGTTTGGTTGTAACTACATATCCAACTTGTAAATGGCTAACATGTAGCATCAATTTTCAGTTTTCGGACCCAAAAAAAAATGACCGATTGCACAGCCACATGCAGATAACCGATAACCGGCGCCCAGAGCCTCGGACCAAGGAAAGGTGACGAGACTTTGTGTTTTAGCGTGATGTAGAACATTCCTCAGGTCGCTGGGAGTCAAACCAGGGTCAAAAATCAGCGGAGAAGTGGAGGAAAAATGAGAAAAAGTTCGAAAAAAATGACCGAATTGACGTAACCGTGGGAAAAATATCAAACTCAACGCCAATCGCATTCTTTTCATTGGTTTCCTTCCAAAAAACAACTCGATCACGAAAAACAATGGCTCAATCTCTCACGGAAGGCGTGCCGAAAAGGTGGCGGCTGGCACTGTAGAATGTAGGAAATCTTGGTTCAACAGCCGAAAAAAATGACCGATTGCGTAAGAAAATGAGGTCTTAACGTGAAATTTGAATCGCATTCTTTTCATCGGTTTCCTTCCAAAAAAATTGGTTTTGAACTCTAATTCTCAGCCGATCACTCACGGCACGTGTGCCGAAAAGGTGGCGGTTGGCACTGTAGTCTCGGATACCCAGACGTCTCCGCACAATCCGTGCAGTCGAATACAGAGGCCGGAGGTATTTCCTTATATAGTGAATACAAGACATTTTTGACAGTTGACTGATGGTTGGCTTGTGGGAAAATTAAAAGGCTTGGAGACGTCTGGGCCGATCGATGTGGTGTCACCTACCATCACTCGACGCGTCGAAATGCTTTGCCCGCGAAAGTGGCTTGTGCACTACATACTACACAACGACTGCAAAAGTCCTTCATAGGATGTATTCTCGGCAACTCTGGACACCAATCTACAGTGAACTGGGTGATAGAATACAGTAAGTATAAACTACCAGGAGAATCAGTAAGCTGTAAGGACAGTAGATACGAGTGCACATACCTCAGTCGTGGAGGAAACGACTGAGGAATGTGACGGTGACACAAAGCTACATAAGGAATGTGTGACGCGTAACGGAACGGATTGCGAGTTCGAGAATGTAAGGTATGTACGGTAAATGGAAGAGAAATAAATACTTCAACACTGGGGCTTAATACGGCTTGATTGTCTGACATCTTGATAAGAACACCGCGAGTAATCTACAAGCAATCTCTTGAGCCGACAACCATGTCCTCTGCCTCCATTGTCGATGATTTTGAGTTAAGGTCTCCCGTGGCTGGCCTTGAGGATCCCGAAGATCCAGAAATTGACTCTGAAGATGAATATTACAACGTCTCACAGGAGATACTACATGATGAAATCAATCCATCGCGGCCACCGTCGCCAGCATCTTCCCTACACGATGAATTCAAGCAGATGCTATCTCGGGTGACGTCATCTAGCCACACGTCACCAACCCAAGCCACAGCCGGCCATAGAGAGCCAGAGCAGGCTAAAGCTTCTGTTTAAATAGTAAGTGGGAGTTCATTCTTCCTATTCAATGCAGATGCTCTGCTACATGTGAGCTTTTGCGACGCAAATCTGGGTAAAACCAGGAACCATGAGAGAAATGACTTTACGTATGTACGGCATTTCGGCGTTTAAATGGCGTCATTATCGTATTGCGGCTTCAGTGTTTGCGGCAAAACTGCTTGAATTCAACTCAGCTCAAAGAAGGCTACATTGCAAGAACACGGAATGGACGTTCAGTACTGGATTTAGTGTTATTATGATCTAACCAATTCTTATCTCTTTGAGGGTTCCATTCAAGGTTAAATTTTGTATTTAACTCGTTTGAATCATTTATAAAAACCGTTCTTCACTGACCGGGTCTCAGCAGAGTCTGAGATGTACAACTCACAGCAAGCATCGGGAAGTCGTGGGCAGACGACAAGAGGTAGATGATCTTTCTTATCAACACCGTGATCTCAACGAAGTATATAGGTCAACTTGTCCCAAGTCGCGGCGCCCGTCCACCAACGCGGGCAAAATACACTCGAGTTGCGAGGCATCGAAAGAATGTATCCATCAGGTTCAGTTCATCCAAGGTACCTTTCATTTTTTTCAGCCAAGTAAGCTTGAACTCATCGAACACTCATTACAGTTACGGTTCACAACCTTCGACCACTGATCCATCCATTGCCGATTCTCCGGCTTCGTCTGAGTCGGCAGCGGATTCCGAGAGCTCCAATGAGTCTGCCACAGTCGGTGCACACCCTCTGCCGTACATTCGATGCATTCGCCCTTTCCAGCCGAAGCCCTGGAGAGAGCAAGTTAACCCCGCGGCTAGGCGGATAACTGAAGCTAGGTATTGAAACTGGCTTTGAACTGCATGACGGAATTTACAGGCCGGAAATTACCTCAATCACATAATTTTCAAAGGCCAAATTTACTCAGTGCCTACTAGGCAGCTATCTGAGTAACAACATAGGGTCTTGAAAACACTGTTCCAAAAGGCAACAGACTGGGAACAAGAGCTTTCTTCCAAAAAAGGCAATCTGTAAATTCCCAAAGACTCGTACGATGGAATCAGGATTCTATTTCCCTCAAGCTTGCGATCGGGTACGTAGCATTCCAGTGAACATTTCTATCTTTGGGCTGAGAACATACAGCACCATTCGGCCTCAAATGGCATGCATTAATATTACCGAAAAAAGGAAATTACCATCAATCCCTCTCTTCAGAGGGCATAACTGCCCATATCATGAGCCTGTCGTAGGTTTTTGACATTGAAGGATCAGCTCTAGGTATCTCCCAATTGCCCGGTGAAGAGGTATTTTTCTTCGCAATTGGCTGATTTTGATTACACTCACCAAGCCATTTCTGGCTCAAATCTGGAGCAAACAACATGCTTCAAGTACGCCACTGGCCACCTTTCATCCCGCACAATGATATTTAGTATCAAAACTTCTTCTCCGGGCACATTGGGGGCAAAAGGCATGCAGATCGATGGCAAATTCCTTTTTTGGTAATGCATTTAAATTCGCCGCAATTGTATCAACGAGACGAAAAAGCAGGCAGAAAAGCGCGTAGAGGCAGACGCGTAAGGTCACACCAGTCACAAATCTCAAAAATCCACTGCGTGTGCCTGTGGTAAATAACACGATGTCACAGTGCTCTGCTTATCCGGTTACCGAGTGGCCGACGCATCTTAAAACACCGTAAACTCAAACGGCGCCCTGCCGACGTTGCCGAGTAAGCCCACAACTTCCCCCCAATGAGGCGCAAGCGCAAATCAGTAAGACTTGTCCTCATTTATTCATCAGACTGTTGACACTAGTAGTCTGCGTGTTCCTCGCAGGTTAAATTCAAAGAATTGCCCAAGGGCAATACCGAATACGCCCGTGGCCTATTTGGCGACGCCTCCACCTTCAAGTCAATTCCTACCGAACTCCTTTCCCTGATTTTTGAGTTCGCTGCTGGCGGGAGTCCGCTTCTTCTCCCGTGCTTCAGAGAGCCTCGCGCACCCCGCGTGGCTATACCGGCGCTTCTTAGTCAGGTGTGTCGCCGATGGCGATATATCGCGATCCAGACACTTTGGCACCGTCTTTCATTTGGATTTGGCTACAGCGGCCGCTATCTTCATTTGCCAGTACCATACAGAGACAAGCTGGAGCATTGCCTTAATCTGATATCACCATATCGTCTTTTGGATATAGAGTTGCATGCCTGCGAACGCTTGCCTCAAGGCGTTCTACAGAATATTGTGGTCGAAAATGCTCCGCGACTCCGGTTCTTGCATGTTGACCTAGACGAAGAAAGCACAGAAATTTTCATGCGTCTTCCACACCAAATGTTTCCCGTCTGTAAGGGCAACAGCTGCCAGGGCCTGAGGCCCGAGGTACTCAAGAGTCCAACAAGCACTGGGCAGAGGGAGAATCCTTAGTGGGCTAGCTACAACAAGAGGAAGAGTGTCTACTCACCTGGGCAGAGGGAGAATCCTTAGAGAACAGAGTAAGGAGTCTCCATGCCCAGGCGTCACAGTAAAAGTGCGCGTGACGCGTGACTTCTCACGGTGCGTGGGAACTATGTAGTAGCACAGCATCTATGATGTGATATCAATGATCAGATGATCCAACAGTAGCAGGGAGCCAGGGATATGCCCAGAAGAGGGAGGATCACAATACTGGTCCAGAGATCGTAGACCGACGAAGGCCCGAAGATACCCTGTGGTCCGGGGAGCGTGGGAAACCGGAGCCGGAGTCCGGAGGGCCGGAGCTCGGGGGTACCAGAGCTCTCGGAGGGCTAGAAGTCTGACCGGAAGACCAGTAGGGAACTGGGTTGCGCTGAGCACTAGCTGTAGGAGCGCAGGGTCGACAGGAGTCTGTCGAGGAGGGGAACGGGGGGTTGGAAGGAGGAAGGTGTGACAAAGGGGGAAGTCTGGAGGGAGTAGCGTTCCCAAGAAGGCTGGAGTGATGCAAGGAATAGCGGAGCGGGTCGGGGAAGCGGGGGGTTACCCTGACACCGTCCTCAAAGATCTCAGCATTCATTTCGTTGGCCAAAAGTTCACCCTCTTCCTCGAGGGCAGTGTCGACGATTTCACGCCAATTGCACAGCTGGCCCCGGGTCTTACGAGGTTTGGGTTTAGTGCCCAGGCACTCTTTCATCCCCTTTCCCTCGGCGTCAACCTTGGTCAATTGCAGTCGTTGAGTCTGGACATGCGGGTGCAGCAAAACCAATTCTTTGAAGATATCCTTCCTTTGCTTTCTGGAACTCTTCAGAGCCTTAAGTTAAAGCTCTTTGCAAAAGGTGAGGCTCATGATGATTCAAATCCATTACAGGTCTGACCCCGTGTCCAGGTCTGCAGTCGTCATCGGACCTTTCCCGGAAAGCATATAGCATCATAAATTTCAGATGCCTCAGCGAGTGTCGATTGACATTTCCCACATACATGGCCTTAACTCAATTTTTCCTTCAAGTCAAACTCCCAGCCCTCAAAGATCTGTCTCTCACAGCTGCCTTTTGTTACACCCCAAACGAGGCCTATAGTTCGCTCTTCCATTACACCCTGCTCAGCGCATTTCGCGGTTTTGATATCCAGCTCAATTCATTGGAGCTATCAAGAATTTTAGAGTTGACCAATGGGTACTTGATGAGCTTGTTGGTTAACCACGGCACACGCCTGACATCTCTGAACATCACCGGGTGTACCGGCAACGGAACGAAGGAGCTATTTCAATCCGAAGACATCACACTTCTTCCCAAGCTGACAGCGTTTACTTCATATGGATTAGAAGAAACCCTTTTCCGCCCCCTCGTGCAGTTCATCATGAGACGCACCGACCGTGCCTGGGATGGACCATCCCGTGTCAAGGAAGTCCGCCTATCAACCAGTAGTCACCTTCAATACAACAGAGCATACGCGCACTACGGAAATGAGCTTATTTTAGCAGCAAAGGCATGGCGGGAGGTGGGTGTTGATGTCTTTCTCTCCTGTGTCAATGGCTGCACGGCATGGGACTGGGTCTTCATGAGCGACAATTACCAGAAGAACTCAGATAAGACCTCGGATGGGGTGCAGGTACCGCGGGGCCGAGAGCACAACTATGGAGTACTTTGAGAATAGACCTCTATATAGATCTAGCACTCTAAATAAGTAGGGTGGCAGGAAATAGTTCGAAGGCCTGGAAAGAAAAGAAAAGAAAAGAAAAGAAAAGAAAGAGATTTGCCCGAGTCGTTGCCAAGACTCGTATACACAGTCTCCGATTTTCTGTATAAGTAGTTAGGTTCTGTCGTAGATAGCTTTCCTTAGGTCAATCTAGGACTTACCCCAGTTCTTTGCTTGGTCCCTGTGTGCCGGAATTCGACGTCCCTTCGCTTCCGTCAAGGGGCTTTCGAATCTAGAAATTTTGAATGTACTCAAAATCTGAAACTAGGATTCAATCGGAGCAGGAATACTGTACTAATCCGACCGGTTGTTCACGTTATGCGTGACGCCGAGTCGTGAACTGAACAATTTTGAACAGGGTGACGGGTGACGGGGACTTTTTCGGTCCTAAAAGGGCCCCAAAATCGCAAAATTTCCCGGCCGGCACCCGCCGAGAGGTGCCGACCTTCCATATATGGCAATTTTGTCGTGATTGCCGTGATGTGAACTACTTGTCTGGTGAACGATTTGGGTGACGGGTGACACCCAGTGAACGATTGGTCGAATTAGTACAGTACACCTTCCCCAAGGTTAGGGGCATTGGGAACGTTGAGCTATGGTGCGCTTGGCCTAACCACCACCAAATAGGTCCCATCATTGATGTCTCAAATCGACCGAAGGAAAAATTTAAATTTGAATTGTATTTTTTGCTGCACAATTGGAGCCAGGCAGAGTTGAGACATACCAGGAAGCCTCAATTGGTGTAGCAGCGAGGTCACAGAGGCCTCTGAGAGCATATAAAATGAGGGAGTCGATCAGTGGTAACCTAAATTAGGCATGTTCCGTAAGCTCGCATGACTGATTGATTGATTGCATCACTGATGTCTCAAATCGGGCCCGCGGAAAAAGTATTTATTGTGAGTTTTGAGCGGATGAAGAATCCCTCTTGAGGGATTGTACTACTATCTAATCGGAGTGTTTTGGCCAGAGGATCAGTCGTGGGAAGGTTTTGATCGGGTGGAATAAATTTCGTTCTTGTTTGGTGGTGTTTAGGCCGAGCGCACCATAGAAGGCAAAAGATTATTACTTGATTTGGGAATTCGGTATCGCACAGCCATCACCGATATGGCAATTTCCCACGGAGGGTCAGTCACGGGCGGATTGCTGAGTTTTATTTTCAGTGCCACAAGCCTCCGAACTATGGAAACCCGGAGCACCACACTGATGGTGATGTGATCGCATCATACATTCTGTGATCTCCGCCCGCGGCATATCACTATGACTTATATGGACCCGGAACACCCCCCTCAACCAACTTCGGCGCAACTTTGTTGAGGGTGTTATGGGTTTAGTATGCTTACTTTTGGGCTCATTAATCATGTCCGTGGAGGATTATGTCCGAAAAAGGCATACTCGTGTGATCCGATGAGATCCGGGTCACATGAGTGGTGCTGTCAATCAAATTCTTGTCATCTTACCTCGTCGCGTCGCGCTTTACACAACCCGTCCCTACCGCACATGAACGGAGGAGCTAGAAGTAACCCTGGAAGAAGAAGGGGCTGGAGAAGAGAAGGTCTCAAAGAGACGGAGTCACCGAGCCAAAGGCGCGATGCGGAGGCGGGCGAGACGAAAAGAATGAGGAGACACGTGACTGATGGGTGATCGCTTTAGCCAATCCTTTCGGTCTGTCCAGACCACCTATCTTACCTCGTCGCGCCGCGCTTTACACAACCCGTCCCTACCGCACATGAACGGAGGAGCTAGAAGTAACCCTGGAAGAAGAAGACCCCCCAGAAACATCGCTAATTCTCATCGGATTCCCTTACTGTAGACCGGTGACAACGATTTGTCTTCACACGAGAGATCGGTCACCGGTCTAGGATTCCCTTCCCCGGCCCCGCAATCCATCGCACCCCAAGTACCTGCTTTCGACCTGCGCACCTCCATCCCTTCGTGCCCGGAATGCGGCGGAGCAAGAATTTATTGTCTTAAACCTTCTGGAAAGCAATACTTCTGATTTAGAATCTTCATTTGGGTGTCCAGGGGAGAATTGAGATTGCTTGAGCAATGAGGAAGGCGCAAGTCCGAATATCGGTGTGTGTTTTTCACTGACGTCCAGACGGTTCTCCCTGACCTAATCTTCAGATGCTCTTATTATTTGGTGAGGGGGTGTGTTGGACGACGTCTCGTAGGACACCAAAGAACATTTATATATTGAAGTCGCGTCACGCCACGTGTATTGATTTATGTTTGCCGCACGGCCCGCACCTGTGCATTAGGCCAAATAGTTGTCTAGATTTTGAAATCAACAGAGCTCACATGTAGTTCAAACTACTACCTCGGATTCATCACGTAGGATTGGGTTGAACGGTGAGCTCAAATAGCATGATTGAGACTAGCAAGACCTGTACGCGTTGAATTGAGAAATAAATTCTGTTGAGATCAAGTCGAAGTTCGAGGTTCAGGTCCGTAACAGTCTGGTTGTCAGAAAAAAATGGGGAACATGTGGAGGTCCTACTTGGTCTCATCCGGGATAGAATGTGCAGAACACTAAATTTATGTGATAATTTGAGACGGACGAGGAAGGGGACTCGTGCGCGAGAGATTCACGGAAGATGTGTAGAACTTTCAGATTTGCATGGTTTTGAGTGTTTAGCCCAAGTAGTCAAATAAGTTGTGCTTGATTAAGTGCTATAAGTACTGTCTCTAACACAAATAAGGCCTCAGAGTATTGTTGGGAAGCATCTGAAGGCAATTGTACGTGAATTAGAATGGGTCATCGGCTTTTTCGGACTGAGTGTGAGAACGGCCGAGGAAGCTTCCGAGAAGATCTTGAATTTGATTGGCTGAGAGTATGTCCCAAGGAGGCAGCTGCTCCGAAAGGACATACCTCTTACCATATTTTGAATACCTCTGATCTGCCTAATCAGGGCATAAGAAATCAAGATTGCAATTGCTTTGGAGGGCGCTACAGTGATTTTGAAGCGCTGATTTCTTGGAAACAGAGTCTCAGGTACATAGTGAGTCTCTCCCTTTTCTCTCCCTTTCTCTTCTCTTTTCGCAACTTGAAAACTTGAATTCCGCCGGCTCTCCACAGACATAATTCATAAGCCCTTTTGGGCTCATTAATCATGTCCGTGGAGGATTATGTCCGAAAAAGGCATACTCGTGTGATCCGATGAGATCCGGGTCACATGAGTGGTGCTGTCAATCAAATTCTTGTCATCTTACCTCGTCGCGTCGCGCTTTACACAACCCGTCCCTACCGCACATGAACGGAGGAGCTAGAAGTAACCCTGGAAGAAGAAGGGGCTGGAGAAGAGAAGGTCTCAAAGAGACGGAGTCACCGAGCCAAAGGCGCGATGCGGAGGCGGGCGAGACGAAAAGAATGAGGAGACACGTGACTGATGGGTGATCGCTTTAGCCAATCCTTTCGGTCTGTCCAGACCACCTATCTTACCTCGTCGCGCCGCGCTTTACACAACCCGTCCCTACCGCACATGAACGGAGGAGCTAGAAGTAACCCTGGAAGAAGAAGACCCCCCAGAAACATCGCTAATTCTCATCGGATTCCCTTACTGTAGACCGGTGACAACGATTTGTCTTCACACGAGAGATCGGTCACCGGTCTAGGATTCCCTTCCCCGGCCCCGCAATCCATCGCACCCCAAGTACCTGCTTTCGACCTGCGCACCTCCATCCCTTCGTGCCCGGAATGCGGCGGAGCAAGAATTTATTGTCTTAAACCTTCTGGAAAGCAATACTTCTGATTTAGAATCTTCATTTGGGTGTCCAGGGGAGAATTGAGATTGCTTGAGCAATGAGGAAGGCGCAAGTCCGAATATCGGTGTGTGTTTTTCACTGACGTCCAGACGGTTCTCCCTGACCTAATCTTCAGATGCTCTTATTATTTGGTGAGGGGGTGTGTTGGACGACGTCTCGTAGGACACCAAAGAACATTTATATATTGAAGTCGCGTCACGCCACGTGTATTGATTTATGTTTGCCGCACGGCCCGCACCTGTGCATTAGGCCAAATAGTTGTCTAGATTTTGAAATCAACAGAGCTCACATGTAGTTCAAACTACTACCTCGGATTCATCACGTAGGATTGGGTTGAACGGTGAGCTCAAATAGCATGATTGAGACTAGCAAGACCTGTACGCGTTGAATTGAGAAATAAATTCTGTTGAGATCAAGTCGAAGTTCGAGGTTCAGGTCCGTAACAGTCTGGTTGTCAGAAAAAAATGGGGAACATGTGGAGGTCCTACTTGGTCTCATCCGGGATAGAATGTGCAGAACACTAAATTTATGTGATAATTTGAGACGGACGAGGAAGGGGACTCGTGCGCGAGAGATTCACGGAAGATGTGTAGAACTTTCAGATTTGCATGGTTTTGAGTGTTTAGCCCAAGTAGTCAAATAAGTTGTGCTTGATTAAGTGCTATAAGTACTGTCTCTAACACAAATAAGGCCTCAGAGTATTGTTGGGAAGCATCTGAAGGCAATTGTACGTGAATTAGAATGGGTCATCGGCTTTTTCGGACTGAGTGTGAGAACGGCCGAGGAAGCTTCCGAGAAGATCTTGAATTTGATTGGCTGAGAGTATGTCCCAAGGAGGCAGCTGCTCCGAAAGGACATACCTCTTACCATATTTTGAATACCTCTGATCTGCCTAATCAGGGCATAAGAAATCAAGATTGCAATTGCTTTGGAGGGCGCTACAGTGATTTTGAAGCGCTGATTTCTTGGAAACAGAGTCTCAGGTACATAGTGAGTCTCTCCCTTTTCTCTCCCTTTCTCTTCTCTTTTCGCAACTTGAAAACTTGAATTCCGCCGGCTCTCCACAGACATAATTCATAAGCCCTTTTGGGCTCATTAATCATGTCCGTGGAGGATTATGTCCGAAAAAGGCATACTCGTGTGATCCGATGAGATCCGGGTCACATGAGTGGTGCTGTCAATCAAATTCTTGTCATCTTACCTCGTCGCGTCGCGCTTTACACAACCCGTCCCTACCGCACATGAACGGAGGAGCTAGAAGTAACCCTGGAAGAAGAAGACCCCCCAGAAACATCGCTAATTCTCATCGGATTCCCTTACTGTAGACCGGTGACAACGATTTGTCTTCACACGAGAGATCGGTCACCGGTCTAGGATTCCCTTCCCCGGCCCCGCAATCCATCGCACCCCAAGTACCTGCTTTCGACCTGCGCACCTCCATCCCTTCGTGCCCGGAATGCGGCGGAGCAAGAATTTATTGTCTTAAACCTTCTGGAAAGCAATACTTCTGATTTAGAATCTTCATTTGGGTGTCCAGGGGAGAATTGAGATTGCTTGAGCAATGAGGAAGGCGCAAGTCCGAATATCGGTGTGTGTTTTTCACTGACGTCCAGACGGTTCTCCCTGACCTAATCTTCAGATGCTCTTATTATTTGGTGAGGGGGTGTGTTGGACGACGTCTCGTAGGACACCAAAGAACATTTATATATTGAAGTCGCGTCACGCCACGTGTATTGATTTATGTTTGCCGCACGGCCCGCACCTGTGCATTAGGCCAAATAGTTGTCTAGATTTTGAAATCAACAGAGCTCACATGTAGTTCAAACTACTACCTCGGATTCATCACGTAGGATTGGGTTGAACGGTGAGCTCAAATAGCATGATTGAGACTAGCAAGACCTGTACGCGTTGAATTGAGAAATAAATTCTGTTGAGATCAAGTCGAAGTTCGAGGTTCAGGTCCGTAACAGTCTGGTTGTCAGAAAAAAATGGGGAACATGTGGAGGTCCTACTTGGTCTCATCCGGGATAGAATGTGCAGAACACTAAATTTATGTGATAATTTGAGACGGACGAGGAAGGGGACTCGTGCGCGAGAGATTCACGGAAGATGTGTAGAACTTTCAGATTTGCATGGTTTTGAGTGTTTAGCCCAAGTAGTCAAATAAGTTGTGCTTGATTAAGTGCTATAAGTACTGTCTCTAACACAAATAAGGCCTCAGAGTATTGTTGGGAAGCATCTGAAGGCAATTGTACGTGAATTAGAATGGGTCATCGGCTTTTTCGGACTGAGTGTGAGAACGGCCGAGGAAGCTTCCGAGAAGATCTTGAATTTGATTGGCTGAGAGTATGTCCCAAGGAGGCAGCTGCTCCGAAAGGACATACCTCTTACCATATTTTGAATACCTCTGATCTGCCTAATCAGGGCATAAGAAATCAAGATTGCAATTGCTTTGGAGGGCGCTACAGTGATTTTGAAGCGCTGATTTCTTGGAAACAGAGTCTCAGGTACATAGTGAGTCTCTCCCTTTTCTCTCCCTTTCTCTTCTCTTTTCGCAACTTGAAAACTTGAATTCCGCCGGCTCTCCACAGACATAATTCATAAGCCTACTTTTGCGGCAGGGTTACAGTTGATTTCAACTTTTAATCTGTCAGGACTTCCAGATAGGTAGCCGAGTGGCTGTACGAGGTCACCTTGCAGACAAACCCAGCGCCGATTTGCCATGAGGATTCTATGGCCCGCTTACTGGTATAAGTATGTTCCTACTGTAGTAATAAACAATATTTGTTACCTCAAACACTCTTAATACCCATCGGGATGCAAAGCAACGGGCTTTGATCGGAAATGTGAAGTAAAACACGATCACATGACCGTATCAATTTCGTCTTCTTCTTCGTGTTTCTCTGCATTGGCAGCAGTCTGATATTTTTTTGATATATACACACAGAGCTTGAATCTAGAGAAACGTTTCTTGGTGTTCTCAGCCAAAAACAGCGAGGTTTGGCTGAGAAATCTAAGGCTCCATTCGGCTGTCGTGTCTTAGCGTCACTTAGCGTCACTTTGGAGCACTTGGGAAAAATTCCACGCCAAACTTTTGGTCTTAAGTGAATGAGTGATGCCCCGATATTGTTGTCCAAACACTTGGGAACTCTTTGTCGATCACCATCACTCACCTCCAATATGCACCACAGCTCACCTTCAAGATAAATACCTGATCGTCCCTCTATGCTTCTGACTCAGACTGTCTCGCTCTTTCTTCACTACCGTCATGGCATCGGCTCCTTCACCAGCTTTCGACGACTTCCAACCACAGCCATATCGTGCGTGTCATGCTTTGCATTGAACTATTCATCGCCGCTGACTGGCGCTGTCAGAACAAGAAGCGCCTCTGCTCTCGCTCCCACCTGGTCCGCCGGAGACTGACAACGAAATAACAGAAATGACGGTCTCTGTTAAGCTGCGCGTTCCCGTACGATCCAATTTCCTTCGTTTCGCTTTACTTGCTAACATTTTGATAACAGCAGTATCCAGGTCAGCAGTACGGTCTGTTGTACGCCACCTGCAGCACTATGCGGCGTACCGTCCGAGTCCCGCATGACTATGGTGTAGAGAAGATCGAATCCACCGACGACGTGCTCACCAACATCTATGTCCCCGCGAACGCACCTCCGAATCTCAGGGACACCAGCCGTGGGCGCTATCGCGTTGATACATTCGGGGGCGTCAAACTTCCCTATGCCTATAGCATATTTTATGCGCCTGTTAAGAATGCTGGTATTCCCTGGTACGGGAATATTTTGGTCATGCGACATGGGATTAGAAAGGCAGTTATCAACCTCAAGGAGTGCGACGCGCTTCTCGTCGATGTCATTGTGGCTAGGTACGGTCTGTTACAATCGTTGGTTCGCGCGAGTAATACTGACATTCTCTCGGTTTTTGCTCTAGTCTAATCGCCTCGAAGTCATTGTGCTGAAGTCGATATCCTACGAGCCCTCCGCCAGACTCAAACACCAACGTTGATTTTCTTACTCCTTATTTCCTGTCTCTATTGTTTCGAGTTCTTGAGTCGTGTTACAAAAAAAACCTTGCGGCATTCTGCCATTCTTCACTTCCATCTTCCTTTGTTGTGCTGAATCTCTGAATCTCGTGCTGAATCTCTGAATCTCGATCTCGCATGGGTGAGTGCTCAATTACGCAGTTTTGTTTCAGATTTTCGGAACCAGCAAGCCAAGTCTGTTTTCTGGGGCTGGAAGGCAACAACCAACGGTCAGGTCAGTATCCGGGTCTTGTTATTCGCATTTGGAAGGATTCCCTGGTGCGCGTCCAGCAATTTCACGGAGCCGGTTACTAGCCATTTCCCTGTTTCGTCTGGAACGTGGTGTCTTTTCGACGGGCACGACGGATCTACGTTTTCCTTCCCTTCGAGACCTCGAAATGGCAAGGATAACCGACAGGCACAAAGGATCTGGCAACGACAGGCACACAGGATCTACCTTTGCCTTCCCCTCGAGACTGCGAGACGGGTTTCATACCACAGCAACGACCAAGAGGACCCACTACTCAGCGGTAACGCTGGTTTTCTTTTTCTTTTTATTTTGGCCGCACATGCTTTCTTTCCGGAACGTAGGAACATCGAAATCCAAGAAAATCGGTCCGGCGCGGGTACAAGCGGGTTAACCTTCCCTTGAGACCAAGAACTTGGGCGGTGATCGTCATTTGGATTTTCGCTCAGAGGTACGGCTAATCTTCTTGTTTTCGCTGCACATGCTTTCCGGAAGTGATCTTTCCGGAATCTAGGAAGATCGGCCCGGCACAGGTAGAAGCGGGGGATTAACCTTCCCTTGAGACCAAGAACGGTGATCGTCGTGCGACAATTGTAAAAAAAAAGTTCTGGAAGTCTGATCTACAAGGCACAACCAGGTACTATGATCTGCATCGACTTTTCATCGTCCAGACACATTCGGACTCTCCTTGCAACGACGGACAACGCACACTGTTTCAATTCGCGGAATGCTGTTCCGACTTTCTCGACTATCTGACCTGGAATTTGCCCTGTCAACGCTCTTTATCGGTATCGACAGGTATTACGGGGGAGAATACGAATGATTGTGTTGCTGGTCAGTTGTGTACTCACGAAGGGAATTTAGCCAGGCCGGAGCCGCCTTCGAGAACTACGCACACGAGAACTACGCACAAAACATTCAGGGCTACGCCGAAGTACAGCAGCTTTCGTTCAGTTTTGATCTGATATGTTCCCTATGCTCAAATCACCCAGATAATTTGACCTTAGTCTTTGCATGCATGGGTGCGTCAATGCGGATGAGCCGGTCCTTCCGGTATTTTGGTGTGCGACATAATGGCCATTGCGGACGAGCCAGTCCAGTCCTTCCGGTGTACTGGATGTGTGCTGGTTTGCTGGTTGTGTGGCACTACAAACCGGTTTGTTCTCGAGTTTGGTTTCGGGATGCACGCGTCACTGGGGAGCGCATCAGTCACTCTCACTGTTTCTGGATTTTCAGGGGATCTTCAAAGCACCGCAAGCTCAATCGGCACCGTATCCCGCCTTCGTTCCGGAAAAAAATTCACCGAGACCGCTACTCCGTCGCTCGTTCCGTCGTTCCCAAGGAACCGTCCACATGTGTTGTCAGTGCTCTTTTTTTTTTCTTCTATATCGTTCGCTAATTCTCAATCGTGATCAGGCACCCGCCCCGCCTTAGCGCGTTCTGTGAATTTCATGGGGTGCGCAAATCTCGCACCGGCTTATTTCCCCTGTTTACTGTGTTGCCATTCCGGCATGGTGGACGAAGTTCGTTTCGCTTTTCACTTAACAAGACTCCCTTAAAACTTTTACCCAGCAATTTTCCTTCCCGTTTGTCTATCCTTTCTCTGTCCGTGTACTGCATACGGTGAATACCTCAGCCTTCACGCCTCACTCACACCTGAGACTGATGCTTCTGCTTTTTAGTGCTCCGTCATGGCCAAAAAGCTGAGCCCTACTCGCGTTCGAAAGCGCCCACGCAAAAATCCGTCGACCTCCGGGCATCCTTCGACCTCCAACTCTCCCCCAGAGCTACCTGTATTCGCAACGCCTCAGGCCTCGGCAGCAACCTCGTTCTTCGCACTGTCCGAACTCGTCATGTATCATCTTCTGGATGCATGCACTATATCCACCGTAATGGCCCTTAGCCACACTTCGTCTTATTTTCGGTCTCTCGTCAAAGCACTGTTTCGCGTTCGTATTACCAGTGTACTGGAGCACTTCTTGGGTCACCTCAACGTCGGTAACTTCTTCTCGTTACTTGAAGAAACGGATGCAGCAATAGGTGGATCTGCTGTTGCTCGCGTGCTTGTTCCGCCTGTGATAGGGGCCTGGATGCCTGAAAACCTTAACTTGTACGTGCCGAAAGGTCGAGTTCAGGACTGGGAGGGCTTCATGGATCTGGTCGAGTATGCGGCCATTGTGAAGCAACCTGGAGTGGACAAGAGGTATGCATACGCCACTGCCTCGCATACAGTCTACGAATCAAAGACTACGCCGGTATGTGGTTGGTCTTCGCTACTGTCCTTCCTGATAACAGTTGCTGGCAGGGACTCTTCATCGCCATATCAGAAAGCGTCGATGAGTGTATTATATCCCCTAAGGAAAGAGAGAGCACATCTTGAGCACATCCATTGAGCAACTACACATACTATATAGGTAGGGCATGTCCATACGTCCAGGTTGAAGCAAGGTTGAAGCGGCAAAGAGCAAGCAAAGAGGTTCAACTTTTCAACTTCAATTTTGTTTCGGCGCAAATTCCGGACTCCCACATGCTTACAAACCACCTGGACGGAGATTTGTAAGCATCTGCATTCCGGAGCCCTATACCGATGAATGGGGAAGCAAGCTTCCCCATAAAAATCCTATACATGAAAACACAAGATGACGTTAGTAACGTGACTTTTGACAGAAAGTAACGTGCTTCTTGACAGAAAGTCACGGGGTCCCCGGCGCCGCGCGCCGCGAGTTCCGCGAGCGGCAGTGCGGCGTCGTGGGCACAGAATCCAGCAGCAAAAACCCCCGGGGTTTGGGGCGGAGCCCCGACAAGCTGTGCACAAGCCGTAGGTAGGGACGCGAGCGCAGCGAGCCGGCCCTGCCGAAGGCGGGGTGCTTAAGCTTGTGATAAAAGACACGACGGGACCGCAGGTCCCGTGATAATTCACGTGAAAAAGCAGGTGACTTCTCACACGCTTTCCCCGGCGCCGCGCGCCGGCGAGTGCAGTGCGGCGCCGCGGGCACGGAATCCAGCAAAAAAAAAACGCGGGGTTTGGGGCGGAGCCCCGACAAGCTGTGTACCCCGCCTTCGGCAGGGCCGACTCGCTATACCTAAACTTGAAAACAGCACCGGGCCATCAGAATTGATGGATCACATGCTTTTTCATGTGACTTTGACACCAAACCACGGGACCACACGAGACGTCGCGAGCGGAGCGAGCGTAGCGGGGTTTGGGGCGGCCAGCCCCAACAAGCTGTGTGACCGAACGGAGGGAGGCCGGCGAGCGCAGCGAGTCGGCCGTGCCGGAGGCAGGGAGCTAAACCTTGTCTTACTTGAAAAGAGGGCCAGGCCATCAGTCGCGTGACTTTTGACAGAAAATCACGGGGTCTTTGCCGAGATGTTGAGAATCATTGTACAAGACCGTAGACGTCGCGACCGGAGCGAGCGCAGTGGGGTTTGCCCCAACAAGCTCTAGCTCCCTGCCTCCGGCACGGCCGACTCGCCCATGCCGTGCCGCTGCCGTGGGTTGGTGCTGAAAATTTGCACGGATTACCGCCCAGATTGTAGTTCAGGCCGTCGCCCTTCCACTTACACCTGCCAAGGATCAGTAATTTTGCGCTCGGAGCTCAAAAGGGGTACACACAGTTTCGATTTTTGACCTCAAAAATTTGGCCACAGCCAAAATGTCGTGGGAAAAACTTCGGAGGTGGTTTTTTTGAGCTTTTCCGGGGTCGGCGAATCCGAATCTGTAGCACTGTGTAGGAATCAACGTGTTATATAACAGGTACTTTATAACACTGTTATTAACATGTAAATTACATTTCTCACAATTGAGGTCCAGAAACACCTGTTATTTATGTGTTAGGAAGGGGCCCCTGCGGTGCCTTAGACACCACTTTTGCAGCTCAATTTCGTCCTTGGGATAGTCTCTCCTAGACAGACGCACTATGTACTTGAGCTCGGTGCCCTCGCTACATAGAGTCTTAGTCTGTAACTTACCGCGCCACCGGCCCTAGGAGGGTCGCCTTATTATATAATCATCTCGTTTGGCAATTTGTTCCCACGACACTTCCTCGCCCTTTTTACCGCATCGTTGCTCATTTTTTTATAGTTTTGGTGGTAAGATGTATTTTAAGCTATCTCTCTACACTCTCCGGAGGTCATACTCCTCAGAATTCCCGTAGGTAGTCAAAATGCGACCCACCGTGAGGTTGGCCGCCTTTGGCCGCCGGCCAACGCATCAAACCGCAACTCACCCATTTCGACAACTCTCCACTTGCGTCAAGTTGTCAAAATGCTTCGTTGAGACGTCTTGTAAGGATGGCGCCTGAAATACGCGCAAAAACGCGTCGAAAATTGGGTAAGTGAATCCGAGAAATTCAAGATTACATAATAAGCGGACCCTCCTGTCAATGCACCGTGGGAAACCGCAGGCACGAGGACCTTTTGTTTATATTGTCTGTTTATAAGAGACTAATAGAGTCTGTTGCCCCTCTGACCGTGTAAGAAGCTTATTAGGTAATCTTATATAAGCCGGAAATCACCGAGCTCTTATTTTCCTTGTTTCCTCTCAGTATTTAAGGCAATTTGAGCGACAGGCGTCCTATTGTAACACCTTAGAATGTCCCTGACCTCTTTTACCAATTTTTGTCGCGTTCTTTTGAGAAGCCGCAATGTCTCTTTGCTCGCCCGAAAGCTTTCGGCCGAAAGTCACGAGCCCCAACCGCTGATTTTTTGCAGCCATCCTACACTGTTTTCCTATGAATCTGAATACATAGGACTGTAGCTCAAGCTAATTTAATTAATACATATCTACCAGAAATTTGAAGTGAAAGGCGTCTCTGGAGTAAGATATACGTGTAAGGGCAACCTTTAGGACCCGAGATGTCTCGAGGGTCTAGCGAGGGAGAATCCAAAGTTAATTAAGAAGCTACTAAGAATACATCACAGCGCACCTAGCGAGGGAGAATCCAAAGAGAAGAAAGGCTGAGGATTCCCACGCTAGGTGCAGTAAACATATAGTAACTAGTTCCCACAAGCTCGGAGCAATCGGCAATGATCCCGGGCCAAGTCACATGCCTTACTCCACGATGACATAGGGCTTTGGGGATTTGACGGGAAAGTGGGAAATCTGCAGGAGGCCTGCGTCATAGGTGGCTGTGTAGTGCCAAAAGAGGGAGTTCCCCTGACATCATCCCCCCCTTGGAATGCGGCGCCTCGACGCATAGATCGCACCTGAGCTGGAGTTGACAAGCGGTCACGGAAGGGAAGGGAATCGAAGGCAGCAACAGCAATGGAGCGAGGTTTGGAAGGGTATTTGCGGTAGAAGGCAGCGACAGCGTCCGGGGCAAAGACATTAGAGTGCTTCACCCATTGATCATGGGACGGATCATAACCCTTCCAGCGAACAAAGTACCATAGACTCCCATAGCGGATCTTGGCATCCAATATCTCCTCGACCTCCCATTGCTTGTCGCCAGGCACGTCAAGGACTGGTGGCGGCTCTTCGTGTCTGGGGCGAGTGGGGAATGGATCGGCTTCCACAAGCTGAAGTTTCACGACGGGGAAGACAGGGTGGAGGGCAGAGTACCGGGGCGGCAGCTCCAGTTTGAAGGCACCGTTACCGACGACCTTCAGAACCTTGAAGGGGCCGATACGCCGGTGGGAGAATTTCACCGAAGGGCGGGTGGTGCGGATATCTGAAGCATCAACCCACACCCGGTCACCAACCTTGATGTCGGGAGCTGGCGTCCGCCGGCGGTCATAGTACTGCTTGTACTCTGCTTTGGCCTTGACAAGTGCTGCCTTTGCCTCGGAAACCCCTGACGCAATCCGATCGTGGAACTCGTTCACAGCCTCCAACCTAGAGCGTGCAGCGTGGGGCTCAAAGCCCATCCGTGGAAGCCGACCAGTGTCCGTCATGAACGGTACCTGCTGCGTGGAGGAATGCATGTGGTTGTTGTACGCAAACTCCGCTGCAGGTAGCAGCTCATCCCAGTCGTCCTGCTTGTAATTGGTGAAGAGCCGGACGTACTGCTCGAGTTCCTGGTTAACACGCTCCGTTTGGCCATCGGTCTGCGGGTGGTAGGCCGTAGAAGTGGCTGGGGTGACCCCAACGAGGCGCCAAAGCTCGCGCGTGAACTCTGCGATGAACTGGGTGCCACGATCCGAGATGTACTTCTCTGGCAGGCCATGGTGGCGCCAGACGTTCCGGTAGTACAGCCGAGCAGCACCAACCGCGTCGATGGTGGTGTGACACTCCATGAAGTGCGCTCTCTTCCCAAGGGCACAGACAACGACCATGACTGCATCGTATCCATGGGCCTCGGGAAGCTCGACGATAAAGTCGACCGACACGGTGTGCCAGCGCTCTTCTGGGATCTCTGTGGGGTGGAGCTCACCAATCGGCAGTTGACGAAGCGCCTTGGTGCGGCAGCACAAGTCACAAGTCGCGACATACCGACCGACATGGCGCGACAGCTGGGGCCACCAGTAGTTCCGAGACACGAGCTCCAGGGTCTTGAAACGACCAGCATGGCCTGCAACGCGCGTGTCATGGTGCTGCTCCAGCATGCGTCGGCGGAGGTCCTTGTCTCGGGGGACGACAACCTTCCCCCGGAAGTAAAGGAGTCCACCTTCAATACGCCATTCCGAAGACCGGGCAGACCGCACACCTCGGGCCTTGAGGAGTTCCTTGGCAGTCAGGGCAATAGGCTCTTCAAGGTCGGGTTCCCCGGCAAGCGCATCGCGAATGTCGCGCAAGAGGGGAGCCTCAGGGCCAGCAACAACCAGGGCTTCGGTGGCCCGAACGTGGAACAGCTCGGGTCGAAGCAGGGTAACGTCCTGGTTATCGTCCTGCACTCCATGGTCTGGTCTCCGAGAAAGCGCGTCGGGGCGACCCATGAGGCGACCCGGTTGGTGGTGCAGCGAGAAGTCGAAACGGGAGAGGTAGAGAGACCACCGAGCTTGGCGACGGTTGAGCTTCTGGGCCTTCCGGAAATATTCCAGGTTTTTGTGGTCCGTCCAGATCTCAACCGGGTGCTGCGCGCCCTCCAGGAAGTGGCGCCACTCCTCAAGGGCTCGCACAATCGCAAGCATCTCCTTGTCGTGAATCTCGTAATTCCGCTGCACCTCGTTCAGGCTTCTGGAGTAGAACGCAACCGGATGCCACTTGCCATCGTCACCCTGCTGGGAGAGGACGGCACCGGTGGCATAGTCAGAGCTGTCAGCCTCGAGCCGGTAAGGGCGCTCGGGGTTCGGAAGAACCAGAACGGGGTCCCGAGTCACCCGTCGCTTGAGCTCGTCAAAGGCAGCTTGCTCTTCGGGCCCCCAGGTCCAGGCAATGCCCTTCTTGGTGAGTCTGAAGAGGGCTTGAGCAACGTCTGAGAAGCCCGCAATGAACCGGCGGTAGAAGTTTGTGAAGCCAAGGAACTGCTGCACATCCTTCTTATTCTCAGGCGCTGGCCAAGCTGCCACTCCTGCAACCTTTACAGGGTCCATCTCGACGTGGTTGTGGGAGATAATCACGCCGAGGTACTCAATGGAGGTCCGCTCAAACTCACACTTCTCGGCTCGAAGGTAAAGCTTGTTTGCGCGAAGCCTCCGCAGGACCTCTCGGACGATCTCTCGATGCCGACGGATGTCTGAGTGGGCAATGAGGATATCGTCGAGGTAGACCATGACGTCGCCAGAGAGGATAAGATCCTGGAAGATGTCGTTCATCATGGTCTGGAAGGTTGCAGGGGAGTTGGTCAGACCGAAGTACATGACCAGCGGCTCAAACAGTCCCCGGTTAGTCCGGAACGCTGCCTTCCACTCGTCGCCTTCACGGATTCGAACGTTGTTAAAGCCCCATCGGACATCGAGCTTCGTGAAGTACCGGGCTCCCCTGAGTCGGTTGATGAGGTCGTTGATTAAGGGGAGCGGGTAACGATTCTTCACAGTCATAGCGTTTAAAGCTCGATAGTCCTGTACGAACCGAAGTCCGCCGTCCTTCTTCTTGACGAAGAAGACGGGTGAGGCCATAGGTGATTTTGACGGTCGAATCCGGCCAGTGCCAAGTCCCTCCTCGATGAAGGCATCAAGTTCCTTCTGTTCGAGAGGCGAGATTGGGTAGACCTTGCAGTTCGTGGGTTTAGAGTCCGGCACGAGCTCAATGGCATGGTCCCAGGATCGGCGTTCAGGCAGCGAGTCAAAGGACTCCTTGTTGAAAACATCGTCAAACTCTCGGGCCCATTCGGGAACGTCCGAGCGCGCCGGGGCTGAGTTTTTGGCGTATGCCTCAGCCAGGCGCTGGGAGACGGTGCTTCCAGCACGGATATCCTCAGAAGGCAGGAACTGGGTGTAGAACACCCGGTCTCCCGGCTCAAGGGGGTCATCCACTTCATCCGCATCATCCACTTCATCCACATCATCCTCGTCGTCATCCTCGTAGTCTGGGAACAGCTCCGGCAGGTCATCGTATTCATCTTCGCCTAAGTCTATGGCACAGATGGATGGAAGGGGACCAAGTCGGAGCTGCCGGAGGATCTCAGCGGCCAGGCGAGACTCTCTGCGGGCAGCACGAGCCTCCAGGCGAGCCTCAGTGCGGCACGTGGAGCACTCGCTGGGGCATCTGCTCATCTTGACCTCTCGGGTGTCCCAGTCGATCTCCGGGTTATGCTTCCGGAGCCAGGAGTAGCCGAGGATGAGCTTCTGCTTCCCGAGACGGGTAACAGCGAGCTGCATACGCTCAGAGTGACCACGATACTGCAGCACAACGTCGGCCACCTCACGAATCGCACCAGCCTCATTTGGGGAGCCATCCACGTTGAAAACCGGAATGGGCTGTGCAAGGCGGCGGAGGGGGAGGCCAGACTTAGCTGCGAACTCAGAGTCAATGAAGTCTGAGGTGGCACCGCAGTCGACGAGACCTTCGAGAGAAAGCTTAGTGGCGTCCTGAACTGCCTGGATCTCAAGGGGGAGATGCAGGGAGTTGGCACCAGGTGCAGCAGCAACAGTATAGCGCTGAGGAAGTCTACGCTCCCAAGGCTTTCGCCGGATGCGTGGGGACCGGAAGGGGGCAGGGGGTACGTCTTTCGTTTCGGCAGGTTCAACAGATGTAACATTGGCAGACTCATCATACAAACATGCGAAACGATTAGGAGACGCGATCGAGGGCGTACCGCTCACTCGTCGCGTAGGAGAAAACCCTGCTCTTCCTCGACGGCCACAGACTCTGGCTCAGCCAGCGAGTCGGTGGTGGCAACCCGAGCCACCAGTTCGGAGAGGAGCTCGGACCCAAGCTGACGGATGACCTCGTCAAGGACGTCAGCAGCTCGGACATCAGCAGGGGTGGGGCAATCCCGCGCCAGGTGCGGGCCGCCACATCGGTAGCAGCCACGGGGAGGCCCTCTTCCGGAACGTGTGCGATCAACGTCCATGGGGACTACCTGCGGAGGGGGAGCAGGGGCTGGCATGGCACGAGGGGGAGGCGCATGGGCAGGGACAACGGGGAAGACCCCTGCTGGACGCGAGCGAGAGGCTGGCGGAGCCGAGGGGGCCTTTGGGAGAAGCCCAGCAGCACGAGCCCGCACGTGCGATTCGTACTGGCGGTATGCTCGGGTCCGCCAAGCCATGTAGTCGCGGAGGTCTGGCGGGTCGCTGGACGATGTGATGGCCGCATTGATGGCAGGGTCAAGGCCAGAGCGGAACTTGGTGACCTTGACCAATGGGTCAGCAAACCCAGCAAGGTCGAAGAGGTCTTCGAAGTCATCAGTGTACTTGAAGACATCCCGGGAGCCCATATAGTATGCCCTAGACTCGAGTTTGTGTAGGGCGTGGTCCTGCTCGTTCTCCTCAACAAAACGGGAGCAGAACTCCTTGGTAAAGGCGTCCCAGGTGAGGAAGGGGAAAGGGGTTTTGGAGGACATGCGCTCAGCCCATTTTTGCGCAGAGTCTTTGGACATGAAGGACATGGTGAAACGCACTGCCTTTTCCTCAGACATCTCGCCGCCTTCAACAAACGCCTCCGGAACCAGTCGGATGTAAGTCCGAGCTGAGTGAAGGAAGGCCCGGCCAGCCGAGCGGTCGCCGTCAAAGACGAAAGGGGGGTTCGGTCGAAGGACCGTTTTTGCTGCCGGTGTGAGGTTGGCAAAGAGTCCTGGACTCTCGGCCGGAGGCTCTGGGGGAGCGGCAGGGGTCGGAGCAGTAGTAGTGGGAGGATTGGCAGCGGTTTGAAAAAGCTCGACCAGACGGTCAACAGTCCTCTCGAGCCTATCCATCCGCTCGGCGGCGGCTGCAGCAGCGGCGGCAGAGTCGGTCATGGTGGGTTCTAGAGAGGGGGAGGAGGGGGCAAGATTCGCGGTTTGCGCGTCCGAGACAGCAGAGGAGGAGTCCGACGAAGCGTCTGAAAAATCGCCAAAGCGCGCAATCTTGACCAGTTAATCCCTTGGAGCCTTTCTTCTGCTGTAAGGGCAACCTTTAGGACCCGAGATGTCTCGAGGGTCTAGCGAGGGAGAATCCAAAGTTAATTAAGAAGCTACTAAGAATACATCACAGCGCACCTAGCGAGGGAGAATCCAAAGAGAAGAAAGGCTGAGGATTCCCACGCTAGGTGCAGTAAACATATAGTAACTAGTTCCCACAAGCTCGGAGCAATCGGCAATGATCCCGGGCCAAGTCACATGCCTTACTCCACGATGACATAGGGCTTTGGGGATTTGACGGGAAAGTGGGAAATCTGCAGGAGGCCTGCGTCATAGGTGGCTGTGTAGTGCCAAAAGAGGGAGTTCCCCTGACAATACGCGCCGTGAATTCTGCTTATATAAGATTACATAATAAGGTTCTTATGCGGTCAGAGGGGCGCGGTAAACACAAGACTATCCTTGGGATGCTGAGAATTTCGCTCTCGTCTGCCCGGAAAGCGTCGAAGGCGAATCTGAGGCAAATTTCAAGAAAATCAGCCGAAAATCAGGCGGAAAAAAAATTCTGGGTGGACTTACGTCATGTTATAAACCCTGTTATTAACATACCCATGTTAAATAACCAGGGGGGTGGTTTGAATCTCACATTTCTCACAGCCCAGATTTTGATTCCAACACAGCGCTACGAATCTGAAGTCAGATTTAACCCAATTTCCGTTCGCCGGCAATCAACATTGTCGACTTTGCGTGTCCGGCACTGTAAGCACAAACGAACGGGCAACACTCAATCAAAAGCCGTATATTGTTTCCAAAACGGCTGTAACCGACCGATCAGCTGGGTCCAACATGTCAGGTGCCACAGCCACCTCTCCCACCCGCCAAACGACGTTCCGAGTTGCCGAAGTCGAGTGTGACGTGACTGTAACATCACACTTGTCAGTTTCTTTCGCGCACATTGGCTATTTCTGCTCATTCTCGGTCTCAAAACCTCGGGCAACAACTTCTCAAACCATGGAATAGCTCTGTTATCGTTCAATATACGCTCTATACTATGGAAACCAGGCGCACCACGCTGATGGTGAAGTAATTTGATCACAGATTGGGTGATCCCCGTGATCGGCAAGCAGTATGATAGCAGACGGAACTTCATATCAAGCCGGAATTTTGGCCAAAATTCTTTGAAACTTGAGATTTAGCAGGAACTTGGGGCGGGTTTATAGGCAAAATTCGCATTTCAGAGAAAACGGACTAACCCTAGTCTAGGGTTAGAAAAGCGCGAAATTTTTGCGCAAAATTTCGAAACTGTGTGTACCTAACTCCCGATTTCTGGGAAAAGGGCATCGCTTTATGGCTTAAAGTTACCCAGTAGCTCACCTCCGACCCTAGCAAACATTCATAATAAGAATTTCTCGGTTTTGGTTGAGATTTGGACAAGGTTCAATGGTGCGGCAGACATTTGATGCGCTGATGGAATCGTACAGCCACCGGCTATGTCTCGGCCCGGACCAAAAGCGCGAAATCCATGGAAGAAAAAATGATTTTGTGGATTTTGAGACTTTTGACCCGGGGGATCTCTAGTCTTCCTTCTTATAGTGATTTCTGCACAGTTTCAATACCACTGGGTAAAAACTGAGTGCACAGTAACAATTTCCAAATTAGGTATCTGACTTGTCACGAAGTTCGGTCCGCTACCATACAGACCTCGGATACCGCCCGTCACATATCCTTTTATGGTAACTATGTTCAACTTGCTCGCACCAGCCTCAACGCACAACGGCACCAGGGTACAATTATGCTCGAATTGACATGAGAATGAGGTGTGATGTGCCTGAACTAATTTGCCATTTTGACAGTGGTCCTGGTGCGGCGTGACAGGGCAAAATTTTCTGAGAACCCCCAAGCTTGTGGCCAGGAGCCAAAAAACATTCAGTGCGCAAGTTATTTCACAGACTTGGTTTGAGCAAAGAATTTGCGCTTGAGACTGAGGATCCGGTTGAAAATTACTTCGATTGAAACATCTACAAGAAATTGAACCTAAGAAGTCTAGGACACTCACCAGAAGGCCCATACTACTTGGAAAGTGAATTTTCAAGAACAAGAGTATTTCGAAGGAAATTTGCAAACCGAACGGCCCATTCGGCAAAGGCCGGTGTGAGGTGTGAGGTAGGGTGCAAATTCGGTTCAACAGAGGTGGGCCTGAAGCACTATTAACGAATTACCTCGGTGCATTCCTTCAATTTCCTTATGCCGACTAGCTATTGAATTCAAGTTTTCCTCTATATACCGATTTATTGATATACACAAGGCCGCACTACACACATACTGTACACCAAAACAAATAGGAAATGTAAGTTTCTCAATTCCGATAACGTGTCCCAACTCAACTGAATGGATGAACCTTGTTGCCTTGGGCCCTTGACTGGAGAAGAAATTTGAAACTGAGAAGTCTTCAGAAAAGAACAGAAGCACGTAGCTTCGTATTTTTAGCACACAGCCGAACTGAAGCAGCAAGTTAGTATTGAATTACAGTTCAGCAGAATGAACTCATCTGAGCGCAAACAAGCAAAATCACTGATGAGGCGAACCAAAATTCAGAAACTGGATACATACTTACCAGAGTAAATTTCGCCAACAATCCGAACGAGTTGAACAAGTTGAAAGCAAATTAAAAACACGTCTGAGTCTTGTGGGGAACCGGAAAGATAAATGAATTCATGTTTCAATTTTGATTCAAACCAACAGAGTCAGTCAACAAGAAGACAATTGTTAGGACTCTGATCGCAACTCACCAGCGCAGCGACTTTGAACAATGTGTATTGATGTAAGTACTGCACGATAGTAGTAAGGCTTGAGAAAGAAGTTCAGCGAATTAGATTTGCACCAGACTCAGACTTGACAAATAGTTCTGCGGAGCAAGTCCGAGTCTTCTAGATGGTTCTGCTGTAGCCAGTTTGAGGCTATCTGAAAATATAACTTCAGGCGGCAGAATCACAGGGAGCAGTCTGCGAAGAAAATCAACCAGATACAAAGGAAAATTTGGCCAAATTGTTCCGACGCTCTTAAAGCGACCAAATAATGGAGAGGCAAAGTCAAGAGGTACAGATGCGGGTAAATGCTGCACCAAAAACAATTTCCGCACATTCATAAAGCGAGTTTCGACGACTTAACTTCAAGTTAAGGTGAGTACTTCTTCTGGAATTTCTCGTTTGGGATGATTCCTGGGTTTCGCTAGTCTCTCCTAAACAGACACTCTATGTGGCAAGCTCGGTTCCCTCGCTAGATAGAGTCTGTTCCTTACCGCGCCCCTCGAACCAAGAATTCTTATTAGGCAATCTTCTATAAGCCGGAACAGGCGTATATGGGGTTTTGATATATCATATGGTTTGTCGAGGAGAGTGAATTTTGATATATCTGGGCCGCTCGGAAGCTGCCCTCAACCACGCCATCAGTTCCCGCTGCAGAGCGCGACCCGCAGGGTCGCGCGCGGCGCTTGTCGAGGATTGAGAAAAAAGATGGTCAAACATTCGACGCAAGTCTGCGATGGTATGCTCCTAGTGTGTCACGGTTGTGTATATTCAACCGGTCACCCAGCGCGACTGGTTTTTTGTACGAAGATAGAAAGTTGAATTCAGGGTACTCAGTCCCAAATTCTTTCCATGCTTCGCCCAGGTCGTGCCAGAATGGGCTGAGATTGATATCGTCCCATATAGGATTGTGAGTGAGCTTGAGGACATGGAGTTCAGGGCCGCCGTCAGTAGCAGGTACTGCCGGTTTCAGTGCGCTAGGGCGCTGAGCCTTGTAGTCCACTTCGTCAAAGACACCGCGGGCGCGAATCGCCGCCGCTCATGAGTCCGTGCATGTGGGCGGGTGGCGCTTCTGATTTGTTGACGGGTATTATGATTGCCCTTCCCCATCACTTCCCATCAATCATCACCTTCCTGCCTCCTGCCTCCTGCGCATCCGCTCCCTCCCCCGCCCCGCCTCGCCCCTGCCCTCCATCCGCCCGATTCTTTGTCTCACCATAGAATATACCTCTCGTCGGTACCTACCGCTCTCCAACTGGCCTCAATCCCCCGCAAAACCTCGTAATTCTTCCCCCATTTCTGGCCCCATCTTGCGCGGTACAGGCTCGCATTTGCCTTCTGGCCTTCCGCACCGCAGGAGATACTACCTATAGAGTCATCATAGCTCCTTCTCATTGTGTTTCAACCAAAACGCCGGCCGTTCGTCTCCTTTTTCTGATTTGCTGCCGCCCCGCCACCCCGTCGCTTCCCGCCCCCTGCCATCCCACTGGCACGCTTTCGCTCCTCGTACGACTTACTCTGTCATCAACACGTTTCTCCTGCTCTCTGCGACACTCACACCTCTCCGACCCGCTGCCTTGCCTCCTCATTTCGCCCTAATGCACCACCAATACGTTCGGGCGCTTGCTTCCCCCGGATGCTCTAATTCGGCTTTTGAATACAGTCGGCACCCAAGGTTCGTTCCCCTCATCTTCTCCCGCATTCAACACTCAATTCGCTTTCCTTCGGCTCGATATCTGCTTCATACTTGTCCGCTTCTTTCTGCCTTTCTGGTTATCAGGTGCGCTCCTTCCTTGCTCATCACCTTATCAAGTTAATGTTTTTTTCATTAGTTCATCTGTCTGCGGCAGCCCTAGCTGTGCGCCCGCCACGGCTCTTGTTATCACCCACTTGGCTCACCCCTTCCTCCTTCACCTCCTCTCTTTTCTTGCCTGTAATGCACCGGTTGGGTGCACATTGTCATCCCGGATTCCAGCCTCGTCCTGCGCGAGCCAAAACCAATCACAAAATCTTTTTCTCATTCGCGGCCAATTCGCGGCGACCTGTTTTTTTTTCCAAATTGTTATTGTGGGCTTGATATCTCTAGTTCTACATTCCAATGATATGATTGCTTGCATCGTTCTATCCCTAAGTCAATGTCGATCCTCAGTTGACCTGTAAGTCTGTGTCTAGCATATCGTAGAAGCCAGAAGATTTTGGACCACTTCGGCGGGCTCCCGATTGGCCGTTGCGGAGTCTCGAACGCTCTGGAACGTCCGGCACGAAGGTCCCGAAGAAATCCGAGGTGTCCGAATGAGCGCTTATTCGGCGCTTATTTGCTTCAGCACGTCGATTGTGAGTTTACGAGGGTATATGATGAGTTTTTTGGGTGGACTAGACCCTAAGAAGATGAGTCTTGTACCTAGAGTCTCAATCTGTGCAAATTAAAGCTTTGAAAAGGAATTTGAAGAAGTTGCACAAAAGTACCCAGAAAGTGAAGTAGATCCCAGTATAAGTTCAACTCGGCGTGCACTGCACACAATATTTCTGCAGCAATATCTGGATTTGCTGCCCGGGTCCGGAAATAACGACAGATAAACATTTGGTTAGTTCCCAGGACTTCGCCAAGAAGTTAAGATCAACAGAAAACGCAGACAATGCTTGTTCTCGATGTTGTTTTTTCTGACAGTGACGCCATTTAGCGCCCATTTAGCGCCCGTCAACAGCGTTTTCGGCTATTTGCTGTCGCGTTTTAACGAATTTCCAACCGGAACACGGTAGATACATCTGGCTAGCTACGTTGGTGAATTCTGCCTACCCATAAATCTTATCTATCATACCGTTGTCTCACCCGGAGGACATTTCGCTGACAGTGACGCCAACTCGGCAGTTCCGGCGACGTGACCCGGCGTGACATCAGTGACCACTTGACCTTTAACCACCACCATCGTCCACGTCGATATCTCTTCCGAGCCTTCCTTCGCCGGAATTCACAACGTCTGGGGCTTCTGTGTAGCTTAAGGCTGTATACTGTATAGTTTGGGCTAATTCTACTGGGTCAACATCTGTCTATCGGTTGCTTTACCTGGATATTGGGAGTCTTCGTCTTCGCTCGGTTTCCTCTTCCATGTCTTGGTTTCCGGACCGATTCTCCAGTCTTTATCTTTATGAGATGTAAATCTACCGATCCTTCAGTGTTTCAAGGCTTTCAAGCGACGTACTATGATCTACAGCAAGAACACCTTTTACCTCATTTCTCATTGAATGACGGATCCTGAGCTATGACTGGCAAGACAAGCAATTTCTCCGATACCATGACGCTTCACCTTTTTCATTCAACCAAGCTGGGCATTTATCAGTGGTTACAGGTGCGTTTCGCTACTGTTAAGACCTTCATCGATTGATTGTGATTTTTGCCGCTGCGCAGCTGCGCGGTCAGCTTTCTGCCACGACCAGTCGGATATACATGTCTTATAAGATAGAGAGCGTGGGATCCCCGCACCTTACTTAAGCACGTTATGTAACGCTTATTAATCGTTCCCACGGCCAAATCCCCAGTCGCACAAGAAATTTCGTGCTCTTTCCTTCCTGCGGAGGGCTGACCTACAGACTTAGAAGACATCTCGCTGTTTCGGTTCTGAAATTTTTGGTTTTTGGTTTGAAAAGCACCTTCCACACTGCAAGGAGGTTCTGTCACTCATTGCGCCGCAAAGGTTTGACAGGTCCCACCCTTAAGCGAGCTGCCGAAGCATGACGAGATGACTATCCTGTGGCTGTGCTGGCCAAATTTTCCTCCGAATTTATTGAAAAATGTCCCATTTGGTGAGAAAACCACATAGAAACACTCAGAAAAAAAGTGGTCTGAATTTTTTTGTGGGTCATATAGCAAGAGACCAAGGGACATTAACCTGTTTGCGCAAAAGCCATACGACCCACCAGATGGCTTTGGGCGTGTGCGCAGCATATGGCTCCTAATTCTGGGACGTTTAAGCATCAAACTTATATTGTATGCAACATATCCGCACAGTTTGTAGTAGCTGTCATGGGCTTCCCCAAATCACCAGAATCCACGGTTAATTTATGGCATCAACAACAGTTTCTCTGCTTGAGTGGTTTCTCCCTCACTGTCCGGCTATTGCCCGTCATGAAGGTCCGCAGTTCATCACCGGGCTTTATCTAGATAAGCACGGATGGTTTTGATGCAGTTGTGAGCAGAATGCCCAAGTTCAGCAGCCATTGGAGCCATCGGCTGCGCACACGCCCAAAGCCATCTGGTGGCTCGTATGGCTTTTGCGCAACCTCTCTATTTTGGCAACTCTGCCCAATAGGAACCCTTCATTGAACCTCTATTTAAGACTTGTATTGGGCAAAATTCCCAATCTGGACCTTAGCATCGTGCTATAAGCCCTCAACGTCGAGCGTGACAATGTCACAGTGTGATGCTGACATAAGGGTGCGGGGATCCCATGCTCTCTATCTTACTTGTTTCCGTTACTCGTGCTCTCTGCTCCGGGGACCGCTAGTGGGAATTGGCGCCGCGCGGCGCGTAGGTGGACCCCCACCTTTCTTTTCAATTTCTCCTTTTGCTCATCTTCACTCCCGTCCCGTCGACTCCCAGATCTCTCTACTGCAATCCTCGCTTACCCCTCCCTTAGCCTGGCTATTTGTTGTCGCCCTTAGCTTACCGCCGTGCTGCGGGATGTGTCGATCAAAGTGCGGGCGCCAATTATGTGTCTCCGTACACGGATGCGGGGAATTTCTGCTTATCCAGCATTTCTGGTGATGCACATGGTGCTCTCATCTCAAATATGGTTAAAGATATGCTGAATACCCGGCGATTTTGGCAAAAATTAGAGCATCTGAAAATTTGGTATTGTAACACTGTTTTTACTTCCATTTCGCCTCACATACAACGAATATCTTCAGAGGTCATACTCGTTCATAGATCCCCATACTCTCAATTTTTCTGGGAATTTTAGCTATTTTTCTCAATTCCTTTCCGCGACGTCGTCGGCGACAACGTCGAGAACATTTGATCGTCTTTGATGGCGATGTCCTGGGCTTTTGATCGACGCCATCTTGAAACGGATGCCCCGCCCTCCCAGCAACCATCAGAAGCAATTGTTGCCCCATCGCTGACGCTACTAATATGGGCTGTGGACCGAGGTTGTTTGGATATATCAAAATCGGCTTTCGACTATGGGCCAGGATATATCAAAATTCACTCTCCCTGGTAGGTGGCGGATACTGTAGCCTTGTGTATGGGTGAAACGTAACGCGTCACGCAGACTCCGTTTCGTTTCAACCGTCACGCGAAACGCAGGGCTGGTTTCACTGAAAGGTGCGTGACACAGAAATGACAAAAAAAACCAATTTTGCTGCTGAATTTATTTGTGCTGTTCGAATTTTCTTCTGGATTCCAAAGCAATGCTCCTGGCTGAATTTCTGGCCTGTATTTGACAGTGGGACGGTCGGGACTGACAAAATTCCCTTTGAATCCTAGTTGCAAGTTAATTTTCACCCAGATAAGAAGGTCCTGGCAGTCATTGTAAGCTCGAAATCAATATTTACCTCGAGAACTGTCGTTTCTAGCCACTATTTTGAAGCTGTTTCTTGCAGCCGTTTCAAAGTTTTTGAGGTGTCACGCGTAACTCCCAGGTCGTTTCTGGTTTCACGCCTTGCGTTTCAGGTCACGCTCGAAAGTCCGTTTCACCCATACACAAGGCTACAGTATATCATACCCCCATACTAAGGTGGCCGGAAACCTCCGAGATTCTATTTCCCTTGCTTCCTCTCAGTGTTTTAGATTCTTTCCGTGGCAGGCAGCCTATTATAGCCCTTCAGAATGTTGCAGAGCTCCTTAGTGAATTATCCTCGGGGGCTCTTGACAAGCTACAATATCTTAAGCCTTCGGCCGAAAGTCACAAGGCCTTCGCGCTAACTCTCTGCGGCCATCCTCCGCTATTTCCCGTAGATCTAAATACATAGGATTGTAGCTCGAACTACTTTGACCGCATTGTACTCAAAATTTGAAGAGAAAACACGTTTCTGGAGCAAGATATACGCGCCGTAAATTCCGCCTATATAAAACTACACAATAACATTCTTACACGGTCAGAGGGGCGCCGCGCCCCAAGACTAGGGTCGTGCCTGAGTGGAATCAGTATCCAAGATGGACATTGCAAAGCTCGAGGTACTGGTCTGGTCCTGTTGTTTCCTTTCTACGCCCGAACATAATGTGACAAGTGGTATCCGAGGTCTACATTGGTGGCCGAAGTCGGAGATCACAAGATAACTGATGCGAACACATCACCATCAGCGTGATCCTCCTGGTTTCCATACTATACCCCTTTTGACGCGTCAAAAACAGTACCTCAGTTCGACAATTTTTATTCTTTGTTCTTGGACTTGGACTGACAAATCTCGTCTATGCGGAGGACCACTACAGTAGACAAGGAAGATAAACTGATTACTCCCAAGGTCTTCAGGAAAGGCTGGCCTCCTCAGAAAAACTGCGCAACAACAGGTGCGTCATCCCAATCGCTCCTCCTGAGTCCTGCCTGACATTTGTGGTTCCCAAAATCAGTCCCTCACATTCAAAGCATCAAGCTGGCGGGTTCGCATACATACTTACATACCCAAGTCTCGCACTGTTTGCACACTGTACTCGTTATGGCAATAAGTCTTGGACGGTGGGATTTTGCGTCGTTTGCGACAGATCGAACCGCTTTTCGGCTGGTTCAAGATGCTGAATGTGCGTAGAGTGAACCACTGATAAGATTCCGGCCATCACTTCAATCACCAAGCGCTGATCCGCTGCCATAAAAGGCAGAACACATCAATAACCCCAAATGTGCATTTTTTCGCTCATTGGGACATCATTTCCCATCAAACTTGCTCAAAATCCTTCGGGATTCGAGATTTAGCAGGAACTAGGGTATGGTTTATAGGTGAAATTTTTGTTTCAGAGGAATCGGAGGTACTCCTAACTTAGGGTTACAAAACGCGAAATTTGAACAGCGAAAAACCAAAATTGTGTGTACTAAACTCGCGAGTTTGAGGCAGGTAATCAAGTCTTTCTCTGCCATTCTGCCTCTGCAACCCCGGACTCCTTCTTCCGGACCCCACAGTGAAAGTGAAATATCCTTACCAAGAAATCGGCAATGGCCAGGCGACATTGATGCTGTTGCACAGCCACCGGTCCGAGTGATCCGCAATCAAAAGCGCGAAATTGCCGTGCAAAACACGGAAAACCGATTTTTCGAAGTTTTGCTCCAGTACGTTTGTAGATTACCTTCTTGCAATGCTATTTACGCAATCCCAGGATGTCTCAATGAAAACTGACGTGACAGTATCAATTACCAAATTGGGACTGCGACTTGTCACGAAGTTCGGTCCGCAACCATACCTATCTGCAATGGAATTGCCGGAATGGGTGGGACGATAATTACGGCGGTTTCCGTGTTGGATCAGGACGTCCAAGTCTATTCATATTGTGTAATTAAACTGTTGGCACCGAGTCAAGCAGCCCTCGATAACAACATTCTGGGGAAGTTCTCGCTAAATAATTGCGAGCGAAGCGAGCAATCCTACCCTTCACGTGACCGGCTGGGGGCTGGCTCAGGCTGCAAACACAAACAAATTCAAAGCGCGGTGGCTGACACTGGTCTCAGCATAGAATGCCCCCAAATTCGTCCAGTTTTTCCGATTTCACGATGAAAACAGTACCAAAAGATGCGCATTAAGAAGGCGGTTTGAATGGTTCCAGTTTGAGGATACGCAGAGGAATAACCGCGACCGGTTATGTCCGAGAAAAAGGAGAGGAATTCTGTCATTGTGATTACGCTTCGCGAGCACACCGCGCCTGAGCGGATCACTAGTATCATTGAATATAGCCTCAAACCTTGCTGTGGATGCTTGGGTCCAAGGAAAATGAGAGGAAATCAGAAGAGTGACTCACAATTTCGTTTCCATGCTAATATTGACATTGAGCACGACATCCCGGGGCAACAGCGAAAAAAGAAAACACCATAAGAAACTATACAGCTTCGAATTGATGTTGGCAATGCTTGAAATCAGAGGAAACGAGTAGAAATTGGAAGAGAACCTTACATTTTCTGTTTTGATGGCAATATTGATGGCAACCATGTTTCCGGGACAGCGCCGCATAAATGAGCAGCAGGAAGAGCTGAAAAGGTCTAAAACGACGCCGGGTAGACTTTAGTTGAGGGGAAACTAGGCTCGATTCCAGCCTGTCTATCGAAGATTTACATTGGGGAGTTTGTGTCGATAGACAGGCTGGTCGATCTGAGTTTGAATTCCCTTTACGCGCGGGATACCCCATTTGGCATCTTTGTAAGCAGCGTCCGTTCCCTATTTTCCTCTGCGAACTTAGTAGGAATAAATGCTTAACTACCAATGACTAGACAATAAATGTGTATTGCAGCTTGAATCGAATATTATAGCAGAGGATTGAGGCCAGACAACATTATTGAATTGCGGTGACATTGTTTGGCATTGACGTCTCCAAGGACGTCTCTCCGCCAAAAAGTTGCTTACAAATATACCAAATGGGGTATCTCGCGCGTAACGGCAATTCAAACTCAGATCGACCGGTCTGTCTATCGACAGCTTGCTCCATAGACAGACGGTCACCGGTCTAAGGGGAAACGAGCAGAAATTGAAAGAGAAACATACATTTTTGGTTTGATGCTGATATTGATGGTAGTCATCGAGCGCGGCGTTCCCCCGCACAAACGGACAGCAGGAAAAATCTAGAGAAGTCTAAAACTACGCCGGGTACGCTTGAGTTCAAGGGAAACGAGCGGAAATTGAAAGAGAAATTTAGATTTTTGTTTCAATGCTTTCATGTTGATCAGGGTGGTAGAGCGTGACATTCTCGAGACAAAACCAGAAGATCCGGGGAAGGAAAGGGTTGGGGGAGATCTGAGCAAGGTTGGGCGTGTTTGAATTGGAAGGGAAACAGCAGAGAGTGAATGAGAAACTTGAGGCTGTATTTTTCAAGTTAATGGTGTCGTGTTGATTGAAGTAGTGATGGCGCTCCCGAGCAATCCAAATTAAAGTCAGCAGAGACAGAGGTAAGGGTTTGTAGGCATATGTGTTGCCAGATCGAATGGAGGACGGGGAGGTTATTCGCAATGGAAGGGATCTGCTGTCGAGAGAGACGAGAATGAAATCATTTTTGCTGCAAAATTCTGAAAGTTGTCGAGTTCGGATTTGGTTCGAATTTACGGTGTAAAATTGTGTTGTAGAATCCCGGGGAGTAAAGCATAGCAACAGATTATCGAGGTTTGAGCTTGTAAGCTTTGTAGTTTGGAGTGCACCAGAGTGCACCGCGGCGCGGGAGAGTGGGATCAGGGTTAACCGTCCGATCAGCTGGGTGCACCTAACGCACATAACACACAGCCACTCGGAGCACATAATCCGAGGCAGTAGATTTTGCATTTCTGCACAACTTTAAACCGTAGAAATGTTTGTGAAGTCAGTTTTAATAGCATAGATCATCTTTGTCTGAAAGAAACACGGAATTCTCTTATATTGCGGAAGGGTAGCAAGACTTGAAGTTGCCCGCCAAAAGTTATGTGCACTGATGTGACTGTCACGTCACATTATGTGCATAGTCGCCGCCTTTGTCCTTCGTGCGCATCGCACTCATCATATTAGGGCACGATCTTTTACTGGTGGTCAGCTACTTGTGCTCAACACGTTTTGCCACGCCAAAACACGGAAAAAACGCGTTCTATCCCTCAGCAATACCCCGCAAGTCTCAAACCATTTATGCCACCACCTACTGTCAATCCCCCAAGCAGGGCCGGCTCAAATGCTCAAAATATGGGCTATCTCCCCTAAAATGGTCCTCCTTGGGTCCATCTGTCTTCTAAGGCCTTGTTGGAGAAGGTACAGGGAACAAAGCTCCAGAGCCACCTCGCTCGGCCATTGTTGATGTGTTTGTCAAGGGAGCAGAGGAGTGGAACGGGAAGTTCAAAGATTTCATAAAGTCCACGACTTTTGATCCCGCGCTGAATGGCTATCCACCAGACACCCAGCCTTCAGTGACAGGTCCACGCGATACAACTCTCGATACGAATACAGTGTTTGACAGTTTGACACATAACCCATTGAGTATTGAAGGATACATAGATATACATGGCAGCGATAACGTAGCAGATATATCTGGTGCATTGGGCGGAGGAGGTGATTTCGATGGCGTTGAATAAATTCTTTGCTCTACTTTGAAATCGGCGTGAAAGGGGATGAAGATGAAGGGAGTGGGAATCTAAGTGGAGTTGGAGTAAATCTCCGGGTGGAAGCAACAGTACTGAAGAAGTCGTCGTAAGTCGGAGTGGCAAAGGAATTTTGATTGAAGTTGTGCTGCACTTTCGCCAACGGGGTCTGGGCTAGAGCTGTTTGGTGTGAAATATTTGCACGCGGCGTCCCTCTACGTCCCCGAATGCTACCACCGCGACCTCGGATCGCATCAGAGCGTGGGGTGGACGGCCGGTATATTGACATCAATTCTCCAGATACTGACCGGAGTTTGCATTTCCCATCAGAGGTTCCACACCCGTGGCAGCAGACGAGAGCAGACGAGCCTCGAGTCCCTTCAGCTTCGTCACACAATGCACATGCTGCTCGCCGTCTGCCCCCACAACTTCACGCTAGCAATGGTATTGTACTTGACCTGAGTCTCTCATGTGTTCAAACTTGAAGGGCATAACACTGTGAGAAGTATTTGTCATGAAATTCAAGATCATCGTCTTGAAATTCAAGATTCCTGACGTTTCGTTAGAATACAAGTCAAGAATTTCAAGACTGGTTTCATGATGCTCCAAAACTTCTAAAAGTTACAAGGTTGTGATACCACACTCATATTCAACTGTGGGACCACATTACAGGATAATGCATATAATTCTGTTTCAAAAAGTGACATGAAATCTTGAACCTGCATTCACGACAAAATATCACGAATTTCCGAAAAGCCCATTAAAGTCCTGCGGCCGAGCTGCCGAGTTAATGACGTCACTTAGAGCATTGCTACACATCCGCAGCACACATAATGCTGTGGCCGCTCACGACGCCTCTTGTCTCCCCCCACCATGACCTCCCTCCAAGTCACCATCGTAGAGCGCCGCCGCCGCCGCCACTCTCGCCAACACTCTGCTGTAACGGACTCTCACAACCACCACGCCTCCTTCCCTACGTCACCGCCCTCTAGGATCAATCCACACCGCCATATCAAGCTAGATCTCTCTGCGGTGCGCAAGACTCTCGATGAAGTGATTGGGCAGGGTATCATTGTGAGTGATACTGCGAGAGTGCATTGCAGCTCATTAATGTGCTCTTTCCCTGACAATTTAGCTCTTTGATGACGACAGAGCATTCAGTGATCTGTCTAACCCGGTGAGTTGCTTCCCTTTTCTACCCTTTTTTCATTCTCCGTAGTGTGCTTCCGAGCCACGCAAGCAGTTAAAGTACGGCTGATCGTGATGGTGGCGAGATTTTGAAGGTCAGAATATTATTATACTAGTAGTACTGCAACTGAATTGTCCGGTACTTGAAATATATCCTGTTTTATACATAACTTGGTGGTACTTCCGGACGAATCATTGCGAAGATCATGACAAAATGTCATGAAAAAACGTTAGGAACGGGCCCACAGTCGTTAGGAATTTCAGGACCCCGGATCGTAACGTTTCGTCATGAAATCCGACGAAAGATCATGAAATCTATATAAGAAACCCCGTGGGTGTCCTGGTTAACTGCCAGAGTGGAGCGTACTGTTGAGATGGTGAGATTTTGCGGTTTTTTATTCAATGTACTGGGTCCCGTGCCGGAAAATTGCGAAAAAGAAAGGGAAAAAGAGGAAGAAAGAGAGAAGATACGGGAGTTCCAAGGAAGCTTGTCGATGCTCAGGAAAGACTCAAAAAGGATGAATTGACCGTAAATCCACATCAAATTGAGAGTGCGCGAGGAGGCGCGAGCTTCGCTTCATCTCAGATATCAATATTGACTGGTTGTGTAGAACAAGTAATTGTATTGATTGAAACTGCGTTGAAGTGCACATTGCGGCTAGCTACTGGCTGCTTGTAGAATAACTGGGTGAAATGTGGTAGGAAAAACTCCTCACTGTGGTTGTTGCTCGTGGTAATGGAATCCGCTCTGAATAAGATGACCCGGCTTCCATCTTGGAGGACAGTTCGCGCACACCAACACCTGGTTTGACGAGACTTGAATTGATGTGCATTTAGCTTACTTTGCTGACATCCCATTTGGTCAAAATACACCCGATATACAATTAACAGGGTACGCACCTCCACTAGACCAATGTGATAGCTCTCTGATTGGAGCCGTTCTGCATTTGATGTACTGAGAGTCTTTTTGAATGCATTTGAAGGGATATTTTGAGTGGTGACAACGAGATGATTGAAGAGCGGTAATATAAAGCATTGATTAGCCAAGACACGTCCCGGGGTGATGCAAGCGTGTTCAGACGGCATTGAAAAACGCGTTTTTGAGCCGGTAAATAGCCCAAGATCGTTGCCACTCGCCAGAAGTGTAACAAGGGATTGCCGAATTTTCATACAGTTTAGACACAGTTTGAGGCATACTTCTGTGTAGGGAGCGACTGTTGAATGTTCAAGGGCATTTCGCCGTTCGTCGCCGGGCCAGAAACACAGAGAGACGGAGGAGGGAGACGACAAGAGTGCGTAGTGACTTATGTCACACTGTGACTGTTATCTGGCCATCACGCTGTTATCTGCCAGATAACGGACTTGCCAGTTCAGATTCTCGAAATAACAAGTCAGAAGCATTCAGTTACCTCTCCTCTGCACACTAGAGCAATCTTGAGACTCACCGACATCGAGAGAGGCAGGAAATTGCAAGAATGTTATCTGCCAGCACTGCCACTGGCAGATACAGTGGCGGCGGGATCTGATGCCACCCCTAAAAATAGAACAGCCCATTTCTGGAACTTTTGATGCAAGTGGAGTCAATTGGGGCCCCATCATTTTTTGGGGGGTGGCATCAGATCCCGCCGCCACTGTACACTGGCGGCGCCATCTGATGCCACCCCTAAAAATAGAACAGCCTATTTCTGGAACTTTTGATGCAAATGGAGTCGATTGGGGTCACATCAATTTTTTGGGGGTGGCATCAGATGGCGCCGCCACTGTAACACCCAGTTGATCGGAACATCGCTGAGGTCGCCGCCAAACATCTGGCATCCGAGACACCGCCACCAACTCTTGCTCCACACTCCACACTCCACACTCCACCGCCGTCCGCTCAGCTCAACACGTTTGACGCCGTCGCCGCTCCGTAGACTAGAAGATGAATATATCGTTACTTTCTAACCTCTACCTTGTGTGAAAATCCGAACCAACTTCGTGCAAAATTTCGTCCCCCAATCTACCTCAAGCTTGATGTGTGTCCTTCGCGCTCTGTATTATCTGTGCTCACTGCTAAACTAGGAATCTCCTAACTCCTCCTTCTACCCCTCGCCGACATCATCAAGCTGAGCGCCAAGTTTTGAGAGACATACGCATCAACGCAGAAGGGAGCCCGCACCGCCGTCGTGTTCCCAATCCAAACACTGGCTGTCTCGGTTGGCAGAACAAAAAACCCCTTCCAGGGCCAGGCAAGCCGGTCGTAGTTGATGGTTTCCTAACTGGTGTTGAGCGCAACCCGGATCGTACTGTCAAACATTTCATCATTGACATCGAGAAGGTCACCTTTGTTGGTCAAGGGACGTCTGCACCAAAAGCGGAGCCAAGTCCTGTTAAATTGAGTATGTGATTTCTACCTTTCTTTCTCCCCAATTCTTCAACAACTCTGTCGCCCTCAGAATCCGACTCCGGTGCCTCCGCGCTGATGTTCACTGGTTTCGACGAGGTCACGGAACAACAATCCGCTCCAAAAAAGCGAAAAATCACGTTAGTCACCACCGATGATCACCCTACCGAGCAGCCCAACAACAGAGACGACGATAAAGGCGAAGGTAGTTCCCCTGGTGGTCGTCGCCGTCAGCGACAGTAGAATATATTTGCACTTTGTATTCCAAATTTAAATTTTGTCCTTAAACACTCTGCGCATACCCTATATTAGAGATAACCCGTGGCGAAGCACGGGCTCACTGCTAGTTCAACACAAATGACGACGAAATACCTGACACAAGGTCCTGAGCAACATCATGAATTTCAAAACCTTCCCTCTGCACAGTGTAAAATGCAGCTTGATCCTTGAATTGTACAATTCCTTCTCTTGCCGCGCTGAAGCCTGACACCGATGATCTATCCGACTTTTCGGCAGGAAATGATACAGTAGGTGGCTCTTCCCCAGCACTGCCACGTAAAGAAGCGGTTGGTCACGAGGTTAAATTTACCTCAAGGTTGCCTTGAGCCTGAGCGATCTCTGTCGATTTGAACCAAATTGTACGGTATCTCAACACTTTAATACATATACGACTCGCACTCAGACATGCATGAAGTACATACCACGAGACGATTCAATGGCAAGTCAATTTACTGCTAATTGCGGAACATAGGGCGGGATCCCTTTTAAAAAAGGTCACTTTTTGATGCTTTTTCGTATATCGCCCGTATCTCGCTCAATTCTGCTCCGTTCCCCTTCGGAATAGGCCCAGAATTTTCGCATTCTATATCCGCACCCGCCCGGGCACACGAATATATTTTATAGTGGCGGGAACTATGTAATACAGTGTTGCCGGTACTTTTCAGACTGTAATTTATATAACATTTCTCTTGCTGAATTTAGTAATCAGTGTCTTCACGTCTTTCTTTATCAGTGTCACATATCACAACTCTTTTTAGATTGGACCAAGGACTTGAAGAATCCACAGCAAGGCAGTGTAGCTGCTAGGACAGTGTTGCCGGTACTTTTCAGACTGTAATTTATATAACATTTCTCTTGCTGAATTTAGTAATCAGTGTCTTCACGTCTTTCTTTATCAGTGTCACATAGCACAACTCTTTTTAGATTGAATCCACAACAAGGCAGTGTAGCTGCTAGGATAATGCTGCAAAATTGAGTCCTCAAATGCAGGAAGAAAATTTGAAAACAGCCTGTTGAGAAGAAGCAAAAAAAGTCAACACGTTACCCGGCAATAAGAAATGTTTCTAACCAAGTTCAAGAGCAATTATTACTCGCGGAAGCTCCCGCTCCCAAACCACCAGGCTTCTTACGGGATAAAAGGCGCTGCGCGGGGTCGTACAACTGAGAGCATGGGCTGCACTCAACGGCAAGGCTGGACGGGTAAATGAGCGAGTTCAAAATTCTGGTACGCACCCCTGGCACGAGGAGGTGAGCCAACGCGGTGGGATATGGAGGCGGAGAGAGACGGCGTAGCATGGTACATAAAGAAACTTTACCGAAAAAATAACTGTTTCGTTGATATCAATATTAATGTTGCGACTTCCGCAGCAAAAACAATACTCAAAGTTCTTAGACGCGCATAAGGAACGACGCGCGAACTCGCGCTCGCCCATTAGGGGCATTCAAAGTAAACCTTGGCTTACGCGCTTTTGCGCTTTTACGCTTCTACGCTTTTCCGCGGCTGAGCCGGCATGATATGTCAAGCTGGCAATGCTCGGCAAATGTCAGCGTGCGAAACGACGGGTTCATCGGATTGATTCTCGGATGATTTCGGAGCAGTTGAAACCCTAGAAACTCACCCTCCCTGGGTTGAAGGAGACATTCGACGACACCGGAGAGCTGTATTATCACTGATTCAGCCCAGCCGTTCCTCTTGGACCCACTGTCCAGCTGTCTCATGCGGGGAGAAGCGCGTTGATGCGCCTTCCCAAAACGGATAGTGATCAACGTGTCACTCGGATTGATTCCTGCCGTTGAGCGCCGCAATTGACATGTCATGCCGGCCCAGCCGCGGAAAAGCGCGAAAGCGCATAAGCGCAAAAGCGCGTAAGCCAAGGTTTACTTTGAATGCCCCTATTGTGTGCGTCTAAATCATAGCTGTAGTTCGCTTGCTCAATGACGGTCACGCAGTAGTTACTGTATTTCTCGCTCGCGTAGTCACTTGGCGGATGCTGCACGGGCGGTAACTTCAACTTGTCCGTGCCGCCGCCGCCACCTGTTCGTCACTTGGTCCCCTCAATTCTCGGCTCACCTCACTTTCGAAAATAAATAATTGCTGCGCCTATCAATGAGTTGACAGATCTCGGAGGTAAGGCCGAAAACGGCCAGTATTTATCCCACCACCCATTCTCTCATGAGTGCTTACGGCTCGCGAGTCCAACGCGTCGCGTCGCGTCGTGCTCGGATGTTCGGCTAACATTCTAAGCTTGGAACTGCGCCGCGCTGCTCAGAAAATAGACACGGGACGTACTTGGAGTATCGCTAATCAATAATCACAACATCCTGAACCTTAATCCAACCTTAATCGGGTAGCCACACCTGATGCCTCGAGCCTTCACGAAGGAGCGCGCGCGCGACGATGCAGAGCAGCAAGCAGACGAGTTACTGGTATTATCTCTGCTGCTTGAAGAAGATGACGATCTGGAAGCTGAACTTATGGGAATAGATCTCGCTGATGAAGAATTGGATGTCTGGGATAGCAGCCTTCTTGCAGACAACGAGTTGACGGAACTCCTGGAGCTGGTCGCCCTGGATTGGATGGAAATTGCAGCATACCTTGGCGACACATCTAGAGGGCCATATAATGACATTCCCAAGTCTACAGATTTCTTCTATGTGCTACTTTCGAAATATGTTTTGGTGAGTGCAAACTCTTATCGATGCCAAGGTACTCAGGGGTTTTTCTATTAGCATGGGACGATCTATAGTGCACATCGCATAAACACCACCAAACAGGAACGAAATTTATTGCACCACATCAGAGCCTTCCCACGCCTGATCCTCTGGCCAAAACACTCCGATTAGATAGTAGACTAAACCCTCTAGAGGGATTTCTCATCCGCTCAAAACTCACAATAAATATATTTTTCACGGCATGGATTTGAGACATCACTGATACAATCAATCAATCAATCAATCACGTGTGCTTACGACACATATACTTATTGGGTAGCCATAAGTCCGGACGCCGAGTTACATGCTCCCAAAGTCGTTGGAAAGCTATTGGCTGCAACTTATGTCCTTCCCCTAGCGTTTTGAAGAAGCCCAGTAGAAGCCCTCCATGAGATTTCAGTACAGAAAATGCAATATAAAATTTGGTTTTTTGTTCCTGGGCGATTTGAGACATCAATGATGGCATCCGTGATGGGACCTATTTGGTGGTGTTTATGCGATGTGCACCATATGTTCGATGCTCTATAGTTGCTATGCTCTATTCCCATGAGGTCTTTCAGTCTCGAGGCCGTAAACCCCAACGTCATGTCAAGTCTCTCTTAAGGTGGCTATGAAATTGTCATGATTCTGAAACGGTCTTCCTATATTGTCGTCGGGTACGCCGTGCCATCCGAGCCCAAAAACCACAATTTCTCGTATGGCCCGCATTGGAATTTGAAAAAGAAAAATACTCGGAGTTGCAGAAGATTGTAAAAGAACATCAGGGTTACTAGCGCAAGATACAATATGAGATGCGGGAATCATTCCAAAGGATGATATAAGTTCTGCCATTTTAAGCTTCGGGCTTACCAAATAAATATTTCAGCACCTTGTATACATACTTCACCACATGTCGCACCACCTCAAAGTCATCGCTCTGTGTCAAAACCCCTGCAAGAAAAAAGCTGTGGAAAGTTGAAGTCATCACAATTCTTCAAACGCTGCTGACATCCTAATTTTGTGTCTACTAAGTACCTTCAAACTGCGACAATTTCCTTTTTTTTAGGTGAGTCAACCACTTTGCTACCCCGAGCAGGAAATAAGGATGAACAAATAAAAACGTGGGTTTGCATTTAAAACGCACAAAAGAAAAGTAAAGTCGCACCTTTTTATCTCAAAAATGATAAAGCCTGTTTGGCACCTGAATTTGAGACTAATCGGGGGAACTTTCGGGGGCCTTTTATCTTTGATATCGAAGTAGAGTACTATATTAGGAGCTTTTTTTGCACCTTAATATCTGAAATTAAAATCGAACTGTGCCAGGGAGCACTACCTACTAGGTTCGTCACATTGAAAACCCGAATTTCGGCCTGATTTACTTTATTTTTCGGCACTGATGGCGCTCTGGCGGCTTTAAAAACCACGATTTTTTTCTGAAAATGCGCGCATACGCTTAGTTTAGCTGCGTCGGGACATTAAACCCGCGCCGGGAAGTTTTGTCACATGTGACATCACGTTCCCACACAGTCGCGCTCTTTTTGCCTCTTTCTTCAGCTGATGCGACTTGTTTTTTGCACTTTCTGGATGCAAGAACCTTGCATCAATGTAGTTAGATTTGATTCCGCCAGCTTTTTCACCGTTTCAGGTGAATTAACACTGCGGTGGTGCGCCGCAAATTTTGACGAGGGTGCCAATTTAGCTGTTAATTCACCTGAAACGGCTCAAAAGCTTTCGAGTCATTAGCCTGTTTGCGATGCAGCCATTGAATGGTTAATGGCTAAATAAGCGTCCAGATTCCGGTGTATTGACAAAAGATACCTCCGGTTCGAGTATCCAAATTTCATTCCAGGCAGCTCTTCTTGACTTCTACATGAAAGTTTAGCCCATCAACGTTTCCTAATACGGAAATCGGTAGCCATTCAATGGCTCCAATGGCTCTTCGCAAACCCTCTATTGTGCGGGGGTTTCAAAGCTAAATGATTTTTTGTGCTAAATACATATGGTAGTTGTGTTGCGGGCGTCGGCCCGGACGGCTGGGGTTTTCCACCCCAGACCCCGACCGCTGCGCGGGGCTTGCCGCTCGCCGCGAGGCCCACTGCGTGGTGCTAGCGCTTGCCGCGAGGCCATCCCGGCCCTTCTCAAGACGATCCATCAAAGGGTTGGGGCGTGGGAACCGCCGGGAACTGGTGACAGCGTCACATTTGTGACAAAATTCCCGGCGCGAGTTTAAAATCCGCTGCGTCGCCCTATATATCTAGTCAAATATTAAAACCTCTGTCAGATGGCTGGTTCGCGAAATAGACCTGTCAGATTGGTCCTTGTTTTACTCTATGTGACGATTGCCTCGGTACAAGTATTTACGGTATGCCTAGAGACGGTTTGTCTTTCTTTTCTCTCCGCTTCCAAAGTTGTCTCATTGAACATTAGATCCAGCATGGCGAGTATCTCAGTCCCACGGAACGCGTTCGTTTATCACATCAGCCTTGCGCCTACATAGTTTGATTGGGTGAGCGCTGGAGATCAAGTAGGGAGTACTCAAAAATCTGTGCTACTGGGGTGAACTGGATGAAGATCGACGGGCATGGAACGCGCTGCAAGAATCTATCAATCTCGCTCGTCAGCGGAATATTTCTTGGATAAATGACTTGCGGGTCGTCCTTTCAAAACTGTACATCCCCGTGACGCTGGATATTTCTGGTCCTTTGGAGGTTGCCACAGTGAAAGAAGCCATGAACCAGGTCAAGTTATCGATGGAGGCATGGATTGACCATGAAATTATGAATTCTTCACGAACGAAAGACATCTTGGTTGGCAGGCTCGAAATGGATAAGGATACGGGAAAGCTGATTAAAAAGTCCTTGGATTTTCGGCACTACCTGCGAGTCAAAACACCTAGCCATCAACTGGCCCTCACGCGCATTGTGCTATCCAGTCACAATCTCGCCGTGGAACGCCGCAGGTGGAAGGAACGAGGGAAGGACACTGTTCCAAGGGAATGGCGTAAATGTCGATTTTGCCTCGAGGCCGCGGAGGACGAAGCTCACGCGATGTTCATTTGTCCTCATCCGGACCTCATGCAAGTTCGCGAGGAATTTCTCACCGGATTGTACGCGACCGTACCGGATTTTCAGAACACTTTAACCGGAACTTCTACCGCGCCGTCCTCGCGAAAAGGGAAGTTACACCGATTCTGGCGAAATTGGCCTTCAAAACCCTTCAAATTTACAACGCAGTGCCTATGCTGCTGGTTTATCCGCCACCGTCGACTGCGTAGGATCGCAACTTACCACCCTAAAGTCCTTGGGCTCGCTTTGGCAAGTGGTGTGCATGCGTCGGCAAAGGGAAAGACGTTCAATTGCGTCAGGTTACTGGTGGATACTGGGGATTTATACCTGTTGGGAGAGAACTCCCCCTGGGTCCTACGGGTTTTAGCCAGAGGTCCTGCCATACAAGCGGCCCGCCAGTTCCCTGATTGCGTTGCGCGATTGACCCCCTGGAAAGACGTTGTGCTCGGTTGACATCTTGTAGAATTCTGTGAGGATAACCACCCGTACAGTACTACATCTATGTCTTCCGTAAACTCGCAGTTCAGATTGTGGACCGCGCGAGTATAATACATCCCCCCCCCCCCCCTTACGCATCATCGAAACTCTTCTGCCTCTGCGACCCCGATGTCAGAGCAGAGCGAGACTCTTGGATACACTCCATTTCCACCATATCGAGTGATCCTTTCCTAGCGTGCGTATTCACAGTGACGACTCTAACAACTCAGGCATCATGGACTCACCTCGATAACGGGAGCGGGCCCACTTCTCCAGGGGGGGATCTGATAATCTCAGTGTCTGCTGACTTAGACTCCGCCGCAGCTGGCATCTTCTCTGCAGCTTCAGGCTCCTCTAGTTTCTGCTTACTGCATACACTTAGAACTGCGACAAGCATCTCTGTAACTGATATGGCTAGTCATCAGTGGGGTGCAAGAGAGAGAGAGAGAGCTCACTTTTCTCTTCTACAAAAGGAAGACTCCATGAAAACGCGTTCATAAAGTTTGGCAACCAGTAAGGATGCGGCACGCAGTTGAATTGCCTGATGTTGAGAGTATTGGCCTCATATTTGAGAATTGCGGCTTTATTGTTATACATGTCCAGGTAGTTTGGCGCAGAGAAAATGGTTATTACAGAAGGAAACCCGGTCGACTTTGATTTGCTGTACATCCGGTATCTGCAAATGAGTTATGAGCATCGCGAAGCTTAGGCGTGACTAGTCGAACCCTGCGTCTTGAGCCTCGTGAGCACGAATAATGGATAGTAAGTTGTTCCTTTCAAGGAACTGGGAATGGCTGTTATTGGACTTCAGAGTGTGCTGGTAAGAAGACCAAAGGGTGGCCCACGTAAAGACGAGCAGCCGCGGACATGATTGTGGAGAAAACTCTCCTTCGTATTTTCAAAATCCAATGCAGGGTCAGCCCACAAAAGGTCACACATGAGCCCTGTTTTCGGAGGCTCACGGAAACGTTCAATCTATGCAGACAAAATAAGGGACCTCCCCCGAAGCGAATGAAGAGTCTTACAGCGCCAATGTCGTCAAGCGCATTCAGTTCCGGGGATAAACCCCCATGTAGGCACAGAAATTGTTTGTTCATCACAGCTGCGAGGGGAAGAGCGTTAAAAGACTCTATACAAGCGTCGTATACACTTTCTGAGTACTTCCGTGTGCCTGGTCACAATCGGATGTAATCAGTATGATCCAAGTGTGTGAGCAACACCTTCATACACTCTAGTCGAAACGTGAAATGATTGGTTAAATGCCGACATTCGTGGTTTCCTCGCAGCAGAACCACGGTGTTTGGGTGACATATCTTCAGGGACCAGAGATACAGAACGCACTAGTTTGACGCCCACCGTCAACGAAAGAAATTAAACGACTCTCCGTCTCACCTCCATACCAAAAGAGCCCCGATCCACATAGTCACCCAGGAAGAGATTGTTCATGTCCGCCGGGTTTCAAAGATCTTGAGAAGATCATACTGAGAAGAAAAGCTGAGTGAGAATGGAGAATTCGATAGGTAGCGCATACATATTGGCCATGGACATCGCCACACACTGAAATAAGTTTGGCTGACTTGTCGACGTGACGATGCTGCGACATAGTACCAGTGGCTGGAGCATTGACTATCAGAACATTGGGCTCTCCCCGAAAGATTTTGGAAGCAGTGGACAAAATCCAGAGTGCTTGTTCCTCACTCTCACAGCCTGGATTGGCCTGAGCTTCACGAGAGAGAGGATTCGTAAGCAAGCCATTGATATATTGGGCATGAACTTCAAAACGAAGCTCGCTGCACTCCGCTCAAAGGCGAGGGAGCCAAGGCAGCCCCTACATAACTACAGGATACAGAACAAAACCGTAGCTATGTGAGTGCGCAGAAAATAGCAAAACTAACTAGGAGTGGGTGGGTGGGCACGAGAAAAGAGGGATGACGGCGACGGGGGGAGAAGACTAGTAGCAGGGGACGAGACTCAGGGTCATGGAGGGGGACTGGACAAGGGAAAGTCTCAAAGAGACGGAGTCGCCGCGCCAAAAGCGCGATGTGCGGAGGTGGGCGAGACGAAGAGAATGAGGAGACATGTGACTGATGAGATCACCTTTTGCCAATCCCCTTGGTCTGCCAGACCATCCATCACCATAGAAGTGATTTTTCAAAAAGGCAATATCAGGGCAAGCCCCGTCCGTGGCGAAGAATTGAGCAGCGGTGGGGTTCCAGCCAAGGGTAGTGATACCTAAGAATTCAATTGAACAGTGGGTTTTAGTTGGGACGCACCGCACGGGTGCACTGTAGTGCGTGTCCCTCGACTGCTTGACTCACGTTTCTCACAACGCGTTCCCGAGTGCTGATGATTGTGCCGTCTTCGAGAACATGTCGCGTCGAGTCCATCGTAGCAACAGGCTGTTGTTCGCTAGCATGTGCGACCCTGGTTATACCAATCGCACTCATTCTGGGGGTCACCGCAGTTTACTGATGGTGACCTGTCACGTGCCTCATTTCGAGGCCAAATCGGTCGCCAGACCGATTAAAGCCGATAGCCACGGCCAGTAAAACCCTCGGCTATTTCCGGCGAAATAAGACCGATTTTTCCAAATGCGTGATTTCGGATCAATATCCCCTTTTGGATGGCCAAATCTTTGGATAAAACCACGAAACTCAACTGAGGGGAAATCTGGTCCACAGGATCTCTTCTACTCCTCAACAGGAAGCGATTCCTGCAATACCAAAAAATTTGGGTGACTGTCACGCAAGTTATTAACATCACAACGATGTCCATGAAAGTTTGTCACGAAGTCCTGTCCCCCACCAATCTGGAAAGGGTGGTTCTGAGTATTGCCGCAACACCGTCTTCATAAACGACTTAACACGATCCACCATCTGTTCCAAGGTCTCCTTCACCCGCTTGCCTCGTTTCTTCTTCGTCTGGCTTGTGTCGCTCTCGGCATCGCTCTCCGCCTGACCGGCTGGACTGCTCGGAGGAGCTTCGCCTTCACTTTCGCTGTCAGCAGGTACATCATCAAGACCTGCGTGCGACTCGGAAGCTTGAGGTTTGTCGGCTTCCCCCTCCAACGCATCGCTCTCTTTAACCCAGCACGCCCTACAGAACAATTTCCCGCGCATCCCGATGTGGCAAGCAAATTCGCTCTGCATAGGGTTATCCCCTAACAGGGCAAGCACCGCAGGTATGAGGAGAACGAGTTCTTTCGTCTCACAATCCCAAGCCCAGATCCATCCTGCTCGCTATCCCTGCTACCGCTGTCAGTAAACCAAGACATGTGGCAAACTCGGATAACTCACTCAAGCTGATCAAGTACACCGGCGCAATATTTGAGGTGCATAGGAAGTGTATGTTGAATTCCTTCGCGGCTTGCTCGCGCGAGAGCCCAGCTGGCGTGAACAGGAAAATGCTCATTCCATTTCTTTGACAGATTTCCGGACGTGTCGTCACAATAGAGCCAGATTGGGAAAGCCAGGACGCGAGATCCTTGAGCGCGTACCCTCCATGCGTTTCCGACGCATGGATCTGTTAGTGACCACAAAGTAAGTGTCTCAGTTTCGGGGTTCCAAACATCTGTATAATCTTCGTCAGTTTGCTTGCCATTCGCACCAGATATTTCGTCGCACCGTGTATTTTCGAGGGATCAGGCCAGCCGTAGAGGTGAAAGTCGGTCCGAAGGTCAGGCAGATTTTTCATGAATTCATGCTCAGACACTTCGGTCTCTTGTTCCACAACTCTCCAGAACTGTCCGTCATCGCTATTACAGGGAATCCTGAAAATAATGACAATCACAAATAAAAAATTTGTGATTCCCGAAAAGGAAATTCGTGCTTGCTGCGCTCCTTCTCGTCTTTTTCCGGCCACAGAAGCTTTCAGGCACTACAGGAGGTCGTAGTATGCTATTCTAAGTATTTTGGTGGTGCAAACTCGAGGTAAGACCAACGGAAGCTAAGCCAGCACTGTGCATTCACTAGTTGGACCGACTACACAGGAAAATAACGCCAGATAGATAGCTACCCGAGAAAAAGTGGAATATAGTAAGAGAATATGGTACTCTACTCTTCCCCAAAGCTTGGGTTGAAAACAGAGCTCAAACGAAGCTGTTGCGAGTCCCATTAACTAAGGGCAATAAGAACTGGAAGAGAGTACACATTTGCAGACAATTCAGCCCCCCCAGTGGTAGTATTATCTTCTGAATCCTCTTCTACTCTTCTTCATAGCGAAAAAGGCCCTCCAACTCGATGTAACGAGCACTGGATAGTCCACATCACTCTGCTGTTGATGCATTGAATTGCAAGCACAGAAAGGCACAGGTGAGGGCGGATTGAACTCGAAGACCTCCAGAATAACCATAGGCATGATCCAGGACGTCAGAGGAAGGATTGCCGTGAGTTGAGAGCTCAAAAACAAGGAGAAGGAAAAGGAAGAACCCAAATTTCCTTTTCGGGAAACGCAAATATTTTTATTTGTGATTGTCATTATTTTCAGGATTCCCTGTAACAACCAACACTTTGCAAACAAGATGGAGCTGCGAGTAAACCAGCGAAACGGCATGCACACGGTCCCATCCCTCAGCATAGCAGGTTCGTGAATGCAATAGTCTTGATTACCGAAACGAGCCATGGGCGTGGTTTTTTCTGCCGGTAGTTCTTCTAGCCATCGTTTACATTGCCGAGCTTCTTCAAGAACCTTTCCGCTATCTTCTGGATAGAATCGCAGGTGAGGCCGAACCTTGGGGTTCGACATTTCCTGGGACTGATTTAGTTTTTTATCGTAGACCCTAGAATAGCCCACCTGTGCAATAATTTGGGCAAATAGCCAATGCACCGTCATATGCAATGCTTTCAGTACCACAAATATTGTGAAGAACTGCATTCAGCTCTTGCATCGACTTGACTGAAGGGACATCATCAACATTGCTGACTTTGAGTAGCCAGATGAACAAGTCAAGCTGCCGTTGCGAAAAGACTGATCGAGGTAAGTGCATGAGCACATCAAGTGTGCAGGTCTTTGTGAGGCCGTCAGCAACAGAATAGCTATTTGTCGGCTACATACAATTCGATCTGACCAAGGATACCACTGTCGTGAATGTTCAGCAGCTCTGAGTGCGTGCCCGTTTACGACCGTGTCCTTCCTTCATTTTCTTCATTTTCGGTGCCATTGTCCACTAGATTCAATTAGGCACTGTCGAAACACAAGATATTTGTCTTACCTGACACCATAGGCTCCTCAACTTCTCCCATTTCCTCCTCTCCATCAGATCTCTCCTCATCCTCGTCCCCCGAATTGACCTCAGTGTTCACATAGTCTAAGAGTTCCTGCGCAATAACAGCGACGGCTGGTGCATCGAGCGAAGGTTCCAATGCCAGATTTTCGGACAAGCCCCAGTCAATAATAGGTGAAGATCTCCTCGGAGAAAGACGAGGCTCTGAGTAAGTGCTGGTTTTTGGGTCATAATTTGCGGGGGCAGCTAGCGAGGCAAGACGACTTTGCGTTCCGTCTACTATGAACGCTTGCAGAGATGGGTCCGAGGATTCGGTCAGCTTGCTCCAGGAGGAAGTATTCCGATGCATTTTGGTGATCATACGTGTTCTCGTGTGCTTTAAGTCGGCGCAGCTCACGTACATGCAAGTCATTGCATGGAAGGCACTAAACGCTATTGACCCAACACTGTCGCGGGCACGTGCCCCGGTGATCTCCGTGATGGTCGTCTTCCGGGCGATCCGAGCCTATTTTGGCGTGTCAACGACAGTGATACTGATCGCGTCGGCGAACCGCCGTGACGACGCGCTACATACTCTGCCTTTGCGCACCGAGCCTCGCAAACTCCTCACATTCCATTCTTCATACAAGTAACATCCGATGTCCTTCCATTGCCGACCGCCTCATGTCGCACGCCGCCGCCGTTCTCTTTGCTTATGTAGCATGATTTCTGTATACTATGGCTGTGTGAGGACCCACCACATCATAACAATTGTACACGGTTTCATTGCTTTGATCTGGTTTTTGAAGAGAACGAGTGGTTTGAAATTTGAAAGAGCTTTTAAATTTACTCGCTTTCAGGCTTTCCTCTTATGTTGTTTCAATGATTTGGCGTCAAAAATGAAACGGGCCTGACTTATAGAAAGCTATGCAAGCTTTTTTCAGCTTTCCCTCTTTTCTACAATTCTAGTTCTCGAAAAGATACGAAAAGCTGGACTTACACTTTTGCTGATGCTCAACTTGTCGCGACAATATCTCCAAGTCCGTTTCGGATCGCCCGGAAGACGACCATCACGGAGATCACCGGGGCACGTGCCCGCGACAGTGTTGGGTCAATAGCGTTTAGTATGGAAGGCAGCGTGTACTGACTCTCAGGGTTTGGCTCAAATTTTTCTGTCATTGAGAATTTTGTCAGCGAGGGCAAGAGGAAAATTTAGATACTGTAGGGGGTTAATTAGCGCGGGTCGGTGTGACGTCACAGGCGTGACCAGTCTGTACCGATCCCTACGCCAAACCACTCGATGAATTTCGCCGTATCAGTCTAGTGGGGTCACACAAATGTCACAAAAAGTCCTTTTCATCTGTCTAGTTTGCTACAGGCGGCGTATAGCTCTCAAAATTAATATATCGGTGTATGATGCAAGAACTACTTACTGTCATTCATGTTTTATGAGCACTGGAGAGGGAAAACGGGACGAGGATCAACAAAAAGTTCATAATATGAGTTGGCGTGTGCTAAATTATGCCAAAGCACCGCCACCATCAAATTACCGGATTCGGATGTCACTGATGCGGCGGAAGTTTGGGAAGTACGCCAAACATGGGGCGTCCCATGAAATATTTCAGGAAAAACATATGAGGTTCTATTAGAGGGTTTGCGAAGAGCCATTGGAGCCATTGAATGGCTACCGATTTCCGTATTAGGAAACGTTGATGGGCTAAACTTTCATGTAGAAGTCAAGAAGAGCTGCCTGGAATGAAATTTGGATACTCGAACCGGAGGTATCTTTTGTCAATACACCGGAATCTGGACGCTTATTTAGCCATTAACCATTCAATGGCTGCATCGCAAACAGGCTATTATCGTGCAAGGATGTACTCGTGAATTTTTTAATAACGGGAACGGGAACTCAACTCAGAATAGAAAAAATCTTTTTCGCCCAGTTGATGGCGGAATTGGGAGCCGAGATTGATTTACCGAGCCGATTGCCACCGATGTGGCCTGGAAACGGGTTGACTCGGAATGTGCTTAAGACGCTGTGTTTCAAAAAATCACCGGCACTCATACTTATAACAATCGGGCTGAGTAGGCCGTGGAAAGTCACCCAATTCAGAACATGTTTATTGTTTATAAACTTCAATTTCCCACATTTTCATGAGTGTATTTCAGCAAATTCTTCCATATTTGGATACCTTGACGCCTTGGACGGCCGTGGGGCCGGAATTGGGTACGGTTTTCAAGGATGATAGACACATATGTACAGGGGCATGTCTAAGGGTCAACCCAATTTTCTTTTAGCCTCAAATTCGCTCAAATACAATATTGCTCCATTTTGCATCTATAATTTCTCCTCAACATTAGTGTAAGGGCAACAGCTGCCAGGGCCTGAGGCCCGAGGTACTCAAGAGTCTAACAAGCGCTGGGCAGAGGGAGAATCCTTAGAAGGCTACAGTATTTTGACGCTCCTTTACACACCAAAAATGATTTTGAGATTTGAGTTTCATGTTTTGTTCTTATGCCACATCTGAGTACACAGACCTTTTCTAAGTACCCCACTGAGTGTCCAACAATATTTTCGAGGATTTAGATGAAGAGAGGGTGTCTATGTTCACAGATTTGTAGTGTGTAAACGACCGATTGATGAAAGTTGCCAAAATTGATGGCACTGATGTCTCACTTTTCGCCAGCTCCCGACCATCTATGGCCAAAACTCGTGCTCAGACATCTAAATGGGGCCTAAATAACTCATATTGGGTATACAGTTACATGATTTGCCCAATTTTCCCCGAATGCGGCCAATAATCAAAGTGTGTAAAGGAATGTCGCGCGTCAAAATACTGTAGCTACAACAAGAGGAAGAGTGTCTACTCACCTGGGCAGAGGGAGAATCCTTAGAGAACAGAGTAAGGAGTCTCCATGCCCAGGCGTCACAGTAAAAGGGCGCGTGACGCGTGACTTCTCACGGGTCGTGGGAACTATGTAGTAGCACAGCATCTATGATGTGATATCAATGATCGGATGATCCAACAGTAGCAGGGAGCCAGGGATATGCCCAGGAGGGGAGGATCGCAATACTGATCCAGAGATCGTAGACCAACGGAGGTCCGGGTTACCCTGTGGTCCGGGGGCATGGGAAACCGGAGCCGGAGTCTGGAGGGCCGGAGCTCGGAGCCCGGAGGACCGGAGGACCGTAGGAACAGGGCCCAGGGAACCCGGGAAGGGCACTAGAGACAGCGGGGTGTCGGACCTTGGGCGGTAGGACCGTTCGGGCTTGGCCCAGGTCCGGGGGAGCGTGGGAAGCCGGGCCGGGGACCGGGGTACCGGAGCTCGGGGTACCAGAGCTCTCGGAGGGCTAGAAGTCTGACAGGGAGACCAGTAGGGAACCGGGTTGCGCTGAGCACTACGGGAGTCCGTCGAGGAGGGGAACGGGGAGTCGGAAGGAGGAAGATGTGACAAAGGGGGAAGTCTGGAAGGAGTAGCGTTCCCAAGAAGGCTGAGTGATGCAAGGAATAGCGGAGCGGGTCGGGGAAGCGGGGGGTTCCCCTGATAATTAGCCGTAATCAGGCGCAGTGTGAGGCGCGCACCAGAGTATGATAGCGGACCTCAAGTCAATTACCCAATTTGGAAACCGTTACTGTGACCTCACCTTTTACTTAGGTGGGTTGAAAACTATGCAGAAAGCACTCTTAAGGAGGCTAGCTAAAGATCCCCCGGTTCAAAAGTCTGAAAAGTTGAAAAAATATTTTTCCTCCCCGGGTTTCGCGCTTTTGGTCCGGGCCGGAGCTTAACCGGTGGCTCTGTGATCCCATCATGCATCAAATAGCCCCCGAGCGCCGGAAAAAAAGCCAGCCATAATGTTGAACTTAATGATTCACTGTACAGTTGCGGCAAAATCAAATGTCCCCACCAAGGAAATACAAATCAATCTCGATGTTTTGCCCAATCATACTGGAAGCTGATAGAAGGAATGAGGAGACATCTAGGACCTACCCAGACCCTTTAAACTTTTTATTTCACCCAGTAACGAGTGCGGTATGAACGAAAATCGAAAACGAAAACGCGGCTAGCTGATAATGATCAGGCGGCCTTCCAGGCCATCAAGTCCATCAATTGCCAGCATTCAGAAACGAAAATGACCGGGCAAAGAAGCCGAGAGGATTGGATTCATGTCACAGTCACAGTATATCAATGTACGTGGTGTATTGTGTCATCGGCCGCTTGCCGAACGCGTCCGAGTGGCTGTACCAGGTCACGCACGCGGCGTGTCTTGTGAAGATCACTTCACTTCAAAATCATAAAATAGAAATTTTTACGATACCCAAGTATGAGATTCGTGGCAAACATGATACTTATAGACAAACACTAAAGGTATGTAAATACGAAACAAGAATGGACTAGAAATTCCCTTATTAGGGAATGTCAGACTGGGGGTCTGCCGAAGTCGCTGAAAAAAAGAAATTCGAGGTGATATCCGGATTTCGCGGATCGGAATACCCTTGTCGCACGGTCTCCAAAGCCGCCACCAAGAGATTTGCCTGTACCATTTGCAAAATCCAGCGGTTCGACACGAAGACATTGCCCGGTTGTATGGCGTCGAACGCAGCACTGTCTCCAAGATTTTAAGAAAATGCGACAATGGGATCCCCGAGAGAAGAAAACCGCGCAGAGCACAACGAAGGTAGGCATCACCTCATCTTTGGCATGTCGTCTGAAACGTTTAGACCCTCCAAGTTTCCTGAGATCGAAGGGGTGAAATGGCTCCAAGAACTTCGTAGCGACGATTCGATGCTGCCCAACTCAACGATCGGAAAAAAGGCCAAGGATATCGCTCGTGAATTGGGTCTACCGGAAGATCGCTTCAACGCGTCGTATAGTTGGATAGCAGGCCTCAAGCGGCGGCATGAGATGAGCACGCGTAGCGGAATTGTCGGAGAAAACTCGAACGGGGTCGAATAAAAAAAGAGGAACAAAAAACGCAGGGTGCCTCTCACCGCCAGTATTTCCTTCTACTTACCTCCAGTCTCCTACCCAGCCTCGCTTCCGAGTTTGGGGAAGTCACTGGGGGCGAAGGTTTTTTGTAAAATCTGAGATTTGGCTGTGCTCGTAATATCAATTGTCAGATTTGATCTTATTACTCCCGAACTTCAACTGCCCCAAACTCTCCAGGGAGGCTGGCATAAAATAACCGTAAACAAGATAGCCACATTCCAAGAAAATATTCGACAAGTCGTGTTTTCAAGAAATGCGGCATGGGCCCCAATTCACTTCGGGAAGTGCTTCGAAACGGGCAGATCTCGCCGTGAACGGATGCGAACGCCGATCCGTCACAAATGTCGCACCAACGCCCCATCCAATATATCGTCGTCATCATCATCCTCCTCTCCCCAACGCGCTTCTCGACGCACAAACTGCTCAAGGAGGGTCGGAGCCTAGCAGAAAGCTCAGGCTGTTTGACGCTGCTTGTCAGGGCAGTCAGGAAGCTGCATGTTGCAATCGGAACATGTGTGGCGGTAGTGGCAGTTCGCGCCGGCTTTGCAACGGTTGTTGTTGTAGTTGCGACAAATCTTGACGGCGCCCTTACGCTGCTTGTTCCCGAGATTTGCTTATTGGGGCTAGATCCAGAGCCTCCGGAGAGGCTGGCAACGACTGCGACGCCTCCCTCTGCCAGGTGGGCGTCATGGACGTGTCGGAATTTGTGGCTCTCGTTAAAGAGAATGTCCCGGCGCTGCCCAATGAAAACGCGAGCGGCACGGTCATAGTTAATAATTCGGGAGTGTAGAGAGACATGTCGACTGGGGAACAGATCGTTGATGTGATTCCAGTAGGCTCGCAACTTCAAGCTTCGCCCAGGGAAGGCAAAATTGACAGCGTCTTCGAAGACCCGGAAGGCGTTGATCCATTGACTGTGAGTGGTAATTTTTGTGGCCATTTTCGATTTCTTGACTTCTTATCACCCACGACCAGCTGCTGCGTATCTTCCTGGTCGGTTGTGGCGAAAGTGTTGGACAGGATGGCATCGAAGTCAACGAAACGGTCGAGGAGGACTGGGAATAAATCCAAGATCCAGAGATCGCTCGCCTGTTGCTCCCTAGTGAGATTTGCAATCTGTTACTCATTATTCCCAGAGGAAATTCCGATTTTACGTGTTCCTGTGACTACGCTGATAATTTTTTTTTTTTGAACATGATCCTCTTCTACATCATGTTTTGAGTAAAGTCCACCACTTTGACCAAGCATGAACTGTCTTCCAGCACCCAGTATATCAAGATTACATTTATTTGTTGTTTTCGCATGACTTTCCTTATTTGGGGTTGCGCGACAAAAAAGTCCAAAGGTCTCTGTGACTGCACCGAACCTTCACTAAATCTCAACCAAATCCAAGGGACTTCTGCTATGGATGTTTGCTGGGGTCAGAATTGAGCTACTGACTAACTTTAGGCTATAATTTGACCCAAAATCACAAGTTAGGTACACACCCTTTTGAAATTTTGCGCAAAAATTTCGCGCTTTTCTAACCCTAGACTAGGGTTTCTTCGTTTTCTCTGAAATGCGAATTTTGCCTGCAGTATAAACCCACCCCACGTTCCTGCTAAATCTCGTTTCAAAGAATTTTGGCCAAAATTCCGACTTGATATGAAGTTGTGTCTGCTACAGTGGCGGCAAAATCTGATGTCACCCCCAAAAAAGGAAATTATCATGAATTCAACCCGTTTTCTTCTCTTTTCTGTGGACGGACCTTTCAGAGTGCATTCAACATACATTTGAAACACATGCACCTTTTTCCATCTTAGGATACCTCGAAAATTGACACTTTTTGGGCAAGACTTTCCAACCATCTTTGGCCCAGTTCTCCTCAATGAATGGACCTATCTTTCTCAATCGTCCTTCCACAGGCAGTGTATTTGCTGTGCCAATGGATCTGTGCCCTTGTCGCCCCCAGACGGCGATGGCAAGGGCAGATTAGAGGCGGTTTGATGAAAATTTCCTTTTTTGGGGGTGACATCAGATTTTGCCGCCACTGTATCATAGTGACCGGGGGCCTGATATCGGGCCTGATCGGGCCCATCGGTTAACAGCCAAATTTCTGCCGTACGGTACCTCGGACTCCTCGGCCGTTAGGATGTGGCGAAGGCGTTCACGTTACCGTACCGTTACCGACGGGCCCAAGACATTGGAACTGCTTTGATTACTATTGTGCCCAATGGGTATGAATTCTCCCAATGGGTCTGAATTCACGGTTTCCTGCTCCCCCTCTTTACTTTTTGCAAATTTCCGGCATGTATTCTACTAATAACTCCACCAAAAAACTTGAGAATCTGCGAGGAGGAAGGTATGAAACAACGGTTACCAACATCACAGTCAGTGATCCCGCAATATATCCCAATGTTCTGACTTCCCTCTTCACCGTTTAAACCGTGGAGAGCTCCTACAGCATGCCAAATGAAAAAATCGATATATCTTTTTGAATGCCGAGGCACTCGCGGCTAGTAACGACTTATGTAATTCCGGTGTTTTATGTTCAGCCCGGAGACGTCCAACGGTCCCCTGGCAACGGCACAAGCTTGTATAAGAACTCAGACGTCCTAAACACTCCTAAACAACGTCCGAACGTGTTCTGACTTCGTCAAATCAGTCTGAGTTTGTGTCCAACTTGCGTGGTTGCTTTGAAGGTACTAACCACAGACATATGTACAGTGCCGTTTTGCGCAAAATGCAAAAAGAATGTGAAGAGCCTTTCGGCTCTTCAAGATCATTATCGAGGAAAGGCTGAGGCGATCCATCCCAAGTGTTCAAAGTGCCTAAAAGGATTTTACAACAACAATGCTGCAGTGGAGGTTTTCTTCTTCTTCTTGTGTATTTTGACAAAAATTTATCATTCATATAAGCACTACAACACCGCGCACCCCAAGAAGAGGTGCTCCTGCGGAGTACAAGTATATATAGAGAATCTGGAGGACCACTATATCAACTCATGCTTTCATCCTACTTGTACAATATGCGACGTTGGATTCAAAGACGACACAGCTCTCAACGAAGTGGGTGCTTGGTGCGCCATTAATTTCTTGCGCCATTAAAACTCAACAGCACAGTATATATGCGCACGCTAGTCTTCGCTGCACCATCTGCAAGTTCCAGTTCAGAACCAATGTGGAGCTTAAACTCCACTTCAATCTATCGATGTTTCATCCAAATTGCCCAACTTGCGGGCATGGATGTCCTGACGACTCGACTCTTGAAAAGGTTATTAGGGTCACAATATCACCGGTATATGACTCAAAATGAAGTACAGCATATACTACAAGTGCATCCATTCATCTCAAGGAGAATCCGTACCTTGCTGGTCCCAGGACCAGCAGCAAATGCTTTGTGGCACTCCGTAGAGGTTCGTAGAGGCCCATGGCCAAAAAGTACGCTCAAATTTGCTTGCCAGAATACCTCGTGCAGTCAACATCAGACTCTTGGCACCGACCGGCGGATGTCCAGTAGGGTTTCCCCTCTCCCACCACACATGTGACCCAAAGCTCAAGGGCGTAGGGGGGGTTCGTGAGGACAAGGGGGTGTGAGCGTGAGCTGGGCCCTCCCTGAGCGTTGAGGGTTACATAGGCCGACAAGGTGTAGACAGACATCGTGGTGCAAACAAACAGTACACGGCATATACGTGTATTTCAAAATTTGTTGGCGCCTGTCAACCAGGACCACCCCTCCCCCTCTCCTTCTATATCGGGAAGGAGATTCCCACCATCGGTCCGTGCCGAAATTTCCGCCGTCGGCGATACCGTGATGCTGTTTGGCCGTTGCTCCGGCTGCTCCTGGAGACGAGCTCGTAACTACTTATATTCTGCTCAACACAATATGTTTGCCAAAGCCTTTGGTGCGCTTAACTTACACTAACTCGGAAAAAAAAAAATCCGATCGGTTTTTGCTTCGTTTTTGCACGTTGATGGCGCATCATATTTTGCCGCAAAACAAATGCGGTAGAATAATGCCCCTTGATTTTACAAACTACACTGTAAGTCATTCGAAGCCGAAATGTATGTCCATTGTTGAGAAATATGCGGAATAGAGCATTTTGGCCAACGGTGAAAATCAAATTTCAGTTCGAAAAACTAAGCGAGTTTGGTGAAAAACTACAGTGGGCTGCGCACCGTTTTGCGGCTCCACAACCAAAATTTGGTTAGCGGGAACTGAAGAAAAAAATCATTTTTCGCCGTTTGCCAAAGTGCTCTAATATCGATCGGACATTTTTTTTGCCGAGTTAGTGTAGTCGCCACCAATTGCTGACAACGGTTATTACTCAACCAAGAAAACCCAGATTTCATATTCCTCTTGTAAAAGTGCTCAATTCAGTGTGAGGAAACTTTTCACAAGACCGATTAATATTTGGTGCAAAAATGAGGGAGTAATTGAATATTCAGTCGGCCAAATTGGGACTCCCTGCCACATAACCACCACATGGGTGCACACAAGCTTGTTCACGCACTCTCGTGAGTGTCCAACTTCCCTCTTTTGGCACTACACAGCCACCTATGACGCAGGCCTCCTGCAGATTTCCCACTTTCCCGTCAAATCGGAGTCAAACCACCACCATCCTCACGAAAACTTCGACCACAACCACCATGTCGATTCCTCGATCTTCACAAAACAAGACGGTTTGGCCAACAACACAACCCTTAACCTCCGCTGTGCATTGCGGATGCTTGGATTCATCTTACTTGGAATTACGGCGACCCCTGGACGAAAACGGGCGACTTTGGCGTATGTGTGCCGACCGGGTTTTCTTCGATTTTGGACCGCTGTGGACCGCTCGTAAACCCGCCTTTGGACTCCCCGCCCTCATCCCCGCCTTACTATATCTTTCTGGACGTCTATGGCCACCCCTGGGATCTATATGCGAAGGACTGGCTGTCTGGCATCACGGAGCTGGCGACGCTCACACGGGAAACGGCCGTCTGAAACCTCGGGGATGGGGACCTTTCGTGTCCAATTGGCCGCTGGGTACCTTGGATTAGGCGCGCGACCTTCAAATTACCTCTGGTCGTCGACCGACGATCACGATGGACGACATTCGGGAAGATCGGGTATCCCTCCGGCTCCTTCCGCATGGAGACCGGGAATATCGGACCGCGCTCCTCCATTCGACGTCAACTCGCTGGTGCCGATTTCGTTGTGGCGACCTCAAGCCGCGCGGATTCTGGATGTGTGCCGACTGGATCTGCGAGCACTGTGCCGATTGCACCATGGTTTCCTCGCCCCCCTCGCTTGAGCCGATATCGTTGTGCCGACCTCCAACTGGCGTTCTCGATGTGTGCCGACCGTATCAGCGCCGAATATGTGCCGATTTCGCGGTCCCCATTCCGACCATGTTCTAACGTGGTGTTGCGTCGGTAGCGGCGCCCCCTAAAGTCCATGGGCCTGCTTTGGCGGGAGGTGCGCATGCATCTGCAAAGGGAAAGACGTACGACAGCGTTGGAGGGCTGGTGGACACTGGGGATTTTTGCCTGGGGGAGGAGAACTTCCCCCGCACATCATGTTTTACATGGTGGTCAGGCCCTACGGGTTTTAACCAGAGGTCCCGCCATACAAGCGGCCGGCCAGTCCCTCCAATAGCCAGCGTCTTGTGCGATCGACCCCCTGGAATGATGTCGTGCTCGGTTGGCATCTTGTAGGACTCTGTAAGGATAACCACCCGTACAGTACTACATGTTTGTCTTCCGTAAACTCGCTGTTCAGACTGTGGACCGCGCGAGTATAATATACCCCCCCCCCCCCCCCCCCCCCCCAAAGCCCTATGTCATCGTGGAGTAAGGCATGTGACTTGGCCCGGGATCATTGCCGATTGCTCCGAGCTTGTGGGAACTAGTTACTATATGTTTACTGCACCTAGCGTGGGTATCCTCAGCCTTTCTTCTCTTTGGATTCTCCCTCGCTAGGTGCGCTGTGATGTATTCTTAGTAGCTTCTTAATTAACTTTGGATTCTCCCTCGCTAGACCCTCGAGACATCTCGGGTCCTAAAGGTTGCCCTTACAGCTCATCCCCCCCTTGGAATGCGGCGCCTCGACGCATAGATCGCACCTGAGCTGGAGTTGACAAGCGGTCACGGAAGGGAAGGGAATCGAAGGCAGCAACAGCAATGGAGCGAGGTTTGGAAGGGTATTTGCGGTAGAAAGCAGCGACAGCGTCCGGGGCAAAGACATTGATCATGGGACGGGTCATAACCCTTCCAGCGAACAAAGTACCATAGACTCCCGTAGCGGATCTTGGCATCCAATATCTCCTCGACCTCCCATTGCTTGTCGCCAGGAACGTCAAGGACTGGTGGCGGCTCTTCGTGTCTGGGGCGAGTGGGGAATGGATCGGCTTCCACAAGCTGAAGTTTCACGACAGGGAAGACAGGGTGGAGGGCAGAGTACCGGGGCGGCAGCTCCAGTTTGAAGGCACCATTACCGACGACCTTCAGAACCTTGAAGGGGCCGATACGCCGGTGGGAGAATTTCACCGAAGGGCGGGTGGTGCGGATATCTGAAGCATCAACCCACACCCGGTCACCAACCTTGATGTCTGGAGCTGGTGTCCGCCGGCGGTCATAGTACTGCTTGTACTCTGCTTTGGCCTTGACAAGTGCTGCCTTCGCCTCGGAAACCCCTGATGCAATCCAATCGTGGAACTCGTTCACAGCCTCCAACCTAGAGCGTGCAGCGTGGGGCTCAAAGCCCATCCGTGGAAGCCGACCAGTGTCCGTCATGAATGGTACCTGCTGCGTGGAGGAGTGCATGTGGTTGTTGTACGCAAACTCCGCTGCAGGTAGCAGCTCATCCCAGTCGTCCTGCTTGTAATTGGTGAAGAGTCGGACGTACTGCTCGAGTTCCTGGTTAACACGCTCCGTTTGGCCATCGGTCTGCGGGTGGTAGGCCGTAGAAGTGGCTGGGGTGACCCCAACGAGGCGCCAAAGCTCGCGCGTGAACTCTGCGATGAACTGGGTGCCACGATCCGAGATGTACTTCTCTGGCAGGCCATGGTGGCGCCAGACGTTCCGGTAGTACAGCCGAGCAGCACCAACCGCGTCGATGGTGGTGTGACACTCCATGAAGTGCGCTCTCTTCCCAAGGGCACAGACAACGACCATGACTGCATCGTATCCATGGGCCTCGGGAAGCTCGACGATAAAGTCGACCGACACGGTGTGCCAGCGCTCTTCTGGGATCTCTGTGGGGTGGAGCTCACCAATCGGCAGTTGACGAAGCGCCTTGGTGCGGCAGCACAAGTCACAAGTCGCGACATACCGACCGACATGGCGCGACAGCTGGGGCCACCAGTAGTTCCGAGACACGAGCTCCAGGGTCTTGAAACGACCAGCATGGCCTGCAACGCGCGTGTCATGGTGCTGCTCCAGCATGCGTCGGCGGAGGTCCTTGTCTCGGGGGACGACAACCTTCCCCCGGAAGTAAAGAAGTCCACCTTCAATACGCGATTCCGAAGACCGGGCAGACCGCACACCTCGGGCCTTGAGGAGTTCCTTGGCAGTCAGGGCAATAGGCTCTTCAAGGTCGGGTTCCCCGGCAAGCGCATCGCGAATGTCGCGCAAGAGGGGAGCCTCAGGGCCAGCAATAACCAGGGCTTCGGTGGCCCGAACGTGGAACAGCTCGGGTCGAAGCAGGGTAACGTCCTGGTTATCGTCCTGCACTCCATGGTCCGGTCTCCGAGAAAGCGCGTCAGGGCGACCCATGAGGCGACCCGGTTGGTGGTGCAGCGAGAAGTCGAAACGGGAGAGGTAGAGAGACCACCGAGCTTGGCGACGGTTGAGCTTCTGGGCCTTCCGGAAATATTCCAGGTTTTTGTGGTCCGTCCAGATCTCAACTGGGTGCTGCGCGCCCTCAAGGAAGTGGCGCCACTCCTCAAGGGCTCGCACAATCGCAAGCATCTCCTTGTCGTGAATCTCGTAATTCCGCTGCACCTCGTTCAGGCTTTTGGAGTAGAACGCAACCGGATGCCACTTGCCATCGTCACCCTGGTGGGAGAGGACGGCACCGGTGGCATAGTCAGAGCTGTCAGCCTCGAGCCGGTACGGGCGTTCGGGGTTTGGGAGAACCAGAACGGGGTCCCGAGTCACCCGCCGCTTGAGCTCGTCAAAGGCAGCTTGCTCTTCAGGCCCCCAGGTCCAGGCAATGCCCTTCTTGGTGAGTCTGAAGAGGGCTTGAGCAACGTCTGAGAAGCCCGCAATGAACCGGCGGTAGAAGTTTGTGAAGCCAAGGAACTGCTGCACATCCTTCTTATTCTCAGGCGCTGGCCAAGCTGCCACTCCTGCAACCTTTACAGGGTCCATCTCGACGTGGTTGTGGGAGATAATCACGCCGAGGTACTCAATGGAGGTCCGCTCAAACTCACACTTCTCGGCTCGAAGGTAAAGCTTGTTTGCGCGAAGCCTCCGCAGGACCTCTCGGACGATCTCTCGATGCCGACGGATGTCTGAGTGGGCAATGAGGATATCGTCGAGGTGGACCATGACGTCGCCAGAGAGGATAAGATCCTGGAAGATGTCATTCATCATGGTCTGGAAGGTTGCAGGGGAGTTGGTCAGACCGAAGTACATGACCAGCGGCTCAAACAGTCCCCGGTTGGTCCGGAACGCTGCCTTCCACTCGTCGCCTTCACGGATTCGAACGTTGTTAAAGCCCCATCGGACATCGAGCTTCGTGAAGTACCGGGCTCCCCTGAGTCGGTTGATGAGGTCGTTGATTAAGGGGAGCGGGTAAATTCTTCACGGTCATAGCGTTTAAAGCTCGATAGTCCTGTACGAACCGAAGTCCGCCGTCCTTCTTCTTGACGAAGAAGACGGGTGAGGCCATAGGTGATTTTGACGGTCGAATTCGGCCAGTGCCAAGTCCCTCCTCGATGAAGGCATCAAGTTTCTTCTGTTCGAGAGGCGAGATTGGGTAGACCTTGCAGTTCGTGGGTTTAGAGTCCGGCACGAGCTCAATGGCATGGTCCCAGGATCGGCGTTCAGGCAGCGAGTCAAAGGACTCCTTGTTGAAAACATCGTCAAACTCTCGGGCCCATTCGGGAACGTCCGAGCGTGCCGGGGCTGAGTTTTTGGCGTATGCCTCAGCCAGGCGCTGGGAGACGGTGCTTCCAGCACGGATATCCTCAGAAGGCAGGAACTGGGTGTAGATAAGGCTCCAATTGTTTAGTTTATGTTTACGGCCGGCGGTAAACTAAACATAAACCCTAGAAAACGGTTTAAAAACTGTTTAAATAGTTTATAAACATTAATAAATCACCAAAATAATCCGCTGCAGCGATTGAAACCGCTAGGAAGCTGTCATGATAGGCTTGCACCGCCAAGTGCCCATGAAGTTGTGCTCGATAGTTTTTAAGGCCGTTTACGACCTGGGAACAAGAAAGAGGGGCCACAGCTGTCAAACTCGGCAGCATTAGCAGACATCACCGTATCATCGGCATGCTATCCGACGACCAATCACACCTCGCCATCTTCAGACTTCATCCCCGGAAGCTTGCCGGGAACCGTGTCCCTGTTTCCCCAACCTTTTCGTTTGGGCTGGGAGCAAATATCTGCTGGGAATATTAATGATTTAAATTGGTTTATAAACTGTTTATCAACGGTTTACGACCCCTCGCAAACTAAACGGAAATATAAAGGGTTATAATGGTTTAAAACAGTTTTTAAACAAAATCATTGGAGCCTTAGGTGTAGAACACCCGGTCTCCCGGCTCAAGGGGGTCATCCACTTCATCCGCATCATCCACTTCATCCACATCATCCTCGTCATCATCCTCGTAGTCGGGGAACAGCTCTGGCAGGTCATCGTATTCATCTTCGCCTAAGTCTATGGCGCAGATGGATGGAAGGGGACCAAGTCGGAGCTGCCGGAGGATCTCAGCGGCCAGGCGGGACTCTCGGCGTGCAGCGCGAGCCTCCAGGCGAACCTCGGTGCGGCACGTAGAGCACTCGCTGGGGCATCTGCTCATCTTGACCTCTCGGGTGTCCCAGTCAATCTCCGGGTTATGCTTCCGGAGCCAGGAGTAGCCGAGGATGAGCTTCTGCTTCCCAAGACGGGTAACAGCGAGCTGCATGCGCTCAGAGTGACCACGATACTGCAGCACGACGTCAGCCACCTCGCGGATCGCACCAGCCTCATTTGTCGAGCCATCCACATTGAAAACTGGAATGGGCTGTGCAAGGCGGCGGAGGGGGAGGCCAGACTTAGCTGCGAACTCAGAGTCAATGAAGTCTGAGGTGGCACCACAGTCAACGAGACCTTCGAGGGAAAGCTTGGTGGCGTCCTGGACTGCCTGAATCTCAAGGGGGAGATGCAGGGAGTTGGCACCGGGTGCAGCAGCAACAGTATAGCGCTGAGGAAGTCTACGTTCCCAAGGCTTTCACCGGATGCGTGGGGAACGGAGGGGAGCAGGGGGTACGTCTTTCATTTCGGCAGGTTCAACAGATGTAACATTGGCAGACTCATCATACAAACATGCGAAACGATTAGGGGACGCGATCGAGGGCGTACCGCTCACTCGTCGCGTGGGAGAAAACCCTGCTCTTCCTCGGCGACTACAGACTCCGGCTCAGGGAGCGAGTCGGTGGTGGCAACCCGAGCCACCAGTTTGGAGAGGAGCTCGGACCCAAGCTGACGTATGACCCCGTCAAGGACATCAGCGGCTCGGACGTCAGCCGGGGTGGGGCAATCCCGGGCCAGGTGTGGACCGCCGCATTGGTAGCAGCCACGGGGAGGTCCTCTCCCGGAGCGCGTGCGATCAACGTCCATGGGGACTACCTGCGGAGGAGCAGGAGCTGGCATGGCCCGAGGAGGAGGCGTAGGAACAACAGGGAAGACACCTGCTGGACGTGAGCGAGCGGCTGGCGGAGCTGAGGGGGTTTTCGGGAGAAGCCCAGCAGCACGAGCCCGCACGTGCGATTCGTACTGGCGGTACGCTCGGGTCTGCCAAGCCATGTAGTCGTGGAGGTCTGGGGGGTCGCTGGACGAGGTGATGGCCGCATTGATGGCAGGGTCAAGGCCAGAGCGGAACTTGGTGACCTTGACCAACGGGTCAGCAAACCCAGCAAGGTCGAAGAGGTCTTCAAAGTCATCAGTGTACTTGAAGACATCCCGGGAGCCCATATAGTATGCCCTAGACTCGAGTTTGTGTAGGGCGTGGTCCTGCTCATTCTCCTCGACAAAGCGTGAGCAGAACTCCTTGGTGAAGGCGTCCCAGGTGAGGAAGGGGAAAGGGGTTTTGATGGACATGCGCTCAGCCCATTTTTGCGCAGAGTCTTTGGACATAAAGGACATGGTGAAACGCACTGCCTTTTCCTCGGACATCTCGCCACCTTCGACAAACGCCTCCGGAACCAGTCGGATGTAAGTCCGAGCTGAGTGAAGGAAGGCCCGGCCAGCCGAGCGGTCGCCGTCAAAGACGAAAGGGGGGTTCGGTCGAAGGACCGTTTTTGCTGCCGGGGTGAGGTTGGCAAAGAGTCCTGGACTCTCGGCCGGAGGCTCTGGAGGAGCGGCAGGGGTCGGAGCAGTAGTAGTGGAAGGATTGGCAGCAGTTTGAAAAAGCTCGACCAGACGGTCAACAGTCCTCTCGAGCCTATCCATCCGCTCGGCGGCGGCTGCAGCAGCGGCGGCAGAGTCGGTCATGGTGGGTTCTAGAGAGGGGGAGGAGGGGGCAAGATTCGCGGTTTGCGCGTCCGAGACAGCAGAGGAGGAGTCCGACGAAGCGTCTGAAAAATCGCCAAAGCGCGCAATCTTGACCAGTTAATCCCTTGGAGCCTTTCTTCTGCTGTAAGGGCAACCTTTAGGACCCGAGATGTCTCGAGGGTCTAGCGAGGGAGAATCCAAAGTTAATTAAGAAGCTACTAAGAATACATCACACCGCACCTAGCGAGGGAGAATCCAAAGAGAAGAAAGGCTGAGGATTCCCACGCTAGGTGCAGTAAACATATAGTAACTAGTTCCCACAAGCTCGGAGCAATCGGCAATGATCCCGGGCCAAGTCACATGCCTTACTCCACGATGACATAGGGCTTTGGATTTGACGGGAAAGTGGGAAATCTGCAGGAGGCCTGCGTCATAGGTGGCTGTGTAGTGCCAAAAGAGGGAGTTCCCCTGACAACTGTAGGGACTGTAAGTAACTTAGTAAGGATTCACATACCTCAGTCGTGGAGGAAACGACTGAGGAATGTGACGGTGACACGATACTACGTAAGGAGCGTGTGACGCGTAACTCTACGGATAGCGAGTTGGAATATTAAGGAATGTACTTGGAATGTACGGTAAGTAAACGGAATAATAAATACTTCAACAACCTGTACTGGTGTCGGGCAGGTGAGGTGGATTACGACCTTGCGGCGGGTTGAAATACCGTAATTCCTTGGAGTGGATTAGAAGCCGTCAAGTGGATTGGGATCCCAAAACTATGCGTCATAAGCCACACTCCGCTTATGACCTTGTAGTGGCTTGGGACCCAGCACAAGCCGCCACAAGCAAAACTAGATTTTTCCGACAAAGAAGTTGAATTCAAGGAAAATCGAGGTAACACACCTCGCATCATCGGGATTCTCAGCGGCCCATCGATTGCCGTACGGTCTCTGTTGCAATCATGGCAAGGTCGCTGCATTGCAAAAACTCACAGAGCCGCCGGACGCGAGTACCCCGTGGGACGTCACTCCGTCAACAACTCTTGGATCGTCTCTTATTCCCCATACCTCTCCGCCAAATTCGATTGTTATATCAATGTGGAATGCGCCGTGACCGTCAAGTCAATCAAATACCCGTTCAAATATATTCACAAGGGTGGTGATCGTGCTACTCTGGAGGTTGATAGAGACGAAATTAAGACTTACGTCGATGGTCGCTACATTGGACCGCCAGAGGCAGCTTGGCGCATCTTCCACTTTGACCCGCATACCCAGATTCCGAATGTGGTCAGACTTCCTGTCCATCTCAAAGACCGACACATGGTTTCGTTTGACCCTGGCGAGGATCCCGACGCCGTCCTCGAGCGGGGTGCCAACTCTATCAGCAAATTAGATGCTTTTTTCGCAGCTAATAGCAACGATGGCGCTCTAGGATAGAAGCACGTAAATATACATAGTTGTAGATTACTGGTCTGTATCGCTAGCTTGATTCTAATCCTCTTCACACATAGGAATCCGGTATGAGTCTTACCGTCAAGTCTGTCTTGCCCGTGGGCTGCTTCAAGATGATGGCGAGTTGCGTCTTTGCCTCTCGGAGGCTGCTGAAATGCAAACGGGTACCCAGCTGCGACACCTCTTCGCTACCTTGCTGCTTTTCTGTAACCCCACGGATCCGGTCAAGCTCTGAGACGAATTTCGAGCCCATATATATCTGTGATGATTTAGAGCACCGTCTCCGACGCATGGGGACCGAAAATCTCATCGAGGACGATGTGTACGACTACGGCCTGTTCCTGCTCAACATTATCCTTGAAAAATCAGGACGGTGTTTGCCCGACTTTGAACTGCCTGTCCCTCGACGTGACTGGACCGTAGTCGGGGACAATCCGTTGATTGCGGAGCAGTTGGACTACAGCCAGGCTGATGAACGTGGGCAGACAGAGACGAATTTTGCCCGTATGAACGGAGAACAACCTTCGTATGTTCGGGGCCTGGTCGGGGTCGTGTCGGCGGCTATATGTTGGGGCATAGCAGTTGGGGTCTGCGGTCGGGAAAATGCGTCGTCGGCGTCGTCGGCAGATGCTTGGCGCGTCGGGGACCTGGTGAAGGCGCCTCTTAGCTTTTTTGATGGGGTCGTAGGCTCTTGGGAGAGTGTTGAGACCCGCGACCGAGTAGAGGAGGGCGGTGCGTTGTCTTTGGCGTTCTTGTACGGCTCGTTTTCCGCTCTGCTATGGTGGGGGACGTGACTTCATGTCAGACCGGAATTTTTGGAATTTTGACCTGAAACCTGGCCAGATCAACTCGAAATACCCAAGAGTGGGTGTTTTCCAAAATTTTGGACCGTGGGAACTTTTTGATGGGAAATGGCCAAATTTTTGCCGGAGAAACAGGTTTTCAAGGGGGGGAAGTACCGTTGAGGTAAAACTTGGGAGAGCTTTTGAGATTTCCAGTAGCTCTTATAAGTTTCGTTTTGGACCCAATACTCAAATCACTACTCGTTGGGGGCATATTGGGTATTGATGGGCCATCAAATTGCCCCTGGCAGAGCCATTTCGGATTAATTTCCCCTTTAGGATGGCCAAATTTGTGGTCAAAATCACGAAAGTCAATGGGGAGTAAATCTGCTCCATACAATCTCTTCTACTCTTCAAAAGGAAGCCATTTATGCAATATCAAGAAATTTGGGTGACTGTCACACGAGTTATTAGCGTCACAATGTTCACCGTAAAAGTTTGTCACGAAGTCACGTCCCCCACCATATTTCGGGATAATGTAGACGCCCTGTGCGTTAACTGATTAGTGGGTTTCAAGTTCGTATTATACTTTTCTGGAGGTTTCGGGGGCAGAATCCTGGATGATCCTGCGGCGCTCGCGTGCGCATTTTTATTGCCCTGAGGGCTCTGGGTTGCCATTTCCTAGCTACACTCTCCTTCACTTTCACTATTCAGCCGCGACTGGGTCGTGGGAAAGCGTTCGGTGATGAGGTTACAGAAGAAGAAGGGCTTATGTACTATGTCTGTGGTTACGGAGAAATAATCAAGTTTTCAAGTTGCGGAAAAAGAAAAAAAAAGAGGGAGAAAGAGGAGATATTATTAGATACCTCTGCATGAATGTCCCCAAATTCGAAAGTTCCAACTTTGCTGCAGCGAGCGGGGTTGACAATTCAGTGTCTTGATTTTATCTTGATTTTTCTACCATATCAAGTAAACATCACGGTATTCAAGACTATGTCTATTCGGGTTTGCATCCCAAAACGACATAGGACACAACCAATGGTATTCAAGATTGGTCACCGGCAACTGCCGCCATCAACTGCCAGCCACTTTCCCGCGTAACTCCGTTGCGTCTCCGAGTCATGAGCCTCAGCTCTGTTCCTGCTCTCGTCTCGTCTCGTCTCGTCTCTGCATGCCCGCTGGTCCTTTTTGGTTTCTTCTTCTTCTTAGGTCTCTTTTCAGTTCTGGTGCTCTCAAAACTCACGGCAACAACTCTGTAAATCATTGACTCCATATCGTCTCGTCTCGACGTCTACACCCACTACAAGACCCACTACAAGCTCAGTCGTTGCGTCCTGAAGAAAATAGAATGAATAATGCTCTGATGGGGACCCACTTCAAGATATTTCATGCACGGGACTCGTGGTTTTGACTCAGGCTTGCGACGAATCAGCGCTATAAGGGTGCGTGACTGTTTCTCGCACTCTCTCTCCCACTAACTACATTATATTGTACTTCAGAGTGAATCCTCAACGTACAGGCCACCCCTCGCATCTAGATTCCAAGTTGCACCACCAATGCGACGTCGGGGCAGAGCAACGCGCTCTCGCGGCGCGCCTCTCCACGACCGCTATCGGTGCGCGTGAACGGGAGCGCGATCAGCGGCGCGAGGGCGATGTAGACGCACGCAAACGGCGAGCGCGATTTCGCGCGTCGTCCTTTGTGCGCGTCTAACGACGTCGTGTCTCGTGTTTTCTGAGTCACTTAAAATCATAGGTATTTATTATTCAGGTACGAAGTCTGTGCTACGCTGCGCGGGCTCTCCTCGCCGCGATATCCTTCTCGCTTTTCCTCACTTTCCCACCCGACCCCAAAGCTGGATGTGGGCACGTACAAAATTTCTGTCCCCCTTTGCCCGGACAATTTTGTCGTCGGGGGCAATCATTTTTCACGCACCGCGCGCAGCGTTTTGGGGCTCGGGAGGTAGTTGGTTTGGGTTCGGGAGCGTGGTGTTGAACTTGGTGAGTTGGCTGTGCGAGGGGTGTGTATTGCGGGGTAACGGGGGCGGGTGCAGGATCAGGGTCCGGAGCATTCATTCGGAGGGTTATTTGCACTGAAGGGATTTCTGCAAGCGTTTGATTGGGCTCCAATCCTATAGGCTCAGATTCTGTTATGTCCCCAAAAGTAACCGGCTCGGCCATACGGTCAAATGAGAGAAGATCGGTCGTACCTAGGAATATATTAACGATGGGTTATAGACGATGAACATTCGACGCACCACCAATCGATAGGTCAAGTTCACCGTCAGGCATGGCATCGGGAAGTGGAATCGCTGGCAGAACGTCTGCGTAGTTATCGGGAGCTTCCAGAATCTCGACCAACACTTTGCGTGCAGCAAAATTACCGCCGTTGGCGAGGGTGGCGCGACCGTCTCTTATTTATGTACATTACAGGGCAAACATGCAAGGTAGAGGATAGACACAGTAGGTAAGCAATACAGGCCGCAGTAATGGAAAGGAGGAGGAAGGTGGAAGGGAATATGGGGGTATAGAATGGTGCGAGCTCTACCCAAGACACACACACGACCCAAAGACACAATTGTGTCTACGTAGCCATGTGTGTCTAGGGCAGGGTTCCTATGCCTCAAATCAATGACATTATCATTGATTTGAGGGGGAAAGAGGTCGCGCGCACGAGTACGCGGCCTCTTTTCCGCGACTTCTTTTTCTGTGCAACCTCTTTTTCTGCTATAGCGACGCCGCGGAGCGGGCGGCGGGGGAAGCGACGGGGCGGGGCGTAGGTAGATGTAGTGGAGGCGGCAATGTCGATGCTGACGGGGTGGTGGGCCGCCCGCGATGCAAAACCGACGCACCGCCAACGGCGAAGACGGGCACGGGGTCAGCGAATGCGAATGCGAGGGCGCGGCGGTGATGGCGAGGGAGGGTCGGTAGGGGGGAGGGGAGGGGGACGCGTCCGTGGCAAAGTAGATGAGTAAATAAAATGTCTGGAAGCGAAAAAAGAAACACGCACCTTAAGTTAATTTCTACATCCTCCGCCCGAAATCCGCTGCGGGTTTTTCCGTCTAGAATCGCTTGTCGGACTGCTGTTGCGACGTATATGACCAGTTTGCGCCGGCGTAAGGTTAGTTTGTTCTTTACTTCTCTTTTCGAACTTGTAGACTGATCTCTTCCAGGTACGAGTTGGAGAAACGGCAACAAGTGCTCGGGCAATCACAGAGGTAGCCAAAACTAACTGTTTTACCTGTTGCTTGTTGCTAATCGTAAACACAGGAGACCCTCCTCGAGCTTTACAAGTTCAATAACATACCAGAGATAGCCAAAGTCAAACAGTATAGTGCGGGCTCACTGAAAGCAATCAAAGAACCACACGAGTGGGGAGGTGCACGCGCGCGCCGACTCTTGACTTTGGCCTATGTGCTAGCATTTCTCTGTCTTCTTCGCTTTGATCTCTTTTCATCTCAGTATTAATCCATCTAACTCTTGAATACTTACAGGGCGACACTTACGAACCCACAACTCAGCGAGCACTGCAAGACCTTCCGGCTGCCACACACAGGAAATAAAACGGCGCTTGTCAAAAATTTAGTGGGGATCGTGCTCAATGGGACCGGTGCTTATGCTCAATTTCAATCGTAGCTTTCGACTGATTGGATTTGACTTGAGATTGATTCCAGGCGCAACGAACACCCATAAAGGCATGCGCAAGGCTAGTGGAGAACGAAAAACAAAGCTCAAGGCGTCAGTCACCCGGCGCGAGACGCTTTTCAGCGGTACGAATGGTGTACGGGTTGCACAGGTCCCTGCCACGGATCGCTCAAAGGACACACGAACTGCGGCGGACAAGGCTAAAATCAAGCCTTGGGTGCGTTCCTCTGCCTTCTATCACAGTCCCACCTAACAAATTAGAAACCTCAGGCCAAAAAGATCCTCGCACAATATCCTTATGACCCCGAAGCTTTGAATATAAACCGCTCCCTCTACGTGCAACAAGCAGCTCCCTCGTCGAGGTCGGCTCCCTTCAATTCTCCTGGACGGGTCCGCCTCAACGACGACCATGCCGCTCCGCTCGTAAGTGACGGTGCATCTCTGTTTTACAAGTATTTTACCGCATCGCAGGGAACACCACCTCAAGACTTTTTCCCTGCCCAGGTCCCCTCCGCTGTCAATGAACCGGCAGGGGATCAGGATGTACACATGTCTTCGCCCTCCCCCCCTCCCCCTCCCTCCATTCCCTTTTCATCTTCGCTGCCGCCGCCCTCCGATACCGCCCCAACGCGCAGCTTGGTTCTTTCGGGTGGCAAGATCCTCACTTTCAGTGAGTCGGATGTGCCCGATCCGCCAGCCGTCAGCTATGCCCACCGTGGTATCGGCTCGTTGCTGTCAGAATGGGACGACGAATCTCCTGGCTGGGCTGAGAGATCTTCGCTTGTGATTAAGGGTGTTCCCGTTCCTGTCAAATACTGGCCACGTATCTATAAGTATTGGAAAGTTTCGCAGTGGGATGGCGTCAAGAAAAATTGGTTCGACTGGAAGGTGTGTTTCTTTTTTTGGGGCGACTTTCCATTGCTCACTTTTCTTTAGACCCTTGTTTCAGCAATCACATCAGCTCCATCGACAGACGAATTCTGGGCAAAGTATTCAGCACCTGGCAGGGATGGGGTGCTGCAGCGCATGAAATACACCCCGCTCCTCACTCGCCTTACCCAAGAACGGAAGGCGGAGGATGAACGTGTTGCGGCAATTGCTCGTCAAGAACTTACTGCCGAGCAATTGACTTACCGGAAGGGAGGGCAGCACTTCGTGATGAAGAAAGCGTCCAAAATTGCAGCTCGGTATCGGGAGCTCAAGGGACTCGGGGAGAACAATGACGAGGGCGAGGACGACAATTAGATACATTCCATTTAGAGTACTTAGTATTACATAATTCATTCATTCTTTGCCCTGAATTTGTGTGAAGCGTAAGATTAAGCAGACTAAATACAATGACAGGTTCTACCACAACTGAGGCATTTTATAGTCGGAGGACGATTGGGGTTCATGTAATCCTCGCGGCGCTCGCAAGGTTCATCGGCATAGGAAATCAAGTACTTCACGATGGTCAAGTTGCTGAATTCTGTGCTCCAACCCCCCCAGTCGCAGATACGACGTAATCCCCAGCGACAGCAGGTATATAACCATTGGCAGCCTCCACGCCGGAACGAGTGGGTACCATACGGGGCTGGGTCAACTGTGATATCGAGGAGATTGTTTCGGAACATTTCCAGGAAACATTCGCTTGTCTGAAAAGCAATCATCAGTATGTACTACAGGCCGATTAGGCTTAGGTAGCGGCGGTGAGGGCAGAGACGTTGAGAGGGTCGCGGCAGAGGAAGTGCTAGACGTCCGAAGCGTTTTAGATGAGTCAACAGCTTTGCTGAGGGTTTGAATGGCCTTATGCTGTGATTGTAACTGCGCTGTCATAATCTGCAGCGGTGTTGCGACCGACTTGGTGAGGAGTGCGCTAAAGGATACGGCGGACTCGCCCTCGCGGGACAGCTCGTGGTGATCGTTCAGTCGAGATTTGATAGAATCGAGTGCGTCCAGACAAGCGGTGGTGGGTGCGCTCTTCTTGTAGTCACGGATGAGAGATACCAAGGAGCCGAAGACAGCAGCAATATCGTCGAGTGTGGTGGCGGCTAGTGCGTCGTCCTTGACTGAGTGAAAGGCGGCTTCCTTCTCCTTGCTGAGGGATTTCCGAGCTTGAGAAGATAACTTCTCCTTCTGTAAGGGCGAGGGAGTAGTCGCGGTAAACGGGGAGACAGAAACGGGAACTCGCCTGTCGCCGCTAGGCGGAGACAGACAACGAGCGAGCTCGCGTTCTGCCCCCCCTCGCTTTCCACCGACAACTGAACTCTCCAACTCGGTGGTATCATTATGGGGGGTTTCGATAGTGCTAAGTACTTCAAATCGGTTTGCTGCACCGGCGACGCGCGTCCGAGTCGTAAGCTGGGGAGACGGTCGGTGAGGGGGAAGCTGGCGCAGCAGTGGCGCTGGACGTGGCGGGTAGTCTTTGGCGTGTTAGGCGGGTTAATCAAAGATGCTAGAGGAGGTAGCTGAGGGACGGTAGGCGTGTTGGTTTTGCTGGTCTTGTTGCGCGTCGAGCGGCGACGAGGTGCTTCTGACGCCGCCGCTGATGCTTCCGAGGCAGCGTGGGAGTCGACGAAGGCTTGAAGGGCTTCGATGGTGAACGTAGGCGAGGTACTCAGGCTGGGAGGGGAGACGGGTGCTGTTGGCCTTTTTCGGGACATGATGGTTGATAGGGTGGTAAATAGTTGAGAACTTGAGTGAGGTTTTGCATTCGGACGAAAAATATGTTCGGAAAGGCAGCCAGAAGATTGAAATTTGATATTTGGGGAGTTGTTACAAATATAGATTTAATTTTGATGCAAAGCTTTATGTAAAGACCGGTGTGTTGAAAGGAGACACGAGTTCTATGACGGCACCGAAAGTAGAGACAGGATACGATCGAGACTCTTTGAAGCACAACAATATGGGTCTTGATGTCGTTGCACCAGATTGAGAGGGGAAGAGGAGTAAAGAGCGGGAGAAAGGCTGAATAGAGAGGTTGCGCAAAAGCCATACGAGCCACCAGATGGCTTTGGGCGTGTGCGCAGCCGATGGCTCCAATGGCTGCTGAACTTGGGCATTCTGCTCACAACTGCATCAAAACCATCCGTGCTTATCTAGATAAAGCCCGGTGATGAACTGCGGACCTTCATGACGGGCAATAGCCGGACAGTGAGGGAGAAACCACTCAAGCAGAGAAACTGTTGTTGATGCCATAAATTAACCGTGGATTCTGGTGATTTGGGGAAGCCCATGACAGCTACTACAAACTGTGCGGATATGTTGCATACAATATAAGTTTGATGCTTAAACGTCCCAGAATTAGGAGCCATATGCTGCGCACACGCCCAAAGCCATCTGGTGGGTCGTATGGCTTTTGCGCAAACAGGTTATTGCATTATTTGATATGGAAACATGCGGCGGACGTACCGCCATCAGCTGCTGAGCACGGAGGCCAATTCTCTCGAATAGAGCGGAATTATGGAAGTGCTTCACGTCGAGGTTGAAGTCCGGGGTGGAGTACTCCTGTCTCGTGATGGGATTTACCCGAACCTCGTCAATAGGCGGCCACTCCTTGCCCACTGGCACGTTGACAAATTGACGGAAGATATCAGAGATGTGAAGCTAGCATGAAGTGAATATTCAGTCCCACGCGAAAGTCGTAGAATATAAGAACTCACACGAGCAGCGGTCTTTTCCGAACTACACAGTCAAGAGGTCTTAATATCGCCCGATTATTCCGCAAAATGCCTATGCACAGCCATGATAGTGTCAACAACCTCGAAAATTCTAATGGAGGCCCTCAAACCAGTCCTCCTAGTACGAACAGAGTCAGCGTTGTCGGCAACAAATGCAAGTTGTTCCCAAAATTGGGCTCGCACTGCCGCAGCATCCTCGAGTGCAGATTTTGAGGCGTATGGGCATGCACATTCAACATCTCCACCACCAAGGATATGGTCCATCCAGGAATATTGGGTGCCTTCTACGGATCCAGCTCTTATGCAAGCTAAATAAGATTCAACGTAAAATCCTCGCCGTCACGAAATGACTGCCCATGCTGCTGCCAATCCACCCTGTCGTAGATGCCGGCTTCTACCAACAATTCCCTCTCATGTTCTACGCATCCCTTACAATACTCGGTGTCCACAAAAGTGACCGGAAATCCGCTTATTGGTAGTATTTTCGGAAGCAAACTAGATAGGTGTAATCCTTGCTTTATTCTGATCACATATCATAATATCATGTGTAAAGCTGCTCAGGAGAGACCGTTCCAGAGGGACGAATTCAGGTGCGGGTGGATGCTGCACAAGATGTTTGCAGAGAAGGTAACCCACATGTGCATGTCCACAGTGAAGGGTCAATTTTGTACTCCTGGGTTCCGAGCGGTCGAAGGCTTAGCTTTTCCCAGGAGTAAGCGGATTTGAGCGGCCGGCCCGAAAGTCGCGCTCAAATATTTGCATTTTTGCGGAGAATGTCGGGATGAGGTCCATGATGATTAAGTAGAAAACCTGGTCGAGTCTCGGGTGAACAAAGTCGTGGAGAGTCCGATGCTTGAGATTACGCCACAAGTTTTCCACGGTCATTGTTGTGCGCCAGCGACCAATGAAATCTTTGCATGTAGAGCGTGCCCAAAGCTTCCATTTTCGAGGGCAGTACCAGGCACTCCACAGATATCCCCAGACCTCCCGAAGCCCGCGCTGAAAGCAGAAAAGATACATGTCACGGACTGCATCATCGCGGATCTGCTTAGGTGTTCGGGAGATTCCGCGCCGATCTGGCAGAATGGAATGCTCGCAAAAATGCCGAATAAAGAGCCGGAGAATTTGGCGACGGTGGGGCGATGTATCCGACGACAGAAAATACTGTCTCGTCACCGGGCTCCAACCAAGACGGAGCAGCTTTCAGTCGGTCAGGTACGTCTAAATCTGCGTCCGAGGAATCGAAATCTTCGTCCTCATCGTTGATCAGAGAGTCCACAAACTCTTCGAGCGAAGCTTGAGAGTCGTCATTGTTGCTGACATTGAGGCCATTGAGATTGATCAGAATTCGGGGGCGGGCAGGGGCGGAGGCAACAGGCTGCTTGTTGAACATGACTCGGATGGTTGGAATGGCCTCTTATGCAACCTCTAGATTAGCCTGAATAAATTCATAAATTCGGAGTTCTCCATCATCCTTTAAAAAACTTACCGACTCGCGCTGAATGGCTGTCATCTGCTTGATCGGAACAAAGTCGCGGTCAATCCAATCGGGCAAAGTGAAATTGCCGCCATTGCCGCAAACACATTTCCAAAGTCAGAATAGATCTCGTTGCCAGCGCCATTAATATTGAGATCAGTCCATTTTAGTCATGGTGGCAAATAGAAATTGCCGTGGCTTTTTGGTAAAAATCTCGATGTATACTTCACCGAATGACCTCGAATAAGATGTAGAAATGGGTATGTGATACCTCTGTACCTCTTAGAACCCTCAGCAATATATCAAGCACTGAGAATGCATCAATAATGGATGGTTTCCGATTTTTGCCATATCCGGAAAAACACAATGTACCCTCAGCAAAAAAGTGTCATAATAGGATAAAAGGACTTGAAAAACAATGCTGGTTCTCACTTTCATTGACTGGAACTGATCGTCATTTGAGATCACAACGGCCGCTCGAAGTAGGTCATTTCAGCGATTTTGTCTGCATTTTCAGCTATTTTGTGTGAAAATAGCCAACTCTGAGCGGTTGTTGTGAGCTCAAATGAGGGTCAATTTCATTTAACAAAGTGGAAACTAGGACTGTTTTTCAAGTACTTTCATCTTATTATGACACTTTTCTGCTGAGGATACAGTGAGTCTTTCCAGATATGGCAATAATCAGAATTCAACTGTCCTGTGATTGATGCATTGTCAGGGCATAATATATAGCTGAGTGTTCTAAGCAGTACAGAGGTATCATATATTTATCTCTACATTTTATTTCAGGTCATTCGGTGAAGTATACAGCAAGATTTTGGCCAAAAAGCCACGGCAATTTCTATTTGCCACCACTGTATGCAGTCAGGCAGTGAATATCACCGGCCTCTCGGAGCGCCATAAAAAAATCGTCCGCCGGTACGGCAGACGCACCAATGAAGGCAGATGCATCAATTGAGTTGTCTGCACGGTCCTTCTTTTTCTCCTTCAAGTTGCCGGCGGCAGCCGCAGAGTTGGCCTTCTGTTGCTGTTTTTTCTCCAAACATGTTTTGGTAATCTCTAGACCATTGGCGCCGAAAATGGCCAATTCCTCGCGAACTTGCATGAGGTCCGGATGAGGACAAATGAACATCGCGTGAGCTTCGTCCTCCACGGCCTCGAGGCAAAATCGACATTTACGCCATTCCCTTGGAACAGTGTCCTTCCCTCGTTCCTTCCACCTGCGGCGTTCCACGGCGAGACTGTGACTGGATAGCACAATGCGCGTGAGGGCAAGTCGATGCCCAGGTGTTTTGAACCGCAGGTAGTGCCGAAAATCCAAGGACTTTTTAATCAGCTTTCCCGTATCCTTATCCATTTCGAGCCTGCCAAACAAGATGTCTTTCGTTCGTGAAGAATTCATAATTTCATGGTCAATCCATGCCTCCATCGATAACTTTACCTGGTTCATGGCTTCTTTCACTGTGGCAACCTCCAAAGGACCAGAGATATCCAGCGTCACGGGGATGTACAGTTTTGAAAGGACGATCCGCAAGTCATTTATCCAAGAAATATTCCGCTGACGAGCGAGATTGATAGATTCTTGCAGCGCGTTCCATGCCGGTCGATCTTCATCCAGTTCAACCCAGTAGCACAGATTTTTGAGGGCAAGATAGATGCTGCGGTAACGAATCGGCCAAATCCCCGTTTCGGAAAATAGGACAGCCTTCATTGAGCGCGAGCCAATGCCGAGCATTCGGCGCAGAAATTTGAGTTGAACCTTCTCAAGAAGCTGCAGACTTTTAGCCTCGATATCTAGACAGACTTCGCACCCAGCCGTAAGGTATGGGTCCACGCGAGCCATATAGAGTGTTCGCAAATCCCATACCGGCATCGAGCCAACAAAACGATGGATTCCGAGAATCGTATTCGCAACCTTCGATGCTTTCTTAGCCTTCAAGATATACTGCTCGCGCCACATGAATTTACAGCCTGTTTCAAACCAGATGCCGAGATAGCGCGCTTTCTGCACCTGTTCAATCAGTTTCCCAGCCATGTAAAAGATAGGATTAAATTTTTGACGGCGTCCGTAAATTTGGCAGAGTGATTTTGGGATTGAAACCTCGCATCCATTATTGTCTGCCCAGTTTTGAGATTCATTGAGATGAAGCTGAAAGCCTGATGGTGACGTGGAGGCCCTCATAACATCGTCGGCGTGTTCAACTTGATTCGTGGGCACACCATTAAGTTGAATATCATCAGGATGGACACTCAAGATGAAATCGGCCATGAAAAGGTTCCACAGTCGCGGAGATCCGGGGTCTCCAGTCAAAATTCCCAGGAGCGATTCGAAGTGAGATCCATATTGGCCGTCCAAGCGAACAATATATCGGATGCGGTCGTAAAGGCACTTCAACCATTCAATCATTGGTCCAGCAATACCGAGTCTTCCGAGTTTGGTCCATAGAGTCGGACGATCCGTCCCTGGAAAAGCATTCTTAAGATCCAGATATCCGACGTACAAAGGTTTGTCCATTGATTCTGCCTTATCGATCATACATAGCAGAACAAAGGCGCTGTCATTCGTCCGCAGATGCGCCTGAAATCCATTCTGAGAGGGTGGAATTGCACCAATGTCTTCCGCTCCTTCGCGAAGACGTCGGTCGATGATCAGTGTCAACATTTTCAACATGCAACATTCCAACGCAATCAGACGATAGCCCTTTGAGTCCGTAGGGTCCTTGTCTTTCTTCAAGATGCCGATGAGCAGGGAGATCAGCCATTGCTTCGGAATTTCTTGATTTTGAAGGCAGAACCGAAAGAATTCGAGCAGTTTTTCGTTCGGAATTTGGAGGCAGTCTTGGTAAGAGAAACCGTCGACTCCGATAGCCGTGTCCAGTCCATGCTCTGTGATGTGTTTCTTCATCCGTTCTATCTCGTCCAGACTGATCTCCCCAAGATTTGCGCGGCGAATTATCAGCCAAGTTTCCCTTCAGCTCCCGGGCCATACGTGCGTTAAAAGCCAGCTGGTCCGAGTTAAACGTTGCGGGGACCTCCGGCGGATAATTCAAGCGATGTTTGAACTCTTCAGAAAGATCTTCCAGCGATACCTTGGCCTTCCTGGGGCGAGGGTCCGTGCGTCTTCGTACAAAATCCCAGAATTCCTTAATATTTTTGCAGGCTAAAAGCTCTGTACGAACACCTGCTTGCAGTTCATGAACCTTAGCGCGGCCACGGTGACTTTCCGGCTGTGTGTTCTCCGCCGGGTCATCGTCCCAATTTTTCCACGGTTTAGGTCGGTCGGGCGAAGTCTCCTCCAAGTCGGTGGTAACCTTGCACTTGTCTGAAATCGGCACAGAGCCAGGCAAGTTTGAAGATGGTAACGGGTCCTGTGCAATAGGTTCAAATAAAGTAGCTGATTCCGGTACCTGAAGCGCCGCCTTAGCAAGTGAATAAGCCTCCTTCTTTAAGCCGTTTGAGGATTTGGAATCAATGAACACAAAAGTCGTCGAACCATGGCGCTTCGCTAGTAACGCAACAGTGTCTCGAAACAAGTCGCCGTTTGAACCAGGCCAACCAATTGCCATTTTCTTCGCGGCAGCGTAACAAAGCTGGCGAATGATCGTTTTTGAGGTACAGAAAATGACCAGCGTTTTGTCAGAATCTACGTTGCGAATAGCCTCATGAATGGCATAAATGCGGCCCCGTTCAGCAGTTGGTTTTCCCGGGCCCGGAACTTTGAAACAAGTATTCGATGGTGATCCCATTCCAAAACAGATTCCAGCGCCGGCCGATTTCGTAGGGGCTGCCCCTTCGACGTATACATGGATAGGCAGAGATTCCGCGAGTATTGGTCCATATAAGGAATGCAGCGCCTGTTGTGAGGTTTCTCGTGAGTCCAATGTTTCTCTGTACAGTCTATCGATTTCATCTTGACCAGCGAAGTCAGGAGCAGAATCGGCTCGACGGAGAGGAGCCGCTGTTGAGCGCTGAGCGCGAGATAGCACGGTCATCCAACGTTACGCAAATGCGAGTGTGATCGGCCCAGTCATCCTTTGGGTCCGCTGTCGGTTGTCATACTGTAGTATTTCCTTCAATTCGTTTTGTCACTTGTCACAAGGCCCAAAAACGACGAAGTAGGGTACGCGGGATGGGCACGGTTCGATTTCCGGCCGAGACCGCGGGTTTGATGGATTTGATCACATCGTCGGACCTTCGGAGCTTACCGAGTGGCTGTACCCTGTGGTTTTGCAGACAAAAACCAGTACCGATTTGCCATGGGCGCATAAGTGCTTGCGTTAATAGGTTAGAATTGCTACTGACACACTAAGAGACAACTTTTGTTACCTCAAAAGTTATTGAACCATATAATAAACTCTCGAAGTGAACTGTCATCTTTTCCAGGCATTTCGCAGGAAGTGCAACACGGTCACATGACTCCAATCACAATGTTCTCGTCTTCGCGATACATTAAAGACGAGGCCAGTCAGATATATTCTCAACACAGTCATTCGAGCAGAGTAAACAGAAAAAGAGTTCCTGTCAATTTCAAAGAAAAATAGGGACGTCTTGTAAAGAAAACACGCATTGTTGCTAAATATTTCTCATTTAGACTCGGACTGAAGATTGGGTTGCAATGAAGAAACAATATGCGGAACAAGCAATTATAAATAGTTATCCAACACATCTGAAAGATTTTGGAATACATTCCACGCCGATTCCACTGATATTTCAGGGCTCCCAACATCCTCCCAAGCAGTTTTAATTGCTTGTTCAACCTCCATGGTGAGCCCAGGCCAACGAAGATGGCTTTCCCGTGATCCTACATCTTCTGTTAGATATTCACGCAGCTCATCAACAGCCGCTTGAGGAACAAGGATACGACAATCAAGTCCAGCAAAGTGAGTCGGATGCTCAAAAGCATTTTTTTTTTTTTTTTAGAATCCCGTTTATTCTCCGGTGTGCCTACGGCATATGATAGAGATACAAACTGTCAACTATTTTTACTAACGCATATTCCATAATTCTGTCTCGTGATGTAAGCAGACTCTAACACAATGACTGAGTGATTGCAACCCAGTCCTGTGGCAATGCCACAATGAAGTAGTGGGTAAGATTCCCAGGTCCTGTAAATCATTCCATCTTGATGGATGCGTAATCTGGCTTCCTGCCGGCCGACAACACCACAGCAAACATCCCTTGTTCCCCATCACCCGATCTGAACCCAGACTGATAGAATTCCCTTTTTCGGCACAGTGCAGTGATGTGTCGGTTCTTTTTGGTGGCCCCCATTGAAACTCCCAGGCAACCTCCACTGGGATAAACCGCGGCCCGGGTGGGCGAAGTCCGAGCAGGTTTGAGTATGACCGCAAATACTGTGATACTGGAATGTGCTGGCCGCCGGGTGATTGCCTGCTGCGATCCGAGGCTTGGATGATGGTGGGAAGTGAAACTGTGATGGAAGTGGACTGGCAGTGACAAAGTCGGATCAATGATCACCAATGCCGGAAAATCGGTGGTGGGGAAGCCGGCGAGTGTCAAAAGTGTTTTCTCGCCGGGGGGTGGGGGGTTCGAACTGCTGCCCAAAAACTCCGCCAGCAGCTGACGTGTTGAAACGCCGCATGATAGACCACTCCTCCATCATGCCCCTGCTCAAAAGCATGAGCTGGTACATGGCCAGAGGGCATGTCCTTCTCATGTTGAAGGCGCACACGATGGTTATTCCACCAGATCCGAAACTCGTCCAATTGTTGTTGGATGACCGGAACAAATATCCAATAGAAGAGGGGCCTGAATACAGTCAATTTAATGTATGGCAAGTGAAGATACAATAGCTCACACATGAAAGGGAACATTTGAGTCAAAGATTCGTTCACGCTTACCTTGAGTAATAAGTTCCTTCAGATTGAGTCCCATTTTGGCGCGAAGCCAGCGCCAGAATCCCTCTTAAAATTTATGATTTTGAAGTGCAGAGCTCACCAAGTAGTCTTCAATTAATTAATAATTTAGAGTGTTACAACACGCCGTGTGCGTGACCTGGTACAGCCACTCGGACGCGTTCGGCAAGCGGCCGAAGACACGATATACCACGTACATTGATATACTGTGACTGTGACATCAATCCAGTGCTTTCGGCTTCTTTGCCGTGTCGAAACCGGTCATTTTCGTTTCTGAATGCTGGCAATTGATGGACTTGATGGCCTGGAAGGCCGCCTGATCAATATCAGCTAGCCGCGTTTTCGTTTTCGATTTTCGTTCATACCGGACGTTTGTCGAGGGTGGATGGGACGCTCAACAGGGGGCTGGAGTGGTCACCGGGCCGCCTGAAAACTGTCGGTGTGCTCCGGTGAAAGATGGATTAAACTGACTGCTGGACACCGTACATGTAGGCCCCCGGTCACTGACATATAGGTCTGTAACATTGAAAACCCGAATTTTGGCCTGATGCACTGATGGCGCTCTGGCGGCTTCAAGAACCACGATTTTTTTCTGAAAATGCGCGCGAACGCTTAGTTTAGAGGAGCTGCATCGCCCTATCTAGTCAAAACCTCCGTCAGATGGCTGGTTTGCGAGATAGACCCTCTCAAATCGGACGTTGTTTTACTCTATGGATGTTACAGACCTATATGTCAGTGACCGGGGGCCTGTACATGTAAAAAACGTAAAAATTCCCGCGCTGCGGGCGGTTCTTTTTTACATAGCCACCAGTGGCTACCGCAAAGTCTCTATTTGCACGTACCTGGCGGCCGTGCGGGACTCGCATCTTGATTGTATTGGCGTGTACGATTGCCTGTTTCTTCAGGCCGAGAGAGAGAGAATCGGTTTATGGCACAAGCTATGCTATGTAGCTAAGAAGCCCGCGTAGGGTATACTACGCAATAAGTAATGGTATCGTCTGGAATGATATAGTATATAATCGTCCACGGTAGGAATTGGCGTTGTGGTCAGAGTATCGAGTCTACGTGTGTGGTCTGCTTTTGGGGGCGCGCGGATATTTCGAACAGACAAGAGTGAAAAGGCCGAGTGGGAAAGCATGGGTCCTGTAACATATGTGATAAATAGATGAATAAGAAGAAAAGCGGCCAGTATGGTTCTTTGAAGTCGTGTGCGAGACTACAGTGCGGATGGAGTCGTGGTGTCCCGTTCCGCGTCGTTGCGCGTGGTGTTCGTTGATTGATGTGGCGTGCATGCCTATTCGTCGTCATCGCTGCCCTCACTCCCCTCCGGTTCCTCCTCCTCTTCCTCCCCTGCGCTCTCCTCACCTTCCTCCTCCTCCTCCCCTCTCCATTCTTCCTCGTCCGCCATCTCCAATGGCTCAGTCGTTCGTCTTGGTTGTCCGGTTTTGGTGAATGCACCCGTCTTTTCCAAGAACTCCGCCAGGGCCTGCAGCCCTGTTTCGGTGCCCAGGATGTCCGGCAGTGAGATGTCCGCCGAAGCTTTGCGAAGGATGTCGCGGTCCCATTCATATTTTCCGCATTGTTTTAGTAAGTGCTCTCGCGTCTGGAATCGTTCGCCGCATTGACATCCGACGGTTTCTGTAGGCACAAATTTAGCATAGTATTCTCCAATAAATGCGTGACCTGTCCGGCATTGAACAAGTCGTCCGTAGACCTCGCGCTTGGTGCCGGTAAAATGTGCTTTGGGTTTGAGTGCTGGGGGGATGCGGTCTGCGGCGGCAAATCTGCCCGTGGGGTACGTCTTCTTCCATTGTGCGTTCCATCGTTCCAGCACTTTCGCTTTTGCTGCACGTCTGGCGTGTGTCAGAGTTGTCGTTTCGTTCGCGCACCACGTTTCTGCTGCTGCCTTCGCCAACTCGTCCGCCCTTTCGTTTCCAATGATATCTTGGTGTCCGGGAGACCAGTCAACGTCGACGGTGTTATGTGGGTTTTGGTCCAGGAATTCTTCGATGTGTCGTCGGAATCTCTGGGCTTGTGTCTGGCCGGCCTTGGGTTTGGGGTCGAAGATGGCTGCCAATGCTGCCGTGTTATCTGCGTAGAAGTGGAGATGCCTGACTTCGGGATGCGTCGCGGCGTATTGCACCGCATCATGCGCCGCCCAGGCGAGTCCCTGCATCTCGCCGTCATAGACTTCAGACTTGGACCCCATTGGTCCAATCCTTACGAGTCGTTCGCGTCCCCGGTGGTAGCCAACGACGCCGTACCCGACACACCGCTTCCCCTGCTCCTTGCTCTCCAGCAGAGAGCCATCAGAGTACATGGATAGGTGCGCGGGGTCATGCTCGTACGCACTTACCTTCTCCGTGTGGCTTTTTGCGGCTTCTTTTTTCTCAATTTTTGTTTCGTTCGCGTTCACGTGTATGCGTCCGTTGAAGTCGCGCGCGGCCGTGCGGGACTCGCATCTTGATTGTATTGGCGTGTACGATTGCCTGTTTCTTCAGGCCGAGCTTGAGCGAAATTAACAAGAAATTAACGGCTTGAGACACGAAAGTGATCATGTGACCGTGTTTCCAGGCATCAATCGAGTTCCGCGGCCTTTCGCCGGAAATCGAACCGTGCCCGTCCCGCGTACCCTAGACGAACATTTTTGCGAGTCACAGCGGCACGAGGGTTCCATACGAACGATCCCCCAACGTCACACAAATTTTCGCCTGTTTTCGGCCCAAAATGGGGGTAAAAAAACGAAAATTTTCGCAAGTCACACCGGTCCCGGCCCCCATACGAAAGATCAAGTTCGTATGAGATGTCTAAGGTTCAACACGGGTCCACCCGCGGGTACCCTGAGGTCAACCCGTACCCGGACCCGACCATACCGTACCCGCACTGGACCCGACCCGCAAACCCGTACGGGTTACCCGCGGGTCACCGCCTACCCGCGGTTCCTTGCGGGTCTTGTGCCAAAAACCCCAGGAATCAATCGGCTTGCTATCCATACGGCAGATCTTCGATGCAAATCACCTCCCATCAAGGTCGACGGGTGTCGGGAAGCTTCGGAAGCGTCAAAAATCAACCCGTACCCGGACCCGCAGTGCCCGCGGGTACGAAACCGCGGGTATACCCGGTACCCGTGTTGATCCTTAGAGATGTCACACCCCAAATCGGCTTACGAATTGAACAAAATACTACAGTACTCGACGGCATGGGATGCCACGAATGTCTCACCTTTCTGCGGGTCAATCGCTCATTCCGTTGGTGGAGCATCTTTTCATTCTTTTTGTGCTCCTCCAATTCCGCAGATAATTCGGCAAGCTGCCGTTTCATCGACGTAGCAAACTGGGACGTCGAGTTACGGACTCCTGTCAGGGGATTCCACAGCTATGACATCTTCTGACTTGGGCAGAAGTTCTCTGTCTCCAAGACATCATGCTGTGTGCTCACTTATGTCATATCTCACGTCACCTCTTGTATATAAGTAGTTCACTGGGGATCTCTGATCCCCAGGCTTGTTATCGACTTGGCTCCTGGGCCCTTCTCCCCTTACAGCATAACAAACCTTCTATTCGACTCTGGCACTCTCCTAGCCCCAGCCGACCACCCTACTTCCTACTCTGCCCTCATCCTACCATCGACCTTACACCTCCCTTGCTATGGCAACCCCCGCAGTTCCTCAGGACCTTTATTCCTACTGCACTCTCCTTCGAAGCGAACTACAGCGCGTCCACGACCGTCTTGATCGTCTTGAGTTTGGGGACACTGCAGCCTCTACTCCCCGAGGGCATGCCTGGCGCTTCTCCTGGGATGGCGCTCGCTGGGGCTCTGAACCATCAACCCCAGCCCCTACCCCTGCCATCATCGCTGTCGGCCACACCGCCATACCACTCGCCGAAACCCTCCCTACTGCACAGGACGCACCGTCCCGCTACTCGTGTACGCTTGTGGTGCCTGACTCGGTCGTCGGGCATATCGTTGGCCGTGGTGGTAAGGGTCTTCATCAGTCGCACGACATCTCCGGCGCCCAACTTCGAGCCTATACTGATAAGGCTTCCCCCTTGGAGCGCCGTGTATCTATCCGTGGTACCGACCAGCAAATCGGTGAAGCGCTAATTGCGCTTGGGAAGCGTTTCATGCGTAAGCGTATCCGCTCTAAGAAAAAAGGTCCGTCACGCCTTTCCGGGGACCCTGCCCCTCCCCCTCCTGGCCCGGTGCCGGTTTTGCCGAACGCTTCTGGCGAGGGCGCATGCCCGCTGAAGAAGCGCGCACACCCCATCCATCCGTCTCAGCCACCGGCTCCGGTTCCACCCCCTCCAGCGGCCAGTGCTCAGCCGCACCCACGTGCCGCTACACAGCCAAGGAAGTCTGGGGTGCGATTTGCACCACAGGAGTCTTCCTACCCCGCCTCTAACTCTCTACCCCATAACCCTGCCGCCATCTCTATTCCTACGCAGGTAATGGCGTCCCCTATTCCTACTCCCCGCCCCAGCTCTACTCCTTATGCCCCCTCGGTGGCCATGCCCACTGCCATCCCGTCCCCCTCTCCACGTTCAGTAGCTCCTTTGCCTATGGCCATTGATGCTATTCGACCTGAAAGGGGACGTCGACAACAGACGGCACGGCGAGGCGGTGCAGTGTCTGCGTCTGATTCGCGGATTGACTCCCAGGGCAACCTACTCTTCCGTGGCGATCCAGGATTTTGAAGGATCGTTCATTCTACTGGGCTCTGGTCTTCGTCGAGGCGACGAATCTTGAAGAGGGGGTGATGTCAGGGGATTCCACAGCTATGACATCTTCTGACTTGGGCAGAAGTTCTCTGTCTCCAAGACATCATGCTGTGTGCTCACTTATGTCATATCTTACGTCACCTCTTGTATATAAGTAGTTCACTGGGGATTGGGGATCTCTGATCCCCAGGTTTGTTATCGACTTGGCTCCTGGGCCCTTCTCCCCTTACAACTCCCAGTAGCTGTGCATCAAGGTCCCGAACACGTCCCTCCAAGTCTACAATGCGATCCGCGGTGCGATACATTTTGCGTGTACTTCTTCTCATAGTTGTCACTTCTCTCTTGTAATGCGAAGTACGCATCGGTGGTGGGTGCGAAAGGGGTCGAGCTTCTCGAGTATGGGCTCGTAGAGGCATCAGATGTCCGTGGGGAAGATATCGACGCGTGAATCGCGTTCTCCTTGCCACGAGGCGCGGTACGTGATTGTGTGCCAGAGACGCGTATTTTCGAGCCAAAGCAGTTGACAAGTTGAGCAGACGATCTTGCTTTACAGCGACCCCATCGCTTGCCCTCTTTGGCGGTGCGCACTGAGGGCATACGGATGGGCACTGTGAAAACATCGGCACCTGATTTTCATGTACCTAGAAAATGAATCAATTATTTCATGGAAATGCCCATGATTTTAGCTTTTCAGGTATCCCAGAAGAAATTAGGCCCCATTCAATGAATTTGACCTCACCTTCTCAAAAAATCATGGAATAGAGACTTTGCGCAGAGCCACCGGTAGCCACCCAGTGGCTCTCACGGCATGCGCTGTGGAGCGGCTACGGCATATGGTGGCTCGTTTGGTGGCTCGTCGCCCGCGTTGCAGGTGGTGCTTCAAGTATCTACATGGTACAGTCGCAAACCCCGAAGCGAAACGGCACTAGGAAGCGAAACACTCGCCGAACACAAGGTTAACGCTTTCCCCCTGGGTCGAATCTTTGCATGTAGGTACCCCACTATCTGAGCACCCAAACCACAAAAGGAATTGTGTTGAAAGTCCTCTCGCCGCCGGCAATGGCCTTGTTTGTTTCAGCTTTGTTTATGCCGGCTGATGCACCAATGCGAAATATTATTTCTTCCTCTGGAATTGTGGCCGGTGACATACAGTAGTAATATAGACAGTCATTTTGAGGCGCATTGCATCGAAAGTACTGAACAAACTGGTCGATTTGCGCGAGAATGGCTCAATTTGTTGTGTTTTGTAGTGTTTCGCTATCACGTTATTTGGCGATATTTGACTCGCCCCACAAATTGCCCTCGTTCTCAACGAAAACATTGTTGATTCACTTAATTCTTGATTGTAAGCGGTAGCCAGGAGAATAAACTATAAGTCTATAACAAACGCCACCCGTTTCCGCTTCCTAGTCCACCCAAAATCAAGCGAAAATGCTAAACGTTTCGCTTCGGCACTGTAAGAAGGAAAGATCATGAATTTCAAAGAATTTTCATGACCCGAACATCATGAATTTCAAGACAAAATGTCAGTGTGTCGTCACCAACCATCATGAAAAATCTTGAAATTCATGACGATTATGGGCCTCTTCATGACGTTTGTTATGAGTTCCGGGATTCATGACGTTTTGTTAGGGTCCAGGTCATGAATTTCAGGAAATCTTTTATGGTCGTCTGGTGTTGTCTTGCAATTTTGTGAAAACATCATGAATGGGCCCATAATCGTCATGAATTTCACGATTTTTCATGGTATTTGGTAAGGACATACTGACGTTTTGTCTTGAAATTCATGATGCTCAGGTCATGAAAATTCTTTGAAATTCACGATCTTTCCTTCCCACAGTGCGGGGTTTGCGACTGTACCTCTGTGACTATACCTCAATGTAGTGAGGTGTCGTGGTTAGGTTACCAGTTTCCCGCTTCATTTGGTGCGTTTTTGGCCGGTTCTTGCAAAACCGACGGTTGGCGTGGAACCTTGGTGTGCTTCCTGGGGGTTTGGGAGCCTAGCGCTTCGAGGTCATCCAGGGGGATGAAAAAATGCCGAAGAAAATGAATTTCAAGTTGTTCTTCCAGCCACCGAATGAGCTCGAAAACGGACTTGTTGATTGCGAGGAAGCCCTCTGACAGCGTGTGATGCATCTTTGATGCCCGAGATCCGAGACCACGTGCAGCGTTGGGGGGATTAATAATCCTATAAGATAGAGAGCGTGGGATCCCCGCACCCTTATGTCAGCATCACACTGAGTCGGATAGTTTCCATGCGTACAACAGGGGCAAAGGTTTCGTCGAAGTCGATGCCAGGGACTTGAGAAAATCCTTTGGCGACAAGGCGGGGTGGTTCCTTCTCAGGCGCGCGTAACAATATTTTCTCTGCCGTGCGGTGTATAGCACCAGTGGGGTGCGTCCTCAAAAGGAAGGGACCCTAATTTTTCCCCAAATTTCGCTGTGGCGTATTCTATTTTTTTCTCGTTTGCCACTGGAGTCTGCGTGGCTTACTTACTATTAGCCACTTTGCACCACACATACAATACTAAGCATGCCAGATGACTATTTTCTGGAGATCTCAAGACTCATTCTGTGTGCATAACGCTGCTATGCACATGGAGTAAGATCAAATGGTCCCAAACAAATTATTCTGATAAGTTGTTATATCATATGCCAAGAGCGACCAAAAATGCCTTCCAAGTGCGCCTACACATGGGCGATTCCGTCCAGAATCGCGCCGAGCGCGACAATGTTGGAGAAGCTGGATGTCAAGTGGATGTCGGCCAAGAAGAAAGTCGGAATTTTGCCAATAACATACCAGCGTCTCGAGGCCCGGACTAAGGCGACCTCATACATACAAGAATAGTCGAGATTGGGCAAGAAACGAGCAAGAACGAGGCGATACAAGAAGACGTGTTTTCAGTGCTTTCTTTACATGTGATGCGACGTGGTGTCATTACATCTGCAAACGGCTGTAAAGGCCCGCGGGTGTCAACAAGGCCCGCAACCGTATATATATCTGACAGCCATGTCCTCAGGACACTTTGGGAGCTGGTCCTTCCAAAGCCTTCCATTCAGTAATGGCAGGAACATCCTTAGATAACGGTATATCGCCAACTACTGCTGCTTTGATTCTTCTTTGACAACGAAGCAGGTGTTTGGCAGCCAAATTCTTCGCGACGCGTCCACTTCCTCCAAGTATCTGTGGATGGATCTTCAAGACTCAGAAAGCCGTTAACGTCTCCTCCACCGCCGTATACCCCATTCCGCTCTCAATTTGACGCAACAATCATAGACCGGCGTGTGTTCCGAGAACAGGTATAATAATTTGATATTCTGAGCATACAGTCATTCTCATTTCTAATGTTCAAGTTATCCTCTATCGTGAGAAGGTTCTTATATACCTATCACATCATTTCTCGTGGTGTAATTAAGAGATCACTACCGGCGGATCGGACAAATTTGGGCTGATTTGAAGTGTTTATTTACAGCTGTTTGCATGGTTAATGACCTTACCCCTATTTTTGAAAAGAAAGAAGAAATTGAACACTCAACTTGTTTACTTCATTTCTCACTCATTTCACCACAAAATATGATGATTTGGGTATCGACAAGATCGCCTTAGTCCGGGCTTCCAGATGTGGGTCTTTTTACCTCGGAATTTTAAGTTTAATTTCCCCCACCTCCACTTTGCTCGTCGTCGCCGCCACCGTCCTGGACGCAATTTTGAGTGAAATTGCCTGGAAATAGGCGCGTTCGGAAGTCACATATACTGTAGTAGTTCGACCAGGTGTTCAGGTGACGGGTGACAGGGACCTGTGAACTGAACACTTTTGAGGGTGGTGACGGTGACGGCTGGATTTTCGGCCTCAAAATGGCGAAAAAATCGAAATTTTCTTCGGCCGGCAGCTGCCGACAGCTGCCGGATTGCCATATACGGTAATTTTGGTGTGATTGCCGTTCGTTCCAGTGAACACTTTGGGTGACAAGTGACACCCAGTGGACACTTGGTCAAAATACTACAGTAGCCGCTTCCCATTTACTTCTTTCGAGTGCGTGCTTTTAGCAACTTCAAGTTGATCTTGAACCTGTTGTGGTGTTCCTTCTTCTTTTCGGGTGCTCAGCGATACCCTCCCGTCGGTCTGGCTAAGCTTTCAACGTAAACAGAGACAGATACCGTTGCTTCACCATTGATTCGCTTCATTGGTTGTTGGGAAACATCTAGTGCTCGCTACAAGTCTCTGCCGGCCGGGCAAAGGTGGTGAGAGCGCGATGAGCGGCGGTGAACAAGTGAGTCGGAGTCAGCTAGAGTATATTAGAGAGGGGCTAGTCGACGTGGGGAACAAGTGACTAGTACCTAGAGTATATTAGAGACTACAAGTACTGTGAGTAGAAAGTAGAAAGTAAAGTAAAGGTATACGCACGCTAGTCGACGTGGGGAACAAGTGACTAGCGGGCAGCAAAGGTAACGAGCAGTATATAAGGCAGTGAAGGGGATGGTGATGGCGATGCGACGGTACGGGTGCAAAGGATGATGAAACGACGAAAAGAAATCGGAACGGAGTGGAAGCTCACGGATCAATCCTACAACACAATCATGTGTCACAAGTTCCAATTTCCCCTAGCATGAATTTCAAAACTAATCGTCATGAATTTCAAATTTCATGATGTTTTGTTATGAAGCACATCATGAATTTCAAGATGGCTTTCATGACGGCCCAAAAGCCATTTGTATGAGGACATGAATTCATGACAGAACATCATGAAATTCATCATGAAAAATCCAGCTGAATTTTGCTAAGTCCACATCCTTGATATACAAGTCTACAAGATGTATTGAGTGAATATTTATGTCACTGATATCCCTACTCTGTCGCTGTTTACTGAGTTTGAAAATTGCGGCAAGATTGCGACCCGAATCTCAAAACCAGACGTCCGTCCTAGACAGAATACACGATTAGCTCAGTGTCGTGTTAGTTAACAACAACAGCTCTTTTATGCACCTACTTAGACAGAATACACGATTAGCTAGGGAATACAATAATAGAAGCCTCACCTCAGTGTCGTGTTAGTTAACAACAACAGCTGAGGAAAAGCTTGGCGCGTGATGTGACGTGACATGTCACCGCTAGCGATGACGCAGTTGGATTCAGAGTTGCGGAGCCTGAAATCCACTTGCGTCATAGAGTCGGTGTGACCAAAAGTAACCGGAATTTGGCTTTTTAGAGGGGAATTTCGAAACTCAAACAGCTTTAAGTAATACAGGGCTCTTCTAAATTATTTATTCTACTACTTCGATGGTATGGGCATGACATGCAATGTTTTGTTTTGAGTTGGTGAATCAATCTTTAAAATTGAACCAATTTGGACATGTTTGCGTTCTCTGAAGGAGAGATGCCGTAATTTCTGACCTGTAAGTACCCCAAAAAGGTGCTTAGTATCCCAATAGTCTACAAATCCGATATCTAAGGTTGCCAGGTGTTTCCCGTTGTTCAGTGAGAGAGGCAACTCGGCACACTAATTTCCCGCCTCAAAGCATACATAAAAGAATGTGTAATAATAGGACAAAGAGATTATGCAACCTTTTGCCTGCTTCTTATGCAATCGTATATGTTCATACACTGCCAATTGGGCCAATTTGCCCAGCAGTCACCCACAAAATCTGGTTGAAAACACGCAATTTCCGATTCCGGTTACTTTTGGTCACACCGAGTAGTTGCCTAAAGATAGATTTCAGGTTTGGCTCGCTCGCTTCCCGTTGGTTTCGACACTCCCACTCGAGGTAAACCGACTTCCAATGCTTTTCCCGGGAAAGAGGCTTAGTAAGGATGTCGGCCACCATGTCGTGGGTAGACACATAGCGAATGACGGCCTCGCCTTTTGCCACGATATCGTCGCGAATGAAGTGGTATTTGCGCTTTATGTGTTTGGTGCGTGCTCGGAATTGTGGGTCTCGACAGAGGATAATATGTAGCTGCTTGATTATCACAGAAGAGTTCTGTGGGTCCGCGCTGCTCGTGGCCGACTTCTGCAAAGAAGGTGCGCAACCATGGCTAGGTGCTGCCCCGCGTTTGACAGTCCAATGTATTCTGACTCAGTTGAGGACAGGGCAACCATGCCTTGCCGTTTGCTGGACTAGCCCAATGCTCCTCGACCAGATATGAATGCGTATCCGGAGGTGGATCGAGAAGTTTCGTCGTCACCAGACCAGTCGGCGTCAGAGAACCCATGGAAGTCAAGATCCCCAGCGATGTCCGAGCCGTCGAAGCACAACTCAAGGTCACGAGTATACTTCATGTAGCGTAGGCCACGCTTTGCAGCTTCCCAGTGGCATGCTTTGGGGTTTGCACTGTACCGTCCAAGCACGCCAACAAGGTATGCCAAGTCAGGTCGTGTCCCCTGGACAGCATACTGAATTGAGCCAACCACAGTAGCATATGACACTGTCTCTCCGTTTATGGTCTGTTGGAGCATTGTGGTGTTGTTGACGGGGTCTTCAGCAGTGAGGCGAGGGGTCGAAGCCATTGGAGTTTTTGACGGGTTACAGTCTGCCATACCGCAACGCTTAAGGACAGCGTCAATGTACTTCGTTTGGGAAAGAGAGATAGTGCGTCGCTGTCGGTACAGTTTGATCTCAATCCCAAGGATGAACGAAGCAGCTCCAAGGTCCCGCATCTTGAATGTGGATGCGAGGAGAGCTTTTATCTTGTCCATGTATGGACGGGATGAGGCTGCAAGCAGTAGGTCGTCAACGTAGACCACCAGGTAACATATCTCCCCTTTCTTTCCCTTGAAGACGTACAGGCATGTCTCTGCGTCCAGCCGGTATGCACCAAGCTCCAGCAGTTTTGCGTCGAGAGAACGTTTGAGTCGCCAACAGAACCCCTCTGGAATATCCACTCCCTCCGGCGGTGAGACGTAGATGGCGTCCTCGAGGACACCGAGTGGATACGTCCATCTGGTCCAGCTCCAGGTCGTACTTGGCAGCCAGCAAGCAGACGATGCGGATGGACTCAAGGTTCGCAACGGGTGCAAAGGTCTCCTTGAGGTTTCCACCCTGCTGTCCAAAATCCCGGGCGACAATTTCTCAGCCAAGTTTCCCATCTCCTCAGCAAGTGCAGCCCTCCACTTTTCAGCGTCTGGTCCGCTGAATGCCTCAGTAAGTGTAGCGGGAGTAGGGATTTCACTCGGGCCACTATTGGCCACGCCAGCAAAGAAGGCATCGTCAATGTCAATGAGCTCGACTTCGGGTTCTTCCTCAATGATTTGTGGAAGGTCGGCGACTTGGAGGGGAGGGGATTCTGGCTCGGCCGGCTGAAGCAGCGGTTCGGGTTTCCGGAGCTGCTGAGGACCATTTGACTTCTGTAGGAGGTTTCGGTTTCGATCTGCTGGTTCTCTGACACGTTCTCCTCGTCGGAGCATGGGCTCGTCAGGCTTTGGCAGAGCTGGGACTGGTACCGGTGGCGCGACAACGGTGGGTAATGGACGTGGTGACGCAATGGGATTTTTCCTGCGGGCAATGTGCTCAGAGATGGAAGTAGGGTTTACAGGAATGCGAGAGGGTGTTTTGCGTTTACTGTGCTGATAGTCTCTGTGTCTGTCTCCCCCCCCCCTTGCCGAATGGAAAAAGTCTCTGGTGCTCCCGCTGGCTCGACATCGTCAATCACGCTCCCATTGTCTGAAGGCTCCCTCTCCTGTTCGGAACGGAACAAGAACTCCCACTGAGTTTGGGGTGCAGGGTCCTGAAGGATAGAGGTGTCTGTTTCACCCTGTCTCATCGAAGCGGACATGTCGGCTGTGGAAGATAGCCTTGGTCTCTACATCCAGGAGGCGATATGCCTTCTTCCCATCCCCCACATCACCATTACCATAGCCAAGCATGATGCACCGGCGGCCACGGTTGGAGAACTTCCCAACGCGCTTGTCCTTTGGTATCAAAGCGTATCCCGTGCAGCCAAACGGTCGGAACTGAATGGGATCCACCTTTCGCTCGCAGCCCCCCTTCCTCGCCCGAAGCCGCTTCCTCGCGCAAGTACCAGCGATCAGCCAGCGTCTCGAGCGACGAAGCTCGGGAGCATCGTCATCATAGGAAGGCGAGTTCGAAGAAGCGGCGGGGCCGGTCGATTACCTCCGAGAATATGGACGATCAAGTTGCTTTCCACTCCGGCTATACGTACTAGTTTTTACTTCGAAATACTTCTATGCTGCAACGAATATTCATGGGTTTTGATCACCATTTGTCTTGGCTGAGTGCGAAGTGGAAAGTCCGGCAACAAAGTTAAACAAAGACACAGCCCAAACGAAGCTTGCTCTTGACGCTCACCATCGATTGACTAATATGGCACCGACTGTGCGCGATCTTATCTTGATACTCCAGCTTCACCGACTGTGCGCGATCTTATCTTGATACTCCAGCTTTTTTTCCCCGCCGAACTCTCGATCGACAAAGCTTTCTATCTATTTGGTGTCATTATCTCACTCTACCCATTATTCCGTCTTCACATAAATCAACGGCGGCAACCACGCCAACCAGCTCGTACAGCGTGGACAACGGCCATTCTTGCCATCCTTACTGCGGCATTCAGATCAGACGACGAGGACAACTCCCCTTGGGCTACAGGGATTGACCGTACGGAGGAGTTTGCACAACACATCTGCAATGAACTCGATCCATTGTATTCTATGCTTGGGCTCAACGCCCACAATCTCACGGCGCCGACACCCAACTCCTTTTTCGCTGTACCACGTCGCATTCTCTGCTCGTCAAGAATTTCCTGTATCTTCTGTCCTGTAGCCGACCTGAACATCATACCAACTCTTCGACGGCGGGTTGATATTCAGACTGTCTGGCTTTTCGACGAGACCTTCTGCTGGGGACAAGCAGATCTTGTCATTGCGCACTGTGCTACATGCCGCGCAGATTATTTCCCCGATAGTATAACCTACAACGATGGAACTGGCCGACGTCGACAGCGATTGGAAATGTCTACAGATTTTCTCCGCATCTCTAAGCACGGGATCTGGGCGCATCGGAAGGTTGCAATATTACAAGAAAGTGCTGTTCATCGAATGCATGCCGGTTGGTCGAATCTGGCAGATCTAGTCAATGATTTCACGGGGAATCAGCGAAAGTTGACTTATCGTCAATCGCAACGATTGTTCGTTGAACACTTTTCCCGCCGCCTCTTGCTCTTTCACAGTCGAGAAAATTTCTCCTGTGACGCACATCCCAGCACTCGATCACTTGCGGAGGCAGTTCGGGCGGAAATTGGTGTCAATGGCGGGATCCTAGAATCTGCGATGACTCACGGTTGCACCAACTGTACCCACCTGAAGCGTTATCGATCCGATCTCGCCGCTGCAGGTGCAAACTTTGGGCAGGCTCAGGGTGTGGCGGGGCTGGAAAACGAAGAAATAGAGATGGTATACCATTCGAACTATCCATACGAAGAAAACTAAATCATAATTGAAGGATTCACCTCCCGCTGGCGAAGCCAATTTCATTCCCCCTCCGCAACAAGACTCACCACCGCCAGGCGAGCCACGAGGCTATGTTCGTTTGGCTGTAATGGATGGAAAAAACTTTCCTCATCAGGTAAAGTGATTCGACACCGGCCGACATTATTTAATTGACCTCCAAACAGAAATGTGCTCTTGATCAATGTGAGGAGCCACTCGTTAATTACAAGAACGGTCGATTCTGCGAGGGACATCTCAATTTGCAGAATGTGTGCGGTATCGTGCCGTGCGGACTTCCCGTCCGTAGCCCGGGTGCGCTCACATGTTCCACTGAATCCCATATTCAGTGGCATCGGGAATATAACTCTCGATTCGCTCGCCTTTCGTTTCCTGGTATCCGCCGTGTCATTCGTCGACAACAGGGGCACGCTAATACAGGAGGAAATCACGGTCCACCATGTCCTTTATGTCCAAAGACTCTGCGCAAAAATGGGCTGAGCGCATGTCCATCAAAAACCCTTTCCCCTTCCTCACCTGGGACGCCCTCACCAAGGAGTTCTGCTCACGCTTTGTCGAGGAGAACGAGCAGGACCACACCCTACACAAACTCGAGTCTAGGGCATACTATATGGGCTCCCGGGATGTCTTCAAGTACACTGATGACTTTGAAGACCTCTTCGACCTTGCTGGGTTTGCTGACGCGTTGGTCAAGGTCACCAAGTTCCGCTCTGGCCTTGACCCTGCCATCAATGCGGCCATCACCTCGTCCAGCGACCCCCCAGACCTCCGCGACTACATGGCTTGGCGGACCTGAGCGTACTGGCGGATCACACGTGCGGGCTCGTGCTGCTGGGCTTCTCCCGAAAGCCCCCTCAGCTCCAGCCGCTCGCCCACGTCCAGCAGGTGTCTTCCCTGTTGTCCCTGCACCTCCTCCTCGGGCCATGCCAGCTCCTGCTCTTCCGCAGACTGGGTGTTCTACACCCAGTTCCTGCCTTCTGAGGATATCCGTGCTGGAAGCACCGTCTCCCAGCGCCTGGCTGAGGCATACGCCAAAAACTCAGCCCCGGCGCGCTCGGACGTTCCCGAATGGGCCCGAGAGTTTGTTGATGTTTTCAACAAGGAGTCCTTTGACTCGCTGCCTGAACGCCGATCCTGGGACCATGCCATTGAGCTCGTGCCGGACTCTAAGCCCACGAACTGCAACTTGAAGGTCTACCCAATCTCGCCTCTCGAACAGAAGGAACTTGATGCCTTCTTCGAGGAGGGACTTGGCACTGGCCGGATTCGACCGTCAAAATCACCTATGGCCTCACCCGTCTTCAAGGACGGCGGACTTCGGTTCGTACGGGACTATCGAGCTCTAAACGCTATGACCGTGAAGAATCGCTACCCGCTCCCCTTGATCAATGACCTCATCAACCGACTCAGGGGAGCCCGGTACTTCACGAAGCTCGATGTCCGATGGGGCTTTAACAACGTTCGAATCCGTGAAGGCGACGAGTGGAAGGCAGCGTTCCAATTGGGGACTGTTTGAGCCGCTGGTCATGTACTTCGGTCTGACCAACTCCCCTGCAACCTTCCTGTAAAGTGCCCCTTACCTTACAAGACCGCGAAAGACGTCGAACAATTTGTAGGATTGTCGAAATGCGTATCGCAGTACAAAGTAGTAAGGTGGAAGTAAGAGGTAAGGTAAACTAGGGTAAATAAAGGTATTTAAAGGCGGATCAGCGCCTAATAATAATAAATGGTAATACTATGGAAGGAGGTAGGGTTGCACCCTTTACACTTCCAGACCATGATGAACGACATCTTCCAGGATCTTATCCTCTCTGGCGACGTCATGGTCTACCTCAACGATATTCTTATTGCCCACTCAGACATCCGTCGGCACCGAGAGATTGTTCGAGAGGTCCTGCGGAGGCTTCGCGCAAACAAACTATACCTTCGAGCCGAGAAGTGTGAGTTTGAGCGGACCTCCATTGAGTACCTCGGCGTGATTATCTCCCACAACCACGTCGAGATGGACCCTGTAAAGGTTGCAGGAGTGGCAGCTTGGCCAGCGCCTGAGAATAAGAAGGATGTGCAGCAGTTCTATGGCTTCACAAACTTCTACCGCCGGTTTATTGCGGGCTTCTCAGTCTGTCGGAAAAATTGAAAAAGCCTGGTAAGGCCTTGGAGCACCTAACGGCCTTATAAGGCCTAATAAGGTTCGAGGGGTGACCTTATAAGGCGTGATAAGGTCTGGTTAGGTCTTCCCAGGCTAACTTCCCGGAGGTTACAAAACTGAGTTGGGGTTGTTAGAGACATGGTAGGTGTGGTTTTATTGCATCTTTTTCGGCGGAAAATTCAGAGTTGTATTGTTTTTGATAATTTGTGCTGTGATTGTATGCCAAGATGGCTGATTTGAATTTCAAAAAGTATGTAGGGGAGCATATACTCATGTGTAGTAAATCACCAGTCAATGTCCTATACTTGAAAAGAGGGCCAGGCCATCAGTCGCGTGACTTTTGACAGAAAATCACGGGGTCAATGTCAAGATGTTGAGATCGTACTAGACGTCGCGAGCGGAGCGAGCGCAGCGGGGTTTGGGGCGGCCAGCCCCAACAAGCTGTGTGACCGAACGGAGGGAGGCCGGCGAGCGCAGCGAGTCGGCCGTGCCGGAGGCAGGGAGCTAAAGCTTGTACGAGCAATATCTTGAGTTGTTGTGTTATGGGGAAATTGTACAGGTATCCGAGAGCTACGCCATATATGAACAAAATTTGTCTATCTATAAAGCTCTTAGCATAGCAGTATTGTACATTGCCATTGTTTTATTCGCACTGCAGAGGTCGAGTGTTCGATTCTCGCACGCACCAGTAATTTAATCGTTAGAGTCAGTATTCTAGTACAATAGAAATAGATAGTACTTCTAGTGTTAGAAAGTCAAGACAACGTGCAAGCAGACACCTTACAAAGAAGGTAACGTGGTAATACTTTTGCTTAAACGCCGCCGAACATGCCTTGTAAGGCCTTACAAGCCTCATTAGGTCCTATAAGGTCCATTATGTGTTATAAGGCCCTATATGTAGTATTTGGTACGTATTTAAACCTTGTAACCCTACTTTTCCCCAACGGCCTTATTAGACCTTACAAGGCCTGCCCAGGCCCAACAACCCTTTTTTGATTTTTCCGACAGACTGTCCCATGTCCTTATTTGGAATGAGCCTTAACGACGAAGGGTATGTTGGTGAAGCGTCCGTGAGAGTGATGGTGAGATTGATCTTGTGATCCGTGTAATGGCAGCTCTTACCCTCTGAGGTGGCGTGCACTCTATCGATGCGCGCCTGCGATGTCGGACAGTCCCGACAACTCTAACCAACATTCTGAAAGTCAGCTGTCGACATCTGGTACGCAGTTGATTTCACCTCTCACTCCAGTACCTGTACATTTGCACCCAAACCAATACATTTTTCTTTTACTTTCACGGATGCGTCGATTTCCTCCATGTATCGGGAGAGGGGAATAAAACATTGGGTGGGGTACAAGGGAAGGCAAGGTAGGAGAGGAGCGCGTCGGCGGCGTCGGAACGAGCACCACTCAATCAAAACCCGTATATTGTTTCCAAAACGGCTGTAACTGACTCCCTCCCCAGTTTCTGTATTGGCCGTTTCTTGGCCGTTTTCGACGTATAAAAAGAAGTTTGAGCTTGAAGAGAGCTCAGGAAAACCTTCCACATAAAAATTTGGTCCATTCTCCCCTAAAGTTTTGCCCTTCGGGTGGAAAGATGAACCCTGGGACACTAGATTCCCATATCCGGTATCAGCTCTGAGCCAGCTCCGGTCAACTCGAGCTGACAGCGAGCTGATGGGCAACCAACTCGAGTTCAGCTCCAACTCAGCTCCCGGCAACACTATACCCCCCACTTGTAAGGCCCAGACCTTCTTTAGGTCCTTGAGAACGATTGTCTTCTCATCGCCCGGGAAAGCAAGAGGTGGCAGATCTCTGGATCGGACACACAGGGACACACCCATCAACATAGAGACTAGAGCTGCCTTGCCTTCTCAGCGTCGCGGGCGCCGCGTTCCGCTTCGCAGCCGCTTCGCGTCTCGCCTTCTCATCCGCGTCTGCACAGGGAGGTACGGGACCACATTCTGGACAACCCGGACCAGCTCGAATTGACCCCGAAGCAATTTCCGCGGTCGTTGCGTTGATGCAAAAGCTTCCAAACCTCAAGGTACTGGTTATTGTGCCATTCGGATTCTTTTCAAGGGTTTCGTGGCTAAAATCTTGGTCCCAAGGTCTAGATGGCAGCAGTTGCAAGGACGTGATGACGTTGTGATGACGCGAACTGTACAAGGACCTCCGACAACCACCTATGATGCCTGCCCGCGAAATTTTCGATTCGGATAAAACATGCCCGGAAATTGCGCGCACCCTGCCCGGATTCGGATAAGAAATCAACCATCGACGACGCCTCCCCTGCCCCACAATTCGGATAAATCCTGGAGGCTGGGAGCCAAGCCTGGTTCAGATTCGGATAGAAAGCACCGGGGACTCCTCGGACACAAGTTCCACCACTGATTACCACCGAATTGAGGCAACTTCGAGGTCAATTAAGGACAATCTGATGAATTTTGCACCGAAGACGCATTTTCTACCTATTTCGGGGAACTTTCGGAAATCAGGGACCGGCAAGCGCACCTCAGCAAAGAACAGCACTCAAACTACATAACAAGCTTTCGCATTACTCAAAAGAGGTAGAGGGGCCACCTAGACGCGTGAAGAGATAAATTGCGAATTTTTGCGATTTTAGCTGATTTTTTGATGGCTGGTTCAGCGTCCGGATAAAACATCGACCTCTTGGAAGGCCTGGTTCGGATTCGGATGAGATCCTCCCCATCTGGGGTCCGGATAAGATGTCCCAAATCCCAGATTTTTCGGGGCAGGCATCATAAGTAGGTGATTGTCAGAGGTCCTACTGTACATATGTACTTTGAATGGCATCAGATCAGCCTGTCAGTGCCAGCGATCATAGAGGAAAGGCTATGGGGAATCCCAGGAACCAATCCTTGTGGGCTTCTTGCTGTTTGTCAACGCCAATCTTGTCCACCATATCTTCGCTGACAGGTGGCATGTAGAAGTTCAAGCAATTTGGAGCCAAATGATTTCCCTAACTTGGCCCAAACAATGATTTCGAATTACCCAACGGACTATGCTGAGACCGGTCTTAGCCTTTGGGCCGGAATTTTGACTTTTGTGTATCGCAAACTCGGCTCTACAGGTAAGTACTCACTCCCAAGACCATCGACGGGTTACAAGCCCACCGACTCCTATCTTCTCCACAAAGCCAAGTCTCCGCCACTCATATGCACTTCTCTAATGTCGGCGCAATTCCCCTTGGGCACCCTGCCGTTCGTGCGATAGATTCAGATCTGAAGCAGGAGCGCATGAGTGGTATTGTGGTTGGATGGAAGCATTGCCAGGGAAAGGTGAAGACGAAGGTGCGCGACTTGTCGAGATCCCTATAATCCAGCCTTGTGCTTAAGTAACATCGCCAACGGCCACCAGCCTTCCGCCAATCCGACCACCCGGACCACTCCAGCTGTCACCGCTCACGGCACCGATAGCGACCGCCCGATGACTTCCGCTCAGTGTCCACCGTCCTCGATAATGTCCTCCCGTCCACTTCCCGCTACGTTTCCTAGACACTGTCGAAGCTAGATCATTTTCAGGGCTCCGAGTCTCATCCTGCCTGAAGCCGCTACTGAATGGTCCTCGGCGCCGTTGAAATCGTCATCGGCGAACTCAGCAAGGGTCCCGCCGGCGCAAACGTTAGTGAGGATCTTGACAATCTCTCGCCTGGAAGTTCATCACTATCGACTGCGTTAACGCGAAGGTATTCAAGATTGTTGCGGGCCATTGTGAAATGGAGTCGACTGGGGACACATCATGGCAGCGGGTGCAGCCTAACTCTGAGCCTCCCTATATCTTGACCGGGTATGGCGTCTATATGCGCTTGCGTGGCTAAAGGTCAAGAGCACGGAACTCCACTCAGGCCTTGAAGCTTGAAGGGAACCTTTCGAAAGCGGGTCACACCAAGTTGCCCGATTTCGTGCACAGTATGTACTTCTTGACGCCGTTGGCAGACAGTGGGGAAAGATTACTGAGAATCCCTGGTGGAATCATCACCGCGTTCGAAGTGCCGTGCCCAAGTTACATATTGCATCCATACTCACATGCTAGCCTTATGATTATCATATAAACTAATACGAGTGCATATTCACTGGAAGTACTCAAGCCCCCTTTCTTCTGGCCAGAGATTGTTGTGATCGAATGTGAGCCACGCCTCTGTCTCCAGTTATGCGGCTTATGATGTAGTTTTTCAATGTCTAATCAGAGTCCCGATGTAAGGAAATATCACGAAAGAATGTGCGAGGAGACGCAAAGGCAATGGATGGCTACACTGCAGAGAGCAGAGAAAAACTTGGGACAAGAATATGAGTATCGGGGCTCTAAGGCCGTTCCAAGGCTCAGGACAATTAGTTCCTACTTTGACAAAACAGGTACCCCCCCCCCCCCCCCCCCCCCCATTTTATCCTTTTTCAGCTCCCTACATCAGCGTTGCAAGAAGGGTGCAGCAGGCAAAGCCAGAGAATGCTGTATAATACTGGTTGTCCGGAGATCCGGCCGAGAGAGACCGAATTGACTTTCTCCATATTCCAAACGATCCACGTTCATTTTTAGAGTGTTTTCAAATTGCTCCATTTAACATGTTTGTAGTCGAGTTGCTGTCGAGAGAAAAACAGGTGACTGCCCTCCCGCTCAGCACTAGAGTGTAATGTAGATCTCGCGAAAAAATGTTTCGGACTTTGCTAATAATTTCATGGACACCCTCCAAGTTTGATTCGGGAAGTCCCCTCATGTGCGGATCCTTGCGGATCCTTATCGGAAGCACATTCGGCTGGATTATTTTCCAGACCCCCAGTTCCACAATCTAGAAAAGTCTAAAAACCCGTTTCATTTAGGGAAGGTTGAGGGAAGGTGATCGCCTCGCGGTTCTAAGTTTAGTCTCGGACGTTTATCCGTCGGCGTGAGGGCAGGATTAGATATCGGAGCTACTTCCTAATCTTATTCTCGTACGCACGACCTTCATGCCTTACTCCGCGGCCCAGACCAAGCCCAGACCCTCATTCCGAATTAGGATGTCATTACAGTCGAAAATCCTTCAAATATGTATGGGTTAAAGCAGATTATGGGTTAGGAGAGCTATGGGTTATGACAGCTTCGACTGTAGTGTCGTGCCTTGTCGTGCGTACAGTGGCGGCGGGATCTGATGCCGCCCCAAAAAAATGATGGGGCCCAAATCGACTCCACTAGTGCTTCCGCAAGGCGAGGTCAAGGCACCTCAAGGTGATGGGCCATCAACCTCGGCGCACCTTGAGGTGACATCACCTTGCCTCAAGGTGGCGCCGAGGTCGCATCCGGAAATGGAAATACGGTGTCCCACGGGTTGATTTTCCTTCGTCTTGCCTCGTATTCGGTCGTTGGTGCTCCAGGATAAGCAGAAAAATGTAGAGACAAGTAAAATAGTGTATTGAACCTGAATATAAGCTAAAATTCAGGGGTGGTAAGTAAAAAAGCAAGATATGAGTGATTAGTCGGTGATTACAGCTGAAATAAAGTACAAGTCGGTTAAAGACAATTACTGTGACGAAGTATATGAGGAATTAACAAGCTCTTCAAGCTCATCTGTTCTACCCTGGGCCAATAAGGTATCAATGATTTGTGGGTCCACGTCGAGAACCGAGAGTTCCGCCTCGGTTGCGACCAAACCGTCCGTAAAGGTGAGACGATCTTGTCGATAAATGAATTTTAGGATCTGCAGCATCTCAAACATCCGAGGAAAAAGATTGTTCCGTCGCAGAGTGTCAGTCTCCTTGCTCGATGAGAAAACCCGCTCGCACGGGACAGCAGATGCTTGAACAGGCAAGACATCAAGCGCGACACAAAAGAGGTATTTGAATTTGAATTGTCGCCGCTAAAACAATTTTTAACCAGCTGGAATGAACATGAAGGATTTGATCTTACCTCCCAATACGCAACAAGGTCGAAGTTCTCGATCTCAGGATTATTTTCATCGAGGAGTCCTTCTGCTTCATAAGCTGAAAGCTCCTCATCCACAAGGCGCTCATCCTCGAGCACTGCTCGACGCTCCGCTTCAGCCCTGTCCTCCGCTGTCTGGGCCTCAGCAGGAGGCGAGGGGCTCGGGGCATCGATGTCGGGGTTTGAAAGGGATTTCGACAGCGCATTGAACCGCGCAAACCCCGATGACAGCGCCCGCGCGCCGTGTGAAGACGAAGGCGCAGACACCGCTCGCCGACCCACACCTGTCGGAATTTGTACAGCAGCAAGGCTGGACTCACGAGTCCGTGCCTCCCTGCGATACTCGAGCATCTGTAAAGTGTGAATTGATAGCTCTTGACACAGACAACGATCGAGCTTACCGAGCCGCGAATTGCCTTCCTCGCATTATCAGCATCAACAGCGGACCAGTTCTCCCGGATCCATTTGAGTTTAATGGCCGGGTTCAAGACTACAGCACAATCAACTTAGCACAAATCACTGACAGAAGTAAAATTTACTCACTCATCGCGGTGGCGTAGATCTTCGTACGACGAGACATGTTAAGATATTCATCAAGCTTGTCGACGATAGCTTTGATGCTGAAGCTCAGCTTGTCGAGCTCGACCGCAAGATTCTTCAGCATCACGATGAGTTGTTCGTACATGGGAAGAACGAACGAAAGGGTTGGGGTTTGTTCCCCGGACACGATCTCCTGGATGGTATGTGGAATGAGGAGGATCCTTCGAATGTCGGAAAGAACTTCGAAGGCCTCCTTGCTGAGTGCATAATACCGGATGTCGCTTTGCTTCGGGTCGGCCAAGAACTTATCAACAGCCTGGTAAACGAGGTAAGAAGAGGTTTTGATGAGAATAGACGATCAACGAGAATACAAACCAGATACTGCTCAATCAGACGATCTATCATCAAAAACGTCGCCGACCAACGCGTCTCAACATCTTTCAACAAGCTGACAACCCGAAGTTGCCGAGCTGGCTTCCCTGCCGCCGCGAAACCACCCGCCTCGTTTCCCTCGATGATAGTCTTCTCAAAGTTTTCGCGGCGCTGGCCCGAAGCTCGGCATTGAGTAACGAGTGTGCGTGCGGACGCGACGGGGTCAGAGTTGATAGCGGTCCAATATGCGAGATTTTCGTAAAGTGATTCAGCTATGATGTCGCCATTGTGGTCGAGAACGACGTCGGGTGCGTATGTGGGGAACTCGGTGATTTCAGACAATCCGGCCTTGACTGCAATGTTAACGACGTGAGGAAAGCAACTAGTATGCAAACTCAATGAGTAGGAACACGAGAGATGAGAGAAAAAAAGACGCACCGTATGCGATTGCCTTCATCGTCGAATGGAATACCGATGGCGTTGAACTCATCACCAATCTGGTCCATGGCGGTATTGTTATTCGACGCATTGTCGCAGGTGACCATTCCCATCTGCTCAAGTGTTAGATAATGAGACGAATTTCAAGATCAAACCGACCTTATGCAAACAACCAATTTCTTTGACAACTTGCACGAAGATTTTGCCGATATTCACGCCCGTATGACTGCCTTGTATGTGACGAAATGCTACAAGTCTCGTCTTGAGCACCAAGTGACCCGCGTCATCGCGTACAAGGTAATGGGCGGTCACCGCCATGTGTGAGGCTAAACTGTGTTGACTCCAGATATCCGTTGTGAATGAGACACGTCCAACGGCGCTCTGCAATACATGCATTAGAATATAAGATATCCGCCGAGACAAAAGAAGCTCACCATAATCTCCTTGATCATCTTGTCATATTCAATCTGAAATCGTGCGGTTATGAGTTCGGCCATCTTCGTACGATGCGGAATGTCGTGGTCGTCCAAATCAGCACCAACGAATAAGAGCAGATCCCGAAGCTCGGGGCAATCGACTACATCAATAGACTTGACGCCATGATAAGTGAAGATAAAAGAACGAACGAATAAACACACCTGATCATCAACGGCAATCCACCTCACGAGCCGCTCGTAAAAACCCGGCAGCGAGAACTCCTCGCGTTCGCCGGGGGCGCTAACGGATTCCGCGCCGAATTTCTCCCATCCTTTGAGATGCTTGTGGAACACAATCTCGCGCCAAACCTTGAAATGCGCTGCTTTGAGGTGATCCCGAATAACAGAGGTTTGCCCGTCGCCATTTTTCCAAACTTTCCACTTGTCGATTCTGCGAACACAGTCAGATGATCACCACAGCAAGAAGAAAATTACTTACTTGCAAAAACGGCACGAAATGTGCGAAAATTCCTTCTTGTCCGGCTGTCTAGTTGACCAATCGACGTTCTCCGGAGGCGAGGTAGGCGCCACATCTGAGTGTTCACCCCTCACAAAGAACCAGACGTCCGTAGCAAGATGGGTGGAGGCTGCAGGCTTGTCTAGAATTGAGTCGAAGTCGACGCCGGGAATATTCACAGAGGCCGGATGGAAAACGGATTCGTACGCAGCCGCAGCTGCGTCAGCGCTAGCAGACGATGGACCAACCCCGAAGATAGACGGCGCATTCAACGCAGGGCCGGGATCGACGCGTCGGCGGGAGCGAGATGGTCCAGAAGTGTTGGCAGGGGCTTTGCGCTTCCGGCGGCGAGGCTGCGGAGCGGCGGTGGCGGCGGCGGCGGCGGCGGCGGTGTTTGTGATGTTCCCAAGAGGTTGTCCGAGCTGAGGAGGAGTATTGGCAGGTGTCGCAATGTCGAACGAGGCGGGGAAACTGTTTTGAAAGCTCAAGTTCGGTGTAGCGCCTGATGGAGCAGCGAAAGGCGGATTCGGGCCAAAATTAGGCAGCATTTGGGCTGGAGGAAAAGCAAAGGGGGGCCATTGGCCCTGAACATGAGGGGAAGGGTAGGGTTGATAGTAGTAGTTGTTGTTGTTGCTATTCCGAAGCGGTGTCCGGAGAGAACAAGTGCAAGCTTGCGGATTGCCGCACTGACAAGCCGGGGACGACATGGTAAAGTTGGGGGGGATAAGGTATGTATTGGTGGGGTATTTATACAATTCTGCGAGGCTAATGGACCGACTTTGGGCATACCTGAGCGTCATTACCCTCAGCCCAACTCCAACCTCCTCCTTCGCCATTCCACGTGTTTCAGAGATTTGCGCGGCGCGTAAGTGGCGCGTGGAGTAGGGACGTCATCGACAAGCGAGAATTGGAGGATTTGGTGGACGGGACGGCGAGAACGATGAGCAGGAAGAGGGAGAGAGCAACGCGCGACGCGTCTGTAACGCTGCTAGTCACGCCGTGAGCTCGTAGAAGCACCGGCAGTAGAACGGCTCCGGCCTTGAGGTGTGTCGAGGTGATGGGACCTTGACTGCCAGATAAGGGAAGCACATCTCCCGCAACCTACCAGTGATCATGTAACCTTTATTTTCTGTACGAGACGAGCTGACGAGCTGAGAATTGAGCGCCCCTAGTGCTGCCGCAAGGTGGAGGGCCTCGGAGGCGAGATGACCTCACCTTGATGTTGACTTGACTTGACTTGACTTGACAGCTATCTACAAAACACTGGAGCGCTCCGAAAAAAAGTTCACACAACGGTTTTGACAACTCCTGCCTAATTCGGCCAGCCCGCTCCACTCTCTCCAACGACACTCGCCCTTTCGTCACTGCTCCTGGAACGTCTCTCTCGCCTACCATGCCCTACAATACCTTCCGCTACATCCCTCCTGCACACAAGCGGCTCATGATTACCATGGCCGCCAACGGGATGTCCAATCAAGAAATTGCATAGGCTGCAACTGACGCGCCAGCCGTCGACGCAATGGATCCGGCAGTGCCTACCTCATATGGTAATTGACGTCATCGCATCAATGGGAACTTTTTTTCGGAGCGCTCCAGTGTTTTGTAGATAGCTGTCAAGTCAAGTCAAGTCAAGTCAACATCAAGGTGAGGTCATCTCGCCTCCGAGGCCCTCCACCTTGCGGCAGCACTAGGGGCGCTCAATTCTCAGCTCGTCAGCTCGTCTCATCCAGAAAATAATTAATTCCCTGATGAGCTGATGAGACGGTGATCCCACTCCGCCTCTCGCTCCACTCCTCGTCATATTTTGATCAATCCATCAGCAAATTAATTATTTTCTGTACGAGACGAGCTGACGAGCTGAGAATTGAGCGCCCCTACTAGACTCCACTTGCAAAAGTTCCAGAAATGGGCTGTTCTATTTTAGGGGTGGCATCAGATTGCGCACGTGTTTGACGTGGGGCAAGATATTTATGTTTGGTTGGTCGTTGTCTACAAAAGCGACGGTTCGAGACATTCGGGTCAGGTTTTGGTGCTCGGAGCCGTTCGAGGTAGAGAGCAACCAACGGTTGCCCCACGTGTTTTAGCCTTTTCGAAAAGATATAGTCCGTTCGTCGTATGCTAAGAAGAAAATAGAAAATCTGGCTCAACAGATCTGAGGAGAGTCCCATCTACGATGTCCCTAAACTTGGACTTGAGAGAAAGCTGTAAAATTGAAAGACTAGTTCTTGAATGATGCAAAAACGATGAATTTGATGGGATTTTGAGGTCTGCCATCAATTCGGGAACTAGTCCGTCTTGCATGCATAGTAAGTATTTGATTTCGGTACCTAATATGTACACTGACTCGGAAAAATATGGGATCACCGGCTTTTCAAATCTTGAGGCTTGACTGTGTAGGGAGTGAGCAGTCTTCGGAGACGTTATATAGCATATTGAGTACCTACCCTTATCTTATACTTTAAAACACAACGGGCACAGCATTGCGCCCAGAAAGGGAAAATCACCCCGTGACTTTTCTGTCAAAGCCTGAGAATCCCCGCGGCGACGCGCCCCAAACGCGCCCCGGCGAGTGCAGCGAGCGGCAGTGCGGCGCCGTCGGCCTGGAAAGCAGCAAGGTGAGTGCAGGACTCTTGCGTGGCGAAGGCACGGGTCCCATAGCTCGTCCAGGAAAAAAAAAATCAAGGCTCAGGCTGTACGCGTCACGATGAGAGGGTGTGATTATCGCGCACACGTGATCCGATACTTTTTCCGCATTTGGCAAGCCCCACACTTTTCAATCCGAACCACCACAACAACTCGCTCAACTCTAACTACTCGTTGAGTCGAAGCTGTCATAACCCATAGCCCTCGGGAGAGCCAAAAAGCTATGGGATATGAAATTTATGGGTTAGCCCAGCCAAAAACCGGTCAAAAACCCCCAAAAATGTATGGGTTAAGGGAGATTATGGGTTAAGGGAGCTATGGGTTATGACAGCTTCGACTGCACTCGTAACTCATCCTCACCATCATGTCTGACACCACCGCCTCAAAAAAGGCTGCGATAGTGGCCCTCAAGGAGGCAGGGTTCTCGAACAGGGCTGTAGCTGAAAAAGAGAATGTTGCGCCCTCTACCGTCTCCCTAATCAACAACCGGTACGGTCCAACTCACCATTTCGACGCAAAAACATCCAGGCCTGGTCGCCCACGTAAAATGGATGACAGGGACACCCGTACCGCCCTCCGAATGCTCTCATCGGGCCAAGCCAAGAATGTCACAGACTTGCAACGGAGGTTTTTTCCGCATTTGCATGTCGATACGATCAAGGCAAGGCTCCGGGAGCACGGATTAGGTGCCTATGTACGTCAATCCAAGCCTCTGTTGAAGCCATCACACAAGAAAAAGCGAATGGACTGGGCGGAGCACCATTGTTATTGGACAGGGGAGGACTGGCGAGCCGTGATATTTTCAGACGAGTCCAAGTTTAGGCTCGTTTCACCCTCTCTTGTATGGGGGACGTGAAATCTGAAGATAGTCGTTCAGATCACTCAATACAAGAGAGGCTGGAGTTAAGCTGTAGAGGGGAGTACGAGTCGCCTCGGAGTTTGAAATTTTGTAACCGTTGACACCGCCAAGTCATCAGTACTGCATCAGTCCCATCAATTATAGTGAGAAAGAGGCCAGAAAGAAAAGCATAGTTCACCCAAATTCTGTCTCCTAAAATCCACAAAAAAATTTGGAGAGCCTCTCAAGACTAGAAATTTACATATACCGGGGTAATAACCGGAATTGGTGCTTGTTGTAGGGCAGCATAAGGGTGCATCAAAGATTTCAAACTCCGAGGCGACTCGTACTCGCCTCTACAGCTTAACTCTAGACTAGTCCAAGTTCAATATTTTTGGCTCGGATGGGCGGCAGTGGTGTTGGATGGAGCGAGGGAAAGCAAACGACCCCAGATATACCACTCAAGCATGGGGGCGGGAGCGTTATGGTCTGGGGCTGTGTCACCCGACATGGGGTGGGACAACTTCACCGCATCGAGGGTATCATGGATCGCTTCGTTTACGTCGACATTCTCTCCCAGTTCCTCCTGCGCACCCTCGATAAGCACGATTTGGATCGTTCCACCGTCTATTTTCAGCAGGATGGCGACCCAAAGCACCGATCAAAGCACGCCAACGGCTGGTTTGATCTAGAAGGCTTCGAGACTCACCGGATATGAGCATCATAGAGAACCTTTGGGATCACCTGGAGCGCATGGTACGCGCTAGGGACCCCCTTCCGAAGAACAAGGACGACCTTTGGCTCGCTTTGAAGGAGGAGTTGACCAGGCTTTCATCGACACGTTATATGATAGTATGCCCAATCGCGTGCGGGAATTATTGAAGGCGAAGGGCGGGAACACTCACTATTAACACTCCGTAGGCTTGGTTTGTCCCATTTCCTCTTCAGAGTATTATTCTGACTTTGTTTTCCCAAATCGGCAAAATGCAGGTTAATGATTGTCATCGATAAATCGTTTGTACATCGCCGAGTTCTTCACGCAGAAACTAGATCTTATATATGTATTAACTACACCTTATGGACATGCTCATGAACCTCAAAGACCTTGTCCAAAGCTCTGCTGTCTCGCGCGAAACGGCCAACTTTCTCACGGATGACGTGATCCCATATTTTTTCCGAGTCAGTGTACCTCTGGGACTATACCTAGTCTCACCAAGTCAGACTCTACAAGATTTATGATAGTCGATAAATCTATTATATAGAGTCTGAACTTGATGGCGCCTGCCATCCAAGACCTCGGATTCTGTGACACACGTGCCAGTTCACACGGTCGGATAAGGAAATGACACGTCGTTCGGAAAACTTGGCGGTCCAACTTGAGCCTTGACTTGAGCCCAATATGGAGCTTGTTGGCTGTATGGAGGGCTTAAAACCCCACATTTACATTTGCCGGGGTTATATTTACCATTGGGAAGCATCTGGGACTTTTGGACGGGGCCGTAATCCCGAAGATAATATACTCATTCCATGAACATAATATTACTTGATGAATATGGTCCCAAGACGTGAATTAGCATGTATGTGTATTTATGGGCTGGGCAGTCTTCCGATACTTCCCCAGGCTTGCGAAGCCCTTCACAGTGGTGGTCGCTGCGTACCACAGCACCGACGCGCATACGTGTCATTCCCCATTGGGGCGTGGGGAAATGCACATGATGTTACAACTGTGACAAAACCGAGGTCCGGGTCGACCCCCGCCAACAATTTCAGACTAGGACTATACCTCAATGTAGTGAGGTGTCGTGGTTAGGTTACCAGTTTCCCGCTTTATTTGGTGCATTTTTGGCCGGTTCTTGCAAACAGCGCATGCCGTGAGAGCCACCGGGTGGCTCCCGGTGGCTCTGCGCAAAGTCTCTAATATACATACTCGTATTTATGTCCAGCCTTAGCCGCTCGTATTCAAGGCAAAGACGAAGGGCAAGGGAGGGAAAACCAAGCGATGACACCGACCACCCTCCAATTTATCTCATCAACCACCATCAAGCCCCGAAAAACTTCAAAGAGCGCAACACCCGCCGTGCAAAGGATCAGCGGCGGTGTCAAAAGCACCTCCAAAGTCTGCCCTGACTGTGCACGTTATTCAGTTTTTTGGTTCGTACGAAGAAGTGCATCGATTGTTCCAGGCGCTCCTCGAAGGGGGCTTTCGAGGTCGGTGCAAACGAAAATCCTACTACACCCCTATTTAAATGTTTTCAGTTGGTCTCAAGTGATATGTACGCAGACCATGAAGTGGCCGGGGTATTGACTTCCCTTTTTGGGCCCGAAGGGGTGAATGCATTCGAAGGGCTTACTGGTTCTTCTCGGCACATCCGATGGGTGCTTATTTGCGAGATGTCTTACTACCTCTGTCACTCCGCGTCCATGGACATCCAGACCTTGTTTCTTGATACTACCTCCCGAATCACCAACCGAAACGACTCATTTGCTCGACAGCTTGCTGCGAGCTTGGAGACCCGTTATAGAGTGCAATTTGGAGCTGACATCAAAGCAGGAGACGGTATGTATGTTTATTCCATCTGTTATGAGCATTTCATATTTATAATCTTTCAGTTGAAGGTTGGATATCCTTTTTAAAGACGCCCCTCGTAGTCTATTCAGCGTAGTGAACGATTACGTAGTTCCTCTTCATTTGTGAATAAGCAGTACTGTACCATTTCAACCACCGAATTCACCAACATTTATCAACGGTGGTCTAAATTAAGTACTCGGCTCGTCACATTCAACAAAACCTACTTCAGCCGCGGGTGTGTCATTTATATTGAACAAGATTTTTTTTTTTTTTTTTTGGTCGACACGGAAAAATGTACGTGAATATGTGCTCGTTCCTGGAGCATTTATGATTGTAATTCCCTCACATCAGGGAAAAACATACTCGACATTGATGCTCCAAATTCACCTGACGAACGTCGTGAGTTATGGGACTACATACCTGTAAACTTAGAATCTGTGGTGGAATGACTGCCACCCTCCCCTCCCAACCGAAGGTGCGGGGGATCGGATTTTGTTGAAGATGTGCTTGATCGTGCGCATCTTCTGGTTTGTTCTCAGTGGGCGCTATATCTTTGTCCTCAAGACTATCACTAAATCATCGAGGACTCAGGGTATCAGACTGGCATCCAGAATTTGGGGAGACATGCAGAGAAGGGGTTGACAGGCGAATGGGAGCAGAAAATCATGGAAGAGATTAGAAAAGAACTGCCGATCACTTACAGCAATCCATACCGCGATGGATTGAAACCGGGCAGAGTTGACGAAGATAACTAGTTGTAGTCACGTCATTCGATCTGACGAGGTTATACTTTACGAGTATCAACGTTATAAGGTCCAAAAAAGACTTATAAACAGTGATCAAGCTTGACGGCCTGATAATGCTTGATAGGTCTTGATCAAGGTTGGGCGGGGAAAATGGTCAAAATGTAACAACTCTGTTGTGCTTTCTATTAGAGTACTTCGCTTTCTATTAGAGTACTTCAAAGTGTTTGATACTATACGACTTCTATTTACAGCTGTTCCGGAATACCTTGGCATGTTCACATTTTTATTGCACACTATTTATGGAGATTTGGGCCGAATGCCACTGTTCCCGACGCTTTCTGCCATCTCTTCTCATTTTCCGAGGACTTCTCCCCGTTTCATAGCCGGTCCGTAGCCGCTGAGCTGCCGCTGCCAGGCGTCGCTAGCCGAGGTGATCCTTTCCTTTAAAGGTGCATCATATCAGTCCATCAAATGTGCAAGTTTCGTGCAAAAAAATGTGAACATGCCAAAGTATTCCGGAACAGCTGTAAGTTAGAGTTTATATAAGTATTTCGCATCGCGCGGTTCTAGTGCTGGGTCGGAAATGATTTTGGCTGTGTATGTATTGAATGAGCGCAGGAGGCCCAATGTATGCAATGTATGGCTTGTAAAAATACATTAAATACACGCCGGGCCGGATCACTCCGGAGCCCTGAAAATTGCGTTTTAAACCATTTTTTCGCCTCGTATGGGTTTTTTTCGGGCTGAGACTGCTTTCCTTGGCATTTCCGCAAGATCATCAGGATTTTCCCCATTTGAGACCGTATCAAGGGGTCAAACATTGTTGCCGGAACCAGCCGAACCACCAATATCCATGATTTCGATCAATCATACCCTATATGGGCCAGATTGTACAAAAAGGCTGTGAGCAACTTGTGTTCAGTTCAAAATGTGCCTCTAGAATGGGACGATCTGCAATTAAATACACACATAAAATACATAGCCCTCCGAGGCTCCCATGTAGGAAATGTATTATACGTGTATAAATACGCCCTGTATTAATACATCGTAAACTACAGCATTCAAAACCCAGCACTACGCGGTTCGAACCCGCACGACTAAGTAATAAAATGACACCATACATAACCACTATGCTAAGGAACCTTTAACATAGTGAGATGGTCTACGTCACATATGATGGAACTACTCCACTTGCAGGCGTGATATCATCAACCGGACTCTGTCCAATTCACTTGTGCGTGTCTTGAATGCATAAGTAGTTTATAGTGTCATTGTACCTACAAATGTAGTCCCATAGACTCTGAGATCTGACAATCATTGAATTCTATCTGTGATTGAATTATCATATAAGTCGGTCATGAATTCACAAATTCATATCTTTATGATGTGAGCTTACATGGACACTGTATACTTCAAGAATGAAAGTCTAAGTACATAGGGTGTGTTGGAGCAGTTTTTCGGCCTCATCCTGATACTACTTGACAGGGGTTGATATGGCTTGACCCTACTTGATCAAGCTTGACATCAGTTGATCAACGGCACTGAGAGCCTGATCAAGCTAGACTCGTAACCAGTCTACTACGCGAGGCCGACAAATGTGGCGAGCACGTCGGGCGTAGTAGACTGGTAACTCTCGGGACATGCCAAAGGGCTGTCGCGGAGTTTCAAAAATTTGGGTGGGCCCCATCAATCTGTTCCTTTTCCCCCTCTAAATATATATTTAAGCTTCAAAAAGTAATACAATACACTCTTATACAACATTGCTATATATCTAGCTATTTAGTTCAGTGTTTTCGACGCAATAGGTAAAGGAATTGACGGTCGAGAAATGGCTGAGTCACAGAATGTCACACAGTTTTGACGCGGTCGCATCACTCGCCGAATAGCCGGCACCACGCAAATTTTTGAAACTCCGCGACAGCCCTTTGGCATGTCCCGAGAGTTACCAGTCTGCTACGCCCGACGTGCTCGCCACATTTGTCGGCCTCGCGTAGCAGACTGGTGACGAGTCTATGATCAAGCTTGATACCCCCGTCAAGCCTCGTCAAGCTTGATCAGGTAAATTCGGATTTTCCGACACTGGAAACAAAGGCTGAGATCCCCCTCCCGGAGGGCCGACATTGACTGAAGTGGACGCTACAATCATACATTTAATACCTCGATTTCTAGGGCCCTCTAGGATCGAATGTATGATACAGTATAATACGCTGTATAATACGGCTTGTATTATACATTGGCTTTCCATACCCGGCACTATGTAGAAATCCCCTATCCCTCAAATCGTCTTTGGTCTAGAGGTAATAGCGTTGCGCCGCGGTGACCTCATTTTCATGATGTTTTACCCTGAATTTGTTAACGAAACGTCATGACAAAACATCATGAACAGCCCCATAATCATCATGAAAATCATGATTCCGAGTCATGATGTTTTGTTATGAATTTCCGGTAAATCATCATGAATTTCCGGACAAATCGTCAGGAAAGTCATGACGAGAAACATCATGAATTTCAGGACCCTTGGTTGGCACAGTGTACGCCTAGCATTCTGTACGCAGACAGGGGCAAATAACGATGATTCAAAAAAAAAAAAAAAAAAAAAAAAAAAAATGACTGCGGAGATCTGCAGCCAAGTCCTCGTTGTGGAAGGGTGAAATGGCCGTCAGGTTGACTTCCCCTTCTTCCCCATGTTTCCTCTCACTCCATTTGGCATCGGCAATCGTACGGTATATTTGTTCTGTACGTAGATAGCCAAACATTACGCTTCTTGATCCCAAACCACCACGACCGACACGACTAGTGACTTGAGCGCCCCACCGAGGGCGAGTCGTCAGTGAAGACCTTTCAACAGAGGAGCACATTACTCCTACAGATCCGCATTTCCCATCCCGACGCGTACTCCGAGCCTCTGCGCCACTTCCGTACTTCGAGCCTCTCTTTTACTTCTACGCCTCGACGACTTTCTGGGGACTTTCACCTTCATCTTCCTTCCATCACTTCAGCCCAACAATCGGACCCCCGACCCACATTTCTGTCTACCAGCATCGAACTCTCTTCTGCGGCCTGGATCGATGATCACGTGCGTGGATGGATTGGATATGGTCGGCAGTGCTCCGCAAATTTAAAACTCCGACAATGGCCTGAATCATGGTCAAGGACGATTCCCGCTCACTTCAGGCTCTGGATTCCATACTGAGCCTCGACAGAGGCCAAGATTGACATTGAAGCCTGCATAATGTCCGGGCTTGACGCATGAGATGATCGAAGAGTTTCATCTCTGCATTTGTGTGTACTGGTAAAGGAGAAGAATGTTCGGGACCTCGCGGTCGCTTCAGCAGAAGGAGTTGTCGACGAGTCCGCTTTGTGCTTCGAGCCTCGTGGTGGGTGGCCGCGTCGTCGTTGCGTCCTGCCAGTGGTACCTGGGTTGTCTCCTGCGTGCATATGAAGACTTGATACAATTTTCGAGAGATCTCGGCGCCGACTTCAGCGTTCCGAAGGACGCGGAGAATCACGGAGTGCGAAAATCCGTGATTGATGTATGACGGCCATCTCTGCCGTACTCGTGGTCCGATTTAATAATCGGTCCTGGACCGATTAAGTCATGAGCGGTGGGGTTACTGCTGTCATTGATGGTCCGATCAGGCATATAGTGATGAAGTCCTTGATCCGTAGATGATGTTCAAAAGTTGTCTGGGGCGCCCGTTGTTGAGCTAGAGCTGCGTCAAGTTCGCCAAAAATGGTCAAAAATGGCCAAAATAGCCAAAATCAAGCAAAAATGGCCGACTTTCGGGGCGTATAACTCAGTAGCCGCGGTAGCAATCAATCCAAATTAACTTTTGAATCAGTCAGTAGAGTAACGGCTATGGTTCTGCACATTTGATGTCCCATCAAAAAATCATCACGACAAATTGGAAATCGCTCATTTTGCTCTGAGAGTGGATCATCATTTTTTGATGGAATCGATCGCTGCATCATGCGTCTTGGAGGCACTAGTACTCGGGGACCCAAGGCAAGTTGACTTGTCCCCATCAGCAAGCCGCAATTGCAAAAAACCGAACGCTAAAGACTTAATCGGATTACGAGTAGGTGCGGGACCCCTGGGCCTCCCATCGCGGCTCACGAGTTGTCTTATTTGTGCTACATAAATATTGGGAGGGGGTCAGTGTCTAAATCATGTTGCAAAATCTTATCAGAGGCCTCGAAGCAGCTTAATATGCTTGTTTAGTATGGCCCATGCATATTGAGAGCCATTTGCTAAACAATGAAGGATTCTCAAACCGTCAATTGATGCCATCATTGGGCTGAACCGAATTTGCTCACGGTTCAACTTCCAAGTTGATTCAAAATGGGATTGTAGACTTCTTGCGAGCTTAAAACAAGCAATAGCTTGACAAATACATTCAAGTCTTTTTATCATTGCGTGCCTTCACGCCAATCGTGTTTTGGTATGCCAGTGATCCTACAGACGATTTCAGCACACTAAGGATGCTTTTATTTCGAGGCCAACATTCGGGAGCTAACACATGCCAAGATTCGAAAATCGAACGCAATGAGCCTAGATATGGAATCACTACTTACCAGTCTCGGATAATACCCACTGATTCCGATGAATCTATACTAAGTTTGATTAAACAATCAGCGTCTCGACGTGAATCACTGTTTATTTACTGATTTTACCGATTACACATGAATCAGGTGGGAGGAAGAGGATGATTAAACAGTGATTAGAGTCTTGTGCGATTAAATCTCACTTGTGCGATTAAATCGATGCTTAAACACAAGGGCTTAATCCGCGAGGTTTAGAGTGTTTAATCGGCGCAAAAAGGCTCATGCGGGGATTCGAACACAGCAACCTCAACATTCTATCCAAGAAAGCTCCTGGCACTCTATCCAAGTACACCAAGAACGAATGCGTGAGTATCCTCACTAGGCTACTTTAACTCCTGCCATATCGGACTAAACACGCGATAGTCACGGGTGGTTCGTTGATTGATTGATTGATTAAACACTCTTTCTCTCCCACATCTACGCTCGCTCGCTCGCTCGCAATGCCGGAGGAACGGGAGGCCGCAGCTTCCGGGAAGCAGGCTCAGGAGAGCTTCAAGGCTGCTCGAGAGGCCGGTGAAGACTTTGTCCTCGAAGACATTGCTGTTGATGCTACGGGAAAAGAGGCACTAAGACCAGATGCACCGGAACGCGCCAAACAGGGCTTACTGTCTCGACGCGACCTCGGATATACGCCGCGGTCAAAGTAAACATCAAACTGAAGTCTACCCGCCTACTCTTCGAGCCACCTCTGACAATCCATCACCTCCCTCGCTTTCGACGCTGGCTTTAGAAGATGTCACGTACACGCACCGAGCCCTTATTCTTCATTTCGGCACGCTTGTCTGCATGGTGTGTTCTGCCTTTGCCTTCAGAGCATTCATTCATGCTTTACTGACGGCTCCAGCTTCAATACCTCACGCATACCTCGGTGCAGTTCTATCCGCGAGAGACCTGGAATAACTCGATTGTCAATGTCAGCAAATCGGTGAGTTCTTTACATCGACTATCGATTTCAACCAATGCTCGAGTAGGTTCGGAAATTTCGCATCGGCATGGCCTTCATCTTCGCCGCGCATGTACTCGCTTTCCCGACAATCGACCTCGTTTTCCAGGTATGATCGAAGTCAATTAATTATCTTTGTCTCTAATATTCAAAAGCCCAACTGGGCAACTTCTGCGTCCGATTTCATCTATCCCCCAAACATCTTCCCAGCGCCACCCGACTTCTTTGCCCTCGTAGCCGATTTCATCGAGGGAATTCTTCTCAAGCCAGATCACAAGCGCGCAACTGATTCTATCCGCGGTTTGAATGACACATTCTACGGTATTGGTGTCTATACAGTGATGGAATTGTTTTTCATGGCCGTTGAGTGTTTTTCGGTCTCTGGTTTCGATTTTAATCCATTAGAATCGCTTTTGATGAATTGTACACCAGGACTTTCGCCATTCTTGACCGTCTATGAAGTGTTCAGCGTTCCATCAAGGGCAGCGCGGTTCCTTCTCGCATTCTACTGCTATGTTGAACGCACGGAGGAGGATATTTGGTTCGTTTCTCTTTTTACATGTTTCGGCCTTCACTCGATCTCTAACCGTCCTTCTTAGGAGCCTCCTCAGGCCATGTATTCATGATGGAATACTCGCACCCTCTACCGATCAACGTCTGAGGTACGCGGACTGGTTGTTTATATGGGCCAAGGAGCGAACAGCGGTGTCGCTTCGTATGGGCCAACTCGTCGACGAATACCATGTAAGCGACTTTTGGTTCCTTCTCTATTTGCTCAAGGCTCGACTCATACGTTGGTCAGGCTGTGCTTGACGCTCACGAAGCTGCCGGAGATACCTGGTGTCGCAACTCTCCCGGCAATGAGTTGTTCGACGTCTTCGAGCCGACGTTTCTGGCTGGCGGGTTGAACGCCGATTTCAATCTCGGCCATCTCATCTTCGGTCAGGCAACATGGCAATCGCTCGGAGGTCGCGTCTCGAACCGCGACGATCCTGTTACGGCGGTGTACCGTAAACATGGTGAGTGACATCACATGGGGTACCGACAGCTTGCTCAATGCGTTATATCAGGTCTTCTGGACCACTGTGGTCGCAGAACCCCATGAATTTCCCATAGCCGGACCATGAATTCCACAATTCACGGGTTTATCTAGTGAATTCAGATTCATGGGGTTGTGACTTCACGTACCCAATTCACATAATTAGAGTCCGCAATATGAAGTGCGTGAATTTCACTCGAAAATCGAATGAATGCATATGTGTGAAAACTGCTCAGAAAGTTCATTCCTCGCTTCCTGGCAAATCTTGGAAATTCACCCGTAAACCTCGTGAAATTCATGGAGTTCAAGTTGCCTCGAACATTGGTGACCGGCAATCGCTCCGCCTTTGATGCCGGTTATGTAACGCGACGCGTCAGTCATGTGATCTATGACATCAGTGACATGTAACACATCGCTCCTTTCCCTCTTCCTTCATCTTGTGGCTTGTCCCGCGGCTTCCCGTGCCTCTACGCGCGCCTGAAGATGATACAAGCTAACTCATGCAGGCTATCGACACGTCCCACGCCGCTGAAACGTCCCGATGAGGCCCAAATTTCGGGCTCTGAGGCTGATCGCGTCTCCGACTGCCATCGCCATTTCCCCCCCGTAAGACGCGTCCACATGCCTCATGCGAGTGCTCTGACGACTGTGATGCCTTTTAACTCTTGTGAGTTTGCCAGCTATTCCCTCCCGCCTCTCTTTGACTGACACGAGGGACACGGTATGACCGTCGTTTGCATCGCTGATACACGCGCTCCTCACTCTCTCGATACTTTACAACTAGCTTCAAGACTTGATGGGAGATCATGCAGAGGGACTCAGCTTCAAGCACCTCGACACTCCACAGCGTTCCGCCTCGTCAACCGCTCCCAATCAACGCCAATCTTCGCAACACGCCACCGACCAGCTTATATGCTGATCAAAGTTGTGCGTGTTTCTTCTATTCTCTCCCTCTCGTCGGTCTCATTCACCTCCCTTCACCTCCATCTGCCCATCATGAAGCTCGGCGCCGAAGATGCGTCTCCCCTCCTCGTTCCTCCTCCCTCTCCTACAGCTCACTCCGCCCGGACACCCGCCACCTCCCCAACCCTGTTCCCAGTGCCTCGGTGACGAGTCCACATGTCGCGAATGTGCGTCGGGTTTCACTTTTTTTCGTACTCGCGCTAATGTAATCACCCTGCCCTCAGCCACTCTCTCCTTCCCTTACACCACCACCTCAGCAACCCGCACCTACAGACTCTCTGTCCCGCCCCCATCAACGTTTCCGCACCCGACGTACTGTCCTCAATGCCCACTGCCGGCGCCCACCAAATTTCCTGACTTCGATATCCGCCCGGCGCCTGCCCGTCGTTTTGACTTCGACCACGCGCCACATGAAACCGTCCTCACTTCCCTATAAACGAACGCCACACTCGAGGGCTGTCAAGATGCGCTCGTTCAATTAGCAACGCCGCCCACGTCCGCTCACGCAAGCCTGACCCTTAGCTCCCTCTCTCTATGACGACGCTGACGCCCCGCCGCCACTTTCCCCCACGTTCCCTGTGTCTACTCTACGCTATGTCTACCTCGCCGCCGTTCCTCAGCCCAACTACCGCCTACCTCGCAATCCCACCCAAGTCCTATTCGCTATCGCCGCCCGCCGCCATCGTCCCCAAGGGAACTTGACAGCATGTCGTCAATCAGGCTTTGACGCCGCTGCCTTCCTCGCCAACACTCCGCCTTCTACCTCGAATCCTCCATCCAAGCTCCGCACCACCGCCATTCGCTCGTTTCCGATACCTCCACCAATCCTGCCCCTCAAGCCCTCGACATGGCGCTCCCGCTACTCCCTTCTCCCAATTCTCCCTCTTCGCCGCTCTCTCAAGACCGTTTCCTACGCGACCGCAATCCCCCGCGCTTCTCTCGCCGTCACCACCTTCGTCTCCCGCCGCCACCAACTATCCCGACCCCGCCGTCTTCTGCCCGGACAACACCTAAGTCCCCGCCTCGCGCCATCAAACGCGCCGTTTCGACTCTAAAATTCAGCAAGTCAGCATCCAATCTAGTAGAACGAGCGAAATCGACGTGCGCGGTGAGTCGCTTCGCCGTACATTTATCGGCACTGATTTATTGAGTGAGAGTGACTTCTGGGGTGACTCTCAAGACGGTGCCGGCTTCACTCTCGTGACTTTTGTATAGGTCGGCTTTGCGGCCCAGTTGAAGCTGAAGGTAGGTTTCTACAGGTATCGCGAACATATGTTCTGTTATGTCGCTTGCTAACGGGAATTTCTTTGGATAGATCGGTCGACATGAATTTGGACCTTCGAAGGTATTTAAGATACAAGATATAGTATATACAATAGCTAACATATGGTGGACAGCACCAGCTCATTATGCGCGCCAGTAATGAAAGGTACATTGCCGTCTGTAAGAGAACCTCGGTGATTCCGCCCCCACTCAGTATTTGCGAAACAACGGGACGACGCGCACCATTTAAAAAGGTACATCATTACCTATAGGAGAATCTCGCTGACCTCACTCCCACTTGACACTTAGATTTCGTGAACAATATGTGGTTTGGTTACAGCTAAGTGCCGTCACATCGAGCGATGAATATGATTCTGAGATATGTCATAGATTCACCAAAAACGTGTCTAGGTGAGCGCTGTGCGATGGTGAATACCTTGACGATTCTGATATGGAGTTGTATAGGAGACGGCGCGTCGTTAACTCATGGGCGTGGTCTTGAGGGCTGTTTGCTCGGCCAGTGAGTGGGTAGCTCATGAAGTTCCTTAGCTGATTTCCTTTGCTAGGATTGTGAGGATTATCAATTGTAGGGGTATAAAGGTCTATATACAGCTTGGGGGTAGTAGTAGTATGCTAGATTGAATAGAAATACAAGATTTTATTGGGAATTGGATCGAGCGCAAGCAAAGAGTAGAATGACTGTGAGGGTACTGCTAGGCTGACTGTGAAGGCACAGCTGCACTGACTGTGGGCCACGGTCGCGCTGGCTGTGGTAGCACAGCCAGGTTGACCGCGAAATTGGCCATAACGCAGCTGAGATGCCCGTGCGGGCACAGTCATGCCGACCGCGGTCGCGCGGTCAGGCTGGCCCCATGCCACGGCCGAACGAGCCAGCGCGCGCGCGGCTGTTCCGGCTGTGACTTCTCCCTACAGTGCCAGGTCGTTTCTGGTTTCACGCCTTGCGTTTCAGGTCACGCTCGAAAGTCCGTTTCACCCATACACAAGGCTACAGTATATTCTTGGCATTCCACTCATTTTGCGCATCCAAGTTGGTGATTCCTTGGATGCGGGGGACACCTGGAAAATACCGGCCACTCTTCTCCCGCTCGGGTCAAAATTAAGTGGTCCAGCGCGCCGTGTGAGATACAACATTGTTGCCCACGTATACACCGACTACACTCCCAATTTCGGACCCGGCTCGCACTTCATTGTTCGGTATTTAACGCCAGATGGCAAGATTTTTGATTACGATGGGTTGAAGCATGATGGCCACGCTAAACGAATTCCCGGTGCAAAGCCCTCTGGTTGGCTCTCAGGACCGTCGGACAATCTTCATGACGTCCCACGGGGCTACCGACTTCAGTCGCTGGTGTATCACCTTGAAGGCGGTATTCATGCGCAAGACTTACATATTCCGAGAGGAACGGCAAAAGCATGCGCCGTGGGGGTTGAAGGTCGATTTAGTGCAGGCTCGCGCGTCGTTGGATGGGCCGTACCTCAAGCAACTGACCTCACTCGAGCGGCGAGACTGGTCGAGTAGATCTCTACAAGCTCAAACCGTTGAGTATGCGATGAATCGGCCCGCATCCGAGTCCGCACCACAGGACAAAGTTACCGATCTTCACCGATACCGGCGGTCTTTCTTCACCGTTTCCGACTCGGATGATGACGATGACGATTTAGACTCTGTGGATAATGCAATTTTGGAGGCTGTCAAGGCAAGCACCGCACCAGATGCCCAGCCGACACGGTCGGAGAGTGACGCTTCTGAGCTCAACCCCTTCAACTGTACTTTCTGTGGCGAGATTTCAAACGGCAACGACACGCGCAAAAAACGACAGTGTTCGAGGTGCGAGCTCTGGTCGCATGTCTCCTGTATTTCGGAGCAGAGTGGCGAGAATGGCGAGCAACACGGCATCTTCACTTGCCTGATATGTCAACCAAGAGAGGCGGCTCAACCGTATGCAAATAATTTCGTCTACACTCTATTTCCTTTGACCTGTGGTTTAGATTTTGGTCCAAGGAGGTTGTCCTTCTTCCAGAACCACGAGCTGAAGGAAATTGGAGAGATGAAAGCGTGTTATGGTACCCAGCTCAATTTACGAAGCACCGACCTTCCGCGCAGAGACCAAGTCGAGAATTTGAATTCCGATACCTCCATTGCATTGGGTGGCCACTCGGTGAAGGAGAATTCGGACTTCCTTCTCGGATAATACACCGCGATCGCGGTTTTGTGGACGCAATTTTGAAAGTCAAGCTTGCACCTGAACAGGTAAGATTCAACTTCACGATGAGTGCAGTCCGCTGAGGTATCACTTCACAGCTCGGGAAAATCCGTATCCCTGCTTTCAACTCGGACAGTTTTCCCGATGACCACGCTCTCATCAAAATCTTCGACGCAGCTCTTCCTACTTTGATCCATATCTTGGTCACCTTCCCTTCCGATCATCCTGTCATTGATTCGTACACATGGATAGGCCAGAAAATTATCCAGACGACCGGGAGATAATTAGTCTATGGCTTCCCGGCGGGCCGCATGAGCCTTGCAATGAACTGTTGGCCTTGATAATACGGCCAACGGAACAGTTGCAGACACGTTGCCCTGCCACTGTCTCAAGTGATGAGTGGAATCATCGGGTTTTAGGTGTCGGAAGCACATTGCTGCAGCTGTTAGCAATTCAGTATGAGCTGGGAGAGCCTCTGGATCTGAACGGTGACCTGTTCCTTGATCTGGTCGAGGAAAATGTTAACCAACTGCCCGCTGAATTCGTCCGTGCGCAACACGCTATGATTCTGGCTATGCATCTTCAAGTCTTGCCGCTTGCGTCACAGAAAATTCTGGGACTTCGAGCGCTTTTACGGCCATGTTAAGGAATTCAACGAACTCCACACAACATTTGATCCCACGCATTGACCGACTAACTATCTGCGTCTCAACTCTCGAAAACGGAAGCATCCTGTAATTTCCATCGAGGGGCATCCGCAAATTTGCCGAAGGGAGGAAGAAGATGAAGACTACGTTGACGAATTACCTCCAACAAAGCGACAGGCCACCACCCGCATACTACGACCTCGAGGGAAAGACTCACAGACCCAGAAGAAAGTTATTCCTGGAAAGGTCGTGAAGTCGGGTCGTAACTGGGATATTAGCGGGTTTGTGCAAAGCGACCCGGGTCGCTTTGCGACCGCTCAGATCTCCACAACGAGCAGCCTCAGGTGTGAGGTCCCAGCGACCTAGGAATGCGCCAGGGCGATACTCTCCTAGGTCGCTTGGAGCTCATACCTGGTATCTGTTGTTGCGGAGATCTGAGCGGTTCAAAAGCGACCTGGGTCGCTCGCACAAACTCCCTATTAGAGAGTTTGCGGTGAGCCACCAGAAGCCACCTGGTGGCTCCGACGGCATGCGGATTGAAGCGGCTACGTCATGTGGCGGCTCGTTCAGCGGCTCGTCGCGCGCAGTCCTGAGCACAATTTTGAGGTTGGGTACCTTGCATACTTGACTATACCTTCAGCCAATTAGAGTTCGTTGTCCAAACGTGCATAATTGTTTTAAATTGAAGCAATTTCCAGCGTCAACCGAAGTCTTCGGCTTGAGTGTGCGATAGCGTCAGATTTTCGGATCCAGTTCTCTTCGTGTGTGTATGGTTCAATATATAGATGACTAAGTACTAAGAATAGACTCGCAAAAGCAAATTCAAACCAGTCTTACCAGCCGCCAAACGAGCCGCCAATCCGCATGCCATTAGAGCCTTTGCGGTGGGCCGCCACACGAACTGGCGGCTCGTGCCACACAACGACTGCTGATGCTACTGGGCCAAGTTAGCCACCTTGAGATGTCCTTCATAACAGCTGCTCAGGGTGGCTTACTTGAGACCAGGTGCTTAGTGGGTCGTGAGAAAAATTAGCCGCCAGCAGCTACCGCAAAGGCTCTAATAGAGCCGCCAGGTGGCTTCTGGCGGCTCACCGCAAACTCTCTATTGTGGAGATGGACGAGGAGGAATGAGTCTGGAATTTGTTGGTCTCAAGTTTGTATTAGTATTAAGAAACAGAAATTCATTCATCGGTTGTTCAATAAGATATAAGTTACACCAGAACTCTGCCGCAACCTGAACCGAGCATAGGCAGATGACGGCGGTACTACTAGTAAGTAGCAGGTAAGTACTTAGTACATATTAAAATTTAAGCTGTTATTGGGGGAGCTTGCTCCCCCCTTATCAGAGCCGTCACCGAAAAGCAATAAGCTGTGCTCTTGCACTTTTGATGGGTACCGTAAACTTCTGATGTGATCGATGAAGCCGTGATAAATGGTTGTTCCAGTGTAATGCCGTACTGTTCCTGCTGATCTTTCGGCAACACTGGTTGATCCTGTCTGATGGAAGCATGTGTTGCACTGATTGACCCCCTCCCTGGCTGAGGCTACAGGCACTGAGTTCATGGGTTTCTAGCTATTGCTATTGAATGTTTAGAGCAGGGAGGTATACTTTGCCGTATTCATAAGTAACCATGCCGAGAATTTTACATCAACTTCTTCCGCCCTGTTCCTTGCCCTGTTCCCAGATTTTTGTACTTCTCTGATTGCAGGATCAGTAGAACTGTAGAACTGTAGAAGAGTCTAAGAAGACAGTCTGAATTCGAATTTGCAGCAAAATTAGTTGAACAGTTCGGCCTCAAAAGCATCCGCGTCCGTGATTTGCGCAAGGTCGCCCTACTGTAGGCCAGAAACTGGCATACAAATCATATTTTTCCTACAGTCTGCTCGAGTGGGCGGCGGTGCGTTAGCGGCGGTGTGCGGTACTCGTGCGCAAGGACGCGGCGTGTTCAGAAAGTGACGCGGCAGTCTCAAGCTCGGCTGCGGCAGTGACAATGTGTGACGCGGCGTGTTTGCGGTAGACGCGGCGATTTCACCTAGCCCGCTCGACTCAAATCTTGAAGCCGAGGATCGTGGTCCCAATCCAGATGCGGCAGCGGTCGAGCGCTGCGAAAGAACGCGTTCAATGTATGTAAGCTTGACAAGTTTACATCTGTGAATGAAATGAGTTGCATGATATCTGATGGTCAGTCAATCCTTGCCTGACATCTGGCTCTGGCTCTACCTCGAGTTCTACCTCCGCCTCAACTTCGATCTACTCCAGCTTGGCCTCTGCATCTGCATCTACCTCGACATCGATGTATGATTGACAATAACAGCTAGGCGTGGACGCCGTTAAAGCTCCCCACAAACGATGGTGTACATGTAAGGTCTGACCTAGTCTCTCATAGCCAGACTTCAACACTATTGATCTCGTATGATAGCAGACACAACTTCATATCAAGCCGGAATTTTGGCCAAAATTCTTTGAAACTTGAGATTTAGCAGGAACTTGGGGTGGGTTTATAGGCAAAATTCGCATTTCAGAGAAAACGGAGAAACCCTAGTCTAGGGTTAGAAAAGCGCGAAATTTTTGCGCAAATTTTCAAAACTGTGTGTACCTAACTTCAAGTTTCCGGAAAAGAACCATCGGATTATAGCCTGAAGTTGGTCAGTAGCTCAATTCTGACCCCAGCAAACATCCATAGCAGAAGTCCCTTGGATTTGGTTGAGATTTGGTGAAGGTTCAGTGGTGCGGCAGACATTTGATGCGCTGATGGCATCGTACAGCCACCGGCTATGTCTCGGCCCGGACCGAAAGCGCGAAATCCGTGGAAGAAGAAATGATTTTGTGGATTTTGAGACTTTTGACCCGAGGGATCTCTAGTCTTCCTTCTTATGGTCATTTCTGCACAGTTTCAATGCCACTGGGTAAAAACTGAGGGCACAGTAACAATTTCCAAATTAGGTATCTGGCTTGTCACGAAGTTCGGTCCGCTATCATACCTCGATGTGTTGAAGTCTGTTTTTAAGTTCATAGGCGTGTCAACGGTAGAATCTTATTATATAATCTTTGTGGCTGTGTTTCTTACGGCAAAATAGTCCACTTTTCTTATAGCAGTTTCCTTCGGGCACCTATAGACTCGAATTTTGAATATAAGACATCTATAGATATATATCTAGCTACCTCTCAAAAAATTTGCAATAAACTGTATCTTCTGCGCCGACGCACTGACCCTTCGCTCCGTCTTGTGACACCTGTGACAGAGTCATCACGCATTTTTTCAACCACTTTCCGTGGTGCCTTGTCATGGTTCCAGCCAATTAATACCTCCAGACGACTCGTATAGATCTATATAGATGCCCTACATAGAGTTTTAGCCTTAGATACCACGGCAATGGGTAGAAAACGTGATTACATAATCCGAATTTTACTCCTTGCACGCCGTTGATCTTAAAAATGGACTAGGTCTGACCTTATTTCCGTTCACCCCAGAGCGGGTTCCGAGTCAAGCCGGCCGAGGTCGAAGTCAAAGTAGACGGTTCGTCGTTCTCGTCGTCGTTGATGCCAGCATGCGCCGCTGCAACAAGATGAGATGATGCAAGAGACAATTGAAGTGGAAGAAGAAGGACGTGCCCTGTTCATCCTCCCAGGTGAGGAGGGGGCGCTTCTTCTTGAGCGGGGGTATGAGACAACTCAAATAGTACTGAGAATATGAGGCGAAACGACCCAAGTAAAAGTCCTACCAACAACGCGGCATTGGTGGTCAACAGCACGATTGTAGTCAATGGCCCATTCCAAACCATTCACAGTTTTGCTGATTTGGTGGTGACAAGAGTCCATCATTTCCGAAAAAGTTGGGTAACACACTCGAATACTGACAGTAATAGTGACGGGCCCATTCAGGCCGTAAAAAGATTAAGTATAGGAAAGGATGCAGACCTGCCACGCACTTTCAATGGGTTTCTATGATGTCCAAGCCCAACAGGACGAGTTGTTTTACCGCACCTTCCCTGATGCCCGACACCCCCCACCCACGCAGGTTGTCATTGATCACTTTCGAATGTATGCCCCCCCGGATCGGCATGCTGAACTTATCACTGATGAACTGAGGGACAACGATGTGGAGATGGACGGGGAGATCCATCTTCGTCATGGGGCAACGCCAGTGGGGGGAAGCCCAAAGGCGCTCACAATGGCTTCTCGGGCGGAGTTGCCGGTGTATGCGGACTCGGAGCTATCTGCTGCCATTTGTGAGCATCATCCCCCTACGACAGTAGGGGAGCAAGATCGATCCACCAGCTCGTTGCTTACGTGCGTTGCCTTTCTTATTACGAGCGTCACTTCAGTGTTGAGCTGACTGATTCATTCATTGATAAGTAATAGGCAGGATCCCATTCCGGCCAGCTCCGACCACGGCCATGAGCTTCAGCCTGTGAAAGGCAAGGGTAAGGCTGGGGATTGGCCTGAGCTTCACGAGAGAGAGGATTCGTAAGCAAGCCATTGATATATTGGGCATGAACTTCAAAACGAAGCTCGCTGCACTGAGCCACCGGAACCTCGAAAGGGCATCTGCTACGGAATTTTCGTCTGTTGGGATCCAGACAGGGCGGAAAGTGAAGTCCTTCTGAACAGCAAGGAGAGCGAACTGGCGGAAAAGCGCTTGGGTAGGAGGATGATCAATAGAGCCAGACTGCAGACAGGTAGAGATGGCTTCGTTATCAATACGAAAGATAACCTCCAACCCAGCCCAACAGTGACCCCAGACCTCCGCTGCCCGTAGCACAGCGGGCATGAACTTCAAAACGAAGCTCGCTGCACTCCGCTCAAAGGCGAGGGAGCCAAGGCAGCCCCTACATAGCTACAGGATACAGAACAAAACCGTAGCTATGTGAGTGCGCAGAAAATAGCAAAACTAACTAGGAGTGGGTGGGTGGGCACGAGAAAAGAGGGATGACGGCGACGGGGGGAGAAGACTAGTAGCAGGGGACGAGACTCAGGGTCATGGAGGGGGACTGGACAAGGGAAAGTCTCAAAGAGACGGAGTCGCCGCGCCAAAAGCGCGATGTGCGGAGGTGGGCGAGACGAAGAGAATGAGGAGACATGTGACTGATGAGATCACCTTTTGCCAATCCCCTTGGTCTGCCAGACCATCCAGGATTGGCCTGAGCTTCACGAGAGAGAGGATTCGTAAGCAAGCCATTGATATATTGGGCATGAACTTCAAAACGAAGCTCGCTGCACTCCGCTCAAAGGCGAGGGAGCCAAGGCAGCCCACAACCAACAGCTCACCATGAAGCAGCCACAGGCGGGCGAAGACAGGGTGAAGCACCACAGGCTCCACAAGAAACTGAGGGGAATGGACAGCAACAAGGGGAGGGGAGGGGAGAGGAGGGGGGGGGGAGGGGGAGAGGGGCAGGGGTGCTAGGAACGCACAATGACAATAGAGGGGGCAGTGACGGCGACACGGGCAGGGCGGGTACCGGACTTGGGGAGGGGCCAGTGGGGATACAGCTTTGCTAGCGTGAGCCACCGGAACCTCGAAAGGGCATCTGCTACGGAATTTTCGTCTGTTGGGATCCAGACAGGGCGGAAAGTGAAGTCCTTCTGAACAGCAAGGAGAGCGAACTGGCGGAAAAGCGCTTGGGTAGGAGGATGATCAATAGAGCCAGACTGCAGACAGGTTAAGGCTCCAATGATTTTGTTTAAAAACAGTTTTAAACCATTAAAACACTTTATATTTTCGTTTAGTTTGCGAGGGGTCGTAAACCCTTGATAAACAGTTTATAAACCTATTTAAATCATTAATATTCCCAGCAGATATTTCCTCCCTGCCGGAGCGAAAGGTGTGGGGAAACGGGGCCAGGGTTCCTGGCAAGCTTCCGGTGATGAAAGTCTGAAGATGGTGAGGTGTGATTGGTCGTCGGATAGCATGCCGATGATACGGTGATGTCTACTAATGCTGCCGAGTTTGACAGCGCTTTCTTGTTCCGAGGTCGTAAACGACGTTGAAACTATCGGGCACAACTTCATGGGCCCTTTGTGGTGCAAACCTATCACGACAGCTTCCTAGCGGCCTCAATCGCTGCAGTGGATTATTTTGGCGATTTATTAATGTTTATAAACCGTTTAAACAGTTTTTAAACAGTTTTCTAGGGTTTATGTTTAGTTTACAGCCAGCCGTAAACATAAACTAAACAATTGGAGCCTTAAGACAGGTAGAGATGGCCTCGTTATCAATACGAAAGATAACCTCCAACCCAGCCCAACAGTGACCCCAGACCTCCGCTGCCCGTAGCACAGCACGCATCTCCTTCCAATGGATTGGATGGCGTTCATACTTCACCGGAACAGGTTCAGTGAAGAAAAGGTCACCACCTCCCCAGTAACCGCCCAAACCCAGCTTACCACTAGCATCCGTGAAGATCTCGATGGTGGGACGCGGGGGTCCAATGGCGAAAATGCCATTGAAAGACGGGAGGAAGGTGTTCCACCACGCAATATCGAGTCGAGCAGAGGAAGGGAGACGGCGGCGCTGGTGACGGGGGAGAAGTGAAAGGCGGCGCATGAAGTCCCGGATACGGCGGGTGAAGAATCGTCCAACGGGAATCACTGACTGAGCAAAGACGAGATGGCCACAGAGTTTCTCTAGGTCATGGTAGCTGGCAGTCCGACGAGACAGGCACCCATCCAGAAAGACAAGGAGGCGAGCAAGCTTATCTTTGGGCAGACGAGCCTGCATAGCAATGGTGTCCAGCTCAATGCCAAGGAACTCAAGGCAGTGGGTCGGACCCTCCTCCTTGTCGCTGGAGATTGAGAAGCCTAGCTCCTCCGCAACTGCCCGGAAGACAGCACGGCCATGACGAGCATACTCCACACCCCTGGAAGCGGGGGTGACATTGAGCCAATCATCTAGGTAGTGCTGAATAAGTGCCATGACCTCATCCCGAGAGAGGAGGACCCAGTGATGGGCCTCCGCAAAGTAATTGTAGATGCGGGGTCCCGTACGAACCCCAAAGGGCAGGAAGATGTCGAGGAATAGACGCTTTAACCACTCAAAGCCCATCAGGTGTATATGATCAGGGTGAATGGGAATATGCCTAAAGGCCGCCTCAAGGTCTGCCTTGTAGAGGAAAGACCGTTCGCCAGCCTGCCGGATGCGCTCAATCGCCCCCATGACAGCCTCATACACCAGATGGCCAAACTCCGCTGGGATAGCGTCGTTGACGGATGAGCCAGGAGGGTACGAGAGATGATGGATACGACGACGCTTCTCACTATATTTCTTGGGCACGGAGCCCAGCGGGGACAGGACAGGCTTCACAGCAGAGTCTGTGATATCGACAATACGCCCCAGAGAAATCTCGTGAGCAATGTCTTTATCTACTGTCTCGGGAAATGCAAGTGCAGAAGGAAGAGGGGCAGGGGCAGAGGAGGAGGGAGGAGGCATACGTGCAGGATCTACGCCTAGAAGGACACCATGGCGGATGGCAGAGACGAGGGTCTCAGCGAACACCCGATCTGCGTAATCAATGAGGGCGTGCGCCCAAGCCTCGGGGCGCAGCTTTGAGGGCGGCATTGGCTTTGAATGAGGAGTCGTGAGCGGAAAGAGGAGGTCTGTATTAGGGCGTGCTGGAGGAAGCAGTGGTGGTGGTGGCACCTCAAAAGTGGGAGCATGGTCAGATTCCACAATTTTGGCAGATGATGGGGGAGACAAGACTTCCCTGCTCGATTCCGAGCGAGGAGAGCCAGAAGCATCTCCCTCTCGCTCACCCGGCTTCACTAACACGCCAGCAGGGGGATTTTCCTGAGGCGGAATAGGCCGAGCCACATCTGGGGGCGTTGACATACGACGAGGGCATGAAGGTGCGATATGGGCACGCTCTCCACAATGAGAGCAGACATGGCGACGAGGACATCGACGTCGACCATCCCAGCAACCCCCAACACGGTTGTGGCCCCAACAGATCTGTGTACGCACTGGAGCCCCAGCAATCATCAAGATTCTACCATCGTTTGGAGGAGTCCATGGTCCCCGGTCGGGGGTCCCCCAGCGCAAGAAACCATCAACATTGATAAGTCTGGGGAGGGGCCGAAGAGAAGGCATCGAGGTCGACCAGCCGAAGGTGGGGGAGAAGACGAGAGAGCGGCGTGAGCACCCAGAAGAAAGGCGGAGAAAACACGAGAAAAGAGGGATGACGGCGACGGGGGGAGAAGACTAGTAGCAGGGGACGAGACTCAGGGTCATGGAGGGGGACTGGACAAGGGAAAGTCTCAAAGAGACGGAGTCGCCGCGCCAAAAGCGCGATGTGCGGAGGTGGGCGAGACGAAGAGAATGAGGAGACATGTGACTGATGAGATCACCTTTTGCCAATCCCCTTGGTCTGCCAGACCATCCATATTACTTATTGCTCTTCACCCGAATCGACGTTCCATTTGTTCGTCCGTCAATCACGTTCCGGTTTAGGTGGAAGTATCCAGCAGCAGCGGAGAAGGCGCATTGCATGTTTATATTGTCGAAGGAGGAAGATTGCATGCGTGAAAAGCACCGACGGCCACAAACTGTTTGGCGTTGCCAACGGTACGATAGAGAGTGGACAACGAGGCAGCGAGGAACGAGAATCAGGGGAGGGAACGTGCCAGTAAGTTGCAGGTTATTATCTTTTGCGATATTCATTCATTGCAGTCAATGTCTTCGACGTGGATTGGCATGTGCGTATCCAGCTCATCATCGACGACATGAAGTGAAGTAGGGGCTCAACGAGCCCTGTTGGTTGGCCCAGAGCATGGAAAGTACAGCGAAATCGAAATCCAGCCCCAAATCAGCCAAATCCGCTGCTGTGATATACCCTATTATTTCTCCAACGGTGCCTTTTCGGGCGATACACATTTTTTGTAATTCTTTTGTGCCAAGTTTCTACTATTATATCGGAAGGTGTCTGCAAAGTTCAGAATGTAAAATATGAGTGAAATCGATCTTTGACTCGGCGACCGAATTACCATAAGATTAAAGAAAGATACAGTGGCGGCCCAATCTGATGCCACCCCCAAAAAAGGGAATTCTCATCAAACTGCCTCCAATCTGCCCTCGCCATCGCTTTCTGGGGGCGATGAGGGCACAAATTCATTGGAACGACAAATACACTGTCTGTGGAGGCAAGACTTAGAAAAATAAGTTCATTCATTGAGGGGAACTGGGCCAAAGATGGTTGGAAAGTCTTGCCCTAAAAGTGTCAATTTTCGAGGTATCTCAAGGTGAATAAGGGGTGTATGTGCTTCAAATCCATGTCATAAATGCACTGCAAAAGGTCCGACCACAGAAAATGCGCACAGAAAAGAAAACAAGTTGAATTGATGAGAATTCCCTTTTTTGGGGGTGGCATCAGATTGCGCCGCCACTGTACGTCCGGCACGTGGTTACAAAAAGTAAGCCAAATCAGGCTGTCAACAAACCCGTTATTTGAAGTCGTTCCAAATGGGTCCGGTGTTATACGCAGTCTTCATAACATACGGCTTGCCGCAACGAGAATGACGGACGTGCATGCGGCCAATCACTTCCGCGAATTCATCAAGTTCTCGGACAGATTTCTTGACCCTGGCTAGTTCCGTTGGGTCGTTCTCAGCAGTACCATCGTTGAATTTTGCGTTGTTTTGATGCTCCCATTTCGCGTTCTTGGAGGTGCCAACCGGATGCAGCATGACAAGTTTAGTTTTCGCAGGCTCCTTCCCTTTGCCTTTTTGAGTCGACGCCTTCGCAGGCTGCTTTGGATTTTCACTGCAGGGGGTTTGGCCTTTGCTTCAATACTCGGTTCATCATTGTCGAGTTTGCACTTTGCGATTTTTTGTGAAGATGCTAAGTACATGACACAATCGGCATGTCAACATTGTAACTGTAGCAAAGGAAAAATCGGTCATTTCGAGGGCTTTATTTGGCCGCAAATAGCCTCAAATTGCCGAGGGTTTTAAGTACTGGCCGGGGCCATCGGCTTTGATCGGTCTGGCGACCGATTTGCATTCGGTTGCCGGAAAACACGCTCGTGTCAGTCACGTGCTCGCTCTCATTCCCACACCCCCATGTCTTCTGCCCAAAATTTCGATTCCCTTTCCAATCAGAAGTCGGAGATTGTGGGTCAGGAGTATCAACAGAGTGGTGGAGAAGATGAGGAGGGGCCCGGCGGCGAGTACGAAATTGAGGAGATTCTCGAAGCTAAAAAGGGCCAACTTGAGAAGGTACGTCACACGGCTTGGTGAAACGCATCTCGAGACAGCATTCGCATTCAGTATGGCTATCGTCAGTTGGAAAGGTTACGGGCCTGAGCATAATAGTTGGGTGAACGAGGAAGATGCTGGGTACGCGGAGCATCACTTAGCCGCGACATTCTAATGGACAGATGGCCGACGAAGAAATGCACAAATTGACGCTTTTTGGGATTCACGCGGGGGTAGACCGCCAGTTTCTCGCGCTGAAAAGCGTGCTCGCAAGTCTGAAGCTCCCGACAGCGACGACGATGAAACGTCTGCCAAGAAACCAAGAAGGGCGAACGGAAAGAGATCTATGACGGAGCCCTCGCGCAAGATGTCGTCGGAACACACCGAGGCTGGTCTTACGGGCATGCACATGCAGGTGCCATCATGGAATCACCTCATCCAGCAGATTGACACTGTCGAGCGCATCGATAATACTCTCTATGTGTTTTTCACATTGCGCGTGGCCGTTCCTCATATATCCACTTCACCTAACCTTTCATCAGGCATAGTGGCGAGCGCGTGCGCGAAGAAACCAGTGTTTTTGCAGATAAATGCCCCAAATTGGTGCGCACCATTTCTATATAAGTTTGTTGTTCTGATTGTCCATTCCCCCCCCCCCACCTATGTAGCTCATCACCTTCTATGAATCCAACCTCCGCTGGTAGGTTTCCCGCCACCAGGAGGCAGTCTCATCTGGTTGCCCGAATCGGAATTGTTCGTATGCGCTTTGTATGTGCTGCCAAAACTATGCTGGTCGGAAACCTGGCATTGCCCGTTGTCAGCATTTTACTCAATCAACCATGTAAATTCTAGATGAGACAGAGACAATATTGTATTAGGCACTTCGAGAATTGTGTGGTCACAAGCCCTTAAAAAGGCGAAGCTGATGGCGGCAAGACTTACGGCGATCAAATTGTCGCGCAAGTGGTAAGGGGCGTTGTACTCTCATCCCAGATGATTAGGGGAAGTCAACTATCGCTTCAGACGAGCGATTCAACAGCCATTCAAACAGCGATTCAGTTTTTTGAATCGCGCTTTGAATCGGTCCCAACTTTGACCACCCCAAATGGAGGGCAATTCATAAGACGCGCTTCAAAGCTGATTTGGTCATATCAAAGCGGTATCGAGATTTGAATCGCGATTCGAATCGTTGAAGCGGCTCCCGAGGCGCTTCAACGATTCGACGCGATAATCCTTGACCCAATTCTAGGGTTGGGATTCGCCTCTGAATCGCCATTTGAAGCGTCGTCTGAAGCGTCGGTGAATCGCTCGTCTGAAGCGATAGTTGACTTCCCCTATTAGCCGCGTCGCACGCAGGAGATCCGAGTTTGCTGTTAAACTCGCAAAACGGCGAGCCCGGATGATATTGATCGAGGAATGATGAAAGGCAGATCGCGCGAGACGAGGCAGGTCAAGCATTCTGCGGCACATTTGCGTCGAAAAGAGAGGCACATCAATTTGCATCCTAATCAAGTATCTCTGAGGTTTATTTAAGGCGGGGCGCAATGTTTGTTGTTCAACTTAGAGTTGACGACGGTGACTGGATAACAAGCATTTAGTCTCAGTGCCAGCCTGCCACGACTATTTGGAAACCATGTCGTGACAGTCTGGGATGTAACGCGTCATTTGGTCAGGGTCAGGGTCAGGGGTCAGGGTCAGGGTCAAGGTCAGGGTCAAGAGGGTCTCTCCGGACGCGTCAGTAGAGCTGAAATTCATCTAAATTAACTCTTTATAACACTATATTCGAAACGAGAATGAAACGCCAAGTGTCACGTTCACTGTTTGAAATTTCCGCAATGTCTCCGCGACCATCCTGGCGCGAATTTTCTATTTGCTGCGCTGCAGCCGCAGACATACATTCTAAATACCCTTCCTGGAATACTGGCTGAGTCATTGCAACCAAGACCGCCGTGATTAAATTTAGGGTTCGCTGACAATTGCGTTCTGAGAAAAATGATTAATTGTCAGTCAGAATGTCCGGCTGACAGTCAGGACTGACAGATAACAGATAACAATACCTGATCGAGAAACTGCTCTTAAAAAACCTGTCAGTACCCGTTGACTCTGAGCCGCAAGAGCTTTCTCTTTGGTTCCGTGGCTTAGGCAGCAACATTCAAGGCCCTGAGAGCTCTGTATGGACGGAGGCAATGGACGCGAGGCACGATGAGATTGGCGGAACTTCTGAGTGCCGAACAGGATTTTAGAAGGGTCAACTTGTGTAAGGGCAACCATTAGGACCCGAGATGTCTCGAGGGTCTAGCGAGGGAGAATCCAAAGTTAATTAAGAAGCTACTAAGAATACATCACAGCGCACCTAGCGAGGGAGAATCCAAAGAGAAGAAAGGCTGAGGATTCCCACGCTAGGTGCAGTAAACATATAGTAACTAGTTCCCACAAGCTCGGAGCAATCGGCAATGATTCCGGGCCAAGTCACATGCCTTACTCCACGATGACATAGGGCTTTGGGGATTTGACAGGAAAGTGGGAAATCTGCAAGAGGCCTGCGTCATAGGTGGCTGTGTAGTGCCAAAAGAGGGAGTTCCCCTGACATCATCCCTAGTGCTGCCGGGAGCTGAGTTGGAGCTGAACTCGAGTTGATTGCCCATCAGCTCGCTGTCAGCTCGAGTTGAGCGGAGCTGGCTCAGAGCTGATACCAGATATGGGAATCTACTGTCCCAGGGTTCATCTTTCCACCCGAAGGGCAAAATTTCAGGGGAGAATGGACCAAATTTTTATGTGGAAGGTTCTCCTGAGCTCTCTTCAAGCTCAAACTGCTTTTTTTACGTCGAAAACGGCCAAGAAACGGCCAATACAGGAACTGGGTAGGGAGTGTGATGTCACTCAGTTACTCCGCCGGAAATGTCACGTCGTCCGCTTTGGGTGACGAGGGTGGAGTCGAGGCGAGCTGGCATCACCTCGAGGTGCCGCTTTTGGGAAGGGGTCGAGTTGGAGTTGAACTCAGCTCGGAGCTAGCTCCAGCTTCCGGCAACACTAATCATCCCCCCCCTTGGAATGCGGCGCCTCGACGCATAGATCGCACCTGAGCTGGAGTTGACGAGCGGTCACGGAAGGGAAGGGAATCGAAGGCAGCAACAGCAATGGAGCGAGGTTTGGAAGGGTAGTTGCGGTAGAAAGCAGCGACATCGTCCGGGGCAAAGACATTAGAGTGCTTCACCCATTGATCATGGGACGGGTCATAACCCTTCCAGCGAACAAAGTACCATAGACTCCCATAGCGGATCTTGGCATCCAATATCTCCTCGACCTCCCATTGCTTGTCGCCAGGAACGTCAAGGACTGGTGGCGGCTCTTTGTGTCTGGGGCGAGTGGGGAATGGATCGGCTTCCACAAGCTGAAGTTTCACGACGGGGAAGACAGGGTGGAGGGCAGAGTACTAGTACCGGGGCGGCAGCTCCAGTTTGAAGGCACCATTACCGACGACCTTCAGAACCTTGAAGGGGCCGATACGCCGGTGGGAGAATTTCACCGAAGGGCGGGTGGTGCGTATATCTGAAGCATCAACCCACACCCGGTCACCAACCTTGATGTCTGGAGCTGGTGTCCGCCGGCGGTCATAGTACTGCTTGTACTCTGCCTTGGCCTTGACGAGTGCCGCCTTCGCCTCGGAAACCCCTGACGCAATCCGATCGTGGAACTCGTTTACAGCCTCTAACCTAGAACGTGCAGCGTGGGGCTGAAAGCACATCCGTGGAAGCCGACCAGTGTCCGTCATGAACGGTACCTGCTGCGTGGAGGAGTGCATGTGGTTGTTGTACGCAAACTCCGCTGCAGGCAGCAGCTCATCCCAGTCGTCCTGCTTGTAATTGGTGAAGAGCCGGACGTACTGCTCGAGTTCCTGGTTAACGCGCTCCGTTCGGCCATCGGTCTGCGGATGGTAGGCCGTAGAAGTGGCTGGGGTGATCCCAACGAGGCGCCAAAGCTCGCGCGTGAACTCTGCAATGAACTGGGTGCCACGATCCGAAATGTACTTCTCCGGCAGGCCATGGTGGCGCCAGACGTTCCGGTAGTACAGCCGAGCAGCGCCAACCGCGTCAATGGTGGTGTGACACTCCATGAAGTGCGCTCTCTTCCCAAAGGCACAGACAACGACCATGACTGCATCGTATCCATGGGCCTCGGGAAGCTCGACAATGAAGTCGACTGAGACGGTGTGCCAGCGCTCCTCGGGGACCTCTGTGGGGTGGAGCTCACCAATCGGCAGTCTACGAAGCGCCTTGGTGCGGCAGCACAAGTCACAAGTCGCAACGTACCGGCCGACATGGCGCGACAGTTGGGGCCACCAGTAGTTCCGAGACACGAGCTCCAGAGTCTTGAAACGACCGGCATGGCCTGCAAGGCGCGTGTCATGGTGTTGCTCCAGGATGCGTCGGCGGAGGTCCTTGTCTCGGGGGACGACAACCTTCCCCCGGAAGTAAAGGAGTCCACCTTCAATACGCCATTCCGATGACCGGGCAGACCGCACACCTCGGGCCTTGAGGAGTTCCTTGGCAGTCAGGGCAATGGGCTCTTCAAGGTCGGGTTCCCCCGCAAGCGCATCGCGAATGTCGCGCAAGAGGGGAGCCTCAGGGCCAGCAATAACCAGGGCTTCGGTGGCCCGAACGTGGAACAGCTCGGGTCGAAGCAGGGTAACGTCCTGGTTATCGTCCTGCACTCTATGGTCCGGTCTCCGAGAAAGCGCGTCAGGGCGACCCATGAGGCGACCCGGTTGGTGGTGCAGCGAGAAGTCGAAACGGGAGAGGTAGAGAGACCACCGAGCTTGGCGACGGTTGAGCTTCTGGGCCTTCCGGAAATATTCCAGGTTTTTGTGGTCCGTCCAGATCTCAACCGGGTGCTGCGCGCCCTCAAGGAAGTGGCGCCACTCCTCAAGGGCTCGCACAATCGCAAGCATCCCCTTGTCGTGAATTTCGTAATTCCGCTGCACCTCGTTCAGGCTTTTGGAGTAGAACACAACCGGATGCCACTTGCCATCGTCACCCTGCTGGGAGAGGACGGCACCGGTGGCATAGTCAGAGCTGTCAGCCTCGAGCCGGTACGGGCGTTCGGGGTTTGGGAGAACCAGAACGGGGTCCCGAGTCACCCGCCGCTTGAGCTCGTCAAAGGCAGCTTGCTCTTCAGGCCCCCAGGTCCAGACAATGCCCTTCTTGGTGAGTCTGAAGAGGGGTTGAGCAACGTCTGAGAAGCCCGCAATGAACCGGCGGTAGAAGTTTGTGAACATCCTTCTTATTCTCAGGCGCTGGCCAAGCTGCCACTCCTGCAACCTTTACAGGGTCCATCTCGACGTGGTTGTGGGAGATAATCACGCCGAGGTACTCAATGGAGGTCAGCTCAAACTCACACTTCTCGGCTCGAAGGTATAGAGTAGTTTGTTTGCGCGAAGCCTCCGCAGGACCTCTCGAACGATCTCTCGGTGCCGACGGATGTCTGAGTGGGCAATAAGAATATCGTCGAGGTAGACCATGACGTCGCCAGAGAGGATAAGATCCTGGAAGATGTCGTTCATCATGGTCTGGAAGGTTGCAGGGGAGTTGGTCAGACCGAAGTACATGACCAGCGGCTCAAACAGTCCCCGGTTGATCCGGAACGCTGCCTTCCACTCGTCGCCTTCACGGATTCGAACGTTGTTAAAGCCCCATCGGACATCGAGCTTCGTGAAGTACCGGGCTCCCCTGAGTCGGTTGATGAGGTCGTTCATTAACGGGAGCGGGTAACGATTCTTCACGGTCATAGCGTTCAAAGCTCGATAGTCCTGTACAAACCGAAGTCCGCCCTCCTTCTTCTTGACGAAGAAGACGGGTGAGGCCATAGGTGATTTTGACGGTCGAATCCGGCCAGTGCCAAGTCCCTACTCAATGAAGGCATCAAGTTCCTTCTGTTCGAGAGGCGAGATTGGGTAGACCTTCAAGTTGCAGTTCGTGGGCTTAGAGTCCGGCACGAGCTCAATGGCATGGTCCCAGGATCGGCGTTCAGGCAGCGAGTCAAAGGACTCCTTGTTGAAAACATCGTCAAACTCTCGGGCCCATTCGGGAACGTCCGAGCGCGCCGGGGCTGAGTTTTTGGCGTATGCCTCAGCCAGGCGCTGGGAGACGGTGCTTCCAGCACGGATATCCTCGGAAGGCAGGAACTGGGTGTAGAAGCTCAAGGGGGTCATCCACTTCATCCGCATCATCCACTTCATCCACATCATCCCCGTCATCATCCTCGTAGTCTGGGAACAGCTCTGGCAGGTCATTGTATTCATCTTCGCCTAAGTCTATGGCGCAGATGGATGGAAGGGGACCAAGCCGGAGCTGCCGGAGGATCTCAGCGGCCAGGCGGGACTCTCGGCGTGCAGCGCGAGCTTCCAGCGAACCTCGGTGCGGCACGTAGAGCACTCGCTGGGGCATCTGCTCATCTTGACCTCTCGGGTGTCCCAGTCAATCCCCGGGTTATGCTTCCGGAGCCAGGAGTAGCCGAGGATGAGCTTCTGCTTCCCAAGACGAGTAACAGCGAGCTGCATGCGCTCGGAGTGACCACGATACTGCAGCACGACGTCAGCCACCTCGTGGATCGCACCAGCCTCATTTGGCGAGCCATCCACATTGAAAACTGGAATGGGCTGTGCAAGGCGGCGGAGGGGGAGGCCAGACTTAGCTGCAAACTCAGAGTCAATGAAGTCTGAGGTGGCACCACAGTCAACGAGACCTTCGAGGGAAAGCTTGGTGGCGTCCTGGACTGCCTGAATCTCAAGGGGGAGATGCAGGGAGTTTGGTGGTGGCAACCCGAGCCACCAGTTCGGAGGGGAGCTCGGACCCAAGCTGACGTATGACCTCGTCAAGGACATCGGACGTCAGCCGGGGTGGGGCAATCCCGGGCCAGGTGTGGACCGCCGCATCGGTAGCAGCCACGGGGAGGTCCTCTCCCGGAGCGCGTGCGATCAACGTCCATGGGGACTACCTGCAGAGGAGCAGGAGCTGGCATGGCCCGAGGAGGAGGCGCAGGGACAACAGGGAAGACACCTGCTGGACGTGAGCGAGCGGCTGACGGAGCTGAGGGGGCTTTCGGGAGAAGCCCAGCAGCACGAGCCCGCAGGTGCGATTCGTACTGGCGGTACGCTCGGGTCCGCCAAGCCATGTAGTCGTGGAGGTCTGGGGGGTCGCTGGACGAGGTGATGGCCGCATTGATGGCAGGGTCAAGGCCAGAGCGGAACTTGGTGACCTTGACCAACGCGTCAGCAAACCCAGCAAGGTCGAAGAGGTCTTCAAAGTCATCAGTGTACTTGAAGACATCCCGGGAGCCCATATAGTATGCCCTAGACTCGAGTTTGTGTAGGGCGTGGTCCTGCTCGTTCTCCTCGACAAAGCGTGAGCAGAACTCCTTGGTGAAGGCGTCCCAGGTGAGGAAGGGGAAAGGGGTTTTGATGGACATGCGCTCAGCCCATTTTTGCGCAGAGTCTTTGGACATAAAGGACATGGTGAAACGCACTGCCTTTTCCTCGGACATCTCGCCACCCTCGACAAACGCCTCTGGAACCAGTCGGATGTAAGTCCGAGCTGAGTGAACGACGAAAGGGGGGTTCGGTCGAACTGAGGATTCCCAGTAAACATATAGTAACTAGTTCCCACAAGCTCGGAGCAATCGGCAATGATCGCGGGCCAAGTCACATGCCTTACTCCACGATGACATAGGGCTTTGGGGATTTGACAGGAAAGTGGGAAATCTGCAAGAGGCCTGCGTCATAGGTGGCTGTGTAGTGCCAAAAGAGGGAGTTCCCCTGACAGCTTGTCGTCATTCAAACCGAGAACTTGGCGGAAGTGCGAACTAGTTGTTTGGCGACGGTCTTGGAAGTTTTAGCGTCGTTGAGATGGCGGCGTTGGGATGTTTTAGATTGTCTCTGGATGTAACGGAAGCGAGGGGAAGTCGAATTCCGGCACAAGGGGATCAATAGAGAACTGGTGTAAGGACTGGTGACCAAGAGAAAACTATCTACGATGGCATCACGTCAGCACCGCACCGGCTGGTTCCACAGAACAGACAGGAAACCATATGGAGAATGACTCATCATCACAGAACTGCGATGATTCAATGATAAATAATGTTTGTCAATGCCGATCATCCACGGTGTCACAATATTTGTCATTCAATGGTGACAGCCGGTTTTCCGTTCAGGTCTATCCCAACATTCCGACTTTGACTTTTCCTTTAAGTAATTTTTTAGGCTCGTAAACCAGCCGGTCCGGTGTGACATGATGCCATCGTAACACTCAAGCAAAGACCGGAACCGGCTGGGCCCCCATGTCGCCTGTTTGACAGATGGCTGATCTCCCCAGGTTCGACTTAGAATTTTCACGCAAACGACGATTTGGCATCGCAGTATTCGTAGAGATTGGGCCATTATCTCACTGAGACAAATGCCAAAAGTAACGGGGTCGTTGTCCCCAAACAAGGTATACCATTTGATTTCTTCGCCACACAAAATGGCCAACGCCGGAAGGCACAAAACAAAGTGCGATTTGGGAACAACCTGTGAACAGTGCAGGTGGGCGAATCCTAATCACCTAATCATTTGAATTCCTGGACTGAGATACGCCCTGAAGAAAATACAGTCTTCACTGTCTTAACCCATACTGGTCGGTGCGGCCAAAAAGTATGGGTTATGGGTGTTTTATGGGTTTTCCCAGGTAAATGTGTCGTAATTTGGGCACTTTTACACTGTAAACTTAGTGAATTTGGTCGACGAAATTATGGGTTATGGGGAAGTACAGGTATGGGTTATGACAGTGACGACTGTATAGCCATCCCTGTGAGCGACCAAGTACGGCGATGGTAAAAGCCTCCCGGTCACGTTCTCGGCAGCAAACTGGTGGGTTAAAATTTGGAGAAAATGCCGAAAATTACAACAACAAAGGCCTGACCTTCAAACAGATGGCCTGCTGCTGGCAATCAGAGCACTGACCGGAAGCCTTGACGCCCTTGAGGCCGCAGTTTTTGGATGGTCGCTACCAACCGATCCCCTTTGCATCCCCTTGATATCCAGTCAAGTTGGACGGATGAGACGGAACAAGGCTATCGCGGGTGGGCGCAGGCTATTTTCCGTAGTAAGCTCAACAGACGAGACCTCGGCAATCCAGGTTTTCCCTTTGTTGAAATGTAGAGGCTGTTCACAACGTTTGAAAGTGACTAAGGTGACTGTTACACACACCAGGAGCATTGTCGTAGTCTACGTCTTATAGTATCCGTGATTCTGAACGACTATTTTCAGAGAACGAAAACTATACTTACTATAGAGGCTGGAAGCGAGCCTAGGCTTTTAGGTCACTTAAAACAGTCATTGCTATGAGTTACACGAAATAGAAATGGTGAGTCATTCTGGAATTGCGCGTCGGGGTGGAAAAGGGCACAGTCGCCACAGAAAAGTAGAACGGAGTGTTGATTGCTGTGGTGTAAGGCCAAGCTCACACCAAAGATGAATATTGTTTTCCTAAGCAGCATAACACCAGCTGCCAAGCTAACGAAAATATTATACTGCAAAGAGAGTAGAGGCTAGCTATTGAGCTATCGTTAATACTTTTCCACTGGGAGTGCAGGGGTAGCTTGCCCAAAGTACTATTACTGTGGCCTAGTAGACAAGACGTAGCTGTCCATAGCTAGCTGGTCAGAGAAATAATACTATGGTGCCTTGCGAGTAGGCAAGAGCTATTGGATTGTGTGAGAGAAATAGTAGTATTAGCTATAGTCTCGGCCGGTATGGTCCAGCGCACCATAATCAGTAATCTCATGATGATAATATTAATTAGCCCTACTGCTTGGTACGTAGCTTGCTGGGAACCTATTATTATAGTTCCGAGCCAACTCAGGTGAGCTGCAGAATGAAATAATATTAAGAGCCCCAAACCTAGGGTCCAGCTGATGGAGGCAAAAAGAAATACTTCACCTGAGTATTAGGGAATAGCTATCAAAGACATCTAAGCAAATCAAAAGTAATAAAAAGAGGAGGACAGTGGGATTTGAACATAGGCTGTGTGGCATGAAGGAGAAGATTCGGAATAAAATCAAGACAACCATTACACTAAAGAGATAGCACAAACCATGGTGTGAGTACGGACATGTTGTGCCACACTTTTGACAGCCTATCATCTCAATTAAAGGCCGCCGATCCTCGAGGTTGTTGTGTTGTGGACAGGACACATACGTCTTTCCCATGTAATTTCAACCTGTTGGTGATTAGCATCTAGCTAATGGTGACACTCCTTGGTGGATTTGTCCTTATTTCTTGTAGCTTCCTCTGCAAGTCGTTGAGCTGGAGTTTCCTTCAATCTTAAATCGGTTGCTTCTCCAAAGTCCACAAGAAGAATTGATTCATCTTCTTCAAGCATTTCTCTTGCAGGGAATCCGGTACGAATTTCTGTTCCTTTCATATTGCACTCTGGAGAACAGCGACTGAACAGAATCTTCTGTGATCTCCAGTTAACTTCTGGGTTATGCTTGAAAAGCCAATCATAACCTATAAAGGCCGTGGCCTTGCCTAAACCAGTTACCAAAAAGTGTTGCTTTTCCTGGTGAGGTCCAATAGCCATAATAAGATCCACATAGTGTGTAATCTTCCCCTTGGTGTTCACTGTGCCATCTGCATCCCCGGCAACAATATGAACATCAAGTTCCTTCAGATCGAAACCTTCCGCCCTGGCATGATCTCGATCAATGCAAGTGTTGGTACAGCCATTATCAAGAAGAGCCTTTATTGAGCGTGTCTTCCCAGTATCCAATGCGGTCAGCACAATGGGTACTAGCATTTCCTTGTGATTCCTTTCTCGTTGAAGTTAAAGCACCACAATTCTAGTACGGAGATGGCTTCGACATTTTGACTACTGTCTTTGTGGCCTTGTCCGCCGCCTCTTCTACCCGGAGAATCGCATCAGTTACTGAATCGACTGAATCGTACCGTTCCGGGCATGGTGCATCCGCCAGCTGCTTACGAAATCAGCCCAATCCGCCTTGCGAAACATTGGTTTGGGCGCAAATGTCGTGACCTCCAGCTCGAGGTCCAAAATCTGTAGCACCGGATAATCGTCAGTACTAACAGGCATCCTACTGGAATCAGTGTTGCAAGAAACATAACACGGGAGAAGGGATGGGGAGCAGAAAACATTCTCAGGTCTGGTATGGTTCTCCGTTCTGAACGCGCGGAGAGTGGGAATGTCCCGGGGTAAGGCCATGCGCATGGAGTGGCGGGCTAGGAGATCGAGAAGGGGTCGAGCTAGATCAAGGTTGTGTGTGGTGAAGAGGTGGCGATTCCGCAGCTCGTCCCGAAGAGGATGGTGGCGGTCGAAGTCCCCAGCCCATATATACCGAATCGGCCCGCTCGTTGGAGCTGTAGCTGCGGGACTGGACAGGTATGTTTGTAGGACGTCCAGTGCCTTGTTGTGGTTGCAGTCGCTGTATACGTTGATAATCCGCAATACGCTGAAACGTGAGTCGACGATCTCAATGCCTGTAGCGTCAGGTGAGGGTATCGGGATTTGTTTCCATGTCGAGGATGGAATGCGAGTGTTGATGAGGATCATCGAGCGGGTCATGCGAGGATTTGCTCTGTGTGTTGGTGGGTATACTGAGGTGTAGGCGCGGTTTGCCCTTGATATTCCTCGAAAGTCTATGTGAGGTTCCTGCAAAAAAGCGATGCCCCAAAAGTTAGGGCTGAAAGAGTCAAGAAAATCATTATGTGCGTCAAGAGATTTGTTAAGGTTCTGGCTCCAAATGCGAAGTTGCCGCTCGAAAGTATTGGCCCGCGGTTGATTTCTCATTGTTGGCGGCCACCTTGCGGGGGAGAGGTTGATACGGGCAGCTTGGGGTTGGTTGGGAAGTCGTCCTCGTCCTCCTGTATCGTTCGTAGCTGACGTGAAGGGCTCATCCGCGGCGGGCCCACATCATCATCGGGCACCATGTCGCCCCACGTTTCCCCACCGAGAGTAACATTGGCCATACCACCCAACTTCGATGTCTCCTTCAGCCGCTGCCTCACTTGTTGGCCTCTCCGCAGCCGGGCCGCCTCTGGGTCGTCGTTGTTGGTTTGGATCTGAGCGGGTGCATTCTGCCATCCTGTCGCGGCTCCCTCGTCACCCCCACCTCCAACAATGTGCGCTGGACGGGTCCCCAATTCCCATCTTCTCCGGCCGCCTGTCGCGCTCCTCGTCCTCTCGGACCTGCACGTTCCCGTAAAGTCGCTACAACTGTTGGGTCCGGCCCAGGTCCTCGAGGGCGAGTTGGGGGCATATCCCCTCCTTTAACCTTCACCCACGACTGCTCGTGCGTTACCCATGTGGACGGGTCATCCGCGACCATGAAATAAGGGGACATGTCCTATCCGCTGCGCCGTGTCCCAGATACTCCCGTTTGGCCGCCTTGCAGTTGAAGCAAGCGAGCTGCTCAGCTGGTGCCGTGCACGATTCTGTCCTATGATTAGCCGCGCAACGTGCGCACACCTCCACCGCTGAGGTGCAATTAGCGACCAAATGGTTGTCCCCTATTCGTTGACACTTCAGGCATGGCCTCGGTTCGGGCAGCAGTTTCTCCCCTCGCACTCGACTGCCCTCAATCCACGCTCCATCCATGAATCCATTTGCCGCTCTAGGATCGCCAAAAACGCACACCAAATGCGCCACCCGCTGGCCCTCCTTTCGATAGCGGGGATTTTTTAACCAACCGGCTCTAATCAACGAACCCCGCGGGAGGTTGTTGTCGTTTTCAAGAACGTGGAGTGCGCCTTCGCGTTGCGGGTCAAATGAAACTGGAACGTAAGGCACCAAAATGTTTGCTGTTTGCGGCCTGTATAGTGACGTGCCTCACATTGATTCTAAGAAAGATTTGATGTTCACCTTGACCCAATCCACAGCTTCATGTGAAGGAGGATGGCGTCAGTGCGTATCTTGGTTGCTCCAACAAAGCGAGAGCCTTCCGGTGGGCTCCGCGCCCCATCCTGTATTGTCAGCAACATCGCCTGCTTGACCTTTTCAATCAACTCCCTCTCCGAGAGCCCATCCATCCATTGCAGGATATGGCGGGCCTTCTCAACGAGAAACTGACGAGTTTTCGCCTCAGCTCCCGCCACTTCCGTCGCGCGTTCATGCGCCAGATTCTGAGTCAATGCAGCCGCGTATGTGCGAGGTGCTGACCCCGCTTTTGTTGGTGCGGCTGGTGGTTGGGCCTCGGTGGTGCGTTGGATTAAATTCTTGAGCTCGTCGTCGAGGCGCGAAGCAGTTGTCGCGATGTCAGAAGCCTGCTCCTCGACGGCGCGCGTGAGTTGCACGGCCGCCCAGCGCAGGTACTCAGTTATGCTCTTATGCTGCTCATATAGGTCATCATCGTGCTCGTGGGCTACAGCTCGCACAGCGCTCAGCAGCGTTTTAACATCGTTTGATATTCCTTCAAGTACGCGGTCTGTGCGTTGTATCCCGTGAGCTACTGCTGCTGCCCGTAGGGAGTCTCCGTTCAGATTGTTCGATAAGGCACCCGCGATGCGCAGTATGATGGTCATGAGAATACTATTGCTGAGAGACGTACCTTCCTCCTCCAGCAAGAAGCCACTGGCTACAAAGTGCTGGAGCGTCCATTCTTTCCTCCGTGCCGCTCCTGCTGAGTTCAAATAGTTCCATCTTGCTGAGCCCTATCCACATCTTCCTTGGTGGGTCGCTACGTGTTCCAGTTGTGCGCTGGGGTTGGGATTGAGACTGCCGTTTTGCCGGTTCTGGCGTGTTGCTCTGCGACGTTTGTCGTGGGTTCGACGAGGTGCTACTACTTCTATTCGAGAACGACATCTTTTCTTGTATAGAGTATGTATAACGAAGCTAAGGACCACTACGTGCCCCGATGCCCAAGCCCCAAACTGAAAATCGAAGGCGTCGACCGGGTGCACGTGGTGGTTTGTTGCCAAGAGAGTTATGGAGACGGACGAGGGGGCCACCTATAATTGAAGAGTTCGGGTTTGGGGCTGACGAGGATGGCGATTGGGAAGATGTAGTTGATTAAATTATTAATTTGCGCTAGTAGCCAAGAGAAGTAAAATATAAAAAAACTCACTATTCTCTCTAATACTCCGACAGATATCGCTTCAACAATACAAATTCCATGGCCCCTCCTATTATACTCTGCCTTTAGCCGAGAGGTTCTCCCAGGTTCTGCCCACCGCCCCTCGATTTCTGCCGGCAATTGCCAGTTTGGCAGAACGGATTGGCAGAACTCTGCCATTCTGCCAGCCACACTACAACCGGACTCCAGCCGGCGATCAAGGGAAATTGACAGACTAAGCTTACAACGAGGACCACCGTGTTGTAGCGTCTGTTTACAAGAGACAAGCTTTAGTACCATGCCTGCGGCGGGTACACAGCTTGTCGGGGCCCAAGCCCCGCAGTGGATTCCGTGGGGGCCCTCGCGAACGCGGCGACGGTTGAAACGTTGACAGACTACAACGAGGACCACCGTGTTGTACAGTTCGCGTCATCACTTCCTTGCAACTGCCGCCGGGAGTGATCCGAGAAGATTTAGACCTTGCGACCAAGATTTTAGCCACGAAACGCTTGAAAAGGTTTTCTTACGTAATCGGTCACTTTTTCTGCCTGCCGCTTCACTTTTACCTCAATTTTTTCACCTTCCGGGCCTTCGAATACCCTTCAAATAGGCATTGTGCGTAAAAGCATCACTGATCTTACCCTAGCCGATGCTCCAGAGGCCGGCTATCGCTGTGTGGCTGTGCATTCGGTCACTTTTCTTGGGTCGGAAAAGTGAAAATTGATCCTAGGCTTTAACCCCAGTGGAAATCCCGTCTGAGCTGGTACATATGCTCAGAGATGCTTGGATCGGTGCAATTTTGATTCCCAGTTGAGAGCATATCAGCCCACATGTCAACGCCTCAGAGCATAAATTCTGGACTTTTTTTCTGGGTTGGTCGGTTCTCATCTGCGTTGGTATGTTCAGCTCTGTTTGGGTCCGTTCCCTTCGTTTCCACTGAATATAATTCGATAAAATTCAAATAAAATCCATTTTTCCACTACTGTATGCACGAATCGTAAACTAAAAAAAGTAACAAGTCCCACCATCAGCTATGAACCGCCTCGACCATACGCTCCATCTCCCACCTCGTCTCAGATGGACTGCACAGTAAGGTCAACACAAGTAACATGCTAGCAAGAATGACTTCACTTACTTTGTCGTGTTTCACAGCATATGTCAGGCTGAGGAAGAAGGAAAGTACTAAGCGACGAGCACGACAAGAAACCAGCTTACATACCTGATACCTTTCGCACACACTACGTCGCACATACAGACCCCCACCAATTCTGTTGCATAACGGACTGCTGTGGAAAACTGTCCCAGATAATACGACACGTAGACTCGAAGTGAGATAAGCGAAGCACAACCATGGCAAAGACTCACCAGAGAACCTATGCTGGAAGAGCAGCCGAGACGACATAGATAAGCTTAGTCGAAGACCTACTCACGATGAATCATATATATAATCAGACGGACAAAGAACAAGAAGAAGACGCACCTTCGCAAAGAGAGGTCTTGGAGTCGTTTTTCTGGTGCGTGCGCTGCACACTGGTGGGGGAAGAGATCAGCTAGGGATCTGCGCGGGAACAATATCGCCTCGAACGTACGCGGTATCTCTTAATCCGCCCCAGACGAACTGTAGAGTCAAGTTAACGCCAGTGATATGCTGACAAGATTGGCCTTAGCTTACCTTGTCGCGTTTCATAACGTATGAAAGGCTGAGAAGTGCGTAAGTAAGCAACGCGCACAACAGAAAAAAAAAAGCGTCCATACCTTATACGTTGGGTCCACAGCGCGTCACACGTACGAAACACAGCCAATTCTGCTGTGCTGTGAGAACTGCCACTCCCCGGTGGGCTAAACGGACTAAATGCAACGCGAAATGCAATGGTGCCAAAGACTTACCAGAGTATGCTCGAAGACCAGGATAGACCCTACGAGTTAGGTACAAGTATGCATCAAGAGCTGCAAAATACGTGCCTCACTTAACGACCCCGGCCGCAGACAAACCACGAAAAAAGTCTGGGGCCCACGCAAGAGCAACTATCCTGAGCTGTGTCGGTCTATACGCTGCACCCTGCGGAAGGACGTCAATGAGACGACGGGAGTAAGTTATTAAGGGTTTTACTTTGATGGAGACGACCGCTTCCGAGTCGAGCCCTCTGCCAGTTTGTTGAGGTACTACTACCAAAAAAATCGGTCATCGAGGATTTGCAGAATGGATAAAGGAGGAGAGTTACGTTGGACGTGGTTCAATGTGTTGACAAAGCTATCCAAGACGACGCGACAACGGTGAATAGAGTGGAGAAACAACAGATCATGAAGACGGCTTGCGGCAGACATGGCGGATAGCGATGGAGTCCAGGAGCGAGTCCGGGGGGAGGACGTGAGAGACGGAGGTGAAAACCTCGATATATCGAACAAGGGAGGAGAACCGCGAGAAGAGGGAATAAAACAGGATCAATAACCATCTCCAATGTGGGTATCAGGTCAAACGAAGAGAATACCACCTAGCGGTAAAGAGGCGCACAATCAAAGACACGACACAGTAGCAGAGCTTCGCTGCCCCTCGCCAATGGAGAACTACCGCAAAGATTCATCACTGTCGCTCCAACTCGCTGGATGGTTCTAATCCTAAGATGGCTAGTATGAGGTAGAGGAAGGACACAGAGACCGGCGGAGGAGGTAGTCCAGAGAGCAGTAGAGAGTTGACGACAGTGATGGCGGCCGAGACAGAGGTGGAAAAGGCAGATGGTGGTGGTACGGGCTCAAGATGCATTTCGAACTCCGACCGTCGTCTCCCGTCGCTTCTAGTTCTTCCCACGCCCGACGTCGGCTTGACGAAACAGCCCAGAACACGAGTCCAACCCCCGTTGCCAAGATTTTGCCTTGAAAAGTCCGAATGGTTTCTGGTAAGAATAGATTTCTCATATGTGCAGCAGCAGATCTGAGCAGATGGACCAGATCTCAACATATTTGCCCATATTAGCACAGACGGGATTTCCACTGGGCTTTAACCCTTTTTTATAACCCAGATAGCTACAATCAATACAAGCCGTTTGGCACAATTTTCGAGAAAACCAGGGTATTTCCTCGGCCCGAGAAAGGTTTTCAGTGTTGCCATCAATCACCACCAAAAGCGGAAGGTGGGAAGTGGTGACGCGAACTGTAGCGTCTGTAACTCTGTTCACAAGAGACCAGGTCACATGCCCTACCCCGTGTTCGCCGCAGACCATGAAGACGGTAGGTCACCACGCCAAAACGTTCTAGGTACTTACATTTCCCACTAAAGCTTACATGGGGCTTACCAGATTGTTAGAATATCATCTGGTCACTGACCCAATCATCAGTCATCAAGTGTCTCCATCCCGAGCGTCCTTCCCGCTCCGAATTTGGAAAAAGCTTCAAGCCGTTGTAGCCCACGCGCCCCGCCGACTTCCTGCCAATGCTTTGAGTATCGAGAGTCACTTTCAAACACACACACGGCCACGGCAAGTCTTTGTGCTTTATCAATACACGGGTGTAAGCTGATGATTGATGTCGTCAGAGTTTCAGCCACCGCCGTGACGGCACATATTTCCAACATTGCTATACAATAGAGGCTTTGTTAAAACAGATCGACATTGATTTGGAGAGTTGGGAGAGTCCCCAGCATGGCTTTGTTTGTACCCAATATTTATAAATTATTGCACGCAATACATAGTTTTTTATCCGAATATGAAGATCGAGCTACTTAAACTGTTGTTTACGCCGATGATCAGTGGAAGTCCCTTCGCCTCTGTCCTCCTGTCCTCCTGTTCCTGTATCCGACGGTGGTGTGTGACAGAGTGGCTTTGAGCGTTTTTTTTTTTTTTTTTTTTTTGTTTTGTTTTCGGCAGCAGGCTCTTCAGTTGTAGTCGAACCAAACCCAGTGAACAGAAAGCGGAAGAGGTATCGGAGGAGGGTTCTGCCCAATTACTAGACTTGGAAGCAGGTGGATTCGAACAAACGGCAAGGGGCTTCCAAGATAAGTGTTGTAATTGTCTATTTCTCTACATCTAAGTATTGTCGGCTCTTGGCTTCTCGGATGCAGATGCCGGCTTGTTTTATTCTATTTGTTAGGCCTCGAATTTTTGAATGAGCGTTTCTGGCTTTCGCGGCCCTTGGCTCGTCTCAAGTCGATTTCCATCCTAGTCTACTTGCTGTTTTTGATTTTCTTTGCTCTTTGCAAAAAATTATGAACTCATGAACTTTGCGATGTGAAAACCTGATTTTGAGACAATTTTGAGACGTCTCAAGAGGATCCAAGATGTAGGCTCGGAAACCCAGACGTTACTTCGGAGTCCTAGTAGGCGTAGTGCAGAGCTGTTTCCTAATCGGTAATTATAATGACAGCTTGTGACGTTTGATCGATTTTGGTGATGATGGGAAGGGAGACTTAGTGACGTCTGGGCCACTTTCCTTGGGCGACCTACCATAACCCCTCTGCTCGCGTTCTTTTGCTTCTGCAAGGTGCAAATCCCTTCAACATGTAATTAAAGTCTTAGCCAGTACCCTAATACATCTCTATGCCCATAATTCATTGAAAATCCCGCGCGACGCATCTCCTACTTGAGCTGATGTATTTGCAATTGGTGGGCGCGGGCCGCCAAGCATCGTGCAGGAGCTGTCGAAAGCGCTCACAAAGGCCAGGGTGACAGTCACCACCCTCCACAGGCATTGTCCACTTGTTGTCCTGTGAATTGCGGTGGACACGAGCAAAAGGAATCGACGCCGGTAAATCCCGAAGCGGGGTTACGGTAGGTGCTTCAAGGAAAGTGGCCCAGACGTTTAGCCGCCCAATTTCCCATCGCCTTCAAAATCAATCAAACGTCAAACCTGTCATTGTAATTACAGATTAGGAAAGAGCTCCGAGCCCTCTCGGATTGCGGCTAAACGTCTGGGATTCCGAGACTACCAAGATGAGGATAAGAATATCTACGAGGAGCCAAGATATCCCAAGATTAACCTGGTTGCGCAAAAGCCACCAGATGGCTTATGGCTAACCAAAATTCGACTTTCTGCCTAGCCAGTGGGGTGTTTCCCATTGATCATGTAGGCAGGATACTATCATTGGGTACGTCTACAGCATGCAATAGCAGGAATTGGAGTATTGCTTTTAATGCCGAAATTGGAAAGCCACCGGTGGCTCGTATGGCTTTGCGCAAACTCTCTATTTCCCAAGATATCCGAAGATGGACTTTTCGCTGGGCCTATAGCGTGCCGGGGGGTCGTAAACTAAGGCCGTAGGCACATCACTGGAACTTGCGGCAAAATCAAATGACTGATGTGACTAGACCGGTGACCGATCTCTCGTTGCGTGTGCAAACAATCGTTCACAGAGATGATGTGCATTTTCCTTGCGTTTTGATGGTAGGTATGCAATGCCGAGGTACCTACTAGCACCTCCGCGCTATTTCCCAGCTTCTCTGGCGCTCTCGCAGTGTGGTAAGGGTACTTTCCATATATGGTAATGCAAGTTCAGTGGCCGCAACTGTGACAGCATGTGAGGCCCAGGATTGCCCCATCGAAACCATGTCATTGTCAGCTTCTATCCTTGTGTACGTGATCAACAAGCTTCTTTGTGTACACTATACTCAACTGTGTACCCAGGAAGCTTCTTTGTTGACTCTCAGACTCTGATACCGCTGAGAACGAGTTCGTTAAATACCGCAGTCAGCCGCCCAAGTTCAACTCTCATGTCCCTTCCGTTGTCGTGCCCCGATTACCCTATTGTGGGTGCAGCCTGCAGCTGGTCAAACGAGTATTGGTTTTCGATCGGGCACGACGTGCTCTGGCGCAATTCCGAGCCACCCATACTATTCCAGGAATTCGGAATCTTACAGATCTCGATCAGTGTTCTCCTTAAGGGTTAAGGCTTAAATTGAATTAAGCCTTAATTTCAAGTTAATGCTAACGCTAAACATGAAGCTGGATCCATCTTAACCCTTAATTAAGCCTTAGGTTAGATTACGTCACGTCCTCGGCTAGCCTCTGCAAGCCCGGCAGCCGTGGGATGTCTGGCAGCGTTATCACAAGGATCAAACGGCATTGAAAAGTTAGTGCTCCGGGCAGTGCTTCCGAAGCACATCGGAACATGAGCCCAGTCAACTTCTCGGCTACCTGCATTGCTGTGGAGGGAGCAATTGATAGGCTGCTGCAACTGTCCATAAACATCAAAATTAGCAGGAGCAAGCTGTAAGAAGCAAAAGCGGCTTGGAACTCCCCAAAAAAAGGCACCTGAAAATGCCTAGAAAAATCCTCATTTTTCATTCTAAGGCCCCTTAATATGCCCTTAATATGAACCCTTAATATGCCTTATTAAGCCTCTTAAGGGCTTAGCCTTCGGAGGAGCCCTTAATAAGGGCTTAAGGTGGAACACTGATCTCGATCATGCCCCGCCTCGTGCAGGACGAAAATTTACCTGTCCATGGCAGGGTTGCGGAAGCACGTTCACTCGAAAGTTCAATCTCAACAGTCACATTCGTCGCCACCAAGGGGAACGGCCGTTCTGCTGTAGCTGGTATGAATGCGGGAAGCTGTTCACCCGGCGGAGCGACTGCAAAAGGCATGAAAGACTGCACACTAACGGCAAAGCGTTCCAATACTTGCGGTGCGGAACGGCGTTTTCTAGGAGGGATACTCTACTCACTCATGGTAAGTCGAAATCGACGATGCATTTGAAAAGGCCCTCATACATAAACAGTCCGTTCCACACATAAATAGTAGATATTACCGGATACTGTACATACAGTTTCGCTCAATTCTCCTGAGCTGTGAGCTGAGACACGTCGATCCGAATGTTGACACGTCGAACGTTGGTTCTCGATGGGTAGGGTCACCCGTGACCGGGAAAAAATTGGGCAAATAAAGCCAGATCAACTGCGAGAGGCATACGCGGATCCTGTGGTAAACAATGCTCGAATATTTTCATTGCGATTTCGAAAGGAAGGTTCAGGATACCCTTTCGCCGTCTTGCTATTTAGGCTGCCTCTGAGCGCGATTTTGGCGCGTATTCTGAATCATTGATGCAGCAATAGCTACATGATCTTCTTTCGTTTTCGATTTTAATTGACAGTTGTTAACGACAGTTGACGACTCCGTCAACGGTACCGTGGGGCTCCACAAGTCTCCACAACTGCCGACTCCCCTTGATCGGGATGCACGAAGTCCGGGAGAAACATACATAGACAGAAACATTGATGGAATGGGAGACACATGGTTGTACGGCACATTGAGTGAATACCAGAAACATTGCCTTAATCAATCAAGAGCGACTGCTTGCAGCCGTGCCGAACGGAGGCAGTGCCTTCCCCGCCGATGCAGTTGCCGTGTTCTCGGCTTGCGTTCGGCGGTGATCATCGGCACGCTGCCATAGAGTACCGAGCTGCCCCAGCAACGGAGGCATCATTCGGCAACGATATGGATTCATTACCTCTGACAATTTGGGGACTCTGAAGGATTGAAGACCTCAATTCACTGATCCAGCAATCGGCGAGTTCGAAAACAAACCCCTCTTCAAGTTCTTAGTTGTTGACAAGTTGTTGACCAAATTTCATCGCGACGGCCATGGATTGCTCGTAGATTCTCAAAATTATCAGTTTGGACAGGAAGTGTTCAGTGTGGCGCGCCACCCGCTACCAGAACCTGGTGTACATGGCGCAAACAGTAGCCGAAGGAAGAAAAAAGAGCGAAATAACAGCCAAAATGACAGCTCGAGGGGATCCAACCCGGGAGCGCCTGTAAACAACAATACACCGGCAGCATACCTGATAACCACTCGACGAGAGTGAAGACAGCATGCAAGGCATGTGAGACGTTATAGGGCGGTCAGAACGGCTTCATATTACTAAATGCAGTAACTCTTCCCTTTTTTGGCAGGTGTCAGACTGGGGGAGGCGTGGGCGAGTCCTCAAATTCCTGTCGTGGATTGGTCCGGGGCAATGGCGGCTACGTTGGTGTTGGCAGAGTGAGGCGGCGGGGGACCACCGAAGTTGTCATTTTCAGACAGAAATGTGAAGGAGGCCATAGAAAAATTCAAGGTGGTGGTACAGAACACAGTATACAGAAAAACTACAATGCCACCGTGTTTGTTTACCCAAAGTGCGCAACAATCTCACGAGCACGTTCCGCCCGTCCGAAATAGGTGGTTGGTGTCCGTGATTGACACCTGATTGCCGTCAAATGCGGCGCTTCCCAAAAAGGAAGGTCGGGGTGTTGGCCCAAATTCCCCTGTGGCTGACCGCCGCTGCAGTCTAAGGGCCGTAAAACGACTGTGACGAAGACTGTCACCCCTACGGCCGACGGACAGAAAAAGAAGCGTAAAAGGACGCGTACTCTTCGTACATTTATAAGTGCGTGCTAACACACTGGGCGGCGCTTGTGACGACGCGTGGTGCAGTCCTGAAGCAGGTGCATCCCGACACGGGACTCTCCAATAAAGCGATGGCCATTCTCAACTCCTTTGTCAACGATATCATCACTTCAGAGGCATCTAGTGCGGCGTTTATCCATTGCTGTCTATTCCATATTCAGGCCTTGCGTAGAGCTTGCACAGTACTCGAAGAAATCTACCATTTCGTCACGCGAAATCCAGACCAGTGTCCGCCTTGTTCTGCCTGGCGAGCTTGCCAAGCATGCTATCAGTGAGGGTGCGCGATAAGTACACTCTGGGTCTGAACTTCCGCTGACTTGTCATCAAGGCACCAAGGCTGTCACCAAGTTTTCGTCCGCCACTGATCAGGAAAAACTGTTTTTGCGTCATAGACGGCCATAGAAAATGGCTTACTACGAGGTACTCTGAGTCACTCTGGCGGACTATGGCGCACTTTGAATCTGGCCCTTGCGCCATAAGTTTTTCGGCGGTTAATTGTCGGTCATCATCAGGCCGAAGCCAGCATCGTTGGGCCTGATCTGTTGTGAGATCTGTTCCCCGTGCCTTCCGACACCTACCGCATTTTCGGAGCGGAATACTATTGATGCAATCTTGTGTATGTATCGGCACCGTCCGGCGAGTCTATTTTGAATGTTCTATGCAGCTGAACATTGCAATCTACGTCCAGCTGGTCGGTCAACCAAATGCGGTGGCTATTGAAGCTTGTTGTGTGTGTGATCTGTGCTGGTATGAGCTCTTCCTGAATTTTTTTGGCGGGTCTGACCATTTTAGGAAATAAGGCTTAATTTGACCCTTAATATAGGCACCCTTGATAACCCTTAAAAAGACCCTAAGGCCTTAACTTCGGGAGGCACCCTTATTAAGACCCTTAAGTACAACACTGCATCGTCCGCATTTCAGCTTGAATATCCCAAGAACAAGATAGAACTTGTCAAATGAAAGTATACCGAGATGCCTATGTCTTTAGATTATTAGAATACCTTGTCTTGCAGGCGTTATATGTCAACTTTATTCTCATTTTGGCATTTCCTAAATCCCAATGCATTGACTTAGTTTTGAGCTCTGACTTCCTAAATTTTGTTCAGCACGACTTTGAGCATGCTCCTCAGCAACTTCTCAACCAAAGGCTTGCCATGAAATTCAGCAGTTCGCATAGGGAATCCAAAATTCCTGGAAGACGGCGAGATGTCACATGTGTTACATGCGTGACAAATAGGCTGGCCCAGTGGTGAACCACATTCCTATTGAGCACAGAAGACTCAGCACACTCGAATTCTACTCAGAAAGCATATTCAGGGTCTTAATATACCCTGGAAAGTATTTGAGCACAAAATTCAAAGCTTGACCGTGCAATATAGGATTTTGTACTGCCTTTTTTCAGTGCATGCGCTGTGGAGCGGCTACGTCATATGGTGGCTTCCGGCGGCTTGCTGGTGGCTAATTGCAGTTTTGTCTCGTCTTTTTCTCGACAACTAGCAAGGTATAAAGTCCGGCAAAAATTGTAGATGAGTTGGATGTTTGTATTCTAACACTCCCCATATAAAAATGCGGGTTTCTCCCGTTGAAACAAGCCGGACACCCCCGCATGCCGTCAGAGCCACCAGGTGGCTTCCGGTGGCTCACCGCAAACTCTCTATTCTCGTCCGGACACAAGAACAAAGACAGTGCTCCCAACTAGAGCCGTTTTCGACTCCGCTGATGCCATGGAACTCGGCGTAAGGGTTTCCATTCAGGATCGGTTCAAGTTTTGTGTGGGGGTTTCTGCAAAATTGCCTTATATGGGAGGGTTTCTGCCTGCACCCCGGGTTTCTCAATAGAATTATCCATGACAAGGTACCTCTAGAAAGTTATCCCGCATACCCAAGGGCCAACAAAGGACAGTGAGGCTTCAAGATGTTTGATGCCTGCAGCTGGTGGTGCCAAGCCACAATTCGGTGTGAGTAAGTTATATGGGTACATGATATCCTAGCTCCCATGCCCCAGGCAGCGGGCAGAATGCAAAGTAATATCCTAAGACTGTTTTCTGGACACCAGACTCAGAGGGCGCCTGAGGGCGCCGACGCTTGGACTGGTGCGTGGGACACCAGGGCACTAGTGTAAACCTCGGTGAGGACTATCCTGTTGTCGTGGGGTGTGCTCTAGAAGACCCCGGGCAATTCTGTTAGCAAGATAGATCACAGCAACTTCACCAAAACCTTCGTGGTCTCCCAAGTTCCCATCCAATAATTCGCACAGTGGTTGCTGCTGCCACTGTTAACAACACGAAACCACGTCGTTCCTAGCCCCACCCACGTCCCCGTCGCAGTCGTCAGAAGGCGAAGTACAATACTTACACCTTATCGGGTACTTCTTTACCCCAAACAATCACCACCAATCACTCGTACCACACCGCCCTTTTGTGGCGGTGCGTGGCACCCCCCGGCTTTGCACTTACGGCAAATGGCGGTCTTCCAGTGGAGCCGGAAGATAGATTGGCGCGATCCGGGATACGAGAATTCAAGGGTGCACCGGCATTCTAAAAAAAGATATAGGGCCGATTTTCTTTTTTCCGGCTCGGCGACTGGACTAACATACTACGTAAGCGTTCCCACGCACCATATACGGTGATATCCTCTCACGCTCTAGTTACCGGTGCGCTGCTGAACTTTCAACGGACCAACCGGACGTCCAAAATGTGTTCAGATCAACTTCAAATCATCTATGGGATGGTTTTAGCATCCATTAAGTCCTTTTTACTCAGGGAGGAACCTGCCGGACAATACTTCTACTTAATCCAGAGGCGGAGCCAAACATGAACACATTGTTATCAAAACTGTGTCCGGGGCTGATGTTTCAAGCAAGGACTCATTTCATCACTTCATACCATAACTACTCTAGGCGCTTCTAAGCACCTCCGGGATTGCGTTCTGACCCACAAACTAGGGGGTCGAAGATTTTTTTTTCCGGCCTGGCGGCCGGACTAACTAACCCGCCGGTTTTTAAACACCGGCGCACCCTTGCGAGAATTATGTGCGGCTGCGTATCGACAACAGCGGGAAGGGAAGATCCGGAATGATGGGGATAGTCGGATGCATATGGAAAGTCACCCAGCACTAGTAGAATCGGGAAGTGGACGAAGCCTAGAGCTCCATTTTTTTTTTTTTTTTCTTTTTCTTTTTTTGTGCGTACTAACATGAATATCTAAAATCTGGTCGAGGGGATTCGCCCCAGGTGCCCTCGTTCAATGCGTCCTAGTGGGCGGCGGATATGTTTCCTAATCGGCAATACGAATGACAGCTTTTGACGTTTGATTGATTTTGGTCATGATAGGAGCGGGGACTTATTAGGAAGGTCTGGGCCACTTCAATTGGGCGACCTAAGTTGGACCTAAGTTACCATAACCCATTTTTTCCCGTCACACATCAAAATTAACGTAGGTTGTGTAAGGACCTCTGACATTCACCTATGATGCCGGCCCCGAAAAATCTGGGATTTGGGACATCGTATCCGGACCCCAAATGGGGAAGATCTCATCCGAATCCGAACCAGGCCTTCCAAGAGGTCGATGTTTTATCCGGACGCTGAACCAGGCCTCAAAAAATCAGCTAAAATCGCAAAAAATCGCAATTTATCTCTTCACGCGTCTAGGTGGCCCCTCTACCTCTTCTGAGTAATGCGAAAGCTTGTCATGTAGCTTGAATGCTGTTCTTCGCTTGCTGAGGTGCGCTTGCCGGTCCCTGATTTCCGAAAGTTCACAGAAATAGGTAGAAAATGTGTTTTCGGGGCAAAATTCATCAGATTGTACTTGATTGACCTCGAAGTTGGTGGGAATCAGTGGTGGAACTTGTGTCCGAGGAGTCCCCGGTGTTTTTTATCCGAATCTGAGCCAGGCTTGGCTCCCAGCCTCCATGATTTATCCGAATTGTGGGGCAGGGGAGGCGTCGTTGATGGTCGATTTCTTATCCGAATCCGGGCAGGGTGCGCACAATTTTTGGGCATGTTTTATCCGAATCGAAATTTCGCGGGCAGGCATCATAGGTGACTCTGAGGGGGCCGGTCGGGATGAATATCAACCTACAGATCAACCAGCGTTAGGATGGAGATCATACGAGGATAGGATGAATTTCAACGGACTCAGGATGAAAATGAGCGGTTCGTAGGTTGTTTTAGGCAGGATGATTAGTATTCTAGAACGGTTCGTTTCATCCTAAGCTCGTTTCAGCTGTTCCGCGTGAATATCAACCTACATTAGGGTCGAAAAATCAACCAACTTCATGCGGCTTTTCATGTGCTTCAAGGCTGATTTCTAACAGGACTCAGGATACATTTCAATGACAATTAAGATGAATTCGTGTAGGCATACTAGGCACGGAAAGATAATCAAAACTACAACAGTCGAGCGGAACGGAGCAGACAGTGGACTGTAATGGGAATGACATATAGTGATAGACCATCGATATCGATGGCCTCGAGGCGGAACTAAACGGAGGCAAAATGAGTGACGTGAGACAAAACGAACATGCGCACACACCTCAATTTGTACCGTCCTCCTCGTCGCTCGTGTCCTGCTCCTCGCCGCCGCTCATGGCTTGGTCCTCGTCCTCGTCTTCTTCATCGTCGCTGTGAACAATCAACCTGACCTTGCGTTTCGACACCTCCTTTGCCTTTCCCTTGCTGGATGTCGCCTTCTTGCTGGAACTCGAGCGCGCCGCGACCTTCTTCTCTGCAGCTTTCTTCTTCTGGGCAGCACGGGCTTTGACAATCTTGTTGCGTCTGCCGCGAGGCGCATTCGGGTTCCTTTTTGCTGAGTTGGCGCTCAAGTGGGAATATTTCGGGTCGACTTCGAGCCACTCGTGACGGTACGCGTTATTGCGCTTGTTCTTGAAGTACTGTCTGATAATGTCTTCGGTAGCCCAGTCGTTATGGAAGCGCGCGAGGATCGGGTGTCTCTCTCGTGCCTGTTGTCGCGATGTGAGTAGCTGTCTCGTACATCATAATAAGTGTACTCACCACTCGAAAGAACTTGCCTTTGACCTCGTTGGAGATCTCACGCCACGGTTTCTCCCAGTTGAGACCTGCTCTTGCAGCCAAGTCTCTGAGGTAACGCTTCGGAGCCCGGGTAAGTCTTTGTCGCGCAAAACAGTGTAACGTACCTGAATTCCTTTGTAGAGCTCCCTATCCTGGGTAGCCTTCCCCATGCCCATCGCGTCCTGGATGTTGTAGTTTGTCCCGGCCGTCCCCTTAGGCTTCGGGATATCGTCCGTCATGGGGTCATCAGGTTCATCGCTGGTCACACCTCCGTGTGCGCGAGCCGCCTTGAGCTGCCGCTTGAGCTCGGCATTCTCGCGCTTCAGTTTCTCTGCGCACAATGTGAGTGAATGGTAAGCTCGGCAGTTCGGACCCTCACCTGTATCAAGGTCCTCGTCCACCTCCATGTCGTCTTGATCAGCATCGGCAGTGTCGCCTGTGATGTTCGTGCTAAGTGCTCAGACATTGGCGCCAAGGCTCGTATTTACCTTGAGCTGGCTTGACGAGCTTCGGCGGCGCTGGACGACGGTGAGCATGAGATGCTCGTCAACGACAGGAAGCTGCTTATGCTCACCAGGTGCGTCAACATGAAGGGGCGTTGCGGGGTCTCTGACGGCCTTAGCTTGAGCAGCTATCATATCATCAACAACGCGTCGCGTCGCGTGAGTCACGGGACATTGTTGATGTGTTTATGCACTCACCCTCCTCCACACCGTCTCCAGCAGTCAATTGCGCGACGCGGCGCTGCAAATCCTCCAACGCCTTGTTCGCAACCTTCAATGCCTCAGCCTGCGCGTCAATCTTGGCTATGAGAACTGCAGTCAATTCCCGAGCGCAGTCAAGGTATGGTTCTCGCCTTACCTCGATGCTTGTCATTCTCAATGGCCGAGTAGATGATGTCGACGGTGTTGCAGTTGTCGATATCGTATTTTTCTTCCAGCTGGGCGTGAAAGCGCTTGAAGTCTTCCAAGGTAGGGCTTGGGAGGCGCCTGTTCTCCTTGTCTGCGGCTTTCCTGGACGCCCGAGGCGCCGGCTTGGCCTGGGTGCTTGCCTTGGGTTCGCTTTTGATCTTGCGAGGTGGGTTTACTGGTGTCATTGTGTTGCGCTGGGTTGATATTGACAAGAGCTGTAGGAGAGGAGATGGTGGTTCGAGTTAGAGCAAATTCAAATGTTTGTTTGTCACGCGTCGCATTGCAATATCGCAGCACAGCTTCCCTAATAAAGTATCTCTCTCCTTTCAATGGGTCAACGTCGTATCTGCGCCTGTGGCTGCGGGGAAAAAGTCACTCAAACGCGAGAACAAGTTCATCTCAATACTCAAGTGCACCCCTACCCTGCACCCTTGGGCAACGATGCCTCGCGTCAGCGCCGCGTCTATGCTCCAAGTTCCGACGACGACTTTGGGCACAGTGTAAGTGGTCCCAATCATGCTGGTCCATCCCGACAAGCACAACCCGGCGGAGGGTACGGCAGTGGCGCCCGCGAGCTCGACAGCAGGCTAGAGGATGTTGATATGAGTCCGGCACCTCCAAGTCCATCGCAGTCGGGCGGGTTTGACGAGCCCGAGCCCGAGTCCTTTCATGGGGATGTAGAGGATGAAGTGGAAGGGGACTCAGATGTGGATGATGTGCTGGAAGATGGCGGGGATGAGTTGAGGGTGGAGGATAGTGAGGGGGAAGATTCCGAGTGCGATGAGCCGGATATATTTGACTGGGATACCTTCACACCCTCTGGGGTCTCAGCGGCAGATCATGTAGGGGAGGATTTCGAGAGAGAAGCAGCAGCAATAGGTATTTTCTGTCCTTTCTGTCATGCCACGATCGTAACAGTCTTTGTTTCTAGCTGAAAAACTCAGCGCATATGACCTCGCTATCTGTAAAGCATTCGCCTTCAAGGTCAAGTCAAATATGACAGACAAAGCCTTCAAAATGACCCCGTTCGCTTTTCCTCAGCATCCGCCTCTCCCTTCGCTCGACAAGATTCGTTCTCGTGTCAATTTTCTGGCTGGCTTCAAACCGCAGATATTTGACTGCTGTGTCAATAGCTGCCTTTGCTATGTCGGTCCGCACGAGGGTTTGACGGAGTGCCCTCACTGCCACGAGCCGCGCCGAAAAGCCAACGGCAAACCTCGAAAGAAATTCACTTACATCCCTATCATTCCCCGCCTGGTCGCATTTGCGGCAAATCCTGAGATGGCTGAAAAGCAGCAGTATCGAGCTGAGCACGTTCATCAACCGGGTAAAATGACGGATGTTTTCGATGGCAAGCACTACCGAGCGCTTCGACACAAGTTTGTCGAGATCAATGGCAAGCAACTCGACCACAAATACTTCTCGGATCCTCGCGACGTCGCGCTTGGTGCATCCTGGGATGGTTTTGCGCCATTCAAGAGAAGGAAGAAGACGGCGTGGCCACTCATCCTTTTTGATTACGACCTTCCCCCCGAGCTTCGATTCTTGCTGGAGTATATTCTAGCTCTCGGCGTCATCCCGGGCCCGAACAAGCCCAAGGATTCGGACTCGTTCTTGTGGCCAGCGGTGCAGGAGCTGCTCCGGCTTGCGGCGGGGGTCCCCGCCTTTGATGCGCTTTCTGGTCGAGCTTTCGACCTCAGGGCGTATCTGATCCTTGTCTTCGGGGACATCCCCGCCGTCTCCATGTTTATGCGCATGAAGGGCCATAATGGGATCTCGCCGTGCAGAATGTGCAAGATTGTCGGTCTGCCAGTTCCGGGAGCCCGGGGAAATGCGCACTACGTCCCCCTCGATCGGTCATATCATCCGCAGGTCAAAGCAAATCCTCAGGCTGTGAAGGTCTATGATCCCGCCGACCTTCCGTTGCGCACACATGATGAGATTTTGTCTCAGGGCAAAGAGGTCGAAGCCGCGCCTACGAATGCTGCTGCGGAAAGACTGGCGAAGAAGTACGGCGTGAAGGGTGTTCCCATCCTTTCCTTTCTACATTCGCTCTCATTTCCTCGGTCGTTTGGCTACGACTTCATGCACCTCATCTGGGAAAACCTCATCAAGAATCTCATTCTGCTTTGGACGGGTGATTTCAAGGGACTCGACGGCGGACGCGAGGATTACGAATTTAGCAAAGCGGTATGGGAGGCTATTGCGAGCGAGACCTCTGCCGCTTCCAATACCATCCCATCTGCGTATGGCAGCCGCATCTCCAACATCTCGAAAGATCGTCCCAATGTCTCCGCTGAGATGTGGTCGTTCTGGACCCTATACTTAGGTCCCGTTCTGTTGCGCCGGCGCTTCAAGCACATCAAATTCTTCCGACATTTTGTCAAGCTGGTTCGACTGCTCAACATCTGTCTCCAGTTTGAAATCACCGAAGAACAGATTGAAGTCATCCGTGCTGGCTTCATCTCATGGGTCAAGGAATACGAGTCGTAAGTCTATCTTATACCGTGCACTTCCTTATCGCTTACCTCTTTCGATCAGACTCTATCTACAGAACAATGTAGATAGGATGTCAACCTGTCCTCTCACTATCCATGCTCTCCTCCATATCGCCGACTCAATCGCCTTCTGCGGTCCCGTCTGGTGTTACTGGGCTTTTCCAATGGAGCGCTACTGTGGCAGTATCCAGCCCGGCATTCGCAGCCGTAGATTTCCCTGGGCATCAATCGACCGATATGTTCTTGAAATTGCACAGCTAACTCAAATCAAAACACTTTATGGTGTCGTTGAGGAGCTTGCGCTTCGTCCCCCGCGCAGCATAGTCCAAGGATCGTATTCCGATCCCTCTTGTATGTAAATAACTCTGCTGATACTGCGTAGTGCTGATAAACATTTGCAGACCCGTCGTGCTTATTACTACCTCCCAAGTCACCGACGCGCCCCGGAAACAATGATATCAAGATGATCGCAGCTGCGCTCGCAACTCGGACAGGGGCATCTATGGGACAGGTCAATACAGCATTGAATACAGCGATTGTCGAAGAATGGGGCAAGATTCGGCGTGTCGATTCCGAGGCGGGCGATACCATGCGTTCCTGCTCTCTAGGGGGTGGTGCTGACGACTCCAGGGATGCTACATACGTCCGAGTAAGTCATTTTCACTGCACTTGTACTTCGAGACTCACCACATTATCAGTACGAAGTTCTTGTGGATCAAAACCGACGTTTCAAAAACAAACCTGTTGCATTGCACCTCCAGACATTCTACGGTCAACTCACACACATATACCGCGTCCATTTACCGGTTGCCTGCCCCAACCTTCACCTGGACAGCGCAACAACATATATTCTTGCTGCCGTCCGGTCGTGCACTCTGAAGGCGCCGGACAAAGAACTGGAGGGGCTGGATATTCACCCATATAGCTCTCATGGCTCTCTGGACGTTGTCGATGTCACCACCGTCCAATCGCTTGTGGGCCGGGTCGCTGTTGCTGGCACAGCCGGAACTATAATCGATCGAAGTGGTGTGTTAGCGCGGGCAGAGTGGGCAGCGGATGAAGATTACTGAGTAGTTTCCTAACCTCATGCATGCACCCTTTTTACTCTTTGAATGCTCCACTGAGCTTGATGGACTCGTCGTCGTACATAGACATATATATTATACCCCTTGCTGCTAGTGTATCTCAATATCTCGGGATTCCCATGCCAATATAAAAAAATTGCAGACTCATATAGCAGTAGGGTGTCCTTATTTCATACTCACAAGTAATTGTGAGGCACCCCCCGTGCGCCAGAAAAAGGTCGAGAAATTGTAATTATTCTCGTGATCAACACAGCCACCACTCCAGACTTGTGTCTCTCCTCCATCGACGCGAATTATGGACGCGTTTTTCACTCGGGAACCTGACGCAAATAACCAAGAAGTGGCAGCTGCTTTCCTAGAGGACTTGAGGGACAATAAGCATGAGGATGATAGGTGAGTACCCAAGCCTCTGAGCGCGTTGCTGCAAATTGACAAACGACGCGCGCAGTTACTTGTGGCCGACTGTAGATTTTCACGAAGTGTCTGAGCAAACGTGCAACAAGATCTTCTCTCTCCTCGGCGAGGCTCCCTTCTCTCTCCTCAACGAGGAGCCTCGCCACCATAGGGATGTTACCAAGACCCCTCGACGCGAACGAGTTTTGCGGCAACTCAACGAAGTCATGATGGCGCGCATCTACCTCCCGATAAAACGTGCTGTTGATTCCCAGCGTCTCGAAGAGGCGCTGGAAAAGGATGTTCTGGTTATCGTGGACTTCCTGCAAGCCGCCCGCCGTCATAAAGAATTTGTGTTTCCTTTGCCCCACGCGGAGCACAAAATTTTGAGCAGCGCAGCCGGGATCAGGGCAGCTCTGCTAAAGGTCGAGGACATGCTGCGTCTCAACAGCGACCTACCGGGTTCAGTCACAGAATCGGACTCGCAGCCGGGATGGAATCCCTTTCCGCGCATGTCGGCACTCGTAATCCCCCGCACTTCCGACAACGAGGAGGATCCCGATAAGACGTTGGTGGGCATCAAGGTCGAGCCTATGTAGCTCAGTTATGAAAGGCATCCATATATATTCACTATCTATGCTTGTACTGTCTTTGTATTGTTTTTATTCTATGATAGGTTGATATAATATTTGGCGAGCAACCGCATGAATGTCATTCTAGTTTAGGATGAATTGTACTGGATACAATGCAACCTACACAATAGGTTGAAATAAATCAACCTAAAATCAGCCGGTGTTAGGTTGTTGGACGATTTTCATCCTAGGCTAGGATGAAAATGATCCTGATCTACCTCCATAGTGTGAATGTCAGAGGTCCTGTTGTGTATGCCGGTGCCCGGCCTACAGGTGGGGGGAGCTTGTGTGTATTCTGAGTATCTTGAACCCGAAATAGGTCAGTATAATAGTTGTGGAATACTTACAGTAAAGAGCAAGTCGTAACAGTAAATAGTCTCGGAAACCCAGACCTTCCTCCCCAATCCTTGTAGGTGCGGAGATCTGTAATTCGAATGACAGCCCTTGACGTTTGGCGGTGATGGGAAAATTCGGCGGTGATGGGAAAATACGCCTAATTTTCCCATCACCGCCAAAATCGATCAAACTATCTTCCCATCACAAATCGTGGGTACCCTCGGCCTCGAGAGAAAAGTTTTATATGGTTTTTTGGAACCACTTCCCGGACGGTTTCTGAGCTGATTTTGTAGGCTCAGATCAGCGCTTACACATACTGTTGATATTTGTTCGTGGTGATCGATGCTGACATGTCCGTTTTTTCACACCGCAATCGCCTCGCGTTCTTCCCCGACATTCGAATGAAGAACGCCGCCCACTTCAAGAAACATCTGTCAACGGTATGCCATATGCCAATCAAATTCAACCTTCTAAGGTAGGCGGCATGGACGATCTGCTCACATCACGTGTTTTGGCACGATTTGGATCAAAATCTTAATGGCGCCTTGTTCCGGCCCAAATCAGGAAATCTGGCTGCACAGAGTTTGGGGAAGGATCCGTGCAAAACTTTCTGTGCGGCCAGAATTCGTGATTTGGTCCGGAACAAGGCGCCATTAAGCCAAGAGTAGACGAAAAAGCTCACTGATACAAATCATTTTGGCAGTGTCAAGGTCATGTGATGTGAGCGGATCGTCCATGCCGCCTACCTTATGTGCAAATTGCTGAGAGTTTATTGATAGCCCTGACCACCACTGTCTCGCGTCGTTTGACAGAGTTACCCGGCCACTTGCGTCCTAAAGAAGAAGAAAATCAAGACACCGCTAATCATCTCTGACGCGCACAATCGACTATGATTTTTTCGGTGAGTCCTAGAAAGTGTTCGGGTTTGAGTTCCAATATTGAATTCGAGATAGGTATGCGAGTCTTGTACAGGGCGAAGATAGGCCAATAGAAAGTGTTTGTTGAACGTAGCACAATGTTATATGAAATTTCTGTGGTACACGGGGTTGGACGGGCGCAGAGAGAGGGGAGAAGCTTAAGGCGAGGGCAAAGAGCAAGAAAGACTTGAGAAAGTGCGCTGGCGACAGCGTGTGAGTGATTGATTGCTTCTCCAAAAGGAAATTCCCCCATTTAGAGGGGGGAGGGGTCCCCGAAATCGCGGAGAAAAACACTCCTTGTTGCTTCTAATGCTCGCTATAGCGTAGGTGCAGCGACGTTTGTCGCTGTCGGTTCCACCAAAGGGGATGGAGGAGAGGGACGGGGGGTGGAAACTTTTGGAGAGTTTTAATCATGTCGACAAAGGTCTCGCAGAGATCGGAATGCTGAAGGATGTCTGGAACGCGAAAATCAGTCTGTGCTGGTGGCACCCTCCGCCGTGCAGTACGCACCCGACTGGCGTCGTCAAAACTCGCGACCACGCCGTACAATCCTCACATCGCAAAGACAGAATTCGACTTCATTGACCTGTCATTCGTTCCAGTGGAGAATACGAAGGCGGCGTACCTGATACCGTCAATCCCACAGTCCCCGCTTCTCAAGCCCCGGAAAAGCGGACCCTTCCAAACGGCCTTTGCATCACCATCCCCGCTCAGCAATCCACAGATAACGCGGCCAGGTCCGAAGCGGAAACAGCGGGCACGGGTGTCTCCGCCGGCTGGATGCCGTACTTGTCGCGCACGCACTTCGCCCACGCAGTGAGTGCATTCCGGCGCTTCGATTGCTCAATTCATCAAGCAGTTGATAGCAGGAGATATGATACAGGAAACCCCGCACCATCCTGCTCCGCCATGATACTGCACAACTCGAGGTGCTTCGAGTTTGTATTATCTGATTTTGTGTTACATTGAATGCGTGGATGAAGCACTGGCAGGTGCTTACAAGTTGCATCGACACCGATCTCCTTGATGTGCCCCTTCAACGGCTTCAGGTTCGAAGATAGCGACATCTTCCGGGTGCTCCCGCAACAACTCAGCCGCCGATGACAGCTGCGCATCGTCAAAACACCAAAACCTATCACTTCAGCAGGTGTCAGCCATTTGGCATTGTCGCTGATGATATCCAAAGCTTCCTGGGGCATCGACACACCGAAAAACTGGATATGTCGCGTGTGATGAAGCTTCACATGCACGGTGAGCATGTCTTCGTCTCCCGGCTTCTCGCGGCAGCTTATAACGACAAGGGAACCTCTTCGTGCCTAAGTACGACATCTCTTGATGGTGGGATCAGTCGAGGACTTGAATTTCTTTTTCCGGGCTTCGTCTTGGCTACAAAAGAAGCGGACTTGATGCCCAGTTCTTAGCTTGCAATGGTCTTTGACGCTATTAATTGGTAAGCACTGTCAATATACTTTCTTCGACGGATGACTCACGTAAATCGGACTTTCCAAGGGGGATCAAATTCGCGAAATCCATACTATACCTCGATTTTTTTTTCTCAGAGAAATCGGCGACCCTCACCCTCCCAAATGGGGAAATAAGCGATCAAAACTGCCCTTCAGCCCTCTGGTACCCAAGTTACGGGTGGGGAGGTACATATATGTACTGGTAGTAGTTCCTGACACCGTGCTCAATATTTGTGGTGCGCCTGAATCCTAGGCTCGATACCAGCCGTTATAGTGGTAATGACGAGCAAGCAGGTATTACTGTTATAGTAATGACGAGCAAGCAGGTATTACTTACTATAGCAAGCAGGTATTACTTACTATAACAGTAATACCTGCTTGCTCGTCATTACCACTATAACGGCTGGTATCGAGCCTAGGCATCGTCAGATACCTCATAAAAGTGTTCAGAAACACTTTGGGACTCCCGCTGAATGACCCTCATGCCAAATAATGCTATTCATTGTATGACTGCCATATCCGGTTCAGTTGATGCGACATCAATCCGCCGGCTCCATCACACGGTGCATGAAACCGGTGCTAGCACTCGTCACAGTGGTGCGCAATCTTGAGCGGCCACGCTGAATTTTCAGCAGGCTTTGATTCCTTCAAGCTGCTCAGCCGCGCTGCCAGCATGTCGTTCCTCATTCAATTTCTACGCCCAATGTCCGCAAATAGAACAATATAGAGTATTTTGTCAAACAGCTAAAAAGTTGGTACAGAGAAAGAATGCTCCAGAGTCGAGCATGGAAAGACATGAGATATTACAGTGGAACAAAGAGTGATTTGATGCTGTTTCGTTGCTGGCCGACAACTACTGACCTTCTTGCATGTTTGGCTAACTGCTTCTTTGTCGTGCACCGGCAACACGCCTGTCTCCATCGCGTGTTAAAGTCATCGAAGATAATTTCATCTAGAATTTTGACACTTGGTCTGAGTTGTTGCGAAGCTGAGCTGAGCAAAGGGAATTAAAAGAGCGAGAGACGCGACTCCGAAAGACGCGGAGGATCACGGACTTCCCAAAATGGACGAATCCTTACATAAGCATCACTATTACTGCAGTATTTGCCCACAGCACCAGTATTTACCCACGCTCCTCTCTTTCTTTCTTATCACCACCATCTGCGAGTCCCTCTGTGTCTTCTTTGTCGCCATCGCCGTCGCCGCTATCGCCTCCGCCCCTCCGCTAATTCTGCTCTCCCGCTTCTCTCTCCTTGTTGTGGCGCGTTCTTTCCGGAGTATCCGAACCCTCATCCCCAAATTCTCTCAATCCCACTCGACGACGTTTCGAGCGCCGCTACGGTTCTTGACTGAGATTTGAGCTCTTCCTGTACTGAAATAACGGCGAATCCTTTCACCCTCGTTCTCCGGTCGCACTCTTCTTGGTGTCTTTCAAGACCTTTTGCCCTACCTCCTGTCCGTCTCAACTCGTCGTATCTGATATAGTCAACCAACGACTATCTCTTCGTCGCTGTACCATCCTATTTTCTTGGCCTTTGTTTCCCCGATTCTGATTGCCTTTTTTCTGCTCAGCGCCCTGCCTCTGTTTGCCTCCTTCACGTTTCGTTTGTACGTGTATCGACCGCATCTGTCCAGCGCACGGACGTGATGTTACAAGGCTGATAAAAGTTCGTGCATCTCGTCATATGGTGCTGAACCGTACTCATTGAACTCTTCGCTAAATCATGTTAGGCGGCCAAAGTTTCTGGGTTCGGCTGACATCAATGGGCTCGAGGAACGGAGGTCAAGGTACGCTTTCTCCCGCTTCCACCCTATACCAAATTTTCCCAGGGAGGCTCGCTAATCCCGTGGAATATCTGTGCTTCAACTCGCCTTTCCTCACTACATACTGCCGCACCCCCGATTTTTGGCACCTATTCACCGGTACGTCATGGGAGCTCTAACAGATCTTCTGCCAATTAATTGCTGAGTCCTGTCTCTTGGACTTTACACTCATCGAGCTCCACAACGACTTTCACATTTTCACCGCGTCAACGACCGCGACGGCTTACGCGACGACGTGCACGGTGCACTTACATATGTACCCTTCAACTCACTGACTACATGTAACAATTCAAGTAAGTAACAGACACAAGGAAAATGATGGAGATGAGCCATACCCGAGGGCACACAGAACTAGTGATTCTATCTGTCTACGGTGATGATTTTTTCTTTCTCAACAACGCCGACGCCGATACCATCGGTGTAACGATGACCTCAACACCTCCCTTCCTCCCACCCACCCACTCCTTCCTTCCACCTATCTTTAATGACTTCAACGCTGTCTCGCCATGCAACAGCACTCTCCCACCTCTCTCCGCCTACCCCAACGTTCATGACCAGCGTTCAAACAAACACCCACGATGCCTCAATCACGCCGACCCTCCTTCCTTTTACATCGCTCCCTCCTCCAACGCCTAGCTCAACGTCTCCGAACCTGACACTACGCTAACGGCCCGCATACCCCGCTGAAATCAGCTTCCGTATGCTCCTAGTCCCTCATCATTCTTCCACCGCGCGTCGACCAGCCCTGAAACAACTCCTGCAATCGCCGTATCACGGCCGCAATTGAATTGGTACCCACGGTTTACCATTTTCGGCGGCGGCGGCGCCGTACACGCTGTAGAATCCTCAAATTATCCAAAATTTCCAAGTACAAGCGGCGCGACGTAGCATGTCCATCGATACCCAATATAACAATTAATTCAAATCTACTGCATGAATTCAAGCTCGAAATGAACCTCTTGTCAGCGAATACTGACTAGAACAAAGTTCTCAAAACATTCAAAGACTCGCTTGCCTATTGTCCCGATTGTGGCATGCTACCTGTACTCGTCGGCTTTGACATCCATGTCAACTGAATCGACATTAGACTAGGCTTGCGCGACAGGTTGGTACAAATGCTGTTGAAGTTCAGTCGCCGCGTTCGTTTTGTTTATTGAACTTGTGTGTGACTGACTTAATGTTTTGACCGGCGTATTACGTTTGCCATCAACTCCACGCTTTGAATTTCGGTCGAAGGATCTTCAGCGCGACTTTTCGACGCGCGTCCTGTACTTTCTACGTCTAATGCACTTCCTCTGGACCACTTTCACTATACCTACTATGTCCAGCAGATGCCCTAGCACCTCCGCAAGTCCGAGAATGGCGAGGAGAGGTTCTGGCAGTGGCAGTTTGCCAACAAGTCCACGCTTCAAACTTTGATGTGTAAATCTGAATCGGTTCGTCTCTAAGCACCTTGCAAGCACCTCAATGTCGTCGTCGTTGTAACATTTCGTATTATAATTATGGACAGCACTAATCAACTCTTGAGGCTGGACAGACTTCGCCAGAGCGCCACTCGGCTGAGTACTGCTGCCAGGCCCTCTGGTGGCTGTAAGATAATACAAGGAGGTCTTTGTAGGACCCCCGGCAACCAATGTGATGCCTGCCCACGAAATTCTGGATTTTGAGCAATTTTATCCGGACCCCAAATCGGGGCATTCTTAGAAAACGGAGCTCGCTGCACTCCACCGAAAAAGGCGGGAGAGCCGAGGCAGCCCACAACCAACAGCTCACCATAAAGCAGCCACAGGCGGGCGAAAACAGGGTGAAGCGCCAGAGGCTCCAAAAAAGAAGGGAGAAACGAGCATGGGAGGAGGGGGAAGAACAGGAAGAGAGGTGGGTGAGGGTGGGGAGGTGAGGGGAGGTTGGGCGCAGGGAGGACAGCAAGGACAGAGATGGGGGCGCAAGCAAGGGGAAACAATAATGGAAGAGGGGGAGACGGCGAATGCGGCAGGCCGAGTTTCGCGATTTGCCGGCTGCGAGGGCGCCAATTACGCCCTCGTTATCTGAACGTACTTGGAAGTGTGTGTTGGAGTGGCCTTGGTGAATCGCGAACCGAAGTCCGAATTCAACCGCGACCATCTCGGCCCATCCAATCCCGCGTTCGTCAGATTTCCAGCCAGACAACAGCTTCCAACGCTGCCAAATGCCGTCGAAAACGATGCCGATACCATATGAGGTCGATGCGTCGACCCAGAATTCTACAGAAGATAGGGAAGGTGGTTTGACGAGTTTACAGCCGCAGAATGATTGGGCGAGACGTGTTCGCCACCAGGATATGTCGTTTAGGGTGGATGCATTAGGTGTACGACGTAGGAAAGGCGATGAGTCGCGAGGAAATGACGATGAAAATTTGGAAATGGATGGGAGACGCGAGCGGCCGTCTGGAATGGCCAAGGAGCAATGTACTAGAGTACCGAGCACAGCTTCGGCTTCTTTGCAGGTGAATTTTGCTCCCTCGACCCAAGGACGGAGTTTTTCGACGTAACGAGCGGCTTTCTCAGGCGGAATCTGGATTGATTTCTCGGCGAGATCCCACAAGAAGCCGATGTATTTGAAGGAGGGGGAGAAGGGACGAGTTTTGGAGCGCTTCCATGGCCAACCTAGCGCGTCGGCGAAAGCATATATATCGTCGATATCGTAACTGAACGTAGGTGGATTATCCGAAATTCGATAGCGGAGGAAGAGGAAATCATCGACCCATTTTTTGATTGGGCCGATGTCGTTCGCCATATACAAAGCGGCAATAGCATCTGCGAGGCGTCCGAAGACTCCGCTGGAGCTGGAGTTTCAAAATGGGCAGACGTGATCGAGATAATATTTCTCTAGCCAGTGAATGACGAAGAATGGTTGTTGGGAGGGATGGCTGGGACATCTACGATATGCGGCGTCGACGTCTAATGTCGCACCTTCTGTTCCTGGAGGAGCGTCGATTACGAGAAGGACAATTTGGGCGAAGGTGCCCCAGTCACAGGGAAAGTCGTCGACATTGATTTCCGAGTTAACGGATGCGCGAGAGGGGTCGTTGCGGGGGAAGGAGAAATCTTGAACTAGTCTGTATTCGCCCGGGTCGCCTGCTTTTGGCACTAGACCCAGTGGGGAGGTTCGGAAGGGGCCGATGAGATTTTCTAACCGATCGCGCGAGAAGGGACCAGTGTATCTACGGCCCGCGCGCTCTTTATTAATGTACTGTTCGATGACGGAAGGACAGGCTAAGGAGGAAGAATGATCGGGAGGGGTGAATGTTTCGGTGATAGTGGAATGAATGCCCATATGAAAGACTTCCCGAAGGCCGGTAGGTAAATCAGAGAAAGTATCGTAAAGATTAGCTGCTTTCAAAGCGGATTCCCATTTGTCCGGCAAGAGGGGAGTGATGATGGGGAGGAAATCAGATGGAGACGCAGTTTTGGGCGCAATGAAGGCCGTCTTTTGCGCCACAAATGGAGCACCAATGCTTGCCCTTGTCGCAGTCAGAACCGCGGGGGCAACCACTGTACCCGTTGAATGAGAAGCAGTACGCGATGCCGTGCTTATCGCGGCGGTCTTTACCGACGAGAATTGTTGGCTTGCCGTTAACGAGGCGATCTGATGTGCAGGAACGCGATTTGTGATAATCCTCCTCGGCCGCGCAGACAAAGCAGCGGAGTTTCTTCGATTTCGAACGAAAGGAATCCGAGGCCTCGCGCTTCCCGGCCTTATAAGGCGCAAAACGCGAGGACCCGGCGTTAGACTCGCGCTCGCGGTCGTTGTTCGAAGATGAGGAATTGCCTGAACCCTTGTTTTCCTTGCGCAGAAGAGCCATGGCGCGTTTAGCGATATGCACGGGCTCGAGTTCGTTCCAGACCTCGAGGTGGAAGACGCCGGGGTCGATGGCGGTGACTATAGCGCGCTACCGGATCTGAGAGTCGTATTCGAGGCATAGCGCCCAGTTCTGCGCTCGATTGGGACGATGGAGAATACCGTTAAAGTGATTGAGCCACATCTCGTGCTCCTCGGGAACGTAAGCTTCAATAAGCTCGAGAAGTCGACCCCATGCTTGGAACCATTCGTCGAAGGTGAGGCGTAGCTCGCCGTCGATGTCGAGCTCGCGCGGTGTCGCAACGACAGAGTTGGAAGCGCTATCGACGAAGAGTATGTCGTTGAGTTCTTGCTTGGCAGCTGTGTTCGCGAACGCGCAGAATTTGTCGGTTAAGAAATGTAATGGAATGTGAGCGTCCCAGCCGCGCGGGCCAGAAATCTTTTTGCGTATTGCGTCGGGGATAAGATACCCGGCACCGGAAGCGGTGAGGCCGACTATGCGTTTGGGGCGTCTACGCGAGACGGCGGTGGGTAGATCGGCTCTCGCGTCTGAGCCCGTAGCAGGTGGGTCTGTGAGTTGAAGTCGAATATCGTCAGCATCGGCCTTAGGTGCGCAGCGCAAATAAACAAGTAATGATAGATCTATCCGGTACGATAATGCGCCTTGAGGGGCGACAATTATAGAAATTCATAGTGCGAAAATTTCACGATGAATGTAAATGATTGCGTGTCGTCAAATGAGAACGAAGATAAAGCCGTATGCGGCCCGCGTGAACGGTAAGGCATTTGTGAAGATACAAATGTCGTGAATCGTGAAAATTGCGTGAAGAACTTTAATGCTCGCGAATTTTTCGGATTCGCAAGCCGTGAACACTCGCGGATCAATAAGATCTTTGAGTCGTCAATCGTGAATGTTCGTTAATCGTCAAAAATTCGCAAGCCATGAAGGCTGCGGCTGTACGCCGACTTGAATGGGCGAATCGTGAAGGTTCGCCGATCGCAAAGAAAAGAAGACTTTTTTATGATCGTAGTTTTTCGGCGTATGCCGTGCGAAAAAATATTTTAAACGCAATCGTAAAAATGTCGTGGAGACAGAAATGCGCATGTAAAACACGCAGCATGACCGTGTAGTATGGAAAAGGGTACCGGGGCGAAATGAAATAGAGAAAGAAGAATATTGCTCACCGTTGAATAGAGCACCGATTGCTTTATTGAGGATCGCGGGGGGCAGATGTTGAAGAAATTGGAGCTGGGCTTCGCGTTCGGTGAGGTCGTTACCAGGGGGAGGGTCGTCGTCATCGTCATCGCCGTTTGGAGGGGGTGGTCCATGCCCGCCAGGGGACTGAGACCTATGTGATTCAGGCCCTCCGCCTCCTAACCCTCCCTCAGGAGGGGGAGTGGGACTGTGGTGGGAGCGAGCTTCCCACTCGAGGCGCTGGTGACGAGGGAAGAGTCGAGCGTACTCGGCATAACCGGAATTGTATAATTTATATAGGAATTCAGTAACCCTACCATCATTGTTTAAACAATCCACGTCGGAACGATTAATCACGTTTAACTACTGTTTGATTTTAGCATAGCTGTATAGAGAGCAAGGTAGGGTGAGGGGAGTGTTTAAACGTGTTGAGAGGTGTTCAAACCCGAAGCAAAACCCAAATGCTGAGGTCGGGAATCGAACACAAGAATCCGCGGCATCAGATCACATTACATGATGTGCAGTCCATACCACTGCACCAGACAACCTTGCTATGCAATAAAACTTTGCTATATAGGCACGGTTGCAATCAGGCCAAGGAGACCTTATTTTTAGAGTTAAGTCAGTGAGATTGGGGTGAGAAGTGAGAGGTTGTGAAGTAGATGCACCATGGACCTCATACATTTACATAGTATGAGAGTTTCAAGTAACCTACCTTAGTCCAAGCCTCCAAGGTTGTTGCCATAATCACTGGTTCAAGTTAGCGGGTATGTTTGTCAGATTCAATAAACACTAAGAGGATTAAACCAAGATTAAACAGGTGATTAAGTTCATTTGTTAATACGTGTTTAAACCATGATTAAACAATTGTCTTTATGTTTTTGTTTCCCTCCTTCAAATTTTATGCAATTGGGCTTGATCAGCTCCCTAATGCATAGCAGGAAGCTGAACTTCACTGACCAAATTTCAGATGATAAGTGTATCCTCAATATGACTTCAAAAGTAGGTGCGCTCTTTAGGGCCGGGTTGATGATTAGTTGGAATGAACGAACAAGTGGCGGGTTGGCACTAGGAAAACAAAGGGGTAGCACTGTATGAGCATCTCAAATTCTCACTCTTGTAAGGTCTCTTGGTGTAGTGGTTATGTTGTATCTTACAATTCTGCTTACTCCTTCTCCAGTTGGCAGTTCGAGTCTTGTTCCTGGCATTCCTTTTTGAAATGGCGGCGGTTTAAACTACCCTCACTGTTTAAACAACTTTGAATCAATCAGTGGTTAAACTGGGTTTAACGTTCCAACGCTAATTGTTTCAACAATGATGGTAGGGATTTATCAGGAATTTCAATGGTCAGCCAGCTTGGATGGGTCCAGCTCTTACCTATAGCATGTTTTCACTGACTTGCATGACATAAACACCGATTGGAACATCGGACAGCCAGAGAAATATTCGAAATTCAGAAATTTCCCAATTTGGCAATATCTGCGTTTTTAAAATAGCAATTGGACAGATATGGGGTCAACGAGTACTTGAAAAATGGGATTAAGGTCTTATGATAATGTACATGAAATGCCAGAATTTAGCATCCTAGTCTCCACCTTTTGTGAGACGTTAAAAACTGGGCATAATGTTCCACCATCATAACATAAATAATTGCAATTCAAATAGACGCACAACAAAGAGCACAGTGGACCCAGAATACTTCATATGCAACAGCATATACTTCTACCATGACTACAGTACCAATCCTCCCAGCGGTTCTGTGTGCTAGCTTGCCATATATAGGCAATTTGTGATTCCGGTTACTTTTGGTCATACCGAGTAGTCCGGATTATCCATGTACTGGAGGTTTGCTTCGATGTGGGCTTTGATCCTCTTGCGGAGTTCAATGACGGAGCCGGTGTTGTCGAGCTGAAACTCGTCCGCGGCGGAAACGAGCTGAGCGCGCTTGAGCTGCGAGACTGTGGTGTCAAATTGAACCATCGTGAGATGCAAAGAATGTTCGAAGTGGCTTGAATTCGGATTCTGTTCGGAGTGCAGGTGGTGGTTCGGAAGCAGGAGAAGCTCACCGCCACCTGTCACTCCTCTCACAAGACATCGTATCGTCACAGCTAGCTGTCACGATACTCCCATTATTCATATCGCCACTGCTTCTCTTCGCGCAGCCGATGGAGACTCTCGATCGATCGCTGCGTGTGCGACGCTGGCTCGGTGCTGGCTGCCACGTCACGTTCCCAACAGTAGCAATTCGCTCCTCCGGGACGGCCCTGCGGCGCGTGAATAGCGAGTTTGCGATGCAGCCATTGGATGGCTAATGGCTACACAAAAGTCGAAATTCTGGCGCATTGCCCAAGGCTAACCCCGGTCTCAGCATCCAAACTTCATTCTAGGCAGCTCTTGTGTAACTCGACATCATTGTTTGGGCCATCAAGGTTTCCTAATCGGGAAATCGTTAGCCATTCAATGGCTCCAATGGCTCATCGCAAACCCTCTAATGCTTCCTCTAGTCCCACTGGAGATGCGTATGTAGGGTGCAGTGTAGCAGAGGAGGAGGATCGACAGAGTCATCGCAGCAATCGGCGTGACTCCTCCGACTGCGATGCGAGAACTGGGGATGGGTTTTTTTTTTTTTTTTTTTTTTTTAATACACCGGTGGCAGTTCTGGCTCATCAGCACCGTCCTCGTTCTCCTCCACGTACACATCATCCCCGCAGTGTCATCGTCATCGCCAACGACATCCCAGACAACCTCGGCCTACAACCCACCCCCATCCATACAAGCGGCTGAATGTGGCGAATCCGCACGCGGACCGTTAGTCCCCGTTCCTCCAGCCCGCAGCACAGCCCACACATCCCGCTCACGAATAAGCGCTGGCGGGCATGAGCAAGTACAAACGAGAACGATCGACGAGCTCTGGTGCTCGAGGGCGAGCATCTGCCACTCTTCTCGGCATATGGTGGGTGAAGACGGAGCCCACGGGAGCGCGAGTAGAGTAGACGATCATTTCAGTATGGCTCTCTCTGTCGATGTCTAGTATCGCTTTGCTTTGTGGTGACACGGACAGTGGGAAGTAGAAACGAGTCACAAGCGCTCCCGGTCCCCGACTGCCCGCCAAACCGACTCGTCTTTCTACCCAGTGTCAAAGAGCATTGAAGCGTTCATGAAATGATCGTCTACTCTACTCGCGCTCCCGTGGGCTCCGTCTTCACCCATCATATGCCGAGAAGAGTGGCAGATGCTCGCCATCGAGCACCAGAGTAAAGTGGGTCAAAAGGTGATGAGAGCGCGATGAGCGGCCGTGAACAAGTGAGTCGGAGTCAGCTAGAGTATATTAGAGAGCTAGTCGACGTGGGGAACAAGTGACTAGTACCTAGAGTATATTAGAGACTAGAGCATTTTGGCAAACGGTGAAAATCAAATTTCAGTTCGAAAAACTAAGCGAGTTTGGTGAAAAACTACAGTGGGCTGCGCACTGTTTTGCGGCTCCACAACCGAAATTTGGTTAGCGGGAACTGAAAAAAAAAGTCATTTTTAACCGTTTGCCAAAGTGCTCTACTACAAGGAGTGTGAGTAGAAAGTAGAAAGTAAAGTAAAGGTATACGCACGCTAGTCGACGTTGGGAACAAGTGACTAGCGGGCAGCAAAGGTAACGAGCAGTATATAAGGTAGTGAAGGGATGGTGATGGCGATGTGACGGTACGGGTGCAAAGGATGATGAAACGACGAAAAGAAATCGGAACGGAGTGGAAGCTCACGGATCAACCCTACAACACTCCCCCAGATCCGTGCAGCCCAGTAAAACGAGGATAAAATCAAAGAACACGGTGAATCGTCGCCATTGTCGCAGTGTGAGTGAAAGGTGTGTGGCGGTTGCCGAAGTTTGGTGGAAATTGGCCCTCCTTACCGCCCCCAGGCCAGTAGCAATTTTCGATGAGGTGGCCGATGTGTTTGCAGTTGGGATTAACGCAAATCAGGCCCGCATTGCGGGCAGCAAGGGCAGCGGGGTCGACGGCGATGGCTGGTGCTGGTTTGACGGAGAGTTTGAGCAAATTCTCGACGTCAGCGATTGCCGTGAGAGTGAAGAGCGTAGGTTTAACGTAGTCGAGGGACGGGGGAAGGGATTTGATAAGGTTGGTAATGTGTTCGTCGTCGTCCGAAACGGTACCCCCGGCGTCGATGACACCGCGGCGCAGGACATTGTGTCGTTTAAAGTGGTCCTCCATAGGTGAAGCAGGGTTGTAAACCTCTGCTGCGATCTTGTCCTTGAGCCACGGCTATTGTGGATTTATGACGATATTTGGCGATGATCGAGTCCCATAGCTCCTTCGCTGATCCGTCGTCCTTCAGTCCAAGCTCGACAATGTCGACAATGTTCAGCGCCATGGTCGAACGAACCCACTCATCACGAGCGGTATAATCAGCGAGGTTCGGTGTGAGCGAGGACCAGTCGGTCTCAGCGGTTGGTCCAGACGACGGGTCGGGTCGGGTAACTTTGCCGGTACAATAGCCGTCAACGTGACGACCCGTCAGGATGTGGGTGATGGTGCTCTCGAAGGCAGTGAGGTTGGTGCCGTCGAAGTGCTTCCGGACATCCGGATGAATGATAGGATTCGAGTTGGATAAAGCCATGGTAAGGTGCAGAAGAGAAGGTGTGGATGTGGGTGTGGATGTATGTAGCCGAGGAATGAAACTCGTCCCGGATGTGTGTATGTGACTCCGGAATGAATGTCGTCGGAGCAAGTATGTGGATGTGTAGTCGGATGTGTGGGTGTGGTGTCATGCGGGTGTGTGGAAGGTGTCGACAGTGTGACAGGGAAGTGAATCGGCGCAGAGGATTATGTTGGACGACGGCTCGTAGGACACCAAAGAACGTTTAGATAAGTATTGAAGTCGCGTCACGCCACGTGTATTGATATACCGTGACGGGACGTGACGAACCCTCATTCGCGTCTTGCTCTTAGCGTCCGTGTGAGGGTAAGAAACACATTCACTAGCTACAATACTTTAGCTGACCTCTAATGTAGTATACAAGTACTCACTTAGAGTTCAGGTAATACACTCGCGTCTTGCTCTTAGCGTCCGTGTGAGGTATACAAGTACTTACTTGGAGTTCAGGTCTTAACAGGTTATGGGCCTATAGTCCGAGTCTTTCCCACTCGTACTTTGGTTCCTGGACTCTTTTGGCGACGCTTCGACCCCGCGAGATCATCTCCGCTCTTTTCTTCTCGGTGTTTCGCCTAGTGCGAAGACGATTCTTCACGACTTTTGACGAACGGCGCAACGACGACATTCGTTCTCGCCATGTACCACTCTTCGTATTCTCAACCTGGACCAACGTCTCAGGGCAACCCTTGGTCCCACCATCACGGTTTCGCGCCGCAGCACCCGGATCCCCAATTCGTCACCCCGCCACAGACGACGTACGTTGTTCCTCCGACTGCGCCATCTGCTCCGCCGCGCCAGCATGCGCCACTGCGCGGGGTCTCGCAAAACCCTCCGATGCCGCCGGTGACATTACACGCGCCGCGATACCACCCTCCACCTTTGTATCCCCAGTTTGGTGCACCACCGCCGGTTCCTCCTGGTCACCCACCAGCACCGGCGCCGCTGTCGTCGCGCCCACTGCCGAACCCTCCCGCTCCCGTGCTGCCCTCTTTATCGAATCTATACAGCTCTGCATCTGGTCACATTGCGGACTTGGGACCCGTGCCGAAACCTTTCTCGTTGTTATCAAATGGCTGGACCGACGCCGACAAGCTTGCACTCGAACGTTATAACTGGATTTCTTGGTCTGGGAAGGTGAAAGATCAGCTGTGTATGGCTTCGGGCGCGTGGCGTTTTCTGGAGCGCGGAAACCCATACCCCTCGTTCCAAATCTACCCCGCTCACCATCGCGCGTGGATCGACGCGGATATGGTGGTGCGATGCTTCTTGTCCGAGGTTTGTGCTGTCACCGAACGCCCGTATTTCGAGCATTGCACATCCGCGGCGGAGGTGTGGGAGACGTTGCTCACCCGGCACACCTGCCGCGCAGCTTCCTCAGCGTAGAGCTTTCCGCTGACCCGAAGTCGTGGACGGCACCGCTCACTGCTCTCCGCGATCTCAACAGCGCCATCTGGGCGTCTGGTACTCCCGACCCGGACAGTTCCGGTCTCCTCATTGCCTTATCTCGCCACAACGACACTTTCGTTCGCGGCCTCCTCGCGCAACCCGACCTGACGCTCGCCTCCGCACTCCGCAGTGTTGCTGCGTTGATGGCTCAGCCGTCAGCGACGGGTACGAGCGGTTTCGCGTTCGCTGATACCTCAAACACTCGTCCACCTCCCAAGAAGTTTGCGGGGAAACGCGAAATCTGCTCGACGCCGAACTGTGGAACGCCCGCCACGCACACCTGGCCCTACTGCACCGCACCAGGGGGTGGTATGGCTGGGAGGCCGGTCTCGGAGGCACAAACGAAGGCGCGCGAGGACCGGAACGCACAGCGGGCGGCTAACGCAGGGAACCATATCAAGCGCAATGCTGCCGGGGAGGCCTACACAACGCTTTGCGGGGTTGACTACCTCCTTAAGCCCTCCGTTCCTCCACCCGCTCCTGCCCCCCTGCTGCTCCTGCCACAGCGCACCTCGCGCTTGAGGGACCGGAGCTCTGGCTGGCGAGCGTCGATCCGGTTGTACCCGTCAACTGGCTCGAATGGACGGCAAACGCAGCGACTGTCGTCGAACCCGAGTTCTTGACTCGGGGGCGAATGTCCACGTATCGCCGTATCGGGAGGACTTCTTGACCATGCAGCCAATCCAGCCGCGGGCGATTAACGGCTTCCAGGGGAGCGCCATTTTTGCTACGGGCATCGGTACCATCGCCACTGACAAATTTATTCTCGAGAATGTTCTTTTCGTTCCCAACGCATCTGTCCGCCTTCTCTCCGTTCTTCGCCTCTGCCAGTCCTCGCGCTGTACCTTCACCTTCAACGACTCGTCCTGCAGCATCATCGACTCTGACGGCTCCGTCGTTTGTGCCGGTTCCATCCATCCCACTCGTCACCTTTATCAACTGCACTGCCGACCTGCGAATTTCTCCGCGAACACCGCTTCCCCCGATATGCGCGACTTGCGCGTCTGGCACCGTCGACTCGGCCATGCAAATGAACAGGCCGTCGCCGATCTCTACCAGAACGGTGCGGCTGACGGTGTGGTCCTTGACCCTTCCACCGCTGTGCCCATTTGTGACGATTGCATTCCGGGTAAACAGGCTCGTGCGATCATCCCAAAGGTACGCGAGGGACCGAAATCGATGCGGCGGCTGGAGAAGGTGTACGTTGACCTGAGTGGGCAGATGTCGGTGCCGTCGAGGAGCGGGAACAGCTACACGCTGGATATTGTTGATGATTGTAGTGACCGTGGCTGGAGTATTCCTATCGCAAACAAATCAGACGCCTTTTCATTCCTCACTGCGTGGGAGCTTGCGATGGAAGCGAAGACCGGCCTGCGCGTGGGCACATACAAGATCGACGGCGGCGAGCTATTCTCGAGGGCGTTTCAGGACCACTGCAAGGGCCGCGGCATCAGCATCGACTGCACGGCGCCACACACCTCGAAACAGATCGGGAAGGTCGAACGTTTCCACCGCACCATCCACGGCCTTGCGCGGACGATGCGGCTTGCTTGTGGCGCACCACCGAACTTGTGGGATGAGTTCTGTGTGACTGCGGCCTATCTACACGCCAGAACACCTTGTACGGGTCAACATCGACGCACTCCGTATGAGGCTTTTGAACTCCGTAAGCCGAGCTTAGCCCACCTTCGCGAGATTGGATGTCGCGCCTTGGTACTAATCGAGGCGCACAACCCGAAGGTCTATGCCCGGTCGCTGGAGTGCACGTACATCGGCTATACGCCGCAATCGAAAGCCTACCGCTGCTGGGAGAAGAGCACCGGTAAGGTCTACAATTCGATTAATGTTCGTTTCATCGAGACGGGCGATACGGTGAAGGTGAGGTGGGACAAGGAGAAACTCGCTGATGCTGCAGCGCGTATTCACTCGCTGCCCCCGCCTCCCGTCGTCCCAGATGACCAGTCCTCCCCAGATCCCGTGATGCGCACCTCGACTTTACCCGACCCTCCGTCTTCCACAGCCCCGCTGCCGGTGGCCGCTACGATTCCTGCTGTCGATGCAGCACCGGTCGAGGTCCCACTGCGGCGATCTACGCGAGAACGACGCCAGCCCGTTCGTCTGGTGAAGGAGACGCCGGAGGATGACGACGGTGAGGAGATGGCGATGCTAGCGGAGCTGAACGTGTACAGCTCCGGACAATGGAAGTCAACAATTTTATTTTCGGTCGAACCGCTATTTTCTGGACTTAGCTGAGTCCAGAAACGGATTCAGCACCCCAGAATAAGTCTAAAAACGATTTTTCCTGAATTTTCCCACGACAAAATGGGTATGGCCAAATTTTTGGGCGGTCTGAACGAAATTGTGTGTACCTTTTTGGCCCCTCCAGACGAATGTTGACCCAGCCTTCATGGTTGCTGACCATCCAGAGGATACTATATGCAACTACTCTGGTCCCTCAGCCCTTTTTGCTTTGAGGAACCCGAAATTGGCAATACAGGAGGTGACATATTTGTGATATGTTGTTACAAATGTCACAATGTTCCCACAGGTTCCCTCCTATTTTGTGACATAACGGCTCGTTGAATTTTCATTCTGAGTCCAGAAACAGACTCAGACAGTCGTAAAGAGCTCAAATCAATATTCTCGTGATTTTTCCTTGTATTTTGGGGGGTCCGGCCAAAATTTTGGCTACCCTCTACTAAGAATAGCGGATATCTTCGGAACAGCTCGATGAAATCTCACCAAAAAAAATTTAGCAGGCTCCTGAACTCGTTTCCTTTCGATTCCGATACATATCGGGGTCGTGGGAAAAGGTCGATAAATTTGTCGAGTTTGATTGTCCGGAGCTGTACCTGACAGAAAATCCCATCGACGTTGAATACCCGGACGACCCGAGCACATACGCTGAAGCGATGGCCGCCCCGACGCTGATAAGTGGGTTGAAGGCACGCAGGAGGAACTGGAGTCTCTTCGGTCCATGGGCGTTTACCGTCTCGTCCCCCCTTCTGCGGTCCCTTTGGACAAGACAATTCTCGATCTCAAACCAGTCTACGTGCGGAAACGCGACGCGCTTGGGAACGTGGTACGTCACAAGGTTCGCTATTGCGCGAAGGGATTTCGACAGGTATACGGCCGGGACTTCACGCATACAACGTCCCCAACAGCTTGCCTTGAGTCTTTCCGTGCGATTCTCCACGTCGCCGCAGCACGGGGTTGGGACATACAGCAGGTCGACGTCAAGACCGCTTTTCTCAATGCCGAACTGCCGCCCGGGGAGTATCAGTACGCTCGTCAGCCGAAGCATTTTGAGGAGGAGGGGAAGGTGAATTGATTCTGGGAGTTGGTGAAGGCGATCTATGGTTTGCATCAGGCGGGTCGCGCGTGGAATAAGACGCTCCATGAAGCGCTGCTGGAATGGGGCCAGGCGCCTAATCTGTGAGTGGTGTGTTTACGTCCGGCGATTACCAGACGGTTCTACGAACCTCATCGCCGTTCACGTTGACGACATGATCAGCGCTGCTTCCTCCGCCGCCGCGAACGAGCTCTTTAAATCGCAACTCCGCTCCCAATGGCAGATCTCCGACCTTGGCGAGGTTCGCTACTGTCTGGGGAATCGGCATCGTACGCGACCCGGAGCGCAGGACGATTCGCCTCTCGCAGACCGCCCTCATTGACCGCATTGTCTCAACATTCCACCAAACCGACGCCTTTCCCGTTTCCACTCCCATGGAACACAAACTACGCACGCGCTCAGCCGTGTCTCGTTATACTGATAATAAAAGCTGTGATTCGTCAGAATTGAATTTTTTAAAAACAAAGCCAATACACACCGTTCATATTTCTCAACCCAATCAATAAATCCCGCTTCTATCTCGTCAATTTCTTGCGCAGTCAGAGAGAACTGGAGGCATTTATTGATAAGCACCACCAAATCGACGAAATGATCATAATATCGTCGCTTTTTGAACTTATTATATAGGACAACGGGAGCGAGCAAAGTCGTGAAAAGAAACCATGACTCGGCGGTGCATTGATAGCGGTCGTTGATGATGTTAGGGACCCGTGCACCAAACGCTGAAGGCATGGTGGCTCCCGACTTCGCACATGCTTCGCCGATAGCATCTGCCACGCTTGGCGTGAACTCATAATCCCCCGAACCACGGTCCAGATCCTTGAACTTCCCGGTCCAGTGGTCAATCATCATAGGGATGATATTCTCGATGAGATGCATGAGGTCGTGGGGAAAGGAGTCTGGAAACGAGAGGCTAGAGAGGCGGGCAAGGAGGGGGATACCATTTATGCCATACAGTTTCGACCGGCGATCATGCTCAGCATTTGTAGGAGCGTCTTCGACTGCGGAGGCGTGGCGAATAAACTCTTCGTGTGTGCGCAACGGAAGACGCCGCGGATCGTAACGAGTTCCATCGGGACGGCGAAGTGCGGCATAATGAACGTTGGATCGCTCACGAGTGGTATCGCGAACGGCAAGAATTCGACAGGCACGGCAGGGAGAGATGCCATTATGGCCCTTCATGTGCATGAGCTTGGCGATAGCAGGCATGTCGCCGAAAAGAGAAATAAGATACGCGCGAAGCGTAAATTCGCGCATCTTGCGGTGATGGAATGCTGGGACACCACGCATCAGCTCGATAAGCTCGTCGATGAGGGGAAACAGGTAAGAATCCATGTCGGCGGGACCTTTAGGACCAGGAATGACGCCGACACATAGCAAGTGAATCAGCCAAGTCCGAATTTCGGGAGGAAGGTTGTAGATGATGATTATAATTGGCCAGCAACTCTTCTTTCGTCGCTTAAATGGACAGAACCCATCGGTGGAGGCGCCAAGCGCAAGGTCGGTGGGGGAGGAGAAGTATTTGTGAGGGAGGGTCTCGCCATCGATAGTCACGCGTCGGCGAATGAGCTGTCGGTAATGGCGGCCATCAAAGATGTCCGATGTCTTCCCCTCTTCGCTCACGTAGGTCGAGCGGTACTCTAGCTTCTCCGCTGTGGTGTCGTCCTGGAACAAGTTCACCAGACGCGGGATGAGAGGGAGATAGTGGAAAGTGTTCCGGGCTCTCCCAGCACCGTCCCTTCGTGGCTTATCGCAATACGGGCATTCTTCAAGTTCCGCGTACTGTCCAGTAAAGCAGCAACAAGAGTCGACACAGCAGTCGTACTTCACTGGGACGACTCCGGAAAGGAACGCGATCTGCGTTTGAAGACGTTGTCGAGATGGGAGATCGGCGAGCTCGGGGAATGCGCGCGAGAGCTTGTCATATGCACGGGCGCCCAAATCTGTGTCGACTTTGTAATTGTGGGCACGGATTGCCTTCATTTCGTTCGCCGTGAGTTCATGCCCTTGATTTTGTGTGTGTTAGTTCTCAGAGACAGATTCAGTACATTTCTCCAACTCACCTCGCTGCGCAGCATCAATATCGAACACCTCTCGCAAACGATCCAGCGGGGCCAAGCCCTGAATCCATGGCGCCGCTCGGAAATCATCCCCAAGACCTGTCCCTTTCGTCCCTCTCGTCCGAATCATCCCAGAAAAGCTCTTGCAGCCTTGTTTCAAAAGGATCGTCGCCCAGCTCGGAGTCCTGGTCCGTATCACTCCCCTCCTTGCTGAGATCAGGGGTGTTGTTTCCGGTCAGAGGGAGATTGGGGAGGTGCGTCGTTATTATCTGAGTCTACTTGCATCCCGGCTAACCCAGAATCTGCCCCAGTAGCCGCAGGCTCTTCTCCATCATCGCCCATCCTGAAGTCTTCGTTTTCATCTTCCCCACCACCACCACCTCTGTCTCTCGGCTCCCCTGCTATCAGCTCCTTCACCCTCGAGCCTCAAAAGCCGCTGTCGCTGCTCTGCGTAGCTGTGCTGCTGGGCAACTCGCACAGATTGCGTCGTTTGTTGGCGGAGGTGCCTCCGAATTTGGTTTGGGTGTTGCTTTGTCCCGCACCCGCAGGGACAATCTCTGTGGTCGTCGCGCGGCATCGTTGGAGGGAGTACAGTTGAGGACGAGTGAGCTGGATGCTCAAAACGTCATGTGGAGCTCGGCAGCGACTCTCGGGGATGCAGGAGTCGCGCCGTCATCGTTGCCTCCACCCGCCCCCACAACACATATAAAAGAGTTTGAGGTGTGTTTCGTTACACTCAATCTCTTCCCCACTCACCCACTCACCCACTCATGCCATCTTCAGCCGACAAAGAAAACCCCCCACGCGCTCATCGCAAGCGCACGCTTACTTCAAAGCTCCGACACACCCGCGAGGCTCAGCGTGCAGCTCAGTTGGATCTGACTGCACGCAAACATCGCAAGGCTCGTCGCCAGGTGCTCAGAGCACGTCAGGCGGAGGACGCCCTTATCGTGGAGCGGCCCAATGACTCTGACGAGGTGCGTCAATTGCGCGGTGAGTCATTCACATTGGTCTACAGCTCTACCTTAATCTATATGTACTAATTCTTTGCAGCGTCGCTCGCTCGTGCCCGCGGTGAGCGGGACGCGGCTGAGGCGGCTACAGGCGCACAGGAGCCCACGCGCACTCTTCCGCCATCCCTCGCCCTGAACGTATGTCTGACTTGACAATTGGAGGGCTGCGACGCCGACTCGGGATGGACGGCTCGTCCGCGGATCGGAAGTGGAATGACCTTCGGGTGTGTCGCTGTCTTGTCTTCTACGTATTCAATATCTCACAGTAAGCAGAGACAGGTCCGCCGCTTCATGGATGCAGGGCTTTTGCAACTCGACAAAAACTGGAAAGGCCAAGACTCTCGACAATTGCTCAAGATTTACGACGCGGTATGTTATGTCTTCATTTCATTTTGTTGATGGCTCATTGTGTTATAGATAGAAGATGTCTTTCCCCCTCTCAAGCGCTGCACCAATCATTGGGCAGCTGAATTTCTCGTTCACGACTCCTTCAGCGCGCAGAAGACCTACGAGAGCTGTAAGGAGAAAGAGGGTACGTATCGTTTCCGCACGCGGCGGAACAGGCGAGAGCGGGCCTCCTCGGACGATGACGACGACTCCGGCAGTCAAGGCAGCCGCGGCCCACTCGCACGTGAGTTGAGTTTCTCTTGACGCATTTGACGCATTCTAAATTGAACCCTTGCAGCACCATCCACCTCACCTTCGCCAGAGCCATCAGGGTCTGGTTCTGGTTCCCCTCAACAAACGGAAGAAGGTGAGCTACATTTACCTTGTGCATTGCCTATCGCTGTACTGACTTGATGTGGTACAGGTCACGTCAATGACCGTCTTCCCTCGCTTACTCCAGCACCCGAATCTGAATAATAAGTCGAATGTGTAGCACCTTGTGTAGTACTTCCCCTCAATTTTGATATGAAATTCACTTGAAATTGGTGTGAAACTGGAATATAATAGTGCGAGCTTCAACGTTATATTCCGTGAGACTAACAACAATTGATTCTAAATTTCCACCATGAAAGTCGCGAAATTCGCCTCAATTATGGCCGCGAAAAGCACCATATACCCCGTGAACGGTGCTCGCGGGTATTGGGCGTGAATTTCACATTTTGCCCGTGAAATTCCGGTGGTTATGGAGCGAAAATTGGCCACAAACAGGGCGAAACAGCCTTGTGAAATTCGCGCGGTCTGGGGCTCACAGTGCAAAAATTCGACAGTCTTGCATGATGGAAATTCATGATGTTTTGTCATGAATTTATATGCTCAACAACTATCGTAAAAAATGAGTTTCTGAGCATCGTGAAAGGCATCTTGAATTTCATGATGTGGTTCATGACAAAACATCAGGAATCTTGAAATTCCTCATTATTGTTTTGAATTTCATGACAAATACTTCACACAGTGGGAGTGGTTTTTCTGGGTTGAAAAAGGGTACTGTACTATTTCGACCGTAGATTCAAGTCACAGGTCACAGAGGGACCTGAATTGAATCTATTTTATTTTCGTAACATGTCACAGAGCGTTTTCCCATCAGAATTGATCGGCAAAACGCGAAAAATCTCCCTAAAAGGCAATTCGATCACTGATGAATGATGGTAAAGTGAAGATGAGGTGTCACACCTCAAACCCATTGAATCTACGGTCGAAATAGTTACAGTAATCCCATGGTGGGAGGGGAGCATAAAATCAAGATTAGGTGAGGGTGAAAAGGCAAGAGGAGGGAGGCAGGGATTGGCAGCGTCAGGAGAGCTATTCGTAAGGGAACAGCGGTCCTGACGCATGGTGCTCGGCTGCGATGCGTCGAAGAATCGACTGACGGACGGGACAGGTAGGATCAGTAGACCGAAGCTGCCCGCCGCATCCCCGGAGGGCACATTTGAGCACGATGTGGGAGCATCCATTGGGGTTGGCACGGCAGGGGGACTTGTGGGGGCAGGGGCAGTCAGAGGTGGGGTGGTCGGAGGCGCAATTGCCGCAAACAGCAGAGCGTTTGCACTGTGCAGCGATGACTAATACTGGAAATCAAAAATCAGAAATCGGAATTGGGAATGATGGGAAATCGTTTTCGGTGCTGTAAGGCTCGTGTAACACATTGTAACGCGATGTGACAGTTCTTCTGCATGCCTCGTATCACTAGGCTCGTAAACCAGCCTGCCTACGATTTGCAACGGGTTTTACATGAGGGTGGTCCGTTGCCGTAGGCAGGCTGGTACTTCTCGGGCCCTGCCAAAGGGCGGGGCCGGAGTTGGAAATTTTGAGTGGTGCCGAAGCTCGGCTGTGATGTGACAACTTGTGACTCACTGCATCCCACTACGAATTTCCTCCGGCGGCACTTACAAAAAATCTGAAGCTGAGTTGACCTGCATATAGAATACTTGTAACCCAATCCATTGCAGCATTTTATTTGAGAAAAATCGAGGATTCTCTGTGGAGCAGGAGTAAATTGATGTCTCCACCAATAAATTTCAAACTCCGGCCCCGCCCTTTGGCAGGGCCCGAGAAGTACCAGCCTGCCTACGGCAACGGACCACCCTCATGTAAAAACCCGTTGCAAATCGTAGGCAGGCTGGTTACGAGCCTATCGTATCACAACAATCCAACCCGTTTTTTGTCTTCGGAAAGGGGTAGGTAGCTATTGCTGCGGTAATGATTGAGGAATACGCGCTAAAAATCGCGCTCAGAGGCAACCTAAATAGCAATATGGCGAACGGGTCCAAGGGGATACTGAAACCGAAAAAAAAAACACCTCACGCTGCTTTTTTTTTGTTAGAGACGCTTCGTCGGGAACCACCGACCACGTGACGTCCATACATATATGGAATTTACCATCAAAAACAGGTGTTCAACAGCCAATTCTTGCCTCAGACCTCGTAAAGTCATCTATCCGGCGTTGTTATGAGTAATATCTCTCATCTGGAACTACAAAAACACCACTTGAAATTCCAACACATCTCGGTATTGACGTTACCAAATACAGCCAACTTGATTGCCGGTCCCATCCAAATCCGGACAATCACCAAACAGGCCTCCGAATGGCTCCTGGAGGTCAGAACACCAGGACAGTTGCGGGAAAGGTGTCCATGCACCCCGCAATTAAAGCACAAGCCGGCTGCAAGGTATTCACTAGCTATCTTACCCGGGAATTTTGCGCAAAATTCCGTTAAAAAGGACCTCAAAACAGCGGAATTATGGGCAAACAGGACAGCGTGGGAAGGAATTATGGGCAGATCATTTCAAAACACCCCAAATTCGAAGAATTATGGGCAAACACTGGAATTCTGGGCAAACGATACAGGTGCCAGCAATAGCCTGCCTTGTACAAAAAACTTATAAGCCCTCACCACTGACTAAAAGGAACAAAGACACAAACACGCTCCTTATAGTCACCAGCAAGGCCTTATAAGAATTGCGACTCACTGCCAGAAAAAAAATATAAGCCACAGCCAAGGCTTATAAGAAATGCGACTGAACAGCCGACTCAAGCCATCGGGAAAAATTGGTGGAAACCAAAAGGATGTCAAATAGCCTACAAGTCAGCCTAGTGTCACCGCAAACACCCGAACAGGTCTCGTTGACGTGCTATACTGATTTGAATGGAAAACATAAAGCTTGGACCGAAACCTCAATAGCACCGTCAATTGAGCACCGATTAATTTGGTTGGAATGGAAGTGTTTGACGAGGACTATAAGATCATGTTATCAGGCGTCGAGTCGCAGGTCACCTGACATTTACGACTTAGTCAAACACTAGCTATCTTACCCGGGAATTCAGGCCTAAATTCCATGAAATAGGCCCCAGAACCAGTGGAATCCACACCACCTTTGGCAGCGTGGGAGGGAATCCATGCCACCTTTGTGAAAATACCCTCAGAATGGACGGAATCCACACCACCTACTGGAATCCACGCCACCTGCCGAAATCCTGAGAGCCAACTCGAAAATGCGGTAACCCACCCCCTCACGCCAGAACACCCCCTCAAGCGGAAGCACCCCCCTGTGACAAGACCCAAACCAGCACGATGGCGATTGAAGTCGACGGCAGGCAGCGCTTTTGTAAGAACGTCGGCGGTGTTGTCGTATGAAGACACGCGGGGTAGGAAGATTTTGCCCTTCTCGACACAGTCGCGAATGACGTGGTAGCGATTGTCGATGTGCTTTGCACGATCATGGAAGGATTGGTCGTTGGCGAGGACGATAGCAGCGTTGTTATCACATTGGATTGGAGTCGGAGCGTCGACGGGGACCGTGATTCCGCGAACGAGGGTCCGTAGCCATACCGCTTCCTTAGCCGCCTCAGACGCACCGATGTATTCCGCCGCCGCAGTAGAATCCGTAACGACTTTCTGCTTTCGCGAGGCCCAAGAGACAACGCCGGAGCCCAGTGAGAAGCAGTAGCCCATGATAGATTTTCGACGATCCAGGTCATTTGCAAAGTCTGCGTCCGTGTGTCCGCCAAGTAAGATGGGTTCCGTGCCTCCGAGCGTCAACGCCATGTCGCGAGTCTCCTTCAAGTACCGCACAACCCGAATTGCAGCCTGCCAGTGTTCCGCGCGGTAGCAGTTCAGGAAAGCAGCAAGATAGCCAACGGCGAAGGCGATATCGGGACGTGTACCGATGGCGACGTACATGAGTGAGCCCACCAGGGAGCGATATGGTGTCGCGGCCAGGCGCTCAGCATCCTCGGGCAAAAGAGGGCCGTCCGTAGGGCGGCTCGCTCGTCCCAGCTGTGAAAAGCCGGAAGCACCCATTTGCTAGCATGGCTCACCGCCTCCGCGATATCACCCAATTGTCTCAAATTAAACTCTTGTACAAACTGACCAAAGAGCTTGACCTCAGCGCTGGAAGGGCTGCCGAAGAGACGGGAACAGCATTCCCGGATTGTGAGTTCTCTGTCCTCACTACATTCAAACTTACTCAAAATTCAACAACAGATCCTGACCTCCGGATGGTCTATCCGAAACGTCTCACCGCGCTAGATAACGCGCTGCGGACCAAAATAGCCAATTTTCTGGCCACAAATTACAACATACGGCGTCAAGATGCTCTCAGACTATTCCCCCAGGAGTTCGAGGTATGGGGTAAATTTAAGCAGCTCAACGCCGGCGACCTCGTTCACGCGCGGGATCTTGTTTCTTCTTATCACACATCTCCCGATGCCATACGCGACGCTACATTTGTCAAGGTATGAATTCGTGTAATCTCTTGCGGTTGTTTGCGTTGACACATGTTGGATAGTACCATCTACAAGTCGACAAAAACCAGCATTTTGCCAACCTTCCCGTCGTGCTCGAGCAACAAACCTTTTTCGGGCAGGTGCGAAAGTTTGTCGCGCTTTCCCTTCCATCCGACTTCCCCTCCCGCCGCGACGGCGACGACGACACAGCGTCCCCGTCGACTCTTCTTCTCGCTGCCGTTGCTCAAGTTAAACTCGTCTCGAAAAATCCTGCCGGAACCGTGTACTTCAACGGCCGCTCAGCAGATTTGGGGCCGCCGACTGAGGTAATTGAAGTCAGCTCGATTGACTGTCTTGCGGGGCGTGTTCCCGATCATAGCGGGAAGCGATGGGCATGTTTAGTACGGCCAGACATCGCTGCAAAGTTTTCCTTGGTTGAAAATTCCGTGGGGGATGCATTGGATGATTTGTAAAAGTAGTCTTGTATTAATCTAGTGCTCAAAATAATTTCGCTAGAAATTTGAGTGAAAGTCTCCTTTCACTAGGTCGGGTGAAACAACTTATTTCACGCTCATTGTACGTGAAACCCGAAATTCGCTATGTGGCACCCTGAAATTCGCGTGATCGATTCTTCACAGTGGCAATTGCCAAGTCCACTAGCCAGGTTGTTGAGTACATAATGTACTCAATATCCTACTCACACATCCTCTACCCTCCCTAATGTAAAGAGGGGTTGAAGAAGGTGGCCAAAAGTTGGCAAAGTAATATCTGAAACGGGTTCAGTACTCGGACTCACTCGATGCCGGTGCATACTGTACCGCTCTGTATGACTGAAACCAATTTTGGACCGTTACAGGCTGAAACGGCTGAAACGGCTTACAAATCACCCTTTTAAGGAAGGAGACTTACCATATATAGGTGATTTGTCAGCAGAAACAGCCCTCCGTTACGCGTTACGTTTCAGTCATACAGAAGGCTACAGTATATGGTGTAACAAGCCAGTATTAATAAAATCTGTCCTGGCTGACTTGGATGTATGCACTTGCCTTTCGTTATCGCGGTGATAAAATGAGGTCATGCGTTCGATTCCGCCTGGTGTCAATTTCTTATTTTCATATTTTTGCTTCTTTTCATCGCTAAAATCATGATGTTATCGTCATGAATCCACAACAAAACATCATGAAAATAACGTCATGAATGTTCCCATAACCGTAATGAATTTCACGATGCACTTTCATGATGTTGCGTCGTGAATTTCAAGACTGCATCATGAATTTCGTGACAATTCATCGTGAACTTTATAATGAATCGTCGTGAAAAACATGAGGAATTTCATGATACTTTGACTGCACAGTGTCCCACATAGTGTATACATACACAATGGTAAAATCTCATGTTTAGAGTAGCATCATACGTTGTAAATGGCAAAATGGAAATTTATTATCCTAAACTTGAAAACAGCACCGGGCCATCAGAATTGATGGATCACATGCTTTTTCATGTGACTTTGACACCAAACCACGGGACCACACGAGACGTCGCGAGCGGAGCGAGCGTAGCGGGGTTTGGGGCGGCCAGCCCCAACAAGCTGTGTGACCGAACGGAGGGAGGCCGGCGAGCGCAGCGAGTCGGCCGTGCCGGAGGCAGGGAGCTAAAGCTTGTTAAGATAGACGTCACCCCGATCCGGCACGTGGTTATGTAAGCCGAAACATCATGTCAACAAAGTCCTTATAACTCTGGGCCCGGGCACAACAACATATTGATAATTCTAAGACCACCAAACTGTAGCTAAGAGGTCTATCTACGATTTGATGGAACGGATTCAGCCAATAATTCCTTGTTGAAAAGTTATCAGGTGATCTTTCCAAAAAAGGCAACCCATTCTAAAAAGCTTCCAAACTCATTTTCGACGTGTTTGGGCCCATCTTGCGAAAAATCCTTCCAACATTTGGCGGATTACATAAGCTTACATACACTGTACACGTGATATATCCGCGATCATAGACGCGACGCGACGCGCCATGTAAGCTTTGGAATACAAGGCTGTTTAGTGTGAGGAAAGTATGACTCGGCCCTCCCTCTCAGATATGCTAGACCAGCACCAGGACTTAGTCATCTACTGTATCCTCTGTGTACCTTCCCCCCAACAGAGGTCAGACTGCGGATTGAACTAGGATTCAAACTTAGAGTCAGACATATGCAACACATATGTATTTACTTAATGGGTGGGGCGGCCAGTGGCCCGAGAGCCTCCAGTTTCTTACTTAAGCTGTGAACCTCTCTTTTTTCAGTAAAAAGTTCCCAAGACCTCAAAATCGCAAACGGAGTAGATTTGGCGGGTGGCTGTGCAAACGTAATGCTTATATAAGGGTGCTGGATTGGGGTGACGTCTATCTTATTATACTGACCACTGCTCTCGCAGCAGTGGTTTCAGTCCTCGCCGTTACGGCGCCGAGCAACTACTTATTTCGATACGGGGTCCCAGGCCTTCCAACAAATCCATGCCCAAGCGCCCGAATGCGGAGACCATTTCGGCCGTCGCTGCCCACGATCTATGAGGAACGCGAACCTGAAAACGCGGGTCGCCTGAGACCGCGACTGAGAATAGACACAAACACTGCTAGTGAGCTAATGGGTCGCGCAGTACAGGTAGCTACTGCTTATGATGTTAGCAGGCGTGGGACCTGCCTCGCTCTACTCAGATACAGCGACTCTGGTGGATGAACCGATCAACAATCTACCGTCGAGAGACCTCGGAATACTTCATTCTGAGACATGCACTCCTATGAATGAAGACTTACTCGCTTGTGGATACCGTTGCATCAGCATGGCACTGTTTGTATTGGTAGTGTATGTGCGGCGCGATGCCAGGTTGTATTGTTAATGTGCTATTCCAGTATGTAAACTGGTGCACTCAACCAGTAATTAGGTCGTTTGGTACAATCCACTGGCCCATTTTACTCATTACAATCCTCTTATCACTGTGAAAAACAAATTCCGCGAATTTCACCCTCTGTCCTGGTGAATTTCCAGTTTCACCCGGATTTGCGATGAAATGAGGTTTCACCCAGAGATTTTTTTGAGGCTCAATCGATTGCGCTTCTTGCTCTTCTTATTTGAGAAATCGGAGAACCACCGCTCCAGCCCCGCCTGGTTTAGAACAAGGTGGAGCAGCTGTAGAGCAAACTTGGCGAGGGGGAGAACTGCTTTATTGACTTGAAGCATCTCCCAAAACGGAATTGGATCGTCAGCCTACAAATAAAGCTTATTAGATGAGGGAAAGTAGAGGCGGAGAGAAATACTCACATGTAGCGTGTCGTAGGAGGCACCTGAGCTTGAACGAACGAAACATCATGAAGAGCTTCATGACCTCCAGATCCGATTCAGACGTCCACCGCTCCGGCAGATTTGCGGACTGAGTGGCGCGAAGCGTTTGCTGAGCGATTGCCTGTGTGTGATCCTCGCTGAATGGTATGTCGAGCCCCCTGTACACCTGCAATTTTGATTGTGAGAAGGACGTCTCAACTGCTTTGACGAGCTTCCTCTTCTTCCGCCCTCCCGAGCCTCCTGCACCCTCGTGATCCGCATCGACATCGGCCTCCTCACGGCCTCCCTGCTTGCGCTTCTTTTCTAACTCTTGCTTCTCCTTCTTTGTCGGCGCGAAACGGACCGCCAGAGCCTTCTCCTCGGCTGTAGCGTATTCACATCGTCGAAGATGTCCAGCCATCGCACCCTTTTCCCCATTGACAGACTTCTTGTTACTCAATGCTGATTCCAGAGCTGAGGAAAGGTCAATTCAAGATCAATCTGGGTGCATAATTGCGCACCAGCTCACTGTGGTCGCATAACCCCCTGACTTTGCCATAGTTGGTTCACAAGGTTTCAATGGGAAATTCACCAGAAAACTCTGTGAATTCCACTATGGAGTTGTGAATTTCACGGAGATATTTTCACTGGGTCCAACTATGTGAGTGGGACATTCCATGGTGTTAATTCACATGGTTTGGGAATGATATCCACCTCATATTCCAATGAAAACTCTTTCGCTGTGTTGGATTCCCTTCCAATACTCCCGAAAGTCACTTGAAAAATACGTGAAAAATCTACTACGTACCCCTCGCTTTGACCAGTGTCAACATACAAGTATTAGTCTTATATCTCTTTTGCAAGGAAGTACTTACTGAACGAGTACAACAAGTCTTTACTAACGATTACTAAGTTACGGTACTCAAAGTATGTAAATTGACTATATTACTGCATTAGGAACACAACCAGTACTGGTGACCAGAACCATGTACCGCGTTCGAGGCAACTTTAACTCCATGAATTTCACGAGGTTTACGGGTGAATTTCCAAGAGTTGCCAGGAAGCGAGGAATGAACTTTCTGAGCAGTCTTCACACACATGCATTCATTCGATTTTCGAGTGAAATTCACGCACTTCATATTGCGGTCTTGTGACTGTCACTTCATTGTCTAGGAATATTTATCAGAGTCAGGGCAGCCGTAGTTCGGTCTGGGTGAGGAGAAGACAGCCGGCGGAAATCTACCCGGCTGATCTCCAGGTCGTGGGCAAAGAGATGCACGAGAAGGCACCCAAGAGAAAAAGACGCCAGACGAGGCATCTCCAGAGACCACGGCTAACCCAGAAGAAGGCGGCTGATGAAATTCCATAGCTCGAAATGCTGAAAATTTTGAGCTCTGGTGGGAAATTACAATGTTGACGTAGCATGAAGTACATCCCGCAATTAAAATCAGGAATTGTGAATGGAAGCGGATCACCGCTATAAAACAAGGTGAGATAAAAGAGAATTAGGCCAATGGCGAATAATTTTAGGTATGATCAAAGACTCGGAGAGGTCAAGAGTGCAAATTATTGATGTTGACGTTGTCAGTGAGTCGTCGCAGTACTGGCAACGCAAAGTAGATAGCAGAAAGTGTAGGAGCTGTCGAGTCGAGCCCCGAGTTCAAGCCAAAATAAATGTGGCGTTATCGTAGAGAAAATAAGTTGTACTTATATCAGAAGAATCAACTTGTGGCTGTTAGCCAGCTCCAAACGTTTGATATCCTCCATCGCCGGCAGCAGGAAAAGGGTAGGAGGAGAGGGATTGTAAGACCAAGCTATGACAATAACAGTGGGTTCAAAACGAAGACATAGCGGCCCACACAAATTCGAAATGCATCGAGGAAACCTTGACCTGTGCAATAATAATGGGAGAACACGTAAATCGGGGTGGGTGTCAGTAGGAGTTGACAGATTGGGAATCGGAAACATCGTCAAGAGTTCAGGATAAGGCCTCGAAGAATCCCCGACTTTTACAAATTTGGGATGGACAGTATTCAGAATTTTTGCCGGTGCGGCTCAGAGCAGCTTTTCCAAGGAAGCCAGAAACTGCTACGCCACGGAAGCCAATACAAGGAACTGTTAGGTGTAGGGTAGAAAGTAGACCTTTGGTATGAGGGTCCGCCTTGAACATTGAATGGCGGGATCACCAGGCATTGGAGGAATTGAGCCGCAATGGGAGTAATAATGCGAGCCAAATTGATGTCAATGACTCAATGGTCCTGGTAGCATCAGGCAACCTCGTCACAAATCAACGTCGAAGCGACGTGGATTGTCGTACGTTGGTGTCGACAGGTTTTGATGGGAGACTGACTGCGAAGCGTACTTATGTAGATCAGGCCAAAGTCGGATAAACGAAAACGCAATCTCGGAATCGGGGGCAAAAGTAAGCACGAACATAGAGTTCGGTGAACCGAGATGGAGGGGTATTCAGAGAGCAGAAATTGTGAAGGAACTTGAAGGAATTCGAAGAGGAGGCAGTCGATTTAAGTATAGTAATACTCACACCAGTTAAAGTGGATGCGGATTTGAGCATTCAACGCAATAATACTCACACCAGTTCAAGTTGATGCGGATTTGCGAATCTGCGGATTCAACGCAATAGCACGTAATCACGGTGTGGGAAGAAAATCGTAGTTCATCGCTTTCTAGAGCGAGAGCATCGTAAAATGTACAGGTAAGTTTAGCTGGAGGTTAGTTCAACTCGAAGGGAAACACCTACCTCGAGCCCGCTCTTGAGTCAGTGGGGCAGACAATAAGAATGCCGGACGAAAGTCATAGTTCATCTTTAGCGGCGGAAAACCATGGTAGATCGGAAATCCAATGGAAGTAAATCCAGGCAAGGGTCAGTATAGATCAGCGAGAAACGCCTGTCGGAAAACATTTTCAATGTTCGCTTTAGCGCAAAATCACACTAAATAGGAAGCCCAGCAGAAGTAAAGCCGAGGGTAAGGAAAATAATTTGTTCATCGCCATAGCGCGAAGAGAAGGTAAATCGGAATCCAAACGAAGGTAACTCGAGGCGATGGTCAGTCTAGATCAACGAGAAAAACCCACCTTGTTGAAAAATATTTTCAAACCAGAAAGCGGGGCAATTAACCACGGAACGTATTCATGCAGGCGATCCATCTGTACTTGAATGGGTACACGAGTACCACTGTATGATAGACGTTCGGCAGGATAACACACGCCAAATACTACCACATTTGACTCTGTAAGGCGAGAACCATGAGGCACGTTCCAGACATTTGGCAGAGTCGGATTTCGGTAGCTCAATGACCACCGAGGTATGGTACTACGCTCAAGGCAAACCGAACAAAAACGGTATACTTGAATTGGTGCTAACAATGCGTCCACAATAATGGACCGACGAATCGACGGAACATCCCAAGTATACGGGCTGGAGCGACTTTGAACTTGTCATTGAGAGCACAATTCAAAACCAAGAGAGTTGATTCATGAGAGAAGCTACGCGCTTCTAAGTTCGCTCGGGATTTTAGGCACAAGCAAATGGTAGATGTAGATTAGATCGTAGGCGCAGGTAAGACTGGATAAATGAGGACATAAAGATTGTCACGCATAGGCGGAGGTGCGAATACGCGCTGGACTGGGGCGGATGTAACGCCGGACATAAAGATTGTAATGCATAATGGATTGGGGCGGATATAACGCCATTTCAGAACTCGTAGGCGCATGTATGCGCAGGACTAGTGAGGATATAACTCGTAATCGGAGGCGCGAGTAGGCGTTGGACTGGGGCGGATCTAACGCCAGATACGCTTGTATGCGCGCAACCAGTGCAGATATAGCGTAATCGTAGGCGCAGGTAGGCGCTGGTCTCGTGCGGATATAACGCGAATCGTATTGAAGCGCATGTAAGTGCCAGTGTAGAGCGCATATAAGTGTAGAGCGGATATAACGCGAAATCGTAAGCGAAGGTATACGCTGGACCTGGTTCGCATGTAACGCAAGCTGTGAGCGCATGGAAAGGCTGAATTGGTACACATATACCGCTAAGGTATAGACGCATGGACGACAGGAAATGCCATGGCCCGCGTGAGCGGGGGAGGATACGAAAGAAATGAAAGTGAAGGCCCCCAAGTAGGAATGGTAGAGGGAACGTAAAATGAAAAGGAGAGATTTAAGTAATATGTAGCGAAGGAAGAGAGAGAGAGAGAGGAAAGAGAACAAGGGGGAAATAGAAGTGTCACTCACCTTCGCCAGTCTTCAAAGAGTAGAGCGTCTTTTGGTGCTTGAAAGGTCCATCCGCGGGAATAGGAGTCATAAAACATTGGACAAAAAGGTCCGAATCGTAGCGTAAGGCCCTCGAAGACTCCAAGGTGCAGTACATGGACCCTTTGTAGATAGGTCGACGGAAAGTATTGCCCAGTATCGGCAGATACTCGAGTCAGGGGTGACCGGTGAGTTGGTGCTCCAGAGAGAGTGGGAAGGTCCGAATCGTAGCGTAATGGGACGAAGATTCCAAGAGAGAGTACATGGACCCCTTGTAGATAGGTCGACTGAAAGTATTGCTCAGTATCGGCGGATAGTCGAGTCAGGGGTGACCGGTGAGTTGGTGCCCCGGAAAGACGACCACTGGGTGCGAGACGCGAGCTACCAAAGAAAAGCTTGAGTCTTTGTAGGCCGAAGTCAGCACAGAGAGCTTGAGCGCGTCGTGCCGTGTGTCGGTCATGGAAGTAAGGAAGAGGAGCGTCACGTCACACGTCACTCCGCTGGTCACAAGACATTGCACTCCTCTCGCAGGCTCAGGAGTGCGCCCAACTCTGATTGTGTGAATCGGGTACGTGAAGTCACAACCCCATGAATCTGAATTCACTAGATAAACCCGTGAATTGTGGAATTTATGGTCCGGCTATGGGAAATTCATGGGGTTCTGCAACCACAGTGTACCCATGTACCCTAGTGTTTTTATTATATATATATTATATATAATATATATAAAGTACAGTCGAAGCTGTCATAACCCATAGCTCTCATAACCCATAATCGGCCTTAACCCATACATTTTTGGGGGACTTTGACCGACTTTTGGCTGGGAAAACCCATAGCTCTGCCATACCCCATACCTTTTTGGCTCCACCGTGGCCTATGGGTTACGACAGCTTCGACTGTATATGAATGAGATTACAAGGATATTATGTCACAAAAAGAGAGGAAGAGTGAGAAGAGATGAGTTAAAGGTGCTGCAATGGAAACTGCGCACTCACCACATTGAATGCAGTGGTTGAGGAGAGAGTCAATGCAACACAGATCATGCTTGAATGCTTGGAGAGCGACATTGAGAGTTGATGGCCTTGACATTCTTCACGCTTGATGAGACGAATCGGCTTGACCAGAATTTGACACACAAGAGCAGACTAGACATAAGACCCAACGACTTGCGAGAAAAACGACTTGTAAGAATCTTGAGGAGCTTGAATCTTGAATCAACAGTCCCAGAGAGCAAGTATTGAAGAACGTCGTGCATTGTCTTGAAGTCTTGGTCACGGAAGGCTTCGAGTCTTGCAGTAAGTCGAGTTGCACGAAAGTTCCGACAAAGTGTTCCCTGTCTTGCGGAGATAGGCGTCTTGAGTTGATTACAGAGTCGTTTGAGGTGTCCTCGAACAGCCGCACGCGAAGCTCGAAGCGGGGGTGCACTTGATGCGGCTGGCGGCAAAGGGAGGGTGGTGGGAGAAGGCAAGGAGCGATGTCGCGTCCTCCCAATTGAACAACATGGTTGATATCAGACACGTGCCAACAACTGGTCGACATTCCTTTACACACTTTGATTATTGGCCGCATTCGGGGAAAATTGGGCAAATCATGTAACTGTATACTCAATATGAGTTATTTAGGCCCCATTTAGATGTCTGAGCACGAGTTTTGGCCATAGATGGTCGGGAGCTGGCGAAAAGTGAGACATCAGTGCCATCAATTTTGGCAACTTTCATCAATCGGTCGTTTACACACTACAAATCTGTGAACATAGACACCCTCTCTTCATCTAAATCCTCGAAAATATTGTTGGACACTCAGTGGGGTACTTAGAAAAGGTCTGTGTACTCAGATGTGGCATAAGAACAAAACATGAAACTCAAATCTCAAAATCATTTTTGGTGTGTAAAGGAGCGTCAAAATACTGTATACAGTGGCGGCGCCATCTGATGCCACCCCTAAAAATAGAACAGCCTATTTCTGGAACTTTTGATGCAAGTGGAGTCGATTGGGGCCACATCATTTTTTGGGGGGTGGCATCAGATCCCGCCGCCACTGTATACTGTAGAAACGAAAACGACTATATATAGAATAGCCGATAAACGGCCGGTGGTGCCCGTCGGCAGCAGGTTCAGAAACGAAAATGAAGCAGTCGGCACGAACAAGTCAAGTTCGGCTCTATGACGCCAAGGGTCACGGTCACGTACATGCTTGATCGATCGAGTTATGTTGGTCCCGTTCCGATGCTCGGCTACTACTTAAAAGTAACCGAAATTGCCGTTTTTTCTTGGTTTTTTCCCTCCAATTGAGATGCTCGTGCAACTTAGCTGCTGCCGGCAGCCAACACAAATTTATAAAATAATAATATTTGTTTACTTTATGTAGTTTATTCTTGTTTCCTATTTGCCTTTAGTGTTCGTCTATATCACGTTTGCCACGAATCTCATACTTGGGTATCGTAAAAATTTCTATTTTATGATTGGGGGAGCTTGCTCCCCCCTTTTGTCTGAGGTTCCCGAAAAGTGGATGGCTGTGCAATGTGCCTACTCTCCCACGGGTACGCCATCAATACGTGATGTTAAACAGAGCCTTAGAGACAAGTGGCCTACTGTACAGCGGCGCAATCCGGGGAAAGTGCAATACAGTAAAGAAACACTTTCAGCCAAGGGCTCGCATCAATAGGAAATTACTCCCGACTTTCGAAGAAACCACAAAGGCAGGAATACCATCAACTTCAGTTCACACGGTTTCGAGTCCATCAATTCCATTCCCCCCCAAAAAAAAATCAGAACCATTAGCCTGGGCAGCAGTCAAAATTGCACAAATTCCTGAATTCAGCTCTATGGTAGCAGGTTTTACCGGGACTGCGGCACTAAGACAAGAAGTATGGCTTGAGTTGTGTATGTAAGGCTGATTTAACGAAACTTTGCCTCTCACAAGATCTTTTCTGTTCAGGCTGGACGGAATTAGCGCAAGCTCCCCCTTTTCTGTAAGCCGGGCACCGGCATTACAATACATAGTTTTTGAAGTCTCCTACCATGTCTCTAACAACCCCAACTCAGTTTTGTAACCTCCGGGAAGTCAGCCTGGGAAGACCTAACCAGACCTTATCACACCTTATAAGGTCACCCCTCGAACCTTATTAGGCCTTATAAGGCCGTTAGGTGCTCCAAGGCCTTACCAGGCTTTTTCAATTTTTCCGACAAGTGGAGTGATCTTCACTCTTCAATTAGTAATTTAGAGTGCTAAAACACGCCGTGTGGGCGACCTGGTACAGCCACTCGGACCCGTTCGGCAAGCGGCCGATGACACAATAGACCACGTACATTGATATACTGTGACTGTGACATCAATCCAGTCCTTTCGGCTTCCTTGCCGTGTTGAAACCGGTCATTTTCGTTTCTGAATGCTGGCAATTGATGGACTTGATGGCCTGGAAGGCCGCCTGATCATTATCAGCTAGCCGCATTTTCGTTTTCGATTTTCGTTCATACCGAATCTGCTTAGACGCCGATTTGAAGCAGATCCCCAAGTCAGTGGTTTGGGTTAAGTGCTAATCACTACAAACTGAGCTCATGTTTCAGGTTAACTGACGCTTGATAAAACCCTCACTTAGCGTCGTCCATCTAAACGTCTGGCCGTGTATACGATGTTGGTCTTGAGACTAAGTTATTATAAGTAGTTTAGTAAGCGATGGCGAGCCTATCGGCGGGCATCCGTCGTGATCGGAGAAAATTGCTTCCCTTCTACTTAGGACCGCGATCATAAAAACAAGGCTATGGGGAATCCCGCGGCCATTCCAATAAATGACGCTTGACGGATAATTCTGTTGGAAACCCGGTGCAGCTTGCGCTTCCGGAAAACCTTGGCCGATGCCATTTTTTTTTCGACTTTTGATCCAGTGATATGATGGACCATATTTGGAAATGTGGGACTCTGCCAGTCACTCTGGTAACCCCCCGCACAAACTTTACATAAGGTAGGCGGCATGGACGATCCGCTCACATCACATGACCTTGACACTGCCAAAATGATTTGTATCAGTGAGCTTTTTCGTCTACTCTTGGCTTAATGGCGCCTTGTTCCGGACCAAATCACGAATTCTGGCCGCACAGAAAGTTTTGCACGGATCCTTCCCCAAACTCTGTGCAGCCAGATTTCCTGATTTGGGCCGGAACAAGGCGCCATTAAGATTTTGATCCAAATCGTGCCAAAACACGTGATGTGAGCAGATCGTCCATGCCGCCTACCTTAACAGATTCTGGGGAACTCACTTACGTCGATGAGCGAACAACACTGTCTTCGTTATTCCTTGCATTCAGACGAAGGTGGGTACCATATCGGAATTCGACGGGTTGTTCATTGTTGTTCACTGCGATTTCCCATCGAGAATATGGGGAAGCAGCCTCGGCAGAGCCCTGATGCTTAACGGAGCACACTGGTAAGTATCTTATAGTAACAGACTGGACAGCTTAGGTTTGCCCGATGACAGCCCGGGCCGCGTTAGGCAACTGATAAACGAGGAGGAGAGGTGTTGGGGCTCGTTGGGACCCCCGAAACTCCCCAGCGGCCGAGCCTGCCTACCCACCATTGTCCAAAGCCATTTCCTAATATAGTAATTTCCTTTGTCCGCTTCAAATGTCTCTCGCCATATCCTGATTGAGCAGTGGCAAGCGGCCAGCGCTCCAGCGGCTAGAGGGTATATACACTGACTCGGAAATAGTATTGGATCACCGGGTTCTAAAACTTTGGGTTGTTACTGAGGTTGGAGTGTGAGAGGAGTTTCTAAAGTAGATAGTGTATCAAGTACCTTACCATGTACCCTTTCTACGCATAAATGCTTGACGTCCAATTGGACGGTGTTGTGGCAAGAGAGTGTGATCATCGCGCACACGTGATCCAATTGTTTTCCCTTGTTTGACAGCTGTCACATTGTTTAATCCCAACCACCACAACGACGCTCTCAACTCTGCTCTCTCTGCATACAACTCATTCTCTACATCATGTGCGACACCTCTGCCACAAAGAAATCAGCTATTGTCGCGCTGAAGGAGGCTGGCTGGTCAAATCGGGATGTGGCGGAAAAGGAAAATGTCGCGCCCTCTACTGTCTCCAGAATCAATGCCCGCTACGGACCAACCCACAATTTTGACGCAAAGACTCCCAGGCAAGGTCGCCCACGTAAAATAGACGAGCGGGACATCCGTAAAGCACTCAGATTGCTGTCTTCAGGCAAAGCCAAGAATGCTTCGGACTTGCAGAGGAAATATTTCCCCCATTTGCACGTCGATACGATCCGCGCTGCCCTCAAAAAACAAGGATTGAACGCCTATGTGCGTCAATCTCGACCCTTGTTGACACCAGCCCACCGGAGGAAGCGAAAAGAATGGGCGGAACAGCATTGTTATTGGACACCGGAGGATTGGCGGGCGGTGATATTCTCAGATGAGTCAAAATGTAATATCATTGGGTCGGATGGGCGGCAGTGGTGTTGGAGGGAGCCAGGGCAAGCAAGCGACCCCCGATATACAAGAAAGTCAAACACGACGGCGGGAGTGTGATGGTGTGGGGGTGTATTACCCGATATGGTGTCGGACAACTTCACCGGATCGACGGAATCATTGACCGCTTCGGTTACACCGACATCCTGGCCGAAAACCCCCCGCGGACCCTCGACAAGCATGATTGGGGGAGCTTGCTCCCCCCTTTTGTCTGAGGTTCCCGAAAAGTGGATGGCTGTGCAATGTGCCTACTCTCCCACGGGTACGCCATCAATACGTGATGTTAAACCAAGTGGCCTACTGTACAGCGGCGCAATCAGGGGAAAGTGCAATAAAGAAATACTCTCAGCCAAGGGCTCGCATCAATAGGAAATTACTCCCGACTTTCGAAGAAACCACAAAGGCAGGAATATGGTTGCGGCCAAAACTTCATGACCAGTCCCAATTTTGCTCAAAATCCTTCGGGATTCGAGATTTAGCAGGAACTAGGGTATGGTTTATAGGTGAAATTTTTGTTTCAGAGGAATCGGAGGTACTCCTAACTTAGGGTTACAAAACACGAAATTTGAACAGCGAAAAACCAAAATTGTGTGTACTAAACTCGCGAGTTTGAGGCAGGTAATCAAGTCTTTCTCTGCCATTCTGCCTCTGCAAACCCGGACTCCTTCTTCCGGACCCCACAGTGAAAGTGAAATATCCTCAAGAAATCGGCAATGGCCAGGCGACATTGATGCTGTTGCACAGCCACCGGTCCGAGTGATCCGCAATCAAAAGCGCGAAATTGCCGTGCAAAACACGGAAAACTGATTTTTCGAAGTTTTGCTTCAGTACGTTTGTAGATTACCTTCTTGCAATGCTATTTACACAATCCCAGGATGTCTCAATGAAAACTGACGTGACAGTATTAATTACCAAATTGGGACTGCGACTTGTCACGAAGTTCGGTCCGCAACCATACCATCAACTTCAGTTCACACCCATCAATTCCATTCCCCCCCAAAAAAAAATCAGAACCATTAGCCTGGGCAGCAGTCAAAATTGCACAAATTCCTGAATTCAGCTCTATGGTAGCAGGTTTTACCGGGACTTCGGCACTAAGACAAGAAGTATGGCTTGAGTTGTGTATGTAAGGCTGATTTAACGAAACTTTGCCTCTCACAAGATCATTTCTGTTCAGGCTGGACGGAATTAGCGCAAGCTCCCCCTTTTCTGTAAGCCGGGCACCGGCATTACAATACATAGTTTTGGATCGCTCGACCGTCTATTTTCAGCAGGATGGCGATTCAAAACATCGCTCCAAGCATGCCTTGGGGTGGCTCGAGCTTGAAGGCTTCGATGTTCTTCCCTGGGCGCCAAATTCACCGGATATGAACATCATTGAGAATCTTTGGGATCATCTGGAGACCATGGTGCGCGCTAGGGACCCACTGCCGAAGAACAAGGAGGAATTATGGGCCGCTTTGAAGGAAGAGTGGGAAAAAATTGATCAGGCATATATCGACAAGTTATATGACAGCTTGCCTACTCGGGTGCGGGATTTGCTGAAGGCAAATGGTGGGGAGACCCGTTACTAGTGGCTGGTGTGTTTATTTCCACCAACGATGCCTTGAACGAGCGTGTCTGACTTCAATTTCCTAAACCGGCCAAAACCAGATTTATGATTGGATCACCCATCATCACCAAACTGGCCATCCACCGCCGAATTTTCAGTTTGCTTGCTCGATAGTTTACATGTATATATTACACCTCATTACTATCTGTTTGCGTGCATAAAAACTCGGGAAGACTCCTACGCTCTAGCACGCGAGCAACATCTTTCTCACGAGTGACGTGATCCAATACTATTTCCGAGTCAGTGTAAGGTCTCATCTCCCATCCTCTAACCCATCCTCACTCTGCGAAACGGTCTGCTGTCACTCAAGCAGGCTGCGGCCTTCTTGAAAAGTACGTGTTGCACCGAACCTGTTCATATATTGGTGGCAAAAATTTTTGAGGTCCTGGCCTTGAGTAGTATGTGTTACACTGAGCCTCAAGGAAGGAGTTTCCGTTGTGCCCCCGGAAGTGTTACACGAATGGGGGCCTCTATCGGCAACTGTTATCCCAAATTGACTCGTCAACTACTCCTCGACCTTGACGACTACCTCCTCGACCTCGACAACTACTTTCCCAACCATGACGACGATCTGACCGCCCTCAACCACGACCAAATGTTGCACCCCAATCTGAAGGCCCGCTCAACGATGAGGACCTCTTCAACCTTAACAACTAGCCAGCTCGACCTCGACGACTACCTCCTCGACATTGGCGACGATCTCGCCAGGGTGACTTCGACTAACTACCGTCATTCTGTGTACGATACTGGCTTCCTTCGATACAATTTACCCCTTTTTGTCAACCGGCTACTTGTGCGACATTGCGAGTGGGTCTCTTACACTGTGGGAAGGAAAGATCGTGAATTTCAAAGAATTTTCATGACCTGAGCATCATGAATTTCAAGACAAAACGTCAGTATGTCCTTACCAAATACCATGAAAAATCGTGAAATTCATGACGATTATGGGCCCATTCATGATGTTTTCACAAAATTGCAAGACAACACCAGACGACCATAAAAGATTTCCTGAAATTCATGACCTGGACCCTAACAAAACGTCATGAATCCCGGAACTCATAACAAACGTCATGAAGAGGCCCATAATCGTCATGAATTTCAAGATTTTTCATGATGGTTGGTGACGACACACTGACATTTTGTCTTGAAATTCATGATGTTCGGGTCATGAAAATTCTTTGAAATTCATGATCTTTCCTTCTTACAGTGTTATTCATGTCTATATCCTCTTCTTGATCAAACCTATCTATATTACAGCTATTCAAGCTTCTACGAACCCCATCTGAATCAGCATACACAAGACCATTGCCCCAAACTCAAACCGTCTGACACCATTGACAAGGTCAAGGCGGAAAATTCAGCCCCTCAGCGTAAGCTCGAAGTTGGCGTGGCTTTTCTCGACTCACACATCTCCCGTTTCCCTTCACCTCAACCGTCTTCGTGTTAAAAGGCCGATTAGTCTGCGTCTCATTGGCGGGTTTGAGTGCCGTTGTAATTATAGCTGCTGCGACATTCCATGTATAGACATGAAGGCAGAATGATTACGATGTCAATTGAAACGATACACTGCCATACCAGCCAGTCCGGCAACTCATTAGAGGATTCCGATTGAATCATGGTCATTTGTAGTGAAGACGATGACAGGACAGAAAGTAATTCAAATCTGTTTGTACACTAACTCGGCAAAAAAAATGTCCGATCGGTTTTTGCTTCGTTTTTGCACGGAAATGGAACTTTCCATCTGAAACGAAGTTGGAGGTTGTGGAAGTGACCGAGCCGGAATTTTTGCACGCAAATAGATCATCAAAGTCTATTGATCCGGCATCGACTGAGCGAAACTACCGAAACAGGATATTTTCCGGTTCTGCAGTGACCGATTTCAGGGTAATCCAGGTGCATACGTCGAAAGTTCAAGATAAACCAAGCAATTCCACAAGTTGAACCAAGCAAAAAGGTTGCTTGATGGCGCATCATATTTTGCCGCATAACAAATGCGGCAGAATAATGCCCTTTGATTCTACAAACTACACTGTAAGTCATTTGAAGCCGAAATGTATGTCCATTGTTGAGAAATATGCGGAATATCGATCGGACATTTTTTTTGCCGAGTTAGTGTAGATGAAGTATGAATTGTATCTAATTTGCGTCTAGTTAAGAGTCATGAAGGTCGTGGATATCGAGTCGTCAAGTATGATGTGTTTGTAAGCAGAAGTAGATGAATGGTTGTATGAGGTATAGTATGTGCAAAGTACAGGTGGAAAATAGAGACTTTGCGGAAGCCACCGGTGGCTATTTTTGGCTCTTCGTGTGCAATAGTTTTTTGAGCCTCCCGCTCAGGTTAGCCACCCTAGCATCCCGTGAATAGGTAGAACAAATAGTGGCTAATTCACCCGGAGGCTGTCATCCGGTCTCGAGAAAAATTGGCCTCGGATAGCCACCGGTGGCTACCGCAAAGTCTCTAATGTTGAATGTACCGCGATTGGGTTGCTGGACTGAGCTAAGTAGATGCAAGGCGTTGGAGGTCAATGCATTTGCCTTCAAGTCTCAGCCCTACGCCGGCTCCCAGACCGGCTATCCTCTGGTTCTTCCTCCGCCTTACGCTTGCCCTTTGTAGAGGGTACAGGGAAATTAGATCGGCTGATGGACGTCGCGATCGGGAGGTCCTCATCCATGGGATCGAAGTTCCCATAAATCTTGAAATATTCACAGAAAATGTTGCAACAGTGGGTGGTTTTGAAGCTGCTACACCCGGACGGTATATTTCCAGACCCAAAAATATCGCTGAGTGATCTTCAATTTGAAAATGAGCAACGGTGAAGAGAAAGGTTTGAAGACATACTCATCAGACATGACTTGGGGATCAGTGAGAAGTGTGTTTCCGCCTGCAATATATACCTGAGTGTCGGAACGTGATATCACAGTCCTGCTTACCCTGATAATCTGAGACGAAAGCCAAGCCGTGAGTGCGTTTGAATTGCCAGTGTTGAGTGAAGGCGAGAAAGAGTGCGCGATTATGATTCTCTGTACGGGGGATGAAGTTGGTTGGCACGGGAGTTCGATTGTTGATGTACTAGCAGTGAGCCCGTGCTTCGCTACGGGATACACGGTTTTTCTTATTTGAATTGAAACTGAGCACGGAAGGTTCGCGCCGTTGACAATTTTAGCTTGCAATATCGAGATGCCTGCTGGTTGTCGACCTCGCAGCCTCCTACTAATAGGTTGTATCTAAACTTTTGAGTTGGACGATGTTCCCCCTCATTGATTAAATGATATTATTCTCCCTGGTCTGCCATCCAAGCGACAATTCACGGTGTACTTCCTGACTATACATCCCGCTACGAAGTTCCACTTCATATCTCAGGAACTGACTGCGTTGACTATCTCGATCTCGATCTTCACGTTGTGGTTGATTGAGCATCCATTCATAATCAAGTGCTTCGTCTAACGCCCGACTGTGATCTGTTGAAGGAGTCAAGGACACAAATCTTCATATCACAATAAAATATATGACTTAAGTACCACATACCACAATCCGGGAATGCCCTCAACCTCCGTTCACCCTGTTCTACTTTACGCCTCAGCTTCTGCGCTCGCGATTGTTGACTGTCATGTTCTTTGATATCCAACAAATTCTCAATATTGGCGGCAAGTTCACGTTGACGGCGGGCACGCTGAGCAACAGAGCGACGTGTGGCTGGACCCATATAGCTTCGCTTTGGTCAAGGAGACACGAAACGGCCAATCACCTTTCGTTGAATTCTCCTCTCCCTTCTCTTTCTTTGGCCAGCTGAACGACGCTGGAATTCAGATCGAGTTTGTTTTCTGAAATGGTCAAATTGCTGAAGCTGCGCTTCCTTTGGGTTCAAAACCTGAGCCGAATTCCTGTTGACATTTGCGTCGGACTCGAGATTCCTCGTTGTTTTGAGCAAGAAAGGTTCAGGTCGAGTCATGGACGGTGTTCTAGGTAACAGTGGGCGTAAATGGTGTCCAGTCGAGGGCATGGTGGTGGTGGAATTTGGGTAGAATGCAAGGGTGGAGTCTGGTGGAGCGGTAGGCAAGAACTCAACATCTCAACAAATCCTGAAGAGATAGTGGGGCGGTTGACGGCATGATGTGCCCGTTAGCCAATACGAATGTCCAGAGACAAATTGTGTTGGCTAGTTTGTCTCGCAGGGCCCGGGGGTCCTCAATTGTAATATAGATTTCCGAAATTGGCCCTGGGCCAGCTCGTCGATTAATTCTTCAACCAACCTCGACCTCCCCGGTTCTCCTGTCTTTCCCTCCGTTGCAAACGCCACCTGGATGAAGCGCTTGCGGGGGATCTCTGTCTGCTGCATTTGCAATAAAGCTGATTCCGACATTGATCAGTAGAATGTACCAGGAGGGAGCTGTTCAAAACTTACTTGTTAACCCCCCCCATACACATCCTCCAACAACGCAGCAGACCACAATGCACCGGACCTCGACTGCGAGATCCGTGGCTTGCCGAGACGAGGGGTTCGGTATATACTACAAATACCGGCACGGTGAGACTCGGAGACAGGGTGAGGATGAATGACTGACATGAGCAATACCCCCCTCGTCCTGCTCTGTATAGAACGTGCGCTTTGCGCATATCTCCGTACTAAATGTTCCGAATAAGGGCTTCGAGGCTTTGCCTAGACTTGCTAGCTTGAAGCCGCCGCGCTTTTGGGCTCCGGGAGTGAGATTCAAAAACAAAACAACATCCATGGGCTGCATTTCCAAAAAAGACTCGAAGTTAGCGGAATCAAATAGTAGGGAGCTTGTCGATAGAATGATTGACTCTGTTGCTCAGTCAACGAGTGACAATGTCGATCTTCGGTCCTGTTCGCTTGTCTCAAAGAATTGGACGCAACAAGCACAGAAGAAACAATTTGAATCAATTTCTTCTCCGAACCTTGAAGCTGCTAGAAAGCTCCTAATTATGACATCGGCAAGTCGACATATCCTAGCTTTTATCAAGTGCCTTCGCTTCCAAGTCAATTCCGTTGACATTGGAACGGGGACCCAGGAGCTGGCAGCCCTATCCAACCTTCTTGAGGGTCTGTTCAATCTTGAAGAACTAGATTTGACTGTTGAAGGCTGCCCGAGTGGTTCGCCAGTCCGGCCTGACGACTGGCAGGCAGTGCAGAATTATGCCTTGGTGTATACTCGTTGGCATTCATACGTATTTCCGTTGGTGTTTGCGCAAGGTCTGCAGCTGAGTTGTGAGTCTCACAACTCTTGGGGTAATTTGCGACTGATTAAACCTCATATTCAGTGAAAAATCGACTTCAAGTTACGAAGCTCACACTTTGCAACTGGGAGTTTGAAGATCTTCAAAATCTTGTCGGTATCATTGGATGTACACCACGTTTCGAAGCGTTGATACTGTGTTGTTGCAATTGGAAGTCCTCAGTCCTTGCCCCCACTGTTGTCGAGCTTGATCTTCGGTCTATCGGAATGCTTGAGTTCTCCCAGTGCGGCCTGATGTTCGAGATGCTGCAATGCTTCGCGGGGCCTCAAGTCGAAATTTCTACATTGTGGATTGAGTCGGACAGCCACGAATACCTCACTTATATTCTTGGCAACAAGCTCGGGCTGAAGGTAAAGAATATTTGTCTCAAAATCGATCCATGTGAGTGTCCAAAATAGTTCTCCCAAGGCTCCAGGGGGTCCTGCTGTATCCCTCAGTGCATCTTCATATTGGGGTCTTGCTGTACGACGACGACTCCGAGTCGGGGGAAGCGCTAGAAGATGTCGCATCATTGTTGGTGTCTGCCCTTGCTATTCAAGGTTCAACCTCAGAGCTACGCATTGGGGTTCTGTCGCAGTTAAAAGGGGCAGTCAACGCGGTCAATGGCTTATGGGAGAAGGTGGACGAGTTTGTACGGGAGAGGAGCTGTCAAGGTGTCTTGAGAGTTGTGAGCCGTTGCTTCAATACGGAGGAACAGCGTCTGGATTATGTGTTGCAGCTGGAAGGGGTGCTCTGATACAGTAGATATGGCTCATTCATGGTTTGCTGGTGAATCCCGTGTATAGAAAGACGATTCCAAGTGGGCGAAGATGAAAACTTCGTCGTGTGGCTGTACATTACCTTCTTTGGTTGCGGCGACCTCATGCTCACGGCTCGCCGGTACACCAAGTACTTACTCTCAGCTTCTTAAATCTTGAATGCTTACTCGAAGGAGCCCCACCGTGCTACCTCTTGTCGTAGCATGAACGACATCAAATCCATAAGCGCATGAACCCGCCATACACTTCATTATACACTTTTGGTAGGTGTCTCTGGGGTCTACATGCCCGGCGATCATATATCGACTGATAATTCCGCCAAATGTAAGCTGTCCACTCCGTGTTGCCATATACAGTGGCGGCGGGATCTGATGCCACCCCCCAAAAAATGATGTGGCCCCAATCGACTCCACTTGCATCAAAAGTTCCAGAAATAGGCTGTTCTATTTTTAGGGGTGGCATCAGATGGCGCCGCCACTGTACTTAAGGGTCTGTTTCACCCATACAAATTGCTACAGTATGCCGTTGATGCTGGCATTCGCTAAAACATTTTGCTTCCGTTGTTGTTCCGTTGGGGCGATTACACTGCGGCTAATGCTGGCTACTGACGGCTAATTCTCTGCTCTTCTCCGTTCCCCCGATACCGTATCGACGGATGGTGTAGTGGACGTGTGACAACCGGACAGCGCAGGGTCCTGGGTCTTACGGCTGAGGGTGGGTATGTCATGGTTTGCCAGATTGGTTCTCCCCAAATCTCCCCGGATGCGGTTCACCAGAGACGACAGCAAACCTGTTTACGTCAACAATAACGTTGCAGAAAATTTAAAAAGAGAGAAGCTGCCACCATGGCTCTCATTTTCACTTCCTTTCATCTCACAACATGGATATCGAGGTGAGAGGCCTCGGACGCCTATTCTTCCTTTTGAAACACTTGTCTCACCATAACATTACCTTTTCCTTGTCCATAGAAACAGAAAAAGCTGATCATCGACTTTCTCATCATTGGCGCTGGTGTTTCAGGCCTTTCATGCGCCATAGCACTACGAAGAGCCGGCCATCGAGTCGTCGTGGTGGAGCGGGAGAAGGAAATAGGTCAATCTGATGTATGTCTGTCCTGGCAGACTGCTGTCGGTGCGAGTTATACTCAGAGCCGCTTCTCTAGGTTGGCAGCGGCGTGCGCCTTCCTCCAAATTTATCCAAAATTTTGTACCGCTGGAACTTGAAGTCTGAGGTCTCTGCTTTTGCAGCAAAGTCCAAGCAAATTCAAATATATCGGTGTGCGTTCCAGCGCTGATGTGGTCTTCATACACCGCTCATTTGAACGCAATCAGTGGATACAGGGGATTGTCTAGGTGATCACTATTGGGATGATGAAGTGCTTCGAGAAACGCAGGGGGAGTTTCTCTTCGGGCATGTAAGTCGAGCCGCTTTCTGCTCTACAGTCTCCATTCAAGCCAAGACCTCAGCTCGCCGATCTCCGCAAAATGATGTACGCCATTGCCGTTGATCAAGGCGCCACTGTCCGTTTAGCTACCACGGCAGTATCCGTTGACCCTGAGCGTCGCGCAGTTACTTTGGGTTCTGGAGAAACGTTAACGGCAGATGTGGTCATCGGAGCCGATGGTGCATTTGGCCTCGTACACCATCGTTTGTTCCGGACCTCCGGAGGACATTTTGACAGATGCTGTTAGCTGACATCTCCGAAACATTCCCTGGAGACCGAAACATCGATTCCCAGACAATCCGTCGGCGATGATGTCCTGGGGACATCCTGCGCTGAAGCTCTCCAGAACATTAGCACCAGTTTGCTGACGACGCTTCCCATAAATAATATTTGAATTGCTTCTTAAATTTGATCAAAATACGAATAAAAAAATGGTATTGGTGACAAAAGTATACATTGAGCGGCTACACAAGTAATTCTAGGAGGGAGCGAAGAAGAGGGGGAAGAGAAAGTAAATGGTGATTTTCCGGGGGATGGAGAGAAAGAGAGGTGGGGAGAGGGGAGAAACGGCTTGATGAGAGAGGCTTGGGGAGGACAACATCAAGGACTTGGATAGGTTTGCATGAGTTACACTCTTGAAGGATTTTCAGCTTGCGACTTTGAATGCTTGCTACAGTTGTCTTGCAGTCTTGAAGCCTTGCGCAGTGCAGTTTTTGAGGTCTTGCGCCCGGACTTGCGACTTGCGACTTTTGTCTGAGGTCGGGAGAGATGTTCGTCAGCTTTGCTGCCACAAACTTGAAGGGGCTTGAAGTTTGAAGGGCTGAGGAGAGAGACGGCGCCGTCTGGTGTATCGTGAAAGACGAGGAGTGGAGGGGGATGAGGGAAGAAGACAAGGGAGCGACGTGGCAGCTGAAGATACTGTAGTGACAAACATCATGTCAAGCCAATGATGCCACGTCATGATGCAATGTGGGGCCTTCATCGTTTTCTCGAGCTCGACATCGAGTCCAGCAGCAATTCAAAAGGTTGCGCTGCTCGAGGAACTTCATGAACTTCCTTGGTACATTGTGCATTTAAGACTAAGTCACAAGGAGTTTATTGGGGGATATAGCTACTCCAAATACAGTACTTGTTGAATCAGACGAGCTTAACTGATTCCAGTATATATCTTAAGATTCGGGCAACCTTATAGGATGTCCTCCAACGGTCCACAGACTGTCCCGGCCACGCTCCTGAGGACATTCCGCAATTGAGAGCTGTTGGAGCTCGCAAATCATGGTTCCGAGGACATCAGACCTCGGACATTATTTTGACATTTGAATAAAATGGTGGTGTACGGCCAATGTTACTCGTCATCACAGAAAGTAACCGGAAATCGTGTTATTGCAACGCGGTCATGTGATGTTCCCACGGAACTCGAGCCCTATATGGAACTTCATGATATAATGAACACCTGGCATGAGTTTTGTGGAGGGTAGCTTTCTCTACTTCACTTGGGAGCTATCCCAAATCTGTGAGTTCCAAAACTGTGAGCAGTTCACTCAGAAACTGGAAGGAAAATACGACCCAATATCCGCGTAAGAGGCAAAACCGGTGGTTCTGCTTACACACGTTGACTTGACAGGTACATACGCTCCTGTTCATGATCTTGTTTTGATCTTGGACCTGAGCTGTTGGCAAGTAGATATGCAAACAAAGACTTTGTCCATAAATGGTGAAATCGAAAATTTGCCTCAAACCACTGTTGTCTGATGACAGGGAAACACCCCAGAATAATAGTTTGAAGCCATTTCATGCGACTTTGAGTGGTTCTCGAGCAACTGCCTTCCATGCTCTGCCCTCCAGCCCCGGAGATGTGGTAACACACAAGATTGATCATGTCTGCCAGGACGAAATCGTCTGTGTACCGCCTTTGCACAGATCGTTCGGCCTAGAACCTGTGTGGGGGAGCCATTGCATGCTGCTCTACCCCCTGGATATGTAATACTTCCAAATATATGCCTAGAACATACTCGTATGCATTGATTTTGTTAATTTTTGCAGAAATTGAACTGGCCAGATTGTTGTGTGTATATGGCAGGAATTGAGCCGTTGTGCCGAGGCTAACTGGTGCATTTGAGGCAGATAGATGCCAGAGATCAAGTCCATGTCAATTTGATCATAAAATCCTACGAATTTGCTACGAAATAATCGGATTTCCGGTTACTTTCTGTGATGACGAGTGTTGAATGAACAGGGGATTCAGGAAGCAACCAAACCGACCATGTGCATGTACAGGTAGGTGATCTCGGTTTCCGTAGACATTGTCTGACCGCCATATACAGTGCTACTGTACCCAAAGCTTTGGTGGAAAAAGATCCACAATCCAAGCGTTTTTATGAGCACGAAGTAGTTCGTCGTACCCCACCCAAGCTTCATATCCTGCTGCTTAACTCTGTTCAGATTTCCATGTTTTCATTTTTTGGCAACAACCAATCTGCTATCAGCCACCCTACTGTAAGTTCTCGTTGAAAAAGACGACCCACATCAATCGCTTTTCCAGGGTGGCTTGCCTTGTTTCACATTCACATTGTATTGCCCCTACGACGAATATGAAAGTACACCTGCAGAGGGAATGCGTGCTGCTTTGGAAAGTGTTGCCCCAAAGTGATTTCAAAGTACCATATCATACTCTCTGGTCCAACTGATCACCATCTAGACTGCGAAACCTTGGTCCCATGATATCACAGCCACGACGCTTCCCAATATTCGAACACCCCCCTTTAGAAGATTGGCTGGCCAAAAGCGGGCGAGTGGTCGTCGTTGGCGGGGCGGCTCATCCTATACCTGTAATCGCTACTCACCTTTTCATCCTAATTTTCTCTCGAAGACGGCGCAGTTCTAGCCAAGCTCTTCTCACATTTGGCCACCGATAGCCAAATCACGGATTTCCTCTACGCTTTCCAAGAGCTGAGGCAGCCACGCGCTCAGACTGTTCTTACTTCCGAAACTGGCGTAATACACTACATGGGCATGCCGAATGGTCCAGAGCAAGAGGCGCGCGATCAGGCGATGCAGGCGAAGCATAAAGCGGGCGGATACCTCTTCAGCGGAGACGACGAGTCCGCCGAGTGGGCCGAAATCAAGACAGTCTTTGGTTATGACGCAGAGGACGAAGCCGATAATTGGTGGGTGACTTGGGGTCGCTTGAAGGCGAGATCTGTCCGCAAGTCAATCCCCTGACTTCGGTGTTCGTCCGAATTGCAGAACCGCAGTCTGTCTTCAGTCGCATCAGCTTTGTCCTTGTTTTTCGCCAAGATCGCTATCGCTTTATGCAAACTTCATGTAACTTACTCGACTCCTTCACGCCTTCACGAACATAATACAAATCGATTTTTGGCCGGGATTTTGATTTCTGAAAATATCTGACTAAAGAATCAAACTCTACTCGAAAAAAGACGAATTTTAAGCATACAGTGGTGGCAGAAAAGAATGGCCGTGGGTTTTTCGATAATTTCTGGCCATGTACCAGGCCAAATTGGCTGAAATAAAATGTAGAGATGATAATATGATTGCTCCTTACCGTCTAGGACACTCATATGGATATCATGTCTTGCAGATTGCCCGATAGAAAAATAATTTCGGATTTTCCCTACAAACAGAAAAATTGAAAGGTGTCAAGTTGGTGTCAAAGATCTCGTCCGCAACGGCGAACTCGGAGTCAAAGTCGACTATCCGCGGAAACGAAAATCCGGCCGATTTCAAACCTCTACCCCGCGACGCGCATCACCGCTACCTCGCCGAACGCGGATGGAGAAACATCGCCATGACAGGGCTGAAATCATGCGGATCCCGGGCCGACACACCGACCTTCCTTTTCGGGAAGCCTTGGCAATCAACGGCACGACGTTCGAATCAAGGTCCGTTGCTGTCGACCACCCTTTCCATTGTCTCCCCAAGTCCCATTGTTCTGCTTGTCGGATTGTCGCAACGGGCGTATTACAAATCTCGCGACGAACAAAGTCACCCAGTCTTCAGAAACTGACAGAAAGTACAGCAATCTATATTACAATTGAGGACCCCCGGTCCCTGCCAGACAAACCAGCCAACATAATTTGTCTTCCCTTCATTCGTATTGGCCAAAGGCCCCACAATGCCGTCAACCGCCCCACTATGTCGTCAGGATCTGTTGAGATGTTGAGTTCTTGCCCACCGCTCCACCAGACTCCACCCATGAGCTCCTTGCATTCTAACTACTGTACCACCATGCCCTCGACTGGACACCATTTACGCTCACTGTTACCTGCAACACCGTCCATGACTCGACCTGAACCTTTCTTGCTCGAAACAAAAGAGGAATCTCGAGTCCGACGCAAATGTCAACAGGAATTCGGCTCAGGTTTCAAACTCAAATGAAGCGCAGCTTCAGCAATTTGACCATTTCAAAAAACAACCTCGATCTGAATTCCAGCGTCGTTCAGCTGGCCAAAGAAAGAGAAGGGAGAGGGAAGCAAAGGAGAATTCAACCAAAGGTGATGGTCTTCTGTCTCCTTGACAAACACGAACCGGCAACCCCGCCATTCCAAGGGTGATGGCAAATCGGTCGCCAGACCGATTAAAGCCGACGGCCACGGCCCGTAAAACCCTCGGCAATCTGAGGCTATTTCCGGCGAAATAAAGCCCTCGAAATGACCGATTTTTCGCCGTCCGTCCCGTCCGAGGAATGACGAAAAGGGTGTGAGTGGGACTCGGGAAAAGCTCGGAAAAAGCCCTACAGTGGGACTCGGAAGCCCGGATGAGGAGATTTGAGCTTCAACAGTGGGACTCGGCATTTCGGCACATCAGTACATTTGATCTGAATAGCACGAAATTAACTTGAAAATACGTCCCCGACGCTTTAAAATAATCCCTGGCTCCACGCAGTGGGCCTCCGCGGCGAGCGGTAGCACCACGCGGGGGTCTCCAGTGCCGGACACGCAAAGTCGACAATGTTGATTGCCGGGGAACGGGAATTTTGGGGATAAATCTGACTCCAGATTCGGATTCGCCGACCCCTGAAAAGCTCAAAAAACCACCTCCGAAGTTTTTCCCACGACATTTTGGCTGTGGCCAAATTTTTGAGGTCAAAAATGGAAACTGTGTGTACCCCTTTTGAGCTCCGAGCGCAAAATTACTGATCCTGGCAGGTGTAAGTGGAAGGGTGACGGCCTGAACAACAATCTGGGCGGTAATCCGTGCGGATTTTCAGCATCAACCCACGGCAGCGGCACGGCATGGTGGGTCGGCAAGTATGTTGACACATGGTCTGTGATAGAATTGATGAACATGATGTAAGTTGTCCAAATACGGCGATGTTTCTCAAGGAATTTGTGCCAAAACGGCTCGTGAAATTGGATTTTGCCAGGGACAGAACCAGCTCAATTAACGGAGTCGATTGCGCCATGTTTCGTAATTTTCCCATGAAATCTCGGTGTCCGGCCAAAATTTTGGGGTCAGATTTTTTGATTTTGAGTTTTGGGGAAATCAGCTCGTCCAAAAACCGTTGTTTGGGTCTATAACATCATATTTACACAGAAAACTAGCCGCCGGAGCATGTGTCAAACCTTCCATAAATGGAAGATCAAAGTTGCCGACTTTGCGTGTCCGGCACTGTACATGAATGAAATTCTGAGTATAAACAACAAAATAAAAACGAAACTACTGAGTTAAACTTCTCAGAAATGCCGTCAGGCTAAAGGAGCGTAGTCTCTTATAAACAGACAATATAAACAAAAGGTCCTCGTGCCTGCGGTTGTTATATATTAGTCTGTCGCTTCCCACGATGCGTTGACGGGTGGGTCCCCTTATTATGTAATCTAAAATTTCTCGCGTTCTGTTACGCAGTTTGCAACGCGCTCTTCGGCAGTTTTGATATATAACATCAATAAGGGACTAAGAAGATAACATTTCCCGCTGGAACTGCGGCGAGAGCTTCAGAATTCGCAGAGATAAAACTGCACTGCGTTGGCCGCCGGCCACGACCGGCCAATTTGAACTTTTCTCAAATCTACCTACGTTGTAGCAGGTAAGATTACAAAACACCCCGGCGAATATTCAGACATACCTTAGGGTGCTTCTGGACCTCGAATTTTGCACGGAAGGGTGGGGAGCTACAGTGGTGGCAAATAGAAATTGCCGTGGCTTTTTGGCCAAAATCTTGCTGTATACTTCACCGAATGACCTGAAATAAAATGTAGAGATAAATATATGATACCTCTGTACTGCTTAGAACACTCAGCTATAATATTACACCCTGACAATGCATCAATAACAGGACAGTTTCTGATTATTGCCATATCTGGAAAGACTCGATGTATCCTCAGCAAAAAAGTGTCACAATAGGATGAAGGTACTTGAAAAACAGTCCTGGTTTCCACTTTTGTTGAATGGAATTGACCCTCATTTGAGCTCACAACAACCGCTCAGAGTTGGCTATTTTCACACAAAATAGCTGAAAATGCAGAGAAAATAGCTAAAATGACCTACTTCGAGCGGCCGTTGTGAGCTCAAATAACAATCAATTCCAGTCAATCAAAGTAAGAACTAGCATTGTTTTTCAAGTACTTTTATCCTATTATGACACTTTTTTGCTGAGGGTACATTGTGTTTTTCCGGATATGGCAAAAATTCGGAAACCATCCATTATTGATGCATTCTCAGTGCATGATATGTTGCTGAGTGTTTAAAGAAGTACAGAGGTATCACATACCCATCTCTACATCTTATTTGAGGTCATTCGGTGAAGTATACATCGAGATTTTTACCAAAAAGCCACGGCAATTTCTATTTCATGCCACCACTGTACAGTGGAATAGGCGAGAACATGCCGTGGGAACAACCTGCCAAACTGAGTGATTATATAATAAGTCGACCCTCCAGGACCGGCCCCGCGGGAACTTCTAGACTAAAAGGAGCGGGGTCTGGGGGGAACAATGCTCCCCCCAGTGATTTTTCAAGCCCTGAAATGACTCAGAAACACTTGGAAAAACAATTGCGGCTCAAAATGCCGAATTTGATGGATCGATCAAATATTAATCACCAGGTGATAGCAGCTGATGCGACCGACATCAACAGTGGGACTCGCTTAAATAGCCGAGTCCCACTCCCACTGTTCTCGTATATACTCGTCCCGTCCCGTCCGTTTCACGGCAGTAACCACGTGAATTCGGGGTGAGTGACAACAAAATCAGTCGGAATCGACTTCAATTAGCTGAGGAAGGCCACGGATAGCGAGAGCCGCCGTCGGGAGGTATTTTCACCGCGTGGAGTGCCGAATTTAAATTTGACGGCATCTGAACCCGTCGACGGCGCGAACCCGTCCCGTTCCCGTCCGTCTTTGTGACCTCGCAAAGCCTGGACGGGACGGGTTCCGTCCGTCCGTCCCGTCCGTTTTTTCCGTCCAAAGACGGACGGGTTAGAGCCCTAACCCGAACCGAACCTGAACCGCACCTGAATTCAGGTTCGGAAGGGCTGGCTGCACCGAACCGAACCCCAGGTGCGGGGGGGTTCGGGGATTTTGGAAGAGGTTCGCACCGGTGCGAACCCATACTCAAAACGAAGAATTTTCATTGGAAATGAGGTGAATTCTCAATAACTTGTGGTTAATTTCTCATTGCATAGTGCCTTCTCGGTTGTAAAGCTCTCCAAACACCTGCAGCTGAACAATGGTCAGTATGATTCAAAACCACTTCAGTGTCGTCCGCTGAAACTGCGCAGTGATATGTTGCGGCATTGAGGGGTTTCATGGGTGTATTCAACAATGCAGCCAGTTAGAACAACACTAATAGACAGCGGAACCCAAAATTCGTCCATTTGAACCGTGGGAAATATTTTCGGGTTCAAACCTGTGCGAACCTGTAGCCAACCGAACCCCAGGTGCGGTTCGGGGTGATTTTTTTGCCAAAAAACCGAACCTAACCGAACCCCGGCAACACTAGACCCTCAACTGCAAGTCTCTACTCTAGGTTCGTCTATATCGCTCCTTCGTCGCAGACATTTCGGTATGAACGAAAATCGAAAACGAAACGCGGCTAGCTGATATTGATCAGGCGGCCTTCCAGGCCATCAAGTCCATCAATTGCCAGCATTCAGAAACGAAAATAGTGCTTCCGCAAGGCGAGGTCAAGGCACCTCAAGGTGATGGGCCATCAACCTTGGCGCACCTTGAGGTGACATCACCTTGCCTCAAGGCGGTGCCGAGGTCGCATCCGGAAAAGGAATACAGTGTCCCACGGGTGGATTTTCCTCTCGTCTTGCCTCGTATTCACTCGTTTGCGCTCTAGGATAACCAGAAAAGTGTAGAGACAAGTAGAATAGTGTACTGAACATGAATATAAGATAAAATACAGGGGTTGGTAAGTAAAAAAACAAGATATGAGTAATTAGTCGGTCATTACAGCCGAAATAAAGTACAAGTCGTTTCAAGACAATTACTGTGACGAAGTATATGAGGAATTAACAAGCTCTTCAAGCTCGTCTGTTCTACCCTGCGCCAGCAAGGTATCAATGATTGTGGGTCCACGTCGACGACGGAGAGTTCCGCCTCGGTTGCGACCAAATCATCCGTAAATGTAAGGCGATCTTGCCGGTAGATGAACTTGAGGATTTGAAGCATCTCAAACATGCGCGGGGAAAGATTATTGCGTCGGAGAGTGTCGGTCTCCTTGCTGGATGAAAAAACGCGCTCGCATGGGCCGGCAGATGCCTGAACGGGAAGGACATCCAGCGCAACACGAAAGAGGTATTTGAATCTGAATTGGCGGCGCTGAAAAAGGGTTAACACAGGAAGGTTAGAAACAAATAAAACAGTCCTACCTCCCAGTATGCAACAAGGTTAAAGTCCTCTAATTCGGGGTTGTTCTCGTCAAGGAGTCCCTCTGCTTCGTAAGCCACGAGTTCCTCATCAACGAGCCTCTCGTCCTCAAGCTCTGCCCTGCGCTCTGCCTCCGCCCGATCTTCCTCCGTTGTGGCCTCGGATGGAGCAGTAGTTGGAGGGGAGTCGATGTCGGGGTTGGATAGTGATTTTGAGAGGGCATTAATGTAGGCTACAGTTGCGGCAAAATCAATTTACTTACCAAATAAGGAAAATTTTCATCAAATCCGCTCTACCACACAACAAAACCACCACAAGCACGTTGAAATAGCACCAAGCGCCTGTACTCCCGGATTTGAGCCGGTCTACGCCCAAAAAAACAACCGGATTCGTCATGTTTCTCACTGTTTTTGGCTGCACTTTATGAGACAAAGTTGCTGGTTATCCCGGCGAAACCAATACAAAGACGCCAGTTTTTTTATACATCAGGAATACAGACTAGCAGTTCTTAGTATTCTTATCAACTTACCGCTCGAAAAAAACGAGCAAAAGGAGCGAATTGACGAGAATTTCCTTATTTAATTCGCAATTGTGTCGCAAGTTGCCCATAGGTGCCCATTTTGTGCTCAGCTTTGCTGTTCGTTGCTTGTAGTTGCCCCGCCATTTTTATCGCTATATTTGTATAAAATTCATTTTATTCCTACTACGACACTACAAAATCAGAAAAACTACAAGTCCGTGATGTGCTCAGACCCCCGACCGCCCCTCCAGTCACCACGTCACGGTTCCCGATTTGGCAGGGAACGGCATCAAAAGTTTAAGTCGCTACTACATTATGCCGTCATCACAGGTAAACTTAGAAACAGTGTAAAACGTCTCCAGAGATGTGTCGCAATCCATTGCAGGGCAATCGGTTAACTTTTTGTTTTCTCACCTCGGAAAAGGTGAAACAAACCCTAATGATGGGATCAAATCATTACTAATTGCTAGGGTTAGAGTCACGTGCAATCCTGGCTTTGCCGACACATAGCTTAAGCACCCCGCCTTCGGCAGGGCCGGCTCGCTGCGCTCGCGTCCCTCCCTACGGCTGATGCCACAGCTTGTCGGGGCTCCGCCCCAAACCCCGCGGGTTTTTTTCTTGCTGGATTGCATGCCCTCGGCGCCGCACTACCGCTCGCTGCAGCGGCGCCGTCGGGAAGGTTCGTGGGAACCGGGAGCAACATCTCGACAGCCGACAGCAACATCTCGACATGGTCCCGTGGTTTCGTGTCAAAGTCACGTTACTTTTCACGTGTCCTGATCCTTGTGTTTTCGCGTCCCTCCCTACGGCTGATGCACAGCTTGTCGGGGCTCCGCCCCAAACCCCGCGGGTTTTTTTCTTGCTGGATTGCATGCCCTCGGCGCCGCACTACCGCTCGCTGCAGCGGCGCCGTCGGGAAGGTTCGTGGGAACCGGGAGCAACATCTCGACAGCCGACAGCAACATCTCGACATGGTCCCGTGGTTTCGTGTCAAAGTCACGTTACTTTTCACGTGTCCTGATCCTTGTGTTTTCGCGTCCCTCCCTACGGCTGATGCACAGCTTGTCGGGGCTCCGCCCCAAACCCCGCGGGTTTTTTTCTTGCTGGATTGCATGCCCTCGGCGCCGCACTACCGCTCGCTGCAGCGGCGCCGTCGGGAAGGTTCGTGGGAACCGGGAGCAACATCTCGACAGCCGACAGCAACATCTCGACATGGTCCCGTGGTTTCGTGTCAAAGTCACGTTACTTTTCACGTGTCCTGATCCTTGTGTTTTCAAATTCACGAGCTATGCGACCCGTGCCTTCGCCACTCAGGCTACTGCACTCGGCACCTTCCTGCACCTCTAGGCCGACGGCGCCGCACAGCTCGCTGGACTCGCCGGCGCGCGTCGCCGCGGGAATTCTCAGGCTTTGACAGAAAGTCACGGGGTGAATTTCCCTTTCCGGGAGCTGAGGCTGTGCCGTCCTCTTTTAAGTATAGGATGTCTCGGACTCGGACAACAGACACAACTCAGTGCAATCACCTATTTGGGGCATGGCTAGTCTCGTGACCAGACTCTCATGTTCTACAGTAGGCTCTAGGGCTGGGTATGATAAGATTTCGGGCTGGTATGATACAGGGCCGCGCAGCGGCCTTCAGGTATTGAAATACAGGTCTGTATTTTACGTATAATACCGGCGCCGCAGGCGAAAATTTTTCGGTATAATACGTATTATACGTGTATTTTTCTCTGTATTTAATGTATTTTAAGTATTGAAAGTCTCCCACCTACCATATGTCCCGATACAGCTGCATAAAATGGCTGTTGAGCGATGAGTTGCACATCCGACATCAAAGTTTTGTTTTTACCACTGGAATTTTGCGGCCTCAGGGCCAAAATGCACCCAAATTCACCTTGGAATCATACATTTAATACATTGCCTCTGAGGGCCCGCTCGTATTAAAGGTATCATACAGTATTATACGGTGTATAATACCGGTTGTATAATACATCGGCTTTCCATACCCGGCACTATACGAAGCCTTCACTCATTTCTATCCGCGGACTCGAATTGGGTTGAATCCATGCGAAATTCCTGTCCAAAACACTGTTTTATTTTTTTCAGACCCGAAAAGTGAAACACCGTGGGAAAAAATGGGTTCTCGACGCCAATCGCATTCTTTTGACCGGTTTCCTGGCCCAGAAAAAAGGAAATAAATTACAGAAAATTATTTGACTATGAAATGCTGGTGTTGGAGAAGTGATGGTGGGCACTGCACGACTGGCTATGAGACGAGCCCTCACCCAGCGCTGACCTCCTCGCCATCTCCGTCCTCGACGCCGCCTTCCGAGTCGCTGTGCTGATACTTGTCAGGTGTGTAACCTCGCTGTGTAAGCCGACATGCGCTGACTCTTTCATCCTTTCCAGTACGGTCTCCTCGCAAACTCAAGAGCTTGCTCTCAGCCTCGCCCCCACCACCCCTCCCATTCATTCCTTGTCCCGACCTTCATCGCGACTTTGGTTGGCAACGCGTGTAAGCCTCAACGTTCGCATCCGTCAGTACCAAGATTCCAATTCGCAGACCTTAAGGGCTTAGTCTTAATAAGGCCTTAACTCTTATTAAGGTAAGGCCTTGATATTGGGACCAGCACATATGAAGGCCTTAATAACCCTTAGGTTGAACTGATGGCCGATCATCCGCAATCAATCAAGAGTTTTTCGGCGGTTAATTGTCGGTCATCATCAGGCCGAAGCCAGCTTCGTTGGGCCTGATCTGTTGTGAGATCTGTTCCCCGTGCCTTCCGACACTTACCGCATTTTCGGAGCGGAATACTATTGATGCAATCAATCTTGTGTATGTATCGGCACCGTCCGGCGAGTCTATTTTGAATGTTCGATGCAGCTGAACATTGCAATCTACGTCCAGCTGGTCGGTCAACCAAATGCGGTGGCTATTGAAGCTTGTTGTGTGTGATCTGTGCTGGTATGAGCTCTTCCTGAATTTTTTGGCGGGTCTGACATTTTAGGAAATAAGGCTTAATTTGACCCTTAATATAGGCACCCTTAATAACCCTTAAAAAGACCCTAAGGCCTTAACTTCGGGAGGCACCCTTATTAAGACCCTTAAGTACAACACTGCCAATTCGTGCCTCACGTCCCGTTCGTCACGTCTCAAATTTTTGTATCTCAAAATCGCAAATTTTTTGTCGCTATATCGGCCGCCAACTACTCGTTCTTCTCTATGTATCATTTAGTACGGTTTCATTACCCCGTTATCAATTCCGGGCCCCGGCCCTCCACCTTGTCATCGTTCGCTCCGTCAAATGCTTGCTACTTGCCGCAAGATCTGCGCACATGCAATCTTCAATACTGGAATCCTTCAATTCGACCAACAAGATGACATTTCTATTTCCCCAGCTCAACGTACTGGTCCAAAATTTTACAGCAATCACAGGAAAATTTTTGTGCAGATGTGGGAGACTACTTACATTTTCTGCGGCTGAAGCCCGTCGAGTTATGTGGGATTTTCTGTCAGAAGGCTCTACTTGGCGTTTTCCCCGATAAATGAGGAGCAGCCAGCTTAGTTCCCGGGAGGAAACAGAAGTTTGATATGGGTAAGGGCTAAAAAGAAAAAAAGAAAAAGGCACACTCCACGCTTACATTCAGAGTCACGTCGGAACCCCGCCAGGGGCTATCCCAAAAAAGGCGAGTCAACTTTCCGCCGCCAGGGGCTATCCCAAAAAGGCGATTTCGATCTCGGGACTGACTAGGCGATCAGAGCGGCAGAGGTCGGACTTCGACTTTGTGTCAAAGTACATATGCGGCCTCGCTCATTCACCATGCTCAAAACGTGTTAGTCGGCGAGTATTTACTTCGATCCTCGTGCATTTGTCCCTCATCACCCTGTAACAGTAGTGTGATCTAAAGCTAACTACTAGTAACTACAGTTGAATTTCCCTTCTATGAGTTCACCCCTCTGATCTACTCAGCAAGGCAGGCGCTGTAATGGGTTCATACAGTCCTATACGGTCAATTTCTCCGTTTTTTATGAGCTCGGCCAATGTTCGGCAGTCAGAAAAAAAAGGGGATGAAAGGCGGGATCGAACTTGGCACTGTAGCAAGAACGAAGAAAGCAAAAAACATTTGATCAACTGACGCAACCACTAGACCAACAGGGCATTGGAAAACTGAGATTTCACACTCCCATGGTCAGTTCCACGAGAAACGATTGATCGCCGCCATTTCTGCCGAGATCGAAATTGCTATTTTGGGATAGCTCATATTTCAATCACAAAGGGCCCTTCACAGTTCTAATATAAGATACTTAACCGCTAAAATGCATGAATATTTTTCCTGGCTTCAACCGACGAAAGTGTTTGTTAGGGACACCAAAGAGCTACTGCAGCCAGAATTCTGTTTTAATCGGGCTCAACGTCGTGGAAAGAAGCAAGGGGTTGCGGGCCGGAGAAGCCGGCACACCGGCTAGGGAGGGTGGGTCGGCTGAGAGGTCGGATAAAAAAAAAACAATGACCTGTTATGTTTTGCCCTCAAATGGGCTCTGGGAGGCGTAGAATGAGGTGAAGGTGATCTAAGCACTCGTGTGCATGGTGAGTTAGACCCTTGAAAAGCTATTTAGCAGGTGGTTTGCATGGATCATCCGAATTAGGAAGTCTCGGCCATCAAGTTGGCCGTGTTTGGCCGCGTTTGGCATGTCGCTACCAATAAATGTTGAACTTGTAAGTGTTAATTTTGCTACTGTAGATGGACTTAATACACTAACTCGGCAAAAAAAATGTCCCATGGGTTTTTTGTCCGTATTGCGGTGTTAATACCTGTATTCGAAAGCAAACAACTTCTGAGCGTGCACACGATACTGAGACCGATTGGTATGCTACCTCGCCGCCGTGCAATCCCTTGATCCGCCATCAAATGAGCAGATTCCCAAATAGCCAGATTTTCAATTTGAGTAGGGATTTTTTCTGACAATATCTGAGTGTGCAGGATGAAAGAAGACCCAAATACAAGTACTTTCACAAGTCAAACCTTATGAAAATATTCAGCCGTTGAAGCGCGACAAAACTGCCATTTTGGGCATATTTCGGCAAATTCCGTCAACTCGGTCGAAAATGGTCACTTTGCGAGGGCTATAGCGCCTGTTTGCCTGTATATTTTTCCACAGTTTAAATTGGCGCATAGCTTGCTGGACCTCAGGCTATAACATGAGCAGATCAGCTCCCCGCACCAAAAGAATTTGACTGACTTGTAAAGTCGGCCGATATCAAAATTCCCATGTTTGCGCTCGGCGTGATGGCGTATCAAAAATTTGCCCAAAACCAAACCCAAAGAATAAGGCATCTGGATCCTATGAACACAACTACAAGTTGTTTGAAGTCAAAGTGGGCAGTAATCATCGAAATACAGGCCAGAAATCAATCGGACATTTTTTTTGCCGAGTTAGTGTAGAATACCATCCAGACATGTTCTACAGGGTTTGAGCTTCAAATTGTAATTAGTGTTGCCGGGAGCTGAGTTGGAGCTGAACTCGAGTTGATTGCCCATCAGCTCGCTGTCAGCTCGAGTTGACCGGAGCTGGCTCAGAGCTGATACCGGATATGGGAATCTAGTGTCCCAGGGTTCATCTTTCTACCCGAAGGGCAAAATTTTAGGGGAGAATGGACCAAATTTTATGTGGAAGGTTTTCCTGAGCTCTCTTCAAGCTCAAACTGCTTTTTATACGTCGAAAACGGCCAAGAAACGGCCAATACAGAAACTGGGGAAGGAGTGTGATGTCACTCAGTTACACCACCCGAAATGTCACGTCGTCCGCTTTGGGTGACGAGGGTGGAGTCGAGGCGAGCTGGCATCACCTCGAGGTGCCGCTTTTGGGAAGGGGTCGAGTTGGAGTTGAACTCAGCTCGGAGCTAGCTCCAGCTTCCGGCAACACTAATTGTAATGAGTGCATTTGATGGTATATTCCATATTCGGACGTTACGTAACGCTTACGTGGTAGGGTGGCCAGTTAAATTACCATCAGAAAGGCGGTCTCAGGTGTGCAACCAGACGACGAAGCGTCAGCGCTTCCTCAAACAACGATTGTTGTAATCCCCACGTATCCCATCCCCATCACCTTCCAGTCTCCCTACTTAATCCTCTACCCAATTGCCCAAAGTATCGACAGCTTTCAGCCGTTCGCTCAGCGGCGGCCGAGGTCGACGCCAAGATGAGCCGAGCCCCCCACGCTGGAGATCGCAATACCGGCGGAGGCGGCCCGTGGAAGTTCGAGGAGAATGATATCGACTGTCCAAGCCCCCAACCGTGCATCTTCAAAGGACGTAGGCATGCGGTTAGACGCGGAGCGTCAGCGCTTCCTCGTCAAACTGCACCGAAGCTGCCTAGATCCACTTCGACGTCACAAGCTCATCCGGTCCCAGCAGCGTCGTCAAGTACGGAGAATCACTTGCTTCCAAAGGCGGCCGCGTCCGATGGTGCTCCCTTCACACCCTCAATGAGCGCCAATGCCAGTCGATACGGCGGCCTGCGAGACTATACATGCCGCCTAGGAAGAGATCTCCGACCAAACTCTGCGTTTCAGAAAGGTTCGAAGTGCGTCATTGACTTTCTTTCGGATCGTAATAGCTTGTGAATGCCCCCCAGCGCGAACGCCGCCCAGGCACAACCATTGAAGGCGCTTTATGTCGACGTGGTCACCGAGCCGGGATCAGCGCCTAACTATAGGGAATGTTGTCCTCTTCGCTTCAGTCTCTACTGAGGACAACGGTTAACGAAGGTGATCGACGGAACGCGAGGCAAGGCGGTTGGCGGAGGAAAGGGACACGCGAGACGGTACGTCTCACGGATTTGCAGAGCGTTTGCTAACGATGCTCTTAGGCAGTTTCCCCAAGTCTTCGTTGTCAAGTACGATGACTCGCTGCCCCCCATTGGCGACACCCCTCGGCCGCGCTTCGCAATCATATGATTGGGATTCGCAGCATGAAGAGGGAGAGAGGTGCAGGTTGAGTATTCACTGCCAGAAACCTCGAGGTACGTCTACTGCGCTCGTAGATCGCTCCCAACAACGTGTCACAGGCTATCGGAAGCCGTGCACTGTTCCGTGGACGCCCATAGAACTCTCTGTCAGAATATGAAATATTCCGGGTAGCCGCCCCGCCGCTCCGGCCCTTGATAGATATCTGATACTTATCATACAGCCTTGTTCTGACATATAAACCGCGCTCGTCTGTCCACCACCCTCAGTCTTTCATCCCACATTGCGGGAGACTGAGGGTGAGTTCTCTATCTATCTACCTACTTGTATTTACTTACTCATTGTGTAGTTATTGCGCCTTCCGCGCATTTTCAGGTATTTAATATACAGTCTTTCATCCCACATTGCGGGAGACTGAGGTTATTGCGCCTTCCGCGCATTTTCAGATTCTGTTAGGTTATGGGCCCCGAGCGCTAGCTCTCTGAAGACGTACCTATTGGAAGACTCACCTGCTCGCTCATCAGAGCTCGAAGCATCACAGGCACAGACTTGTATCAATCAATCAATCAACGACCTGTTGCCGAAATTCCCTCGGACTCTGGTTATCTCACCTCGGACGTCTCACACAATGTCAACTGCGGCAAACTCGGCTTCTTCTGAGCTTTCCGGAGCAGAAGACTGGCCGATTTTTCATGTTAATGCTACAGTGGAACTGCGCCTACAGGGAGTCTACACTCTGCTTGAATCTGTTATCCTCGCTGCAAATGCAGCTGATGCCACTGTTGCTGCTGCTGCTGTTACTCCTCTGCCTGCCACAGCTCCTGTTGCTGGCGTAGCTTTCAAGGATACCCCTGGCGAATGTAATAGCCGTGCTTTAGGTGTCATTCAGAAGCTTCTTTCAGCAGAACTGCGCACAGAGTATGTCAACGAATCTAATGCTGGAATTCTCTGGGCCAAACTGCGCCAGCGCTTTGAAGCAGAAAATCGTGCCGATTCCGCAATGGGTGTTCTAGCAGAACTTTTTAGCACCAAGCTCGTTATTGAAGGCGAACCAGAGCTCATGGATCGCAACAAGATTCTTTCTCATGTAGCTGCTATCAAGACCTGTTTTGATAGGCTTGCACGCCTGGAATTTCCATTTCCCCCAGAGCTTCAGCCTCTCATTCTGCTCAGCACTCTACCAGATGATAGCTACTGGACAGGCATTAAAGGGAACATTGTGTCCTCTCTTGGTACAGGCATAACTTGGGATAAAGCTCGTGCTCGCCTGATCACTCTCGGTAAACTGCCAAAGAGTGAGAACAGCGACGACACTGCTCTAGCTGCTAAATCCACAAACCCTGGCAAAGGAAAGCCATCTGCCAAGGGCGATAAACATTGCCTTATACATGGACAAAACAAATCCCATACTTCTGATAACTGCTATCAGTTGAAGAATCTAGCGCAGGGATCAAAGGACTCCAAGAAGAATGACAAGCAGAAGTCTGAGAAAGCGAGACCTAGAAAGCGCCGTGACAAGGCAAATGCCTCTCCTACTACAGATTCTGAATCTGATTCCGATGACTCTGAACATGGACATTTAGCTGTACCTGTTGTTTCCCAGAAATCTTATGCTGCTATGTCTGCTTATCTTTTGAGTGATGCAAACCCTTCATCCAAAGCTGTGGTAATTGACTCTGGAGCTTCTACCACCATGACACCAAATGAGGCATGGTTTGAGACAGGTTCTTATAAAGTACTCACTCCACCAAAAAGGGTGCGGCTTGGTAATGACACATATTGTGATGCAGTTGGAACTGGGACCATCCGTCTATCTTGCAAAACAAAGCGAGGGATGTCTGATGTCTCTCTACGTGCATTACATGTCCCATCCTTTGGTATCACACTTGTCTCAGTGCAACAAATGGCTAAAAAGGGATACAATTGCATGTTCGAAGCAGATGTCTGTGTTGGACTTAGCAACTAACCACTAACCCAAGCGCTTGGGTTAGTGGTTAGTTGCTAAGTCCAACAGTCTGCATTGTTCGAAACCCAAAAGGGCAAAGAATGATTGAAGCCAAGCATCGGAAGGGACTGTACCACATTGTCTATACTCCTTTGAGTGAAGATTTGCTATGGATATCAATCATCTTCATCGAATATCTGGTCATACAAATTTCCAACTATTACAGAAATCTGTTGCTAAAGGCCGACTTGGTGAAATTACATCCTTGACAGGAATCCCCAAATTCTGTGAACCATGTGTTCTTGGGAAAATGAAGAAATTACCATTTTCCAAAAGTCAAACCAAAGCTCGTGGTCCTTTAGATATTGTATCATCTGATGTTGGTGGTCCAGTAACACCTGAAGGCCCAGGTGGAATACGCTACTGGGTGGTCCTTATAGATCATCATTCCTCTGAGGTGTGGATTCTATTTGCCCAAAAGAAATCCCAAGTCTATTCAAAACTCAAAGAATGGCGAAAATCTACTGAGGCTCATTTTCGTGCTCAAATTACTAATTGGGAATTCTGTGAGGGCTGGACTCGATTCTTTCGCACAGATGGGGGTGGTGAATTCACGTCTCATCAAATGGAAACAGAATTCAAACGTCTAGGCATCATCTATGAAACAACAGCACCTTACACTCCAGAGCAAAACGGAGTAGCAGAGCGAATGAATCAAACACTTGTTTCCAGAGCTACAACTATGTTGATTGCCTCACGCCTTCCTCGTAAATTTTGGGTCTTAGCAATGCGAGCAGCTGATTATACTGTGAATAGAACACCTACTTCAGCACAGGAATTTGAGATCCCTCATGAGAAACTTTTTGACCGTCCAATAAACATACGACACCTGCATCCCTTTAATTTGGCTGTAGAGCTTATCCTCTGATTTCTAAAGAAAAGCGTCACAAGCAGAAATTTGGCGATAAAGCAAAGCGTTGCATGTTTAATGCTTACGTTGTACCTTGATAAGAAACCCAGCAGTTCGCTTGAGGTTGTTAGCTGTGCATTGAAAAGCTGAAAGTTTTCGGAATCAACTGTTGGATCAAGATTCTGATTCATTCCGAGAGCTAGATCTAGAACGTTAGAGGTCTCCGAAGATTGAATGCTGTTTCTTATTTACCCAGCCCATGCTTGGCCCATGCTATGGATTCATTCAATAAATCCGAGTCTGCACGGCTCAGCTCGCAAATTGTAACCGGCGCGTTGTTGACGCGTTGTGTACGCGAAATTGATTGATATCATTGATCCGATCACATCACTCGGGTGCAAAAGACCCTAGCGACTTGGGCTCAACTGGCATGGGTCATGAGCCTTTTTTTCCAGCTCGGCGACTGGACTAACATACTACGTAAGCGTTCCCACGCACCATATACGGTGATATCCTCTCACGCTTTAGTTACCGGTGCGCCGCTGAACTTTCAACGGACCAACTGGACGTCCAAAATGTGTTCAAATCAACTTCAAATCATCTATGGGATGGTTTTAGCATCCATTAAGTCCTTTTTACTCAGGGAGGAACCTGCCGGACAACACTTCTAATCCAGAGGCGGAGCCAAACAGAACACATTGTTGCGCACCCTTGACCCACTCACCAGGATTTCAGGTGGGCGAGTACCTTGAAAATAGGTTTACTATCTCATGACTCTGTACCTGGGAGCTCGGAGTTTGCTGTGCCGTTCTCATCCTTTAATGTGGATACTAAAACAGAGCAAGAAATTGCTGAATTGACAGATAAATAAACAAACATAGAAAATCAGCATAGGGAGAGCCCAATAACTCCAGCGCGTGTTAACTTATGTGCTATAGCATACGAGCATCCCCCCTCTCTCCCACCAGTTGAACTAACCGCCAACTGTATTAGCTGTTCGCAAGCAAGGCATTGCTACCACGCGACTTCACCCTGCATCAGTGGATCCGCAGGTCACCTCCTTCGCCGTCAAAAGCTACTTGCGCTTGTCGACCTTGTCTAACTCTCCGATGAACACAGTAACACACTTATCGTTGCTTATTCTCTGATCACTTAAATTTCACACCGTTAGGGGATGCTGGATTGGCTTAGCCGGTGTGCTCTTCACACAGTGGTTGGGCCCGAGTGTCGGGTTTCAAATCTCCCTGAGATAGATGCTAAAAAGAGACACACTTAGTACACACCCGAGTCGGAATATTGCAGGTTTTCTTTGTTTCTCCAGACTCTGGCCTCGCCAAGTTAAGTAAATGAAATCTAATATACTCTGGGCCAGTTGCAGTTCACTTCAGAGATGAGCAGAGCGTCAAAGCAAATCTGAGAGGTGTATCAGGCAAGATGAGAGAAAGAACCAAGGAAAGAACACGGTACCAGCTGAAAGCGAGCAGCAAAATTCACAAACTTGATTGGCCGCGGAGCACATGTTGTACGCAATGCCGAATGTGCCGAGCGAAAAGATAACGATTAGATGAATCGTTTGATTTTCATTTGCTAGTCCCTAGTCCATTGGAGGCAATTCCTTTAGATGGTCTTGGGCCTTGCAATCAATCACCGTCAAAGTAGCCGAGACTTGGGCCACAAGACTTGATCTCCCTCTGTGTCGTACTGGAGAAGCTAATTTGGCTCGGAAATCGACGGTACAGTTGCCAGGTAAGCTACTGAAATCTCTCCCCTTTTCCCTCTCTTTTTCTCTTTTTTTCTTCCTTTTCTTTTTGATTTTTTCACTCGTCTCCACCGACATGGGACATGGGCCGGAAAAAACCCTATATCTTTTTTAGAATGCCGGTGCACCCTTGGAGTGGGTTCCCAAAAAGGCAAACACTGCTAAATTGATGGTATTTTGGAGATTAATTCATTCACTCACTGTGTGATAGCTTACCGCAAGTTTATGGGGAAGTTCCCCATTCATCGGTATAGGGCTCCAAAATGCAGATGCTTACGAAATGACTGGGTGCTTTGTAAGCACAGCTGTAAGCACTGTGCAGGCCTTTCCTCGGACTTCGGAGTCAGTATCATGTGACCTCGGACTGTGCTCCAGAACTCCGAAACTGGGTTGAACCTTTTCTTGTTTTGGATGGTTAATAGAAGATAGTTTTGATGTTTTTGAGTGAGAATCAGCAGACATGCATTCAAACGACTCTCAAATACGCTGTTTTGAAGTGCACTTCCCGATTTGGTAATAGGCTTGATGAACGTGACGACGGTGTGCTCGAGTGTTTGATCACAATCACAAGGTTGTTGGTAAAACATTGTAAACATCATAGGAACTTGATTTGATGTTGCGGATGGACTTCGGCATTGGAGATCAGTTGAATTGCCTGCCGAGGCCACCCGGGTCGCGGGTCGAGCAACATCTCAGACCCGACCCGCCGGGTCTAGCCGACCCAGGGTCGGGTCGGGCCGGGTCTAGGGTCTCCGACCCGACACAATGGGTTATACTCTAAGGTAGACCTCATCCATCAGCAACCCACCCCACGTGATTGATGTCACTGTGCCCATATCCGTCCAAAACAGACTGATGTTCAATTCATGCGGATTTGAGGAGTATAGTGGGTAATTTGGCTACGTAACTTTCTTCTAGTTTGTTGAAGGTGTAAGAATCCAAGTTTTTAGATTGTTACCGGCAATCTGTGAATTTTTGAAGCAAAAAGAAGTGCAGAATCACCGAAAATGACTGATAATCACAGTGAGCATCGTGGAATGAACACTGTAAGGCCACTGGGCCTCGCAAACTCACAGAAGAAGTCATTTGAGACAGTATGGTTACCTCTATGGTTTTTTCTTGCTGCATACCCTGCCTCAGGGCAATTCATACATTTCACATTCTCCTAAATATCATTACAGAACCTTTGCTCCGGCACTCTGCTCAACATAAGAGTATAAATTAAGCTGAACTCTGCCTTTCAACACACTTCAGAGCCATTGAAGCCAATAAATTCACTCAAGATCTGAACGGACACACTGATTGGCTTTCAATAATTCAATGCGGCCAGATTTCGTCCTAAAATTTGAGATTCCTGGAGTTTACATCAATATCTGTAAAGTTACGTAGCCACGATAGGTGTTTATGGTGCCAATGGGGCGAAAAGACGCTTTGATCTTGATTTGACTGTATCACGATATGGGCTGTCACAGCAGATCACGTGGGGTGGGTTGCTGATGGATGAGGTCTACCTTACCAATGATTGTTTGTTCAAGAAAGCATTCAATAAGCTTCACGTTTTGTCAGTCTGTCAGATACAAGTTTACGAGGCCCCCGGTCACTACCATATAGGTCCGTAGGTTTCATAGAGTAAAACAACGGCCAATTTCAGAGGTCTATTTCGCGAACCAGCCATGGAAGCGAGATTTTGGATAGCTGGGCCGACGCAGCTGCTCTAAACTACTGTACCATTTCATTCAATTCGTATGTCACGCGTCACAGGGCCGATTTTTTACGAATATTTTCGTACCTGTCACGGGTCACCAAGACCTTTTTCGAATGTCGAAAAAAAGTCACAAAATCTCTGAAAAATCGTCAAAAATTCGATTTTTTCGCCCCCAACCTGTTTTTGCCTCCTCAAAATTGCTCCTGAACACCATTCAATGGTCAGTGTAAACCTAGTCTCGTTTAGTATAGCAGCTGGCTTGATTTTGGCTTGATTACACCTTTTTTGGCAGTGAAACCATGCAAAACCTTGCAAAATTGCTCACCCTGCGAATATTTCGGTTTCAAGCTATTTTTTTTCATTCATACTTGCCTCAAATGCTCTAAAAATGCTTGGGGAGGTGAGTGCTGTAATTTGAACAATTTACGAATTTTTTTAGGGTGTCACAGTGCTCCAGGGTGTTTTGAGAAATCCAAAGTTCGAATATTTGGGTCACGCGTCACAGGCAGGGAGAATTGATCGAAATGGTACAGTAAGCGTTTCCCGCACTTTCCAGAAAAAAATCACCTTTTTTGACTCCTCTAGGGCGCCATCAATACCAAAAAATAGAGTAAATCAGTCGAAAATCCGGAAATTTTACCCTACGGACCTATATGGTAGTGACCGGGGGCCAAGTTTACGATTCAGAGGAATGACGAAAAGGGTGTGAGTGGGACTCGGAAAAAGGCCAACAGTGGGACTCGGAGGCTCGGACGAGAAGGTTTGAGCTCAGAGAGTCGCGCTCGGCACTCCGGCACATCATTACAATTGATTTGAATCAATGGCACGAAATTAGTCTGAAAATACTGCTTGAAAGATTTGGGGTTGAAATAAACTTACTCGTCATCACAGAAAGTAACCGGAAATTGTGCTATTTTGACGCGGTCACGTGTTTTTCTCACGGAACTTGTATCCTATATTGTAGTTTGGTATGTTCCATTTACCCCGTATGAGTTTGAAAAAGATTGCCGTTGTATACGTTGACCAGAAGTCTGCACAAATTCGAGAGTGCCTCGGTTTGCAGTAGTTTGACTGTGAATAATGCAGAGAACATAACCAAATCCCTGTTTGAGACGCATGTAGGGTGATTGTGGTGTGATATGGTAGTTGTTCAGACTTAGGGGTACCCTGAGCAGCCTTTTGTATGACCTTCAACCTGCAATATTGGCAAGAAAAGTGTGACGGATCGGCGTTCGCATCCGCTCACGGCGAGATCTGCCCGTTTCGTCCCCATGACTCCATGTACACAGCCTTGATTTTCCTGTATAAGTAGTTTAGTTCTTGTCGTAGTAGCTTTTCCCTTGGTCAATCCAGTACTTACACCAGTTCTTTGTTGATCCCCTTGTGCCGGAACTCGACTCCCTCTCGCTTCCGTCACATCTTTTGAACTGGACCAAGTCTCTAGATCCGTCGACGCTCTTGACTACGCTTGCCCCCGACCTCCTCTGACCCTCTGAGCTCGACATCGACCAGATGACTGATCCCGCTGGCCGCGCTCGCTACCCTCTCCGCTCTCATGCTCATGTCCCCGTTCCTGGACCTGGAATGTCTGTGCCGAGACCTGCTAGTACTGCCATCGCCGTGAGTCCCCGTTCTGGGACTCACCGACCGGAGAGTCGTGCCTCCTAGACAAAGCCACGCCCCGTTTCCCCCGACCTATTGTACAGTCGAGCGGTCTCGGGTGGACCTTCCTCTCGTGTAGACCTTCCACTGCCTTCGGGTGGTGAGACCCCATCACCGTTTGGTGGTGAGACTGCTTCGCCTTCGGGCGTCGAACCGTTGCCTCTGGGCAACGAGACTTCACCGTCGGTACCTTCGACGCGTGCGCCATCGGTGACCCCGATGCGTAGCGAGCTCTCTGGGCCCGTTCTGACCTCAGCCGTGGATTGGGGGATGCTCGACGAAGGCCTTGCCACGCCTCGCATGGCAACGCCCGGTCGTCAAGCTTCAGCGGATTCACTCACCGTAGTAAATTCTCAGAATATGTTATCCCATTCTACATCGACCGTATCCCGTGCGATTCAGAACATGAGTGTGAGTGAGCTTGTGAGTATCGCTCGCCGCCACCAAGCTTTGGCCCAGGAAGCTTTGGCTGCTGCGTCAGGGCGCGGGATAACTATCCCGCGTGAGAACACGCCAGATGATGAAATCACGAACTTGATTGATATTGATGAAAGATCGGCAATGAATGTGCCTGAAAATATTGTCAGTCCGGCAGTGTAGGAACCTCCCGCCAGAAGGGTAAAGGTGCTGACCCTCGCAATTGGGGTGCAGCAAATTTTTCGGAAGATTTCTCTGAGCGCGATATCGACGCGCAAAGAGCCGCTTTTGATAATTTCGCCGAAATTCGCCGTGCTGTCAAAGAAGAACAGCTTTCACCGCCACCTGGGTTCTTTGATCAAATGCCAATCACCTTGGCTTCTGAACGGACCGAACCCCGAACTCCGAGATCATTGCTCAAGCCGATGAAAGATTCAATTAACTCTGGCCAGAGCGTAGATGAAAAGATTGCTGATCTGCAAGCGCAGATCAGCAGCTTGCAACGTTCTCGGACGATAACGCCCAAGGTTAACTTAACCAGGGCACAGACTGCTGTTAAAAACAGCATTGATAGACAGATCGGTGCGGATCACGGAGCTCGCGGATTCCGTCCTGATCCCACTCCTGCTGCACGCGTCGCGCCAGGCAGCTTTATAGAGCGTACGTTGCGCAATGCCGAGCGCGTAGATGGTTCACCCACCCCATCCGACCCATCTGATTCGTCGAGCTCAGACTCTGAGCCCTCGGATGGTTCAGGTTCCGTGAAGTCACACCCGTCGCGTCATCGGCGCAAGCGCCGTTCCTCTAAGAAGAGCCGGAATTCTCGTAGGAAGGATAAAATGATTCTCAAGCCTATCCCTCCAAAGGAATACGATGGCTCACCGGATGCCATTGCATTCCATCGATTCGTCAAGGAAGGATCGAATTATGTTCAACTCGGAAAAGTTCCAACCGACCAACGAGTGTTTTACTTGTCGTACTACTTGACGGCTCGTGCACTTGAATTCTACAACAGTAAAGTTGAGAATGACGAGCATGTTTGGACTTTGAGTGAATTCTTATGGGGTTTATTCAATTTTTGTTTTCCTGTGAACTTCCGCGAGAAGCAACGCACTCGATTGCGTTCTTGCCTTCAATACAATACCATTGGTCTTGAAGCCAACCAGGAGAAGGTTGTAATGTTCTGGCGGAGCCTCAACGCCGACATACGCAAGGAAATGTTCCGGGACAAACTCGATCCGGAAACCTCCTCTTGGGCTGAAGTCACTGCTGGTGCTGAGAGCGCTGAAATTATCGTCAAGGTTGACGACGATAACGATGAAATTGATATGGCTGAATCGAGTAAGACTCAATTTAGACCCGATGAACCCAAATTGGAAACAGATGTGAACGAGAAACGTCGTACCGGAGGGCGCGTTATCTCGGTTTCCAGTGCTGAACCCGAACCTCCCAAGTCGAAATCTCGTGACAACGGCAGCCATTTGTCTGCCAAGAAGCGGAGTGATTACCTTGCAGCTGGTTTATGCTTTAACTGTGGTGTACAGGGTCACCTTTCTCGTAACTGTCCTGAACTCAACACGATGGTTTCGAAAGGAGGGCCTCCTGGTTTTGCATCCCACGCGGTTGATTTCGCGCTGAACGATGATCGCGATGCTCTGTTGGAGAGCACGGAAGTTCTTGAACACTTCTAAATTCGCACAATTTCCTCCCTCGACATCGAAATGGTCGTCGAGGAGGGCGAGGATACCCAAATGGTTTGATTTTGATTTTTCGAAGACCATTTCGAAGACCATTTCGAACGTTGAATTAATTTTGAACAAGATTTATTGATTTTTGTATGAAGATTGAGCTCGTCGTGGTCGACGATCTGGAGGGCGGATGTGACGGATCGGCGTTCGCATCCGCTCACGGCGAGATCTGCCCGTTTCGTCCCCATGACTCCATGTACACAGCCTTGATTTTCCTGTATAAGTAGTTTAGTTCTTGTCGTAGTAGCTTTTCCCTTGGTCAATCCAGTACTTACACCAGTTCTTTGTTGATCCCCTTGTGCCGGAACTCGACTCCCTCTCGCTTCCGTCACAAAAAGGTGCATGCAAAGATCTTAGCCAGAATTGTTGAAATTGTGGTTTTGGTTCGAATGAAACTGTTGGAAGGTACACGAATGACGCATAATACTAGTTCAGCGTCTTATCTTGTAGTTACAGACAGTTTGGAAGCAACTGCCCTTTAAAATATGACTTTCAGCTGTGAAAATGTTGCAGCACGCAAATCTGTTTATGTTTGTTGTGTGCCCTCGGACAAAACTTGCCTAGACTTTGCATTTGCACTTATCTTTCCGGTCCAATTCTTGTGCTGTGGAATCATTCCATACATATCTACTACCCAAGAGTATCAAACTCATAACTATGTGCCAAAATCATTGTCCAATGCTGCGCTTTTGTCGAATTGCGCAAAATCACAAGTGCCAAAGTTATTCTCAGTCTACGAGCTGTACTGAATCTTCCTGGCTGAGATGACCAGTGCATGAGATGTCAGTAGATGCCAAACATTATGTTCATAAAAAATTCACCACAAAAAACTATTTCCGGTTACTTTCTGTGATGACGAGTAGGTCGCAAAAATCGGATTCCGATTATAACTGGTTATAAATTTGGGCCTGATCGGGTGCCTCCGAATCTGGTTCCAGATTTTTGGACCCCGAGCTTTCCCACCCAATTGCGTCTCTAAATTCCCATAGAAGGTTTAGTTTATGGCCAAAAAGATACTTTCCGGTTGAAGAGTGGTGAAATGTTGAGAGAGCAAATCAAATTGAACATTCTGAACTTGCGATCGGAATATTCTGGTTCAACTGCAGAATGTATACATCTTTTGCACTTTTAATTTTTTGGCCACTCTTGCTCCATAGAATTCAAAAGTCGGTACAAATTACTCTATATAGCATAGTTTAGTGACGAATGATGTCCAGAATGGGCACAACAGGACCACTTCTTTCAGGTTCTGGAAGGTTTTCGGCCGAAATTCTGGTGCAGTGCTGTGTAGCGGCCCGTAGCAGCTGTAGACCTTGTAGACCCTGTAGCTTCTTTGTCAAGCCGAAGTTGAACTATTGGCAACACAATCTTTGTGACTTTTGGCCGTGCTCGGTTCAGCATACCGTACAATTTCACTGTGCGAAGGATCCGTCATGCATTTCAAAACTAATCGTCATGAATTTCAAATTTCATGATGTTTTGTCATGAAGCACATCATGAATTTCAAGATGGCTTTCATGACGGCCCAAAAGCCATTTTTATGAGGACATGAATTCATGGCAGAACATCATGAAATTCATCATGAAAAATCCAGCTGAATTTTGCAAAGTCCACATCCTTGATATACAAGTCTACAAGATGTATTGAGTGAATATTTATGTCACTGATATGCCTACTCTGTTGCTCTTTACTGAGTTTGAAAATTGCGGCAAGATTGTGACCCGAAAGGGGATGCAATCGGTATGAGAAGGATTTTTGGAAAACGCGCCGCTTGACGGGAAAACACGATTGCAACACTTCCTTGAAAATGTCACACTAATGTCACACCCGGTTATATCCTTTCTCCTGAGGCTTTTTTGGTCAAAACTCTTCATAGAATGTCATCTACTGCTCTGTAACTTCCATTTCTATGAAAAACCTTGGCCCTAAGTGGCCTGTGGCTGACGGTATAAATGCGTGACAGATTACACTGTGACTGCTGACATAAGGGTGCGGGGTTCCCACGCTCTCCATCTTACATGGCCATCTGATCGGAACATTAGCCGGTGATCCTATGATGTGCACTGCCTTCACCGGCAGTTGACATTCCTCGCAAACCTTTGTCGCCTTTCGAACTCCTATACCTATCTGCAATGGAATTGCCGGAATGGGTGGGACGATAATTACGGCGGTTTCCGTGTTGGATCAGGACGTCCAAGTCTATTCATATTGTGTAATTAAACTGTTCGCACCGAGTCAAGCAGCCCTCGATAACAACATTCTGGGGAAGTTCTCGCTAAATAATATCATTGAATATAGCCTCAAACCTTGCTGTGGATGCTTGGGTCCAAGGAAAATGAGAGGAAATCAGAAGAGTGACTCACAATTTCGTTTCCATGCTGATATTGACATTGAGCACGACGTCCCGGGGCAACAGCGAAAAAAGAAAACACCATAAGAAACTATACAGCTTCGAATTGATGTTGGCAATGCTTGAAATCAGAGGAAACGAGTAGAAATTGGAAGAGAACCTTACATTTTCTGTTTTGATGGTAATATTGATGGCAACCATTGAGCGCGGCGTTCCCGGGACAGCGCCGCAGAAATTGAAAGAGAAACATACATTTTTGGTTTGATGCTGATATTGATGGTAGTCATCGAGCGCGGCGTTCCCCCGCACAAACGGACAGCAGGAAAAATCTAGAGAAGTCTAAAACTACGCCGGGTACGCTTGAGCTCAAGGGAAACGAGCGGAAATTGAAAGAGAAATTTAGATTTTTGTTTCAATGCTTTCATGTTGATCAGGGTGGTAGAGCGTGACATTCTCGAGACGAAACCAGAAGATCCGGGGAAGGAAAGGGTTGGGGGAGATCTGAGCAAGGTTGGGCGTGTTTGAATTGGAAGGGAAACAGCAGAGAGTGAATGAGAAACTTGAGGCTGTATTTTTCAAGTTAATGGTGTCGTGTTGATTGAAGTAGTGATGGCGCTCCCGAGCAATCCAAATTAAAAACAGCAGAGACAGAGGTAAGGGTTTGTAGGCATATGTGTTGCCAGTTCGAATGGAGGACGGGGAGGTTATTCGCAATGGAAGGGATCTGCTGTCGAGAGAGACGAGAATGAAATCATTTTTGCTGCAAAATTCTGAAAGTTGTCGAGTTCGGATTTGGTTCGGATTTCCGGTGTAAAATTGTGTTGTAGAATCCCGGGGAGTGAAGCATAGCAACAGATTATCGAGGTTTGAGCTTGTAAGCTTTGTAGTTTGGAGTGCACCAGAGTGCACCGCGGCGCGGGAGAGTGGGATCAGGGTTACAGCTGTTTCGGAAAAAGAATACGGGTCGACGACTTGCTCATGGCGACTTTCGCACCGCCAACTTCGACGCGAATGGCCGGGACAGGGGAGCCACATCTCACCAGCTCTTAACATATCTTGTCTCAACCACCTTGCACCATCAGCCATTGTAGCGAGAAAGGCCGGCCAACTCGATGTAACGGGCACTAGATAGTCCGCATCACTCTGCTGTTGAGGCATTGAATTGCGAGCACAGCAAGGCACAGGTGAGGGCGGATTGAACCCGAAGACCTCTAGAATGACCATAGGCGCTGTCCAGGACGTCAGAGGAAGTATTGCCGTGAGTTGAGAGCTCGAAAACAAGGAGAAGGAAAGGGAAGAACCCAAATTTCCTTTTTGGGAAACACAATTTTTTTTTATTCCTGGTATTAGTAAGTTAATTGCGCGCGCGACCGGTCCCAAACTAGTCTCGGATACCCAGACGTTCCTCCGCAGTCCGAGAGGGCGAGATTAGATATATCGGAGCTACTTCCTAATCTGTAATTTCAATGACAGGTTTTGGCGTTTGATTTTGAGGGTGATCGGAACAAGGGCGTAGGAACACATCCATAGACATCCATCATCACGAAAATCAATCAAACGTCAAAACTGTCATTGGAATTACGGATTAGGAAAGAGCTCCGGCTCTGCGTAAACTACGCCAACAAGGATTACACGGGAAGGTCTGGGTATCCGAGACTATCCCAAACGTCGAACGCGTTACTCTTGAAATCACGACCAGATCAGGGATTAGTCACTCAAAGTCACGCTTTTAGTAATTGTGCTTTGATCAATCGTCATGCTCATCTTCATCGACGACGTCGACGTTACTAAATAGTAAACGCTATCCCCCCAACACCTGGCCCCCACGTGACCCGCGGATCAGCCTTCCGAGATGGGTTCCACGCTGTCAGAGACTTCCGCCGCCATCGACAAGTCCATTCAGAAGAGCTCAACATTGGCTCAACTGCGTTAACACGCTATCCCGCCTGTTCCATTGTTCAGAAATTAGGAGGAGGAGGAGTGGATAGGATGGGGTTAGTAACTCCTGTGTACCTCTGAAAGTAACGGTGTTAGGCGCGTCCAATCACACCTGTGCCGCGGTTGGTGCTGTCACACATCATCGCCAACGGCGGCGAAGGAGACAACAGTGAGCTCAATCTGAGTCTATATATAAGTGTATAAAAAGTACAGATAACTTGGTGAACGGGGCAATATAGCTAGAATTATGAACCTGAGTGAATAAATTCATGTAAAAGATTCCTAAGGGACAATGTGGTGCGCAATACCATCGGGGGCATGTAACCCTCAGAGAAATAACTCACAAATGGGCTCTTTTGAAGCGAAGAACGTTGGCGGCGCTTCTGAGTGGACTTGTCGATGGCGGCGGAAGTCTCTGACAGCGTGGAACCCATCTCGGAAGGCTGATCCGCGGGTCACGTGGGGGCCAGGTGTTGGGGGGATAGCGTTTAGTGTCGACGTTCAAGCACTTCTGCCCGCTGCAGCACTCACACACACCTGATTACCCTTTCTATGCTCTGCACCAGTGGCAACAAACCTGAAAGTCTTCTGAGGCTATGGGTCTTTAGGGTGGAAGCAGTCGATGTAGGCCCGTAGGGCATAAGACATCGCTGGGCTTGGAACTTGAATCGGTATACTTAGACTGGTTTTTACGAGCGCATCCTCTCGCGACACCGATAAACGGCTTACCTTCTCGAAATCTGGGATTTGGGCAGCAGAAACCTACTGTTCACCTCTGCGTGAAGGTGTGCTGGGATATGTGATGCCGACAAGGCGGTTATAGGCCGTTGTGTGCGGCTCCATCTTGCTTCTCTCTTCCATTATTGCACCGATGCTGACTCGGTTTATCACCAGGGCTTTCCTACCTTTGACGGCTACAACACCACTTTTAATTCTGCACTTGCTGGTCGGCTTCAAAACTTTAATGACCCTGATGCAGACTCATCTTGAGGGCTTGAGAACTGGATAACCTTTTCTTTGTTGTTTGGTTCCCGTTTGCCCCAATCAGCGACCGTTTTCCACTTCAAGCTCCCAGCACTCACCATCAGACTCATGCTGGCGCAAAAAAACTGGCCTAAAATGCAGGATGATGTGACACCGTCTTCAACGGACGATGAGTCAATGCCCACAAGAGTCACTCTAGTTGCCTCGCGTGGATCCTTTCCGCACCAATTCGACCCTCCTGCGTTGGTCCTTACTTGAACATCGTCTCAATTAGTCTCCCTCCATACTTACCCACAAAAGGTTTCTTGATATCCCATTCCACACTACCAGCCTTTCCCCCCCTCCTCGTTCCATCCCCTGCCACGCTGTTGTGTACCTTTATACATATCTTGTCAACCCATTATTCTCTAAAAATTGCTTTCGTCCACTGCCGCCACCTGTTCCTTCACTCTTGTCTCCTCCTGATTATTGGATCTACTGTTCTCTGTCCCTTCCTTCCACCTCATCACCTAGCCCTGAACTACATTTTGTCTACTAAAGTGACTTGTCTTTGAAGCTATTTACGGTGTTGTCAAAGGTGGTCTGAATTTGAGCCGGCCAGCGCGCGGAGCGCGCGTTCCAACTTCCAACTACCACTGCTCTAACATGCTCTAGCTCTTGATATAATGAAACATTGTTTTCTCTCAAGCAAGGTGTCTTCCGACGCAGTCGGAGCTTCCTAGTCAGCTAGCCGCTTCGATTTTCGTTCATACCGGATTCGGTAGTTGCCAGCTTCAATGACGAGCGAGCCCAGACAAGCATTTGCTGGGTCACAAACGAAGCCCTGAAACCTCCGATCAGCGAGCAAGTCGTTGAGACTGCAGTCATTTATCGCAAAAAACTGGATTTGCTCGGAAGTGCTATTTGGACCTGGAATTTTGTGAGCCGAAAATCAATGTTCATAGATATTATTACACAAGTACCTTGGCCCGATAGTTGCGAGTAAGAAGAACCGCCCTCCAGTAAGAGCCTGTTCGGATACCAGTAACCGTTACAGTAACCAGTAGCTGTTTTCCTTATTTAGTAGTCGTGAGAATCTATCAACGTTTCGGCCAGAGCCAGGGTGACAGCCCTTTTGGGATGGCGGGCCAATTCCCGCTAGCTGTCGGGGCCGTCCGTGCCATCGAAATCCCGCCCCGCCCACCGATCGTGTCTCCTGGCTGTCAGGAAAATGCAAATATATGTCATTTTGTTACTGAGAGGTCATATCGAGGTTCACGGCCTTTCCTGCCTTTTCTGCGCTCTTTTGAGCAACGTTCCAACCCTGGGGCGGGACAGGGCGGGACCACGGCGGGTTCCCCGCCACTTGCGACACTGGGCTGAACAAAGGCCGCGGAAGAAATCGACATAGGTCACACTGAGTCACAAGAGCTTGTGATTGCTAAATAAGGAAAACGGTTACAGTAACCAAAAACCGTTACTAGTATCCGAACAGGCTCTAAGGCGTCCCGCAAATGATCCTGATTGGGCGATTGATATATTATCCGCCGTTTGGAGGGGGGTGGAGTTCGAGGTGCTGTGACGGAAACCTTGAGCGCCCAAGTCAGGTCCGCACTACTAAATGACAAGTGGATAATTACCGTTCGATTCACAGTGCCGCGAAGAAAACCAGTTGTGACAGGCGGTCACAAGATCGTCACAATTGAACTCATTGTAAGCGCGGACCGCGGTGGGCGCTGGTGACGAGAGCGTGATTCGCCCTTCTCCACGTCCCTACAGACCAGATTGTCTGTTTTCCTTCACAGAGGCCCACCTCTGTCATCTCTGCCTCTCACCCACCTCGAGCGAGGTTTCTAGCTCATTTTTTCGACACTGTGATTTTTCGTCGACCCCTCACTCTACGCTTGTCTCTGTCTGCTCTTGACTGCGTCTTTCCAACCCGTTCTCCCCAATTGTTTTCCGTGACCTGGCATGAAGAAAAATCGCTGCGGCGGTCAGAAAAAGAAGAAAAGGAAGGAGAGAGAACGGAGGGAGAAAGAGGATGAGGACAGGGATGCATCTGTAAGCACCAACAACCAACTCCCTCCTCCTTCTTCGCTCTCCGCCCCTCTGCTACCACCCACTACCCCCCGTCCCGTGCTGCCAACTCGTCGTCCACCCGTTACGATGATGACCGTTGACACGGACGACTCGGACGACGACTACGAGCCGTATGCGACCTTTGCGCCTCCAACACAGTGGCCAGCACATATCCAGGAATTTGTCTACGGTCCTCGCTCCCCTGCTGAAATACTCGCGGATGCCATTCCTCCCGCTCCCGCTCCCGTAGATCCCAGTCCCATGGTCACCCTTGTCGATGCGTGTTTAGAGGGGCCTCCACCCCAGCCGCTTCCTATCCCACCTAGGGCGGTTACCTCCGTTATGCGGGACTGGTCTGCTCTACGTGTGGAGTGTGTGAATCCTTGGCGTACAATTCGGAGGCGGAAACAGCGGCTTCGGCCTCGCTATGCGGGCACTTGTCCTCGGGCCCCACGAGTCGTTACTCCGGCCGCAGTCTCCACATTGTCGCCGCCAAAACCAGTGCCGGTGATGAGTTTGTTGGAAGGTCGCTCTCAGCCTCTACCCCTTCAGCCTACACAAGTCTTTGCCCTTGTGCCCCTTCACCCGGATGACCCCATTCATCCTGACGATGTCCCAACAAACGACCTCCCCCTTCCCCTTGCCTGCCCTTGTCCAGATGACCATCTTGCTGGGCCTCGACTTCTCTCCGCCAATACACCATTTGGATGGGTAGGATCTTCCCTGGCATTGGCATGCGCTTGGGAACTTCCCGAACCTGACAAGGTGCTTGATGCTCTAGCCTTCCTTGCATGGGGTTCATCGGAGGATGTTCGCCGTGATTGTTTGGCTGACCTTCCACCTGACTTGTTCATCTTCCTTGGTGTATTGTCGATGGCTAGTGTTTTGGAGTGCGACTTTGGGCAGTTTCTTGTGCCTGCTGGGTCTTCCTTCATCAAGCATTGGGTTGATGGTTTGGGATGAGGGCGCGAGGCCGCGCCCGCGTGCCTCGCTTCGCTCGGACGCTTCTTGGTGGGGGGTGCCTGTGGGGTAGCTAGCAGCATAGTTGTTTGGTAGTGTAGATTACAGATGTTACATCGTAGCTTAGTCAGCTTCTACATTGGGTTTTCCTGCCTTCACCCATCCGCTGCGAGCACCGTTGGCTCATCTCCAGTCTAGTATCTCCCCGGGAGGTCTCCAGCGCTTATCTTATCTGAGTCAATCCGAGTCAAACCAAAGTCAAACATTGCATTGATCAAGTGTACTCAATTATAAGAAGACTACAGACTAAGTCAATTGGCACACAAGGACCACCCGGGCCGATGTTACTTTGACGGTTTGACCGCGCCAGGTTGTAATAAATGCCCCTCACCCGTGTCGTGGCACTATCTATGCCCCGATCACAGAAGACAAGGCGGAGGGCGCCAAGACAGGAGATTGTGGATCTCCTGCAACTATGTCCTGCCCGCGATGTCAAAGGTACAGTCGGATATCTCATAATGCATGAGGTCAAAATGCATAAACCTCATTATGCATCGACTTTTGGTGTCCACCGACTTGGTAGGCTGGGATTTTATGCATTATCCTCATAATGCCTATTGCATAGGGTGAAGAGTGCATTTATGCATTTTGAAATCGCAAAAATCGTACAATTTGGTGAATTTTACCGCTCTCAGGACCAATTTAAACATGTTCCGCACCCTGAATACACAGCTGTGTCATTTTTACCCCAAAATTTAGCCAAGTTCCTTGATCTGCTGGTTATTACAGCTAATTTTGACAGGCTCCCGGCAACTCCCAAGTGATTCGGTGTTCGCCGGACTACCATATATAGTATTTTCGTGACAATGTCACGCATGTCACCTAGTGTGACATTATGCAGAAATGCATATTGCTCATAATGCATAGGGTTTGGGGGTCCACGGGCCTTATGCATTATGAGCTATGCGACTGTACTTGGCTTCTATCCCGTATTAATGAATCATATGTATACTAAGTTATTGCCCTAATTGGATACCTGCTGGAAACCCTGGACAAGGCGGTGGTGGCCGCTATGGGTATCCCAGGAACCTACTCAGACACCTCATTTGATAAGGCTTGTATCCCGCGTCTTGCGTTCCGAAGGATCTGACATGGGAGTAATGCTGGCCGCACTTGTATATCTGCATCGCGCCACGAGCCACCTTCAGATCTGCGATGGGGATTGAATACCACACCGCATATTGCTCGGCGCAGCTGTTTTGGCTCATAAATACGTCCACGACGAGCGCCTTTCAAACAGCTACTGGGCAAAGGTCTCCGAAATCTTTAGCTGCGAGTCAATCGGGGTCATGGAGCGCGACTTTCTGATGGTCGTGGACTATGATCTCCAGGTTCAGGAATATGATATCATGGGTCACCACGAAGGATTGCGGGCCTCATATTCTGGGATCCGGCTATCATCCAGTCGGAAGCCGATTGATGAACGGCGCTCCAAATCGAAACTGGCCGCCGAGACTGGACTGAAATCAGAGAAGGCACGTCGGGCTTATACAAGGTTGTAGCCGGGATAAACCAAAGTAATACCGCACATACATAGAGTACTGTACCTCCCTGTATGGAAGCAACCAGTGAGGGACCGTGACAAAACGGTTGCCTCATTTCAGGCAACCGATCCGCCTTGAGCCCGACACAAGGCTTGTGATTTTTGCTACTGTTCGGTCTTTGGAAGCTGAGCCCTGCCTGCTTCAATACTGATAGTATTTCTTTTGGTGTGCTCTGACCCAAGTTGTAGGCATAAAATCATATTTTGGTGGGGAGCTATGTCTCGGGCTATAGGTAAGATATTACTATTATGTTCACCCAGTCCCAAGAGCTGACACCACGTATGCAACACAATATTAATTATTATTTTTTCTATAGGGCAGCTACACCTTGTCACTTAGAGGTGCAATTATTATGGCCCATTGTCAGCTGTCAAGAACCAATCAAGTAGCTGCAGCCTGGTGTAGGCACAATATCCCATGTATTCAGTATCCACTTTCCCTTGAACCCGGGGCGCCAGGCAGCAATGGGACACGGTGTACTGACCCAGCGGTGGGAGACGCACCAGATTTCGACTGGTGGCAGTGGGGACTTGGCGCGAGTTGTTTAAATTCCGCTCCCACGTGCGTTCCCGATATGGGAACTTATTTCGGCAAAGCTCGGCGGTCAACAATCCGGCAAGTTTTGGCACCCCTGTCTCCCTCGTCCCATTATCTATCGTCGTTCTGTTCAATGCTCCTCAAAGCACTGAACATATTTTTCTGACCTCTGCCATGTACCTGCCAGACAGTTCTCAGGCCTCCAGAAGTCAGCGCAAAAATCAAGGTGATCATAAACAAGTATTTTTCTACATTCAGGCAGGGTGGCTATTACGGAGTATTGCGGACTTCTGCTGCGGTCGCTCAAGACTCTGGGGTGTGTTTAAGAATTTTGTAGGCCTTTATAACATTGAAGGGTAGAAATAAGTGCAGTTGTCAATGGTCAATTATACTGGATGCATTGTGGGCCGCCTCGCGGCGGGTATTACTTGTTCATGTCCATGAAAGTAGTCTCGGATACCCAGACCTTCCTGCGTAATCCTTGTTGGCGTAGTTTACGCAGAGCCGGAGCTCTTTCCTAATCCGTAATTCCAATGACAGCTTTGACGTTTGATTGATTTTCGTGATGATGGATGTGGGGACTTAGGATGGTCTGGGCCACTTCCATTGGACGACCTACCATAACCCCCACCGACCTCATTGCGTCGCGTGTATGCTTTGAATTGTAGCCATATTCAGTGGCTGCCAGCCGCCCACGTCACATAGGAGATGTTGAGAGTGCTCGTCGGGGGCGGGGTAACCGTCGCCACCCTCCGGAGGCATGGTCGAAGTGGACGCAGTGACGCGCGAAGTGGGTTATGGTAGGTGCTCCAATCGAAGTGGCCCAGACGTTCCTACGCCCTTGTTCCGATCACCCTCAAAATCAATCAAACACCAAAAGCTGTCATTGAAATTACAGATTAGGAAGTAGCTCCGATATATCTAATCTCGCCCTCTCGAACTGCGGAGGAACGTCTGGGTATCCGAGACTACATGAAAGTCGTGACAAGAATGCAGTTGAATCTTTGGGGGACTCGAAGGAAAATCACCAGAAAAGAAAAAGAGAGAAAAAAAAAAAAAGGAAAAAAAAATGCGAGTGGTAGGAATTGAACCAAAATTATCACCGAGCAGCAGCTAATAATACTTATTTATAGTAGTAATCATTAGTAATAAGGTAGAGAGCAACCAAGTACGGTTGCCCCACGTGATTTAGCCTTTTCGAGAAGATATAGTCCGTTCCATCTATGCTCGAGGGAAATTAAAAAATCTGGCTCTACAGTTCTGTGTGCATACATACTAGGTACCTAGAAATCAAATACTATGCATGCAAGATGAGATTCGACGGACTAGTTCCCGAATTGATGGCAGACCTCAAAATCCCATCAAATTCATCGTTTTTGCATCATTCAAGAACTAGTCTTTCAATTTTACAGCTTTCTCGCAAGTCCAAGTTTAGGGACATCGTAGATAGGACTCTCCTCAGATCTGTTGAGCCAGATTTTCTATTTTCTTCTTAGCATACGACGAACGGACTATATCTTCTCGAAAAGGCTAAATCACGTGGGGCAACCGTACTTGGTTGCTCTCTACCTTAAGACTGAGCACTCGAGAGGAAACCTGAATACCAAGCAGCTATTTGCTGGCTGCTTTTTGCAAAGGTCAGGTAACGCCGAAAAGTGGTGGGGAGGAAAACCCCTGATCGCCGTGTTTCCTTGCCGAAAAAAAATTCCACATTGGGATCCCATGACACGTGGGGGCGGAAATGCAGCAGTGCTTGGCGCGGATCTACCCCGCCATTCCAAGGGTGATGGCAAATCGGTCGCCCTGCGCAATCTGAGACTATTTCCGGCGAAATAAAGCCCTCGAAATGACCGATTTTTCGCGCGGATCTACCCTGCCATTCCAAGGGTGATGGCAAATCGGTCGCCCTGGGCAATCTGAGACTATTTCCGGCGAAATAAAGCCCTCGAAATGTAGTTTACAGAGCCGGATATGTTTCCTTGATGTTTCCTAATCGGTAATTACAATGAAGGCCCCACGGTTACAAAAAAATGGGTGGTCGAAATCCGGATGGCTGTGCAAAGTGCTGGCCCACCGGTACACCATCGAAACTGATGGTATACCCGTGGTTTAAATGGTGTACCCGTGGGAGACCAGAGTGATGAGCAGGAGAATATTCACTGGGCTGAGCGTGTGGGGTAGAAAATTCAGGAAGTATGTATGTACAGTTGCGGTCACTGAACTTGCATTACCATATATGGAACGTCCTCCTAAGAATACCGCTAACGATGGGGTTTGTCCTGATGACCTTTGAGAGCCCTTAGGACATGATTCCTGACATCTCATTAGACGTGGCTTCTACTACAAACAGTAACAAACAACCCCCAATTCTGGCTGAAGCGTAGTGCTGCCGGGAGCTGAGTTGGAGCTGAGCTCGAGGTGATTGCCCATCAGCTCGCTCGAGCTCGGAGTTGGGCCGAGGCAGCCTGGAGCTGACATCCATAAACGGAAGTTTCCGTCCCACGGTCCCCCGTCTCCTCGTTTCGAGCTACATTGCATTGTTTTGACCTCGTATGCACCTCAAGAATGTGGTACAATTCTCCAAAAAGTATGATAAACATATGGACTATAAAAGACTATACAGTTTATGAGTAAATTATGGAACAATACAAAGCACAATGATTATATAAGTGAATACAACGCAAAAATCAAACGGGCGAAGCCCAGGAAGATTCTATAAGATCCTCAAGCTCTTGAGTACGCCCTGCCGCAATCAACCTTTCTGCTACATCAGGGTCAATATCAACAACAGACAGATCTTCCTCAGTTACGACGAAGTCCTCGCATGTTCTCCCTCAAGATGATTTCGGATGGTCTTGGTTTGTCCAGGACCATTCTTCCATGCCTTCCATTTCGGAAATCTAACGATGGAAGGGTTCAGATAGCGAAAACAAAAACAGAACACACTTGAACACTCACGGACAGAGGCGGCACGACAAATGGGAAAACACCTTTTTATCCGGTCGATCTTCCTTCATTTCCGTTGGTTCTGGTGCGACGGTTGGCGCAGAAGCGCCGTGAACGCCTCGAACAAAATACCAAACATCTGTTGCATCGTCTCCGGATGCCGAAGATTGATTGACCAAAGAGCCGAAGTTGGGGTGAGGGATTGAAGGATGGGAAACTGATTCAGAGGCAGCTGCTGCCGCTGCAACATTTGGGTCAGACGGACCGACCCCGAACACAGCCGGTTCGGAGGTGGAGTTGGGGTCGATGCGGCGACGGGTGCGCGATGTAGCTGCCGAGTTAGCGTTGGGATTCGCTTTACGTTTCTTCTTGCGCTGTGGCGGAGCGAGGCCGGCATTAATCGTGTTAGTCGCGTCGACAAATGGTGCATGGGTTGCCGCAGAGGAAGGGGGAGGAATCACGGTGTTAAATGAGGCGGGGTATGTATTTTGAAAGCCGTAAGTCTGGCCGAAAGTGACGGGAGGTGGTGGAGGATACGGCGATCCGGGGATGAAAGCTTGAGGCGGGAGAGGCATGGCATGAGCCTGAGAGCCAGGCCAGGAGCCAAAGACGTTGGGCGTGGGGTAGGAATTCGTTGTGAAATTGTTTTGACGCGGGGGTTGGATGTAGCAAGTGCATGCCTGCGGGTTGCCGCATTGGCAGGACGGCGAGGCCATGGGAGTTCACAAGAGGGAGGGTTGGAATGGAGTATAATTGGGGCAATATATATAACATTTCGGAGGTATCTATTGCGCGTACCTTGGACCCTGAGTGCGCCAACGCACTATCCCGACGCGCCACCTTTGCGTCATATTTCCAGCTCTGTGTGGGGCGTTTCGCATTCTCCGTAGCAGCCAGGCGGTGACGTCGACGCCAAGCGAGGTTGAGGTGAATCATAGGAGGATTGGTTCGCGGCAGGAACGCGCTAACCGGTGAGCGGGAGGACGAGGATTGTGCTTGACGCGCCAGTCACTCAGTGACGCTGTCAAAAGTGTCACAGTGCCTGTTTTGGGGGCCGAGGCGAGGCGAGCTGGCATCACCTCGAGGTGCCGTTTATGGTAACGGGCCGAGTTGGAGCTGAACTCAGCTCGGAGCTAACTCCAGCTTCCGGCAGCACTACTGAAGCGCAAGTTTATATTGCCTTTTTAGGCATTTTCCTTGCGTTTTGATGGTAGGTATGCAATGCCGAGGTACCTACTAGCACCTCTGCGCCATTTCCCAGCTTGTCTGGCGCTCTCGCAGTGTGGTAAGGGTACTTTCCATATATGGTAATGCAAGTTCAGTGGTTGCAACTGTAGGCTCCATTCGGTTGCGTCATCTCGGAGCACTTGACGTCACTTAAGAGTATTTCTCACCAAAAGTTTGGCGTGGAATTTTTCCCAAGTGCTCCAAAGTGACGCTAAGTGACGCTAAGACACGACAGCCGAATGGAGCCTTAGCTACATCACCCACATCATAGCTCAACAAGAGCATGAGGCCTAACCGGCAGCACACTCACAGTACTTTGAAGTTCGACTCCGATGAGCTCGTCGATCTCGCCGAGTGGGAGTGTTTGAAATCCAGTTACGTACTGGTTAAGTACAAATCTACCGAAATTAATCCGACAATGCCGCGGTTTGGATGGATGGCCGAAATTTATCCGCAGATTGGCTAAATCTGATACTTACCTTGTATTCAGATCCAACAGGATCCAACAGTCACGCGTCACGCACCATCTAAAACCCGGTTTATTGGGGGAGCTTGGTCCCCCTTTTATCAGAGCAGACACCAAATGGTGATCGGGCTGTGCTGGAGCGTATGATGGGTTTCGTAAATCAGAGGCTGCCGTGATAAAGACGCGTTCCGAGAACGATATCAGTGATGCGGTGTGATCCAGTGTAAGCCAGCCTGATTCAGCGTGATGCGAGGCTGATTGCGGTGATGCAACGCGGATTTTGACAGCTCGTCGAGTTTGGGCCTCGGACCACTATCGGGGTTGCGGAACATGGGTTTAACCACACTGAATTTTTTTTACTTCCACCTGCTTTTAGCTGTTCAAGGTGCGTCAATAAGGTGTGGACGAGGTCCAATAAGTAAAAATTCTCAAAAAGATATACAGAACCGATACCCGGGACAACTCTGACGATGGATGGAGTGAGGTCCCCAAGTTAAGGCCTGAGCAAGCAGGAATTGCAAAACGAGCGCTAAAGACTTGATCGTATTACGAGTACGCCTTTTCCCATGATGCCTGGTCGCCCCCGCGGATAAAACGTCGAACTGGATGGAGGCCCGGGTCGAATTCGGATAGGAAATGCCTGATTTGGGGTGCGGATAAAAAGTCCCAAAATCCGAATTTTCCTCGGCAGGCATCTTAGGTGGTTGTCGGGGGTCCTATTATCCCTCGAAATTGACCGACTTTCCCAGAGGTCTGACACTGATCTGACACCTCTGTTGTTGTGGGAGATTGCAGATTGTGGGCTATTGTGGGAAGCATGCCGGAATGTCAGACGGGGATTTTCGGACAAACATCGGCATTGCGGGTGTTATCTCGGAGCCAGCGTCAAAGTATTTCTGTGCTTGCAACAGCGATGGTGTTAGACAGTAGAGAATGCGCCCCGATTTCACTCCAATGGCACTGCAGCCGTCCACAGGGACAACAACCGACGTACGATCTCCGAATGTTGCAGTACAGCACATTGCAGGGGGTGCACCCCGTGAAGATCGGAGTCGTATCCGCTTTGTCGCAACACGTTTGCTAAGGCCCGGGGATGTGATAAGGTTTGGCGCTAGTGATGGGTAAGTCTGGGTAATCATTCAAGCAACGAACTCCATTGACCCCAGTGTAGGGGCAGGATCGCAGACGCTCTGGAGCAGATATTACGCCCTTCTCGCCCCATTCTCTCGCATCGCCGTTCTTCTCCTCATGTCAAGCACAAACCTCACAGCTCAAGACAGTCCGATAGCAGTGTTAGCGTGAGGAGTGCAACTAGAGATAGTCAGGCTGTGGTCGGCTTTTCCTGCCCCTTGCACGTATTCATTGAACCAAGTGGTACATTGACAGGCAGTCAGGCAAGACGTTATGACACTTTGCAAGGAGTTTCTATTCCAAATCCCACAGGTCGCTGATGTGGGACAGAGACTTCGTTTTTTATCCTCAAATCTCAACAATGACAGGGCCTGACCATCTCTCCGGCGCTCCAAACTGTTCTCAGGGAAGCAATGGACTATGTTCCGAGGTTCACAGCTCCTCAAGCACAGATGCAAGCAGATGGGAACTGCAGTCCTGCCCCAGGTAGCGTGGAAGATATTGAGCTTTCAGACTTGGAGCTGGGGTACCCGGAAAGCCCGTAACTTACTGTTGAGTCACCTGCAACGGCCCATTGCAGGCAAGTTGCAGGTGATCGGGAATTGGAGGATGGTGTGCTGAGTCAGAATTTGTCTGAGGCCTGCATAGAGTACACAGAAGAGCTTGCTGTACTCACTATTTCATTCAATTTGACACTCACCAAAGTGTTCCCCGCAAGCCAGCCGCACTCCAGGAAAGAATTCTGGAGGATATTTGGTGAAATCAATCAGAAACAATTTACAGTCGTAAACTGGGAAGCGCAACGATTAGCTTTCCCGCGGATTATTCGATGAAAACTGCGCCAAATCTCTGAGTTTCTTGCGCTAGGGTAATAGCCCCGCATCCGTTCTGCAGATTCGTCAAGAATTCGGGGTCGATACAGTTTGCTTTGAGTGAGTTCAAGGGCCAAAGTTTGGCTCCACCCAAATGGGCCAAATAACGTAGAAGAGCAACATGTACAACAGCAAACAGAGCTAAAATCCTTCCCCGCAGGTCGCGACAACATAGAGCATGTATATTTAGGCCCTAGAAGTATCATACCACAAATCAAGCATGCACAGAAACACCAGCTGGTGTGGCAAAATTCACAATTCAGCTGAAATTTAAAAAAATCAAAAATCAGCAACAAACCAGCTGGTTCTACCCCTTCAAAGAAGCTATTCAGTCCATTTTTTTCGCCAATGGGAAATATGGTTTGTGGGGACTTTTTAGACACCAAATTTTCCATGGAGATGTTCAAAGGTTTGGGGAAATCACAAACTTCCTTCCAAAATTGGGCATTTTCGACAAATTGCGCTCCCACTGCCCAGGGAAGTAATTTTTAGGCTCCAAAAAGTAGTCCATTAACTTCAGCGACCTAGAAAATGGTAGGAGAGTGCAAATTCCAGCTCGCCAAAATGTCCGCGGGTACGGAATATGCGTGTTGCTCTTCTACGTTACGTTGCGCTTCCCAGTTTACGACTGTATCTGCAATAAAGTTGCAAAACACCTTCCAAGGACCAACTCTATATAGAGTTCGTAGCCCCCCACCCGGTAAATAGAGCTCCCATCACAAGATAACCTTATTTGCGAAGGTAGTTTCGCCTTGAGGGGACGGCGACATACAGTTGCGGCAAAATCAATTTACTTACTAAATAAGGAAATTCTCGTCAATTCGCTCCTTTCGCTCGTTTTTTTCGAGCGGTAAATTGATAAGAATACTAAAAGCTGCTGGCCTGTATTCCTGATGTAGGGAAACTGGCGTCTCTGTATTGGTTTCGCCGGGATAACCAGCAACTTTGTCTCATAAAGTGCAGCCAAAAAGCAGTGAGAAACATGACGAATCCGGTTGTTTTTTGTGCGTAGACCGGCTCAACTCCAGGAGTACAGGCCCTTTGTGCCATTTCAACGTGCTTGTGGTGGTTTTGCTGTGCGGTAGAGCGGATTTGATGAGAATTTCCTTATTTGGTAAGTAAATTGATTTTGCCGCAACTGTATTAGAGTGTATTAGCAAAAAATTTGAGTTGAGGTTTTTTTGAATCCTGATTGGCTGCTCCACACCTCGCGACCAATCAGAGATTGTAGAAAATCTCGGCTAAAAACTGTTAATACACTCTATTTTCGTACTGGTTCTAGTACCCTCGCTTACTTCGTCTGCGCCTCCATCGCCGCCGGCACCATCCTCCCTAGGCTCGTGACCCGCCTGCCTACGGAGATCAGTTTTTACATTGGGGACCTAAACTGCCGTAGGCAGGCTGGTACTATTCGTGACAGGCCAAAGGGCGGGGCCGGAGTTTTATACCTAAGTGACAGTATACAATGAGAAGAATAATTGTCGAACACAAACAGAGTTGGGCAGCCCAAGTGGGCCATTTCAAATTTGGTTAAGGCAGCTCTGAGCTGAAGAAAAGGGCTCATGATAGAAAGGAAGGATGCTCAACGAAAGGAGTCGATTGCGCTATGTCCGAGGTTTTTCCCATCAATTTTGAGGTTACGGCCAAATTTTCGGCTATCATTTCATAATTTTTCGTGTTTTTGACAATCGGCTCGTGCAAAACTGTTCTTTGGATGCTTAGCGACTGTTTTACACAAAAATCTAGACATCTGGGGGTATGTCACACCTTCCATAAAGGGAAGATCAAAGTTGTCGACTTTGCGTGTCCGGCACTGTAGGAGCAAGCCGTAAGAAGCAAAAGCGGCTTCTTAATAAGCCTTATTAAGCCTCTTAAGGGCTTAGCCTTCGGAGGAGCCCTTACTAATAAGGGCTTAAGGAAGAACACTGCAACTTGACATTTACATTAACTCACAAAGAGCATATTGGTTCTACGTTGGAGCAGGAAAACTAAGTAACAGCAAAGAAGTATTAGGACAGACACGGCCCGGCGTAGTTCGATGATTTGTTGAGAAAATTGAACGACACCCATTTCAGATGAACCTGAACGCAGTGCGTAGATAGAGGACCGGCGTAGTTGGATAATTTGTTGTAAAGACACAGTTATCTGTAGTGAGCTCGGTGCAAGTCGAGACATCTGTCGTACATCGTGTTGGGGGATATATCGTGATGGCAGAGTCCACGCAGACAAACCTTCTCAAGACAGCTGTAAATAAACGCTGAAAGCTCGGCTGTCACTGTACTGGCCCATGTTTGCTGCGTCCAGTGGACCTCTATTTTGGAAGACGCCAACTGCCTTGGAGATGGGAAAAGCTAGACCTTGCTTGTTACTACTATGACGTTGGTGTGGACATCGGACTAGTGCTGGCCATAAATACGATACGAAAAAATATATTCTGAATATATTCAAATAAATATGAATACGATACGGTGCTCGAACCCTTCACTGAATATGAATACGGGTGAATATGAATATGCCAGAATATGGATACGAATACGATACGGCCATAGCGTACTCGAATATATTTGAATACGTTTGAATACCACTGCGACGTGATTTGGCCCCTGGGCGGCTCTCGGCGGTGGCTCCCGGCCGAGATTTTCGGGGTAATCATTGGTCTATATCAGCCCTGAACACGACAATCAGCCTCCCGTGGTCTTCCGAGGCATTCGGCATAGATCCGACCACTCTCTCGGGTCTCGGATAAACATTCCATACCGGCATCCTTGGTCCCCGAGCCGTCCCCTGTTGAAATTTGACCTTTTTTATGGTGCAGGTCATTCAGGACATTGAATGGACAGAATATGAATGATAATCAAGCATGTTGAACACCTATTTGACTTGGTTAATGTGCCTGCTAGAGTAAGTTTCAGGTGAGAGAATATATTCAAATATATTCATAATATATTCGTATTCAGCCGTTATGAATATGAATACGATACACTACAAATACGATACGCCGCTGGCGTATTCAGAATTTCAGAATATGTTTGAATATGAATACAATACGGAAAATTCGTATCGTATCGTATTTATGGCCAGCACTACATCGGACATTCACAAGCCTTTCGAAAATGTGCCGCTCCATCTTCACCTAATAGGCTCTCGGGCCCAAGAACTACTTCGAGCACCTCCGCTACCGAAGTGCCCTCCCAATATCTGGTTGTACCCTGATGAAGCATCAGGCAACTCTGGTAAAATATGCAGTGGCTACTTGACTATGGTATTTTTCAAAAAATTCGTGGAATTGTTCAGGGTTGATGCTCATCCAGGCCTGCTGGGTCTGTTCCACAAGGCTAGAGTCTAGCAAAAGATTCTTGAGTTCAGGAAGAAGCTGAGCATGAGTGAGTTGCATTTTATTGCGCTGGTTGTAGAAAGAGGGGGATGAGGGTGGTAGCGCGACAATGTTGGTCAAGTGGCAACGGTTGCAGTAAGGTCTGCAAATCAGCTGTGCTGCAGTAGGGATGCGGCAGTGCAAACTGTGCTGCTGCATCAGCTCGCAGCTGCATGGTGTTCTTTTTTTATTGTTCTTTACGTACCTTCGCGCAGTGCAGCATTCCGAATTTCGATTATCCTTGTAATAAGTAAATTCGAATCCATAAATCGGCATCAAGATTGAATATCTAGTGCTGCAGCCCGGCTTGGGCACAGCAGATCGAGCCCAATCCGGCTTTCAACTTAGTGCTTGTATTCCTTTCTTGCAATAAAAAAACCGAGGTTCGGCTCAGCTGCAGTGTTCGCCCTAAGGGATAAGGCCTTATTAAGGTTAAGGCTTATTAAGGCCTTAACATAAGCCTTAAGCACTAGCCGCTGAGGTATCCAGGGCTTAAGAGCCCTTAAGGGTGATGCCGAGTGTCGTGCCGCCAGCCCGGGTATCTCCGGTCCCAGTGCCAAGTAACCTCCGATCATATGATGGCTGTCGGGTTTCTCGGCCTGGGGCTTTTTGCAAATTGCATCCTCCTTCGGAACAAGATCGATGCCATGCCGGCGCCGCCTGAAATGTACCGAATAAAATAATTGATGGGGGGCGTCATTAAATTCATCAATCATCTCCAGCTGCTCAGGAATTTGGTAACATCCAAAGGAACTGACCTTAACATGAAACAACTGAAGATTGAAGTGCTTTGTGCACAAATATGGTCTAATATATATATACTCCACTGAAAATTTGCGCCTGTTGGAGGGTGGGAACTACCTACCTAAAAAGGAAATTAAGGCTTCAAGGTCTTAAGGGTTATTAAGGGATAAGGCTTAATAAGCCTTAAGGGTCGGTCAGACCCGAATTTAAGGCTTAAGGGCGAACACTGCTCAGCTGAGATTTGGTGCACAATCGGTTCGCAGAGAAGTAGGAAGATCTGTCGTTCTTGCGTTGATTCGGAAGGAAGAAGTTTGTTACGTCGGAGGATATGGTTCGTCGACTTATGGCAAACTTATGGTAAGTGAGCTTCCCATCTTCCCTTCGTTTCACTCGTTGCTTGCCTGCGTTCACAGTCTAATCCAACTAGTACTCTTCCAACTTCAAGTTAGTTTCCTTTCTTCCGTTCCATTCACTTCAATCGAAGTCGTGCACAGGTTGATATCATTTTCATATTTACTTCAAGTTGCTCACGATTCAAGCAAAATTCATTTCGTTCAGTTAAACTATGTAGTATATACATTTTAGCTACTATACGCCACACGACACCCACTCGTTTCGACTTCTTGCCCCGCAGCCATTCCACCTCATCCTAGCGCATCAAATGTTCACCTTCGCGGGTACCTCTCATTCCCTACTCGTTTCCTTCCCAATCGAGATTCGCGTATGGTGGTCTATTACGAAGGGGAATACTTTCATCCGCTCCACTGAGAGGGCAAGACGTGCCAGAGAAGGCGGAGTGCCTTTAGTCAGATCATTCTATCGAAATATCGAGAGGAAGAGAGAAAACACACCAGAATGTACTCTTCTGGATGTATGCGGACACCAGTGGCCAGAGGGGGGAGTCGGTGGATGCGCGTCGGAGGTCGTGCAAAGGGGAGCAAAGGCCGTGAGGAGTGCATCGGCGCTGATGGTAACAACGAGGTGACAGCGTCTATGATGCCAATGTCGGAGGGTTTGAGAAGTGCGGCGGCTTTGAGTGGAGCATGAGAGCATCGTTGAGGAGAGTGTCGCGGGCGTCGAGGTGAGACTTGGGAGCGGGACGCAAGGGGTCGAGGGCGGTGCGTTGTAAGGAAGCGGTAGGGAGCGGAGGTTGGGGTACCTTAGTCGAAACTTGGGCATCAACGGACGAGGATGGGCGGGAGAAAGGCATCAGATGAACTTTTTCAGACTTTTTCGTGGTCGTAATTCTCGAGGGAGCGTGCGAGCTTGTGAATGCGCAAAGGAACGAACAAGGTGGTAGCGGTGGTACAGGGCGCGAGCAGCGAAGACCAATGATAGTAATATCTGTATTGCAAGGTCTGATGAGAATGCAGGGAGAAAGAAAATGGATACGCACGACGCGCCTCTGGCAGCTTCGTCAGCGCTGACAAGCAGTATCAAAGAGCAGTTGTGTTGGATAAATCGTTGTCCGGTGTCGGATGACTCGGAGAAAAGTTGAAGACACAAACGAGTCGATAAATCTACTTCGCGCGGGCGCTGGTTTCCTTCTGTCAGCGGTAACAAGAGGGGTCTGGGCGCGGGTAGTCAGTGTGTACTACCGCAAAAGGAGCTGCAGGTCGTGGGGCTGCGCAATTTGAGTGAGGAGAGCAGTGTTGGTGGTGGTGCTGAGTTGGCAGCAGCGGGGGTGCAAAGTCACGGCGAATGAGGGTAATCCTTGAGGTTAGCACCGTTGGTGTTGGCGCCAGACGCAAACGAGATGACATCGACGTAGCTTGGAGTCAACTTCTACTCGTAGGTGATGTCAGACGCGTCAGGAAGAGGGTGTGGGCGTCGTGAAGTGGATGTGGATGGAAAGCGGTTTATCCACCCAAATGCCAGATCCCGGTTCGGACAAAAATCGCAGGTTTGGGCCGCGAAAGCTAGATGCCGTTCGGACAAAATTTGGGGGGACGGAGCCCAGGTACCTAGATCCGGTTCGGACAAAAATTCGGCTGTCGCAGAGGGTTGAGTCCGCCGAGGGCAAGCCGAAGGTCGAGGAAAAAGCGAAATTCTTGAAACTCGTCGAGAAAATGGCTGGATTTGGTTGAAAGAGCGCAAAAAACACGTCAGGAAGAAAAATTGAGAATTTTTTGATGGTGGAAAGCAAAAAAATCATCCACTTTTGGCAGCTTACGGCAGCATAGGCTACCTCCGGTTCGGACAAAAACTGCCCTATCCGCCCCGAAACTGGTTCGGACAAAAATTGGGGGTTTTGGCCGATTCGGGATCTAGCCTTCAAAGGGATAAACCGGGGTCCTGAAATGGCCGGCATTACTAATTTTTGTTCAACTCTCCTTCTTCCTCGACGCGTCTGGCCCTCATAGGAGTCCATATGTAGTTCAAAGTCTTGGTGCCTTTGCTGTGTTTCTTCCAATTTTTCTGGGGCAACTTGAAGGAGAACGGAATCCAACGCTGGTGGCCTATCAATCTTCGGCCGAAGGTCCGATCCTATGGCAACAGAAAACGAGCAGCTTATTGATGTGATGAAAGTTGGCGGATCAGTGATGGTATCAGGCGGCGCACCTTCAGGACCCCGAGCACACCTCTAGAGCGTGCTTTGTGCTTCGTGAAGTGAGGGTAGGGTATATGTAGTATCCACGATGTAGCAAGCAGGCTCAAACGAGGGTTTATTTAATTTGAACACAACTGCTAATAACAAATAAGTAAGTAAGCTAAAGTCGCAGCAGTTGAATGCAGCGAGCACCGAGGTTACGGGTATAAGCTAAGTATCGTATATAGACGAGGTAGTGTAGCTGTTTGACGGCTCTTTAGCAAGGGAAAGGACTTGAAATAACAGGAAAAAAAGAAGAAAAAACTTTGCTGCTATGTAACACCTTCAGTTGACGACACTCATCTCCATATCCTTAGTCCCAGTGCTCAGCGCTACAGTCTCGTCGTCTCTACCCATGTTTCCGAAATCACGTCGCAGTCGATAGAACTCGCAGTATTTGTTGCAGACATGGTCCTCTTCGAATGAGGTGAAACCAGTTGCTATGTTTCCGTCTGCAAACAAATGCAGGCCAGAGTCTGCAAAGGACCTGTGGTGCATTTTAAGGAAAGAAGCAGATAGCGATAGATATCCCACTCACGGTGCAGTCATGATCTGCGGGTCGGTCAGCCAGCCGTTGGCACCTAGATTATGTCAATGAGCCCATGCGCTGAAGGATTCGACGAGACGAGACAACCCACCTTGGTAATCGGAAACAAAGACCATCTTGTGCGTGCGCTCAAACTGGACGTGTTGGGTGAAGAGCAGGAACTCTGCACGCGCATCTTCCTCCTCGTCGCCGGAGACAGTGGCCACCGCTGCCCCATTGTTGATATACTTCATGAACTGCTTTCCTTCTGCGGGTACGATGCGTTCCTCCAACAAGTGAACATCCTTGTCTGCCCCGCTACCACTATAGAACAGTGCCGAACCCACGAAGCGCAAGACCGGAGCGGTGAATGGCGGAGACCCATGCTCCTTCTCGAAACGTTGCATGAAGCGATACACCATAACGAGAAGAGCATGCGCCCAAGCAAGACAGCGCATCTCCATGATAAGGCTCTTGACCTGTATGCTTTCAGTTTGGAGACTCGAGAAGAAAAGCGGAAACGGCTTACCTGGTGAACAGCCTCATGTACAACCATGTGCACCTTTGGCGCATTGCCAGCGACTTTGAGGTTTTTGGTCTTGTAGTAGGTCTGCTTGATCACGATTTCGGAGGTGCCAAAGATAGGAGGAAACGCAGTTGCGAGATAAGCGATTTTGAACGAGCCAACCATCTGAAGTCTGGGGTCCATGGTCACAACAACGGAAAGCGTCTCCGGAGTGGAATCGCAAACAGTCTCCCAATTGCTTGTCATAGTCTGCAAGTCGGTCAGCCCACTGAAGGACTTTCGGACGTAGGCAAGCCCAGTGAGCACTTTGTTCCTCACTGTGATCCATTCAGTGTGCCTTCATAACATATATGAAAATCACTCACTGAAGTTGTTTACGTCAATGCGAGACGCGGGCATCTGCTTTTCGACGAGGCTCTTCATTGCCATTCGGTTGATGGGAGGAGACTCAGGGGAAGCAGGGATGTCGCGAGCACGCTTTGAGCGTGGCGGGGTCAGAGCGACCGTCGAAGCGGTGCGCTTGGAGCCACTTGGCAGGAACAAAGAGCGCTGAATCATTGGCGTTAGCATCGAGAGACAGTCATTGCGTCCCGAGCTTACTGGAGATGGTGGCTCAAAGTCGCGAAGCTAAGCATGACAGGTCAGAAGATATACACGCAGGAAGGAAACTATGGCGTACATCACTGTCCTCTGTCTCTGAAGTTGACAAGGCAGGCTCAACCACTTTCTGTTTGCCTTTGCCTGACGACTTGGGTTTAGACTTGGCCTTGCGAGGAGCGGGTTCTGGCTCATAGCCGCTTCCGCCTCCCAGCCCCGCCGCTGGCTCTGTCTGATATAGCCCCTGCTCAATGAGTCAGTGCGTGAATGGTCACAAACACCAAGAACACAAGCTACCTCCTCGTGATTCTCCCTCGCTGTCATCATGCTTTCGAATAGTGCTGCAGAGATCTCCAGATGGAGGACGATTTTCTTCGAGCGGAATTGCGGGGCTGCTGTTCCTGCCTTTGCATGAAAGAATTTGGAGGAGATGGCGTCGACATCTGGCTGCTTTGGAGATAACGGAACCCATTTGTCGTCTCGCAAGGTGACGTCCTGGATGGAAAGCGGGAAGGAAAAGGTGTACGTATCCCAGAGTGGCTTCACATGGTCCCAGCAGAGTCTCAAGAGGTCGACGGCACCAATGTGCGCAGGAACATTGTCAAAGACTGCGAAAACGTTCTTGAAACCATGTCAGTCGATGCAGTATTCGGAAGCGACTGCCATACCCCAACCAACGTGATTTTAGTTTTGCCCATAGGTGTATAGCTCACGCGCGCATCAACAACCACGGTGTACCCGCTGTGAAGCGCATAGGCTGTGTTCTGGCGCTTCAGTCGCTCAGCTGCATATTGCCCATGCACAGGCGTGTAGCCAGAAGGCACAGCCGGCGCGGGATTTCCTGTCGCATAGTACGGAGCAGAGGAGGTGGGAACTGGAAGGCGGACGTCATAACGAGCGCGCTCATTTACAGCGCGATTCCAGTTGTTGAATGAGCCAACGGTAAGCTGCTGTCCTGCGTTCCACGCCAAAGCTGGAGGGCCCATCTGAGCCGCGGACGGTCCAGCAGCGGACGGTCCCAGGTGTTGAACGGTGACACCTTTGCCTTGCATCGCTTTCACAGAATGTTTTTCAAATCAAGAAAGGCGACATACTGTTTCGCTGTCCTATAGCCACTTGTTTCCGAACGTGCTCCTCGTCAACTACTGAAGGAATTGGGCGACGAATGGTAGATTGCTTCATTTGATAGTACTGATGGCACGGCGAACAGACATAGCGTCCCTCTTGTCCAGCTTGCTGGGATTGGATATAGCGAACTGACGCAGGATCATGGATTTCACGATTGCATCTCTGACAGTGCTTGACTGGGATCACTGGTGTGAACGTAGCCGCTAACTCATGCGCGCCCCCAGGTGGGGGAGGAGGTGGGGCTTGTGTGTTCATGGAAGGAAGCGAATCACTTTCTCCAACTCATTGCGCTTTATAAAATTTGAAGAAGTGACAGTGATGGGATAAGATTGATCGCCGAAGAAGAAGCTTGATAAGGTTCGCCTGTGAACTGCGAACGTAGTCCCTTCAACTCGTTCTGCCTCTTGTTGCACGCCCGCCCTTCTACGCTTTCTGAGCATACCCAATACAATATCCTTCACAAAGCTATTAGAGTACAAGTCTGCCTAGAAGAATAGGTTACGCACCAAGAGCAATCATTTCATCAACGGAAGAAACACCAAACCTGCTCAGTTTCTGTTGACTCCCTCGAGACGCCATGTGGTGTGCGATACAATGTGGCACTGGCGCCCGCAGTTTGCCCGAAAGATCCCGAACAACTCCAATCATAATTTGTGCGCACGGTCAACAAATCTAGTATGCATCGTATGGTGCCTCGTCGTCAGTGAAGTCCACATACTCAGCGTACTGCCGAGGGTCGTAATATCCATCCTCCTCCTCTGAATTATTCTCCAGCCCATCGTCACTATCACCCCCCTCCTCTCCATCATCACTGGCTGTGCCCGAAGCGGACTTGGGAAACGGAGGTGGGTTTGTGAGGCCGCCATAGTATTCATATCCCCAGTTCCCACCTGCCGCAGCGCCCTGCGGCAGGTCCTTCTGACCCTCGAGGAGCTCAATGGAAGACTCGAAATGGTCATCCGCACCTTCTATCGCACTCATAAATTCATCTTCCAGCGCCATGGACTCAAACGCAGTCAAGAGCTGGGAGTAAACATCCCATAAGTTGTCGCCCGTCACCTCAGGTGTTCCCAGCTGCAACTGGAGGCGTTCAACTTGGGACTTGAACAGCGGTGGAACAAGCTGAAACACGGGGTCATCCGGTGGCGCCCACTTAGCCTCCATCTCGTCAAACTTTTCAGGCGTCACCTCGATCTGCAAAACTTTTGGTGCCAGACTGAAAGCCTGACAATGAAGCTCACCTTGTAGTTATGTGTACCGTACTGCTCAGGGTTCAACAGCATTAGATTAGGAATGCCATGAGGCATAACTTTGTGCTTGTCGGCACGACGTGGCGTCCAATTAAACGTGTTGAGCCAGTTGTCGAGCTCACGTTGCAGCCATGGAATAGCGAGCCAGCGCAAGAGCAGTCTGCAGAAGGTCAGGAACTGCTCTGGAGGGAAAGCGTGTAAGACGACCTGTGTAGGGGATTATTGAGGTCAAACAAGTATTCGCCGCTTTCGAGAATGTCCTGGAACCCAGGTGCGAAGTAGCGCCGAAGCAGGGACCACACAATCTCCGGCTTGACATTGGTCCCCTTCTTGTTCACCCACCGGTGCTGGAGCATCCCGATGAGCGAGTTGTCAAGCTCCTGGCGGGTGACGGTTTGGCAGTTTGCTATTCCGTAGTTCTCAGGGCCAGCGTCGCTTTGAGTGATGAGAGGAATACCTATCATTACAGCGTCAGCATATGCAGGGCAAGGGAACGGATTCACAGACCGCCTAACTGTCGGCAGGCTTCGATGTAATAGCTGGTGATCAGGCGTGGATTGCGATTTGTCCACCAGATCTTTAGCCACGCAAGTCTTCCTGGTAAAGGATCCAGCCCAACATGAAGCCAGAGACCAAAGCGTTTCCACTTGTCATGTTGGTCAAAGGTCAGTATATCCATTATCCCTGCCGCCCAGAAGCGCTTCCGACGAAAGCGTTTCCGTTTGCGTCGTGCGACCTGGTCAGGCTCTACCAACTGAAAAGCACGATTCAACAATGCCCTGCAGAGACCATCAGCAACAATGGAAGGAGAGCTGTGCCGCGACCTACTCGGGGACTTTTATGCCATACACCAGCCGCATATTTTGCACCATCGAACGAGCACCCATGTTTGGAAACTTCTGGCGCAGCTCATTGAACATGGGTTCGATTGTCGCCCAGTCAGCCGCTGTTTTGCGGGTGCTTTTCATCCCCCACTCCTCGCAGCGTCTGCGAAGAGTGTAGACACTGCAAGATGTTAGACAGAACAGTGATAGCCTGTCATCGCTGCCTACCTTAGTCCATATCGGTCCCGGTCAAAGTGTGCCATGACAGCGTCAAGAATCTTGGGGCAAGTGAAGCCCAAGTTCCAGTAGAAGCTCACTAGGGGACGCAGTTCAGAGTCAGGGGCTGAACAGCAGAATAATCAGATGTATGCAGAAAAGACATGAAGAGAATCACGTACGTATTGGACGATGCTGGTTGGAGCGGCGCCGTGGTTCATCTGCGAGGGTGCTGCTTGAGTTGGGAGGCATTTTGTGGGTAGTCTACGTAGTCGGAGTCAAGTTGGAGGAGGTCACGCTGTGTTTGATCGTAACTTAAATGGGATTTGAAACCGAAATGATGGAAAACCCATTAGCGCTCTCCCTCATGCAGCAATTTCCACAGGAGCTTGTCGATGAGACCCTTGGGCATCTGGAAGACGAGAAGTCCACCCTCGAAGCCTGCTCTGTTGTGGAACGTCGCTGGGCACAACCATCCCAAGCACTTCTCTTTTCGAGACTCACAGCGAGCTCGGAAACCAAGATTCAGCAGCTCGCAAGCCTGTTCAAAGCCAAGCCTCTCGGGAATCATGTCAAAATCTTGCGTGTTGTGTTTCCTGACGTGCGAGATGAGACATTTGTATTTCTTCTAATGGACTTGGTATCTCTGGTCCAACGCCTCCACGAACTTGAGGTCATTCCAGGGAAGCGTGCCAACATATCGTCGAGGCTGCCTCACACAGAGTTCTATCCCCCGAGCTGCTTCCTCTCGCTGCTTGATGGAGTCGTTGGTAAGTGCACAAAACAGAAGGCGAGAATGAATCCCACTGACCTGCACCATTCAGCGTTGCCCACCTTCCGCTCATTGATCTTTGTCAACTGGCACTTTCCGCACATTGAGATTATACCGCTCGCACAGACCCTTACAAACCTGCGATTCGTCTCTTGTCATTTCGGGCGATATGGACGGACTTGCTATCCCGGCGAAGAGACCGTCGTCTACAAGGGCGGTATGGCTCTCGGCCAGCTGTCGGTAGAAGCGTGCTCGGGATGGGATGAATTGCAGCAGTGGATGCAAAAGTCAACACTTACGACTTCTCTGAGCATCAGCGGAATGCCATACCAGCCCATGAACGCCGACATCTTGCGAAAACTTCAGAGCATCAAAGTGTCAATTGACTTAGGCAGTGGTCTGTCCTCCGTCGCCTCTGGTTAGACACCACACAGCTGACATGACACAGGCAGCTTGCCAGACTTGCAGACGGCGATCACAGGCCTGGAAATTCTTCAAGTCGGTCATTGCTCAACGCTGGCCGTGTACTTTGAACCTCCGCTATGCAATGACACTCTGACTGCCATCCAAAACTGGCTGCAGTCATTCCTGCTCAAGCGTCACCAGCTTCTTCGCTTCCACGTCCCAATGCAAAGGGATGGACGTGAAATCGTGGCGGCAGAGGAGATCAGTAACCGACTTACGAACAGCTGTCAACAAAATATGTATGCTGAGATACTTGGCATACATGTTCAGTGGGAACGTACGCGGCCATGGCATGGAACCTTTCAATGTCTTATGCGCGGTGGGACGAAGCATGGATTTGAGCGATAAAACTTTTTGTGTATTTATTTCATAGCTTGTCAAGGTAATTACAATGTAACCTTGAGGAATCAGTTAGCTTTGGCTGGTCTGTTGCCTAGAGAAAAGAGATTTGCCTAGGTTGTTGGAACGAGATGAGTGTGGAAAGGAAGAGCGTGTTGGCAAAGCTGCTACTTGGAAATTTTGAAGTCATCTTGGCACTGTTGAAACAGGTTGTAATTGAGTGAAAAGAGAAACCTTCTAAATGGTAATGTGGTGTAGAGGTATTTATGTTCACTTCTAAGTCTATCAGTCAAGAGTCCCGAGTTCAATTCGGCCAAGTGGTTCTTTCTTTTTCTCATAGTTGTTGCTTTCTTTTTCCGAAATTATACCTCTTAATCTCAAATACCTTCGGAATTCTGTTTACTTGATCTCTAGGGGCTTTGTTCAGTACAGAGTGAAGAAAGAGAACAAGAAGAGACACACCTGAAGGCTGAGATCAAAAAAGCTGTGTTGCAGCCCCCAATTTCTGTGCGCTGGAGCTGCCAGCTCACAGAGTTGGGGAGCTGTAGCACAGCTTTCTTGTGCACAGACCACATTCCCACACAACCGACTTCTTCCATGGATCCCTCATCCTCTAGTGCTGCCCTGCTCTCTGAACTGCATGAAACTCTTCAAGATGTGAATACTGTAGCAGCTCAAGCCAACCCAGAGCTCTTGAAGCCATTCATCAAGGGATTACAAGAGCAGATAGCTCATGTGAGCAACGAGGTCAATGCAGAGGATATGCAGCTTGTAGATGAGGAGACGGCAGCCGGTATGTGTCTATAGGTTTCTTGGGTTGGAAGAGGTGTCTGAATGATAGCACAGAGCTATTTGCTTCTGCAGTACCTGTGGAATTAAATGCTGGTGCGTCCACTTTCTTGACAATTATGGGGTGGTTTTCATTGGCGTTTTACAGGGGCAGATGAAGGCCCTCTGTACTATGGGATGCCGATTACAGGTGTTAAGCCAGTTGTACCGCCACTAGAGAGTTTTGTTTGGGACCGTACCGAATATGCATCCAATTTCACCACCGAACTTCCTTCTCAGCTCATTCCACCTCTCTGCCCCCCTGCCCCGTCAGGTTATGCATATCCCAAGGCCCCAGTATTCACTCTCTCTAAAGATCAGCGATACCGCTGTGGTTTAGCGTATCACAGTGACTTTCGTGTTGCCGACAAAACTCTTTTGCGTCAGCGTTTGCTCTGCACCATAAATCCCCCCGACATCGAACCGATACTTGAGGGGCGTCAATATACAGCGCATCCACTTCCTGGTATGACCCGTATGCCGCTCGGGGTGCCGTTCATTCAGCGCATTGATGGTGACGCGCTTAATACTGTTACTTGCGCAGTGGCGCACAGTAGCACCTCGCTTGAGATGTTCGGTGTTCAATCTGAGGTCCAGAAGCTAGAGAAGGAACTCTATGTTCTATCTTTCGGAAGTAATCCAAACCGCACCGATGAGCCCTCAATTCGTTCGCTGTGCAGACTCGGGCTCAAACCTAATGACCGCTCCGCTAAGAATTTGCCCAAGGACTCAACCTGCGGCTCGTTCAGCTTGGGCCCGACGGTGGGGAAGGGTGAAGGTCGCGGCGTGTTCTTGCCTGCTGTGCAAACAGCTACCCCGGAAGCGAGCATGCTGATTGGCAAGTCTTTGCGTCTGATTCATCGTTTGCAACAGATCATTATGCCCTGCTCCCTATCGAAGTTCGAGTGGGAAATGGCAAAGTGGTATATCACGGAGAACAACGTCTTTGTCTTCGGTGGCCTCCTGCCTGGTGCCACCGGACTGCAGTACAACGTGTCCGCAGGCAAAGGTAACCTTGCTCAGAAGATCGGGCTGGTGCAGGCTCGATGGCATACCGATGGGTCCGACGCGTGGGTTTACTGGACTTTTGGGATATTAATGATCAAGCTGCCGCCAGGTGCGTTCGTTTATGCTCATTGAACATTCATTCACTAAAACGAATGACTTCGAATGACTTAGGCTCTGATCCCGGACCTTTTATGTTCGGAAGATGTGGTCTATACGTTCGCGAGACGGGTGTGCTCGTGCTCTACCTCGTCTTCCGTGGAAATGATTTGCACTCCGGATACTCTCCAACATACGACGACGACGTGCTGAAGGAATGGCACGATGCCGAGGCGCTTGAGGCCTTGGTGGATATTGTATCCCCAGAAAATCGTATGTTCTTTGTTGCCTACCCAAGCGAGGTTGGGATGTCGCGTGTCGCATCCGTCTCCGTTGTCCCCCCCGTGTTTTTCATGAATCAAGGCGCCCCTGTGAGCCATAAGCTCAAGCAGCTCAACTTCGCTCAGCACGGAGCCACCGTTCTTGGCGATGCGCATACGCGCGCGAATCGTCTGGGCCGGGAGATCTGGTGGGGCGCATTCAACGCATTGCAGCTGGCCGGCCTTGAACTTGATATGACTCCTGACGAATTGTTTGCTCGCACCAAGTATCGTGGCGACGGTCCCGAGCGACAACTCTGCAGCCTCGAGTCGCCTCCCATCGACATCAAGCGCGATGCAGCTGCTGTTCGCATGAAGCGCGGATGGTTTGCGTGGTATCGGATTCAAAGCGAGAAATATCTCATCCGTATCAGCAGAGACGCTTATCGCTCGGTGCAGGACGCACTGGCTCTGCGGCGGCTGACAGAGAACAATGCGTTTCCAATCACTGAACGGCGTGGCGTGTTGCTTGGTTCCAACATTCAGGAAAGTAATCCACTGTACACCGTAATCGAGGTATTGCAGCGAATACAGGTCGATGGAGAGGTACATTTTTTATTTTCTGTCTCTGCTACGGAATGTTTCCTGACCAGAAGGACATAGATGCGGTTGAAACTACGAGTCGAGCCCGACGGCGCTGTTCTAACGGTGCGTGAAGATACGACAGCATGGTATGCAGTATCTGCTTTTCACTAGCTAATACATTATTGACTTTCGACTACAGGCTACACAATCCAACGAATTCTTCCGTCATTGCAAACTTCCTAGCTGCTCATGTTCCATTGACTTCAGTGTACCTGCGCAGTTTTTACCAGCGTATGGTTGAGAATTCCGCTTCCCGTGCTCAAGACAGCGTTGAGAGCACAGGTGAAAAGCTTCCCACCAGCTCGGGATCGAAAGATACAGACATTGTAATGACGGACCCACCTGTCTCGCAGCTTGAGACGAGCAGTGCGCAGAGCCGGGGATCATCGCAGGTGCCACGAAATGAGGGGGAGACTGTCGTAGGGAGCGGCCTGGACAAAGAGCCTGACTCCAGTTCCGCCGGAGAAACTGCATCCAGCGCGTTGGGCAGCGGCGCTTTGCCCGTGGTGTCAGATGAGGCGGGCGCTGTTGGGCGTGGTGGTAGTCCTCTGGAGAGCGAGTCTGAGTGCGAGTCCGAGGAGGAAACTTATGCAGCTCCGCGAGTTATTGAAATGCGCAGAGCAGAAGATGTATGTGTATGTGAATATCAGTGTCTCTTGCAATGTTCAGATGGTCTAACAATCCCACCAGCTTCAACAGTATCGTATACGGGGACGTGGGTTTGATGAGCAGCAGTGGCTGAGTTCGGACGACGTTGTAGCGTAAGTTTTTTCGCTGCCCTATTTGAAAGAATCTCAGGCATCACATCTGCAGAATCAACCCTGACGTTACGCTGAGGGCTCCCAGCGGTATTTCATGCCTTGGAAAGCGTAAGCGGCAGGTACGTTGCTCAACGCTGTTCCCTTGACTGTCCTGACACCAGGTGTAGGAAGATCCGTCAGACGCAGAGTCTTCTGAGTCGGAGTTCGAGGAGCCGGATGATGAGAACGACCCAGATTATGGGAAGAACAAGAAGAAGGCACGACCGCCAACATCCACTCAACCACTCGAGCCGCTGAAAACCGGCGATCTGAATGCGCGAGCTCTGGCAGGCCTATCTCGGCTTCTGAACTCCGAGAATCTACAGGCTGAGCTGGCAGCACTGCAGTCCGAGCGAGAGGCTGTCACCCCACTAAAAGGTCGGAAGATTGTTCTGCCTGAGGTTGTAAGCGCGGTGATCGAGAGGAACGAGAGAAACAACGTTGACACGAGTTTCCTTACATTTGCGGATGCGGACGAGCTTACCATGTTCACTCATCTCTCAAGACTCTTGACCGCCGTGGACTCGATACCAGAGCTGCTCCGAGCACACGAGCAGATGGGCATCATATCGCGCATGGTGCAATGGGACCTATGCCGCGCGCATTTAGTGGTATATGAGTGGTTACAGCACATAGGGCCCCAAATGGCCCGAGATTTGATTCTCCTGCACCAGCGAAGCATCGCCGACCTTGAACGACTCTTTCCAAAGTTCGCGCGACTTGTCAAACAGGTCTTCTGCTATGCAAAACAGGTTCAAGATGCGGCACCGCGCTCGAAGAAAAGAAAACCCACTAACGAAACCCCTCCCGTTCCTGCCGTGCCAGTCGACGACGCGCAGAAGATCCCCGCCGACCTGTTTGGCCTAATCGCAAAGCCTACGAGAACAGGGGCAATCAAACTCCCGACTATCGGAAAGGTGGCACAGAAAAACGGGAACTTAGCGCTTGTAAATGCTGCAACGGACTGCCTTTTGGACGTGTTATCAAGAGAGATGGTGATCATTCCCATGGCTCAAGTCGATGATCGGTGGTTGAGCCCTCAGCGCCGTGCAGCCAAAAAGAAGGCGAAGACTTCGAGCACAGAACCGGCGGCGTCGGCAGCAGAGGAAATGAAGAAGGTGGCTGCCAGGCTCATGTCTCGTGGAGCGCTGCTACGTTGTTTGGTGACGGTGTGCGAGGGTGAATACATCTTTGCATCTGCAGCCATGCATGAGGTGCTCGTTGGTCCCACCACCTTGCTGCCGAAGAAATGGCATGAGGATATTCGTTTTGCAGCTGCGCTCGTTCGCGAAGAAGAGGTCGCTCTAAAGGCTCTCATGGATGTGCTGCAGTCCAAGATTGGAGACGATACAGACGTACCTGTTAACGCAGCCAAGCCGGGAGCATTTGTTCACCGGCGCACCTTGGAGCTACATCGCGGACGGCCGATTGAAGAGGAAGAGTTCCGAAATCCACACAGCCAAGCCTCCGCTGGGGTTTCCCTTGCTGCGCCAGCACCAAAGGAAACACGTCGTAAACATATTCCCCACGCCAGTCTGACGGTGTCCCAGCTATTGGTCAATGACGTACCTCCAGGCAGCGTTTCCGTGCCGCTATTCGCAAAGCTGGCTCTGATCGTGCGAGAGGCGCTGAATGAGCGGCACGGACGCGCACCTTCTAACCAAAGTCTCCGATGGGTTCTTGAAGACCGTAATGCGGCGACTGGCCTGCATGCTGGAGATCGCGATCATACGGATCCCGTTCGCCTGTACAATGTCAGCACAACGTTGTTGAGGCAGAAGATACCGCAGCAGCGGGTGACTGAGAGGCTCGGGTTTTCAAATTTAGTTGCGTGGCATCTGACCGGCCAAGGGATCGGTACGCAGAGTCTCCTCCAGCAGCGGCAGACAATGTTCTTTGATTCTGGAGACCAGTGTGTTCAGGTGTTCCGAGACGCAGACAGCGGCAACTCAGTTTTGCGGGAGGAATACTTGAAGAACCATCCGGGGACTGATGAGAAGAAGGTTGAGGCCGCAATCAAGAGAGTCGCAGGATATGTCGCCACGCACAATGCAAATGCATACGGTGAGGCATCAAACTCCCTCACGCTGACGCCTGGCCGGAAGGATGAGCCGAAGTACACGATCGAGGAAAAATTCCTCCCCTTCTTCACCGACAACGTCCAAGACCGCTACGTCGAGTTCCTCGGGCCCCTTCACAACCAAGATCCAACGACATACGTCGGGCCCCGTCATACGTGGAGCGAAACCATTGCGTTCATTCAGAGCTTCCAATTCTTTGGCATGATGAACGACGGCTTGACGACACTCCAGCTCGCAAACAATATGGCCTTGCTGGGGATTTGCAAGCTGCCGGAGGCTGACGAGATGGCCGCGTGGATTGCCAGCAAAGGAGAACTGGGAGCATTCAAGGGCTTGACTCACCTGGGATTCAATTTGCGAGGTTCTGATCCTCTCGCGACACGGGCTGCCTTCTTATGCGTCTACAACCATCTGAATACCCACCTCTCAGAAGACGACAAGGAGAAGCTCGGGTTTGGCGTCATCTTCTGCGAGCATGTGCTTTGCAAAGTGCAGCGTTGGAATTTCCGATACGACAACTCGTGGAATGGGATTGCAACGAGGTTTGCAGACCTAGCTGCTGCTCTCTTTCAAAACGAAGCGACCGAGTGCTTGCCGTTTCCTTTGCGAATGGCGGTCAGCGAGATCGAGGCGATAATAGCCGCCGCAGAGGTGAGTATTCAGACGTAGATTTTTTGGGAATGATTCAATTCATAGCTTCGCAGGTTTGAAACAAAAGAGTGTGCGCAGCAGGTAGATATTGGCTTAGAGATACAGGCTACTTGATGTAATGGTAGGGTGGAATAGAACATTATTGAGCCGTAGCACGAAGGTCGAAGGTTGGAACGAGAAGAGAGAAGAGAGATGCCAAATTGGGAAGGCCTCACTTTGCTCTCGAACGTCATGTCGTCGACAACACCATCTCTCTCTGGCGACTCTCAGCACGGTGTGTCAATCGTGTACTTCAAGAGCTTCGTCTTCTCGCTTTACTTGCAGATAGAGTGTGTTCAAATGAAAAAATCCCCGCTGGCTACTTGCAATTTTGATGTGCTGGAATGGTTTTCTTGTACATCGCTCGTTCATCCATATCTCCTATACCTGCTTCCCCCGCTATTTCGTTTGCCTCAGCGTATCCCACCAGCAATGTTCCGAACAACACGACCACCAGAAACTGTCTTAAGATCAGGCTCATCCTTGAAGCTCGAAAACCCCTTGCAAATGAAACGAACGCAAGTCCTTCCATGTTAGCCTAACAGATTGAAACGAAAGTAACCTATCTATTTAACAGATTAACACTGCTGAAATGAGTTAATTGGCATCTCCGTTTACTAACCCGACTCATTCATCTGCACCGACGTTTTGTTACGTCGACTGCGCACCCGCCGCCTTGAGTTTCTCCCCTGCACCAACAACTCAAGCCTCCACCACGTAGCGCCGATTCGGATCAAAGGTGCGTGCTTACCATTCATTATCTCTGTCTCGAGTTTCATGACCTTCAGACAACACGGCGCCAATAACATGTCTTCCCCCTTCCCTTCTGTTGCACCTTGCTTCTATCTCCTACCCCCCAGCCCCACCTCTCAGTCCAACGTTTGCGCCGCCCACAAACTTGACCCAACTTCAACGCCCATGCTGTCGCCTTTATCTCCCACTCTCGCGAGCTCTTCCACACTAAATCCAGACGCCAACGTGGTGGTAGCGAGTCGTCGCCGGCAAACGTGTGTCGCCTCGCGCTATTATTCGGAATCTTTACTAACGAAATCTGTTCAAGCATTAACAAACTTACCCTGCGCTCATATGCCCTCCCCATCTCCCATCCACCTCCACTCTCCTGTTGACACTGCACCACACCAAACTCGTGTACGATGCACCGTCAGCAACGTCGTTGAATGTGCGTCACCTCGCCCGGGCCTTGAAGTCAGAAACTAACAACGTCTCTTAGCCGGTGCCCGCCAAAGTCCCCGCTCGCCACCGTTCGCGAAGCTCGCGCTACGTTTTCTTCAGCATCATCGACCTCAGCTCCGAGTCTTTCCCCGCCTCACAGACACCGCAGATTTTGCGAAGCTTAGGCTGGAATAGTTTTGTAGATTGAGAAAGAAATAGTACATGGTGTGTCTGCTGCCTACCTCTTCTCCCTGCACATTACTAACGCTTCTCTCTTGTTTAGGTCTCCGACCCGCACTCGCAATGCCGGAGCCCACCCGACTTGACAATACTACGGCGGCATCGTCATCCCCGGCGTCAACGATATCATCCTACCACCTCTTCCCATTCCGTTTGACAAGTTCTGAGTGCACATATGTATGATTAACCCTTGTACATATTTACATTCATTATATAACATTGCTTCTTTAATCCTGTACATGATACTACACCATCGCCGCCAACGACGACGACAACGGCGACCTTGGGTCTCGCAGACATCGCGGACGGTGTGGCGGGGGTCCCTCCGATGTTGCTGACCCCATATCAGATGCTAACAACGGCTCTACGCCGGCATGGTAAGCTGCTCGTTTTCTGTTGCCATACGATCCTGCTGGTGAGAGTCGGGTGCACTTTTTCTTCCACCACCACCACCACCGGATAACGGTGAGGTCTCCCTTGTGGTGAGACATACACATCGACTCTCTGTCGGTGTAGACAACACATCCCCCCCCTCCTCCCTTGCTGGGCTCCTCGTTGCCCGAAACCCCTGGTCGGCATCGTTACCGACATGGACCCCGACGTATCATCTTCCCCCCGTCCTTCTCGTCACCACCCGCTACGGCGCCCTCACTTTCCGGACCCGACGCACAAAGCAGCTTGCGCTAGGTTCAGGCTTGCCCGCAAACGACGTTCGACCGCCACTAGCCAGCCACAGCTCTGGCAGGAGCTGATCGGGCTATGGAGGCATGTCAACGAACTATCGGCTGCCATGCTCGAGCAGAGCCGCCACATTTCCCAGATTGTGCAGGTCCTCACCCAGCCCCCTCCGAGCTTGTTCCCCGTGCACTCTGAGGAGGACTCGGGACTATGCTCGACGACGCCGGCTGCGCCTTCTCCTCCTGAGCCGGATGCTATCACTCCCGACGTCATCGGTGACGACGTAGCTCCACCCCGCTCTTCGCAGCCTCCGTCGAACTCCGGCGCCCCCCCTTCACCTGCAAATTTCGCGCCAACTCTGCCAGGGTATAGCAGTGCCCCGCTGGCAACCCCAACCTCCCCTTCTGTCCCCTTGCGTCAAACGCCGCGTCGTACACGGGATTCAGATGCTGCTCTTCCAAAACTTCGGGGCATTTTCAATCGGAAAAAGGCGCCTAGTTGACGTGTTTGATGAGAAAAGGTCTGCTGGGATAGACGGGTCTTAGTCTCATGCCCCAGATTGCAGCACCGTGGACTGTTCTTCGAACAGATCGTACAGTGTTGCACTGTTTTTATTTTACCACCACTTTTTCGAACCGACGAGGTATTTACTGTATTTACCTGAGCTTTTGTAAGCGTAGTCGGCCGTATACATCGTATCTTCGTATCTTCGTACCTTGCATTTCAAAATTTTGAGCGAGCAACAGGTCCGGACCGAACGCCGTACTTTCGGCCGAAGGGAGGTTGATAAGATAGAGAGCGTGGGATCCCCGCACCCTTATGTCAGCATCACACTGTGACATTGTCACGCTCGACGTTGAGGGCTTATAGCACGATGCTAAGGTCCAGATTGGGAATTTTGCCCAATACAAGTCTTAGATAGAGGTTCAATGAAGGGTTCCTATTGTGCAGAGTTGCCAAAATGTCCCCTGGTCTCTTGCTATATGACCCACAAAAAAATTCAGACCACTTTTTTTCTGAGTGTTTCTATGTGGTTTTCTCACCAAATGGGACACTTTTCAAAAATTTCGGAGGAAAATTTGTCCAGCACAGCCACATGATAGTCATCTCGGCATGCTTCGGCAGCTCGCTTAAGGGTGGGACCTGTCAAACCTTTGCGGCGCAATGAGTGACAGAACACTGACAGAACCTCCTTGCAGTGTGGAAGGTGCTTTTCAAACCAAAAACCAAAATTTCAGAGCCGAAACAGCGAGAATGTCTTCTAAGTCTGTAGGTCAGCCCTTCCGTAGGCCGGAAAGAGCGCGAAATTTTTTGTGCGACTGGGGATTTGGCCGTGGGAACGATTAATAAGCGTTACATAACGTGCTTAAGTAAGGTGCGGGAATCCCACGCTCTCTATCTTATCTGGGATTTTTCGGCCGCCCACCTCTTGCCCTCAAGCGACGTCAAACACGTGCGCATCAGACTCAGAGTGTGCCAGATCCAGAGATCTGACACCTCTTGGTACTAAGTACCAAATGGCGCCATATGCTCACGCAATTCGATGAGTGGCGCGAGTGGGGACGCATCGGTTGTTTCTACAACACGATAATTACACGCTTCAATTTCGCGAGCCAACCTTCGACGTGAGCGACGATTCAACACCGGTTTTGCGAATGGTGTAGATGTGGAGGATTCGGGTGAGTTTTCGTCCGTGTCAACTTCATCGTTTGAAGAGTCATCACCGCAGAAATCAACGCGATAGAGGGTATCCCGCCCATGCCTCACATCAAATCCATCATTTTGATCCGGACCCGCCGTTTGGTATCCTCTTCCCTTGCTACCGTCACTACGGTAACCCCGGGGATTACTAGGGATTACTTTGCTTGGCTGATGACGGTGTAATTGATTCCCTGTACTTACACTCAATCCAAGAGGGAGGGTTATGGGACGGAGGTCGAAGTCACTGAGGATGGGGAGGGCTGCAGCTGATCGTAAGTCAAGCTGTTGTCCGCTTCTCCGGCGCTAAATCACTCCGGACTTAGTGGCTCAACTACGCAGAAAAGCTATAAAAAACGCAGCAATGACCTTGAGTACGGTCAAATTTAGGGCTGCATTGGTTATGAAGGTGGACGACATGTTCTGGCTCGGAGCTCATCGGTCCATTTTCGGTAGCCATTATAAACCTCTCACATTCAGACACGATCCGCCCAATCTTCCAAGCGATGCGCTCCGAGAGATAGGGAGACTTTTTCGCAAAGCAAGGGCTGGCTACGCTCTCGATCACAATGACATCTCTGAATTGCAACTCAGAAGAGGTTGCCCAGATATTTTTATTTGGTGCGTTATGATTTTGATTTCCTCCCTAGGTTTGATCACTTTTGAATTCGAAGGTGTGCCCGTGCATACGCATTGCTATTCCATGGTTCAGCATTTGTCAATCTAAGTTTCGAGATTCTTGGCGGGATTTCTCAGTTCATCATCCGCGCCAGAACATCGATTCCGAGGGGCACGGAGTTGGACGAACTCTTTGGTGTTATGTCCAGGGACTCGCCACCATCATATGACAATACCAAACTATCTCAAATGAAGTGCAAGGACGGCCAAATTCGGATTCTCTTTGGCCCACTACGTTTTGTAAATCATTCTTGCAAAGCAAACACAGAGGTCAGTGTCCTTGCTTCTGTAGCTTCAGGACCCACAATCAACTTAACCACAGTTTTATCACCTCAATGGCAACATTAAGGCCCAGGTTCTAGTCACCTCCCGCGATATCAAAAAGGGGGAAGAAATCACAGTGAACTACGGTCAAGCATACTTCACAAACAAATCTGCAGAATGTTTCTGCTTTGGTTGTGAGGCTAAAAGAGAGCAGAGGCGGTACGAGCATCTGTCGACTTTCTTGAATTCTTAACTAAAAAAGTTGAACAAAAGCCGCCTAGAAATTCAACACTTATTTTGGCTGGCTATTGATGGTGACTTGACAGACGTGGAGAGCGATAGTTAATATATCAATACAATTTACACTCAGAAATTTGACATCAACTGTTGGGCCATCCAAGTTCCCTAATAAGGAAATCGTTAGCCATTCAATGGCTCCGATGGCTCATCGCAAATCCTCTAAACGTCTGGGCCACTTTCCTTGGAGCACCTACCATAACCTCGCTTCACCCCGTCGACTCTGCTTGCTCGCCTCCGCCGCCATTATGCCTCCGGAGGGTGGTGACCTTCACCCCGCCCTCCGGAGCGCTCTCAACAGCTCCCGCAAGATGCGCGGCGGCGCGCCGCTACCGAATACGCCTACAATTCAAAGACGGCTACAATTCAAATATGTCCCCCGCCTCCTCCGTCCCCAAAATAAGTCCAAGCTTGTCCTCCTTGTATCCCCACTACTCTCCCTACAGAAACAGCAAGGAAATGTGAACCACAATGTGCAACTCCGCGTTCTTATGACGTGTCAGATGCAGACTCTGCGACGACCGTCAATTATAACAACAAGAGGTTGCACGAGGGTCTGCTTTAAGCTTAAGGTGAGTTACCACAGCCTGCCTTTCGTTTCTCTCTGGCTGATAACCGTGTGCGACTGCTGGTATTCCGGGGTTAACGCGCACTCCACTCTCCGCCTGCTTCGTCTGGTGGCGTCGTCGGATATTAACGAGATCTCGGACATCACATGTTAGAGCTGTACGAATGGAGTTAGAAGAGGTAGCGATGGAAAGAGAAAAGGCAAGGTAGTAATATAAAGTAGGAGTAGTATTGCACGGAACGAAGACTGTAATTGTGTAAAGAGAGAGAGAGAGACGACGAGGTAGAGTGACAGGAAAGGGAGAGCAAGAAGGCAAGCATGTCGAGCAACATCAAAACAGAAAACAATGAGAAAGAAGCAAGAAGAGTGAGTAGTGATGGACGGACGACAAGAGGACAAGAGTCGGAAGAAAGGAAGAATAGCGCTACAATTGGTGGTGGGTATGAATGGTGGTGGCGGATTTTGCGTTGTGGAGGTCGTATCCCAGTCAATCAAAAGAAATCCTCAGTCTCCAATCCTCCGCCCTCAATCCTCATCACTCTTCCTCCCCCTCCCAGCCACATGCACCCCGTGTCCATGTCCATGCCCATTCGCATGCACATGCGTATTATGCGTACTGTGATGCACGGTCGCCTTCTCCGCCGCATCCACCGCCTCCAACAAATCGGCTTCGGGATCCCCGTCCCCTTCGCCACCACCCCCTGCCGCACCCGAAACATCCTCATCCACCTCCGCCTCAGCACCCGCGTCCAAGCTGTCCCCCTCGCCCTCGCCATCCTCGTCCACCTCCATCGGGCTATGCGTCCGCAGAGGCGGCAACAGCCCCGGTGCGCCTGCATGCCCGCCAGCAGACGTCCCCGTTGATGTCGACGCAGACGGCGCAGGCGTCAACCGGCTCTTGATGACCCGCCCGGGCGTCGCACTCCCGGGCGTGTGTCTCTTCACGGCAGAAGAGGACGCGAGACTCGAGCGGATACTGCTCTCCGGCGCCGCAGCCGAAACAGGTAGAGTATCCGTCCTCTGCACAGTATTGTTCCGCGAGGGAGTTGCGTTGTGTGTCGCAGGCGCAGGTGAGTTCGAGGCACCCGCATTCGCTCCGCCAGCAGCGGCAGCGGCAGCAGCTGCCTGCGCCTGTGCAAGCTGCTGCTCGAGCGTCCCCCGCCTCTCAACACGCTTCATCTTCTTGCGGCATCTACAAACGAACAGAGAGAAAAAAGGAATCAGCAATCCGCTCCACTTAACCTAAGATCGAAGAAACGGCCACTCACCGATCACACACCGTCCCAGGCCCCAACGGCCCCGGCCCCCACTTCTCCACACACTTCCCCTCCTTATACCTCCCCGGCAACCCACACTGCCGACAAATCCTCTGATTCGCAGCATTCGTCGGCGGGAACGGCGCCCCAGGCACACCCCCCGCGCCTTGTACAGCAGCACCCGCACCAATCGACCCCGCAGGCGTCAAAGTCCCCTTCTTCGCCGGCAACGACACCGGTATAAGTACACCGCCACTCGCGCCGAATTCCCTCGTATTGTTTCGAGACACTCCCGCGCCGGCGGTACCAGGCGCGCCGGGGCCGGTGAACCCGTCTACGCTCGCCGCCCGCGCGTGCCCGTCCCGATCGCCTCCGCTGTGTAAAAGTGCCCAGATTACGTGATATTTACCTGCCATGACCCATAAAAACCCCATAACCCATACCTTTTTGTCCCCACCGAGGGGTATGGGTTAAGGCAGTGAGGACTGTAGAACATAATGATATTGGGATATAAAATAGTCCATGCAATCCTGTACGGTAATTGTGATCGTCACATTTCCTCACTGGACCATTTGCTCTTCCTCCTATTATTGTCCACACACCCACCTTGATTATTGGCACCGACAGACACAAACGGTGAATCCTGCAGACAGGCGTCAGTATAATCGCAGACGGAAACTACGGCGAGGCATACGTACATGGCAAATGAATGAATGTGCAACCTTGAAAAAAATGGATGAACTGCAGAGCGGAGTCGAAGGGAGCACATACCGGCTATTGATCATGAAGGGCCCTCCTTATCCGTTCTCGGATGTCCGTTGCCTTTGGATACCCCGCTCCTTGAGCTGATTTGACACCGAACTCCGCCTGACTCGACGTCGAAAGGTCGGTGAGTTCACTTGCGCACGTACTATATACTACCTGGAAGATTCATTGAGATGATTGCGGTGAAGAAGTGGAATACTGTATACTTTCGACCAAAAGTTCAGGTGACGGGTGACGGGGAACCGTGAACTGAACAATTTTGAAGGTGGTAACAGGTGACACGGACTTTTTTCGTCCAAAAAAGGGCAAAAAACGTCAAAAATTGCGGGCCGGCTGTCGCCGGCCTACCATATATGGTAATTTGCGGTGCTGTGAACTATTTGTTCAGTGAACAATGAAGGTGACGGGTGACACCCCGTGAACCTTTGGTCGAAAGTATACAGTAGTCGCACCTTGGTTTTAGGTGGTGCGATGCGCCCGACTTACATCCACTTCCTGCTCCGTCTACATTATCCTGCGCTCATCTATGATTTCATTCCGCTTTTGTTTTACTTACCTTTTTTTTTTTTTTTTTTTTTTTTTTTTTGGACTTATTTACTATAAATAAGTACTCAGATGTACTAGATACAATTCTTTGGTGAATCTAGAACTTAAACCAGTCACTTTGTTCGCCACCAAATTGCTCTCGTGTGTGTCATGGATACTTCCATTATGTACCCAATATAGCTTGTTGAACCGACGAGAACTCTTCGGTTACAGCCGTTTTGGAAACAATATACGGGTTTTGATCAACTGGTGCTCACTCGTTTGTGCTTACCTTTGTTTTGCTTCCCATCACCAGCTCCACTTCGGCCGAGTTTGCGTTTTGCTTCCACCACCCAGAGAACACCAGGAAAAAACAGGAGGTTAACAGAACTGAGGATTAAGACTCAGCTGCTATTTGCCCAATGCTCGACACGGCCATGACTTGCGAGCAAGGGTCAAAACAAGGGACCAGCGGCACTTGATGTGGTACGGCAGCGCCCCGCAAAGTGGTGCTCCTGGCTTTGCCGATGACAGAATCGTCAACAAACGTAAGCACAAATGAAGGAGCACCACTCAATCAAAACCCGTATATTGTTTCCAAAACGGCTGTAACCGACCGATCAGCTGGGTCCACTCAACATGTTGAGTGCACAGCCACGTTTCACACACCGCGAGACATCCCGAGGCTGAGTGTGACAGGGTCACAACCGTAACACTTAACAACCTTCTGTCTTTCGTCCACGATTTCTCGACCCTACGGGCTTGCAGACCTCTGATTTTGCTTGGGCTGTACAGATACGATATCTAAGTTATTTAATTGCGTGTTTTCTCATGCTGGGACGGCCAGAATGCTCGCGATTTGAATAAATTCTGCATTTTTATCATCCCCCTCTGTTGCCGCGAAATGGGCATCTCCCGCTCCTCCGGATGCTCCAAGAAAATATTAGCAACACTCAATTTGTTCTGAGCTCTTTGTCTGCTCAAACTCACGAGATTCTCTCGCTCTAGTCACAATCAAACTTCTTTTCCTCATTGCTTCTGGGCTTTCCAGTGATGCAGCCTGAGGTGAGGCAAAAAATAGGTGAGGAGATTTCAATATTGTTTCATTCAGTCTCTGTTGTACTCGGGAATCCATGCTAGGTCTGTTTACTGGGCCACGTTTGAATTTTCTATCACCTTCTGTAAGCCTAGGATTACAGTTCCTTTGAAGTATCTCATGCTGTAGCTTTCGGCCAGTGAATGGGCTTCTACTTACTCTAGTGTGAGTCCATAATTCAGTCAAGTCAACCATACAGATGTACGCACTTGATACTGCATTTTATTTTTTATTTTCGATGCAATAGCCTGTTTAGGAGGCAGAGTTTATCCTCCTCTCCTCCCCTTTCATATCTACTGTTGAACTTTGTTACCCCTTGCCGGCCTTGCCAGTTACCTGTGTGCCTTGCTGCTTTATATTAATTTTGTGCAATGATTGTATTGAGTAATTGAACAAGCTTCAACCCAGTCCACAATAATAGCCCGCCTTAGATCTTTCTGAGCCTCCCAAGAGCCTCCCCATGCTCACCCCAAAAGCTCACTTGTCTCTTTCTTTTCTCTTTCTTTTTCTTTCTTTTCCCGCCTTTTTGCGTTCTTTTCCCCTTTTGGACACCCAGTGGTATGGTCGGAAAACCTTCTTATATAGATTTTGACGTTTGTCGGAAAAACCTTGATTCGGTTACAACGGATTGAGCTGGATGATGACCTTAGCACGGCTTGAGACGGCTTACAAGCCTCTCCGCGGAGGCTTACAATCCGTTTTGATCCCTGGTCAGCCGTGATAAGCTGTCCAGTAGGAAACTGATATTAGAACGTCGGTTTAAGGTCAGATATAATCTCTATGCTTTATTTTGTGTGATTTTCACTCAGTACGAGTAATTTGCTAGTAGTTGTTGAGCTTTCGTTCAGGCTGTTCAGCTTGTGCGATCTCATGCCGAAGCTGCCGGGAGCATTACAGCATTTTCTCATTGACTCCACAACTCGACTTCACAAATACAGAGGGCTGCTGCGGACTGGCTTCCACGCTTCTCACACCCCAACCACCACCATCGTCGTCTCCGATGCATGCCCATAGGCTCCTGCCGTTCCCTCTCGCCACTTGGGGGCGCTGAGGACAGGAGCAAATGACTGGACACAGCAACATGCCTCTCTACTCCGCAAGTTACAACAGGTGTCTCGCCCCTTCAAGAGTCGATCGCGGTCGACCCCCCAGGCTGCCGTCGAGGTGCAGAAGGGCCCTATCTGGTGCGTTGTTCACACTATCTTGGCGACTTGTTTTGACAGTATTGCTTTCGAATTTCGTAGCGGTTGGACTTTTCCAGCTCCAGCCAGAGCTTGAATGCCCGTCGTGCGTAATGACCATTGACCAGGTGTCTCACTCAAGATGGCACACACCTAGAGCGCTGTAGGATTCCCAAGTTCAGGTATGTTTCATCTGTCTACAAGTTGTCGACTGTCCAACTTGACTCAGCATCTTCATTTAGTTGCTACCCGTCGTCGGTTGTGATTGTTATGCGGGAACCTCTTCCAGCCCGTCTCAAGAGCAGATAGAACGTTGGTTTCAATGTTTTAGATAGTCAATATACATCGTTTTCAATATTATTGGGTTCTCAATGAGCGGTAATCAATTATATTGGCTGGTATTGGTGTAATCGTCTATAATCCTAGTCTCGTGACCAGACTCTTATGCCATCCCAAAGGGAACCCTGTCATAAGAGTCTGGAACAATCAGCGGCTGTCGAACCGTACCCTTGAGCTATCAAAAATTGATGGAGCTTTCCCACAGTATGTGGACTTTACTTCCACTTGTTTTGCTCCCTCCTGCACAATATTCTTTTAAAATTAGAGCCCAGACTACCTCTATGTTGAAGTGAAAGTCTATCCGTGTAGTCAAAATAATATTTCCGAAGCAAATCTCAGTTCCTCAAGAGGTTTGAGTACTGCGTAATAAGGATGACTGTTACTTCCCACAACGGTACGAGGGCCTCAAGTGGCTCATCTTGGCTCCTTTGTAGACATTCTACTCAGTATAGCTTGTAGACATTATCTCTTCCGACATCTTCGCTTACTACCTGCTTCAAACTATCGTCTGAATGCAACTTTCGGCGAGTTGAACCGTTTTGGGAAGTGCTGTCAGCAGATTTTAAAATTAGAGCCCAGACTACCTCTATGTTGAAGTGAAAGTCTATCCGTGTAGTCAAAATAATATTTCCGAAGCAAATCTCAGTTCCTCAAGAGGTTTGAGTACTGCGTAATAAGGATGACTGTTACTTCCCACAACGGTACGAGGGCCTCAAGTGGCTCATCTTGGCTCCTTTGTAGACATTCTACTCAGTATAGCTTGTAGACATTATCTCTTCCGACATCTTCGCTTACTACCTGCTTCAAACTATCGTCTGAATGCAACTTTCGGCGAGTTGAACCGTTTTGGGAAGTGCTGTCAGCAGAATTACGCACAGGCTGAATATATTGTGGCCTCAACCATGGTCAAGAAAAAAATTTGTTTCGAGGGCTAGATACACTACAGACAGCCGGCAAACTCTTATGATACACAAATTTTATGTCGTGAAAAGGCAGGAGGGAGCAAAACAAGTGGAAGTAAAGTCCACATACTGTGGGAAAGCTCCATCAATTTTTGATAGCTCAAGGGTACGGTTCGACAGCCGCTGATTGTTCCAGACTCTTATGACAGGGTTCCCTTTGGGATGGCATAAGAGTCTGGTCACGAGACTACTATAATCCAGGGCATGGATTAGCATGGATTACAACGGCTTAGAAGGTTCACACCTATGCGTTGTAATCCCCTTATGGCTTACGGGCTTAGAACGGCTTGTATTGGCTCAAGAGCCATTACAACCGGTTTAGGATTTTTCCGACATTCCTTTACACACCTAAATTTGTATTCCATATAACTTTCGCCGAGGGTCAAATATTGTGAAACAAATTTGATAGAGTCGTTCCTGAAGGTCTTAAGAAGGCTTGCCCAAGTTTTGGAGGCTATACAGACATTTTGTACATTGTATTTTAGCGGAATACCGCGAAGATCAGCTATGTCACCCAAATCAATCCTTTACACAGTCCGTGACGCAGGGTCACTCCTCCTCGTCACTCCCGCTCTCATTGTCGTCGTCGTCGCTCACATCGTCTGCCGGCTTTGGTTTTGGCTTGAGGGGTCTTCTGGGCTTCTTGGGCAAGTCTTTAGCTCTAGTACCTGCCTCCCGAAGCCTGGCACGCTGCACTTCCCATGCGTCAACCGCCGCCGCATGTACTGCCAAATCTTCTTCCATCGCTCCTCAATCTCAGCCTTCTCTGCTTTTTTCACCTCCTTCCTCGTCTTCTTTGCCGCTTTCTCTACCTCCTCCTTCTGCTTCGCCTCCTCCAACGCAAGTTTCTGCGCAATCACTTCATCTGCAGTGAGGTGGCGCCCCTTCCCTCCTGGGAACATCAAGGTGCGGTCACTCTTCTTCCCCTTCTCCTTTTCATGCAGGGCCTTTTGCAACTGATTCATCGTCATGTTTTGAACAATGACCTGAGCATTTTGCCCCACAGAAATGGCCTCGCGCGCAACATTCAATTGTTTTGAACTGCACAGCTGCAGCTGAAGATTTTTGCAGTGTTCTTCCAGAGCACTACGGGGAAGGTTCTCCAGGCTGTTTTGTTGGTCCAGGATGCTCCAGTCCGGCGCCTCAATCTCATCAGGTATGCGCTCGAAAACTGGCGCTGAGACTTTACTAATTTGCAATGCGCTTGCCTTTGTTTTTGACACCAGGAACCCACCAGACGATGTGTTAGCAAGACCAACACCCAAGAACCGCATCCGCTTCGTCGGTGTGAACATGTCCGGGTCCGAGGCTGGATCACGACGCCGTTTGGGACTCAACAGTGCGGGACCGATGGGAATTGGGCGCGGGGACTAGATGGGGGGGAATCGGGATGTAGATCACGGTGAGTAAATTCATGTTGATGGAACGCGGTCATCACTGCCCGAACGGGGCTGGATTGTGGTTGGGGAAAAGAACCATGGGTCGATGTAGCCTGGCTTGGCTTCATCTGCTGCGGCTTAATGATGTTGGGATTGTAGGGGTGAATCCCCGTTGACGAGAAAGCTGCCTTCACAGTTTTTTCTGTGAAGGCAGTGAGGAATGACCTCCCGAATACGCCGCAAAAATCTTCTTTATTTACTCCTCGCTGATGCAACTCTTCGAAGGCATCAACAGTGAGGTGGGTAACCAAAAACACGGATGTTGTGTGCCTTGCAGAACGCTAACAGCTTTGCAGAGTAGTGGGAGCCATGCCCATCCAGGTACAAGGCCCGGAGCTCTCCGTTGGCCTTGGCACGGGTCTGCGGCTCAAAGTCCTTGACGTAGGCGAGATCACTGTCAATCCATCCATTGTCGGAGACACAGATGCTGTACACAGTGGGTGAGTGCTTCCTATCTGTAGAGACGGAATACTCACGACGCTTTAGCAACATTATCATCTCCCCATTTCTTCATCAAGTTCTTGCCTTTGAAAATGATGGTAGGATTTAATGTCGTTCCATAAATGGTGACAATTCTCGCGGTTCGCACTGCCAGCCTTGACCCGGGCCTCGGCAGGCAATTCAAATTGCCTGATCTCCAATGCCGAAGTCCATCCGCAACATCAAATCAAGTTCCTATGATGTTTACAATGTTTTACCAACAACCTTGTGATCAAACACCCGAGCACATCGCCATCCACGTTCAAGGCTATTACCAAATCGGGAAGTGCACTTCAAAACAGCGTATTTGAGAGTTGTTTGCATGCCTGTCTGCTGATTCTCACTCAAAAACATCAAAACTATCTTCTATCAACCTTCCAAAACTTTTTGCCAATTATTTTCTCTGATGGCCGACCCGGGTCGCGACCCAAGCCCCGGCTTTCGAGCCCGACCCGACCCAACACAGCCACAGACCCGACCCAAGCCCGGGCTTTGCGGCCCGACCCGACCCTGACAACACTACCGATAAGGTAGAGACTCAATATATTGACCTGTAGAGAATACGATGTAAGATAATGTCTACAGGGAAGTGTAAGTGTTCGTAAATAAATATATAAGTAGGAGAACGTACCCTCAGCCTTCACACCGATAAGGTAGAGACTGAGGGACGTCGGACTAGATCCGCTGTTATATAACCGTTGCGATTGCGATCGAGAATGAAACAATAAATAAAGGAAAATAGAAACGGAACGGATTAGGAACTGGACGCCAACGTCCACGAAAGGCAATAAGCCTTCGTCAACAAAATAAAACACGCGGGGTTTGGGGCGGAGCTGCGCTCGCGTCCCTCCCTACGGCTGGTGCACAGCTTGTCAGTTACAAAGGTGTACAGACGATGCCGCCGCGTGTCACGACGTCTGAAAGGAGGTAGAGACTGCATCGATGATACAGACGACAGGAAAAGTATGGCAGAGTAAGAGTAAACGTGATCACTGGTGGATAGCGGCGCCTGCCCGCGCATGCTAAATGATTGAAGGGGAAAGGTGCTACCTTACGCTGTTTGGCAGACGGCCAAAATGCGAAGGGGCGCAACTCTGAGCCCAAATTACGAAGCGGTGATGCGTTGATGTCATGTCAGTGATTGTGAGCTGTCGATTTTGGTCTTCTTTTCATGAAGAACAGTCAATTGCAAGGTAAGACGAAGGAAAAGTCGCAGAAGCGAGAGCCGCGCGGGGGCGACGCCATGCAGAGCTTCAGAATCTGTATATAATTGCTACTTCCTTTCAGAGAGAGGAAGAGACGAAGCATAAGGAGCACACACGAAAGTCTAAACTCCAGGATCCTGCATACAGTTGCGGCAAAATCAATTTACTTACTAAATAAGGAAATTCTCGTCAATTCGCTCCTTTTGCTCGTTTTTTTCGAGCGGTAAGTTGATAAGAATACAATACTAAGAACTGCTAGTCTGTATTCCTGATGTAAAAAAACTGGCGTCTTTGTATTGGTTTCGCCGGGATAACCAGCAACTTTGTCTCATAAAGTGCAGCCAAAAACAGTGAGAAACATGACGAATCCGGTTGTTTTTTGGGCGTAGACCGGCTCAAATCCGGAAGTACAGGCGCTTGGTGCTATTTCAACGTGCTTGTGGTGGTTTTGTTGTGTGGTAGAGCGGATTTGATGAAAATTTCCTTATTTGGTAAGTAAATTGATTTTGCCGCAACTGTATATTGCCAGCGATCATACTGCATGGCACCAGTGACTCGAGTCGCACTCCCGGGCCATCCCTAGACAAGCCAGCTTCGAGCTTTCTGAAGGAAGTAGATTATTTGAGCATTGCGGCGTCGTCTATCGATCTGAGAGGAAGCCCTGGACGAGGTATGCAGAGCAGCAGCGCAGATGTATGAGTCGGCCAGCATAGAGCTGAAATCACAAAATTTTGCACCAAAACATTTCAGATGTGGTCAAGCAGTGTAGTCGATTCCCTCATATATCGGCCAGAGAGTGGCAGAGGCAGTAGGAGGTGCAAAATGCAGCAAAAGGAAGAGGGAGAGCCCGAATTTCCTTTTTGGGAAAGTGCGCGAAAAAATTTGGTGATTGTCATTATTTACAGGAATTGCTGTAATCCCCGCGTCAACACAGTCCTTTTTCACCAACTCAAACCACGCCTTCACTGCCTCTGGATTCAACGAGCGGGCACGCTCCGTGGCCAAGGGTTTTGTCCAGTGGGTCTGTAGCTCGTCACGATAACGATCAAGATATCGCCCGACCCACGACATCGCGACAGGTTCCCCCGGCTTGTCCCGTACAGCAATGATCGCGTTCGCGTGTTTCTGAATGTTCTTGTGATTCATGGGCATGCCGCGGTCAGCAGCTTCGAGAATGAGGTCTGTCAGAACGCGTTCCTCCGGGTATGTCATCTTCTGTTTCGACGTGTTATGGTGCGCATCGATTAAACACCACCAAACAAAAACGAAATTTATTGCACATGATCAGAGCCTCCAGGTTTCTGATCCTCTGGCCAAAACACTCCGATTAGATGGTACTTCAATCCCTCAAGAGGGATTCTCGATTGGACAATGGATAAAAACTCACAATAAATAGTTTTTTCCTCGGGTCAATTCGAGACATCACTGATGCGATCAATCAATCAAGCACGTGCACTTACGCAATTTCCTAATGCAGACAGCCTAATATAGGTTACACCTTATCCAAGTAGCATATAGGTGGAAGGACATGCAGTAAGGGACTGCTAACAACTCACCTAACTACCTCTGACCCTTCTCTGCTGCCAGAAAGGCAGTATAAAATTTGAAAATTTTGTTTCGTCGATTTGAGACATCACTGATGCCATCAATGATGGGACCTATTTGGTGGTGTTTAATCGATGCGCACCATAAATGAACTCATTGATTGTCCTCCGTTCACCACAAGGGGTGAGTGAAAACCTAGCCGAGGACAATGACTACCCCCCGGACCCCTTGAACCAGACAGACCACCACCCCGAATTGGGAAGTGATCCATTGCCTAAAACGGAAGTTAGCCCTGACACCTCAGCTTCCGACATGTTCAACTGCGTGCCACAATACTTGCTGCGAGTCCTCCAAGATTGAGACTGCATTTTCTTTATTTCTGTAACCACGAACAGTTGTTACTGACTGAATTTTCCAATGTGATCTTGCATTTTACCCTCTATAAAGGAAAGTTACGAAGAGAGGTTACTTACATGAATATTCTCACAAACCAAAAGTTTGTTAGTGAAATCATTGCCTGCGAGTCTCGAGCTTCATTGCTGCAAATCTAGAACCTTGTCCAATGCTCACTAGGATGTCTTTAAGCTACCAGAGCAAATACTCTGTCTGTCGACAATTGTTGTGGTTATGTCATGTACTCGAAAAGGCACTAGGACCCCGAACGCGCCCGCATGGAGGGTCTATGTCCGGGATTCCACGGACCGCGACCCCTTGGTTCACCAGATTTCCTAGTGTCTTGAAACAGACACCGTACTTCTGAGCAATGGGCCGCAGGCCCTGTTTTTTATCCTCTTTGTGCTACTCTAGTTTGCACTCGTCAATAGCATTCTGTAACTTCGCATTTTCTTTACGACGCGTGTTGCCGCGCTTGACACGTTCAGAGAGGGCCTTGTTAGTCATTGCTACGCGTTCCGCGTCGCGAGAGCCGTGTAAGTAAGCGTGTGAGAAGGCGAGGTGCGAAGGATCAAGTCGATCAAGAAGAGCTTGTCACGCTCATGTGGTCGTCACGCGAAGGTGTTTATTTCTCACCCAATTCGCCAGCTATGTACGTGATATTGGCAGAAGTGTGCTTCCGAAGGGCATCTATTGGTCAGAATTTGACAAATCTTGCCCGGTAGGGAGTAGATTCAGTGGAGAAAAGTTTCATCATTCCAAATCGGGACATTTTTGATGTACACCCTCGGATTTCTCAACCGTTACTTCACATAAAAGTCTGAATTTCGGGTTTCTAATGGAGAAAGTATGTACCAGTTTAGTCCTATGATACTCGGTGTGACCAAAAGTAATCGGAATCGGAAATTGCGTGTTTTCAACCAGATTTTGTGGGTGACTGCTGGGCAAATTGGCCCAATTGACAGTGTATGAACACTGTGAAGATCGGGGGACCTGAAAATCATGTACCTTGGTACCCCGATTTTCATGTCCCCATAGCCTGAATATCAATTGCTTGTCCCGGATTTTCATGTACCCAGCGCCCAAATAAAATCATATTCTTTTTCGACGTTTTCATGTGCCAAATTCATGTGCCGATTCCATGAAAATCAGGCTCAAGTCCCATATCCTCCCTGCACATGCGTGAAATCATGGACTGAGACCATTAAAAAATGCGATTTGGAGCGAAATTCGGGTACAAATAAAATGGTATTGTGGTCTATGTACCGATACATGCAATATCTACGCAAATCTGCTCGGCACCGTGAACCTACAATTCTGCCACGAATTCTCCAAAGTCAGCGTTGAATTCGAGTGCTAGATTTCGGGCTGTAGAGGTGAGAATGTTGGGAGGCTAGGCGAAGTATGGGAGCCCCGAGATGGACTCGATAACTTGGCGGGGTTTGATTCGCAAACGAGGGCAAATTCTTAAGGAGAGTTGCGTTGGGGGCGGTTTCGAGGCGATATTGAAATAGATCAGCTTGCTAGAGAGAAGTGGTTAGTGGAAGTGTGAGGGGAAGATGGGCGGTCAGCGCACCTGTTACCGTGCTCTCGTTGCAATACATTGCGATGCGGATCACTTGGCAGGCAATTGCACAAATAGCGACACCGGTGACGTGCGGGGACGATGTGCTGGGAGGTCGTTGAGGTGGTGCGAATGGGATGGAGTCTGTTGGTCAGTCATTTCACAGCCACTAAGAAAGAGCGAGGGAGAAAGAGAGCGGCGGTGACGGTGATGGCCACAAAACGATGACAGACGACGGCAACGGCGACGGCGTCCGACGAGGAGAGTGCTGGCGGGATGGTGGCGGTGGGGGGGGTGGTGGGAGGGAGACAAGAGACGTCCGAGGTCGTCCGCAGCATTTGGATTGTGGAGCTCTGACGTCATTGCCCGGCAATTCGGCATTTGGACTTAGACGTTTTCGTGCTCTAGGCGCCGGTGATTTTAATGTTGTATTCCATGATTTTTTGAGAAGGTGAGCAATCGGTCAAATTCATTGAATGGGGCCTGATTCCTCTGGGATACCTGAAAAGCTAGAATCATGCGCATTTCTATGAAATAACTGATTCATGTTCTAGGCACATGAAAATCAGATGTTTTCACAGTGTGAGTATTTATTCGGTACGCCCGAGGCTTAAAAAGGCAGAGTACTTATACCATTCTCTGGAATGATTCCCGCATCTCGTATTGTATCTTGCGCTAGCGGCTCGCCAGCTATGTAACCCTCATGTCCTTTTACAATCTTCTGCAACTCCAAGTATTTTTCTTTTTCAAAAAATTTGTACTTTGGATGGTCGAAGATGGGCGGAGTTCAGTCTCGAAGATTAGACTCGACACAGCCACTTCGCCAGGTTGGTTGGTGATCGATCACGGGCACCAACAGGCGATAGCGACTGGAAGATAATCCGAGGATTTTGGCAGGGAGCGGAAATTGCCGAGGTTGTTTTGACTTAGTCGTGAAAACGCGAATGCCCAAAATTCAAACTTATCGCAAGGACATGTTTCCTACATGTACATGACCGGAATTTAACCTGCTACAATCCTATGTTTTTAGATTTGCGAATTTCCTTTGCGTTGGACTACAATACACGGCATCATTTCTGCCATCAAAAGCCTCCTAATGCAGACATTCGTCTCATCTTTTCGTTTTCCCGTGTATGTGAGGGGAAAGTAATCGTTCTAGTGACGCAAGACGGATATTTTATGCATACTAACTATACCCCTCGATATAGAGATTTTTTATAAACCTTGCATGAGAGGGGTATCAGTCGGCATGCACTTGAGCAGCGTTGCGGGCTCGTTATAAGCGGGGCGGAAGTCGTCGGCCCCCAGTATATTCTTCTGGATGCGTGGGAGGTCGTTACCAGGAAACCAGTAGTAGAGTAGAGGCCACCAGAATGCGAGTGTCTTGCCGCTGTCGGTGGGGACGTCGAGAACAGTGTGCATCCCCTTGACCATGTTACATAATGCCAGCCTGTTCTTGGTGTGCGCGCAGGGAGGGGGACATTTCAGAGTCGACAAAGAAAGTGTATGAGTTCGCTATACCCGTTACGAGTACAGTTCAAGCACTGGACGGACGAGGTTCGGGGTATCGCGTCGTTGTCGAAAGCAGAATGCGCGTGACGGCGCGTCACAATCAATCAAGTCTCAAAAAGGTAACTGTGATGGCATAGTTGTTGAAGCTCCTGGCTCGAACGAGATTGTATGGAGCAGATTCATTCCCCATTGACTTTCGTGATTTCGACCACAAATTTGGCCATCCTAAAGGGGAAATTGATCCGAAATGGCTCTGCCGGGGGCAATTTGATGGCCCATCAATACCCAATATGCCCCCAAAGAGTAGTGATTTGAGTATTGGGTCCAAAACAAACTTATAAGAGCTACTGGAAATCTCAAAAGCTCTCCCAAGTTTTACCTCAACGGTACTTCCCCCTCTCACTCGGCAAAAACCGTAGTTTAAGACCGTCCTAAATTGAAAGAAAAACTTAAAATTTTGGCAATGAATTAAGTAGGTCCAAAACTGTTACAAAAATGTTAAGTAAAGGCCTAACAAAAACTGTTTCCAAAACATTGAGTTTCGGCAACAGTTTCTGAAGGTCCGAAACAAAAAGATTCAGACTCACCTAAAGGGCTGCCAAAACGATTCGTTTTGGGAAGGGTTTCGGTCGCACCGAAACAATAAGTTTCGGCAACAGTTTCGGCGGTGTTGCCGAAACTTTTGATTTCGGTGCTTCCAAAAGGACTTTTGGGCCGTCTAGAACAATAAGTTTCGGCAACACCGCCGAAACTGTTGCCGAAACTTATTGTTTCGGTGCGACCAAAACCCTTCCCAAAACGAATCGTTTTGGCAGCCCTTTAGGTGAGTCTGAATCTTTTTGTTTCGGACCTTCAGAAACTGTTGCCGAAACTCAATGTTTTGGAAACAGTTTTTGTTAGGCCTTTACTTAACATTTTTGTAACAGTTTTGGACCTACTTAATTCATTGCCAAAATTTTAAGTTTTTCTTTCAATTTAGGACGGTCTTAAACTACGGCTTTTCCCGAGTGCCTCTTGAAAACCTGTTTCTCCGGCAAAAATTTGGCCATTTCCCATCAAAAAGTTCCCACCGTCCAAAAATTTTGGAAAACACCCACTCTTGGGTATTTCGAGTTGATCTGGCCAGGTTTCAGGTCAAAATTCCAAAAATTCCGGTCTGACATGAAGTCACGTCCCCCACCATAGTACCGTAGAACAGTGGGAATGAAGGGGGGCGGGGTGAATATGCCGCCACTGCCGCCAAACTGCCGCCAAGGCGTCATTTGGCGGCACTTTGAGGCGGCACCTTGGCGGCACAACATCCATTGACTCCGAGCTCAGGTGGGGCACGCAAAAACTCAAGGGATCAGCCAGCTATAAGGTGCCCCATGAATATTTAAGTTATTGCTTTCCATGGGGCATGCTAGATAATTTGCACAAATTAGATTCAGCAACCTTATAGGAGCCGCGGACAACTGTACTCTGCTCTCCGCGGCCGGTCGCAACGGTGGCTCCAAGAGAAGACTTCAATCGCGATGCTTCCACAACAACGTTGACGCCTCAACCCGCCTCAAACCCGCCTTGAATTACCCGGATAAAATTGCAGGTGTTCCAGGAATCAAGCACGATGTAAAGCGTGTATGCTTTATAGAAGTGCGGGGATTCAACATTCTTATAGCGCTACACATCGTCGCCAGACTATTCACGGCGCGTAGCGCCGAGAAAAAATTATTTGAGTGTATCTTCGGCTGCTGTTCATTTTCTTGGTTTTGACTAGATTTTGCAGGGTATTTGCCCAGGTAGTAGAGCCGTGCACGGCATTGTGCGCCCGGTCTCGGCTTCTACGGTTCTTCGACACCATCCCTTCGTTGACGTGTAAGACGAAACACGGTCCCGGGATAGCAGACTAGTGTGTTTCGCTGGTAGTATAAGGTGTGTTCTAGTCTCAACTAGTGCTTAGACATTTCTCTGAACACTTTCAGGCCCACAACCATTGAAACTCTCGGCAAAGCGGATTATTTTGAGGTGTTGTAATACTCAGATTCATCATTTGGGGGGGTAATATTGAAGATATAAGAAGAATAATCCAATCAATATTGCAGGGCTTTCAGCCCAGTATTTATACTACACAAAGTATCTAGAATACTAGAGAACAATCTACAAGTACTGAGTAACATATGAGTAAGAACTACAAGTCCGAGTCAAGTTCCACTTCGGGCTGAGACAAGATCACCGGGGTCAGGTGACCGTGTTCCGGCCGAATGATTCAACTACAACACTCCCCCTCAAGCGCGTAACATCCCGGGTAATGATAGAAGATGTTCGTGCTTGCCCCTGGGAAGTCCCTTGGTGAATACATCCGCGAGATTTTCATCTGTAGGGACATAAGAGACTGAAACCTTGTTAGAGGTAATGTTCTCCCGAATAAAATGATAGCGAATATCAATGTGCTTTGAACGCGCGTGAAAACCGGCATTCTGAGCGAAGGCGATTGTACCTGATTGTACCGTGGTTGTCGACACTGATGTGTGTGGGAAGGGATGTGTCAAAACCGAGTTCCGAGAGGAGGGTGCGAAACCAAAGATTGCGCTCGATAGAGCCATGTATTCGGCTTCCATGCTGGATAGAGCGACGGTGGGTTGTTTCCTGGAGTTCCAGGTGATAGCTCCCCCTGCAAACATGGAGACGTAGCCGGTGATGGAGCGCCGGGTGTCGATATCGTTTGCCCAGAGTCGGAGAATATTTCTAGAGCCGTGATGGGATCGCGGCTGTATTCAATGCCGTGGTCCATGGTGCCGCGTAGATAGCGAAAGATTCGCTTAACTGCGGTGAGATGCTGTGGGCCAGGGTTGGTATTGAACTGGCTAACAGCTTGTACGGGGTACGCGATGTCGGGACGAGTGGTGATGGCGGCATATAGGAGGGATCCGACCATGGGTTGGTAAATAGCGCGAATATCGGGGAAGGATTGGTCGTCAGGGAGTTTAGTAAGGTTCACATTGGGATCCGCGGGGGTGGAGACTGGATTACACGAAGAAAGCTGATATTTTTCGAGAATCTTCGTGATGTACTGAGTCTGCGTGAGGCGGATGGAAGTGGGGGTGTGCGTAATTTCCATGCCGAGAAGCTGGCGAATTTCGCCGAGTTTCTTGATAGTAAATTTGGCATCGAGCTCGGCTTCAATCTGTGCCTGAACCCCGCTTCACATCCTCCCGCAGTCGCCCTCCCCGCCCCGTTTGCCCCGCAATCTGTCCGGACCAAGGTCCCCATATGTACGGCTGGAATCCACCTACAAAACCACCGTAGTAGTAGATAGTACCGTGTACTATAGCCGCTTGCAGCGGCTCGCGCACGATAATTGATTTCATCATCATCTGTGTCATGAGCTCGGGTGAAGATGCGAGGATAGTCATATCGTCGACGTGAACGGCGACGATAGCGAGATCAGATCCGTTGCGTCGAACGTAGACGCATTGGTCCGAAAGAAAAGAAGTCGGGTATAGCCGAGTTTAAGGAATGAGGAGTTGAGCTGGATATTCCAGACTCGTCCGGACTGTTTAAGTCCGTAAATGGTGCGAAGAAGGCGACAGACGAGAGTGGTGCCGTCCTGGTAACATTCCGGCTGCTGCATAAAAATTTCTTCATCCAGTGTGCCGTTGAGATAAGCACCGACAACGTCGGCAACGTGGATCTTGAGGTTATAGCGCGCAGCTAGCGCAATAAGGAGACGTACTGTCTCAATGCGAACAACGGGTGCATAGGTTTCGTCGAAATCAATGCCGGGGATCTGAGAAAATCCCTTGGCTACGAGGCGGGCTTTGTAGCGAGAGATGTTGCCCTTGTCGTCTCGTTTGGTCCGGAATACCCATTTGCACGCAACAGCGGAGCGGTTGGCGGGAAGGGGTTCGAGTTGGAATGTGCGGAGGGTACGTAGCTGATCCATTTCCTCATCCATAGCTTTCTTCCATTGCGGCCAGTCGGGACGCGATTGCGCCTCTTTGACAGTGAGCGGATCGTCGGAAAGAGGGTCCGATGGAGCGGCAATGAAGGCCGAGTCCGGCTTGGTGTATTTCCGGGTACGAGGTCCAAGGATGATGTTATCCTCGCTGATAGCACTGTTGATGTCTTTAAGGTAGGCGTCAGAATTCCGGTTTTGGTTGTGTTTGCGTTGATTTTCCAGAAGTCGGTGGGCTGCGCCCAAGTACTGTAGCCTTGTGTATGGGTGAAACGGACTTTCGAGCGTGACCTGAAACGCAAGGCGTGAAACCAGAAACGACCTGGGAGTTACGCGTGACACCTCAAAAACTTTGAAACGGCTGCAAGAAACAGCTTCAAAATAGTGGCTAGAAACGACAGTTCTCGAGGTAAATATTGATTTCGAGCTTACAATGACTGCCAGGACCTTCTTATCTGGGTAGAAATTAACTTGAAGCTAGGATTCAAAGGCAAATTTGTCAGTCCCGACCGTCCCACTGTCAAATACAGGCCAGAAATTCAGCCAGGAGCATTGCTTTGGAATCCAGAAGAAAATTCGAGCAGCAAAAAATACCTTCATAACGCTCGGCCTGACAGGCAAGGCCCGCGAGGTAAAGATAATTGTGGCGAGACCCAGACATCTACAGTATAGCAGCGCGAAGAGTTTCTGAGACAATTGGCATCAGAGATAGGCCCCTTCGTCTTGTGGAACGTACAGAGTGTGAAGTAGACGGGTCAAGCTTAAGTTATCAAGTGGTGAAATGACGTGGCGGAGTCTGCTGACTTCCCGTGCGGCGTGCATCAGGAAAAATCCCGCAGGGAACATAGCACAATATAGCTGAGATAGCCGGGATAGCTCAGTAGACTGACCCCCGGTTTGTAGTACTCCAGTAGCTGCACCTGTCTGCTACCAAGTGCTACGAAGTTCTTAGTAGCTTGCACTACTTGCTATTATAGCGTCGTAGCGCCGTAGCACCGTACTTACCATACCAGTCTATACCCTAGGTAGCTCAACATCGTTCAGCCAGGAGATACAGAATTTCAAAGAACAAATATGAATTATATGAATAGGATACGATACAGTGGTACATAAGGCAATACCTACTGCACCGACCAACATGACCATGTTTCACATACCGATGTACTCCAGGTGAAAGAATGCTGTAGTACGTTGGTTAGCAAGAAATGTGGAGGGTACAAGCTAACCAGTGACCGTACCATAGGCAACATGCATCACCTGGTTCATGGTTGAAGTCTAGAACGAACGGTTATAGATGAGTACAGTGAAGGAGACAGACAAAATGAAAAATAGAATAACGGACCTCTCGCCGCAACGGACCGAAGGAACTCGAACGAGGATTAGACCAGCACGATACAATCATTCTGTCAACATAATAAGCAACGACAACAGCACTTGACTGACCAACGTACTTGCCCGGGGCTGAGTGGCGGCAGGGTGAGTCGGGAGCACTCAGACTCAGAGCAGATACACACCTGGATCAAAGACTGTGTGCGATGCCTAAGACGATGATCGCACTGAAACGGATACATATATAATTTAATGATGGAAGTTTGTCGAAGAAGGAAACATACCAAATCCACCAACACAGGTTAAGAATCATAGACCCGCGCCTTCGAAGGAACCCTGACCTGAGTCAAGGGCCACATAGACTATGCGCGCATACGACTTGAATCAGATCTAAATACACAAGCCGGCGAGAACGACACACCTATTCCCCGCCTCTTGTTCATGCCGAGCTCAAAGTCGAGATGAGGGATCCCGGTGGTCTCTGTTAAAGAATGAGCAGATGAGTACTCAAGGAGAGGGCAAGAGGATACTTGACCTCGTCTCCTCGAAGACCAAAGACTGGACAAACCGAGAAACCGACTCCACAGGCTCTGGAGGATGTCTATGGGGCTTTCCCGGGCTGGCGCTGGAGTTTCTGATGAGAGGCGGGCAGTGACAGTCGAGAGGAAGGGAGGAAGGGCGAAGAGATGGTGGGGGAAGAAGGAAGGAGTGTCAGTCACAGGTCACGCTTGACGACGAACATGATCAACAGTTGACAACGATCAACAAACGCGTCGCGCATCAGATCACGCGATCTGAACACGTGCAGAACGGACTTAGCGTTTTATAAGTCGACGACTCGGACTTGCCTTGTCCGCTCACGTCTGGCGAGGCTTTCTCCCCATTTCTCCCCAATTCCCCCCACCAGCAACTAAATTCCCCAGTCCCGTAAAACAAAAAAGACGGTATCAATGGCAACGAAATGTTCTGAAATGTTGCAGCAATCTCGAACATCTCCGGAACGACAATCACCTTCAAGTTGGAAGTTGGAAGAATCCGAGTCAAATCTGAGTGGAAGATTGGTGGAAGATGCTATCAAAATTCGAGGATTTTCATCAGCTGAATACGGAAAGGTGAAGAGGGCACTAAGTCTTGCACTACAGCTGTTTCAATAAAAGTATGCGGATTTTGATGGTCCTTCCTCTTCAATTTCCTGTCTACGTCTGTTTGCTCGTGCGTCGTCGGCTCCACCACGGCCGCACCACCTGCCGATCCGGTGCTTTCGTGAATGCCGCAAGTCAACTGCTGAGCGCAGCGCGTTCATGGGGAAGCTTGCTTCCCCATTCATCGGTATAGGGCTCCGGAATGCAGATGCTTACAAATCTCCGTCCAGGTGGTTTGTACAATGTAAGCACTGTCCTGGAGTCCTGGCCTGAGGCCTCGGACTTCGGGGAGCCGTCACTGTCACTGTCATGTGACTTCGGACTGCGCGCCGAATGTTCAACTTTTGTAACAAGTCTCCTCTTGGTCTCCTCAAGTTACAAGCACTTTGTCACCAGTACCGGGGCTCAGGGAATGCTTTGAGCAACTTCAAAAAAAATCACCAGACTTTGTGCTACTGCCAGTGTCTTGGATATACTTACCACTATCCAGTGAGTATAAGCTTCAGCTGTCAAAATCAATAATCCAGGAAAAACAGGGCCGCTGAGTCACTCCAACCAGATTCATCAGGAGCAGAAGAGTTTTGAAGGTGAATATGAGGGCGATTACTGAGGCGGTTCTGAGGTTCATTAACTGAATAAGTTGGTTACGCAAATCGGGCGAAAACTGCTCGAGCCAGTAATGTTGCCCGAATGAATTTAGCAAGATTTAGCTACTGTATATGTATGGATGAATTGGACGTATTCAACTTAGGATATTGAATTCCCATTCGCACTGAAGCAAGCTTACCCTCCTATGTGGACCATTGTCCACATACCCAACATGTTCGGTATAGGGCTCCAGAATGCAGATGCTTACAAATCTCCGTCCGGATGCTTTGTAAGCACTGTCCTGGAGTCCTGAGTCCGTGGCCTCGGACTTCGGGAACAGCCGGCACTGTCATTGCCATGTGACTTTCGGACTGTGCGCCGAATAAACTTTTCCGAGCCTTTCCGAGTGTTCAACTTTGGTTCAACCCAAGTTCAATCGACCTGTTTGAACCTCATGTGCTGTAAATAAATATATATACCTTACCAGCACCTACAGTTGCGGCAAGATCAAATTACTTACCAAATAAGGAAATTCTCATCAGAACTGCCCGACCGCACAGAAAACCATCCATACGTAGGCTGGAATGGCACAAAAGGCCTGGAATCCTTTGATTAGCGGGTTTGTGCAAAGCGACCCGGGTCGCTTTGGGACCGCTCAGATCTCCACAGCGAGCAGCCTCAGGTGTGAGGTCCCAGCGACCTAGGAATGCCCCAGGGCGATACTCTCCTAGGTCGCTTGGAGCTCATACCGGGTATCTGTTGTTGCGGAGATCTGAGCGGTTGAAAAGCGACCTGGGTCGCTCGCACAAACTCCCTATTGAATACATCTAGGCACAAAAAATAACCAAATTCATCATACTTCCAACTGATTTTGGCCGCACTTTGATACACAAACTTGGCGGCTATCCAGCCAACATCAATGCAAAGACACAAATTTTTCTACACCAGGCGTACAAGATGGAGCCTCTAAGTATTTCTGTCCGCTTACCGCATGAAACAACCATTCATCTGGGTGCAAAAGGAGGGGATTGATGAGAATTTCCATATTTGGTAAGTAATTTGATTTTGCCGCAACTGTATATACTCAATGGTTGCCTGCTCCTTACTGTAAGAAAAAATTCAGTAAGCATCAAGTTTTGTAAGTTACAAGCCTCCCAAAAGCCTCCTCAAGTCACAAGCACTTTTAGAATCGCCACCAGTGCCGGGGCTCGGGGAATGCTTTGAGCAACTTCAAAGAAATTACCAGACTTTGTGCTACTACCAGTGTCTTGAATATACTTACCACTATCCAGTACCAGTGAGTATAAGCTTTAGCTGTCAAAATTAATAACCCAAAAAAGCCAGGGCCACTGAGTGTGCTACCAGATTCATAAGGAGTAGAAGGGTTTTGAAGGTGAATATGAGGGCGGTTACTGAGGCGGTTCTGAGGTTCGTCAACTGAAATAAGTTGGTTACCCAAATCGGGCGAAACACTGCTTGAGCCATGTTGCCCGAATTTAGCATGATTAGCTACTGTACATGAAAGAATTGGACGTATTCGACTACGATATTGAATTCCCATTCGCACTGAAGCAAGCTTGCCCTCCTATGTGGACCATCGTCCACATACCCAACATGTTGTTTGTTGTGTGCCCTCGGACAAAACTTGCCTAGACTTTGCATTTGCACTTATCTTTCCGGTCCAATTCTTGTGCTGTGGAATCATTCCATACATATCTACTACCCAAGAGTATCAAACTCATAACTATGTGCCAAAATCATTGTCCAATGCAGTGCGCTTTTGTCGAATTGCGCAAAATCACAAGTGCCAAAGTTATTCTCAGTCTACGAGCTGTACTGAATCTTCCTGGCTGAGATGACCAGTGCATGAGATGTCAGTAGATGCCAAACATTATGTTCATAAAAAATTCACCACAAAAAACTACAAATTTGGCCCAAACCGATCAAATTTCCGGTTACTTTCTGTGATGACGAGTACCGACCTTCGATGAAGAACCGGACCCGCTAGATTCGGACGATGAAGAGCCTATTGGAATTTGGCGAAGCTGGATAACGCGAGGGCCGCCCATCCGCGTGCACCAACGAGAAGACAGGACCAACCAGAATGGACCTCCCCCGCCACCCGCCACACCCCATACCCCATACCCCTTCCTCTTCCTTTGTATATATTCTCTCATATGCTATGCCCCATGATTCATGCTCGAATCGCCAACACTACATCACGAACCTCCACTTCACAACCCCCTCCTCTCAAAACTACACTTCACACACACCGGGGACACGTATAGCGCAGAATTTTTTCGTATTTATTGCCCGAGGGCACCGCGTCTTAGTACCTACGTTACTTGTAGCGGTATAGAAATTCAGAGTAAAAAAAAAAAAAAAAAAAAAAAAAAAAAAAAAAAACCTTCCACGTGACAAAAACGTGATCAACTCTTTTTTTTTTTGTAAGCATTTACAGTTGCGGCACAATCAAAAGTGACGTATTTGGCGCATACAGTGGCGGCAAAATCTGATGTCACCCCCAAAAAAGGAAATTCTTATGAATTCAACCCGTTTTCTTCTCTTTTCTGTAGTCGGACCTTTCAGAGTGCATTCAACATACATTCGAAACACATGCACCTTTTTCCATCTTAGGATACCTCGAAAATTGACACTTTTTGGGCAAAACTTTCCAACCATCTTTGGCCCAGTTCTCCTCAATGAATGGACCTATCTTTCTCAATCGTGCTTCCACAGGCAGTGTATTTGCCGTGCCAATGGATCTGTGCCCTTGTCGCCCCCAGACGGCGATGGCAAGGGCAGATTAGAGGCGGTTTGATGAGAATTTCCTTTTTTGGGGGTGACATCAGATTTTGCCGCCACTGTACAGTACTGTACGTGGCCCACGTGACGTCACCTTTGATTTTGCCGCGACTGTATATTCCGCAACAAGCAAAACCCTTAGTGCTAAGACGCGGTGCCCGAAGGCAAATACATAGGTACTGGATGGTAAGAGTGAAAGATCGTCCGTGGTATGTAGAGTATAGTTGTGGAGAGGGTGGGTGAACGCATCCATCGACTTGGAACGGTAACTGGACATAAGGACATAGAGAAAGAAAAGGAAAAGGGGCATAAAGAGGTCGGCCTTTGAGCGAGGCAACCAGCTCGCATCGCAAGATCCCATCGACTCGGGTCCATCACGCCAGCGAGCCACGGAAACTGAAACTGCTGTAAAACCTTGGTTTAACCAGTCTTTGCTGGCCAGGAGCTAAACAAACGGGGGTCCCAAATTCCCGAGTTTCCCGGCGGCCTATCAACAACGTCGGTACACTAGCCGCTCGCCTCGAATTTTGGGCAGGCCGAACTCGCTCAGCATCCTCAGATCGACCGGTCTGTCTACCGAGGAACTTGTTCTCTAGTAGACAGATCGGTCACCGGTCTAGTAGGCTCCTTGACTGCCTTCGTCGTCCCCACAATAATTGAGGTTTCAGTTTGATCTGTCGTCTTTCTTCTCCAGACGGGTGAAGTGGTTGGTGTGAAGAGTTGGAGCCTTTCGGCCAGCTCGCTTGGTCTCGGTGGTCATTTCACGGAAAAGTCGTGGTCGCAAGCGTTAAAAGCATGAATAGTATGATAGCATACCTGACCTCGTGCCTTTCAGGATTCGAGATTCAGAAAGAAACTAGGGTGGGTTTATGCATAAAATTTTCATTTTAGAGAAATCGGAGTAACCCTAACCTAGGGTTAGCAAAGCGCGAAATTTTTGTGGAAATTGATTTTTACAAAACTGTGTGTACCTAACCTGCGAATTTAAAATGTTGGGGTTTGTGTTGTGAGGAGCCCCCAATTGCTCTGTAACTTAGCAGTGTTCGAGCACCCTGAAGTGCTGGAGATACTGAGCACAGTTAGTTCAAAGATTGTGGTTGACCTTTTTTGGTGTGCTCGGCAACTCTTTGATGCGTTGATGGGATCACATAACCACCGGTTATCACCCGGCCCGGACCAAAACCGCGAAACTTGTGGCGGAAAAAATATTTCTTGAATTTCCAGACTTTTGAGCCGGGGGATCTGTAGCTGGCCTTCTTGGAGTGCTTTCTACCTTGTTTTCAACACACTTCAGTAAAAGGTGAGGCCATAGTATCGATTTCCAAATTGGGCAATTGACTTGTCACGAAGTTCGGTCCGCTATCATACCTATTTTTACAACAAAGGTGGCTTTTAGCCTCAGTTTGAGGTGGCTTAGAGTTTTTTTTCTATCGTCGGCTTTCGGCCTCATCGCAAAAATTGCTCAGATATTGTGCCGTATTCTGCCGACCCAACCACGGTTGAGCCATTCTGCCAGCCATTCTGCCGGGCTGAATGGCAGAATGGCAGGGTTCTGCCAACAGCTCTAACCCCATTATAACGCTTTTTTGAACTTTATGCTCTTGACGGGTTGTAGGGGCAGATGGTCTGAGTACTTTACGGCACTTTATAAGGGCGTAAAGTGGTATCAGGTTCAACAAAGCGTTATAATGCTTTGTCAAGGGATATCAGGCGAATTCGGATTTTCCGACATTGTGCAGCCGGGATTTGCATCCCTGGGTTACCCCCACCCTTGATGTTGCCTACGCACAACCCCGCCGCTCTCGGGATGGTCGTTGTCGACCGAAATGCAGCATGTTTTTTGGATTCTCCAGTCCTCCCTTTTTTTTCCCCTGGAAATACAATCCTGTAGGCTACCAAAGTACTGAAATAGCTGAATCACAGCGTTAACAATCCAACCTGGCATCGCGCCGCACATACACTACCAACAGAAACAGTGCCATGCTGATGCAACGACCTCCACAAGCGAGTAAGTCTTCATTGATAGGAGTGCGTGTTTGAGGATGAAGTACTCTGAGGTCTCTCGACGGTAAATTGTTCATCGGTTCATCCACCAGAGTCGCTGTATCTGAGTAGAGCGAGGCAGGTCCCAAGCCTGCCAACATCATACGCATTAGCTACCTGTACTGTGCGCCCTATTAGCTCACTAGAAGTGTTTGTGTCTATTCTCAGTCGAGGTCTCAAGCGACTAGGTTCGCCTTCCTCATAGATCGTGGGTAGCGACGGCCGAAATGGTCTCCGCATTTAGACAGACCGGGCGCCTGGGCATTGATTTGTTGGAAGGCCTGTGACCTCGTATCGAAATAAGTAGCTCGGTGCCGCAATGACCAGGCCTGGCTGCCGTGACACCACTGCTGCGAGAGCCGTGGTCAGTAAGCGCGGCCCACTACCCAGAACGGTTCCTGGGGTCCGAAATTCCAAGAGGACTGCGAGTACCAATATATCCCTGATTGACAAGGGGAGTCTTCAACACTGGCTGTCCGTACGCAGTGAATTACGATTCTTGAGTCAAAGGTTAGGTTTTGGCTTTGGACGCCAGGGTTGAATCGATACCGTGGTGTCAAGGGTCAGGTTAAGGGGAGCTGCGGAGAAGCTGAAATAGATTCTCGGATTGAAGGAGAAGGAGCTCAAGTTGGGGCGAAAGACAATCATCAGGGGCTCATGGGCTACAATCTGGCCGATTCAGACTTCCACAAAAAAAAATTTATGTCACGCTAAAATTTGGGGGTTTTGCCATTCCTGACTATATAGGAACAAATCACAATGCTTTGATCCCATCATCACTATTCTACCTACATGCGCATATATATTCTCGACCATGTTAGGACTCAAGTAGGACTTTGATTCATGCAGGAACTCGTACCCAATGTTGAGAAACGCTCAAAAAACCATGGCGCCATCACTTCCCGAGACCACGAGTATGCTAGACTTCAAATTGGTCAAGATCTAAATATTCGCGGTGTGCGTTTGCCACCACACGCGACCCTTGTCATCAAAGATGCCTCCGCCAGTCCACCGTATTTACAGCACTGAAGAAAATTGTGAGACAAGCTAGAAACGCAAATTTTCATTTGCAAATAGTAGCCCAGCACTAGCCTGCGGTCCCGTCTTGACCTCAGTGTGTCTTACGAGGCGTCCTCGACGTCCTTGACGTCGTGAAAGGGGTCCTAGGGAGGGCTCTTAGAGGTAGAGAGCGTCGGAAGGAGCGCTGGAAAGTTGGGTCGAAAACTTTTCGGCCGAAAACAAAGCGTGGACTTGTTGGCAACCGTAAACGCGGGGCAGATTCCCATGTCAAATCCCTTCGCTGATAAGCCACGGAATTTGAAATAGACTGCGAATTATTTCTGCAGCCTCCCTCGATGGTGAGTCCGGGTGTATGAAAACATTGCTAGCACGATAAGCACGATCTGAGTGCAATTGAGATCATCGAAATTGATAGAGAACGGTCCTGCTTACATTGGAAGGGTTCTTATTTGGATTGCGAGTTTGCTGGCCTTCCGTCCGCGCCAAACGAAACAACAGTTCCCAAAGATTCGGTGCTTTTGATTTCACAAGTTTGACCGTCTGCGGAAACGACAACGATGTCAATTCCGCCTCACTGATATCATTCCCGAAAGGCGATTCAAAAATATCTGCCAGGCCTTCCAACTCTCTCTCAGAAATCTCTCGACTACATTCTAGAGCAAAGTGCTCCATCACAGGTCTTGCAGCCTCGGGACGTCCTTTCCGTGAATTTGGAGATCTCGGAGGCTTATATCGGAGGATAAATTGCGCTCGCTATGAATGAATCTATGATGATGATGGTGATATAGGGGGTAAAGCATGCCTTTCACAAAATGTGGGTTTTCCCAAAACAGGAAGGCGATTGACATACACAGCCACCGGATAGAGCCCGGCCGGGATCAAAAGCGCGAAATCTGTGTGTGAAAAACATTTTTTGCAGTTTTCAAACTTTTGGTCCAGTAGGTGTCTAGGTACATCTCTTCTGATGCTTTCTGCACAGTTTCAAGAAAATCCACGTTAAACTGGGGCACTAGTAGCGATTTCCAAATCGGGTAAAAAGTTTGTCACGAAGTGTTGGCCGCAACCATACTCTAAAGACAGCATAATCCGCAATAATGGCGTGTAAGCCCAGTAATCCGATGTAATCCTTGGCCGGATTACGAGGGATTAAACGCGATTGCAAGGTTTCCACCTATGCGTTATAATCCCCTTATGGATTACGTGCTTATATTGGCACATATCGGCTTCTCAGCCGATATGGGCAGTTCAGGATTTTTCCGACCAATGCTCAAGTTCACTCAAGTGGTATCAGAGCTCGGTCAAGTTGCGTCAAGTCATCTCAAGTAATTTCAAGCGATATCAAATTTATCCTGGAAAATTGTACATTTTGTATTAATCGTCCGCGCGCAGAAATATATCAGCGTCTAAGGTGTCTACAAGGCAGTGGGTGGCCTCATTCGCAGCTCCAGATACCGGTGTCATGAGAGCGCCGCGTACGACATGCTCCATGGAAAGAAATGAGAACTGTTGTTGAAATTCCTGACAAACCGTCATGAAAAAACGTCAGGAAGAGGCCCAAACTTGCAGTGACCGGCCTATAGCCCTTAAAACCAGTTCAGCCCTTGCTGAAGGCCTATCATAGCATGCCGAAACAAACTACGTATTCTCACACTCTCTTCCTTGTTCAAGGAGTCTCTCTCTCGTTCACCACACTCCTTCTAGTTTTTCTTCTCGCACTTCACTTCAAAATGTCTGATTCAGACTTCCCGCCATTCCCTCCCGCCCCGTTCACCCAAAATAACTAGAGCGGTAGGTATGGTACACAGACTGAGAGGCATTTATTCCTTCATCCCGGTGCCTTTGTCTTTGAAATCGAAATCCGCAAGAGAACGAGGTATAGAACAGGATTGTGAAAATATCAGACACTGGTCCGCACCTTCAGAATCAAAACCTTCCCTCTCTCCCTCCATTCCTCCAAACAGTCTGAACGAAGCCTTGGGGATCATCTCCTGGGGAATAATATATTGGCTGCTGGAAGCCGGGGAACCGGGCGCAGACTCGCTGCTGCAGAGTCATTCAATGAGGCCTAGCTTCTAAACAGAAGCTCACCGTAGATACTCCCCTTCTCTCACGGCGACCTACGCCTGCGCGTACCATTTCGACCTAATGCAAACTTAAAAGTATGTTTTGTAATGCCGGTGCCCGGCTTGCAGTAAAGGGGGAGCTTGCGCGATTCCGGGCTCCTTGCAATCATTTATTAAGGGTGATGATTTGGAGATGATAAGGGATAGCTATTGGCGGAATAATTGTACAATTAAGGCCCCGGGATTGTTCAGTACGTTAGATAGACAAGTAGGCATTGACAAGTTCGTGGAGTTCTATGATAGCGGACACGACTTCGTGACAAGTCAATTACCCAAAATGGAAATCGTTGCTGAGCAGTCACCTTTGACCCAGTTGTGCTGAAACTGTGTAGAAAGTACTTACCGCCCAAATAGAGTAATTTCTCACGGGATATAGCCGTGCCGAGCCGTGAAACCATAACTAAGACCTCAGAGCAACTATTGGAGGTCGTATATGTCATTGTATACCTCCTTATGCTCACTGGAAAGGTACGAGCATTTTATCTTCCGTTCCAACTTATATCAAAACACCACAAATACAACCAAAGTCAGTAGTCTCGAAAGGGATGATGCGGCGGTGAGGGTCGTGAACCATGCCAGGACCTAGGGCCTGACTTGGATGACGGTATCCGTGGATGGACGTGGATGGATGACAGTTGATGCATCGTTGATGAATCTGGATTGGATGTGGATATTTTGATTTCTTGCGAACGGCGAGGATTCTGGGCCTGAAAATTTGCAGGCACTGTTGAGTGGGTCCCAGATAGCGACTATTAAAATTTTGGCCCGAGCGGGTTTGTGGTTGACTCAAAAGTAAAGATTGGGTGCCGTGGGAAATGGATGATGGATTCCTTTGGATGCCATCAACGGACGCTGGATCATCCGTGGACGATCCAAGTCAGGCCCTAAGGTCCTGGACCCTTTTAGGACGGTTACTTGACCTGAAAACGACAGCACAAGTGGTTTCAAGCTGCCTTAGTGCTACTGGAACCACTCCCGACCCTCCAAAAATAATCAATTATTTTTTTCTTCTGGCCCTCCCGGCCGAACCACGAGCAAGAAGTTCGCGATACACGTCCCAAAATGTGGCATGGGTGACTTCCGGTTGGCCCATTTCTTCATAGTAGATGACAGATGTTGGCCCAGTGATCAAGCTCCGGGGGTACAAGTTGGAAGACTTCGTGGTCGGATGGTGCGAAACGAGCCTCCATCTCATCAACAATTCAGTAGATACACAGACCTAAAGTAGCCATATCAGCATAAAATTGGGACAGCGAATCAGTATCCAACACTTACCTTGAAATCGACAATTCCATAGAACCCAGGTTTAGTCCGTAGAAGCTCAGGGATGCTGTGGAGTGATTTTGTGTTTGTCGGCACGCGGTTTTGTAGAGTTCCGAAGCTGAATCCACAAATCTAACTGGACTTGCACAAATGGGATGGCGATCCAGTGGAAAACAAGACTATCAAGCATTAGTAGCTCATTATCAGAGATGAATATTGAATCTACGCTCACTGCTCGATAGGGTTACCAACATCGTTCTGCACACCCATCTCGAATAAATCCTCAAGCCCCGGTGCCAGGTCCCCCCTCATCACTGACCAGTTGGCCTCGCTCTTGACATTATTCTTCTTGGTCTTCCACCTGTGCTGAAGCGTTCCGACAAGACTGGCATCCAACCTTTGACGCATGAGGGTCTGGGCGTTTGCGACTGCATTATTTTCGTTGCCAGGATCACTCTGAGTGAACATAGGTATACCTGTAAAAGATCGATCACATTCAGAATATCTTGAGTCTTGTTCTGCGCTTCATTCACACAAGCAACACACAAGAAGGTTTGAAGGGAACAGCCGCAGAGAATTGTTGGGGAAGGAGGAGCAGCGGAAGATTCAACTTCTGGAAGGGCGATGGTGATGCCGAGAATGAACCCGAAATGAGACGCCAGACGAGGGCATCACCAACGCCCACGGCTAACCCAAGAAAATCAGCGGCGAAGACCGATCGTGGAGGAGGTGTTAGAAGCACGACAAAGAGTATTCACACTATGATTTTGGATGAGTCCAGTAGATCGATGTTGAACGACGGTGATGGAAGATCAGCGAGAATCTATTAATGTCGAACCGCAGAGTGAAATTGTTGACTACAAGAGTCAGCGGTCGAGCGAAAGCTGCGAAATTAATCGAAATGCGTAACAGTTTCCGGTGCAGAGAAATGGCGAAGGGTGCGAGGAATGATTATTACGCCAGATCTGGAAGTCTGCGGCGTACGCGTGTAGGTAAGTAGGAGAATGTCGACCACCCTGCGGGTTCCGAAGGGGATAAACCCGGTTAGACATGATAGACATGGCGAAAGTCAGAACCTGAAGAACATTATGCAATGTGCAGGGCAAACATTCAAGCCGAGAGCTGTTGACTGCATGATAAGATGTAAGATTTGAACTATGCACCCCTAGGAGAGAAAGTGCCCCTCGAGATGTGGATTGTGGAAGACCACAGAACGAAATTTAGTTGAAAATTTGAGTGTACGAAATTTCAGACACAAGTGAACAGACTCGTTCAAGAAATGAAAGCGATTCCAGAGGCTCGTGGTGAGTCGAAATTCGAAGTTGAAAGGAGTTTGCCTTCCAAGATAGCAGTCGAAGTAGATTCTTCCGACCGAACAAAAGCGGATGAGTTCAATCTCCTCACCGAACTGACAAGGATGCTAGTTGGGAATACTAAAATCGTGTGCCCGAAGTTGAATTAGCCGGTAGTCTTCGAGTCAATTAGCTGCGTCGATTTTAAATTACCCAATGAGGGCAGCCTTCCAATTGAGAGAAAGTGAAAGGCAGGATCCTAAAAGGATAACGAGAAAAGTGACGAAACACATGCGAGAAGGAGGCATGGAGTTGAAAATAGACCGTATGTGTCGCAATAAACGCAACGATGAAACGAAGGTGTGTCGCGAGTGTGGAAATAGATGAGCCAGGAGGACCCTCGAAGAGATGGGGCATTCTGATGTGACTTGGAAGTCTGCATTGAATCTATACCTGAACGTATTCACCGCGGAAGATCGTGATATTGCCCGTCATAAATGCTGAGTAGGAATTCAAACTTGGGAAGAGCTCTAAGTGAAATCCACGATTTTGAATAGAAAAGTCAATGATTGATGATTGAATGGGCGTGTAAGGGTGTAAGGCACCAAAATTGAAGCAGATGATTTCGAGTAATATGAAGCAGGAACAATCCGCGAGAACGGCGCCCAGCAAGCTGGATCCCGAAGCAAGCATGGAGAGAACCAGAGGAAAAGGAGATGTTGAAATCACGAGGAAGCAGGAGTCCCATACTCCTGCACTAAATTAAACGAAAATCTTTGAGGACAAGATGAACAAAGCGGGTCCAATCGAAGGAGCCACGAAGGTTTCGTTGAAGGTCCCCGAGACCCAAACAAAAGAAACTAGGCAAATGACACGCAATCTCGAAGACAGGCCACGAGCTGTCTCTGGGTTGAAAACGAACAATGTGTTCAATCCACTTTGGCTGGACCGCGTTCATGACTTGACAGATTGGTTGTCATCCGAGCGCCTTTGAAGCAGGAACACAAAATGTGGCGAAGACTACCGGTCGTAAGATGGAGGTAGCACGAAACGTAGACAGCGAAACAGTGCGCAACAAAGCACGAGGTCAATGTAGTGGTATTGACCAATTATGCGCTACGATAGCGGATTCAAGTAAGTTTTGGGCTCTTGACAGCCATTCACAGGAACTGCTAATGAACCGGCTTTCGATAGCGCGGTGTGGCATCCGAAAATGAATACCGGTATACGTAGCCAAATTCGAGGACGTAACCCAGCAGAATAAAGTAACGCACAGAAGAAAGTGTCGCACGTACCTTTGCGTTCACGGAATCTGGAATATTAATGGCACTAATTGACAATGAATCGTGAGTGGCCACTGCCCACACCTCTAGCCATATCGTGTGTAGAGAAGTTACGAGCACCATTTGGATGAGGCTCTCCGGAGACAAGCTCTGAACGGAGAAACCACCTGGCTGAAAGCGCAGCAGTCTTGTGAGAAAATCGAAGCGGCGCCACACAGAAAATTCTCAGCAACGAACCGGCTTTCGATAGCGCAGCGTAGTTGAAAGAACGGAATAACATCGAAGAAAGTAGACTTACTTGAATGATGTTTGACGTGTTTTATGTGTTCATGTTGAAGCTCTGGATCTTCGCTGGAGTCCGAGACGCTGTCTAATAATAATATAAGCAGATAAAAAGACTTATTCCAAAATATTTACGCTCGGCGTCACGCATCAGAGTAAACAGGAAATATATTGACAGCTGATGCGGTTTTGATGCCGGCTCGGCGATTTACCGTGACGTGACATATTTACTGATCAAAACGTAAATATAAGCAGATAAAAAGACTTAACTAATCTACAGCTACTATTTATATAAGATCAGATATGTGACAGAACGGAGCAGATCTGATGTAATGATAGATTTAAGATGAGGAGTCAATCTAGCAATGATAAAGAAAGATAAGGAATCAATCCTACAGTGATAAGAAAGCAAGGTGCATGAGATCGTCGAGGAGGGTAAGTGGGAGTCGACGATACAAGGAATCCAACAGTCAGATGGGGATCAGCCAAAGTATGAAGGATGTGGGGACCAATGATGATCAGTCAGAGGTTGCGGATGAAGATACAATGCATGATAGCAAGGAGCAACGAGGACTGAGGCAATGGTGTGCTAAACCACGGCTGAGGAAGGTCGATAAGACAATAAAAGGTGACAATGTGGCCAACAAGGATAATAGTCAATCCTGAAGGATAGACTGGACGGTGGTGCAGTGGAGATAGTACTGAACAGAGACTGCAGAGGCAACAACACAGGTAGAATGAAGTCGAGTACTGTACCGGCGTGTACTCTATGGTAGCAACGGGCTGGGGGTGCGTTACGCGCCGTTGCTAGCCTTATATGGTAATTTGCTGTGCAAAAGCTGTGCAAAATTACTATACATGGGCAGATTTGTAAGCAAAAATCGGCCGCGTTATGCGTTACCGTTGCTACCATACACGCCGGTACAGTAGTGGAAGTCATATTATGGGAGAATAGAGGACGACCAGAAGATGACAATACCAAGGAGGGTAAGGTCCGGTGAGCAACAGTATCACAGTGGATGAATACAGTGCGGTGGGATGACAATACTTCAATGAGTAAAGTCAGGTTGTGTGGTGCTGTATAGAGTAGAGAAACATACACCCGGTGTAATACAGAGGTGATATGCGGGACACATGTATGCGGAGTCGGAAAGGAAGGGAGGTTTTGTGACTGTGCTTCATTCATGTTCATTTAGATATATTTGACACTGTGCAGAGGGAAGGTTTTGAAATTCATGATGTTGTTCAGGACCTTGTGTTAGGTATTTCGTCGTCATTTGTGTTGAATTTCATGATCTTTTGTCGGATTTCATGACGAAACGTTATGATCCGGGGTCCTGAAATTCCTAACGACTGTGGGCCCGTTCCTAACGTTTTTTCATGACATTTTGTCATGATCTTAGCAATGATTCGTCCGGAAGTACAACCAAGGTAGCCAGCTATCCCGACGCCTTACTCCTTATCAAACTCCATGGAAGAGGTATAAAACAGGATATATTTCAAGTACTGGACGATACAGTTGCAGTACTACTAGTATAATACTCTGACCTTCAAAATCTCGCCACCATCACGATCAGCCGTACTTGATCAGCTTGCGTGGCTCGGAAACACATGTGACACTACGGAGAATGAAAAAGAGGTATGTAGATAGAGAAGGGAAGTAACTCACCGCGTTAGACAGATCACTGAATGCTCTGTCGTCATCGAAGAGCCAAGTTACCACGACAGGGAAAGAGCGCATTAATGAGCTGCAATGCACTCTCGCAGTATCACTCACGATAATACCCTGCCCTGCCACTTCATCCCGGCTCATCCTTCGCCACCCCTTAATCCTTTGAGAGTGTTGCGCACTGCAGAGAGATCTAGTTCGGTTACGGCGGTGTGGATTGATCCTAGAGGGCGGTGACGTAGGGAAAGAAGCGTGGTCCGTTACAGCAGAGTGTGTTGGCGAGAGTGGCGGCGGCGGCGGCGCTCTACGATGGTGACTTGGAGGGAGGTCATGGTGGGGGGAGACAAGAGGCGTCGTGAGCGGCCGCAGCATATGTGTGCTACGGATGTGGAGCAATGCTGTAAGTGACGTCATTGACTCGGCAGCTCGGCCGCAGGACTTGAACAAAAAATTTGCTGGTTTTTCGAGGCCGAAATTCGTGATGTTTCGTCGTGAATGCAGGTTCAAGATTTTTATGTCACTTTTTGAAAGAGAATTATATGCATTAACCTGTAATGTGGTCCCACAGTTGAATATGAGTGCGGTATCACACCTTGTAACTTTTAGAAGTTTTGGAGCATCATGAAACCAGTCTTGAAATTCATGACGTGTATTCTAACGAAACGTCAGGAATCTTGAATTTCAAGACGATGATCTTGAATTTCATGACAAATACTTCTCACAGTGTGAGGCGGACGTAGTTCTGTGTGGGTGCAACCGGGGAATATAACCGGCTGGCTCCTGGTCGTGGGGCGAAGGGATGCACGCGAAGGCACCCAAGAAAGCAGACGCCAGTCGAGGGCATCACGAGAGGCCACGACTAACCCAACAGAAAGCGGCTGATCGGAAGGAAGGGGCGGAAACTTTATCTCGTCAGAAATTGTTGTGACATGACGTTGAAACCTAGGGCTTAGCTCTTGAAGACATAATATCAATCCGAATATTACCAGGGATTCAGACAAGTGAAATCAGCGTCATCTCGGAAGCGCGAGAGTTGGAAATGGGACTTTCGACGCCCTGGTAAGCGATTAAATATGCCACACAACTTAAGCCACGGTTCGCCATAGCGAGGATCCGTAGCGGAGTCGTCTCATTGAACACCGATTGAATCATAGCAACCAGGAAAAAGTGGTTCCCGAGATATCGGAATGGGGGACCTTGTGTCCTCCATGCGAAGAATGCCACGGTTGCATATCCCAGCGTGAGGACTATGACGAAAAGAAAACCGGGCTCAATTGTATTGTCAGGCGGAATAAGTTGCAGAGGATAGCAACTCGATGACCACCAGGTAAAGAAACTGTGAGCTGAAACCGAAGATTTTGGCTAGTCAAGGTTAAAAGCATTCGTTGGAGGTTGAATTCAAATGCACGGCAAGGAGGGTTCAATCAAGTATCTATCAGGCCGTTGACCGGATTATCAATGAGCAGCAGGGCTCGGGAATCTGCAGTTTAGAGCTTCCGGTAATTACTTGGAGATATGCGGTAATATTAGAATCAGACAGGTTGAGTCAGGCTTGCAAGTGGTTTGTGCGGAGCGAGTGGAGATCAATGGACGCAGCCGATCCAAATTATGTTAGAAAGGAATAGCAAGTACGTGTCAAATCCGAAGCATTGCCCAGCCATACGTATTTGCATAAGCGGTCAATCGTCCATGGAGTCAAAAAATCAAACCAGTAAAATGTCTGAAACTAGAGCAGCCATCGAAACCAGCCAGCTCTAGAAAGTAAGGACTCCAGAGTGCCTACATATGTCATTCAAAGGAGAACATATGAGCTCGAGACTCTGATACTGTGAACTAGTAGACGAGTACTACGCGGCCAGAATTCATACTCGCGTCAATCCAGGCAGTATTGAATTAGCGGGAATATAAACAGATCCAACGCAATATACATTGCTTTGACAGAGCCAGGAATAGCCAGCACTGGATTTCAACTGGGAAAAGTGAACAGAAACGCTCAAATTCCCCTCCTGCTAGACCCCTTGTAGGCGGAACATTTATTGACAAAGTTATTCGCGAGGCTGCCGCTCGGAATTCCTCCCTACCTTCGTCAAGCTCGAGCTCGAGTTCATCCAGCTCGAGTTCCTCGAGCTCCAGCTCAGATTCCTCCGAGGAAGATTCCTCTGACTCGGACGACGAGTCGAGCAGCTCGGATAGCTCTTCCAGCTCTGACGAGAGTGGTACCGACTCTGGAAAGTCTGTGAAACGGAGTCATCATAAATCTCGTTCCCGCAAACCCAAGGGAAAACGTAGCAGATCTCGTAAGTCGCAAAAAGCTAGTAAATCGCGACGTGCGAAAGGTTATCGCAGGACGAGATCAAAATCTCGACGTGCTACCAAAATGAACTTGAAGCCTATTCCACCTACCAGGTACAACGGATCTGTTGATCCTTATGCTTATTTCCGGTTCGTTCGCGAAAGCACGAATTATGTTACCATGGGTAAAGTCCCTAAGGAAGACCAGATTTTTATAATCAGCTATTTCATGACCGGAACAGCTGGAGACTTTTACCAACGCAAGGTTGTTAAATATGAAAAGTCTTGGACTCTTCCGAAGTTCTTCACTGAACTCTTGAATTATTGTTTCCCTAAAGACTTTAGGTTGAAACAACGCGCGAAGTTGAATGGACTTTTCCAAGGTTCTAAACCAGTGACTGAGCATATCGCTGAGTACGAACAATTACACACCATGATTGGGCTTCCGGATGACCAAGAAAAGGTCACCCGACTCTGGTTAACCTTGCGGAAGGACATCAAGAAGAAGATGTCGCGCCAAAAGCTTGATCCAGAGGTATCAAGTTGGGACGATGTTGTCCAAGAGGTGGCAGATCTCTGGATCTGACCCACGCATCACTTCACGTGTTTGACGTCGGCTAGACCCCCCCCACCAAATATTTATGTTTGCTTCATGTTTGGTCGGAGGTTGGTTCAACACTTTACATCCTCATGAGATATATTTTGCGTGCAAAATGGCAACCCTAACATCCGGCAAGCCATTGCCCTTCTCCCCGTCTCTCTCTTGAGTTTATATGAATACTTTGAGAGTCCGACCAAACACGAAGCAAACATAAATATTTGGTGGGGGGGGTCTAGCCGACGTCAAACACGTGAAGTGATGGGTGGGTCAGATCCAGAGATCTGCCACCTCTTGATGTTGTCGTTGAAGCCGAGCATGCTGAAAAGTTGCTTGGGAATTATAAGCCGGAAGATGATAAACCGAAGGCTAGCACAAGCAAACCTTCCAATTCTTCACCTAAGAACCCTAATCGTGGGCGTGGTGGTCGCTTTTTCAAGAAGCCGACAATTCAATCTTCTTCGGTGAAGTTGAACACTGAGAAAGCGAACTCGGATAAGCAGAGGGCTTCAACGAACAACCAGGCAAAGGGTAAACGAACCTTTAATAACCGTAAAATGTCGACTAAACGTCGTAACGAATTAATGGCTGCTGGCATGTGCTTAAATTGCGCAGAACCAGGCCATATGGCTCGTAATTGTCCTAAATTAACGAGTATGAATTCAAACCAAAAAGGAAAACCTCCAGGTTTTGGCGCACAGGCAGCGCGAATGCGTACTGCAAACGAATCAGCACTCTCAGTAACTACTGAGGTGTTGGAAACCTTACCCGTTGCGTCGGCGATTTTCCGTATGGAAGCTGAGGAGGGCGGGAACCAGAATTTAAAAATTTTGGAAACTGTCAACTCTCACCCGGAAAAGCCGCGACCTATCGGCGATTTAGTGGCTCGATTCGTTCGCATTGTACTGCAGGAAGCTCAGCCTTACCCTGGAGACGAAGAGGTTCAAGAAGAATCTCGATTCCAAGTGTACGAAACATCGGCAACTGAATATATTTTCATCGACAATGTAACGATGGAAGATGTAATCTTACCAATGGAATTTTTGTTCGACGAAGACTTCAAAATTAGTCTCTGGTATGCTATTGAGCGCCAGATTGCAACTGGGTTAGATCCCAATGATGTAGAATGGGAAGATCGCTTTACCGCTGAATCTGAGGATATGTACGCTACAATGGCGACATTCACCCTGAAGGATGTCGATTCAGAAATTAACACTCCTGCAATTGCAGATAATCAAATTCGAGTCGATTCTTATAACGAGGACACTTACATGATTACAAGTCTGTTCCGCAACGCTGTCCTTCCAAAGGAGTACTTGCAGAATCAAGACTTTGATCTTTCCGCGTGGTACCTGCAGAAGTTTGCTGGTTCGGACTCGTTTTCGGATTCAGATACTTCTTCATCTTCAGGATACGAACCCAGCGAGTCGGATGATGAATTCGTTGTCAGAATATGAATTATTCTGGGTAGACGCCCCGCCACTCCGGCCCTTGATACTCGCAGTTACCAAAAGTAACCGAAATCGGGGGTTTTTCCCAGAAATTACGATGGTAAGAGAACTTTGAGCAATGAAGGGTTCATTCACAGAGTGCCTGCTACAACTTTCATGATATAAAGTTGGGGTAAGCTATCACACAGTGGGTGAATAAATTAATCTTCGAAATACCATTAATTTGGCAGTGTTTGCCTTTTTTGGAACACAGTCACCAGGATTTCAGGTGGGTGAGTACCTCATAAATAGGTTTACTATCTCATGACCTTGTACTTGAGAACTCAGAGTTTGCTGGGCTATCCTCATCCTTCAATGCGGGTACTAAAACAGAGCAAGAAAATGATGATTTGACACATAAATAAACAAACATAGAAAATCAGCACAGGGAAAGCTCAATAACTTCGACGCGTGTTATGTGAAATAGCATATGCCCATTCCCCCTCTATCCCACCAGTTGAACCAACTGCTAACTGTATTAGCTGGTCGCAGGCAAGGCATTTCTAAATTCGGTTACTTTTGGTAATGCCGAGTAGATATCTGATACTTATCATACAGCCTTGTTCTGACATATAAACCGCGCTCGTCTGTCCACCACCCTCAGTCTTTCATCCCACATTGCGGGAGACTGAGGGTGAGTTCTCTATCTATCTACCTACTTGTATTTACTTACTCATTGTGTAGTTATTGCGCCTTCCGCGCATTTTCAGGTATTTAATATACAGTCTTTCATCCCACATTGCGGGAGACTGAGGTTATTGCGCCTTCCGCGCATTTTCAGATTCTGTTAGGTTATGGGCCCCGAGCGCTAGCTCTCTGAAGACGTACCTATTGGAAGACTCACCTGCTCGCTCATCAGAGCTCGAAGCATCACAAGCACAGACTTGTATCAATCAATCAATCAACGACCTGTTGCCGAAATTCCCTCGGACTCTGGTTATCTCACCTCGGACGTCTCACACAATGTCAACTGCGGCAAACTCGGCTTCTTCTGAGCTTTCCGAGCAGAAGACTGGCCGATTTTTCATGTTAATGCTACAGTGGAACTGCGCCTACAGGGAGTCTACACTCTGCTTGAATCTGTTATCCTCGCTGCAAATGCAGCTGATGCCACTGTTGCTGCTGCTGCTGTTACTCCTCTGCCTGCCACAGCTCCTGTTGCTGGCGTAGCTTTCAAGGATACCCCTGGCGAACGTAATAGCCGTGCTTTAGGTGTCATTCAGAAGCTTCTTTCAGCAGAACTGCGCACAGAGTATGTCAACGAATCTAATGCTGGAATTCTCTGGGCCAAACTGCGCCAGCACTTTGAAGCAGAAAATCGTGCCGATTCCGCAATGGGTGTTATCTAGCAGAACTTTTTAGCACCAAGCTCGTTATTGAAGGCGAACCAGAGCTCATGGATCGCAACAAGATTCTTTCTCATGTAGCTGCTATCAAGACCTGTTTTGATAGGCTTGCACGCCTGGAATTTCCATTTCCCCCAGAGCTTCAGCCTCTCATTCTGCTCAGCACTCTACCAGATGATAGCTACTGGACAGGCATTAAAGGGAACATTGTGTCCTCTCTTGGTACAGGCATAACTTGGGATAAAGCTCGTGCTCGCCTGATCACTCTTGGTAAACTGCCAAAGAGTGAGAACAGCGACGACACTGCTCTAGCTGCTAAATCCACAAACCCTGGCAAAGGAAAGCCATCTGCCAAGGGCGATAAACATTGCCTTATACATGGACAATACATGGACAAAACAAATCCCATACTTCCGATAACTGCTATCAGTTGAAGAATCTAGCGCAGGGATCAAAGGACTCCAAGAAGAATGACAAGCAGAAGTCTGAGAAAGCGAGACCTAGAAAGCGCCGTGACAAGGCAAATGCCTCTGCTACTCGTCATCACAGAAAGTAACCGGAAATTTGATCGGTTTGGGCCAAATTTGTAGTTTTTTGTGGTGAATTTTTTATGAACATAATGTTTGGCATCTACTGACATCTCATGCACTGGTCATCTCAGCCAGGAAGATTCAGTACAGCTCGTAGACTGAGAATAACTTGTGATTTTGCGCAATTCGACAAAAGCGCAGCATTGGACAATGATTTTGGCACATAGTTATGAGTTTGATACTCTTGGGTAGTAGATATGTATGGAATGATTCCACAGCGGTGAATTTTTTATGAACATAATGTTTGGCATCTACTGACATCTCATGCACTGGTCATCTCAGCCAGGAAGATTCAGTACAGCTCGTAGACTGAGAATAACTTGTGATTTTGCGCAATTCGACAAAAGCGCAGCATTGGACAATGATTTTGGCACATAGTTATGAGTTTGATACTCTTGGGTAGTAGATATGTATGGAATGATTCCACAGCACAAGAATTGGATCGGGTCATCAACGTTTCAACCCCCTTGTACAGCCTGAGAGCCATCAAAACATGATGGGTCTACCTTAATCAGGTCGACCCCGAACAATGTGGCCTAAATATGAGCTTAAATTTTGGGAACCCAGATTGGGTGAATGTTAGTGGGGTTTGAGATGCCAAAGAATATCTTGAAGCATTTAGATCGTTTTCAATGTGAACATCTTCCACGGAAATCCAGGAAAATAGAGCGTAAAATATTGTGTGGAGCCCCGTTTTACATTAGGATTTTGTTTTTGTACCCCGAACTAATACGCTCTAATCAATTATTTGTTTTTCTTTTTTTTTTGGCCCTGCGTTCATTTCCGGCTGGCAGAAAAGCATATCATGTAACAGAATCTGAAAATGCGCGGAAGGCGCAATAACCTCAGTCTCCCCCAATGTGGGATGAAAGACTGTATATTAAATACCTGAAAATGCGCGGAAGGCGCAATAACTACACAATAGCCTGTTTGCGATGCAGCCATTGAATGGCTAATGGCTAAATAAGTGTCCAGATTCCGGCGTATTGACAAAAGATACCTCCGGTTCGAGTAACCAAATTTCATTCCAGGCAGCTCTTCTTGACTTCTACATAAAAGTTTAGCCCATCAAAGTTTCCTAATGCGGAAATCGGTAGCCATTCAATGGCTCCAATGGCTCTTCGCAAACCCTCTAATGAGTAAGTAAATACAAGTAGGGAGATCAATAGAGAACTCACCCTCAGTCTCCCGCAATGTGGGATGAAAGACTGAGGGTGGTTGTCAGGGGAACTCCCTCTTTTGGCACTACACAGCCACCTATGACGCAGGCCTCCTGCAGATTTCCCACTTTCCCGTCAAATCCCCAAAGCCCTATGTCATCGTGGAGTAAGGCATGTGACTTGGCCCGGGATCATTGCCGATTGCTCCGAGCTTGTGGGAACTAGTTACTATATGTTTACTGCACCTAGCGTGGGAATCCTCAGCCTTTCTTCTCTTTGGATTCTCCCTCGCTAGGTGCGCTGTGATGTATTCTTAGTAGCTTCTTAATTAACTTTGGATTCTCCCTCGCTAGACCCTCGAGACATCTCGGGTCCTAAAGGTTGCCCTTACAGCAGAAGAAAGGCTCCAAGGGATTAACTGGTCAAGATTGCGCGCTTTGGCGATTTTTCAGACGCTTCGTCGGACTCCTCCTCTGCTGTCTCGGACGCGCAAACCGCGAATCTTGCCCCCTCCTCCCCCTCTCTAGAACCCACCATGACCGACTCTGCCGCCGCTGCTGCAGCCGCCGCCGAGCGGATGGATAGGCTCGAGAGGACTGTTGACCGTCTGGTCGAGCTTTTTCAAACCGCTGCCAATCCTCCCACTACTACTGCTCCGACCCCTGCCGCTCCCCCAGAGCCTCCGGCCGAGAGTCCAGGACTCTTTGCCAACCTCACACCGGCAGCAAAAACGGTCCTTCGACCGAACCCCCCTTTCGTCTTTGACGGCGACCGCTCGGCTGGCCGGGCCTTCCTTCACTCAGCTCGGACTTACATCCGACTGGTTCCGGAGGCGTTTGTTGAAGGCGGCGAGATGTCTGAGGAAAAGGCAGTGCGTTTCACCATGTCCTTCATGTCCAAAGACTCTGCGCAAAAATGGGCTGAGCGCATGTCCTCCAAAACCCCTTTCCCCTTCCTCACCTGGGACGCCTTTACCAAGGAGTTCTGCTCCCGTTTTGTTGAGGAGAACGAGCAGGACCACGCCCTACACAAACTCGAGTCTAGGGCATACTATATGGGCTCCCGGGATGTCTTCAAGTACACTGATGACTTCGAAGACCTCTTCGACCTTGCTGGGTTTGCTGACCCATTGGTCAAGGTCACCAAGTTCCGCTCTGGCCTTGACCCTGCCATCAATGCGGCCATCACATCGTCCAGCGACCCGCCAGACCTCCGCGACTACATGGCTTGGCGGACCCGAGCATACCGCCAGTACGAATCGCACGTGCGGGCTCGTGCTGCTGGGCTTCTCCCAAAGGCCCCCTCGGCTCCGCCAGCCTCTCGCTCGCGTCCAGCAGGGGTCTTCCCCGTTGTCCCTGCCCATGCGCCTCCCCCTCGTGCCATGCCAGCCCCTGCTCCCCCTCCGCAGGTAGTCCCCATGGACGTTGATCGCACACGTTCCGGAAGAGGGCCTCCCCGTGGCTGCTACCGATGTGGCGGCCCGCACCTGGCGCGGGATTGCCCCACCCCTGCTGATGTCCGAGCTGCTGACGTCCTTGACGAGGTCATCCGTCAGCTTGGGTCCGAGCTCCTCTCTGAACTGGTGGCTCGGGTTGCCACCACCGACTCGCTGGCTGAGCCAGAGTCTGTGGCCGTCGAGGAAGAGCAGGGTTTTCTCCTACGCGACGAGTGAGCGGTACGCCCTCGATGGCGTCTCCTAATCGTTTCGCATGTTTGTATGATGAGTCTGCCAATGTTACATCTGTTGAACCTGCCGAAACGAAAGACGTACCCCCTGCCCCCTTCCGGTCCCCACGCATCCGGCGAAAGCCTTGGGAGCGTAGACTTCCTCAGCGCTATACTGTTGCTGCTGCACCTGGTGCCAACTCCCTGCATCTCCCCCTTGAGATCCAGGCAGTTCAGGACGCCACTAAGCTTTCTCTCGAAGGTCTCGTCGACTGCGGTGCCACCTCAGACTTCATTGACTCTGAGTTCGCAGCTAAGTCTGGCCTCCCCCTCCGCCGCCTTGCACAGCCCATTCCGGTTTTCAACGTGGATGGCTCCCCAAATGAGGCTGGTGCGATTCGTGAGGTGGCCGACGTTGTGCTGCAGTATCGTGGTCACTCTGAGCGTATGCAGCTCGCTGTTACCCGTCTCGGGAAGCAGAAGCTCATCCTCGGCTACTCCTGGCTCCGGAAGCATAACCCGGAGATCGACTGGGACACCCGAGAGGTCAAGATGAGCAGATGCCCCAGCGAGTGCTCCACGTGCCGCACTGAGGCTCGCCTGGAGGCTCGTGCTGCCCGCAGAGAGTCTCGCCTGGCCGCTGAGATCCTCCGGCAGCTCCGACTTGGTCCCCTTCCATCCATCTGTGCCATAGACTTAGGCGAAGATGAATACGATGACCTGCCGGAGCTGTTCCCAGACTACGAGGATGACGACGAGGATGATGTGGATGAAGTGGATGATGCGGATGAAGTGGATGACCCCCTTGAGCCGGGAGACCGGGTGTTCTACACCCAGTTCCTGCCTTCTGAGGATATCCGTGCTGGAAGCACCGTCTCCCAGCGCCTGGCTGAGGCATACGCCAAAAACTCAGCCCCGGCGCGCTCGGACGTTCCCGAATGGGCCCGAGAGTTTGACGATGTTTTCAACAAGGAGTCCTTTGACTCGCTGCCTGAACGCCGATCCTGGGACCATGCCATTGAGCTCGTGCCGGACTCTAAACCCACGAACTGCAAGGTCTACCCAATCTCGCCTCTCGAACAGAAGGAACTTGATGCCTTCATCGAGGAGGGACTTGGCACTGGCCGGATTCGACCGTCAAAATCACCTATGGCCTCACCCGTCTTCTTCGTCAAGAAGAAGGACGGCGGACTTCGGTTCGTACAGGACTATCGAGCTTTAAACGCTATGACTGTGAAGAATCGTTACCCGCTCCCCTTAATCAACGACCTCATCAACCGACTCAGGGGAGCCCGGTACTTCACGAAGCTCGATGTCCGATGGGGCTTTAACAACGTTCGAATCCGTGAAGGCGACGAGTGGAAGGCAGCGTTCCGGACTAACCGGGGACTGTTTGAGCCGCTGGTCATGTACTTCGGTCTGACCAACTCCCCTGCAACCTTCCAGACCATGATGAACGACATCTTCCAGGATCTTATCCTCTCTGGCGACGTCATGGTCTACCTCGACGATATCCTCATTGCCCACTCAGACATCCGTCGGCATCGAGAGATCGTCCGAGAGGTCCTGCGGAGGCTTCGCGCAAACAAGCTTTACCTTCGAGCCGAGAAGTGTGAGTTTGAGCGGACCTCCATTGAGTACCTCGGCGTGATTATCTCCCACAACCACGTCGAGATGGACCCTGTAAAGGTTGCAGGAGTGGCAGCTTGGCCAGCGCCTGAGAATAAGAAGGATGTGCAGCAGTTCCTTGGCTTCACAAACTTCTACCGCCGGTTCATTGCGGGCTTCTCAGACGTTGCTCAAGCCCTCTTCAGACTCACCAAGAAGGGCATTGCCTGGACCTGGGGGCCCGAAGAGCAAGCTGCCTTTGACGAGCTCAAGCGACGGGTGACTCGGGACCCCGTTCTGGTTCTTCCGAACCCCGAGCGCCCTTACCGGCTCGAGGCTGACAGCTCTGACTATGCCACCGGTGCCGTCCTCTCCCAGCAGGGTGACGATGGCAAGTGGCATCCGGTTGCGTTCTACTCCAGAAGCCTGAACGAGGTGCAGCGGAATTACGAGATTCACGACAAGGAGATGCTTGCGATTGTGCGAGCCCTTGAGGAGTGGCGCCACTTCCTGGAGGGCGCGCAGCACCCGGTTGAGATCTGGACGGACCACAAAAACCTGGAATATTTCCGGAAGGCCCAGAAGCTCAACCGTCGCCAAGCTCGGTGGTCTCTCTACCTCTCCCGTTTCGACTTCTCGCTGCACCACCAACCGGGTCGCCTCATGGGTCGCCCCGACGCGCTTTCTCGGAGACCAGACCATGGAGTGCAGGACGATAACCAGGACGTTACCCTGCTTCGACCCGAGCTGTTCCACGTTCGGGCCACCGAGGCCCTGGTTGTTGCTGGCCCTGAGGCTCCCCTCCTGCGCGACATTCGTGATGCGCTTGCTGGAGACCCCGACCTTGAAGAGCCCATCGCCCTGACTGCGAAGGAACTCCTCAAGGCCCGAGGTGTGCGGTCTGCCCGGTCTTCGGAATGGCGTATTGAAGGTGGACTCCTTTACTTCCGGGGGAAGATTGTCGTCCCCCGAGACAGGGACCTCCGCCGACGCATCCTGGAGCAGCACCATGACACGCGTGTTGCAGGCCACGCCGGTCGTTTCAAGACCCTGGAGCTCGTGTCTCGGAACTACTGGTGGCCCCAGCTGTCGCGCCATGTCGGTCGGTATGTCGCGACTTGTGACTTGTGCTGCCGCACCAAGGCGCTTCGTCAACTGCCGATTGGTGAGCTCCACCCCACAGAGATCCCAGAAGAGCGCTGGCACACCGTGTCGGTCGACTTTATCGTCGAGCTTCCCGAGGCCCATGGATACGATGCAGTCATGGTCGTTGTCTGTGCCCTTGGGAAGAGAGCGCACTTCATGGAGTGTCACACCACCATCGACGCGGTTGGTGCTGCTCGGCTGTACTACCGGAACGTCTGGCGCCACCATGGCCTGCCAGAGAAGTACATCTCGGATCGTGGCACCCAGTTCATCGCAGAGTTCACGCGCGAGCTTTGGCGCCTCGTTGGGGTCACCCCAGCCACTTCTACGGCCTACCACCCGCAGACCGATGGCCAAACGGAGCGTGTTAACCAGGAACTCGAGCAGTACGTCCGGCTCTTCACCAATTACAAGCAGGACGACTGGGATGAGCTGCTACCTGCAGCGGAGTTTGCGTACAACAACCACATGCATTCCTCCACGCAGCAGGTACCGTTCATGACGGACACTGGTCGGCTTCCACGGATGGGCTTTGAGCCCCACGCTGCACGCTCTAGGTTGGAGGCTGTGAACGAGTTCCACGATCGGATTGCGTCAGGGGTTTCCGAGGCAAAGGCAGCACTTGTCAAGGCCAAAGCAGAGTACAAGCAGTACTATGACCGCCGGCGGACGCCAGCTCCAGACATCAAGGTTGGTGACCGGGTGTGGGTTGATGCTTCAGATATCCGCACCACCCGCCCTTCGGTGAAATTCTCCCACCGGCGTATCGGCCCCTTCAAGGTTCTGAAGGTCGTCGGTAACGGTGCCTTCAAACTGGAGCTGCCGCCCCGGTACTCTGCCCTCCACCCTGTCTTCCCCGTCGTGAAACTTCAGCTTGTGGAAGCCGATCCATTCCCCACTCGCCCCAGACACGAAGAGCTGCCACCAGTCCTTGACGTGCCTGGCGACAAGCAATGGGAGGTCGAGGAGATATTGGATGCCAAGATCCGCTATGGGAGTCTATGGTACTTTGTTTGCTGGAAGGGTTATGACCCGTCCCATGATCAATGGGTGAAGCACTCTAATGTCTTTGCCCCGGACGCTGTCGCTGCCTTCTACCGCAAATACCCTTCCAAACCTCGCTCCATTGCTGTTGCTGCCTTCGATTCCCTTCCCTTCCGTGACCGCTTGTCAACTCCAGCTCAGGTGCGATCTATGCGTCGAGGCGCCGCATTCCAAGGGGGGGATGATGTCAGGGGAACTCCCTCTTTTGGCACTACACAGCCACCTATGACGCAGGCCTCCTGCAGATTTCCCACTTTCCCGTCAAATCCCCAAAGCCCTATGTCATCGTGGAGTAAGGCATGTGACTTGGCCCGGGATCATTGCCGATTGCTCCGAGCTTGTGGGAACTAGTTACTATATGTTTACTGCACCTAGCGTGGGAATCCTCAGCCTTTCTTCTCTTTGGATTCTCCCTCGCTAGGTGCGCTGTGATGTATTCTTAGTAGCTTCTTAATTAACTTTGGATTCTCCCTCGCTAGACCCTCGAGACATCTCGGGTCCTAAAGGTTGCCCTTACAGTGGTGGACAGACGAGCACGGTAGTGTTGCCACCGAGTCGAGTCCAACTCGAGTTGTGATCCGACTCGACTTGAAAAAGGGACCCGGACAACTCGATCGGACCGAGTTCGGCCGAGTGTCAACTCGAGTCCGACTCGAGTTGTCAACCTAAAACGGAAATCCACCGCGCTTGCTCTGATTTTGGCGGGCTTTTTTATAGGAACTATATGAATAGCACGCCCAATTGCTCTTCCCAGAATTTCAAGGCAGAATCTCACTTTATGTTGCTCACCTGCTGATATCAGTCTGCCTCGGGAAACTCCGGTCGATGATCAACTGTGACTCCAGTGACATGTGTCACCCCGGCCATTTCCGTGGAGGGGCTGGTGGCGGGTGGGAAACGTTGCGCGGAACTCGCTGTCAACTCGAGTCGCAACTCGATCCCACTCGGCACGATCGAGTTGACACCGAGTTCCGACTCGAACTCGACTCCACTCGACTCGGTGGCAACACTAGAGCACGGTTACCGTGCTCTAGTGAGGATATACTAGAAACGAAAACGAAAAGGACTATATATAGAATAGCCGATAGATGGCCGGCGGTGCCCGTCGGCAGCAGGTTCAGAAACGAAAATGAAGCAGTCGGCACGGAACAAGTCAAGGTCGGCTCTATGACGCCAACAACACAACCGGCTGTCGAGATGTTGAAACTCACACGCGGTCCCCGGCGCCGCGCGCCAGCGAGTGCAGCGCCGCGGGCAAGGAATCCAGCAAAAAACATCCAGGCGGGGTTTGGGGCGGAGCCCCGACAAGCTTAAGCACCCCGCCTTCGGCAGGGCCGGCTCGCCTAACTTTAGGCCATGGGTTGATGCCTTTTTTTCCCAAAATCGCAAGTTAGGTCAAGGGGTATTCAATCTTAAAATTTTCTATACAACGTCGGAAAAGTGATTTAAGACCCTTCTGACCCCTCCCTGGCTACGTAATGCTGATGTAAGCCTGCCTAATACAGTAATTTATTGACAGTTTTCCCACGATCCGAGGATACTTTTGCTCGAAATTGCCTGGTTTGGGAATATTTTGCCGCAAAAAAACCATAGCAAAATGATCCCTTGGTTTCTTGCGTCTTTCTGGCAGAAGATTTCCTGCATCTGGCTTGGGTCGGGGAACTCGGCGGACGGTTAGTATTATGTAATATATTACATTTTTTCCCTCTTTTTTTCCTTGACCCTCCCAAACGTGTTTTTGAAGCATTCTGCAACTTTGTCCAAAAAGTGAAATAAGGGGTCCGGGACCCACCCTCCCTGCCAAGGTGGTGTCTCGGCTTTTGCCGGTGAACACCCCTTGAGTTAGGTACACACACTTTTGACATTATGATGATTTTGCGCAAAAATTTCGCGCTTTTCTAACCCTAGACTAGGGTTACTTCGTTTTCTCTAAAATGCGAATTTTGCCTATAAACCCACCCCAAGTTCCTGCTAAATCTCAAGTTTCAAAGAATTTTGGGCAAAATTCCGGCTTGATATGAAGTTGTGTCTGCTATCCTATCCTATACTTGAAAAGAGGGCCAGGCCATCAGTCGCGTGACCTTTGACAGAAAATCACGGGGTTTTGTCAACACCCTACAACACAACCGGCTGTCGAGATGTTGAAACTCACACGCGGTCCCTGGCGCCGCGCGCCGGCGAGTGCAGCGAGCGGCAGTGCGGCGCCGCGGGCAAGGAATCCAGCAAAAAAAATCCAGGCGGCCCCGACAAGCTGTGTACCCCCCGTAGGTAGGGACGCGAGCGCAGCGAGCCGGCCCTGCCGAAGGCGGGGTGCTTAAGCTTGTTCTCACGTCCTCACTACCACTCCTACCACCACCACCACCGCTTTTTGGTGAGGAATCTCTGTGGTGAGAATACGCATCGGCAACCCATCGGTGCAGAACAACGCCACCTCCTTCCACATTTCAGCCTTCACTGTTTCCCTACACCGCTACAAACATGGACTCGACATCATCTCCCCCACGATATCCCTCTCATGGAACAGAGCATCGTTCCCCAGGTCGCTTTCCCAACCCTAGAGATAAAGCAGCTTGCGCGAGATTCCGGCTCGCTCGCAAACGACGTACATCCGCTTCTCACTCGCTCCCCGCTTCCGGCTTCACTTGCGAGCGACAGCTGTGGCATGAGATGCACTCGCTGAGGCTCTATGTTCATGGCATGTCGGCTCTCATGGTCGAAGAAACCAAAATCGTTTCCCAGCTCTTGCGTTCCTTCAACGAGATGATAGCTGCAACGCTACCGTCGTTTCAGCAGCCTCAGCAGGGCAACCCCGCCATTCCAAGGGTGATGGCAAATCGGTCGCCAGACCGATTAAAGCCGATGGCCTCGGCCAGTAGAACCCTCGGCAACTTGAGGCTGTTTCCGGTGAAATAAAGCCCTCGAAATGACCGATTTTTCAGCGCCATCGGCTTTAATCGGTCTGGCGACCGATTTGCCATCACCCTTGGAATGGCGGGGTTTCCCGGGCTCGCCTAACCGCTGTCATCTTCATCGTCCGTCAACCAGGGATCTGGCTCATCCTCAAATGTGGGGGGTGCCGGTTTCGCCATGGGGGCGGCCCGTCTTCGTGAACGCCCCCAGACGTCTCAAGAAATCAGGCTAGGGCATGCCATTAAGCTTCATCAGCTTGGCGGCTTGACAGGGTTGATATGGCGTGATCGTTTAGGGACCACAAGCGCAGAAATCTTACTCGCTCCACTGTCATAACGTCAACCTTCCAACATGTCTTAGGCTTTCACTAATTGGGAATTGTCTTTTTGGGAAGTATACGAACAGTAAGTGGGTGGTGCGTCTTGACAAGCCACCAGATGTGGCATTGACCTGCACCCACTCTTGAGTATCTTTGGAGACGTCACGTCTGAGAGATCTGCTGTCCTGTGGTCAGGGATTGAAGCGTGGGTGTAGGACTGCCTCGCTTTGTTGAGCTCGAGAGTGTGACGTTGAACTTATCAGCCCACATTAACGATGTGCAAACTAAAGATCGAGGTCTTACCGAACTATCAAGCTCTATTGATTGTTCATCAACCTGGGTCAAGTAGTATTGACCCAAGCTATCAAGAATCTTGCAGTGCGCCAGGATATGCAGGACCAGCACTGTTGAGTAGAGGTGACCCTGAGCAACAAATGACCTCGTGAACACTGGGGAAGCATTGAGCAAGGCTAAGTCGTGAGAATCTAGGATATGATAAACGCGCACAAATGGACTGGCTATCTATGCAGTATGACACAAGTGCAAGCAGGTCAACTGCGAGAATCATAGCAGACGTTGACAATGTATTCAGGATGAGGAGGTGAATGATTCTGCCTCTGATAAGAGAAAATAATCCACTCCATGGTGAAGTCGCTTACCGTTGAACGGAGTGCAAGGTTGTGTCGATGGCACAGAGCGACCACAGTGAGACCATAGCAATCTGGAGATCAGCTGCGACTGACATCGACAAGCTCCAGCTGTCTTCAGTGAGAATGGGTCAAGCCTCGAAGTACAGTGGTGGCAAATAGAAATTGCCGTGGCTTTTTGGCCAAAATCTTGCTGGAAACTTCACCGAATGACCTGAAATAAGATGTAGAGATAAATATATGATACTACTGTACCACTTAGAACACTCAGCTATCTATTATGCCCTGACAATGCGTCAATAACAGGACAGTTTCTGATTATTGCCATATCTGGAAAAGCTCAATGTACCCTCAGCAAAAAAGTGTCATAATAGGATGAAAGTACTTGAGAAACAATGCTAGTTATCACTTTGACTGACTGGAATTGAACCTCATTTGAGCTCACAACGGCTGCTTGAAGTTGGTCCTTTTAGCTATTTTCTCTGCATTTTCAGCTATTTTGTGTGAAAATAGCCAACTTTGAGCGGCTGCTGTGAGCTCAAATGAGGGTCAATTTCATTCAACCAAAGTGGAAACTAGGACTGTTTTTTAAGTACTTTCATCCTATTATGACATCTTTTCGCTGAGGGTTCATTGTGTTTTTCCGAATATGGCAAAAATATCCTATGATTGATGCATTCTCATAATATATTGCTGACTGATCTAAGAGGTACAAAAGTATCACATACCCATCTCTACATTTTATTTGAGGTCATTCGGTGAAGTATACAGCCAGATTTTCACCAAAAAGCCACGGCAATTTCTATTTGCCACCACTGTATCGAACATACACCATCTGTGAACTGTTTGACACAATCAGGACGAAAATAATCAAACCCACCAGTGCGGACCGGAATTGAGCAGGTAATAGGACACATATCGCGATAGCGAGAGACAGCTAGACAAGGAAGCGAGTATGAGGTTTTGGAAATGGCAAGAATATAACTGTAGCCCACATGCATCCAAAGAGTTGGAACCAAAAAATAATGGACCACTTTGGCCGTATATCGACTCAGGGAGGCCATCCTCCAAGCACGATACTGTAGAGACGGCCGTTTGGCTTGTGATGAGATTGGAGTGAGACACGTACAACCAGAAAGCCCCGCATGAGTAGCCCAGGGCTTACATCCGACCAGAGCGAGGCTGGGACCCAAACATTGGGTGCTTGATACTGCCAAGCACCATAAAGGCCAACTCCGTCGCTGACAAGTACTGCAAAGCATCCCCAGAAGTAAGGTGGTCTCAAGGAGGAACCCCTTGACAGCAGTAAAAGCACTGCAAGAATCTGCGCCGCACATAAGCCAATGCTTGCGTATATCCTGCAAGGGTCGGTGGTGACCTATAGAAGACAAGTTCTGAAGCTTGCGGGACTCACCAGGACATTGTTTATTGGACTGTAACAGTGTATGCGACACGTCCTCCACACGTGCAAACTTTGTAGTTTATTAATATCTGACGTAGGCGGGGGGATAGGGTGGCGCTTCTCGGCGCCCAGGAACGCTAACTACTTGACTGACTGACTGACTGACTGAAGTTCTATTTAGCCGTACCTGGCCATTATGGCTATGCGGCAGTACCGGTAAACCAGGGTGATATGTAAAGGTAACTACGTGGGCTGTTTTGTGACGATTATATCAAGGAAACGAGAAGTAAGTAAGAGGCGAGGACGTGTGTGGAGATATAATGTAGAGGGTAATCGAGAGGGGGTATTGGAGAAGAGGGTATACAGTAATATAAGTATGCGGGTTGGGGTGATAATAGGTGGTATTAAACGAGGGTAGTATAAGGGAGGGGAGAGAGAGAGAAAATGAGAGGGAAGATTGGGCGGAGAGGACTTATGGTGCGCGTCACTTAGTCACCGCCTCCTTTGCACTACTGCCAAGTCGGCCGGAGGCCGAAATTTTTTCAAAACACCCTATTGAAGCATGGATTTCGACCAATTTGGGGACTTTTTGAGTGGACTTTTGATGCACCTACTGGTGCGATTTGGGTTTTGGCATAGGAGTACTAGTGGTGTTTGATATCCCTCGTATTGAGGGTTCTGGTGGCCAGCAAGATCGAAATTGGTGTATACTGCCAAATTGGGTGGGGTGAAAATTTATAGCTCCTTCAATTATTTAAATTTTGGAAATCCCTCTTGGGAAGTTGTTCCTCTGTTGAAAAGGAGTCGTTTTGCAAGAGGAATAAAAATTAGGGCAAAAGCTGGGGTCACAGTTAGCGTTGTCACGGAGAGGCGGTGACTAAGTGACGCGCACCATAGCTGAAACGACCTGTTTGTGCTACGAATCCCAGTAATGGTCGAAGCAGTTTTGGATTGTTGAGAAGACGCCGTACATCGAGGGATCCGAGTAACCCCGCCTCGTAGGAGGCAGCGCGAAGCGGGGTCCGGAAGCGTTCCCAAGCTGGGCAGTGGAGGAGAAAGTGGGCGCGAGTTTCGCGCGCGGCGCCACAAACATCACAGGCTGGGGTGGAATGAAGCCGGCAGCGATAACGATGGGCATTGAGGGATGAGAAATCTGTGCGCAGCTGAGAGAGAAGAGAGAGATTTGCTCTCGAAGCTGCGGTGGACAAGTAAGAGCGCCGCAAAATGAGCGAGGGTGGGGAGTCATCGATTTCCCGTAGACCACGGCCGGTTGTTGCGACCTTCCACTGCGCATGCCAGATTGAGAGGATGTAGCTGTTTATTGCTCGTTTGCAGCTGGTGAGGGAGACCGGGACATCCAGAGTTGGTGTCAGGAGGGTGGCGGCTTTTGCAGCGTCATCCGCGAGCTCATTGCCTTCCGTACCAATGTGGGCGGGCGTCCATCCAACCCTGAACTAGCTGCCGGTGAGTACCTCGAACTTTGTTGCGAGTAGGGATCTTACCAGTTCAGCTTTGTCGGGTATTGGGTATACTTTGCCTGCGGAGTCCACAAAATACCAACACACTCATACCATAACCGAGCTTGACGCTGCCCTCGCACGCCGTCCATCTGACGCAGACGGGCCCGGCCACGTATATTTGATGAGGACGAAAGATTTGGACGGCGGTATCGAATCCAAGGTGGGGTTTTCAAACGATCCCGATCGTCGGCTCGGCGAATGGGGGCGCCAATGCTATCTATCCGAATTTGAGCTGACGATCCCGAATGAAAATCAGTGCTCCAGCTCTTCCACAAACCAAAATCAAGCGGAACGTACAGTGCTGAGCACCGCGTTTGTTTGGCTTCTACGACCTCACTGCGCTCAATACCGTCCATCCATTCCGCGCTCGCTTGCTTCATTCCCTCGTTCGTCTTCAGCATCGTGTGCGCATCCTTGGTAAGATGATTTTGATGTCCTCTTTAACTCTTCTGACATTCCTCTGGGTAGTTCTTGCTGTCTAGAGGGCCATGGAGTCCTCCCACTCAACCGGATCCCCGACGTTTCCTGTACGTATCCAAATACGATCCGGTATGCTCTTCAATCCCGCTCAAACCCTAGCTCAGACAGGCCCATATTTTGACGGGTTCATCAAGAACAAACTGGGTGTCTTCGGGGCACATTACGGTGATCCTGGGCAAAAACGTTTCAAAACCGTGATTAACCAGCGCACGCGCGAACGATGCAAGTAGTGGAAGTGTTCGCGCGGGAAACCAGTGGGAGAGAGTGTCAGTGCTGGCGAATCGTGGGTTCAGTGCCAGGCAGAGCCCTTGAGCGCAGGCACAAACGAAAACAAGGTCTAACCCAACAACACCATACACACCTACGCTCACCTCTCCCTCTACCTCCATCCACACCAATCACCAACAACCTTTCGCTCTCGGCTTCAACCAGCTGCTTCCCCGTTCGACGACGTATTATTGACGAAGTCGCGCAATGGTGCGCACGCCGCCAATCAAACGCGACTCGAGGAGGCACACCGACCTCAAACAAGGTGCGTGTCCGCCGCTCGCCCGCTTCTCTATCTAACTTATCCTTAGTTTCACGTACACTCTCGCACGCTCTCAACACCTCCTCAAGAGCGCTTCGCCCTAACTGTCAAACGAAATCGTTCCTTCTTTCCCCCGCTCGCTGACCCGCCTTACACAAACCCCGCTGGCTGAGGCGCACCAAACTACACAAGAGGTGCGGGATCGGCGGATCTTGGCAAGCGTTCTCACGACCACCCACCCCCCCAGAAAAGGAAATGACATGACAGCGGCGATCAGAGGCCATCAAGGCGTCTTGCTTACCCCACTATCTCGACGCGCAATGCGCATTCTATACTCGCTGTGCAGTACCATTCATCCCGTTCTCAACGCGCAGACCTCTCTACACCCAATTTTCAGAGTTTTAAATGTTTGCTCGCCGTGCCGCACGATACTGCCAATGATGCGCCGCTGTCACAACGTAAATTTGATGGCGGACAAGATAGGAATCTCAAGCACCTCTTGAAACTACATACATATACTGTAAGGTAACGGTTGCCCCACGTGATTTCACCTTTTTGAGAAGATGTAGTCCGTTTGACCTGTATTTGAGAGAGAATAAGAAATCTGGCTCAACAATTTTGTGTAAATACATCCTTAGGACTCACCAATCAAACCATGGCCACGCACAGCGAGAAACGGAGGACTAGTTCCCAAATTGATCGGAGACTTCACAAATCCCATCAAATCCTTCGTTTTGCATCAATCGGGAACTAAGTAGTCTCTCAGTTCTGCAAAATTTTCCAAGTTTCAAGTGCATGCATGTAGGAGGTGTAGGTCCTCATAAAACTGTTGAGCCAGATTTCTTATTCTCTCTCAAATTCTATACATGAAAACACAAGGTGACGTTAGTAACGTGACTTTTGAAAGTACAGTGGCGGCGCCATCTGATGCCACCCCTAAAAATAGAACAGCCCATTTCTTGAACTTCTGATGCAAATAGAGTCGATTGGGGTCACATCAATTTTTTTGGGGGTGGCATCAGATCCCGCCGCCACTGTAACGTGCTTTTTGACAGAAAATCACGGGGTCCCCGGCGCCGCGCGCCGGCGAGTGCTCCAGTCCTTTCGGCTTCTTTGCCGTGTCAAAAATAACACGCCATGTCACATCACTCAGTCAATCAATCAATCAATCAATATTCCATTATCCTCACTGCGGGCCGTTTATAGGCCCATGTCGGAGTCTAGCAGTACATTGACTGTATCACTTCACTACCACCACCACCACCGCTTTTTGGTGAGGAATCTCTGTGGTGAGAATACGCATCGGCAACCCATCGGTGCAGAACAACACCACCTTCTTCCACACTTCAGCCTTCACTGCTTCCCTACACCGCTACAAACATGGACTCGACATCATCTCCCCCACGACATCCCTCTCATGGAACAGAGCATCGTTCCCCAGGTCGCTTGCCCAACCCTAGAGATAAAGCTAGTCCATTTTTAAGATCAACCGCGTGCAAGGAGTAGAATTCGGATTATGTAATCACGTTTTCTACCCATTGCCATGGTATCTAAGGCTTGAACTCAGCGTAGGACGCCTATATAGATTCATACGAGTCTCCCTGAGGTCTTAAGTTGCCGAAATCACGACAAGGCACCGCAGAAAGTGGTTGGAAAAATGCGTGATGATTCTGTCACAGGTGTCACAAGGAGGAGCGAAAGGTCAGTGCGTCGGCGCAGAAGATGCATTTTATATCAATTTTTTTTTCCAGACAGGTAGATATGTACCTGTAGATGCTATATACTTAAAATTTGGATCCATATGTGCGTGAGGGAAGGCGCTATAAGAAAAGTGAACTAAATTGCCGTAAAACGCACAGCCACAAAGATTATATAATAAGATTCTACCATTGACACGCCTATGAACTTAAAAACAGACTTCAACACGACCGAGGTACGAGGTCAAATGTGTTGAAGTCTGGCTATGAGAGACTAAGATAAAGCAGCTTGCGCCAGATTCCGGCTCCCTCCACTGTGCAAAGGAAGGGTCATGAAATTCATGATGTTGTTGGCCATGAAAATCCTAACATTATGTCCAGGAATTCATGATGAATCGCCTGGAAATTGCTAACGAAACATCATGAATTGAAAGTATGTTTTCATGATGATTATGGGGCTCTTCATGACGTTTTTTCATGATGTTTTATCAAGTATTTCAGAACAAAATATCATGAAACGAGAGCGGTGCAAAGCAAATAAATAACCACCAACCTCATACCACCAACCTCAGATGCCACCAGCCGGCATCGAACTCAAGACCGCCGTGTGACATGCTACAGTATATCACGTTGAGAGTACTACTGGTAGACTAAGTGGAAATTATAAACTTTGTTAGCTTCGCCAATATATGGATGTCATACTGCACAGTCTCAAGTTGTTCATCCCCGTTCTCCTCATTTGTTTCTAATTTTCAGCAGTGTGCACTTGATAGAGACCAGAGACCGACTGATACCATTTATTGGCTTTATTATTGATATTAGCACCCTACCCACTTAACTCTTGGTGGACTTAGCCAGAAAAAATCGCTCGGTTCTTTATGACGAAAATTCGTGATGTTTTGTCATGAATTCATAATCTTGCAAAAATGAGCTTCTGAGCATCATGAAACCCCCCTTGAAATTCATGGTGTGCTTCATGACAAAACATCATGAAACCTGAAATTCATGACAGTTTGCATGAATTTCATGATGTATACTTTGCACAGTGCTCGCAAACGACGTACATCCGCTTCTCAGTCGCTCCCCGCTTCCGGCTTCACTTGCGAGCGACAGCTGTGGCATGTGATGCACTCGCTGAGGCTCTATGTTCATGGCATGTCGGCTCTCATGGTCGAAGAAACCAAAATCGTTTCCCAGCTCTTACGTTCCTTCAACGAGATGATAGCTGCAACGCTACCGTCGTTTCAGCAGCCTCAGCAGGACCGCCCACCCTCGATGGCGACGCAGACGGTGGATCCGGTCGCCAAGTCTGACGTCATTGGCGACGATCAAACGCCCAGGCCTAGGACAGGCGACTTGCCGCCCGTTGCACCTGTCCCTGCCGTCCCACTTCCTCCGCCATCCTTCCCGAACTCCAGCTTTGTTCGGGGCTCGGAATCGTCTTCCCCCAGTCCCCATATGAAAATAGCAATCCGATTTCCATATTAGGAAAGTTTGATGGGCTCAACTTTTATGTCGAAGTCAAGAAGAGCTATTTGGAATGAAAATTGGATGCTCAGACTGGGGGTAGCTTTCGTCAATACGCCGGAATTCGGGCACTTGCGTAGCCATTAGCCATTCAATGGCTGCATCGCAAACAGGCTAATATCCCGCATCCGCTCCGAGTCTGTCTTCGACCAATCAACCCGGCCCTCCTTCAGTGCCAGGTATACTTGCTCTTTCTCCACCTCCGTCAGATGCGCAACATAGGCGACACAAAATGAGACAGCAGCGACTGCCTAACAACCTCTTTAAACTCATCTTGGACTGCATCGTTCCCAGCAGCATTGGGGGACCGTGCAAGTACGCTCTCGACCACGCTAGCTGTGAGATCGAGAACAAGCCGCTCGTGAGGGGGTATGTGCCACAGAGTGAGACTTGGGGCGATTGCGAATTCGAATGGGACGGATACGGTCGCTCCGCTGCTAAGTTCCATTGTTGGCAGGTTGTCGCGATGCAGAAAATCTTGCTGGATTTGAGAAAAGAGCGGAGTTGGCGGTTCATGCTCCAGGAATTGATTTACTCGTATGAGGCGAGTTCTGTGAGAGGATAGGGTGATTTCAATCCGTCGACTCGAAGGAAACGCCACGGAGATATGGCGCGGATTCCCCAGCATAGAAGCTGGCCATTTTATTGGCGGAAGCTGGATTTATTAATTTACATCAGTTTGTAGGGTAGATAATCAATTGAATGACACACCTCCGCAGGCGTTTGAAAAGCAGACGCAGCATCAATCCACTCCTCATGACTGCACACGAACTGCCCACAAGGCCGCTCCGCATCTTCCATCCAAAGCAGATCACAAAGCCACTCGAGCGTAACAAAATCACACTCGGGCAAATGAACCGCGATAGTCCGAGCAGGAAGGAATACTCCCTGATTGAAGGGGCTCGGGAAGAACACAGCATGACCGACAGCGCTAATTAAGTATCCAAATCAGCCATTGATTTGCTGCTGAGTCAGAGAAAAAAATACTTGAAAGGTATTCGGCCGCGAGCGACTTTCGGCAAAATATCGAGCGCCTTGTGATTGTCAGAGTTCAGGTAGATGGCTTCACAGAGACGGTTCGCGATCGAAACACGACTTTGCTTCGCTGATTCCGGGGTGAAGGTCATGAATGTGGGATCCACATCTTGAGCCACTGCTTGAATGAACGCGAGCATGTATATGCCGCAGTCCACAGTGTTCAATTGTTTTGGAACCTGCGCCTGACACTGTCAAAAAAAAATGAGAATCAAATGTGGGCGCGTCAAAAACAGCGGATTCACCGCAACTGATAAATCCTTTGGAGGGGCGTCCACCCATTCTTGCGGCAGCTGTTGACCGTCATACAGTTTTGAATGCTCCCATTTCAACATTTCAAGAAGACGTCCGAGCACCGCGCGTCCTCGTCGATCCGCGCCGCTCGTCCAACTGTCGTAAATGCGAACCCGCTTCTCTGGAAAGAAAACGGTTGCCAACAGCCAGTGGTCATTATTCTCCCAGAAAACGGGGATAATGAGCAATCGCTTCTCGAAAATGTTAACCTGCGTTAAAGAGTTTGAATTGTGGGGAAAAAAGCAACATGAGCACCGACCTCCTCGAACCATCGGACACGGGCCCCAAACCTAGGGTTGGACCTGGGCGGAGGAGCCATCCCCGCCGGGCCACGCTTTGCAATTGCATGCGCAAGCACATTTCGAAAAATTGAATCACCAAACAGAAAAGGCAGATCCCCCCGTTCTTGCCCGGTGGAAGTCGAAGGTAATCTTTTCAAGATAACCGTCGATCACATATTCGGATGTCCACTCGTCTTCCACCAGCTTGCGAAGCCGTGAGGGTGGAATGTCGAAGCCCCCGGTAATGTGCCACGAAGTGTTCTCAGGGATTGCCATTAGAAGATTCGGGTAGCGCGAGTCAAGCGGAGCATTGGATGTGGTTGGCAACAGTAGAGTCGGTGCGGCAACAGGTCGCGCTGAAGAGTCCACGTTCAGGCTCAGCACAACTGCCCGAGTAAACTCAGGGGGTCTGCGTGAGATCTGAGATTTCTGTACATGTGAGAAATTTGCGTATGACTTTGAATGCCTCTAGCTCTTACGATCGACCCAGCTGGGAATTGGTCAAGCCTGACCAGAGAGTTGAAGTCCCGGAAGGCGTTATGCAGTAGAGCTGCGGGCACGCCTTCAGGATCAGCGAGGAAGGTCATATATATGAAGCGTAGCCGCCGCTTGAGATCCTGCACAGTGATTTTCGGAGTCTGCGGTTCGAAGTTCAAGAGAATTGAAAGACCGAACAACACTGCCCAGAAACTGCAGCTGAAGGAGTCATCCTGCAACCCCAAGTACTCCGGTTGTGTTTGTAATTTGCCAGTGAAAATCTATATGGATGTTGAACGAACGAGCAAACACTTTGCACGCCACTGTGCAGACTCACCGGCGGTGCAGACGGTCTCTGTGGTACAAAGAACTGATTCAGCAGCCATTGATCCCGGACATCATAAAAAGGAGCGCCTTCTTCTGGGCGATGTAGTGAGTTCATCCATACAAACGCCGGGTGTTCGGCTCGAACGGAGCGATAAAACGTTGTCCAGTGATCCGCCGGGCATTCAAAGTAAACAATATGCCGAACCAATTGGTGGTCGCGAGTGGAAACCAAGTCGGCCAGAAAGTTTGCTGCCCCTGCTCTCAGCTGTGGAAGAATTAATTGTGCACTACTCGGTGTCCACAAAAGTAACCGGAAATGCCGATATTTCGACGCGATCACGTGAGTTTCCCACGGTTTCTGCACCTGGCTGCATACCTTTCAATGTGAGTAGATCATTCCCTAAGTTTCTTGGAGATCTTCTCTTTTTACATCACTCTAGAGCTAGTTGAATTCATGATGTTATTGTTTGGCAATGCCAAGTTGTCAACGTTGTGCAAGAAATTGGTTGCTATTTGCTCAAATAAGCATGGTTGACCATTTTTGCACAATGCATGCTACATTAGCGCTCTATTGGTATCTCTCAAGCCCTTTGAACCATTCCAAATGATGCACTATTGGACCAGAATTGTGGAAACCAGAATTTTCAACCTTTTGCTTAAATTTCAGTTTTGCACTCACATTTATGCAAGTTTGAAGACAGCAGCAATAGCAATAGGCCTCTTGAACACAATCAGTGTTCATTATCAGGTGGAACAACACCAGAACTGATTGAATTGTTGCTTAAAACACCCCAAATAACTGTCTGACGCTCGGTTGAAAGTGACAGACTGAGACAGTCAAAATAAACGCTACAGATATCAACTGTACACAATGCTTTTCAACATTGAGTGTTCGTGCCCACAAAAGGACACCATGCTGAAGAGTCTTGCAAATTCAAAACCATAATTTTCCTCCCAGAACAATTGCAGCTGTGTTGCACCGACTTTGTTGATCACCATCAAAATACAGCTGATAGATTTGTCCCCCTAGAACGGTCTCTCCTGACCAACTGTACACATGATATGTATGATATGTGATCAAAATAAAGCAAGGATTACACCTATCTAGTTTGCTTCCGAAAATACTACAAATTTGGCAAGCAATAAGCGAATTTCCGGTTACTTTTGTGGACACCGAGTATACTGCGGCTGAGTGCTAAGTAAGAACTTACTTGTTCAACCGTCAAGGGCTCCATCCAGTTCATCATACAAAGCGCGTCACGGAATGCAAGCTCCACCGCGCCAGCAACAAAAATTATCCCTGCTCAATCGCAATGGCTGAGTTATTCAAAAATGCAACGAAGACGCTGATCTCATCAAGCCGGAGTTTATACTCAGGATTGAACCATGCTGTGTTTTCGAGTGTTTGAATAGCGAGATCTTCCGGTGTCAGAGTGGCTACCGCAAAGTCTCTATTGTATCTGATTGAAGTTTAGAAACGTTAGAGAGCCAAATCAATGTCATACCATGAACAAGAGTGGGCCTAGATCAAGTACCAATCCACGATAGGTGTATTCGATTTTGGTGAGTGACAGCTCTGTCAGACGCGTCGTATCTGGTTCTGTCTTGCCAGTTGTTCGCCACATCTCGGGGTAAATAGAGCCTTGATGATTCTGGTTTCCCCGTCTGGCGGTACATGCCGAATTGATGGAGTAGGGGAGCCCATTTCGAGCGGGATGGTCGGAGCGGAAATCTGAACATAATGATTACACCAGGGTAATTGAAAAACCCACCAGATTTGATCGAGACCTACTGGTAGTCTGAACGAGCAAGTCACCCGAGTTGGATGCCGCTATCAATCAATCCTCGCCCCTGAGACTGACTACGTGCAAAGGCGAATCAGTGCCGAAATCAACAGACTGTCATATCTACCTGGAGACTTGTTACCGATACGTTTATGTTCAAAGGTTAGCGTTTGCTGTTAATTCTGGCCTGTCAGCTTCAACCTTGCAGGCTCGAGTCTCGTGTGCGAGTGTTGGTCTCAAACAGATGCTCAAACACGCAATTGGCGCTCAACGGATGCCCAAAGAAACTTCAAGAGGCATCAAAAATGAGCAATATACCTCATTGATACTTGGGAGCTAGTTAGCGCGATGGGATTGAGTGAGTTTGCCTCGACGGAATGTTGCAAGTCCTCTAAAACCCAGTATTCTGCCGAAATTGGCCGAATTTCGGATACTATATCTCAGGAGGTGCAAATATGGGACAGATTTACTAAAGCGGGGGACAGTAAGCGTACACGCGGCCCGCGGAATGGCTAGTCTAGTTTTGGTTGTCACGCGTTAGCCGTAGGTCACAGTTCGATCGTGAGGCTTGTTTTACACCGAAAACAAAGAAAGATGTGCAAAATTTTTATCAGGACAGATACCTTGCCTTCTAAACTCAAACTTTGTCTCTTCACTTTTTTTCTTTCTTGTCGTGGCAGCATCGAGGAGAGGAAATCAAAGCTCGACATTTTCGGACAAGCAGCACAGCCACAATTGAAGCAAGGCTCAAAATTGCAAATCTCAGCGCCCAATGCTACTTTATGGTGCCCAGATTCTGTTATCAATTTCATACAAAACAGGACGGTGTACCTTATTCCTCAACCTCACCATCAGTATCCTCCAACTCCGTCAACGGCGAATCGGAATCAAACCCGAACGACGGCTCAGGGACATGCTCATCCCGCTCACCCACCATCCTCCTCCTCCCAACCGCCTCCCTTCGTCTCACCCGCACCGCCTCCAACAAGCCTACACCATCCTCATCCTCATCCGAACCGTCTTCCGATTCCGGCGACATATATGCATCCGAATCCGAGTCGGACTCGCGAACTTTGGCTTGCTCTTCTTGCTCTTGGTGGTCTTCGCTTTGGTCCGCACTTCATCCTCACTGCCCCCCGCATGAGCCAGCCACTCCTCATACCTCCCCTCCATATCCTCCACCAACCCATGATCATACAAAACGCACTCCATCTTGATAATCCCGATCGTCTGCGCAGAACAACCTCGTCAGCAATTCTTCGCATAAATCCAACAATCATAAGGTAGAAAGAAAAACAAAACACACCTCATCCCCACGACTCAGCGCATCAACAATATCCTGCGCCTCCACCGGCAACGGCCGTCCACCCTTCTTGGCCACCTGCTCCCCCCGCTCTCTCATCTCCGCCTCATCCAACCCTCGCCCGAATCCCCACATACACCTCCACAACCTTCGCCTTCTTCAGTAAACTTCCCCATTGTTGTTTCACCTACGACCATTCGTCAGTCGGCTCACCCAGTTCCCATCATGATGAATAACGGAAAGACTACCTACCCTTTGCGTCTGCCCACCAAACTGCTCCGGCGTCAAATCCCCACAATGCACACTCCGATACTCCCCCATATACCGCCAAAAAATCCCCTTCCCCTTCTCCTTATATGCTTGCAAAACAACGCCCACGGCATCCCCTCGTGATCCTTAACAATCTCAAACCGCGACGCGAAAATAAGCCCCGGCGCCCCCGGCTTGTCGGGCAAGAACGGGTTGAGCTCAGGCTGCGGGAACACCGCGCCCCGGCCGTCGGTGGCTTTGAAGTACCCGAGGAAGGCCTGGTTGAGGACGCCGTATTGTTTGAGGAGGAATTTGCGCGAGATGAGGAGGGTGCGGTTGGGTGGGGCGTCGTCGGTGAAGGAGAAGGATTTGGCGTTGGTGAGGTAGATGTTGGCTACGTCTTTCAGGGAGTCTTTGGACTGTGGATGGAGAAAGGATACAAATTGAGCCATCAAAATCGCATATCTGTGAGACGTAGAAAGACATACATCTTCGATTTTAGCTTTCTTTGGGGCCTTTGCGGGCGGAACTGGGGTATCGATGTCTCGGCTTGGGCGCTTTGAGCTAGACGCTACGACTGTGTCGTCATCGCCAACCTTCTCTGGATTGTGAGCTAGGGAAGTCAAACTGGATATAGGACAAACAAACCAGAGTGGAGTCATCGATGGGAGGAGATATCGACCGAACGCGCTTGAATCGCCCAGGTGTGCTCAGACTCTCAGTTCGTGAAGACGCTGTCCGCGAGGAATTGTCTTCATTGCTCTGCAGGGTTGACGACGCTCTTGACTTGAGTGGCGACTGGGACGAGCGGCGGGGTATGCTCACATGATCCATGATCTGACGAGACTGTGGTCGGTTCTTGGCGGGATCCTAGATAGAATGTATGAGGATACTTGACAGCAATGTCGGTAGTACCTGGATTTGTATGATATCGGACATTTCAGAAGCGGAGGTGGCTTCAAGTCGAGCCTTCGAGTCTTTTTTTCCTGCTGATCCTCCAACGACGCCAACGTCATCTTCATCATCGTCGGAAATTTCGATGAGATTCACAGGAACAGAAGGAGGAGCCTGTATCGGTTTTGCAGATGGCTTGTGAGAAAACTTATGAGCTGCAACACATTTTGCCTGAGAGAGAAAAAAAAACTAACGATTCGCTGTGCCGTGGCTGCGACCTCTGCCGCCTCTTTCAACGCACCAATTTCCGACCTCAAATCCTCGATTTCCTAAGCCTGCGTCCTCACGCGATGCTCCAATTCAGCAATCTTCGTCTGAGCCGCCGTGCATCTCGTCTGCGCATCATCCCGCGAATGACTGAAGCCAAGCATCGGAAGGGACTGTACATTGTCTATACTCCTTTGAGTGAAGATCCACATGCACTATTTGCTATGGATATCAATCATCTTCATCGAATATAGACTGGTCATACAAATTTCCAACTATTACAGAAATCTGTTGCTAAAGGCCGACTTGGTGAAATTACATCCTTGACAGGAATCTCCAAATTCTGTGAACCCTGTGTTCTTGGGAAAATGAAGAAATTACAATATTAATTTTCCAAAAGTCAAACCAAAGCTCGTGGTCCTTTAGATATTGTATCATCTGATGTTGGTGGTCCAGTAACGCCTGGAGGCCCAGGTGGAATACGCTACTGAGTGGGTCCTTATAGATCATGATTCCTCTGAGGTGTGGATTCTATTTGCCCAAAAGAAATCCCAAGTCTATTCAAAACTCAAAGAATGGCGAAAATCTACTGAGGCACATTTTCGTGCTCAAATTGCTAATTGGGAATTCTGTGAGGGCTGGACTCGATTCTTTCGCACAGATGGGGGTGGTGAATTCACGTCTCATCAAATGGAAACAGAATTCAAACGTCTAGGCATCATCCATGAAACAACAGCACCTTACACCCCAGAGCAAAACGGAGTAGCAGAGCGAATGAATCAAACACTTGTTTCCAGAGCTACAACTATGTTGATTGCCTCACGCCTTCCTCGTAAATTTTGGGTCTTAGCAATGCGAGCAGCTGGTTATACTGTGAATAGAACACCTACTTCAGCACAGGAATTTGAAATACCTCATGAGAAACTCTTTGACCGTCCAATAAACATACGACACCTGCATCCCTTTGGCTGTAGAGCTTATCCTCTCATTCCTAAAGAAAAGCGTCACAAGCAGAAATTTGGTGATAAAGCAAAGCGGTGCATCTTTGTTGGCTACCATGAAAACAGTAAAGCATATGACTTGCTAGTAATCAACAAAGATGGTTCTTATGGCGAAACCATCACATCTAGGCATGTTCGGTTTGATGACGAGGAACTTCATTCACCTATAGAACCAACGCTTGAGGCACCTGCTACATCTAGGAAAGAATATGAGCATTTTGCTCAGACACTGCGGAAGCGGTCTACCCCATATTATGGTGATAATGACGATGATGATGAACCGCCGGACACTCTACCTCACCCAATACCAGGTTCAGTGGGGGATAATCTAAGTCAGGCTGATCCACCGTCTATTGTCCATCCATCAAATAGGGGAGCTCCACCATTGCGCAAGGTCGCAGGCGTACGACAGGAACCTACTAGGCGGTCAACACGTCCACATGCAAGGGCACAACATCCCACTGCTGAGTACGACAGAATAGCTGAAGAACCACAGCATCAGTCAAAAGCTCAGCGTGATGCAGAGAATGCAGCACGTAAACAGGCGAAAGAAAATGAAGCTTCTGTCGAACCAGACATTGAAGTCCCTGATGTTCCAGAGGCAGTCTTGCTTGCTTCTCTAGATGATGCTATTGAAGAAGCCTTTTTAGCTCAGAACCCTCTTGACCCTTCTAGTTGGCAAGAAGCATTAACCTGTTTGCGCAAAAGCCATACGAGCCACCAGATGGCTTTGGGCGTGTGCGCAGCATATGGCTCCTATTTCTTGGACGTTCAAGCATCATACCTATATTGTATGCAACATATCCGCACAGTGTGTAGTAGCTGTCATGGGCTTCCCCAAATCACCAGAATCCACGGTTAATTTATGGCATCAACAACAGTTTCTCTGCTTGAGTGGTCTCTCCCTCACTGTCTGGGTATTAGAGAGTTTGCGGTGAGCCGCCGGAAGCCACCTGGCGGCTCTAATGGCATGCGGATTGGAGCGGCTATGCTGTCTGGCGGCTCGTTTGGTGGCTGGTAAGACTGGTTCAAATTTGGTTTTGCAAGCCTATTCTTAGCACTTAGTCATCTATATCTTGAGCCATACACCCACGAAGAAAATCCGACCCGAAAATCTGACGCCATCGCACATTGGAGCCGAAGACTTCGGTTGACGCTGGAAATTGCTTCAATTCAAAACAATTATGCACCTTTGGACAACGAACTCTCATTGGCTGAAGGTATAGTCAAATATACAAGGTACCCAACCTCGAAATTGTGCTAAGGACCGCGCGCGACGAGCCGCTGTACGAGCCGCCACATGACGTAGCCGCTCCAATCCGCATGCCGTTGGAGCCACCAGGTGGCTTCTGGCGGCTCACCGCAAACTCTCTATTGCCCGTCATGAAGGTCCGCAGTTCATCACCGGGCTTTATCTAGATAAGCACAGATGGTTTTGATGTAGTTGTGAACAGAATGCCCAAGATCAGCAGCCATTGGAGCCATCGGCTGCGCACACGCCAAAAGCCACCAGATGGCTCGTATGGCTTTTGCGCAACCTCTCTATTGCAGGGTCCTAATGCTGAACATTGGAAAGCTGGACTTGAAGAGGAACTTGCTGGTTTCCGAGCAAATGATGTCTATGATGTTGTTCCCATACCAGACGGTGTCAAGCCTATTAAATCCAAAGTGGCTCCCAAAGTCAAAGTAGATGAAACAGGCAAAATTGCTCGTTACAAAGTCCGAATCGTTGCCAGAGGAGATACTCAGAAAGAAGGTGTTGACTACAAAGAAGTTTTTGCGCCCACTGCCAATCTTGAGTCTGTTCGCATCATTTGTGCTCTTGCTGCCAAATATGACTTAGAACTGGATCAGCTGGATGTTTCACAAGCCTACCTCAATGGTAAACTGGAGGAAGAGATCTACATGATACCTCCAGATGGTGTTGAAATTCCAGAAGGTCACTGCTGGCGACTCAAGCGTTCATTGTATGGTCTTAAACAAGCTGGGAGAACTTGGAACAGGACTTTTGACACAGAGATTCTAAAACTCGGATTTCATCGCTTGAATTGAGAGACCTGCCTTTATGTTTATAAAGAAGGCAAACAGACTTGTTTTGTTGTGGTCTATGTTGATGATCTTCTTGTTGCTGCAACTTCTAAAGAATTCTCTTCCAAAGTCAAAAGAATGCTTTCATCTACTTTTAAGATGCGAGACCTAGGTCCAGCCAAATACCTCCTTGGGATCGAGATCGTTCGAAACCGTAAGAAGCGCACCATTGCACTGAACCAGCGTCAGTATATTGACAAAGTCTGTTGAATTTGTGAGCCCGAAGTATAGCCGAGGCGGCTTACTCACGGCTTACGGATCATTCTCCCGGGGCGTAGATAGTTCTAGATAATATTCGTAGTATAAATACAGGACCACTGAAGCCTAAAGCTCCAGTGGATTGTAACCCAAGACCTAACAGTCGAGTGCCCAAGCTCTTGTGAAACAGCCGAATCACAACAAAGTACTTTCTCGCTATGGCATGACAGACTGCAAACCTGTATTCACGCCCATGTCTACTGGAACCCCGCTCACAGAGAATGACCCTGATGACGACAGTATCATTACCCATATGGCTATTGTCGAAGGTGGATCTATTGTTCCATATCAAAGTGTAATCGGGTCTGCTATGTATGCCATGCTAGGTACTCGACCAGATCTTGCATACAGTGTAGGAGTACTTAAGAGAATTCATTGGGCAGCAGCAAAACGACTTCTTCGATACCTCAAAGGCACCCGTCATTGGGAACTTGTATACAACGGGGCTGACATCAGCATGGACATGCAATTTCTGGGATACAGTGATGCCAATTGGAATGGAGACAGAGATACAGTGGTGGCAAATAGAAATTGCCGTGGCTTTTTGGCCAAAATCTTGCTGTATACTTCACCGAATGACCTGAAATAAAATGTAGAGATAAATATATGATACTACTGTACCACTTAGAACACTCAGCTATATATTATGCCCTGACAATGCATCAATAACAGGACAGTTTCTGATTATTGCCATATCTGGAAAAGCTCAATGTATCCTCAGCAAAAAAGTGTCATAATAGGATGAAAGTACTTGAAAAACAATGCTAGTTATCACTTTGATTGACTGGAATTGAACCTCATTTGAGCTCGCAACGGCTGCTTGAAGTTGGTCCTTTTAGCTATTTTCTCTGCATTTTCAGCTATTTTGTGTGAAAATAGCCAACTTTGAGCGGCTGCTGTGAGCCCAAATGAGGGTCAATTCCACTCAACCAAAGTGGAAACTAGGACTGTTTTTCAAGTACTTTCATCCTATTATGACACCTTTTCGCTGAACCCTCATTGTGTTTTTCCGAATATGGCAAAAATCGGAAATCATCCTATGATTGATGCATTCTCAGGGCATAATATATTGCTGAGTGTTCTAAGAGGTACAGAGGTATCACATACCCATCTCTACATTTTATTTGAGGTCATTCGGTGAAGTATACAGCCAGATTTTCACCGAAAAGCCACGGCAATTTCTATTTGCCACCACTGTACATCTCGTTCTACTTCTGGTTATGTGTTCATTGTCAACTCTGGAGCAATCGGATGGTCTAGCCGTCGGCAATCCATTTGTTTTGGCTATATTAGCGCAGAATTGAACTCCTCTCGATGTATGTGTCGCAAATTTATTTATTTTGTTACAGTCGAAGCTGTCATAACCCATAGCTCCCATAACCCCGCAAAAGCCATACGAGCCATCTGGTGGCTTTTGGCGTGTGCGCAGCCGATGGCTCCAATGGCTGCTGATCTTGGGCATTCTGTTCACAACTGCATCAAAACCATCCCTGCTTATCTAGATAAAGCCCAGTGATGAACTGCGGACCTTCATGACGGGCAATAGCCGGACAGTGAGGGAGAAACCACTCAAGCAGAGAAACTGTTGTTGATGCCATAAATTAACCGTGGATTCTGGTGATTTGGGGAAGCCCATGACAGCTACTACGAACTGTGCGGATATGTTGCATACAATATAGGTTTGATGCTTAAACGTCCCAGAATTAGGAGCCATATGCTGCGCACACGCCCAAAGCCATCTGGTGGCTCATATGGCTTTTGCGCAACCTCTCTATTCTCTATGTCAGCCTCATCGAAGGGTCCTTCACAACAGAAACATTCCTAGACTTCATTGATGGGCTTCTTGACCAAATGAACCCATTTCCGGGCCCGAATTCGGTGATCGTCATGGATAATTGTCGCATCCATAAATCGGAGGACGTACAGGAGACGATTGAAGCTCGGTATGTGCTTCGAAATCTTGTATGCTCTCCTTTCATTGACGGGTTCTAGAGGCATGCGCTGCAAATATCTAACACCTTACTCCCCCAACTACAACCCTATGGAGCCTGGATTCTCAAAGATGTTTGAAGGGAGGGTCAGCTGTATAGGGCAGCTACTGAATCTCTTGACGAAAAGGCTGCCGTTTTGACTCAGTTGCACAATGCGGTGTATTCTATCACTCCTGAAGATTCCGCAGGATGGTTTCTCCACTCTGGTTACTTCCGTCGTCCTGAGAGTCAAGACTAAACGCTATTCTCCCAACACTGCAGCGCATGCCGTAACCATTAATCCGTGATCTCCGCTGTCACGGCAGTTTCGGGGAACGCCGAAGCGGCCAAAGCGACGTATGTCTCGATTTTACTGTAGCTGGGGCCAATGCCACACAATCATAGGAAGCCAATTGCTTCTTATGTATCTATAGAATGAGTCTGCATACTCTGAATTCATTCATTTAACAGCTCCCCGAGACTATAATGCTATGAATACCTCGAGGTAATATACTAGTATTAGTAAGGTCCGACATGCACTATACAGTAAATGTAGCGGCGTCAAAGATTGAACAGAGCTAAGTATATATCAAATCTACGTCTGATAGCCCATAGTGTTCTTAGTATACCTTGCAGAGCCCTTATTTCCTGGTTTAGCCCAAGTTGTGCGGCGAGTACCAGTTGTCGGGCCAGCAAAATGATGAACATCACCGACCATATGAGACACATCTCCTCCAATATTGTTGTTTTTCATCGATCTGAGCCATAACCGAGATTGTGCCGGAGTTTTTAATTGTTCTCGGAGGATTCGAGCCCCCTCCTCGAGTTCGATGATGCGAGCTTTGATAAATTCTTGGACCATATCCTGTGATAGAGGGAATTGAGACGAAGCAATACAAGTCGAATACATCGATAACTCACGTCTTCTTCTTCCTGATACTCGTCAGGACGAACCGGCGAGGAAGAGAGCTGAAAGGGATTGTTCATACTCCCGGTACCTCCAGAACTGGAGCCTTCTGCGACAGTAGAGGCGGACGCAGTGGTCCCCTTGAGCTAAAACGCCTCGCAGTGCGGCTGCTGCATCCGCACCAGTCGTGGGCTCAACTGCATCACCATCGGAGATTGACAGATTTTCGATTGGGTCAACGACCGAGCCATCCTTGGGTTTGAGGAGAGGGTGGTGGTAGAAGGGAATGGTGCGCCGGCGAACGACTTCGCGAAAGAAAGCTGCGTTGGGGGGGTGAACTGCCTGAACTAGATGTTTACAGAGAAGTAACGCATTGTACTTCTGCTGCCCACAGCTACATGTCCAGCGAGAAATGTTTGTCTGATACTCACGGTCACCAAGTGGTCGAGATTCAAGCTTCTTCCATCCTTTCTTGAATTGTTTCTGAAAGGGTGTTAGCGCTTTCCCTCGCCCCTGGCGATAATTTGGATCGAAGAGCTGCATCTTCGCTTCAAAAGAAGGTAGGACTTCAGTTGCAATGAGGTAGACAAGCTGATCGAGTCGAGGATGGAGTAAATGATGAAGGGTTCCGTGTTTCAGGTTGCGCCAGAAGTTCTCGACCGACATTGTTGTACGCCAACGTCCGATGAAGTCAGGTTGGCTGGCACGAGCCATGATCTTGTACTTCGCCGGACAATACCACGCCGTCCACATGTAGGCCCAGACCTCTCGGAGTCCACGCTGCTTGCAAAACGTGTACATTTCGAAGACAGCCGCATCGCGAATCTGTTTGGCAGTGCGCAGGTTCCCAGAGCGGTCAGGAAGTAGAGGATGTTCGCAGAAGTGGCGAATGAAGATGCGCAGAATCTGGGCTCGATGGGCGGCGGGGCAAAATACGTAGGTGGTACCAGATGCGAAGACAGACTCAAGAGTCTCCCCAGCCTCGAAAATCGAAGCCGGGCCGTCGATTCGGTCAATCGCAGACAAATCCTCGTTGTATTCCTCTTCGTCATCGAGAGAGTCCACGAGTTGCTCCAATGCAGCGTCCGAGTCCGAACTGAGGTCGGATACGTCCTCCAGGGTGTGGGGGGTATTACTAGATCGGTTGCCGGCGTTTATGACAATTTTCGGGCGCGATGGTGCCGAGTTTTCAGCGGTCTGCCCTTGGAACCGAAGCTTGATGGTTGGGAGAAAGCTTTGGGCCACCTGAAGCCGGTCCTAGATCACATCGGAAACATGAGATTGTGGAAATTAGAAAAGGAATTCAATATGCCGGAGTTTGGAGCTCAGGATCCAATTGACCGAGCGGAAGAAAAATACGGTCAATCCAGTCGAACTCGCCAAAAGCCTCATCAACATTATAGAAGGCAGGGCGACGCGCAAGGACACACAATCGACCCTTTACAATTCGGATCGAGTGCCAGAAACAAACTTGATGTTTAATATCGTCCGGGAGCTCGGCAAGGAGCGCGTTGATTTCAGTGATGTCTTTGTCAGATAAAGACTGGATGATTTCGAGACTCCAGTGGTCGATAAATCGCCGAATGAACCTGCGAATGTACTGTTCCCTCTGGTTTGGATCTGGGCTGCTGGTCTTGATGAAAAGAAACCCCACAGGAAGGCCCGAGCCAAATACCTCGCCCAGTAGGGCAAAGCATTCGTAGCCGGCTTTCGTAGTATTAACTGTACAACCATAGCAAAATCAACAGAAGTCTTGCAAGCTAAAAAAAAATTACTTACACGTAGAATCAAGCGCGACTTCCCGGATGGTACCGGCCCATTTACGGATGAGCGGCGGCAGTGCGAATGCTAGTGCGATGCATCCACCGCTATCAGGCGGTAAGGGTATTGTATCAAGCTGATACCTTGAGTCCTTTGTAAACTCCGCAAGCAAGATCTTGGCCGACTCCAGCTCATTTTCAGTGCGACGCCATTCGGACTGATTCTGCTTCGCCCATAAATTATAGACGGCTTTCTGGCTGAATGCCGGCTCAGGATGGGACTTCAAAATTTCCTTCCAGAGCTAACGGACAGTTAATACGATCGAAAACTCGACTACAGAGAGCTCATACCTGATATGTACGCAACTTGGGATGATTTGTTTGACATCGTCGGGTATATCGATGCAGACATATTTTTGGTGACATTCCTGGTGACGGATGCGAATCAAATACTCGGAATCATCATCCGGCGAGGCCCATATTGTGAGCCATCCTTGACACTCAAAGGTAGACATCTGAGCCTTGTCCCGCTGCTTTTCCGAGCCTGCTTTTTTCTGTGACTTCTCCTGACGCAAAGAATTTTGTGCACAAGTGTATTCATAGCGCGCGGTTGAGCTTCGTTTGAACTCGTAGACAGAATGATAGCTGGGTATTGAATATTAAGTAAATTTTTGCCAACAAAGGATGAAAAAATACACACAGGAAGCGATAATCAATCTTTTCCCAAATTAAATCCGCAATGGTGTCCGCCGCATCTCTGACACTGTCTTTCCCAAGCGCCGAGACGTCGACAAGTGCCGTGAATAGTTTGATGTCACCAGCAGCTGTCAACGCGTCCAAAAACGCGTCGATATCCATGGCGGGAACTCCAATGAATTCAGACGCGTCCGTAGCATCTTCTGTTGGGTTGTCTGCTTCATTCTCCTTTTCTGGATTGTTGTTATTCCGTTTCTCCCGCTTCTTCGCGCTGGTGGAATCCAAACACTGCCGACAATTGCTCGTGAGATGAATCCCGCCCTCCTTGAACGTCGCCTTCCACGTTTGTGGGATAACTTCTTTTGTTTTACGACACTTTGAGCATTTTCGGGTGTGTTCTGCCATTTGTGGGCTGCGCGCGTTCTTCTGGCGTTTTTCTGGCGTCGAAGACTGATGATGAGAAGGAGAAGAGAGTAACGGTCACCTGATGTGACCTCTCGTGTTTTTTTCTGCCTCCGATTTTGACTTTGAAGCAAAAAAGTATTAATGAGCACTTCCTCAACAATTTTTCGAATAAATGACTATTTCTTCGCATGATATACAGTTCATTTGTTATCCTATGCAGTTGAATTGTGAAAGGTGGCGGACTTAGACCGTTTCGAGCAGTCTACGGAAGTTCCCTGACAGCGGAGATGACGGATTGATGGTTACGGCATGCGCTCCAGTGTTGGGAGAATAGCGTTTAGTAGAGTCAAGGCTGGGACCATGACGCAGCGGGGTGCGCGCTGCAGATTGTGCGGCATGAGGGGCTGCGGCTGCTTCTGGAGCTGGAGCCGGAGCGTGTGGGGGAGGGTATGGAGGATATCTGGGGATAGGCCCGTAATACTGTGGATTAGGGCCTTGTTTTTAATTCCCGGACCATTAATAAACGGTTTTTTAAATTCGGTTTCCACAGGCCGTTTATAAACCTGTTTATAAACCGAACCCTAAAATTTCGCAAAATCAAGGTTTTCAACGCGAATTTTCGCCAAAATCTCCTCAGGGCTCCTCAATTAACACTCTACCAACACTCTAGCATGAATCCGAAGGCTTTCACTGTCAATTCAGAGCAGGCTACCGTATTGTTCCAAATTAGGAAACCATCTACCCCCCGAATATTAATTCTTGCAGACGATCTATGAGCAAATGGGTGCATGAATTAGCGATAGGAAGAGTATGATCTCCCCCTTGAATATCATCACCGAGTTAGTCTCCTTTACTTCCTCAAAATGAGCGGAGTTTCTCTCACCTTACGTCAGCTAGAAGAATTAAAAACCGATGAAACTGGCCGAGCGTTCAAAAAACCGGTTTATAAACCAGTGTTTATAAACCGGTTTACAAACTGGATTAAAAAACAATGCCCTACTGTGGATATGGGTAGAATGGGGGGGGAGGATGATTCTGTTGTTTCACAGGTCGAGTGGGGGCTGCGGTCATCGAGCCATTGTTGAGGTTCAATGGAATGGAGTCGGGCGGCTTAGTTATTGATGTGTGCGCGCCTGCGGACTGAAAGGAAAGTTACAACAAAGAAAACGTGAGTGAGAAACTGTAAACGTACCAAAAGTAGGCTCCAAAGGCTTAGCTGCTTGCAACGTGTTCTCCATTACTTGCTACCAAGCAAAAATTATTCCCGTGCTTATTGCACTGATGCTCCTCCTTCAGCTCCCGCAGATACTCGGCACCGCTTTTCTTCTTCGACGCTCCTTCATCGTCTTCCCCATCGCTAGTATCATCTGCAATCTGGCGCAAAACTTTCAGCAAAGGAGACAAGCGAGGAATAGAAGAGAACGTACTCTGTTCTTGTTCTGTGACTTATGCTTGCTCTTGCTCTTCTCCTTGGAATCCTTGTTCTTCTCCCTGAGATTAACGATTGTCACCTGGACCTTCTTCTGGCGGCCTTTACCCTTCTTTTCTTCGCGCTCCCTGTTCTCCATGACGATTGCAAGAAAGAGCTCTTCAATATGCTTGGCTTCAGTGAGGTGGCGAGGTGGATTGGTCTTGGGCCAGAAACTCAGTTTATATCCAATATGGAGCTCGGCTTTAGGGACTTCCATTTTATCAGCGAGAGTTTGGCGAAGCTGGGACATAGTGATGGAGGACGAAATAGAAATTGTATCAGTGGCATTGTCGATGGGATAGATGAACTCGGCCTCGAATTCTGGTATGAGTTTCAGTCTGAAGACCTCTTGGATGGAATTAAATTGTGAGAACGTACCTTCATACTCTTCTTCTTATATGTAGGGTCCTCTTGACCTTCACTGGCCGAGCGCCGACGTAGACCAAGTAAAGCTGCCGCTGCTGCGTCGACAGCGGCTTGAGCATCAGGGTCGATAGGTGAAGAAGAGCGAGAGGGGAAAGTGTGATTCAGGACGGTGCCGTTTCCAAGTTCAGAGTCAGAATTATCGGAGCGAGTAGAAGACCTCAAAACTCGGTCACTTGCCATCGCTTCTGCCTAAGTGCCAGCAAAAACCGGCATGGAGTAGATGCAAGACAGTGCATCTGCAAGGACATTCTCTGTACCAGGAATATACACGGTCTCGAAATCAAATTCGGACATCTTCTCCATCCACCGAGCCTGTCGACCCGAGAGATTTTTCTGATTCATGAAATGAATGAGACCCTTATGGTCAGTGATCCATTTAAAATGAAATCCCTGGAGTATGTCGCGATGCCTTAGCATCGCTTCAACGCCTGCTAACATTTCAATCTCATGCACAGGATAGTTTTGCTGCGCAGAGTTGAGTTTCGCACTAAAGAAAATGCCGCAACTTTGGCTGATTTCCAATCAGCGCCTTGGCTCACCACTCCAGCAATTGCAGAACTGGATACGTCGGCTACGAGAAACGCAGGGTCCGCATCAGTTCCGTATTTTAATGGAACACGGCGATGTTCGCGAGACTGATGAATAATCTTTTTTGCAGTCTTCAAAAGCCCTTTGCTGAGTATAACCCCAGCGAAATGGCACGGTATCTCCAGTTAATCCGTGGAGAATACCCATCGGTTCACGAATACGAGCCAAGTCATCGGCAAGATACCCAATCGAACCCAGGAATGCACGCAGTAAGTCCCTATTGGTTGGGGTTTTCCAGTTTAAAACACTGTCGACTTTGTCAGGATCCATTCGGATACCATCATCGTCAACAATGCGACCAAGGACCTTCATTTCCGGCTTCAAAAATTGAAGTTTATGCTCACTGAGGTAAAGCGTCTCTCGCTTCAACACGTCTATAATAGATTTAACTTGCTTTACATGCTCCTCAAGAGTTTCGGAATAGATGATGATATCGTCAAGATATACATCCATGAATCTTCCAATGAAGTCGGAAAATAGATAGTTCATCAAGGATTGGTACGTTGCGGGCGCATTACAGTCACCTATTTGGTTTACTAGGCTGACCATATTACCGTCAGGAGTTGTTACTGTGGTACGGTCCACATGTTCAGGAATTATACGAATTTGTTCGTAGGCATCCTGCCCATCAATCAGTGATCAATATTTACACCGAGCAACTTGGCGCAAAATACCTTCCATGTCCGGAAGCGGGGAAGACAACTTGTGAGTATTTTTGTTGCGTGCTCGCAAGTCAACCACGGTGCGTAGTTTCGGCGGGTTGGTCTTCGCTTTCGGAAATAACAACATCGGAACAGTATTGCCCGAGCTCGTTATCTTCCAGCGCCCGGCTTTCAGATAGTTCCGGCGCTTTTCATCCCATTGCATATATATTGAGGACGAAGGGCCTCGGGACACCGAGACGGTCTCCAAGGTAAAATTTTCTTCTCATCAATGAGAGGCCCTATGATTGATAGCACGCAGCGGAGGTAAGGGAGTTTCCGCTGCCTTTCTGCAGATGGGTTTTGAGTATTCTATCAACTCATCACGAGCAGCTTGAACCGTGTTGTCAGCAAGCTCAGCCGAATGCGAATATATCTTCGCAGTTGCAACACCCGAGATAGGTAAGCATTTCGCGCTTCCCACGCAAACTCGAGCGGGGTTGAGTCCTATGTTAACTTAGTGTTGAAATAGCCATGCTGTCCCGAGAATCAAATCATAACCGCTAACATTGGCGATGTAGAAAGCTCGGGGAGGTGACCTGCGACTCAATCGCTGATGACACAATCTTATAGCCCTCCTCGAACGCTTCAATTCGAGCCTATACCCAAGGCAATCGGTGCTCAATTGACTGTCGTATTCTGGTTTCGGTCCAAGCCTTACGTTTTCCCTTCAAGTCAATATAGCACCTCAACGAGACCTGTTCGGGTGTTTGCGATGACACTAGGCTGACTTGTAGGCTATTTGGCACCTTTTTCGTCTCCACCATTTTTCCCGATTTCTTACAAGGCCTCAGGATCGGCTATTTTAATTGCATTTCTTATAAGCCTTGGCTCTGGCTTATAATTTTTTTTGGCAGTGAGTCGCAATTCTTATAAGGCCTGGCTGGTGACTATAAGATTCTGTTGTCCTTTTTGATTTCTTATAGGGGCTCATTAACCGTGCCTGTGGTTGGCTATGTCTCGGCTAGACATAGCCAAATGATCCTAGGTGATCCTGATGCTTCCGGCTGATCCCTCCTGTCAAACTCGGCATTTACCGCACAACCCAACCCTTTTGGGTCGTTTCCTTCAATTCCTTGGAACGTCGTAGCTTCTGTCGCGCGCTTCAATTGAAGATCCAAGAGATCCTGCCACTATAGTCAATACTTACCTGTACTAAATTGCGAGGAAATATGGACCCAAAAAGAGATGTTTAAGTTGGAAGTTGAAAACTCAAATCTAGCTCCGAGCCTCCGACTTGAAGATTGCATGTCGATTGAATGCACTGCACAATTGACTGCACACCGTTTTGATCTCAAAAATTACTCGAATGGAACAAAATACTCACATTGAATATCTCTGCCTTGTTTTTCAAGTAGTGGAATCAATTTGGCACGCCTTCTGCAACTGTTGCAAGTAATCAGTTGAATTGCCGTAATTCCAACCCGAGTCGACCAGATACTAGTGAAATAAGAGTGGAGAACCTTTTAAATGGTTGCCCGCGCATTTTTGAATAGATAGATGTCGGGACGCAAATTTTAAGCATTGAATTGGCCGCGCAGCGCCGAAAAAATAAGTATATCTCAAGGAGCAGCATTCAGTTTGGATATCATAGGAATGCCACAGTTCTCTTCCTTGTAAGAGCCGGGAAGAGGATCAGGAAAGACTCTAAGTTGGTCAGAAACAGCTGAGAAAAGGTGAGATATATTAAGCGCTCGTTTAGCGCCCAAGGCCGAGGCGCCGTGTTACGGAAGATTACGAATCTTGAATTCCATTGGCTGTGTCCTATGTCGTTTTGGGACGCAAACCCGAATAGACATAGTCTTGAATTCCCTGATGTTTACTCGATATGGCAAAAGAATCAAGATGAAATCAAGATGCCGAATCGTAGACTGCGACTCGCTGCAGCAGAATTGGAGCTCTGAAATCTGTGGACATTCATGCAGAGGTATCTAATAATCTCTCCTCTTTCTCCCTCTTTTTTTCTCTTTTTCTGCAACTTGAAAACTTGATTAATTCTCCGTAACCACAGACATAGTACATAAGCCCTTATAGGGTGCTGTGTTCGACTATATTTATTGCGTGTTTGTTTCTACTGCGAAGATTCTGGGACAATTTGTGTTGCCCCTGATTCCAGCTGTTGCTCCTAATTCCCTAGATTCTTGAGGCGTTTTTCGTGCGTTTCCCCTAATTCCCTCTCACGCTGTCATTGTTGCCCGTAATTCCACTCGTTTGGGGATCCCTTGGCAAGGAATTAGGCCCCTAATTCCCGGGGAAGAAGCTAGGTCTCGCTGGTGACTATAAGATTCTGTTGTCCTTTTTTCGATTTCTTATAAGGTGCTGTGTTCCTGCGACATAGTACCAGTGGCTGGAGCATTGACTATCAGAACATTGGGCTCTCCCCGAAAGATTTTGGAAGCAGTGGACAAAATCCAGAGTGCTTGTTCCTCACTCCCACGGCCTTCACCATAGAAGTGATTTTTCAAAAAGGCAATATCAGGGCAAGCCCCGTCCGTGGCGAAGAATTGAGCGGCGGTGGGGGTTCCAGCCAAGGGTAGTGATAACTAAGAATTCAATTGAACATTGGGTTTTAGTTGGGACGCACCGCACGGGTGCACTGTAGTGCGTGTCCCTCGACTGCTTGACTCACGTTTCTCACAACGCGTTCCCGAGTGCTGATGCTTGTGCCGTCTTCGAGAACATGTCGCGTCGAGTCCATCGTAGCAACAGGCTGTTGCTTGCCTCCATTTGCGCTCATCCGTCAATGTGCCGAAATGCCGCCAAAAAAATCAAGGGTTCTGAGGTATCCGTTGGCGGACGAGACCGGGCCCGGTTCGCGGCGCATAACCGGCCTGAAAAGGCGATTTCACACGAATATCTGCTCTCGTCCCGTGCCTAGCAAGCTTTTATTTCCAGCGCAGGCATTTGGGTGGAAAGAAACTGGGAAAAACCGGCATATCAGTCGGCGAGAGTGAATCATATAATGACCCAAAGTACAGGTTTACAGGATGAGGAGAAACTCTCTTTCTCCGCTCCCCCTTCTCTTCCTTTTTCCCTTTTTTGGCAATTATTATTTGTTTCCCTTCCTGCCCACAACATAGGTATCATGATCTAGCCAAAAATTCTGTTTCCCTTCTACCACTCTTTTCTATGCTTTATTATGTCTCTTTTTGTTTTTCTAATGTCGCTTTGCTTTCCTTAGGGTTGTTTTTTAGGTAGGTAAATACAAGTAGCTAGATAGATAGAGAACTCACCCTCAGTCTCCCGCAATGTGGGATGAAAGACTGAGGGTGGTGGACAGGTTTATATGTAAGGTAGGGGACAGACAAATACGGTTGCCCCACGTGACTTAAGAACACTGTATGATAAGTTACAGTATCAGATATCTATCAAGGGCCGGAGCGGCGGGGCGGCTACCCGGAATAATTCATATTCTGACAGTCCAGAGAACACAGGCCTTCGAGGTATATAACAGTTTGCAGTTGTGATACCTCCACTGCTGCGCATAGTGTTGTCAGGGTCGGGTCGGAGACCCGAGACCCGACCCAAGCCCGGGCTTTTGAGCCCGACCCGACCCGACCCAGGCCCGCGCTCAACGAGGGTCGCGGGTCGGGTCTCAGCATCTGAGAGACCCGAGGCCCGGGTCGCCGACCCGGGTCGGGCACCTAAAATTTCTGGAGGGTGTTGAGGACCTTGGGTGAAAGCATTAATTTTTTTTTACTTCATAGGCTCACATTTTCCGTTTCTAGACTTGAAGATACCTAGATTTCATGCGAATCCCAAGAGAGAATGGCGGCAAGTCAAGTGCTGATCGGCAACATCCGAATCTCATCACCTCCCACGACCCAAATACGGCAATTCTTACCGCAAGCTATGAGCAGTCCACCTTGAATCCATCTAGAGTGAATTGGGAAAGCAAATTGACCGGCTTAAAAGCAATACAGTCGAAGCTGCCATAACCCATAGCTCCCATAACCCATAATCTCCTTTAACCCATACATTTTTGGGGGTTTTTGACCGGTTTTTGGCTGGGATAACCCATAAATCTATCATATCCCATAGCTTTTTGGCCCTACCGAGGGCTATGGGTTATGACAGCTTCGACTGTACCTATAGCTCGGGAGGTCTCTTGACATGAGATCAATTTATCCCGTGTGCGACCCGGGTCGCGACCCAGACCCGACCCGAGCCCGACCCGACCTTAATTCCAGGGTCAGGTCGGGCGTTGAACTCGACCCTGACCCTCCCCGACCCGACCCAAGCCCGGGCTTGGCGGCCCGACCCGACCCTGACAACACTAGCTGCGCATGACCGAAGGGTTATAATGCGACCCAGTCCTTCCCGTGATCGCGTTGGCTTCGACCACGTAAATGCTGAGCCATCCGAGTGGCGGCCTTCAAGGGATAGCTAGATAAGTAGATAAGATACCTGAGTAGCTTTAGATTGTAGAAATTTAAGCAGCTACTGGCACTTACAGAGAATATTGTATAATGTTTGATGACTTCTCAACTCCAAACCATCGTCTCGACAGCGCGTCAGGACCTGTCAGGACTCAAGAGCTGCGCGGCAGCTCTGCCGAATTAAAGGGTATTCCGGAGGGCTCAGGAACGGCAGAAGAAGCGGCACAGAATGAACACGGCGTAAAATTACGCGTGGATTATAATTCAGAGGGTTTAGATTGCGTTATAACAAGCAAATGGACTTAACTACTCACTCGCAAGCGGATTTTCGCGTCCGGCGCTACGCGCCGGAGCACATTCTGAGTCTCTTCAGAGCGTAAAGTTAGCCGGGCGCGTCGAGATAAACCGGCGCCTGTAAAAATCATATGAGAGCAAACACTTTGAGTGACTACAGGCACTCACAGTAACACATCTCGGGTGGGTTAGTCACTGATGCTGCCAATTCCACAGCTAGTGTAACTGAACGAGAGGAAGGTGTGTTGGGTTCGGCGTGCCGAGCTGATACACTGACTCGGAAAAAGTATGGGATCACGGCATCTGTGAGAAAGATGCTCGTGTTGCGCAAGATCGTGGTGATAGGCTGGTAACTTTTGTGACTCAGTATGGAGTACACTATGTGTAGTATGTGCATGTAAGATATCGGGAGGCTGCGTCCAAAAATGAGAGCTGTGCAATGAATTTATTGGTGATGGGTGATCCAATTATATACAGTGGCGGCGCCATCTGATGCCACCCCTAAAAATAGAACAGCCCATTTCTGGAACTTTTGATGCAAATGGAGTCGATTGGGGTCACATCAATTCTTTGGGGGTGGCATCAGATGGCGCCGCCACTGTATCTGCTTTTTGCCGCTTTAGGAAATACAAGTCAGAAAATGAGTTTGAGAGGGAAAACGGACAAGAAAAGCTGACAGAACATTAATAGTGAGTCGGGCCTCCCTTTTCCTTCAACACTTTGCGCACCCTGTTGGGCATACTGCCGTATAACTTGTCAGCATATGTCTGATCTATTTTCTCCCACTCCTCCTTCAAAGTGATCCTGGTTCTTCGGCAGAGAGTCCCGAGCGCGTACCATAAGCTCCAAATGATCCCAAAGATTCTCTATGATGCTCATATCGAGCGAGTACGGGCACCAGGGAACGTGCAAATGCGGGAAATATTTCCGCTGCAGGTCTGATGCATTCTTGGCTTTGCAAGAAGAGAGCGATTGGAGGGCTCTACGGATGTTTCGCTCGCTCATTTGGCGTGGGATACTCGGCCTAGGTGCTTTTTCATCGAAGCCGTGCGTTGGACTATAGCGGGCATTGATTTGGGGGACCGTAGAGGGCGCAACATTCTCTTTTTAGGCTACATCTCTATTTGAGATGCCTGCCTTCTTAAGGGCGTCTATGGCGGCCTTATTTATGGCAGTGGTGTTGAACATGATGTGAAGAATGAGTTACAAGAGATCGGGGGTGACTCGAGCGCGTCGTTGTGGTGATTCAGAGTGAAAAGTCTTGGGCTTGCCAATGCGGAAAAAGTATTGGGTCACGTGTACGCGATAATCACGCTCTCTGACGACAACGCGCGCACATCGGACGTCGAGTTAATACATGTAGAAAGGGTAGTCCTAGAGGTATACGAAGCACTATATATCACCCCCAAAATTTGCTCACTCGCGCCGCAGTTCAAGCCAAAAGTTTGAAAACCAGGTGATCCCATACTTTTTCCGAGTCAGTGTACCGCAATCCCGAGGCTCAAGCACGGCAGGTGACGGACGGCAAAAAAAAGCAGCACGAAATAAACACCACGAAGAAATACGCGTGCCGATCGAGTGCGGCTTCGAAAGCCACCCTCCCTCCGATTGAAGGTCAATCCGAGATAATTTCGCTCGGATCTTCGCGCCAGCGTCGCGTCAATCAGGGCGCCCTTGGATGACAGAATGATGTTTAGCTTGGATGCAACACTTCGAGAATTTAAACCTGAACAAAGCTTACGAACAAAAATTTGTACCCAGCGCTACGCTCGATTTCGTCCGCAGTTTCCGGGGAAAAGGTGGCCGTGCTTTACCTTCGATGTGGTACAGCGAGTCAATAACAGTGCTCACAATCAAGCTTATCATTTCGGCGTTACGTGCCGGTAGTTCATAGAATTGTTGCTGCCAGCGTTTCGTTTGTAGCAATATTTGGCTGCGAGGTGGCGCGCCGACATTCCGGTGTAAGAGATAATGTAAAAAGCAACGGAAATTCAAAAAATCTCAACTCAGACAAATTATCTCGCGGCGCTTCGCGCCGCCATCCCGAACCATTTTCGCGTCCGGCGCGTAGCGCCGGGATATATTCTAATACTCTTCAGAGTCTTTGGGATAGCCGTGTGCTTCAAGCTAAACCGGCGCCTGTAAAACAGTCCAAAGTGCAATTGACAAAAATGCAATCAGATAAAATCGGAAAGTGATACGAGCGGGTACGCGCCTTCGGGAACGTAAATTTACGTTATGCAGCTCTGAGCGAAAGCTGCGTGAAGCTTTTAAGTCGGCTTTTTTTCGGAAGTGCACAAGCTCTTTCATGCAATGCGTAAATGCGCCGCCAAACGCAAAAGAATCCCCGCCGCTCCCATTGAGAGCCTGATAAACGTCAATACCCTCTAGCTCTCGAAGAAACGTCGCCCCGACTTCAGCTTTGGCTTAAGAAATCGCTCTATAAAATTTGCCCAGAGCCAAGACTGCCTCGCAGATGGGACCCGAAGACGCTGGGAGGTTCGCCTCTTGTTTCGCGTTGTGCTCAAGCTTCGCAACGAAGTAATTCTTGGTTACTACCATCGTTTGGCCATGGACGACGGGACTAAGCACCCGAAGACGCTGGGAGGTTCGCCTCTTGTTTCGCGTTGTGCTCAAGCTTCGCAACGAAGTAATTCTTGGTTACTACCATCGTTTGGCCATGGACGACGGGAATAAGCTAATATTATGTATCAAAATGTCAATTGCATTCAATCATCAAACATCTACTTGGAAAGACTGCTTCCGGACGCGTAGCTTATGCGAAAACCTGCATCACTTGAGGGATCGTCTTCGAATCGCGGGCGCACGCCAGCTCGCGCCTCACTTATTGGATGGTCGCCACCCGCATCGGTCTCATACTTCTCCCAACTGCGCCTGCGCTTCGCCTTCGGTTTTCCTGTGTCGAAGTCTGACGGCAGCATGCCCACCCTCAATGAAAGCTTAGTATTCGGGCCAATAGGAGCAATGGTGAGATTGGGCTTAGGTTGACACCGCAGCTCCACCTGCTCGTAGAGCGGGTCTGTTGAATCAGACTCCTCTTTCTATGCGTAGGTTTCAGGAAAGCAGTGAAGCGCGCAAGAACGACGTACGACTTGAATGGGAGAATCAGAGCTTGCCGCGGCCAGGCAGGTTTCCAATTCCTGCCGTTCTCCCCCATGGCCTCGCGCATCTATCATCTCAGTTAGATACCTCACGTGAGATGCTAGGTCCACATTTAGGCGCTTCATCACAGTCAGCTCAGATCCACAGCTTGCTAGCTCCGCGGTCCGGTCTGCAAGAGCGGTTCGCAAAGCCGTAGCTTGCGATCCCAGCACGTCACATTCATTTCGCAGCCGATTACTTTCAGCCCAGTGCATTTGTCGCTCATTCCAAAGTCGCGTTTGCGTCGTGTTATTGTGTGCCAAGACTTCAGCGTGTTCCTCAGCTACTCGTACTGCCGTCTCTTGAGCATGCTTCTCGTGGTTTCGCAGTGCGCTGATTATGTTCATTTGCTGTTGTAACTCATTGTGGAGGCGCATGTTTTCCTCCTCCAACCTACGGGCCCCAAACACCCATTCTGCCATCACTGAGCTGAGGGGCATTGCGGGGCGGGAATGACCGGCGGAGGGAAAAGGCCCGTCCCGGGAGGTCCCGGGGTTTTCAGATTCGGCTGGGATGTGCAGAGAAGTGGAACTATCCGGCAGGATGTTATCTCCTTGAGGACAGATGAGGCCAACACGAGAGATGGGCTCAGAGAAGGTGGAAGAGAGGGGTGCGCTTGGCGCTGCAGCCGTATTTCCAGCGCGGTCAGCCGGTAGCATTCGAAGTGCCGAGGATTCCGAGAAGAGAGGATATGAAGTGCTGTGATGGGGAGGGTGTGTTGGATTCACTGAGAAATAGTTCTCGTATGCAAAAGTTGCAGGGTCTACGCAGATGAATGATTCACGATTCGCCAAGCAATGGTCCGGGAAGCGTACTATTTGCGTCCTGGAATGTTTCCCGGCGCCGTACTGGTGTGCCTCTAACAGCATGATTGACCGCACAATGATCGAGACCTGGTTTAAGCATCTAAGTATGGCGAATTGCAGTGAGTAAGTACACACTATTTGCCGTCAATGAGGAAGCAAAAGTACCGCAGAGTCCATACGTAGAAATTGTGAGCGTGAACACAGCGTGAAAGCAAAAGAAGAAGCACAGCGTTTTGAACCAAAGCACAATCAACATGGGAAGTACACGTGATTCTCGTTTTTTTTTTTTTTTTTTTTTTTTTTTTTTTTTTTTGTCTCTGCATTTTTATACCGCAACAAGTACACGATCTACTAAGACGCGGTGCCCGGAGGCAATAAATAAAGGTGTTGTTAGTGCGATGGAAGTGTCCGAAGGATGTGTAGTATAGTCGTGTGAGGGTTTCGAGGGTATTAGCGGAAACATAAACCATAAGACCATAGCGCATGAGTGAAAGGAAATGTACATGAAAGGGAAGGGTATAGGGTGGGACGGGTGTGCCGAAATGGTGTCGGGATGGTGTTTCGATGCCACTGTTGGACAGGTCTGTGTGCGCACGACCCTTGCGCTCAGCCCATTTCCTCTACATCAGACAAATCGTCTGGAGGTTCCGGTTCGTCTTCGTAAATTGGGAGTTCTTGCGGCATACGGGGTAGACCCGTTTTTGTCAATGCTCCGGACACCTCTAAGAACTCAGCTAGTGCTGAAATTCCGTCTTTAGTGCCCAGTATTTCGGGCAGGGATATGTCCCTAGAGACTTTTTTGAGGATGTGCCGTTGGTCCTCATAGCGAGGACACTCGCGAAGCAGATGTTCGCGCGACTGGAAGGGTTCTCCACAGGGGCAGTCAACGTTCTCGGATGGCACAAAGCGGCTGTAGTACTCGCCTGAGAAGCAGTGTCCGATCCGACACTGTGTAACCCGCCCAAAGACTTCTCTCGACAACGCCGTAAAATGCGGGGTCGGTTTTAGGGAAGGGGCGAAGCGGTTTGCCATGGCATAGCTCCCCGTCTTCTGTGCGGACTTCCATTCCTTGACCCAGGACCGGCGGACTTTCTCTTTCGATTTCCCGAGTGCGTGCGAGCGGGTTCCTCCAGGTGGCGCCGCGAGTTCCGTTCCGGTTTTCGCCACGTGATTCTCGCATATCAGCTGCTGTTTCAGTGTTTGACGTCAAGCTTTGATTGGGGGAGCTTGCTCCCCCCTTTTGTCTGAGGTTCCCGAAAAGTGGATGGCTGTGCAATGTGCCTACTCTCCCACGGGTACGCCATCAATATGTGATGGAGGCTTAGACTCAGACCTGAGACGAGTTCGGAGTGGCCTCAAGTTGGCCTCAAGGTGGCCTACTGTACAGCGGTGCACTCAGGGAAAATGCAGTCAAGGAATACTCTCAGCCAAGGGCCGGCATCAACAGGAAATCAAGTATAAGGAGTCATCCCGCCTTTAAATTTAAAGACACCACATGGCACAAAGGCAGCTGCAGTCGAGTTCAATTCACACAATTCCGAAAAAAAAAATCAAAGACACCTGGCCAGCAGTCAAAACTGCACAAATTCCTGTATTCAGCTCATGGTAGCAGATTTCACCGGGACTGCAACAGTAATACAAGAAAGATGCCTTGAGTTGTGAATCGAAGGCTGATCTAAGGACAAAACTTGGCCTCTCAGTCTAACTTCTGAGATTCGCAGGTCGAGAGATAGCTTTCTTTTTCCCATTGGACTGATGCACAGTTTTGATTTTTTTTTGTCGTACTTCTGTGTAGTCTGGACGGAATTAACGCAAGCTCCCCCTCATCTGTAAGCCGGGCACCGGCATTACAAGACATAGTTTGAGCTTTGATGACGAATATGTTGGGTATGCAAGGGGCCGTCTGTCAAGCGCCATCAAAGAATATGATTTGTATGCCGGAGTACCGGCCTACAGCAGGGGGAGCTTGTGTAAATTGTTACTGGGTTGGCACGCAAATTAACAATATTAATGTGGTGCAGTTCACTGTGAAAACATCGGCGCCTGATTTTCATGTACCTATGGTGCGCTCGGCCTAAACACCACCAAATAGGTCCCATCATTGATGTCTCAAATCGACCGAAGGAAAAAATTTAAATTTGAATTGTATTTTTTGCTGCACATTGAATCAATTGGGGCCAGGCAGAGTTAAAACATACCAGGAGGCCTCAATTGGGGTAGCAGCGATGTCACAGTGGTCTTTGAGAGCATATAAAATGAGGGAATAGATCAGTGGTAACCTAAATTAGGCATATTCCGTAAGCTCACATGACTGATTGATTGATTGCATCACTGATGTCTCAAATCGGCCCCGCGGAAAAAGTATTTGTTGTGAGTTTTGAGCGGATGAAGAATCCCTCTTGAGGGATTGTACTACTATCTAATCGAAGTGTTTTGTCCACAGGATCAGTCGTGGGAAGGTTTTGATCAGGTGGAATAAATCTCGTTCTTGTTTCGCACCATAGAGTAAATGTAAGTTGAGCTCTCCGTTGTGTATCAGTTTCAAGCGTCCGCATTGAATCTGTTACATTAGGGGCGCTCAATTCTCAGCTCGTCGGCTCGTCTCGTCCCAGAAACTATTTAATTGCATGATGAGCTGATGAGCTGCTGATCCCACTCCGCATTTCTCTCCACTTCCCATCAAATTTTGATCCCCTCATCAGGAAATCGATATTTTACGGACGAGACGAGCTGACGAGCTAAGAATTGAGCGCCCCTATTAGTTCTTTTCAATCGTCCCCAGTGAAAACTCGTTCTAAATGCAATTCCAGCCAGAGTCTTGACGCGTGAATTTATGGTGCACATCGCATAAACACCACTAAGAAATACACTAACTCGGCAAAAAAAATGTCCGATGGGTTTTTTGTCCGTATTGCGGTGTTAATACCTGTATTCGAAAGCAAACAACTTCTGAGCGTGCACACGATACTGAGACCGATTGGTATGCTACCTCGCCGCCGTGCAATCTCTTGATCCGCCATCAAATGAGCAGAATTCCCAAATAGCCAGATTTTCAATTTGAGTAGGGATTTCTTCTGACAATATCTGAGTGTGCAGGATGAAAGAAGACCCAAATACAAGTACATACTTTCACAAGTCAAACCCTATGAAAATATTCAGCCGTTGAAGCGCTATAGGCTCGACAAAACTGCCATTTTGGGCATATTTCGGCAAATTCCGGTCAACTCGGTCGAAAATGGTCACTTTGCGAGGGCTATAGCGCCTGTTTGCCTGTATATTTTCCCACAGTTTAAATTGGCGCATAGCTTGCTGGACCTCAGGCTATAACATGAGCAGATCAGCTCCCCGCACCAAAAGAATTTGACTGACTTGTAAAGTCGGCCGATATCAAAATTCCCATGTTTGCGCTCGGCGTGATGGCGTATTAAAAATTTGCCCAAAACCAAACCCAAAGAATAAGGCATCTGGATCCTATGAACACAACTACAAGTTGTTTGAAGTCAAAGTGGGCAGTAATCATCGAAATACAGGCCAGAAATCAATCGGACATTTTTTTTGCCGAGTTAGTGTAGGTCCCATCACTGATGCCATCATTGATGTCTCAAATCGCCCAAGAACAAAAAACCAAATTTTATATTGCATTTTCTGTACTGAAATCTCATGGAGGGCTTCTTCAAAACGCTAGGGGAAGGACATAAGTTGCACCCAATAGCTTTCCAACGACTTTGAGCAGTCTCCTACCCAGCCTCACTTTCGAGTTAGGGTGGCGGGAAATAGGCCCCCGAAATTTACATCTGCAGGTTTACCAGGTAAATTACCTGCTAATTTACCCAACTTTTCGGAGGCTTAAAAATGGCCGGTAAAATAGGGCTAATTTACCGTGGTCTGGAGGGCTAAATCCACCTGCTTGGGCAGCCTTAGCCGGGTTTTTTCTTGAAAGAAAGAGCCTAATTGGTTCACGACATCCAATATTCTGTCAATTTCGGCCATTTTTGTCCGATTTCTCAATGATTTTCTTCCCACCCTGACATCCTTGGGGAGATGCGGTCGGACCCTCGGCAAAATATAGTGCTCATGCGCTTGCTGAGTTTCTTATCCCATTCTGCCCTCAGTAGCAGCGGTAATTGGGAAAATTTTCGAATTTTTAGTTGGTTCTTGCAGCGAAAAGAGCCGTGGGAAATTTGGGTAAATCAGCGCGGAAAATTAGGTCAAATAGGCCCGTCCGAGAAGGCTTTGGTAAATTACCTCGGTCAACCAGGCGCCAAAGCTATTTCCCGCCACCCTACTTTCGAGTGTTGGGGAGCCCGGAGTCACTGAGGGCGTAGATTCACTGCAAATTCACTATGTGTAATATTGATTGACAAATCTGATCTTATTACTCCCGAACTTCAAACCCCCAACACAAAGGTAGTTACCTTGCTTGACAAGGTCTCTCCAACCTCATAATTAGCTAAGCAGCACATCGGATGCAACCCATTGATGCCCGTTTTCTCCCGAAGCACAGCTTTTCAAAGGCTCCCAAACATTGATGCCATCGACACTCGAACTTCCAACGAACTTCACCACCTGGCACCCAACCATCGCATCACCGTCAACTTTCAAGTTCTCCAGTGCCAGTGGAGGGAATATTTTCACCTAACATAGCATTATCTTGCACTAGCACTGCTACAGTTGCGGCAAAATCAAATTACTTACCAAATATGGAAATTCTCATCAATCCCCTCCTTTTGCACCCAGATGAATGGTTGTTTCATGCGGTAAGCGGACAGAAATACTTAGAGGCTCCATCTTGTACGCCTGGTGTAGAAAAATTTGTGTCTTTGCATTGATGTTGGCTGGATAGCCGCCAAGTTTGTGTACCAAAGTGCGGCCAAAATCAGTTGGAAGTATGATGAATTTGGTTATTTTTTGTGCCTAGATGTATTCAATCAAAGGAGTCCAGGCCTTTTGTGCCATTCCAGCCTACGTATGGATGGTTTTCTGTGCGGTCGGGCAGTTCTGATGAGAATTTCCTTATTTGGTAAGTAATTTGATCTTGCCGCAACTGTACATCCGCGTATAAGTACAGTCTGTGCTCTGTATCAACAACAATTCAAAGAGAAAATCCTTCGGAAATCCACGTTTCCCGAGTCGGCGAATCTCCGCAAGCGGTTGCATTCCACTTAGTCTCAATCTCGAATCAGTATTCTCATTGTATCAACTTTCAACGCACATACCATTGAATCTGCTGTCAACGGCAGTCGGCTGGTCGCTGTGCTGAAAATTTCTGGGTCCGCTCATGGTTGAATGCATCGACTCGATTTTCTTGTGGAACTTGGAACTCGCTGTCAAAAAGCGCTGATATCAGGGCCCCAGACTCAAAATAGGCAGCACATCTGTGTTGCAGGAATTAAACTGGCCTGGCTAACGATACAACTGACTTGGTTCATTGGCCAATCTTTTTACTTCCAGGGAAGACCCTCCATCCCTCGCAGACTACCCAATGATGATACAGACAATGTGAATGAATCCCGTCATTCTGCGCACCTGCGCCCCTCGTGGCTGGATCGAAGGGTTTTAGCCCCCTTGGTCGTTACATTTCGTAGTATTCTCCGCGTCGAGTCAGCTAAGTGAATTATCTCAATGCAAAGATGTGAGAAAGCTCATATTGTTTATGAGAAACTAAACCAGAGCTGGGATGTACTCTTGGACCCCATACCAAGTTTGCGATTGCAAATTCAATATTAAGGATGCGAAAATTCGGTGACTGAGAAGGTAAATTTCCAGACAAGATGGAGAACTGCCGGCACCTAGTTCCTTTTCAAATGTTTTCAGCTGTCTAGGTCCTGGACTCTAGGAATTTTCTATGTGGCTCTAACACTGATATGTTTTACATTGTTTTCAGCCCGCGCCTGTTCTAGTTCGCGAATTCCTCTTTCTACGCCAATCGAATTCACGCAGACTATAGCAAGTACGGTACACAACGGCCGAGGCTCAACCCTAATTCGAGATACAAGTCCTGTTTCTACAGTCTAAGGCTAGCACTACTAGTACCAGTTTTACTAGCAGAAAGCAGAGAACTTTCTTTAATATATGCCGAAAGCATGTACCTTGATACAATAAATCATTTTTTTTATCTCAAGCAAGGTGTCTTCCGACGCAGTCGGAGCTTCCTAGTCTCCCAAGTCAGACCATAAACCCGAGATGTTAATCGCAAAAAGTTTGGCCATCGTGGCGAATCGGTTATTTTTGTTGGGTATCCGGATGATCGCAAGGCTTGGAAGGTTTATCGCCCCTCAAAGCGTACCTTCGGATCGTCGCCTCATATCAAATTCGACGAACTCAATTTGACCGGGGGCCTGTCTCGCTACTCAGACTTTCTGCCGAGTCGATGAGAAGATAGTCGTTCTCAAGGATCTATAGAAACCCTCCTTCCTCCACTTCTACACCTCCAACTGCCAGTACCTCCTCGTGCCTACGCCGGCTGGACCTGCGGATGTCGTGCGACGTGCCACAACCTAAACCCCGGGCACCTCGTCAACCTCGTCCTATACCACCTCCGGGCGACCCATCTACCCGTATCCGGGAAGCTAGTCTCGTAACAAGACTTTATATACTCTTTTGAAGATAGTCGTTCAAAACGTATGGTTGCGGCCAAAACTTCATGACCATTCCCAATTTTGCTCAAAATTCTTCGGGATTCGAGATTTAGCAGGAACTAGGGTATGGTTTATAGGTGAAATTTTTATCTCAGAGGAATCGGAGGTATTCCTAACTTAGGGTTACAAAACGCGAAATTTGAAAAAACCAAAATTGTGTGTACTAAAAATTTGAGGCAGGTAATCAAGTCTTTCTCTTGCGGCATATGTGCGAAGCCCTCGGCGGACCATCCTCACGGCGACGCCTCCCAATGTTCTGGCCCTGTGGAATGCCTCAATTGCGGTGGAAAGCACCGCGCGGATTCGTATGCCTGCCCGCGTCGGCAAGAGTTGGCGGTAACTATGGCGGAGCGCATGAAGGACCTTCACCAGGCTTTAGATAAGTCGTCGGTCCACCCTCTCCCGTACATACAATCCCCTCGTTAATCCTCTCCGCTCTCTTTTATTCTTCTGTATTGTTCATCCTTGATTCATACCCACCAGTGGCACCCTATGTCTCCCTCTTCCCCTTCCTTCCTGTTCCATCTCAAATATTTGATACTGTTGCTCCTCAAACTTTCATTCCCTTGCGCGATACTTAACCTTCTTTTCCTCTCTCGTTATAGTCTATATTACCGTTTCCAAACTACCTACTATATGAAATCCCCGCCAACCCTTACCGTACTGCTGCATAGCTCTTCCGTAGCCAGGTACAGCATATATTAGAACTTCAAATCAAATCAAATCAAATCTGCCATTCTGCCTCTGCAACCCCTTCTTCCGGACCCCACAGTGAAAGTGAAATCTTCTAACCAAGAAATCGGCAATGACCAGGCGACATTGATGCTGCTGCACAGCCACCGATCCGAGTGGATCACAGATTTTTCTACGCCAGACATGCAGGCTTGAGGCTCTGAGCATTTCTGTCAAGTTTCCCCTCGAAAAAACCATTCGTCTCCGACAAAAGAAGTGGATTGATGGGAATTTCCATTTTTGGTAAGTAAGTCCACAATCTGAACTGCGAGTTTGAAAGGTCTTGTTTGATTGGAATTTCCTTTTATGGTAAGGACAACTTGATAAGTAACTTAGCATTCAACTTCCGGCACCCTTACATAAGCATAGCGTATGCGCAGCGGCCCGCAGCCGCCCGCCAAATGTCAGGTTGTACTTAAGATCAAGAGGTGTGCACTCTTGCTTCCTACAGAGACGGTGCAAATCAGAGTATCTCGATACTACAGTAGATGGCACAGAAAAAAGAATACTCAAGGAACCCTACTACACTGTAAACGTAAAAACAGTGTAAAATAGGGTTATTCACACCTCACCTTTTTGGTTCCCTTTTTGCGTCCTTTTTGCTCTCCTTTTTCTCTTCCTTTTTGCTGATTTTGCATTTTGGTCAAAAAAGCTCGGTAGAACTTCTTTCTTTTTGTAAACTTTACCTCTTTACACCTCTGAATAGAAAAGTCAACATGTACTAGGCAAGGAATGAAAGGAATGTGGAAAAGGAAGAAAGTCGAGTCGAAAAATGTAGGTAAAAAGGGAGTTCTGAGCGGAGCGTTCACACATTCCTTTTTGCAGCCCATTTTTCGCTCCCATTTTTCTACTGTTTTGGCTAAAACTGTACAGTTGATCCCATCTTTTTTCATAGATCTTCCCTTTTTAACCATTAGATTGGAAAAGGCAAAAAAAACCGGGCAAAAAACGAAGAGAATGCCGAAAACAGCAAAAAAGGAAGTGAAAAAGGGAGCGAAAAAGGGGAGGAAAAAGGAATGTGTGAACGACCCTGTTAGGAACGTCTCGCCGCGAGGCGAGGTCAAGGTACCTCAAGGACCTTCCTGTATGGAGACAACCGTCACGGTAACGGTGGGGTCGGTTGTGTTGCCTCTTTTTGAGGTGGTCACGGTCACGGTTGAGGCCGTTGCCTTGAAAAAATCGTGACGCAACACGAAAAAAAAGTTTTTGGCCTGGGAACATACACAGGTGAGTCTGTGCGTACCTTTTGTGCTGCTTATTGGCCGACATCCCTCGAAATTGTAGTGAATTCAACGATTTGATGGCTTCTTCACAACCAGACGGTTGCCTCCGTTGGCAACGGTCACGGCTCACGGCGGGTCGGTTGAGGTCGGTTGCCTGAAAATGCGGCAATCGTTTTGTCACGGTCCCTCGCTGTTGCTTCCATACAGGGAGGTACATACAGTACTTTGAATGCCCCTATTGAAAAGTGGCTGGAAAGAGCATGTTCAGTCCCACTTTCTATTCATGCTGTAGACACAGCAAGAGTAACGCTACCCATCATCTCGGCTCTCGTTCCGCATTCGGGGCGTTTCGAGCGCCTCACCTTGGTCGTCAAGGACCCCTCGGTGCTTGGCGGCTTCAACAGTCTGCCGCTTCTTCATACCCTGTGCCTGCAGTTCACGGGGTACTCCGACATTCCAGACATTTTCCAAGATGATTGCGGAGGGTCGTCCTCAATGGCTGTGCCTACAATACTCACAAAGTGAGACTTCCCTGGTCGCAACTGACCTCTCTCACACTGCGATTCGTCGAAACCGATGCCCTCGTGGAGCTTGTCTGATTCCGAAAGAAAGCTCAGGATTTTCACTGTTCAATTACATAGTGTGCCCAGAAAAGTTTAGATTAAAGTCGAACGAAGCATTCTGATGCTCAGAAAGGTTCCGAAAGCATTCACTACACCTTTGAACCCGAGGTGGTATTTTCATGAGAAACCACCAATTTATGCATTCGCCGCGCAAATGCTGGTACATAATCCTTTGTAGTTGACAGTGTTGTGAAGGAGCGAGCTGGCAAAACAGAGAACGGATAGATAGACTGTGCGGTAGTGGTTTCCGAGGGTGTAGACTGATAGCAAGACGAGAGTGGCGATAAGAGAGAAAAACCGGAGTGGTGGTTTAGGTCGAGTAGCGGCCATAGAGAGAAAGAGACAATACTCGGTGTGACCAAAAGTAACCGGAATCTCGCTTTTTAGAGGGGAATTTCGAAACTCAAACAGCTTTAAGTAATACAGGGCTCTTCTAAATTATTTTATCTACTACTTCTATGGTATGGGCATGACATGCAATGTATTGTTTTGAGTTGGTGAATCAATCTTTGAAATTGGACCAATTTGGACATGTTTGCGTTCTCTGAGGGAGAGATGCCGGAATTTCAGGCCGGTAAGTACCCCAAAAAAGTGCTTAGTATCCCAATAGTTTACAAATCCGATATCTAAGGTTTCCAGGTGTTTCCCGTTGTTCAGTGAGAGAGGCAACTCGGCACACTAATTTCTCGCCTCAAAGCACACATAAAAGAATGTGTAATAATAGGACAAAGCGACTATGCAACCTTTTGCCTGCTTCTTATGCAATTGTATATGTTTATACACTGCCAATAGGGCCAATTTGCCCAGCAGTCACCCACAAAATCTGGTTGAAAACACGCAATTTCCGATTCCGGTTACTTTTGGTCACACCGAGTATAAGCTGTAATAGAAGAATATTATGATATTCTGTTCCGGGAGGTTGATTCGATTATGCGTCGTGCAGGGGAGTGGCGGGAGAAGGGAGGTCGCGCGTCGTCCGAGGCAAAGGCAAAGTAATGACACGGCGACGGCGGGGACGAGGACGAAGGCGACATGAGATCGGGAGCGGGACGGCAAGGGGAGCAACGACGAAGAGAAAAAACATCAAGACCAAAGCCTTGATCCATCCTACCATCCACAAGAAAGAAATAACAAAAGAGCATCGGAAGCGGGCGCTTCAAGGCGACTCCATCGACATCCGGAACTGCACGCTCCCCCCACTACTCGTACTCTCCGCACTCGTGCTCTCCGTAACAGTGGGGCTCTTCAACCCCCACGCATACTCCCTCTCCCGCTCCCGATCCAGATCCAAGCTCACTAACGTCCCATTCAGATCATGCATGGGATCGAATAACAGCTCCCCACCAACGATCCGCTCAACGCGCAGCTGCTCCCCAGCACCACCACACGCAGCACCCGATCCTGGACGCGAAATCGGCCGCGGCTCCTGGTAGCGGATAACCTGGAACGCAGGCGGACTCCCAGCATACCCGCCCCGACCACAAATAGGCACAGCAGCACTCCCACCGGACGTCTGGATGCTCGACTGCACAGGGAGGAATGAGGGCGTATAGCTCTTGCCTGTCGGAACTCCCAAGCTACCACGCTGCGCACCACCATAAGGCATCATCCCAGCATACCTGTCGCGCCTCCTCCCAAGCAACTCCGCCGCAGCATACAGCCCGCCAATCGGCTGTCGTTGTTGCTGCTGCTGTTGCGCCTGTTGTTGCTGGTGTTGCTGTTGCTGACCATGCTGATGGGGATCAGGCCAAAACGGCGAGAACGAGCTCGTCGGAACCTGCGTCGACGGCGTCACCGATTCATGCGCCGCATCCTGCGCATCCCCAAACGGCCCTCTTGTACCGTCCGACTTTCGTCCGTGAAGTGCGGCTGCTGCTGTTGCTGAGCTTGCTGCTGCCCATTGCTCTGCCCCTCCCCCACACCCCCATCCCCTGAATTCGGGGACAAGGCATGATAGCCCCCATTCCTATGCGGCTGCTCATTCCCCGCCCCATTCGCACCCGCATACCCCCCATTCACATTCGCAGACGTCGTCGCCGGCTCATACCCATTCCCATTCACAACACCAGCCGGAGGCCCAGAAAAGGCCGCAAATCCCTGCATCTGAAACTTCTGCAAAAGCGCCACAGCCTGCTCATGCGTCATCCCGTCCGGCATCGCCGGCGTAATGCCATTCGCAACCCCATTTACTCCTGCTGCACTTGACGCTACTGCAGCAGCAGGCGGAATGGGAGGGACGATCTGCTGCGGGAGAACGGGCATCTGCTGCGTGAGCGGCGGCGGAGGCTGGACGACGAGTACAGTTGAACATCTCATAATGCAATGCATAAACCTCATTCTGCATAGTGTTTTGGGGTCCACCAACTTGGTAGGCTGGTGTTTTATATGGAAAGCCGGAGCACCACGCTCGTTTGATGGCCGGCGCTTACCCGATCAGGTAGTAGGACCCAGGGGACCATACCGTGGTCACATCAAGGTAACTAACCCATCACATTGCCGCGACGCGGAACCGCCACGTAAATGGTTGAAAAGCAAATGTGTGAGTGATATAAATGGCAAGAGCATATAAGCATAGATTGCATAGAGAGGCATACAGCATAAATCATATAATAAGACTCATCTTCCCAACTATGAGTTGGAAATCACGGAGCGAGCATCAGAGGCGACAGAAGCCGCCAATTCGGGAAGTTCAAACCACCGACAAATATGGTTGCAGCAATGTTGTTCGGGAAAGGAGTTGAAGGCCGAGGGGACATTTCCATCCCCAAAAATCTCTGCTCCCTCACCAATTAACCTGGGAAAGGGGAGATCAAGTTAGAAAACAGTATTGCGATGAATTAAATGTTGAACTCACGGCGAAGTCATAATCTGAGGATCCGTGAGAAGTTGCATGCTCCCTATAATTTCGATATTTGTCAGTGAATGGTGGCACCAAGAGGACTGCTGAGTCACCTTGAAGATCCGATAGATAAACAGCACCCTTCGTCTTATAAAATTGAACATGCTGTGTGAATGCCAGAAATTCCGACAACTCGCGAGCATCTTTTCTCGTCATGTCAAGTGGGACCGCGCTCCCGTTGTTAATGAATTTGAAGAAGCCATCCTTCGATTCGTTGATTCGCTCCTCAATGAGATAAGTACGGGAAATGCTGCATTTTAGGGTTGTTGGACCAGTGGTTTGGTCGTGAACAATTGCGACGCCCGCGCGCACAAAGCGAATTTCGGGGATTTCGAAAGGGAGGCGCTTGGACGAGTTCTGAAGGAAATGGTAAATGAAGGAATATGTGAAGTTCATGATAGAAGTTGCCCAGAAAAGAACATTGGCTTCCATGAGAATTTTGCTGTGTTCATCAGCAGATGTTAGACGGTTCAACACCCATTTGTTTGGATTGGCGTCAGTCGGGGTTCTCCGGCGTTTACTGTAGACTTTCGACCAAAGGTTCAGGTGACGGGTGACAGGCACCTGTGAACTGAACAATTTTGAACATGGTGACGGGTGACACTCCCATTTTTCGTCCAAAAAAGGGCAAAAAACGTCAAAATTTTCGGGAGCGAGTAACGCGAGCGACTGCGATTAGGACCCGTAGGGTCCTGAGAGCTTGCCTGTAGATGCCAGAGAGTGGGGGGTCGATGAAGCGGGGCCACGACGTTGGGGCGCGCAACGTTTCGTCGAAAAAGACTCGTCAGGTGGCGTGATTCCCTTATATTTACCACGGTGATGATTACCGGTTTGACATAATCTGTCTAGGGTAATTCTCGCCGAAGGGAACTTCGCGGAATTCAAAAGTTGAACTCAACGCGGCTCCGCAACGCCTCATTTTTAACAAACTCATTTATTATCCAGGTCCTGGCATGTAACCTGGGCTGTCTCATGATGAATGTTTACAGGTTCATCTTACTCTCGCAGGTCTGTGATTGGCAGATGTCCGGTTAAGGACGGGAGAATAGCCGGGACCCGGAGTGTAAATCGGAACAATGGAGGTAGCTCGACGATTCACGTAGTAAAATTCACGATGTAATTAATGAGGGACATCGTGAATAGAACTCCTTCAATTTTCGAAATCCGAGGGGAGCGTCGAGCGAGGACCCGGAGGGGCCCGCAGCGATGGCGCGGACGGAGGATTGAGAAAAAAGAGTTCTAAACAGATGCCACTATAACTCGTGGTAAGTCTGCAACGTCTCTCGGTTGTTGACATTCAACCTGTCACCCAGCGCCGCTGGTTTTTTGAAAGAAGCCATGAAACGGAAATCAGAATAGCCACAGTCTGATAGCTTCCATGTCTCCTCCAGTTCGCGCCAAATGGGCCCGAGATTGATCTCGTCCCAAATTGGATTGTGGGTGAGCTTGAGAACGTGGAATTCAAAGTCCCCATCAGCAGGTGCAGTGGGTTTGAGCGCATATGGGCGCTCGACTGAGTATTTCACTTCCTCAAAGGTACGTTGGAGCCAAATCCCCGGATAGCCACGTTCGCGGAGGCGTTTAAAGAATTTTAACCGGATGTCAGCAAAATCCTGCTCGCGAGAGCAGATCCGAATGTATCGAACCAGCTCGCCTTTGATCCAAGCACGCTTGGAGTTCAAAGAGTGGCATGAATTCCAGGGGATGTACAAATAGGCGTTCAACATTTTCTGGTAGACATTCGTCAGAACACGGAACTGTGGCAATAGAGAGTTTGCGGTGAGCCGCCAGAAGCCACCTGGTGGCTCCGACGGCATGCGGATTGGAGCGGCTACGTCATGTGGCGGCTCGTTCAGCGGCTCATCGCGCGCGGTCCTTAGCACAATTTTGAGGTTGGGTACCTTGCATACTTGACTATACCTTCAGCCAATGAGAGTTCGTTGTCCAAACGTGCATAATTGTTTTGAATTGAAGCAATTTCCAGCGTCAACCGAAGTCTTCGGCTCGAATGTGCGATAGCGTCAGATTTTCAGATCCAATTTTCTTCGTGTGTGTATGGTTCAATATATAGATGACTAAGTACTAAGAATGCACTCGCAAAACCAAATTTGAACCAGTCTTACCAGCCGCCAAACGAGCCGCCGGACAGCATAGCCGCTCCAATCCGCATGCCATTAGAGCCGCCAGGTGGCTTCTGGCGGCTCACCGCAAACTCTCTAATATTGCCGGGGTTCCGCGGTCAAGTTCGAGTTGAACGAGAACATCCAGAAAAGGCAGCTGAAGCCTGGACGCCGTCCATTCAAACTTCATGTTTGGATGAAGGGTGCCAATTCGTGTCTGAAAATTGCGGACATCATCCATTGTACCATGGATAATGGCAAATGTGTCGTCAATGAAGCGACGATAGAAGAGCAAGAAGCTCGCCATATCTTCCAGAACGATTTTCTCCAGCGGGGCCAAGAAAAGGTTTGCATACGTAGGTGCGCATGCTGTTCCCATGGCTGTACCAACAACCTGTTGGTACGTTTTTCCCAAAAGAGACATAATTGTACTTCAGAACAAATCGAAGTAAGAGCAATGTCAACTCCTTCAATGTTCTGAACTCCATATTCATGGCGTCACTCATATCGTTGAACGGTACAAGCGGCACTTCAAGGATAGAGGCAATGTTTGCTATCCCATCATCTATAGGAATATTTGGGTACATTGCAACAATATCCCCGGTGACCAACCAAATATTCTGACCTCGCGGAATCTTCACATTGTGAAGATCTCGACAAAATGATTTCGAGTCTGGAAGAATCCAGGGAAATCGATTAAGCAAGGGCTTGATCTGGTAGTCAACCCACGCTGAAGCATTTTCCAGCAGGGTGTTGAATCCCGGGACAATAGGTCGACCGGAAGCTGGGGACTTATGAATTTTTGGGATCACTTTAAGGACTGGAACCTTTTCACGGGACTCCAGAATTGGAGCCATTAACCAGATAAATTGCTGCCGATTAAGAAGAGGCTTTGCCTTCTTCATAATGAATTCCAGCGTCTGAGTCAATAACCAATGAATTGGTTCTGCCTCTACATACGAAGCATTTTCCAGTAGGCCAATGGCCGTTTTGTGATACCATTCAGCAGTCACAAGACATATACCTAAATTCTTATCTGCTGGTACAGCAAGAATGCTGTTATCCGATAAGAGTTTCAGTAATGTTTTGAGATCTTCATCCCGAATGTTGGGTCGTACAAATAACATTTGTCGGCCCATCACTTCGACTTCAATTTGGCTGCGGGTTTTAGCCAACGCAGCTTCAATGCAGTCAATTAAGGGCGGCCCTTGGGCATCGGGCTCAGGAATGTGAAACTTGGGTACAAAAGTAGAGTTCGCATTCTCAACACCAAAGTGATCTCGTAAGTCTATCCGCTTCTCGTTATCTTTGTCGATGCGAAGTCGGAGACGACGGGTAAAATCATCATAGCTTTGAAGCACCACCGAAGTTTTAGAAGGCCTAGGCCGAGGTGTAAACTTCGGGTTGAGTGCCAGGATCTTTTCCTGTCCAGGCTTGAGCTGGATGTCCGTCAAGTTATGAAATGATCGATTTATCAACCGTGTATCAAAATATAACGACGACATTTTGCTTATAATGAATTTTATACGAACGTCCGCAGAGGCGGCAAAAAACTGGGGAGGATACGAGTCAGGCCGATGATGATGGAATCGTACACCGGTGGGACTCACCCAGTTCAAGACACGGGTATCAGGGTTCGGGGTTATTAATAAGCAGCGTTCTGAGGTGCTTTCCCCTTGCCCTTGAATTGCGTCTTCTTCTCCGCATTGGTTGCCTTGCTGCCGCCCGCGGCGGCGGCGACGGCGACGGCGGGACCGTTCGGGCGCTTGACATTCCCCTTCGCTGGTGCCGGCTTTGGAGCGGCGGCGGCCGGCTTGCGAGGGGGGCGTGGCCCATTCCGACGTGGGGTCTGGACTTGAGCCTGCCGAAGCTGCTGGAGTTGCTTCTCGAGATCTTTGATGCCTAAATAGCATATTATAAGAAACGAGGTCAACGGACGGTAGTGAGGGAGAGAAGGCAGGTAACGCACGAGCATCGGCGGCACCGGTTGCTTCCTTCACAAGCTCCTCAACCGTACGGGCGGCATTTGCGATTTCAGCTTCAGCACGCGCAATCTCAAGTGCACTTGCTTTGGCTTCTTTCTCGAGTTCCTCCTTGCGGAGCTTGGCAGTATAGTTATAGCCAAGGTTCTGGAAATCCAGAACGGACTCGGAACGCAAGAAGGCGATGCAATTATCCCAAATATGGACATCGCCTTCTGGGCCGTCTCTGCGCTGGATAATATCCTTGACAAAGCTTGTGAGCTCGTCAGCGTAAGACGCGGCGCAGGTTAAAAACGTCAAAATTTTCGGGCCGGCTGTCGCCGGCCTACCATATCGGGTAATTTGCTGTGCTGTGAACTATTTGTTCAGTGAACAATGAAGGTGACGGGTGACACCCCGTGAACCTTTGGTCGAAAGTGTACAGTATACATCCGCTTCACAGCAACCGGTTCATTTGCGCATGCTCCGAGACGGCCAGCAATGAGATGGAGAAGCGTCAGGTAGCCGACTTTGGCAGTTTTGAATGTTCCGATTCCGAGAAAACTGCCAGCTTCAATAACAAGCGAGCCCGGACAAGCCTTTGCTGGGTCGCAAGTGAAGCCTTGAAACTTCCGATCAGCGAGCAAGTCATTGAGACTGCAGTCATCTATCGCGAAAAACTGTATTTGCTCGGAAGTGCTATTTGGACCTGGAATTTTGTGAGGGGAAAATCGATGTTCATAAATATTGCATCAGTACCTTGGCCCGATAGTTGTGAGTAAGAAGAACCACATCAGCAATCCATCAAAATGGTTGCCGCGTTGTCGGCGTTTTCCGGCATTTTGCTGTTGTTCCGTCAAAATTTTCTGAAAACTGGGCTCGATAGGACGGTCATACCCATTAGAGTTTTGGGGAGAATATGTACTCGATTGATAGCTCACACTGTGCACTTTAACCAAAATTTTCTGCCCAGCCGTTGTTGTGCGCAAACGAAAAAGAGGTCAGGCGTTGTCAAAAAAAGGCTTGGCGTTGTGGTTACAATGCGTTGTGACGTTTTGTTGCGTTTTTCGGCGTTGTTCGGGGTTGTACAACGCCACAACCAGTTTGATAAAACACTGATGCACCTTCCAGCAAGGCGTCCCGCAAATGATCTTGATTGGGTGATTGATATAATCCGCCGTTTGGAAGGGGGTGGAGTTCGAGGCGATGTGACAGAAAGCTTGAGTGCCCGAGTCAGGTCCGCACTATTCAATGACAAGTGGATAATTACCGCTCGATCGCGCTTTGATGCAGCTCTGGTCACCGGCAGCTCAAATTATACTGAGTTTAGCAAAACGAGATTTCGGAGTCAAAGCACGTACCTGTGTATGACCTTCGTTTCGATTGAAGCTTGCACTGTTGAGCTCAAAATCATCTTCTTGGTCTGGAGAAGGGCGGCGAGCGTGACTCTCTAAATCCACCGTCGAACCATCAAGAGTATGTTGGCTACTTCCTCTGCCGTTTGAACTGCGACTACTCTATTAGAGTTTGACCAGACAATTCAGCGCTAAATAATTATCGAGACAAAGCAGGACATCACCTCATTGTCAGCCAACTGTTGTTCAATTTCTTCCCAATACTCTGAATCGATAACGAATGCTAGCTCGAATGCTTTTGTTTGCTTTTTGTATGATGGAGCTGTCTCCTTGGGCTTGGGCTTGCCGGTCATGCACCGAGCATAGAAGTAAGCAATATCGGGGGGCTGATGTGCGAGGTCGACCCAGTTCACAATCTCACGAAGAGGAATTCGAGTCCAATCTATGCGCAACCCTCGCAATGCCGCGGTAAGTTTTGTTTCCATTGTCTGGATACCTAACTGGCGCAACCCGGGTGGAGTGATGGAAGCAAGAACATTAGGCTCGCCTTCAGTGAGGTTCTGTCGAATTAGATTTTAACTCGGAAATTCAAATTCGGCGCAGAATAGAGCCTACCCGAACAATGATTCCTTTGGGTTTCCCCGGAACTTCACGCAATATTTTGAAGCACACAGTGACTCTGGTATGCTTTCGTTGCCCAGAACTGACGCTGAACAGCATATTGTTGATGATTCAGCTTTGATCGGTACACTTCAACACCGTTGGATGAACGAGAAGAAGAATATACCACCAGAAATTTCTTGGTCACAACTCCGACGCCGTTTTACACCAGGATTTGAAGACATTCTCGATATTGGTGTGAACAACGGCTGGTATGATCCAAATATCTTGATCCAAGCGTGAGTGCTGCGTTGGTTCAAGTTTGAAACTTCTGTCATATTGATACCTCGAGCAGACTAGTCTTTCGATGGGTTTTTATACCCTGGCTTCAAAGGGAGTTGGACGCATACCGCGATCGAGTCAATAATACCGCGAAGAGGGCTGACAGGAACAAACACTGTGGTTGTAAAACCCCGTGAATTTCACTTAGCCGTTGCATGAAATTCGCGATTCAACCAATTTTCAAGTGAATTTAGATTCACGTAGTTGCGTGCTTTGCTCAACAAGTCCCACTGTCGCTCGTGGATTCCCCCATCTAAGGATCTCTCAGTGCTGGGGCTGTTACAAGTACGGTCATACGAAGGCTCGATGCAACGTCAAGGCACCGTCCTGCGCTGTATGTGCCAAGCCAGTTGGCGACCACTCACCAACGACGCCGTGTTCAGGGCCCGTCGCATGCCTCAACTGCGGCGGCAAGCATCGCGCTGATTCGTATTCGTGTCCTAAGCGCAAGGAGTTGCTGGTGACGCTCGCGGGGCGAATGAAGGATCTGCATGAGTCGTTGGATAAGTCTTCAATTCATCCCCTTCCGTTCATTCAACAACACGCTCATTAAATAATCTCTCTCTCCCTTTCGCGATCTTCGTTTCTGACTCACGCAACCCCATTATAGTACCTCACTCTCCTACATACACTAGTTCCTCATTCACACGTTCACGTCTCTCCTCGTCATACCATTTTCCTTACACGATACCAAATTTCCATTTCCTTTCTGTTTACCGCAATCGTCCCGTAACCTACCAGTGATCATGTAACCTTAACCTCCCCTCTTGTACTGCCGCATAGCCTCACTGGCCAGGTACGGCATATAATAGAACTTCAAGTCAAGTCAAGTCAAGTCAAGTTGGAAATTCAGGTACCTGATTCACGTACTTCCTGTATGCCATGCTGAGCTACGTGAATATCACCTTGTTATTGGGTGAATGAAAGTGCATGAATTTGGCTTGGGATACCTGTATTCCAACTACGTGAAATTCACTTGAAAATTGGTTGAATCAAGTCACCTGGAATCGTTGAAAAATTGCAATTTTAGCCAAGGTGGGACTCTCTGAAATTCACTCTCAAACTGGGTGAAATTCATGGGGTCAGAGTTGCTCCGAGCAAGGTACATGGTTCCGGTCATCAGTACTGGTTGCGCTCACCCTATACATATCAAGAAATTCAATCTACTCGCAGTTACCAAAAGTAACCGAATTCGGCGTTTTTGCCCACAAATTACGATGGTCAAGGAGCTTTGAGCGATGAAGGGTTCATTCACAGTGTGCTTGCTACAACTTTCATGATATAAACTTGGGGTAAGCTATCACACAGTGGGTGAGTGAATTAATCTTCAAAATACCATCAATTTAACAGTGTTTGCCTTTTTTGGAACACAGTCACCAGGATCTCAGGTGGGTGAGTACCTCGAAGTTAGGTCTACTATCTCATGACTTTGTATCTGAGAGCTCAGAGCTTGCTGGCCTATCTTCATCCTTCAATGAGGGTACTAAAACAGAGCAAGAAATTGTTGATTTGGCATATAAATAAACAAACATAGAAAATCAGCACAGGGAAAGCCCAATAACTTCGGCGCGCGTCATGTGCAATAGCATATGACCATCCTTTCCCTCTCCCACTAGCTGAACCAACTGCTAACTGTATTAGCTGGTCGCAAGCAAGGCGTTTCTAAATTCGGTTACTTTTGGTAATGCCGAGTATATAGTGTTCGGTAATTTGTATTGCAACTAAGTAAGGTCATATATTCTATCTACTAGTCAGTAGTGAACTACAGATAGTAAAGCAATGTAGTATGTTGTAGGATTCCCGCGATGTCTGGTCAAAGCAAGATTGGCCCAATTGATTTTTCACGGACTTTCAATCAAATTTTGACGTAGTTTATGAATGAATTCTCAGGTAAATGAAGGTGAAATGAACCTAGTGAAACGGGATTCCACTATATAATTCCGTGAAATTCACTGGAGAACTACGTGAATGAACCCCATGAAACGTTCCATTCACTTGGTCCAACTAGGTGAATTGAACCCCGTGAAATTCACAAGTTCTGCGTGAAATTCATGGGCTTTTCTGGTGAGTTTCAGGCGAAGATTGGGTGAATCAACTGCGTGAAATTTATGGGGTTTGCGGGCCACAGTGAAAGTTCTGCCACATGGGGTGCCGAACCATATGTATGAATTCCCGGAAAATTATGGTGTTCTGGATTTCAAGGTGCGAAAATCATCGGCACATTGAGGTTTGTTTCTCACTTGGCCTCATCAGGTCAAGGTCGATCCCAAAGCAGTGGCTCACGTTCGCAATCTCTATGCACCACCGGACCACGACGTTTTTCAACTTGTGCCTGAAGGTTTTGCTATCCTTGCAACCGAATTCTACGCTGAGATTAATAGCCCACCAATCACTCGCTCCAATGTATGGGAGGTATATATGGAAATCCTGCTCCGATTCGAGCACCTTGACAATATTCATCGTGTCCCAGAAAACTTTGACGAGTGCTGGGGCTATGCGTTGACTATAGCACGAGATGACCATGAAGATGATATGGCTCTCCTTCCGAACTTGACTCCGCTGGAATCCGACCCCGACAATTATTATATGGGTGGCGTTAATAACGGTCGAGGCCTGGGTATGTGAACTAATATGCTTCATGATTCAATCTGATTTGCTATTCAGACGACTCTCAGGAAGCTCATCTCGATGAGATGATGGAAAAGGACGACCCGCTTCCCCCGGGGGTGAATGATATTGAGGAGGGTGAACAAATACTTGCGTGGTTTTCCGATGAAGAGGATGAACAAGAAGACACAGGAGAAGGGCTGGGCTTGTACTGAGATAAATCAAGCTTGAAATCGTCATTGTCTATCTACTTTCATTATGTTTTAATTCCAAAATTGCGGGTGTAGTGCCGATCCAAGGAGTGCACGGAATTTAGTGATTTTCCGGAGCGAATGTTCAAGTTTCCCGAAAAGGAAGATCTGGTCCTCTAGCGCATCCAAATTTCATTTGCAGCATTGTCACTGAGTCTAAAATGAAGGATGGTTCTTACACCTATTTAACGCGTACCTGCCCCGGCCCCTACCGAATTGAAAATCTCGAACCTTGCACTGGTTTCTCAAAACGGGAGCCTGTGGATTGTTTTTCCTCTAGTGAAGTGAAACCTCAATTCAGAGATTAAAGAGCAGTGAAGGATTAAAAGGAGTATATAAAGTTACCTCGGGCATATTCTCAGCCCATTCTAACGGATCATTGACTCGAAAATGAAAGACACTCAGCAAATCTCCCGAAACATGTCTGGTTTTCTTTGCCCTGTTTTAGAGGGCTTTTCTCGCTGTTTTTCTCTGTAACTCGGGATAGGGAATCTAGACCAGTATTGAATTTGATTTGGAGACTCAGAAAAAATCAGACTGGAGCAGATTCACAGTGCCGCAACGAAAACCAGTTGTGACAGGCGGTCACAAGATGATCACGGTTGAATCCTCGGTTAGCGCCCTGCTGTAAGCGCGGGCCGCAGCGGACGCTTATCTTATCTGAGTCAAATCCGAGTCAGACATTGTTTTGAATGAGAATTGCTTCGATGAATCGAGCAGAATTTTGAGACTTAGAAGTAATTATATTTTCTTCTTGTTTCGCCCAATTCCCGCTGTTTGTGAAGTAAAATAAGCGGGGTCACACACTGTCACAACATACTCAGTACGGAATGTCCTGGGTCCTACTACCTAATCGGGTAAGCGCCGGCCATCAAACGAGCGTGGTGCTCCGGCTTTCCATAGTTTTATGCATTTTCTCATATTGCCTAATGCATAAGGTTTGGGGCAAGTTTTTAGTGCATTATGCATTATGAGATCGCAAAACTGATACAATTTGGTGGCAATTTGGCCGTTTGTGTCACTCTTCTAACGCATATGGGTACTATTCACGTCAAAAACACCAGTTTATAACTTGTTACATGATTTTGACCGCTTTTACGACAACTGGTGGACAATCCGGCATCTGCCGCACTTCCGTATACTGTACTATTTCCACCGTAGATTCAAGTCACAGGTCACAGAGGGACCTGAATTGAATCTATTTTATTTTCGTAACATGTCACAGCGCGTTTTGGGGCCATTTCCCATCAAAATTGATCGGAAAAACGGGAAAATCTCCCTAAAAGGCAATTTAATCACTGATGAATGATGGCAAAAGTGAAGATGAAGTGTCACACCTCAAACCCATTGAATCTACGGTCGAAATAGTACAGTATAGTAAATTCGTGACAATGTCACACATGTCACAATGTGTGACAGTATGTAGGAATGCATATTGCTCATAATGCATAGCGCTTGTAGTCTAGAGTTGGGTGTCACGCGTTAGCCGTAAGTCACCCTTCCCCCAAATTGCTTGTCCCGCACCAGGATCAAGATATTTCCTTCTAAATAGTACTGTGCACCATATATCAGACTCCAATCTACAACTTTACCACTCACATTTTTTTGTTTCTCTACTTCGCTGTGGTAAAAATCGGGATCCAGAGTTGAACCTCTTTGGGTGAGTGGCACAGCCACAGCAGCGTTGGACTCAAAATGAGGCTAATTCACAAACGGGGCTCAAATATTCAAGATCAGAAGTCATTCAAGTAGGATTTTGAAGGTCTCTGAAGTTACCCCAGGTTTGTAGCTGCCCTTCTGGCTGAGCAAAGGGCGAGCAGGAAATTTCCTTTTTGGTGATTTCCTTATTCGGAATGGGGACTCACGGCTTTTGATATGCAAGTGAAATCAGACCATTAAATCAGATTTTTTTGCCCGCCCCAATATAATACAAAAAAATCTCGGGATTTATGGTTTGACTTGGGAGACTATAGCGCTTGTGGGTCCACGGACGCTATGCATTATGAGATGTTCAACTGTATATGCGAATGGGAATGCGCCCGGACATGACGACCTTGCTGCGCGAGTGCAGCCTGAGCCGCCTGAGCAGCTGCTTGCGCGGCTTTATCTATGATGAGTCCACGATATCAGCATTTCCCTCGAATTGAGAACGGTAAGAACTCACACTGACTCCTCCCCCAACTCAACCGAATTCTACTCCCGCCCACCGGGAACCCCTGCATCTTTTTAATCGCCCTCTCCGCATCCGCCTTCCTCACAAACTGCACAAACCCACAATGCTTCCCCACCGGAACCTTCACATGAAATGAATCTCCCCGAACGGCACAAAAAACGTCCGCAACGTGTCCTCGCCCACAAGCGGACTCAGCCACCAACGAATACTGTGGTGTTGTATGGGTCGGTGCTGGTAAGCGGCTCGCCGTTGGGTCCGATGAGGTTCCCGAGAATTGCACGCCCTTGGGCGGTGTGGCGCCATTCGTCTGCTTGAGGCTTGCAGTTGCCGCCGCCGCCGCCACCACCACCGTTTGGAGCAAGAGGTCCGTTGGGGATGGGTCCTGAAGCGAAGTATTCGGGACCGCTCGCGCTTGTAGTGAGTCCACCTTCAGGGGTATAACCTGGAGGCTCGCCATTGGGATAATGCCCAGCGATAGGCGCAGAGACACTAGGCGGCGGAGGCTGGTACAGAGACGGCTGATGTGGGTGTTGGTCGCCAGAGACCGAAGTGGGAAGCCAGACGCCTGGATAACCTCCTGGCGCCGATACCGACACAGACAACTCAGACGGTGGCGGAGGCTTGAATTTGGCTGTCGCAAGAGAGACACGCACTATTCAAGTAGGTAGCATTAGGGAGTTTGTGCGAGCGACCCAGGTCGCTTTTCAACCGCTCAGATCTCCGCAACAACAGATACCAGGTATGAGCTCCAAGCGACCTACACTGTGCGAAGTATTTGTCATGAAATTCAAAACAATAATGAGGAATTTCAAGATTCCTGATGTTTTGTCATGAACCACATCATGAAATTCAAGATGCCTTTCACGATGCTCAGAAACTCATTTTTACATTAGTTGATGAGCATATAAATTCATGACAAAACATCATGAATTTCATCATGCAAGACTGTCAAATTTTTGCTAAGTCCACTAGCCAGGTTGTTGAGTACATAATGTACTCAATATCCTACTCACACATCATCTACCCCTCCCTAATGTAAAGAGGGGTCGAAGAAGGTGGCCAAAAGGTGGGTCAGTAATATCTGGAACGGGTTCAGTAGTCGGATTCACTCAAGGTAGCTGCATATATAATGTAACATGCTACTGTTAATAATTCCATCTTGGCTGCCTTGGATGTATGCACCCGGCTGCCTTTGCCAGTGACAGCTTGAGGTCGTGTGTTCGAGTCTGTCTGGTGTCGATATATTTCTTTCACATTTTTGCTCCTTTTCACTGCCAAAATCATGATGTTATCGTTATGAATCCACAACAAAACATCATGAAAATAACGTCATGAATGTTCCCATAACCGTAATGAATTTCACGATGCACTTTCATGATGTTGCGTCGTGAATTTCAAGAGTGCATCATGAATTTCGTGACAATTCATCGTGAACTTTCTAATGAATCGTCGTGAAAAACATGAGGAATTTCATGATACTTTGACTGCACAGTGCCTAGGAGAGTATCGCCCTGGGGCATTCCTAGGTCGCTGGGACCTCACACCTGAGGCTGCTCGTTGTGGAGATCTGAGCGGTCCCAAAGCGACCCGGGTCGCTTTGCACAAACCCGCTATTATCTCGATGTAATACAGTGGCGGCAAAATCTGATGTCACCCCCAAAAAAGGAAATTTCCATCAATTCAACTCGTTCCCTTTTCTGTGCCATGTTTTCTGTGGTCGGACCTTTCACAGTGCATTTAAGACATAGATTTGAAGTACATGCACCCCTTTTCCATCTTAGAATACCTCGAAAATTGACACTTTTTGGGCAAGACTTTTCAACCATCTTTGGCCCAGTTCTCCTCAATGAATGTACCTATCTTTCTCAATCTTGCCTACACACGCAGTGTATTTGCCGTGCCAATGGATCTGTGCCCTTGTCGCCCCCAGACGGCGATGGCAAGGGCAGATTAGAGGCAGTTTGATGGAAATTTCCTTTTTTGGGGGTGACATCAGATTTTGCCGCCACTGTAGAGGGAAGAACAACACGCACTCGGCCGTGAAAGACAATACAGCCCATGCATCTCAATCAACGCACGCTGCTGGTCCGCCTCGTCCGTGACTCTACGACGAATCATCAGCATCTCTGCGCAATATCTTAATAGTCAAACTCAAACCCATACCCGCGACTGACCCCCGTCACCGGATCCAGCATAATCTTTGCGCTCTTGCAGCTCGCGAACAGCCTGATAAACTTCGGCGCACGGTCGTTCCTCAACCCCAGCAGCGGATTGCGGAAGACCTGCATGCGTTTTGTCAGTGTCGCGTCGAGATTACAAAAGGACGGCAACATGCACAGCAACCAAATCACTATTCGACGTCTCCGGGGCCAAATCCCCCACGAAGATGCTGTACTCCTTCGCATACTCACCACCACCACCAACAGATCCTAAACCAGCAGCATCCATCGCGATACCCGTGGCGCTGGGTACAGGTCTGGAGTAGCCAGGGGAGAGAGGTGCGGGGGAGATGCCGCCGTTGGCGCTAGCTGTATCCGAGCTTGATCCGAGCCATTTGAGTTGTTGGTTGAGGAAGAAGTTGGGGGTGCAGGAGAAGTGGCATGCGGCAGTGGTGGAGCGGGAGTTGAGGTCGAGATCGAGATCGAGATCGAGATCGAGGGCGTGTGTGCCGATGCATGCGGGTGTGGATGAGGGTGTGGGTGGGGTGGATCGAGAGGGAGTTGATGGGGTTGGTGCTGCGGGTGGATAGCGACCGCGACACCTGGAGGAGCCCAGTTGAATCCGAACGGACGCGCAGAGTTGGGCATGGTCATTTGGGCGCCCATGGGCGAGTTGAGAAAACGCTATTGACCCAAGACTGTAGTAATTCCGGTGATCTCCGCTGTCACGTCTTAGAGGAATCTTGGCGATTGTTCAGAGGCGAAAATATGGCTCGCGCGGCACCTCCCCTTTGAGGTGAAGGTCAATAAAGTATATTACTTTGTGTGCAGCAAAAACCGATGCTTTTTGTGGCACAACAATTTGCTTTGAGCAGGACTTCCAAATTTAGAAGTTTCTTAGATGGATCCTCACCAAATCCTCACCGTATTAGTTCCCGGTCAATCTTCGGTATGACGCAACTGGATTTGAACGACCGTTCGCTGAAATTCATTCGCGTCACTTCCCAAAACCGACCGTGTGCCTCAGAATCTCGTAGCAATAAATACTAGCTACACTAACTTGCCGAGTTAGTGTAAAAAGGTGCGGATAATGGAGAGGAAGCTCGACAAGCTCGCGAATTTGGGCCATTTGTTTGCGGCAGCCGACATCGCTCAGGTTTGGCTCTTCGTCTTCAGGCTTGACGGGGTCGCCCTCTGTGAAATCAGATGAGTAAGAAACAAATGAAAAAGCGGATGAATGCCTCACCGGTGTGGATGATGGTATCTTGCGCCACGATGCTCAGCAGGGTCTGTTTCCATCATCTTGAACTCAACCGTCCGCATGCCTCCACGCACAAGGGAGGTATCGACCTTGCGTACGGGTCGGTATGCTATACCGAAACGAGTTAGACGAACACATCGAGTGCAGACAAGTTGTACGGTATGATAGCAGACACAACTTCATATCAAGCCGGAATTTTGGCCAAAATTCTTTGAAACTCGAGATTTAGCAGGAACTTGGGGTGGGTTTATAGGCAAAATTCGCATTTCAGAAAAAACGAAGAAACCCTAGTCTAGGGTTAGAAAAGCGCGAAAATTTTGCGCAAAATTTCAAAAGTGTGTGTACCTAACTTGTGATTTTTTGGGAAAAGACCTCAAAGTATGGCCTAAAGTTAGTCAGTAGCTCAATTCTGACCCCAGCAAACATCCATAGCAGAAGTCCCCTGGATTTGGTTGAGATTTGGTCAAGGCTCAGTGGTGCGGCAGACATTTGATGCGCTGATGGCATCGTACAGCCACCGGCTATGTCTCGGCCCGGACCGAAAGCGCAAAATGAAGAAGAAATGTCGGAAAAATCAAAAAAAAAAGGGTTGTTGGGCCTGGGCAGGCCTTGTAAGGTCTAATAAGGCCGTTGGGGAAAAGGAGGGTTACGAGGTTTAAATACGTACCAAATACTACATATAGTGCCTTATAACACATAATGGACCTTATAGGGCCTAATGAGGCTTGTAAGGCCTTACAAGGCATGTTCGGCGGGGTTAAGCAAAAGTATTACCACTTTACCTTCTTTGTAAGGTGTCTGCTTGTACCTTGTCTTGACTTTCTAATGCTAGCCTATCTATTTCTATTGTACAATACAGACTCTAACAATTAACTAACAGAAAATGCGCGGAAGGCGCAATAACCTCAGTCTCCCGCAATGTGGGATGAAAGACTGTATATTAAATACCTGAAAATGCGCGGAAGGCGCAATAACTACACAATGAGTAAGTAAATACAAGTAGGTAGATAGATAGAGAACTCACCCTCAGTCTCCCGCAATGTGGGATGAAAGACTGAGGGTGGTGGACAGACGAGCACGGTTTATATGTACAGTGGTGGCAAATAGAAATTGCCGTGGCTTTTTGGTAAAAATCTCGATGTATACATCACCGAATGACCTCAAATAAGATGTAGAGATGGGTATGTGATACTTCTGTACCTCTTAGAACACTCAGCAATATATCATGCACTGACAATGCATCAATAATGGATGGTTTCCGTTTTTTGCCATATCCGGAAAAACACAATGTACCCTCAGCAAAAAAGTGTCATAATAGGATAAAAGTACTTGAAAAACAATGCTAGTTCTCACTTTGACTGACTGGAATTGATTGTCATTTGAGCTCACAACAGCCGCTCGAAGTAGGTCATTTTAGCTATTTTCTCTGCATTTTCAGCTATTTTGTGTGAAAATAGCCAACTCTGAGCGGTTGTTGTGAGCTCAAATGAGGGTCAATTTCATTCAGCAAAAGTGGAAACTAGGACTGTTTTTCAAGTACTTTCATCCTATTGTGACACTTTTTTGCTGAGGATACATTGAGTCTTTCGAGATATGGCAATAATAAGAAACTGTCCTGTTATTGATGCATTGTCAGGGCGTAATATATAACTGAGTGCTCTAAGCAGTACAGAGGTATCATATATTTATTTCTACATTTTATTTCAGGTCATTCGGTGAAGTATACAGCAAGATTTTGGCCAAAAAGCCACGGCAATTTCTATTTGCCACCACTGTAAGAACAAGGCTGTATGATAACTATCAGATATCTATCAAGGGCCGGAGCGGCGGGGCGGCTACCCGGAATAATTCATATTCTGACACACCCAGGCCGTAGTCCCATAGATAGACAGAATTTAGAGTGCTTGTCATGAGATAAAGGTTTTGTGAAAATATCGGCCACCATTTCATCTGTAGGATACCACAAGACAATACATTCTCCGGTGCGAACCAAGTCATCACGGACAAAATGATATTTTCTTTGTATATGCTGAGTCCTAGCGCGGTATTGTGGATCCTGGGACAGAATAATGGCAGCTCGATTATCACATCTCAACTCAGTGGGATTTCTCTGATGTTGACCTAGTTCGTCAAAAAAGGATCTTAACCATGCTAGATGTTGTCCTGCATTTGCAAGTCCAATGTATTCACTCTCAGTAGAAGATAGAGCGACCATGGATTGCCGACGGCTAGACCATCCGATTGCTCCAGAGTTGACAATGAACACATAACCAGAAGTAGAACGAGATGTATCTCTGTCTCCATTCCAATTGGCATCACTGTATCCCAGAAATTGCATGTCCATGCTGATGTCAGCCCCGTTGTATACAAGTTCCCAATGACGGGTGCCTTTGAGGTATCGAAGAAGTCGTTTTGCTGCTGCCCAATGAATTCTCTTTGGCTTTGCACTAAATCGACCAAGTACTCCTACACTGTATGCAAGATCTGGCCGAGTACCTAGCATGGCATACATAGCAGACCCGATTACACTTTGATATGGAACAATAGATCCACCTTCGACAATAGCCATATGGGTAATGATACTGTCGTCATCAGGGTCATTCTCTGTGAGCGGGGTTCCAGTAGACATAGGCGTGAATACAGGTTTGCAGTCTGTCATGCCATAGCGAGAAAGTACTTTGTTGTGATTCGGCTGTTTCACAATAGCTTGGGCACTCGACTGTTAGGTCTTGGGTTACAATCCACTGGAGCTTTAGGCTTCAGTGGTCCTGTATTTATACTATGAATATTATCTAGAACTATCTACGCCCCGGGAGAATGATCCGTAACCCGTGAAGGCTATACTTCGGGCTCACAAATTCAACAGACTTTGTCAATATACTGACGCTGGTTCAGTGCAATGGTGCGCTTCTTACGGTTTCGAACGATCTCGATCCCAAGGAGGTATTTGGCTGGACCTAGGTCTCGCATCTTAAAAGTAGATGAAAGCATTCTTTTGACTTTGGAAGAGAATTCTTTAGAAGTTGCAGCAACAAGAAGATCATCAACATAGACCACAACAAAACAAGTCTGTTTGCCTTCTTTATAAACATAAAGGCAGGTCTCTCAATTCAAGCGATGAAATCCGAGTTTTAGAATCTCTGTGTCAAAAGTCCTGTTCCAAGTTCTCCCAGCTTGTTTAAGACCATACAATGAACGCTTGAGTCGCCAGCAGTGACCTTCTGGAATTTCAACACCATCTGGAGGTATCATGTAGATCTCTTCCTCCAGTTTACCATTGAGGTAGGCTTGTGAAACATCCAGCTGATCCAGTTCTAAGTCATATTTGGCAGCAAGAGCACAAATGATGCGAACAGACTCAAGATTGGCAGTGGGCGCAAAAACTTCTTTGTAGTCAACACCTTCTTTCTGAGTATCTCCTCTGGCAACGATTCGGACTTTGTAACGAGCAATTTTGCCTGTTTCATCTACTTTGACTTTGGGAGCCACTTTGGATTTAATAGGCTTGACACCGTCTGGTATGGGAACAACATCATAGACATCATTTGCTCGGAAACCAGCAAGTTCCTCTTCAAGTCCAGCTTTCCAATGTTCAGCATTAGGACCCTGCAATAGAGAGGTTGCGCAAAAGCCATACGAGCCATCTGGTGGCTTTTGGCGTGTGCGCAGCCGATGGCTCCAATGGCTGCTGATCTTGGGCATTCTGTTCACAACTACATCAAAACCATCTGTGCTTATCTAGATAAAGCCCGGTGATGAACTGCGGACCTTCATGACGGGCAATAGAGAGTTTGCGGTGAGCCGCCAGAAGCCACCTGGTGGCTCCAACGGCATGCGGATTGGAGCGGCTACGTCATGTGGCGGCTCGTACAGCGGCTCGTCGCGCGCGGTCCTTAGCACAATTTCGAGGTTGGGTACCTTGTATATTTGACTATACCTTCAGCCAATGAGAGTTCGTTGTCCAAAGGTGCATAATTGTTTTGAATTGAAGCAATTTCCAGCGTCAACCGAAGTCTTCGGCTCCAATGTGCGATGGCGTCAGATTTTCGGGTCGGATTTTCTTCGTGGGTGTATGGCTCAAGATATAGATGACTAAGTGCTAAGAATAGGCTTGCAAAACCAAATTTGAACCAGTCTTACCAGCCACCAAACGAGCCGCCAGACAGCATAGCCGCTCCAATCCGCATGCCATTAGAGCCGCCAGGTGGCTTCCGGCGGCTCACCGCAAACTCTCTAATACCCAGACAGTGAGGGAGAGACCACTCAAGCAGAGAAACTGTTGTTGATGCCATAAATTAACCGTGGATTCTGGTGATTTGGGGAAGCCCATGACAGCTACTACACACTGTGCGGATATGTTGCATACAATATAGGTATGATGCTTGAACGTCCAAGAAATAGGAGCCATATGCTGCGCACACGCCCAAAGCCATCTGGTGGCTCGTATGGCTTTTGCGCAAACTCTCTATTAACCTGTTTGCGCAAAAGCCATACGAGCCACCAGATGGCTTTGGGCGTGTGCGCAGCATATGGCTCCTAGTCTCTTGGAAACAGACGGAACAACACAAGAGTCCTCGTACCTGCGGTGTGTTGTGGTCTGTCAACACCCTTTGATCGCCGGTTGGAGGGTCAGCTTATTACCTAATCATCAAAACACGACACGTCGATGCAGCTCATAGCGCGCGTCATTTAAAATTTTAGACCACCCACCATAATCTTGACCTTTGCCTCATTGACCTACGCGCTTGAACGGACGAAAAAGGTAGAGAAACGGCCGACATCAAAATTGGTTCGGTTAATGCCGGTTGGCTGCAAACCAGCGCAAAGGTTGAGGTTAGCACTCTCCTCAGCCAAAATTGAGAATTCTAAATTAGCAGGGGTGTTAATATAGCTTACCCAGACTATATCTCATAGAGAATTAAGGCAGAATCGATGCTGCCGCTTGAATATAGCGGAAATGGCGTGTGGGAAACTCTTTCCATTTCGAAATGTTTACATAATAACCCGACCCTCCTGACAGCTGTCGCGCGGTAAACTACAGACTATATGGCTCCTAATTCTGGGACGTTTGAGCATCAAACCTATATTGTATGCAACATATCCGCACAGTTCGTAGTAGCTGTCATGGGCTTCCCCAAATCACCAGAATCCACGGTTAATTTATGGCATCAACAACAGTTTCTCTGCTTGAGTGGTTTCTCCCTCACTGTCCGGCTATTGCCCGTCATGAAGGTCCGCAGTTCATCACTGGGCTTTATCTAGATAAGCAGGGATGGTTTTGATGCAGTTGTGAACAGAATGCCCAAGATCAGCAGCCATTGGAGCCATCGGCTGCGCACACGCCAAAAGCCACCAGATGGCTCGTATGGCTTTTGCGCAACCTCTCTATTATCTACGACGCTGTTTTGTCCGCGCTCAAGCGTCGCACCACCACCCCTTCGTAAACCGAGTTTGAACCGAGTACGTATCTTCAAGGCATTCCCGATGATACTGCATGTTTTGATCAACGAAATAATGATCAGTTGAATGAAATCAAACCGTACCCATTCTGTTGAGGGCTTGCCTTTGTGCTCTGGTTACTGCGGCAAAGCGTTGTCTTCACGCTCGTTTACATTCTGATCCTCATTCTCGTCCCCACCACTGCCCTCGCCATTCACTGCAATTACTCGAATGAATATAAAGCACCGCAAGCAACGTCCGGTTTTTGGACAGAAGGAGTCGGCTTTTTGGAAGCAGTGAAACATTGCAGTCAAAGCTTGCAGGTAGGGCATCCAAATGTCGATTACAAGTTCACCAAATTACTTATGTTCGCAAAACACCCCATCGTACCCTTTAGTGTCCTGATAGCGTCCTGATAGCATCCCGATCGGGCACTGTCGGGCGGTTATCGGGCAATATAGGACGCCTGTCGTATGCTTATTGCGCCCGATCGGGCTGTCGGGCCCGATACAGTCGAAGCTGTCATAACCCATAGCCCTCGGTAGGGCCAAAAAGCTATGGGATATGATAGATTTATGGGTTATCCCAGCCACAAACCGGTCAAAAACCCCCCAAAATGTATGGGTTAAGGGAGATTATGGGTTATGGGAGCTATGGGTTATGACAGCTTCGACTGTAACAAAATAAATAAATTTGCGACACATACATCGAGAGGAGTTCAATTCTGCGCTAATATAGCCAAAACAAATCCTACATCGAAGAGGCAGGTCGTATTAAATTATAACAAAATTATATCGTGATACAGCTTGTTATAATACGATATTGTTAAGTACAGATACGATACACCTCTGGAACTCGCGATACGATAAGGATATAATATGATATGGCAAAAACCGTATTATTATCGTAATATGGACAGCACTAGCCGACAAGTCGATACGGACTGGCGTTATTTACCAGGAGCCACCTGGGATGCGTTTGTGTCAGCGTAATTTGCTGTTCGGTATCGCCCGTATCGAGTGGTCAAGACGAGAAGTCGAAAGAAACTGCGTTTGTGTAGAGAACGTCGTGGTCTCGGTTATAAACGCATCAAGACTACGTAATGCTTACGAGAGTACAGTATGCTGGAAAGTAAAGAGTGGTAAATAATTACCGCTAACACTTATGGATTCAGTATACAGCATATTCTTACTTGACAATTGCATGCACGGACTGAAGCTATGATCTGAACGACTATCTAAGATCTTCAGATTTCACGTCCCCCACACTGTGCAGAGGGAAGGTTTTGAAATTCATGATGTTGTTCAGGACCTTGTGTTAGGTATTTCATCGTCATTTGTGTTGAATTTCATGATCTTTTGTCGGATTTCATGACGAAACGTTATGATCCGGGGTCCTGAAATTCCTAACGACTGTGGGCCCGTTCCTAACGTTTTTTCATGACATTTTGTCATGATCTTAGCAATGATTCGTCCGGAAGTACCACCAAGCTAGCCAGCTATCCCGACGCCTTACTCCTTATCAAACTCCATGGAAGAGGTATAAAACAGGATATATTTCAAGTACTGGACAATACAGTTGCAGTACTACGAGTATAATAATACTCTGACCTTCAAAATTTCGCCACCGTCACGATCAGCCGTACTTTATCAGCTTGCGTGGCTCGGAAACACACTACGGAGAATGAAAAAGAGGTAGAGAAGGGAAGCAACTCACCGGGTTAGGCAGATCACTGAATGCTCTGTCGTCATCAAAGAGCTAAATCACCATGACAGGGAAAGAGCACATTAATGAGCTGCAATGCACTCTCGCAGTATCACTCACCATAATACCCTGCCCAACCACTTCATCCCGGTTCATCCTTCGCCACCCCTTAATCCTTTGAGAGTCTTGCGCACTGCAGAGAGATGTAGTTCGGTTCAAGTTCGGTTACGGTGTGGATTGATCCTAGAGGGCGGTGACGTAGGGAAGGAGGCGTGGTAGAGTGTGTTGGCGAGAGTGACGGCGGCGGCGGCGCTCTACGATGGTGACTTGGAGGGAGGTCATGGTGGGGGGACACAAGAGGCGTCGTGAGCGGCCGCAGCATATGTGTGCTGCGGATGTGGAGCAATGCTGTAAGTGACGTCATTGACTCGGCAGCTCGGCCGCAGGACTTGAACAAAAATTTGCTGGTTTTTCGAGGCCGAAATTCGTGATGTTTCGTCGTGAATGTAGGTTCAAGATTGTTATGTCACTTTTTGAAAGAGAATTATATGCATTATCCTGTAATGTGGTCCCACAGTTGAATATGAGTGCGGTATCACACCTTGTAACTTTTAGAAGTTTTGGAGCATCATGAAACCCGTCTTGAAATTCATGACGTGTATTCTAACGAAACGTCATGAATCTTGAATTTCAAGACGATGATCTTGAATTTCATGACAAATACTTCTCACAGTGCCCATACAAGAGAGGGTGAAACGAGCCTAGACTGAACAAGGGGGCACCGGCAATCTAACCGGCGACTAAGGGCTAGCTAGTTAGTCGAAAAGTGTGTTGTAAAAAAATGCACAAAAAAAATCATTCCGTACAAACTACCATATATGGGAACCAAGTCAGCAGCCCAAAAAATTTGTTTTGCCTCACATTTGGTGTCCTAGCTTTTTTTTGGGTCAAAAGACCCACCCAATCACCCAGAACTACGTGTTGCAGTTTTACTGGCGGCCACTGTAAAACATTAATTTTTTTTTAGTCGGCCTGACGACCGGGATAATTCTATTTGGCACCCCGGCTTCTTTCAAAACTTACGGGTTGCTATGTAAATAAGAAAAGAGCAGATACGACGTGCCGAGATGCCGGAATTTGTTCAATTGATCCCAACAGTATTCCAGCTTCAACTTTTCTTGGAGAAAGGTGAATATTTGCGAGAGCAAAAAAAATAAACGTCAGTCGGTATTGAGTCTGCCGGCTTCAAGAGCAATTGAAGCCCTGAGCAGGTGAGCACCTATATAAATGCCGATTCATCAGCCAAATGCCGGCCGATCCGAGTCAGCTCTACCTGCACCGTGGATCAAAGACCTACCGCGAAGCACAACGGTCCTGCATAAATCACGGCAATGCTCTTAACTAACTACTACAATCTGCAGCTCTTGCGAATCTGCGTCCGCCACTTGAGCCAGTGAAGTTAAAAGCACTTATTCGGCACAAATTTGGTATTTCGTGAATACTCGAGTATATCTGAATCTTGTACAACTTGAATGCAAAACAAATATAATTTAAACCCGCCTACAGTATAGTAGGGTTCCTTGGATCACGGCATATCAATGGATCAACATTTTCTTGTACCTCACACACTCAGTTCAGGCCCAATTCCTCTTGCATGGGGTATTCTACATACATTCTGCACCCTCTGAATTAATTTCAAGTGGAGAGCTTGAAAGCAACTCCAGCGAGGATTTGTTTGGAATCATAGTGTGATATCGCATCAATTGACTTTCCGATGCACGATTTCTGACCTCATATGGAAGGCGTTGACCCCAAATTTTTTGGGGGTGACAGATGGGCCTATTGGGAACAGTTTTCACCAAAAAAGTTGTATGATCCGAGCCAAACTGCGGCGGGCAAATATGAGAAAAGGTGGGAAAGGGATAAAAGCGTGACATGACGTGACTCTCACGACTCATATCCAATGGGCAAGAGGTCCCAAAACGGCTTCAAATGTGCTACAAAGCACTTAAGAGTGAACATGAATACCATCCGTATTGTATTGGCTGGAACAGTTGTGGGCAATGTATGAAGAAACCTCCAGCAATATGAGAAAGAGGCGAGTGACGGCATGATCCAAGGACTGTGAATCGTGACGTTTTGACAGGGCGACGCGTTTTTTTTTTGCTCGCTCATTTTACAGCGAGCACACTCATAGTAACTTTGCCAGGTAATGTGTTATATAGTCTAGTGTCCACCAGTTTAAAGTCAAGATTTATTCCCATGAATCAATCAATCAATCAATATTCCATTATCCTCACTGCGGGCCGTTTATCGGCCCATGTCGGAGTCTAGCAGTACATTGACTGTATCACTAATTGGTAATCATTCGGCTGCCCTTGATCCTTCAAACTCTCTGCAATGATTCCCGCAACGAGGGGCTGTGTTTCTCCAAACGGGGTTGTCGGTGGCGCACTACCGCTTGGCGTGAGTGACACGATCGTGGGGCGATCACGTGCCAGTGTGGTCATGAGGTTGGTTGGCCGAAATCGGCGCGGCGGAATCTCGGAGTGTCTAAATTGTTTCTCCGAGGGTGGGGGCTGCAGGATTCGAACCTGAGACCTTGGCAATGTGCGCGTGGTCAACCTTAGGGGATGGTTACCGCTGTGCCCATGAAGTTGAAGAGTTATTCACGAAAGATCAAAGAGGTGATCCAAGGAACCCTACTATACTGTGCAACTTACTTGACCTCATTGTACTGCCTTGAATGCAGCGAGAGAGCGAGAGCTCAATATTCAATGTTGCCGTGTAACGGCCATCAGATTCATTGATTTCATCACACACCAAGATAAGATAACGGGGCTGCCAAATAGCAAAGTTCTATACGGCAGCCCCAAACCAGCTGGCAACCGGGGTGCCAAATAGAATTATCCCTGACGACCGGCCCGCATATGTATTGTTTAAACTTGTCGATACTCTGTTGTATTTTGCCTGATACGTATGTATTAGTCAAACCTATTCGCGCAAGCTCCCCCCATTTGTAGGCCGGTAATCCAGCGTACCCACCTCCAACGTTTGAGCAACACCATTGACCGAAGGCAGGAGAGGATGTCAGCTGAGTAGCAACCGAACCATGGCCATGTCGTCACTGGCTGGGATGACGGCTCCTGCCATAGCCCCGCTAGGCCGGAGCACTGCTGGGTTCAGCGTCACAGGGTAGACTGCCTCGCCACAAATCCCAGCCCAATCCCAATCAACGAGCATGACTGGAGCCGTAGCACGATTGGAGTCTCGCCGCACAAGGACATTGACGTCTCTTATGTCTCCATGGACATAATTGGCGCTGTGCAGAGTGTGCAAGGCCTTGTTCAGGCTATCGTGAATGCCATGGAGATCATATCTGTCTGCCTTCGCTTGCTCGATGGTAACATAATCCATTGATATGTCCTCCATCACCACCATCCACCATTCGTGAATGCACTTGCATTCAAGAAGTTTCGGTGCAAACCCAGCATCGTTGGCGAATTTGTGGGCTGCCATGGAGTACTTGAGAGTGTACTTGATGATTACTGGAGCCCCAGAGTCGACTAGAGCCGCGCGATATACTCGCTTTCCATCCAAAGCGCCGGTATACGTAAAATGTATTGATGAACCCCCCGTGTGAAAGGACCGAGGGAAGGGGAACTCACCCTGCAGTTCAGCCACAAGTGAGGGGTAACTATTCAAAAGATCTTTTGACGCCGCGCGCAAAGCCCCAATAGCGCGTGCTCCGGCCTCGATCTGGGATATGTTGGTTGAATGGGCGTGCAAGGGGATACATGCAAGTTGTTCAACGATAGGGACATCCGTGAAAATCGCACAGGCAATGACAAGGTATGGCCCTGTGAGTATGTCAGTTGTACTCTAAGTTAGCTGGAGCGATTGGTCTCACCTAACTGGCATAGCAGAATAGCCGGAAAGTTGCAACGCTGTTCAACACCAGCGGCATAGCAACGTCTGCATTGCTCAATGTAGTAACGCGTGACCTCGATATTCGGTTCGCCCGAATTGCCAGCAAGTTCGTTTTTGACCTCTTGGAGGTAGTAAAGATAGATGATATTGGATATGGTTATTGCAAGCTGGCCATCATTCGGATAGCTGGAAATGACGCCAGGTTCGGGTCTTGACGGCAAGATCGTGCTCAGGCAGTCAATTAGAGCCGTCCGGCGTTCTATTTCCTTGGGGAAAGTACGCATCATTTGATTGCGTAGGGTGTAAAAGTCGATAAAATCTTGCGTAGTCGGTGACATGTAGGAAACATTGTGGCGAAGGTCCGATAGTGTTTCGTTGAGCAGAGAGGGCGGAAGTATACTCTCATTTGGGCGTCCAATCATCATTGCCCGCTCTGACTGTGGCTTTGTCGCCTCCGAAGACGGTGACTTGGAAGTGTTCGAGCGAAAATATTTCTTCCTCCTTGTTGCCAAGTCCATAGGAGTGGGAAGGGCGGCAACCTTCTCGTCACTTGAATCCTCTACGTGATCATCGGCAAGCGAAAACAAAAAGTCGGAATCAAACAGACCAGTGCGAACAAGAAAATGGACTTGCGCAGCAGGCAAACCCCATGGGAAGACATCAATAATCCGCTGGGATGCATCAAGTTCTGTGGAAGCATCGAGGTGCTGGGACAATGCGGCGAGGGTGACTGCGGCAGCCGAGCGTTCTGCACCGGTCCTACACGGGACGGGCGCGGGGCACTGGCATGGTCAATGATGTGAAGCAAAACATGGTCAGTATGCGTGCACCTTGTAAATCCTTGCATCAGGTGCTACGTTCTCGACAGACGCAGCGAATGTCAAAGTGAGGCTCTGCAGCTTCTTGGAGTGAATGTCAAACACACGGACGTTGAAGGGTTGTCCTGCAGATATAATAAGTCGTGACTTTCTGCATGAATGAGTTTGGCTGAACGTACGAGAAGCGACCACGAGATGAAGTTCGGAATCCCGAGCGGAAAACGAGCCGAGGTTCCATGGACGAGGAAGTTCCTGGAGATGCGTGTTCTCCGGTAAAGTCGCTCTCAAGTCCTCCGTAAATCCAAGAAGACGGATCCCTGAAGGTGCCTGCCATAGAAAAAGACCGTAGGTTGCGGAGTCAAGCTCTTGGGCAATCGCCCTCTTCACGTCGGTGGCCGACGAAGAAGGAGAAACCGAAACCGAAACCAGCTCGAAAGGATTGAGGGAGAGAACATTGAGTTCTTTGAGGCATTCATCGGCCATCGCACTAAACGCTATTGACCCAATAGTGTTGGCGCTGGTACTCAAGTAGAAATGGGAAGGACACGTCGTAGAAACACGTGACTGTGTGACGACCTTTCGGGACCGGCCGAAATTTGTTTTTAAGATAGGCATTGCGGCACCCTTATATAAGCATTACGTTTGCACAGCCACATTTTTTTAAAATTTTTTTTATTTTTTTATTTTATTTTTTTGAGGTGTGTTATTCACAGTGTATTACAGACTTTGCGCAGAGCCACCGGGAGCCACCCGGTGGCTCTCACGGCATGCGCTGTGGAGCTCTGAGCCGCTCCAAGGCCTTAGGCCTTAATGGCTCCCGAAGCTCCGCGGTCCGAACACGAATGATTCCTTTCGTTCCCCTTTTTTTTTTTTTTTTTTTTTTCTTTTTTTTGGACCGTTTGGGATAATGAGTGAGTCCAAAGATTACCAGTCTGCAGAAGCATTCTAGCCTCGTCCGCTTGCTGAAGATTCAGCTCTGCCAGGAGAATTGCTCGGGAGGAAATGCCGTTACGCACGTAAAACAACCAAGTGTGGGACTCCGACCCGTCAAGCTTCAAGGTTTATTCTATCCCAGTTCGATCGGACATGGGTCGCATACCCACTAAAACCCCCTCGTGCGTCCAGTCGTTAGGCAGGGCGTCTTCGTTCATTAATAAGCCACTCCAGGTACGCAGGACAACATCCTTATTCAGAGTGAGTGGCCCAAACTTGAATTTGTCAGTGAGAATGCGCTCCCGCAGTAATGCTCTATTCACATCTTTTCAACCATCGGTTGTAAATTTCGCTATCCCCAAATACGGTGTCTGGTTTTTCGATCACGCGTATGCGCCGCAAATTCCAAATCAGGTGCCATGCCACGGAGACCAGAATTGTGAAAAGTTGCCCTTTTTCTCGGAGAGGTTTCCCATTTGATGACTTGAATTTTACCAAGTTACACCCCAGAATCAGACCCCACGATAGATTGGGCCACCCGGTATATTTGATGGACCATGATTTCTAAAGTCCAAATGAGCTTTTGACCAGGGGCATTGCATTCTAGAGCAATCGAGCGATTCGGGAACGTCGCAGACTTTGCAATTACACCAGGGGTGTTGATTTTCAATGTGAGCCCAAAATTCACCAACATGAAAAGTGTTATGTACACATTTCCAGAAGAATTCACGAGTTGTGCGCTTCAGGGTAATTGATCTCAGTGATACCCAGATGTGTCGATCTGTTGGTGTAAAATCCGAAAGTTCCTGAACGGAGCATCTTATCCGCTCGAGGTTGAGGAATGTTGATTTTCTCGTTTGTTTCTGTTGTGTGTGCGTTTGCTGACCTTCGTAAAAGTTCTCTGTGATCCGTAACTCAACAAAATTTCGGGAGATTCGAACATGACATCGACACTGGTGTCAATCTCGATGGTCTCGGCGGTATGAGCATTAAAAAATACACCGGCAGTCGAACTAAACACAAGTTGAAATTTGTCAGTTCTTTCTTTCAGGCGCGCAAGCAAAGCTTGGATTAACCGGAACCGGGTTTAGTGTATCATTCTCATATCTGGTTCTCTCGGTCACAGCGATCCGGAGGAGTAATAATAAAGGTACATTTCGCTCCGTGATGAATATCAGACCAGCGATCCAACTGGCTGGCAGTGAGATTGGGATTTCCGGTGTGTCGAACACCATATTGATGGATACAGACTTGTTCTGATCCCTAAATTCAACAGTTCCATGCATACTTGCATCGAATTGGTGTAAGCGACGGACGTGCGCGCCAAGCGTTATCTCCATGAGCGGCGGATGTGGTCCGGAGATGTCATATCTCTTAGCAGGTAACTGGTGGAGACACTCCTAAGCCGCAAATATCCTGAAACCGTCTTCCAACGCGCGGAGGGTGTTGGGAGGGTGTAGTCGGGATCGAAAGTTACAATTTGGTCTTTGGTGCTAGGTTCGTTGTTGCAACAAGGGGATACGCAGATAAGAAATTTCCTTATTGGGTCCCCCCAGCCCGAAAAAAAACTTTTATGCTAGATTTTGGAACTGGGTTTGGGGCCCAGTTTAAGTCATTTGGGCGGCAGATAGCATGGTTTCCAACCCATTCCTGCTACAGTGGTGGCAAATAGAAATTGCCGTGGCTTTTTGGTGAAAATCTGGCTGTATACTTCACCGAATGACCTCAAATAAAATGTAGAGATGGGTATGTGATACTTTTGTACCTCTTAGATTAGTCAGCAATATATTATGCCCTGAGAATGCATCAATCATAGGATGATTTCCGATTTTTGCCATATTCGGAAAAACACAATGAACCCTCAGCGAAAAGGTGTCATAATAGGATGAAAGTACTTGAAAAACAGTCCTAGTTTCCACTTTATTTTAATGGAACTGACCCTCATTTGAGCTCACAGCAGCCGCTCAAAGTTGGCTATTTTCACACAAAATAGCTGAAAATGCAGAGAAAATAGCTAGAAGGACCAACTTCAAGCAGCCGTTGTGAGCTCAAATGAGGGTCAATTCCAGTCAATCAAAGTGATAACTAGCATTGTTTTTCAAGTACTTTTATCCTATTATGACACTTTTTTGCTGAGGGTACATTGAGCTTTTCCAGATATGGCAATACAGTCGTAAACTGGGAAGCGCAACGTAACGTAGAAGAGCAACACGCATATTCCGTACCCGCGGACATTTTGGCGAGCTGGAATTTGCACTCTCCTACCATTTTTGAGGTCGCTGAATTCAATGGACCACTTTTTGGAGCCTGAAAATTACTTCCCTGGGCAGTGGGAGCGCAATTTGTCGAAAATGCCCAATTTTGGAAGGAAGTTTGTGATTTCCCCAAACCTTTGAACATCTCCATGGAAAATTTGGTGTCTAAAAAGTCCCCACAAACCATATTTCTCATTGGCAAAAAAATTGGACTGAATAGCTTCTTTGAAGGGCTAGAACCAGCTGGTTTGTTGCGGATTTTTGATTTTTTCAGCTGAATTGTGAATTTTGCCTTGCAATATAAACACCACCTGGTGTTTCTGTGCATGCTTAATTCGTGGTATGATACTTCTAGAGCCTAAATATACATGCTCTATGTTGTCGCGACCTGCGGGGAAGGATCCTAGCTTTGTTTACTGTTGTTGCTCTTCTACGTTATTTGGCCCATTTGGGTGAAGCCAAACTTTGGCCCTTGAACTCACTCAAAACAGACTGTATCGACCCCGAATTTTTGACGAATCTGCTAAAAGGATGCGGGGCTATTACCCTAGCACAAAAAACTCAGAGTTTTGGTGCATTTTTCATTGAATAATCCGCGGGGAAAGCTAATCGTTGCGCTTCCCAGTTTACGACTGTAATCAGAAACTGTCCTGTTATTGATGCATTGTCAGAGCATAATATATAGCTGAGTGTTCTAAGTGGTACAGTAGTATCATATATTTATCTCTACATCTCATTTCAGGTCATTCGGTGAAGTATACAGCAAGATTTTGGCCAAAAAGCCACGGCAATTTCTATTTGCCACCACTGTACTATTGAGCCACGAATCAATTGATGGCATAGGTCTACTACTTTTTTTTCTTTTTTTTTTTTTCTTTTTTTTGGAGCGTTTAAATAACGATTATCAGTCTGCAGAAGCATTCCGAGTCGTCCGCTTTGGTTACTGGCTGTGGACCAGAAGATGCCGGGGAAGATGTCCGGGAGGAAATGCCTTACGCACGAATTTACACCAGTGTGGGACTCCAGCCATCAGGAATTCTAACCGATTCCAGTTTTCTTGGGCTGTATACCCACTAAAACCCCCCTTGAGTATGTCCAATCATCCGGCAAAGAGTCCTCATGCATGAGTAACCCGCTCCAAGTATTTAAGACGCTCTTCTTACTTATTGCAAGAGAGCCAAACCTGGCTTTATCAGTCAAAATCCGGTCACGATCTAAAGTCAGGTTGATCGCGGAAAGCCATTTATTGTGGATCTCGGTTTCGGTGTGTACTTTTCCCGGATTCGTGATTACACGATCTACGCGAAGGTTCCAGATGAGATGCCATGACACCGAAATTAATATGGCAAACAGTCTTGACTTATGGGGCAGAAGCCCACCGTTGTGCGATTTGAAACGAAGCAGATTACATCCAAGAATGAGACCGTAAGTCAACTTCGGCCAACTTGAAGTCGAAAATTTTATACTCCACAGCTGGCGAGCAAGTGCCCATACCTGTGTTTGTTCGGGTAAGGTACACTCCAAGGCAATGTGCTCAAGTGATTCAGTCACTCCACAATTATGACAAGAGCCCATAGGATGTGCACTATGTAAATGGAACCAAAATTCTCCAACGCGGAAAGTTTCATGAATGCATTTCCAAAAAAATTCTCTCGACAACCGGCGCAGATTGGACGAGCGTATAGACCTCCAGATCATCTCGTCCGACGGAGTATAGCCAGAAACTTCATCCACAGAGCAGCGAATGCGATCAAGGTTTACAAATGTGGACTTGCGGAATGGTTTGGTTTTGAGTTTGCGTATAATCTTTGTAAACGAGCGCTGACTTCCATGCTGCAGCTCAATTCCGGGGTTTGTAAACATTATATCCGTTTGTGTATCAATCTCGACCGGCGACGCCGCATCGAAAGTAGCCAACGGCATCTTAGAGACCCTCTTGAATTTTGTTCGGCCGGTCCTCTCGTTGAGTGCAGCAATCACAGCCTTTATAAGTCTGAAATTCTCACCCAGCACATCATTTTCAAAACTTGATTTCTCCTTAACAAGCACCCAGGCCAGGTAATCGGTTCCAGAGCAAATTAACAGCGGAACAGTCTTCGGCGTGGTTTGCAATTTGAACAGAAGTCCACCGAGTAAACCGCTGAAATATGAAAGAGGGATGTCGTGTGCATCAAATGATAGTGCTAATTTTTCGTAAGTTGAGTCGGAATCCGTCGCGGTGCTGATTTCAACTTCGATTTTAACTGTAGGCTGGTATTCCCCAGCATGTTGCACTCGGCAAACAAGATAGACAGTGATAGGATTGATCAGTGTTTGGCCTGTAACAGTGTTCCGTCTTGCAGGAAGGGTGCTCAATCCGTCTTCCTCTGCAAGAATTCTGAAGCCTGGGTTGAAACGTTGTATACAGTAGACGGGATTAAAGGTAAACTCATGCTCGACCGACAAAGGTTGACTGTTTTCCTCCTGTTCCAGGTCTGAGAGTTGAAGTTCGGCACAAAGATCAACGGCGATTTTTCGGGGGTCCCATTTTGGGTACACACTATTCAGCAATAATTTCGCGGTATCAATACAAGCCCCCGGGTCTGTGCATCCAAGTTCAATACGATCTCGACGACAAGGCGGACATCCACAATTTTTTCGTCCAAAACCCGACGGGTTGATTTGATGTGGTTTCCGGGGAATCGTGGTAGTTCTTTCTGCAATGGCGATCAAGTCTTCTAGTGCTCGAGCGCCGTGATTCAGACGAAGGCATGTTGCTGCCCCACGTCGACAAGCTGATTTGAATAAGTTGACATCAACTCCTGGATGTCTCCAGATCGGCAAATGTAGTTGGATATCGGATGAGAAGGACAATCCGGTAAATCGCAAGTTGAATTTTTGTGCGACAGTGATCATTCCTTTCACTTGATCAGGTAGTTTGGTTTTGGAAGAGATTGGAACGTGAATATTCTGTAGGAAAATATTTATCACTTGACCTGGACGGAAATTTAGGTAACTCTTTTCAGCGTAATTTCGGATTAAGAAATCAATTAGATAGCACCATCGTGCTCGGTCGTGCTCGGTCGTGGTCGAGGTTGATGTAAGTCTGAAGATTTAGCAGGTCTATAGCTTCGTTTCTCGCCGAAATATCTAGAATTTGTTTTCCCCCATCAGCAATGTCCTGGATCATCGTTTCGTGGCCGACCCTTGCACGCTTACCATCCCAAAGGAAGTCGTGTTCCAATTTCATCAATGTTGCTTCGATCGATTTCGGCATTCCCTGAACTCGGCTCAAGTATTGAGTCCTGCCACCAATTACCATGTTGATTATATGTCGTTTTCCTTCCAATTGCGGTTTCAAAACACTCCACCGCCGTAGGTCGCAGGTAATTTTCTCAAGAGTCGACGGCCAAGGGGTCAGGTGGGTTGACTGATTTCCTATCCATGCACCGAGTATTCGGCACGTCTCTCCATCAGGTACAATCCGGATTTCTGTCGCAATACTTTCAATTGGTGAATTCCTGTTTGTCCTTCTATGAAGTAGGACTTCGGCTCGATATTCTCGTCGCCCGAAAGGTAGGATGATTGTTTTATGCTCGTTAAATTTTGCCGTTGAAGCGGCACACCACAGGTCGAGTATTTTCCAAAGTTCGTTAAGGGAGTTGGAGCAGGACAAAAAAATTGTCGTATCATCAGCAAAGAGAGATATGATGAGGTCCTCGTCTATTCCGGGAATGTGGACACCTGTCAGGTCAGAGTTTCTAATGAGGCATGCCAAAGGCTCAATCGCTAGATTAAATAGAAGACATGAAAGAGGGTCACCTTGTCGGACACCCCGAATAACAAGGTAGGGATCACTTAGCATCCCGTTAACTATCACCACCGTTTCTGCGTTAGTATACAGATGTTTGATTAGGTTGCAAAATCGAGGAGGGAATCGAAAATGTTGCAAGACTCGCAGCAAATAGGCGTGATTCATCCTATCGTAGGCCTTTTCTTGATCTAGAGCAATAATTACACCGTCCTCTTCTGCCGCCTCAGCGTAGTCCAGCAGGAATTTGGAAAGTTTAACTTGGTCTTCTATTTTTCTGCCCTTCATAAAACCAGCTTGATCCGGATGAACCAGAGACGGTGCGACACTCATCAAACGCAACGAGTGAGCTTTTGTCATTAATTTGTAATCTGCATTGAGGAGAGTAATCGGGCGGTAATTGGAAATCAGGCTTTTGTCGCCTTTCTTGAAGAATGGACATAACCATCCGGAGTTGAATTTTGTACCGTTGACCACGCCGTGCGTTTCAACATGCTCATACAACCTCGCAAGAAAGCCAATAATGTTGAAGATTTCTTGCTCAGAACGTTTTGACTGCATATAAAGGAGGTCTAGATGCCTGAAGAACTCGTAGGGAATGCCATCGAGTCCGGGAGCCTTGCCATTATTTGAGAGCTTCAGCGCTTTCCGAATTTCGTCCTCAGTAAGTGTTGTATCTAATTTTTGGTACTCGTCTTGCGAAAGACGTACCTGACAGTGTTCAAGAACCATCTCAGTGCAGAGTATACGACTATATTCATCCGGCACATCACGCGTTTGAATATTATCGTGGTATCTTCCAGCCATTTTGGCCATTTCTCGGGGTCATGTCTCAAACTTAGGGAGTGTATGTTCCTGTGATTCCGGTTCCATTCTGAACTCGTCAATGGAGTCCTTCAATGTGTACCCCTTTGCTGAATTAGTCCAGAGTTTTGTTCTCATAGTTTCGCCTTCAATATCGTACCGAGCATCAGCCATTCGCTTTTTTCGATCGGCCTCTTCTTTCACGCAGGTATCAATTTTGTCTTCAATAGTACGGATCGCCAAGAAGCGGTCCTCTAGAGCCATGTCCTCATCGTGTATGACCATGCGAAGCTTCATTTCCAATGTTCTTACCTCTTTTACATGCTCGTTCAGGAAACGGGAGCAATATCTACCGTATTGCGCAATATCCTCTTTATATTTAGACCATAGGATTTGTTCGTTGAAATCGGGGTCTCGCTGATCGTTCGTGAGTTTTTCAACATCCTCGGCCAATTTTCTGTTGAGTTCGTGAACTTGCTTCATGAATTTCGGAGTTTTCAAGAGATAGAGAGGCATACTCCACCTCCCGGGCCCTGGTTTCTCATCCGAGCGTGAAACAATTTCCACAGAGACCAATCGATGATCAGAGTTAACAGCACAGTGCTTGATGGACCAGTTTCGGTATTCATTGAAATGGGTACTCGGGATATAGACCCGGTCGATTCTGGAATGGGAAATATGAAGCTCACCGGTGGAGCTATCTGTACGAATCTGTCTGCAAGTATAGTCCCTTATATCTGGAAACGTCAAGCGCCACCCATCTTGGAATTGAAATAGAGACATCAGGCGTGCAAAATTTGACGGTACTTGGTCAGTCGTGTCTGAAGAACGATCAATAGGATCTTCGACAAAATTCCAATCCCCTGCGGCCTCAGTTGGAAGGGGTAAATGGCAGTCACTGTACCATAAATTCCATTGGTAATCCCAAAGCTTACGACGTTCATCCGATGAGTTGGGAGCATAGATGTTGAATGTGAAGGAATTACGATCATGAATGCACGTCCCGGGACGAGGACATATTCGCGGATGTTTTCTGTATCAACAAATTTTTTATTCAGAATGAAAGAGACACCCGCCGTGGAGGTTGGTTGAGTGGGGTGAGATGAGTTCAGTAATTTGAACCAACGTTGGAAAACATTGTTGAACTGGGTAACACCGATATCGTCGAGGTGAGTTTCTTGAAGTGCAAGTACTCCAATACCATTTTCGTCGATTGTGTGTTTGACATGGTTGAATTTGTGGTCCGGGCGATGAATTGATTTACCTTTATCTCTGCCGTTGATGTTGAGCGATGAGATGTTAAGGCTCGATCTCGTAGATTTGTTGGATCGTGGTGGATGTGGAGGCTTATTACGCTTCCGTATGTCTCGGTTTATTTCTTCCCAGTTGGCTGGGTTATCAATATCCAGCTGTGTATGTGGATCACGATGATGTAGTTGAGGAGGCGGAACTAGGTCCGTATTGTCTGTGTTCATATCACTGAAGCAAAGTGAGTCGCTTGCTTGAAGAGCATTAGTATCGGTGTTGCGGGAGCTCATATGTCCCTCTTCATTTACCCGCAAAACATTCGGCATAGGCGAGCCGGCCAAAGTGTTGTCGAACTGAGATTCCAAGTTCCGATTCGTCGCAGGTACTGGCGGCAACCACGGCGAATCATCATCTAAAATCACGGTCGCAACCGAAGAGGGACGAGGGCTCTGCTCTTCGCCCGTCGCTGTAACAGCCAGAGCAGACGAACTGCTACAGAAGGGGTCGCGTGAAGGGTAGCCGGGGCTAGACCCCAAATCACCTTGACTCCTGCTGATTTCGCTCTCTGAACTCGCAGCCTGCAGGCACTGACGAGAGGGCTGTACCACGTCCCCGAAACCCTCCCGTGTTCCAGGAGGGTCCTCGGTACTCAGTTGTATGTCGTTGTTGGTGTGGTTCATTGTGAGGTACGATTAAGGACCGCCGTCCCAAAAGAAAGACTCAGATGGAGAGGAGCATTATAGACGAATAGCCGCATGAATCAGATGCTCCAGTAAAGATTTGGTACTCCCAAGAGACATGCGAACGAAGGAAAGGGAAGCGACGCGGCAGGATCTGTCATGAATCCGGAAGGCTCAAGGTGGTCGGAAAAACGAGGTATATTCTGACTCTGAATCTCGTTTGGGAGATGCGAGAGCCACGACATAGATCGGTCATGGCACGAAGCTTCATGCCTCAGTGGTTTGCGCTGAAGAGACGGAGATTACTCAAGGATGTCATTAGGCCGCCGCTTGGGATCGTGGAGGTGAAGGCAAAGACCACAGCGGTTGTTTTGAGCATGAGAGTGACCAGCCAGACTAGCAGAAGAGCAGAGCGGCTCGATAGCAGCATAGTGATAGAGAGTCGAAGGACGATGTGGTCGGAATTGTAGTGAGAGCGAGTCATCGATGACGTCATAATCCGCAGCAGTAGGGAGGACGACCGAATGTCGGTGGCGACAGCGACGCCGACAAAGGAGAGAAGAGGGGACAAGCAATACCACCAGAGATAACGAACCTTGTCATTGAGTAAAGAATACAACCCTGATCCATCGCAATCTCGTCAAACAAACAAGCACTGGAAGGTGCAGCCATGTAGGCTCAAAAAAGGGCTCGTAGGCCTCATTCCGCTCGTCGGCGGTGCTGCTCAAAGACAGCGCGGGTGTGGAGGTCACCCTTGGGTGCAACCCCTGGCTCACCGCCCACCCTGACTCATCACCAACGCCGACCTCGGTGCCTCCCGACGCTGGTTAGGCGTGGGAAACGGGGAGATGGTCGTGGTAACGGATCAAGATGCCTCGCATAGGTCTACTACTTGATTTTGGGTTGAGTCCGATGTTGGCCACAAACAAATTTTCAATCAGCACAATCCGTCAAGGAAATTGCTGTAACTAGTGCTCATAGGCACAAACCCCATGTATCTTGACCAGAAGGTTGCCTGAGAGGGAACCGGGGCAGAGTCGGAGGTTGGTCGGAAGGTTGCCGGGAGCCTTCCGAATTTGGTAGCCACTCACGTGCGATGGGATCAGGCGATAGTGACAGACATTCTTTGGTCTCAAATAGTATGCTAGCCTTTACAGAGGCCCTTGGAGAGCACACTCGCGGTTCCCAGCGCAGAAAATCGTCAATTTGAGGCCATTTCGAGCGTTTTGATCGCTTCCCAAAAAGGAATTACCCGATTTGGAGAGGGAGGGGTCCTCAATTTTGCTGAGAAAAAAAATTCGAGATATAGTACGGATTTCGCGGATCCGTGTCCCCTTGATGTTATCGTTATGGGGTCGTTATGAATCCACAACAAAACGTCACGAAAATAACGTCATGAATGTTCCCATAACCGTAATGAATTTCACGATGCAGTGTCTGTTGGAGTTTATGTAGCGCGCATCATCTGTACTTGATGGCCGTATGTAGCTCACGTGATATATACTTTTTTTTTTGTTTTTTTTTGTATCAGCATTTATATTCCGCAACAAGCAAAACCCTTAGTGCTAAGACGCGGTGCCCGAAGGCGAATAGGTACTGGATGGTAAGAGTGTAAGTTCGTCCGTGGTATGTAGAGTATAGTTGTGGAGAGGGTGGGTGAACGCATCCATCGACTTGGAACGGTAACTGGACATAAGGACATAGAGAAAGAAAAGGAAAAGGAAAAGGGGCATAAAGAGGTCGGCCTTTGAGCGAGGTAACCAGCTCGCATCGCAAGATCCCATCGACTCGGGTCCATCACGCCAGCGAGCCACGGAAACTGAAACTGCTGTAAAACCTTGGTTTAACCAGTCTTCGCTGGCCAGGAGCTAAACAAACGGGGGTCCCAAATTCCCGAGTTTCCCGGCGGCCTATCAACAACGTCGGTACACTAGCCGCTCGCCTCGAATTTTGGGCAGGCCGGTCCAGTACGTCGCGGTTCTGGGGTCGGTGATGGATGAATGGAAAGGGAAATGGATGTGGGAGCAGGCTCGTCGCAAGTGACGGGTTTGGCGAACCAACTGTACAGGTGAACGGGGCATGCCTCGTGGCGAGCAAGCGAGGTGATACGCGGCAGCGTGTGACATGTAACGGATGTCGTGGGGGGACGGTGGACGAGGTGTACGATGAATTGGCTGTCGTAGGACGTCGTGGGGGGTGTACGATGCTGTCTGGGTGTTTGGAAACCGGGTGATAGCAGATAGCGGAGGTTGCAGCGAGTTTAGCGTCGAAATGAGGTGGATTCACCTCGGCGTTGCGGATGACGTTGGGGAACGGTTTAGCCTTTGAAGTGGCATACTTGGGTCCTTCAACATTGAAGGGGTCGGCGGGACGACGAGGTGCTGTCGAAATTTTGAGAGCGGGGCGCAAGCCTGGCTCCCCTCTTGTCAGACCACATCGTGGTAAGAGATCAAGAGGCACCACGTGATATATACGTGCTTCTTCCCGGATTCCATCCACCTCGAGTGCCTCGCCGTCCTTCGCGCGCCTCTCCTCGCTCTTTTCCTTGTTCGAGCCGACTCGGCTATTTTTTGCGCTCAACAGTGTCGTGAATTTCAAGAGTGCATCATGAATTTCGTGACAATTCCTCGTGAACTTTCTAATGAATCGTCGTGAAAAACATGAGGAATTTCATGATACTTTGACTGCACAGTGTTGTTTCCGCGACCATCCTGGCGCGAATCTTTCAGCGGACGACACTGAAAGGCAGGGAATGCAGAGGGCGCAAGACGAGCAAGTGAGCGTTGGGGATCAAAAGACAGCTATCGTTGCTACGGAAAGGTACAGAATATAAGGTGAGTAAGAGATATACGGATCAACATATGATAAAGTGGTGGGCTGGGTATAGCTATCAGGGACTTCGGTCGCTATCCTACAACACTCCCCCGCGAACGAAGACATGGTAGAGTCGGCCAATAAATAAAGGAAGGGAAAGAGATTTAAAAGTTCAGAAAAAGAGTAGAGCGCACGAAATATTCAGAGAACAATGGACGTCACGTCGTACGCCATGTGAGACCTCGGGACCAGCGCCTTCGAAGCTTCACGCTTCCCAATCCACCAGTCGGGGTATTGCCCTCCAATATCGCCGCCCTTGTGCCAGCATCGAGCCTTGGTATGACCCGCACCTCCACAGTTCTCGCAAGTCACGTCAGCGTTCGCCTGCGCAGCCAACGCACCCGAGTTCCCATATCCAGCCGCCACTGTGGTCTGTCCAACTCCACCTCCCTCAATCCCACGAACCGTGCCATCTTCAATGAGGATATCCGTCTCAACCCGGTCGAGCGTCCGATCAGCAACGGGCGTATTGTTTAGCGTACGAATGAGGCCAGAGTATTGGCGAGGCAGGGCAGAAATCATGCGAGCAATGATCTGGTCAGAAGAACTGCAACCCTCAAGACTGTGTAGTTGACGAGGACGAGTTGGATAACTGTTACCCTCGTACTTCTGCACAAGTGGAAGAGGATGAGTTCGACCTTTGACAAGGGAGTCTGGAATGACGTTAAACTAGGACAGAACTGTTACCCTCCTTTGTCTTTCCCGCAGAAGAGGATGAGTTCAATCTCTGGCCATTCCTGGAACACAGCAGCTTTACCTTTGTAACTGGTTCAACTCTCGGAGGAAGTGTATTTGTGCACCATTTCTAATTGATGGAGGAAGCCTTACACACCATTGTTAGAGCCAATTTCTCAAAGACCTGTTGTCGATACCGGATTGGATATAGGCCCAGTCCAAAATGACCATAAACTATTCCTACCCCAAATTGTCCGAAATGACATCAAACTACCCCTCTCAGCAGCATTAATGCTGAGATCCTTCAACTCTTTGTGACGTGGTTGTGCGCGTCCTTGAAGAAGTAATAACTCTGGTAGACATGGTTGTGCGTGTCTTTAAACAAGGAATAACTTGCTAGCTGGTGGACGCGGTTGCGCACGTCCTTAAAGACGTAATAGCTTGAGCTGGTGCACTTATGCTTTGAGTGCATCTTTACCTTCCTTTCGGTCTGGGATGACCTTAAACTACCTTTTGAATGGACCTCAATTTTTTTTTTTCCGCTGCTCAATGATGCGGAAAAAAACTCTTGGGATTGTCGGGACGCCAATCCTTGAGATGGAGTATTACTGGAGGCACTTGCCTACTCCCCTGATCCTGTGGAACAGTTGCAGGATTGGGTGATACATATAGGATGAGTCGTAGACTCAGCACACAATAAGCCTCTAAAGCGACTGCTGTATGCGACGGTTCCGGTGAAGGAAACCGTGCAATTTTTTTTTCTCCCACGGGACAAAGACGAACCCTTGGTCAACGAGGACGTTGACCTTGAGAAGGGGGTAATGTCGCAGTCTGGCCAGTTGATTCCATCAAAACCTCTGATCCTGTTGATCCTTGATCAATTACGTCATCAGGATGCCCACCCCTGTGCCTGACTCTGTAGACTGATTGTCTGCTTCATTCAAATCAACCGTCCTCGGTTGCGTCGATGGGAGAGGGAGTGAAAGGAGATTGAAGGGAGACAGAAACAAGTCAAGGGAGGGGGTATACATGGTCTTCAAATATCGTCCTCGTCAGATGACTCGGGATCGTCCTCGTCGGATTCTTCTGCATTCGGTGGGTTTTCCATGCCATCATCAAGAGGGAAGCCTTCAGCGAGTCTGGCTAAGCGAGGATCATTGCGGGAGATGTAGGGGAGAAGGCGAGTGGCAGCTATCCCTTGGGTACTGACCGCGCCAGAGAGTTCTCGCAGAACATACGAACCTCCAGCGGTTCTTCGGACGACAGCGACAGCGTAGGGACCAAGCCATTTATTTTTCCATTTGCGTCGATCGGTGGCTAGTCGTGAATTGCGCACCAAAACGAGTTCATCTGGTTGGAAGGTTTCGCGGTAAAATCAAGCAGAATATCTGCGTTCAAACTCTGCTTTGGAGCGCATACGGCTGGCTAGTAAACGTTCAGCTGCGGCTTTCAAATCATCCAGCCTGCGTTCAATTTGGCGAGTTCGGAAAGCAAGGAGATCGACTGCGGACATATTTGAAGTCCAGCCATCGACCAAGAACGTACATTCGGCGAGATCGAAAGGTAGGATCGGATGAAATCCATGGAGGGTGAAGAAAGGTGTTTGACCCGTAGCTCGACGGAATGTAACGCGGTCTGCGAATTTGGCGGCGGGGAGCTTTAGAGGCCATAGATTCATGTTCCCTTCGCAAGCTTCGACCAATGATTCACGAAGAATATAATGACCGCGCTCAACGACACCGTTTGTACGAGAGTTATAGGGAGAGATGGTGACTTGTGGAGTATTCCAGGGTGTCCATGAGAAGCGCAAAAGCTTCCTTGCATTCGGGGCCATTATCTGTTGTGACTTGAAGAACAACGCCATTGTTGAAGATCCGGGTTAGTTTCGGAAATGTAACTTGAGTATCAATGAATCTCTATATAAGTCAAGGTGTTTTACCTGAACAACTGTCGTAAGAGATCTGATTCTTCTTAAGACGAACTGGGAATATCAACCAGTTATGAGTTGCTTTCTAGTTGGAGGAGTAAGCGCGCGGCTTTACAACTCTGAGACTAGCTCGATAGATCTTGAAGAGAGCGCGAGGCTTCACTTAAGTTCACGCAAGGTTTACGGTAAATCTACGTAGATTAATAGAGGTAAGAAAGAGCTGTCGTTACATGAGGGAACGACTCCCTTTTATAATCTACAAGGATCAACTATAGAATATTCAAGAACTCAATGGAACCTTGAGGAAAGTAGCAGAATATTCTACTATACCTTCTCAATGACTCGTTCAGACGTCCCGAGTCATATTGAGGCTTATCGGTGTCGATCTGAGAGGGAGGATATGACGCTCTGCTGCTAAGTAGAAGAACTTAGTAGCATTGACATCATGGACGCGGTCCCATGATCAAGGAATGCCGAAAATGCGCCGAGCGCGCGTGAAGTCTTGCGGGCAAAGCCGAAAGTTGCCGATATCCATCACAGCCATACCGACAGTATAATTCTTCCCAGAAGAATTTAGCGAGGGAGCGGGCATTGGCTTTGCGAAGTGCACGAGCTTCCGAGACTCCAGAAAGGTCGTCTTTGGCAGCAACGATGTAGCGAAATCCTCTAGCCTTGGGCATGTACATGATGTCGATGTACACTTTTGCGAATATGGTGACAGGAGCAGAGATAGTCAGAGGAACCTGAATTGCTATCCGGGTGCGTAGTTGACATTCATGGCAGCTGCGAACATGTTTATTGACCTGAGTACGCATGTGGGGCCAGAAAAAGCGGAGTTGAATTGTCTCGAGAGTGGGAACTTCGCCACGGTGACCGAGCATCTCGTGCGCTTGAACGAGTATTTCTCTACGCTTTTCAGGATCAAAAATGACCACGAGTGGCATTTCATTCTCGCCAGCGTGCTTGAACATCTGGCCATTTTTCATGAAGTATTCACCGGTTTTCTTCAGAAATCGGCGCTTGGCCTGCATACGACGCTGATGATCACGTTGGGGGAAGTTTGGGAGTTGGAGAGTGATGAGAAAATGGCGGATATCGAATAGAGTAGCATCGAAGGGGAAGAGAGTAGGATTTGATTGAGAGATATAAACAGAGGCCGAAGGAAACGGAGAGGGAGAAAGTGTTGGTTGAGAGTGAGAGAGATAGAAGGAGCGCGTGATTTCGGTTGGTAGATTAAAGGAAGCAGCGTGAAGGACAATATCGTCGAGCCACGAGTCGTCGTGCTCTTCAATGATCTCGCCTTCGCCGAGTTCGCGACGCGAAATCGCATCAGGAGCGTGGAACTCCTTGCCAGGGACGTGAATCAGATTGAAATCGAAGAGGAGTATGCCCTGAATCCATCTGTTGATAGTGGCATTCGGTTGTAGATCGGGAGAATTGAGCATTCCTTTGATATATTTTGCATCGGTCTCAATATTGAGCCGTTTGATTCCGAAAAGATAGAGTCGCCAGTGTCGCAAAGCTCGATATAACCCGTAGAGCTCGAGCTTCGGCTGAGAGTAGCGAGACTCGCGTTCATTGAAAGGGATTGAACCGTATCGCGCAGGTCTGCGGCGGCCGCGTTCGTCTTCCTGTGATAGAACAGATCCGGTGCCTCGAAAACTTGAATCGACAGCAAGGTAAATATCGAGATCGGCGGTATAGTCGAGGTTGATGAGCGCAGGAGCCGTGGTAACGTATCGTTTCAACGTTTCAAATGCTTCTATCTGAGCAGGACCCCAGATAAATGGTGAATCCTTGTGAAAGAGCTGCGAGAGGGGGCGAACAAGGCCCGAGTAATTTGGAATCCAAATGCGAACACCGCCGCATAATCCAAGAAAACGACGTGCGGATTTCCCATCGGTAAGAGCCGGCCAGTTTAAGATTTTATCGACACGATCGGGGTCGGGGAGACGACCGTCAGAGTTGCAGAGTTGACCAAGAATAATGACTTCGGTTCGCCCAATCTGAGTTTTCTTCGCAGAGAAGGTTCCACCGGCATGTTTTATGCGGTGCATGATACGATGCACATCCTGTGCATGCTCCCATACAAATCTTCGTATCCCGGAATTTTCAGAAATGGTCTCGGGGTTGCCGGATGCGTCGAGATACTGAGTAGTAGATCCTTTGATCGGCAAGTCGTCGATAAACACGTTGGCAGTATGCGGAATTTCGTGCTGCAAAATGAATACAGTCGTCACTGTCATAACCCATAGCGCTCGGGATACACCTCAGGGTATGGGTTATCACAGTGTATGGCTTTCAAAGGGGATCAGAGGCAGTGTTAGGTCACGTTTTCCGTGAGATATTACTATATATGGGGCGCGGGAACACTTACCTCATCCATGATCGTGCATGACCAGGTGCATGAACAGTGGTAAAATGGCCCATCAACTCGGATTTGGCGTAAATATGGGTGATTTCGGTGCATCTTACAACTTTGCAGGTAAAATCATCCCAAACCATGCCGGTTGAAGGGCCCGATATAGAAATTTCATGGGTTATGACCTTCGCAGAAGGTATGGATTATGGGGTATGAGAGAGTTATGGGTTATGGCCTCCATTTCACTGCAAACCAACTTGGTGGGGCCAAAAAAGTATGGGTTACAGCAGAGTATGGGTTATCAGAGGTATGGGTTAGGACAGTGACGACTGTACCATACATTGCTGGAATTCTGTTGGGGAATTGGTGAAGCCCTGAGGCAGACAGGTGTGACGAAGAAGCCCCAGAGGCGTCATAAATGCCGTTAAATCCCGGGATTTCATGTCGACAATCCGAGCATCGTATCCCGAGAAGAGATCAGATATAGTGAATATCTGACAGCCCGCGAATGGTTGAACAAACTCGTCGAGAATCGGGGGAACACCAGCATCTCGAATTGACACTTTATTCAGAGGCTGCAGGTCATGGACCAGACGCAATGCTCCACTTTTCTTGAGTACACAGAACCAACGCGATCGATAAGGACTTTGGGAGTGTTCGTACACCCCATGCGAAATTTTTGTCTTCAGGATCTCGATGACTTTGTCCAGGATGCCGGGTGGAATAGGAATATTTTTGAACGCCCATGGAGTATGTTCAATGACGGGGTAGATGTAATCGGAGAAATAGTCGCTCCGAAATGTGCCGCGGTCAGTTTCAACGAAGGCAAGACCGTCCTCCTTGAGGCGCATGACATGTTCAAATAGTTTGACTTCCTCAGGAGTCATGATTGATGTCAAGACTGTCCATTCGTTCGCGGGTAAGTTTTTCGGTAGGATAGAATTCTGGCGGGTTTGCGGGAAGCGGAGGAAGGGTGCCTAGTGGATCTTCCGGGAATTGCCGTCGTGTTCGGGCGTGCTCCGGGTAAGGTTGAGCAAGGGGTTTTATTTTTACTGCAACCTTCTTGTAGGCTGTTAGAATCTCGGCTAACCCATGTTCATCGCAAGTCATTGGGAAAAGTATATCGCCATCTTCGAGGTCATCGAGAGTGGTGTATAGCGGCTCGGCACAGTCCAGATGCGGATCAATGGCAAACCCCGTGGTTTTCTCATATGTCATACTCGGGCGCCGCGGCGAGAGTTGAACTCGGTATTCGGGCCGAACGTTGATTGTGAGATGAGTTGTGAACCTCGACGACGTTGGTGTAGTGAATGTAGGATTTCCCAGGGATGAAGAATGTTTGGGCGGTGGAGGTGAAGTAGGCAGGTGTTGAGAGGTGAATGAAGGCGGATATTTGGGTCTTGGAGTAGGAGGTTAAGCGGGAGAGGGAGACTGTGATAAATATTTGTGCCAGTTTAGTGCCGTAGCGGGCGAAGAGCTCGAACGAGATGAGGAGGGAAGCAGGAAATAGTAGTAGAGTGAGGAATAGAGCTAAAACGAGGGTGGACTGGGGGTATTGATGTGGAGATAGCATTTTTGAGTCGGTAGCAAGTTTAACGTCGATCGCCACGACGGGTGATTGGATCGGCAATAAAATTAAAGGTTAAAGTGTGAGGATCGGGTATGTAGGTAAACGACTTCCGCAGGGCACGCGAGAAGTCAAATCCGTATCGTAGGTGGAGCGGAAGAATGGACGGGAGGTGAAGATTTAAATGTATTCAAGGTCGTCGGTGGCGTAGTCAAATTCGTCGGCGAAGATTTGAACGTGCCCAGCTGTCTCCAGAATGCCACTAGAAAATATCTTTGTGAATTCATGGTGTTGTTCAAACTTGAACAAGACCAGTTTGTTAATCAAAACTGCGAGGTCTTGGAATTTTCTGTCGGTTGAGTTGACAAACAGGATGCCGACTTCGAGAAGGAATTCATGCTCGAAAGGGTGAAGGAAGGGATGATACTCCGAAGGGCGAGGTTTATAGTCGCCCGGGTACGCAGGGGACGACATGGTTTGTGGGGACAAGAAGAAGATTAATGGTGGGGCATGAGAAATGGAGTGCGCGAGCCGTCGCGCAATTTTCTCTTCGTAGATTGCGAGCGCTTCGAAGTCGGGGTGATGGACCTTCATTATCTGCACCAAATGCGCAATCGCGTCGTGAATGAGCCGACGAATACCAGCACACGCGACAGTAAAAGGATCACTGCGTCCGAGTTTATATGCTGGGGAGCAAGGAATAGGATTGCGCAGGAATGGAGTGATGAAGTCGCGATGAAGGATTGTGCGGATGTTGAGCTGAGTAGAGTGCTCAGATAAAATTTCGAAACCGATGCGGCGCAGGTTGTCGAAGAAGCGAGGGTGTTGCCCATGGAGGTGGAAGGTATCGAGGAAGTCTCGAAGACCCTCTGGACGTAGGTAGGGATAAAAGATGTTCAGACCCGGAGGAAAGGTGGTTGGACGATTCAGGTGTCGCTCCCGAGGGAATTCGAACTCGCCCCGGAAATTGTGACGTCACAAGTGACAATCATCACACTTTCCGCGTCGGCTTTAATCGGTGTGTCCCAAGTGTGTCCCTCCCACCACATCTAAAGTATCAAACACCCGCGGCACAAGATAGCGCCGCGCAGCGGGCCTCGCGGCGAGCGCTGGCACCACGCAGTGGGCCATAGCGGCGAGCGGCAGTGGGCCCCGCGGCGAGCGGAAGCCCCGCGCAGCGGTCGGGGTCCGGGGTGGAAAACCCCAGCCGTCCGGGCCGGCGCCCGCAACCCTTCCTCCATTGCCTCATTTTTTTTATGTGTATGTACTTTGTGCAATTTATGTAAAACTCAAATTTCCCATGAAAAAGACAAACAAATACAGACAAAAAAAGCCCCCCCGCCAGCGAGAGGGCCAGCGCCAACAAAAAGGTCAACGCCAGCAAAATGGCCAGTGCCAGCGAAGGGGAGGTGTGGGTGATTCAAGGAAAGTGTGACCGTCACATGTCACACTTTCCGGGGCGGGTTCGGCCTCCCTCCCGAGTGTCCATAGCTCGAGTATTTCTCTCGGGAACCGGGCCTTCAATTGAATGTTCCAAACATATGCCACATACGAAATTGGGCGATTGTTTGCGAGGTTCTCGCTGGCCTGATCCCAGAAGCGTGAGTCGAGCCCTCCATGATTAATAGAGAGTTTGCGGTGAGCCGCCAGAAGCCACCTGGCGGCTCTAATGGCATGCGGATTGGAGCGGCTATGCTGCCTGGCGGCTCGTTTGGCGGCTGGTAAGACTGGTTCAAATTTGTTTTTGCGAGTCTATTCTTAGTACTTAGTCATCTATATCTTGAGCCATACACACACGAAGAAAATTGGACCCGAAAATCTGACGCTATCGCGCATTCGAGCCGAAGACTTCGGTTGACGCTGGAAATTGCTTCAATTCAAAACAATTATGCACGTTTGGACAACGAACTCTCATTGACTGAAGGTATAGTCAAGTATGCAAGGTACACAACCACTACCCAACCGCTAAGGACCGCGCGCGACGAGCCGCTGAACGAGCCGCCACATGACGTAGCCGCTCCAATCCGCATGCCGTTAGAGCCGCCAGGTGGCTTCTGGCGGCTCACCGCAAACTCTCTAATGGAGTACGTTGTAGAGCAGAGGATCGCCATTTCAAGACATTGGGCTGTTTCGTCGAGTCCGTCACCAACGATACGGGTTGGATGGACATTAAGGATGGAACGGGACTCGCTGGGTTGGAATGTCGCAAATGGAGGTGGAGGGGAAACAGAACGGCGAATCAGGGGATGAGGAGGAGGGGACCTCGCAATAGAATCATTTTGCAAAGGGTTTGGGGTGGAATTGTGAGCAGGAAGAGGTGCGGAGGAGGATGATGCAATTATCCTTCTTGGCAAGCGAATGCGCGGATCGCGAGTGCGAATAGGACCAGAGGATGGCTCAATAGGCGTTGGTTCAATGCGGGCAGTATCAGGATTAGCGTCTCGAACGCAAGAAGGAACCGGTTTGCCACTCCGATCCGACATCAGGAGCTGGCAAAGGCGAGTGGCGAATGCATCGTGCGCAGTTTTAGGGTCAGAAGAGGTGACTGGATTTTTGTTCCCGAAAGGCAGAGGTTGATAAGAAAAATGGAGGTCGCTATTGCCAGGCATCGTAGCGGTAATTTCCATTGGAGGAAGAAGAGGTGTAGGTGGATATCCCAACTCATCGGCGGGTGTAGATTCACGAGACGAATCGTAAGCGGAGTCAACAAGGGAGAGAGTAGGAGAGGGCATGTTGAAGTCGGCCAATGGTGGTAGTCTCCCCCCCTTCCATATAAGTAAATTTCTTATCTCGGAAGCCCCTTGCCCTGGCCTTAACTTCGTCTGAACTTGCCCTTAACTTGGCCTTAATATTAAGGGGATTTTAAGACCTAAGGGCTTAGCTTCAGATTTGACCATTAATAACCCCTTAACATGCAACACTGAAGTGTTTTGGAACCTTTGTTACATCTTTTTCGGCCGAAAATTCAGAGTCGTGTTGGTTTTCATAATTTGTGCTGTGATTGTCAAGATGACTGATTTGAATTTCATATAGGGGTACATATTCATCTCAGGTGTAGTGAATATTAATCCCCAGTCGCAATCGGTCATGCTGGCATATATATATGCCCCGATCAGCCGATTTTGAGGACTGGAGCAGGTAGAAAATGTGCTAGGAACTGCTAGTATATGCTATTCTCGACACATCTGCTAGAACTAATAAGCGTTTCCCGCAATTTCCAGAAAAAAATCACCTTTTTTGACTCCTCTAGGGCGCCATCAATGCCAAAAAAAATAGAGTAAATCAGTCGAAAATCCGGAAATTTTACCCTACGGACCTATATGGTGGTGACCGGGGGCCTGGCACCACTCAAAGATAAAAAATTCGGCACTCGGCGCTAGTGTTGCTGCGAGCTCAGGTGAAGGAAGTTAGAGGTGGTAATAGGGGCGCTCAATTCTTAGCTCGTCAGCTCGTCTCGTCCGTAAAATGTCGATTTTTTTGATGAGGGGATCAAATTTGATGGGAAGTGGAGAGAAATGCGGAGTGGGATCAGCAGCTCATCAGCTCATCATGCAATTAAATAATTTCTGGGACGAGACGAGCCGACGAGCTAAGAATTGAGCGCCCCTAATATAACAAAACTTAATCCACCTCGAGCTAACGTCATCTCGCCCTTGTTTAGAAGTTTGCCCTCAAATGTTACCTTTTTTCCTTTGTTTTTATTGCCTGAGTTGCTAGCGGTTTGGATAGAGCAAGCATCTCGTTTTTCTGGTTCTAAGAACTGTTTTTGAGTAACAGATCCAAAACCGGTCTCGAGGTGCCATCACTTCGATTACCATACGTGGTGGGGCTGTACGAGTCGAGGTGAGTTCAGCTCCGAGGTACCTCCACCTCGCGGCAACACTACTCGGAGCTCAAAAGAGGTACACAGACTTTCGATTTTTGACGCCAAAAAATTGGGCACAGCCAAAATGGTGGGAAAAAGAAAAACTTCGGAGGTGGTTTTTTCGACCCGATTCTGTCAGATTTATCCCCAAAATTCCCGTTTGCCGGCAATCAACATTTTTCTGATCTCGAAAATCTGCCGTCTCCATCTCCCTTGGCCGTCACCTCTGACCCCACTCCATTGTCTCGTATACCAGCTCCGCCATCAATTCGTCGCGGTGTTAAACTCAACACCCGAACGACTCTGGAAACTCTTTATACATACTCGGTGTGACCAAAAGTAACCGGAATCGCAAATTGCGTGTTTTCAACCAGATTTTGTGGGTATTGGCAGTATACGATTGCATAAGAAGCAGGCAAAAGGTTGCATAGTCCCTTTGTCCTATTATTACACATTCTTTTATGTATGCTTTGAGGCGGGAAATTAGTGTGCCGAGTTGCCTCTCTCACTGAACAACGGGAAACACCTGGCAACCTTAGATATCGGATTTGTAGACTATTGGGTTACTAAGCACTTTTTTAGGGTACTTACCGGCCTGAAATTCCGGCATCTCTCCCTCACCGCAATCATAAATATACCAGCTTTTTTCTTCCCTCTCTCAGCACGAGCTCGCAGCATTCCTAGTGAGTGTACTCGGTATTGACAAAAGTAACCGTTAATCCGACGATTGCTTCGCGACCACGTGATATTTCTCCAAGACTTCGAGTTTGAAAAATACGTCGGGATATTCCTTAAACCTACACAAGTTGTTGTGGGCAACCTCTCCTCCTGACGCTCTTCAGAGCCAGCGCAATTTTGGCAATAGCCTGAAGTTCACCTGTGTCTTTCAACTTCTGCTCATTGTTCAACGGAACTGCCCTTCCAGGCCACTTTCGACTACCTCTAGCTTGCACATGTGATCCATTTAAATGTTTTTGCGCACCTGCATTGGCTAATAAGGGTGGTAAACAAGCCTACAATCCGGAAAACTCTTCGGCCCCTTACTTGACCAAACATGGGGAATTACGGAAGCCATGGAGGCCTCCTCTGGGATAAAAGTATATTGAATGTGTAGATAATAGGGCTCAGCACTGTGATGGATTGGAAATTAACCAAGACTGTAGCTAAATTCTTTGCTCTTAGCATCTTTGAACGGCCACGCAATATTTGGGTCCGTGCAGGAGGGACGGTTGAAATTGAACCAGTCCAATGTTGACAAGAAATTGATGCAATCAGAGATTTCGAGCAGTGAGGAACTAGAATGGATCCTCAAGTATGACCTACCGTCCGAGGGCATGTCCTTGAACTTCAAGAAAATTGGAAATGCAGTCATTTATTGCAACAAACAGTACAAAACAGCTGCAAATTAGAATCTGTTGAGAGATCAGTTGTGCTTGATGGATTGGTGCAGGCCTTTGCCGGGTGCCGTTTAAAACATGCAGGAGAACATTCTGATCCATTCAAACCTATTACATACGCGTATACGGCAATATTCGGACCCTACGAGTCGATTCACGGTTACTTTTGTCAATACCGAGTATACACTCGGAGGAATGCACGTGGGAGTCATCACTCACCACCACCACCGGGCGCGTTCCTTCGCCCGTGCTCTCGTTTTTTTTGGTGGTCCCACCCGCCTCCCATATACACATTGCATGTACATCATATTTAGTTCTGTAGTTTTCGTGCAGCTTCGCGCCGACTTTGGGTTCCGGCCCGAGAGCGCTCGCTGCGAGGGTCACATCACCCCCTCACCGCAATCATAAATATACCATCTTTTTTCTTCCCTCTCTCAGCACGAGCTCGCAGCATTCCGTTAATTGAGCTGGTTCTGTCCCTGATAACATCAAAGCAATTTCACGAGCCGTTTTGGCACAAATTCCTTGGGAAACATCGCCGTTTTTGGACAACTTACAGCAGGTTGATCAATTCTATCACTGTCAAATGCTTGCCGACCACCATGCCGTGCCGCTGCCGCGGGTTGGTGCTGAAAATTTGCACGGATTACCGCCCAGATTGTAGTTCAGGTCGTCGCCCTTCCACTTACACCTGCCAACTTACTTACACCTGCCAAATTTTGCGCTCGGAGCTCGGAGGGGTACACACAGTTTCGATTTTTGAGCTCAAAAATTTGGCCACAGCCAAAATGTCGTGGGAAAAACTTCGGAGGTGGTTTTTTGAGCTTTTCGGGGGTCGGCGAATCCGAATCTGAAGTCAGATTTATCCCCAAAATTCCCGTTCGCCGGCAATCAACATTGTCGACTTTGCGTGTCCGGCACTGTACTAAAGTTACTTGTCAAAACTTACTTCACCTGCCAAAATGTACGTTGCGTTACTTTTGGCTGAGAAAGCGAACTTTTCACGTAAAAGTACATGCTTTTGATGCCATCTGATGGCAAAAGTAACTTTTGCTGATCTTACTTTGGCTGGTGGCGTCAACTAATCTTACTTTTGTTTACTTTTCCCTTCAAATCCACTAGGAATCTTTAGGAGACTGTTCTGGAGGCTATCTGTAGGTAATACCACCCCTTTCTGAAGTTTCTGCGCGCTCTACCGGCCTTCCGGGGCATTATGTTGATAAAACCCGCTTATCGCGTCAATAGTCATCATGGTCGTTCATCGGGATTGGACCGAAATCCATTCATTTATCTATTCTACTGAGGAGAGCCTCCGTTGCTTATCGCGAATATCGCCTTGAGGCATAGCGGGGACCTTCAAATACTTGTTGAGCTCGTTGAAATTCCCGCAGATCCTCCACTTAGGCTCGCCTCTCGCCTTCGGCTCAAGTATGGGATCTCTAGGCGGAAGGTCACTCCTGGGATCAAACCCATTCGCCACGCACTCGCTCTCAACATCATGGATCAACTGATTCAACGTTGTCCCGTATTCCGGCTCTTTCTCCGCCAATGAAATAGGATTTACGCATCTAATCTCGTGCGCGCCGATAGGTCGAAGAATTCCCGCAGCGACCATCTCATCGACCTGCTTGTTGACAGCAATACTCTGCGGACGAGAGAACGGTCGTTGGGGTACAGCACTTCTCTCGTCCGCAGAGTATTGCTGTCAACAAGCAGGTGGTGTCAATGTACAGTTTGAAGCAATCGGAAGTCCAACGACCGAGGCGCTGAATGTCGAGGTCAGAGAGACCAATGAGCCGGGCCCAAGTGGCAGCACCACGACGGAAACTATGACCCGAATAACCCGACGATGAGATCCCGACATGAGTGAGACAGGCCTTCAAACAGTCGATGAAAAGCTTCCTCGAGAAGGCTCCATAGCCAGTGCTGTCGCGGGTACGCCGACCTACAAACAGCGGGTCGTCGGGCTTGCCTGGCTTATTAAGGTGGGCTCGAAGAAGGGTGTAGGCACAGGTGGACAACCCAATTTCTGCGATAGTGATGCGCACTCCAGAGCGGAAAGGGTCGGTTTTAGAGGCGGGGAGGTCGACAGTGAGATACTCATCGTTTTGAACGATGACGTCCCGACGCTTGAGATTGAAAGCACCATCGAAGGAGTCATAGGTGATCTCACCGCAGCGAAGAAAACCTGCAAAGGCCAGGGCGTAGATATCAGGGACAGAAATTATTTCACTCGTATTCCTTGTCTAGCCCTTTGTTTGCGTCATAAGACGCACTGAATACCTCAAAACCACGTGTTGCAGTATTTTCTGCGGCCACTGTAAGCCTTTTCCGGCCACGCTCTCTTTTTTGCGCGGCTTGAATATTATACCTTTTGCTCTGCATGTACATTGCGTGACGTGCCTTGTTGTCGAGATAACGCCGAGAACCATTCAACTGTTTGAACTTCAATAATTCAATTTGAAGTCTCTGCTCAAACAAATAATTACCGTTGGATTTGATCGTACTGTGCTAACTTCCGACAAGATGTTACATTGAGGTGCATGAATATGAGCACGAGTACAACATGAAGCTTCGTCAACTCTACCTACAAAAAACTTCCTTTTGCCTTTTTTGTAAAAATCTTTGATTCCCAATTTCCCTCACAATTTGAGAGTATGAGGCTTCTGATACGTAATTTGTATGATAGCTCAGTCATGAGTATTAGCTCCTATGGCCATCGCTAAGACGAGCTTTAGCTCCCTGCCTTCGGCACGGAGCCACTCGCTGCGCTCGCGGCGTGCCTACGGCGGTCACACAGCTCGTCGCGGCTGCCGCCCCAAACCCCGCAGTGGGGCAGTTGAAGGGCGTGGGTAAATCCACGTGCTACGCACGTGGTTTCCTGTCAAAGGCTGTGCCGTCCTCTTTCCTATACTTTGCTTGAACAAGCTTTAGCTTCCTGCCTCCGGCACGGCCGACTCGCTGCGCTCGCCGGCCTCCCACTGTGCCAACCAAGGGTCACGAAATTCATGATGTTTCTCGTCATGACTTTCCGGACAAATCGTCCGGAAAGTCATAGTGATTTACCGGAAATTCATAACAAAACATCATGACTCGGAGTCGTGTTTTCATGATGATTATGGGGCTGTTCATAATGATTTTTCATGATGTTTCATTAACAAATTCAGGGCAAAAAATCACGAAAAGGAGGGGGCAAATAAATTGGGCTACCGGCAGCCGGAGTCAAACCCCGGACCGCCGCACTGCGGTGGCGCAGCGCAACAGGGATTATTACTCTTAGACTAATGAAGATTTTGAAGGACATGGGATTCCAGTCCATACATGTCGCTAGCGTATCTGTTCTCAAGTTGTTGGCTGAGCTATTGACTTTTTAGGCAACCGATTTTCAGTAGGCTGTAGTTGACAGACCTACTAGCATCATGTATTGGTGTAACACTGGGATGAGCACACTATGCACTCAACATCTGGTGGACTTAGCAAAAAAAAAATGAGTAGTTGTTTCATGACGAAAATTCATGATGTTTTGTCATGAATCCATATTGCAAGGTTCTGAGCATCATGAAAGCCGTCTTGAAATTCATAACGTCGTTCATGACAAAACATCATGAAACCTGAATTTCATAACAATCTGCATGAATTTCATGATGAATACTTTGCACAGTGTCCCTCCGTTCGGTCACACAGCTTGTTGGGGCTGGCCGCCCCAAACCCCGCTCCGCTCGCGACGTCTCGTACGATCTCAACATCTCGACAAAGACCCCGTGATTTTCTGTCAAAAGTCACGCGACTGATGGCCTGGCCCTCTTTTCAAAGCACCCCGCCTTCTAGTCTCGTGACCAGCCTCTCACGACATCCCAAACTGGGAACCCTGTCGTGAGAGTCTGGAACTATCATCGGCCAAGTAACCGTACCCTTGCTCTATCAAATTTTGATGGAGCTTTCCCACAGTATGTGGACCTTGCACCCGCTCATTCTGTTTGATTCTGGGTTGAAGTGGTAAGATATTTTTGCATACTACATGTCCTATGACTGCTTGTGACTCATATGTGCTCTCAAATAATTTCTTCGTTTGCCATGCTCGCAGTTTCAATAAATCCAGTTTCCGCGTAATGTTGATGACATGTCAGCCCTCCAGCCCGTTAAAATATGGTGAAAGCTTACTAGTAGGCAGAGGGCATTGTTTGAGGATTGGGGGTAGAAGATTCTCTACAATGTGTCTTCTCCCTACTCTATACCTTGACTTGAGATTACTTCATATAGATTTTTTGATTCAATGTACCCAAAAGAGTGAATCACCAGGCAGCAGGGGACCTCTAAACAAAGTAGGGATGCACAGCAGTATTATCATCTGCTTATTTGAAGGCACAGTAAGTTTAGTCTACCTTCAAAACGAACTGCTCAGCGCCGTCCAACTGTTTTGGGAGGCAACAGTAATACTGATTACACAGCACTCAGATTTCATGAACCTTGTGAGATATATCAATTCGAGCAAATGGATAGGCTTAGAAGACATTCTAGCAGTGCCATATGCTAAAAAAACGAGCTGAAGTACCCCAGAATCAAACAGAATGAGCGGGTGCAAGGTCCACATACTGTGGGAAAGCTCCATCAAAATTTGATAGAGCAAGGGTACGGTTACTTGGCCGATGATAGTTCCAGACTCTCACGACAGGGTTCCCAGTTTGGGATGTCGTGAGAGGCTGGTCACGAGACTACCCGCCTTCGGCAGGGCCGGCTCGCTGCGCTCGCGTCCCTCCCTACGGCTGGTGCACAGCTTGTCGGGCTCCGCCCCAAACCCCGCGGGTTTTTTTCTTGCTGGATTGCAGCCAATAAATCCCACGACTGCCACTGGGTAGATTATTTTCAGATGTCCCAACACCCTACTAGTCCTGTACTTTCTCTATTCACAACAGAAAATTCAGCACACCCAGGCACTGAATGATTCTATTATTAGGACGGCTATACAAAGACACAAGGAAAACTACAAAGAAAATTCCTGAAGGTCAGCAAACGTTGCTTCCCTTCAAATCCATTGCACATTGTGCCACAGACACGATTCTCGCCGCAAATACACTGTGAGTTGGAAGAGATCAGTGGGAGATCAGTGATCTCGCTTATGCCGACATCAAATTGAAAGATCCAGAGATCAATCACCTCTTGATAGGAAGTTGAATTTTGAAAAGAGGGCCAGGCCATCAGTCGCGTGACTTTTGACAGAAAATCACGGGGTTTTGTCAACATCCTACAACACAACCGGCTGTCGAGATGTTGAAACTCACACGCGGTCCCCGGCGCCGCGCGCCAGCGAGCGGCAGTGCGGCGCCGTGGGCAAGGAATCCAGCAAAAAAACCGCGCGGGGTTTGGGGCGGAGCCCCGACAAGCTGTGCACCAGCCGTAGGGAGGGACGCGAGCGCAGCGAGCCGGCCCTGCCGAAAGCGGGATGCTTAAGCTTGTTAAAGTATAGGAATAGGCGTCACGCCGATCCGGCACGTGGTTATGTAAGCCGAAACATCACGTCAACATGTCAACGTGTATCCAATAAAAGTTGCGCAAAAATGGGTCGCTCATAGACTACCGTTTTATCTCAGAAATGATGCAGCTTCTTTTTCACCTTATTTTCAGATATATCGGGCCAGCTTTCGGGCAGCTTGTTTCTTGTGATAACAAAGTACTTTATTAGGAGATTTTTTTGTACCCTAATATCTAGAATCAAAATCTGTAGGGAGGTGTGTATAGCGCAGTGACATTTCGACATCTCAACATTTCTATTTTAGGGCGAATGCGCGAGCTAAAAATTGCCTCATGTAAATTACATCACAGCAATTTTACATGTAATTTACAGGGTAAAAAACGTTATTTACATCCAGGGTCTCAACCTCCATGTAAAATATGGTAAAATACTGAATAGGGCAGAGCCTCAAAAGCGCTCTTCCAAAAGAGTCAAATCCTTGAGCTCGGGTGGTACTTCACCTATCCAGAGTCCATTCGCATAACTACGAAGCGGAATTGTTTGAAATTTGTGGTGTTTTACAGAAAGATTACACAGATGGCATAATACATACGTAGATCGATCGATCAGTGAAGAATTTTTGAATGATTCGATAAGAGGCTGGCTTGAATTTTCACGAAGGCTTTTGACAGCAAAACCCAGTAAGGATATATCCAGCTCGGTCACCGGTCTCATTTTTACATCCGTTGCGAGCTCAAGCTTGCCACAGAACGAACATTCATATCTCTTAAGTGCTGCATTGCTGGTGCTTTCCCGAAATTCCTCGACTATCTTGTCCTTTTCGGTTTGTGGTAGGATGAACGGAAACACAGTTCCCGGGCTCGAGCATTCCAGGGAAGTTCGCACTTGCTTGCGTGGCATCTCAGGTTGAGGTGGATTTTTTCTTTTCTTACCGTTTGAACGAAGATTCAGTATAAGTGTGCATTCTTGCAACTCTGTTGCAGTCAGAGGGTTCTTCTCATATAATCCAGCTTGAACGGCTTCGGATTCCAAGATCAGACAAGCTTTCGAACATCGATGTAATGCAAATTCTTCGCGTAGCACAGCAGCTTTCTTCTCCTGCCGGGTCGAGGTTCGCGTCGTCATGTTTTGATGTCTAGGTACACAACGTCGAAGTACTGCAACACTCGAGCGGCGGGTCACAACAAGGTCTTTGAGGACGGCTTGTTTTTCGTCATTATTCAGGCTCACGAACGGATCAGCCGCGTCTCGAGCAGAATCAATTTCCATACTTGCAACGGCGGCAGTCGACGATGGCAAACCAACTTTCAGCGATTTATTTAAAGATTCCGGCTGCAGAGCAGACATTTCATTCACAGATTTGGTCTGTAAAATAGACGATTCAAGTACAGTTTCGACCCGCAAAGCGGGCAGTTCATATTCGACCTGCGAAGCAGGCGGTTCAAATTCGACCTGCAGAGCAGGCTCCCCGCGAGGGGCTGGAGACAGCGCCTCCAATTCGTCCTGCAGAGCAGGCTCCCCATACGGGGTTGGAGACATTGCCTCCGATATAGTTCCTCTACCCGTACGATCGAGCATCGAAGCGGTGGGGAGGTGGTCTGCGATGAAGAAAGTAAGCAAACAGGGTCCAATTGAAGGGATTACAGAGACGTAAAAGAAACGAGCGAGCGCAGCGTGGCGGTCCGACATTTTGCCTACGAACTCCGCTCACACATCTGAGGCACGCACCAATCTCCGAGGCGCCGGAGAAGGGATCCGGACAAATAGCGTAAGAGAGAAAGCACGAGATACTCTGAGATACTCACCAGAAGTGGCATTAAACTGGGCCTCATATGTATACGCCGCAAAAACGACGGTCCCATCCCTCGCGCGCGCTTGGCATATAGCGAGCCAGTCGTTGCCCAAAACGACATCAGCAAAAGGAGCTTCCGCAATGCTGACAGGGAAAGGTGCATATGTGAAGAGAGAGGATGTGGGAGAACTGCTGATTGAAGCAGCGATGGAGATGGAGACAAAGAGAGTCGTGATCGCAGAGGAGAGTTTCAGTCCTATTGAACGGGCATAGTGCCGTGAGATCTGTGACTGAGGCTGCGAGTAGTAGAGAGTTATGGCCGGATGGCCATTGACAAGACACATGAGATGCTATAGCTGGTGCAGTGAGTGGATGCGACGGAGCAAAGAAGCTCGACGTGGGCGTTGCTGGTCAAGATGCAAAAGATTCCCACCCCTTGTCAGTTTCGGAACTTGATGTTTGCTCGGCAGGTTCAGGCACGGAATGCGGTCCGACATTCGCGATCACGCACGTCGCAAGGATCGAATAATCCGATTATCGGTAATTCGCGTCAGAGAATTTGAAATTCAGACGATGGACTCATTTTTCTCCCACTACTTAGTTGAACTACATCTTGTCTATTTCAGGTTTTATGAGCCTACCGAATACCCTCACAGCATTACAAAGTCAATGAACATCACGGCAAGAAACGGCGACTCCTAAAAATTTGGGGTATTGACAGATCAATGACAGCATCAGACAGATCACCTCAACTCAACTGTACTGTACTGACGACTACTGACGATTCCTCGAAACAGTGAACGTGAAGATGATATGATTCAGCATACTTAGAAGTTTATTGGTAGAGCTCAGAGCTGACTGGAACCGAAGGGGCCACGGCACAACGGCTTCGAGCGTTGGCGGAACACGGAGTCGATGTGAGGACTCAAGTCAACCGATGACACATCGTCATTGACAAATCCTTTATTTGGCGGCGGCCCCCGCGGTTATTTGTTCCGTTGCGCCAAAGCGAAGCCTGTCTGAGTAGCCTAACCTAAAGGTTAAGCAATGACCTTGTAGTGGCGGCTTGGGACCCAGCCCAAGCCGCCACAAGCAAAACTAGTTTTTTCCGACACAGTCAGGAATAAATTGTCGCGCTCGCGCCCGTTTTGGCGCTGATCATGGTAGAAGGGAAATTGCGGCACTTACTATCATATGGCTGTAATACTGTTGCATAATTATTTCAAACCCAGCCTCATGAAAATTCTCACAGGTTGCAGCGGATTGTGACATAAAAAAAGCGCAGCTATTCGAGGCTCTACGAAAAAAACACGCACCCCACTCATATTGAGAAAAAAATACACAGCTGTACATCACACATTCAATTGGTAGGGGTGCCTCGGATCAACTCAAAGTGGCCCGGCATCAGATGAGTGATTGAGAATAGTGAATAAAAAGTGAGGCCTACTGCCTACCCTAATACTCTACTACTCTTGAAGGATCAGATTCTCAACAAAGACCCTCCAGCAAAATGGCTTCTAAACAAATTAGATTCCCAAGTAAGGAAGTATGAAGTGCCGAGATTACAGTACGAAATTACAGTGTAGTAAGGCTCAATGGGGAAGGAGGGGTCGATGGTGATTATTTTTCTTTCGTCACACCCGTTGACCGCAGACTCGTCAATTAGTTCGGGACTCTATGCCTCACGTTAGCACTACCTACTGTATTAATTTGGGATGCAGAAAGACAATGAGTATTGCTCGAAGCCGGCTTTTGTGTCAATCCGTGAGAAATCAAGGAATTGGTGACTTTCTTATCGGGGATCCTGCTGCAACGGGGGAACTTTTTGCCTCAGAACAAATTCTGGTCAAAAGATCTTGATATTTGCTATGTTTCCTAGCGCATATGTGAGAGGATCCGGCGAAAGATGCGGTCGAACGGAAATGGACAAGATCATGCACGTGGAAGCGTGACACCTGTTTGTTGACGCGTCTGTTTGTCACCTCTCTCCGTCTTCTCTGGCCAATCCTTACTGTTCAGTTCTCATGGGTCAAAGCCCATGAGAAGAGTCGACGAAAAGAAGCAAATATAGCGGCGGCACTGGCGGAGTACGAGCGGGAGCGCGTCAAGCCCGCCACCCTAGGCAAGCCCAAAAATATCTCGCAATTGTCATTCAAATACGATGACACTATCTCGACGAGTACAAGGTGGTCACAGTATTCGAGAAGCAAACCAAAAGCAGCAAAAAGTCCCCATCGTCACGGAGTGGGCACTCGTGCAGTTCATGCGCGAGTCCGCGGATCGAGGCTTCCCCCTCATCCTAATGAGATCAACGAGGGGAAGAGGGCGAAGGAAGCTGGGAAGGAGAGGAAGAGGGTCGAGCGGGAGCGAAGGAAGGAGCTGCGAGCAGAGATTGAGCAGGAGTGGGCTGAGATGAAGCACCAGCACAATGCTGCGGTCGAGAACTGGACTTCCGAGTGCTCCAAGCTGCAGGAAACTGGTTTGAGGAAGAAAGACCTGCCCCCGAAGCCGAAATTGGGCAAGAAACCGAAGCTGCCGGTCGTGGAGGATGAGGACGAGGACGAGGAGGACGAGCCAAATGAGAAAGGTGACGTGTGACATGCGTTCACCAAGGAGCCGGAATTGTGACATTTGGGATCAATATTTTGTTTCGATCGTCGTACTACATTTCAAGTTAAAACTGGCCATAGCTTTATGGTATATCTACTTGTTGTATCTTCTAGTAGTTGCCTGAAGAACCTTGGAATTTTTGCGATACATTTGCTGGGCAGAGATCAAAAACATCAAAGCTGATCACCATCGAGCCTCACTACACTGTACTTGGATATTTTGGGCATATAAATCAAGACATTGCAACTGCATTGAGACACCCCGAGGTGCCGAGAGAGAATACTCAGCGGAGGGTATGTATTTAAGCCCATGTTTCCGGCTCGGTAAGCTCAATACGTTGAAAACTCCAAGACGTGCTTATTAATTCTGAAGATGCCGAAGAACCAAACTGCATCAGATCAATTCAACACTGATGGTACGGAAGCCGAGACACGGCCGGTCTGCGACTTGTGTTTTTTCCGACAAGCTCAAGAGGTTGCGCAACTTTTTTGAAACCCTGACCTGCGTATCTTGTTGAAGCGGTGTGTTTATTTTTGCCAGCTGTGCCTTTTTTGGTTGAAATTGCGGATAATTATGCAACAGTATTACCCCCAAACTATCAGCCGTTTTTCGCCCCGTTTTTTCTCTCCGGTGCTCAGAAAAAATTCCTCTTACATCTTGACCCCGTATATCGATTTTAAAAGCCATACGTTGCATGTAGCGGAATAGACAAATGAAAATAGGGTGGCGGGAAATTTAGTCGGAAATTTGAAATTTCTCACGTGAGGCTTCGTAAGGCCTCATGTGGCTGTGAGAGCCGAGGCTCTCATGAGGAAAGTGATATCATACGAGATTAATTCGATTTTTCGAATAGAGGGCCCCCACGGTACAGTGGGGGCTGCAGGATCCTTACTCCAGGAACAAACAACACGTCCAGAACAGCAGACAAGGTGGGAATGCCTTGTGTAACACTATCATTTTTCTCTTTTATCTCGTGACCGCGTTTGACTCAGACTTATTCTCCACTTCCCGCTCCATACATTACTCTGCGCTCATGTATGACTTCATTCCGCATTGTCTTGATTATTAGATTACTTTACAGCTATCTACAAAACACTGGAGCGCTCCGAAAAAAAGTTCACACAACGGTTTTGACAGCTCCTGCCTAATTCGGCCAGCCCGCTCCACTTTCTCCAACGACACTCGCCCTTTCGTCACTGCTCCTGGAACGTCTCTCTCGCCTACCATGCCCTACAATACCTTCCGCTACATCCCTCCTGCACACAAGCGGCTCCTGATTACCATGGCCGCCTAGGCTGGAACACGAGGTCGCCCCGCCCTGACGCGCCAGCCGTCGACGCAATGGATCCGGCACCTACCTCATATGGTAATTGACGTCATTGCATCAATGGGAACTTTTTTTCGGAGCGCTCCAGTGTTTTGTAGATAGCTGTAAATACTGTCTTGTACTTTATTTTACACTTTGGTGAATCTAGAACTTAAAACAGTCACTCTGTTCGCCACCAGCTCTCAACAAAACCTTTCGTGTGCCGAAACTATTACTTAACGGTAATCTTTCGTCACATATTTTTGACTCTTAACTAGTATCTTTGCTCTTCGTCGCCGCTTGCTCTGGTTACCTGTGGTCTGATCAACCGCCGCTACCGACTTCGACGACGACTCTCTCACCAAAGCTTTTCTCTTGTCTCATCTCCTGTCTCAACTCTTGCTTCTTTTCTCGTACTCTCTCATCTCAACGCAATGGCTCAATTCACTCGTGCAATCGGACGTTCTCCTTATGATACTCGGGCTACTACTCGGAACAATCGTGTTACCATCGAGGAACATGCGGAAGATAGTGAGTCTTCCGCTTCTATTTCTTCTTCTCTTGGTTCCGAGCATCGCGCTCCCGAGCAATCCGCTCCCAAGTCGGCTTTGGGTTCGCCCAAGTCGCGCAGCGTTACACCCGAGCTGTTGTTCAGCCGGGTTGTTTCTGCTTCACCACCCATTCGGGCGGTTAGTGCCCCACCTACTCAGGTGGTGGAGGAAGCTTTTCCTTCTCAGGAAAGCTCCGGGCTGTTGCTTGTCCCGTTGCTTGATAGCAGCGTGGACTTTGGTATTCTCGACTCGGATGCAAGCGAGAATCGTGAGACCTGGACGCAGGTTACTCGCAAGTCTCACAAGGAAGTCAAGAAGTCGGTTGGGGCCGAACTTAATCCTACTTAATCGTTCAACCTCCGCTTCTACGTCGCCAATCAAGGGGTCCCAACGATAAGAATTGATGGCATCAGGTGAGGGAGGGGGTAGGCTGAGGCTCAAAAAAAAACTTTTGTAGGTCAAAAGTTTTCACACCGGGAATGGGCTGTACTGCATCCCTATATGTGCATGGACCTCCAAAATCGCTATCTCAACACTTTCAGCTGATTTTCCATGCATTCTGCCGATTTCCTACCCTTTTCGGCTGTTTCCGGGTGAGTGCCGCGTCGGCCGACTGTATTGTTACATCTGATCATTGATCGCTCTCTCTTACCGTCTCCCTCCATGCAACGTGCAACGTCCGTCGACAACTACGAAGGGGTGGACGTGCGACGTTTGTACGCGGACAAAAAAAGCATCGTAGATAAAGTCAAGTTGCGGCAGATTATCATCTTACAGTGAAAAAATAGAAATCTTGAATTTCCATGGCTTCAAATGTGTTCTCTGCATACAGACACCTGTTCTCAGAGGTAATACTTTGATTTTCAAGTCCGAGATTAGCTCAGAATGAAGGCAAAGCGATTATTTGCGAATTTCAAGCGAATTTGGTACTCAGCCGGCAACAGCGGGCCGCGACAACTGTGGGAATCTCCTTCCCGATATAGCAGGAGGGAAGGGGGGGAGGGTCAGCCGACCCCCGAAAAAAAACTTTTGTAGGTGATATCTTTTTCTCTTATCTTTGAATCCCCTTGTCGCCAATTGAAGGTGCGACTAAGGAAATGAGCTCCAAGGAGCTTAGGCAGATTGGCAAGCGCTACATGTGTATGGCCAAGGCTGCTGATAAGAGCCGTCGAGCTTCTCGTGTTTCCGACGAGGAACTCATTTCTCTCGCCTCTGATGATGAGGATAAAATTGCGAAAGTTAAATCGAACACATTTAACTCACCGCGCTTCACAGGTGCTCAGGCGCAATCCACTCCCGCACCGGTTCGGAAGGTTGAAGTCCGCTCGGCTTCGCCTTCTGAAAGCGAAATCTCTCGAGGCGAAGGGCCGTCTCAGCCGAAGGGCAAAGGACTTGATCCTCGCAATTGGGGCGAGGTTGATTGGTCGGACCAGTTCTCTTAAGCTGAGTTTGAAGCTCAACGCGCCGCGTTCGCTAATTTTGAAGAAATTAATCGAATTAAAAAGGAGCCTATTTCTACTCCTTCTGACTTATTCCGGGATGGCCCCGTGAATAATGTACCATCGGATAGTTCCTCTACTACCGTTGTAATTAATAAACCTGAATATAATTCTCCTCCGAATGAATCAGTGTCTGGCCAGACCATTATTTCTCTATCAGACGAGAAATTGAACCTTCAGAAACGCTTGAAGGCAATTAAACTTGAGGAGAAGCGTCAGAAAGACGTTGAAATAGCGGAAGCGAAACGCACCGCTAAGTTGCTTAAGAAGAAGCAGGCTAAACAGGTTAAGAACCGTTCTAAAGTAGCGGTTGAAGCGAGCATTGAGCGGGAAATTCGCACCAAAAGCTCTGGTAAAAGCGCACAGAAACGCTCGAATTCCCCTCCTGCTAGACCCCTTGTAGGCGAAACATTTATTGACAAAGTTATTCGCGAGGCTGCCGCTCGGAATTCGTCCCCACCTTCGTCAAGCTCGAGCTCGAGTTCATCCAGCTCAATCTCCTCGAGCTCCAGCTCCGACTCCTCCGATGAGGATTCCTCTGATTCGGACGATGAGTCGAGCAGCTCGGATAGCTCACTGAGCTCTGACGGATTCTGGAAAGACTGCTAGACGAAATCGTAGTAAGTTGCGCTCCCATAAACACAAGGGAAAGCGTCACCCTTCCCACAAGTCGCGCAAATCGAGCAAATCGCGACGTGCGAAAGGTTATCGCAGGACGAGATCAAAATCTCGGCGGGCTACCAAGATGAACTTGAAGCCTATTCCACCTACCAAGTACAACGGATCTGTTGATCCTTATGCTTATTTCCGGTTCGTTCGCGAAAGCACGAATTATGTTACCATGGGTAAAGTCCCTAAGGAAGACCAGATTTTTATAATCAGCTATTTCATGACCGGAACCGCTGGGGACTTTTACCAACGCAAGGTTGTTAAATATGAAAAGTCTTGGACTCTTCCGAAGTTCTTCACTGAACTCTTGAATTATTGTTTCCCTAAAGACTTTAGGTTGAAACAACGCGCGAAGTTGAATGGACTTTTCCAAGGTTCTAAACCAGTGACTGAGCATATCGCTGAGTATGAACAATTACACACCATGATCGGTCTTCCGGATGACCAAGAAAAGGTCACCCGTCTCTGGTTAACATTGCGAAAGGACATCAAGAAGGAGATGTCCCGCCAAAAGCTTGACCCTGAGGTTTCAAGTTGGGACGACGTTGTTGTTGAAGCCGAGCACGCTGAAAAGTTGCTTGGTAATTATAGACCCGAGGATGATAAGCCGAAGGCGAGCACAAGCAAACCTTCTAACTTACCATCCAAGAACCCTAATCGTGGGCATGGGGGTCGCTTTTTCAAGAAGCCGACAATTCAATCTTCCTCTGTGAAGTTGAATGCAGAGAAATCGAACTCGGATAAGCCGAGAGCTTCAACAAACAACCAGTCCAAGAGTAAACGAACCTTTGATGACCGGAAATTGTCGGCTAAACGTCGTAATGAATTAATGGCTGCTGGCCTGTGCCTAAATTGCGCAGAACCAGGCCATATGGCTCGTAATTGTCCTAAATTAACGAACATGAATTCTAATCAGAAAGGCAAACCTCCAGGTTTTGGCGCACACGCAGTGCGAATGCGTACTGCAAACGAATCAGCACTATCAGCAACTACTGAGGTGCTGGAAACCTTACCCGTTGGGTCTGCGATTTTCCGTATGGAAGCTGAGGAGGGCGGGAACCAGGATTTAAATATTTTGGAAACTGTCAACTCTCACCCGGAAAAACCGCGACCTATCGGCGATTTAGTGGCTCGATTCGTTCGCATTGTACTGCAGGAAGCTCAGCCTTACCCTGGAGATGAAGAGGTTCAAGAAGAATCTCGATTCCAAGTGTACGAGACATCGGAAACTGAGTATGTTGTCATTGATAATGCAACCATGGAGGATGTGATCCTACCAATGGAATTCTTGGTTGACGAAGACTTCAAGATAGGTCTCTGGTATGCTATTGAGCGTCAGCTTGCTATAGGACTTGATCCTGAGGATGTTGAATGGGAAGACCGCTATACTGCGGAAACCGACGACATGTTCGCAACAATGGCAACATTTATACTACAGGATGTTGATCAAGAAATTGAAGATCCTTTAATCAAGGATAACAAGATTCGGGTTGAATCTTTCAACGAGGACTCTTAGATTGTCACCAGTTTATTCCGAAACCTCGAACCGCAAATTCTTCCCAAGGAATTCCTGCAAAACCGGGACTTTGATCTCTCGGCCTGGTATCTTGAAAGGTTTTGCGGATTTACCTTCCTATTCGGACTCAGAGTCATCTAGCACGTCTGGATATGACCCCAGTGAATTGGAAGACGAGTTCGCCGACCTGCCTGAATTATTCGAGACAAGTGGTTCAGAGTACGAGTCGGATTCGGACTCGGATGATGGGGACTTTGATCTCCCTCGTTGCTTTAGAATTCCTGGATTCTGCGATGAATCTGAAGAAGAAATTGAACCAGAAGAAGTTAGAGACTTACCTGGTCAAGAAGAGAACATTCTTCCAACGTCTGACTACTCGGATATGCCAGAGTTAATGTCAGTTAGCGACTCCGACTCTGAAATTGATGAGTTTGATGGCTTTGATGATGAAGAAAAACCTTCAATTATTTCCGGTTTGAACGTGGGTCCCCGCCCGTCTTCTCTCTCTAGCATATCACCTCTGTGGTCGTCGTCGTCGCTCGCGCGGCGCTCCGCGCCGCGCTCGCTCCTCCTCCTCCCGATGAGTTTGATGGCTTTGATGATGAAGAAAAACCTTCAATTATTTCCGGTTTGAAGCTTTCAGGGAACCCTGGAGAGACACTGGATGATCGTTTAGATCTCCTCTGTCAAGTTCTGAATTTTCAGGAAGTTCCATCATCAAAATCCGAAAATAAACGACTTCGAACGGATCGCATTGGTGATCTTGTAGCGGAGGGCGCATGTGCCGTTCTTGAATTTCTACAGCCTTATCCAGGCGATGAACTCGTTGACATAGACGAACCTTGCCGAGATAAACGTCGTTTCTATCTTGATCAAGTTGTAGACCGGCAATGGACTGTTTGGGATGAATATTTCCATGAGATCACGATCGTGCCGAAGGGTCGATTATTTGATGAAGAATTTGAGATCGCGGCGTGGTACGCCAGCGAGCGGTTGTATCAGCTTGAAAGATTAGCTGAGCCACCTCGTCCACTTCATCAAGTGCCAATCGATGATTTACTCTGCAACGGAGCAAATCAATATTTGAATGAACGGGTTGAACAATACCCTGAACTTTCAACTTACCATGTTCGTAAGAAGTATCCTGGGTTATATATCGTCTCGGGATCGAACAAACGAGGTTGTCGTTGGCAGCTAGATCTGCCCGAGCACTATCTGATGAACTGGAAGTTCAACTTCGTGAACTGGATCCGCCGACAGCGCGGTAAGATTGAACTTGAAGAAAGTATTCGTTGGAATACGTTTGAGACCGAAGATGGCTTTGGCTATCTGTATCTCCTCTTCGAGACATCGTATTCGGAACAAGAGATTCGATTGTTTGAAGTAATTCAATCAATTGAAATCGAACGGGATACAGTTGAAATTGAACTTGGTAGAACAAGTGCGCTACCTAAGTTATCTTACTTGTTGAACATGCTCGCAGATGTGCAAATTGGTGACATGTTGGAACCGTCTATTCTATACTGTGGAGGAATTCAGGTTCCCACCGATCAAGTAAATGGAATTTCACGCACCGCGTGCATGCCTCGAGTCCCTGACAGAATCATCGCAAAACCCTTGATTATTGTTGTTCATATCAACGGACACCCGGCGCGTGCCCTCGTAGACTCGGGATCGCTTGGGGATTTGATCTCTACTTCTCTAGCAGATCAGCTTCAGCTAAAACGACGAGAATTGAACGAACCAATTATTCTTCAACTAGCCGTTCAAGGCTCAAGGTCGAAAATCAATCATTCGGTTGAGATTAACTTCAAGTATCAGGACATTGATTGTCCCCGAGCTTTCTACATCGCGAATGTTAGCGGTTATGATTTAATTCTCGGGACAGCATGGCTATTTCAACACCAAGTTGACATCGGACTCAACTGGGAAGCGCGAAATGCTTACCTATCTCGGGTGTTGCAACTGCGAAGATATATTCGCATTTGGCTGAGCTTGCTGAGAACACGGTTCAAGCTGCTCGTGATGAGTTAATGGAATACGCAAAACCCATCTGCAGAAAGGCAGCGGAAACTCCCTTACCTCCGCTGCGTGCTATCAATCATACCATACCTCTCATTGATGAGAAGAAAATTTTACCTTGGAGACCGTCTCGGTGCCCCGAGGCCCTTCGTCCTCAATGAGATGAAAAGCGCCGGAACTATCTGAAAACCGGGCGCTGGAAGATAACGAGCTCGGGCAATACTGTTCCGATGCTGTTAATTCCGAAAGCGAAGACCAACCCGCCGAAACTACGCACCGTGGTTGACTTGCGAGCACGCAACAAAAATACTCACAAATTGTCTTCTCCGCTTCCGGACATGGAAGGTATTTTGCGCCGAGTTGCTCGGTGTAAATATCGATCGCTGATTGATGGGCAGGATGCCTACGAACAAATTCGTATAATTCCTGAACATGTGGACCGTACCACAGTAACAACGCCTGACGGTAATATGGTCAGCCTAGTAATCCAAATAGGTGACTGTAATGCGCCCGCAACATACCAATCCTTGATGAACTATCTATTCTCCGACTTCATTGGAAGATTCATGGATGTATATCTTGACGATGTCATCATCTATTCCGAAACTCTTGAGGAGCATGTAAAGCATGTTAAATCTATTATAGACGTGTTGAAGCGTGAGACGCTTTACCTCAGTGAGGATAAACTTCAATTTTTGAAGCCGGAAATGAAGGTCCTAGGCCGCATTGTCGACGACGATGGAATCCGAATGGATCCTGACAAGGTTGACAGCGTATTGAACTGGAAAACCCCTACTAATCGGGACTTACTGCGTGCATTCCTGGGATCAATCGGGTACCTTGCTGATGATTTGGCTCGTATCCGTGAATCGATGGGCATTCTTCATGGATTGACGGGAGATACAGTGCCGTTTCGCTGGGGTTATACTCAGCAAAGGGCTTTTGAAGACTGCAAAAAGATCATTCATCAGTCTCGCGAGCATCGTCGTGTTCCATTGAAATACGGACCTGATGCGGGTCCTGCGTTTCTCGTGACAGACGGATCAAGTTCTGCGATGGCTGGAGTTGTGAGCCAAGGTGCTGATTGGAAATCAGCCAAAGTCGCGGCCTTTTTCAGCGCAAAACTCAACTCTGCGCAGCAAAACTATCCTGTGCACGAGATTGAGATGTTAGCGGGTGTTGAAGCGATGCTGAGGCATCGCGACATACTCCAGGGATTTCATTTTAAATGGATCACTGACCATAAGGGTCTCATTCATTTCATGAATCAGAAAAATCTCTCGGGTCGACAGGCTCGGTGGATGGAGAAGATGTCCGAATTTGATTTTGAGATCGTGTATATTCCTGGTACAGAGAATGTTCTTGCAGATGCACTTTCTCGCATCTACTCAAATGAAGCGCCGGGAACTGTTCGTGCTAGAAGTGAATACACGTACCACGATGTAGTGGATAACGATGCCCTGGACATCCACTCTATCTCCATGCCGGTTTTTGCTGGATCTGAAGCAAAAGCGATGGCTAGCGACCGAATCTTGAGGTCTACAACGCGAGCTGCTGAGCAGAAGCATAGAGAACAACTCGCTGACGCGAAACTGACCCAAGAAGGTCGTATTTTGAGGTCAATGACTCGTGGCGTTGATAACCAGAATTTTGCGTCTCCAGGAGAAGCAAAGGAGGGCGGGAGTACCAATAAATCGAAATTGAGAAGGCCTCAAGGCGCTCTGACGCGAAGTCAAGAGCAGGCACCGACATGAAGTCAAGTGCGGAGGCAAAGCCGTTTGACAGCGGTGATCAAACTTTGATCCCGGAAGCAAATCCGCCATCAACGGAATCTATTTCTCCGTCTACTATCCTAACCCGTGATGTGTCCTTGACCCGTGAAGTGAACTCTTTGCTGATCCTCGCCCCGTTTGCCCTCTCCGGTGCTCAGAGAAATTATGGACAATTCTTCTTACATCTTGAGCATATATATCGATTTTGAGAGGCATCCGTTGCCTGTAGCGTCCTAAACAAATGAAAAGGATGTTTTTGTGACATTTTGTGACCCTGCCAAACGCCTGCCAAAACCGAGTTCACTTCCTGTCCTCACCTCGGAAGGTTTATCCTCCCCGCCGCACTCACTTATAAATCCCAAAAATATTCAACAATATGCACTACATGTGACTATACATACCCTTCAATGCCGACCGAAAAATACGTAGAATTCGGAACAATATGGGCCTCGATCAATTTCGAGGACACATCACGGGTTAGGATAGTACCATGACCGACGAGCCTCCACCCCTTGAACCGTCGACTCCCCGACCGCCTACACTGTCTGAACTTGAGCAACTGTTAAAGGACATGGATCCTTCCCTCTTTCCTGTGGTCTCTGGAGGAACTGATGGCTTGGACTTGGTAAAATTCTTGCAAAATAAATACGGCGAAGATTCGTTCTTCAAAGATATTCTGGCTACTCCGAAAGCTTTCAAGAACTTTGAAGTATCGGATGGCCTAATTTTTCTCTCTGAACACGACCGCAAAGTGTTCTGTATTCCTCATTTGAAGTACAAAGGCCGAAATATCCGGGAAATAATTATCTCGGAAGCACACTCCGTTCTGGCGCATCTAGGGCCTCGAAAAACCACCGAGTATCTTCGGGAATATGTCTGGTGGAAGGACATGGTGCAGGATACGCAGATATATTGCGATTCATGCAAAACTTGCAAACATAGTAAGCCAAACAATCAAAAACCTTACGGATTGCTTCATTCGCTTAATCCTCCCATTCAGCCTTGGGAAACGATCGGAGTAGACTTTGTGGGACCTTTATCCGAGTCTAGGAACCGTGATAGCGTGTTCAACTCCATTACTGTTGTAATTTGCTTATTAACAGGAATGGTACATATTATTCCCAGTCGCATCAACTACACTGCGAAGCAAATGGCCGAACTAATGTTCGAGAATGTCTATAAACTGCACGGACTGCCAAAATCTATCGTGAGCGATAGAGATGTTCTTTTTACAAGTAACTTTTGGCGCCGTCTCCATGAACTAATTGGAACTAAGCTTCGAATGTCCAGTGCTTATCATCCGGAGACAGATGGTAGCACTGAACGGGCAAATGGTACTGTCACACAGATGATTCGGCAGTGTATATAGCAGAAAGACTGGGTATCCAAATTACCAGCTGTCGAGTTCGCGATGAACTCTGCTCGATCCGAAACAACGGGCTATGCTCCGTTCTTCTTGAATAATGGACGCATGCCTCGTTCATTAATTTGGGACTCAGACCATACCCGAGAATACCCGGGCATAGCTAATTTTGCATTGCAGCGCCGTCTAGCAATTATGGCTGCACACGATTCAGTTCTTGCTGCCAGGGTCAAACAAACTCGGAATGCTAATCGCCGCAGGCAAGCATCACCATTTTCTAACGGAGATTTGGTCTACCTTTCAACGAAGAATCTCAAATTTGAGAAGGGTTTGGCGCGCAAGCTTATTCCAAAATTTATTGGACCTTACCTTATTCTCCGAGACTTCGGAAATAACTCGTTCCAGATTGAACTCCCGGCAAATATGAGACAGCGCGGGATTCACGATGTTTTTCATGCATCGCTTCTTAGGATTCATATTCCTAATGATGACCGTCGATTTCCGGGAAGACTGGAAACCCAATTAGATGTTTCCACAAATGCAACAACCCATGAGTGGGCTATTGACAAGATTGTTGGTCATTCAGGACGACGCGGTGACGCCGTCTTTGAGATTCAGTGGCAGTCTGGGGATCAGAGTTGGATGCCCTATTCACAGGCGAGTCATCTCACTGCCTTGCGGGATTATTTTGAATCTCTCGGAGTGTCAGAAATTTCTGAACTCCCGCGCGGGTCTGGAAAACTACCCGAGGAAGGCATTGACGCATTTTCAGCGGATATTGTTTTGATTCAGGCGGATCAGAAGATTGTCTCAAATCAGTATATATAAACTCTCTGGATTTGTTCGTTGAACTCAACCCCGAGTTCTCCTCTACATCTCATTCAATACACGCGAAACGTCATCTCACACGGTGACACCGCGAATTGGGTTTGGTTACCTACTTCTACAAGCGACAATCCCTCTACGTTCTCTTCGCATCTAAGCTCTCTGTTTCATGCTGCACATCGACAACACCTGGTTCAAGATCTCGAATACCTTGACTTCTCAAATTCTTTTCCCTTAAGCTCCATTCAAGCCCAGCACGGGCGCATGCCTTTCGATAGCCAGCAATTAAAGCACATTATTCCAAATTCGTTTGGATACCATTTTATGTTCTGTTGTCAGCAGTATCCGCGGATTTCAACTCCACAGTCTCCACTTTCTAGCGCACGCTCTATGCTCTCTTCCCGACGTCAACTCCAGCACCTCCTGCTGTTACAATCTGCGCTTGAGCCTCCATTCAGCTGCAAATACCAAACACAACGACGTGCTACCCATTCGCAACTTCACATGCCAAAATTGTCCCCGTGTTGAATATTTATTATGTCACGTCGGATATTACCCACCTCGAACCAAAATTCGCAAAATCCGAATACTTACCGCTGTTGTTCGAACTGAAGATTTGTAAAAATTCAACTCCTTCGCTGAATGCGTTCTCTACCGGATTCCTCACTCGCCCTTCAACGAACACACACGTTACGAATTGGGTTTACTTTTGATATTCAGCGTTTTCATCATCGAACAGGCATCTGATAATGTTCGCCATTCACGTACGCTGGCAACTTCATCCTCATCCAACGGCGATACCCAACCGGTTGACAAATTAATAATCACCTTCATCGACGTCACGTCCCCAGCGTTTGTGCGACTTAGGCCATTGGGCTCGACAACTATATGCTCACAAGAACCCTATGTCACAACTGGAAAACTTCATTTCACCTTGCTGCGTCTCGCGGAATGAATGTTCAGTTCAAGGCACAACGCCACCGCAGCTCATTGGCCTCAACCCATTTTCAACGGCCACTGTACCTTGACGACTCTTGGCTGTCTTCTCATCTCCGTGACTATATCAACTCATCTGCTTCTCGGCCGAATCAATTCCACGGCGACTGACGGTGACACTTTTTCAGACAATCTGATATGCACAGATCGATCGAGGTTGAACTCTCAGTCTACTTCACTTTCAAGCGCTATCCACTCTCTGCCAGTTCTCGCTTACCGTAGTTGGTGCGATGTGCGAGATTCACATTCATGAGCGTGGTCTTACTCTCAGCCTCAAAAAGATTGAGAAATTCAAGCCACTTTATAATTTGGGAGCCGCCTTCTCTTGTGGGTTAGCCGCGGGCGCTTGGGTTGCCCTCGTCTGGGCGTCTCTGTTTTGGGTTCATCCTCGCGCATCCCATCGCCCCACGCCCTGGGCGCCGGCGGTTCAAGTTTGTCACCGCCGTGCGTTCCCCACACCCCAGTGTACTCACCCAACTGCGTACGGGCCACATCGGCTTGAACGCCTACCTCTTCCGATTTCACCTCGCACCCTCCCCCATGTGTCCTCACTGTGCTGTCTCCGAATCTGTCCCACACCTTCTCCTCACCTGCCCCGCCTACAACGCCCAACGACTCCGCCTCTGTATTCGCCTCGGCACCACCCGCATCTCCCTCCGTCGTCTCCTCTCCTCCAAACACGACCCGAACCCAGTCCTCGCCTTCGTGCGAGACACTGGTCAACTCCCCTCTTACTCCCTATAATCCCGTTTACTCTACTTACTCCGTTACCTCTTCCCCTTTAGATAGTCTCATACATATTTCTCGGTTATATTCTCGTCACGAACCCATACACATTTATACGCTCTCTCATAGGCATACACAATAGCACACCCTCCCCCTCACCCCACCGATGACCTCCTGCGTGCCAGCCAGTAAATTACTATGTACATCGTAGAGTGCGACATGGGCCCTACAGGGCCCGCAGCACTATAATGGATTAATCAATCAATTACGTCGGCTCTTCAGCCCTTGCCTCTCAACTTCAATACACTTGGACAAGAAAACGGAATCCGTGCTGCCACACCGACTTCATCTCTTTTGTCAAAGCTTTTAAACCTCCCAGATCAAACTGTATCAAGTCGTCAAGTCCGCAATAGCCTATTTGGGTCTCGCTTGTCCTCAAGCTACCTTTGCTGCCCCCCAAGCTTCAAGAACCTATTCGTGTTACGACCAGTTCCTCGAACGTCAATTCTTGTGTCCAACAGCGTGTCGTTGATGTCGTCCTTGAGCTTTCTCGCGTCAGATCTCGTTATGGGTTAGGAAGGTGTGCTGATCATTTTTTCTTCCCATCTTCGTCAACTGAGTTGAACTCACAGCATGAATCGTCCCCTCGCCGCCTGTCATCACCGCCATGGAATACGCGCACGGGCCCCGCGTCATGTTTTCATCGAATCGCGACAAGCGTGCATGTACCCGTCGGGCTATCATCTGCCGAGGACGCCGAACTCGTACTCAAGCCAGCAGAATCGCTGTGGGGAGATGGAAGGTATGTGATGCGACAGATATGACCCCTCACTACATCTTGTATTTATTATCTTGTATTTATTGTGTTCAAATAAACCATTCATTTTCATGTCATTCCGGAACGAAACGGTGTGATATATTCGAGCAATGTGCAACAACTGTATGAAAAGCTGGATGACAGCTGCGCTGCCAGCTGGCCGCCAGTCTGAAGTGGCTGCACAGTGGATCCATTAGCGATCAAACCTGGCCACCACTCGAATCCCAGCTGGCCGCCACTCGTTGTCGACATGTGAATCACATCTCAGCCGCACATGGCGGACATGTGTCCGCCAACTAGCGGTGTATGTATGCTTTTATGTGGTAGGTTGAGTACATCCGGCAGGCTCCTTGGCCAGTATCGGTGAGCCGCCACCTTGCGGCCTGAGTTACTGTACAGTGTACTATTCCGACCGGTTGTTCACGTAACGGGTGGTCTCCGTAACGCATAGCGGCTTTTTCGGCCCAAAAAGGCAAGCAAATGTAAAAAAATTTTGCTCTGGCGTTCGCCGGATCACCATATATGTTAATTTTCTCTTGATTGCCGGCCAGTGAACAATGTGTCCGAACAATTAGGCTAACGCGTAACACCCAGTGAACAACCGGTCGGAATAGTATAGTATATAACGGAAAAGGCACTATCACTTGTTTACCCGCACCGACGAGGATGGGTGATGGCAGTGTGGACTGTATTTACAAAGTTATTTCTTTTAACCACTGCACTATTGCGCCATGCCTGGTCTCAGGTGGATCACAGACCGTAAATGGCATCAGTAAATCCATCACATCCCCCAAAGAGCGAGAATGCCCCCCCGTCATGGCGGCTCCCGGCTGCCTGGCTGCACTTCGTCCCCCTTGCGCAGGTTCAGGTCCGCGCCGCATCCCCGGGTCCTCCGTATCATCTTCCTTGTCACTGGAACGATCACCATCGTAGTATCGGCTCCAAATTCCTTTTTCACGTAGTGGATGCTGAGTTGCCTTCACGTCCAAGCCCCACCGCCGTATGACCGCACAGGCGTAAAAAAAATGCAAGAGCTCAGGCTTGGGTCCGTTGCTCGCACTGGCAAAACGGGCGTCCGTATTATTACGAGCGATCGTATCATATGGGGGACCCAAGGTTTCGATATGCTGGAGAATGAGACGGTGTGGGGCGGTGGAATCCTGGCAGCCAGGGACATCGGAGACATCGAGATACGGATTTTTGGCGCCGGTCTAGGTTGATGAGTGATGGCTGAAGTACAAAGCCGGTTCAAACCGCACCAGCAGGAAAGCAATCTGACCAGCTCCAAGAGCAATATGGAAACCAGCGTAGAGCAGTATTCCATTTCGCACATCCCTTATTTCGGTTATTGGTGGAGTGATACCTCGATATAGACTCAGCAATTTGATGTACTGGAATACGGTCAAAACTGATACAAGATAGGCGAAAGACATCCACCTCATCTCCCTTGCTATGGGGTATGATGTGGCAGGCCGTACAATGCATGGGCTCAGACTGTATCACGATGCACTTTGAGTCACGAGCCACTACTTCTTTGCGAAACTGAGTGCTTCTGGAGGACAAGTTGGAATCCGAGATTCGATCGTTGATTGCATCAATGTCAATGAAACGGCCAGGTTCTGAATTAAATAAGTACCACTCGTAATTCCGACCAAACCAAAGGGAGGCAGCTTACTGCCGGAGACATAATAGTAATCGGTTGAGAACGTCGTAGTCTCTAACGGGTTCACTTCGCTGATGCCCTGGGGGGAGCTCTGGAGGCGGCCCCTAGCGCCATAGATGCAGTAGCCCATGAACCTAAGCCATTTGTGAGGCCGCAGAGTGAGGACCTGGATTTCCTCCATAGGCATAGCAAGAACGGGATGCCAAAGACCACTAAGTTCTATGTGTAGGGTAATCAAATCCGACATTGTAACAGTACGAATCAGATTAGAGGAATGCGTACTGTATTTAAGAAGCGCAACACGTGACTGACACGTCGCAAAACATCAGGTGACCATGGGAGGCTCCACAGGGCAGCATCATGATTCACAGGGCCGAGTCCCGACCAAGGGTGTGCCGGCCCGTCAAGCCGAGACCTAGGGCAGGGAGGGTGGTTCGACCCGGGAGGGTCAGAAAAAAAAATAATTGATTATTTTTTGGGGGGTGGAATATGGTTCTGGGGGCTCAAATACGCCTAGAAATCACTGTTACTGTTGTTTCTACCCGAAATATCCCGGTCAACAACGTTCAAATCGCTCTTTTCGGGTTTCACCGGCAGTCCATCCTATTTGGGACGATCAACTTTGGCTGTATTTGATATCAGAGGCAACGGAGAATACAATGCATGTGCCTCTTTGCTGGGTTGTAATAAATATCTGGTGCTTAATTCATCCTATACCACCTCTAATAGTTGTCTTGGGCTCATGTTTTCACTCAAGTTTCGGTCAAGCACTTCGACACGATGATATCACGTGAGTAATTACTCGATTTGGACAGTACGTAATGCTTACGTGGTAGGGTGGTTCAGCCAAAAGATCGGTTTGAAAAAAAACGGCCATAGGTATTTTTTTTTTGGTTTCCGCACACCCTTGGTCCCGACTCGCTGCGCTCGCGTCCCTCCCGACGGCTGGTGCACAGCTTGTCGGGGCTCTGAATTCTCCCAATGGGTCTGAATTTCCGATATTTCCTGCTCCCCCGTCCATCGTTTGGCCTTGGTTTGGCCCCGGTTTTTTTCGGGATCTATTCAAGGGGGCACCGGCATTCTAAAAAAATATATAGGGCCATTTTTTTCTTTTCCGACCTCTGGACTGGACTAACTAACTAACGTAAGCACTATATACGGCAATATGTTCCCACGGTTAAGTCGCCAGACTCGTTGACCTGAAGTTCATCCCGCAAATAAATATATTGGAGGTTCAGTTACTGTTATTGGAGGTTCAGTTACTGTTCTAATGGCTTGCGAAGAGCAGCCAGACCAGGTTGGATGCTTTTCAACCTTCTTTGGAAGGCAAAACATAACAACATTAGGTTGACATCTGGGCCAAACAAAGCCACATTGACAGTGACTACAGCGGAGCGACACTAGACAACCTCTAGAAAATAGTAGAAAGCCACATGTGGACCTAGCACCAGTGCTTCTCACTCAAACAGACTACTAAAAGCTCATTCCCGCTCAAATTTTAGGGGGGTCAAAAAAAAAAATTCCGGCCTGGCGGCCGGACTAACTAACCGGCCCTTAGTCACCGGTTAGATTGCCGGTGCCCCCTTGGATCTATTCTTTCACTAATTCTCTGCCAGAGCCCCAAAGCACTTGAGCTACAACGAAAGGGAAGTAGTCCGAAAGCAATTACCGAGTTGGCGAGTATTTTGATCTCAATCATCACTACATCAATTTAGCTTGATGAATCGGTACCCTTTTCTCAACACCTCATCCTCTCTGGATCCCAATAGAATTCTGCAAACCCATAGAGAAGAAGTATAAGAACTCGCACTCTAGCTCTCTTCTCCTGCTGCTTGTGAATTGCCTTATCCGAGTCGTAAATAACAGTCCCCTAATTACCGGAGTATTGCTCACTAGCTATTTAACCCTAATTGACCCTAATTTACATGCTGTTTTTCGGCCGTCTCAGTCCCCCGGTAAATTAGCCGCTAATCTACCGGGTAAATTTGCACATGTAAATTTCGGAGGCCTATTTTAAGTCGGAAATTTATTTCTTGCCTCATGAGGCATTTTTCTCACACGGCCTTGTTTAGGCTTTTAAGGCTTCATACGACCTTACGAGATGGGCGGCCCCAACCTGTTTTTGCAGCTACAAGACGAGGCAAGGTGTGACGAAAGATTACCGTTAAGTAATAGTTTCGGCACACGAAAGGTTTTGTTGAGAGCTGGTGGCGAACAGAGTGACTGTTTTAAGTTCTAGATTCACCAAAGTGTAAAATAAAGTACAAGACAGTATTTAAAGTAATCTAATAATCAAGACAATGCGGAATGAAGTCATACATGAGCGCAGAGTAATGTATGGAGCGGGAAGTGGAGAATAAGTCTGAGTCAAACGCGGTCACGAGATAAAAGAGAAAAATGATAGTGTTACATACACCCTCCAAGTTGACGCGTCGACAACCTGAACTAGGTCTGCATCTCATCATTCCCTCCTGCTGCTCCGCCAGATCCTCCCTCGTTCGACGGTCCAGCACGCTTCTCGGCAGCGGCCTTCTCCGAAGCGGCTAACTCAGCCTCGATTTGAGCATCCAACTCATCTCGCTCCTTCTTCTCCTCCGCCATACGCGCCTTCAACGCCAAGCGCTGAGCCATGGCCGTTGCCTTCTCGTACTCCGGAGCATCCCGCTGCTGTCTCTTAACACGCCCCTCGGCCTTCGCACGCTCACGATTATCCTGCCGGCGCATATCCATCTCCGTCAGGCGGTCCCAACGCGCCTGGGAAACAAGGACTTGCCCGGAAGGCGGCGCCTCGGCGAGATCACTCTCGCGAACAAGATAGGTGACGATAGAAGGGAGAGGATGATCGGGGTACCAGAGGTTGCGTCCGGAATCGAGGTCGTAATAAGCCCATTTCTCGCCAGACGGGCAGCTGGCGTTGAGAATGCGGGCGAAGTCGACGTAGCCCCACGGCGAGTATATACTAGAAACGAAAACGAAAACGACTATATATAGAATAGCGTATAGATGGCCGGCGGTGCCCGTCGGCAGCAGGTTCAGAAACGAAAATGAAACAGTCGGCACGGAACAAGTCAAGGTCGGCTCTATGATGTCATCACGCCAAGGGTCACGGTCACGTACATGCTTGCTCGATCGAAACGTAAGCACGAGCACCACTCAAAACCCGTATATTGTTTCCAAAACGGCTGTATGTTGGTTCCGATGCTCCGCTTTTGTACTCGCAGCTACCAAAAGTACCCGAAATTGCCGTTTTTCCCCGCAAATTGATATGCTCGTGCAACTTAGCTACTGCCGGCAGCCAACACAAATTAACCAAAATATAAAATAATAATACATATTTGTTTACTTTATGTAGTCCATTCTTGTTTCCTGTTTGCCTTTAGTGTTCGTCTATATCATGTTTGCCACGAATGGGTGTCGTAAAAAATTTCTATTTTATGATTCTGAAGTGCAGAGCGCACTGAGTCTTGCACTGAGTGATCTTCACTCTTAAATCAATTGATAATTTAGAGTGCTAAAGCACGCCGTGTGCGTGACCTGGTACAGCCACTCGGAAACGTTCGGCAAGCACAGACCACGTACATTGTGACTGTGACATCAATCCAGTCCTTTCGGCTTCTTTGCCGTGTTGAAACCGGTCATTTTCGTTTCCGAATCCTCGCAATTGATGGACTTGATGGCCTGGAAGGCCGCCTGATCAATATCAGCTAGCCGCGTTTTCGTTTTCGATTTTCGTTCATACCGCCCCACGGCATGTCTTTGAAGCGACTGGCGGGGTCGTTAAGGAGGTAATTGAAAAGGATGTACACGCGGACGAGAACCGCGGGAACAACGTGGCTGGTTTCGAGGTACGGGTCGCGAAGGAGGAAGGTGTGGTCATCGATGTGCTGAAGCCAGTGCGAGTTATTAAACTCGAGGAATTTGGCGAGAGCAACGATGTCATTGCGAAGGACACCGTTCACGCGGAAGCTGGATGATTGGGTGGAAGAGGAAGAAGATTTGTTGGAATGTTTGTGGTTGGGCATGGCGAGGGATGGAATGACGGTTGAGGAAGCAGAGGATGAGTAGAATTCGAAGGAGATGAGGAGTCAGAATGCGCAGCATACGCTAGCAAACGACTGGATAAATAAACGGTGAAGTCGCACGTCACGTTCGAAGCCGGGTACAAAAAGAGGGATCAGGATTGGCGGGTGGTTGGTTGAATGAAGATTAGGCCGCTACTGTAAGGAACACTATCGCCGATGAAGCTTTGAAGAGCCGTGGAGTTGATGGTTACGTCGTCAGTAGTTATTGCCCAAGTTGATAAACTAGAGACATCCGGAAATGAGGGTGGTTGAAGAATGAACAAGGAGCTCGTAAGAGTTGCAATTTAAAATGCTCGGTAGCAATCCCCAGTTTGCGGAATACACTGTAGATCAGAAAATCGAATCATTAACAATGAATCTTGAGCGATGATGTTGAAAGGTATTAGAAGAGGGGTATATCCCCACTACGTGGCATGCAGAACGAATCTTGAACGCGAGATACTTGACTGGTGAATGGTGAAAATATGGTCTTGAATTTCGCGTCATGGGAGTTTTGAACGTCAAGCCGAATCGCGAGCCCAAGACTTGATTCGATAACTCACTAGTGCATTCGAACTTGGAAAATGAAATGCCAGTTGAATGTGGAGTGCGCGCGTTGATTCTTGAACATTGAAAATAATCTGCGAGAAAGGCTGTTGCCCTTGTATGAGAGGTCGGGATTCGTCACTGTGAAGACTGAAAAATATAAAGCGCGGATGCAGTTGGGGTAAGATTGAATCGTGAATGCGGACTCAGGGCTTGTAAGCCACATGAGTGTGAGAGTGAGATGAATGTAAACGCGCAGATGCCGCTTGAACTGTTGGAATCGAACATGTCCAGAGATACTTGAACGTGGGCCGGATAAAAGATGACAGAAGTGGCCAACATGATTTGTCGACATGATGGTAGTCTTGTGGCCGGGAACATAGTGAAATTCGAAGCTGAAGGCCTGAGATATCGAATCCGGCATTTATGGGTGAAAGGAAGAGTGCAGGGCATGAGTACCAGGTGTGCATAAGGTTGGAATGTGAGCGCAACGAGTGAATTACTTGATCCATGGAGCATGAAGCGTATTACAAGAAGGTGATTACAAAAGAGTTGCGTGAAAACGCAGAGATCAGCGCATGTAAACACGGGAATGGGCGAGTTCGGCAGTCGTGAATGTCAGTGGGGAGATTGAATACGTAGAGATACAGGAATCCGGCAAATTTGAACGTCAGCTTCCATGCTAGCCGCGCGGGAATGCAGGAATTGGCGGACTGTGGACGTCAGCTTGACTGCTGGAGCCACGTTAACCCAGGAGTTCTCAAGTCTTGGTCAGCGTTGGCGCTGGAACCACGGGAATGCAGGAATCGGGGAATTGGGAACGATAGCTTGAACGCTGGACCCACGATAACGCAGGAGTTCGGAAGTCTTGAACATCAGCTTGAATGCTGGACCCACAACAACGCAGGAATTCGGAAGTCCTGAAAGGCTGGACCGGTAGGGATGCGGGAATTCGTGAATCGTGAACATCAGGGTTAGTGCTGGACCCACAGGAGTGCAGGAATTCGGAAATCGTGAACGCCAGCTTGAATGCTGGACTTCGTGAACGTCAGCTGAAATGCTAGACCGATGCGGGAATTTGGAAGTTTAGAACTTCAGCTTGAACGCTGGACCCACAGATATGCGGGAATTCGTGAATCGTGAACGTCAGCTTGAATGCTGGACCCACGAAAACGCAGGAATTCGGAAGTCTTGAGCATCAGCCTAAGGGCTGGACCCCAGCAAATGGGGGAATTCGGGAATCGTGAACGTCAGCTTGAATGCAGGATCCACGAAAACGCAGGAATCCGAAGTCTACATTCTTAGCTGGAAGATTGGACCCGCGTAGATGCAGGTATTCGTAGGTTTGATCGTCAGACGGGAATTCGTGAACGGGAATGTGAACGTGAACACGGGATTGCTTGAGCCGTGAGTGAGACGGCTTAGGGAGAGCTGATACCAGGTCATGTGGCGTCAAGTGATGTCAGGGAGTCGGCAGAGGAGGGTTACGTTGAGCAGTCAAATCCCAGAGAGTACGGCTAGGGGCTGGGTAGTTGGTGGGTCGAGGCGCCATAGGTTGGGAGAGTGGAACGTGAGGGATATGTGAAGCGTAGCTCGTCATATTAAATCAATCAGAAATGGCCGGAGCCAAAGGGATCGAAATATAGAGAACAGTCGTAGCCACAAGGCGAGGAAGGTGGTCGACAGGAGGAAAGATAGGAGCAGCGGAATCGGTGGCATGCTCGGAAAGCACTCGGGCGGCACAGGGAATCCAGTGGCGAGCTCGGAGAGGCCGGTTGTGGTTGTAGGTGGAAAAGGTCTGCTGTCGAAAGCAGTAGAGCTCCACTACTGAGTGGGAAAGGGGGTCGTCAAGACAGGACTAACGTGGGATGGTGTTCTATGTTGTTGGGTCATAAGTGAGAAGCAAAGAGAAGCAAAGCGTCGTGAAGTCGGAATGTTCGTGAGTCCAGGGAGCTAGCAGGAAGAAATGGATGATGGTGGTCGAGGAAAGAGAAGAGCTCGGATCTGAAACATCAGATCGGCCCCCTCTCTGCCACTGTCACAAAACGGCACACTGTCCCCCCGTGCTCGGACAGTGTTTCCACATTGTGGTCGGCTCAGCTCCTTGTACAACCTCGAGATGGCGTTGGAGGGATTAGCCGTGTCGAGGGACGCGACGCGCGTGTGCCGCGGGGATGTCTTCCATTCCTCTGCCCACTGCCTGGCGAATGCTTTCGCTCCCACCGCAGCGGCATCGGCTCGTCGGAAGCGGGGATTCGAAAAGGATTATCCGTGTCCGAAGGGGAGTGATCGTGCCTTGGGCAGCCTCCTTGGCGAGATAGTCGACCAATTCGTTCCCTGCGATCCCGACGTGCGCAGGCACCCATCTAAGACGGATCTTGCGGGTGCGGCGGGTGCGAAGGATGCGAGCGAGAACGGCATGGAAGGCAGCCAAGAGGTACTGTTCGGGTTGAGGTTTTGGGGAGGAGAGGGCGACAATGGCGGGTTGACAGTCGAGGAATATGTCAACGTCGGTGAGGCGAGGGATGTCGGCAATGATGTCGAGTGCGAGTATGGCGCCGCAGACCTCCGATTCGAAGACGGTGTGCTCACTCATAGACCCAAGATGTTTCTGCCTCCGGATTCCCTCCCCTCGACCTGCCGCCACGACCGCTGCCGCTCCCGCCCCGTCCTCAAACCCTGACCCATCAGTGAAAATGCAAGTCCCTCCGCGCGCGAGTACCCGATCCAAGTCAGCTCGAGCTATGTCCTTGGTTGCCGCGATGTGAACCGACACTGATGCCGCTGGGAGAGGAACAAGCCGGCACTGCGGGTCGATTGTCTCGAAGTCAGACCGGAAAATGGGGAACGCGTGGATGAGTTGGTGGATTGGAGAGCGGTGGAAGCGGGGAACACGTCGGCATCGCCGGAAGGTGTGGCGAATGGGGTTGGACGAGGGGAGGGAGGCTAGGCGGGTGGCCGCGTTGTATGCTGAGCGGTTGAGGCGGATGTGTACGGGGAGGACATTAGCGTGGAAGTCAAGTGTATCTGTGGCTGTGGTACGGAGCGCCCCGGTGATGAGCTTACACGCTTGTCGCTGAACTTTGCCGAGTGCCTTGGCAACCCACACGGTTCCCTCCCGTCTAGTTCCCTCCCGCTCGCAAACTGGCTTGTACACACTGGAAGACCATACTCCATGCGCGGGACGACCACCGTCTGGAAAAGCTGGCGCATGTACGAATGAGGATGGGGGTGGAGATGCGAGACAGCGCGAGAGTCGCCTTGGTGCCTCGAGATTGAGCGAGCTCGACGTGGCTCCGGAAAGAGAGCTTGAAGTCCAGCATCACTCCCAGCAGCTTCGCCGTCTCAGTCGGCTGGATGACAATGTCTCCGATTTTGAGAGGGAGTGGGGTATAGTGGGTTTTATGGCGGCGGGGTGACACGAAATGGATTAACTGGAATTTCGGCAGGTCGAATTCGAGTCCGATCCTGCGGGAGCAAGGGAGCGCGCTGTCAACCATGTAGCGCCGCAGGAGCTTCGTCGTGTCGCGTATGGTGTACTTAGTCGACTTCGAGCCGTGAGTTGTCGTCAATGTAGCCCAGAGTGTCCTCTCCGAGCAGTTCGTCCGCGTAGATGAGGTAGAGTAGCGCGCTCAAGGGCGATCCCTGTGGGAGGCCGTTGGGGACCGCGCACGCATCCGAGACGTAGTCGTCGAATACGAGGTGGGTGCTGCGGTTGGACAGGAAGCTGGTGAGGATGTCGACGATGGGGGTCGGGACGCGTCTACGTCGAAGAACTCTGATTAGGTTTTCGTGGTTCACGGAAGGGAAAGCCTGCGAGATATCCATCAAGAGAAGGCTCGCGACCTTGCCGACGCGCCAAGCATCTTTCACTCTTTGCACAATCTGAAGAAGCGCGTCGATGGTGCACCTCCCCGGGCGGCCGCCGAACTGATTTGGAGAAAGCAGCCCGTGCGTTTCCGCAAACTCTGAAAGCCACTCAGCCAGCACTGACTCAATCACCTTCCCAAAACACTCCTCCTCCGCTATGGGACGATGCGCGCCAGGGATCGTGGAGTCGCTTTTTCCAGGTTTTCGGAGGGCGATGGTGAGGAAAATGCGCCATTGGGAAATACTGTAGCCGAGGCGCACACCAGCGTTGAGGATTTCGAGGAGGATCGGGGCGAGCGCAGCCTTGATAGCTATATTCGGGATGCCCGATGGTCCCGGGGCTTTCCAAGGCGCGAGCTTCGCAATGGATCGGTGGATGTGGTCAAGTGTGAAGATGGGCGCGGGGTAGTGCCGGGTATGGAAAGCCGATGTATCATACAACCGGTATTATACACTGTATAATACTGTATGATACCTTCAATACGAGAGGGCCCTTGGAGGCAATGTATTAAATGTATGATTCCAAGGTGCAATTGGGTGCATTTTGGCCCTTGAGGCTGCGAAATTACAGTGGTAAAACGAAACTCTGATGTCGGATGTGCAACTGATTGGCTCAACAGCCATTTTATGCAGCTGTATCGGGACATATGGTAGGTCGGGCGTGAGGGGGAGACTTTCGATACTTCAAATACATTAAATACAGAGAAAAATACATGTATAATACGTATTATACTCAAAAAATGTTCGCCTGCGGCGCCGGTATTATACGTGAAATACAGGCCTGTATTTCAATACCTGAAGGCCGCTGCGCGGCCCTGTATCATACCAGCCCAAAATCGTATCATACCCAGCCCTAGCGCGGGGTGAGGTGCTGGTAGAACTTCGTTGACATCAGGCGGGGGTAAATCAGGGAAGAACTTCCCGTGGAGGACTCTCGCCTTCTCTGATGGTGTCGATGCGGTGCTACCATCCGGCGCCTTGAGATCCGGAATGCGGGGGGAGGATGAGGTGCTGCTGGGATCCAGCGCGTACTTCGCCGCTTTCCAAATGTCACAGCGCGGGAGTTCGCCCACGTATTCCCGCCATTTCCTGCGCTTCGCACGACGAATCGCGGAGTGGTACACGTTTTTGGCTGTCCGCATGGCGTCCCAGCTGGGGTCCGTACGGTCACCCTTGGCTATCTTCCGGTGCACTGCATTGTAGGCATGACGCAGCGTCGTGAGACGCGCGTCCCACCACCGGCGTGCGTAGGGGGAGATACGGGTCAGCGGGATATGGGCTTCGAGCACAGACGAGACTGCCGCAGTCAGCGCGTCGACATATGTATCCAACTCGGAGGGGGTGCGAAGGGGAAGTTGGGGAAGAGGGCTGGTGAGGAGGTGTGCGGCGAGCAGGTCAGGGAAAGTGTCCCAATCAGCTCCGCAGAAATTGCGGCGCCTGCGAGGCGCGCAATGTTCGAGCGGAATGGCGAAGGAGCAGGAAATGAAGGCATGGTCAGAACCATGGCCGGGGAGCGCTTCATATTTCTCCAGGAATTGTCCAAGACTCTCTGAGACGAAAACAAGATCGATGGTGGACGTGGTGTGGTGGACGGGGGAGAAGTAGGTTGGCGTTCCTGCCTTGACACATTGGCGTAGGCTATAGTTCGTCATCATGTCGACGAGGAGAGCGGTATCTGAGCCAGCAGTGCGGTCGGGGTGGAGGGGGCCGGTCCAGAGAGTATGGTGCTTGTTGAAGTCGCCGAAGATCGCCAGGGAATGGTATTCTGGGAGGGGAAAAAGGGTGAGGAGGTGGGAGTCGAGGGGGGTGATTCCGTCGTCGGTGTCCGTTCTGTTGTAAACTGAGAAGACGTGTATAGTATGAGTAGCTAAAGATAAAGTAAGGGAGGTAATATTAGGGGAATTAACGGTATTTTGTGTGTAACTAGATGATGGTATTGTTTTCGAGACGTAAAGTAAGGTATCGGGGGAGACGGTGGTATTCGAGGGAAGGGCGCAGCCCCATTGAGAGGGAGAGAGAGACGGGTATTTATTAAGATCGGGAGGGGGTTCCTGTATGCAAATTATATCGTAGATGGATGGGTTGGTGGAATTAAGAAGGGAAATGAGAACGTTGTAGGATTTATGGCAATTAAGAGAATATACGTATATTCTGGGAAGTGTATGATGTAGGTGTGTCGTTCATGGGGAAATAGAGGGGAGGGGCACGTCTGAGGGAGCAGGAGAGGGTAAGGAGGTGATGTGGTTGTCTGTGGGGAATTCGCGGTATGATGGATCGAAGGCGAAGAAGATCGAGCCGGCGAGACGTGCGCGTTGTAGTTCACGCTCACGCGCGCGGACCGGGCAGTCACGGAAGTACGCAGTGTGGCTACCCTTGCAAACAGCACAGCGCGGTGCATAGTGCTCACAGCGTTTGCCGGCCGCGCACTTGGTCTTTGAAGTCGCGCAGGGGCAAGGATTGGTGCGGTGCGGCAGCGAACAGCGGACGCAGGTGGGGGATGGGCTTGCATTGGTGTTGCGTGTGACCGTAGCCTTGGCAGTTGAAGCACTGCGTTGGCGCCTCTTCATAGCGGTGGGTGGGGCAAAGAGATGATTCGACTGCGAGCGTCTGAGCGATGCATCTGTCGGCTGAAATGATGTCGGATAGCGTGAGGAGGGATGATGACGTTTTCCTTGGATCGCGAAGGGCTTTGGGGTTTAGCCAGCGCACTTCGGTGATGACAGAGGGGTCCGAGATGGCGGCTCGGTTGTGGGCATAGAGTTCTTGTGCCGCGTGTGGGCTGTCCGGTTTGAATGATCTCGGTACGCTGTTGACCACGACTCGGAAATTCTGTACGACCAGATGGGAATCTTTGGAGAATTTGGGCGTCCAATACGGCGCAGTCTGCTTCAGGCGAGTCGCTGTCTTTTCGTCGTGAGCGGCCACTAGTAGCCGGCCACGGCTAAGGACTTTGACTCCCTTCAGCTCCACCTCCTGTAGCCTAGGGACACCTGAGGCAGCAAGGGCGATAGCGACTTTCTCTTTGATTGCAGCAACTAGGAGTGAGAGAACTTCCTCCTTCTTGTCCAGCGCGATGACGAGATCATTGCGCTTGGAGATGGAAGGTGCGGGTGCTACATGGGAGGGGAGGGAGGCGGGGCGCGCTGGAGAAGACACTGCCGCTGAGTAGGAAGCAGTCGGCGGCGAGCGGGCGGGATTGTCTCGGAGCTGGACAAGAAGGTCGGTCTTGAACGCTTCGAGGGGTGATGTGAGTACATCCTTGTTGTCCAATAAGGTGCGAAGCGAGCTCAGGAGCGTGAACAGTTCCTTGTATGCCGCCTGCGAAGGTTTCTTATTGGCCATTTGCAGCTGCGAGAGGCGGTTTGTTACAGCTTCTGCCAAGTCTTAGGGGGCTCAAGCGGGTCAGCTGAGGCTGGGGCGGGCGAGACGCGCTCGAACGAGTGTCGCGCGCCGCGCTCAGCGGGGGATCCGTTCCAACGCGTGACGTCATGGTGGTCCAAAACAACTTGAAGATTGAAGATTGAAGGCCCGACGTAGCGAGCCACCGAGTACAGTGCCATCCATCACCTCTCGACTACCCGATTAGGTGTGGGAAAGTTCCAAACTTGAAAATGATTCACGGGCCGGAAAAAAACTTGATTTGCCTCGAAAACTGCGGCAAACGACTCAGTTTGATTGTAGCTATCCAACTTGTAAATGGCTAACATGTAGCATCAATTCTCAGTTTTCGGGCCCAAAAAAATGACCGATTGCACAGCCACATGCAGATACCCGGTGTCTAGGGCCTCGGACCAAGGGTACCGCAAGGGTACCGTACAATTTCATTCAAATCGACAGGGGGTGTGACGCGTGACCCCGCCGAACCAATTCGACAATTCGACACGACCGAAAATTTGCGTGACGCACCGCAAAATTTCGAAAGAAAAAATTTCAACACCAAAATTCGCTGTTTTTGCCCAATTTTGGGGGGCATTTGGGTCGGCGTGACGGATTGGCCGTTCGACGGAGGCCCGAGTGACGCGTTACAAACCCCCAGAATTCGAATCGACAGCGGGGTGCGTGACGCGTGACTTTCGAATTGAATGAAATTGTACGGTATTGTGCATTTTGCTGTGAAGTACAACACGTTCAAGCCGCCGGGAGTCAAAAACAGGGTAAAAAAGCAGGGGAAAAGTAGTGAAAAGTTCAGGAAAAGTGACAAAAAGGTCGAAAAAAATGACCGAAATGATGTAACCGTGGGAAAAATACCAAACTCAACGCCAATCGTATTCTTTTCGTCGGTTTCCTTCCAAAAAACATCTCCATCATAGAAAATAATGGCTCAATCTCCCACAGAAGGTGTGCCGAAAAGGTGGCGGGTGGCACTGTACAGCAATGCAGGCATAAGGGAAGAATTGTCACAGACGGCCTGGATTCCCACAACTCTCCATGCCGTAAGCGCCAATCAACAGGTGGCGGCATCGTCGTCCATCAGCACCACGGACTCAACTAAGAGCCGGGCATACCTTCTGGTAAGTACAGTGTAGTAAGGCTCAATGGGGAAGGAGGGGTCGATGGTGATTATTTTTCTTTCGTCACACCCGTTGACCGCAGACTCGTCAATTAGTTCGGGACTCTATGCCTCACGTTAGCACTACCTACTGTATTAATTTGGGATGCAGAAAGACAATGAGTATTGCTCGAAGCCGGCTTTTGTGTCAATCCGTGAGAAATCAAGGAATTGGTGACTTTCTTATCGGGGATCCTGCTGCAACGGGGGAACTTTTTGCCTCAGAACAAATTCTGGTCAAAAGATCTTGATATTTGCTATGTTTCCTAGCGCATATGTGAGAGGATCCGGCGAAAGATGCGGTCGAACGGAAATGGACAAGATCATGCACGTGGAAGCGTGACACCTGTTTGTTGACGCGTCTGTTTGTCACCTCTCTCCGTCTTCTCTGGCCAATCCTTACTGTCCAGTTCTCATGGGTCAAAGCCCATGAGAAGAGTCGACGAAAAGAAGCAAATATAGCGGCGGCACTGGCGGAGTACGAGCGGGAGCGCGTCAAGCCCGCCACCCTAGGCAAGCCCAAAAATATCTCGCAATTGTCATTCAAATACGATGACACTATCTCGACGAGTACAAGGTGGTCACAGTATTTGAGAAGCAAACCAAAAGCAGCAAAAAGTCCCCATCGTCACGGAGTGGGCACTCGTGCAGTTCATGCGCGAGTCCGCGGATCGAGGCTTCCCCCTCATCCTAATGAGATCAACGAGGGGAAGAGGGCGAAGGAAGCTGGGAAGGAGAAGAAGAGGGTCGAGCGGGAGCGAAGGAAGGAGCTGCGAGCAGAGATTGAGCAGGAGTGGGCTGAGATGAAGCACCAGCACAATGCTGCGGTCGAGAACTGGACTTCCGAGTGCTCCAAGCTGCAGGAAACTGGTTTGAGGAAGAAAGACCTGCCCCCGAAGCCGAAATTGGGCAAGAAACCGAAGCTGCCGGTCGTGGAGGATGAGGACGAGGACGAGGAGGACGAGCCAAATGAGAAAGGTGACGTGTGACATGCGTTCACCAAGGAACCGGAATTGTGACATTTGGGATCAATATTTTGTTTCGATCGTCGTACTACATTTCAAGTTAAAACTGGCCATAGCTTTATGGTATATCTACTTGTTGTATCTTCTAGTAGTTGCCTGAAGAACCTTGGAATTTTTGCGATACATTTGCTGGGCAGAGATCAAAAACATCAAAGCTGATCACCATCGAGCCTTACTACACTCAGGTAGTGCTGCCGGGAGCTGAGTTGGAGCTGAGCTCGAGGTGATTGCCCATCAGCTCGCTCGAGCTCGGAGTTGGGCCGAGGCAGCTTGGAGCTGACATCCATAAACGGAAGTTTCCGTCCCACGGTCCCCCGTCTCCTCGTTTCGAGCTACATTGCATTGTTTTGACCTCGTATGCACCTCAAAAATGTGGTACAATTCTCCAAAAAGTATAATAAACATATGGACAATAAAAGACTATACAGTTTATGAGTAAATTATGGAACAATACAAAGCACAATGATCATACAAGTGAATACAACGTAAAAACCAAACGGGCGAAGCCCAGGAAGATTCTATAAGATCCTTAAGCTCTTGAGTACGCCCTGCCGCAATCAACCTTTCTGCTACATCAGGGTCAATATCAACAACAGACAGATCTTCCTCGGTTACGACTAACTCGTCGCAAAATTTGATGCGATCCTGTCGATAAATAAATTTGAGAATCTGGAGCATTTCCATCATCTCGGGGGAGAGACTGTTGCGTAGGGAGGCATCTGTGTCCTTGCTCGAAGAGAAAACACGCTCGCATGGTACCGCTGAAGCCTGAACAGGCAATACATCGACCGCCACGCGAAATAGGTGCCGGAACCGATACTGGCGAGCCTGTAACAATTTAGAAACCAACACAATCACAAAGAATACTCGAAACTCACCTCCCAGTAGCGAAGCAGGTCGAGGTCCTCATATTCTGGATCCGATCCACCCAGAAGGCCCTCCCTCTCATATTCATTCAGCTCCGTGTCGACAATCTGCTCATCTTCGGCAGCCGCCCGGCGCTCCGCCTCGGCTTGCTCTTCCTCCGAAAGCGGCTGTGAATCTTGACTGCTTGGTGGAGATTCAATGTCGGAAGCAGAGAGCTCTTTTACAAGAGCACCCAGTTTTGCAAAACCAGATTTCTGTGCACGAGCGGCGTGGGACGAGGACGGCGTGTGAACAGCGCGGCGACTGGCTGTCTCGGTAACCCAGACGTTCTGAGAGCACAGCGGACCTGCGGTCCGCAATTGATCCGTACCACGCGAGTTCGGGTAAATTTGATGTGCGGAAGTGCTCTCAGAACGTCTGGGGCATTTGATGCCACAACACGCACATGCTGTCACACCCATTTTTCTACCTCTTCCCCGCCGATTTTGGGTCCAAAATTTTCTGAGAGCACAGAAGGGCATCCATTCTTTGATATGCACAATTTAATTCATTCATTTTGGTGCATTATGTGGTTGTTCTGGACCACTCAAAACCGGCACTTTTGTGTGCAATTTGGCTGAATGATATGTGATGGGGCTCAAGGACTGCTCAGAAAAAGCTGGAAGTCGCTGAGGATCATATGTAGGTATATACAATGCATTCTGCGAGCTTACTAAGGGTGTAGGGTCATTGAGGGCGCGGTTAATGGACGGGAAGGCATAGAGTGACGTGACAGCATGTGCGGTGTTACGGTACCAAATGCCCCAGACGTTCTGAGAGCACTTCCGCACATCAAATTTACCCGAACTCGCGTGGTACGGATCAATTGCGGACCGCAGGTCCGCTGTGCTCTCAAAACGTCTGGGTTACCGAGACAGGGCGACTGGCAGTTAAAGGAATCTGGGCAGTGCTTGCAGAGTTCTGGTTAGTGCGGATCTCTCGGCGGTACTCCAGCATCTTGGTAGTTTGTCAGTAGTGCAATAATGGGAAGATTTGGGACGCACTGCTGCACGTATCCAAGTTCTGGCTTCCTCCGCATCTGACGGGGACCAGTTATCCCTGAGCCATTGAAGTTTTGTTGTCGGATTTAAAACTGAGAAATAATATGAGTGGTTGAAGCGAATGAGGTGAAGAAGAGCGAAGTGTTTACCCATGGCCAGCGCGTAAATTCGAGTGCGCCGAGACATCCCGAGGTATTCGGTGAATTTATCGACAGCGGCGTTAATACCGAGACTGATTTTCGGGAGCTCTCGAGCAAGAAGCTTGAGTGCGGCAATGAGCTGCTCATAGAGTGGGAGCACATAGGACAGGGTAGGCGCTTTCTCCGCAGATACTATCTCCTGGACAAGATGTGGGACCTGTAAAAAGCGCCGAATGTCGACGAGCACAGTCTTGGCGATCGGATCGAGTCGGTCATCTGAAATCTCGACTTGCATTGGGTCGTCGAGAAATGCCTCAACAGCCTGAACGAAATTGCAAGTCAAATTCAATCCCTACCAGCAAGAAAAAAACAATAGAACAAACCAAATCTTGCTCAAGATACCGGTCTATCATCAAGAACGTAGCCGACCAACGCGTGTCGACATCTTGCAAGAGCTGTATGACGCGCAGCTTCAAGGCGGGTTCGCCGAAGCCGCCCTCCTCGTTGCCACGTTCGATCGTCTCCTTAAAATTATCCCGTCGTTGACCAGACGCTCGGCACGATGTAACGAGTGTCCGAGTTTGTTTGACTGGATTTTTTCTTAGCGCCTCCCAATACCCGACATCCTGCTTCAGTGCCTCGGGAATCGGCGTGCCGTAGTTGTCCGAATCGACACCATCTTGATAAGCAGGTAATTCGGGAAGTGTTGCGAGAGCGGCTTTGACAGCAATATTGACGACATGCGGAAAACAGCTGAACACGGTTAGCCCTCAGACTCGGGAATAAATCATCAAAACTCACCGAATTCTGTTCCCTTCCGCATCGAAAGGAATTCCGAGTACGGCGAGCTCCTGCGCAATATACACAATGCATGTGTTATTGTTGCTAGCATTGTCGCATGTAATCATTCCGACCTGAGTGATCATCAGCAGGCCGTTCAATTCACAACTCTATGTGACTTACTTTGTGCAAACAACCAATCTCCTTCAAAACTTGTACAAAGATTTTGGCGATATTTTGACCGGTATGTCTCCCATCCAATCGACGAAAAGCAACGAGTCGAGTTTTAAGTACAAGGTGCCCATTCGCGTCTCGGACGATGTAGTGCGCGGTAATCCCCAAATGCGAGTCAAGATTTTCGCGACTCCACACATCCTGGGTGTAAGACTGTCGCCCAAGCGAGTTCTGCGCATATAATTAGAGGGTGAATCGTTAGAATATAACATGACATACCTGTATTTCATGAATCATTAACTGATATTCGGCCTGGAACCGTTTGACAATCAATTCTGATAACTTCGTGCGATGAGGAATGTCCTTGTCCTCCAATTGAGCCCCAATAAAGAGGAGGAGATCACGGAGTTCGGGACAATCCACCATGTCCAGAGACTAACCAAATATATCAGAATCGCAAGAAACAATGATGAGATAGCACCAACCTGATCATCAACAGCGATCCACTTAACCAATCGTTCGTAGAATCCGGGAATAGAAAATTCCTCTCGCTCTCCCGGAGTCTTCGGCGCCTTTGCGAGAATATCCCAATTCTTGAGCCCCTTCAAGATGACCATATCCTTCCAAACTTTACCATGTTCTCCCTCAAGATGATTTGGTTTGTCCAGGACCATTCTTCCATGCCCTTCCATTTTGGAAATCTAACGAAAGAAGGGTTTAGCTTGAATAGGTACACGAATAAAATACAATGGAACACTCACGGACAGAGGCGGCATGATAAATGAGAAAAGACCTTTTTATCCGGGCGATCTACCTTCATTTCGGTAGGTTCTGGTGCGACAGTTGGCGCAGAAGGGCCGTGGACACCTCGAACGAAATACCAAACATCCGTCGCATCGTCTGCAGATGCCGAAGATTTGTTGATCAGAGAGCCAAAGTTTGCGTGAGGGATCGCGGGATGGGAAACAGATTCAGACGCTGCGGCTGCTGCCGCTATGTTTGCACCAGACGGACCCACCCCATATACCGCGGGTTCGGAGGTTGAATTAGAGTCAACGCGGCGCCGGGTACGGGAAGTAGTTGCCGAGTTAGCATTGGGATTAGCTTTGCGTTTCTTCTTGCGCTGTGGCGGAGCGACGTCGGCATTAATCGTATTAGTCGCGTCGATAAATGGGGCACGAGGTTCCGTAGACGAAGGGGGTGGTATCACGGTGTTGAATGAAGCAGGGTATGAATTTTGAAAGGCGTAAGCCTGGCCGAAAGCGGCGTGAGGTGGTGGTGGAGGATACGGCGATCCGGGGATGAAAGCCGGAGGCGGGAGAGACATAGGGGACACCTGAGAGCCAGGCCATGAGCCAAAGACGTTGGGGGTTGGGTACGAATTCATCGTGAAGTTGTTTTGACGCGGGGGTTGGATGTAGCAAGTGCATGCCTGCGGGTTACCGCATTGGCAGGATGGCGAGGCCATGGGGGTTCACACAAGAGGGAGAGTTGTAATGGAGTATAATTGGGGCAATATATATGACATTTTAGAGGTATCTATTGCACGTACCTTGGACCCTGAGTGCGCCATGCACTGTCCCGACGCGCCACCTTTGCGTCATATTTCCAGCTTTGTGGGGCGTTTCGCGTCCTGCGGGGCAGTCAGCCGGTGACGTCGATGCCAAGCGAGGTTGAGGTGAGGCATAGGAGGATTGGTTTGCGCCAGGATGCGCTGGTCGGTGAGCGGGAGGAGGAGGAGTGTGGTAGACGCGTCAGTCACTCAGTGACGCTGTCAAAAATGTCACGGTGCCTGTTTTGGGAGCGGAGGCGAGGCGAGCTGGCATCACCTCGAGGTGCCGTTTATGGTAACGGGTCAAGTTGGAGCTGAACTCAGCTCGGAGCTAACTCCAGCTCCCGGCAGCACTAACGTCGCTGAGCACTTTTACCATCATTTACTGATGGTAAAAGTGCTCAGCGGGACAGCCACAGTCATCACTCTCCTAATGCGCAAGTGCGAATCTGCAACCAGGCTATTATCCTGATTAGATCTGACTTCATAGAGTGTATTGAATTCACCTCAGGGTGTGTTTTACAGCTGTTTGCATAGTTAATGGCACCTCCTGAATTTTTATGAAAAGAAAGCATTTCAAACGTCCTATCTTCCCGCTCTCATATCTCATTCAATTTCCAACCAATTCACATAGTGAGTGTATACACTCGGAGGAATGCACGTGGGAGTCATCACCGTGACTCATCGCCTCTTTTTCTTCCACCACCACCACCGGGCGCGTTCCTTCGCCCGTGCTCTCGTTTTTTAGTTCTTTTCTCTTCCCCAATGGCCAACGACGACCCCTCGCCCTTCAGTGAGGCTCAGCTGGCCGCACTTACGGCCATTGTGACCCGGGCCATTGCCGACAGCTCCGCCAACCCTTCGGGCGGCTCCGGCGCGTCATCCTCGTCGAACGCAGCGAACGGCAGCGGAAATGTTACGGTCCCCACTACCAATGCCGCCGGTGAGCTTGACAATTTCGCTTCCGCCTCCTTTCGGTCCCCCACGATGTGGTACCGCCGCGTCAAGCTGGCGCACATCGACGCCATTGTGAATGGCACCTTCGAAGCCGACGACCTCCCCAAGCTCTCCTCCATCGCCGCCGCTGCCCCCGCTGCCCCCGTGCCCATCCTCTTCCACCCGACTTCTGGTGTTGCCGCCCCGGAACAACCAGAGGAAGCCCTTGATGCGGGTCTTCCCCGCGCATGGGTCAAGGCATTCCCCTCCTTACCCCCGCTCCTTGATGCCTGGTCGACCTACACCGGCATCCGCTCCCTCATTGACACCACCAACGGTGGTGTTGCTGCCGCCCTTTCCATCTACACCAGCCAGCTCATGGATTTCACCACACAGTATGAGTGGTCCGCAGTCTTGCGTTACCATTACGAATTTATTCGTGTGCGCATGGCGGAGAATTTTCTCCCCACGCGCTGGGTGACGCCCGATCAGGGCCTCGTCTCCACCAGGTTGGTTCGCTACCCACTGCCCCCACCATTCTCCTCCAAGCGCAAACGCGACCTCGCTGAGCGCCTTTCCGAACCCAGCGCCCCTGCATCCCGTCCGAAGGTTGATGAGACCTGCTACAAGTTTCAGGATGCCGCTGGTTGTCGCATGGGCGACAAGTGCTCTCGCCGCCACGTCTGCATTGCGTGTCAGGGCGCCCACCCCGCACATGCTTGCCCTCAGAAGCGGAAGTAGGATGTTTGGGGCACGCCGACCGAGTCCGGCCTCTGCCCCACTCCGACCAACCCTTCGGTTCCTCTTTGTCCACTGGCTCCTCGCACCGCACCCTCTCTATCACCCCTCTTGCATACTGCTCATCTCTCTGCCCATCTAATGCCTCCTCCCCCTGCCCGTCCTAATACACACATCACATTCCCAGTTGCCCCTACCTCCGGTCCTCGTGTTACTAGCTCCCTTAATCCCGCTATGCTATCTTTCTTACTTCAGGATTATCCTGATCCCTCCTTCGTACAACACCTACATAATATCTGTACCTATGGTGCGTCAATTGGATACACCGGCCCCCGAGTGGGCCGCGCCTTCTCACGGAATCTGCCTGCCACACCGTCCGAGCACGCTGTAACCGCTGCAGATATTCTGGCAAACTTTTCTCTGGGTGAGCTTCGCCGTGTCGACTCCCTCCCCGTTCATGAGCAGCACCGGGTCGTTTACTCACCTGTGGGCACTGTCCCCAAAGCCGATGGTGGTTGGCGCACTGTCCACCACCTCTCTTATCCTCGTGGCTCGTCTATCAACGATAGCATTTCCTCTGACGCAGTGACACTCTCCTACACCTCGCTTGACACCTTCTTTGACCGCCTCCGCCGACTTGGTCCTGGCGCTCTCCTCTGGAAGATCGACCTGCGGCGTGCGTTCCGCCACATTGTAGTATGCCCAGACGACTCTCTGCTGTATGGCTTCTACTTCGACGGTGTTGGTTACATTGACGTTCGCCTACCATTCGGATCCCGCTCATCACCCTTCACTTTCAACTTGTTTGCGGAGGCCCTGCACTGGATCTCGGAGCGTATGGGCGCCCCCCTTGACCACTTCCTCGACGACTTCTTTGGTGCTCGCGCAGCAGGCGAGTATGACCTTGCAGAGCGCGACCGTGCAATTTTCCGCGCAATCTGCGATGCAACTGGTTTCTCTGCCCATCCAGTTGGGAAGGCAGGGAAGGACATTCCTCCATCTACCCGCGGTGTTATCCTAGGGATTGAGATCGACACTGTTGCCTTCACAGTGGCTCTCCCTGCCGAGAAGCTGCAGCGCACCATGGCTACTCTCAAGTCCCTTCTAGCCGGAGCGTCAGCTACCCTCTTGGACCTCCAGTCCATTGCTGGCCTTCTGCAGTTTGCAACAAAGGTCCTGCCTGCGGGGCGCGCTTTCATCCGTCGTGTGTACAATGCGCTGTCCCATTTCCCATCCTTTGGCCGGCGTCGCATCCCGAGAGGTGCACGCCGTGATTTGGAATGGTGGGCTCGTCTTCTTCCGACTTGGAACGGTATCCAGTCCCTACATCCTCACCGCCCGGGCGTGGTTATCTTTACTGACGCCAGTGGGTCTTCCTCGAAAGGAATTGGCGGTCATCTTGGGCCCCGGGAGGCACCTATCGATTTTTTTGCGACGCGAGTACCCAGGCGGCACCGGGGAAAGTCTATCCTTTTCAAGGAGCTGTGGGCCGTGCTCCACGCTCTTCGTATTTGGGCATCTCCAGCCTGGGCCGGGTCCCGGGTCTTACTTCGGGTTGACAACACCGGCGGCGTGGCTGGTTTGAATGGAGGTTCTATTCGGGAGGTGCCTGCACAGGCGCTCTTGAGGGAGATCTTCCTTCTTGCGCTATCTTTCGGCTTTTCCATCTCCTGCGTGTGGGTTTCCTCTGAACAGAACTACCTTGCTGACGCACTCTCTCGTTTTGACATGCCACGTCTTCACCCATTGTTACCTCAATTCTTCGCCTCACAGCACACTCCCTTCCCCCACCTCCCGCCGGATGGCCTGAACGGGTCGATCAACCACCGCTCGTCGCCTACTTCCTCTGGCACGGCCTCGCTGCCTCCACCCGCGGCGTCAACCAGACGGCTTGCAACTCCTTCGAGTCTTTCTGCATGCGAAAATACGGTGCTGACGGTGCCTCTCCATACCCCGCCTCAGAAGCCCACCTTCTCGAATGGGCGGCCTCCCTCCCTCCGGGCTGCAGTGCGAAAACAATCAAGCGCTACATTGGTGCCCTCAAGTCCTTCCATACTGACCTCGGATACGAATCCCGCCCCTTTGAATCACGCGTTCTCGAGCGTGTGATTCGTGGTATACGCCGGGTGTACGGGGATGCAGAACGTAAGGAGCGACTTCCTATTACGCAGCCCGTCCTAGCCCAGATTATTGCCTCCCTCTCCAACCCTATCTCCCTTCCGCGGGGTGTTTCTCGTGAGCTAGCCGAGACTCTCCGAGTTGCCTACGCCCTGGCCTTCGCAGGTTTTCTTCGCTGCGGCGAGACCACCTACGACTCTTTCGATGGTGCTTTCAACCTCAAGCGCCGCGACATCATCATTCAAAACGACGAGTACCTCACCGTTGACCTCCCGGCCTCAAAAACCGACCCCTTCCGCGCTGGGGTGCGCATCACTATCGCAAAAACTGGCTTGCCCACCTGTGCCTACACCCTCCTCCGCGCCCACCTTAATAAGCCGGGCAAGCCCGACGACCCGCTGTTTGTGGGCCGGCGTACTCGCGATGGTACAGGCTATGGAGCTTTCTCGCGGAAGCTTTTCATCGACTGTTTGAAGGCCTGTCTCACTCATGTCGGGATTTCATCGTCAGGATATTCGGGCCATAGTTTCCGCCGTGGCGCTGCCACTTGGGCTCGACTCATCGGTCTCTCCGACCTTGACATTCAGCGCCTGGGCCGTTGGACTTCTGACTGCTTCAAACTATACATTGACACGCCACCTGATGTCATTGTGGGGTTGAGTAAACGCCTTCTCTCCGACCCCCCACTTATTCAACCAACCTCCATGGTTGTCGCCCCGGGATTGGTTTGGCGCGGCGACGATGCCCTCTAGCCGCACCCCTTTTCTTGCTCTCTTGGCCTCAGCTCACCCTCCTCGCTGTCCCGGCAACCCCTCCTCCCTCGGGCTGCCTTGTCTTCCTGGGTTCCGGCCCGAGAGCGCTCGCTGCGAGGTCACATCACCCTCACCGCAATCATAAATATACCATCCTTTTCCCTCCCTCCCTTAGCACGAGCTCGCAGCATTCCTAGTGAGTGTATACACTCGGAGGAATGCACGTGGGAGTCATCACCGTGACTCATCGCCTCTTTTTCTTCCACCACCACCACCGGGCGCGTTCCTTCGCCCGTGCTCTCGTTTTTTAGTTCTCCCACCCACCTCCCATTTACATTGCATGTACATCGTATTTAGTTTTTGTAGTTTCGTGCAGCTTCGCGCCGACTTTGGGTTCCGGCCCGAGAGCGCTCGCTGCGAGGTCACATCACCCTCACCGCAATCATAAATATACCATCCTTTTCCCTCCCTCCCTTAGCACGAGCTCGCAGCATTCCCAGTTCAAGTTTTGTTCTGAAGCACTTCGGCAGGGGCTCCAAACTGCCGGCAAATAGCGGCAAGTGCTTCCGAAATCTGATGGCATCATGCTGAGATTTAGTTGTCCCAACTGGGATGTGATTTGCTTCGTTCTGGCTCAATTCTGGACGGTTTTGTTTGCCATAAAGCAATATTAGTGGAAGAATAAAGCTAAAATCAGGTCTGCAATCACACCTTTTGAAAATATGCAGATACAATTGCTCAGCGCCGAGAACGATCACTTCCTCAATAATTTCATTCTGCTGTTAGTGGTTTGCTGTTGTCTTACATTTTGAGCTTGCAGACCTCATTACCTACCTAATGGCTACAACATCTCAAAAATCGAAGTGATTCTGAACAGAAATGAACAAGTTTTTTCAGGTTCGTTGTTCGTATTATCCCTGATGACCGGCAGTCAAGGGGCGCAAAGGGATCGGATTAGGGGACACCCTAGATATAGGATGAAAGCCCTGTCAAAACGCTACAAAATGAGCCTAGAATCATGCTGATTGGTCCATAAATGGTTGTGTAAGGAGCAATACAAGTTCGGACATTTAAATTGCTCTTCATATACAATATGATCGAAAGTGCCATTAGCTTTGCAAACAGCTGTAATCCCTTTCCAAGACTACAAACTCAACAGGTGAGCCCGTAAAATTCACCGTTGTTCACTTTTACCAACAGTATTGATCGTAAAGTTGAACAACGGCGAACACAGCCATCTGTGACATCATAGCTATGACGCATTAGCTCTTCAGTAAAAGTTCTCGATTCCAAAGACGTCATACGCTCGGCGCCGAGCTCGGTCCACTCCTCAGCGTCTTCCTCCACCCCCCTTCATCTTACCTCCCTTCATCTTCGACGTGTTGTCTGACGAGTGTTTTACGCTCTCAGGCAGCCTCACCTCTTCACTTTGTGTACTACTGGCGCCTCAAACCTCACACCTTGCACCACTCCACTCGATCTCGTTTGGCTAAGGCGTATAAACTACAAAATAAAACTGTTTTCATGCACATCACATAGCCTCAAGAACCTGCGCCATCTCCGCAAATACCTCCCAGCTGTTCTCCAGAGTGATTGTATTGAATGTCAGTCCCGCAAATATTTCTGTCGCAACACCATCAAATTCGGGAGTAACCCACAAAAGATGCGAGTCTCGAGGTCCCACTTCCTCAGAGAGTGCATCACGCAGGTCCCGAAGCACGTCAAGCTAGGACTTGAATACCACAGTGCAGACCACCAAATAGACCTGGATGCGCAAGTGCATCCGCCGGTGCATGCCCCGAAGGCATCTCCTTCTCAGGCTGTAAACGAATAATGTGCTGGTTCCAGTAGGTGCGAAACTCATCGAGCTTGGCTTGAACAAGCGGCGGGAAGATCCAATTGAACAGATCCCTAGCATATCAAACCGTCAACACAAATCCCGCTAATGATAAAACCCGTACTGGTGAAACGGGGCTTCTTCAACGAATATCCGCTCATTCTTGCCGCGAAGAACGTGTTCCCACATATTGAAACCCCACTTGTCATGGAGCCACCGCCAGAAAGCCTCAATTACCGTGTTATGCACACTTTTGAGGAAAGCAGCAGCGGGATAAACACCTGGATCAATGTCCGGTGCAAAGGCGTCCCTAAAGTTGTCGAGGTTGTCAATGATGTTCAGCAAAGGGAGTCTAGATGCGGGAAACGGACCTGATTGCAACCTGTATAGCATACTGCCAACCTGTCTCAGAACCTTTGTCGGTTGTTATCTGAAGCGGCGCAACTGAGATTGTTGTGAGTAGTTCCATCGCTGCGCTCACAGAAAAAAAAACAACGTACTTCCATTCTCTTCCAAGAAGTCCAAAAACAGATGACCAATCGCTCCCGCCGTTCGACAGTTAGGAACGACATTCATCTCGAGCAGATAGGCTGTCCATTTGTCTTTGTACGCATAAACAGGAAGCCCCAACCCTCCCATCTTAAGAGCACCTGCCGCCAGCTTCTCATGCCCGTCCGAAGAAACCTCGTGGTAGGGACCAATTGCGGACAAAGACTGACGTACTACAGTAGATTTCTTTCTTCCCGGATAACGTTGATTGAAGCCTTCAGGGAAATGCTCCAACATTGTGGTGTGCACAGCATCGCTATGAGATGTTGAGTGAGATCCTTATAAGAACAAAGTGAGAACTGACCGTGAAACCATTATGCCCTTGTCTTTCAACTTGTCCTTGATGAACCTCGGGCCATTGTTTTGAGTGACGTCTTGTTCCACTTCGTCGAGAATGGCCTGAACAGTGGCTTCATGTGGACGAGTCCGACTGTCCCGCCGCACAGATGGAATTTCCAATCGACGCTCAATCTGATTCAGTTTGGCGATGCTAAATGAATGTTGAAAATAAAATCGGGTAAAAATTGATCTATAAACTTGCCCAATCTGCAGGTTGTGGTCCTCTTGTAAACGTGAAAGCTTCTCATTTTGTTTGAGTCCCCATTTTACGTATTTCAGCAAGGAATCTTTCAAGACATCGTCCGGGGGATCTTTGGGATGATTTTATCAATGAGGCAAACTGTAGGTAGAACAGTCGAACATACATTCTTTCCTTCCATAACCATTTTTACCTCGAACATTAGGCATTGTACGATGTTGATAGAGAAGAAGCTCGAAACCAAGGAGCGAATCTGAAGTGAAATCTTTGACAAGTCGCAACTAATGTACCTTGCAAAGTCCCACAACGTTTCCGAGCCGAAGTCGACGTACGCGCCATGCCGCATTCTTGGCGCTCAATTTCACCACTGTAAGTATCCGCACTGTGGCATCCGCAGTCCAAACCCACAACAAGTCCGAGCCGCAGTCTACGTATGCGCCCTGCCGTCTATCCGAGCACCATAGTCGCTAACTGATCCACTTCCTGGCCGACGCTGGAGAGTGCTATAAAAGACGGAGTATCAAAACGATCGAACTTCATTCTCTCTTGCTTGATGGCCGACGAGGACGAAAATTCAGCAGAGTGCAATGACTGTGGACAAGCCTTTCCGCTTCGACAGGGCACAGGCCTTTGCCCAAGTGCGTCAAGCTTCAGCCACTTGACCTCAACAGTCGGGAATATGCCGATATACAAGTCAGTATTTAATTGAGAATCGGGATGATTTTGCACTGATACTTGTGACTGCAGAAATGGCCCCAGTGCACAGTCTGTGGTATCACACGACGTAATATGGTCCCAGCCTCTTCGGATTCGATTCAAACCTGCGGATCTACGGCTTGCTTGAAGGCGGCTGTTGGTGAAGGGCCAGGTATTTGTTTGGCTTGCTTAGTTGGACCGAATTTCAATATTTCTTAGCGCCACTGGGTCCGTCGCTGGCTGCAAATGCTGCCTTCGAGTCAAATCAGCGTCGGGTCCAGCTCATGAGGGAACGGCTGAAAAAATTTGGGCCCCAGGCAAAAGGTGCAGCAGGTACGACATTGACTACTGCCAGTCTGCAAAGCCACGAGAATGGCGGTGGAGCACCTGGAGAACCGAAGATCTGGATCTGTTGGCAGGTAAGCATTTTCTCGCCTGCTTTGCATAGTAGTACTCGCTGAATTCAGGTTCTATTCAAGGTCCGACTCAGCAGTCAACCAAAGGCGATCGCTGCCAGTCTTGGATATCATGCAAAAGGATGGGCCGTATCGTTGTTCATGCCAGGTTAGTCTTTTACGTCGTATATTTCAATTCCCTCGATTGAATAATGGAGAAAACAGACATCAAAGCTGAGATCGTCAAAGTCATCAATACCGAATGGTGTTCGTTGAAAGGAACACCTCTCCTGCCGTGAGTCTCCCTTGCTTGTGCTGGGCATTTATCTCATTCTATGTATCAGCGAGGAAGTCAGCTTTCGATGGCACGGAAATCGAATTCTAGATCCTGGCACGCACACACTGGTTCTCAGCGAGTTTTATGCACACTACAGCAGTCCAACAAACGCCTCGGAGTATCTTCATAATGTTCCTGCTCAATGGAAGAATTTCGAGAAAACCAGGGCGACGAAACGTTTCATATGCCTCGAGATCTATGTTATGTTGCAAATGGTATGTCTTGCCTTGCTCTCGAGAGCTTGTACACTCGCTTTTCTGATAATATTCTCTAGTACGAGCAGCGAGTGGAACAATCGGTATCTCAAGCATCAGTTGCTGGGACGAAGCGTGCACGCACTATTTCTTCCGCAGTTGTGGGCCCTGGAAGCAAGCAGCTACGTCTGTCAAGTGAAGTCTTAAATTTGATATCCATAACCATAAATGCTAACTCAACGAAGCACCTATTTCTACTTGGAATGGAGCCAGCCGCGCGCGCACTCCTATTGCCGCGGCTGCAAAGTTCAGTCAGATCACATTCAAAAAGTTTCAAATTACAACCGCAAAAGAGGATGGACGCACTTTACTCATCGAAGACGAAATTCTTCGCGGTAAGATCTCTGATCAGCCCTTTGCGTCGGGACGCATGAAGCACGCACATGATGTAAGCTACAGCTTTGATAGGCATATTCACATAAAGTACTCACATCGTTTTCCAGTTGTTGTTGTCAAACGGTGACCAGCTGGTCGCCAAACGGTTCTATCAACTTAGCGAGGATGCTCAGTTTGTAAGTATTTCGGAGAACGAGGCTGAAATTCAAGCGGAGTTGACTCGCCTCGCTATGGGTCAATGGTTTCTTCAAAACTTCTATCATTTCTGCAAGGATCGCGACGCTTTGGATCGAGTTGAACCCTGTGCGTATTTTGGAACTCTCATTCTCAAAACCTTCCCTGATAATCATTAGTACTGGCTTTCGCGGATGCATTTTTAGCGCAAGAAGTCGACTTGCCTTCTGTAGCATCTGGCGTTGAGCAGATTGAGGCAGATGGCACTGGTTTGACCTGGTTGGTGGAACGTAGACGTCCTACGACCGTGATCAAATATAGCGGGACGCTGGTTCACACTTCTGCCCGTCGCGATCTTGCGTCTCTCACCATTTCCGCCTTTGCACATTATGTGTTCGGAGACAGCCAGCGACGGATGGTTTTTGCTGACCTTCAAGGTAAGTTCCGTTGGATCCACCTCAAATCAAATGTTGTTGAAAATAGAACTAGGTACCCCTACTCGAGTCCGCGGTGGGGATGGCATCGTATTGTTTGATCTCATGACACACACTGTACCAGGGTCAGTAATGTTCATCCCATTGTAATTCCTCAGCTGCTAATCTTTTGTGCAGTGATAGCGGTGTGGGTGACTTCGGGAGCGAGGGAATCAACAGCTTCGTACAAGACCACGAGTGCGGCACCGTTTGCTCTGCCTTGGAACTTGATCAACTTTATCCACTCGACGCGCCGCCGGAGACTCAGGAAGCTGACGAAGATCAGCTGGATTCTGATAACTGACGCTCTGTTCTGATACATACGAATCCACATGTGTTGCTCAGAGTTGCTGGCTTGTTAATGTTCTTGATAATAACACAACTTAACGGTCAACAACAAAAATTGGTTTGGCGGTGGCGACTTTGACTAAGCCAGTACTATATTTACTCCTGTTCTCTCGATCCATCTTTTATGCCTCATCACTAGCATTGAACTTGTATTGTCAAGTCAGTAGCCGTAGTGCAGAATGAAAGTGTCTACTAGACACACCGTAAAAGTTCAATAGAGAGTTTGTGCGAGCGACCCAGGTCGCTTTTCGATCGCTCAGATCTCCGCAACAACAGATTCCAGGTGTGAGCTCTAAGCGACCTATAGGAGCATTGCCCTGGGGCACTCCTAGGCCGCTGGGACTTCACACCTTAGACTGCTTGTTGTCGAGATCTGAGCGGTCCCAAAGCGACCCGGGTCGCTTTGCACAAACCCGCTAATTATTTGTTCGAGATTTTGTCCCCAGCGAATCCACCGTGTCACGGAATGTGTTTCGGCGCAAAACGAAGACTCGGACTCGTGATTGGATGTAATGGAGGGTCCGGAAGTAGTACTGAGTGACGTTGCGTCCAGCACCCAAGGCAGCAGCAAGCAACAAACTAATTAGAATGAGCGGGAGGCATGAGAACATAAGATATTATGACACACCAAAACGGCTGGCAACTCAAGGCAATATACGACAAACCCAAGACAAACCTTCTAATCTCATATACAACGGAAATGGCGGCATGAAAGTCGAGCCCAGCCTGAACCCAACTTGAAAGCAAGTCAAGGGAGTAGGTGAGAACCCGACGCAAAGTCGAGTTGATCAGCACGTGGGACGCGTCGAGAATTGTCCACGATGGACAATTTTCGGCGCGTCTCAAGTCTTCCAAACTCCAACAGATTTTGCTCTTTAGACATCTAGTATAAATGGGTACCACTCAGAGAACATATAGAACATGCTCAACAAGGTCCATACCCCTTGAATACTATACACTTGCACATATCAAGAATATGAGCGAGTCGGCGTCCTGCCCAATTAGGCATCAAAGGCTGGCATCGGCCGAAATCGAACCGTATCGATCTCGGCTACCGTACTGGACCTCCATTGCCCCTCACAAAAAATCGAATTGGTGGATACTAACACTCTACATAAGACTCTCTATGGGTTCCGAGCTTCAAACGGACTGATACCAGTGAAAATAACCTGTTTGCGCAAAAGCCATACGAGCCACCAGATGGCTTTGGGCGTGTGCGCAGCATATGGCTCCTAATTCTTGGACGTTTAAGCATCATACCTATATTGTATGCAACATATCCGCACAGTGTGTAGTAGCTGTCATGGGCTTCCCCAAATCACCAGAATCCACGGTTAATTTATGGCATCAACAACAGTTTCTCTGCTTGAGTGGTCTCTCCCTCACTGTCTGGGTATTGCCCGTCATGAAGGTCCGTAGTTCATCACCGGGCTTTATCTAGATAAGCACAGATGGTTTTGATGTAGTTGTGAACAGAATGCCCAAGATCAGCAGCCATAGGAGCCATCGGCTGCGCACACGCCAAAAGCCACCAGATGGCTCGTATGGCTTTTGCGCAACCTCTCTAATGAGGGAAATATTCAAAACCTTGTCCAAATGGCGTGAAAAACCGCTGTTCCAGGACCCCGGACACTTGATTGGGGGAGCTCGCTCCCCCTTTTATCAGAGCCGTCACCGAAAAGCAATAAGCTGTGCTAGACGGCTTTTTGATGGCGTCACTGCCCTTGACGTGCGCAGTCACCTGCGCACGTCAAGATTGGTATGCTCCGAGTGATATGACGTTCTTCCGAGTGATCCCTTCTGATCTAGATTGATTGTAACGTGATGACGCAACCTTTTCAACTGATGGTGCACGGGTGATTGATCCTGCCCAAAGGTGCTTACAGTGTAGTACGGCTCAATGGGGAAGGAGTGTTCCTTGGTGATTATTTTTTTTTCACCACACCTCTTCACCGGAGGCTTGTCCCTTGTATTAGAATATCATTATCTATGCTAGCCCTACCTACTGTATTAATTCTGAATGCAAAAAAGAGACAAGTATCGTTTGAGGCCAAGTTTTGTGTCAATACGCGACAAATCAAGGAATCACCGACTTTCTTCTCCGTGATCCTACTTCAATGGGGGCACTTTTCGTCTCAAAACAAATTCCGGCATAAAGGCCTTGATCTTAGGTATGTTTCCTTCCGCATGTGTGAGAGGATCGGACAAAAGATGCGGCCGAAAGGAAATGGACAAGATCATGCACGTGGAAGCGTGACAGGTGTTTGTTGACGCGTCTGTCCATCACCTCTCTCCGTCTTCTCTAGCCAATCCCTACTGTCCAGTTCTCATGGTGTACCGCGCAAAGTCCGATCGGGTCAAAGCCCAGGAGGCCAGTCGAAAGAAGGAGGCAAATATAGCGGCGGCGGTGCAGGAGTGGGACAGGGAGCGCGTCAAGCCCGCCATCTTAGGCAAGCCCAAAACTGTCTCTGATCTCTCTTTCAAATACGGGATTCCTTACATGACACTATCTCGACGAGTACATGGTGGACAGAGTATTCGACAAGCCAATCAAAAGAAGCAAAAGGTCCCCATCGTCACGGAGTGGGCACTCGTCCAGTTCATGCGTGAATCCGCGGATCGAGGCTTCCCATTCATCCATCGACAGATAGAGCAGTATGCCATGGGGTTGAAGAAGATGAACCAGGCACTGCGATTGCAGGAGGAGAAACAAGTGACGGAGCGAGCAAAGCTTTTTCAAGGCAAAGCTCAGTGCCTCTCATCAGCCGAGTTTGTTGCCAAGGTGAATGAGATCAGCGAGGGGAAGAAGGCGAAGAAAGCGGGGAAGGAGAAGAAGCGGGTCGAGCGGGAGCGAAGGAAAGAGTTGCGAGCAGAGATTGGGCTGGAATGGGCTGAGATGAAGCGCCAGCACGCTGCTGCTGTTGAGAACTGGGTGGCGGAATGCTCTAAGCTGCAGGAAACCGGCGTGAAGAAGAAGGACCTTCCCCCAAAGCCGAAATTGGGCAAGAAACCGAAGCTACCGGTCGTGGAGGATGAGGATTCGGAGGAGGAGGATGAGCTGAATGAGGAAGGTGACGTGTGACATCCGTTTCACCAAGGACCCCGAAACGTGACATTTGGGATCAAAATTTTGTGTCGTTCATCGCACTTCCTCTCATACGAAAGTACCCATAATTATACTCAATACCTACTTGTTATATGCTCTAGTAGTGCCTACACGAGTTCCAGGATTTTTGCGATACAAATGCGGAGCATAGATCGAAAACATCAAAGTTGATCACCATCGAGCCGTACTACACTGTAAGTAGTGCTGGGTTTTGAATGCTGTAGTTTACTATGTATTAATACAGGGCGTATTTATACACGTATAATACATTTTGTGGCACAACAATTTGCTTTGAGCAGGACTTCCAAATTTAGAAGTTTCTTAGATGGATCCTCACCAAATCCTCACCGTATTAGTTCCCGGTCAATCTTCGGTATGACGCAACTGGATTTGAACGACCGTTCGCTGAAATTCATTTGCGTCACTTCCCAAAACCGACCTCAGAATCTCGTAGCAATAAATACTAGCTACTTTGTCGCAAAAATCGAAAGTTAGAGATAAGTGATTATAACCACTTACAGCCGATATAACCGGTTATAGCAAGGTTATAGTGAGGTTATAACCTAGCTGATAACAGCTTATACCTCAGGCGCATCCTAATGGCTCTGGATCCATTCTGCAATCCAGACTACCTACCCCCCTATGCAACCTCATCGTACAGATTACGAACAAAAGATTTGATTTTGAGCCGTGCATGGTTGGTGCGTGGAGCCTCAAGGCAAATAAAATGACATCATGTATAGTAACGGCATATATGGCGCAGTCAAACCCCTTCTCCAATGGCTCCTTGGTGGAGCGGTAATGGTGTATGATTTCACTGCGCATGAGACGATCGGGAGTTCAAATCCCGCCGCTTGCAGCCGCCTCACGCTTGTTCACGACTCCCGCGGTGGCCTGAGTGTCGGGATGGGGCGGTGTTGAGGGAAAAGAATTTTTTCAATGCTCTCGCACTCACCGTTATAACTGACTATAATGCTATAAGGCTGTAAGTCCTTATAATGCTATCTTAGCTTTATACCCCACCGCCCAGATTATAGACTTATAACCGGTTATAACCTGATATAACCCCATTTCAATTTTTGCGACAAGTTAATTGAATTAAATCGTTTGCTCTCGCTCTACGTCCCCCTGCACTCTGTCTGCCGCCTCAAGACCTCACTCAAGCATGGTGTACAAGCCCCACAGCAGCGAGGTCAAGCTCCTCGCGCTTGCAGCCCTCGAACGAGGCGTGGCAGTCCCCACCATTGAGACATTATATGGCGTGGACCGGCGCAGCATTTTCCGCTGGAAGGCGCAGGTGGAATCGACATTCACTCTCGCTCGGCAGCACTCTGCAATGGTAGGGCGCCCCCGAGCTATCCCTGCGCCGCTGCTTCACGTTCTCACCCAACTTCTTGACGAAACACCGAGCGAGCGAGCGGAGCGAGCTCGCCTACGAGCGGAGCGAGTGACGAACGGGAGGTGTGTGTTGAGCGAATACGAGAGGGCTGGGACCCACGACGCTGGGAGCTAGCGTTTCGTCTGTAGAAGACTCGTCAGGTGGCTGTGTCCCCATTTACCATCGGACCGGCATGTTTGGCGTTGTGGGCGCCAGTTCTGCCTGCGCCGATTTGGGGAGTCGCGGATTCCTTTCGGCCTCTACGCGCTTACCTCCACCAAATCGCGTCAATCCCCTCCCAGCTCTATGTTATCGAGTGGCGTCAACACGTCGCAACTCAATTATTACAAGGTGAGCAGTTTGGATCTGTCAAGCCCGGGTTACGATAGGCGGTTCCCTAATAGCCGTATTACAGGCTTTCAAAATTGTAGGGCCCTTACCCCGATGCCGGTTCTCTCATACCATAGGCGCTGTCAAAGCAGGCATAGTACCGTACCCAAATTCACATATCTGGGCCGACGAGACGAAAATATAACAGATTTAATTGACAGAAGAACATTTGAATACATCCAGGAATTTTTTCGAAATCCGAAGACATGCGCCGCTGCAGAGCGCGACCCGCAGCGCGGCGCTTGTCGATCCCCGCCCCATTCGCACCCGCATACCCCCCATTCACATTGGCAGACGTCGTCGCCGGCTCATACCCATTCCCATTCACAACACCAGCCGGAGGCCCAGAAAAGGCCGCAAATCCCTGCATCTGAAACTTCTGAAAAAGCGCCACAGCCTGCTCATGCGTCATCCCGTCCGGCATCGCCGGCGTAATGCCATTCGCAACCCCATTTGCTCCTGCTGCACTTGACGCTACTGCAGCAGCAGGCGGAATGGGAGGGACGATCTGCTGCGGGAGAACGGGCATCTGCTGCGTGGGCGGCGGCGGAGGCTGGACGACGAGTATATGCGAATGGGAATGCGCCCGGACATGATGACCTTGCTGCGCGAGTGCAGCCTGAGCCGCCTGAGCAGCTGCTTGCGCGGCTTTATCTATGATGAGTCCACGATATCAGCATTTCCCTCGAATTGAGAACGGTAAGAACTCACACTGACTCCTCCCCCAACTCAACCGAATTCTACTCCCGCCCACCGGGAACCCCTGCATCTTTTTAATCGCCCTCTCTGCATCCGCCTTCCTCACAAACTGCACAAACCCACAATGCTTCCCCACCGGAACCTTCACATGAAATGAATCTCCCCGAACGGCACAAAAAACGTCCGCAACGTGTCCTCGCCCACAAGCGGACTCAGCCACCAACGAATACTGTGGTGTTGTATGCGTCGGTGCTGCTAAGCGGCTCGCCGTTGGGTCTGATGAGGTTCCCGAGAATTGCACGCCCTTGGGCGGTGTGGCGCCATTCGTCTGCTTGAGGCTTGCAGTTGCCGCCGCCGCCACCACCACCACCGTTTGGAGCAAGAGGTCCGTTGGGGCTGGGTCCTGAAGCGAAGTATTCGGAACCGCTCGCGCTTGTAGTGAGTCCACCTTCAGGGGTATAACCTGGAGGCTCGCCATTGGGATAATGCCCAGCGATAGGCGCAGAGACACGAGGCGGCGGAGGCTGGTACAGAGACGGCTGATGTGGGTGTTGGTCGCCAGAAACCGAAGTGGGAAGCCAGACGCCTGGATAGCCTCCTGGCGCCGATACCGACACAGACAACTCAGACGGTGGCGGAGGCTTGAATTTGGCTGTCGCAAGAGAGACACGCACTATTCAAGTAGTTAGCATTATCTCGATGTAATAGAGGGAAGAACAACACGCACTCGGCCGTGAAACACAATACAGCCCATGCATCTCAATCAACGCACGCTGCTGGTCCGCCTCGTCCGTGACTCTACGACGAATCATCAGGGTCGCGCGCGGCGCTTGTCGAGGATTGAGAAAAAAGATGGTCAAACATTCGACGCAAGTCTGCGATGGCATGCTCCTAGTGTGTCACGGTTGTGTATATTCAACCGGTCACCCAGCGCGACTGGTTTTTTGTACGAAGATAGAAAGTTGAATTCAGGGTACTCAGTCCCAAATTCTTTCCATGCTTCGCCCAGGTCGTGCCAGAATGGGCTGAGATTGATATCGTCCCATATAGGATTGTGAGTGAGCTTGAGGACATGGAGTTCAGGGCCACCGTCAGTAGCAGGTACTGCCGGTTTCAGTGCGCTAGGGCGCTGAGCCTTGTAGTCCACTTCGTCAAAGGCACTTCGGAGCCAACGTCCAGGGTAACCCCGCGCTCTGAGTCGCAATGCGAAATCTTTACGGATATTCGCAAAATCAGATTCCGAAGAACATATACGCACGTAGCGTATTAGTTCGCCTTTAACCCAAGCACGCTTGGAGGCTGTGGAATGGCAGGAGTTCCATGGGATATAGAGGTACGCATTAAGCGCTTTCTGGTACACTTTCGTCGTGACCCGCAATTGCGGACGAAGGAAAGCAGGTTTCAAAGGATCTTGCCCAATTGAGACCTGGATGTCCAGAAAGGGAAGGGCCTGTTTGGATTCAGTCCATTCCATTCTCATCTTAGGATGCAGGGACCCGAAGCGGTTCTGGAATTTCAAGACGATATCGTGAGAGCCTTTGACAATTGCAAAGGTATCATCGATAAACCGTCGATAGAAAAGGAGGTTATCCTTGAATTCCTCGAGCGCAGGGCCCTCATATGATGCCAGGAAAAGGCTCGCGTAGGTCGGGGCACAAGAAGTCCCCATTGCTGTACCGATTACCTGACGAAACGTTTTATCCCCGAACTTGACATAGTTAAATTTCAGGACAAGGCGAAGGAGCAAAGTTATAAGCTCCTTGCGTCCTTTAACCGGCAAGTTTGCGGCCTCACCCAAGGTGGTAAACTCCATGGGAGAGGACCCGAGGATGTCGGCAATGCGTGCGATCCCGTCATCCATAGGAATGTTCGGGTACATTGCTACAACGTCTCCAGTGACTAACCAAATCTCTTCCCCCGGTGGTAACTTCACTGACAGGGTATCGTGACAGAAGGTTTTCGAATCACGGAGTATCCAAGGAAATTCCTCCAACAGTGGTTTCAATTGGTAGTCAACCCACACCGACGCGTTTGCGTAAAGCGTACCAAACGTAGGGACAATTGGCCGGCCGGAGATGGGTAGTTTGTGTATTTTGGGAAGGACTTTGAGGACCGGGACCTTGTTTAGCTCATCGACACACGGTTGATTGAGCCACTCATATTGCTGCCTCGTAACAAACGTCCTGCCGTTGGCAAGAATTTGACGCAGCGTCAGCAGTTGTATGGGGTGGTCCGGTGTATCTTCCACGTAGGAGTCATTCACCAGTGATTTCATGCCCATTTGATGATACCATTCCGATGTGACAAGACAGAGACCAAGGTTCTTGTCAGCTGGAACAGCGAGAACGCTATTTTCTGCCAAGAGACCGAGTAATGCTTTGAGGTCAGCATGGTTGATATTTGGGCGAATTAATAAGGTTTGTTTGCTGAGCACTTCTACTTCAATCGAGTTGCGGAGTTTAGACAGGGCAGCCTCAATTTTTTCGATCAATGGTGGTCCCTCCGCTTCTGGGTTAGGGATATGGAAACGAGGGACATAACGTGGCTGTCCTCGTTCCGTAGTTTCACCAAAGTGCTTGTCCAGCGTTGCTTCATTCAAAGATTTCCCAACCCTGAGTCGGAGACGGCGAGAGAAGTCGTCAACGGCCTCAAGAGTTGTCTCAAGTTTCGCGGCCTTAGGCTTTGGAACGAATTTTTGATTGAGTGCAAGTGTTTTCACCTGTTCGTGACTCAACGGAACCGATGTAAAGTTATGAAAACTGCGATTACGAATTCGAGTATCATAGTACAATTCAGACATTCTGCTGGTTACAAAACGGGTTCGTGCGGCGTCATTTGCTTCGAAAAATTCCTTGGGGTATGTCTCAGCACGATGGTGCCGGAACCGAGTGCCCGAAGGACTCACCCAAGAAGAGACAGGACCCAAGCGAGAGTGTTCAGCGCCTAGTCGGAGTCGCTGTCCGACGACTCGACTGCTTTGCGCTTCTTCTGCTTTTTGTTGGGTTTCGCGTTTTCGTTGCGGGCGGTGTCTTTTCCGCTTGCGCCGTCTTTGGTGGCCTTCTTCGTCGCTTTCGGGACTGCAGTATCCGTCTTCTTCGTCTCCTTCGCCTTCTTCGGCTTCTCGGTCGTCGCGGAGCTCGAGGCCTGGGGCTTCGGCTGCTTCGACTTCGCCGTAGCGTTTTTGGAGTTCGAATTGGAGGACGTCTCGGTCGCGGACGAGCTCTGCTGAATCAACTGCTTCACTTCCTTCTTGAGCTCTGCGAGCGGAAAAAGGAAAGAAAGAATCAGCATAGAATAGTGAGGGAGAAGAGCGTGGAGGGCCCGTACTTTCGTAGCGTGCATCCATTTCCTCGCCTATAATTTCCCTCACAGGCCGAGTGCCATCTAACATTTCAGCGTCAGCGCGAGCGGTGTTAACCGCCGCTGCCTCAGCCTCTTTTGTTTTGGCTTCGCGTTTGAAAGCGGAGACGAATTCGACCATGGCTAGCTCTAGCTCAGTGGTGAATGCAGCCTTCAAACGCACGATGAGGGGAGCCCACACCGTTCCGTCACCACCCGTCGCATCAGATATGATGGAAGCACCAATCGCGGTGAGCGAGTTGGCGTACTCATCAGCGATAGTGGAGACGTTGGTCTTGCTACGAATCATAGCGACTTGCGCCTCATAGAGAGCGGTAAAGTACTGTGTGCCAGATTTCGCAGCAAGATCAAGGTCCGCGTCAGCCTTCGCCTTCGCCGCCGCCACAACAAGATCAGAATCAATACCAGCGGCAAGTTTCATGATCTGGACGAACGGCAATTTGACGGTTTTAAGCACAGATGAATGCGCTTGGCCAGCCGCGGTGCTCTCGACAAACTTAGACTGAGTTGTGAGAGCCCTCTGCAACGCGTCAACAGCACTCAAGAATCCGGAATGGAATTTGGTGTGTTCATCGAGAAAGATGTCGCGAAGAGAGGGAGGAGGAACCAGACCGCCAGCGTTCTCGATATCGGCAAAGATACGATCCCACTGGAAAGGTAGTTTCGACTCCGACGGCGTGCTATCCGTGCTCTTGGATGCGGCGGTCGAGGTGGTGGTGTTATACGAAGTCTGCGTGACAGCGGAACCACCTCCAGTTGACTCGCGTTTACGCTTATGCGCCGGGCGACTGTTGTTGTTGTTGTTGCCTTTAGTGAATTTCAGGCCGGCAGGTATCGATTTCGAGGCGGACATCGAGGTGACGTGGCAGCAGAGAAAAGATCTGAAGAGTACCAAGAGTACAGAGAAAAGCGAGACCTAGGCGGCGATACCAAGACAAAAGGTGGTGCAGCACTATGGGGAGGGAATCCACTCAGGCCAAGTAGGTAGACCCACTTGGCTTGAGTAGGTAATGCACTCGACGTGAGTGGGTACCGCCTCAGACGGAGTAGGTGACCTACTTGCGAGGAGTGGGTTTCCCTACTCACCATGAGTAGATTTTGGCAATTCCTCAACTCGAATTGAGTGGGTCACCCACTCGGGCTGAGTGGGTTTACCTACTCAACGGGAGTGTGCCAACCTACTTGAGCTGAGCGGGGTATCAACTCAATTCAAGTAGGTCAATTAAGTATATTCCGGCTACATATCTACACATGTGTATATGTTGATCCTACGTCCATCCCCCTTCGTAGTTGCCGTCCGTTTCGCTCGGTCCGTGTACTCCATGGGATTGAGTTGCCATTACACAAATATAGATTGACCCGCACTAACCTCGTATGCTGCGCGAAGTTCAGCCAGAACAGCTCGAGTGTGCGCCAGAGAACGCCAATTTTTGTGGATAATATGAGTTCGGAATAAAGAGAAGAACATCAAACATACCAGATCAAAGCATTTGCGGCATCACGAACAGTTCCAACGAAACATGCACTGAGAACAGAGTCACAATGTGTGTGGAAACGATCAAAGGAGGATGACACTGACATGGCTGTGACTTGAAGAAAATTCGCCAGGTTGGCGATAAGCGTGAACAACGGGAATACATATGGAGAGTTGTATCTGCAACAAAATGACCAAACGAAGCGGGGGGTTATTAGACTCCAACGTACCGGCGTTCCTTGAACAGTCCAACCGATTTAAACTGAGATCTGGTTGAGTTTCAAAGATAAGAATACTAAAGACAAGATCCCGCACCGGTGAGTGCATTCAACTCCAACTTCTAGCCACAGCCGACTGTGGATCTAAAATGGGTCAGTAATTCTTGGTTAGAAATTCAGTCTCACCTGAATATGCGCTGAACTCGGTGTCAAACCGAAGCGAGGGAACGATCTGAGCGATAGAAGAACAAAACAATTCCAGATATTCAAATATCAACTCATCTATGAAGGGTATTTAACGTTCTGCATGGGACAATTATTGAAGGCCAGCAACGTAGCGTTGCTCGGAGGTGATGATCAGACACTAAGATTGACACGGATAAGCACATCATCAGGGTGCGAACGAAATTAGAAAAATATACATACTTAGTAGAAGGTCAACGTGTGGCGTCCATACTAGCATAGCAAACTTGCGACATAGGTAGGTGGGCAAATATACGAGCACTAGGGAGCCAGAGCAGTCAGTGACGTTATTAGCAGAGGAATTGCAAACGCAGCTGAGTCGGTGATGAACGAACCCGGCCGACCTAGATAGCGGTCATATTGAGCGGCAGTTATAAAGAGCATTTGCGACGGAACCTACGACTCACCAATTAGATCTTGTTATTCTCGCGTCGCATGTCTGACAGCGACTACACGAGGTGACGAACTATCGCAATTAAGTCGAGAGTTGATAGGAGAATCGATGCTTACACTCGGGATAGGCAACCGAGAAAGGTTCTTGTTGGAAGAGATTCGGCTTCTGAAGACCTCAATGTGTATCCGTTAGTCAGCGGATTGGAAAATATCTGGCGGACGGCCACAAACAGATCAACACATTGGACGGCCAAGGAAGAGATCTGCTTGAACAGCGTGAGTATATTCAGAGACACAACATCGAAGCTCACCGTTGGTTTATGTATAGTGAGCAGAACGAAGTCCGAAAGACGTAAAAAAATCTGGATGGCATGGGTTAAATGATACCCGAGAATGCAGGTATGAACAGCAGCGCTGCCAGCGCGATTGTGCCAGCGTATCGTGTTGCGAGGTGAGAGGGAGGTCGATGGAGTGTAGGATTAAACATATAAATAGGCAGGGCGGGGACCCAGCGTCGATAGTGGGATGTGAGCGGCGCAGGCGTTGTGGTTAAGCCAGAGGGTGTGGGAATTGCGCTAAAAGGAGCTCGTCAGCACAGACATCAACAGGGAAGGGAGAGCCACGCACGTTCATCGGCGGCGTGGATAGAGCCAGTGGTGGGGAACGGAGGAGAGGGTGATGTGGCGGGTGGTCGGAGTCAGGCGAGGCAGCGGATATTGAAGTTGGGAGCGTGCGCGAAAGCGAAACGGGGGCAGTTGGGTAATTGGTGTCAGCGTCGAATTAGGGACCGTTGGCAGCGGCGGCGGGACAGCGAGTCGGTGGCTGCAAGTTGCTGAGTTGGTGGGAAGGAAAGGGTGGCGGAGGGCGCAAAGCAGAGTAATTGCGTCAGCGCACGTAAGCAAGGAAGAAGCGGAATTACACACACATTCGTCACCGAGGCATCAGGAAATCGTGGTGGGCAGATGGAGGAGCGAGGGCTGCGGACGGAGTTGAAGGTGACAAGGAGGGAAGACGCGTTGTCGGCGTTGAGCCGTATGTTACGCAGATGGAGCTGAAGTGAGGTGGGTTAGAGATCTGGGAAGAAGAGAAGAAACACGCACCTTCAGTCGGGATATATGGTTCGTCTAAAGTGTAAAGCACGCCAAAATCGTTTCTGCGAATCAATTCGCGTCAGTCATCGGGGTGCTTTGTGCAATTCTCGAAGAAACGGCTCACGCGCGCGCGCGATCATACGATGTCCCTCGTGCGAGTCGAAGAGAGGCGGAATGAAATAGCTGGCAACTTGAAAGGGGTAGAAAAGGTTTCATAGTCGTCAGGGCACTCGCAGAAGACAGTAGAACGCGTCTAACGCGCGTAATGCAGCGATGTTGGTCGGAGATGTATCAGGCTCAGAGGGCGATATTTGGGCATCATCCAGAGTTTTCGGCGGTGTAGAGCGTGTTATTAGCCCTTAGAAGTTGTCCTGTATCGTATCCGGGTGCGTAGAGGCACGGGACGGCGCGGCACAGGCCAGAAGATGAAGGAAGAGGGAAAGGAGCGATGTGTTACATGTCACACAGTAACACATCACATGATTGACGCGTCGCGTTTTTTCCGCTAAGTCCGAAAGTCGCGTTTCGAACGACTCGGCCGAAAATTCTCAAAAATTCAGACAAATTCCAAAATTATTCGTCCGCTAGGCTGATAAGTCATGAACAGTTATTTCTGCTACGAGTGAGTATACACAGTACCCTGTCTCGCAACTCGGTCTTGACTTGGTCAAATTTCAGGTTTCAACAAATCGAAACGGTGCCCAAAGCGAAGTAAGTGGCAAACCAAGACTTACCCTCACAGTGTGAGCTAGGCCTGGTATGGTGCTCTGCTTATTCACTAAGTTCATACATGAGCAGACCGTTCAGTCCTAAGGGAAACTTCAATGATCACGCTAGCGAGTTGAACCTTGGGAGAAATGCTGTCCGATTGCCGATACGGCACGAATGTCTTCAACACTTATAATTGACTCATGAGCAGTGGGCGGCGTGCGCTTACTCGGATAGGGACTCGGTAAGAGATCTAATCATCTAATCAGGGTGTGGACAACACACGGCTTGAGTTCAGGCTCATATGATCATCAACGTCCACAGGTTAATAACTTGTCATATGTGTACCCGAACCGGCGCAGCATCACATCTGATCGCCTGCATAGTGCCGAATAGTGCCGAATAGGCCAGCATCAGCTCGGAGGTCATGCCGGTCGATTTTCGGAAACCCACTCACGGTGAGTAGATTTGTGCCGAGCAGGTTCGGCATACTCACGTTGAGTAGGTCAAAACCTACTCGGACGCGGACCCACTCATGCCGAGTAGGGAATTCTCGGACTGAGTGGGTCCCTACTCAGACCAAGTGGGTTTTCTTCCCACAGTGGCAGGGAGATGCTACGATGTCAAGATGTTGGATTGGCGAGGAACGAAACCAACGACAAAGTGATTGGCGGGGACTCGTGGCGGCAAGCGATGAAACAAGGGAAAACCGAGCGGAGCGAGTGACGAACGGGAGGTGTGTGTTGAGCGAATACGAGAGGGCTGGGACCCACGACGCTGGGAGCTAGCGTTTCGTCTGTAGAAGACTCGTCAGGTGGCTGTGTCCCCATTTACCATCGGACCGGCATGTTTGGCGTTGTGGGCGCCAGTTCTGCCTGCGCCGATTTGGGGAGTCGCGGATTCCTTTCGGCCTCTACGCGCTTACCTCCACCAAATCGCGTCAATCCCCTCCCAGCTCTATGTTATCGAGTGGCGTCAACACGTCGCAACTCAATTATTACAAGGTGAGCAGTTTGGATCTGTCAAGCCCGGGTTACGATAGGCGGTTCCCTAATAGCCGTATTACAGGCTTTCAAAATTGTAGGGCCCTTACCCCGATGCCGGTTCTCTCATACCATAGGCGCTGTCAAAGCAGGCATAGTACCGTACCCAAATTCACATATCTGGGCCGACGAGACGAAAATATAACAGATTTAATTGACAGAAGAACATTTGAATACATCCAGGAATTTTTTCGAAATCCGAAGACATGCGCCGCTGCAGAGCGCGACCCGCAGCGCGGCGCTTGTCGATCCCCGCCCCATTCGCACCCGCATACCCCCCATTCACATTGGCAGACGTCGTCGCCGGCTCATACCCATTCCCATTCACAACACCAGCCGGAGGCCCAGAAAAGGCCGCAAATCCCTGCATCTGAAACTTCTGAAAAAGCGCCACAGCCTGCTCATGCGTCATCCCGTCCGGCATCGCCGGCGTAATGCCATTCGCAACCCCATTTGCTCCTGCTGCACTTGACGCTACTGCAGCAGCAGGCGGAATGGGAGGGACGATCTGCTGCGGGAGAACGGGCATCTGCTGCGTGGGCGGCGGCGGAGGCTGGACGACGAGTATATGCGAATGGGACCGGACATGATGACCTTGCTGCGCGAGTGCAGCCTGAGCCGCCTGAGCAGCTGCTTGCGCGGCTTTATCTATGATGAGTCCACGATATCAGCATTTCCCTCGAATTGAGAACGGTAAGAACTCACACTGACTCCTCCCCCAACTCAACCGAATTCTACTCCCGCCCACCGGGAACCCCTGCATCTTTTTAATCGCCCTCTCTGCATCCGCCTTCCTCACAAACTGCACAAACCCACAATGCTTCCCCACCGGAACCTTCACATGAAATGAATCTCCCCGAACGGCACAAAAAACGTCCGCAACGTGTCCTCGCCCACAAGCGGACTCAGCCACCAACGAATACTGTGGTGTTGTATGCGTCGGTGCTGCTAAGCGGCTCGCCGTTGGGTCTGATGAGGTTCCCGAGAATTGCACGCCCTTGGGCGGTGTGGCGCCATTCGTCTGCTTGAGGCTTGCAGTTGCCGCCGCCGCCACCACCACCACCGTTTGGAGCAAGAGGTCCGTTGGGGCTGGGTCCTGAAGCGAAGTATTCGGAACCGCTCGCGCTTGTAGTGAGTCCACCTTCAGGGGTATAACCTGGAGGCTCGCCATTGGGATAATGCCCAGCGATAGGCGCAGAGACACGAGGCGGCGGAGGCTGGTACAGAGACGGCTGATGTGGGTGTTGGTCGCCAGAAACCGAAGTGGGAAGCCAGACGCCTGGATAGCCTCCTGGCGCCGATACCGACACAGACAACTCAGACGGTGGCGGAGGCTTGGATTTGGCTGTCGCAAGAGAGACACGCACTAATCAAGTAGTTAGTATTATCTCGATGTAATAGAGGGAAGAACAACACGCACTCGGCCGTGAAACACAATACAGCCCATGCATCTCAATCAACGCACGCTGCTGGTCCGCCTCGTCCGTGACTCTACGACGAATCATCAGCATCTCTGCGCAATATCTTAATAGTCAAACTCACCTAACAAACCCATACCCGCGACTGACCCCCGTCACCGGATCCAGCATAATCTTTGCGCTCTTGCAGCTCGCGAACGGCCTGATAAACTTCGGCGCACGGTCGTTCCTCAACCCCAGCAGCGGATTGCGGAAGACCTGCATGCGTTTTGTCAGTGTCGCGTCGAGATTACAAAAGGACGGTAACATGCACAGCAACCAAATCACTATTCGACGTCTCCGGGGCCAAATCCCCCGCGAAGATGCTGTACTCCTTCGCATACTCACCACCACCACCACCAACAGATCCTAAACCAGCAGCATCCATCGCGATACCCGTGGCGCTGGGTACAGGTCTGGAGTAGCCAGGGGAGAGAGGTGCGGGGGAGATGCCGCCGTTGGCGCTAGCTGTATCCGAGCTTGATCCGAGCCATTTGAGTTGTTGGTTGAGGAAGAAGTTGGGGGTGCAGGAGAAGTGGCATGCGGCAGTGGTGGAGCGGGAGTTGAGGTCGAGATCGAGATCGAGGGCGTGTGTGCCGATGCATGCGGGTGTGGATGAGGGTGTGGGTGGGGTGGATCGAGAGGGAGTTGACGGGGTTGGTGCTGCGGGTGGATAGCGACCGCGACACCTGGAGGAGCCCAGTTGAACCCGAACAGACGCGCAGAGTTGGGCATCGTCATTTGGGCGCCCATGGGCGAGTTGAGAAAACGCTATTGACCCAAGACTGTAGTGCATGCCGTAAGTCCGGTGATCTCCGCTGTCACGTCTTAGAGGAATCTTGGCGATTGTTCAGAGGCCAAAATATGGCTCGCGCGGCACCTCCCCTTTGAGGTGAAGGTCAATAAAGTATATTACTTTGTGTGCAGCAAAAACCGATGCTTTTTGTGGCACAACAATTTGCTTTGAGCAGGACTTCCAAATTTAGAAGTTTCTTAGATGGATCCTCACCAAATCCTCACCGTATTAGTTCCCGGTCAATCTTCGGTATGACGCAACTGGATTTGAACGACCGTTCGCTGAAATTCATTTGCGTCACTTCCCAAAACCGACCTCAGAATCTCGTAGCAATAAATACTAGCTACTTTGTCGCAAAAATCGAAAGTTAGAGATAAGTGATTATAACCACTTACAGCCGATATAACCGGTTATAGCAAGGTTATAGTGAGGTTATAACCTAGCTGATAACAGCTTATACCTCAGGCGCATCCTAATGGCTCTGGATCCATTCTGCAATCCAGACTACCTACCCCCCTATGCAACCTCATCGTACAGATTACGAACAAAAGATTTGATTTTGAGCCGTGCATGGTTGGTGCGTGGAGCCTCAAGGCAAATAAAATGACATCATGTATAGTAACGGCATATATGGCGCAGTCAAACCCCTTCTCCAATGGCTCCTTGGTGGAGCGGTAATGGTGTATGATTTCACTGCGCATGAGACGATCGGGAGTTCAAATCCCGCCGCTTGCAGCCGCCTCACGCTTGTTCACGACTCCCGCGGTGGCCTGAGTGTCGGGATGGGGCGGTGTTGAGGGAAAAGAATTTTTTCAATGCTCTCGCACTCACCGTTATAACTGACTATAATGCTATAAGGCTGTAAGTCCTTATAATGCTATCTTAGCTTTATACCCCACCGCCCAGATTATAGACTTATAACCGGTTATAACCTGATATAACCCCATTTCAATTTTTGCGACAAGTTAATTGAATTAAATCGTTTGCTCTCGCTCTACGTCCCCCTGCACTCTGTCTGCCGCCTCAAGACCTCACTCAAGCATGGTGTACAAGCCCCACAGCAGCGAGGTCAAGCTCCTCGCGCTTGCAGCCCTCGAACGAGGCGTGGCAGTCCCCACCATTGAGACATTATATGGCGTGGACCGGCGCAGCATTTTCCGCTGGAAGGCGCAGGTGGAATCGACATTCACTCTCGCTCGGCAGCACTCTGCAATGGTAGGGCGCCCCCGAGCTATCCCTGCGCCGCTGCTTCACGTTCTCACCCAACTTCTTGACGAAACACCGAGCGAGCGAGCGGAGCGAGTGACGAACGGGAGGTGTGTGTTGAGCGAATACGAGAGGGCTGGGACCCACGACGCTGGGAGCTAGCGTTTCGTCTGTAGAAGACTCGTCAGGTGGCTGTGTCCCCATTTACCATCGGACCGGCATGTTTGGCGTTGTGGGCGCCAGTCTAACCCTAGCAATGGTAGGGCGCCCCCGAGCTATCCCTGCGCCGCTGCTTCACGTTCTCACCCAACTTCTTGACGAAACACCGACACTTTACCTGGACGAGATTGCCGATTACTTCAGTGTTATGCATGGAGAGCTTCCGGCGATTTCGACCCTTGCTCGGGCTATTGCAGACCTCGGATACAACCGGAAAATCATCCGCCGTATTGCTGCCCAGCGCGATGATGTACTACGCATAAACTGGATGCGTTGGGTGCTTGCAAACATCACCGCAAACCAGATGGTTTTTACAGACGAGTCCAGCAAGGATGGCAGAACATTAGCGCGACGTTATGGTTATGCACCGAGTGGTGTACGGCCCGAAGAGTTCTTTAATCATGATCGCGGGCAGCGATGGAGCATTCTTCCCGCCCTCACGCTCGAGGGCTACCTTACTGTTCGGTTCGTCGAAGGCTCTGTTGACGGCGAAGAGTTCTTTGATTTCATTTTGAACGAGCTTGTACGTCTCCTGTTATGTGCCGCAAATTGTACTGATGTTTCTTTTAGCTTCCCAAAATGAACCCTTACCCGGGTGATCACAGTGTGCTTATAATGGACAACTGCCGCATCCATAAGAGTGAGGCAGTACAAAAGGCCTGTGATGATAGCGGTAAATTGTGTGCTAGTTGAAATACTTAACCGATCTGAATGGTTTTCAGGTATTCTATTGATCTTTCTGCCGCCGTACTCTCCCGATTTCAACCCTATCGAGGAGAGCTTCAGCTGTTGTACGTCTTCACATTCACCCGCTCATTTTGAATATTGAAAGTCGTTCAGTGAAAGCCTGGTTACGACGACATTGGCGCGAGTTTGAATGGACTGAGGACCCCGAGACGGTGCTTTTGAGAGCGTGCATCGAGGCAGTGTCAGCAGACAATGCTCCTGGGTGGTTTCGTCACTCGGGTTATGTGCAGTAGTTCTTGTATTCCCATAGCTTGGCTCCTACTATACTGATATTGCAATTAGATGTAATTAAAAGAGTGAATCGTAAGTAAATAAAGTGTACGGAGGATAAACGAGTGGTCGAGAACAAGCAGAAATAAAGGTCAGGAAGGGGAGCGAACGAAAGTCTACATGGCCGGTGGGCCACCAGCACCGGAAGCATCCGTGTCGGGATAGGGTGTATTGGAGAAGGGGGATGCCGGGAAGGACGACGAAGATGGAGCACTATTCATGAACGGCAACATCTGTCCAGCGCCATTGTGTGGGTTTGCGAAGGGAGTCATTGGCGCACTCGTATTCTGCGTGTTTGCAAATGGAGCCGTCTGCGGGAATCCGCCGAATGCTCCGGGGAATGGAGAGCGTTGTGCGCCCATGACGGACATTAATGTCTGCATCATGAACTGTTGTTGCTGTTGCGCGGCTTGGGCGCTCTGCTGCTGCTGCTGCAGCAGCATCTGCATAAGAAGATCATTTTTGGGGGTAGAGGGCGCAACAGAGGTTGAAGGGCCAGCAGCAGGTTGAGTCGGCTGGTGAAAATCGCGCGACTTATCCGGGCGGAATGCAGATTTGCCGATTGGCAGCGTACCCCACTGGTTGCCTTCATGCAGGACGGAGAACACAAGTGTGTCCTGCTGGTTCTTGCCAAGGATGAAGTGCCGCCCGGAAGAATCGTCACGCGCGCATGCCTCGGTGTGTTTTGCGTCACCGCAGTGAAACTTTCCCCCAGGATTATAGAGCTGGAACATGTGGATGCGTAGCGGCTCAAGCTTTTCGTCGAGGGTTTTCTGTATCTATTGTCAGGACTGGACAGATTCAAATGGAAAGCAAAGCTACCTTGCCATGAATGAGCTTGGAAAGATCATTGATAGGCTCGACGCGCATGCCGAGGATGCTATCATCATCCACAGACTGCAGAGATATTAATGTAAATCGTGCACGATTGAGAGCAACCCACATATTGCACTTTTTTGACAGCCGGACGCGCCAGATGGAGCTCAAAGTGGATCATCTCACCAGCCTTCGACGCAATGTTGACACTCTTGATGTGTGTACGAAAGTGGTTCAGTCCGTTGTCGTCTTTGAGCGGCAGGGCAGAGCCAACTGTGCGCCCATTCTTGAAAAATTTGTACATAAAACTGGCAACATCGACTGCCTCGACAGGTGCGGCGATGGTGGTAGCAACAAGAAGGCGAAGTCCCTCAATGTCCGAGGGATCCAGAGTGGTGATAGTGGTAGGTCCGATCGGTTTCCCTTGATGTGCGACGTGCTCGACAGTCCCTCTCTTCTTGCCTGCTTTTTCCTCTGACCAGAGAAGAACAATATAAACAGTCGCACAGTACTCCTGCTGCTCGGGCTCGGGTTCCAGCACCGGAACGGAGTTCTTCTTGGGTCGACCACGTTTTCGTTTGGGCTCGGCAGTGGGGGCGGGAGCCTTCTGCTTCTGGGCGACAACTTGCACCTCATTGTCACTGCTGTAGAGGTGGTAGTCGGCTTCGGTGCTCAAGTCAAAAAACCCGCCTTCGTACCCTCCCTGGGACCCCTGGAACACGTCTACTTCGCTTTCGGACGACATCCGAGTGACACGGCGCTTCTTGTTGAACTGCAAGCTGCCGACTGGTGGGAATAGATCATCGAAGTCCTCCTCGGCGTCGTCCTCACTGTCTTCAGACAGCACATAACGCTTGGTGGATTTCTTCATGGGGGTGACCGCAAGAGGCCAAGGTAAATTCTCAAAATACCACTAACAGACTCACGGAGTAGAGGAACGGGCTGCAACTTTCTTCCCCTTGTCTTGTTTCCGTGCTATGGCACCGTTAGAAACCGACTGCAGTGCGGCGGCGGGAAGTTTGATGGTAAGTCTGCCAGGCTTCTCCTCCTCTTTGTTCTCCTCTGTGGACATCATACGAGGTCAGTGAAAGATACATTAACATTTTACAGAAGACTGGCCTTCGCTCTCGTCGCTGTCAACCTCGACAAGATTGTTTTCGTGGTCAGATGACGCGAGCTTGGAGAACTGGTCATGGTCATCAAGCTCGTCAATATCAGAGTCCTGGCGGCTCCCGGGTGAGGAAGGAGCCGTCTTGACGTCTCCAGGAGGGCTCCAAGAACTGTTTACAGTGTACTCAGACGCTGCAGAGACCTGTGCGGCCGCGTCTGCGAGAGTTTCAAGCGCAGCCACTTTGCGACCAGTTTTTGCTCGAGTTTGGGCCATTTTCGATGCTGAGAATGATTGTGGTGGGTATTAGTTGGTAGCTGAAGGGTTGGGAACTACTGAGAATAGTGTAGAGACAGGGAATGTATTTATTTCAATTAACTACATTTTTTTGATTTTACGAATTAAAACGCATCACTTTGTGATCCGGGCAAGAATTTCGGGAACCGCTGTAGTCTCATAAACAAGACTTTATATACTTTTTTGAAGATAGTAGGGACGCTCAATTCTTAGCTCGTCAGCTCGTCTCGTACAGAAAATAATTAATTTGCTGATGGATTGATCAAAATATGACGAGGAGTGGAGCGAGAGGCGGAGTGGGATCACCGTCTCATCAGCCCATCAGGTAATTAATTAGACGAGCTGACGAGCTGAGAATTGAGCGCCCCTAGTCGTTCAAACGTATATAAAGTCTTGGACGCGTGAGGGGGGTCGGCTGAGAAGCGACAATTGATGGTTCGGCTTGATCACGGCACCCATTTTAGGAAAGTCACTAGGACGGCATCACACCGCCGAACTGTTGTACGCCCTCCTGGACATCACGCCGAGCCTGAGGAACACATGGGGTTCTGCTTTTTCAATAATGTTGCTGTCGCAGCGAGGGTTGTTCAGAACTTAACCCCTTTGAAGAAGATTCTTATCCTAGACTGGTAAGTGCAATACTCAAAGGGTGGCCCATTGACTCATCTACTTAACCAAGGGACGTACATCACGGCAGGTTTCAACAACTCTTTCTGTCAACCTGCTCTCTAATTTGCATCGTAGGCAATGGCACTCAACGAGCGTTCAATAGCGATCCTTCCGTGCTTTTCATATCTCTCCATCGACACGATGGAGGCGATTTCTACCCTTATGGCCCTTTTGGCGACCTGGATTCCTGTGGAGAAGGACTGGGTCTCGGATAGTGCGTTGATCGAATTATCATCAGTCTTTTTGTTGATTACACATTGAGTTCTGTGAACATCCCTTGGCCCGAGAATGGAATGGGTGACGCTGACTACATCCACGCGTTTCAAAAAGTGATAATGCCGATTGCGACGGAATTTGATCCGGAACTTGTTATAAGTACGCCGAGTTGTAGGACCTTGAGCATAGCTAAGTCAACTTACCAGTCTCGGCTGGCTTCGATGCCGCTGAAGGTGACGATCTGGGAGAGTGTCTAGTTACCCCTGTTGGGTATGCCCACATGACATACATGCTGGCTGGCCTGGCTGGTGGTCTTCTGGCAGTTGCGTTGGAAGTGAGTCATATACATATACTGAAACGAGTAGTCATTACCCAATCATTCCAGGGAGGTTATAATCTTGATTCAATAACAAAGTCAGCATTAGCTGTTACTGAGATAATTATGGGCGGCGCTCCCCCAGAAATGGGACCAATGGTTGCAAGTGAGGCGGGGGCCAGAACCGTCTGGCTTGTGGCTAGACAGCAGAGTCAATACTGGAAAAGCTTAAACGCGAGGGCATGCGAGCCAGAAGGTCTGCCGTGTGCTGCTGCCAGTTACAGCTCATACAAAACGGTTGTGCCAACAGAAGCAAACTCGCCGCCATTACCGACCCAAGGTACGCATACATATGCACATACAATAATATCAGACTAGGTCTCATAAGTGATGCCAGAAATTCTCAAACTACACCGTCAACACTACATGTATAGTGAACACGGTATGATGGAAGTTCCTCTCGTCAGTGCCGAATTGGAGCAACGCTTTTCTGGGCAAGTTATATGCTCGTGAGCCCTGTTGGAATTTATTTGAAAAATCAAGTACAATAACACGCCGCTTAGTCCCGATGTTTTCCAGTGCGAAACACTGGTGTTCGTGGTCCATGAATTGTGTGTGTAACTCTTCGGAGATTGGCCCCTCCCTCATTTGGCAATATTGTAGTGGTAATCTTAGAGTTGAAATGTCGGCCTCAGTAATGCGTGATGCGCAGTTGGAAAGGGCAAACTTGGTGCGCTTCTTTCACCCTTCTGTTCCCCGGGCTAAACTATATGGCAATTTAGATAGAGTTTTCTAAAGACCTAGTGACTTGGGTCAAGGCAGAGGGTTATTCACTCCTTGATGTTAACCTGTTTCCCAAGCCGAACGGCTCCATTTTGGTACGACTCAATACATATTAGCGAGAGCAAGGACTTATCCCATGAAGCGACCAAAAACAAAAAGTATACGCGCACTTGATCACCTATGTCTGGGATAACTACGTGATGTGAGTGTTGTTCAATGTCGCAGGTCGCAGGAGCTGATGCATGCATAGGTTATCTAGTGCTAGGAACATTGTCCTTGTCGGCCATGGCCCTGCGTGCCAGCAGCTCATGGATCTAATTGATATGCGAGGTATATTCCGTTCCGTATTTCAAAGTGGCTCAAGTCTTCATGTTGCCCAGAAACAAGTGTTGTGGAATCTGTGAGGAGTGTCATTCAGGTGGTCGGACATTGGCCACCATGTCTTCCTAGTCGTCCCGAAAATTTGAAGTGGTATCGATGCGTAAGATACACCTTGCCCTCCTTCCTCTCTGAAGCTCAAGCAACCTTAGCATTCATTCCTTGCCCTCGGGTGTGATCACTCCATTCGGAGGAAGGTTCAGGAGGTCGAATGGCATGGTCATGTTCTGGATGTTGACGAGGACCGATCGGTTGCGCTTTTCGCGAAGGCCTTGCCCGACATCAAAAGATTCGTCAAGGCGCAGCTGTCGTGTTTAAAGTAGGAAGGATGTGGTTCTACATACATGTGGTATTCAACGCTTCAAGCAGCCTAGTACTCAGTCCTAGGCTATCCCGGGAGTACGGTACTTAGGTAGGCGACAGTAAAGGCAACCCCGCCATTCCTTTTTGGCCGAGGCGAGCCAGCTGTTGCCAAGGCAGCTCGGTTCGCGGCTCCCAGCCGGCACAGCCGCAGCTCGGGTCCTTTTTTGTTTGCTCATGTAAGGTAGACTAAGAGAGCAACCAAGTACGGTTGCCCCACGTGATTTAGCCTTTTCGAGAAGATATAGTCCGTTCGTCGTATGCAATAGAAAATCTGGCTCAACAGATCTGAGGAGAGTCCTATCTACGATGTCCCTAAACTTGGACTTGAGAGAAAGCTGTAGTTCTTGAATGATGCAAAAACGATGAATTTGATGGGATTTTGAGGTCTGCCATCAATTCAGGAACTAGTCCGTCGAATCTCATCTTGCATGCATAGTATTTGATTTTTAGGTACCTAGTATGTATGCACACAGAACTGTAGAGCCAGATTTTTTTAATTTCCCTCGAGCATAGGTGGAACGGACTATATCTTCTCGAAAAGGCTAAATCACGTGGGGCAACCGTACTTGGTTGCTCTCTACCTTAGACGCAGGATTAACACTTTGAGGGTAAGCTTCGACATCCTGCTTCAGGCGTCGGTAACAATTTGAGTGGTGATCCATAGGAACTGGTTTGGCAGGGTACGACGGTTTCTAGGTGTGGACATTCGGAAAATACTGTGGCCAGGTCGTCATCGCTCGGAGGAGTCTCAGAGGGCTCCTGAAGCACGAGGTGACGAACTCTGCGATATTCGTCCTTTGTTGGCAACCGCTCCAGCCTCGCCATGTCTTCATGGAAAGACGCCCTGTCGAGGCTGAGCATTCTTTCCGACCATTCACGTTATGTAAACAGTCGATATAAGTTACAGCAATAGAGAGTTTGCGGTGAGCCGCCAGAAGCCACCTGGTGGCTCCGACGGCATGCGGATTGGAGCGGCTACGTCATGTGGCGGCTCGTTCAGCGGCTCATCGCGCGCGGTCCTTAGCACAATTTTGAGGTTGGGTACCTTGCATACTTGACTATACCTTCAGCCAATGAGAGTTCGTTGTCCAAACGTGCATAATTGTTTTGAATTGAAGCAATTTCCAGCGTCAACCGAAGTCTTCGGCTCGAATGTGCGATAGCGTCAGATTTTCAGATCCAATTTTCTTCGTGTGTGTATGGTTCAATATGTAGATGACTAAGTACTAAGAATACACTCGCAAAACCAAATTTGAACCAGTCTTACCAGCCGCCAAACGAGCCGCCAGACAGCATAGCCGCTCCAATCCGCATGCCATTAGAGCCGCCAGGTGGCTTCTGGCGGCTCACCGCAAACTCTCTAATGTCGCGGAGAATCGAAGTAAACTCGAAGATGGGAGAAGAGGGGAGAAGATGAACGGTAACGTGATACGTCACGGTCGACCATCAAGTTGCAACAGAGGTACCATTCCGAATTCTGTTGGCGTACCTGAAAAGAACGATGTTCTATATCATGGAAATGTCAAGAGTCTCTATTCTCTAACTTACCTGCCGACGGGACCAAAATATGGGTGACCGTAGGTCTGAGTCTGGCACAAAGTCTGCTCAAATATTCAGCATCCGACTCTGATGAGTTGGAAAAATACCAACATGGTTGTCAAATCCCAGGAGGATGTCCCGGAATTTCCCATGCTTGTCCTTGACCCAGAAGTTGGTAGTGGACCACTGTAGTGGTTGCTCCAAAACTAAGTAAAAAGTCGGGCCGTGAGTCAACTGACGAGCGGGAGGCGAACAGAGCGGCACGGACGGAATGAAAGCGTGGTTGCACTTCAGGAGCTTGCGGAAGGAAGTGCATGATGTTGTGACAAGCGGAGTGACGTGTGAGGTGACGCTCCTCTTTCTGACCACCATGTCGTCACGACGCCCAGCTACCTGGTTTCTCGACCAGCTTCACGGCAACCCCGCCATTCCAAGGGTGACCGGTGATGGCAAATCGGTCTCCAGACCGATTAAAGCCGATGGCCCCGGCCAGTAAAACCCTCGGCAATCTGAGGCTATTTCCGGCGAAATAAAGCCCTCCCCTCCAAGTTTTCCTGCAGACATTCTGCTCAATGCCTTTCGTACACACTATCATCGTTTTGCAGCTGCAGTCACCGATCTCTCCACCAATCTCACTGATGCTATAGTCATTGCTCGACTGGGCGATGATATTGATGAATTTGCAGCCATTATTCATGAAGTAAGTTTGCAATCGGAGAAAACTCGAATCCTGATACTATTCTTTGTCCAGCATCCCGAAGTCTTTCCTCCCGATGAATTTACAACCCTGCAGTCCAGTGTCAGTGCCATGCAAAACGATGGCATCATGGGAGGCCTGTACTTGTTGAGTCGCTCCCATCTAATCCCGATTTTCTTCGATGGGCATATGGGCATAGGTCAACAGCAAGTATCGCACAATTCCTCGGTGTCGGCCGCTCTACTGTTCGGAATGCGTTGCTTGCAGAGGGCATTGCACAGTCACAATCGAATCCTTTCCCAGCTGCGGCGGGACAAACCAATGTCTCTCTTGGTGATGAAGACGATATTCTCGACCCCAACCTCCCTATCCCAGAATCGGGAGAGTTTCCCCCCGAAATCAGCAATCTTGCCCAGCCGACAGTCTCTTTCACTGGTCCTGTCTCAGATATCACAGACGATGAGCTGGATATGCTTCTCCTCCGACTACGCACTCACTATAAGAGAGCAGGGCTAAGTATGCTTGGTGGTATGCTCCGCCGACTTGGACATCGTGTGCCCACACAGCGTGTACGGGAATCACTTCTCCGCATTGATCCTGTGCGCAGAATCTTTGAGCGCATTCGGATACGTCGTCGCGACTATCGTGTTCTAGGACCAAATTCTCTGTGGCATCATGACGGACAGCACGGTGCGCAAAAATCACACACTCTACTCATCTCAGATTCTGACAGATATCAGGGCTGATACGTTGGGGCATTGTTATCCACGGATTCATCGACGGTTATTCCCGTCTCATTACAGGTCTGCGTGCTAGTGACAATAACACGGCTGACACTGTTCTGGAGCTGTTCTTGGATACAGCCCGGATATATGGTGTTCCACCTCGTTTGCGCGGGGATCATGGTACCGAGGATATTTATGTTGCAGCATGGATGGAGTCACGTCGGGAGGTTCGTCGCGGATCATATATCTGGGGACGGTATGGCAGTCCTATTTTCGCTTGATCCATTGCTCAAGGATTTATAGAAGTGTTCATAATGTCCGTATTGAACGACTTTGGGTTGATGTGACTGCTCAGGTTGGCGCTGCCTGGGGCGACTTCTTTGTCATGCTCGAGCTGCGCTTTGGCCTTGACATCAATAATGTCGCACACATTTGGCTCCTCCACTTCTTATTCCTCCCAACCATCAACAGTCAGCTTGCGTTTTTCGCCGAGTCCTGGAATCAGCACCGTATCCAGATTCGCAATGGCCCGAACCGTTCTCCTACTGACATGTTTGTTTTTGACATGTACATCAATGGGGTCCGGGGAGACCAGCTTCCACCAGAAGAGGAAGGCTTGGATCTTGATGAGCTCGAGGTGTACGGAATCGATTGGCAGGGTCTCCGCGACGACAATCTGCTCGAGTCACAGCGGGGAAACAACCCACTCGGTGAGGGTTCAAGTTCTTGGGTTGGACGTGTTGGACCGCCACCAGACCTTAGCGAGGTTATTGTTCAGCCCCCTCCAGGCCTTATTAGCGACGAAGAGGTGATTGCGTTGCATGAACTCGTTTCGGCTTTTTTGGGAAGTGGTGAAGAAGCAACCCTTAGATCCGACTGCGGTACGTTGACAAATAGATATCTGTCATCGCTCTGCTTTCGACCGAAGCCCCCGGACATGTCCCGTCACGCAACATACCGCACTCAATATCTCTGTTGTTTCTCGTCGCCCCGCCACGAAATTAATACTGGGAGCAAGCGTTTAGCCTCCTCTTTCAATCTGTGCCGTGTCTCTCAGGGCTTGATGAACAAATACTCGAGTTTTGCAGGCCCGAAGCCCAGCAACTTTCTTTTACCTCAAGCTGTCGTCACGGACAGGCTCGCTCTAGGTAGGGCCGTCGGACCGTCTTGCCTGCGTACCCCATGAAAGAAATCAAGTGTTAGGTGCCCATGGGGCACGCAAAAACCCAAGGGATCTGCCAGCCATAGGGTGCCCCATGAATATCTAAGCTAATGCTTGCCATGGGGCACAGTATAGATGCGTAAATGGGTGACTTCCCGTAAGCCCAGATACTTTTTCGCCAATATTTGAGGCTATTTGAGGGGTGCCAGCGATGTCGGCATCTCTTCTTCGATGGCGTAGAAATAGTCCTACTCTATCCCAACTCTATTCCCTCAGCTTTTTGACGACTAGAATCCAACTAAGTTTATCAGTAGACTCTCTCATGGGGCGCCAGCCTGCTGCCTCCGTCAAACGCGTCCCCTACGCGTGTTGCACGAGACTCAACGCGTCGCGTATTTTGCGATGTTCGTTGATCGGAACCTTTCTCCGGGGTGTCTGGTACGCGGCAGCTACGGGAGAAGGATGCCGAGGATGACTGGTCAAAATGCCGGTGACGAAACCAACGGATGGAAGGCAGACACCTTCCAAATCCGTTTATTCGAGTAGCTTAGAATCTGAAGAGGGGGTACCGACCCCCTGTTCAGATTTCAACATCTAGCAAGGTTTAGAGCGACGGCTTCGGCATCTCCGCCGGATAGTCGAAAATATTGTAGAAAAGTATCTGGGCTTACGGGAAGTCACCCAATCACAATTATTTTTCTGACTTCCGGTTCTATTCCAGTGTATATCTACAAGGTCAGTGTGTCAAGGACAATATGCTGCAACTTTGCACTAGATGCAAAATATTGTTAGTAAGCTTTTATTTCCTCATTGTGCCGTATCGAACTAAATTGTTTAGTTTCACGCGAGTCATATGCCGGCGCGTTGCGCCGAGCGCAAAAATCTCCTTGTGAGCTGTTATATGCACCTTGCTTGTTGTGAACCAGTGTACACACTCTGATATCGATGTTCATACCTGTTCGACACGCACAGTTCCGGTCTTACCCAGGAAACACGGTCACGGGACATCGAACTGGTCTGTCGCGATTTGTACTTGAATACTATACCGCGAAACAGGTGCGTTAATAGTGAGGTACACCGTAGACATCTTATGAAGCATTTTGGCTCTGCCATGCTTTCCATCCTGCGCAAAAAACAAATCTTATATGAAAATATGCAAAAGAAAATCTTAATTACCGTGCGCGAAGGTAAAAGGGCAAAAAGGCGGCTGGTGTGCACATATTTTACCTCACAATGTGATACGTAGGGCTTTTACGATTTCTAACGCGTCGAAAACGCGTGTAGGAGGGTAGGTCTCTTCGCTTTGAGACATCAACTCCTCCTGTTTCTCAAATCTCTTCTCCTCTACCATCTCCACAATGTCAACAATAAATCTTCCCCCGACATCTCAAGATGCACCTCAGCCAACGGATAAAGAGGTATATCATCACTCATGGGCCTGTATCTACTGTTGACGATGGATTGCTGCATATTTGCAGGTTGAGGAGGAACTCTGCCTTCTTGATCTTGAGGACGCAGATTCTTTACTTGAACACGTTCAAGATTTGATTTCCCAGCACTTGGATGAGTTTCCTGAAGATCAAATCGACGATGAGGCCACCAGATACGCCGCAAAGATGACCAAGGCCAGCATTACTGATGGCACACGGAATGGACATGTGCGGTAAGATTGATCTATTCTGGTGTTTAAAAATCGCGCCTGGACGTGTCTTGCAGGATAATTCGACACTACATCACCTTTCATCTGCGACGCAACAAAAAATGGGACGCCAAACGCGTCGATGAGCAAACTCCTGGGGATATCACTGCCTTCATCACACAAAAATGCGGGCCTCCGGAAGAAGGTTTCGAGGGTCGAAAGGCAAGTCAAATAATGCCCTCTTGCTGTATAGCTTGTACTTATCCTAATTATATCGCAGTATTCAACTGCGGTTTCAACGCGAGCTGCACTTACCATGTGGTATAAACAGCTTCGCCCAAACGAGAGTCTGACGGAATGGCGACTCGATTCAATTACAAATACATGGTCCGTCTCTTATTCTATCATATTCAATATACAAACCTACTCAATATGTCCAGGCGTGGCCTCCCAACCCGCTCCCGTCAGGTCTCACAATTCATGGTTGGGCTCGAAAAAACAAAGGCAAAATCTGGGGAAGTTTCTTCGTCTGCACGGACATACTCTCAGCCAATCAAATTCAAGATCTTCTCGGAAGTTTCCTCGGCCGTTCTCACACTAGGTCCGAAAAGGCCGATGAACCACTTTTCAGTGTTGATTTTGCTTGACGACTCGTACTTCAAGGCTGGTCATGTCGCGAACAATGTCATAATCATTCCAGGACATTTATGAGTACGGCGGCCGGAAACAGCCCGAAATGGATTTATGGAGCAGCAAGATTCAAAGACTCCGAATGCGGACTCAGCAGTTCCGCGCTGCGAGTACAGCTTGAACCAAAACTAACAAAGCGAACGAGTTCAATAGTGACAATTGTACAGTTTATATCATTTATTCTACTTTGAGCTTGTATCAGCATCTTTTCCTCAATCATCTCAGGCTCACGGACGCGAAATGGGGCACATTGCAATGATGCGGAAAGATTGTCTAGTCGATGACTCGGAGGTGGGGTAAATCAGACCCGGGGGACCTTAGATACAAAGTTCAATGAAGATATTGTAGCTCAGGACAGAAAGGCCTTCAGGTTTTAAGTTCAATTTCCAGTCTCATCTAATGATTGTTCAGCTGCTGAATTTGTCGAGTATCCCGTTTACTACACCTCAGGTTGAGTTAGAGATATTGGTTGCCAAAAAAACAAGCCTGGCAGGACATTCGGGATTCAGAGTATGTTGAATTACTTGTATCGAGTGATTTGTGCGCTCAACTGCATGCCGCACATAAAATTCAGACAATTTTCATCTCAGGTGAATTTTCGACCTATGAAATGATGTAGTGGGCTACTGCTACATAGCACACCTGAACAATCAATCAACAAAAGCAATTATATCTTGCTAGAGTGTAGACACGCACTGAGTTTAAGGTGTACCATCGTCGGATGAGGTGAGATTTCCTGCTAATCTGCCGGATGAAGTCTCACAGCGGATGAATTGGCAGTCTTGTTGGCCCCACTGGAGTTCAATACTATTGTGGGTCCATCCCAGGCACAAAGTGACGCTGGTGCATTGGTGTAAGGTTGAAAGTAGGCAGTTGGGGTGGGGCAGATTGCGGGTTGTGGGAAGGGAATCAGCTGAAAGTGGGCCGGGTTTTTGGGAGGCCGTCTTCTTCCGGCATTCTTTCTAGCCCCTCCATTCATGCTTGCGAGCGACGAAGGGCGTAGAGCGCGACGCGACGATGCGACGAGGTAAGAGACAGGAATTTGATTGACACCATCATTCATGTGACCCGGCACTGGTCGGATCACAGGAGTATGCCTTTTTCGGACATAACCCTCCACGGACATGATTAATGAGCCGGTAACCAGAGCGGGCTGGTTACCCTAAGTATACTCTAAGTTCAAAGTGTTTGATACTGTAAGACTTCTATTTACTATTTAAGTTAGAATTTATAAGTATTTCGCATCGCGCGGTTCGAACCCGCGCGACTAAGTAATAAAACGACACTATAACCACTATGCTAAGGTCTTAACAGAGTGAGGTGGTCTACGTCACATATCATGGTAATACTCCACTTGCAGGCGTGATATCATCATCAACTGGACTCTGTCCAATTCACTTGTGCGTGTCTTGAATGCATAAGTAGTTTATAATGTCATTGTACCTACAAATGTAGTCCCATAGACTCTGAGATCTGACAATTGAATTCTATCTTCAATTGAATTATAATATAAGTCGGTCATGAATTCACAAATTCACTTCCCATATCTTTATGATGTGAGCTTACATGGACACTGTATACTTCAAGAATGAAAGTCTAAGTACATATAGGGTGTGTTGGAGCAGTTTTTCGGCCTCATCCTGATACTACTTGACAGAGCTTGATATGGCTTGACCCTACTTGATCAAGCTTGACATCAGTTGATCAACGGCACTGGGAGCCTGATCAAGCTTGATACCCCCGTCCGGCGTCAAGCCTCGTCAAGCTTGATCAGGTAAATTCGGATTTCCCGACATACTTGGTTGCTCTTGGGTTGCTCTCTACCTTACCAGCAGTCCAACGCCCAGCTCTAGCTGAATTCTGGACACAATTGTCCGCTCATTCGTTTACTTCGTACACCTTCGCTCCTTTTGACAACCGCCTCTCCTCTTAATTCCCTAATTCAAACTCCCCCGTAACTCATTGACTTTGACTGCATGTAATCGATCCTTACCTCCGGGCTCCAGATTTCACATTCATGTTTATATAGTTCACCGCTGAATTACCTACTAAAAAAGTATCTACACTAAGTAGCACCTCTGTTTGTCTGGGTGACAATGCATTTGCTTTGTTTACATATTATCGTAGCGGAGCACGAGTTCCTGCTAGTTCCCGACATTCCATGAGATATATTTTCCTATCAACTGGTGGAGCAATAAAATGCTCCGACAGGCGACCGATTTTCCTCACTCCATCCCAACCGAAATGATTACAGTGCCCGGCACTTCACCTCGCGGTTCCTAATTTGGCAGGTGATGGCATCAAACAGTGAACTCGCTACTACTAGTGTTGCCGCGAGCCAAGTCGAGTCGAGCTCCACCTCGAGGTAGCTCGCTCCAAAAAGGTAATTTGTGATAGGCCCCCGGTCACTGACATATAGGTCTGTAACATCCATAGAGTAAAACAACGTCCAATTTGAGAGGTCTATTTGGCGAACCAGCCATCTGACAGAGGTTTTGACTAGATAGGGCGATGCAGCTCCTCTAAACTAAGCGTTTGCGCGCATTTTCAGAAAAAATCGTGGTTTTTGAAGCCGCCAGAGCGCCATCAGTGCTGAAAAATAGAGTAAATCAGGCCAAAATTCTATATGTCAGTGACCGGGGGCCTTTTGTGATCATATCAGGCCGGAAAAGGCAGCCATTACCTTTTTGGAGCGAGCTACCTCGAGGTGGAGCTCGACTCGACTTGGCTCGCGGCAACACTAGCTACTACATTATGCCATCAACATGAGTCACTTCAAAAACACTGTAGAACGTCTCCGGAGATGTGTATGTACCTGCCTTGTGCTTTGCAAAACAATTGAACAAGTTTTTGTTTTTTCACCACCGAAAAAGTGGAACAAACCCTAAAAGAGTCAGACATGATACTCACAGAAGTCAATGTCAAACTCACCTCGGCGGTTGATTGCGGCGTCTATCCCAGCAATTCCTATTCTGAACGGAAAGGGCAAGTACTCTTTCTCCTCGTTTTGGATGAGGTCGGCAACAAGACCCAGGAACTTTACCAATCGCATGTTTTTGTCGTATCTGAATTGCCACCGCTGCACCTTGCAGAGCACATGCTCGCAGAATATGACTCCGAACCCCAGCGTCTTCTTGTCTTCGACTGAAAGATGTGTGTCTAGATGGTTGTATAGACACAAGAATGCTGCTCGTGTGGCCAGCGGATCCGAGCCGTTCAGGTTGAAGCCTAAGTGCTTCAATCCTTTGTATGCTCCAAGCTCCCCTTTCTCCGTAATCCAAGCCGCCATCTCTTCTGCTTGTGGGTGCTCACAGATCCCAAGTAACGCCATGTTGTTTGCCAGCTGCAGTGTAGTCAAACCATCGCTCTTCATGCCATAGAATTCGAAGCTTTGGATGAAGTCGAGCGTCTCCTTCCATTTCTTGCGCTTGCCGCAATAGGTCTCGGGATCTTGATCCAAGAGGTCGCGCAAGTACTCGGCGTATGCGTTCTGGACTTCGGCAGTATACAAAGGCAGAAACTTCTCTTCGATGGTGAGTTTGGGCTTTCCGTCTTTCCTCGAAGGCTTGAGGTTGAGGGAATCTGCCGCCTCGCCATAGGCGTTAGCATTGTGAGTTGGAACATATCCTGCCATCTTTTTAATCCCATCCTCGATCTTTTTCTCGTTCTCTGCTGTCGGGGGCGGGGCGATGGAGTGCCGCTTTCCAAAGTCCTCTCTCAACGGGTCGTTCTTGTGGTCAGCATCTGTAAATGCTTGAACACACGCCTGTCCGGTTTTGAAGCACATTGTCTCCTGGGTATCTAGAAAACCCTGTGTACCGTTGCCCTGGCCCGTTAGATGCCATGCCAGCAGGTTTGAAAGCCCTTGCCGTCCTGTTGCTTGGTGAGGAGGAATCTTGGCCGTAAGGAGTTCGGTGGTCCCATTGTGGATCGGTCTGGTCTCGGTCGCTCAACCTGCTCCCGGTGGATGGATTACGTCCTTCAAGAGCGAAGTATTGCATGCTGGTTGCTTGTTACGTTCCCGTAATGTCTCTCGGATGATTAGAACGAGGGGAGCAAACAATGTGACCGAGTCATTCGCCGATGTTATGCTGTCGCCGCCAATGAGTTGAGCGGAAGTGAGGTTGGCATAAGGTATGTGTTTTCGGCGAGGCTCTTTCAAAGTTGGTGCAGCGAGCGGAACGGCATTAGATGGGGCCTGATTCGGATTGAGATATTCGTCTTCCGGGATTTGACGTCCGCGATGCAATTCCAGTGTTCTGCGATGAACAAATGCGCTCAACGCTGCTGCGCATTCCGGTATCTGTCTGTTTCTTCTCACAATAGCCTGCAGGACCTCAATAACAGCTGACAGGGTCGTCTCTTCGTCCCGCTGGAGCGCAGCTGCAAACCGACTGTCCTCGCGCCATTTGCGGGGTACAAGACCGGTTGGGGACATGAGAACCTCATGCATTCCCTCTGATGCAAAAGTCGACTCTCCCTCGCACACTTTGGCCAAGCACTGCAGTACGGCCCCTCGGCAAATGATGCGGGCCCGTACTTTCTCCAGCTCCTCCCCCACAGATCCAGAGGTCTTTGGTTTCTTGTCTTGTACTTTTTTTCGAGCTGCGCGACGCTGCGGGGTCATCCAGCTATCATCCCGTGGGGCCATGTGAACAATCACGAGCTCTCTCGAGAGTACATTCAGCAAGCACTCTACTGCGGCAGTGTACAGTGCCTGCGGTTTCTGTGCAACCTTCCTGATTGCTGGAAGCTTGAAAGCACCTGGCTTCTTTGGTTTTATGAGCCCATAGAGGTCTGTCGGCACCTGCTGAAATTCTGAGGTAGACGGAGCAATTGCTGAGGTGTTAGGTTGATCGTCGGTGGCTGTCTTCTGGTTTTTGCGAGCTGTCTGCTTTCCTTTCTGAACCTCCTGACATAGGCGACTACGCGCTTGACCAGCGTTGCGAACCTGGGAAACAGTCTTTCTAGCTCGGAGAGAGAACGGTTGTGAACGTTCACCAAGTGCTGCGCCAGACCCCGACCTGTGACCAGAAACCATTCATAGAGCAGCAGATGTGCTCGACAAATGTCCCACTGCACCATACGTTTAACAATGTCCAGCTGTTCGTGTACGCGCAGCAGCTTCGGGACCGATTCGACCACGCTTGTGAGTCGTTATACTTGGACGAGGAAGGAACGCTCATCCGACAAGGGTGCAAACGACAAGAAACTGCTGTCAATATTATTCCGTTCGTTCCTTTCTACCAGCTGGCGGAGGACGTCAGAAAGCGCGATTTTGCGCCCCTTGAGCGGAGCGACAATGTCACGTTCCGATCTCAGAGTGTCAAGTTCCGCTGTAAGGCTTTTGGAGTTCAACAAGCGGTCTAACGCCGCTATCGGCTGGTCACTTAGATCTTCCGATGTAAGGGCAGTTAAGGGTGTGCTTGCAGGCACCTTTCTTTTCCCTTTCTTCACACCATAGTCTTCATCGGATGGATGATCTGAGTTACCATCGTAATCAGACCCATCGACTGACGTGTTATTTGACTTTGAACGCGAGTCTAAATCCGAATCATCCGATTCCTGTTGAATCCAATGAACAAACTTAATCCGTACGACTACATAAGACTGCCAAACTCGCCTGTCTCCTTCGTTTACCTAACGATTGTCCGCTTGTCCTGCGCAACATGTTGGGGTCGATCCTGTAATTCAACCAAAAAACCAGCATTCAGCTTGTGAAGGGCAGTGAAAGACGACTAATCTTTGCACTTCCTCATACGCTAGCCATTGAGCTGGCTCGAAACCATGTCCATGTACAAGGTATTCACAGACTGCCTACGATAGCGATATCAACGACTGGGAAGCGTTTCACAAGTTAAAACTCGTACCTCACCAATCTTTCGCACCTTGAGAACTCTTGGATGCCTGAATGTCTCCTCCTCCGACTCAAACTCTTCCGCTGCAGGCAAACTCTCTGTTTCGTGGTCATCCAGGCTGGCTTGGTCCACACCGAGTAAATCGTCGCAGTGGTTCGCATCTGGCTTTTCCACTGCGTCGGGTGAGTTGCTGGAGTCGGAGGCACCAGTACTGTTCAGCACCCCAGCTGTAGGGTCTTCATCCACTTCCATGAGATCTACATTTATCTGCCCTTCATTACCGCCGTCGCCACCACTGTCTCGGAGTCATTGGCTGAAGCTGCCGCTGTATCCTGCTTGCTAGATGCACTCTGCTCCTCCTCAGCTTGGCTCTGCGAAGGCTCCTCCTCGATAGATGTAACTGTGTTTTCGAGCATGCGTTGATAGAATTGCCGTAGATATTGTGAAGTCAAAGAAACGTTAGCATCGAGAAAATGTGCAACACCTTATAAGGCTTTTTTGATTTTTCCGACTAGGCTCGAGACCAGCCGTTAGTGGGAGTAATGACGAGCGAGCAGGTATTACTTACCATAACGACATTTTTGTCGATCTGGTCGAGGACGAAGTCAAAACAGCGCACAATGAGGTTGCTGAGGGTCAGCGAGCGATGATTCTGGCGCTGAATTTGAAGGTTTTGCGTCATCGAAAATACTGGGACAAACCTAAATTTGCGCGGCATATTGAAGAGTTCCAAGAACATCATACAACTTTTGATCCTACATTTCGACCAGCCACCTACCTTCGTATACATAGGCCGGGCTAGGTGAAATCGCCGCGTCTACCGCAAACGCGCCGCGTCACCGCCGCGTCACACATTGTGACTGCCGCAGCCGAGCTTGAGACCGCCGCGTTACTTTTTGAACACGCCGCGTCCCTGCGCACGAGTACCGCACACCGCCGCCAACGCACCGCCGCCCACTCGAGCAGACTTTAAGAAAATAACAGCTTAAATTTGATTGATAAAATACATATGTACTAAGTACTTACTTGCTACTTACTAGTAGTAAGAGTTCTGGTGAAACTTATATCTTATTGAACAACCGATGAATGAATTTCTGTTTCGTAATACTAATACAAACTTGAGACCAACAAATTCCAGACTCATTCCTCCTCGTCCATCTCCACAATATCCCAGTTACGACCCGACTTCACTACCTTTCCAGGAATAACTTTCTTCTGGGTCTGTGAGTCTTTCCCTCGAGGTCGCAGTGTGCGGGTGGTGGCCTGTCGCTTTGTTGGAGGTAATTCTTCAACGTAGTCTTCATCTTCTTCCTCCCTTCGGCGAATTTGCGGATGCCCCTCGATGGAAATTACAGGATGCCTCCGTTTTCGAGAGTTGAGACGCAGATAGTTAGTCGGTCGATACGTGGGATCAAATGTTGTGTGGAGTTCGTTGAATTCCTTAACATGATCGTAAAACCGCTCGGAGTCCCAGAATTTTCTGTGACGCAAGACTTGAAAATGCATAGCCAGAATCATAGCGCGTTGCGCACGGACGAATTCAGAGGGCAGTTGGTTAACATTTTCCTCGACCAGATCAAGGAACAGGTCACCGTTCAGATCCAGAGGCTCTCCCAGCTCATACTGAATTGCTAACAGCTGCAGCAATGTTCTTCCGACACCTAAAACCCGACGGTTCCACTCATCACTTGAGACAGTGGCAGGGCCACGTGTCTGCAACTGTTCTGTTGGCCGTATCATCAAGGCCAACAGTTCACTGCAAGGCTCATGCGGCCCGCCGGGAAGCCATAGACTGATTATCTCCTGGTCGTCTCGGTGATTTTCTGGCCTATCCATGAAGTATTGATTGTACGAATCAATGACAGGATGATCGGAAGGGAAGGTGACCAAGATATGGACCAAAGTAGGAAGAGCTGCGTCGAAGATTTTGATGAGAGCGTGGTCATCGGGAAAACTGTCCGAGTTGAAAGCAGGGATACGGATTTTCCCGAGCTGTGAAGTGATACCTCAGCGGACTGCACTCATCGTGAAGTTGAATCTTACCAGTTCAGGTGCAAGCTTGACTTTCAAAATTGCGTCCACAAAACTGCGATCCCGGTGTATTATCCGAGAAGGAGGTCCGAATTCTCCTTCACCGAGTGGCCACGCAATGCAATGGAGGTATCGGAATTCAAATTCTCGACTTGGTCTCTGTGCGGAAGGTCGGTGCTTCGTAAATTGAGCTGGGTACCATAACACGCTTTCATCTCTCCAATTTCCTTCAGCTCGTGGTTCTGGAAGAAGGACAACCTCCTTGGACCGAAATCTAAACAACAGGTCAAAAGAAATAGAGGGTAGATGAAATTATTTGCATACGGTTGAGCCGCCTCTCTTGGCTGACATATCAGGCAAGTGAAGATGCCGTGTTGCGGGCCGTCCTCGCCACTCTGCTCCGAAATACAGGAGGCATGGGACCAGAACTCGCACCTCGAACACTGTCGTTTTTTGCGCGTGTCGTCGCCGTTTGAAATCTCGCCACAGAAAGTACAGTTGACGGGGTTGAGCTCAGAAGCGTCACTCTCCGACCGTGTCGGCTGGGCATCTGGTATGGTGCTTGCCTTGACAGCCTCCAAAATCGCATTATCCACGGAGTCTAAATCGTCATCGTCATCATCCGAGTCGGAAACGGTGAAGAAAGACCGCCGGTATCGGTGAAGATCGGTAACTTTGTCCTGTGGTGCGGACTCGGATGCCGGCCGATTCATCGCATACTCAACAGTTTGAGCTTGTCGAGACCTACTCGACCAGTCTCGCCGCTCGAGTGAGGTCAGTTGCTTGAGGTACGGCCCATCCAACGCCGCACGAGCCTGCACTAAATCGACCTTCAACCCCCACGGCGCATGATTTTGCCGTTCATCTCGGAATAAGTCTTGCGCATGAATACCGCCTTCAAGGTGATATACACCAGCGACTGAAGTCGATAGCCCCGTGGGACGTCATGAAGCTTGTCCGACGGTCCTGAGAGCCAACCAGAGGGCTTTGCACCGGGAATTCGTTTAGCGTGGCCATCATGCTTCAACCCATCGTAATCGAAAATCTTGCCATCTGGCGTCAAATACCGAACAATGAAGTGCGAGCCGGGTCCGAAATTGGGAGTGTAGTCAGTGTATACGTGGGCAACAATGTTGTATCTGACACGGCGCGCTGGACCACTGAATTTTGACCCGAGCGGGAGAAGAGTAGCCGGTATTTTCCAGGTGTCCCCCGCATCCAAGGAATCACCAACTTGGATGCGCAAAATGATCGGAATGCCAAGAATATACTCTTTGGCTTGCGCTGGCCCGTTACACAATGGCTCCGCCTCCCACTGCCGCCAACACGAAGCCTTCTCCCATTCTGAAGGATCAACAATGAAGCGGAACCATTTGCTGATGTCGCCCTTGAAGATGGCGCACAAGTCGGAAGAGAGTTGAAACGCACTCTGCCACAGCTGATGAGCCACCTCCCAGTGCTCCCCTGGGCTAGCCTCGCATCCCAAGCATTTTTTGACCTACAGAGCACCCTCGGAAAACTGAGATACAGCCGTTTTGGAAACAATATACGGGTTTTGATTGAGTGGTGCTCGTTCATTTGTGCTTACGTTTGTTGACGATTCTGTCATCGGCAAAGCCGGGAGCACCACTTTGTGGGGTGTTGCCGTACCACATCAAGTGCCGCTGGTCTCTTGTTTTGGCCCTTGCTCGCAAGTCACGGCCCTGTCGAACTCTGGGCAAGTAGCAGCTGAGTCTTGATCCTCAGTTCTGTTAACCCCCTGTTTTTTTCCTGGTGTTCTCTAGGTGGCGGAAGCAAACTCAGATTCGGCCGAAGTGGAGCTGGCGACGGGAAGCAAAACAAAGGTAAGCACAAACGAATGAGCACCACTCGATCAAAACCCGTATATTGTTTCCAAAACGGCTGTACAACGTTTGGTAGATTCATCCGGGTTGCGCGCAATAGGGGCGCTCAATTCTCAGCTCGTCGGCTCGTCTCGTCCCAGAAACTATTTACTTAATTGCATGATGAGCTGATGAGCTGCTGATCCCACTCCGCATTTCTCTCCACTTCCCATCAAATTTTGATCCCCTCATCAGGAAATCGATATTTTACGGACGAGACGAGCTGACGAGCTAAGAATTGAGCGCCCCTAATCTCTCGCGCCAAGATTTGATCCAACCAGCCCTAATAATTCATATGTGAGTTGAGATCCCGTCCTCGAAGAATAAGATACTTACAAACACTGAATCCTCAGCACCGGGCGCTGGCGTAAATCCGCCTTTAACTAATTTTTTGCCGATATTTCTCGCGCAAAGTAGTGAGAACTTGACAACCGCCACGGTCAAATCCGGGAACTGCCGCCTGCTCCACATGTTTCACAATTATTTCTAGCATTCCGCTCAAAAGATGGCCGGAGTTCAAACCGGAAAATGATGTCTGTATGTCTGGGAGACCACGGCTAGATGCAGCGAAGAGTGCAGTGAGGGAGGAGACGAGCCAGCATGAATTGTTGAACCAGCGGAATGAACGTTGAAATTCGGCTGCGACAGAAGTTGCCTCTGGGGATGGGGAAGGACGGGGGTTTGATTTTGATTTTTTGGGCTTCTTCGCTGATTTTTTGGTGAGACGTGCGATGGTATCAGGTGCACGTCCATCATACGAGGGCTTTGGGCGAGCTTCGTGCCGACTATGTTTGGTCCAATTGTATTTAAACGCCGTCCGCTTCCAAAATTGGGGATCACGGCCGTAATATATTGTCTCTCCCACTGCATGATGCAAATTTAGTCACGCAAGATATAGAAATATGTCAAAGCGTACCTCGGCCAGCATCATAGGTTCTCTCGAAAGTCTCGGCGATGCGAATCAAGCCTTTGAGTCCGTAGAAAAGAGCATTTTCTCGTCCTATCATCTGGTAGCTTTTATGATGCATTGATTCCGCAGCGTTTGTTGTGGCTGGGAGCGAATTCCACAACTTCTGAAGCATACATACGCGACTCTTTACGCGCTGAACGCGTCGCATGAGTCACGCCTCTGCTCTGTAAATAATGCACATACGGTACATTCTAGCCCGCAAATCAACGCTCCTGAAGACTCGGGACGCCTGTCTCCATCCCCATTCACTCCTCAGACTTCGAGGGCCTTCGTAAATACTCGAACTTCGGCATATTTCTTCACATTTCTTTCAGTGGATCAGAACCTCTTCGATGCCCCAAATGTGATAAAGTCTTCGCTGCGGGAGCAAATGAATGGTCTTTAAAGAGTCATGTGGAGGGTAAAACATGTCCGGGTATGTCTGTTGCATCTTGCGAAGCCAAATGGTATTATCTTCAGGTACTTCTCTCCCTTCTCAGTCGCGTACCGCACAATCACATTCTCGTCAAAATGTTTCGCTATCCAACCGTCCGGTTTCTCGGGCGACTTTGTCTCCCCTTTCCCCTTGCCCAGGCCCTCCACTATCTTGGAATCCCGAAAGCTTTTGGTCTACATATCCGTTCCATCTACATATACAACAGCGGCTCTGAGTACAATCCGGGATATACTTTCCTCTCTTTGTCTCCCCCGGTCATACAATCTGCTATGTAGTTGTGCCAGAATCTCGGACACTCCTGGACAGCCTTGTGGATGGTGTCGCACCCTTCCTCATGACGTTGAGATTGCGCTGCATTGGAGTTTGATCGAGTTCGCGTCGAGCAGCGCCTGAATCATGATCAACTGGTTGAGAAAATTGAGATGCTTACAGAGCAAGTGAATCGGTCAACACGCGAGGTAAACGTATTGTGAGCTCAGGCGAGGCGAGCTTGCGAGCCAGCCTGAGTGGAAGGCAAGCTAGACGTATATTAGGTAAGTAAGATTTGTGCTCCCTTGCCTTGTATGCCGAAATGATCATTGGGGGAGCTTGCTCCCCCCTTTTCCCGAAAAGTGGATGGCTGTGCAATGTGCCTACTCTCCCACGGGTACGCCATCAATACGTGATGTTAAACAAAGCCTCATAGAGACAAGTGGCCTACTGTACAGCGGCGCAATCAGGAGAAAGTGCAATAAAGAAATACTCTCAGCCTAGGGCTCGCATCAATAGGAAATTACTCCCGACTTTCGAAGAGACCACAAAGGCAGGATTTAATCAACTTCAGTTCACACGGTTCCGAGTCCATCAATTCCATTCCCCCCCCAAAAAAAAATCAGAACCATTAGCCTGGGCAGCAGTCAAAATTGCACAAATTCCTGAATTCAGCTCTATGGTAGCAGGTTTTACCGGGACTGCGGCACTAAGACAAGAAGTATGGCTTGAGTTTTGTATGTAAGGCTGATTTAACGAAACTTTGCCTTTGCTTTGCCTCTCACAAGATCATTTCTGTTCAGGCTGGACGGAATTAGCGCAAGCTCCCCCTTTTCTGTAAGCCGGGCACCGGCATCACAATACATAGGTAAGTATATGATCCGTTTCGGCACGAGCTTTCGGCTAAGCCAAGCTATCACGTCTTCCGCGAAAGCAAAGTTCTCTCTTACACCTTCGGTATCTTCGCGTTTTTTGCAATGTCGACGACTTCAGGCTGTGGACAGGCACTTCCTCTCCCTTCCGATTTTGACTATGTCCTCTGGACGACGCGTCCCACTGGTATACCTCCACTCCCGAATATGACACTCAAGGAGCAAAACCAACAGAATGTCCGTATAGAGTCGGAGAACGCTTCAAGTATTGCTTTCACACGCGCATACGAGAACACAGCGAAGGCGGGACCAGTACCCGCCGGTCTCGACGTTGGAAAGGCTCTCCAACCGTTCTATGTACGCAGCTCGAAGAAACTTTTGGTGTTCTCTGAACAACTCCGAAACTCGGTGTCGCCTCTCCCGACCTTTCTCATGGAGTATATCGCTGGAGAACCACATATCATCTCCTCCGCACTCAAGGGCCCACCAAAAATTCCAAGTATCTTCCTCATGTCTCTCCATCATGACGTCCATTTTCCTTTGCACTGGTGGTCAGATCGAGTCGTCCGAGACGCCTTCGAGAACGCAGGCAGCATCCCCGCTCATCAGATCGATGCCGAGCAGACAGCTTCGTTGGTTAAACCCGAGAAGGTTTTCGTGGTGGACGTACCGAAGGCAATAAAGATGCTGGGAGAAGAACCTAGCCGGCCCATTCTCTCCCCGAACGAATGGCGTGGCGCCTCGCAGAATCTCTTGGAGGCTCTCCGCCTTATTTGTCCCCCCGTTGACCCCAATAACCCAGATACCAAGAACACTCATCATTCCGAATACGACTTGCATGTGAAGTTTTTTGCAAATCTTGAAGAGTTTGAAGCGATGTATGAAGTTTGGTACCCTGTCGAACGCGAGCTACGTAAAAAGATCTTTTCGGACGGCCTTTTCTCCCTTGACTAACATGTCGGGTATGTGGACAATGGTCCACATAGGAGGGTAAGCTTGCTTCAGTGCGAATGGGAATTCAACATCCTGGTCTAATACGTCCAATTCACCCATTTACAGTAGCTAATCTTGCTAAATTCGGGCAACATTATTGGCTCGAACAGTTTTTCGCCCGATTTGGGTAACCAACTTACAGTTGCGGCAAGATCAATTTTCTTACCTTTTATGGAAATTCTCATCAAACTGCACCTTTTATTTATACTTAATGCAAAAAAATTGAGCAGTTATGCATAATTTTCAACCCATAAGAGGCTGTTTTTGAATCACAACTTGGTCCAAACAGTGGGGCAGATGCATGGAAAATGATTAATGTTTTTGCATATTCTGTTGAATTTGGGATATTTCCCTGCCTCTGTGCACTTTAATTGCCCATCTAACATCTTTCTGAGGGGAAAAGGCCGGGTTTGATTGGAATTCCCATAAAAGGTAAGAAAATTGATCTTGCCGCAACTGTATTCAGTTGACGAACCTCAGAACCGTCTCAGTGACCGCCCTCATATCCACCTTCAAACCCCTTTTGCTCCTCATGAATCTGGTTGCACACTCAGTGGCCCTTTTTTGTTGAATCATTAATTTTGACAGCTATAGCCTATACTCACTGGGTAGTAGTAAGTATATCCAAGACACTGGTAGTAGCACAAAGTCTGGTAATTTTTTTTGAAGTTGCTCAGGGCATTCCCCGAGCCCCGGCATTAGTGGCAAAGTGCTTGTAACTTGAGGAAGCTTGTAATTTACAAAATTTGACGTTTACTGAATTCTTTCTTAATGAGCAAGCAACCATTGAGTATATAGGTGTTGGTAGGGTACTGTATATATGCTTATTCACAGCACATGAGGTTCAAATGAGCCAATTGAATCTGAGTTGAACCAAAGTTGAACACTCAGAAAAGTTCATTCGGCGCGCAGTCCGAAGTCACATGAAGTCCGGACTCAGGACTCCTGGACACAGGACAGTGCTTACAAAGCATCCGGACGGACATTTGTAAGCATCTGCATTCTGGAGCCCTATACCGATGAATGGGGAAGCAATCATCCAAAGTTGAGATTGTTCTGAGCACCTACAGACAGGCCCAGATGCTGTTGTCGTCGCACGAGCCCCGCGTGCCAGCTGCGCAAGCGGTGTTTTTGACCCACAAACGTCTTTCGAAAGACGATCCCAATCCCGCACCTCATGAACAATTGCGCACCCAGTTCGAAGATCCCCGATATAACCGTTCATCGCGCGAGGCTCCAGGACGTCGATCGCGGGAGCCCTTCGATCCGCATTCTCGTTCTCAGGAACGCTTCCCTCCGCGCCCTCGCGGAAGCTTACCAGAGGTCCCTCGCACCAACCCAGTTTGCTTGATTTGTGCAGGACCGCATCGCATTGATGATCACCCCGCCGATGTGAAGTCCTTTCGAGACGGTTCTAGCATGTTTTGTAAAACCGATGATCGCGACCTGCGCACCGCAAAGCCTTTTCGCGGTCCCGAGTGTAAGAACCTCTGCATCCGGTATAACATCAGTGGAAATTGTGCCGGGAACCATGGCGCCGCAGAACGCATGCACGTCTGCTCTCTATGTGGAGGATCCCACTACGCCTTCTCCCGGGACCCTAGCTGTCGGAGAGCCCAGAATGGATCCTTTGTTCCGTGACGAAGTTCCCCGTATCCTTGATTTTTCAGAGCACATCCTATCCCCTGCACAGACTAAACTGGTATACAGACCTTTCTGCGGTCGTTCACGAGCGTCCTCCTCCAGCACATCCTACCTCCGAGCTCTTGGATCGCGTGATCCATCCTTACGACGTCGACGCCATCGAACACCTACTCCGCAAGCACAACCTAAATGCAGACTACCCTTTTCTTGCCAAGAGTCTTCGACAAGGCTTCCCACTCGGGCGTCTTCCAAAGCTGGAGTCAACCATTATAATACCAAACCATCCTTCGGCGATAATCGAATGGCAAACGACGAGGGATTACCTAGATACGGAGCTGGCATCAGGTCGAATGTCAGGCCCTTTCACTCGAGAGGAGATGGAGGAAATCTGTCGCGGTCCCTTCTATTGCTCTCCCCTTATCGTGTCCGTGCAGGATCAAGGTCCGGGTTTGGATTCCAAAAAGCGTGTCTGCCGACACCTTTCAAAGAGCGATCCGTTATCGGGAACACCTGCGGTGAACGACTTCGTAAACAAGGACGAATTTCCGACTCGTTTCGATATGCCATGGAAGGTGGCCGCGCAGGTGAGTTTTGTGAATATATCTTTTACCCCCATCATCATTTTCTTTGGGTCTATGACTCGGTTATGCCAAGGCTTCGGCTGCGGCCTTCTTTGGCGCGACGGCGCCTCGTATCCTGCACAACAGTGTATCTTTTTCATATCATGCGCGACGGCGCCTCGTATTCGTAACCCGCACGACGGTGCATCTTCTTCGTATCAAGCGCCACGGCGCTCATCTTCTTCGGCGCGACGGCGTCTCGTATTCGTACCCCGCACGACGGTGCATCTTCTTCGTATCAAGCGCGCGGCGCTCATCTTCTTCGGCGCAACGGCGTCTCGTATTCGTACCCCGCACAGCGGTGCATCTTCTCCGTGTCAAGCGCGACGGTGCACGTCTTCTTCAGCGCAATGGCGCCTCGTATTCGTATCACGCATGACGGTGCATGGGCGTCTACTTGGTACCATTGGTATCGAGTGCAGCGATGCTCTCCGTGACGGGAGCAACGGCACCATTCTATTTGTCTCGTGAACCTCATTTGTATTGAACGCGTCGGCGTGCCCAGCGCATCATATCTCACTCTTATACCTTCATCAACCAACTATCTGCAGTTGTTCATCATTGCTTGTTTCTCAGATTGCCAATGCCCCCGACGGTACTCAGGCCTGCGGTTTCGATATCAAGGCATTCCATCGAACATGCCCATTCTTGCCAGCGCATAAGCCTTTCCTCGTCTCTCTTTTGACGGGAAATTTCTTCTTGACCATTGTCACCCGTTTGGAGCAGCACCAGATACAGTACTAGTGACGCGCTCTACCAACGAGGGTTTTGTCTATGGTGCCCTCCACTAAGTCACCACCACTGCTTGACTAGTCCCAAATCTGCCGTAGGACTTTTTTCTGCCTACCTCTTTTAGTGCCAGAGATCGGTGCTTTTGCTTGGATTTTACTCGAGCTTCGCCAATGAAATTCATGCTTTCACGTCAACCAGCAGCGCCATATCATATGTGCACACATAGCGGTATTGGGAACGTGTGAGTGAGCGTAAATGGAGGGGGATGCGAACGTTTGTAGGCTGCAGTCCCAATTTTTTGGGGGTGGAACTTTTATATCTCCCTCAATTTTGCCGCCAATAAAAATCCCTCTTGCCAAAAGTTTCTACCAATGGAATGGAGCATTTTGGCAAGAGGGATAAGAAATCCGGATTTTCCTGCCCGCGTAGTAGCTGTTGTCAGCAATTGGTGGTGCCTTAGTGGAGGGCACCATAAGTGAGAGCATGGGGAAGAAGTGAAATACACCATGGAGAAAAGACAAAAAAAAACCAACGAAAACGGTCAAGAAACACAAAAAAGTCTATGGGGTCACTCAAATCCTCTTATGGTGCGCGTCACTTAGTCACCGCCTCTCCGTGACAACGCTAACCGTGACCCCAGTTTTTGCCCTAATTTTTATTCCTCTTGCAAAACGACTCCTTTTCAACAGAGGAACAACTTCCCAAGAGGGATTTCCAAAATTTAAATAATTGAAGGAGCTATAAATTTTCACCCCACCCAATTTGGCAGTATACACCAATTTCGATCTTGCTGGCCTCGAGAACTCTCAATACGAGGGATATCAAACACCGCTCCTATGCCAAGCCCAAATCGCACCAGTAGGTGCATCAAAAGTCCACTCGAAAAGTCCCCAAATTGGTTGAAATTCAGGCTTCAATAGGGTGTTTTGAAAAAATTTCGGCCTCCGGCCGATTTGGCAGTAGTGCAAAGGAGGCGGTGACTAAGTGACGCGCACCATAGCATAGTTTGCCAGTACTATGATACACGTATTCAAGAACTGAACATAGACAAGATAGCTGAATATCGAGAGAAACATCATGTCCTACCGAATCGGGACGATATTGATGATGCGTCACACTGTGTGACATGTCACCTATCACTTCCACGACGCCGCACGTTCATTCTCAAGTCTTGAAGCTGGCTACTATGCAATCTCCCGTCATCCTCTATCTTCACCAGCTATCTCTGCAGCATAACCTACTCATACAGTTGCGGCGAAAAGGATGCCTCTTGATCCGGTACCACCATCTGCACCCAGGGCGCTTCCCAGCGCTACCATCCAGAATCTTCACAAAATAATCTACGCTGTTAAACTTCCCAAAACTACCAATGCTAAATCCTGCACCGTTCCTCTTGCCGCCTGGAATACCATTCGAGCGCTTGCCGCCGCACTTGTACAGCAGCCTGCTGCCAACTCAAATACACAAAACTGGACACCATTATGACGAAACTGGAATCCCTACCCACTTTGACCACCCAAACCACTCCTGCATCCACCAGCACCCCAGACAAATCCTATGCTTCTGTCGCCGCCAGCTCACCCGCCACATCACTCGCCCCTTCCCACGTCACCCGTGACACATCACGTGATCTCATATTGACCCCGAAAGATCGCCTCCACAAGGCGTTCGCCAACGACACCCACCTCGCAATCCAACAACAGTTCAATGCACTCATGAACCAGATGGAGTTTGACTCCCCTATCCACCCATCGGCTCGTGCTGTTGCGAAATATCGCAACGGAGACATCCGTCTTACACTCGCGAGAGTCGAAGAGGTAGAGGTCCTTCAGGAATACCTCAACGACTGGCTGCCCGCATTCTCCAGTCTGCTCCAATTTTGTTTCCCCCGCGTCGGAAAGAGTTGGCGGTAACTCTGGCGGAGCGCATGACGGACCTTCACCAGGCTTTAGATAAGTCGTCGGTCCACCCTCTCCCGTACATACAATCCCCTCGTTAATCCTCTCCGCTCTCTTTTATTCTTCTGTATTCTTCATCCTTGATTCATACCCACCCTATGTCTCCCTCTTCCCCTTCCTTCCTGTTCCATCTCAAATATTTGATACTGTGAGGCTGTGCCCGTCGATTGCCAGATGTGAGCCCCAGATCGTTCTGCTTATTTATTCTGTAACGTAGTAATATAAGAGTCAAAAACTCCCTCCGTCTGGATGTCCGATTTGGCACCTCAAATTCATCGGAAGTACTCGGAGAGCCTTTGTGGTCGCTTTGGCCGTCATATGTTCTGCCCAGTAAATCCCCCTCGACGCCCCCGGGCCTCGAACGTACTATTCCTGCTTACCCGACGGACTTCACTCACGTAAAGTAGTCAGGAAGCGGGTAGAGGCTCTTAAGTCGGATATTGAATTGCTGGAAGCTCAGTGGAAGCCCGGCGGGGGTGTTGAATCCTTCCTGCAGCGATTCTCAATTCAACGCAGACGACAGCAGCTTGTACCACTCATTCTCCAAAGTGTGTGTCTTTCCACCACTTGGTCGACATGCGGTGATTAAAATGATAGTGAACAACATTGATGCTGAACTTGAAGAGTTCGAGATTGCTGGTTTGTCAGCTCAGGAAGCAATCGCTGAGACGGCGGCACGCATGGAAGTCCTGAGGACACAGATGCATGTAGATAACGCCACAAACGGAGAGGGAAACCGCAATATCTTAACCTTAGCCCTTGCAGAAGGCATTGAGGGACGGATAGTGAAGCAGAGCCTCTTAGCGGCGTTGACGGAGAACGGGTGCGTGCTATGCACTGAACATACTCGCATATTGACCATCGTAGAATACGGTGGTCGGAGGACTCTGTTCGCTCCCACATCATCCGCGTTTTTCTATTGTGACGCATTTCACTCCAGGTGTAGATAAGCCGCTCTGGCTGATTGAGGGGTTCTGTGCGTTAAACAAATTGTAACTTACAAGGTTAGGAAAAAAAAATCACAATTTCTGAGATGTTATCTGCGGCCGCTGTATCGCAGTGGATTACAAAGGCCACCCCGCGCGCGGCCGTGAGGTTGTCCGGGTCGGGGGATACCTCAATCCGCAGATTCTCTAGTATAGAGTGAACAACTATCTTCAGAAAAACGTCGAGCATACACGAGTACTAGGGAGGCTGAAACGAGCTTAAGCTTGCATATACATCCTATACACACCCATCACACACCCGTGTTAACCCTGCTTTTAGTCGAGGGCCACAGAGGCACACTAGACCGAACGGAAAGTTGTCAATAGGCAAGTACCTTGAAATAAGTTGGAGTCGAAAACTCACCGATGTCCTTCTCGGAGAATCGTTCAGATCGGAAGCATGGCGTGAACAAGGACAGTATAACATAAAATTGAATCGTCAGAACGCGTTCCCGCAGCAAAGCAGAAGTACTGGTCAAGCTTACTGAACTTCAAGTCCTGCGAACAATGATCATGAGACAGTAAAGTTCGCGTCGAAGTAAAATGAAAAACCCACAGCACAACACGGGGAGACGTCAGCATATAAATTAGCACAAAACACAACCAGCGTACCTGTGCGAAGTTTGGAACTTTGGGCGGCCGTGTTCAGTTCAGTCTGCGAAGGAGTCAACTGCGTGAATACGGACAAAAGTCTAAAAGGCTACCTTCCACTCCATTCGATAGACGGCGCTGGGATGTCGAGATGGTGTCAATTAATTGTGATAGCAGGTTTGTGCAAAGCGACCCGGGTCGCTTTGGGACCGCTCAAATCTCCACAACGAGGAGTGTCAGGTGTGAAGTCTCAGCGACCTAGGAATGTCCTAGGGCAATACTTTCCTAGGTCGCTTAGAGATCACACCTGGTATCTGTTGTTGCGGAGATCTGAGCGGTCAAAAAGCGACCTGGGTCGCTCACACAAACTCTCTAACAGTTAGCTAACTTAGTACCTGGTACAGCTGTTTCGGAAAAAGAATACGGGTTTCGGCATTTGTTGCTCCTCAATTCTTTGTTGACACTTGCTTGACCTTGAGTCTGTTTGCGGAATCTGATTTCTCGCTCGCCCGGCCTCGGTATACTGTAATCATGCAAGTACAGTGGGCGGGAAGGTGGGCGACATATTATCATTCTACAACTATAAGAGGGGAGGGAAAATGGCTCGTTTCTAACCCGGCTAACCCGTTGAGTATATATTAGGCATATATAAAGTCTTGTATGAAGTGCTTCAAAGCACATCATGCTCAAAAAGTCCCCATCATAGCTCGCTTATGGAGGCAAATTGAGCCGTTAGACTCTCCAGACAGAATCTACAGCAAGCCCATTGGACTCCACTGAGGCCAACTGAGGCGTACATTCATTTGGATCATCTCTGCGGTTGATTGAAAGCCGAGTGAAAAATCATTGGATTCCTATAAGTGTCAATCCCTATCAAATTCCGGGATAGCTAGGCTCGATACCAGCCGTTATAGTGGTAATGACGAGCAAGCAGGTTACTATAACGGCTGGAAGCACTTAGCCGTAGATTGACAGACGGAAATCACAAACTCCGACTATACCTTATTAGGAAACATCTCCGGGCTCAAGCTTGTGCCCGGAGGTTGCTGGAAACTCTTGTGATCCATTCTGATCATGCATTCAAGCGATTCTGAGCTGAAACTGACCAGAAATAAGAACTACAATGAAGTTTTCTAGCATATATTTTTATTTGAGGTCAATGAGGAATTCGAGCGCAAGGAACACCTTTGTAAAATGTTGAGAGGCCTTACTTTGATGTAGCATGCGAGGGACAGGTATTCTGAAGCAATATCTGTAGGAAAACACGAATACAAGGTGCTTTCAGCCTCAGAGATACTCCCTGGACGCAGGATCTTTATTTTCTCTTTCTCTTTTTCGGGCTTCTGATATGGTACCTGCATGTTGGGTCGAACATTAGTATCGGCTCGCATGGCCATCGCCATCCGTGATACTCATACGCGCTGGATTCACCGCCGCCGCCCGCGGCCAGATCACGTGCACGTGAACTGTCACTGGGTCAATAGCGCCAAGTTCGCTCGCTTCCCGTTGGTTTCGACACTCCCACTCGAGGTAAACCGTAATCCCAAGGCTCTCGCAAACTTCCAATGCTTTTCCCGGGAAAGAGGCTTAGTAAGGATGTCGGCCACCATGTCGTGGGTAGATACATAGCGAATGACGGCCTCGCCTTTTGCCACGATGTCGTCGCGAATGAAGTGGTATTTGCGCTTTATGTGTTTGGTGCGTGCTCGGAATTGTGGGTCTCGACAGAGGATGATAGCTGCTTGATTATCACAGAAGAGTTCTGTGGGTCCGCGCTGCTCGTGGCCGACTTCTGCAAAGAAGGTGCGCAACCAGGCTAGGTGCTGCCCCGCGTTCGACAGGCCAATGTATTCTGACTCAGTTGAGGACAGGGCAACCATGCCTTGCCGTTTGCTGGACCAGCCCAATGCTCCTCGCCCAGATATGAATGCGTATCCGGAGGTGGATCGAGAAGTTTCGTCGTCACCAGACCAGTCGGCGTCAGAGAACCCATGGAAGTCAAGATCCCCAGCGATGTCCGAGCCGTCGAAGCACAACTCAAGGTCACGAGTATACTTCATGTAGCGTAGGCCACGCTTTGCAGCTTCCCAGTGGCATGCTTTGGGGTTTGCACTGTACCGTCCAAGCACGCCAACAAGGTATGCCAAGTCAGGTCGTGTCCCCTGGACAGCATACTGAATTGAGCCAACCACAGTAGCGTATGACACTGTCTCTCCGTTTATGGTCTGTTGGAGCATTGTGGTGTTGTCGACGGGGTCTTCAGCAGTGAGGCGAGGGGTCGTAGCCATTGGAGTCTTTGACGGGTTACAGTCTGCCATACCGCAACGCTTAAGGACAGCGTCAATGTACTTCGTTTGGGAAAGAGAGATAGTGCGTCGCCGTCGGTCCCGTTTGATCTCGATCCCGAGGATGAACGAAGCAGCTCCAAGGTCCCGCATCTTGAATGTGGATGCGAGGAGAGCTTTTATCTTGTCCATGTATGGACGGGATGAGGCTGCAAGCAGTAGGTCGTCAACGTAGACCACCAGGTAACATATCTCCCCTTTCTTTCCCTTGAAGACGTACAGGCATGTCTCTGCGTCCAGCCGGTATGCACCAAGCTCCAGCAGTTTTGCGTCGAGAGTGACATTCCACACGCGACCGGCGTCATTCAGACCATAGAGGGAACGTTTGAGTCGCCAACAGAACCCCTCTGGAATATCCACTCCCTCCGGCGGTGAGACGTAGATGGCGTCCTCGAGGACACCGTTGAGGTATGCGGTGGATACGTCCATCTGGTCCAGCTCCAGGTCGTACTTGGCAGCCAGCAAGCAGATGATGCGGATGGACTCAAGGTTCGCAACGGGTGCAAAGGTCTCCTTGAGGTTTCCACTCTGCTGTCCAAAATCCCGGGCGACAATACGGAGCTTGTATCGTTCTATGTTCCCCTTGCTGTCCAGCTTTATGCGCATGACTGGTTTGGTGCTGATTGGTTTGACTCCAGTGGGTGTGGGGACGATCTCATAGACATCGTTCTCAGCCAAGTTTCCCATCTCCTCAGCAAGTGCAGCCCTCCACTTTTCAGCGTCTGGTCCGCTATATGCCTCAGTAAGTGTAGCGGGAGTAGAGATTTCACTGGGGCCGCTATTGGCCACGCCAGCAAAGAAGGCATCGTCAATGTCAATGAGCTCGACTTCGGGTTCTTCCTCAATGATTTGTGGAAGGTCGGCGACTTGGAGGGGAGGGGATTCTGGCTCGGCCGGCTGAGGCAGCGGTTCGGGTTTCCGGAGCTGCTGAGGACCATTTGACTTCTGTAGGAGGTTTCGGTTTCGATCTGCGGGTTTTCTAACACGTTCTCCTCGTCGGAGCATGGGCTCGTCAGGCTTTGGCAGAGCTGGGACTGGTACCGGTGGCGCGACAACGGTGGGTAGTGGACGTGGTGACGCAATGGGATTTTTCCTGCGGGCAATGTGCTCAGAGATAGAAGTAGAGTGCACTGGGACAGGAATGCGGGAGGGTGTTTCGCGTTTTACTGTGCTGATAGTCTCTGTGTCTGTCTCCCCCCCTTGCCGAATGGAAAAAGTCTCTGGTGCTCCCGCTGGCTCGACATCGTCAATCACGCTCCCACTTTCTGAAGGCTCCCTCTCCTGTTCGGGACGGAACAAGAACTCCCACTGAGTTTGGGGTGCAGGGTCCTGAAGGATAGAGGTGTCTGTTTCCCCTGTCTCATCGAAGCGGGCATGTCGGCTGTGGAAGATAGCCTTGGTCTCTACATCCAGGAGGCGATATGCCTTCTTCCCATCCCCCACATCACCATTACCATAGCCAAGCATGATGCACCGGCGGCCACGGTTGGAGAACTTCCCAACGCGCTTGTCCTTTGGTATCAAAGCGTATCCCGTGCAGCCAAACGGTCGGAACTTAATGGGATCCACCTTTCGCTTGAACAGGGTCTCGTATGGTGGTACGCCGTTGTTGGAGGAGTATGGACGGCGTCCGAGAACGTAGGAGGCACAGCTCATGGCTTCCTTCCAGAAGTTTTGTGGAAGGCCTGAATCGATGAGCATGGTGAGGGCGGTGGAAACGAGCGTCTGATTTGCTCGTTCAGCTACACCATTCTGCTCGGGTGTGTCTGCGGCAGTTGTGTGATGGATGATTCCGCTGGCTTCCAATTCTGCCTCCAGTTCGTTAGAGGTGAACTCCCCCCCGTTGTCAGTGCGCCAGAAGTCAATGAAATTTTCAGAGAATATGATCTCCTCAATCTCCTCCTCAAAGAAAGCTTGCACGTCTGCCTTCCATTGTTTGAAGGCGGCATGCACGTCACTCTTCTTCTTGAGATAGAGTACCCAATCAAAGCCACTGTGATCGTCGAGGAATGTGATCCAGTAACGATACCCGTCTCGAGACTGTGGGCTGACTGGTCCACCGACATCACTATGTATGATTTGTAGTGGGCGTGTTGCCCGCTGACGTCCCTCAGTTGGGAACAGCTGCTTGCGCATCTTTCCCTGAGCGCAGGCGTGGCAGAATTTAGGGGTACCAGTGGTGCGCTCCACGCCCTTCAGGTGTCCCTTCCTGACCATACGCTCAAGGCTGTCTATTCCCACATGCGCCATGCGGCGGTGGAGGACGTTAATGTCAACAGCGGCAAGTGCACATTCCTCCTGGACCACCGGCTCTGCAGTCAAATGGTATAGCCCTTGGTCATGGTTGACCTCGAGAACGACATCGCCATTGCGGTCGAGAACGTGACCACCCGTCCTCCCAAAGATCGAAGTCAGGTTACCCTGTTGGGCTAGCTTCTGTACGGAAATGAGGGAGATCTGGAATGAGGGGAGGTATAGGACGTTCGAGAGTGTGAGGAGTGTCTGTTTGCCTTTGACAGTGCTGAGGAGCTGAATTTCCCCAATCCCAGTGGCGTCAGCGAACGACTCATCCCCAAAGCGTACTTTTCTCGGGGGGTCAAGCTGCTGAAAGGTCTTAGCTATGAACCACTCCAGGACCGGTACCATGTGTGTTGACGCGCCGGTGTCAAGGACTGTTGTGTAGACGAGGGCAGGTGTTGTTTCACTCGCAGCATAAGCTTCAATTCGTTTTGCAAGGTCCTTCGATACAGAGTTTCCGAATGCGGTAACATAATGTCCGCTCTCATCGCCCCCTGCATTTAGCGCCTTCGCCCCGTCCTCCTCCGCCTTCTTCTTGAGATCGCGGCAGTCCTTGGTGTTATGATAGCAAAGGCCGTGGACTTGGCACTTCTTCGTGGGGCCACCGGTTTTCTTCCCTTTGTAGTTCGTCGACGAAGACGGCACTGCAGCTGCGAGCGCGGACTCCTGTGGGCCAGTGATGATGGGGTTTCCCAACTCGGCTCTGATGCGCTGCTCAGCTTCGGAGAACTTGAGCTTTCCGCCCTGGGGGACACTGTTGACGGTCTGGGAGACGAACAGTCTCCACCCAGTCGTGTCCGGCAGTGATTTGAGCAGGATCCATGCCATGAACTCATCGTCGACCGGCCGGGACATACTTGTCAGCGTCAGGCTGCCCGATCGAAGTTTGGTGAGGTGGTCGTCGAGCTTGGTGGAAGGGTCCCACTTGGCCTCTAGCATTTGGACCAGGGTGAAGAAAGCACTGGCACCAACGTTGACCTTCTCGTACTCCTTGACAATGGCGTCCCATGTTTCCTTTGCGCCAGTGAGATGAGCGACGGATATGAGAATGGGGTTGGAGATGAACTTGTGGATGATACCACGAGCTCGGGCATCGCGTACGCGGAAAGAGTCGCGGATAGCGCTAGTGGAAGTGGTTACGACACCATACAGTGCCATCCATCACGTCTCGACTACCAGATTAGGTGTGGGAAAGTCAAAATTTTGTAATCGTTTCCCGGCCCGCAAAAAACCTTGGTTTCTTCGGAAAACCACGGCAAACGACTCAATTTGATTGTAGCTGTCGGCCTTATAAAATTCTAAGCCGTAGCATCAAAAATCAGTTTTCGGACCCAAAAAAAATGACCGATTGCACAGCCACCCACCTATAGCCGACGCCCAGAGCCTCGGATCGAGGGCAAAAGTCCATTTTTTGCTGTTTGCAGCCGAGCAGAAGTGAGTCTGGACCGCGAGGAGTCGGGAAAAGGGCAAAAATTAGAGGATTTTTTGCGCTCAAGGCCGAAAAAAATGACCGATTACGTAAGAAAATGAGGTTTCAACGTCAATCGCATTCTTTTCATCGGTTTCCTACCAAAAATTTTGGTCTCGAAGTCTAATTCTCAGCCGATCAGTCACGGCACGTGTGTCAAAAAGGTGGCGGTTGGCACTGTAGATGGCAGAGACAGTGCTGGCAGATGCAGCGGCGGTTTCTGCAGCCGCCTGAGTTGCCGCGTTGTCCTCCCCAGAGATGATGAGGCCAACCTTCTCTCGGGCAAACTCTCCCTCCATTCGAATCTTCCAGATTGGATAGTTTTCTGCCCCGACCAGCACCGGAGTGGTGGGTTCGGATGTAGTCGCCATGTCTGGCGGATGACGTGGCCTGGAGTTGTGAGCGTTTGCAGATTCCTGCGGCTGGTTGGTTTTGCTGTTGAGCTGTGTAGCGTCCGGCTAGCGTTGCGCAGTGAAACTGGCGTCCTACGAGGGCCCGTAACCTCTCAAAACCGGACGTCCGTCCTAGACAGAATACACGATTAGCTCAGTGTCGTGTTAGTTAACAACAACAGCTCTATTATGCACCTAGACAGAATACACGATTAGCTAGGGAATACTGTAAGTAATGTATTCTTGGGTACAGAATAATAGAAGCCTCACCTCAGTGTCGTGTTAGTTAACAACAACAGCTGAGGAAAGGCTTGGCGCATGATGTGACGTGACATGTCACCACTAGCGATGACGCAGTTGGATTCAGAGTTGCGGAGCCTGAAATCCACTTGCGTCATAGTTGCCTAAAGATAGATTTCAGGTTTGGCTCGCTCGCTTCCCGTTGGTTTCGACACTTTGCCACTCACTTTATCTGCACGTTACCCTCAGTAGCAGTTATGTCTCTATCCCCTGCATTCCAGCGCACAGAATTGGTGGCGCTTCTGAGTCTTGAAGTGGATTTTCGGAGGCTTAATCCTCTATTTTTTGTGTCGTGCACTAACCGTTCTCTGCAGATCGACGGACAGCAGGTGGTCGGATGCGCTCTACCGGTGAGTTTGCAATTTCCATGTTTCATGCTCCCATCTCGAAGGTGCACTCTTCCTCACAGGAAACCAATATCTTCACCCACACCATCATTCACTCGTGGTAAGTCGTAAATTTGGATATCGAACCTCTTCGCTATGTCTGTATCTTCGTTCCTGTACTTGTCCTGGTCTTCTCGTAGGTGCTATGATAACCCTCGCATATCATCCGCGATGGCCGTTACCCACGCCGCCTACAACACATGGCGGGAGGCTCGTTCGCCTCCAGTTCGCCTCCAAGACAGGCCGGTTTCTACAGCGGCAGGTGTGGGGCAAGGGCTTGGGAGGGTCATGCGCGCTTGGGGAAGGTCTGGATGACTGGCGTGTGGTATGGGAGTCGCTGCGCAGTGGACTCGGGCTACGGGAGTGGCGTTGAGGGTCGCGGTAGTGCACAATATGTGTAGGTAGAGGCGCAATGAATATTATTTTATCAATACAATTGTGTGCCCGCTTTCGCAGAGTCAATATCAGCAGACCATAGCAGGTGCAGCAGAATGCAGCAACTCCCAGCAGAAGCCAGCACATTTTTCACCTGCTCCAGTCCTAAAAAGTTGCTGGTTTCTGCTGACAACAGGACAGCAGAAATGAGCATATGCCAGCATGACCGGTTTTGACTGGGCTTGAAAAAGAGAATTTTCTCTTGATTTTCTCTGCTTCTGTGTCATCTTCGCACCTATCATACAATTTGTTTTGTTAATCAGTGATTAATCGGAATTCTCAAGCCCGTATCTTTTGGAATACGTCGGCTCGAATGCAATGTGCTTCTCTGTTTATCTCCTCTGTTTATCGGTTCAACTTGATCTGTTAATCAGAGATCATCAGTGTTAAAGGGTTGACTCTTAGTAGTATACAAGCGCTGCAGAAAATGTTTCGCTCCTGCAAATATACCCGGCCAACCCTTCCGTTCAATTAAGGAATGATTAAACACGATTACATGTTGAGACAGCAAATGTTTAACAAACTTTATAGGGTTACTGTCCGACGGATGGAAGGATTTTGGAACGCGAGTACGTGCACAGATCTGCTGGGGCCACAATCGCGTAGGAGGCTGCTGGGAAGGTCGCCGCCAGTGCCTACGCCGCCATGTCTGCTCTCATTGCGGTAGTCGTCACCACACCGCGCCTTTTTGCGCGCGCCGTTCCTCAAACCCCCCGGACGTAGCTCGGCCAGTCCTGCCTCAGGAAAATCCCCTGATGGCGCGTTATCAAAGCCGGGTGAGCGAGGGGGAGATGCTTCTGGCTCTCCTCGCTCAGATTTGAGCAGGAAAGTCCCATCTCCTCCCCTAGTCACCCATACAGCCGATTCTGACCGCCCTCTCTCCCCGATTGAGGTTATGGCGCAATCCCTGCCCCCGGCACGCCCCAACACGGACCTACTCTTCCCTCTCACTACTCCGCATTTAAAACCCATGCCTCCGACGAAGCTTTATCCCGAGGCGTGGGCTCGTGCGCTCGCAGACTACCCAGATCGCTCGTTCGCTGAGACCCTTGTCTCTGCTATCCGCCACGGTGTTCTCTTAGGTGTGGATCCTATGCTTATGCCCTCTCTATCTCCTTCTGCCCCTGCCCTTCTTCCATCCGCGCTTGCGTTCCCCGAGACAGTGGACAAGGATATTGCCCATGAGGTCTCTCTTGGGCGTATCATTGACATCACAGACATGGCTGATACTGTGAAGCCTGTCCTTTCTCCGCTGGGCTCCGTGCCCAAGAAATATAGCGAGAAACGTCGTCGGATCCATCACCTCTCATATCCTCCTAGATCCTCAGTCAATGACGCGATCCCTGCTGAGTACGGCCATCTGGTCTACGAGGCTGTCATGGGGGCTATTGACCGTGTACGGAAGGCAGGCCCTGGATCCTTCCTTTACAAGGCAGATCTGGAGGCAGCGTTCAGGCATATTCCAATTCACCCAGACCATGTACATCTGATGGGCTTTGAGTGGAAGATGCGTCTATTCCTGGACATCTTCCTGCCGTTCGGTATTCGTACTGGTCCACGCCTGTGCAATTACTTTGCGGAGGCTCATCACTGGATTCTACTGTCTCGTGATGAAGTCATGAAGCTCATCCAGCATTACCTGGATGACTGGATCAATGTCACCCCTGCCTCTAAGGGTTTGGCATATGCTGAGCATGGTTGTGCTGTTTTCCGCTCCGTAGCTGCGGAGCTTGGTTTTTCAATATCCGGTGATAAGGAGGAGGGGCCCACTCACTGCCTCGAGTTTCTCGGCATTGAGCTTGACACCGTGAAGATGCAGGCACGCCTTCCTGCAGACAAGCTTGGTCGGCTTCTTTTGCTGCTCGATCAGTGTCTGTCCCGGGGTTCTGCTAGCCACTACGAACTCGAGCAGTTGTGTGGTCACCTCGTTTTTGCTCAGTCCGTGATTCCCGTTGGTCGCTTTTTCACCCGTCGCATCCGAGACTTCCTGCGGAGTCTCGCCTTCCTTCCCCGTCGCCAACGCCGTCGCCTTCCTGCCTCTGCCAAGCTTGACATTGCTTGGTGGAACTCATTCCTGCCAACTTTCAATGGCATTTATGTGATTGGACCTCCTCGTATCAGCTTCGAGGTTTTCACTGATGCCAGTGGCAAGCTTGGTATTGGTGGACATTGGGCAGGTGTTGACCTGTTCTTCACTGAGCCAGTGCCAGCACGCTACCGTCGTCATCCAATCCATTGGAAGGAGATGCGCGCAGTCCTGCGTGCTGCGGAGATCTGGGGCCACTCCTGGACTGGCTTTGAGGTTGTCTTTCGTATTGATAACGAAGCCATCTCTACCTGCCTACAGTCTGGCTCCATTGATCACCCACCAACTCAGGCTTTGTTTCGTGCATTTGCTCTCCTTGCGGTGCATCACGATTTCACCTTCCGCCCACTGTGGATCCCCACCCATGAAAACGCAGTCGCTGACGCCCTCTCTCGCTTCAAGTGGCTCAGTCTTGCTGAGTTGCGTCCTCTGTGGCCACACCCAAAGTCTGGTACCCGCCCTGCCACAGTCGCTGTCTCCCCCTCTTCCCTTACTGTTTCACCTTCCTCACACCACCATCTTTGACCTCCCCACCCCCCATCCCTTCCCCTGCTCACCTTCTCTTTCCCTTGATTTTTGGAGCCTCTGGCGCTTCACCCTGTTTTCGCCCGCCTGTGGCTGCTTCATGGTGAGCTGTTGGTTGTGGGCTGCCTCGGCTCTCCCGCCTTCCCGGTGGAGTGTAGCGAGCTCCGTTTTCGGAGTTCAAGCCCAATAAATGATGGCTTGGCTTAGAAATCCTCTCTCTCCGGAAGCTCAGGCCAATCCTGAAAGGTCTGAAGAGAGCAGCGGGATTGGCAAAGGTGATCCCATCTATCACATGCTCCATCTCTTTTTCGTCTCGCCGGGCTCCACCCCGTCGTGCTTTTGGCTTGGTGACTCCCCTCCTCCCTCCTGTGCGACCTTAGTCTTCTCCCCGGGCCCTAGTCTTTTCCCCCCGTCGTCGTCATAGCTCATATTTGTGTCCCACCCACCCACTCCTAGTCTATCTTGCTATTTTCATGCGCACTCACGTAGCTACAGTTGTTCTGTATCCTGTAGATACGTAGGGGGCTGCCATGGCTCTCCCGCCTTCGCGGTGGAGTGTAGCGAGCTCCGTTTTCGGAGTTCAAGCCCAATAAATGATGGCTTGGCTTAGAAATCCTCTCTCTCCGGAAGCTCAGGCCAATCCTTGAGCCCGGAGAGGAGATCACAACAGACTACGGAAGGTGAGCGACGAGATTGAGTCTCAGTCAGAGTACGTTGACTAGCAGTAGAGATTTTAGGCCGTCTCCCTGCTTATGCTTACACTGCACGCATGGTACAAAACCACGTCAGACAGGTGAGGAGACAACAAACCTGCCGCGTCTGGAACTGGTGGACCTAGACTACTTCCAAAGCCCGTTCATGAGTATTCGAATCGAGGGGGAAGAAATTGAAGGCAATCTTATAAGTCTTCTTCCATATGTCAAAATAGGGAACAAGCACCTGGACGTTTTGTCTTTTCTGGCTTGTCAGCAGAAAGGGGACCCCTCACACTCCAATTCCAATTAGAAAGTGATCGTTCAAATATGGAAACAGCCAGTGCACATAGTACTCCTCTCAATATCTCATAGATGTGTTTATGGCGGTCAAAGTGATGTTTTAATCAAAACCCAATATATCACGGTTTTGCGCGTATATAGTGCGAGTTGGTGGAAAAATATCCCAGGTGGGGAGAAACCGATATCTGAGGTGAAGTGAGATATACAGTAGAAAGTTGGAGGTCAGATATATATAAAGTTGAAGTTTGGATATATATCTCGGAGACAAAATATATAGGAAGTGAGACTCACAAAGAAAATATATCGCAACTTGGGCAAGATATAGAAAGTGAGGCGTCTCGGGAAGATATTGTCGATATCCTCGTCTGGAGGCTGTGCTAACCCTAATGATCGCTGTCCTTAATGGTCCATGTCCTGTCCTCCGTGTCACAAATCACCGGCGCAGGTAGTAGGATCGGTCGGTGAAGGGACGTGGCAACCACTCGATGAATTCCGCCGCATCAGTGACGTCCGAATCGGGGAATTTGATGGGGGCGGTGTTGCTCGCCAACATTACGGCATAATTCAACACACACTCAACATTTGCTCAACATGAACTTAACGTGAACCACAACTGTGTTTTCTCGATTTACCGGCTCAACAAGTTAGCTCGAGAGTGTCAAGAGTCCTGGTAGTCTCAGCGCCAGCCTGCCACGACATCCCAATTCGGGAACCCTGTCGTGACAGTCTGGGACGTAACGCGTCACTTAAGGTGTTCGTTCACTATACCACTTATGGGGTATGACAGAGTGGACTGTAATGTGAATTTTCTATCTAGATCGTCATTATATATATTGCCTTTCTCTGGATAAACTCCATCGATTTTCTATGCTCGAGTCCATCTTCCTCTTCAGAGAGAAAGGCTGTATTCATGTCCTTCAACCGTCTGCTACATAGATATCCAAGCAATCTCCGTCTCCTTGTCCTCCACGATAACACTTGCTTCGGGTTGCATAACAACTCTCAGCCACTGTAGATCAGTTTTTCAATGCAAATCTACATCTATGATCTCGCACGGTACAAATGTAGATTTTTAAAAGTACAACATGTACAGAGGCGATCGTTACCCTACAACTGTTTTGGATATTTTATACGGGTTTTGATCGAGTGGTGCTTGCTCGTTTGTGCTTACCATTATTTCAAGGCTCGAGGTTGTCAGAGGATAAGCTATGATAGAGGGAGAGTCGGGAGGACCTGACGTGACCGTGACCCGCCACTTTCGTGCCTAGGCCCTACTCCCGACCACGTCCTCGACTCTCCCCAGCAAATTGTAAGTTCTTCTCGGATCTTCAAAGCAGCCCCTCCGAATCTCACCAAACTTGGCACTTCTGTCTTTCAGCCTGCCGACGTGGGTCTCAATCGTGTCTTCAAACATCATATCAAGCAGGCATACCTCAATTGGATGGTTGATTGCCATTCGGAGCCACTCAAGAACGGTTTGACGCCAGAACAGGTTAAATTCTCAACATCTGTTCCGGTCCTCCGCGACGCCTCAGTGAAACCGATTGTAGAGTTGTATGAGTGGGGGCAGACACTACCCGGTTGGGACTTAATCAGGCGGGCAAGTGCTTGATTGATACATCTGCAACCGACTCAGAGCTCACTCGTTGTGTGCAGTCTTGGGAAAAACTTGAATGCACTGTCGGTGAATTCAATCTCGGAGAAGAATGTCTCAAATCCAAGAAAACTAAGGCGGCATACCGCGAATACTTACTAAAACATCCAGACTTCCGCAAGGAGATTGAAGATAAAATTGGCCAAGTTCTCGACGTTGATGAAGAAGGTGTTGCCGCGGCGGCAGTTACAGAGGAAGCCGAGGTAGCAGCCATGGGAGAAGACGACGTATTCACGCGGGATGATCAGGACTCTACCGAGATTCCGCTACACTCTGTCGTGCATGCCGCCCTTCAAATTGATGTCCCTCCGGAAAAGTTGCCAAACACAAGCAAATTCTGTGTTTCATTGGAGACGGTGGGCACGGATGGGAGCGGTACCTTGAAAGCGAACGGAGAGATGGAGAACATCTGGGCATATAATGATAACGGGCAGCCCTGGAGTGAGGGTAATCTAGCGGACGAAACATTCTAAAAGTTGTAGCGAATTGACACTTTTTTTGGCCCTTTTTTGAAGCCCAAAAAGTCTGGAAAAATGAATCTTTATGAAAATGCGTTTCCATCCAAGCAATGGTCGGCGCCTTATGCGTTACGCAGCAGAAAGTAGGCAACATTTTGTGGGGTGCGTTATGCGTTACGTTGCTACCATACACGTCGGTACAGTATTTGTGAGACAGGTGTTGTTTGATAAAAATCTTCTCTTTCGGAAACAAGGCCACACAGACGCTTTTGGCTGATCACGTGTTCTAGTGATCCTGCCGCTGATATAAAACCTGTTTTTTCGATTTGCACGTTGTTGACATCGACTCTTCGACTTGAACCACCACACCTTATCCCGCCAGCAAAACAAATGGCTCCCAAAGTTGGCATACAAATTAACTCCGTTTCTGCCCTCTCATTCTCTCGCTCAGCCCGCATCCACCACCGGTAACTTGAAGTCCTCCACCGCAGGCGAGGCCCCCGCCAAGGCGCGTGCTCTTGTTATCAGACTTGACGCGGCACTGGCAATATTTCTAGACGGAGGGGGGCAAGGCTGCCAAAGAGACCGTGACTAAGAAGTCGGCGGCGCCTACAGCTGACGGCGAGAAAAAGAAGCGCAAGAAGGCGGGCAAGGAGACTTACACCTCCTACATTTACAAGGGTGCGTCTTGGGTTGGCGCTGCCACCTGTTTAATAGCAGTGTTGACGGAGAGCGTCACAGTCCTGAAGCAGGTCCACCCCGACACCGGTATCTCGAGCAAGGCCATGGCCATCCTCAACTCCTTCGTCAACGATATCTTCGACCGTATCGCGTCGGAGGCATCCAGTGCGTCGTCCATCACATCCCGACCTTCGCCCACTGACTTCATCGCAGAGCTTGCACAGTACTCGAAGAAGTCGACGATCTCGTCGCGGGAAATCGAGACGAGTGTCCGCCTTATCCTGCCTGGTGAGCTCGCCAAGCATGCCATCAGTGAGGGTGAGTGGTTTGTTTTTGCAAATCCCTTTTTAGTCTCCCGTTCATTCTGGCGCGTTGTCCAGGCACCAAATCTGTCACGAAGTTCTCGTCCGCGACGACCACCAAATAGTTGTGTCGCGTCGTCGTTGTCTCCCTCCAGTTCATCCTATTTTTACGCAGTTCATACATCCATTGAGCTTGAGGAATGCATTTAGATTCGTGTTCCTGAAGAATAGATACAGTGACGGAAAAATACTATTTGCCTTTTCGCGCCGAGTCCAAGCACCGTATGAGATCATCATCATCGTTCAACGTCACATGCAGGGTCTCGCTTAATTGAGTAATGATTTAGGTGACTGCTTAGTGATCGACTGACAACTGATGTCAACTAAAGGGGTCCGCCGCTCAGCGATCGCTAAAATCGCTAATTCGTATTAAAATCCCATTCCACAAGCTGTACAGTACTACAATTCTATCAATACAATAGCGTTACAAATCTTCGACACCGCCAGCTCTTAGAGGACGAATTTGGCGGCTCAGCGCCTCCACCGTTGCCTGAAGATCGAAGAACGGGGCTTCAGACCAAGAAGCCAGCGACATCTGCGCGCGGAAGGTCTGGGAGGACATGCAGTGTTGATTCCAGCTAATTTGATTACGACCTTCCGAGAACGCTCTTTCTGAGTCGACAGACGTTGCTGTTGAGGAGGGTGAGATTCACTGACTGTTTGCACAGATGAAGAAAATAATCGGCTTACCAGGACAAGAACAAAATGACAGCGCAAAGCGGGCCAGATCCGGTGTCGAGACAATAGACGAAGTAGAAGACTTGAGCCGGAGAGTCCAGTACTCGAGAACACTTGTTGTCGGCTCACAGAGCGGTGCGTCCAAGTACGTGTGAATGTTGTCAGCTTCGGAAGTCGATGTGTTCAAGGAGGCTGCCGGTCGACGAAAGCGGTCTGCGGGGCGAGACTTAGAGGCTGCCGATGATGCAGGGACATGAGAAGCAGGAGCAGTAGGAGTTTGTGACGTCTTGTATGACTCGGTGAAGCGGCGAACTACCAGTGAACGTAGATCAGATATTTTGTCGTCGTTCCATCCACAATGCTCGCGAAACCACTGAAGCTTCCTATCAGGACACATAACTGGAGGATTTGAGTCGATGCAAGCCGGATGAAACAGATGAAGCATACCAATTGCGATTCGATACGCCTCACACTCATCCAGAAGCGCATAGTATTTACGTAGAACAAGGAGGCCGGCATGAGCAGCGACACGAGTGACGTTGCTTTGGTCAGTAGCGTTGCTGATAGCATCCAAAGCATAGTCCAGATCTTCCATCTCGGGTATCACATCGATGATCAGCGGTCGGTTTTGACTCTGGAAAACTTTCGTCGGGAGTTCGAGAATCTGAAGAGCAAAAATGAGCACGTCCAGAGATCGGAAAATCAGGATACCTCTAGGATAGTTTCCAGCTCTGTTGCTAGTGTCTTCTGACGCGTGTTGAAGGCATATGCACTGAGCTTCAAGTTCTTGTCAGCAATCAAGATGTCGACAGCCGGCTCGAGAATGTGTCGTGTGCGGAGGCATTGGTACTCGGAACCCCAGCGTGTCGCATTTCGCCTAGCGAGCTCGGTCGTATTCGAGTCGGTCGAGAGGCCGGTCGCCGGATTATTGATGATGGCGGCAAACTCGGTGTGAATTGGACGGCTGTCATGGACCTTTTTTGCGAGGCCGGCTACCTGAGCAATTGAATCGTCAGTTCAGGGAAAGCATAGTATGTAGGTCATTGAAAGCTGCGTGTACTACCTTCGGAAAAATCTTCAGTGCATCTTTTTCCTCGGCTGCTGAGATCACAACACCAAGTGCGCGCATGTTCTGAATAGCGACACTGCGTATGGTGTTTGTCACATTGGCGTCATGGATGTCCTGTCCTGTCGGAGCCGCGTCGTCTGTTGGTTCATGTATCTCTGCTGCCATTGCGAGGTCCTCTGCGTCTGCCGAGGGGTCATCCTCCCATAAGACAACTTCCTCAACCTCGTCGTTCTCAACAGGGGCTGACGGAGCTGTGGTACGCTTTGCGGAACCTTTCTTGGATTTCACGACTTTCTTTCTCTTCGCTTGCTTGAAAAAGAAAGAGATGACGGCCTGAAATCATACCAGCTTTAGCACGGGCGTGTGTGCGGAAGAGGTAAGAGAAGCAAACCTTAGCGACCAGTTGAATGATGTGCGTAAAGCAGCGACCTCGAGCTAATGTGCCGCGGAATGTCGAAATATACTTGGGCAGACAGACGGCTGTCGTGTTGCAGTTTCCGGCGTTGTCCATCATGAGCAGGTGAAGCTAGTCATCCTTGTGTCAGATTCGCGACGATTGAGTGTAGAATACTCACGAATCTTTCCAGGCCGTAGCGTATGAGGGTGTCGGCAAGCTGCGACGCCAGATAATCACCGGTATGGCGATCAGTCAGTCTGCAAAAAGTATTGGACGGGTCAGAATGAAGGGAACGGTGCATACTCACCGGATGAATTCCAAGACGATCGCATATATTTTACCCACATCCTCCCACACTATTCCTGCCCCCAAATAGTTCTCCGCAATCGGAGCCGTCCATCCGTCCACCACCCCATGCACATCCCGTGCCCGTCTCTGTAGAATGGCATAAGTGTTCATGAATAGTTAGTGGTGACGAAAACGGACTAACCTGAAAATATGCTTTCACCTCCTGCGCCACCAGCACGTATAGACGTTGTACATCTCTCGCCACGGTGTCGGCCGAGGGCACAATCGTACCCGGCCGCAACATAGCGACCTCCATCCGATACCACTTGTCTTCTACCTGGTTGAAAGGGCGCTTGGACGAGGCACAACGCAAAGCGATTAGTGTGCGATGCATGGCCTCGGAGTAGGGGATTGTGCCGGCAGAAGCGATGGGGAGAGGGATCAAAGCAGCACGAGAGGGATCTCTGGCCACGCAGGTCTTGATAGAACTTGCGAGGTTGCTGGTATTAAAGCTGCCTTTAGCATCACGGCGTCGTTCACTCGAGTGATGTCGTGGATCGCCGAATTTGCAAGTGAGCACAATTTTGATTGAGCGTGGAGTGGTGGACAAGTCTCGGACGAGGGAAGGCGTGAAATGGTCGTAGACATCAGCTTGCCATTTGACACGTATAGCATCTATGCCGAATGAAATGTGAGGATGCAAAGACGACAGAGAAACAGTAACGCACCAAGAATCTCGCTATCTGGCAGATTCCACACCTCCTCGTCATTCTTGTTGTTGATACTCTCAAAATCTACTTTCCGGCGCTTCCTTGGTGGTTCTGTTGTCGCTGGAGATGGTTCCGGCGCTTTATTCTGGTCGTTGCGGGATAGTATGGGACTAGCTGGAGGTGAAGGGGGTGCCCGTCCGGCGAGAGTTTCGTTCAAAAGAGGTTGCAATGGTATAGACATGACAGTAGAAGAGGGTAGAAGGAGTAGGGACGCGATTCAACGCGACCGACGCGTCCCCAGGCGCAGCGCTAGGCTGCCCTGGTATGGCGGCTAACGATGAGCGACGGCAGTCGTGGGAACAATTAGTCGCCTAACTAAGGCCGCCGGCATTACTCTTAGTGATGACTAAACTAGTTGACTACATGCCAGTCAAGCGAGACCCTGGTCACATGCATCATCATTAGAAGGCCCCCGGTCACTACGGTACCGGTTATCACAAGAGATGCCGAAGATGCTTATCGGCGACTGACAGCAACTTGACAGCTATTTTGGAAACGATAGACAGTCTCGATTTTCGAGCTGAGTTCGGCAGTTCCCGGCATACCCGTCATATAATTATTTTTAGCTACAGCTCAGCTCCATCATGACGACGAGCGTTGCCCGCCAATACTCTCCTCACTCTCACCATGATACGACGAGGAAACCGCCGCCACATACCTAAGGAGCAGAAACAGCTCATCACCACAATGTCGGCCCATATGTCTGTCCCAGACATTGCTGCAGCTACCAACATCAGCGAGCGAACCATTTACCGCATCATCCGAACGTGGCGGACGACTGGGGACCACGTCCAAATTCCTCTGCAGCTCGGACGACCCCGCATTCTCACATCTTTTGATGTCGCGGTCTGTGATCTTCTCAATACTCTTCGTATTTGACCCTTTGAGAAGTATCTTGAGGGTCTTGTTGCGAGAACCCCCGACATCTATCTTTTCGAGCTACAGGAATGTTTGTACGAAGCCACGGGACTCGACGTCGCCAAAACCACCATACGTGACGCCCTTTTGCGAATGGGTTATGTTCGGGTTCATGTAAGTAAAATTGCTGGGAGTTTCGTGCCGCTGACATGAGTATATCCCTAGATATCTCGAACTGCACTCGAAGCCGAGGAAAACAAACGGCTTGGTTTCCAATGTGAAGTTGGACAACACCCACCTCGAAGACTGGTCTTCCTAGACGAAGCAGCTTGCAATCGACACACAACGCGGCGGCAGATGGCATGGGCCCCTATTGGAATGCGAGCGCGGCGGCATGATTTTTTTGTCCGAGGCATCCGGTATGTGTTTATGCTCTTGCCAGTACTTCGTACCTGCTGATATGTATAGTTATTCTGTGCTTCCGGCAATTTGCCTCGATGGCATACTTCACTTTGATGTGTTGACTCGATCCTGGACCGCCGTAGAGTTCCGCAACTATCTCGATGTTCTCCTTGACCGCATGAATCACTTTCCACAGGACAACTCTGTTCTCGTCATGGACAACGCAAGTGTTCATCATTTTGATGGGATTCGTGAGATGGTCGAGGGACGGTGCGTAGGATATATCCTCTTGATTGCCAACCAACTGAATTTGATCTACAGCGGGCGTCGACTCATTTATTTGTCACCATACTCTCCCGACTTCAATCCATGCGAAGAAGGGTTTTCATGCATGAAATATTGGATCCGCCGCAACCGGGACGATGTTCTCAGCTCAATGGAAGGGCGTGATGGTTGCGACCCCATCGCAACTCTGTGGGAAGCTGCTCATGAGACGATGACCCCAGAGAACATCGAAGGGTGGTTCAGGGATTGCGGATATGTTGTATAGGTTGTTGTACCGGTAGTTGTGTCAATACACGAGTAGGACGGCAAGAAATTATATGAACAAGTAGTACGACTATACAAATATACAGAAAACTAGTAGAGATACAGTATCTACAGGTTATAGAGGCGGCGATAACATACACAGCGTGAAATAAATTAGTTCTCCTTGTCGCTTTCGTTCTCCACAACCCTAGCCCGCTTCTTCCCCTTGCGTTTCTTCGCGGCGGCGACCATCTTACTTGCCTTGCGCACGAAGTTACCCACGGCACCGGCTGCCATCCCAACGTCAGTTTTGTAGAACTTGGTATCGAAGTCGGCAATGCTGTTGGCATAGACAATGCCTTGTTCCCCCAGGCTCTCAGCATATTGGAAGTATTTGAGAGCGGGGTACTTTTCATCGAGAGCGCGCAGCACGTCGGAGACAAGGAGGACGTCCTCGTCTTCATCAGATTCATCTGATGACTCGTCCTCACGTCGACGTTTGACGCTATTGGCATCGCGAAGGACAGTATCGGCGGACTCGGAGTTGCCAAGATGGACGTGGATGGGGGGCATGGTAGTTTGTCCGCGGTTACGACTACGCTCCTCGCGAGCACGGCCACGCTCTGCAAGCTCGTCAAGCTTGAGGATTTTGGGAGGATGTTCTAGATCCGCGGTGCCATCATGCTGAAGACGAAAGTCAGCAATGCAAAAGAGAAGCAGAAATTGCATGTCACGCACCATGTAGCGAGCCCACAGATTAATAACATCTATTCCAATCTCGACGTGCTTGCCTGGGTACTTAGATTTCGGGCCCATCACGTAGCACCACCGATTTTTGCCAGGATGTTCCGCGCACTTGAGATGGTTTTGAATCTGCTGTAGCTCGGTGGCGGTAACAGCGGTCTCGGGGGGGTTTTCGGCCTGTTTTGTCGTCTTTCCATCAGGCTGCACCTCCTGAAAAGAGTCAAAAGACAGTGTGCTCAACACCGAAGAACCCATAGATAACGGATGACTTACCAGGTTAACCACTTCCATTATCACCTCTTTCTGACGACGTGTGCTCCTCTGGAGCTTGAGAAGCTGCTGGAAGGCGTCGCGAACATCGTCCTCGGATGACAGACGGTGATATGGATCCTTGCGACGCTCCTGAGACTCTTTCCATCCCAACGTCGCAGATGTGGGGTCGACATTCATCTGAGCTGTGAAGTCGCCGGCAGGAATGTCAGAGGGGAGGACGAGGGTTGTGGTAACCGTGGCGCGCTTCTTTCCGTTTCCTGGCTCGCCATAGATAGGGACTTTGACTGTGATGAAGGTACCGCGGTCTGGAAGTTTATTAGTAGCCTGCAGAATGCGCAAATGGCTGTAACACACCTGCAGTTTGACTGGGAGCTGTAGTGGATGGCAACTGAGATTGGCGAGCTTCGACAATGTGAGGAGGGAACGGAGGAAGCTGGTATTGATGATAAGACGGATCTTCATCGCTAGGATCATCGTCGTCGCCCCCAGGCTGCTCGTAGTCGCGGGTGTGGTCAAACATGCCATTGTCGAGAGAGGCCTGTAATTGGGCCACTGCGAGCTGTCGTCCAGTGAGAGCGGGGGGAGGGCCGACGCCAAGAAGATATGGTGCAATAGTGTTTTGCATGGTGTCAAAACCGGTCGAAAAGTAGAATAGTTGGGCGCCTTGGACTCGTTGAGCGAGGATATATAGCGCAGCATATGCTCCACACGATCGTCAGCCTGCTCGTCATGACTGTAAGTCTCCAGTGACGGTGTAACTGTACTAGGTGGTCGTTGTTGAGGAGGTATTAGCAGAAAAGGTTATTCTAAATTTGGCACGACATAGTTACGACCTCTCGGCCCGAACTCAGCTAAAAAATCGAGACTGTCTATCGTTTCCAAAATAGCTGGAACTGACCACACCATGATCGGGATAAACAACTCGCGACACGACACACCAAATTGGGATGTGTGATACATAAGATCAAAGCCGACACAAGTGGATCAAACTGATTCTCAAGCGGCACATGTTTACGTCACTGCCCATTCTGCATCCTCGGCAATGAAATTCGGCTTTAACTAATCAAACTCGGAATCAATTTAAGAACCCCGGCCCGAAACATTGAAAATATTCCCGAGTGGGCCTCCATATTAGGTATTTACATCAACGACACATCTGCTGAAGATGTGCCGTGTGTCGGTTCTGATGCATTACGGCACGACTTGTGTCGTGTCGGCTGTTGTATATCCTCAACTATGATGCACTATGATGCTGGACAGAGCTTGGGTGAGCCAGAGAGACTGAAGCATCGTAGAGCAAGCCAGAGAGCGGTCTTCCTTGGAGCTAAGTCCAAATTTGGGGAGGGGGGGTCGTGGGACAGGTGTTGTCGATAAGCATTTTCGGCACCTCTTGGGTTATCGGGGCGCGGTAACCAACAGACTTCGTAATGAGTTATCGAGTGAAGAAGTCTGTGCAAGAGACTAGGGCTGCTCAATTCTTTATAGCTCGTCCGTCCCGAGGATCCCTGCTACTTCACCAAAATGCCTGTCTGCGAAAATTTCGAATTCGGATAAGGTAGGCGTCGCTCGGATCCGGCACCCTTATATAAGCATTAACGTTTGCACAGCCACACGCCAAATCCTGAGGATTCGAGAAATTTAACGTGCTTTTCTACTAATTTTGAAGGCTGTGAGGCATAATGAAAAAAAAAAAATTCAGACGCGGGCAATTGCTGGGGTCCAGAGCAGCATGCTTATTAGGTGTTGTTTGTTGGTATCAAATACGATCTTTGAGTCGTTCTGCACATTCTCGCATAGTAAGACAACACAATGCTGGTGTACACTGTAGTGAATATCTCGTTGCTGTATGCCGGCTTGACGTATACACGCTCCCCTCAGCTTGACAGGTGGGCGTAACTTCTGTGACGTACGTATTTTCTTTCCGGTCTTCTCTTTTGTCGTGGTGTGAAGTGAGATTGATGAGAATTTCCAAATGTAGTAAGCACTCCTGATTACATAGGAAAGGACCCCGGTTTATCCCTTTGAAGGCCAGATCCCGAATCGGCCAAAACCCCCAATTTTTGTCCGAACCAGTTTTGGGGCGGATTGGCAGTTTTTTGTCCGAACCGGAGGTAGCCTGTGGTGCCGTAAGCTTCCAGAAGCGGTGATTTTCTGCTTTCCCCCATCAAAAATGCTCAATTTTTCTTCCCGAGCTGTTTTTTTTGCGCTCTTTCAACCAAATCTAGCCATTTTCTCGATGAGTTCCAAGAAATTCGCTTTTCCCTAGACTTTCGGCTTGTCCTCGGCGGAGTCAACTCTCTGCGACAGCGGAATTTTTGTCCGAACCGGATCTAGCTACCTCGGCTCCGTCCCCCCAAAATTTGTCCGAACGGCATCTAGGCTTCGCGGCCCCTCCCCACCAAAATTTGTCCGAACCGGGATCTGGCATTTGGGTGGATAAACCGGGGTCCTCATAGGAACCAGGCGGGACTTTGATTGGAGTCATTTTGCGTCCGCATCTGGGAACTCTGTTGGAACTAGCAAGTACTCAAGCGCTGGGGATGTATTATACTCGCGCGGTCCACAGGCTGAACAGCGAGTTTACGGAAGACAGACAATAGAGAGTTTGTGCGGAGCGACCACGCTCGACAGGCATGTGCAGCCGGGCCGCTCCGCTAAATGCACTTTTTGACTGCTCTGTATGCTACAGCTCGAGATCTGGTATCCTCTGCGCTGTATCGGCCTGAGCCACCTGAAATTTGGTCAAGTTATGTTTCCTGGTGCGCCAGCGAGCCGCAAAAGCCTATGACCCAAGCACAGAGAATCAAATGGGCAACAAAAGGCCGCAAAAATGGGCATGGATTCTACCTAGTCTCTCGTAGACAGACGCTCTATATGAACGCTCGTGCCTCGCTATATAGAGTCTGTTACTTACCGCGGGGGTCCGATTGCAGTAGACGGCTATTACATAATCCGTCAAACTCGGCCAAGGCCGAAAACGACCATTGGGCGCGTTCCCGTTGCAGCAAACACATATGCAGGGTGGGGTAGGTATTGAACACACTCCAAGTGATCATCTACATTTTTTTTTGATTTTATTTTGAAGGTTTGACGAAGGAGTTCGAACCTTTGCCAGTTGGGTTTCGGCCGATCGGCCGAGACAGCTGCGCGAGCCTGACTAAGTCTGCCGCGGTTCCATCTCGAGCAACTGCTCTCAGAGGTATTCACAAACGTAGCTTACATCTATTTTACCCTATTTACCAAGTTTCAGCATCAATAACGCGTTCTAATGGCACGAATTTCGCGACTCGGATTCAGATTATGTCAGCTTATGTAATAAGAGCCTACTGTACCAATCTGTATGACTGAAACGTAACGCGTAACGGCGGCCTTTTTTCGCTTACAAATCACCCATATAAGGCAGGTCACCTTCCATAAAAGGGTGATTTGTAAGCTGTTTCAAGCGTTTCAGCCTGTAACGGTTCATTTTGCGTTTCAGTCATACAGATTGGTACAGTACTCCAATCGCACCCTCGCGGTAACAACTAGACTAGATTCTACCGGACACATACAGTCCCTGGTAAGCGAGGGCAGTATACACTCTTTTTAAACATGGTTATAAACACCAGTTTTTGAATGGCCAGGTCGAGACAGGACCCCGGATACTTAATTGACCCAAATGCCTGATCCCGATCCTGACAACTTTTGAGAAAATTTTGCGCTTCGCTTGTTCCACATCCTGACAAATTGGCCCCAGGAGGCGCGAAGGCCTGGGTCAAATCCTGACAAGTTTGGGGGTCGGAGGGCAGCCCAAACTTCCTAGGAGGCTCCAAATTGCCCCGGATTTGGCCGGAAACACAAAACTGAAGGCCAAAATGGCGGGTTTTCCCGAAGGAATGCGCTAAATGGCTTCTGTTCATTCTCTTTCACAATCCCGCTCGCGGCGAACCCGACCCCCGTGGCAAGAAGCACGCTCGCGCTGTCGCTCGGTTCCTCCGCGCCGCGCGGTCGCACAATGTCTCACATCCTTGACCTCATCTATCACCACAAGGCCGGTTTCCCCGCCAGCAAATCTGTCGAATCGCATGAGCAGAAGTATATGTTCTCCACCATAATTCCCTTCGATGAGATTCACCGCGCGCGGCCCTGTATCTCCGCATGGGCAAGGGCCGCAAACAAGTCGGCCGCGCAACAAAGGACGATCCAGCACATCCAGAACGTCATGTACAGATTCGCGCGCACACCAACGGTCGAATTTCCAGCAGGTAACACACACCAAGTTTACCCAAATCAGTGGGTTTCCTTGCAGTGCAAACATTGTACAGTGCCAATAGCCAAAACCTGTCACAAACATGACAGATTCGGTTTGTTTTTGTAGATAGACCTATTCTACACAAGGAATACATCCCGTCTATCCTATTTCCACCGACCAGTGAGTCGTTTTTCCGTGCAGTAGGGTGGCTTTGATGGTAATTTCCATATTTGGTAAGTAAATTGATTTTGCCGCAACTGTATATGGTTCGGAGTGGAAATTCAAAAATTTGATTGGTGGTTCATCCTCCAGAACGTCATTGCCCGGCATAAGTAAAGTTTTGTTCACAACAGTAGATTATGCGCATCGATGCGTGAAAAGAATCCGGCCGAATTATGCCCCAAACAACATTGTTAATAAGTAGAACATCACATACTTAGACTTCATTTCAGACTCATTTCTGGTGAAGATGAAATTGATACTCACAACTAATTGCCAATTGCAGCAGGTCAGGGACGCGGGGGAGCCTATAAATGCATTCTTCACTGCATGGAAAACAACCAAGGTAACAATATTGAGCAACAGAGCTTGAGGATTCTCAAACAATTATAAGGGAATTCAACACAGTTGGAACCGCTGTCACCTGATAGGCCGAGTTCTGCAAAAAAACAAAGAGGGCTTCTTTAGCTCTAGAAAGAGAGATAAGTTAATTTCTTGAGCCCCTGGGGAAGAAATGGCGGCTTCAAAATGCAGAATAATAGCAGATAATTGGATGAAACTCTTCTTTTGACCTGCCGTTCCAAGAATATGCAGATCCCAGTCAAGACTCAGAAGAAGAAAGATGTACAAAATTTTGTTGAGCCGGAGGCCTGGTGATGTTAGGACAAAGTGGAAAGCAGCCTGAAAAGAAACCAAAAAAGTCTAAAGTTTCCGGTTTCTAACCGGTCATTTGCAAATATTGACGGAGTTAGCGGTGTGAGAGGCTCTAAAATAGTGTGGGTGGCGTACTCTAATCGTATCTACGATTACCGAAGCTATTGGTAACGAGAGACGCGGTGGAGCAGGAGAGCAAGAGGTTCGCGTCTGCGTAGTGTGCTGCTGTTTGTAGTGATTGGGCCGAGTTGCCGCGGTTGACGTGCGAAAATGTACAAAGATCTTGAAAACTATTCGCTGTGGCTCGCCAGTTGGGCTCTCGACATAGGTTTGAAATCAGCGGATTTCTACGGAACCACCGGCATCGATAGTAAATCAAAGCAAGAAACCGCTGTTTTGCGTGGTCTGAGCACTCGAGAACATGAGTTTTGGGGGTGAATAGGTCAGCTTAAATGATAAGAGTCTCCCTCTTTTTTCCCCTCTTTTTCTCTTTCTTCGTTTTGAAAAAACGCGATTTTTTCATTCCATCCACAGACATAGTACATGAGCCTTACCCAGCACAGTGAAGTTATGACAGGGTTCCCTTTGGGATGGAACCCTGTCATAAGAGTCTGGTCACGAGACTAGCAAGTGCAGTTCAGAAGCAATAAACCAAATTTATAATAAATCGACCCCGAAAGTGAAGCTGGGTCGGAGACTGCCCACCCCTCACACAGTGTAGACCACAAAAAAAGGCGGACACCTGTGATAAAATTGGCCTCGCCTACTGTAGATTTTACTGAATGTCTTACGCATTGCCTGCTGGACACCTATAATTATTCTACTCTATGTTCTGGTGCTGCGCGTCCGACATCATTATTGAACCTCATAAAAATGCATGGGTATGTACGCACACATCCATGCCGTCGGCTGCCCTGCTCAAACTGATGACACCTTGCCATTTTTTGACCAATCCCCGGGCACGGTCGCGGAAGTGGAACTCGTCGTCTCGAGGGATGCGCGAGGACTCGAGAAGGAGGATGTGGCGCATAACTTTGCCAATTTTGGAGAACTGTAGTGCAGTATGCGGGAGTTAGATCGAACAATGAAGACAAAGGGCAGTATGTAGCTTACGGTGAGGTATGCCATGGTGATACCCTCGTAATCTTCGATGGTCTTGAACAACACATCAATTTTGGCCATCTCCTGCATGGGGAGGCCGCCATAAGTGAAAGCGCCAACGCCAAAGGACAACTTACATCAGCCTTGGGCGGGATGTTATTCTTGCTGAGGAACGTCTTCTGCAGTTGATGCCTCCAGTTCCGGACCTTCAGCGCCTCGGGGTTGGATTCAAGTTCCGCTGTCACCAGGTTAATGTTATCCGCTTCCATCCCTGCGCTGGCACGAGTTTCATCCTCCCTCTGTACCGTCGGCTTGCTCTCCTTCTGACTCTCCTTCTCTTCACCCGTTTTACCATTCTTCAGCTGAGGCAATTCCCTTTCCCCCTCCTCTGCATCACGGGTTGGTGTCTCGCCCACGGATATAAAAGGTAGGGCTCAACTACGTACCGTCAATCAACTCATCCTCCATTTTAGCCTTGTTTCGCCCCTCGCAATTATCCTGCGCTGCGGGACTGACGGCGTGCTCACGCTCCCATGTTGTTGGATCTAGCGCCTATCGTATAGTATTTGTAGTGAGCAATGAGCATAACGCGACACCAAGTAAGGTTCATACTATCTTGTACCCGTCCTTGAGATCACCGTCCTTCTTAGCATTGTTGACAAAGTTGTGAATCATTGTCGGAGTGAGACGCTCCAGCTCTTTTGGTGGGAGCCAGGAGCTGGACAGAAGCGGGGGGGAGATGGCATTAACTGCGAACGAGGAAGCATGTTACAAATACATACTAGTCGCCTGCAGGCATGAAGCGGACGCAGTAGCTGTCGAGCCAAGGCTGTCAAACAAGTCATCGGGCAACGGCAAATAAAGAGGCTCACACATTGCTCTTCCTCCCTGAGGGACGCTTGTTTGCGACATCGTTGGGGACGTTGTCGGGGTCGACCACCTAGCCCGGAAAGGCAAAGAGTAAACGAAGAGTAAGGAAAACGGGTCGAGAGCGTCCCAGAGCCACCAAGCCCTGGGCTGGGAAGAAAAATTACCATTGCAGGCCACGCCGGGTACCCTCGAACCTTTGCAAGGACAACGTCACGGACGCCGAAAAGCTCTAGCTCAGTCTTTTTCGCGCTCATTCTTTGTCCGTGGGTAGTTATTTGACTTGAGTGTTCACTGTACGCCAAGGTTGATAATTTCAGCCAATTCATCATCACGTGATGTTTCGGTAGCTTCAGTAGCGGCAACCCCGCCATTCCAAGGGTGATGGCAAATCGGTCGCCAGACCGATTAAAGCCGATCGCCCCGGCCAGTAAAACCCTCGGCAATCTGAGGCTATTTCCAGCGAATATTGAAAGCTACCCCCGGTCTGAGCATCCAATTTTCATTCCAAATAGCTCTTCTTGACTTCGACATAAAAGTTTAGCCCATCAAATTTTCCTAATAAGGAAATCGGTAGCCATTCATGGCTCTCCGCAAACCCTCTATTGCGTCTTGCCGCCACCCCGTCTGACCCACCTTGTCGGGAACAGATCGTATGGAAGCAATTTTCGGACAGATCCGCGAACTCGGCAGCCGGATGCCAATGGACTCCGAGCGGAGGCATTTGGGTCCAGGTTTTTCGTCAATAAGAATATCAGGTCTGCCATAGAGCTGAGAGACGGGCGGGGTCAATAGAGCTAGCAGATCATTAGATGGGTAGATGAAACCGGAGGGGCACTAGGTCCCCTCAATTCTCGCCTCACTTTGGTTTTGATTGGGTTTTGAGAAATAAAATAATTGTTTGCCGACGTTCGCGTATCGCTGCGTTGACAGAAGCAGTCGGAATTTCTCCCACCCGCAACTCTGACTTAACCCACTACTCAATTCCTTCCTGGTGAGCAACCCATTTTGGGGCTTGGAAAATCATAGACCTCGAAAGGTGCACCACATTGAAAGCCAACGAGTTGAAGAGAATATTATTGGAATTGGTGGTGGAAGGAGGGACTCGCTGTTTTAGGGCTTACCTCCGGAAATCTGTCAACCCAGCGATACGCGAAAGCTCAGCAAACAATTATTTCATTTCTCAAAACCAAAGTGAGGCGAGAATTGAGGGAGTCCGTAGTGAATGGGTAGAACTCCGTAGATCTCGGACAACTCAATTTGGAACCGAACGCACTTGATCAAAGACCTCGGTCACCTCTATTTGCAACAACCATAAGTATACGACTACACACCTTGCCACTGCTGAGCATGAAAATGTTTCCCGGCTTGTCCCGGCCAAAGAATATGGCTTTGAAAATTTCAACTTTTCAAAGGCGAACTAGGTCAAACTCACCGGCCGTAATATGTTTTCCGTGACTCAAAATTCCGAATTGGCGGCCATGCAGTAAATTCCGCATGTTTTCACTTGAACACTGCATACTCATAGCAACCAAGTTTCTGTGTGGGTTTTTACAGAAGATCATGAGAGGTTTCCTCGTGCCAACGGTATCTTCGAGCAATGTCAAATCAGAACACCCGCAACATCAAGGTAATTCGACGATGAGAATATTCAGTAGTTTTATCTCAGATTTGCACTTCATCTTTGTGTCTCTCCTGAGTCCTGACTTATATCCCGCTGAGCTTGCGGGAAAATGATTCCGCTGCCTTTGAAATTGTTCGCATTGACTGGTTCTCTTTCCCTCGCAACCTTGAGCTTCAGAAATTCATTAGGTCGTTAATTCTCTTTGTTCTCTAAAATTCTATTTGGCACCTCAAGGTGCCGGAGTACCCGAGGTGCTAAACAACATTTTTCTATTTGGCACCTCATTACGTCACCATGCCGATCACTTGACTGGACTGTATTTATCAGTTAAATGCACTTGGGGTTGAAAACTCGGACCGCGAGAGCCATCGCGATTTCGATTTGGAAAATTCTATTTGGCACCCCCGGGTGCCGGAATACCCCGGGTGCTAAATAACATTTTTCTATTTGGCACCTCCGATTCCGGCCACGTGCCGCCGCGGCAAGCGCTATGCCGATTTGATGCCGACGAGTGGCTGTCAAGTCCGTCACTGAAAAGGAGCAAATAAATTATAAAGCTCTCATATAAAATATGGATGGAAATTGAACAAGCTCAAATTGACGAGCTTGATTGGTACTGTGTATTACAACCAAATGACTGGCGCTCCTGGGACTCTGCAGATTTGCCAGGACATGCCGGTTTACGGCCATCACAACCAGGAAATGTTGTCTTGTCCTCAAAGGCCAGCGCCTAGTGGTTCTAGTCATTGACACCTAATTCTCGAAGTATTTCTGCTGTCCATATAGTCCTAAATTAATCGAAGTTCAATTGCAGATTATACGCCAACACCATTTGGGAATGATCGGAGCCGAGGTGAAACGACTTGAAATCCTCGAGTAGAAGGTGGCTTGGTTCGGGAAGAAAATGAGTATTGTATCTGGCAAGGGTTGCTGCCATGCATATGCATTTACATTGATTTTCTGCTTCAGTGCCCATGCAAACTTCAAGTTCAACCAACACTAGACTCGAGGCTGGTGAACGGCTTGATGGCAGAATTGATGGGATCTGTAGCAAATTTGCGTTGGGTCACCAAATTAGGGCGGGTTCGACGGGGTGCCAAATAGTACTACCCGGGGTACTGTCGAGGTACTCCAGCACCCCGGGGTGCCAAATAGAATTTTCCGATTTTGAGGCCTTCTGTTCGTTGTATTGCTGGCCTACGTGCTACTTGAGCTTGGGAAGATGCGCCAGACGCGCTGGACTTCATTCAAAACATCCTCTGCCTTCATTCTGTCTCTGCTCTGCTGCTGCTCTTTCCGAATCACCGCACACCGCTCCCAAGCCTTGAGACGGCTCATTAACGAATTTGAAAAAAAAATCATGCGCATGACAACGCACAGTTTCATTGGGGGAGCTTGCTCCCCCTTTTATCAGAGCCGTCACCGAAAAGCAATAAGCTGTGCTCGAGAGCGTTTTTGATGTAATCAATAAATGCGTGAAATATTGTGACTCCGAGTGATGCGAGAGATTTCCGCTTGATCCAGAGACAGTCCGCTTGATCCCAGGTGATGGGTGGTGATGGGAACACAATTTTGGCAGATGCGCCGGTGCTGCCATGTCAATGTCTTCTTTCCCTTCTTCGACGACTATCTGCGAAGAATTTGGGTTTCCTAAAAGTTCCTTTCCTCACGACTGTTTCACAGACGTGAGAATACAACTTCTTGGTACTCCCTGGATCGTCCGAGGATTTTTTTTTGTGTGTCTGTAGCTGTTCATTTCACGCGTCAAGACTCTGGCTGGAATTGCATTTAGAACGAGTTTTCACTGGGGACGATTGAAAAGAGCTAATGTAACAGATTCAATGCGGATGCTTGAAACTGATACACAACGGAGAGCTCAACTTACATTTACTCTAGACAGCCAAGGAATGGACCTTAGTGAATATGTATTTTTCTGAAACCGAATCTACTTGGGCATAGTTTATAATTTCTTGTTCAACTTATTTTTAAAAGAAAGCAGTTTAAAACATACATTCATGTCTCACTCAATTCTCATCCGATTCACTTGGCTGAGGGCTTGATTTAGTCTAGTTCAGGGCCTCGCTTGACTAAGTCATGACTTAGTTGTCACTGATTTTGATGGCTAGCGATCAGCGGCAACTGGATTCTGGAATGGCGATCACTCACGATAAATTAGCGGTGAAATCTACTTCTCTCATATGAGCGCGAATTTCGATGCGATAAGCGCTCCAATAGTGCTCGTAGCATTCCAGAATATGCCTGCAAAATATCTGGCGCCCCAGTGCTAGCAGGGCTTTGGAAATTAAAATCTAACTACGACTGCAGAACCCTCGTGGGAACTTAGTGGGGCAACTAATCACTGCGGATCACTAACTAAGTAACGGCGTCACTAGCCGACTAATTCTTAGTCAAGCGAGGCCCTGGGACTCTAGTTCTACTCACACGTTAGCCGTAGGTCACGCTTCATTTTTGTGGCTCGCTCTGCAGTAAAAACAAACAATTTCACTCTAAAATGTATCGGAGCTTGTGAGCAACTATCCAATGGAGGACTTTATCTCTTCAGAATTTTATTTTCCCTTTACCGCCGCCTTGTGGTGGAAGGCACTTTCAACGCCGACCATTTTGGTCAAGCTGCACAGCGACAAAATGAGCCAGGATTGTTCAGAGGGTTTAGCAGTTTAACAGTGTGATATTCGTCTACGTAGACAAGCTACTTAGGTACGTGTACCTCGACGAACCCAAAGAGAAATAAAATGCCTAATCACATATATAGAACCACGTGACCCAATGACATAATCATCCATCGAAAAAGTCCATCGCTGTCACGGCGGGCTACAGTGAGGTAGCGGGGGCTTCAAGGAAGGATGAAGCCGAGTTGAAGTGAAGGAATAGTCTGCATAGATGCTATGAGACGGGGCTGAGGCGCTAAACGTGCGACACAAGCTGGATGCGCGCTCCACATCGTGGATGACGCCGGACGCAGGGGAGTTGGCAAGGAAATTCAAGGTACGGGTATGGAGGAGTGAAACCGATTCGCAGAGCGCTGTGAGGTGTTTTTGGGCGTGCTCGAGTTGTCTCAAGAGCTTGTAGTGCCTCGTCGCTGTTTTCCTGCCAAGGCGGTAGCGGGCGCATGCGGCGCGCGATGTGAGCGGGGGCTGCTTCGAGCAAATGGCGAGAAACTTGGCGGTGCGCGGGTTCCAGCGCGGGCCAGGGAAGTGGGGCGTGTCAGCTCGTGGTTGTCTGGGACGAAACGGGGGCCACGGTTGGCGTGGGCTTTTTTGGGTGGCGGGCGTATTTGGGGCTGGGGGCATGGTGCTGGGCCGAAACCTCGTCCAGGGCGATGGACGGGCCTGGGCTTATGATCTATCGGCCGCAATCGAGAGCCCGTGGCACGACGCAGACGGAACGACGACTAGCCAAAACCGATGGTGGTGGTTCTGGTTGTTGTTGTTGTTGTTGTTGTTGTTCCAGTGGCAGGGACAAAATCCTGAGCTCGCGGGTGCCTCGGATAGTCATTCAAGTCAGCACTGAAGAGTTTCCCTGCATGCACTCGCTGTAGAGGGTGCAAGATACGGCTTTTGATGCGCCAGTAAAATCACACCATATATCACATTATTTTTTCCCGTCACAAAAAAAAAAAAGAAAAAAAAAATTGTCGTGATACAGTGGTGGGAGAAAAAAAGAAGGGCCGCGGGGTTTTCAGTAAGTCCGCCATGTACTGGCTAAATCAAATTCTAGACATGGAAGTATGATTCTTCCCTACCATCTACTATGATCTAGCACATTCAGTTGAATATGATGTCGTGCAGTTCGCCCGAGAACAAAATGGTTGAAAATAAATAAAAATTCCCATAACCGGAAAAACTGAATGGGCTCTCATCAAAAAACCATTTTAATAGGCCAAAAGTACTTGAAAAATAGACCTAAGTAGTTTGCATTTTGGTTCAATGGAACTGATCCAGATCTGAGCTCGTAATGGCCTTATAACCACATTCTATGAATCTACGAGTATTTATATACTCAAAAACCTAATTTGAGGATAAGGTTTGGGCAAGTTTGTCGCGTCAATCGCCTGCAAAAACCCATTCAGGCCCATCATTTTTGATCTGGGCCCGCCGCTTTGTCGATCTGCGCCGTTTGTTGTCCTTGGCTATACTTCCTTGGCGTCTTTCTTGCCTTGTTCTCTCCCCGAAGGCGAAACCAACGGCAACAAACTCTCTGTGAAGCCGACTCGTCTTTGGCTACAACTTGAACTCACTTCGAGAGCCGCCGCTCAATGGAATCTCAGACTGAGTAAGACCTCTGACTTGCTTCGAATAGCAAACGGAGTTGCAACTCTCTTCAATATACTTCTCAATGAAATCTGTCTCGCCTATTCTTCAAGTATGGTGATCTTCAATCTAAATCTGGCTCTTTTGTTAACACATGCGAGGCTGAAGGTCAATGAATGTGTGTGATGATTCTCTCTTCATTTTCTGTGTACTGACCGCCGCATCGCAGCATTATAATCACCCATTTTTCATTTGACAACAACCTGGCACCTGCACCTGCGAAGAGTTATTGCAGTCAGCGTCGTGTAGTGAGTATATACCAGATGCGGCAGCGCGACACACTTGATATGCGACACATTTGTGTAAGATGTGACACATTGTCACAGCGTGTCACTCCCAGTGAGAAGTCCAGGCAGCCAGATCGAACCGAAATCGAGCTATAATGAACCAGCGGCGCGATGAGTCGAGCCAGATCAAGCCGTCGGACATTTTTCGAGCGAAAATAGACCGGTTCGCTTTGGGTTCGCTGTGGCTCGACGGAATTGCCTCTACACGTCGAGCAGAATCAGCGGATTGGCATATCTTGCTCACCGTTTTCCAAAATTCACACGGCCGACAAGGAGAATCTCCTTAGAAAATGGCGGGGGCTGAAATGGCTCGATATTTGTCCGCTGGCTCGATCTGGCTGCCCGGACTTCTCACTAGGCATGTCACTGTTGATGAATGGAACATTTCTGTGACTTTAAGTGACAATCAACTAACAGAATCTGAAAATGCGCGGAAGGCGCAATAACCTCAGTCTCCCGCAATGTGGGATGAAAGACTGTATATTAAATACCTGAAAATGCGCGGAAGGCGCAATAACTACACAATGAGTAAGTAAATACAAGTAGGTAGATAGATAGAGAACTCACCCTCAGTCTCCCGCAATGTGGGATGAAAGACTGAGGGTGGTGGACAGACGAGCGCGGTTTATATGTAAGAACAAGGCTGTATGATAAGTATCAGATATCTATCAAGGGCCGGAGCGGCGGGGCGGCTACCCGGAATAATTCATATTCTGACACCCCCACTCGACCCAGGCCGTAGTCCCATAGATAGACAGAATTTGGAGTGCTTGTCATGAGATAAAGGTTTTGTGAAAATATCGGCCACCATTTCATCTGTAGGATACCACAAGACAATTGCAATACATTCTCCGGTGCGAACCAAGTCATCACGGACAAAATGATATTTTCTTTGTATATGCTGAGTCCTAGCGCGGTATTGTGGATCCTGGGACAGAATAATGGCAGCTCGATTATCACATCTCAACTCAGTGGGATTTCTCTGATGTTGACCTAGTTCGTCAAAAAAGGATCTTAACCATGCTAGATGTTGTCCTGCATTTGCAAGTCCAATGTATTCACTCTCAGTAGAAGATAGAGCGACCATGGATTGCCGACGGCTAGACCATCCGATTGCTCCAGAGTTGACAATGAACACATAACCAGAAGTAGAACGAGATGTATCTCTGTCTCCATTCCAATTGGCATCACTGTATCCCAGAAATTGCATGTCCATGCTGATGTCAGCCCCGTTGTATACAAGTTCCCAATGACGGGTGCCTTTGAGGTATCGAAGAAGTCGTTTTGCTGCTGCCCAATGAATTCTCTTTGGCTTTGCACTAAATCGACCAAGTACTCCTACACTGTATGCAAGATCTGGTCGAGTACCTAGCATGGCATACATAGCAGACCCGATTACACTTTGATATGGAACAATAGATCCACCTTCGACAATAGCCATATGGGTAATGATACTGTCGTCATCAGGGTCATTCTCTGTGAGCGGGGTTCCAGTAGACATAGGCGTGAATACAGGTTTGCAGTCTGTCATGCCATAGCGAGAAAGGACTTTGTCAATATACTGACGCTGGTTCAGTGCAATGGTGCGCTTCTTACGGTTTCGAACGATCTCGATCCCAAGGAGGTATTTGGCTGGACCTAGGTCTCGCATCTTAAAAGTAGATGAAAGCATTCTTTTGACTTTGGAAGAGAATTCTTTAGAAGTTGCAGCAACAAGAAGATCATCAACATAGACCACAACAAAACAAGTCTGTTTGCCTTCTTTATAAACATAAAGGCAGGTCTCTGAATTCAAGCGATGAAATCCGAGTTTTAGAATCTCTGTGTCAAAAGTCCTGTTCCAAGTTCTCCCAGCTTGTTTAAGACCATACAATGAACACTTGAGTCGCCAGCAGTGACCTTCTGGAATTTCAACACCATCTGGAGGCATCATGTAGATTTCTTCCTCCAGTTTACCATTGAGGTAGGCTTGTGAAACATCCAGCTGATCCAGTTCTAAGTCATATTCGGCAGCAAGAGCACAAATGATGCGAACAGACTCAAGATTGGCAGTGGGCGCAAAAACTTCTTTGTAGTCAACACCTTCTTTCTGAGTATCTCCTCTGGCAACGATTCGGACTTTGTAACGAGCAATTTTGCCTGTTTCATCCACTTTGACTTTGGGAACCACTTTGGATTTAATAGGCTTGACACCGTCTGGTATGGGAACAACATCATAGACATCATTTGCTCGGAAACCAGCAAGTTCCTCTTCAAGTCCAGCTTTCCAATGTTCAGCATTAGGACCCTGCAATGCTTCTTGCCAGCTAGAAGGGTCAAGAGGGTTCTGAGCTAAAAAGGCTTCTTCAATAGCATCATCTAGAGAAGCAAGCAAGACTGCCTCTGGAGCATCAGGGACTTCAATGTCTGGTTCGCCAGAAGCTTCATTTTCTTTCGCCTGTTTACGTGCTGCATTCTCTGCATCACGCTGAGCTTTTGACTGATGCTGTGGTCCTTCAGCTATTCTGTCGTACTCAGCAGTGGGATGTTGTGCCCTTGCATGTGGACGTGTTGACCGCCTAGTAGGTTCCTGTCGTACGCCTGCGACCTTGCGCAATGGTGGAGCTCCCCTATTTGATGGATGGACAATAGACGGCGGATCAGCCTGACTTAGATTATCCCCCACTGAACCTGGTATCGGGTGAGGCAAAGTGTCCAGTTCACCATCATCATCATCATCACCATAATATGGGGTAGACCTCTTCCGCAGTGTCTGAGCAAAATCCTCATATTCTTTCCTAGATGTAGCAGGTGCCTCAAGCTTTGGTTCTATAGGTGAATCAAGTTCCTGGTCATCAAACCGAACATGCCTAGATGTGATGGTTTCACCATAAGAACCATCTTTGTTGATTACTAGCAAGTCATACGCTTTACTGTTTTCATGGTAGCCAACAAAGATGCAACGCTTTGCTTTATCGCCAAATTTCTGCTTGTGACGCTTTTCTTTAGGAATCAGAGGATAAGCTCTACAGCCAAAAGGATGCAGGTGTCGTATGTTTATTGGACGGTCAAAAAGTTTCTCATGAGGGATCTCAAATTCCTGTGCTGAAGTAGGTGTTCTATTCACAGTATAACCAGCTGCTCGCATTGCTAAGACCCAAAATTTACGAGGAAGGCGTGAGGCAATCAACATAGTTGTAGCTCTGGAAACAAGTGTTTGATTCATTCGCTCTGCTACTCCGTTTTGCTCTGGAGTGTAAGGTGCTGTTGTTTCATGGATGATGCCTAGACGTTTGAATTCTGTTTCCATTTGATGAGACGTGAATTCACCACCCCCATCTGTGCGAAAGAATCGAGTCCAGCCCTCACAGAATTCCCAATTAGCAATTTGAGCACGAAAATGAGCCTCAGTAGATTTTCGCCATTCTTTGAGTTTTGAATAGACTTGGGATTTCTTTTGGGCAAATAGAATCCACACCTCAGAGGAATGATGATCTATAAGGACCACCCAGTAGCGTATTCCACCTGGGCCTTCAGGTGTTACCGGACCACCAACATCAGATGATACAATATCTAAAGGACCACGAGCTTTGGTTTGACTTTTGGAAAATGGTAATTTCTTCATTTTCCCAAGAACACAGGGTTCACAGAATTTGGGGATTCCTGTCAAGGATGTAATTTCACCAAGTCGGCCTTTAGCAACAGATTTCTGTAATAGTTGGAAATTTGTATGACCAGATATTCGATGAAGATGATTGATATCCATAGCAAATAGTGCATGTGGATCTTCACTCAAAGGAGTATAGACAATGTGGTACAGTCCCTTCCGATGCTTGGCTTCAATCATTCTTTGCCCTTTTGGGTTTCGAACAATGCAGACATCTGCTTCGAACATGCAATTGTATCCCTTTTTAGCCATTTGTTGCACTGAGACAAGTGTGATACCAAAGGATGGGACATGTAATGCACGTAGAGAGACATCAGACATCCCTCGCTTTGTTTTGCAAGATAGACGGATGGTTCCAGTTCCAACTGCATCACAATATGTGTCATTACCAAGCCGCACCCTTTTTGGTGGAGTGAGTACTTTATAAGAACCTGTCTCAAACCATGCCTCATTTGGTGTCATGGTGGTAGAAGCTCCAGAGTCAATTACCACAGCTTTGGATGAAGGGTTTGCATCACTCAAAAGATAAGCAGACATAGCAGCATAAGATTTCTGGGAAACAACAGGTACAGCTAAATGTCCATGTTCAGAGTCATCGGAATCAGATTCAGAATCTGTAGTAGCAGAGGCATTTGCCTTGTCACGGCGCTTTCTAGGTCTCGCTTTCTCAGACTTCTGCTTGTCATTCTTCTTGGAGTCCTTTGATCCCTGCGCTAGATTCTTCAACTGATAGCAGTTATCGGAAGTATGGGATTTGTTTTGTCCATGTATAAGGCAATGTTTATCGCCCTTGGCAGATGGCTTTCCTTTGCCAGGGTTTGTGGATTTAGCAGCTAGAGCAGTGTCGTCGCTGTTCTCACTCTTTGGCAGTTTACCAAGAGTGATCAGGCGAGCACGAGCTTTATCCCAAGTTATGCCTGTACCAAGAGAGGACACAATGTTCCCTTTAATGCCTGTCCAGTAGCTATCATCTGGTAGAGTGCTGAGCAGAATGAGAGGCTGAAGCTCTGGGGGAAATGGAAATTCCAGGCGTGCAAGCCTATCAAAACAGGTCTTGATAGCAGCTACATGAGAAAGAATCTTGTTGCGATCCATGAGCTCTGGTTCGCCTTCAATAACGAGCTTGGTGCTAAAAAGTTCTGCTAGAACACCCATTGCGGAATCGGCACGATTTTCTGCTTCAAAGCGCTGGCGCAGTTTGGCCCAGAGAATTCCAGCATTAGATTCGTTGACATACTCTGTGCGCAGTTCTGCTGAAAGAAGCTTCTGAATGACACCTAAAGCACGGCTATTACGTTCGCCAGGGGTATCCTTGAAAGCTACGCCAGCAACAGGAGCTGTAGCAGGCAGAGGAGTAACAGCAGCAGCAGCAACGGTGGCATCAGCTGCATTTGCAGCGAGGATAACAGATTCAAGCAGAGTGTAGACTCCCTGTAGGCGCAGTTCCACTGTAGCATTACAGCCGTTTTGGAAACAATATACGGGTTTTGATCGAGTGGTGCTCATTCGTTTGTGCTTACCTTTGTTTTGCTTCCCGTCGCCAGCTCCACTTCGGCCGAATCTGAGTTTGCTTCCGCCACCTAGAGAACACCAGGAAAAAAACAGGGGGTTAACAGAACTGAGGATCAAGACTCAGCTGCTACTTGCCCAGAGTTCGACAGGGCCGTGACTTGCGAGCAAGGGCCAAAACAAGAGACCAGCGGCACTTGATGTGGTACGGCAACACCCCACAAAGTGGTGCTCCCGGCTTTGCCGATGACAGAATCGTCAACAAACGTAAGCACAAATGAACGAGCACCACTCAATCAAAACCCGTATATTGTTTCCAAAACGGCTGTAACATGAGAAATCGGCCAGTCTTCTGCTCCGGAAAGCTCAGAAGAAGCCGAGTTTGCCGCAGTTGACATTGTGTGAGAAGTCCGAGGTGAGATAATCAGAGTCCGAGGGAATTTCGGCAACAGGTCGTGTGATTGATTGATTGATACAAGTCTGTGCTTGTGATGCTTCGAGCTCTGATGAGCGAGCAGGTGAGTCTTCCAATAGGTACGTCTTCAGAGAGCTAGCGCTCGGTGGCCCATAACCTAACAGAATCTGAAAATGCGCGGAAGGCGCAATAACCTCAGTCTCCCGCAATGTGGGATGAAAGACTGTATATTAAATACCTGAAAATGCGCGGAAGGCGCAATAACTACACAATGAGTAAGTAAATACAAGTAGGTAGATAGATAGAGAACTCACCCTCAGTCTCCCGCAATGTGGGATGAAAGACTGAGGGTGGTGGACAGACGAGCGCGGTTTATATGTAAGAACAAGGCTGTATGATAAGTATCAGATATCTATCAAGGGCCGGAGCGGCGGGGCGGCTACCCGGAATAATTCATATTCTGACATCAACATCCCATCACGGCAAAGTAATGCTCCTTCAGCTCTCGGCAACACTCGGCCTGGCGGCAAATCCTTCGACGTAGTTTGCGCGAAGGGGACCGACCATTCCCGTCCCCTCCCTTCCCCGGGCCTCGCTGCGCTCGGGGGGTCCCCCGAACCGGGGCCGCTCAGATCGGCACACTAAAGCCTCGTTCGCGCGGATCGCAATGTCTTCACCCTAACCTTAACCAGTTGGGGCGGGGTTTTTTTTTTGCTGGATTCCCGCAGTTAGGGCGCGCTTGCCCTAACTGCTCGGTTGCGCGTTCTTTTGGCCTTCTGTGACGCGAGTCGATATTCGTGGCTTCTTGGGAGCCAGGGATGAGTCCCAGAGAAAATACCGTATGCCGAGGATTGCCGACAGTTGCCCGAAATTGCCGCGACCAGGCTCACAATTGCCCAAAATTGCTCTCACTTGACATGTCGCAGAAAACATGTGAAAGCTGCAAGAAAGCCCCTCAAATGTCCTCAAAACTAAGTGAAGTCGTCGACCCGCTTTTGCGCAAAAAACATACAAGTCCGTGTCGACGTCATCGGCGACGCCGCACAGTGTCGGAATTTCAAAACGCCTCTTGCTCTCGACCTTCACCATCCCTCCTTGCTCTCTCTCTCCCTGGCCCTCTTCTCCCTCCTCCTCGACATTGTCCGTGCTCTTCGTTCTCCCTCCCAACCTCGCCATAACCACGGCCCTTGCACCATTGTAGAAATTGCCATATGAGTATGTAGTTTGAATCGACGCGCGAAAACACGGACGACGGGAGCTTGACGCGATGCCCAAGGATACATTAAAGATTGCGCAGCATCTCTTCATCGCATTGGAATGCGCGGCAATGCGGCTGGCGTCAAGGCAAGCGGAGGGTATCCAGCAGAGTCACCCATTTCAAGTGTCGTCGACGCGTGGAATTTCAGGTGCGTTAATTCCATATTTTCTCTTCCCAAGTTTTGTATTCATCCACAGTGCGCATAGCGTCGTCGCGTCTTCATCTTGCTGACCCCGGTGAGTTTTCCCCCCTTTCCTCTCGACGATAGCATGATTTGAAGGGTTTGGCTTCGCTCGTCAAAGTGCCCCATTGTACGTCTCCCCGGATTTCCCTCTGCCTTATGATCGTCGATCTCGGCTACAAACAGGCGATTGTGAAACGGAACGCCTCCCTGTAGCCCGTGTAAGTCGTCCATGGTTTGCGTTGCGCTTCTCTTTTGAAATCTAATTCCACACGCAGACCATTCCCCCCATTCTCGGGAACGGATGACATGGATGTAGAGGTATGCTGTAGCGGTATGCTTTTGCTCATTCTATTTCGCTGCGTTGTATTCACTTTTTCCCAGGCGCTGGCAACTCGGCTTATTCTGGACCGCCTCAATCACTCGTTCGTAGCGCGAAGTGCGTCGCCGCGCCCTCACCATTTCACCCGTCCACGGTACGTCCTACCGTCGGAAGGTGTGGCTTTTCTGTCTTGTTAACAATCGTCAACTTCCTCATGAACCTGTAGTGCTTTGGTCTCTGCGTGAACGTGAGCCCCGCTCCCGTATGTCTTCTGAAATCATCGCTTGATTTGACGTTATGAATCTTGACTTGGGACAGATTATCGTGATACGGTCTGTGTGTTTGCAGCGCCGGTACGTCCTTCTTCCACTTGCTATCATGCGCGTGTCGTTCATTCCTTTCTTTTAGCGCGCTGTCCACATGTTTCTGGAATGCAGGGCGGAAGCGGAGGTCGTTGATGTAGGTAAGCTTCTTTCACAATGAACTGCGTCCGTCAACTGATATTTCTCTTACCTTAGACCGCCAGGAACTCGCCATCGCGTTGTGAAAGGCCGTGCGGAGAGGTCGGGTATAGGGGCGCGCATCGTGGACTTGGTAGTTTCGTGGTTTTGTAAGAGTAGTAGTGAATTATATGATTTTTATTCAAAATAAAACGAAAAAATGGCGGGGCAACTACGAGCAACGGACAGCAAACGTGGGCACAAAATGAGCAACTGGTGGCAATCCGTGGCACAATCACGAATTGCCATAGGCTCATTTTGCCGCCGACAGTTGCCCAGAATTGCCATCTTTTGGGTGGGCAATTTCGGGCAACTGTCGGCAATCCTCGGCATACGGGATTTTCACTGGGGATGAGTCTTGAGGAGTAGAGGTCGCGGCTGGAGCGCGCCCTCTGGCCGTTAGTCGTAAGATGAGCGCTAGGTAGCGCTCATCGCCGTTGTCTCCCATCGGCGAGGGGTCGTGTGATCCTGGACAGGAGCCCCTGCAACACCGGGGCCATGGAGCAGTTAGACGCATGCTCAGGTAAGTAGGGGGGTCTAACGCGGGTCGGTGGCTCGCCGTCGGGAGATCTCAGTCTTCACTGATAGTAAAGCAAGATGAGATTATGTAATGTACATCTAATCTATCTACAGAGATGAGAGATAAGATCTGAGATAAGAAATTAGAGATATTTGAGTAAAGTAATGGCCACGGGCCGCGTAAGTATTCAGCAAGAAAATATGTCCGTATCACAGTGCCCCCCTACGCGTCAGTGTCCTTTTACTTTACTGGGGCCCCATCCTCGCGTCCTCATCCTCAGCATCAGCCCAGCCCATCGCAGCGTCGTCGTCCTCCTCGTTCTGTACTTCCTCACCCGGAATCAGGACGACTATCTCGGAGGGCTGCTCAGATGCAAGTGCGCGAGGCAGAGTCTCGTCGTTGCCTTGGTTCCTTTGCGCCAGACGAGCGGCCTTCTTCTCCAGTTTTGCCTGGTCCTTCATCCACTGCTTGTTACCTGATCGCTTACCCCGCTTCGCCTTCTTTTTGGTTGGCGCTGCGGGCTCAGCTTTCTCCGATACCTCGCCTTCCTCCTTGCTCAACCTCTTTCTTTTCTTAGAGCCTGAAGCCCGTTGAGTACTGATTCTCCCGAGCAGAGAATTAGCCGGCGGCTGAATTCGTTCGAGGAGAGGGCGAGGGGGCGAGGTCAGTCGCTGTTTCTGTTTCAGAGGCGGACCTTTCAAAATGGAGGCGGATAGTTGGGTTTGAGGCGAGCACTCAGCGGAGTGGGCTTTGGCGCCTTGGGCGGACGCGGAGGGAATCTAGGCGCGGGAGGACGAGGCGGCGATTGTAAGCGATGTTCCAAAGCCGTTTTAGTAGCCGCATGCACAAGGATCAGAACAGCTTCAAAGGTGGTAATACAGCAATGAATACTCACTGGCCTAACCTCGATGTTCGTCCGATTCCCCTCGCCACAAAGGATGCCGCGCAGGCGATTCGAAAGATCCTGCACCCCGAGGAAGGGGACAAGCCGATTAGCGAGGAGGAAATGAAGCGTCTCGAGGACGCGTCCTTCGGTGGTGCAAAACTTGCTGCGCTAGCCGGAGCTGTTTTCAATAATGCTCTCGAGAAGCGTGGACAAGGGGACGCTCACCAGATGTTTATGGAGGCTCACCTGGACGTCGAGTACGTCAAGCGTTTCCCCCAGACCAACAACACGCGCTTTGGGAGCTATGGCGAGGCGGCGGTGGAGCTCCTTGCGCACCTTGATGCGTAGCGGCGGTTCCTCGATGTTATCAAAATTCGGAAGGACTCCCAGACCTGGACAAACATTGAGAAGAACGTTTCAGCTGGGCTGAACGACGGACCGACACTCACCGAGCTCTCAGCAATGGCATTGTATCACCTCACAGTATCCGCGCCCTGCGTGCGTGCTGTCAGAAAGGATGAAAAAGATATCGCGTTGAACGCGATTGACCTCAGACCACTCCACCGGGATGTACACAACCACTGCCAGCACCTGATTGACAATCCCGAGCTGTACATGGACTTCGATGCCGAAACCTTTGCGCTGGCAACATTCGACGGGAAGACTCCTCAAAACACCGCGGTTTTGACTCAAATTAACGCGTTGTACGCGTCGGAAAAAATTCCTCACCTTCAGGAGATGTTCTCCAAGTCTCTTGAGGGTGCAATCGCGACGTGGATTCGGTTCTCTTCCGAGTACGCGCCGGGTGGGGTAATCGATGGTCTCAGTGAAAGCGAACGTGCCCACGTCTGGCTCCCGGCGACCAACGACAGAAACGAGGGGGCTCTCGGGGCTTTGATAGTGTGGTTTCGCCAAAATTCCAACGCTGCGCTACACACCCACAATGGCCTCACGATGTATCAAAGGAACGGGACGTACGAGTTTGCTCAAAAATTCCTCACTTCCGAGGACCACAAGCACATAATCCAGGCTGCTCGAGTGTTGGACAAGGAGGGGCTGGAGAAGAAGAGGAGGGCGATGCAGAAAGAGTACGACGCGCGTTTCGTGGCTGAGAAAGAGCAGGCAAAGGCGGAGAAGGAAGCAAGAGAAGTCATGATCCAATCAAGGCTCGATGCCACGCCTCTCATTCAATCTGTCGACGACATTTGCTTCCATGGAATGACGCGGCTTTTGCGACTCAATCCCGCCCACCGACGTGCAGAACGAAGGCAACATACCATCAATTTCCCGGAATACAACTGATCACCGACTGATTGATGGCCCATCAAAAGCCGTCGCTGGCCACCACCAAAGGGCAACCCCGCCATTCCAAGGTGATGGCCGGTCGCCAGACCGATTAAAGCCGATGGCCACGGCCAGTAAAAACCCTCGGCAATCTGAGGCTATTTCCGGCGAAATAAAGCCCTCGAAATGACCGATTTTTCCGTTTCCTCTCTACCACCACCACAATTCTTCTGGGCCATGGCCACAATCCTCCCCAATCCCTTCATTGGACCCGGTAGGCTCACTCCTCACTCAACTGCTTCTCAAACTCAGAATACCACAGTACCCTACGACATCTGGGAGCATACCCTTCATAACTTTCTCCTTGACGACTACGGAGACCGGGACGCGATCTTCAAGGCTGTACTGACTTGTCAAGCCTTCAAGGCCATTATACAACCGAAGATCTTCGACCACGTCAACCTCCGCTCTCAAGCGTGTGCGATTCTCTTTTTCCGCACTGTGGTAGAAGCCCCGCACCTGGCTTCGCGTGTGAAGACCCTCCAATTAAGCTTTGACTTCGATGTTGTTTCAGATTCTTGTGAGCTTTACGTCGATGAATTCCCTGGCGGTGAGCCATACTCAGACTCGGACGAACCTTTATCAGAGCTAGACACCGAGGGGTATGAAGAGCTCGGGCCCGGCCTTCTAAACGCTAGGAGACAGCGCGACCGCGACGACAGCAAAATATATGCTGACGAGAAAGCAGCCAAAAAGCTGGTCGCTTCCGCTACACGTCCAACACCCTTCTCCGGCACACCTGTGCTATGTGCGGTTGAAGATGAGCCTAAACCCATCCGAGCTTTCTGGCGCTCTTTCTGCTCGGGCATGCCTGTCTTATCCTCCCTCACCACTCTGAGCATCTCCTACAATCACGACGATTGTTTATTCCTCCAGCGCTTTAATCGGTACGGTGATGTAGCCAACACTTTGCCACCGTCTTTGCGCACCTTGCACTTTCCTTTAGGTCCTGACTGGGCCATACATATGGCATGATGCGTCACGGCGATCCGACATTACCTTGATTCCAAAAACAAAACAAAAAAATTGTTCGGTAGTTTAAAACATTTTTTTCGCAAGGGTGCGACTAAGGGCTGGTTAGTTAGTCCGGCCGTCAGGCCGGAAAAAAAATCTTGGACCCCCTAGTTTTACTACCGGAGAGGGCTCAGCTGGGAAGCGGTAAGAGGTGAGTAGCGACGATAAAAAGGCCTACTGCTGATATCCAGCCAATTTACCGTCACCAGTGGTGTTCTTGGTGCCGATGTGTGTTTGTTTGGCACGATCATTGGTTACTCACCTGATTTTCTCCCGCAATTCTCGAGTGCCACTGCCCTACAATGGTGTTGGGGAGCTTCTCGGGCACTTTCCTTACACATTTGAGCAGAATATCAGTTATCTACGAGTGATGAAGCTGGGGCACTGAGCCAGGCCCCCGGTCACTCCCTATAAACGCTGTCCGAGATAGAGTGAAACAACGTCCAAAAAACGGCCTTTCTCTGTCCGCAAGTTAGAGTAAAACAGCCAAAATTCGGCTTACCTCTGTCCTAGTTAGAGTAAAACTCGTCCCGGGGAGAAATTTTGGTGGGCTAACCTTGGCCCCAAGAGTCTCTGAAGCCGACTTTGAGTCCTGCGTGGGCATCCAAGCTGCCAAAACAGACCCCCAAACGGCTGAAACAGCGAAAATTCACTCGACAGCGCGAAATCTTGCATCAAAAACAGTTAAGTAGGGGAAAAATTGGATTTTTGCCCTGTCCAAAATAGAGTAAAACAACCCCCCGAGGGCCAAGAATGGTAGAGTAAATCAACGAAATCGTCGGCCAACATGCGGACAAGGTTAATAGGTAGTGACCGGGAGCCCCGGCAACTTAACCGTGGGAATATATTACTCTATATGGTTCGTGGGAACGCTTACGTGGTTAGTTAGTCCGAGTGTTGAGTGAAAGGGGTGCATACTGTACCATTTCAACCGTAGATTCATGTAACGCGTCACAGCGGTCGCTGAATCGAAGCTATTTAAAATTCGTTACACATAACGGGCGATTTTTGGCCATTTTCCCATCAAAATTGATCGGTAAAATGCGAAAAATAGCCCAATAAGGGAATTCCATCAATGATGAATCATCGGAATTTTGAATTAGAAGGATAACATGTCACACCCGGTGAAGCTAAGGTCGAAATGGTGCAGTGACATTCAAGGTAGCCAACCTCGCATGCGGCACCAACTCTATCACCCGGTGAAGTGAACGCGGATATGAGTCGAAAATACCGCACGTTGAAAATCAGACTAGCTTGAGAGCATCTAGCTGCGGGTTAGAAAATGGATTGGTATCCACTCAATTGAACAACAGGGTTCACCCATCAACCGTCTAGGACTCTCAAAGAAATCTCAAAGTGGTTGCCTTTCCATAAGCATTAAAAAATTCATTCGCATTATTTCGACTGTGTACGCCGCCGAATCCCCGCCATCCCGAGACAGCTGTCGGGACCCCATCAAGTTTGGATCTCATTTAGAATATTGAGCAGAGCATAAAAACCAAAAATCTATTGCACCCCACCCCCTCATTAGATTTATTTTCCCTCTAGTTAAGCATTCCCCACCTTGACCGGACTCGGCATTCCTACTAGTAGCAAATATCCGGCCATGGGCAAATATAATGCCAACACTCAAATACATTTTCTTACCAGCTTGCCGACCAACCAAGAGACGTCGGCTGAACTGGACTGGAAATGTGGTTCACAATTTCGACTGCTCGCGGAAAATGCTCCGAATTAAATCTGGCGGATCTATTTTTGACTGCAGCATCACTGGCACCCCGCGAAAAATGCAGAAAAAAAGAAAATGCTTATGGAAAGTCAACCAGTGGGTGACTTCCCATAGTCTAAATAAATGTTTTGGAATATCTTGGAATATCCGGAGGAGATGCCGAGGGACCCCATCGGGCTGAGATCTGGGTTTTCCTAATTTTATAGCGTCAGAAAAGTCGCAAAAGCTTAAATCTGAACGAGGGGTACCTACCCCCTGTTCAGATTTAAGTACGGCTTGCTATGTCGCCGGCATCCTGCCGAAGCGCCCGACTTCGGTGATGCTGTGGTGCCTTGAGCACGGCTTATCATGGCAACATTATCGGCAGTAAACAACACACCAAGACGCGTCGATAGGCACACATTTGAGGTAAGAAGAGGCACCTCGTGTCGTCCCCACAAGCAGTACTGTACTCACAGTAGGAATACAGGCTCAGGTCTCAACGAACAGTCGTAAGGCATTATGGGCTGAACCATCCAATGTATATTACAAAAATCCTGAGAGAAAACCCAGCAGGATTTTTCTGCAGCCATCAAAGCTTCAACGGCATCATCGCTGGCACCCCTTCAAAATTCACTCGGATATAAAAAGTACTATGGGAAGTCACCCAGTAGGCATTCCGGTTCTCCTTCATAGTGACCTTCGAGATGTATGACAAGCCAAGCCGTCCGAGTCGACTTGACCTTGGTGTGCTGTGCTGCGCAATTTGTGATGTACACTGGGACCTGGGTGTGTTACCTCGCTGTCTGAGCCAACGTTCGCTGACCCTGTCCCTTCTTCTTCAGTACAGTTCTTTTCTCCTCGACCTCTACCTGCGGCCTGCAGATCTTCAAAGTTCAAATGCGTCAAAGACTCTGTTTTCATGCCCTGTCGCTCAGCCTCGCCCCCGGCCCCTCATCACCACTCCGTGGCTCGCCTGGCTACGCAACCTAGTCGCAACCTCAACGTTTGCAGTTGTCACGCCATCACACGCGCCCAATCTCAATGCCCCCTTCTTGTACCGTTCGTCACTCCGCAAGATTTGGAGCTCAAAATCGCAAACCTCCCATCGATGTATCGGGCGTCAACGCATCCGCCTTAACTGCCTTCAACCGGCTCGACTCGACATTCGCACCTTGCAGCGCATCTTGGTCTATTGATCACTCCTCAAGATTTTTAATCGCAATTTTTTCGCTGTATCAACCCTCAATCTCTCGTTCTCCCTCGTATCCTCTCAATCTCAACATCGTCGACTGCGTCAGTCCCCTTTCACTCCTCATCAAGACTCCGACCTTCCACCTCCTCATCGCTCGCCGGGTCAATCGCTCTCACTTTTGCAAAATATGTGTACTTTAAACCATACCCATCAGTCTCACTCGAGACCTCAAGATCGCAACTCTAATGCGCTAACGGCCTGATTCTCAAGACTTGCCTTATCGTAAGACTGTCAAGCTGCTTCGTTTTGACCCCCAAGAACACCAAAACCAGTCCCCCGAACTGTCATTCCCACTTTCTCACATCAGTCTAGGGGGCTGATGCTTTTTTACCTGCTCGTTCACTCGACTAGCTTGCAAATTCTTCAATCTCGCAGCGTCGATGTCTCATCTGTAAAATTTGTTCTCCCGAATCGGATCTGCAAAGTGTTTACCGCCACAGATCGTTCCTCGGCTCCAAAATTGCGGATTCGACGCTCCGCGATAGGCGTCACTTGTACTACCACTGTCTTATTTTCGCACAAATATATCATTTTTTCAAGCCTTATCTATGTGTACTTTGAGCTACTCGGACCACTTTGAGCACTATGAGCGCTATGACTTTGGCTACTTTAACCTACTTTGAATGTCTATGGATCTGACTACACCCCTCCCAGGTTTCTTTGAAACTGAACGATCCACTATGACGACTTTAACGTCTCAGTGGCGCTATGGCGGTCTTTGGCGGTCCCTGGCGCAATTTCGGTTTTTCCTGAGTTCCTTTAGCTCGCTTTCGCAGTTGCAAGTGACTGAGGACAGTCACATTTTCAGTTGGGAGGAGATGACGCGCACGCCGCCGCGCTGATCGTGTACCTGGTATATCTGATTGTTGTTTGTTTCACTGCCTCTTTCCATATGCTTCACCTTATCACTTGCGTTTCACATGTGATTCTAGTATTTACCTTATAGCCTGTACTAGTACATTTGATTATATGACTTTTTCTCCGCTTCCGTTCGCCCTCCGTTTCGTCCCCGATTCGGTCCCCTCGTCGTTCTGTAGGCCCTCGTCGTTGCCTCAGACCCAGCACCTGCTCTGGAGCTTTGCTTGAGCCTATTTGCACTTTCAGATCCTTTCCGTGCCCCAACGCTCGGTTGGTTCGTCAACAGTGAAATACTCAGAGGTGGTTTAAAGAGGCTACTACTTGGTCAACCCTCTTCTGCTCAGCTTCTGTATTTCTGGATCTCAATCTCTGCTCAGCCCTACTGTACTCGGTATTGCGTAAAGTATCCGGAAATAGAAAGTCTGCTGTATTTCTCCATGACTGCAATGGCTCATGCCAAGGAAATACATAATAAAATTCTTTGGAAGGGGCCCTTTCTCGATACCTATCATCGGAAGGTCTGGGGTCTCGTAATGGACCACAATGCTCAGCGTATTTGCGGGGACCCATCTGTCTGTCAGAAGAAAACGGTTCACCACAAGCTTTGGGCGGCCAATGAAGGTCTAACTTGAACATACGAGTATTGATAGGGCTGAGGGGTACAGATTTGAGCACATGACTGAATGTTTTCTCTCTTGATACTAGCGAAAAACAGGCAAATAACAGCATTTTCCTTTTTCGGAAATTCAGTCTGCACACCACCCGGGGTGAGCCCGCAGAATCTTTGAGGGGGGTCCAAATAGATTGGGAAGATCATATACCATACTTAATGCCACGGAAACTCAGTTGAATACTGTTTTACACCCATGTTTGCTGAATTTCCGGATACTTTATGCAATACCGAGTATGGTCCAAAAAATGAGTTTTACAGATCACGATGCCTACTATTGACAACAGCTTGGGCAATTACAATCCACAAGAGTCAAGTAACATTGAAACAAGCAGTTATTGATCTTGGACCCCTGTTGTATTTCGGACGCAATTTCCACTTAGCAGATTGCAAATAAAAATGTGAGAGTCGACGCAGATCCTTGAAGCAGATGTTGCCCGATGTGCACTACCTGGATTCACCTTAGATACATCATGATATGGAATGTCCTGAGTAATAATAATAATAATAATAATAATAATAATAATGAGGCTATGGTCCCACGCCGGGTACCGCCAACTCATACTCCCAACGGCAGCGACCTGACCCTCAAGGAGCCCTCTACTGGCCGCCAGGAAACACAAGCAAAACCTGTAAAGAACCAAAAATGCACCTGTAAAGTTAATCATACTCTATCTGTGAATACGAAAGACCGTTGAACGCGTGAAAACAGTGTGACGGATTGCTCATCCGGCCTGAGCCAGCTCTCGAGCAACGGCACTGAATTGACCATGGGGTGCCGGATTCCAGGTGAGAAGCTCTTTGTATTTCAGCCTTGTTTCTGCTAGTGTAGCGTTCGAGCGATTGTTCTTCTTCCGGGAAGCGTAGAGAAGGTTCCGTGTCGCATTGAGAGCTGACTGTTTCGTCTTTACAGCGTCCTGAAGCCTGTTGATATTGATATCTCGGAGTCGAAGTTTGTCGAGAGCGGAAGCAAGATCGTGTTGCAGGTCAAGAATTTGGTGAATTTGGGTGTCAAGCGCATCGTCACGCTTCAGAAGCTCCGCCTGAGAGGTCTCCGTTGCTGTGGTACGTTCCTTCTCCAGCCTCTTTATCCGTTTATTCTTCCGTCGCAGTTCTCCAGTGAAGGCATCATCGGCTTTCCTTTTGAGGCTTTTCAAAGCTTTGTGCGCGATTACGGCGACCTCGTTCTTGCCGACCAGAGTGGTGTGTCTCGTCTGTAGTTCCTCAAACTTGTTCTGGAGCTGTTCTAGTGCCTCCTCGAGCAGGGTGACCGTTCCTCCAAGCTCTGTGATCCGTTCGTCCTTCTCCGCTAGCTGTGCACCGAGGGTCTTCCTTTTACGTGAGGGTGGGTTCGTCGGAAGCGAGATATCTTCTGGTAGAACGTTCTCGCTGTCACTGTCGTCCGAAGGAAGTTTCTTCTTGTCCCGAGCCCGTTGAGCAGCATCCTGGAGCGCGGCAGCCGCTTTACGGGTCCTTGGCATGCGGGAAAGTGTCAGAGAGCCCAGTCAGTAGATGCATAAGTGATTTGACTCGATAGCGTTGCGATAGACTGCAGTACGAAAACTTGGTGGAGGACGCGACTGGCAAATGACTGTGTCACACTTGTGACACAGCGCGTCTGATACTCTTCCTTCGAAAGCCTAAGGCTTTTTCCCTTCCCCTTGGAACGTCTCACTCTGGCGGTAAAACTTGTTTATTGGATGCATAGCTACAACTTGCCTAAAAGAAATCATTTAATTTACTCAATCCGCTCTCGGAAGCCCTTCATCACGGCGGTATCGCAATTCTCGCATGATAAAAGACCGAACAAAACTGTTTTGGCCTAGGGAGATTATTTCTATGGCTATCTACTGTAGTTCCCCCTGCGACAGTTTGAGGGTGCAATGAGTGTGGAAAAAGCCTTAGGGATTTGAAACCTGGAACCGAGCGCTCCTGCCAACCAAACATGCGCAAGCATGCCGTTTTGGTCCTCGGCGGTGCCGGTCCTCACATTCAATGTATCGGAATTATCAGGCGGGCAATTGTAGGGGTAGCACATTTTACTGGGCATTGGTACATACAGTGATTTGCCTGGAAATAGCGCGGTATGAGCTAATACTCCTAATGGGCATCCAACTACTTTTCGTGATTTTCTGAGCTCTGAGGAAAAATAAGAAGAAAGTAGCACGTTCGCTAATGCGATCACCGATTTTTGACAGCGTTGCCGACCACCACTGTCTAGCTGTATAGCCCTGCTACTTATAGGGCTATAGCACTATAGGCCTTAAAGGGCGTCACACCCTGGCCTTATTAATTGAACGAAGCTCGATTTATTGCCCACGGGCACCGCGGGTTTACTTGTTGCGGTATCTTTCGTTAATCATCGTCGAAATGGCTCCTCGGCTGTGCATTATCTCCTTCCATTCTCTGTGTTCTCACAACTATCTCCCTCGACCAACCTCGACCTTGAATCAACCGGATGTTTTGGGTCCCATGTTCACTGCGCAACTTTGCCGCAGCGCGGGGTGAGGCTGCGCAACAGCTTCTCTGGCCTCAACGTCGAAGGTTTCTTTATCGAGCTCAATTTTTCCACTCCACCCCGGCGCAGCACGAGCGCAGTGAATCTTCTTCATAAACCTTCACCGTCCCATCCGAAATCCTGTCCTCTTCTCCCACCCTCTCAACGTCTCTCGAGCAACATCCTTGAACACGATGGAATACCCGCGGGAGATTGCAATCTGGGTGCTCTTATTCAACCAATATTAACCATCCACCAGCTTGAAAACTTGCTTGCAAATATTTGGATCCTTAATTTGTCTTCTTCGGTCACGTTTTATCACCCCAAACGGCAGCCAGCTGCAATTATCAACCATCAATGAAATGTTCTGGCACCTCAACGCGATCTATCCTGTATTGTCATCTCAACATCTTCCACGCTGAATCGAATTCAAGTATTCAACTTCGACTACATCAACTCCGCCTTGAAATCCTCCATCACGCTCCCAAGAACCGTACTGTAGCACTTTGTATGGATGAAACAGACCCTCGAGCGTGACTGGAAACGCTACGCATGGAAACCAGAAACGGCCTCAGCGTTATGCGTGACATCATAGAATTTTGGAAACGGGCGGGCAAACACCGATAAAATCTATTTCCAAACGTTGAACGGATTCTGGGCAATTTTTTTTAGCTCTCATGCTTTCTTTGTATCCATAGCCCTTTGTGATTGCATTTCTCCTGTTACGGGCTCCGTAATACACCTTTTTCTTTTTTTTTTTTTTTCATACTGCGCCGTGGCGCACGCTCAGACACCTAAACCAGCGACGAGTCCACCACAAGCCCTCTTTGAGCGACTAGTTAAACTACCTCGGCCAGCTTCTGGTACAACTTCCCAGCACCTTGCCCGTGGTCTCAGATGCACCGTACCGGTTCTATCTTGACGAAGATTGTAGAGAGTGATTGAGTGCAGTGAGGAGGATGAGGGTTATAGCAGTAGATTCAGCTAGATTTTACAGCCACAAACATGATAATTCGACATCTTTGTATGTCATGCAGTCCTCAGGGAAACCACCCGACCGTTATGCGTTACCGTTGAAACGAAACAGGGCGGGCGTTACGCGTTACGTTTCACCCATACAAAGTGCTACAGTATTTCATGTCTTCCCGAGACTCCTTCGACTGCAAGACAGCGAAAATTATGGCGTTTTTGATGGGTTGGGAACAAAGACATCGGTGAGTTGAAATAGTTACTATAATCGATCCCGTCATACCAGACATGTTCGTGATGCAATTACTTAGCAGATACTTCACATCTTTACAAACGCCCAAGAAATGTGAACAGGTACACTGGCTCGGAACCTCCAAGTTCCCGCTTCACAATTATCCCGATGTTTCTGCCGACATACCCGCCGGAGCGAAGCGGAGGCACGTCTTGTACTGTACAAAAAAAAAAAAAAAAAAAGGCAAACCCGTGACTGAACACGTTGCCACCAACTCCTCGCCAACCCTGGCTCACCCTCCGCCATGAATGTCGCACTACTTTCCAGCTCAAATCCACGTTCTCTCAGCCCGGAGGTTGCCAGTTGCCACCCCTCCATCGTCGTGCTGTGGACCGGTCTCGAGCCATGGATGGACTTCGAATAAGTACGCCCACCAGGCCTGTGCGTTGATGGGATAGCAGGCTAGGGATTGGCCTGAGTTCTCGAGAGGGAGAGATGAGTAAGCAAGCCATTGATATATTGGCGTGAACTCCGAAATGGAGCTCGCTGCACTCCGCCCGAAGACGAAGGAGCCGAGGCAGCCTAAAACCAACAGCTCACCCTGAAGCAGCCAAAGGTGGGCAAAATACAGGGGGAAGCGCCACAGGCTCCACAAAAACAGGGAGGAGATGGACAGCAATGGGGAGGCGAGAGGGCGAGGGAGGGGGAGGGGGAGGAAGGGGTGCTAGGAACGCTATAGTGTTTGCGTGCCTCCAACATCCTTGTCCACGTCAAAGGTGGCCAACAACGCGGGTTTTTGTATTCCCAGACGCTGTACAAGGGCGGAAGGGCCGTTGCACAGGTGCTGATTGACCATTACCACTCCATACGTTTGGACTAAACGCTATTGACAATACTATTGACCCAACAGTGTCGCACGTGCGCAGTGGTTAAATTGCTCTCCGCAAACAGGATGGAGACCGTCCAGGACCATCCCGGGACACGCTGACGCTTCCAATTCCCTTATTGGGCCGTGTCCCATAGAAACTAACTTATTGAGTAATTAGTAACTAAGTATTAAAGTAAGTGACAAGTCAAGAGTCACTAGTGGGATAGAACACGTATTGGTCACGTGTTGGACGCAAGTTTAGTCTGTGGACTGTTGCTACTATCATGGCCCGATGGAAGACCGTCGACGACAGGAGAAAAGCTATTTGGGTTATTTTGCAAATCTCGACCTCCCCCGCCTATTGATGCCTGCACATCGGAGAGCATGTCTACATTCACCGCTGAGTGTTTACTACATGTTACACGGCTGCAGACCTTCGATCCAAGAGAATTGTCCTGCGCCAGCACGCCGAACGGTCGCATCTTGGACTTCTCTTTGGTTCGTCGCGTTCTGCAGGAGAACGGCCCTGATTTCGAATACACCATCAACGCAATATCTACGTGGCAGTGGACAATCTCACCCCCAGAGCGTATTTGCAACGATCAATTCGAGGAACTGCTCTATCCTTACTTACTGTGGGCCCTCTATAGGCCCGCTTCCGAAGCTGTTGCTCCCGTTCTGCGTGCGCTCGAGCTGCCTTTCTCTGGCTATAGCACGGCAGACGCTCTGGACAGGGGGACGAGTCGGGGACCACCGACCTCGTGCACTTTCTGCCGCACCTGTGACAACCTCTCTCAACCTGAGCTGCCTGCCAAGGATACTGTGCAGACAGCGCATGAAGTCAAAAGAGCCATGGTCCTCACCAACGACAAACTCGTGTTACTACATGCCTATGCGACACAGTCGTGGTCATTCCGATCATCTGGCAACTTTCCAATCGGGCGCAGGCTGCTTCGCCAGGTGCGCACTGCCGTGTGCATGATATGTCTTCTAACCCTCCTCAGGTGCTCGCTGAGCTTGAACTTTACGGATTGGCGCACATCATTGTGACAACTGAGACACACTATGTCCTCGTCCATCTCAAAGGACACATCTTGCGCATGAGCCCTATCTATGACATCCACAATTCAGCATCTCAGGCCGAGGACGTGGCCGAGCTTGTCTTGTTCTACGCCCACGCATCCCTCGCCAAGGCAGCGAAACACTAATTCCTCTCGTGTTCCTTCGGCAATTCAGCAAGATGTACGAGTCGGCTTTTGCACCACGATCTCGTCGTTTCCTGTGTCATTATTCAGGCCGGATCGTGGAGTCCTATGTATCGATGGGCACAGCTGGCCAACAAAATTGGTGCCGGCCACACCTGGTCTACTCCCATCGATACCTTTACAAATTGTTGGGTTCGATGGTCACTCGGCGTCACCGCGGCGACGTTGCCATAGCCTTCATCCATCTAGTGTTTACTGTCGTTCGGTGCAAGGCGGTTGCGAAGGTTGCGCGCAAACCAACTGCGTCCACTCGCCTCAAGCGCGAGTACGACGTCTACGATGCACTTGGGATGTTGCAGGGTATTTCCATCCCTAAAATTTTCGGCATGTTTCGCACCCTCGGCGACAGCTGTTGGGTGCTCATCATGAGCCACCAAGGTATGCCGTTGGGCGATTTCAATACCCTCAGCCTAAAACAGCGGTCTGCGACTCGTTCAGATGTATAGAGCAACAACTCATGTTCACTTCTAGGCGTCGTCTTTTGTCGCATCTGATTCGAATCCATGAAGCCGGCGTAGAGCATGGTGATATGGAGCCTCGCAACGTAGTTCTGTCAGAAGTGGATGGTCCCTTCATTGTTGATTTTGATCTCGCTTGCGTCGGACATCAATGTCCCGGTACAACTTGCGTGGAACTCCTTCAACTCGCAAGTGAACTCGATTTAGATCTTGGTAGTGTTTTATATTGTATTTCTGCCGTTCACCTGCCCTAATCACCCTTTTAGAGTTTGAACTGGGACACCACTTCTCAGTAGGAAATAAGCCCATTTTCTTTGGCGATGCCGCCAGCCGGGTCACCTTTGAACTATCGCAATCCGTCAAGGCCCGATCCATTACGGTATATATCTATGGCTTTATGTTGTTTGGGGGGTCATGCATGTGGGCACTGTACTTACTTGAAAAAATACGAGGGTGATGTAAACCTGCCGCTTACTATACATTCCCACACATCACCTATGCTTTTCTCGACTACGTAGTTCGTCTCTACTTACCCTATAGACGCCGATTCTAGTTCTGTCTTGGTGTGATTCTCTTGATCGCTCTTCCCAGTGTTTCTCCTGGGAGAAGGAGTATAAGTACGTGGGAGTGGTCTTCAATTCGACGACACGAGATATTTTTCGGGCGCACTACCAGCAAAAACGGCAGACAGCGGCGTACGTGTTTTGGAAGACTGTGCTCGGGTGTGATCACTATGTCGGTCGTGGTCGCCTCCCCCCCGAGGTTGGGCGCCAGCTCTACTAACTTATGCGTTGATTGACACACACGTCTGTGATGTCGCCATTGATGTCGGCGACAACTCCTTTCAGTTGCTTAATGGGTTGAACTGCGTCATCCTGCGACGCATACTTGTTGTAGGGAAGCGGTCTGGCGGTTCCTCAGCTGTACTCGGAGCTGGGGATTTATCCTCTGCGCGTGCGGCGTGTAGCTCTCGCACTGCGCTACCTAGCGTATCTGGTTGAGCTGCCTGCCGATCATCTCCCTGGAAGGCTTTGCAGAGTCCGCCACTCTGTGCAATAACGGTCACCCCCTCCTCCTGGTATGGGGATTCCCGCTACCTTTAGGTACGGGTTATTATAGTAGTCGCGATCAAACCAGGTTTTGGGCTGTGGATCACATTTTCGTCATTTCAATGAGCGTAATCCATCTTGTCATCCCCACTCCCAAAGCTTGGGGGAACCGCTGCCGTACTTTTTCACCTCTGTCTCTCTCGTCCACCATGCCGACTGTGTCGACTTTTCGCAATGTACCTCTCTCGACTACTTACAACCAAGATTATGAGAGGTCCTTACTGTCTCTGGACTGAGTTTTCGGACTCCGGGATTCCCTGTCAACGCTCTGTCGCTTCCGCGTGCTTGCCATCCCCTGTATGGATTCGGCCGTCTTCAGCACACATATCGACATATCTGTTGCCTTCGTCTCTGCCTTTTGATCTAGTGCTTGGTCGTTACTGGCTGCAATTCTGTCGTGATTCCGTTCAAGATGCTTGCTTCATCTTGTCTTCTGGGCTGTAGACTTGCGCCGCCCGTCGCTCTCTACTCGTACAACTCTTTAACCTGTAATATATCTTACTCATAATCATCTAGCTCCTCCTCCACCTGATTTGCGAGGCGTCTCCCATTCGGCTGAAAATATTGCCAATGACGACCTCACGGGCAGCGAAAACTGTATGTGTTCCTAAGCATACACTCTTGTTTTGTCTCCCACGCTCCTCCATTCTAGATCACGCTTCCTCTGGCGTCTCTTCTGATACTCCCCATGCATCTACTGCATCTACATCCCACCTCCCAATGAATAATATACCCGTACATCCTTCCCAAATAATCCATGATATTTTCCTTGGTCATCATTCCACGCGAGCCCGAACCTCAGTTTTTCATCTGCCATTCAGCATTCTCTAAGTCTGCATGGTATCCCTCATCAAGATATGACTCTGATTCAATGTTGACACACTCTAATTCATCATATTATCACTGGTACATGTTTTGATAACCCGCTTAATCATGAGTGTTCCTCCTCCCCCCGCCCCGGGATTTCTACATGCCGAGCAGTGTCTCGCGGCTTTCACTCCGCCGCTGACATTTCTGAAGCTATATTGAATCTTCTTCTGAATGCTGACCATAAACTACTGTCGACGGAAAGCCTGTCTCATGTGGCTTCTGCCATGAATATCTCTGTTTCCGGAACACGAAACCTCCGATTCAAACTCCGTGCGGCAATTCGTACTCAACTCAACTCGTTTTCAGCTGCCGAGCCCGGAAAGCCTTTGCACTTCGTCATCCGTTGCCGATTTCTTTGGTTCTTTTGAAAGTCACCGCAAACCCGCACTCATAGCAATTGCTGCTTTTCACCGGATAATTCTACCCCCCAAAAGCAATGTTGAACAGATACGGTCAAAAATCACTGAGCATATTGTTTCTGGTCACTGTTTGCAATTTCAAACCAGCATGCAAGTACTTCTGCGCCGCCGGAGACTTCAATTCCTGACTGTAAAGATGTCTGCGACGAATGGCAATCAAATAATATCCATCCTGACCTCCAAATCAATATACTGACTGCGCTGAACGGTACCAATCTTACTTTAGTCCCTCTTCGTCGGCTTCTGGCAACCTTGAATATTGAATATAGCTCCTCCGACTCTCTTCGCGAGTTGAGAAAAAAACTGAAAACCCACATCGGTATAGTGCGGAAAGGCAAGCAAGCTGATATAAAGCGGATCGGCGTGAAACACTCAACGACTTGCGTAAGGCCGAAGCTCGTGCTCGATACAACGAAAAAATTCAGCATGTCGTTGATTCCTGGCCACAACTCGTTCCGCGTTCCCTGAAAGACCGAGTTATCAATATCTTCCGGGATCAGACATCATCAGAAGCCCTGTCTACTTTCACCTGTGCTGCGTGTGGGGTATCCGCGCCCTCTACGCTCTCACTGCACACTGAATATCAACGGCTTCGACAAATCTCTGCTTCTGCGCCCTGATCTCGCGTCCGACGAAACATTTTTACTGAACCAATACAAAAGGCTCCATCCTGATTGCATTCTACCTTCTATGCCCTATGACGAAGGCTATCTCAAAGACATCCTGGTGGACCCCGATGGCGTTTCCTGGCCCTCAGACGGCGGAGATCCAACACTTTCCATGTGCAAGACTTGTCATTCCTCTCTTAAAATAAGAAAACTCCTCCGTTATCATTGGCCAATAAGACATTCCTTGGTACAGTACCAGACGAGCTCAAAGATCTCACTGTCATCGAGGAAGCTATGATTGCACGATGCCGATCTAAATGTTGGATTGTTCAACTCAAAGAGGAAAATCAGGATCTTGTTCTTGCCTCTACGCAACGAGGCGTGAAAGGCCATATTAGAGCCTTTGCGGTAGCTGCTGGCGGCTAATTTTTCTCACGACCCACTAAGCACCGGGTCTCAAGTAAGCCACCCTGAGCAGCTGTTATGAAGGACATCTCAAGGTGGCTAACTTGGCCCAGTAGCATCAGCAGTCGTTGTGTGGCACGAGCCGCCAGTTCGTGTGGCGGCTCACCGCAAAGGCTCTATTATTATCTACCCCCAGCAACCGTCAAAACTCGCCGATGTTTTGCCCCTCCGCTGGAGTATATTATCTCCCCCGTGTGCGTTTTGTTTGTTGGTTCTAATCCCCCGACCAATGAATGGCTTCGTGAACATGCGAACCCTTCGCCGTCAACGCCAGTCGTGTCCGAGCGGCTCTACAATGGCTGAGAACTCACAATCCGCTATACAAAGACATCGTCTTGAATGAGGCCTGTCTTCAGGCTCTGGAATCCAATCCCGTGCTTCTTTTTCAATTGAGCATGTTCAACCGAATGCTGCTAACGAGACAGCTACTTCCCGATACGATTCGACCCCCCCATTCGCGTGAAACTGAACAGACCTCTAACTCAGATTCAACGACGATTCCCTTTCAAAATGTGATCATCTCCGATGTTGACTGCCATGCTTCGTCTAACGAGCTTCGCGCTGCCGCCTTGCGACATGTGAAGAAGAAGGGTGGAGGCTACATTCAAATTCCCCACGACCATGACCCCGCCAACAAATTCGCTAAAGACGGGCTACTGTTCCCTATGATTTATCCGACACTCTTTCCATATGGTATTCGGCGGTCCCGAGGACGCTCGACGTCCTATAGCACTATCTCTGAAACGTCATGTCAAGCATCTACTTTCCCTCTCCGATCGACGATTTCAAGAACATCCCTCATTTCTATTCACCGCGTTCAACATCTTGCAGCGTCGTGAAATGCTTCTGCAAACATCCTTAAAGTCAAAAAGTCCAACTTCTCTTCTTTTGCTTCCCAATTTGCTTCTGTTCTCCCGAAACTGTTGAACGAGTCTCACAAAGAGTCGCAAACGGAGACTCCGGTGCACCGAAAAACGATGAGGAACGGAAAGTGTTAAATCTTCTCAAACAAGTCAATGCTATAGCAGGCTGTGTTCCCGGTTCCTCTGCTGCTCGTGTTAACATGCGAAATGAAATTCGTGGTCTAATGATTGAGAAAGGTCTCCTAGTTTCTATATTAGCAATCAATCCCGCCGACGTGTACAATCCAATTGTTAAATTCTTAGCTGGCTCTGAGATTGAGATCGGACTCTCTATTGCCTGAGGAAATACCGAATTATTGGGACCAGTCAGTGCTTATAGCCAAGAATCCAGTTGTTGCCGCACAGTTCCTCAACTTGTACATGAAAGCCTTCATCTCTGCTCTTCTCGGATATGACCCTGATGATAAAAAACCTTGAAGGCGGCATACTCGGTGTTGTAAAAGCTTACTACGGTTGCGTTGAAGCTCAAGGACGAGGCACCCTGCACTGCCATATGCTTGTTTGGTTAGAAGGCGGACTCAATCCCGATGAAATCAAGAAACGTGCGCTCAGTGCTGATCTGTCAGATATGGATTTTTGCAAAACGTCTATTAGCATTTCTGGACGATACAATTTCAAACCAGATTCCACCCGAGCCTGATCCGAAACCAATATACCTTCAAGCACGCATCATCCGTGTGCAGTTCGTGGTATACCTATCCCGAATGCAATCACGGGAGAGCATGAGCATGATTCAACGATGACAGAGACAAATCAAATCACACCTGAGCGACAACAGGACATTCACAATGTCATATCACAGTGTCAGAGTCACGAACACTCTAGAACCTGTTTCAAATACTGGAGAGGACCGCCTGAACCAAAAACCTGCCGTTTCGACCTTCACGAAGATAATGTCCGTGCGACAAGTTCTTCGATCCGGAGACGGGAGAAATCTCCCTTCGATGCCTTGACGGTCTTGTGAATAATTTCAACGCTACAATGATAGAGGCCATTCGTTGCAACATGGATATTAAGTTCATTGGTTCCGGGGCATCGGCGAAGGGAATTCTGTATTACATCACCGACTATATCACAAAATCGCAGATGAAAAACTCACGTTGCTTTCTCAATGCTGGAGTTGGCAGTCAAAAAACTCGGGACGTCAATCCTCTTGAGACAGATCACACAATACGTGCAAAAAAAGATGCTTCAGAAATGCGCCTACGCCATGATCTCTCAGCAAGAACTTTCCGCTCACAAGCTTGCATTCGAAACTGCTACTAGGTCAGAGTCCATAAAAGGCAATGGCTGAGCGTCATTCAACCCGTCTTTCAGGACGAGCTGTATGTGAGGTTTCATCGGCTACACATTTTCTTTGGTAAAAATACATGTTGGTAACCTTGTGAGAGTACCCGTGAGATGGCGTCGTCAACTTTCGGAAGTGTAGAATGGTTGGAATGCGAGACTCCTGCCGCATTCGGATGGTCTGGTTTCGCCATGTCCTGTGTTGCGAAGAAATGAGATCTTCGGTGCATATTTTTCTTTTGGAGGCTAACATAGGTGCTTAACACTATTAGAAGGTCTGTAAGTCAACTAGCACTTAATTTGGTGTAAGAGAATCCGGTCAAGCTGAACAGTACCAGATTTGGAAGGTGAGCGCTACTGCGTATCTCGGACCAGGCACTCGAATTCAAATAGCCTACAGACTCTCCAGGGGTTATGCTACCACATACTCATTCAAAGAGCTCTCGAGATAACCATAAACAGCGGCAAATTTAACTATACTCAGAGGTACAACTCTTGAGACCCCGCCGTAGATCTTGGTCATCGCACTGTTCAACAGTTTGTCATATCGCTGCAAACATCGCGCCACGCCACATCCTCCTGTGCCTCCGAGTTCTGGGTGTCAAGATTACGATCAGGATGAAAGATCTAATGAAAGGCGATCAGAATTTGGAACGCAATCGAAAAAGCCGTACACAGAAACTTGAAACACTTCTTATCGTCTTTGATGTCGGAATACGCGCACCATTGTTTGCGGCGAATAGGGTTTGGATGCTGAAAACATTCAACTGCACAACGGAGCAAGGTGCGGAAAGAAACCTTCTTCGAAGCCTCTTCGAATTCAGCAATGGTTTTGACGACGAGGGGCTCTGGCGCTCTATAAAGAGGTGTTCCAGCATGTGCAGGCTCGTGGTAAGGGTCGCTTTCTGGGCTTTGGACGCAGGCGGGAATGGCTGGTGAATGGCTGTCGAAAGTCTTCCTAGACCGATCGGAATGGGAGCGATCGAACGCCTCCCCTTCTTCTTCAGCTATGAAGTGTTCAGATCAACCGTGATTTTTCTCAGAAGACTTAAACACGAACGAAAATCAAATTCGTGGGAGTGATTGAACGCCTCTCGCTCTTCCTCGGCTGCGAAACATAACTTAGTTCCATCATGCTTTTCTCAAGACAGTAGAAGAACGAACTGGGCTCGAATTCATGGACCGAAGCAGAGTCCGATTCCCTGGATTCGCAATCAGAGATCAATTACACGAGCTACTGAAGACTATGATTTGTACTGAGAATCCTCCACTGCGAGTGTTGTAGCTCGAGCTCGTGGACGGAGGCTTCGACCCGCCCTTTCGGTTGCCCTGAACATCAAATCAGATCAGCGATGTGGAGAGAAGTCACCCACTGAATTGCTCGCTTTTTGTTTTCTGTGACTCTATTTAAATCATGAGAAAACGGAGGATGTCTTGAAAGCGAGGCACACCTTGTTGTAATTGTTCATCCCGATTACCAAGATTCTGGCAAAGGCCAGAAAATAATTCAAATAACGCCTGATACGACTCATGCTCAGTCGGCAAGTCGTCGAGAAGGTAGTCCACGAGTGCCATCAAACCATGGAGGCCATGCTCGCCGACAATGAGACAGTCATCGTCGTTGATGCGCCCGTTCTCGTCCCGATTGAAGTCACGATCAATGTGACGTTCAAACAATTCGGGAGCGTCAACGAACATTGACAATCCGAGGACTGTGAACCGCTGCTCCGATTCAGCGATCTGTCAATTACTGAGCTGTCATGATATCACCGATAAATCGTAGCACGTACGGGAAAAATGTGGGAGCGTGTTCGAAGAATCTTTCGCATCCAAATAAAGTCGGGTGGGTCATAATGCTCCCGCTCAACAATACTCCGAAAGCTCAGAAGAGCGGAGCAAATTGCCGCTCCATGGCTATCAACCATGTCACTGTGTCTCTGAATCTCATCCGCGGGGAGATCACACGAGCGTCCCCACAGAAAGCGGTGGAAGTGGTACAGGACAAGTATAATTGGCTCCAAGCCAAATGCTCCCACCGCAAAGTTCTTGGGAGGTACATCAGCTCCCACAAACTCCGAAGGAAGGTCAAGAACGAAGGTAAGAGTATGGAAACAGTTCGAACGTAACCAAAAATATCACGCCCGCCAGATTTCCTCTCCCAATGAGGGATTTTGAAGGTTCTGAAGGTGACGCTGGATTTGACCCGCCGCGAGTATAGGGGTAGCATAGGGATTAATTGGATGAGTGGGGCCACTGGAAGAATAGACACTGTTCAATTTTCTCAAAAAGGAACGGTGAAGCACATACCCAAGACTTTGTTCCCGGGCCGGCTGGCTTGCACAAGTTTCCGTGAAGTCGGTAGGCTCGTTCAATAGGCGACGCAGGCGCTTTGGGATTGATTAGTCAATGCCTTAGAAAGCAGGAAATAACTTACGGGGTCGCGGAGATTCAGACCTATCTTCTATACCGAATATAAGCTTGCAACGAGCTCGGCCAGTCAAGCGTACTACTCACCGGCTGTCGGAGTTTGAGGCTGTTCCTCTACAAATAGCCGCGTTAGAAATAGTATATTCAAGAGAGGAAATAACGTACCAAGATCATCCCTCGGAATGGGAGATGCTTTTGCGGAGCGTTTGGAATTATCGCGTTTTTCCCCTAAATAGCTTCAAGTCAGCCTTTGAAACCGGCAGGAAAGGGGGATGATACCATTGGGGAAGCGGGAAACTCCGAGTCCGACTCAGCTTTTGTGGGTTTGTCTTTGGTATCGAGAGGCAGGTCGATGGAGTTGCGAGAAAGTGCAATATAAACATATTTCCCAAACTCCGTCGCCTGCCGATGACTTGATCCAGCGCTGGAGGAAATTTGTCACAACAATATAATACCGAACAAAAGAGATATAAGTACTCACACGCGAAAGTCGTAAACCGTGACATTGGTGGCTTTAATGTGAGGGACCAATTGCGCGGCCGAGCCTTGTCCAACAGCCTTGATGCAGAGTAGGCGCCATAGAAGGAAGTCAGCTTGTTTGCTTTGAAAGACGGGAAGTACCGAAAACTTCGCCTCGATCAAGCGGGTCAGATCGGACGGCGAGGCATCGACGGGAACGTGGAGGTCAACGACGTAGCCGAGGCCATGAAGAACCTTCATCCTAGACATATCATCAGCCTTGAATGCATTAATTAGAAAGAATAACAACGCACCGACGCTGAGTCGGCATGGTACAAGTCTCATCGTTGACTTCGCTTGTTTCCGGAATAAGAACAACTGTAAGCTCGATGACGGAAGCTTCTTTAGCAACGGCGGCGGCGGTCTTGCGCTTTGGCTTCGGTTCGGCGATGGTCGACGAGGCCTTGCGCTTCTTGGATCGGCCCGAGCTTTGAGCGCTGCGAAGGAATCCACATGGAACCGTCACCTGAAGGGTGTCAAATAACGTGTGGCAGCGAGATAAATAAATAAAGCAATAGCGAACCTGGTATGACGGATCATAGACCTTGGCCTTGATACCGTCGGCAAGCTTGTCGGTCATTCGTGCCTTGCGATCGGTTGCGGCGTGGCCGAGTGAGACGTAAGGCTTGTTTGATGATGGTGCGGTGGTCGGCTTAGCCGCCTATACAGAGCGATGAGTGCAGCATGATTGAAAGTAACGGCGACACACCGGTTGGGAAGGTCCAGCGGCCGGACGCATGGACGCCGCAGGAGTCTATGAACCGGATTCATTTAGAGTAGTTCACAAGGTATAAATATAATAGTGCGCACCTGTGCCTGTGTAGCTCCAACGAACTCATGCTGCATTCCGTAGCAGGTACAAATGCACTTGGCCTGTAAAATGGCCTGCGGATCGTCTTCAACGATGGTACGGGGTGGAGGACAGAATTTTTTGCAAGAACTGTTCATGGGGCATGCAGTGTTGCAGCAGGGGCCGACGTCCATCCACGAGACCATCCTGTCTACGGATTCGCTGAAATCTCCGAGAAACTCATCAATAGTGACAATGGACGCACCAAATGAGGGTGAATAGTTGGGAATAGAAAAAGAATGGGTATGAGGCTTGAAGAAATAAGAAAGAGAGTGATATGGGCTGGATGCGCGAAAGAGAAATCGGATGTCGTTTTCGTCGAGATTGGAATTGTTTGGCAACGTAAAGACAAGCGTGAAGTGATGGCAAGGAACTGGATAGTGTCAGGTCAGCATGCTGACACTTTACTTTTACACCCTCCTCCGTCAATGTACGACTTGAAGTTGAGCCGCCTGGGTTGAACGGTTGAAGACACTGAAGTCGGTGACGTATTTAGTCGAGCTCCTGAGAAAAGAAGCCTAAGACGCCGGCGGTCTAGAAGGCCCCCGGTCACTACCATATAGGTCCGTAGGGTAAAATTTCCGGATTTTCGACTGATTTACTCTATTTTTTGGTATTGATGGCGCCCTAGAGGAGTCAAAAAAGGTGATTTTTTTCTGGAAAGTGCGGGAAACGCTTAGTTTAGAGCAGCTGCGTCGGCCCAGCTATCCAAAATCTCGCTTCCATGGCTGGTTCGCGAAATAGACCTCTGAAATTGGCCGTTGTTTTACTCTATGAAACCTACGGACCTATATGGTAGTGACCGGGGGCCTGGTCTAGATGTGAGTTGGCAGAATGTGTCAATCTCCCGAGATGCGAGGAGATTGAGGTTGTGAGTCAACCCCACGGATGTATGTAAGGAGCACGATGTAAGCGATGGTTGAGATGTAAGTCGAATCAAGGTTGTAAGTTGTGAAGGAGATGTAATTGTTGAAGTTGCGAGTGGAATGCAGATGCAAGTGTTCAAGATGTCTGCTGTTCAAACATGTCAATCAAAACCCTGTCATACACGAGTATTTTTTGCACACTATATCGCCCATACCATTGCCCCTGTCTCTGAGCTCATGGAGTTGTTTGTCGACGATGGAGGCACAGCAGCGGACGAGTTTGGGGACATGCTGAACAATTTGCGAACAATCTTCACGCGCATACGCGAAGCGGGCTCGTCTTTGTCGGCGAAGAAGACGCAGCTGCTCATGACGGAGGCCGTCTTCGCAGGTTCTACTGTTGAACCGAAGGGTGTGTCGCCGCCGACTCGCCGGACTTGAGGAAGTTAGCGGCAGTTGCGAATTGGCCGGTTCCTACCAATGCCTCGCAACTTCACTCTTTTCTCGGCTTGACGCAGTATTTTCCGCGACCTGATTAAAAACTATGTCGTCGACCTGTTTTCTGAACCTGGAACGCATATTGACATCAGATCCCGTTGTTCGCGCTCCCCGAGTTCAAGACTGTCGATACTCACCCATTCGTGGTAACGACGGACGGCTGCAAGAAGGGATTCGCAGGTATTTTGTCGCAGGATCAGGTGTCAAAGCTGGCAGGCGGGAAGGAAGTCATTCGGCGGCACCTTATAATTTAGCGTATGCACCGAAACAAACATCCGACCACCCGACTCGGTGACCGAGGAACGATATGCCACACACGTGCTGGAGTTTGCGGCACCCAAGTTTGCACTCGACAAGTTTGCCAACATTGTCTGGGGCCAACCGGTTTTGCTCGAGACTGATTGTAGCGCGCTCAGAGACGTACTCATGAACGACAAGCTCAATGTTGCTCACGAGCGGTGGCGTAACGGTGTCCTCAATTACAAGATCGTCGGGGCGAAACACGTGAAAGGCGCAAACAATGTTGGTGCAGATGTGATCAGCCCAATGTACGAGGATGTTGAGAGGGTGAAAGGCGATGGGCACGAGTGGACAGTGTCGCCTGATGAGAGTGCGGAGTTAGGACTCGTGAACGACTTGTACACGGTTTGTGTGGAGGAGCTGGGGACGGCGGATGCGTTTTTGGTCGTGGCGTTACCAGAAGACAATGCTGACGCGGGAGCGGTTCAAGTCAGAGCCGCTTTTTGTGGAAGTGTTGGACGCGCTGTTTGAGAGGGATCTGGGAACGACGAGCTATGACCCCAGCACACCACCCCTAGACCTTCCGCCGCATTGTACAAGAGTTCCTAGGAGGCGCAACAGATATGCCTTCCGACTTTGTCTCAGGATGCTGGGCTGCTTTCAACGAGACTATCTGGACACATGAAGCAGACGGGTCTAGTACAGGGAAAGATGCCCAATTATTCCGAGAGTTTGGCTTGGACCATTTACTATGTTGGTTCTTCTTACTGCTATAGCTATTCATCTAATTTCTCTAGCTGCTCGGATGCTTTTCCGTCTCACACAACATTGTACGTCTCGCGGCTGCACCAATGAAAAACTACTACGGGAGCGCGACGGCCTGGCAAAAGTAGTGTTGTACACTCTTAGCGGTGGCGCTTGCGCTACGTATGCTGGACATCTGCGATGCACAAGTCAGCGTCACAATTTCATTCATTGTTCTTTATTGAGTTCCCTCAGAATGCCGAACAACATTTTACAATAATTACGCGGTTGCGAACAACATTCGGACTTACTACTCTGGGATTCCATCTGCAAAACAAGTCGGGGAGCATCAGTACATTGAGCGCGAAGTACTAGCCTCTTCATCAGCTTGATGCACGTGTATACGACAACTGCTTGTCAAAACCAGAGAACAGACCCTCGCATCCGGACTGGCCTCCCACACACAGCTTTAAACTACGCACCGAGCACGTCTGGGATGGATTTATGATTCTATCGCTTCTGGAAGATAATCAACATCGGGGCGAAGTTTTGTGCATACACAGACACCGTTGAACAGAATGTGCGTTCAAGATGCACTGCGGGAGCGGAATGCACGTATACGACGCTTCGGTCAGCCTGAATGGGCACAGTATTGCGACAAGTGTATGCGGGTATGGGACGAGAAAGACGGGCGGAGGAATTGAAACTTACTTTGATTCTCGCTCATTTCTTGCACAGAAAAAGTCCGCGTCGTTGTAATAGACGGAATCACCATCGGTCACCCTTGCTGCGGAATCCACAACTGCCCCGAACCCCTCATCAGCAATCGGCATCGGTTCTGCTACGGACACAATCACCATGACAAGATATGTGCTGTATGGTGCGGTTCACTTAGTCACCACCACTTTGTGACAACCGTTATTACTCGCCCGAAACAAACCTGATTTCTTATTCCTCTTGCCAAAATGCTCAGAGAAACACTTCCCCAAGAGGGATCTCAAATTAGAGTAGATCTGGCTGAGTAATGAATTTTTCATGGTGTTAAATTGGGACTGCACACCACGTATGCCTCACAAGCTGGTAGAGGTGGGTTGGGAGGATTTCTTACCTTCAATATGCTGCTCGGAAAGCACATTGTAGGCCTTTAAATTGTAACTCACAACAAAAGAGTGATATTCGCTCACAGATTTGACTGTTCTGAAGGCAAAAAAATAGGCAACAAAGTGCATTTTTGTAAAAATTTTCGCCTCCGGCGGATTTGGGACTTGCACATGGATGGTCTGGCAGACCAAGGGGATTGGCAAAAGGTGATCTCATCTGTCACATGTCTCCTCATTCTCTTCGTCTCGCCCACCTCCAACCCACCTCCGCACATCGCGCTTTTGGCGCGGCGACTCCGTCTCTTGAGACTTTCCCTTGTCCAGTCCCCCTCCATGACCCTGAGTCTCGTCCCCTGCTACTAGTCTTCTCCCCCCCGTCGCTGTCATCCCTCTTTTCTCGTGTTTTTCTCCGCCTTTCTTCTGGGTGCTCACGCCGCTCTCTCGTCTTCTCCCCCACCTTCGGCTGGTCGACCTCGATGCCTTCTCTTCCGGCCCCTCCCCAGACTTATCAATGTTGATGGTTTCTTGCGCTGGGGGACCCCCGACCGGGACCATGGACTCCTCCAAACGATGGTAGAATCTTGATGATTGCTGGGGCTCCAGTGCGTACACAGATCTGTTGGGGCCACAACCGCGTTGGGGGTTGCTGGGATGGTCGACGTCGATGTCCTCGTCGCCATGTCTGCTCTCATTGTGGAGAGCGTGCCCATATCGCACCTTCATGCCCCTCGTCGTATGTCAACGCCCCCAGATGTGGCTCGGCCTATTCCGCCTCAGGAAAATCCCCCTGCTGGCGTGTTAGTGAAGCCGGGTGAGCGAGGGGGGAGATGCTTCTGGCTCTCCTCGCTCGGAATCGAGCAGGGAAGTCTTGTCTCCCCCATCATCTGCCAAAATTGTGGAATCTGACCATGCTCCCACTTTTGAGGTGCCACCACCACCACTGCTTCCTCCAGCACGCCCTAATACAGACCTCCTCTTTCTGCTCACGACTCCTCATTCAAAGCCAATGCCGCCCTCAAAGCTGCGCCCCGAGGCTTGGGCGCACGCCCTCATTGATTACCCAGATCGGGTGTTCGCTGAGACCCTCGTCTCTGCCATCCGCCATGGTGTCCTTCTAGGTGTAGATCCTGCACGTATGCCTCCTCCCTCCTCCTCTGCCCCTGCCCCTCTTCCTTCTGCACTTGCATTTCCCGAGACAGTAGATAAAGACATTGCTCACGAGATTTCTCTGGGGCGTATTGTCGATATCACAGACTCTGCTGTGAAACCTGTCCTGTCCCCGCTGGGCTCCGTGCCCAAGAAATATATTGAGAAGCGTCGTCGTATCCATCATCTCTCGTACCCTCCTGGCTCATCCGTCAACGACGCTATCCCAGCGGAGTTTGGCCATCTGGTGTATGAGGCTGTCATGGGGGCGATTGAGCGCATCCGGCAGGCTGGCGAACGGTCTTTCACTGAACCTGTTCCGGTGAAGTATGAACGCCATCCAATCCATTGGAAGGAGATGCGTGCTGTGCTACGGGCAGCGGAGGTCTGGGGTCACTGTTGGGCTGGGTTGGAGGTTATCTTTCGTATTGATAACGAGGCCATCTCTACCTGTCTGCAGTCTGGCTCTATTGATCATCCTCCTACCCAAGCGCTTTCCCGCCAGTTCGCTCTCCTTGCCGTTCAGAAGGACTTCACTTTCCGCCCTGTCTGGATCCCAACAGACGAAAATTCCGTAGCAGATGCCCTTTCGAGGTTCCGGTGGCTCACGCTAGCAAAGCTGTATCCCCACTGGCCCCACCCCTGGTGTGTATTTCCCCTCTAGTCAGGCTATACTGGCTAATTCGATGAGCATTGAGCGGTCAGCGTCCCTTTACGCCCTTATCTCCTCTGCTATTGTCCGCATTTGGCATCGTGCTTTCTAGTGGTCCCCCGTACTTGGCGCCCACTCGATCTCATCTCCGGCTCGTCAATCAAGTGTCGAGACACTTCCTGCCTTCAACATCCCTGCTCCTGTACCGCTCTCCCCGCCCCTCCAGCCCATGGTATAGCTACTCTTCCATCGTCCGCGGCAACACTACGCATCTCCGGCGCTCTGGGATTGGCAGTACCGTTCGCGCATTCGTACAACGATATCACTTGACCGCACCGCCGCCACCTGCTCATCACTCCGACGGCAGCGCAAAACTTCGCGGGCTGCTGTATGCTCGTCCTCCCTATTCACTTCCCGATGCTACCTCAACTGAAACCGCCTCGACATTGTCGACGTCGTCGACGTGGACACTCAACTCTGCCTCAACGACTGCAAGAACTGCGGGCTGGTCCCTCAAGAATGCTATGATGTTACCACTAGTTCTTTTAAGAAACGGCAAGTACTTCTGCAATCTCAGTGTTCATCGCATATTGGCGCACCACACACGGACTACTAGCCGGCCTGTCTCGCTGTCTCGCTTATCAACGCTCGATTGACCCTAGCACCTGATGCCGCCTGACTCCATCTCCCGTTTTCTCCTCGCAATCCATAATCCGGGCGTACCCAATTCCTCGCCTCGTCGACCCTTTGTTTTCGCTCGACCACTCAAGTTTTCCGTTGGTTCTTCTATCCTTCCAGCAAGAGGCACCACGACGCTCAGTACACTCCCCTCAAAACTTCCTTCAACCTCTGCGATGTAAATCTATCAAGCACCGTGGACACCTCGCCTCTATCCCCAATCCGTTTCCGGGCTCCTTGCCTGCTTCTCCTGCTCATCCTATCTACCACAACATCCACTCTCTCTTGGTTTGCTCTGGTGTCAGCCGGCCGGTTATATACTGTACATGTCATGCTTATTCTCGTTACAATATATGATTCGTTTCGCATTTTTATTGTGTGTGCTTCGACCTACTTTAACGACTTTCAGCACTATGAGCGCTATGGCTTTGGCTACTTTGACCAACTCTGGGTGTCTATGAATCTGATCACGGTGCACCCAGGTTTCTATGTGTCTCAGTCCTCTGCTATAACGACTTTGACGTCTATGGGGTGCTCTGGCGGTCTATGGAGGTCTTTGGCGCAATTTCATTTTTTCCTGATGTAAGGGGAGAAGGGCCCAGGAGCCAAGTCGATAACAAACCTGGGGATCAGAGATCCCCAGTGAACTAGTAGCTACTTAATATACAAGAGGTGATGTAAGATATGACATAAGTGAGCACACAGCATGATGTCTTGGAGACAGAGAACTTCTGCCCAAGTCAGAAGATGTCATAGCTGTGGAATCCCCTGACAGTCGGCTACCCTCTTGGACCTGCAGTCAGTTGCTGGCCTTCTGCAATTTGCAACAAAGGTCCTGCCTGCGGGGCGCGCTTTCATTCGTCGTGTGTACGATGCGCTGTCCCACTTCTCATCCTTTGGCCGGCGTCGCATCTCGAGAGGTGCACGCCGTGATTTGGAATGGTGGGCTCGTCTTCTTCCGACTTGGAACGGTATCCAGTCCCTACATCATCACCGCCCGGGCGTGGTTATCTACACTGACGCCAGTGGGTCTTCCTCGAAAGGAATTGGCGGTCATCTTGGGCCCCGGGAGGCACCTATCGATTTTTTTGCGACCAGCGCACTCCCTTCCCCCACCTCCCGCCGGATGGCCTGAACGGGTTGATCAACCACCGCTCGTCGCCTACTTCCTCTGGGACGGCCTCGCTGCATCCACCCGCGGCGTCAACCAGACAGCTTGCAACTCCTTTGAGTCTTTCTGCATGCGCAAATACGGCGCCGACGGTGCCTCTCCATACCTCGCCCCAGAAGGCCGCCTTCTTGAATGGGCAGCATCCCTCCCCCCGGGCTGCAGCGCAAAAACGATCAAGCGCTACATTGGTGCCCTCAAGTCCTTCCACACTGACCTCGGATACGAATCCCGCCCTTTTGAATCACGGGTACTCGAGCGGGTGATTCGGGGTATACGCCGGGTGTACGGGGATTCAGAACGTAAGGAGCGACTTCCTATCACACAGCCCGTCCTCGCCCAGATCATTGCCTCCCTCTCCAACCCTATCTCCCTTCCCCGTGGTGTTTCTCGTGAGCTAGCCGAGACTCTCCGAGTTGCCTACGCCCTGGCCTTCGCAGGTTTTTTTCGCTGCGGCGAGATCACTTACGACTCGTTCGATGGTGCTTTCAACCTCAAGCGCCGTGACATCATCCTTCAGAACGATGAGTACCTCACCGTTGACCTGCCGGCCTCCAAAACCGACCCCTTCCGCGCTGGTGTGCGCATCACTATCGCAAAAACTGGCTTGCCCACCTGTGCCTACACCCTTCTCCGAGCTCACCTCAATAAGCCGGGTAAGCCCGACGACCCGCTGTTTGTGGGCCGGCGTACTCGCGACGGTACAGGCTGTGGAGCTTTCTCGCGGAAGCTTTTCATCGACTGTTTGAAAGCCTGTCTCACTCATGTGGGGACTTCATCGTCAGGATATTCGGGCCATAGTTTCCGTCGTGGCGCTGCCACTTGGGCTCGACTCATCGGTCTCTCCGACCTTGACATTCAGCGCCTGGGCCGTTGGACTTCCGACTGCTTCAAACTGTACATTGACACGCCACCTGATGTCCTCCTGGCGTTGAGCAAACGCCTTCTCTCCGACCCCCCACTTATTCAACCAACCTCCATGGTTGTCGCCCCGGGATTGGTTTGGCGCGGCGATGATGCCCTCTAGCCGCACCCCTTTTCTTGCTCTCTTGGGCTCACCTTCCTCGCTGTCCCGGCAACCCCTCCTCCCTCGGCCTGCCTTGTCTTCCTGGGTTCCGGCCCGAGAGCGCTCGCTGCGAGGGTCACATCACCCCTCACCGCAATCATAAATATATCATCTATTTTCCTCCCTCCCTCAGCACGAGCTCGCAGCATTCCCAAGTTTCAAAGAATTTTGGCCAAAATTCCGGCTTGATATGAGGTTCGGTCCGCTACCATACCTTGTAACTCATCCCCTGCTCGTAATATCATTTCGTTGGCTTTTTTACCATTATCCGTTTTTGTAAGACTTAGCTTGGCTGTAGGGGTTCCCATGACCCAGGCCGTCTAACGCAAGTCCAACGCCATCTCTCAAACAGGGTCATCCAAGTCAGGCCCTATAGACTGCATCACTCCGCTCGAGAGTATCCCTGCAGACATCCAATTCACGCTCTTTCAAGAGCTCAAAGCCTCAAAGCAGTGCGGCCCACCAAGCGCCTCGATAGAGTATATAACCAGTGTTGGATGTCTTTTGCCACGTATCTCTTGGATAAGATGGGGTAGAAAAAGGTAGAAAACAAGTGGCAACTCTACAGAAACGCCCGATCAGTCCGGCAAATCGAGGAGATTCACACAAGTCCGCTACTGTAATTTGGACCTTTTCGGGCCTTCATCAACCTCGCGACATTCTTCGAGTTCTCGCCCGTTTTCCCGCCGCTCCGCAGTCAGCCTTGAATCGAACTCTCAGTCGGATGAGGCGAATGTCTCTGGATTTGAGCCAACATTCTATGGACTTGATGCCACAAGTCATACATCCTGCACTGTTGCTGGAACTCACGCTGCGGCAAGACAAACTGCCTGGCCATCGTTGTAACCAGCCTGATCGAGGGAAATATCCTCAGTAGATACGCTACCACAGGTGCGGCTTCTGTGATAATCGAGTCCTCCACAGACAGCTTTTGAAGCGGTGCCTTGGATGTGGCGACATCTATCCCTGTATCGTCTTGGCAGAAGACAACAGAGGCATCGAGCGAGATCTTGAGATCTACAAGGGAGTGACAATGCTTGGAGAGGGAGTGCAGGCCACGGAGGGTTACCCGCGACGCGGGGCATCGGAAACCACTGCCGTGGAGGTGTAACATGTAAAGCTGCGGCCATGCGCGGGCAAGGGCATCAATATCTGAATCATCTAAGTCGAAACCCGAGCCAGGGTGGAGCACCACCTCGCGTAGGGAGCGGAATGCGAAGAGCGGACGCAAGGTGTCTTGTTCAATGACGCCGTCGTTTGGGTCAGGAAGGACGTTGGTCCGTGATATGCTATAACGGATGTGGGTCAAGGAAGAGTGGTTGCACTTGGCTTTCAGTACAGCGAAGACTTTCGCTGTGTCTGCGGCTAAAGGTGCATTCCGCGTAGTGTAGGACAAGCGTCTCAACGACCAGCCGTGCTTCATGCCCAATAACCCCACAACAAACGGGATAGAGTCGTGATCAAGGGTCAACTCCTGCAGACTAGTGAATGGAGTCGCCTGGTGCGCGACGAATTCAAATTTATCGATGGAATCGGATGGTTGTTTGACGCTCAGGGACGTCAGGGATGGAAGCTGAGCAAGATGTGCAAGATCGCTCTCCAAAATTCCTTCAATGGAAAGATGATTGACATGCTTTAATTTGGAAAGCATTACTGATTTTGCAAGATGACCCAGTCTACCGGAAGTACAGATTTCCACTCTGGTTAGCAGTGGGCAGAGAGCGGGAACAACAGCCAGAAGTGCGAGGTGCGCATACGAAGTGATGACGGTGACAAGGCTGATCGATTCAAGGGAAGAGCTAAGGAAGAGCGGCGCGTAAGATAACCAATGACGTTGGACCGTCTGCCAGTGTAGCATTCGTAGCTTCGGAAACAGAGTTTCCTGGGATGTGTTTGACAAAGAGAGCATCTTGAATATCGGGGAACATATATCGGCCTCGCTTCCGTTATCAGTGATAACAAGCGCTCTAACGCGACGTGCGTAGAGGTTAAAGCGTGTCCAGTCTCCCAGCTTGATGGCTCGCTGCGCCCTCTGGATAGGGTTGTCAAAAAGAACCAAAATCGCGCCTCCCGCTGAAATTGACGACATACCATGCTAGGTTTACGATTCTCGAAACGAACCATCTCCCACAGACCTGCAGGCATACAAGACAAAATGTTTACGAGGGAGTATTGAGTGCTCCATAAGACGTCAAGAGCCGGTCCACTGAAGAAGCGGCATACGAGAGCGACAGAGTAAAGAGTTGATCGTGCGGAGGGTGAGGAATACGGCGGAAGATGAGCACAGACAGCCTCGACAATCTCCAAAATTCGAAGAGCACGATGCATTCGGGGGATACGGTTTTTTTGATAGTTGAACAGCAGACTGTTCTGAATCAAGGGCCCAATGCCCACGTGACTTCGGTCCTCGTGTTCGTGGAAAATCGGTTATTCCGAGGCTTTTAAAACAACAAGCTTAAGCACCCCGCCTTCGGCAGAGCCGGCTCGCTGCGCTCGCGTCCCTACATACCTACGGGGGGTACACAGCTTGTCGGGGCTCCACTGTGGTCGCAGAACCCCATGAATTTCCCATAGCCGGACCATGAATTCCACAATTCACGGGTTTATCTAGTGAATTCAGATTCATGGGGTTGTGACTTCACGTACCCGATTCACATAATTAGAGTCCGCAATATGAAGTGCGTGAATTTCACTCGAAAATCAAATGAATGCATATGTGTGAAAACTGCTCAGAAAGTTCATTCCTCGCTTCCTGGCAACTCTTGGAAATTCACCCGTAAACCTCGTGAAATTCATGGAGTTCATGTAAAAGCTTTTTTCATTGTTTATTTTGAGGTGCGGGTACTTTGATTTTCGTCTGTGGTTTGCGCTATTGCCGCTTGAGGTTTCGCGCTCTGATTGAAGTCTAGACTAGTCTAGAGGTTCGAAGTCTGAGGTTAGCTGATCACATCAATCATAGCCGAAGCGGCTAGCTGATGATCAAAAGCTCTCACGGTTCGTAGAAGGGCATGGGGGCTGCAGAAAATCGCTGCTCATCCCAAAACTCTCACGGCATTGCAGCTCTGGTACTTAGAGTGGTTCTTAAAAGTTCTGCTACCTATCAAAGTGTCATGAAACAACTATTACTTTAGTGGCAATCCATATTCATCCCACCCACCCTCCGAGTGAACTTCACTTGATACCGGAGGCAGAGAGTCCCAGAATTTACCCTTGTATCAATTATAGTATTTCGGCGTACACATTGGCTGAGATACCACCCAACCATGGTGATTTTTGTAGAGAAACTGCTTTAGTAGCTTTCGGATCATGCGAGACTGTTGCCATCATTGCCATCATTTGACTTCCATACGGCACGGACCACCCGGGCTTGGTTTCCTATTTTTTTTGGGAGCTGTATATGGGTCTGGCGACTTCACTACTCCCGAGACACGTACCAGGAGTTGGAAATGCCCAGCATACCTCAATCTTGAGTCTCGGCTCGATGCCCAAACCTCCGTCGAGAACCTCGTTAGTGATCAAAACCTCGGTTGATAACCACGTAAGCGGCCGAAACCTCTGAGCTCAACCTCATTCCAAAACCAAATAATTTTCAACGATAAATAAGGTCATAAGTTCAAGTTGCCTCGAACACGGTACATGGTTCTGGTCACCAGTACTGGTTGTGTTCCTAATACAGTAATATAGTCAATTTACATACTTTGAGTACTGTAACTTAGTAATCGTTAGTAAAGACTTGTTGTACTTGTTCGGTAAGTACTTCCGTACAAAAGAGATAAGACTAATACTTGTATGTTGACACTGGTCAAAGCGAGGGGTACGTAGTAGATTTTTCATGCAGTTTCCACTGTGTTTTCACGTATTTTCCAAGTGACTTCCCGGAGTATTGGAAGGGAATCCAACACAGTGAAAGAGTTTTCATTGGAATATGAGGTGGATATCATTCTCAAACCATGTGAATTAACACCATGGAATGTCCCACTCACATAGTTGGACCCAGTGAAAATATCTCCGTGAAATTCACAACTCCATAGTGGAATTCACAGATTTTTCCGGTGAATTTCCCATTGAAACCTTGTGAACCAACTATGGGAAAGTCAGGGGGTTATGCGACCACAGTGGCTCCGCCCCAAACCCCGCCTGGATTTTTTTGCTGGATTCCTTGCCCGCGGCGCCGCACTGCGCGGCGCCGGGGACCGCGTGTGGGTTTCAACATCTCGACTTGAAGGCTGTTGCAGGAGGCAACCCCGCCATTCCAAGGGTGATGGCAAATCGGTCGCCAGACCGATTAAAGCCGATGGCCCCGGCCAGTAAAACCCTCGGCAATCTGAGGCTATTTCCGGCGAAATAAAGCCCTCGAAATGACCGATTTTTCCAGTAATTGTCGGGCCTGCTGCGAGGCTTCGAGCGCTGCGATACGCGAAAAACGCGAGAAAAACGGTGCCAACAAGGAGAACATTTCCGATGAAACAGAGGATGAAAAGTCTGACCTCTCGGACTCGGGAGACCCCGCGACCACATGGCCTCAAGGTAACAAACAGTCTGCAAGGTATACCCGAAACACGATGGGATATAAAGTTCTATAATCATTGATTCAATATCAACATTTATTCAAAGTACAGTCGAAGCTGTCATAACCCATAGCTCCCATAACCCATAATCTCCCTTAACCCATACATTTTTGGGGGTTTTTGACCGGTTTTTGGCTGGGATAACCCATAAATCTATCATATCCCATAGCTTTTTGGCCCTACCGAGGGCTATGGGTTATGACAGCTTCGACTGTAGCTAGTATTTATTGCTACGAGATTCTGAGGCACACGGTCGGTTTTGGGAAGTGACGCAAATGAATTTCAGCGAACGGTCGTTCAAATCCAGTTGCGTCATACCGAAGATTGACCGGGAACTACAGTCGAAGCTGTCATAACCCATAGCTCCCATAACCCATAATCTCCCTTAACCCATACATTTTTGGGGGTTTTTGACCGGTTTTTGGCTGGGATAACCCATAAATCTATCATATCCCATAGCTTTTTGGCCCTACCGAGGGCTATGGGTTATGACAGCTTCGACTGTAATACGGTGAGGATTGGGTGAGGATCCATCTAAGAAACTTCTACAGTCGAAGCTGTCATAACCCATAGCTCCCATAACCCATAATCTCCCATAACCCATACATTTTTGGGGGTTTTTGACCGGTTTTTGGCTGGGATAACCCATAAATCTATCATATCCCATAGCTTTTTGGCCCTACCGAGGGCTATGGGTTATGACAGCTTCGACTGTAAATCTGGAAGTCCTGCTCAAAGCAAATTGTTGTGCCACAAAAAGCATCGGTTTTTGCTGCACACAAAGTAATATACTTTATTGACCTTCACCTCAAAGGGGAGGTGCCGCGCGAGCCATATTTTCGCCTCTGAACAATCGCCAAGATTCCTCTAAGACGTGACAGCGGAGATCACCGGACTTACGGCATGCGCTACAGCGCCACGGGTATCGCGATGGATGCTGCTGGTTTAGGATCTGTTGGTGGTGGTGGTGGTGAGTACATATGCGAAGGAGTACAGCATCTTCGTGGGGGATTTGGCCCCGGAGACGTCGAATAGTGATTTGGTTGCTGTGCATGTTACCGTCCTTTTGTAATCTCGACGCGACACTGACAAAACGCATGCAGGTCTTCCGTAATCCGCTGCTGGGGTTGAGGAACGACCGTGCGCCGAAGTTTATCAGGCTGTTCGCGAGCTGCAAGAGCGCAAAGATTATGCTGGATCCGGTGACGGGGGTCAGTCGCGGGTATGGGTTTGTTAGGTGAGTTTGACTACATATTAAGATATTGCGCAGAGATGCTGATGATTCGTCGTAGAGTCACGGACGAGGCGGACCAGCAGCGTGCGTTGATTGAGATGCATGGGCTGTATTGTCTTTCACGGCCGAGTGCGTGTTGTTCTTCCCTCTATTACATCGAGATAATAGCGGGTTTGTGCAAGAGCAGCCTCAGGTGTGAGGTCCCAGCGATCTAGGAATGCCCCAGGGCGATACTCTCCTAGGTCGCTTGGAGCTCATACCTGGTATCTGTTGTTGCGGAGATCTGAGCGGTTGAAAAGCGACCTGGGTCGCTCGCACAAACTCCCTAATGCTAACTACTTGAATAGTGCGTGTCTCTCTTGCGACAGCCAAATTCAAGCCTCCGCCACCGTCTGAGTTGTCTGTGTCGGTATCGGCGCCAGGAGGTTATCCAGGCGTCTGGCTTCCCACTTCGGTCTCTGGCGACCAACACCCACATGAAAGGTCTGAAGAGAGCAGCAGGATTGGCAAAGGTGATCCCATCTATCACATGCTCCATCTTTTTTTCGTCTCGCCGGCCTCCACCCCGTCGTGCTTTTGGCTCGGTGACTCCCCTCCTCCCTCCTGTGCGACCTTAGTCTTCTCCCCGGGCCCTAGTCTTCTCCCCCCGTCGTCGTCATAGCTCATTTTTGTGTCCCACCCACCCACTCCTAGTCTATCTTGCTATTTTCATGCGCACTCACGTAGCTACAGTTGTTCTGTATCCTGTAGATACGTAGGGGGCTGCCTCGGCTCTCCCGCCTTCCCGGTGGAGTGTAGCGAGCTCCGTTTTCGGAGTTCAAGCCCAATAAATGATGGCTTGGCTTAGAAATCCTCTCTCTCCGGAAGCTCAGGCCAATCCTCACCCGTCTCTGTACCAGCCTCCGCCGCCTAGTGTCTCTGCGCCTATCGCTGGGCATTATCCCAATGGCGAGCCTCCAGGTTATACCCCTGAAGGTGGACTCACTACAAGCGCGAGCGGTCCCGAATACTTCGCTTCAGGACCCATCCCCAACGGACCTCTTGCTCCAAACGGTGGTGGTGGCGGCGGCGGCGGCAACTGCAAGCCTCAAGCAGACGAATGGCGCCACACCGCCCAAGGGCGTGCAATTCTCGGGAACCTCATCGGACCCAACGGCGAGCCGCTTACCAGCACGCGCCAGCGGCGAAGGCTCATCGCCGCTGTGTGTTCCCCACACCCACATCTATGTGGCTGTCCCATTGCCGAAACGAACGAAGCAATGAACAAAACCACAGTATTCGTTGGTGGCTGAGTCCGCTTGTGGGCGAGGACACGTTCCGGACGTTTTTTGTGCCGTTCGGGGAGATTCATTTCATGTGAAGGTTCCGGTGGGGAAGCATTGTGGGTTTGTGCAGTTTGTGAGGAAGGCGGATGCGGAGAGGGCGATTAAAAAGATGCAGGGGTTCCCGGTGGGCGGGAGTAGAATTCGGTTGAGTTGGGGGAGGAGTCAGTGTGAGTTCTTACCGTTCTCAATTCGAGGGAAATGCTGATATCGTGGACTCATCATAGATAAAGCCGCGCAAGCAGCTGCTCAGGCGGCTCAGGCTGCACTCGCGCAGCAAGGTCGTCATGTCCGGGCGCATTCCCATTCGCATATACAGTTGAACATCTCATAATGCATAGCGTCCGTGGACCCACAAGCGCTATGCATTATGAGCAATATGCATTCCTACATACTGTCACACATTGTGACATGTGTGACATTGTCACGAATTTACTATATACGGAAGTGCGGCAGATGCCGGATTGTCCACCAGTTGTCGTAAAAGCGGTCAAAATCATGTAACAAGTTATAAACTGGTGTTTTTGACGTGAATAGTACCCATATACTCGCAGTTACCAAAAGTAACCGAATTCGGGGTTTTTTCCCAGAAATTACGATGGTCAAGGAACTTTGAGCGATGAAGGGTTCATTTATAGCGTGTTTGTTACAACTTTTATGATATAAACTTGGGGTAAGGTATCACACAGTGGCTGAATAAATTAATCTTCAAAATACCATTAATTTGGCGGTGTTTGCCTTTTTTAGAACACACTCACCAGGATTTCAGGTGGGTGAGTACCTCAAAAATATGTCTACTATCTCATGACTTTGTACCTGAGAACTCAGAGTTTGCTGGGCTATCCTCATCCTTCAATGAGGGTACTAAAACAGAGCAAGAAATTGTTGATTTGACACATAAATAAACAAACATAGAAAATCAGCACAGGGAAAGCCCAATAACTTCGGCGCGTGTTATGTGCAATAGCATATGGGAATTTGAACTCACGCCGCGAACTGTCACAGTGACGGTGTGACGGTGTGGTACACCTATGATAGCCTTCTTAATTTCTACACTTGTATCTCTTCGTTCTTCTATCGGTAGCGTGTGTGGTTGTATAAGTAACATATTTTGCCGGTGGTCGCAAGTTCGATCCTTACCCTTGTATTTTCATTTTGTCACCGTAGCCCAGATTTAATTCGAGCCGCGCGGCGAGCGCTAGCTCCACGCAGTGGGCCTCCGCGGCGAGCGGAATGCGCCGCGCAGCGGTCGGGGTCTGGGGTGGAAAACCCCAGCCGTCCGGGCCGGCGCCCGCAACACAATACCACTCACAAAACAAAGAAAGAAGTCTATTCAACACGAAAATACAGCGGCAAGTACTCCGAAATTTTGGAGCTGCTTCCGGTCGGTCAAAAAATTGTCATACATGCCGCGCGGCAGCTCCACGCAGTGGTGCGCCGCAAATGTCGGCGGGGATGCCAATTTTTGTGTTGACCGACCGGACGCAGCGGAAAAATTGAGGGAAAATAGCACTTGTATGCAAGATAACAGATGTGCGCCAGCGGAAGGGCAATTCCAGCAAAAAAAGGCGGGCCTGGGGTAAGTAGAGGGAAATTGAGTTCGCGAATGTGACGACATGACAGTCACAGTTCGCGGCGTGGGTTTGGTCTTCTAGCATATGACCATCCCCCCCCCCCCCCCCCCTGTCCCACCAGTTGAACCAACTGCTAACTGTATTAGCTGGTCGCAAGCGAGGCATTTCTAATTTCGGTTACTTTTGGTAATGCCGAGTATATGCGTTAGAAGAGTGACACAAACGGCCAAATTGCCACCAAATTGTATCAGTTTTGCGATCTCATAATGCATAATGCACTAAAAACTTGCCCCAAACCTTATGCATTAGGCAATATGAGAAAATGCATAAAACACCAGCCTACCAAGTTGGTGGACCCCAAAACACTATGCAGAATGAGGTTTATGCATTGTGAGCATATGCATTATGAGATGTTCAACTGTACTCGTCGTCCAGCCTCCGCCGCCGCCCACGCAGCAGATGCCCGTTCTCCCGCAGCAGATCGTCCCTCCCATTCCGCCTGCTGCTGCAGTAGCGTCAAGTGCAGCAGGTACAGTTGCCAACGAGTCCACGCTTTGTTTTCGGCCGAAAGCTTTTCGACGCAACTTTTCTGGCGCCCTTTTGTATGCTTTCTACCTCCATAGGCTCTCTCCAGGACCCATTTCGCGACGCCCATAGTCAAGACCGGCTCGCAGGGCTAATTTGCAACAGGAAAATATTCGTTTCAGACTATTCTTTCAATTTTCCTTCAATGCTGGGAGAAATGTTGGCTGGCAACCAGTGGAGGCGGGTGTTGTGGGAAGGGTCTAGTGTGGCGGCGGGCGCACACCGCGAATTCAATAAAAGGTGCGCAATAAATAGGAGTCCCAATCTTGTATGTACCGTATACACTTACACACCTTGTTCAAGCAAGAAAGAACTCGCCACCGTTACCACTCTCCGCCTCTGCTTTCACCCCTCCGCCATCACCGCTGCTGAATTTGTTCAGTTCAGTGCCTACAGCCTTACTTTCTGGCGCTACTAGGTACGGCAAAGGTACGGCGAAAATGCCAGCCTTCTAAGCTTCTTTCGGCGCGGTCAACGCATGCAACTACTATTGCCAGGTTTGCCACCTACATAGGACACTAGGTACTGTATATACTGTAGCGCGCTGATACGACTCTTTTACAATGACACTGTGTTGTGGTTTCCGAAAGTTACACTGTTACAGTAACGCAGATATACAGACCTCTATCGCAAACAATCCCGGACACACCACATCAACCTGCCAGCCATGTAGATAACTTCCTCAAAACCGTGTTAATTTGCACTTCAGATCGACTTGAAGCCCAAAGCATGGACTTGTTGGCAAAGGCGGCGTACCGACACCTTTCCTGGCCATTCTGGGATGTGTAGCGTGCTTTTTGCGGGGTCCTCGATGTCATGGGCGTCGCGAAAAGGGTCCTGGAGAGGGCCTATGGAGATAGAAAGCATACAAAAGGGCGCCAGAGTTGCGTCGAAAAGCTTTCGGCCGAAAACAAAGCGTGGACTCGTTGGCAACCGTAAGCAGGAGCAAATGGGGTTGCGAATGGCATTACGCCGGCGATGCCGGACGGGATGACGCATGAGCAGGCTGTGGCGCTTTTGCAGAAGTTTCAGATGCAGGGATTTGCGGCCTTTTCTGGGCCTCCGGCTGGTGTTGTGAATGGGAATGGGTATGAGCCGGCGACGACGTCTGCGAATGTGAATGGGGGGTATGCGGGTGCGAATGGGGCGGGGAATGAGCAGCCGCATAGGAATGGGGGCTATCATGCCTTGTCCCCGAATTCAGGGGTGGGGGTGTGGGGGAGGGGCAGAGCAATGGGCAGCAGCAAGCTCAGCAGCAGCAGCAGCCGCACTTCACGGACGAAAGTCGGACGGTGCAAGAGGGCCGTTTGGGGATGCGCAGGATGCGGCGCATGAATCGGTGACGCCGTCGACGCAGGTTCCGACGAGCTCGTTCTCGCCATTTTGGCCTGATCCTCATCAGCATGGTCAGCAACAGCAACACCAGCAACAACAGGCGCAACAGCAGCAGCAACAACGACAGCCGATTGGCGGGCTGTATGCTGCGGCGGAGTTGCTTGGGAGGAGGCGCGACAGGTATGCTGGGATGATGCCTTATGGTGGTGCGCAGCGTGGTAGCTTGGGAGTTCCGACAGGCAAGAGCTATACGCCCTCATTCCTCCCTGTGCAGCCGAGCATCCAGACGTCCGGTGGGAGTGCTGCTGTGCCTATTTGTGGTCGGGGCGGGTATGCTGGGAGTCCGCCTGCGTTCCAGGTTATCCGCTACCAGGAGCCGCGGCCGATTTCGCGTCCAGGATCGGGTGCTGCGTGTGGTGGTGCTGGGGAGCAGCTGCGCGTTGAGCGGATCGTTGGTGGGGAGCTGTTATTCGATCCCATGCATGATCTGAATGGGACGTTAGTGAGCTTGGATCTGGATCGGGAGCGGGAGAGGGAGTATGCGTGGGGGTTGAAGAGCCCCACTGTTACGGAGAGCACGAGTGCGGAGAGTACGAGTAGTGGGGGGAGCGTGCAGTTCCGGATGTCGATGGAGTCGCCTTGAAGCGCCCGCTTCCGATGCTCTTTTGTTGCTTCTTTTTTGTGGATGGTAGGATGGATCAAGGCTTTGGCCTTGATGTTTTTTCTCTTCGTCGTTGCTCCCCTTGCCGTCCCGCTCCCGATCTCATGTCGCCTTCGTCCTCGTCCCCGCCGTCGCCGTGTCATTACTTTGCCTTTGCCTCGGACGACGCGCGACCTCCCTTCTCCCGCCACTCCCCTGCACGACGCATAATCGAATCGACCTCCCGGACAGAATATCATAATATTCTTCTATTACAGCTTATATTGTCTCTTTCTCTCTGTGGCCGCTACTCGACCTCAACCACCACTCCGTTTTTGCTCTCTTATCGCCACTCTCGTCTTGCTATCAGTCTACACCCTCGGAAACCACTACCGCACAGTCTATCTATCCATTCTCTGTTTTGCCAGCTCGCTCCTCCACAACACTGTCAACTACAAAGGATTATGTACCAGCATTTGCGCGGCGAATGCATAAATTGGTGGTTTCTCATGAAAATACCACCTCGGGTTCAAAGGTGTAGTGAATGCTTTCGGAACCTTTCTGAGCATCAGAATGCTTCGTTCGACTTTACAGTAATCTAAACTTTTCTGGGCACACTATGTAATTGAACAGTGAAAATCCTGAGCTTTCTTTCGGAATCAGACAAGCTCCACGAGGGCATCGGTTTCGACGAATCGCAGTGTGAGAGAGGTCAGTTGCGACCAGGGAAGTCTCACTTTGTTAGTGCTGCCGGGAGCTGAGTTGGAGCTGAGCTCGAGGTGATTGCCCATCAGCTCGCTCGAGCTCGGAGTTGGGCCGAGGCAGCTCGGAGCTGACATCCATAAATGGAAGTTTCCGTCCCACGGTTCCCCGTCTCCTCGTTTTGAGCTGCATTGCACTGTTTTGACCTCGTATGCACCTCTAAAATGTGCTACAATTCTCCAATAAGTACAATAAACATATGCACAATAAAAGACTATACAGTTTATGAGTGTGAGTATTGTAGGCACAGCCATTGAGGACGACCGTCCGCAATCATCTTGGAAAATGTCTGGAATGTCGGAGTACCCCGTGAACTGCAGGCACAGGGTATGTATGAAGAAGCGGCAGACTGTTGGCACCGAGGGGTCCTTGACGACCAAGGTGAGGCGCTCGAAACGCCCCGAATGCGGAACGAGAGCCGAGATGATGGGTAGCGTTACTCTTGCTGTGTCTACAGCATGAATAGAAAGTGGGACTGAACATGCTCTTTCCAGCCACTTTTCAATAGGGGCATTCAAAGTACTGTACCTCCCTGTATGGAAGCAACAGCGAGGGACCGTGACAAAACGCGTACGATTGCCGCATTTTCAGGCAACCGACCTCAACCGACCCGCCGTGAGCCGTGACCGTTGCCAAAGGAGGCAACCGTCTGGTTGTGAAGAAGCCATCAAATCGTTGAATTCACTACAATTTCGAGGGATGTCGGCCAATAAGCAGCACAAAAGGTACGCACAGACTCACCTGTGTATGTTCCCAGGCCAAAAACTTTTTTTTCGTGTTGCGTCACGATTTAAATTGGTCTCGCTCGCTCTGAGAGAGAGAGAGAGAGGTATGGACAGCGAAAAATCAAAATTGTGCATACTAAACTCGCGAGTTTGAGGCAGGTAATCAAGTCTTTCTCTGTCATTCTGCCTCTGCAACCCCGGACTCCTTCTTCCGGACCCCACAGTGAAAGTGAAATATCCTAACCAAGAAATCGGCAATGGCCAGGCGACATTGATGCTGCTGCACAGCCACCGGTCCGAGTGATCCGCAATCAAAAGCGCGAAATTGCCGTGCAAAACACGGAAACCCGATTTTTCGAAGTTTTGCTCCAGTACGTTTGTAGATTACCTTCTTGCAATGCTATTTACACGATCCCAGGATGTCTCAATGAAAACTGACGTGACAGTATCAATTACCAAATTGGGACTGCGACTTGTCACGAAGTTCGGTCCGCAACCAGTTGCGGCCAACACTTCATGACAAGCCGTAATTTTGGTCAAATCCACTCCAGATTGCAGATTCAGAACCGCAGAATGAGGTTTTATTAATAAAATTTTCGTTTCGAGGGGGGTTGTACCGTGGGAAAATAAAACGCGAAATTTGGTCGAGGTTCAGAAAAAAAATGGGCTTGGATGCCTCGGAAAGTGTTGTGAGTGGTGTATGGCATTACAAGAAGGTGCAAAAAAACTTCCTCAAGCTGACATTTGGTGCAAAATGTGGGCTTTTTGTGCTGGAGGAGAAGGTGATTGACATACACAGCCACCGGGTAGAGCCCGGCCCGGGATCAAAAGCGCGAAATCTGTGTGTGAAAAACATTTTTTGCAGTTTTCAAACTTTTGGTCCAGTAGGTGTCTAGGTACATCTCTTCTGATGCTTTCTGCACAGTTTCAGGAAAATCCACGTAAAACTGGGGCACTAGTAGCGATTTCCAAATCGGGTAAAAAGTTTGTCACGAATTGTTGGCCGCAACCATACTAGATCTGTATAAATTGGCGGAAGGGCTAAACTATGAGCCCGGCAGTGCTCTACAAGAGGGAGGGCCCCGGCAGCCCACCGTGTAGCTAAAAACTAAATAAGCCTAACTAACACAAACACGCAAATGGGACAAGTAAGCTGGGGATGGTGGGTGGGACAACAAAAACTAGTATGAGAACGAGGGCAAGGCCACGGAGGTAGATACGAAGCCACGGAGGCCAAAAGCTGGAGGGGGAGATGGGGGCGAAGGAAGAAAAAATCTCTGAGGCTGACAAAGAGAGAGGGCACGTGCTCACTACCAATTCCGTGGTCTCTCCAGACCATCCAGGATTGGTCTCGCTCGCTCTGAGAGAGAGAGAGAGAGGTACTAGATCTGTATAAATTGGCGGAAGGGCTAAACTATGAGCTCCGCAGTGCTCCTATGTACAAGAGGGAGGGCCTCGGCAGCCCAATGAAGCGAGTGCAATTGACCAGCCGAAAGGCGGGGGAGATACTTGCACGGACGCCAAAGGCCCTCCACAGAAAGCCGGGTGGTAGACCGCCAGATCGAAAGACGAGAGTGACGGCGAAGGGCGGGAACATTGTGGCCAGAGAGTCGAAAAGAAGGAGAGGGGGATGACGGCCCGTTCCACAAGCTTCACATACCTCTGGAGCTTGTGGAGGGTTGCAAGTGGAACGGGCACGGAGCAGCCCACTTGAACTGGGGGCTGCAGAAGTCCGCAAGGAGCCAGCGGATGAGAGAAGTGCCTCCGAACCCCGCGAGGTCCTCAGGCCCGTCGAACTAGAGCTGTGTACAATGCGAAACAACAAAAACTAGTATGAGAACGAGGGCAAGGCCACGGAGGTAGATACGAAGCCACGGAGGCCAAAAGCTGGAGGGGGAGATGGGGGCAACCCCGCCATTCCAAGGGTGATGGCAAATCGGTCGCCAGACCGATTAAAGCCGATGGCCCCGGCCAGTAAAACCCTCGGCAATCTGAGGCTATTTCCGGCGAATTAAAGCCCTCGAAATGACCGATTTTTCGAGTCTTGGCAAGAGCCTAAGAGGCCTCAGATCACTGGATCTGACCCACCATCAACAGCACGTGCACAACTGATAGGCGACTAGTTCCCCTTTGGGCGGCGATGACGAGGCAAACGTGGAAAGACTGTAATCCGTGTATATAGCGGTAGAGTACATTATCAGGCAGTAGCATATACTAAAGTAGAATATACGAGAATATCAAGTTATACGTCTTTTTTTCGTGGCCGGGCTGTCATTTGGGTCACGATTCTCTTTATCCGGTGATGTTGCCGACCGTTTTCTCGGCGTAGAGCGAGTGGGAAGAGTCAACGGAGTAGAAGGCTTTGGCGGTGGGGGCCAGGCAGCCGAGATGTGACGGTATCTTGAGTTCCAACAGTTCCTCGCGTGAAATCTGGAGTTCCGGGAGAAATGTTACCGGGATGAGTCTCTGCCAATCCGGGTGCCGTTCCGCCAAATGCTGCTTGTAGTTATACTCGGCATTACCAAAAGTGACCGAATGTAGAAATGCCTTGCTTGCGACCAGCTAATACAGTTAGCAGTTGGTTCAACTGGTGGGAGAGAGGGGGGATGATCTTATGCTACTGCACATAACATGCACCGAAGTGATTGGGCTTTCCCTGTGCTGATTTTCTATGTTTGTTTATTTATGTGCCAAATCAACAATTTCTTGCTCTGTTTTAGTACCCTCATTCAAGGATGAGGATAGCCCAGCACACACTGAGTTCTCAGGTACAATGTCATGAGATAGTAGACCTATTTCTGAGGTACTCACCCACCTGAAACTTTGGTGACTGCGTTCCCAAAAAGGCAAACACTGCCAAATTAATGGTATTTTGAAGATTAATTTATTCACCCACTGTGTGATAGCTTACCCCAAGTTTATATGATGAAGGTTGTAGCAAACACGCTGTAAATGGACCCTTGATTGCTCAAAATTTCTTGACCATCGTAATTTCTGGGAAAAACCCCCGAATTCGGTTACTTTTGGTAACTGCGAGTACTTCCAGTGGGTCTCATTGCAGCCTACCATCACACATGCAATTGGAACATTGGTGCACGGGCGCGTAGATAAGAATTTCTTGGCGGTGGAGATCATGAACGGGTATGTCGATGGGCACTGTGAATCGAGCTTCTTTGCCTTGATAGATGGTAGACACGTTCCTCCGCACATACCACAGGGATAAGATTGTGATACCTTGAAGACGATCAGACATGAGAGCAAAGAACAAATCGACATAGATGCGCACCGGAGTTTTCACTGAGCTATCCTCCACGCCGGAGAACACTTCGCAAGCTTTATCGTGTTCGAGGGGGGTTTTAATGAGCGGGAATTGGATATATCCTTCTTGGTCAAAGCAATTGGAGGTCCTAAACTCCTATACGCATTACAGAAGTCTTTGGGACTAGCTTCTGCTTCAGCTATCAGACTAGGCTCGTAACCAGCCTGCCTACGATTTGCAACGATTTTTATATTCGGGTGCGGCAACGACAGAAAGACTACTAAGTAAGGCTCCAACCTTTTAGTTTTCGTTTGCGCCTGAGGGCAAAACAAACGGAAACGGTAATAAACGTTTGGAAAAACCTTTTTAATCGTTTTAAACGGATGTTGGGGCGGCCCGGGGCGGCATGGCTCGAATCTTCTCAAACTTGACTGAACGCAAGCTGAAAGGTATAAAATGTGTTGACTGATGTCTGAGTGACTTACGAAAGGCGTACACTGTTCGCTGGACCATCTCTCACCTTGCCCAGCAGGCATATCAAGATATCACGCCGTCTCGAAGCCGAACATTCTGCCGCCTCGAGGCATTGACTTGACACTCAGGATCAACAAAGGATCAATACGGGTCAGCTGGCATAGAAACGGCAGCTCACAGGCTGTTCCGCACACTGATCTACCTACTAAAAGTAAGTAATCGTTTAATCGTTTATTTTATTTTTGTTTACCGTTTGTCGACCTTGGCAAAACAAACGAAAAAAGAAACGGATATAACCGTGTAAAACGTTTACACACGGAAACGGTTGGAGCCTTACTACTAAGGGTGCTTAACACATCAATGTTCTGCTGGCTGGCAAGTTACCAGGAGTTTAGAATTGAACACCTTACTCGGCATTACCTAGTCTCACCAAGTCAGACTCTACAAGATTTATGATAGTCGATGAATCTATTATATGGAGTACGAACTTGATGGCGCCTGTCATCCAAGACCTCGGATTCTGTGACACACGTGTCAGTTCACACGGTCGGATCAGGAAATGACACGTCGTTCGGAAAACTTGGCGGTCCAACTTGAGCCCAATATGCAGCTTGTTGGCTGTATGGAGGGCTTGAAACCCCTTATTTACACTTGCCGGGGCTGATATTAGAGAGTTTGTGCGAGCGACCCAGGTCGCTTTTTGACCGCTCAGATCTCCGCAACAACAGATACCAGGTGTGAGCTCTAAGCGACCTAGGACAATATTGCCCTAGGACATTCCTAGGTCGCTGAGACTTCACACCTGACACTCCTCGTTGTGAGGCCTTGTCAACGGTTCGCATAGAGCAGGACATCGCCCTTCAGATGAGATCTTGCCCTTTGGGGGTCCGGATAAGATGTCCCAAAATCTGGAAGCTCATAGGTGATTGCCAGGGGTCCTCAGGCTACAGCTTTCCCAAATGCCTCAAATTGTTCTCCCCGGCCGGTTTCGACCCCTCTCCACGCAACACACTACCCGGCCCAAACAACTCCTTCAATGATGCGACTTGGATGCGACGTAGCCTGCGGTCGGGGCCGTATTGGGCACCTCCCGCCCCATCCACCCCCCTTGCCCCCCTGGGTGAATGGGCGACGGCGACGACGGCGGTGGTGGAGAGGGACGGAAAAAGGCAGGGTGACCGTGTGCTAGCCCGCCAACCGTCGCTAGCGTGAGTTCTCGCGCGACGTCGAGCTCGCGTGCGGGGTCGCGCGGATGGCAAGCGAGTGGCCGAGATGACGGCAAACCAGGGGAAGCGGTTGATGCGAGCGAGATTGGCCTTCTGCAATGCGAAAGATTTGGTTGAATATGAGTTTCTATGTCATTATGTCTGATACTGCGGCGTCCAGCTTTATAGTTGCCACGGTCTTGGTGATAACTCGAACGCCATCCACTTTTCTTTCTTCTCGACGCGTAGTAATCAAGGGAGCCTTTGTCGCCTTTGTTATCGCATGCTTTGCGACCCAGACTAGAAGCATAGAAGTCTAGGCAGCCTTGGGCGGAGAGGGATTGCGGACGACGGATGTGGTGGAATGCGCCACCTTGGGCCCGCCGGCGCACTGGATCCTTTGTTCGCGTCGGGTGCATAATCGGAGATTCGGAAGCCTACTTATTGCTAGCGAAGCCAAAGCGAATCTACCCTTCACGTTAATGGCTGAGGGCTGAGCTATGTAGGCTGCAAACGAGGACAAAGAGGTCGCATGGTCACCTTGTCTTTCGAGTTTACCACACGCCTCAGACGCCGAGCCCACCAGCATCTCGGATACTTGGAACAGTAACGCGAATACCCGCTCGCAGACGATATCTATATTACAATTGAGGACCCCCGGTCCCTGCCAGACAAACCAGCTTTGTCGGTTAACCGTCCGATCAGCTGGGTGCACTTAACGCACATAACACACAGCCACTCGGAGCGCAGTAATCCGAGGCAGTAGATTTTGCATTTCTCGACAACCTCAAACCGTAGAAATATTTGTGAAGTCAGTTTGAATAGCATAGATCATCTTTATTTGAAAAAAACGCGGAATTCTCTTATAATGTGGAAACGTACCAAGACTTGAAGTTGCCCGCCAAAAAGTTATGTGCACTGATGTGACTGTCACGTCACATTATGTGCATAGTCGCTGCCTTTTTCCTTCGTGCGCGTCGCACACATTGTATTCAGGCATGATCTTCTTCTGGTGGCTACCTAACTGTGCTCGACACGTTCTGCCACGTCAAAACACGGAAAAAACACGTCCTATTCCTCAGCAATACCCCGCAAGTCTCAAACCATTTATGCCACCAACTACTGTCAATCCACCCAAGCGGGGCCGGCTCAAATGCTCAAACGATGGGCTATATCGTCTCAAATGGTTCCCCTTTGGGTCATCTGTATACTAAGGCCTTGCTGGAGAAGGTACAGGGCACAGGTACGGCATGAATTGTTGGATCAATATTAATTTCTCAGTTGCAGACGATGCCAAAGCAGCAAAGGTGCGGGTAGGATATTTAAGTATCCAGTTTTTCGCACTGTTCTTTGCAAAACATGCAAGCAGCTAAGATGTCAGGGAGCTGATGATGGAATTTTCCGAAAAGCATGCACTTACAACAACGACTACGCAAAAAAAAGAGTACAAAAGAGTGCCTGGGAGATGTAAAATTAAATTGTGTATAGTGAATATAATGTTCATATTCTTGGTTCAATCTTCGTTCAATTCTGAATCTACGTGATTTCCTTGTAATTCTCCCTTTCTGTCCCTTTTCGCATTCTTTTTTTTCCTTTTTCCCCTTTCAGCTACCCAGTACAATGTGCGGAAAACCGATTTGTCTTCCCTTCATTCGTATTGGCCAAAGGCCCCACAATGCCGTCAACCGCCCCACTATGTCGTCAGGATCTGTTGACAGCTAAATCAAAAACGATAGACGTTTTTCGCGCGCACGAGATGTTCGGGCCGAGCACAGCCCACGGCCAAACATACGCTGTCTTTATTTTCAGCTTGTTTTCAGCTAAATCAAAAACGATAGACGTTTTTCGCGCGCACGAGATGTTCGGGCCGAGCACAGCCCACGGCCAAACAAACATCGTCACCGCCCCACACGAGCTCACTGCGACACTATCCTTCCTCTCTAGCTTCCATGTAAACTCTACCATCATGTCGGGCAATCGACGCCATATTCCCAAAGAACAAAAAGATCTTATCGTTGTTATGGCTCATCACAAAAGTGCCACAGAAATTGCGGACGAGACCGGGATCAGTTTACGCACCGTCCAACGGGTGCTACGAAAGTGGCGACAAACTGGGAGCACCGTTCGGATCCCTATTGAATTGGGGAGGCCACGCATTCTGACTGCACTCGAAGTTGATGTAGGTAATTTCGCCACATTTGTAGCAGGTTCTGACCAGCGAAAGTATCTGGAAGGGCTTGTGTTACGGACGCCTGATGTCTATACGTGGGAGCTCCAGCACGCCTTGTTTCTCTGCACCGGATTACATGTTTGCAAGAACACCATCCGGAACGCCCTCATTAGACGTGGATATACAAGAAAAACCGCAAGTATCTCCCTATTCTCGTCTTGAAACTGCTGACCTGTCATAGATCTCTCGTTCCGCACTCGAAGCCAGTCCTCTCAAAAGGCTAGCATATCAGGCTGCAGTGGGTATCCATCCAGCCCGGCGACTTGTCTTCCTCGACGAGTCAGCTTGCAATCGACACACAGCAAAGCGTTTGAAGGCATGGGCTCCTGTCGGTGAAAGAGCGCGGCGGTTGGATTTTTTTGTAAGGGGTATACGGTAAGCGGTAGTATGTGGTGCAGCGCTGAAAATTGACAACCGCTAGCTACTCCATTCTGCCCGCTATATCTCTTGATGGGATTCTTCATCTCGATATCATCACCCGATCATGGACGGCGGTCGAATTTCGCAATTATCTCGATGTCCTTCTTGATGTTATGAATCCTTATCCCGGTGACAACTCTGTGCTTGTAATGGACAATGCCAGTGTACACCACTTCGATGGTATTCGGGAAATGGTCGAAGGACGGTCTGCATTCTGTCTCTTCTCTGTTTCCTGAAGCTTACTATTTGTACAGCGGCTGCCGTCTAATCTATCTCTCACCCTACTCACCCGACTTCAATCCGTGCGAAGAAGGTTTCTCTTGCCTCAAGGCGTGGATCCGACGGAACCGGGATGAGGTTTTGAGGGAGATGGAGGATAGACTTGATGTCGACCCAATTGGTGTGTTGTGGAATGCTGTATACGAAATCATGACCCCCGAGAACATTGAGGGGTGGTTTCGGGACTCAGGATATGTTGCGTAAATCCAAGAAATCTTTGTTCGGATAGTTACAATATATATAACAATATGTGCAATGTCAGACGATGCGTGATTTGACTAATGTGAATTTTCCTTGTCCTCGTCCACTGTTACCCTCGCACGCTTCTTGCCATTCCGTTTTTTCGCCGCCTTCAACATCTTTTGTGCGTGCTTGATGAAGGGCCCAATAGCTCCGTCTGCCATGCAGATGGTTGTCTTGTAATACTCTCTGTCGAAATCGGGTACGCTGCCTGCATAGCTGATCCCCTGCGCAACGAGCGCAGAGGCATACTGAGGATAATCAAGAGCTGGATACTTGTCATGCAGGGCATGAAGGACATCAGAGATCGTGATGGCAGTGTCTCCGAATCTGAATTCTGAATCATCCAGTGCACGCTTGCGAGAAGCAGAGACGTTATCAGTGCCGTCGAGAAGGGCAGTGTTCTCACTAGCAGATCCACCGACGTGGACGTGAATGGGTGGAAGCTGGGGTTGGCCGCGGTTCCGGTTGGAACGATCCTCGTGAGTGCGACCCTTTTCAGCAAGTTCGTCGAGGCGCAGGTTCTCGGGAGGGGTTGTGCAGTCATCCTTGGCTTCACCGTCGTGCTGAACAGCCACGCCAATCAATTCACGGAAGAAGTGCGAATAATTTGTAACCTACGATCTTTCGCGCCCAAAATGAAACCTCAGCAAGACCAAGAGGTACATGCTTCCCAGGGTGCTTGCTGCGCGGGCCCATAACATAGCACCATTGATTCTTGCCAGGATGCTCCATGCATGATAGCTTCTCCTGGACGTTGTGTAATTCGGGAACCGCAACAGCCGTTTCAGATGGCTTTTCCGGCTTCTTGGTGGTTTTACCGTTCGTCTGCTCCTCCTGACCTCGCGTGAGATCTACTCGTCAAGTACAGAGATATAAACCTACCAAATTGACAATTTGCATGACAACTTCCTTCTTACGACGAGTACCAAACGAGTACTCTCTTGAAGTTTGATCAGGTCCCTGAACGCATCCTTGACATCTTGTTCCGAAGAAAGTCTGTGGTAAGGGTCTCCACGACGTTCCTGCGCTTCCTTCCAGCCCAGCATTGCCGTCTCTGGGTCAACATTCATCTGAGCATGCATACGCGAGAGAAAGTCGGCAGGCGGAAGGTCGGCAGGCACGATGATGCGCGTGAGCACGGGAGCGGCCTTCTTCTTCTTGTTGTTTTCGGTGGTTCCATACACGGGAACGTCAACCGTGATGTTGCGGACTGTCAGCGATGAGGCTGGCATGAACTGGTGAAACAATAGACTCACCCGCCGCTGCATCACGAATACCAGGGAGACCCGCTAAAGGTGGTCAGTGGAGAAGGAAAAGAGAGTGCCAACACACACCATCGTTGGCCTGCACAGACATTCCAAGCAGAGCGGGGTCGATTGTCGCATTCGCTTGGCCTTGCGGTCCCGACGGGGGTAGGTGAGCAAACATTCCGCTGTCTAGGGCGGTCTGCATCTGAGCTACAGCTTGATGTTGAGGAGTAGGGTGAGGAATAGGGCCCGTGCCGAGTAAATAGGCGGTTTGAGCACCGTATGGGTAGCCTTGGTGTGCCATGGTGCGCAAGAGTGGGTGAATTTTTTATGTCGCTACGTGCCCAAAGAGCTAGTTATATCTCCTGCACCGGGCCCCACAATGAGCGAGACAGTCGTCATGAAAAGTTTATTTTGTGGAAAGCACTGGAAACATAGAGGGCAGCACTGGCAACGACGGAGAGTGGTCTAAAATAAAGACAGCGTATGTTTGGCCGTGGGCTGTGCTCGGCCCGAACATCTCGTGCGCGCGAAAAACGTCTATCGTTTTTGATTTAGCTGGAAATGTTGAGTTCTTGCCCACCGCTCCCCCAGACTCCACCCATGAGCTCCTTGCATTCTAACTACTGTACCACCATGCCCTCGACTGGACACCATTTACTGCAACACCGTCCATGACTCGACCTAAACCTTTCTTGCTCGAAACAAAAGAGGAATCTCGAGTCCGACGCAAATGTCAACAGGAATTCGGCTCAGGTTTCAAACCCAAAGGAAGCACAGCTTCAGCAACTTGACCATTTCCAAAAACAACCTCGATCTGAATTCCAGCGTCGTTCAGCAGGACAAAGAAAGAGAAGGGAGAGGGAAGCAAAGGAGAATTCAACGAAAGGTGATTGGCCGTTTCGTGTCTCAGCGAAGCTATATGCGTCCAGCCACACGTCGCTCTGTTGCTCAGTGTGCCCGCCGTCAACGTGAACTCGCCGCCAAAATTGAGGATTTGTTGGATATCAAAGAACATGACAGTCAACAGTCGCGAGCGCAGAAGTTGAGACGGAAAGTAGAACAGGGTGAACGGAGGTTGAGGGCATTCCCGGATTGTGGTATGTGGTACTTCAGTCATACATTTTATTGTGATATGAAGATTTGTCTTCTTGACTCCTTCAACAGATCACAGTCGGGCGTTAGACGAAGCACTTGATCGTGAATGGATGCTCAATCAGCCACGACGTGAAAATCGACATCGAGCAAGTCAACGCAGTAAGTTCCTGAGATATGAAGCGGAACTTCGTAGCGGGATGTATAGTCAGGAAGTACAATGTGAATTGTCGCTTGGATGGCAGACAAGGGAGAATAATATCATTTAATCAATGACGGGGAACATCGTCCAACTCAAAAGTTAAGATACAACCCATTAGTAGGAGGCTGCGAGGTCGACAACCAACAGGCAATCTTGATATTACAAGCTAGAATTGTCAACGGCGCGAAACTTCCGTGCTCAGAAATTTCAATTCGAAGAAAAAGTGGGTATCCCGTAGCGAAGCACGGGCTCACTGCTAGTTATTTATCATACGATACCACTACGATACTCGGTGTGACCAAAAGTAACCGGAATCGGAAATTGCGTGTTTTCAACCAGATTTTGTGGGTGACTGCTGGGCAAACTGACCCCATCGGCAGTGTATAAGTGTATTATACCATTGCATACAAGGCAGGCAAAAGGTTGCATGGTCTCTTTGTCCTATTAACATGTTGGGTATGTGGACAATGGTCCACATAGGAGGGTAAGCTTGCTTCAGTGCGAGGAATTCAATATCCTAGCCGAATACGTCGAATTCATCCATGTACAGTAGTCAATCTTGCTAAATTCGGGCAACATTATTGGCTCGAGCAGTTTTTCGCCCGATTTGGGTTACCTGGGTAACCAATTTATTCAGATGACGAACCTCAGAGCCGCCTCAGTAACCGCCCTCATAATACACCTTCAAAACCCTTCTGCTCCTGATGAATCTGGTTGCACACTCAGTGGCCCTGGTTTTTTTGAATTATTAATTTTGACAGCTAAAGCTTATACTTACTGAAGTACTAGTACTTATGTTCAACACTGGTAGTAGCACAAAGTCTGGTAAGGGTTAGCTTTGGAGGTTGCTCAAAGCATTCCCTGAGCCCCGGCAGGTGGCAAAGTGCTTGTAACTTGAGGAGGCTTGTAACTTACACAACTTGATGCTTGGTACTTACTGAATTCTTTCTTAATTAGTAAGCAACCATTGAGTATATAGGTGTTGGTAGGGTATATATATTTATTCACAGCACATGAGGTTCAAACAGGTCAATTGAACTTGAGTTGAACCAAAGTTGAACACTCGGGAAAAGTTTATTCGGCGCTTGTTCGGCGCCAATTTGGCGTGCAGTCCGAAGTCACATGACAATGACAGTGACGGCCATTCCCGAAGTCCGAGGCCACGAACTCAGGACTCCAAAACAGTGCTTACAAAGCATCCGGACGGAGATTTGTAAGCATCTGCATTCTGGAGCCCTATACCGATGAATGGGGAAGCAAGCTTCCCCATCATTCTTTTTATGTATGCTTTGAGGCGGGAAATTGGTGTGCCGAGTTGCCTCCCTCTCTGAACAACGGGAAACACCTGGCAACCTTAAATATCAGATCTATAAACTATTGGGATACTAAGCACTTTTCTGAGGTACTTACTGGCCCGAAACTCCGGCATCTCCCCTTCAGACAGCGCAAATATTTCCAAATTGGTCCACTTTCAAAGATTGAATCACCAACTCAAAACAAAACATTGAGTACCCTAGTAGTTACCTAGTCTCGGATACCCAGACGTATACAAGCAATTCGAGTCGTAGGACACCTTTCGGAGGTGTTTGCATATACTTATGGCGAATAGAGGACGTTTTTGAAGTTTGATTGATTTCGAGGATGTGGGAAAATGGTGGGGCTTGTACTACCGCCAATAAATTCTCCCACCCCCCAAGATCAATCAGCTGTCAAAAATGTCCTCTATTCACCATATACGGAAAGATATCCGGCAGCTCATAAGTAATGCGGTAGTACGTCTGGGTATACGAGACTAGTAATAGTTACCTAGGACCTGGGATTATCCCCGTAAAGCCTGATTTTCTGGGAGCCAAAAAGTCAGGACAGATCCGGGCGGAAAAAGTCAGGATTCACACAGGCATTGACCCCAAATTTTGCGAAAATCGTCAGGATTTTCGCATCAAACCAAAATTTCGGCCGAAATCGGGCGGTTCCGGAGACGTTTCCGAAAATTTTCTCCCGCTGGCGCGGTTTTCGTCAGGATTCCGACCAGGTCTTCGCATCCAAAGGAGGTCAAAAGTCAGGATTTCGTACAGGCCAAATCGCCAAAATTTTCGAATTCGGTCAGGATTTGCATCAGGCCTTCACCTGTATAATCCCAGGTCCTAGTTACCTACAGTGCCATCCATCACTTCTCGACGACCCGATTAGGTGTGGGAAAGTTCCAAACTTGTAAATGATTCACGGGCCGGAAAAAAACTTGATTTGCCTCGAAAACTGCGGCAAACGACTCAGTTTGGTTGTAACTATCCAACTTGTAAATGGCTGACAGGTAGGATCAATTTTCAGTTTTCGGACCCAAAAAAAATGACCGATTGCACAGCCACATGCAGATAACCGGCGCCCAGAGCCTCGGACCAAGGAAAGGTGACGGAACTTTGTGTTTTAGCGTGATGTAGAACATTCCTCAGGTCGCTGGGAGTCAAGCAGGGTCAAAAATCAGCGGAGAAGTGGAGGAAAAATGAGAAAAAGTTCGAAAAAAATGACCGAATTGACGTAACCGTGGGAAAAATATCAAACTCAACGCCAATCGCATTCTTTTCCAGCTATTTTGGAAACGATAGACATTTTCGATTTTCGAGCTGAGTTCGGCAACTCCCGGCAGACCTGTCATATAATTATTTTTAGCTACAACTCAGCTCCATCATGACGACGAGCGTTCCCCGCCAATATACAGTATACTCTCCTCACTCTCACCATGATACGACGAGGAAACCGCCGTCACATACCTAAGGAGCAGAAACAGCTCATCACCACAATGTCGGCCCATATGTCTGTCCCAGACATTGCTGCAGCTACCGACATCAGCGAGCGAACCATTTACCGCATCATCCGAACGTGGCGGACCACTGGGGACCACGTCCGAATTCCTCTGCAGCTTGGACGACCCCGCATTCTTACATCTTTTGATGTCGCGGTCTGTAATCTTCTCAATACCCTTCGTATTTGACCCTTTGAGAAGTATCTTGAGGATCTTGTTGCGAGAACCCCCGACATCTATCTTTTCGAGCTACAGGAATGTTTGTACGAAGCCACGGGACTCGACGTCGCTAAAACCACCATCCGTGACGCCCTTTTGCGAATGGGTTATGTTCGGGTTCATGTAAGTAAAATTGCTGGGAGTTTCGTGCCGCTGACATGAGTATATCCTTAGATATCTCGAACTGCACTCGAAGCTGAGGAAAACAAACGGCTTGGGTTTCAATGTGAAGTTGGACAACACCCACCTCGAAGACTGGTTTTCCTAGACGAAGCAGCTTGCAATCGACATACAACGCGGCGGCAGATGGCATGGGCGCCCATTGGAATGCGAGCACGGCGGCATGATTTTTTTGTCCGAGGCATCCGGTATGTGTTTCTGCTCTTGCCAGCGCTACGTGCCTGCTGATATGTATAGTTATTCTGTTCTTCCGGCAATTTGCCTCGATGGCATACTTCACTTCGATGTGTTGACTCGATCCTGGACCGCCGTAGAGTTCCGCAACTATCTCGATATTCTCCTTGACCGCATGAATCCCTTTCCGCAGGACAACTCCGTTCTCGTCATGGACAACGCAAGTGTTCATCACTTTGATGGGATTCGTGAGATGGTCGAGGGACGGTGCGTAGCATACATATATCCTATTGATTGCCAACTCACTGAATTTGATTTACAGCGGGCGCCGACTGATTTATCTGTCACCATATTCTCCCGACTTCAATCCATGCGAAGAAGGGTTTTCATGCATGTCCGACGCAACCGGGACGATGTTCTCAGCTCGATGGAAGGGCGTGTGTTAAAGATACGGTCGATCCTCGAGTTCGTCGTGGAAATCCGCAAGCGAAGGGTGATGCCAAAATACAGTAGCGTTCCGCTTTACTGTATTTCTCCAGCAGAGAAGTAGGCTAGTAGCGTCAAGCTTTACTAGTTACTTGAGAATAGATTGTTGAATAGAAGTGTTTGCACACAAAAGTGGGTTGAATGTAAGATGATATTGAACTGAAGTATCTACGACTTCTTATACATGGTAGGGAGTCTCTGAGACAGGGATAAATGACATAGGAAACTAGGTAGGGTCTCAGGATAGGAATGATGAGGAGAGAATGGAATGTAGAGTCAAGGGATAAAAGATAGACATAGGAACAATATTCAAGACTCACGATCGTAGACTTGGAGCCGAGACATCCGTGCACCAAGATGTCTGTGATCCATGACATAGCCCCCCCAGTCTACGGTTGTGAGGATCAGAACTCAACAGTATGTTCAACTTCTGTTTCCATCCAGTCCAGCGCTAATTCCAACAGTGTATCTTCGTGGAATGCGAGCGCGGCGTGAAACTCGACAACTTTCTTGTATTTCTGTGTGTCAAGCACGGTGCACCAATTGCGAGGAGCCCCGTTCATGACTTCAGAAATAACATCAGAGTCGCTGAGCGTATAGACCGAACTGAGCAATTCGCGTTTGCGAATGAAATAATCGGTGGGTTTTTCCTTTGCAAATCCGTGCTCTCGGAATTTCGCGCGCAGTGCCTTGGCCCGAGTCTTTTCAAGCCATTTGCTGGTAAGGAAGAAATTCGCAATCCCTCGACGCATGGTTCCCCAGTCTTGCCGAATTTCTTGCTGATATTTGTCGCCAAGACTGAAGTACCAGCTCTTTGCGGGACCAGTTAATGCCCGTGGAATGATAAGGCCTAGTTGTTTGAAGGCGCGTTTGCCTCCTTCTGCAAATAGATTGATTTCCTGAATCCATCGCAGCAGTTTGTCTGGATCCCCATCCCACTTTGGAATGTCTGCGTCTTTCAACCGGAGGTCAAAGTATCGGCTTTCATTGCTGTCGTCCTTCGATTTATTGTCGTCCTTAAGCTTCTTCGATGATTTCAAGTGCCGTGCGCGAGAATCTCTTCTATCCTCGTCACTGGAGTCACTGGAACTATCATCCGGGTCACCTGGATCGCCCGCGGCTGCACGACTCGGCGGTGGTTTGTTCGGCGGACCCCCTCCAGTGTTCCCACGGTTGAAACTCTGTTGGCCGCGCCGACGGTCACCTTTGTCGTCAGAATCAGACGGGTCTGAGCCATTCGAGTCACTGGGACCTTCCTGCCCAAGGATTGTAGCGGTTCGCGTTGCCGAAACGCTCTGCGATGGACGCGGATACCCCGGCACTTGAATTCCCAAGCTCGTAAAACGCGGGGGTGTATCACGAGTTGTATCCCGCGATGCCGACGAATTTTGACGAGCGTTTTGTTTAGACTCGAAGGGCATAGGCGCAAACGCAGCGTGAAAATGTGTAGGCGGGGTCGCGCGAGCTCTTCCAAAAACCAAATCGGAATCCGGAATTGAGACAGGTATGAATTTTGCGTCTTCAACGGCTGTCTCATAGCCAAGATCGTATTCATCGGGGACCTCCTCCATCTTTGTGCGGCGTACAGAGTGTCTGCGAATCGGAGGAGCATCTTCATCCGAGACCTCTTCAACAGCAGCGCGACGAGAATTGCCTTTGGAAGTTTTTGTGTCCCTCTTGTCCTCCTTCTTGATTTCTGGCTCATCAAGATGTCCGAAGTTGTCCGGTTCCGAATCGCGCTTGTCCTCGCTATTTCCACTTGCTGGAACCGGAGGAGGCGATGGTGAAATTCGGCGGAGACGAGGGGTAGGTGAGAATGAAGTAGTGGAGCGTTCCACCGACGGCAACGAACGTCTGGCATTCACCGAGAATTGACGACTCGGATACTGGTGGAAGCTATTCTCAGCTGATTCGCTGAATGCCCGAATTTCGTTCATTCCAAAATTAAAGCACTGAGTCAACGCCGCAAGAAAGGCTTCAACCTCAGCTCGATATGAAATGCCCAGAATTTCGAATTCGTTCGCTGCGTACCAAGCGAAAGGATCTTCCGAGCGCCCCCAGGTTGGCATGGAAGGCAAGCTTTGGCCCCAAACTTGAAACGCTTCTGATGCGCACTTTCGAAGATCTTCGAGCTGCTTCAAAAGCATCCAAAATGTGTCGCGTCGAAGACGATAGACCTGTCCTCCGTTGTCCCGCAAATCCGTGCATTCCACCTCAGTGAGTGCTTCCAACAAGGCCTGCAATGCTCCATCAAAAATCTTTGCATGTTGGACCGAGAGTTCAGATGGATTCTCGAGGAATTGTTTCGCAAAAGATAAGGCTCCAATCTCAAGAGCGTGAGCATGACGGGGAGCATACTCCGGGTGTTCGCGAACGATGGTAGAGAAGGAAAGGAAGCTAGGAAGCTCCAGGTGTCTATGAACAATTGGCGCGTGTTCGTCAACAGATTGAGGGGCGTAGCCTCCAGCATATCCCGTGAACTCAGGGATTGCGAAGCTCTCATCTTCAACCGATTTAAGTACCGGAGGGGAACGTCTCGAGGGAGACGAGAGAAGCGAGGGTGAACGAGGCGGCGGGAGTGAACCCTGTGTACCGGGATCAAACGGGAACTGAGTTGGAACAGGATCCTGTGGTGGTCCGGGACTCTCGTTTGGATGAACAATCGTGGATGTAGCGACAGGATTATCAGCAGCGTGATCTGCTGAATTGTCCGGCGTGTTCTGAACAGAGCCGTGCCTTCCTTTCTTATTCTTCTTCTTGTTGTTCGTCATGATGAAGGATAGTTGAAGGTGAGTGGCGAAGTGTATCAAAGGGATAAATGCTTAGCGGAGTTCCCAATGTGTCCACCAATGTTAAAGATACGGTCGATCCTCGAGTTCGTCGTGGAAATCCGCAAGCGAAGGGTGATGCCAAAATACAGTAGCGTTCCGCTTTACTGTATTTCTCCAGCAGAGAAGTAGGCTAGTAGCGTCAAGCTTTACTAGTTACTTGAGAATAGATTGTTGAATAGAAGTGTTTGCACACAAAAGTGGGTTGAATGTAAGATGATATTGAACTGAAGTATCTACGACTTCTTATACATGGTAGGGAGTCTCTGAGACAGGGATAAATGACATAGGAAACTAGGTAGGGTCTCAGGATAGGAATGATGAGGAGAGAATGGAATGTAGAGTCAAGGGATAAAAGATAGACATAGGAACAATATTCAAGACTCACGATCGTAGACTTGGAGCCGAGACATCCGTGCACCAAGATGTCTGTGATCCATGACAGCGTGATGGTTGCGACCCCATTGCAACTTTGTGGGAAGCGGCTCATGAGACAATGACCCCAGAGAACATTGAAGGATGGTTTAGGGATTGCGAATACGTTGTATAGGTTGTTGTATCAGTAGTTGTCAATACACAAGTAGGACACCAAGAAATTATATAAACAATATGACTATACAAATATACAGAAAGCTAGTAGCGATACAGTATTTTTAGCAGAGGCGATAACATACACAGCGCGAAATAAATCAGTTCTCCTTGTCGCTTTCATCCCCCACAACCCTCGCCCGCTTCTTCCCCTTGCGTTTCTTAGCGGCGGCGACCATCTTACTTGCCTTGCGCACAAAGTTACCCACGGCACCGGCTGCCATCCCAACGTCGGTTTTGTAGAACTTGGTATCGAAGTCGGCGATGCTGTTGGCGTAGACAATGCCTTGTTCCCCAAGGCTGTCAGCATATTGGAAGTAGTTGAGAGCTGGGTACTTTTCATCCAGAGCACGCAGCACGTCGGAGACAAGGAGGACGTCCTCATCTTCATCAGATTCATCTGATGACTCGTCCTCACGTCGACGTTTGACGCCATTGCCATCGCGAAGGATGGTATCACCGGACTCGGAGTTGCCAAGATGGAGGTGGATGGGGGGCATGGTATTTTGCCCGCGGTTACGAGCGCGCTCCTCGCGAGCACGGCCACGCTCTGCAAGCTCGTCAAGCTTGAGGACTTTGGGAGGATGTTCCAGATCTGCGGTGTCATCGTGCTGAAGACAGAAGTCAGCAGTGTAAAAGAGAAACAGGAATTCCACGTCACGCACCATGTACCGAGCCCACAAATTAATAACATCTATTCCAATCTCGACGTGCTTGCCGGGGTACTTAGATTTCGGGCCCATCACGTAGCACCACCGATTTTTGCCAGGATGTTCCGCGCACTTGAGATGGTTTTGAATCTGCTGTACCTCGGTGGCGGTAACAGCGGTCTCGGGGGGTTTTTCGGCCTGTTTTGTCGTCTTTCCATCAGGCTGCACCTCCTGAAGAGACGGTGTGCTCAGCGCCGAAGAACCCATAGATAACGGATGACTTACCAGGTTAACCACTTCCATTATCACCTCTTTCTGACGACGTGTGCTTTTCTGGAGCTTGAGAAGCTGCTGGAAGGCGTCGCGAACATCGTCCTCGGACGACAGACGGTGATATGGATCCTTGCGACGCTCCTGAGACTCTTTCCACCCCAACGTTGCAGATGTGGGGTCGACATTCACCTGAGCTGTGATGCGTGATAGAAAGTCGCCGGCAGGAATGTCATAGGGGAGGACGAGGGTTGTGGTGACCGTGGCGCGCTTCTTTCCATTTCCTGGCTCGCCATAAATAGGGACTTTGACTGTGATGAAGGTAGTGCGGTCTGGAAGTTTATTAGTAGCCTGCAGAATGCGCAAATGGCTGTAACACACCTGCAGTTTGACTGGGAGCTGTAGTGGATGGCAACTGAGATTGGCGGGCTTCGACAATGTGAGGAGGGAACGGAGGAAGCCGGTATTGATGATAAGACGGATCTTCATCGCTAGAATCGTCGTCGTCGCCCCCAGGCTGCTCGTAGTCGCGGGTGTGGTCAAACATGCCATTGTCGAGAGAGGCCTGTAATTGGGTCACTGCGAGCTGTCGTCCGGTGAGAGCGGGGGGAGGGCCGACACCAAGAAGATATGGTGCAATAGTGTTTTGCATGGTGTCAAAACCGGTCGAAAAGTAGAATAGTTGGGCGCCTTGGACTCGTTGAGCGAGGATATATAGCGCAGCATATGCTCCACACGATCGTCAGCCTGCTCGTCATGACTGTAAGTCTCCAGTGACGGTGTAACTGTACTAGGTGGTCGTTGTTGAGGAGGTACAGTTGCGGCAAGATCAATTTTCTTACCTTTTATGGAAATTCCAATCAAACCCGGCCTTTTCCCCTCAGAAAGATGTTAGATGGCCAATTAAAGTGCACAGAGGCAGGGAAATATCCCAAATTCAACAGAATATGCAAAAACATTAATCATTTTCTATGCATCTGCCCCACTGTTTGGACCAAGTTGTGATTCAAAAACAGCCTCTTATGGGTTGAAAATTATGCATAACTGCTCAATTTTTTCGCATTAAGTACAAATATATACTACTCTGAGCCCTATGTGCAGCTTAACACTCGCTTTCATCTATTTCCAAGAGGCAAAAGGTGCAGTTTGATGAGAATTTCCATAAAAGGTAAGAAAATTGATCTTGCCGCAACTGTATTAGCAGAAAAGGTTATTCTAAATTTGGCACGACATAGTTACGACCTCTCGGCCCGAACTCAGCTAAAAAATCGAGACTGTCTATCGTTTCCAAAATAGCTGTCACGACCCCACCTTGCCCATACCCATGCTTCTAGATCACCCAGGCATTTCGACAACATTTCGATGCTGCAAATTAATGTTTTATGAATGCATGAACACGGCGGGCGGAGGGCGGCAGTGCGGGTGGTTGATAACGATTGTTTCCATCAAGTTTCCATCAACTGATTGACAAATTATTTTTGCTTTAAAAAGTGAACTGAACGAACTGAACTAAGAATTGAGCACCCCTATTGGTTTCCTTCCAAAAAACAACTCGATCACGAAAAACAATGGCTCACTCTCTCACGGAAGGGGTACCGAAAAGGTGGCGGCTGGCACTGTACTGCGCCGGCTTCTTAGCTACGTAAGCTTGTGCCGTTAACCCCCTCTCTCTCTCGCGGGAACTTCTCCATTCCGAGAGTGATGGCAAAACGGTCCAGATTGCCACGGTTTTCCCTTCCCCAAGGGGAAATCCCTCGGCCGGAAAAACGCGTTTTCGGGACCCAGAACAGCCTCGGAATGACCGATTTTTCAAGGCTGAGAACCCCGCCATTCCGAGAGTGATGGCAAATCGGTCAGAATTCCCACGCTCTTTATTGGGGGAGCTTGCTCCCCCCTTTTGTCTGAGGTTCCCGAAAAGTGGATGGCTGTGCAATGTGCCTACTCTCCCACGGGTACGCCATCAGCTGTGATCTCCCACGGGTACGCCATCAATACGTGATGTTAAACAGAGCCTTAGAGACAAGTGGCCTACTGTACAGCGGCGCAATCCGGGGAAAGTGCAATACAGTAAAGAAACACTTTCAGCCAAGGGCTCGCATCAATAGGAAATTAATCCCGACTTTCGAAGAAACCACAAAGGCAGGAATACCATCAACTTCAGTTCACACGGTTTCGAGTCCATCAATTCCATTCCCCCCCAAAAAAAATCAGAACCATTAGCCTGGGCGGCGGTCAAAATTGCACAAATTCCTGAATTCAGCTCTATGGTAGCAGGTTTTACCGGGACTGCGGCACTAAGACAAGAAGTATGGCTTGAGTTGTGTATGTAAGGCTGATTTAACGAAACTTTGCCTCTCACAAGATCTTTTCTGTCTCGGTAACCCAGACGTTATAGCGTGACCTGTGAATTGCTTGAGGGCGGGATTCTTATCTTATCTGACTCGGATTGATCCGGCGGAGTTTCAATAAATGATAAGAGATTTTGAGGTAACGATCACGCTATAACGTCTGGGGCATTTGGTATAGCAACACCCCCCATCCTGTCACAGACCCTTTCCTCCTTCCATTTCCTTGCTTGGTACCCTGAATAGTGCTTGTACATGCAATTTAAGATCTTCTCAGTTGCCTTGTCTTTTTTACACGTCAATTTTGGAGCTGTTGGGACCATTCTGCGGCGTTCAAAATGGCAACTATTTTGGCTGTCCTGCTGCTGATATCCCCCAATTTGAGTCAAAATAAAAGTAGGAAAAAGCAACAATCTATTGTGATGGTCCCTAGTATCCAATTCCACAAGCATTAAGGCTTCTTGGGTGTACTGCAGCCAGTTGAACGGTCATTTTGAAGGAGCGTGACATTGAGAGTGTGACGGGATGGGGGGTGTTACGGTACCAAATGCCCCAGACGTTATAGTGTGATCGTTGTCCCATCTTTTCTTATCATTTATTCCGGATCAATCCGAGGGCTGATAAGATAAGAACACGCTCACACTATAACGTCTGGGTTACCGAGACAGGATCTTTTCTGTTCAGGCTGGACGGAATTAGCGCAAGCTCCCCCTTTTCTGTAAGCCGGGCACCGGCATTGTTTGATCTCCGAGGGGAAATCCCTCGGCCGGGAAAACGCGTTTTCGGCATCTGGAAAGCCCTCGAAATGACCGATCTTTCCCTTGTGTTTTCATGTATGGTGCGCTCGGCCTAAACACTACCAAACAAGAACGAAATTTATTCCACCTGATCAAAACCTTCCCACGACTGATTATCTGGCCAAAACACTCCGATTAGATAGTAGTACAATCCCTCAAGAGGGATTCTTCATCCGCTCAAAACTCACAATAAATACTTTTTCCGCGGGGCCGATTTGAGACATCAGTGATGCAAACAATCAATCAGTCACGTGAGCTTACGAAACATGCCTAATTTAGGTCACCACTGATCTACTCCCTCATTTTATATGCTCTCAGAGACCTCTGTGACCTCGCTGCTACACCAATTGAGACTTCCTGGTATGTTTTAACTCTGCCTGGCCCCAATTGTGCAGCAAACAATACAATTTAAATTTAAATTTTTTCCTTCGGTCGATTTGAGACATCAATGATCGCATCAATGATGGGACCTATTTGGTGGTGTTTAGGCCGAGCGCACCATATAGGATCGATTGATTGATTGAGATTCCCTTACGTCACGCGTCACCCCTTCTGTCAATTTGAACGAAATTGTACGGTATCACACTACTATCGTGCCAAATAGATCTGGATTTTCACAATGGGTCTGGATTTTCGATTTTTCTCTCCTCCCTTTGCACTTTGGGTCTCCGGATTTTTTGGCATTTATTCCGGTATGAATTCCCTATGTATGAGTAGAGCTAAAATCCTCACGATTTCATGTCAAGAAATGTTCGCCGTTTTCTCGAGGTTTTTGATCTGTCCTGTCAATCCATCAAAATGCCTTGATGAAAGCCCGTTTTTCTTACTGCCTTCCTTTGGCCCTATCGCTACGAAACTTGCAGGATCTATAGCCCAATAGCATACAAACAGAATCCGAAAAGTCCGGAAGTCCGTCGGTCCACCCTAATCCCCTCGTTAATCCTCTCCGCTCTCTTTTATTCTTCTGTATTCTTCATCCTTGATTCATACCCACCCTATGTCTCCTTCTTCCCCTTCCTTCCCGTTCCATCTCAAATATTTGATACTGTTACTCCTCAAACTTTCATTCCCTTGCGCGATACTTAACCTTCTTCTCCTCTCTTAATTTGAACTGTTCGGTTTTATCGGCCTTAATCGGCGTTGACTATGTCAGGATCTCGCTTGACCCGCGGCCATCTGTCAATCAACACGGGTGCAGACCTAGGAATGCTGCGCGGTGAGGGGTGATGTGACCCTCGCAGCGAGCGCTCTCGGGCCGGAACCCAGGAAGACAAGGCAGCCCGAGGGAGGAGGTCCAGGGGTTGCCGGGACAGCGAGGAAAGTGAGCTAAGGCCAAGAGAGCAAGAAAACGGGTGCGGCTAGAGAGCACACCCGGCGTATACCACGAACCACACGCTCGAGAACGCGTGATTTGAAAGGGCGGGATTTGTATCCGAGGTCGGTGTGGAAGGACTTGAGGGCACCAATGTAGCGCTTAATTGTTTTCGCACTGCAGCCCGGGGGGAGTGATGCCGCCCATTCCAGAAGGCGGGCTTCTGAGGCGGGGTATGGAGAGGCGCCATCGGCGCCGTATTTCCCAAGGGGTATTCAATCTTAAAATTTTCCATACAACGTCGGAAAAGTGATTTAAGACCCTTCTGACCCCTCCCTGGCTACGTAATGCTGATGTAAGCCTGCCTAATACAGTAATTTATTGACAGTTTTCTCACGATCTGAGGATACTTTTGCTCGAAATATACCTGGTTCGGGAATAATTTGCTGCGAAAAAACCGTGGCAAAATGATCCCTTGGTTTCTTGCGTCTTTCTGGCTGAAGATTTCCAGGCTCCTACCCACCCGCACGTTACGGGGTTGGGGAAGTCACAGTACTGTAGAAAGGATTTTACTGTGAATTGCTTGTGAGAACAATCATGTCAATTGTCATCCATAAAAGGGAAATCACTGTTAGCCGAGACTACTGCTTCCGAACTTCAACTGCCCCAACCCCTCCACGGCGGCTGGCGTTTAACAACCGTAAACGACATAGCCACATCTTGCCTAAATATTCGTTCTCAACCTTTTAGGCTCACATAAAATTGAGATATTAGACCCTCGCCCCCTATTTCCTGCGTTGAGAATGGCCACAGATTTTTTAGGCTGACCTTCGGGGAGGGAGAGTGAAAACTGAAAAAAATGATTTGGGTGGTGGCTATGTTGTTTACAGTTGTTAAACGCCAGCCGCCGTGGAGGGGTTGGGGGGAACGAAGTACGGATATACTTGACAGTTCCGATCATGATTTGAAGCTCTGTATTACCATTGCAGTAAATTCACTGTGTATCCCACCTACTGCAGCTGTGACTCCCCCAACCCCGTAACGTGCGGGTGGGTAGGAGCCTGGAAGATTTCCTGCATCTGGCTTGGGTCGGGGAACTCGGCAAACGGTTGGTATTACATAATATATTGCATTTTTTTATTCTTTTTTTCTTGACCCTCCCAAACGTGGTTTTGAAGCATCCTGCAACTTTGTCCAAAAAGTGAAATAAGAGGTCCGGAACCCACCCTCCCTCCCAAGGCTGTGTATCGGCTTTTGCCGGTGAACACCCCTTGGTATTTCCGCATGCAGAAAGACTCGAAGGAGTTGCAAGCCGTCAGGTTAACGCCCCGGGTAGAGGCAGCGAGGCCGTGCCAGAGGAAGTAGGCGACGAGCGGTGGTTGATCGACCCGTTCAGGCCATCCGGCGGGAGGTGGGGGAAGGCAGTGCGCTGTGAGGCGAAGAATTGAGGTAACAATGGGCGAAGACGTGGCATGTCAAAACGAGAGAGTGCGTCAGCAAGGTAGTTCTGTTCAGAGGAAACCCACACGCAGGAGATGGAAAAGCCGAAAGATAGCGCCAGAAGGAAGACCTCCCGCAAGAGCGCCTGCGCAGGTGCCTCCCGAATAGAACCTCCATTCAAACCAGCCACGCCGCCGGTGTTATCAACCCGAAGTAAGACCCGGGACCCGGCCCAGGCTGGAGATGCCCAAATACGAAGAGCGTGGAGCACGGCCCACAGCTCCTTGAAAAGGATAGACTTTCCCCGGTGCCGCCTGGGTACTCGCATCCCAAAAAAATCGATAGGTGCCATTTCTGGGTCATCGGATCCAGCTTAGGTCAGCGAAGAAGCAAACTTCCACGGCTCTTTGGACTGGCGAAGCCGAGCTCTACGCTGGCACACACGTCGGGCGTGAAATCATGTGGCTCCGCTCTCTTCTGTTCGAGCTTGGTTTCTTATACCTCCCGGTAGTGCAGTTCAAGATTAAAATACGAAATATTATAACAATATTATATCGACGATAATACGGATACGATACGGGCCAGGCCTGTGTACCAGATTATTATTATTCAATGTTATAATAATATTATAATATGAGTATAATACGATATGCTGGGCCCGTATTATCCGTATTATTTTCGTATTATCTGGGGGGAGTATGCAGTTGAACGAAGAACACCGGGGGTTACTGCGCGAGGCATCAGAAGAGATTTCTCTCCCGAAGATCCTGGGCACTGAGAAGGGCTTGCAGGCCCTGGCGAAGTTCTTGGAGAAAAGCGGCGCCTTCACCAAGACGGGCCAGCCACGAAACACGACTGAAGGACTAGAGAGGAGGGACGACGAAGACTTTTGGGGTGGTGGAGAGGAGGAGGGCTCGGAAGGAGAAGGAGAGGAGGAGGAGCCCGAGGTATTTACGCGTAGGTACTATACCGCGCCGGCTTCTTAGCTACGTAGAGTAGCTTGTGCCGTCAACCGATTCTCTCTCTCTCGCTGGCCTTGGAACTGACAAGTTGAATCTTCTGCCGAGGAAGTGCCGAGGATCACCTGTCAGCCGGTCCGGGAGGCTCCCGGACCGGCTTCCCATTCCATCGACAATACTTCCACCATCCGGATGATTGTCAATACTGATGAAGTCACCGCTCGAACGAAGCACGTCCACATTGCCATCTGGTGGATCCGTGAAGCAGTCCTCTATCGCTGCATCGTCCCCTTTTACGTTCCTACGGAGGTGAATGTTGCCGACTTATTCACGAAACCATTGTCGGCACCACGCCACAAGACTCTCGTCAAGATGTTGGGCATGGCTCCCCGACCGGATGCTCGTTGAACGTTGAGGGGGAGTGTTGAAGTATTTATTTCTCTTCCATTTACCGTACATACCTTACTTTCTCCAACTCGCAATCCGTTCCGTTACGCGTCAGACATTCCTCATGTAGCTTTGTGTCACCGTCACATTCCTCAGTCGTTTCCTCCACGACTGAGGTATGTGCACTTGTATCTACTGCCCTTACAGCTTACTGATTCTCCTGGTAGTTTATACTTACTGTATTCTATCAGGTTATGGGCCCCGCGCCTCTGCTTAATCTCAGCCAGTACCGGACCGCTACTTGTCGAAAACTCGACGACTCTTTTTATCTCATTCCCCACATCTACCCTGCTTCCCGCCACATTCTACGCCAAACTTGTCGCCTTCTCGCTGACACGTCATGCCCGATCCGGACACCAAAACTACGACGGCTTCTTCCTAGGATTTACCTCACGGCGCTGGGACTTTCTTTCTGCGCGGGGAGGACCGCCTCAAGGACGAAACCGGGTACTTCCCGTGGTCCAAACAGATGAAGTCAGCGTACGAGACAATTGAAATCTGGGATATAGTTTTCACGGCATCCAAGCCGGGGGACAAGGCGTCTGCGGAGGAGCACAAAATTTGGAAGAAGAAGGACAGGTCCGCCCTCTCATATTTGCTGTCTTCTGTCGACAGCGAGCTCGTCGTCAAGGTCTCGGACTATGACACTGTCCACCAAGCCTGGACCGCTCTCGAGACCGAGTTTGGGCAGACTGGGACTGGGGGTATTATGCTCTGGTTCCGTTAGCTCACTCGTCCCCTCCTACGACACGCACGCACTCGATCAGCATGTGAAGGCCTTCCAGAAAGCGCAGACTCATCTTACGAAGGCCGGATTCAGTATCCCCGGTCCTATCGTCAGCGCCATCTTCCTCTCCACTCTTCCCTCCAATCCAGACGACCCCAAATCCTACTATTCCCTTGTCCAGAGCGCCAAGATTGACGACACGACTACTCTGGTCTCTACGATCCAGGGTGTCCTCGATTCCCGTCGCCGCAGGAAGTCCCCGAAGACCGAGGGTAAGTCGCAGGAGTCTGCCCTCCTCCGACGTCATCCTCCCAGACCAACAACTCCGCGTACAGTGCACGTACAGCGGGTGCGTACACCCTCATCGATTCCGGTACATCGACACACATTCACTCTGTTCGACGCGACTTCGTTTCTTACGCCCAAGCCGTATCTGGAAATATCAGCGGGTTCGGCAACGGTTCGAGGAAAATCGAGGGTCGTACTAGCGTCCCATCCTAAGGGTGGTAACGTCCGACTCAGGTTGAAAGATACCTGTTATGTCCCTGACTCTCAGCCGACGCTTATATCAGTATCGCGGCTTGGTCAGGCGGACTGTTACACCGTCTTCGGCGGTGGACGCTGTGTTACCTTTGAGAAGGGTGACAGTGGCAAGCTCATCCGCAACCTTATTTCGTCCGAGAAGGTTATTCTGACCGCCTCTCTTGGTAGCGATCGACTCTATCACCTCGATTTCTCGTCTCGACCTCCGATCTCTAAGCTTGAGGAGCTGCATCAACGTCTAGGGCATCTAGGCTATCCTGCGCTGCGCGCTCTCGTTCGGAAGGGTCACATTGCAGGCGTGAAACTATCTACGGCGGAACTCAATGCTTGCATGGAGGGCAAGATGACTCTTGCCTCTTTTCCTCCTTCGGAGGAGGAAAACGCCGAACAAATTCTCGATCACGTTCATTCGGATCTTTGGACTGCTCCCGTCCGTACTTTGAGCGGATCGAAGTATGCCCTCGCTTTCACTGATGACTGCTCCCGCTGGATTTGGATGTTTTACCTGCGTCACAAGAGCAATGCAGTAGTCGCATTCAAGGAGTAGTTGGAGACGGCCGAGCGCGAGACAGGTCGCAAGCTTAAGGTCTGACACGTCGATAATGGGGGTGAATTTATCAACGAAGACCTCAGGCGGTTCTTGAAGGCACGCGGTATTCAGCTAAAAACCAGCGCTCCACGTACTCCTGAACAGAACGGTGTTGCCGAACGCCAATTTAGGTCTATTTTTGACCGTGTTCGCACCGTCCTCATCGACTCCGACCTGCCGCTTAGCATGTGGGCCGAGGCCAGCAATTACATGGTCTATGTCAAAAACCGTAACCCACACAGCGCTCTCGACCTTCGTACCCCTTTCTCCATCCGCTTCCCAAACCGCAAACAGCCGAAGTACAGGTCTTTTCACCGGTTCGGTTGCAGGGCTTACCTCTATAACGACAATCCTAATCGCAAAAAGTTCGACCATCGTGGCGAATCGGTTATTTTTGTTGGGTACCCGGATGATCGCAAGGCTTGGAAGGTTTATCGCCCCCAAAAGCGTACCTTCATATCAAATTTGACGACAACTCAAACTGTGGGGAATTTCGGCTGAGGGGGAGATACACTCATACAAATATTCTTCTCTCAAACCGTCTTCGACCGAAGCTGACGATGATGCTTACAGCCCTCCTTCCTCCACTTCTACGCCTCCAGCTGCTAATCCGGTACCTCCTCGTGCACCATCCCCTCCTGCTCCGGCTGGACCTGCGGATATCGTGTCACAACCTAAACCCCGGGCACCTCGTCAACCTCGTCCTCTACCACCTTTGCGCGAACCATCTACCCGTATTCGGGAAGCCGCTGAGCTTAAGGCTGCAGCCGCAAACCTTAATTCGGGGTTAGCGGAAGCGCCAGCTCCAGAGGATTCTGACCGAGCACCCGAAGATTCTGCTTTTGCGGAATCCTGGGACGAATTTGAGTTCACTCATATCATTGGTCCCGGCGAAGTTCCTCGCAACTACAAGGAAGCGATGGAATCGCCCAATCGTTCCGAGTGGGAGAGCGCGATGGAAGTAGAGCTTGATAGCATTGCGAGGATGGGTACATGGGAACTTGTCCCACCACCTCCCGGTGTCACCCCGCTTGGTTCGCCCTTTGAAGCACGACAGTACTGGTGCTATCACTCGGTACAAAGCTCGTCTATGTGCACAGGGTACACCCCAGGGCCCAGGTATTAATTTTTTGATGTCTTTTGCTCCTGTTGTGAAGTCAGAGTCGCTTCGTTACCTCCTAACCCTAGCTGCAAAGCTAGACTGGGAATTTCACGTTGTGGACGTCGACTCCGCCTTTCTCAACAGCGAGACGGATCCAGACGAGCCATCTATCTACATGCGACAGCCTCAGGGCCATCGTGTTCGTGGAAAGGAGGACTACGTCTGTCTCCTGAAAAGGGGAATTTACGGGTTAAAGCAAGCAGCACTTCTCTGGTACCAAAAATTACGTTCCATTTTGGTCAAGATTGGTTTCCGGGTGTGCATTGCTGATCCGTGCGTCTTTATTCGTCGCCTGGAGAAGGCTATTTCCATCATCAGCGCCCACGTTGATGATCTCGGCTTATTCTGCTCCTCTGTTGCAGGAATCAAGGACTTGGGAGAGTCGAAATCCATTCTTGGCCTCGAAATCCTGCGTGATGGTGCGGTTCGACCGCACCATCCCCTTGTCGCATCATTTCTATATTGACTCGATTGTGGCTTGGTATCGCATGGAGGATGCACGGCCCGTATACTCGCCAGTCAACACGTCGGCCGCTCCGCTTTCCAAGTCTCAATCTCCTCAGACTTCGGAAGAACTCCAGCGCATGACCAACGTTCCCTACCAGCACGCCGTTGGTTTGCTCATGCATACCGCCGTTCAATGCCGTCCCACACGTTGGGCGTGAAATCATGTGGCTCCGCTCTCTTCTGTTCGAGCGTGGTTTCTTACTACCTCCCGGACCGACTTCCCTTTCCATCGACAATACTTCCAACACCGTCAAAGTAGAAGCCGTACAGCAGAGAGTCGTCTGGGCATACTACAATGTGGTGAAACGCACGCCGCAGGTCAATCTTCAAGAGGAGAGCGCCAGGACCAAGGCGGCGGAGGCGGTCAAAGAAGGTGTCGAGCGAGGTGTAGGAGAGTGTTACTGCGTCAGAGGAGATGCTATCGTTAATAGACGAGCCACGAGGATAAGAGAGGTGGTGGACAGTGCGCCACCCGCCATCTGCTTTGGGGACAGTGCCCACAGGTGAGTAAACGACCCGGCGCTGCTCGTGAATGGGGAGGCAGTCGACACGGCGAAGCTCACCCAGAGAGAAATTTGCCAGAATATCTGCAGCGGTTACAGCGTGCTCGGACGGTGTAGCAGGCAGATTTCGTGAGAAGGCACGGCCCACTCGGGGGCCGGTGTATCCAATTGACGCACCATAGGTACAGATATTATGTAGGTGTTATACGAAGGAGGGGTCAGGATAATCCTGAAGTAAGAAAGATAACATAGCGGGATTAAGGGAGCTAGTAACACAAGGACCAGAGGTAGGGGCAACTGGGAATGTGATGTGTGTATTAGGACGGGGAGGGGGAGGATGCATTAGACGGGCAGCGAGATGAGCGGTATGCAAAAGGGGTGATAGAGAGGGTGGGGTGCGAGGAGCCAGTGGACGAAGAGGAACCGAAGGGTTGGTCGGAGTGGGGCAGAGGCCGGACTCGGTCGGCATGCCCCAAACATCCTACTTCCGCTTCTGGGGGCAAGCATGTGCAGGGTGGGCGCCATGACACGCAATGCAGACGTGGCGGCGAGAGCACTTGTCACCCATGCGGCAACCAGCGGCGTCCTGAAACTTGTAGCAAGTCTTGTCAACCTTTGGCCGGGATGCAGGGGCGCTGGGTTCGGGCACTTGGAGGAGAATGGTGGAGGCAGTGGGTAGCGAACCAGCCTGGTGGAGACGAGGCCCTGATTGGGCGTCACCCAGCGCGTGGGGAGAAAGTTCTCCGCCATGCGCACACGAATAAATTCGTAGTGGCAACGCAATACTGCGGACCACTCGTACTGTGTGGTGAAATCCATGAGCTGGCTGGTGCAGATAGAAAGCGCGGCAGCAACACCACCATTGGTGGTGTCAATGAGGGAGCGGATGCCGGTGTAGGTCGACCAGGCATCAAGGAGCGGAGGCAGGGGAAGGCCAGGACCCATGCGCGGGGAAGGCCCGCATCGAGGGCTTCCTCTGGTTGTTCCGGGGCGGCAACACCAGAAGTCGGGTGGAAGAGGATGGGCACGGGGGAAGCGGGGGCAGCGGCGGCGATGGAGGAGAGCTTGGGGAGGTCGTCGGCTTCGAAGGTGCCATTCACAATGGCGTCAATGTGCGCCAGCTTGACGCGGCGGTACCACATCGTGGGGGACCGAAAGGAGGCGGAAGCGAAATTGTCAAGCTCACCGGCTGCGTTGGTAGTGGGGACCGTAACATTCTAATAGGGAGGTTGTGCGAGCGACCCAGGTCGCTATTAAACCGCTTAGGTCTCCACAACGAGCAGTCTCAGATGTGATATCCCAGCGACCTAGGAATGTCCCAGGGCAATACTCTTCTAGGTCGCTTGGAGATCACACGTGGTATGATAGCGGACAGAACTTCATGTCAAGCCGTAATTTTGGTTGAAATTCTTCAAGATTTGAGATGTAGCAGGAACATAGGGTGGGTTTATAGGTAAAATTTTCATTTCAGAGAAAACGGAGTAACCCTAACCTAGGGTAAGAAAAGCGCGAAATTTTTGCGGAAATTTCCAAAATTGTGTGTACCTAACTTGCGATTTTGCGCTGAAAAATTTGCAATTTGCCCTCCAAACAGCACCAGATTGCTCTGTGATGGTGTTAGACTCCCCTGATACTGTGAACCATCTGTCTCGGTTGCCCAGACGTTCGAGAGAGCATCTTGGCGCGCTGCGCGCGCGGGCGGACCTGCGGTCCGCTATTGATCCTTGCCACGCGAGGTCGGTTAGTTGTGATGTGCGCAAGATGCTCTCGGAATGTCTGGGGCAGTTGCCCTGTCACACCGCCCATGCAGTCACATCTGCTATCTTTTGTTACAATCTCTGATTATCATGCCTTTGTTTGCTCGTGTCAATACATCAAAGTCTATACACTCTTCGACGCGCCGTCGAGCTGGCCCTTCCCTGCCTATTGAGATGCCGCGGGAGCACGACCATGTCCAACGCACCGCCGCATCCCAACAAATTCTCAAGGATGCCCGCGAAAAAGCGCGTCAGAAGACCGGTTACGACTCGGCATCGACCCGACGCGAATTGACGCGTCTTTTCGAATCTAGCTTCAAAAAACCTCCATATACTTGGCAGCTCGACGTCTCTGAGGCTTATCTGCTCAAGCTTGACGTGATTCTCATCGCTGGGACTGGGTCCGGGAAAACAATACCATTCATGATGCCGCTTTTATTAAATCGTGAAAAGTATTCGTTGGTGATTTCCCCATTGAAGATTTTGCAGGAGGAACAGGTGCGAGGCCATTTCTGCATCTCTGCTAGTGGTACTAATCAATTCTCAGGCAAAACGGTTCGAGAAGCTCGGCCTAAATGCTGCCGCGGTGAACGGAGACACATTCTCTCGTGAATTGCAGAAAGTACGTGTTTTCGACGCGTCTCTACGCGTATATCCTCTAATTCTTCAAAGGAACTCGAGGGCCAGACCCACAACGCAATATTCACGTCGCCCGAGATGTGTCTTGAGCACGAATCTCTCCGGAAATGGATACAAGATCCCGTTACCGGCAGAAGGGCTCTCGGCACCATCATCGACGAAGCTCACTGCCTGTCACAATGGGGTGGGGATTTCCAGCCGCATTATGCCCTTCTCAGCAAGCTCCGCAGCTGAGTTTGAAGGATCAAGGGCAGCCGAATGATTACCAATTAGTGATACAGTCAATGTACTGCTAGACTCCGACATGGGCCGATAAACGGCCCGCAGTAATGGAATATTGATTGATTGATTGATTGACTGGCGGCAGTTTGGCCGCCAAACTGCCGCCAGTCAATTCAATACTGCCGCCAAATTTTAGTGCTTGAGTTCAATAGCTCTAGGGATACTCCGAGAGCCATAATACCCGGTAATATTGCTCAATAATGCATATCGAGTGTTTCCATTGTGCTACATTTGATTTAGGTATCGGTTCAATTACTTACGTACCTTTCTCTGGAGAAAGGTACGTAACACAACTCGAGCCGACTTTTCGCAGTTACTTATTGGGGGGGAATGGAATGAGAACCAGGATACCTTTAGAATATGCTGTATTTGAATAACGGTGGCCCCAATAGTTCATTTTGCGAAGAAGTCCAGCTTTGCACCTATTTGGTTTTGACAGGTGCTGCCGGCAGCAGCTTCTTTCTCCCAACGCGCACGACTGGCTTCAGGAAACCGCTCCTCGTCAACTCGCTTCAATGTCAGCGTTCTCAGAGGATTCTAATGATGCCTACTATAGCATCTGCTTTTTTGTGACTCTTGTTCAACTCTTGCAAATTCACATATGTCACCGACTGTTGAATTCAAAGTCTTGCACTGTGTGATTTTGCACCTGGTCCAGGATGAACGGCTTTTCTACTCGATCCTATGGAAACCCGGAGCACCACGCTGATGGTGATGTGATCGCATCACACATTGTGTGATCTCCGTCTGCGGCATATCATTATGGCTTATATGGACCCGGAACACCCCCCTCAACCATCTTCGGCGCAACTTTGTTGACTGGGTTATGCGTTTGGTTTGCTTATTTTTACGGCAAATGTTTGACTTTTAATCTTAGCCGAGTGGCTGTACGAGGTCACCTTGCACACAAACCCAGCGCCGATTTGCCATGAGGATCCCATGGCCCCGCTTATTGATATAGGTATATTCCTACTGTAGTAATAAACAATATTTGTTACCTCGAACGCTCTTGAAACGCATCGGGATGCGAAGCAATGGGCTTTGATCGGAAATGTGAAGTAAAACACGATCACATGACCGTATCAATTTCCTCTTCTTCTTCGTGTTTCTCTGCATTGGCGGCAGTCTGATATTTTTTTGATATATACACACAGAGTTTGAATCCAGAGAAACATTCCTTGTTGTTCTCAGCGAAAAACAGCGAGGTTTGGCCGAGAAATTGTGAATTGCAGAGAAAAGTCGAACAGAGATTACAAGTAATTGAAGTAAACTACCAGTCATCTGCCGTGGCATCCTCTTCCTGTTCATCATCAGAGAACCATGCAAAAACTCCTTCATTTCTATCATTGTCTATAACTTGAGCCTCGTCATTGTTCAGCATCTCATCGAGCTGAGCCAATTGTTGTGTGTCTAATGGGATGTCAGTTGCTCCATTGCAAGTGGTATGAAATAGACCATACCAAGACCCTTGCCGTTATTCACTCCGCCCATATAAAACCCCCCCTGATCTCCAATTGCGTCGTCATCGTTTGCAAGAGATTGCAAATTGGGCATGAGCTCAATATCACTTGCACAGTCCTCACGCGCCAATGTGAGGGCACGACCCCAGCATTCGTCAACATTCTCTGGTATCCCCTGAACTGCATCAAGCGCATGGAATTTAGCGAGAAGGGCGAGGTAAACATCCCAGCAATTCTGGCGCGTTATTTCTGGCTTGTTGATTTCTTCATACATCCTCGCAATGATCACAGCAAAGGACGGGGGAACAAGTTGAAACACCTCGTGATCTCGAGGGGCCTATATCTCACGGACACGGTCAATGTTCTCCTTTCGAACTTTGATCTGAATACTTGTGAGTGACGCATATAATAACTGGAAGCAATTCAACGAACCTTAAAGTCCAAGACGCCGTAATCCTCTGGGTGTTCAAACATGTCGTTCGGCACACCGATAGGTAAAACTTTGTTCCTGTCAGCGCGCTGCTTTGTGTTGTTGACCCTCTCCCGATAGGCGTCGAGCTCTTTCTGTAACCAGGGAATAAATACCCAACGGAATACCAGCCTTTCAAAAAAAAAATGAATCAAGACTTCCATTCGATGAAACTGGGAGCATACGCTTCAAGCAATACATTGGGGTCATACCACCCATTGTTTACACCGTACGTGATCGAGGATATTTTCAAAACCGGGAGTGAACCGATGGCGAAGCTGCCGCCAGGAAATTTCTGGTGGCACATTCTTCTTCTCTCGCATCCAGCGGCGCTGCAAGGTGCCCTCGAGTGTCGGATCTTGCAAATGGCGAAGAAGAGTATGGCCGTTTGCCACCCCATTGTTTTCCGGTCACGGGTCGCTTTGTGAGATTAGAGGCATCACTGGAATGCAGTCAATGGTAACAGAATCTGAAAATGCGCTGAAGGCGCAATAACCTCAGTCTCCCGCAATGTGGGATGAAAGACTGTATATTAAATACCTGAAAATGCGCGGAAGGCGCAATAACTACACAATGAGTAAGTAAATACAAGTAGGTAGATAGATAGAGAACTCACCCTCAGTCTCCCGCAATGTGGGATGAAAGACTGAGGGTGGTGGACAGACGAGCACGGTTTATATGTAAGAACAAGGCTGTATAATAAGTATCAGATATCTATCAAGGGCCGGAGCGGCGGGGCGGCTACCCGGAATAATTCATATTCTGACAAATGGAAATCAATGAGAACAGAGAGATCGGTTTGATTAAGAGGGACTTTGCTTACCTCCAAGATCTTCAACGACATCAAGATAATAGCTCAAAATGAGCCGTGGATTGCTATTAGTCCACCAGATGTTCACCCATTCAATTCGACCGAGGAACCGGTCAATGCCAGTATGTAGAGCAAGTCCAAACTTATACTTCCATTTATCGTGTTGATCAATGGCTCACATGTCGTTGGCTCCTGCGGCCCAAAATCTCTTTCGTCGAAGTCGACTCTTGCGGCGTTCCTTCACCAATTCCGGCTCAGAAATTTGGAAGTACTCCGTAACGGTGTTCCTGTTCAGGGCCGAATCAATAGCTGAAATTCTTCACAGTGGAAGAAATAACTTGCCGTGCTACGCACATATTCTCCTCATGGAACAAAAGACTGACTATTTCTCGCGCCCCTGCTTTGGGATACTGTTCCCGAAGTCGAATCATCGCTGCTCGTATAGAGACGGTATCATGGTTCTGTTTCCGAGAGCGGTAGAGGCCGAGAGACTCTCTAACTTCTCTAAACCGTGTGATCCTGTGACGAAAAATTGCAGTCCACGCAGCCAGGACAACGCAAACTGTGAATCATTACCCTAGACCATATTGTGTTGTATCAATGTCATGCAGGAGCAAAAGACGAAGAATCTCTTTGTCATTTTTTCCCATCTTCCAGTACTTGAGAAGTGGGGCCCGGATCAGATCTAAGGGAGCTTCAAACGAAGTTCAGAATCGACAGTGTAAACTTGATATATTGAGTACAACGCACGATTCGGTAGATATTGATTTTTTGAGGACATTTCTCTTTGAGATGAAGTGTTGAGTTGGTACTGCGGGTGCCAGTACGTTGAATTTTGAATTCATTTGTCTATCTGTATGCTTACATTGATCTTCAAAGCTCCTCTGGGTTCGGAGCAGGTGGAATTCTATGCAATCGAGCCGCCTTCATTGCATGAGCTCTTGGACCCAGAGCTTCAACATCTTTCCCGCTTCACTTGTACACCAGATGAAGCATCTCAAGGATTCCTTGCCATTCAGTCAAACCTATCAATTGGATGCGGAACATTCAAAACCGCTCACCGTGGTTGGATCACCTTGCACCATTTGCGCGACGCGGGCTTGGGGACTACCAAAAACGAGTTGGTTGTCGTCAAACGTACATTCCGCGACCTATCGAAAAAATCTGGAGGTCAAACGGTTTACACTCGCTACTCTTCCCCGGGGGAGCACAAAATTATCTTGAAGGAGGCGAACAATCTATACTGGGCCACTGCGAAGATGGGGGCACATGAAAATCATGTACCTCGGTACCCCGATTTTCATGTACCCACACTCTGAAAATCAGTCCTCGTCCCCGGATTTTCATGTACCTAGCGCTCAAACCAAGTCATACTCTTTTTTGACGTTTTCATGTGCCAATTTAATGTGCTGAGTACATGAAAATCATTTAAAAGTTCGCAGCACCGTCTCAAATCATGGGAATCGTACATTAAAATCAATGGAGGGCGGATTAAATTTATAGGAAAAATATATGATATTGAGACTATATAGGTACAAATGGTACTATAGGGTAGCGACGAGTGGCGACGCTTCTCACCCATCACTGATCAGGCTCGGAGAGAGACAGAGCTAACGTCCTGCGACTATGTAGATGGCGTCAATGAAGAGATAGACATAAATCAATACACATCGACGCACCATTGATGATTTCGCGTGGCGCTTGATGTATTGCCTGTTCAGGCTTCTGCGGTACCATGCGAGCGTGTTTTCTCTTCCAGCAAGGACACAGATGCCTCCCTACGCAACAGTCTCTCCCCCGAGATGATGGAAATGCTCCAGATTCTCAAATTTATTTATCGACAGGATCGCATCAAATTTTGCGAGGACTTCGTCGTAACTGAGGAAGATCTGTCTGTTGTTGATATTGACCCTGATGTAGCAGAAAGGTTGATTGCGGCAGGGCGTACTCAAGAGCTTGAGGATCTTATAGAATCTTCCTGGGCTTCGCCCGTTTGATTTTTGCGTTGTATTCACTTATATAATCATTGTGCTTTGTATTGTTCCATAATTTACTCATAAACTGTATAGGCTTTTATTGTGCATATGTTTATTGTACTTATTGGAGAATTGTAGCACATTTTAGAGGTGCATACGAGGTCAAAACAGTGCAATGCAGCTCAAAACGAGGAGACGGGGAACCGTGGGACGGAAACTTCCATTTATGGATGTCAGCTCCGAGCTGCCTCGGCCCAACTCCGAGCTCGAGCGAGCTGATGGGCAATCACCTCGAGCTCAGCTCCAACTCAGCTCCCGGCAGCACTAGGTTCCGAACAAGCTCAAGCACCCCGCCTTCGGCAGGGGCGGCTCGCTGCGCTCGCGTCCCTCCCTACGGCTGGTGCACAGCTTGTCGGGGCTCCGCCCCAAGCCCCGCGTGTTTTATTTTGTTGACGAAGGCTTATTGCCTTTCGTGGACGTTGGCGTCCAGTTCCTAATCCGTTCCGTTTCTATTTTCCTTTATTTATTGTTTCATTCTCGATCGCAATCGCAACGGTTATATAACAGCGGATCTAGTCCGACGTCCCTCAGTCTCTACCTTATCGGTGTGAAGGCTGAGGACATTATCTTACATCGTATTCTGTACATATTTCTTGCTGGATTGCATGCCCTCGGCGCCGCACTACCGCTCGCTGCACTCGCGGTGCGCGGCGCCGTCGGGAAGGTTCGTGGGAACCGGGAGCAACATCTCGACATCCGGCAGCGACATCTCGACATGGTCCCGTGGTTTCCTGTCAAAGTCACGTTACTTTTCACGTGAGCTGATCCTGTATAGGATCACGTAGTACTCGCAGTTACCAAAAGTAACCGAATTCGGGGGTTTTTCCCAGAAATTACGATGGTCAAGAAATTTTGAGCAATCAAGGGTCCATTTACAGCGTGTTTGCTACAACCTTCATCATATAAACTTGGGGTAAGCTATCACACAGTGGGTGAATAAATTAATCTTCAAAATACCATTAATTTGGCAGTGTTTGCCTTTTTGGGAACGCAGTCACCAAAGTTTCAGGTGGGTGAGTACCTCAGAAATAGGTCTACTATCTCATGACATTGTACCTGAGAACTCAGTGTGTGCTGGGCTATCCTCATCCTTGAATGAGGGTACTAAAACAGAGCAAGAAATTGTTGATTTGGCACATAAATAAACAAACATAGAAAATCAGCACAGGGAAAGCCCAATCACTTCGGTGCATGTTATGTGCAGTAGCATAAGATCATCCCCCCTCTCTCCCACCAGTTGAACCAACTGCTAACTGTATTAGCTGGTCGCAAGCAAGGCATTTCTACATTCGGTCACTTTTGGTAATGCCGAGTATGAGCCAAATTCCTTCGACCAATTTGTCTAAATTGTTATAAAGAGTGTATATACAAAATACTAGAGCTCTACAATCGGTGTGCAAGCTCGAATTAAGCCAACTAGGTTTTTGTGATGGGACATCAACGAGAGATCCATTTTGGTACACTGCCGCTATCTTCGATAATTCCAGCTCAGGGAGACACCAAAATGTAATGGATTGAGGGAAGAAAAGTAAGATACAGGAAAAATACACAATCTGGTCGAAGGGATTTGGCTAATTAAAGCTGCAAGGTATGGAACGGACCAGTTTCTGTGAACTTCGCCGAAAATGGAAATATCATGTGATGTTCGTCGAGGGTGGATGGGGTCTAAGTACCTTATGATGTGAAGAGGGATCTTAAACGGCGAACCACCGATCTGCGCTAGACCCCCTGCATGGCTGAGCATCCATATAACTGCTCCCACAGCTCCAGGTTATAGGTGCCCGACCGAGGGTTCGGACACGATCCCTCACCGAAGGGTTACAGCGGCCTTACGACTAACGACGTCTCGACCTACAACCGCCAGCGCTCAGAGCGCTGGCTCACTCTTCTTCTTCCTTAGCTCCCGAGAAGCTATATTTTCCGACTCGCATCACAATGGAGCCCACCGCGAGGGCTTCCGGGATAGGGAAGGAATTTGGAGCTTCACTCAGCGCTGCGAGCCGTCTAGGCTCGCGTAGCTGCTCACGAGTCAAGCCCCCTAGGTATCTATGCCTTGTGGTCTCAATTTGAGCTGGACGCTGGAAGTGGGCTGGAAGGATTGGGCGGCGCGGGGCCGCCTATAGTGATGCGCTGGCGCATTATTTTTATTGGAGTAATATCCGTCTTCCAGCTCATAAATATCTACTGGCTAGGTACCGTCTCGCGCAAGCCCGCACGGATTGTCTGGCTCGTTTGAGGCGTGCGCGACCGCCGCCAGCTACGTCGACGGGCGTGACGTAGCACGACGCCAACGGTCTCACGCCGTGACGTGGCGACCATCTCTTCTCCACCACCATCTCCGACGCTGGCGATGGCCACCAAGCGCTGCCTTTAGGCTTAGCTGCTGGTGGTCTCCATCTTGAAGTGCTTCGCCACACTCCTGAAACATTCAAGAACTCTATTCCGGGTGGACCAAGATTCTCCGTGCCATGCGCGGCTGGCTATATCTTTCTGGTCGTCTTCGGCTTGCAGATTTCAATGACCGGGTGCCGGCCTCTCAAAGCAATGCAAACCACCAAGCGCTGCCTTGTGCTTAGCTGCTGGTGGTCTTCGTCTTGAAGACCTTCGTGTTTGGGGCCGGCGCACTCCCTACCCCCTCTTCTCAAGACCTCCTCCGGACGGACGAAGATTCTCCGCGCTGCGCGCGGCTGGCTACTACTCCTTATCGATACCATCTGGACGATTCTACGTACCTCACCGAGCGCTGCCTCTGAGGCTTAGCTGCTGGTGATCCGTGTCTTGAAGACTTCCGCATAGCCGGCTACCCTTTTCTCTCTTCAAGACTTCTTTCCGGTGGTGGAAGCCTCTTTGCGCCGGACGCGACTGGTTACTTCTGGCGACCATCCTCAAGATCTCGATATGGGGGGCCGGTCTCCCCCTCTTCATCTCTCTTCAATGTCTCAGCCAGCTGGACGAAGATTCCTCGCGCTACGCGCGGTTTGCGACTCCTTTTGGGCTGTACTCGTCTTGCAAATTCCGAGAGCGGGGGGCTTCAATAACGTACCCCCTTTCCAAGACTCTGCTTGTATCGATGACCACCGAGCCCCGTGAAATGGCTGCTGGTGCGCGGAGGATTCCGTGGGATTGGGGGCCAGCGATAAAGTGGGTTGACAGAATGGGAAAGATTCAGGCTGGAGCAAACATGGTACACGTCGGTCCACGCGCTTTACTTGCGTCGCGTTCGTTGTTCCCGCATATGGAATGAATATTCGTGTAAATGCCAACTTGGTGATGTCTGAGGAAGCGCCGATGCTTTGTCGTCTGCAGGCCTCAGACGCTTGTCTCAAAACACGCCCTAAGCCGAAGTTTTCACTACTACAAGGGCTTCCACCGGAACGACGTGTGGCGCGCTACGTGGATTCACTCCCAGTTCCGTTCTTATTCGTCTTGCTCCTCGTAAAGGGTCTCCGTTCCCCTTGCTCATCAAGTTACTTTCTTCGTGGATATTCCGAATGCGGGTGGCGCTCGCCTCGAACGTTTCGCGAGCGAGGGGAAGAGTTTAGATTGGAGGGCTACGCGTTAAGATTGTGCCACGATTCCCTCCCGCCAAACCTCTTGACGATGATTTGTTCCGACTCAATCTCAGATACTTCAATGCGCTATCGAAGATTCAGCTGCGTACTCATAGCGAGGAAGATCTCTTCAGGGACGGCATGTATAGTCCTACAGGCCGTATTTACTGGCATTAGCGCTCACCGATGGAGTGAGATGGAGCGCTGTCGGACGCGGCTGCCCTTGAAGTGAATCTTTGGGATTGACGACACACTGCTGAGATGAGAGGGATTTGGAGCGTTGAAGCAGATTCGGAGGGCTTCGGAGTACTCAACGAGGAAGCGCTGACGCTTCGCGTCTGGCTGCTCGCCTACGTCCTTTGAAGGTACACGTTGGGGGCTTGGGCCGTTGTCAGTCGATCGAGATACGCTGACGACTTGTTTCCGTCCGAGACTGGCGCAGCATGACCATCCGCTGCTGAGCAACAGTGAGAAGTGAACCGACTTATCCGTGTCTATGACGCACCTCGGATTGATACGAACTGCTGAGACTTTGGGGATACCTTTTCGTCGACGGCATGTACAGTCCCCCAGGCTGCACTTACCCACTTGACGCTCGTTGAGCGCTGGTTTTGGTTTGAGCGCCGGTGGACGCAGCCGTCTTTGAGAAGCACATCTCCACGATTGACGACGCACTACTTTCAGTACTGCTGAGATTGGGAGACCGCTGAACGTTGAGGTGAAGCTGGATGGTCTTGGAATAAATTGCACTTATTGCGCTGCTTGAGGCGAACGAAAGCTTCTTATGAGACGAGGGAGCGCTGACGTCTCGCCGTCTAGCTGCATGCCTCTGTTTATGTGTTTAGCAGAATGTGTGCCAAGATTACTTACTGTACGATTCACCTCGAGCCTTCCCGCCTGTTACCGAGTCCATCGAACCTCTCGTTCCGACTGAAGACCGTACAGCCCGCCGGAAGCTATGTATCTCACGGAGAGAAAGCGGAGGTTTCTGTGGTGGCGCACTGACGAAAGCGGTCGTGCGGCTCGATGTTCGACGCCACGTCGCTGGAGCTATACATGGGGAGTGGGCTGATAAGGAATATCGAGAACGGAGACGGAAACAAACTCTACGGCATACGCACATTCCGTTCCAGGCCATCTCACCCTCAACACAATCTATTCCCTTGACCGTTAACTTCCACCCTCTGCATTTGCGATTCATAGAGGCTAGATATTCGAGCGAGACGTGCGACTGTTGTGGGCGATCCTCGGATATTCAAGTCCATGCTCTCGAGTGCGTTGCGATGCTGCTAAGAGGAGTTTGTTTCAATTCCAAGAGATTTCGTGACGCCTCGAGTCTTGACATGTCCGACGAGGAGAGGAAATACTTACCTGCTCGTTGTGAACTGGGGGGCTTTGCCTACCATTTCTGCTTTCCGCGCTGGCGATTCCTCGGAACCTGCCGCACCTGCGTTAGCAGAAGAGGGCTGAAATAAATCAGGCGACGTACGTACGGCCTCGACAAGCGCGCTGGGGGGCAACGAGAACGAATCGGGGGTGTCAAGAAACCCGCGACGGGACGCGTGCGCTGGAGGGCGACGTGGCGTGTACCTTCGACTTGTTGTCAGCGAGGTTTTTGCAGACTACAGATACTTGCAACGTACCAATCAGCGTCTCCTCCCCATGCCTCGTGCCACGCATCCCTCTCTAAGACGGAGTTTCTACATTGGGGGGCTGCACTGACCTTTCGAGCGGTAGCGGATACGTGAAAATTCGAGTATGGACGTACCTTCCGCATGGTATAATCCAGCAACATCGTGCCCAAGCCGCTGCGTTGCCGGACGTATATATTCCCTGCTTTCAGCGCTGGCAGTCCCTTGCGGACGGCCTCAGCTGCGGGAGAGAGGGGATCGGATCGAATGACGTACCGTCTCGTTTGTGCCGCACACCCTCATCTGGGACGAACTACCCTTGAGCATACTCCGTCGTCGTTCGTTGCTTCCGTTCGTGATGGAAGACCCGCTTTTGGGGGGCATGGAGCGACGGCTTCGAACTAGAGCTCAAACGACGAGCTCGTTCTCGTTGGGGGGTAGCATTGAACATCCGAGAGGACGCAATGCGTCGAGGGTGGGTTGATGAATTTGCCGCCTATCCCTTTCAGCTTCCCGCGCTGGCAATTCCTCATAGTTGCCTTAGCTGCGTTGGCAAAAGGGGAGATGGAAACAAATCAAACGACGTACCGGTCGCGCAAGCGGTGCCCTGGTAGGCGGCGTAGCGTGTCTCTTCAAGTCGGTCCGTCCTGGTGCGCGTCTCGATGTCGTCTTACCGTCTCTCCGGCGATCTCATGAATTGGGTCGGTGGGACCTTCTCGGGGCGACGAATCGGGATGCCAAGTGCTTGACTTCTTATTGCTGTTAGCAAGAGTTCCGGGACACGCCTTTGGCGACGTACCTCGAAGGTATTTGCCCTCTCACTCGTTCTGTTCCTCGCAGCATTCCGCCAAACACGCTTTCCCCTTCGACCACCCCCTCCACCTCCGGTTTTCTCTTAAGGTTCTCCTTGTACCGCATTAGCACGTTGGCGAAATGGAAGATCAGGCGACGAATGAAACCGACGGGACTTCAAAGTTGTGGGATGGTCGGAGGAAGCGCTGACGCTTCACTGTCGAGCTGCACGCCTTCGTACCTTGTATATCCGCATTCGGGGGGCGAAGAATGGATTGACAAAATGCTACAAATGGTCACAGGATACGCCTATCTGCATAGCACGATGGCAGCCTACGACTTCAATCCAAGTTGTCGTCAGCCGACGAGTCTTGAGATATGGATGCGGGGGGCATACTCTAAGTTTATTTGTCCTCTGACGCGCTCCACGACTTCCCCCTGACAAAATCTCGTTCCATCGACCGCATTCCTCCGCCGACGACACTCGGACTGGGGATTTGGCCGTGGGAACCACTGTGCCAACCAAGGGTCATGAAATTCATGATGTTTCTCGTCATGACTTTCCTGACGATTTGTCCGGAAATTCATGATGATTTACCGGAAATTCATAATAAAACATCATGACTCGGAGTCGTGATTTTCATGACGATTATGGGGCTGTTCATGATGGTTTTTCATGATGTTTCATTAACAAATTCAGGGCAAAACATCATGAAAAGGAGGCCCGCGAGGGGCAAATAAATTGGGCTACCGCCAGCCGGAGTCGAACTCCCGACCGCGGCACTGCAGCGCAGCGCAGCACAGACTATTACTCTTAGACTAATGGAGATTTGAGGGACATCGGATTTCAGTCGATACATGTCGCCAGCATATCTCGTTGACTGAGCTATTGACTTGTTACAGTAACCAACCGATTTTCAGTAGGATGTAGTTGACAGACCTACTACTCTACATAGCACCATGTATTGGTGTAACACTGGGATGAGCACACTATGCACTCAACATCTGGTGGACTTAGCAAAAAAAAAAAAAAAAATGAGTAGTTGTTTCATGACAAAAATTCATGATGTTTTGTCATGAATCCATATTGTCACAAAAGCAGATTTCTGAGCATCATGAAAGCCGTCTTGAATTTCATAACGTCGTTCATGACAAAACATCATGAAACCTGAATTTCATAACAATCTGCATGAATTTCATGATGAATACTTTGCACAGTGAACGATTAATAAGCGTTACATAACGTGCTTGAGTAAGGTGCGGGGATCCCACGCTCTCTATCTTAAGTGCCGTCACATCGAGCGACGAATATGATTCTGAGATATGTCTTAGATTCACCAAAAACGTGTCTAGGTGAGTGCTGTTCTAGGTGAGTGCTGTGCGATGGTGAATACTTTCACGATTCTGATATGGAGTTGGATAGGAGACGGCGCGTCGTTAACTCATGGGCGTGGTCTTAGAGGATCAGTGAGTGGGTAGCTCATGGAAGTTCCTTAACTGATTTCCTTTGCTAGGATTGTGAGGATTATCAATTGCAGGGGTATAATGGTCTATAGTACAGCTTGGTGGTAGTAGTATGTAGATTGAATAGTAATACAAGATTTTATCGTGAATTGGATCGAGCACAACCAAAGGGGACAATGACTGTGAGGGTACTGCTAGGCCGACTGTGAAGGCGCAGCCGCACTGACTGTGGGCCACGGTCGCGCTGGCTGTGGTAGCGCAGCGGCGCCGCCGCAGCCAGGTTGACCGCGAAATTGGCCATAACGCAGCTGAGATGGCCGTGCGGGCACAGTCATGCCGACCGCGGTCGCGCCGTCAGGCTGGCCCCATGCCATGGCCGAACGAGCCAGCGCACGCGCGGCTGTTCCGGCTGCGACTTCTCCCTACAGTGTCGGGTCGTTCTTGATGATTGAAGCTGTGTGACGTCCTATTAAGCTCTAAAGTTGCATCCGATGACGATTTGACCGCCAATATAATTTATTTAGCTGGGAAATGTAGACTCAATTACAAAGGTAATGAAACATACAGAGAATTATTGAAGCATATGAGGGCTGAATTGATGGGACCGAGCAGCCAGAGTGCCTATTTGCGTGCAATTCGATCACCCCGAGCTTCCCGCGCCTTGTTAATTGCACCAAGCAGGGCGGAACTGCCTTGATTCGCTTCGGGATATGCTTCGAGAAACGATTGCTTGTCACGTTTGTAACTAAAGCCTGTGAGCAGCGATATAATGCATTGAACGGTTCGGAAAGGACTTACTGGTCGATGAATTCAGTGGCAATAATTCTCTGTTGCGTATGTTTCATTGCCAGAGGCTTATTTGTACCGCGTAGCCAATCTTTCGGCCAATCCTTCAGTGACGTCGTGAGACCATGTTCCGCGTCGCCGTCTTCCCAGTGCTGAACAATTATGATCCAGGACTCAGATCGTTCTGATTTGGCGCCGCTGAGTAGCGTAATTGGGACGTCTGGAACAATCAGACCAGCGTCGGGAAGCGGACGTGCTCGGGTGAGAGCAGGCGGTTGTGATTGCAGTGAACTGGCCAAATTAACGGAAGACACGGAAGACGCGGGGGTTACACGAGAGGGAAATGACGGAATAGCCGGTCGTCCCGAGACAAAGGGATGTGAGGTGGAAAGAGTTTGTATTTGAATAGTTGTCGGTGCAAAATTGCCTATATTCGCTGAAGATTCAAGTGCGGCTGCGCATTGGGTTGACCAGTCCTCAACGCTATACATGATATCAGCAATAGATGGGATGATGCGAAGCTAGGTAATCGATTCGCACCTGGTGCGGTGACAGCGGCGGCCACAATACGGAGCAGTTTATCAAATTCAGTCGAGAGAGTGCGTATGTCGGCGGAAAGCGACTGATGAAGCATCGTGATATTTTCGGCGATTGCTGGAGCAGTTGAAGTAGCTTCGCCGAGGAAGCTTTTATCTGTATCAGGCTTAGTAGGCAGCAGCATCCCACTATAATCATCTTCGTAAGTATTTAGCTCGTCGAGAAGATATTTGATCAGTGTATCACGCTGGAATAATCAAACGGTTAGCTCAAGAATACAGAATACAATCAAACTCAACATGTTCGCCTTCGGCCCATCCACCCCACCACCGAACCTGTCGAAGCGTCCAACGTCGACCAACCGGTGCAAACATAAATCTGTATTGAGCGCCACCTCGACGGAAACAGTGCGTAGAGAATGTTCCATTGGCGCGCGGTAAATCGGCGCCGGCAGCAAACTCTGTGATCCACTTTTGAACATCATCATGGGATATGTGCTCGCCTGTTTGCACGATCCCGTTTGCGCCGGTGGCGGGGAAAATGTAGTCGTCGGGATTAAGGGGACATTTGTAAATGTCTTCCTCCAAATATTGAACCCAACGCGTCATCCAGGTGAAGGAATCACACGCGGGTAGGTCGGGTTGTGCACAGATTTTGAACTTCCCACCTGTTCGCGTTCAGTAAAAGCCAGATCGAGCCAAATGAGCAGGGTATACTTCGAAGGTCAGCTTCCTTGTCAGTTTTATTGACGCGTTTCTGCCATCCCTTCCGATTCGTCAGTTGTAACTCGAAATATGGTGTGTTGAATGCTTTGGAGTCTTCCAATCCGAACGTGAGATGTTTGCGTTGTAGCTTGATGAGCTCGAAGCAGCTATATGATTGTTATTGAAAACAGGTGCGGCAAATTGGATTGGAATATGGTACCGCGACCAAATCGCAAAACATTTGAACGCCAAAATGCTTCGTTTTCAGGTTTTGCTCCTCTACTGTGCTCGACTTTTCTTCGTATCTCGACGCCGGGCATGTTTCATCCGACCAAGCGAACATCCACTGTGAAAACATCGGCGCCTGATTTTCATGTACCTAGACAATGAATTAGTTATCTCATGGAAATGCCCATGATTTTTGTGTTTCATGTATCCCAGAGTAATGAGGCCCCATTCAACGAAATTCAGTGGATGCGCACCCTCTCGAAAAATCATGGACTTGGACATGAAAATCACAGCGCCGTCCAATGCAAAAAAAGCACAAAAACGTCTAAGTCCAAATGCCGAGTTGCCGGACAGTGACGTCAGAGCTCCACATCCGCAGCACATATGCTGCGGACGCTCTCACACTCTCTTGTCGCCCTACCACCACCACCACCACCATCTCGCCAACTTGTCGTCGCCATCGCCATCGCCGTCGCCGTCGCCGTCGCTGTCACCGCCCCCGCTCTATCCCTCCCTCTCTTGCTAGAGTCAACACTGACGTAGCAGATCCCGCCAGCAACAACGCCCGCACAAGTTGGTTAGACACGCGGAGGATACGGGGTAGTCTGCATGCGAGGGGTGGGCTGTATTTGGGAACCGTGGTACGTCAACAAAGTGGATGGTCTTCAAACTTGCTTGTCGTGATCTCAGGCACTTGTCGCGATAGTTGCAACGATTCCGGCAACGAAGATCAACACGATGATAGGGCAGTATGACGAGACGGATGGCCAGGAGCGGGCCTCATTGGTGTGTCAATGTGTATTGATTTATGTCTATATCTTCATTGACACCATCTAGTCGCAGGACGTTAGCTCTCTCTCTCTCCGGTCTGATGGGCGAGAAGTGTCGCCGTTGAGCGCTGAGCAAGGGTGTCGAGTGCAATCTGAATCGTAGCTGCCGTACTGTACCATTTGTACCTATATATCCTCAATATCATATATTTTTTCTATGAATTTAATTCGCCCTCCCTCGATTTTAATGTACGATGCCCATGATTCGAGACAGTGCTCTGAACTTTTAAATGATTTTCATGTACTCAGCACATTAAATTGGCACATGAAAACGTCAAAAAAGAATATGATTTTATTTGAGCGCTAGGTACATGAAAATCCGGGGACGACGACTGATTTTCAGAGTGTGGGTACATGAAAATCGGGGTACCAAGGTACACGATTTTCATGTGCCCGCATCTTCACAGTGATCCGGGACATAAATTCCTCAGACATGGCGAGGGAGTGCTTGCGGTCACCGCCATCCATTCCGCATTTGTTTTTGATGGCCACCATTGTATCTTGGACCTTCGCAGAGTCGATGGGATTACCCACCCAAGCGACGGTTGTTGGATTGAAGTGCCATTTGCCTCGATATTTGTCTCCGTCGCTGAATCTGTGCTCAAACGACTGCAGGAAACAAACGGAGAGGCAAGACTCATCGCATCTTCCACATTAGCTTGAATGCAGCGTGAATCGTATCTACTGTGCCGATTTTACGACCCTGGCCATAGATCTTGTATACCAGGTAAAGGGAGACCATCTCCGGCGAGTGCACACTCGCACTGAGGAAGTAGAACCCCCTGAATTTCCCATAGCCGGACCATGAATTCCACAATTCATGGGATTATCTAGTGAATTCAGATTCAGGGGGTTGTAACTTCACGTAGCTCATTCACATAATTATGTTAGGCCAATATGAACTATGTGAATTTCGCTTGAAAATTGAATGAATGCAGTTGTGTGAAAACTGCTCAAAAAATTCATTCCTGGCTTCCAGGCGAGTCTTTGAAATTCACCCATGCACCTCGTGGAATTCATGGAGTTCAAGTTGCCCGGAACACGGTACATGGTTCTGGTCACCAGTACTGGTTGTGTTCCTAATGCAGTAATATAGTCAATTTGGATAGTTTAAGCAATGTAGTTTAATAGTTGTTAGTGAAGACTTGTAAATCTGCAGTATAAGGACTTCAGTACAGATGGAGTGCAACCAATACTTGTAGGTTTGATAGTGGGCAAAGCGAGGAGTGAGTAATAGATTTTTCACGCAGTTTCCATTGTGTTTTCACATACTTTTCAAGTGAATTCCCGGGGCATTGGAAGGGAATCCAACACAGTGAAAAAAGTTTTCATTGGAATATGTGGTGGATATCATTCTAAAACCATGTGAATTAACACCATGGAATGTCCCATTCACATAGTTGGACCCAGTGAAAATATCTCCGTGAAATTCACAACTTCATAGTGAAATTCACAAAGTTTTTCAGTGAATTTCCCATTAAAACCTTGTGAACCGACTATGGGAAAGTCAGGGGGTTCGGAAACCACAGTGTCGGCGTCGCGTCGAAAGCGCGTCTATACGCAGGATCATCGAATTTAAATGAAGACTCGCCATCTGGCTTCGAGTGGAACTCTGGAGTGTCTGGGGCTATCTGATCTACATCCTCCTCAAACTCACTCTCTTCATCGCTGCCCTCCGAGCCCGAATCCTCGTCTGTTTACTTGTTTTTTCCCTTCTTTTCCTTCCCTTTTCCCTCCGCTTTGTCCCCTTTCCGGATTGAGCAACAAGACAGTGTTTGTGACCCTTCGTGATCGTATACGGTGTCTTGGGGTTTGAAGTCGGTTTTTTAGGAGTCTTCGGCATCGCCCAGAGTCGTGTTTGAGGTACAGTCTGAGTGGATGAATGTTAGGAGATATTGTTGATACTTGTTAGGATTACACGCTTGAAGACTTGATGTGATCGCACACTGAAGGCCGCAACAGTTGAATTGCACTCAGCGAAGCTAAGATACATTCTGTAAGAATGATTCTGTAAGCCACCAGGAATTACAGGGAGCAAGGAAATCAAACAAAGAGTGCACATACCTGAAATTACAGAAGTTTTCATCATTTCCAGGGCCAACAGAGGTCGGAATAAATTGCTGGATGTAATTACGAGTCCTCCAAACTGTCAACTGCGACTTCAGCCATTTTCTAACCAGAACAAGTGTCGAATCGAGCCCCGTAGAGGTAAACATAGCACCGGTGATTGTTTCACTGAGTAATTGAAGCAGCACAGAGATCCTGAGGTGCTAGATCTCAAAGACATGTTGAATCGTTGCTAGAAATGCTGGAATCGGGGGTCTAACTCTGTTGGGCAAGGCGGATGTGCCTGCACGAAGCTCAGAGTTGAAGGCTGCACAACTCGAGATATAGATGCTGAGGAGCCCCCAATGTTGTTGTAGAACGAAGCGCGAGTTAGATCGTGGGTTCTACTGCAGCATTCCTTGGTACAGAGGTCCAGGGAGAGCGGGAGTGGTGAAGGGTGGTGAGGTGGCGAGGTGATTTACTTTTTAGGACATTACCTCTGATTCACAGTAATACCTCACACCTTCTCAAGTTCTCTGGCGCGTCGCCGCAACGCGGTGGTGTTCAACCAATTCATAAGGTACTGTACTATTTCGACCGTAGATTCAAGTCACAGGTCACAGAGGGACCTGAATTGAATCTATTTTATTTTCGTAACGTGTCACAGCGCGTTTTGGGGCCATTTCCCATCAAAATTGATCGGCAAAACACGAAAAATCTCCCTAAAAGGCAACTTCATCAATGATGAATGATGGCAAAACTTAAAAGTGAAGATGAAGCGTCACATGTCACACCTCAAACCCATTGAATCTACGGTCGAAATAGTACAGTAGGCCGCAAGGACGATCCGCTCACATCACATGGTGTGACTTTATCGTGACTCGTCCGTTACTTGTGCGTTACTCTTGCTCAGTTTCCGTCGTATTTCACTACGCTTGCTCGCGTGCGCCGTTAGAGTATGGGAAATAACATTACAGTATAGAATGCAATTGGGATGATGATATAATTTTTTTCTGAATGTCAACGTGCCGCCAATTGCTGTATCACCGCAATTACCCGTGCTGTTGCCTCCCGGTCGGCCTTCTCCTTGGCCATCGCAGCCTCCAGCTCAATCATCAACGACTCAGGAAGGACACGATGTCCGTGGTATTTTCCAGCCCATGCCGCCCATTTCCCATCAAGTCCACGATGATACGCATCCATGAACCGCCTTGTGGGAGCTGACATCCGAGGTAGACGCGTTTTTCGCGACGCGACGCGTTTTTTGAGTCTTCTTGGGCCGCCCAATACTCCCTGAACGCGTCCGACGCGTCAAACTACTGTGAAAAAAGGTGGGAGATAGCGCACATTTTCTTTCCCATTTGCTGCTTTCCACTTGCGCTTGAGAGTCTTGGTGGTGTTAGAGAATGCGTTGGGCGAGTGCCTGTTGAGGTTGGCGAGGTTCCTAAGCTTCTTCAGAGGCATCCCGACGCGGGGGCGGGCAGACAATGGGAGAAACGGCCAATCTGGGCAGTATTCGGCTAATGGCCGTGATGATTGTCATGTTTTCGGAAATCGGTCCGCACAGAGTTGTTCTATTTAGTATTATCTACGATTCTGTGGGATCATATCTCTCAATATGGCCTACTATCGGCGGCCATTAAGATTTCTGCAAAAGTAACGCTTCTGTCACGTTTGAGCACGTTCTTGCGCTTAATTAATAATTCCACTTTCTGAAGCTGCCCAGCTTTTTGGACCTTTGCCAGGCTCGAAACAATCCCGGAATGAATTTATTAGGTGAAGTAAGTGAAATGGCGGGGCGTAAGTAGCATAAGCACTTACGCTGCGTAAATTTACTGTAAAGATCGTAAAAATCGTAAATCGGCCCTCGCTTAGGTGGTCCAGGGCCTGCCAAAGGCGGTAAATCAATCGGTCTCGGTTAGATACTGATGCTAACGTACTTTCCGTGGATTTACGCCAATTTACGCGTCGTTTTCCATTCGACCACCTTTGAGACGCGTTTTGAACGCGTCTTTCGGTTTAAATTTACCTACTACGTACAGTACTTAATAAAAGACGCGTTCGAACGCCGCAAAATTTGCGGAAAACTCAGCAAAACCAGAACACAGTGCTAGAACTACTTACCTGCCCAACCGGTAGCCGGAAACATGGGGGTCTCATGAAAGTTCTAGATTTCTTTACTTTAGAGTCTGAGATATCTCCCTGATTTGCTCCTGTGCTCTCTTAAGACGGAGATTACGAGTTAACCAGAAATATGCTAAGGTAGGCGGCATGGACGATCTGCTCACATCACGTGTTTTGGCGCAATTTGGATCAAAATCTTAATGGCGCCTTGTTCCGGCCCAAATCAGGAAATCAGGCCGCGCAGAGTTTGGGGAAGAATCTGTACAAAACTTTCTGTGCGGCCAGATTTTGCGCCATTAAGCCAAGAGTAGCCGAAAAAGCCCACTGATACAAATCATTTTGGCAGTGTCAAGGTCATGTGATGTGCGTCCATGCCGCCTACCTTAAATTGTCCAGAGAGATCATGATCTCAGCACACATTTTCTCAGCCTCAAATCTCCTTGTTCTTCATTCCCACAGAAGTATGAAGGCGTGCTTACAGCAAGAGTATGCCCTGTTGATAGTCTAGAATACAAACATCGCGTTGGGAAAAAGCCATGGATATCAAGACATGTTCCCTTTGGTTCAAGGGTGTGCCGGCCCGTCAAGCCGAGACATAGGGCAGGGAGGGTGGTTCGACCCGGGAGGGTCAAGGGGTGGCGGACAGCGAATTGATGGACCATGACTATGGTTGCGGCCAAAACTTCATGACCAGTCCCAATTTTGCTCAAAACCCTTCGGGATTCGAGATTTAGCAGGAACTAGGGTATGGTTTATAGGTGAAATTCTTATTTCAGAGGAATCGGAGGTACTCCTAACTTAGGGTTACAAAACGCGAAATTTGAACAGCGAAAAATCAAAATTGTGCATACTAAACTCGCGAGTTTGAGGCAGGTAATCAAGTCTTTCTCTGTCATTCTGCCTCTGCAACCCCGGACTCCTTCTTCCGGACCCCACAGTGAAAGTGAGATATCCTAACCAAGAAATCGGCAATGGCCAGGCGACATTGATGCTGCTGCACAGCCACCGGTCCGAGTGATCCGCAATCAAAAGCGCGAAATTGCCGTGCAAAACACGGAAAACCGATTTTTCGAAGTTTTGCTCCAGTACGTTTGTAGATTACCTTCTTGCAATGCTATTTACACAATCCCAGGATGTCTCAATGAAAACTGACGTGACAGTATCAATTACCAAATTGGGACTGCGACTTGTCACGAAGTTCGGTCCGCAACCATACCCACTGGTAGTAGTTGATCTAGTATCCGGGGTCCTGGGAAATCAGTTTTCGCCGGCATTTGGCTGAAGTTTATGAATATCTCCCTCGTTTCAACTGGTTTAGGTGGTTTTGAAGAGACCATCTCGTGTCGTATCGCTCTATGAGTCTGAATATGTAAAAAAAATGAATCCATTGAGCCTCCTGCTTGCGCGGATTCACGGTTCATTCGTGCAATGATGTAATGACGTGTTTTGATCGGAACGTCAACAAGGCACAATAACGCGCTCTCTGCTCCACTTCTAAACCCTTCGCCCTCCCTTCCCCCAACAGCTGGCTTTGACTTTCAGTCGGCCGATTCTTGTGGTCTCGGGCTTGACTTCACGTCGGCCAGCAGCTTTGACTACACGTCGAGCTCTCAAAATTATGCAACTCCGAATCCAAGTGTCTATCACAGCTTTCTCAGCTCTCTGGAGACCACTTCGGCGCCGAGTCAAATCTCTGGGTATCAATCTCCAATTCCGACATGTTTTCCGGCAACTCCTCTCGCGGCCGCGCCTAGTCCTTTGGTCGTGAGTGAATCTAGCCGAAGCTACCGACAGATCTGCCGGGAAAGCTATCAATTGCTACTTGCATTCGCTGGGGCCGCTTCGGACCCATCGTGGATCCAAAAATTGCAAGGCTTTAGCAAAGAAGCGCAATGAAGAGCTTGAACGAGCGGCTGCTGCTTCTATGCTGCAGGTGGACTTTGGGGCAACCTCGATCTCCCGTTCTGGCCCTCCCTCCGCCCAATCATCACTCTCAACTTTGTTATTCGAAAATCCATCATTTGACTCGCCCTCGGATCTGTCTGTTCTTCGGGGCAGGGAACTCGTTCGATCTCGGCGTCGTGCTTATTCAAACTCGAGATCAAGATCCCCAGCCCAAGGCCACCGCTCCTCTTCCCTTCCAGCTGATTCCAGCTTCAGTGCGACAATTAATCCTCCAATTCAATCTCCATATTCTGGGGAGGGTTTCAACACCTCGCCCTGCCCCGGCATCATCCTCGAATGGGCAACTCCAGATCGGTATCCTTGGGGTATTCATTCGGAAACTAGCCGAATGAATCTGCCGTTTACATTGGATGGTTTTGCGACGGTGGATGGCTCTCCGCGCGTTAAGATCCGGTCTTGCACCTGCACCGGGTCCACTGGCATAGCCCAGCCGGAATGCTCGGCGTGTCGTTCAGTTAGAGTTGGGCAAACTCTCCACACACTAGAAGAACGGTCGCGCGAGGCTCCGCCGAATATTCCCTATCAATATCTCACTCCGATTCAACTCTCTACCGCCTTACGAGACGTCTCCGAACAAAAGAATGAGCAGCATTTGAAGGTATATTTATATCCAACCAACCAAAGCTCCATCTTACTTGAATTGTTGTAGATTTTTGAAGTTAGCTGGCTGTCTTGGGTTGAACCTTCAATGCGGCAAGAAATATATTGTGTACTGCCCCGATCCCAAACATGTTACTAAACGTGGGTTCCAGATTTATTTCTCCGTACTTTCTTCACTCAAATAGCGGCTGTTTAGGCGTTGCTACTTCCGAACGAAGTCAAGAAGGAACAGTCGTCGACAGTACAGTCCTGAACCGGACAATAATCACTCAGTGGCTCGAACGTCTCCCCTCCGAGACGAAAGAGTCGGTCGCAATTCTGGTGGATCCTGCCAATCATCAGAATGTTCCCCGCGCATACAAGCTCATTAGAGCTGTTAATTCGCTCGGAACGGAAAGCATTCCCACCGGCCCGAATCCCTCTCCCACCGATATCAGTACACAGCGCGCATTCGCATTGGCAGGCGAGATGTGGTCGGCTTTCCTTGATCCATTCACGGATCGTGAATCATCACTTTCTGAACGACTTGCCAGCCTCTCCAAATTTTCGCATCTGGCATTCGTCTTTTATCGACAACATGGCTCATCATTCCTATCCAACCAACTCTACGGCGACCTTCAGGCCCTCGTCAAAGCCGCATTCTTCAGTATAGCCCGCCAACAGGAGCTCGATCCCGAGCAAGCTTTCTATTTGTATCAACTCGGAAGCGATCGCCTAGAAGAAACATTCGCAGAGGTTCGGACCGAGTCCCACGACTCCAACACCGATTCCTTGCAACTATCCGAGCGACTTTCAACCGCTGCGGACACAGTCGGAATTTTCGACGAAAATCCAGAATGGCATCAGGGCCATGTGCGGCGCTCATGGTCAGGTAAAGAAGCCGATCACGTCAACCCAACATATTTTACGGGCGACCATGTCGTCAAAAACGTCGTCTTATCCACAGTTTGGCGTTCTGGATGTTGCGCAGCTTCAGACTTTCTATTCCGGCACGGCATCGACTTCGATTTTGACACTGTGCTTTCGCAAGAGGGCGTTGACATGTTGCGTCCTAATGGCGGAGGCGTTTACCCCGGAAATTCAACAGAGAAGGACCGCTCGATTATTGAACCAACTGAAACTCCCACGGTTCGTTTTGCGGCGTCGACTGCTGAAATGACCCTTCCTCTTTCCGTTGATGGCGAGTCGGAGGAGGAAGAAGAAGAGGATTCAATGGAGGACGTCGACCAAGCTGAACCGGAAGACGTACCTAGGATTTCCTTCCAAGACCTTCTTCCCGAGCCCGAGGAAGATGACGGTGATGCAGACAATTCTCCTGCTGCGTCCGGTTCGCAGTCCTCCATCGAATCGTGCAAGAGCAATGACTGGCTCGATTATAAACTCCCAGATGGCTCCACCAAACGACTTCACAAAGCATCCATCCTTAGCTCGCTGTTCAACTCGGATTTTCGGCATCTTTCGGTCGATCGCTTACTCCGAGTCCGATGCTACACGAAGGACGGCGGGAAAAAGCCCAATCTGAACCACCAGGAATTTTCGGGCGAGCACTCGTTCAACGTTCACGACATCGCCGTGGCTTTGATTCGCGCGGGTGATGTTGTTGCAGCCGCAGTAGTGAAGGCCACCGTCCTCGAGAAGGATAAGCGGCGTGTCAGCCAGGTTGATATCGAAGAACTTGGATCGATGGACTCAACGGTCTCGATTACAGCTCAGCTCCTTGGGCTCTGTGACTCGCTGGTGACAATTCAAGCCTCTGAAGGGGGGAAATTCAGCTACAGTGGAGGATGGGACTCGGAAAGCACTGACAGTCAAAATCCCCGGCGCATTTGTTCATCCCCTCGATGCCGAGATCGAGGAAATCAAACATCTTGCGCACGGGCCTGATAGAGACGCCCTATTCTCGAAGCATATGCCCCATGTTTGGGCCGTGTCCGCCGACGATCTCTCCGCCGTGGTAACAACGATGTTTAATTCGCTGAGCACCGAAACAGTCCTCAAGCTTCTTCCAAAACACGGCACCTCAAATCTATTCCCATATACCGATCGCAATGGTAATCCAGCATCGTCTATTACCTGTAATAACACTCAGTACTGTTAAACAGGTGCCCAGGCCTTCGTTATCGACGGCGTGACACGAACACTTGGCGAGAAAAATCTCAACGCTGAGAAAATCTCTTGTCATCAATGCCATATTATGATCAAACCCGACGACGCAAGAGGCCATGTAGGGGCGCATATTCTCAAGTCAATTAAGGGGATTCGCGAGGCAAACCTCTATGAACAGGTTGGCGCTATCTTTATTTGTTGAAATAAGTTCAATTCATATGTCATTAGGTTCATTCTGAAAATCCTTGCGGGTACTGTGGAAGAGGGTCGTGTACCTCAGACCTCTCTGGGCTTCCAGACGCTCGCGCCGCTCCAAAACTCACTTCAGACTGTCCGCGCGCCCACTCGTTCAGTTACGGCCACGCGAAGAAATATTCGGCAAACACCCCATCCACAAACGTTCCCATTTTTTGCACATTGTGCATACCTGTCCCTCCGAGAAAATCGCCGAAGGTCTTTTGGAAATACTCCATGTTTGCTCACATTAGATCTGAGCATCCGCGCTACTGGGACGACTTGTTGCACACTCCTGTCGACCTTCCCGAACAACTCGCGCTTGATCTCGCCATTTCCCGCGAGGAACTGACGGCTTTGGGTGTTGGAGGTAATCATTCAGCTGCTCCAGTCGCTGCTACGCTTGCTCCCGCACCTCGCCGGGGTCGCAAACGACCACTAGAAGACTCTACGAACATTCAACCTAATACGGCGCGAGTCGTACCTAGAAGAAAAACCTAATTAATTTCTCACTATAATGGTAGCTATTCTCTTTGTATATCTCTCTGTACATTCTAGCAATAATTACAGTACATACTTGCTTGTTCTCCGTACAATACTACTTTGTTTCCTCTCCGCCTCTCGGGTTGATTACCATTTTGGGCGGCGGACCATCGGACCGACTGATTGCCGACTGGTGGTGGTGGCTCTGGTTCCCGGGGTCTTGACAGGGAGGTTTTGGATACCGTTGGTCTGTCTTAGCCACCCCTTGGGGAGGGTCAGAAAAAAAAATAATTGATTATTTTTTGAAGGGTGGAATATGGTTCCTAGAGCTCAAATACACCTAGAAATCAGTTCTTTCTACTCAAATTTTCCCCGTCAACAAGGTTCGCATGGCTCTTTTCGGGTTTCACCGGCATCCCATCCTATTTGGGACGAACAACTTTGGCTGTGTTTGATATCAGACGCAACAGAGGATTGGTTATAGATCAAGATTATTTGATCAGACTGATGGACGGAATGAGGTTGGTGGAATACTCTACTGACATCTAGCACCTCAAATCTGCCGAGATGGCCAAGAGCAGTCAAAAATCCCACCGTCCAAGACTCATTGCCATGACGAGTACAATCTAGGTCAACACACTGCACTGCTTCAAACAAATTAAACTGTCGATCTTGGAAGCCCAATTTGTGAAAGATGTCATACCGGAATTTTTGGAATTTTGACCTGAAACCTGGCCAGATCAACTCGAAATACCCAAGAGTGGGTGTTTTCCGAAATTTTGGACCGTGGGAACTTTTTGATGGGAAATGGCCAAATTTTTGCCGGAGAAACAGGTTTTCAAGGGGGGGAAGTACCCTTGAGGTAAAACTTGGGAGAGCTTTTGAGATCTCCAGTAGCTCTTATATGTTTGTTTTGGACCCAATACTCAAATCACTACTTTTTGGGGGCATATTGGGTATTAATGGGCCATCACATTGCCCCCGGCAGCGCCATTTTGGATTAATTTTTAGGATCGCCAAATTTGTGGTCAAAATCACGAAAGTCAATGGGGAATAAATCTGCTCCATACAATCTCTTCTACTCTTCCAAAGGAAGCCATTTATGCAATATCAAGAAATTAGGGTGACTGTCACACGAGTTATTAGCGTCACAATGTCCACCATGAAAGTTTGTCACGAAGTCACGTCCTCCACCATAGACGAAATTTCAATGCCCACACAGCGAGAGGACAATAGGGAGTTTGTGCGAGCGACCCAGGTCGCTTTTCAACCGCTCAGATCTCCGCAACAACAGCTAACATGGACCTTACCTATGGTGTATTTGCGCTGACGATTGACGATGAAATGCGAAATGTTGTGCGGCATATTTTTTTCACTCTACATCCACGATATAGGCTCTAGTGTGGAAGGTGAGGGCAATATTTCCTTGAAATGTACCGTCTTTGATTATATCTTGGACTTATAGCTGACTGTTAGACCAATTGGGAGGTGTTTAGCGAAGCTGCCTCACACCGAGCATTCCTAGCGCCCGATTTTCTTGAAAGTTTATTTGCCAAGCTTCGGGAAGTCATGGTTCGTAATTTGGTCTGCCTCACTCAAAGGTAAAATGCGACATATCCAGCAGGGGGATCCGAAGCTGAGAGAATTTATTGTACCTGCAACACAGACGAGGACGAAAACAAATCAGATACTTGATCTGTATGCCGCTAGACTCTACCTGTATGCCTCGCAATCACCTGCATTGGCAATCAGGGGTGGGGGTCAGCCGAGGCCCGGAAAAAAAAAAAAAAAATTGTAGGTGATGTGCATTTTTCTTATCTTTGATCACCCTTGATCAGACCACTCAAAATCTGCAAATTTTAACTCAACAGAACAAATCCACAAGTAGACGCTGCATACATCAGATTGTAGGGCTGCTAAAACTTTGCTAAAACTATTGAGATTCATAAGTTCAACTGTGTAAAAAGGTGGAGCGGTTGCTGAGATATCGGTCAAAAATCCCAGAACATGGCCAAAAATGGCAAAATGGACGGCTGCTCTAGATAGATCTAGCACTCTAAATCGACCCAATTGGTGCTCAGATGCCCGAGATCGGCGTAAGAATCCACCGTCCATGACTTATTCTCAGTATGAGTACATACATGCTCCACTGATAAATTTACGCCTGTTCGAGGGTGGGAACTACCTACCTAAAAAGGGTGAGTACCTCAAAAATAGGTTTAGTATCTCATGACCTTGTACTTGAGAACTCAGAGTTTGCTGGGCTATCCATCATCCTTCAATGAGGGTGACACATAAATGAACAAACATAAAAAATCAGCACAGGGAAAGCCCAATAACTTCGGTGCGTGGTATGTGCAATAGCATACAGTTGCGGCGAAATTAAATGCATTACTATATAAGGAAATTTCGAACAAGCCGACCTTGGGAGGGGAAACCATGGATAGATTGGCTGTGGGATTGGCCTGAGCTTCACGAGAGAGAGGATTTGTAAGCAAGCCATTGATATATTGGGCATGAACTTCAAAACGAAGCTCGCTGCACTCCGCCCAAAGGCGAGGGAGCCAAGGCAGCCCCTACATCACTACAGGATACAGAACAAAATCGTAGCTACGTGAGTGCGCAGAAAATAGCAAAACTAACTAGGAGTGGGTGGGTGGGCACGAGAAAAGAGGGATGACAGCGACGGGGGGAGAAGACTAGTAGCAGGGGACAAGATTCAGGGTCATGGAGGGGGACTGGACAAGGGAAAGTCTCAAAGAGACGGAGTCGCCGCGCCAAAAGCGCGATGTGCGGAGGTGGGGCGAGACGAAGAGAATGAGGAGACATGTGACTGATGAGATCACCTTTTGCCAATCCCCTTGGTCCGCCAGACCATCCATGTAAGTATATTAGAGAGCTGGTGCGAGCGACCCAGGTCGCTTTTCGACCGCTCAGATCTCCGCAACAAAAGATACCAGGTGTGAGCTCTAAGCGACCTAGAAGAGTAATTGCCCTAGGCACTCCGAGGTCGCTGGGACTTCAGACCTGAGACTGCTCGTTGTCCGAGATCTGAGCGGTCCCAAAGCGACCCGGTCGCTTCGCACAAACCCGCTATTTCAAGCTCATGATGCTCGAGATCGCAAGGGAAAGGGTCATTTCTCTTTACAATTGACTGACTTGTATGATACTTATTGGACTGTTTCTGATCAGAATTTCCTGCTTGAAGTGCGCATATACTCACCCAGACATATTCTGAATGTCATGCAATACTCTGAGCTCTGTGTTTTGCGTATCAGAGGCGAAAACCCCCAAAACTGTTGAAAACTTCCCTATATGGTAATGCATTTAATTTCGCCGCAACTGTATGACCATCCCCCCCTCTCTCCCACCAGTTGAACCAACTGCTAACTGTATTAGCTGGTTGCAAGCAAGGCATTTCTAAATCCGGTTACTTTTGGTAATGCTGAGTATGCGTCCTCTACCTCACCCAGTCGCGTGTATTCAGCAGCAGTTGCACGACTGAGGCACTTATGCACTGATGCCTCCCTCGACTTTCTCGACTCTTCCAGCGCCTCCACCTCCTTGTAAAACTCGTCAGAAGAGAGAATTAGCCTTCCCTTGAAAAGCTTTGCTCAATCTGTCGCCGCCTTGGAGCCAACGACACGCTCCTTCCCTGTTGTAACCCGGTTGTCGGAAAAATCAAAAAAGGGTTGTTGGGCCTGGGCAGGCCTTGTAAGGTCTAATAAGGCCGTTGGGGAAAAGGAGGGTTACAAGGTTTAAATACGTACCAAATACTACATATAGGGCCTTATAACACATAATGGACCTTATCGGACCCAATGAGGCTTGTCAGGCCTTACACTGACTCGGAAAAAGTATGGGATCACCTGGTTTTCAAACTTTCGGCTTGAACTGCGGCGCGAGTGAGCAAATTTTGGGGGTGATATATAGTGCTTCGTATACCTCTAGGACTACCCTTTCTACATGTATTAACTCGGACGTCCGATGTGCGCGCGTTGTCCGTCAGAGAGCGTGATTATCGCGTACACGTGATCCAATACTTTTTCCGCATTTGGCAAGCCCAAGACTTTTCACTCTGAATCACCACAACGACGCGCTCGATTTACACCAGACCTGTTGTAACTCATTCTTCACATCATGTTCAACACCACTGCCGTAAACAAGGCCGCCATAGACGCCCTTAAGAAGGCAGGCATCTCAAATAGAGATGTAGCCCTAAAAAGAGAATGTTGCGCCCTCTACGGTCTCCCAAATCAATGCCCGCTATGGTCCAACACACGGCTTCGATGAGAAAGCACCTAGGCCGAGTCGCTCACCGCCAAATGAGCGAGAGAAACATCCGTAGAGCCCTCCAATTGCTCTCTTCTGGCAAAGCCAAGAATGCATCAGACCCTGCAAGCGGAAATATTTCCCGCATTTGCACGTCGATACGGTCCGGTCTGCGCTACGAGAGCGTGAATTAGGGGTCTATGTATGCCAATCCAAGTCTCTGTTGAAGCCAGAGCACCGGAGGAAGCGAAAAGAGTGGGGGGAACTTCATTGTTACCGGACTGCAGAGAATTGGCGGGCCGTTATATTTTTCAGATGAGTCAAAATTCAACATCATTGGTTCGGGTGGCCCGACAGTGGTGCTGAAGGGAACCAGGGAAGGCGTATGACTCCAGATATAGGTCCAACTCGGCGGCGGGAGTGTTATGGTCTGGGGCTGTCTCACCCGCCACGGTGTCGGTCAACTTCATCGGACCGATGGGATCATGGATCGCTTCGTTTACACTGACATCCTCTCGAAAATCCCTCCTCAACATTCTGGACCAGCGTAATTTGGACCGCTCGACCATTTATTTCCAGCAAGACGGCGACTCAAAGCATAAATCCAAGCACGCCGGCAGGGGTGGCTTAATCTCGAGGGCTTTGATGTTCTTCCCTGGTGCCCGTACTCGCTCAATATGAGCATCATAGAGAATCTTTGGGATCATTTGGAGCGTATGGTACGCGCTCGGGACTCTCTGCCGAAGAACCAGGATCACTTTGAAGGAGGAGTGGGAGAAAATAGATCAGGACATATACTGACAAGTTATACGGCAGTATGCCCCAACAGGGTGCACAAAGTGTTGAAAGAAAAGGGAGGCCCCGACTCACTATTAATGTTCTGTGAGCTTTTCTTGTCCGTTTTCCCTCTCAAACTCATTTTCTGACTTGTATTTCCTAAAGCGGCAAAAAGCAGATATATAATTGGATCACCCATCACCAATAAATTCATTGCACAGCTCTCATTTTTGGACGCAGCCTCCCGATATCTTACAGGCACATACTACACATAGTGTACTCCATAATGAGTCACAAAAGTTACCAGGTCTATCCCCGCGATCTTGCGCAACACGAGCATCTTTCTCACAGATGCCGTGATCCCATACTTTTTCCCAGTCAGTGTACAAGGCATGTTTCGGCGGCATTAAGCAAAAGTATTACCACTTTACCTTCTTTGTAAGGTGTCTGCTTGCACCTTGTCTTGCCCCAAGGGCTCCATTCCGGTTGCGTCACTTCGGAGCACTTGACGTCACTTAAGAGTATTTCTCACCAAAAGTTTGGCGTGGAATTTTTCCCAAGTGCTCTAAAGTGACGCTAAGTGACGCTATGACACGACAGCCGAATGGAGCCTTGACTTTCTAATACTAGACTATCTATTTCTATTGTACTACAATACTGACTCTAACAATTAATTACTGGTGCTTGCGAGAATTGAACGCTTCAACCTCTGCAGTGCGAATAAAACAAAGGCAATGTACAATACTGCTATGCTAAGAGAGCTTTACAGATAGAGAAATCTTGTTCCATATATGGCGTAGCTCTCGGATCCCTGTACAATTTCCCCATAACAACTCCAGATATTGCTCGTACATTGACTGGTGATTTACTACACATGAGTATATGCTCCCCTACATACTTTTTGAAATTCAATCAGCCATCTTGGCATACAATCACAGCACAGATTATCAAAAACAATACAACTCTGAATTTTCCCGCCGAAAAAGATGCAATAAAACCACACCTACCATGTCTGTAACAACCCCAACTCAGTTTTGTAACCTCCGGAAGTTAGCCTGGGAAGACCTAACCAGGCCTTATCACGCCCTTATAAGGTCACCCCTCGAACCTTATTAGGCCCTTATAAGGCCGTTAGGTGCTCCAAGGCCTTACCAGGCTTTTTCAATTTTTCCGACAGTTGGATACCCGCTCTCGTCCTATATACACTCTCTCCGGTGGGATTTCCCATGTCCACAACAAGTTTCTGTGCTAAATCCGTCCAAGACTTGACAGCTTCTGGTTTCAGGCTTCGCGCACGCTGCATATCAAGAGATTTACTCCACAAGGTCTGCAGCGCGTCGTGGTGCCGATCCAAGAAGCCCAAAGACCCATTTCTTCCCTACAGGCTTGTAATCAGGACCCGTTCTGCGCCTGCAGTATCGCGTTCGCCTGCTGCTCAATCTGGCGATGTGTGTGTGGGAATCCCATGTCGGCGAACTCCTTCAAGAAGCCGACGGGAGACCATTCATTCTGTTGTAGGATTGATCCGTGAGCTTCCACTCCGTTCCGATTTCTTTTCGTCGTTTCATCATCCTTTGCACCCGTCCCGTCCCGTCGCATCGCCATCACCATCCCCTTCACTACACTTGTTCCCCACGTCGACTAGCGTGCGTATACCTTTACTTTACTTTCTACTTTCTACTCACAGTCCTTGTAGTCTCTAATATACTCTAGGTACTAGTCACTTGTTCCCCACGTCGACTAGCTCTCTAATATACTCTAGCTGACTCCGACTCACTTGTTCACGGCCGCTCATCGCGCTCTCATCACCTTTTGACCTACTTTACATTCGGTAGCGGGGGAACTTATCTTGATTAGCTTCTGTCATACTCCGTCACCATGTACCCGTCTGTTAAATGTCGCGTAGGCAATCTTGTACTTTCTCGCCACCTCTGCAATCGACTTCGGTTTCCCAAATTGAGAAGGCTTCTCTTGTTCTCGATGATATTCTCCCAGAGCCGCGCGTATGTTGAGCTCCTTCTTCCGTGGCCCTTGACGCGCATCAATTTCGCGTGGTAAACCATCCCAAGGCACCGCAGACGGCCGGACAGCTGGATGGCAGAGAAGGTGATGAGGGGGAGTCGTGTCAACAAACCGGATGTCACACCCTCACGTGCGGTGATCTTGTACAATTTCCAGCGGTCTCAATTTTGGTCCAATTCCTATGCTGTTCAGGGCAAATATGGAGTAGAGAAGACGATCTATCCGATAAATTTCACAATCTGACACAATGTGGCAGAAATCAGTACGCAACGGCGGAATCGGAAAGTGGATCACTGCCTGATTTGGGACTAATCAGTGGTAAATCACGTCGTGTTCTCGCTTCGCTTTGATTGCGGGCACGAAATCGTCGAAATTAATTCAGAGCATGCAGTTGGGACATATAGTGGCCGCAGAAAACAATGCAACACGTGGTTCTGAGACATTCAGCGGGTCTTTTGCCGCCACTGTACCTTCCTTATCGACGCACCCATGCTCAGCACGACCAAGGCAGAGTCCAACGACGTCGGGAGCCAAGTAAACAGCTTCCAAGTCGTCTCATCTGCGGTAAGCCTACCCCTCATTTTTTGATTTTAACCGTCCGTTGTGCGTATCTATTTCAATTGACCCTTTTTCTCCGTCGCGCCGAGTTTTGTGCTGTATGTACAGGGTTAACTATAGGTCGTGTTATCATCAAATCATAAATTGGGACGTTTGGGGGCAGTAGTAAAAGTAGTGTAGTAGTTTCTTGAGTTGGCGCTGTGTCGCGTCGCACAATTTTCAAAATATCCTTACAGTTTTAATCAATAATAATATAATGAGCTCGAACTTGCACAAATATTACTGTACTGTACCATTCCTCCTTCCGGTGTACGTTAAAGTCAAGCGCTCGAAGACAAGATGCATCTGCGCGACGACTGATCAATTAAAAGCTTGCAAAATGAAGCTCAAGCGACGTACCTCAGAGTTGGTTCCTGTTTATGTTGTGACTGCTCCCAATCCAGTCCCAGGCTGTTAGAATGAGTTGTCGGACATGGAGGTTGCAGAGGCATGAGCTCAAATCAAATCAAACAGAGCGAAGATTGATTTGGCCCGCAGTGTTGTAGTTAAGGGTCTTAATAAGGGTGCTCTCCAAAATTAAGGGATTAGGTGCTTATTAAGGGTTATTAAGGGTGCTCAAATTAAGGGTCAAAACATGTTGGTATGTGGACAATGGGGGAAGCTTGCTTCAGTAATTTACTGCCGAGGTCACATGACACTGACAGCTGGATATCTGGAACATTTAATTGTGATTTTTCTACTAGCTTCATTGTGTTTTTGGAACAGGTAATATGAGACACTATACCGCCCATATTTGTGCCATACTCCACAACCAAAATTTGGTTAAAGGGAACTGAAGAAAAAAATCATTTTTCACCCCTTGCCAAAGTGCTCTAATAGGATTTAATTCATTGTGTATCCGAATAGGCTCTTAGCTTGACAAATTGTACAATTAATTATTTTCTCCAAAGTGCAATTGTCAGCAGACCCTAGTGGCCTCCAACTCAGCTCCCGGCAGCACTAATGCCGTCCGAAAAGGGTGTATGCTTTTGATCGTGTCCCAAAAAGGTGTATGCTTTGATGCATTTGATGATGCATCCAAAAAAGGTGTATGGAGGTGATAACATCACAATATACGCCAAAACGGGCAGTCCGGCAAATGCCGAGGCCCTTGATTTGCTTCTCTGTTCCTTCTTGGTTGAATTCTGCGTCTGAGCGCAGGATAAGAAACGTGATTTAGTATATCTGAGGCTCGTTGAAGATGGGGGGAATGCTCTGCAGCAGTGTGACAATTTATGCAGAATTTGGTGCTGAACATTTGACTGATATTCAACGCTCAACCCTCTGCGGTAACTCCTGGCAACAGTTTTGAGAATCGAAGACTTAAGGCTCCATTCGGCTGTCGTGTCTTAGCGTCACTTGGCGTCACTTTGGAGCACTTGGGAAAAATTCCACGCCGAACTTTTGGTGAGAAATACTCTTAAGTGACGTCAAGTGCTCCGAAGTGACGCAACCGAATGGAGCCTAAGGTTTTTGAAAAATGTGGTGGTCTGGCGAAAGAATATTCTACTTTACCTAATTTCCTTTGCTGCAGTGAGACAACTGCCATCATTTTTGAATTTGCTCGCTCCTTCCGGGTTGGATTTGGTAGTCGAAATCATGTCGGGAGGATAGAATTATTTCGTACCAGGTGTGATTCAATAGCAAGGATTATCTGATTTATCGGGGAAAATTAAGAGACACTTAGGATGCAAGGCCGTATTTTTTGATCGGACATTATTGAAGCAGTATACTTGATGCATAGAGCTGCAGAAAAATTTCTCGTCTGTCACCCTACAACGTGTCCACACTGCGGTGCTCGGCCGTACTCGGCAAGGAGGCGAGCCTTGGTGTATCGGGCGAAAAACCTCGCCGTGCTAACTCCACACACAGCCTCTCTGTCTGCACACAGCCTCTTTTAAATTGTGCCTGACCCTTAAAACCCCCTTGGTCGCCGTTGGCGTTCCAAGGACTTCCCTTGTTGATACCTACCTACATTTGAGCGTGTCTCACTCGTTGTACCTTCCCGCTGTATGTCGCTCCAGGAGCTCTACAAAAAGCTCAAAAGGGACACTGGGCCATACGAGGAGCTTGAACAGGCTGCGCGGCTTTTTGCACTCGACACCGTCGCACTCAGCCGTCCCACATCCCCCACAGGTGCTCTCCTTTCGTCCAAAGATGACTCGGACCCAAGCAGCGCCTGTGATCGAAGCAGCTTGGGCAGTGTAGACGACCTTCAGTGCGAAGTGTAAGTTCATACCACACGTCATTGAGACCGAAGTTTCTGAGCTTTTCTTTTTTGTTCCTGTTGAGGATAGCGGGATACCGATTGCCCATTATGTCCCTTCCACAGCATTTCCACCACAGGAAAACCGCTCCCCTGATGAAACCAGCTCCCTTTTGGCACGATATAAGGACGAAGGCCGCGAGCCTGAGTCCGAAAGCTCGGTGGAGGACTTTTCAGATGATGAGGACTACATACCATCGCCCTCTTGCAACCCTGTGAGGAATGTCCGTGCTGTCCCCACCGTTCCTTGTATACAACCTTTAACGCGTGGTAGCAAGGTTACGCGCTTGCTCACGAGGTCCCGGAACACGCAGACAGCCAAATCGATACAGCCCATCCAGAACTCATGCAAAAGGAAAAAATTCACTTGCGACGTCTGCGGCTACGTCCAAAGGAATCGACGGATGCCCGATTTCAGACGCCATCTGAATACTCATACGAGAACCTTTGAAGATAACGCGCAGAGAGGGTGGCAATGTAAAGGTGTTTTGCGGAGTGAGGGATGCAAATGGGGGATTGCGGCGGATGTGCCAAGTTATGTTTTTATGGACGAAGAACGGGTTGGTGGGTGCCTGAAAACGTTTAGCCGCAAGGATGCTTTGAAGAGACACTTAGATAACAGCTCTCTCTGTGTGGGTTGGCCGATCAAGGCAAATCAATGAGTAGGTACACTTCCCACCGCACGACATTACATGTAAGGGTGTGCGGAAACCAAAAAAAAATACCAACTCGTCATGACCAAAAGTGACCGGAATTTGGCTTTTTAGAGTGGATTTCTGGTAGTCAGGCAGCTTTGAGCAACATAGGCTTCCTCTATATTATGTCTTCTACGACTTTCATACTATGGGGATGGAATATGATATCTGGTTTTGAGTCAATAGATTGATACAGTCGTAAACTGGGAAGCGCAACGTAACGTAGAAGAGCAACACGCATATTCCGTACCCGCGGACATTTTGGCGAGCTGGAATTTGCACTCTGCTGCTATTTTTGAGGTCGCTGAATTCAATGGACCACTTTTTGGAGCCTAAAAATTACTTCCCTGGGCAGTGGGAGCGCAATTTGTCGAAAATGCCCAATTTTGGAAGGAAGTTTGTGATTTCCCCAACCCTTTGAACATCTCCATGGAAAATTTGGTGTCTAAAAAGTCCCCACAAACCATATTTCTCATTGGAAAAAAAATTGGACCGAATAGCTTCTTTGAAGATCTAGAACCAGCTGGTTTGTTGCTGATTTTTGATTTTTTTCAGCTGAATTGTGAATTTTGCCTTGCAATACTCGGCATTACCAAAAGTGACCGAATGTAGAAATGCCTTGCTTGCGACCAGCTAATACAGTTAGCAGTTGGTTCAACTGGTGGGAGAGAGGGGGGATGATCTTATGCTACTGCACATAACATGCACCGAAGTGATTGGGCTTTCCCTGTGCTGATTTTCTATGTTTGTTTATTTATGTGCCAAATCAACAATTTCTTGCTCTGTTTTAGTACCCTCATTCAAGGATGAGGATAGCCCAGCACACACTGAGTTCTCAGGTACAATGTCATGAGATAGTAGACCTATTTCTGAGGTACTCACCCACCTGAAACTTTGGTGACTGCGTTCCCAAAAAGGCAAACACTGCCAAATTAATGGTATTTTGAAGATTAATTTATTCACCCACTGTGTGATAGCTTACCCCAAGTTTATATGATGAAGGTTGTAGCAAACACGCTGTAAATGAACCCTTGATTGCTCAAAATTTCTTGACCATCGTAATTTCTGGGAAAAACCCCCGAATTCGGTTACTTTTGGTAACTGCGAGTATAAACACCACCTGCTGTTTCTGTGTATGCTTGATTTGTGGTATGATACCTCTAGGGCCGAAATATACATGCTCTATGTTGTTGCGGCCTGCGGGGAAGAATTCTAGCTCTGTTTGCTGTTGATGCTCTTCTACGTTATTTGGCCCATGCCTCTACTTAAGATAGAGAGCGTGGGATCCCCGCACCTTACTTAAGCACGTTATGTAACGCTTATTAATCGTTTCCACGGCCAAATCCCCAGTCGCACAAAAAAATTCGTGCTCTTTCCGGCCTGCGGAAGGTCTGACCTACAGACTTAGAAGACATTCTCGCTGTTTCGGCTCTGAAATTTTGGTTTTTGAAAAGCACCTTCCACACCGCAAGGAGGTTCTGTCACTCGAGTCATTGCGCCGACCGTCACCCATGGACATTCACCTTACCTCAGGCTCCTTCAGCTTGCTTTGTGGTACGTGTTCTGGTTTCGTTTCTACCGCCTTCGCTAACTGATTCTATGTAGATTGACCCAGCCTTACACACACAGCTCCCCCGGCGTGCGACAACCCAAAGGACCTGCCAAAAATGCCGCCTATCATGTGTACCTCCTCCGTTGCTTGTTCTGTCGCAAGTAATTTCAATCACGGTGTGTCATCTTGGCACCTGGCTCCTTCTGTTAACTTATTTCTTCTCCCACAGTAGTGTCTTGCCCACATCAGCCTCTCCGCTTCTTGGCGCCGCACCCCATGAGCTGCCTACAAAGCCGAACGCACAACCCGCCCGAGGTTTTTTTGTTATATCTTTCAATTCCCGTTCCCTTCGGTCAGATTCCATATCTTTGTCTTGTATTTCCCATACTAACGACCCCGGTAGGGATACATTACCGATATAAACGTACGTGCTAGGTTTTCCGCTTTCCGTTTTGTCACAGACTGAGCTCCTCGCTAGGCTCCACTGTTTCCATGCTCCGGTTTGCATCATCCGCAATCCACGAACCTCAAGCCAATTGTATCCCACAGGAAGAGTTGCGGCGGGAAGGAAGACAGATGAGGCGGGGCATCGGGGGTCGAGAGCGAGGCAATGAGCAACAGCAGGAGGGGGCAGATGCCCTGGGCGTACAGTAGCAGGCAGGCGGGCGGTGGCGGGCGCTAATATGGGCAGTGGTGCAGTAGGGTATGGTATCGGAATATATTATATTTTATACAATCCGATACTGGACGATACCGGACGCTGCAAAACGAAAAATCGAATTGATGGCGCTCTCAAAACTCTAGCGGCTGGCATCGCTGGGTATCGCGTGGTGTCGGGAAGGCTCGCGAGATCTCAAATTAGGCAAACATGAGGTTTTCCGTGCCCAGACGAGACCTGCCGATACCCGGCGATATCCTGGCGATACCAGCCGCGCCCGGTTTTTCACTGGGAATTACTCCCGGTACCTCCAGAACTGGAGCCTTCTGCGACAGTAGAGGTGGACGCAGTGGTCCTCTTGCGCTTTACGCCTCGCAGTGCTGCGGCTGCATCCGCACCAGTCGCGGGCTCAACTGCATCACCATTGGAGATTGACAGATTTTCGATTGGGTCAACGACCGAGCCATCCTTGGGTTTGAGGAGAGGGTGGTGGTAGAAGGGAATGGTGCGCCGGCGAACGACTTCGCGAAAGAAAGCTGCGTTGGGGGGGGGGGGGGGGGGGGGGGGGGGTGAACTGCCTGAACTAGATGTTTACAGAGAACCAACGCATTGTACAGCTGCTGGCCACAGCTACATGTCCAGCGAGAAATGTTTGTTTGATACTCGCGATCACCAGATGGAGTCAGGTTGGCTGGCACGAGCCATGATCTTGTGCTTCGCCGGACAATACCATGCCGTCCACATATAGGCCCAGATCTCTCGGAGTCCACGCCCCTTGCAAAACGTGTACATTTAGAAGACAGCCGGCATCGCGAATCTGTTTGGCAGTGCGCAGGTTCCCAGAGCGGTCAGGAAGTAGAGGATGTTCGCAGAAGTGGATCGCGGACAAATCCTCGTTGTATTCCTCTTCGTCATCGAGAGAGTCCACAAGTTGCTCTAATGCAGTTCGACCTGAAGTCGGATACGTCCTCCAGGGTGTGGGGGGTATTACTAGATCGGTTGCCGGTATAGAGGAGTGAAGTCAGAGGATTGAAGTCGAAGCGAAGTGAATAGACGAGCTATTTGCCAAAACATGAGCTCTGTACAGACGTAGACGAGACATGTGAATTCTACATCAAAACCGCTTAGCCTGTACTGTAGAAAATGCAAGCCGCAGTGGAAACTGTCTGCGCTTCATCGAAAGGGCAATCTGTTCAGCCGATCACTGTGAAGATGCGGGCACATGAATAACATGTACCTTGGTACCCCGATTTTTCATGTACCCACACTCTTAAAATCAGTCGTCGTCCCCGGATTTTCATGTACCTAGCACTCAAATAAGATTATATTCTTTTTTGACGTTTTCATGTGCCATTTTAATGTGCTCAGTACATGAAAATCATTTAAAAGTTCAGAGCACCGTCTCAAATCATGGGCATCGTACATTAAAATCGAGGAAGGGCGAATTAAATTACATCGACACACCAATGACGCCCGCTCCTGGCCATCCGTCTCGTCATACTGTCCTATCATCGTGCTGATCTTCGTTGCCGGAATCGTTGTAGCTGTCGCGACAAGTGCCTGAGATCACGACAGGCAGTCAGTGCAAGTCTGAAGACCATCCACTTTGTTGACGTACCACGGTTCCCAAATACAGCCCACCCCTCGCATGCAGACTACCCCGTATCCTCCGCATGTCTAACCAACTTGTGCGGGCGTTGTTGCTGGCGGGATCTGCTACGTCAGTGTTGACTCTAGCAAGAGAGGGAGGATAGAGCGGGGGCGGTGACAGCGACGGCGACAGCGATGGCGATGGCGATGGCGACGACGAGTTGGCGAGATGGTGGTGGTGGTGGTAGGGCGACAAGAGAGTGTGAGAGCGTCCGCAGCATATGTGCTGCGGATGCGGAGCTCTGACGTCACTGTCCGGAAACTCGGCATTTGAACACGTTTTTGTGCTTTTTTTGCGCTGGACGGCGCTGTGATTTTCATTTACAAGTCCATGATTTTTCGAGGGGGTGCGCATCCACTGAATTTCGTTGAATGGCCTCATTACTCTGGGATACATGAAACACAAAATTCATGGGCATTTCCATGAGATAACTCATTCATTGTCTAGGTACATGAAAATCAGGCGCCGATGTTTTCACAGTCTTGATATACGTGGAATGAAGGCCTTTTCTCCAGAGTGCTCTCCTCCAATGCGGCGTATCTCGACAACACGCTGTGAAGCTTTGGTGAGAATTCCACGTGAACTTTTTTTTTTTTTTTTTTCTTTTTGTCTCTGCACATTTTTATACCGCAACAAGTACACGATCTACTAAGACGCGGTGCCCGAAGGCGATAAATAAAGATGTTGTTCGTGCGATGGAGGTGTCCGAAGAATGTGTAGTATAGTCGTGTGAGGGTGGGAGTCAAGTTTGGGGTTTCGAGGGTATTAGCGGAAACATAAACCATAAGACCATAGCGCATGAGTGAAAGGAAATGTACATGAAAGGGAAGGGTATAGGGGGTGTGCCGAAACACTGTTGGACAGGTCTGTGTGCGCACGACCCTTGCGCTCAGCCCATGTCCTCTACATCAGACAAATCGTCTGGAGGTTCCGGTTCGTCTTCGTAAATTGAGAGTTCTTGCGGCATACGGGGTAGACCCGTTTTTGTGAATGCTCCGGATACTTCTAAGAACTTAGCTAGTGCTGAAATTCCGTCTTTAGTGCCCAGTATTTCGGGTAGGGATATGTCCCTGGAGACTTTCTTGAGGATGTGCCGTTGGTCCTCATAGCGAGGACACTCGCGAAGCAGATGTTCGCGCGACTGGAAGGGTTCTCCACAGGGGCAGTCAGCGTTCTCGGATGGCACAAAGCGGCTGTAGTACTCGCCTGAGAAGCAGTGTCCGATTCGACACTGTGTAACCCGCCCAAAGACTTCTCTCGACATCCCCGTCTTCTGTGCGGACTTCCATTCCTTGACCCAGGACCGGTGGACTTTCTCTTTCGATTTCCTGAGTGCTTGAGAGCGGGTTCCTCCCGGTGGCGCCGCGAGTTCCGTTCCGGTTTTCGCCAGCGCGTCTGCACGGATGTCGCAGTGACCTGGCGACCACCCACGTGAACCATTACAAAGCCCATTAGATGATCCATTAAATAGATGCAAGGTTTCGAAGGATATCGATCATCACAGGACATCCAACTTTCAACGCAAGTTTAGCCAGTGGCAATCCAGAAGCTTTGACTGAATTCAGGGATACTCGGTGTCCACAAAAGTAACCGGAAATGCCGATATTTCGACGCGATCACGTGAGTTTCCCACGGTTTCTGCACCTGGCTGCATACCTTTCAATGTGAGTAGATCATTCCCTAAGTTTCTTGGAGATCTCCTCTTTTTACATCACTCTAGAGGTAGTTGAATTCATGATGTTATTGTTTGGCAATGCCAAGTTGTCAACGTTGTGCAAGAAATTGGTTGCTGTTTGCTCAAATAAGCATGGTTGACCATTTTTGCACAATGCATGCTACATTAGCGCCCTATTGGTATTTTTCAAGCCCTTTGAACCATTCCAAATGATGCACTATTGGACCAGAATTGTGGAAACCAGAATTTTCAACCTTTTGCTTAAATTTCAGTTTTGCACTCACATTTATGCAAGTTTGAAGACAGCAGCAATAGCAATGGGCCTCTTAAACACAATCAGTGTTCATTATTAGGTGGAACAACCCCAGAACTGATTGAATTGTTGCTTAAAACACCCCTAATAACTGTCTGACGATCGGTTGAAAGTGACAGACTGAGACAGTCAAAATAAACGCTACAGATATCAACTGTACACAGTTTCTTTTCAACATTGAGTGTTCGTGCCCACAAAAGGACACCATGCTGAAGAGTCTTGCAAAATCAAAACCATAATTTTCCTCCCAGAACAAGCTGTGTTGCACTGACTTTGTTGATCACCATCAAAATACAGCTGATAGATTTGTCCCTCTACAACGGTCTCTCCTGAGCAGCTTTACACATGATATGTATGATATGTGACCAAAATAAAGCAAGGATTACACCTATCTAGTTTGCTTCCGAAAATACTACAAATTTGGCAAGCAATAAGCGAATTTCCGGTTACTTTTGTGGACACCGAGTATTGGAAGTCACTGTCAACACCTTCTTCAGTGATGAGGGTGTCAGCACTACTTCGGACACTTGAGGCACGATACGAAGAAATGTGGGAGCCAAAGAAAAACCCGGGGTTGGTAGAGTGATGGGGGATGAAATTTCTGACCCTCCAGTGCGAGGACAGGCTCAGGGGGATGAATCCAGAACGATCCGGGGGTACTCGAAGTGCCCTTGCTAAAAGTCCGCGGCCGCGAAAGCTTCGAGCCCTGTTTCTGGAACACCAGTGGTTGTACTTCGAGCCCTGTTTCTGGAACACCAGTGGTTGTACAGTGTCACGGAAAAACGAATAAAGCCACGCCGGCATCCCCTTCGGCTGTGTGAACCAAGCTGTCGGCGACGGTCAGCTATCAGTCACCTGGCGCAATGTGAATCACACGAACCTTTACCACTATCCACCACCTTCTCTTTATTCCGCGCAGACCTGGGTTCGCTCTCATCCTCCTCGTTCTCTGAATTCATGTCTTCTTCATCACTCTCGGCTTCATATGCAAAGGTCTCCCGTTTGGAGAAAAACACATCTTGTCATGTCTCGGGTTGAGGACGGGCACAGACTCATAGAAATAGACTCACGCGCGCGGGACCTCTTGGACGCGTCCTTCAATTGCTCAGCAGACAGACTGGGGGTGGTATGGACTGGCTGAGCAGATGTCGAGACCATTTGCGAGTGATCTATTCACAGGTAAGCAGATTGTTATATGTAAGTCAAAAACACGCACCTCCTAAAGCTTCACGCTCAATCCGCGCTATCTCTTCTTCCGCGTCAGGTGTGAAGTGGTCATCGTCAAAGTATTGGTCATATTCATCGGCTTGTTGTGTTGTAGCGGCGATGGCGGCAGTTTCAGCGGGCAACATCCACGGATTTTGCGAGCTGGTATGGGAAGGGTGGCTCTTGAGGTATCTGCAGTTCTTTTCCTCTTCTTGGAAGGCCGATCCACACTCTCGTCTACAATCCAGGACAGTCTGATGAGAATATAGCTATAAACTGTCAAGACGCACCTTCAGAGTCTGATTTTGGCCTCGGACGTGTTCTAGGTCGCCCCCGCGGTGGTGCTCCTTCCGCCCGAGGCCCGTCTTTCGAACCTTTCGGTCGTCCGCGTTTTGGCATTGAGGAATTTGAAGTCGACATTGAGACGCGTCGGAATTGCTCAAGACGCGTCGGAACCAAGTAGGAATTCTTGAGAAGTACAGTCGTCACTGTCATAACCCATACCTGTACTTCCCCATAACCCATGATCTTGGGGGCAAATTTTCCTCGGTTTACAGTGTACAGTGCCAAGCATCACATCACGGTTCCTTTTTTGGCAGGGGACGGCATCCAAAGAAACTCGATACTACATTATGCCGTCATCACCATCTATCCTATACATGAAAACACAAGGTGACGTTAGTAACGTGACTTTGACACGAAACCACGGGACCATGTCGAGATGTTGCTGCCGGCCGTCGAGATGTTGCTCCCGGTTCCCACGAACCTTCCCGACGGCGCCGCGCACCGCGAGTGCAGCGAGCGGTAGTGCGGCGCCGAGGGCACGCAATCCAGCAAGAAAAAAACCCGGGGCCCTGCCGAAGGCGGGGTGCTTAAGCTTGTAATAAAAGACACTACGGGACCGCAGGTCCCGTGATAGTTCACGTGAAAAAGCAGGTGACTTTTCACACGCGGTCCCCGGCGACGCGCGCTGGCGAGTGCAGCGAGCGGCAGTGCGGCGCCGCGGGCACGGAATCCAGGAAAAAAAAAAAACATGCGGGGTTTGGGGCGGAGCCCCGACAAGCTGTGCACCAGCCGTAGGGAGGGGCGCGAGCGCAGCGAGCCGGCCCTGCCGAAGGCGGGGTGCTTAAGCTTGTTCAACTTAAAAACAGCGTAGAACGTCCTATGGATGTGTAGCAACTCATCTTGTGCTTTGCAAGGCAATTGAACAAGTTTTTGTGTTTTCACCTCCGAAAAAGTGAAACAAACCCTAATGATGGTTGATGCCATCATCAAATTCCCATATCGGTTAGGGTTAAGATCACGTGTTTCCCGGACTTTGCCGTGCCAGCATTGGGCGGATCACCCAGGTAAGTCAGAACAGACTCCGCTACACTCGGCTACCACTTTTTCAGGGTTTCTGCATGACAACTGAACACATCTGGGCTCAATCCATCCAAAATTAGAGTCAAAATGACGATTTTATTTTTTTCAGACCCGAAAAAAAGTGAAACACCGTGGGAAAAAGTGAGTTCTCGACGCCAAACGCATTCTTTTGGTCGGTTTTCTTCCTCAGAAAATCACAAATAAATTACAAAAATTTTCTTCCGCCCGAAAAGGCAGTGTTGGAGAAGTGGCGCTTGGCACTGTAAAAGTGCCCAAATTACGTGATATTTACCTGCGATAACCCATAAAACCCTCATAACCCATACTTTTTTTTGCCCCACCGAGGGGTATGGGTTAAGGCAGTGACGACTGTACCAGAAATGAGCCAAGAAGAGCTTGAAGAAGGTAGATTGCAGCAGCGGGCGAGAACGACGACAATACGAAGAGACCCGGACGAGACAAAGGAGGCGGTTAGTGCGGTAGTGATCCGAAATGTTATCATGTTGTGACCGTGTTATCTGGTGTGACCGTGTTATCTGGTTTTTCGCCGTTCTGTCGAAATTCAAGCATTTATGGACACAGAAAAGTGCTGAGTGAGGGCTTTGTATGCTAAACATGCATGTGTGAATAGTTCTGAGGGCTCTGATAGGTAAGACTTGGGTGGAGAGGTGAAGACCACCAGATAACCTGTGGCTGTGGCCAGATAATCACCCAGCTGATCGGGACATCAACCCAAATAAGATAGGCTATGTAAGCTTACGTACACACTACACGTCATATATCCGTGACTATATAGTATAGACGCGACGCGACGCGCCAAATTAGCATCAAAATACCTTGTTTAACGCTAGGAAGGTGTGATTGCCTCATAATGAGCTAGCAAAGCGTTATGCTCTGTTGGTTCACAATGTATTTCCAGGAACTTAACACAAACAGAATTCAGACACGGAATTTAGGGTCAGATGTGTATTGACATTCACATATATTTGAATGCTGAGCACAACAAAGTGGCTCCAGGGCCTCAAGCCTGGTACTTGAAAGGCCTCTTGAGTCAGTAGATCTGCAAAAAGAAAAACTCTTTGAGGTTCCGAAGGACTCAAAATCGCAAAGAGAACAAGTTGATTTTTGAACTTCCAAGATTTGGCGGGTGGCTGTACTGAACGTAATGCTTATATAAGGGTGCCGGATTGGCTTGGAGTTTTTGACAGAATCGTCAACAAGTGTAGACAAAATCAAAGAGGAAGAAATGACGAAACCCGTATTCTTTTTACGAAACGGCTTTTCCGGCGAAACAAAGCCCTCGAAATGACCGATTTTTCCATTGGCGTCAATGAGACTTTGCGGAAGCCATCGGTGGCTATTTGTGGCTCTTCGTGTGCAATAGTTTTTTGAGCCTCCGGCTAGAGTTAGCCACCCTAGCATCCCGTGAATAGGTAGTACAAATAGTGGCTAATCCACCCAGAGGCTGTCATCCGGTCCCGAGAAAAATTAGCCACCAATAGCCACCAGTGGCTACCGCAAAGTCTCTAATTATTTGGTGTAAGCAAAAAGGGTCACGTGGAATCACCACGTCACTCAGGGGACCCTCAGTTCTGACTGGACCGCCATAGACCGCCATGAGGTCCATTCCCGAGGGCAACAGTCAGAGCCATCTGATTACGCTAGGTGGCAAGTACGCAATGCAGGTGAGGTTGCGTTTGGCAGTGATTTATTTGATTTCGACGCATACCATACAGAATGTGAGAGTGGGCTGCAAAATGTATGTTCGAAGCCCAGGGGAGGGCGAAGAGCGGCTGGCGGAAATTTTGTCTATCAGAGAAACGCTCGCCAACTCTCATGGTTCTTATATACCGATCGGCGCGGGCTCTGACACCCACCCAGATAAATGGGAGTATTTTGTCCATTGGGACACCTTCAACAAACGTCTCGATCAGTGGGTTCCGGGTTCCAGCTTGATTCTATCCCGCGAATTGCAGTGGCCGAGCCCAAACTTGTCGTCAGCCAAGCACAACCCCTCGGACACAGTAGGAAAAGCTCCGCGCTTTCCCTCCCGTGCCTTGACAGCAACCCACAACTCGGCTTTCGGCTCGCCTACCCCCACCTCGTCCTTCAGTGACGTCTCTGCATCGCACTCAGTCACTTCTTCATCATATTCGCTGAAGCGGAAACTACCTCACGACGAAGAAGACCCAGAGGACCCCGACGCGGAGGGCAAAGTGGATGGTCAACTTTATTGTTGGCAGTTCCTGCACGCGAATCTAACTCTCCTTTTTTTTTTTTTTTTTCACAGTTGAGGAACTCAAGGAGTTGCCAACCTCGGGATCAATGACGTTTCCAAAACCGGAAGTTGCTCGCGTCAAGAACTTGAACCGTCTTCAGATTGGGAAGTACGAGATTGAAACTTGGTATTTCTCGCCCTACCCGATAGAGTATGCTCACCTCCCAATACTGTATCTCTGCGAATTCTGCCTGTTATTCTTCCCTTCCCTAATGATGCTTTCCCGGCACCGCCGAAAATGTTCACTTTTGCACCCCCCGGGCAACGAAATCTATCGCTACGAGGAGATCTCGTTCTTCGAGGTTGACGGGAGCCGCCAACTGCCTTGGTGTAGAAATCTATGTTTATTATCAAAATGTTTCCTTGACCAGTGCGTTGATCTATTGCTGTCGAGCATTCTACTCATTCTTCTCAGCAAAACATTGTACTATGATGTTACACCATTTCTGTTCTATGTTATGGTCAGTATTGCATGACTATATTTGGCCAGTTGATCATCTTTTCTAGTGCCTGCGGGACTCCTTCGGATGCCATATACTCGGTTATTTTTCGAAGGAGAAAGAATCTGCAGCGAACTACAATGTTGCCTGCATCCTTACTCTTCCTCAGTACCAACGTGGTGGATATGGCAAGCTTCTGATCGAATTTTCCTATGAGCTCAGCAAGAAGGAGGGTAAACTGGGTAGCCCAGAGAAACCACTTTCTGATCTTGGATTATTGGGATATCGCTCGTATTGGGCAGACACCATCTTGGAACTGCTCATGTCGCTGGACGATGGTGCCAAGATCAGCATTGATGATATAGCACGACGAACATCCATAACCCATGCGGACGTTGGCACCACGTGCGTTTTCGAGCTCTTTCAGCAATTCCGACAAAAATGACTCCACAAACCTTAGATGCGACATATTGGGTCTTTTCAAAAGCTACAAAGGCTCCTCCATCATCGCCTTGAACAAATCAGCGGTGGCTCGTTATGAAAAGTTACGGAACAAGTCCAAGAGGCAGATCAAACCGGAGCACTTGCGATGGAAACCTCCGGTGGAGAGTGGACCATCCTCACGTAGTTACCGAATACATCCTGCATTAGCCGTGACGTATTGGTGTGGACGATTTCATCGAACAGATTCCGTCTTTCTCTGCCAGATGCAGTGTGTAGTTTTCTCTGAATAAAGCGCGACCCCTGCTGATCTGTGCTGAGCTCCGCGACGTATCCAGCGATGTCCTATGTACGAAGATATTTGAACAGGCGCAATGGTCGACAATGTATTTATGCACCTGCAATCTCCATGTTCGCCCCATTTGTCCATCCCAAAAGTGGTCTAGTATCGGGCTCCGAGTGCATAAGAAGCCTTGTCGCATGTCTGGCCGACGAGCACTTTGCATGGCCTGACCGAAAGATAGAGCTGAGAACGGATTCGACTCAGACACATTGACAGACAGAATCTGTGCGTTATAGATGACACCCGGTTGTGACTGTTGTTGCCAGTTGTGCTATGAAGTCCAAATCAAAGCGAAGCCCCCGCTGAGAGGACAATGAAACCTACCTGAATTATGTCTGATGCGGATGGCGGCGGGTAGATCACGGTCGGGAAGTAAAAGTGTGGTCTGGCCGTCGCTTGGTTATGATCAGAGTATACGGGATGTTGCTGGGTTTGAACGTCCATGGTCTGAGAGGGAATCGTTGGAGGATGAGGAGTGACCGGGTGGATATGTAGCACGGGAAGCCTTGAGCGTGCACACGTGCAGGCTTCAAGCAGGCTTTGTGCTTACATCATGCGTTGCACCAATGTTACACGACCCTCGTGACATCCCGCCCAGTCTCCTACCCAGCCAATGGGAACTTCTCCATTCCGAGGGTGATGGCAAAACGGTCGAGATTCCCACGGTGGGTCATTGTCTTCCCTTCTCCAAGGGGAAATCCCTCGGCCGGGAAAACGCGTTTTCGGCACCCAGAAAAGCCTCGGAATGACCGATTTTTCGCCAATGGGAACTTCTCCATTCCGAGGGTGATGGCAAAACGGTCGAGATTCCCACGGTGGGTCATTGTCTTCCCTTCTCCAAGGGGAAATCCCTCGGCCGGGAAAACGCGTTTTCGGCACCCAGAAAAGCCTCGGAATGACCGATTTTTCGCCAATGGGAACTTCTCCATTCCGAGGGTGATGGCAAAACGGTCGAGATTCCCACGGTGGGTCATTGTCTTCCCTTCTCCAAGGGGAAATCCCTCGGCCGGGAAAACGCGTTTTCGGCACCCAGAAAAGCCTCGGAATGACCGATTTTTCGGATTAGGGAACTTCTCCATTCCGAGGGTGATGGCAAAACGGTCGAGATTCCCACGGTGGGTCATTGTCTTCCCTTCTCCAAGGGGAAATCCCTCGGCCGGGAAAACGCGTTTTCGGCACCCAGAAAAGCCTCGGAATGACCGATTTTTCCAAAGAAAAGTCACTAGCCGCCATCTCCACCGACCCTGGACCTCGGCCAGCCACTCGCAAGCAGACAAAGACTGCCCAGGCCGCCACTATCACCGCGGAAGTCCCCACCGCCGCCGCCGCCACGGAGTATATACTAGAAACGAAAACGAAAACGACTATATATAGAATAGCCGATAGATGGCCGGTGGTGCCCGTCGGCAGCAGGTTCAGAAACGAAAATGAAGCAGTCGGCACGGAACAAGTCAAGGTCGGCTCTATGACGCCAAGGGTCACGGTCACGTACATGCTCATGTTGGTCCCGTTCCGATGCTCGGCTACTACCTAAAAATAACCGAAATTGCCGTTTTTTCCCTCCGCAAATTGAGATGCTCGTGCAACTTAGCTACTGCCGGCAGCCAACACAAATTAACAGATAAATATAAAATAATAATATTTGTTTACTTTATGTAGTCCATTCTTGTTTCCTATTTACATACCTTTAGTGTTTGTCTATAAGTATCATGTTTGCCACGAATCTCATACTTGGGTATCGTAAAAATTTCTATTTTATGATTTTGAAGTGAAGTGATCTTCACGCTTCAATTAAGTGCTAAGTAAGACACGCCGTGTGCGTGACCTGGTACAGCCACTCGGACGCGTTCGGCAAGCGGCCGATGACACAATAGACCACGTACATTGATATACTGTGACTGTGACATCAATCCAATCCTCTCGGCTTCTTTGCCCTTTCTGAATGCTGGCAATTGATGGACTTGATGGCCTGGAAGGCCGCCTGATCATTATCAGCTAGCCGTGTTTTCGTTTTCGATTTTCGTTCATACCGGCCGCCACGTCACCATCATCTGCTACAATTACCGTTCCCGCTTCCTTGCCAATTCTCCCTCCCTCCCCAAGCTCGCCAGTAGAGTGTATTTGCAGCTCTTTTTCCGCGAGATCTCGAAAAATGATAAGCGAGTTTCAAAAAATGATCCAAACGGCTTGCTCACCTTTGAGTGCCGTTTTGCTCGGTTTTCTTCCAATCTTTTTCAATCAAGCCAGCGAGGATGTGTACAGCAGCCTTCCAGCGTCCGGAGGGTTTTTTCTTGCAGTTTTAGACCTCCGGGAGAGCCAGGAACACTGCAAAAAAACCTGGCGGAGAGTTGTGGAGCCCCACAATTAAGCGAGTCTCACAAAATCTTAAGGCCCTGTTCGGGAACCCAATTTGCTAGATGTAAGGGCTCCATGATACCGCATAAGGCAGGTATGCCAGTCACGCCGTCATAATTCTCACGCCCCACTCCTGCGGCAGTCCTGCCTCCCCGCCCACTTCCCGCCGCAAATTGCAGATTTTTTTCAGACAACCATCGAAATACCGAGTAGTAGTTGAGAAACTGAGCTCGTCATTGTCAACGGCGTGCTACAAATTGAGCGATGCGGAAGACATCGCAAAGTGATGGTGCCGTGACTCAGTGTGACAGTCAGCTGTGTAGGAGCCAGCTGTACGCAAATTGGGTTCCCGAACAGGGCCTAAGCGAGTCTCGCCACGAAAAAATCGTCTTTTTGGGGGTTGCAAATACACGCTAGTTAACCAATCCATTGCATCGACAAAGCCAGCTCCTACAGGGCGTGCTGAAAGGTCGACCCAATCGAAGCAGTTACAAGCGGAAGCTTCGCGAGCTAAGAAGGAGTTCTTGTCAACTTCCCGGGACCGTATTGATGACGCAGATTCTTTCGACGCATTGGCGGAGGTCTTTGCCGATATCTTAAAATGGCTCCAGACCTCTAGTGCTATCACACAAGAGTTCTGGAAGATCCTCAGCGCGATACAGGAACGTCTCGCTAACCACGTGACCATTGTGCGCGAGTCCGAATCCACCTCCTCCTTCAGCGCTCTCCTCCTCCAGGCAGTTACGCCATCGCTCAAGGAGATATCTGCGAAATCCGAGGCTCAGAACAAGGCCATTGCGTCGCTCTCGAAGGAAGTCGCCTCTTTCAAAGCGGAGAAAGCTCTTTCGTACGCTGGCGGCTGCGGTGGCCACTGCTGCTGCCGCCAAGCCCTCCCCTTCCCCCGTTCCCAAACCTAAGCCGCCTCCACTTCCTGCTCCAAGTGATGAGCGCATTCTGGTTCGGTTTGACGGTGATGTCCCGCCCCTCTTTGGCGCATCTTACCCGGTAATCATTGCCACTCTCAATAAACACCTCGCTTCCTTGTCCCTCCCTAGTCTACTCTTTGCGAAGAAGCAAAGCAGCACCAGCATCTTTCTTGTACCTGGATCTGCGGCAGCTACTGACGTACTCAGCTAGGAGTGGTCTCGCTGGGGTCCTGTGATCTTGCCTGGCGGCCGTATTGCGCCGGTAGCATTACATGGCCACCTTCAGGTGAACGGAGTGCCGTTTGATGAGGTCGCAGACATGGGAGAGTTGAAGCACCACTGTGCTCTACCAGCCCCACAGTCGCTCGTGGCTTCCCTCATCTCCGCATCTCCCAGTGCTGGGGCTGTCACAAATTCGGACACACCAAGGCTCGATGCAACGTCAAAAAGCCATCCTGCGGTGTATGTGCAAAGCCCCTGGCGGATCATCCCCATGGCGTCAGTGCCCAATGTTCCGGCCCTGTGGAATGCCTCAATTGTGGCGGCAAGCACCGTGCTGATTCATATTCCTGCCCACGGAGTTGGCGGTAACTCTGGCGGAGCGCATGAAGGACCTTCACCAGGCTTTAGATAAGTCGTCGGTCCACCCTCTCCCATACATACAATCCCCTCGTTAATCCTCTCCGCTCTCTTTTCCTCTTTTGTATTTTTCAACCTTGATTCATACCCACCCCCAGTCTCCCTCTTCCCCTTCCTTCCCGTCCCGTCTCAAATATTTGATACTGTTACTCCTCAAGCTTTCATTCCCATGTCTGATACTTAAACTTCTTTTCCTCTTTTGTTGTAGTCTATATTACCGTTTCCGAACTACCTACTATACGAAATCCTCGCCAACCCCTACCGTACTGCTGCATAGCTCTTCCGTAGCCAGGTACAGCATATATCAGAACTTCAAATCAAATCAAATCAAACACTTATACTTATAATACAAGCTTAAGCACCCCGCCTTCGGCAGGGCCGGCTCGCTGCGCTCGCGTCCCTACCTACGGGGGGTACACAGCTTGTCGGGGCTCCGCCCCAAACCCCGCCTGGATTTTTTTTGCTGGATTCCTTGCCCGCGGCTGCACTCGCCGGCGCGCGGCGCCGGGGACCGCGTGTGAGTTTCAACATCTCGACAGCTGGTTGTGTTGTAGGATGTTGACAAAACCCCGTGATTTTCTGTCAAAAGTCACGCGACTGATGGCCTGGCCCTCTTTTCAAGTATAGGATATCCTTCCTCTTTTCAAGTAGTATCCTTACTTGAAAAGAGGGCCAGGCCATCAGTCGTAGGATCTATAATAAAAGACACTACGGGACCGCAGGTCCCGTGATAATTCACGTGAAAACCAGGTGACTTTTCACACGCGGTCCCCGGCGCCGCGCGCCGGCGAGTGCAGCGAGCGGCAGTGCGGCGCCGCGGGCACGGAATCCATCAAAAAAAACACGCGGGGTTTGGGGCGGAGCCCCGACAAGCTGTGCCCCCGCCGTAGGGAGGGACGCGAGCGCAGCGAGTCGGCCCTGCCGAAGGCGGGGTGCTTAAGCTTGTACTTGAAAAGAGGGCCAGGCCATCAGTCGCGTGACTTTTGACAGAAAATCACGGGGTCTTTGTCGAGATGTTGAGATCGTACTAGACGTCGCGAGCGGAGCGAGCGCAGCGGGGTTTGGGGCGGCCAGCCCCAACAAGGTGTGTGACCGAACGGAGGGAGGCCGGCGAGCGCAGCGAGTCGGCTGTGCCGGAGGCAGGGAGCTAAAGCTTGTAGGATATTATTATAAACTCAATGACTCTGGGGCAATCGATTATCGCTTCAATCCGGTTCGAATGGCTCCCTTCAAGTCCCTCCAATTTCTTCGTCGACGAATCGCCCCGGCGGCGCGGAAGCCAAAATCAATCACCGTCGCCACTGCATGGCGCTTCTGGCGCAAAAAATTGCTGCGCCGACCAAACCCCCAGAGGTGGGTTCTGCATCCCTATTACTTACTATAAGTAGGGAGTAAGTTAAGTACGCATAGGATTATTCCCAAGCCTGTCACCGAACACCAGCTCGTTTGGCAACTGACTCAACCTCACATCACATCCCCTTCCCCGGACTTTGAGCCGCAGGCATCCGCTGGCTCACCCAGCAGTACAGCATCATCCTTCGGAAACCTTGTCCGCCAGGGTAGCAGCGACCCATTTGGATATGAATGCTCCTCGGATGGTGGTTCGTCAGATACCATGTCGTCGAACACCATGGCATCGGACACCATGTCGTCGGACATCGATGACACATTCCAATTCTTGCATCCCACCCCCCTTGAGCTTGAAGCACCTTTGGCTTTATGGAAGCCTTTTGAAGAAGGCAATACTACAGGGAGCTCATCTCCACCCTTTCCCAGACCAAGTCTCGGAGGTCGGATGTTTGGAGAAGAACATAGTACGTTTAGTCTATAAGTATTCGTCCGCAGTCCCACTCAATGGCTGTGCAGGCGACTGAGCAGTCTTTCGCTGCCTGTGCGTTTTGCGTGGAAATAGTTCTGTACCTACGGACCCCCGCCGTTGTACAAGTAGTTTGTCTGTATGACCAAGTAAGCAACAGCGCATACTCATGGGCTAACATTCGCCATCATCGGAGCATGTAGTACAGCTTCCGGCCGTAAGGGAGAAAGAGAATAGAGGGTCTGCTATTGGAGCCATTGAAAATGGCTCACGATTTCCCGAAACTTTGATGGCCCAAACATCCTATACATCCTTCTCCCTTCTATTTAATTCGTAGCTTGAATCTCCGACCGTTTGGGTGCATGGAAAAATCATACAAGGGCAGCAAGGTATGCATAAACTGCCTAACACTGTCAAAACTATCCCACGGATTTATTATGAGCCCGTATGAGCTTTACCTCCCAAGACACTTAAAATATTCAAGGTGAACCTTTCCTCAGTCATTAAGCGAATCTCTGCCTGTAGGAAACAGGCTAAAAGCATCAGCAAGTCATCCCGGCCTTTGGAGAGTCAAAAATCACATTTAATGCACAGAAATACCATTTGGGGTGACAAATATGAAATAAATTGTCACTGGACTTGTACTGTATGTACTTTGAGCATGGAGAGACGAGGGAGACACAGCTCTATCAACAGCCGTGTGCTACGACATGTCGAAACAATTGGATTGGGTCAAACAAAACACTTACAAACCTACACGACCTTCCTTCTCCATTCTAGTGTTGCCGGGGTTCGGTTAGGTTCGGTTTTTTGCCAAAAAATCCGAACCCCGAACCGCACCTGAGGTTCGGTTCGGCCAATTTGGCGAACCCCGAACCTAACCCGAGGTTCGGTTCGCTACAGGTTCGCACAGGTTCGAACCTTTTCGAACCTGACGATATTTCCCACGGTTCAAATGGACGAATTTTGGCTTTGAGTGTCTAGCGACGTCTAGCAGTGGAACATTTTCTTGGTAAACAATGTTCTAGCTAGCTCTATTGTTGAATACACCTATGAAATCCTTCAATTTCACAAAATATTCCGAGGGTGATGGCAAAACGGTCGAGATTCCCACGGTGGGTCATCGTTTTTCCTTCTCCAAGGGGAAATCCCTCGGCCGGGAAAACGCGTTTTCGGCACCCACGATTTTCCCCGTGGTCCATCGCCCAGAGGTGGGTCTTCCTCGGGATCTTGCTGAGGAGGCTTAGGGTCATCCTGCTGAGGGGGTTCATCCTGATGAGGAGGTTCAGCTGTGGAGGAGGAGGCGGAGGCGGAGGCGGCGCAGGTTGTGGTGGTCGGCCAATTGGAGGAGGAGGAGGAGGAGGTCTTTGTTGAGCAGGCTGGGGGGGCTGGCCCAAATTGAGGTGGTGCTGGCTGTGGTTGATGTCCACCTCCCTGCCTTTGCCAGAACCAAGTACGATGGTCAACTGGCCGAAATTCTCTAGAAGCTGCAGTCAATTCATCCATTCGCCTCTGGACCTCAGCCTGATTCAGGTTTGATGGCCCAGGTCTATTGTCCAGTGGACACTAAAAAATTAATATCTGTGTTGAGAAGAGGATATTGCAGTAGTACCCAGCTATATTGTCCACTGACAACTCACAGAGGGATGGAGGGAGAAGGAGAGGTGCAAACCACAGTGCTGCATTGCAAACGCAAGGTGGACGCGAGTTAAACACGCGGCTGGCACATTGTGGGAAAAGCCGGCTCCAACCGAGGGTTGAGGCGCGGGGAAGTCGTTGCCGTTGCGTTGCCGCTGGCGCGGCGCGTGCGAAAGGTCACGCGGAAATTCACGTGACTCTCTTTCCCGTACTCTCTTTTATTGCTTTTATTACCAGCTTAAGCACCCCGCCTTCGGCAGGGCCGGCTCGCTGCGCTCGCGTCCCTACCTACGGCTTGTGCACAGCTGGTCGGGGCTCCGCCCCAAACCCCGCGTGTTTTTTTGCTGGATTCTGTGCCCACGGCGCCGCACTGCCGCCAAGGGGGAACCGATCCGCGAAATCTACACTCAGGGTCGAAGTTTTTTTCTCAGCGAAATGGCGGACCCCCACCCTTCTCAATTAGGGAATTCCCTTTTTCGGACGCGATCAATTCCCTTTCTCGGACGCGATCAATCACTCACACACTGTCGGTGACGCGTGTATCTTGGCCCTTGCTTTGCTCCTTCACTCTCTACCGCGCGTATATGACTCTCGGACATCAGCAAGACCATAACTTGGCAATACACATGTGTCTACTCGAATGAATCTGGTTATTCTTGACTTATCTGCACTTTTTCGCACCTCTGCAACCGCAACTTGAGTCTCGCACACCCATGGCTTCCGACCATCAGTGTCGACACATTCAGAGTGGAACTGAGAAGAAGTGAGCGCTGTACATGTAAGAAATGAGAGGCATACTCAGACTGTCTCGCATCCCGCCCTGCTGCAAAAATTGCCGTGTATGCCTTAATCACCGAGGGTAAATACAATCAAGTATCAATAACTCGCTGTTGGCCGGCCTTACAGTGATTCCATCGCTTGTGGGCACTATAATTTGTTACACATTCACTGGGGATTCATCCTAACCGCTGAAACAAGCGTAAAAAAGCAAATCCAAAATTCATATAAAACTTTTTTTTCGAGCTCGAGGGGACCCCCCTCCCCCTCGTCCAAATTAGGAAATTTCTTATCATGGAAGCCCCTTGACTGCCGCTCGCTGAACTCGCGGCGCGCGGCGCCGGGGACCCCGTGATTTTCTGTCAAAAGTCACGTTACTAACGTCACCTTGTGTTTTCATGTATAGGATTATGATAACAAGCTTTAGTACCCTGCCTTCGACAGGGCCGACTCGCTACGCTCGCGTCCCCACCTTCGGCGGGTACACAGCTTGTCGGGGCTCCGCCCCAAACCCCGGAGGTTTTCTTTGCTGGATTCCGTGCCCTCGGGAAGGTTCACGCGGCTGAATCCGAGCCTGTGGGAACCGGCAGCAACATCTCTACAGCCGGCTGCGACATCTCGACAGAGTCCCGTGGTTTGCTGTCAAAGGCACGTTACTTTTCACGTGCTCGGCTCCTTGTGTTTTTATAGGATTTATAGACACTCCGAGAGGTCTGAAAACCTCAAAACAACAATAAAAAAAAATTAAAAGTTTCTTTTCTATAGGGGGTGACAAATTTACCCTTTTTTCCTCATTCTGCTCAATAGGAACTCAAGATATAGGTCCTCGACGGAATTTCGAGCCATTTACTGCTGCCGTAGTACTGTAGTAATTCGACCGATTGTTCACTGGGCGTTACGCGTTACACCTTTTGTTCACTGGACAAGTTGTTCACCGGCCGGCATTCAGGCAAAAATTACCCGATATGGTAGTCCGGTAAACGCCGGACGGAAATTTTAAACATTTTTTTGCCATTTGGGGCCGAACATGTCTCTGTTACGTGTTACGCCGTTCAAAATTGTTCGGTTCACAAGGGGCTGTTACCCGTTATGTGAACAACCGGTCGGATTACTACAGTAGGAGAGTGTGGTAGTGGACCTCTGGCGGCTCGCACATACACTAACGGAGACGAAGAAAGCCGCCGTCGAAGGCGGAGACGACAAGGTGCAGTACTTAGAGAGCTGCTGCGTCACGCGTGACAGCTTTTGCCCAAAAAGGGCAAGTTATGCTGCCAAGGCACTGGCACCAGAGTCCCCGAGGACCATCCCAATTGTGGTGTCGGAAACCCACTTCCAGAAAACCACGTCCAAACGAGGGAGCACCACTCGATCAAAACCCAAATTATAATGTAATATTTACCAAACAGCTGTAAACAACTGTCGAAATCTCCCCCTCGATCAAAAACCGGACAATTATCAGCTGTACACCGATAGTGCTGCCGGGAGCTGAGTTGGAGCTGAGCTCGAGGTGATTGCCCATCAGCTCGCTCGAGCTCGGAGTTGGGCCGAGGCAGCTCGGAGCTGACATCCATAAATGGAAGTTTCCGTCCCACGGTTCCCCGTCTCCTCGTTTTGAGCTGCATTGCACTGTTTTGACCTCGTATGCACCTCTAAAATGTGCTACAATTCTCCAATAAGTACAATAAACATATGCACAATAAAAGACTATACAGTTTATGAGTAAATTATGGAACAATACAAAGCACAATGATTATATAAGTGAATACAACGCAAAAATCAAACGGGCGAAGCCCAGGAAGATTCTATAAGATCCTCAAGCTCTTGAGTACGCCCTGCCGCAATCAACCTTTCTGCTACATCAGGGTCAATATCAACAACGGACAGATCTTCCTCAGTTACGACGAAGTCCTCGCAAAATTTGATGCGATCCTGTCGATAAATAAATTTGAGAATCTGGAGCATTTCCATCATCTCGGGGGAGAGACTGTTGCGTAGGGAGGCATCTGTGTCCTTGCTGGAAGAGAAAACACGCTCGCATGGTACCGCAGAAGCCTGAACAGGCAATACATCAAGCGCCACGCGAAATAGGTAACGGAACCGATATTGACGAGCCTGCAACATTTTTCAGACCAACATTGTATAAGAACATACTTAAACTCACCTCCCAGTAGCGGAGCAAGTCAAGGTCCTCATACTCTGGGTCCGAGCCTCCCAGCAAACCCTCCTTCTCATAGTCATTCAGCTCCGCATCAACAATATGTTCATCTTCGGCAGCAGCACGGCGCTCTGCCTCTACTTGCTCTTCCTCCGAAAGCGGCTGCGGACTTCGAGTACTCGGTGGGGATTCGATGTCGGAAGCAGACAGCTCTTTTACAAGAGCACCAAGCTTCGCAAACCCAGATTTCTGGGCACGAGCGGCATGGGATGCAGACGGCGTGTGAACAGCGCGGCGGCTGGCGGTCGAAGGTATGTGCACAGTGCTCGGAGAGTTGTGGTGAGCGCGGAACTCCCGGCGGTACTCCAGCATCTTGGGAGTTTGTCAGTAGCGCAGTATAATGTGAAAGTTGGGACGCACCGCTGCACGAATCCAGGTTCTAGCTTCTTCAGCATCTGATGAAGACCAGTTGTCCCTTAGCCACTGGAGTTTTGTCGTCGGATTTAGAACTGAAAGTTAAATATGAGTGATTGAAGCGAATTAAGAGACAAACAAGGAAGTAATTACCCATCGCTAGCGCATACATTCGAGTGCGCCGAGACATCCCAAGATATTCTGTGAATTTGTCGACAGCGGCGTTGATACCGAGACTGATTTTCGGGAGCTCTCGTGCAAGAAGCTTGAGGGCGGCAATGAGCTGCTCGTAGAGTGGAAGCACATAGGACAGGGTAGGTGCTTTCTCCGCAGAGACTATCTCCTGGACAAGATGCGGAACCTGTAAAAACCGCCGAATGTCGATGAGAACAGTCTTGGTGACTGGATCGAGTCGATCATCCGAAATTTCGACTTGCATTGGGTCATCGAGAAATGCCTCAACAGCCTAAACGAAATTCCAAGTCAAATTCAATCACTACTGGCAAGAAAAAACAATAGAACAAACCAAATCTTGCTCAAGATACCGGTCTATCATCAAGAACGTAGCCGACCAACGCGTGTCGACATCTTGCAAGAGCTGTATGACGCGCAGCTTCAAGGCGGGTTCGCCGAAGCCGCCCTCCTCGTTGCCACGTTCTATCGTCTCCTTAAAATTATCCCGTCGTTGACCAGACGCTCGGCACGATGTAACGAGTGTACGAGTTTGTTTGACTGGATTTTTTCTTAGCGCCTCCCAATACCCGACATCCTGCTTCAGTGCCTCGGGAATCGGCGTGCCGTAGTTGTCCGAATCGACACCATCTTGAGGAGCAGGTAATTCGGGAAGTGTTGCGAGAGCGTCTTTGACAGCAATATTGACGACATGCGGAAAACAGCTGAACACGGTTAGCCCTCAGACTCGGGAATAAATCATTAAAACTCACCGAATTCTGTTCCCTTCCGCATCGAAAGGAATTCCGAGCACGGCGAGCTCTTGCGCAATATACACCATGCATGTGTTATTGTTGCTAGCATTGTCGCATGTAATCATTCCGAGCTGAGTTATCATCAGCAAGCGGTTCAATTCACAACTCTATGTGACTTACTTTGTGCAAACAACCAATCTCCTTCAAAACTTGTACAAAGATTTTGGCGATATTTTGACCGGTGTGTCTCCCGTCCAATCGACGAAAAGCAACGAGCCGAGTTTTAAGTACAAGGTGCCCATTCGCGTCTCGGACGATGTAGTGCGCGGTAATCCCCAGATGCGAGTCAAGATTTTCGCGACTCCACACGTCCTGGGTGTAAGACTGTCGCCCAAGCGAGTTCTGCGCATATAATTAGAAGGTGAATCGTTAGAATATGACATGACATACCTGTATTTCATGAATCATTAACTGATATTTGGCCTGGAACTGTTTGACAATCAATTCTGATAACTTCGTGCGATGTGGAATGTCCTTGTCCTCTAATTGAGTCCCAATAAAGAGGAGGAGATCACGGAGCTCGGGACAGTCCACCACGTCCAGAGACTAAACAAATATATCAGAATCGCAAGAAACAATGATGAGATAGCACCAACCTGATCATCAACAGCGATCCACTTAACCAATCGTTCGTAGAATCCGGGAATAGAAAATTCCTCTCGCTCTCCCGGAGTCTTCGGCGCCTTTGCGAGAATATCCCAATTCTTGAGCCCCTTCAGGATGACCATATCCTTCCAAACTTTGCCATGTTCTCCCTCAAGATGATTTCGGATGGTCTTGGTTTGTCCAGGACCATTCTTCCATGCCTTCCATTTCGGAAATCTAACGATGGAAGGGTTCAGATAGCGAAAACAAAAACAGAACACACTTGAACACTCACGGACAGAGGCGGCACGACAAATGGGAAAACACCTTTTTATCCGGTCGATCTTCCTTCATTTCCGTTGGTTCTGGTGCGACGGTTGGCGCAGAAGCGCCGTGAACGCCTCGAACAAAATACCAAACATCTGTTGCATCGTCTCCGGATGCCGAAGATTGATTGACCAAAGAGCCGAAGTTGGGGTGAGGGATTGAAGGATGGGAAACTGATTCAGAGGCAGCTGCTGCCGCTGCAACATTTGGGTCAGACGGACCGACCCCGAACACAGCCGGTTCGGAGGTGGAGTTGGGGTTGATGCGGCGACGGGTGCGCGATGTAGCTGCCGAGTTAGCGTTGGGATTCGCTTTACGTTTCTTCTTGCGCTGTGGCGGAGCGAGGCCGGCATTAATCGTGTTAGTCGCGTCGACAAATGGTGCATGGGTTGCCGCAGAGGAAGGGGGAGGAATCACGGTGTTAAATGAGGCCGGGTATGTATTTTGAAAGCCGTAAGTCTGGCCGAAAGTGACGGGAGGTGGTGGAGGATACGGCGATCCGGGGATGAAAGCTTGAGGCGGGAGAGGCATGGCATGAGCCTGAGAGCCAGGCCAGGAGCCAAAGACGTTGGGCGTGGGGTAGGAATTCGTTGTGAAATTGTTTTGACGCGGGGGTTGGATGTAGCAAGTGCATGCCTGCGGGTTGCCGCATTGGCAGGACGGCGAGGCCATGGGAGTTCACAAGAGGGAGGGTTGGAATGGAGTATAATTGGGGCAATATATATAACATTTCGGAGGTATCTATTGCGCGTACCTTGGACCCTGAGTGCGCCAACGCACTATCCCGACGCGCCACCTTTGCGTCATATTTCCAGCTCTGTGTGGGGCGTTTCGCATTCTCCGTAGCAGCCAGGCGGTGACGTCGACGCCAAGCGAGGTTGAGGTGAATCATAGGAGGATTGGTTCGCGGCAGGAACGCGCTAACCGGTGAGCGGGAGGACGAGGCCGTGGAGAGGCTCACCCATAACTTCAGTCACACTTAGTCACACCACACGTCACTCAGAATTCAGATTATGTATATTTCGTCTCAGATTCTTCAGATTCAGCTCAAACCGCGGCTGGGTATTGGCTGGAAAAATCGGTCATTCCGAGGCTTTTCTGGGTGCCGAAAACGCGTTTTCCCGGCCGAGGGATTTCCCCTTGGAGAAGGGAAGACAATGACCCACCGTGGGAATCTCGACCGTTTTGCCATCACCCTCGGAATGGAGAAGTTCCCTAATCCGAAAAATCGGTCATTCCGAGGCTTTTCTGGGTGCCGAAAACGCGTTTTCCCGGCCGAGGGATTTCCCCTTGGAGAAGGGAAGACAATGACCCACCGTGGGAATCTCGACCGTTTTGCCATCACCCTCGGAATGGAGAAGTTCCCGAATCCTGGTCCACTATCCCCCCACAGCACGTGACCAATACGTGTCTTGAACAGCGGTTGTCACGTACCCCCCACTTAGTCTCGTAAATTAAAACAAGACTTTACAGGCTGTTTTACGATTTTTGTCCGGTTTCTTTGCGGTTTCTGCTCGGTCACGGTGTGTGTTGCTGCCAAAAAGAATTACAAAAAAATACCCAAAAAAGGAAGGGGAAAAGGAGAGATTTAAGATTTATTATTGCACTCCGCCCAAAGGCGAGGGAGCCAAGGCAGCCCCTACATCACTACAGTATACAGAACAAAACCGTAGCTACGCGAGTGCGCAGAAAATAGCAAAACTAACTAGGAGTGGGTGGGTGGGCACGAGAAAAGAGGGATGACAGCGACGGGGGGAGAAGACTACTGTAGTATTACGACCAAGTCTTCAGGTGACGGGTGACAGGGACCTGTGAACTGAACACTTTTGGTTGCGGTGACGGTGACACTTGGGTTTTTTCGCCAAAAATGGACGAAAAACGTCAAAAAAATCCGGGCCGGCATTCGCCAGCCTACCATATAGGGTAATTTGCTGTGCTCTGAACACCTTATCCAGTGAACATTGAAGGTGACAGGTGACACCCAGTGAACACTTGGTCGAAATACTACAGTAGTAGCAGGGGACGAGACTCAGGGTCATGGAGGGGGACTGGACAAGGGAAAGTCTCAAAGAGACGGAGTCGCCGCGCCAAAAGCGCAATGTGCGGAGGTGGGCGAGACGAAGAGAATGAGGAGACATGTGACTGATGAGATCACCTTTTGCCAATCCCCTTGGTCTGCCAGACCATCCATTACTGTGTATTTTCTCTGTCTTGTTAGATACTCAGCCAAAGCATCGGGTGTTGGCGGCTATACATGAGGCAATTGATGCCATCAAAATCTGATAACTTGGCCTTTACCAGCATGAGCAACGATCCCCCCGAGTCGCCAGACTACTTCAAAGATGTACCAGACCCAGATCCAGTGTTGTATAGATCTCCCCAGGGACCTATTCTACCAAGAAATGCGCCAGGAAGCTGTAAGGGTCACGTAGTAATCACCCTTACATACACATGGTCCGTGCACATCCTATTTAGTACGTCATGTATTCCCGAGACCGCTAGTCGAATCAACGCCAGTACCTGGCTCCTTCCCCCGTTTCTCTCTCTCTCTAGTCCTTCGGTCCTCTCGGGGTTTCCGTGCCCGTTACAGTTTGATTCGACTAGACCCTCCGGCTGGCCTTTCTCTTCCCTCTGGGCTAGCTTTCGGCTTGTCTCGTCAAGTCGTACCTCTTCTCCCTCTGAACACCGGCTCGTCCTATCTGGCTTCCTCAAGAAACTCTCAGCACATTTGGTGGTGTAGGGTTCAGAGTTTTTGAGCTCTGGTGGGATTTCAGCCTATGTCTCTGTGCTGTTGAGTCGGTTTCATTCCTCGAGTCCCTTCTTTCGTGCTGGGACCTCGTCCGCTCATTCTTTCGATTCTTCTTCGTCACCCCGACCCATTCCTGTCACAAATGGGAATCCCTTGATTCATTTCAAGGCCGAGCGCCTATGCGTTTGTGCAGGTCATCACCGCACTCGAGTGCGGCTCCCCCTGGACACTCCTTGATCATCCCTTTCTCCCTATTTTCTGCGTAACCCTCACCGACATCTGAGGTATGTGAAGCGCAAAGATAGGTCGAGATTTCATTCCTGCCGTCACTTTCACCAAATTCAGCTCATTTTCGACGGCACCTTTCAAATTATTTCCTTTCATCGCCTCCCAGACCTATACTTTGTCCCACCCACCCACCCTTCATCAAAAAGGAAGATACTTTCTTTTTGATGACTTCACAAGCGTCGGAACCACCCATTCCCACCGTCGCTCTCTAAGGGTCTCTCCTTCCTTCATAAAAAGGAAGATAAACGGGTAACTGGGAAAGGACTTAGGAAGGAGGAGGAAGGACGACTGACGTGCCTTTCCGAGTATACAAACCCGAATCCTTGATAAGGGAGTTACTTGTAGGCTCTTCTGCGCGCCAATTTTTCGCGTCCCTTTTTTTTCACCTCACTCTCGGCAAACTCTCGGTGTCTCCCGCTCTCACTCTCATGGGATTTGATGGCTTTGGTCGCCATTTCTCACTTTCGACTCTCGGTCGCTCGCACTTGCTCGCTTCTCTACTCTCGTGACCAAAGGCTTTGGTCTTAGTTGCACACCCCTTCTCTACTCGTGCAATCTCTCTTGGCCTGGCGATCCGCACAATCTCCAGCGCCCTTTTTTCGATTTGCGAATCGATTTCTGCAGCATTTGCTCCCTCTCTTGCACACGCTCGGGATTCATCTCTAGGCTCAGCTCTATCTCGAGCCCTCGACCTTTCGCGGTCACCCCTCGACCTCTCTACTTCCAATCCTCCCAATTTCTTGACCTCCTGTGGTCCTCACTTTACTCCATTTTTTTTCTTTACTCTTCTACATACCTTTAACATTTTTTTTCGTTGGTTTAGCTATGTCTCTTCGTTCCTCCGCCGTAAAAAGGGGGGGTACTGTAAGGGTCACGTAGTAATCACCCTTACATACACATGGTCCGTGCACATCCTATTTAGTACGTCATGTATTCCCGAGACCGCTAGTCGAATCAACGCCAGTACCTGGCTCCTTCCCCCGTTTCTCTCTCTCTCTAGTCCTTCGGTCCTCTCGGGGTTTCCGTGCCCGTTACAGAAGCCCAAGTCCTCAGAAGACTCTGTGCCAGGATGAACTTGTAGCCTAGCGCCTCCTGTGCCGCGAAAACAGCGCTGATACCCGCTTCCACAGTGTCGTATATATTTCCGACTTTTATCGGGCCAAAGCTGAGTACGATCTGACGGGTTTGAGTAGGGGGAGGCGGAGGGGGGGCGGGGTTGGTCCGAGAAATGAGTGTCAGCGGGGTATCCTCGGTTTTCGCTTCAAATTTAGGGCGGCGGCGGGGAGGGGAAACGAGGTCGATTGGCGTAGGCTCAGATTTCAGAAGGGGAGGAATGTGTTTGCGCTTCACGCTGGGTCGGAGGGGACTGAACGCGGCGAGTTTGGATGCATTGGGCGCAGCAGCAGGTGGGGTGCAAAGATCGATGACATCAGGGCTGCACAAATCCACCACTTCAGTCTTCCGCGGGGGCGTTTTGGGACGGGGAATCGAAAATAACAAAAGGTTTTGAAGAAGAGTCGGAAGCAGATGGTGCACCTGAGATAGCTTCACCAATATCGGGGAACTCTGGGAGGCGGAAGTCCGGCCCAAGCGACATCGTCGATAATTGATTGATTGGAGGAACATGCACGGTGGCGGGGGAGTTAAATGCAAAGGGAGAGCCAAGCGAGGCGCTGTTTGACAACGATCCAGACCCCGACTCGAAGATTGGCGCAGGGAGCGGCATCGCAATGGGAAAAACAGGGGATTGGCGGTTGATCGCTGCGAGCCATCCAAAGATGGGGTGATCAGACTGAAAGTGAGGAGAATCAGGGTCCTTCGTTGCGGGTTGAGTATAAGATCTATAAGACTTGAAGCTTACATTTGGAACAAGCATGTCCAGGTTGAAGTCATTGTACCCCACACCAGCATGCATAGCGGCGAACCCAGGAACCTCGCCAATGGAAGAGCGGGTACAAGGCTGCACCCAGTCCACATATGTCTGCAATTGATACAATGAGTGTGAGTCTCGATTAGTTTCGATATTTGCCTTTCGATAACGCACCGTGGATTTTGTACGAGCAATTAGATGATATAACAGAAGATCCTGTAGACAGGAATCTCGGAATGAAGCCGAGTTGCTACAGTGGCGGCGCCATCTGATGCCACCCCTAAAAACTAATAGAACAGCCCATTTCTGGAACTTTTGATGCAAGCGGAGTTGATTGGGGCCCCATCATTTTTTGGGGGGTGGCATCAGATGGCGCCGCCACTGTAGCCTGCCAGCATGTAGTCCATCATTAAAAGGGCAGGTTCGGCTTTCTCATCTTTTGTCTTTCAAACACATCTTTCAGCTTTGCAAGCTCATCTTTCAGCTTTTCGAAGCATTTTTCAGCTTGCAGATTCGTCTTGTGTCTTTGCAAATCTATCTTTGTGAACACTATTTCTTGAGCATCAGAAAAATCGTTTCACTTGGTGGGAGCTGGCATGGCGCCAGATTGTTGATAGGCTAGTTGCGCCAGCCGCCAGTCTGTCAGAATATTCAGTGATGGCCTACAAATGGGCATCAGCCGTCTTCGGAGCACCACCAGAGGAAGCGGGTAAGTTCTTTCGTGTTACTAACTTACACCTTGCTACGCTCTGTCTCGGGACCGCGCCGAACGAAGCAACGGAATCGTCCTCCTCGAGAAATGTGCCCAAGTCATTCGAACTCCGACAAACACGTGCTGTTTGACAGCAGATGTTGATCAAGGGCCGTTGCCACGTCACTCGCTCCTTGCTTCCTCCCACCATCTTCCCCCCCTCCCTGGCTCCCTCCACGCCTTCGACAACGTCCTGTACGCCGTCACGGTCAAATCTCGTCAAATTCTCAAGTACTTCCCACCCATATATTCTCGCCGCCTATTCAAGGTTCTCTCCTTTCCCTTCGACCTATTTGCTGGTGTACCGTCAAGACCTTCAAGCATGCGCAAGTGTCGTCAAGCCGTCAAGGGAATGCTTTCAAGCTTTCAAGCAAGCAATCTGGGTTCCAAGGGCTTCTTTGCGCTGCTGTTTCTCTCCTCAAGTTAATGTCTCTTCAACTCCTCAATTTCTCTTCTCGCGATCAATGGGACGACAAGTGCAAGAAGAACAGTGTTTTTGAGGACACCTGCCGGAGGAGGGTTCGATGGCGCCGAACGAGCCTCAGCCCCCATCTATACACTAGGCCCATCGAGCGGTGCGAGCGCGAAGTCGCACCAATTTTATATCGAGGGGAGGAAGGATGAGAGCTGGCGGAGCCTATGGCGTATGAGGATACCGCCATGTCATGGTGCGTGTCGTGTTTAATTTTTCTTTTACCTCTTTTTCCTTTTTCATTGATCCACTTCCTCAGCTGCGCTTCCTCACGCTCGACGGCGTGCCTTTCCTACCCTTCCTTTTGGCTGAAGCTTTGTTGTGGAGGAGCGGAAACGCCGTCTCGGTGGCAGTTCTGTCCATCGAGGATCATCTGGTTGGGGAGGACAACAAAACTAGTACTTGTCATTACTTTGTATCGCATTATGGGGCAATCATATCTATTCAACACTATACAACATTGCTTCTTGATCATCTTTCATTGAATCTTTGCGAAAAGAACCTTATCTTGCCAAAGACATTCGTCGTCTTTGTCGTCTTTCCCAAGCATATCAGTCTTGTCCCAGCAAGGTACCTGGCTTGTGAAAGATGTGTCGTCTTTGTCTCAAATGTGTCTTTCTCGTCTTGCCCAAGACGCGAAAGACGGGAAAGACAGACCTCTTAGAGACTGATGTCTCGGATACCCAGACGTCTCCGCACAATCCGTGCAGTAGAATACAGAGGCCGGAGGTATTTCCTTATTGGGGGAGCTTGCTCCCCCCTTTTGTCTGAGGTTCCCGAAAAGTGGATGGCTGTGCAATGTGCCTACTCTCCCACGGGTACGCCATCAATACGTGATGTTAAACAGAGCCTTATAGAGACAAGTGGCCTACTGTACAGCGGCGCAATCAGGGGAAAGTGCAATAAAGAAATACTCTCAGCCTAGGGCTCGCATCAATAGGGAATTACTCCCGACTTTCGAAGAAACCACAAAAGCAGGAATACCATCAACTTCAGTTCACACGGCTCTGAGTCCATCAATTCCATTCCCCCCCAAAAAAATCAGAACCATTAGCCTGGGCAGCAGTCAAAATTGCACAAATTCCTGAATTCAGCTCTATGGTAGCAGGTTTTACCGGGGACTTGCGGGCACTAAGACAAGAAGTATGGCTTGAGTTGTGTATGTAAGGCTGATTTAACGAAACTTTGCCCTCTCACAAGATCCTTTCTGTTCAGGCTGGACGGAATTAGCGCAAGCTCCCCCTTTTCTGTAAGCCGGGCACCGGCATTACAATACATAGTTATAGTGAATACAAGACATTTTTGACAGTTGACTGATGGTTGGCTTGTGGGAAAATTAAAAGGCTTGGAAATTCTCCCAGGCTCAAAAATCAATCAGCTGTCAAAAATGTCTTGTATTGACTATATACGGAAAGACCTCCCGGCTACAAGGAATGAGGAGGAGGAACGTCTGGGGTATCCGAGACTACCAGCATGGAATCCCGAGATTTGCGTCCTCGATGAAGTTGGTAGGCAGCGATACCACAACTTCCATTCCAGCGTAGATACTCTGTAGAATGTCGGAAAAACAGGGTTTTGCTTGTAACGGATTGAACTGGATTACGGCCTTGTGGAGCCTTGAGAGGCCTTGCAACAGCTTGCAACCGGCTGGCGGGGGTGCTTCATTGACAAGCTCAACCGAGACCTGCCCTAAAGTGTTACGGCACGATGACGACAACGCCCCACAAAGGTGCTGCGGAGCGCTAACGACAACCACCACCTTCTCTCCTTCCACCACCATGTCCCTCAAGTTGTCTTCGCCCTCAAAACCTCCCTCGTCGTCGACTCGGCCACCGTCCACCCTCCCCCAGATTACATCTCCGTTCCCGATGCTCAGATCTTAACAAACCCGCTGCAGCACCGTTCTAACTTGATGCAACGTGTAGGCTCGAGCGTGCGGTGTCGAGCCCGGCTGAGGAGGTGATTGTAGAGATTGTTGTCGAGGCAAGGGCAAGTCGAGTCGCCTTTGAATTTTTGCCTGCCAGTGGTGAGTGACCTTGGCATGCAGTGTTTGTTGCCTTGCTGACTTGCGATCAGTGTTCCTCTTAGCACACAAATGTATTAAGTCTGCGGTAAGTGGTTTGAGCGGCGCCTGACCTTCTGCTCATCTTCTGTCTGGTAGAGCGATGTTGTTCTCCGAGCGATTGATTTGACTTGCGGTGGAAAGAGGGACGATATTGAACGATTACGGTACAGCAAATGATATATTATTATTTCGATTTCACAGAGTCAATATAAACTTCGTTGAAACCCTTGTTCTCGTTGTGAATAGAGGGAAAATATGTGCCTACTATACTGGTATTGGGCAGGTGAGGTGGATTGCGAGCTTGCGGCAGCTTGAAATACCGTAATTCCTTGGAGTGGATTAGAAGCCGTCGCGTGGATTGGGAGACTCCATAATCCCGAAACTATGCGTCATAAGCCACACTCCGCTTACGACCTTGTAGTGGCTTGGGACCCAGCCCAAGCCGCTACAAGCAAAACTAGATTTTTCCGACAGATCGATCGGGCCAGCTTTGATCGATTTCTGCTCGGAGGCGGTGCGAAATGCCCGAGTCCAGAGAATGCCCATCGAAGAATGTCGAGGATATCTTCGGCAGGGGAACGTTGAAGAGAGTCGCCGTGCTCGAAGTCAGCGATAAGATTTTGCAAATGGCGGAATAATGGTCGGCAGTCCAGGAGATGAAACCAAGTGAATCGAACCCGCCACTGCGGATGCGTTCCCGCATAGCGATGATCTTTGCGCTGTATAGAGCATCCGCTTTGTTCATGAGAGTTCTGCCGTCGTTGAAGAAGCTGGTGGGGAGGAACAAGAAGGAAGGCTCAGCGTCCTGATGTTGGAAAGGGACCGCTCGTCGAAAGTAGAGAAACTCGGCTCGAGCGTTGAGAACGTCTTCGAGGACCCAACGTTCGTGTAGCAGGGAGCCAAGAGTATACAGAGGAGTCTCCGTAACTTTGAACCCAGCCAAGGGCTCAGCGAAGCGGTTGAGCTTCAGCTCCGCAATAAGGTTGGGAGAAAGGAGGTTGCTGTCATGAACACGATCCAGAAGTCTCTTCGCAACGAGGAGGTTGTATTCGTGGTTGTTGTAATTGACGATAAGACGGAGCTAGGAGTCAGGAGTTGTGAGAACAGAGAAACAGGTTAATTTGTACTTGACTCATCGCACCTTGGAGAAATGGTATCGCACAATTTGTTGTTTTCCAATTTGAAGGCACAGAGAGCTCATGCCTTCATTGTAGAAAGCTTTTTCTGGGGTCTCGAAGATGGGACGTAGGTCATGGTAGCAGGGAATCTCCTCCCCGGCAGCAACAACAATCTCTGCAATTGCAGAGGGAACTGTACGGTCCAAATTCCACTTTGTGACGCTATCCCGAAGCAGCACATGGGGAAGGATATCGTTTTGGAATAGACCCTCGACGTCTGCCAGAGTTATTGTGTTAAAAAACTCCGCAGAGAAGCGCGTTTGGTGGTGAGGAGTCGAGTACTCTGCATAGGACATGATGGGCGACAAGCAAGGAGGGACAGAGCACTCAGAGGCTCAGCTCTCTGTGATTTTCCGCGTGATTTGAATATTTGAAAAAGGTTTGAAGCGAAATGATGGCAAGATCATGTTGCGAGTCCGAAGCTGGTGAGTTGCACTTAGTTATCCTTGCGATACAGGTATAGAGCTTGAAGTTGAGCGGCCCCTTGGTATATCATGTCTCTATATGTAACACCATCATTTTTCTTTTATCTCGTACTTAGACTTACATCCACTTCCCGCTCCGTTTACATTATCCTGCGCTCATAGATGATCTCATTCCGCCCTTTGTTTTACTTATTACTTGTTATAAGTACTCAGATGTATTAGCTACAATTCTTTGGTGAATCTAGAACTTAAACCAGTCACTCTGTTCGCCACAACCTAGCTCTCGTGTGCCGAAACTATTGCCTTACGGTAAACTTTCGTCACATATTTTTGACTTCTAAATAGTATCTCTGCTTCTCGTCGCCGCTTGCTCTGGTTAACCGTGGTCTGATCAACCGCTGCTACCGACTTCGACGACGACCATCTCACCAAAGTTTCTCTCGTGTCTCATCTCTTGTCTCAAATCTCGCCTCCTGCTTCTTACTTTTTTCGCTCATCACAATGGCTCAATATCTTCGTGGTCGCGGACGTTCCCCAATTATCACTCGGGCTGCTACTCGGAACTCTCGTCCATCTCACGAAGAACGCGCTGGCCTTGGTGCGTCTGTTTCTTCTATCTCTTCTTCTTCCTCTAGTTCCGAGCATCGCGCTCCCGAGCATTCCGCTCCCATGCCGGCTTTGGGTTCGCCCAAGCCGCGAAGCGTTACGCCTGAGCTGTTATTCAGCCGGGTTGTTTCTGCTTCACCACCCACTCGGGCGGTTAGTACCCCACCTGCTCAGGTGGTGGAAAATAGAGCTTCTCCTTTGGAGGAGAGCTCTGAGCTGTTGCTTGTCCCGTCGCTTGATAGCAACGTGAATTTTGGCATCCTCGACGCAAATGCGAGCGAGAAAGGCGAGACCTGGAGGCTGGACGCAGGTGACTCGCGAGACTTCTAAATCTCACAAGGAAGATAAGAAGTCGGTTGGAGTGGACCTTAATCGGTCCACCTCGACTTCTACTTCAAGGGTGTGCCGGCCCGTCAAGCCGAGACCTAGGGCAGGGAGGGTGGTTCGACCCGGAAGGGTCAGAAAAAAAAATAATTGATTATTTTTTGGGGGTGGAATTTGGTCCCGGGAGCTCAAATTCACCTGTTACCGCTGTTTCTATTCCAGCTATCTACAAAACACTGGAGCGCTCCGAAAAAAAGTTCACACAACGGTTTTGACAGCTCCTGCCTAATTCGGCCAGCCCGCTCCACTTTCTCCAACGACACTCGCCCTTTCGTCACTGCTCCTGGAACGTCTCTCTCGCCTACCATGCCCTACAATACCTTCCGCTACATCCCTCCTGCACACAAGCGGCTCCTGATTACCATGGCCGCCTAGGCTGCAACACGAGGTCGCCCCGCCCTGACGCGCCAGCCGTCGACGCAATGGATCCGGCACCTACCTCATATGGTAATTGACGTCATTGCATCAATGGGAACTTTTTTTCGGAGCGCTCCAGTGTTTTGTAGATAGCTGTCAAAATATCCCGGGCAATATGATTCACATCGCTCTTTTCGGGTTTCACAGGCAGTCCTTCCTATTTGGGACGATCAACTTTGGCTGTGTTTGATTCCAGAGGCAACAGAGGATACAATGCAGGTGCCTCTTTTGCTGGGTTGTAGTAGATATTTGGTGATTAATTCATCTTATGCCACCTCTAACAGTTGTTTTGAGTTCATATTTTGAGTCAAGTTTTGGTCAAGCACTTTGGCACGCTGGTATCACGTGAATAACTACTCGATTTGGGCAGTACGTAATGCTTACGTGGTAGGGTGGTTCAGCCAAAAGGTCGGTTTGAAAAAAAACAGCCATAGGTATTTTTTTTTGGTTTCCGCACACCCTTGTTCTACTTCGCCGATTGAACGTGCGACTAAAGAAATGAGTTCTAAGGAACTCAGACAGATTGGCAAGCGCTATTTGCGCATGGCCAAGGCTGCTGAGGAAAGCCGCCGTACCTCCCATGTATCTGACGAGGAATTGGTTTCCTTTGCGTCAGATGATGACGGTGATAAAACTGCGAAAGTTAAATTGAACAAGTTTAACTTACCTCATTCCACAGGCCCTCAGGCGCAATCTACACCTGCACCTATTCGGAAGGTCGAAATTCGGTCTGCTTCCTCCTCGGACAGTGAGTCTTCTCGAGGTGAGGGACCTTCGAAGCCGAATAAAGGTAAAGGACCGGACCCACTTAACTGGGGTGCGGTCGATTGGTCAGATCAGTTCTCAGAGGCTGATCTTGACGCACAGCGCGCGGCATTCGCTAATTTTGAAGAAATCAAGCGTATTAAGAAGGAGCCTATCTCAACTCCTTCTGACTTGTTCCAGGATGTACCTGTGAATAATGTCCCCTCGGATAGTTCATCCTCTACCGTTGTAATAGACAAACCTGAATATAATTCTCCTCCCCCTCACTCCGTGTCTGGCCAGACATCCACTTCGTTATCAGACGAAAGATTGAACCTTCAGAAGCGTCTGAAGGAAATCAAGCTTGAGGAGAAGCGTCAAAAGGGCGCCAAAATAGCGGAAGATAAACGCACCGCTAAATTGCTTCGAAAGAAACAAGCTAAACAGGTTAGAAACCGCTCGAAGGAAGCGGTTGAAGCCAGCATTGGGAAAGAAATGCGCACCAAGAATCCTGGTAAGCCGGATAAGAAGCGCTCTGATTCCCCACCCGCTAGACCCCTTGGCGGCACATTTATCGATATTCGCGAGGCTACCGCTCGGAATACTTCTCCACCTTCGTCGAGTTCGAGTTCTTCAAGCTCTAGTAGCTCATCGAGTTCCAGCTCGGATTCCTCCGATGATGATTCGTCTGATTCGGGTGACGAGTCCAGCACTTCTGAGAGTTCATCCAGCTTCGACGAGAGTGATTCCAATTCTGGAAAGTCTGCGAAACGGCGTCGTAAGTCGCATAGTACCCGCAAACATAAAAATAAACATAGCCATTCCCGCAAGTCGCGGAAATCTAGCAAATCACGCCGTGCAAAAGGCTACCGCCGGTCGAGATCAAAATCTCGACGGACTACCAAGATGACCTTGAAACCGTTCCCACCTACCAAATATGACGGATCAGTGAATTCGTACGCCTATTTCCGGTTCGTTCGCGAAAGCACGAACTATGTTACCATGGGTAAAGTTCCGAAGGAGGACCAGATCTTCATTATCAGCTATTTCATGACTAGATCAGCGGGTGAATTTTACGAACGGAAAGTTGTAAAATATGAAAAACACTGGACCTTAACGAAGTTCTTCACCGAACTTCTGAATTATTGTTTCCCTAAGGACTTTAGGTTGAAACAACGTATCAAACTGAACGGACTCTACCAAGGTTCAAAATCAGTAACTAAACACATTGCCGAGTACGAGCAATTACATACCATGATTGGATTGCCGGATGACCAGGAGAAGGTTACCCGTCTCTGGTTGAGCTTGCGCAAAGACATCAAAAGAGAGATGTCTCGACAAAAGCTTGATCCAGAAGTATCGTCGTGGGACGATGTCGTGGTTGAGGCTGAACAAGCTGAAAAATTACTCGGTAGACCCAAGGATGATAAGCCGAAGGGAAGCACAAGCAAACCTTTTACTTCCTCGGTGAAAACCCCCACTCGTGGACGTGGTGAGCTACGTGGTGGTCGCTTCTACAAGAAGCCTGTGATCCAGACTTCATCCGTGAAGTTGAACCGAACAATGAGAAGGCTAAGCCTTCTAATAATAACCAGTTCAAGGGAAAACGAACATACCCTGACCGAAAGTTGTCGACAAAACGTCGAAACGAATTGATGGCTGCCGGACTTTGCTTAAATTGCGAAGAAGCAGGCCATATGGCTCGCAATTGCCCTAAGTTAACAACCATGAATTCAAACCAGAAGGGTAAACCTCCAGGTTTTGGCGCACACGCAGCGCGAATGCGTACTGCAAACGAATCAGCACTGTCATCAACAACTGAAGTGTTGGAAACCTTACCCGTTGGGTCTGCGAATTTCCGTATGGAAGCTGAGGAGGGCGGGAACCAGGATTTAAATATTTTGGAAACTGTCAACTCTCACCCGCAAAAGTCGCGACCTATCGGCGATTTAGTGGCTCGATTCGTTCGCGTTGTATTGCAGGAAGCTCAGCCTTACCCTGGAGACGAAGAGGTTCAAGAAGAATCTCGATTCCAAGTGTACGAGACGTCGGAAACTGAGTATGTTGTAATTGACAATTCAACCATGGAAGATGTGATTTTACCAATGGAATTCTTGTTTGACGAAGACTTCAAGATAGGTCTCTGGTATGCTATTGAGCGCCAGCTTGCTATAGGACTTGATCCTGAGGATGTTGAATGGGAAGACCGCTACACTGCGAAAACCGAAGACATGTTCGCAACAATGGCAATGGCATTTATACTTCAGGATGTTGATCAAGAAACTGAAGGTCCTTTAATCAAGGATAATAAGATTCGGGTTGAATCTTTCAACGAGGACTCTTACATTGTCACCAGTTTATTCCGAAACCTCGAACTGCAAATTCTTCCCAAAGAATTCCTGCAAAACCGGGACTTTGATCTCTCGGCCTGGTCACTTGAAAAATTTGCGGATTTACCTTCCTATTCGGACTCAGAGTCATCTAGCGATCTGGATATGAGCCCAGTGAATCGGAAGACGAGTTCGTTGATCTTCCTGAATTATTCGAGACAAGTGGTTCAGAGTACGAGTCGGATTCGGACTCGGATGATGGGGACTTTGATCTCCCTCGTTGCTTCAGAATTCCTGGATTTTGCTATGAATCTGAAGGAGAAGTTGAACCAGAAGAAGTTGAAGACTTACCTGGTCAAGAAAGGACCACTCCAACGACGTCTGAATACTCGGATATGCCAGACTCAATGTCGGTTAGCGACTCGGACTCTGAAATTGATGAGTTTGATGATTTTGATGATGAAGACGAATCTGAGTTTAACTCGGTATTGAGACTTTCAGGGAATCCCGGAGAGACGCTGGATGATCGTCTGAATTTCCTCTGTGAGGTCCTAGACTTACAGGATATTCCATCATCAAATTCGGAAAATAAACGACTTCGAAATGATCGCATTGGTGATCTTGTAGCGGAGGGCGCATGTGCCGTTCTTGAATTTTTACAGCCTTATCCGGGCGATGAACTTGTCGAAATAGACAGACCTTGCCGAGATAAACGTCGTTTCTATCTTGATCAAGTTGTAGACCGGCAAGGGACTGTTTGGGATGAATATTTCCATGAGATTACGATCGTACCGAAAGGTCGATTATTTGATGAAGAATTTGAGATCGCGGCGTGGTACGCCAGTGAGCGGTTGTATCAGCCTTGAAAGATTAGCTGAGCCACCTCGTCCTCTTCATCAAGTGCCAATCGATGATTTACTCTGCAACGGAGCAAATCAATATTTGAATGAACGGGTTGAAAAATACCCTGAACTTTCAACTTACCATGTTCGCAAAAAGTATCCCGGATTATATATTGTCTCGGGAGCGAACAAACGAGGTTGTCGCTGGCAGGTCTAACTGCCAGAGGACTATTTGACGAACTGGAGGTTCAACCTCGTTAATTGGATCCGCCGAAAGCGCGGTAAAAGTGAACGTGAAGAAAGTATTCGTTGGAATACGTTTGATACGGAAGACGGCTTCGGCTATTTGTATCTTCTCTTTGAGACGTCGTATTCAGAGCAAGAAATTCGATTGTTTGAAGTAATTCAATCAATTGAAATAGAACGCGATACAGTCGAAGTTGAACTCGGTAGACCGAGTGCGCTACCTAAATTAGAGACTTTGCGGTAGCCACCGGTGGCTATCCGAGGCTAATTTTTCTCGAGACCGGATGACAGCCTTTGGGTGGATTAGCCACTATTTGTACTACCTATTTACGGGATGCTAGGGTGGCTAACTTGAGCGGGAGGCTCAAAAAACTATTGCACAAGAAGAGCCACAAATAGCCACCGGTGGCTTCCGCAAAGTCTCTTAGATTATCATACTTGTTGAAAATGCTTGCGGATGTTCAATTCCAAGACGCGTTAGAATCGTCTATTCTATACTGCGGAGGAATTCAGGTTCCTGCGAATCAAGTAAATCGAATTTCGCTTACCGCATGCATGCCTCGAGTCCCTGACAAAATTGTCGCAAAGCCGTTGATTATTGTAGTTCAGATCAACGGGCACCCAGCGCGTGCACTCGTTGACTCGGGTTCACTCGGGGATCTGATTTCGACTTCTTTGGCAGATCAGCTTCAGTTGAAACGACGAGAATTGGATGAACCAATTATCCTTCAACTATGTAGCCGTTCAAGGCTCGAGGTCCAAAATTAATCACTCAGTTGAAGTTAACTTCAAGTATCAAGACATTAATTGTCCACGAACTTTTTACCTCGCCAACGTGAGTGGTTACGACTTGATTCTTGGGACATCATGGCTGTTTCAACATCAAGTTAATATTGGGCTTAACCCCGCTCGAGTTTGTGTTGGAAGCGCTAAATGCTTACCTATTTCCGGTGTCGCAACTGCGAAGATTTACTCGCATTCAGCTGAATTAGCTGATAATCTGGTCCAGTCGGCTCGAGACGAGCTGATGGAATATGCAAAGCCGATCTGTAAGAAGGCGGCCGAAACACCTCTGCCGCCTTTACGTGCAATTAACCACACTATTCCTCTGATCGACGAAAAGAAGATCTTACCTTGGAGACCATCTCGGTGTCCTGAGGCTCTTCGTCCTCAATGGGATGAAAAGCGTCGAAATTACTTGAAAACTGGGCGCTGGAAAGTATCAGAATATAAACCGAGGTGGCTGGAAGCCGATAGAGCTCGATCGGAACAAGAGCTGCTGGAGTGCAGGTGCAGGAGCACACGGAGGGGCACAAGAGAGAAAGACTCAGTGGGCAAGATGGGGGTTAAGAGTAAGAGTGATTGATTGTAGACCATACTCAACTACGGGAAGTATATAGATGTCAATGTAGATAGATATCAAGAGATAAGGAACATCCCAACTTGGAATGATGCGAACGAACAAATTCATGTCCTGACAGAAAGTAACCAGCTCAGGAAATACTGTTCCTATGCTATTAATTCCGAAAGCGAAGACAAACCCGCCGAAATTACGCACGGTGGTTGACTTGCGAGCACGCAACAAGACTACTCACAAGTTATCTTCCCCGCTGCCCGACATGGAAGGTATTTTGCGTCGTGTTGCGCGGTGTAAATATCGTTCGCTGATTAATATTGATGGCCAGGACGCATATGAACAGATTCGGATAATTCCCGAACATGTAGACCGTACAACCGTCACTACTCCTGATGGAAATATGGTCAGTTTGGTGATCCAAATAGGCACGTATCAATCATTAATGAATTATCTGTTCTCGGATTTCATCGGAAAGGTTCATGGATGTGTATCTTGATTCATCTATTCTGAGACCTTAGACGAGCACATTAAGCATGTCAAGGCAATCATCGACGTGTTAAAACGTGAAACACTCTACCTGAGTGAGCATAAACTTCAATCCTTGAAGCCAGACATGAAGGTTCTCGGTCGAATAGTCGACGATGATGGGATTAGGATGGACCCTGATAAGGTCGACAGTGTAATCAACTGGAAAACTCCAACAAACCGGGACTTACTGCGTGGATTTCTCGGCTCGATTGGATACCTTGCTGACGATCTTGCTCGAATCCGAGGGCCTATGGGTATCCTTCACGGTGTCGCAGAAGAGAGTTCGATGCTGGTAGACAGAAATGTGGGTCGGGGGTCCGGTTGTTGGGCTGAAGGGATGGAAGGAAAATGAAGGTGAAAGTCCCCAGAAAGTCGTCGAGGCGTAGAAGTAAAAGAGAGGCTCGAAGTACGGAAGTGGCGCAGAGGCTCGGAGTACGCGTCGGGATGGGAAATGCGGATCTGTAGGAGTAATGTGCTCCTCTGTTGAAAGGTCTTCACTGACGACTCGCCCTCGGTGGGGCGCTCAAGTCACTAGTCGTGTCGGTCGTGGTGGTTTGGGATCAAGAAGCGTAATGTTTGGCTATCTACGTACAGAACAAATATACCGTACGATTGCCGATGCCAAACCAAGTAAGAGAAAACATGGGGAAGAAGGGGAATTCGACCTGACGGCCATCTCACCCTTCCACAACGGATTGACTGGGGATACAGTCCCTTTCCGTTGGGGTTATACTCATCAGCGAGCTTTCGAAGATTGCAAACGGATTGCTCACCAATCACGGGAGCATCGCCGTGTTCCCCTGAAGTACGGACCAGATGCAGACCCTGCCTTTCTCGTCACGGACGGGTCGAGTTCAGCAATTGCTGGCGTAGTCAGCCAAGGTACTGATTGGAAATCAGCAAAGGTTGCAGCATTCTTTAGCGCGAAGCTCAATTCGGCGCAGCAGAATTACCCTGTGCACGAAATTGAGATGTTAGCTGGAGTGGAAGCGATGCTGAGGCACCGTGACATACTGCAGGGATTTCATTTTAAATGGATCACCGACCATAAAGGTCTTATTCATTTCATGAATCAGAAAAACCTCTCGGGTCGACAGGCTCGATGGATGGAAAAGATTTCCGAGTTTGATTTTGAGGTGGTGTACATTCCAGGAACAGAAAATGTTCTTGCAGATGCCTTATCTCGCATCTACTCAAACGAGGCACCGGGAACCGTGCGCGCAAGAAGCGAGTACACGTACCATGATGTGGTCAATAACGACGCTCTCAATATCAATAGAGAGTTTGTGCGAGCGACCCAGGTCGCTTTTTGACCGCTCAGATCTGCGCAACAACGGAAACCAGGTGTGAGCTCTAAGCGACCTAGAAGGATATTGCCCTAGGGCATTCCTAGGTCGCTGAGACTTCACATCTGAGACTGCTCGTTGTGGAGATTTGAGCGGTCCCAAAGCGACCTGGGTCGCTTTGCACAAACCCGCTAATTCCATTTCCATGCCGGTTTTTGCTGGATCTGAAGCGAAAGTGATGGCTAGCGACCGAGTCTTGAGGTCTTCTACACGAATTGCTGAGCAGACGCTTAAGCAGAAGGCTGCGGAAGCGAAACATACCCAAGAGGGTCGTGTTTTGAGGTCAATGACTCGTGGTGTTGACAAGCAGAATTTTGCATCTCCAGGAGAAGCAAAGGAGGGCGGGAGTACCAATAAATCGAAATTGAAAAAGACTGACGCGAAGTCAAGTCGCTCTGACGCGAAGTCAAGAGGAGGCACCGACATGAAGTCAACAAAGCCCTTTGACAGCGGGGATCAAACTTTGATCCCGGAAGCAAAACCGTCATCAACGAAATCTTTTCCTCCATCTATCTTGACTGACGAGCCTCCACCTCTCGAACCGTCGACTCCTCGTCCACCTACAGTCTCGGAGCTTGAACAACAACTCAAGGATATGGATCCTTCCATATTTCCTGTGGTGTCTGGAGGGACTGACGGCCTTGATCTGGTCAAGTTTTTGCAAAACAAATACGGAGAAGATCCCCTACTCTGTTTACGCGGGCGGCAAGAGCAGATTTTGATCCCTGTGATATCGTACAATGCCGGCTTTTCAGCAATTTTCAAAAATTCCGCCTCTCAACCAGTTTGTTTTATATGCCGCAAGATACGATGTACTTATACGACCGACTATGCCTGCAGCTGGGATAACAGAGCCGCGTGCTAGCCGACGCTGAGCTGTCAATGCCGAGGTGATGATCAAAAGGGACATGACAACACGCCGCCCGGACGAGCGAGCTTTGGCGGTCTTTTACACGAAAGATTTAAATCTCACCTGCCAATGACTCCTGCCAATGACTCATGAGAGCTGGTCGACGCTTGCGCGTCGACCGAGCGAGCTTTGGCCGGCCCGCCTCAGTACATATTAAAACCCAGTATCTCAGTCTGAATCAAGTCTGAATTGACACCTATCAGAGTAGGGGACCGGTGCTGGCACCACTATCGATTCATTCTTCAAGGACATTCTGGCAACTCCGAAAGCCTTCAAGAACTTCGAAGTTTCTGACGGGCTTGTTTTCCTGTGTGAACATGACCGGAAAGTGCTTTGTATTCCTCACCTGAAGTACAAAGATCGAAATATTCGGGAAATTATTATTTCGGAAGCTCACTCCGTTCTGGCGCATCTGCCATGGGGCCTCGAAAAACAACCGAGTATCTTCAGGAATATGTCTGGTGGAAGGACATGGTGCAGGATACGCAGATATATTGCGATTCATGCAAAACTTGCAAACATAGTAAGTCAAACAATCAAAAACCTTACGGGTTGCTTCATTCGCTTAATCCTCCCACTCAGCCTTGGGAAACAATCGGAGTAGACTTTGTGGGACCTTTACCAGAGTCTAAAAACCGCGATAGCGTGTTCAATTCCATTACTGTTGTAATTTGCTTATTAACAGGAATGGTACATATTATTCCCAGTCGCATCAACTACACTGCAAAGCAAATGGCCGAACTAATGTTCGAGAATGTCTATAAATTGCACGGACTGCCAAAATCTATTGTGAGCGATAGAGATGTTCTTTTTACAAGTAACTTTTGGCGCCGTCTCCATGAACTAATTGGAACTAAGCTTCGAATGTCCAGTGCTTATCATCCGGAGACAGATGGTAGCACTGAACGGGCGAATCATACTGTCACACAGATGATCCGACAGTGTATAGGCGACAAGCAGAAAGACTGGGTGTCCAAATTACCAGCTGTCGAGTTCGCGATGAACTCTGCTCGATCCGAAACAACGGGCTATGCTCCGTTCTTCTTGAATAATGGACGCATGCCTCGTTCATTAATTTGGGATTCAGACCGTTCCCGAGAATACCCGGGCATAGCTTGCTTGCCGGAGGGCATTTCTCGAAGCGAGAGCTCATGCGGAAGCCTCGCAATGGTTGGCAACGTCGCTACTACAAGGATAATGATGAGCTTGCTAGACAAACACAGAGAACAGTGCTGACGCACCGGGGGAAGGAGTGGGCGAGCTCCCACAAACACCGTCCCGGATGTGGTGGTTAAATCCGTCATGGCTGAACTGGCAGCGGCAGACACTGCATGTAACACAATCGCGCTTGATTTCTGCTAGGACGTCCGGTGTTACACCAAAGGTTGAGTTGAGGGCGCGTACAGCGCGACCAATGTCGGTCCCGAGGAAACGGAGTTCTTGGTATGTGCGGTCAAGGCAGCTGGGATAAAAGTCGGGATCGTAGGGGCGCAGAGCTTTGGGAGTAATGGTGCGGGTATTTGGGTAGGCAGGGTGCGATGAAGGTGAGACTGTGAAGTGTATTAAACATGGGACCGAGAGTTAATGCGGTAGATTGACAGCTCACTTTCGTACTGGCCTGCAATATAGCAATCCCAAATCTGATTGAGGAGCGGTTCATCTTTGAATATTAATACTTCGGAATACATTGATGCGTGTTTCGGGTATTTGGTGCGCCAGCGAGGAGTGGGAGTTGGTCGAGCGGGACTGGATGCAGCCAAACTGCCTTCTGAAGAGGGCGGCCCTTGATAACGCGCTGGAATCCGAGGGTCCCCTTGCAACAGCTCGCTCGCGCAATCAGAGTTGGTGTGGTTTGGAGGAAAGGAGGACGAGGATGGAGTGGAGTTGGGACTGGTGGCCAGGGATTTTTCAACGAACTCTTCGTCTACGAAATTCAAAAGGAATGAGTGATGTGACGACCACAAGAAGCAAAACAATTTACCTTCACTGTCATTGTCAGCCTGAGTGCAGTAAACAGTGGGTCGAGCTTTGGGGATTTTCACTGAAAGGTACGATATCAGTAGATATATTGCGACACCAAGAGAACAAAACTCACCGATAAACATGCATTGATGGTCTGTCGCACGAAAAAAATCCTGCTTGACGCCATCGAGGGTCTTTCCAATGTGGAGGTCCATGGGCGCATACGGGCGGCCATACGCATTGAGGTCGGGACATTGAGGGTAGCGGAAGCCGGGTACTTTTGGAAGAGAGGCGGCGCCGACATAAAGGGTGGACCGTCCCCCAGTCTTGCGTGTAGGGCTTGAATCACATACAGTTAGAAAGAAACTAAACATTGGAGAGGAAAGAACGTACCGAGCAATGAACTTCCAATCTTCGCCGTCCCAAGTCACCATAGTTCCCGCGTCATTGAAGAAGGTGAGCTGTTCAAGGGCTGTCTTCAGCAATTTTTTTGTTTCTGGGGATGGCGCGGGGGGAGGCGGGGGACCCGAGGTGGCAGAAGGAGGGTATGGTTGATAACGGCGGTAGTTGCGCATTGCAAACGAGGAGGGGATGAGGCGAACATTTCTAGACATTTCTACAGGACTTGGGATCTTAAACCTAGCGCGACACATTCCCTCAATACAATTCAGACCTCCCACTCGGATATGCAGGAAGCTAAATAACCATCCCCAGCCCTGCTGAACGTCCACCACTGCTTGAAAAGGATCCGGGGGGTCCGAGCCGAAGAAATTCGCCGCTTTCAGCTCATTCGCGCCAGTGCATCTCAGATACAAAAGCAGAAAATAGCACTCACTCTCCAGTGACAGGTATACTACTCTAGAGTGCTCTCCCAAATCGACAGGCTTCTGGTGCTCAAGTATCCAGCAAGATGTGCGTGGCCGCCAACGGACGGCCAGAAGTAGAGGGGTGTCAATCGCACTAGTTTGACGGTTGTTACTGCCAGATCCTGAGCTCAAAACTACATTGGAGGGAAGGAGTGGATAAGCCGTCCCAGAAAGAGCGCAGAAACTTGCGAAACGGCGGAGAACTGGAGGAGAACGAGGTTCCACAAATCTCAGTGGCTGGCTGATGGCAACGATTTCGGGTTCACACGTCTCCGGACGGTGATCAAGATGCCATAACTCTTGATCCACCTATCACTTTCTGTCCAAACTCGTGCTGAGCAAGTGTTCTACTCCCTATTCCATCCTCGAACACTAAACTTTACAGAGAAACATCCATAGCTTCCGTAAATCGCAAGTGGCCGACTACCTGGGGGTGGCCGACTACCCAGTAGAATATAGTAGGAGATGTGAAATGCTCCCCAGGAGCGATATCGCCTTCTGCAACCTCCGAAAAAAACTCGTCATTGGCATTGTCCGGACGCAGAGGAACGAATCCGGTGGGATTTTCGGCCCATGTCCCATGTCGGTTGAGAGAACGGAGAAAAATTGAAAGAAAGAGAGGGAAAAGAGGAGAAAAAGAGAGAAAAAGAGGAGAGGTTTCAGGATGTATCATAAAAGCCCCCGCGCCGATAGTTTGAATGAACTTTGATTTCCGTGTCCCAAGTCCAACCGGGGTGCAAGCCTCATTTGGACATGGGCCAGCCAATCATCTTTCAAGATAAGCAACGAGATATGATTATCTGCGCAGCTTGCCGTGATCTCTCTCCCACGTTGGTGTGACGCGTCAATCTCACCTTTCACCTTTCCACTTTCCGGTGCTACTCTCCGGAAAATTCTATTTGGCACCCCGGGGTGCTGGAGTACCCCGACAGTACCCCGGGTAGTACTATTTGGCACCCCGGCCAAACCGCCCTAATTTGGTGACCCAACGTAAATTTCTACAGATCCCATCAATTCTGCCATCAAGCCGTTCACCAGTGACCAGCCTCGAGTCTACATAGTGTTGGTTGAACTTGAAGTTTGCATGGGCACTGAAGCAGAAAATTAATGTAAATGCATATGCATAGCAGCAACTGCAGCAACCCTTGCCAGATACAATACTCATTTTCTTCCCGAACTAAAGTCACCTTCTACTAGAGGACTTCAAGTCGGCTCACCTCGATCATTCCGTGTTGGTGTATAATCTGCAACTTCAATTGATTTAGGACTATGAGATACTTTCGAGATTTAGGTGACTAGAACTACTGAGCGCTGGCCTCTCAGCCTCAGGACAAGATGAGATGTACTGATTGTGATGGCCGTAAAACGGCATGTCCCGACAAATCTGCAGAGTCCCAGGAGCGCCAGTCATTTGGTCGTAATACACAGTACCAATCAAGCTCGTTGATTTGAGCTTGTTCAATTTCCATCCATATTTTATATAAGAGCTTTATATGCTCCTTTTCAGCGATGGACTTGACAGCCACTCGCCGGCATAGCGCTCGCCGCCGTGGCACGTGGCTGGAGTCGGAGGTGCCAAATAGAAAAATGTTACAAGCTTAAGCACCCCGCCTGCGCTCGCGTCCCTACCTACGGGGGGTACACAGCTTGTCGGGGCTCCGCCCCAAACCGCGCCTGGATTTTTTTTGCTGGATTCCTTGCCCGCGGCGTGCACTCGCCGGCGCGCGGCGCCGGGGACCGCGTGTGAGTTTCAACATCTCGACAGCCGGTTATGTTGTAGGATGTTGACAAAACCCCGTGATTTTCTGTCAAAGTCACGCGACTGATGGCCTGGCCCTCTTTTCAAGAGGACTGAATACGGGAAAAATTTCGACTTCCCAAAGCAGCATGCCGTTTCCCATGTAATTCGCGACCTGCGGGAAACTGGGACGACAAATAATTACACGACGCGACTCGGAGAAGGCTTTCATCAAGAAGTCAAAGAAGCCTACGGCCAAACAAATGGCAAAGACGAAGATCCGCAGGTTCATACTCCTCGATGAAGTCTGCATTTCAATTCACCTGTTTTCCAGCTGGCTCGCATTGACGAGAATCAAGAGGCTATCGCCATGATCCGTATGAAGGTCCAAGCATTCGACGACGCAAATAACAAGCGCGAATCTGAACAGTTGGCCTCTGAACCAAACGACCAACCCGAATCAGACCCGGGGAATCATTGGTCGTGCGGTGCTTCCACGAGGTGGTTGACGTCGAAAGTTGTCGAGGACGAGATGGTAGGAAACCCTGTTTATGCGAGATTCGATGGACGGCTCCGCAAATTTCTCACCGAAGAAGCACCGGGAGAGTTGTTTGGAGATACAATTTCGGTGAGTCCAATGATCTCTGGTATTCTCTTCCTCCTGAACATCCTGAAACTATGATAGATTCGTCGACATCACTGCCTCTACCTGGAATATCAATCCATGGAAGACTGGACCCAGAAACGCGATATTCTGCGCTGCAGCCCGGAATTCCACACCCGCGAGCGACACGACTTCGTCTTCGTCAATACTACTTCGCCGCCAAAACACCCACCTTGCGCTCGTCTTTACGATCTTTTTACTTGCAAAACTCTGGACGGCAAAAGGTATGATGTCGCGCTGGTGACTATGCTCAAGCCCAGCACTTGGAAGCCGAATACGATGTGGGACGGATGTCTGGTCTATGAGGAACCACAGAAAACGGACTTCATTTTCATGAAGTACTTCATTCGGGGGGCCTACATGTGTCCTGCATTCGGCTCAAACAAGGATAATCTTTATTACTTGATAGATACCGCTGACTACGACATGTATTTACGCTTGGGCAACTAATCCAATGTCTATGAGCTACTCTCCTTGGGCCCAGCTTACATGGCCTAATATGACCTTGCGACACCTTGTAAGACTACCCGCCAACCTTGTTAGACCTTATAAGGCCGTTAGGTGCTCCAAGGCCTTATAAGCCTTTTTCGATTTTTCCGACAACTAAGTGGACAAAAAAAATGTCCGATCGGTTTTTGGTCAATATCTCGCTGCCAAGGGGTATGTTCATCATCAAATGACTTGTGAGAATGAAGGAGAGGCGAAAGTCGATTTTTGGGTACAATGGGTACATCAATATTGGCTGATCCGAAATCAAACAAGCCGGAAGACGATTTAGCCATATTTTCAACTTGACTGGGGATGTTTTCTGGAGCAATCTGTGAATATAGAGTGAGAGATGGAACAAAATGGAGTAATGTTCTCGGTCTAATCCCTCTAAAGGAATTTACTGTCCCCTCAAAATTCACAATAAATACTTTTTTCTCCAGGCGGATTTGAGACATCAGTGATGCGATCAATCAATCAGTCATGTCAGCTTACGGAATAGGTCCGATTTAGGTTCGGACTCTGGCTTCATATGCTCTCAGAGAGGTTTATGAGCCACATACTACACTAATTATAGCTTGGGAGTATGTTCTGAGTCTGCCTCAACCTCATTCTGCAACAGAAAATGCAATTTAAATTCGAAATTTTTCCGTCGGTCGATTTGAGACATCAGTGATGGCATCAATGATGGGACCTATTTGGTGGTGTTTAGGCCGAGCGCACCATAGACTCCCCTTTGTTGCTGCCGAGCTGCCCACAACATGACCAAAGCATGGGCCGGGGCGGGTCGAGGTGGCAGTGCATTCCAAATCTTTCGACAGATTTTTGGAAAACGCGCCGCTTGACGGCAAAACACAACACTTCCTTGAAAATGTCACACTAATGTCACACCGGGTTATATCCTTTCTCCTGAGGCTTTTTTGGTCAAAACTCTTCATAGAATGTCATCTACTGCTCTGTAACTTCCATTTCTATGAAAAACCTTGGCCTGTGGCTGACGGTATAAATGCGTGACAGATTACACTGTGACTGCTGACGTAAGGGTGCGGGGTTCCCACGCTCTCCATCTTATGCATATGTAGAAGGAACGGCCGCGGCGCCATACCGGCCGTCCGGCAGCTGGTCGGCTTATTATAAGTGCTTGAAACGGATCAGATCCCTGCGGACAACCTGCGGAGCGGCTTGCAATCCATCATAAACCGATAATCCGCGGCAATCCATTATAAGCAAACTAGCATTTTTCCGCGCAGCCAGGCTCCTACACAGCCGCGGTTTCGAGGTTCACAATCCTTTGGGGCGGGATTGCAATGTGGATCCCGAATAAAATTTATGCCCTAGAAAGTCGTGAGAACAAGTGTGGCAAAGTGTGACCGAAAGTTGAGGGTGAACCTCTCCACGGCGGCAAACAACATAGCCACAAATGGGATCAAAGTGCAGAAAGTATTAAAATCGTCTGCCTCACCTCGAAGAATAAAGGGCCTCCTTTAATGAGAACCACCCCAGAGTATTTCACTATTAGAAATCACTGCAAGGCAGTGCCAGGGGAATATCTTATTGACGCTCTTTGAAACCCCTTTTCTGCTTTATGCAGGTGGAAGTGATAATTTTGGCGTAGTTACAGCTGTTTGCAAAGCTAATGGCACCTCCATCATTTTGTCAATAAAGAACAAACATTGTACCTCATTAGCTCCTTCTTCCCTCCGCTCATCTTGACCTCAATTCTCGGCGGATCTTCTTGGAAATAGGCGCGTTCGAAAGCCCTTAAGACGCGCTTCCAGACGCTCACCATCTTTTTTTTCCAACCTTTCAGATATTTTTCCGCTCGAAAACGCGTCGTGGGCGCGACAGCACGACTTTCGGGGCTTCGTTCTCGCCCAATACCGCGTCGATTGACCTGGGTCCAGGTGTGTTCTGACCGGATTTTGTCAGGCTACATTCTCTGACACCTTTCTCCGCAGTTTCTGTCGCGAAAACGGACGATCCACGCGTCTTTTTGGTATTTTGGTCATAATTCGCGTTTTTGGTGCGTGTTTGTGCCGCTCATATTGAATGTGGCCCTCAATGAGCATGAATATATTACTAGCTATAATGCCCAATCGTAGCATTAGCCGGGATGTCAAGATCGCCGCCATAAACCTCTACGAACAAAATATTCTAACGCTCAAACAAATCCTGGATTGTGTTGGTTTTTCTCGACGCACTTTCTTCCGTGTTCTTCGTCTTTGGCGTACCACAGGAGACGTTGTTAAGCCTCGTGAACGTCATGGTCGCTATCGCATTCTCCATCACGACGACATCCACTACCTCCTAGAACTGGTCCGCAATAATCCAGACTATTTTCTTGACGAACTTCTAGATCTCTTGGAGGAAAATCGCTTCATTTCTGTTCATTATACCACCATCCATCGTGAACTCGAACGCGCTGGCATGTCCCTCAAAATTCTCAAGGAAATCGCCGAAGAACGGAACGAACCCGCTAGAAATGATTTTGTTCGCGAAATTTCAGACTATCCCCCAGACTACCTCGGATTCCTCGACGAGACTTCAAAGAACGACAAAACTCCAGGCCGGCGTTGTGGACGGGCTCGAAAGGGTCGACGTGCTACAAAGCGCCGAAAGGCTGTTCGTGGACGACGGCTCACGGCAACCGGCCTTCTGACGACGCAGGGAATGGTCACTAGCACGGTGGTCGAAGGCTCGATGCATCATGATCAGTTCCTCAAATTCTTGGAGGAAGACATCGTGAGTACCTTCTCCGTCATCTACTTCTGCTGACGTGTCTCGATACCATTTCAACTCCGAATGTGAATATGAAGCGGTAGAAATTGCAGGTAATTGGGTACGTTCTACTTAGCGACTGTTGGCTCAGTTCCTTCTTTATTAGGCTTCGAGGTTACGGACCTTCTCATTGCTCGAGAGGGTATTGCTAGTTTGACGGAACCTTTCGTCCCGTCCCCAGCATCGGGCTTCACCTCCACAAATTATTCCAGCCTGACACCGGCAGAGAAAGAAGAGCTTACTACAACCACTAATGTTATATCATCGATTACCTGGTTGCTAGAGAGGGAGCGAGGGGATGTTCAGCTGCGCAAGTACTCTGGTACTCTGGATCACCCCAAATACTCTGACAAGCAGGGTGCGACTATCAACGCGTTCCAGCATTTTGTCTATTTGTACTCGAAGAAGACACTGGTTCTGGCAGATATACAAGGTGCGTTGAATTCCCAGCTTCTGAATTCGAGCAGATCTAATACTCTTTCGATAGCATCGGAAAGTCACAGTCGTCTGAGTCAGAAGGCCGTCTTGTTTGATCTTATGTCTCACACAGCCAACCGGTACGTATCATAAACCATCTCTGTCGTTTGTTTCTGATTCGCTTCAGCGAGAGTGGGGCTGGAGACCACGGTGATGTGGGAATCAAGACCTTTGTTGATCAACATGAATGCGTCCAGAAATGTGTTGCATTGAATTTGGAGGCTCTCAAACCACTGGAGAACGAGGAGCATGCTGAGGAGGAGGAGGAGTCGGGCTAACTTTACTATATCCCGGACGGCATTCAACTGCATGAATTTCCCGTTGTATTCAACATACTTGTGGTAAATAAATGAGCTACAACTTGCAAAACTCGCTGCTTTTTTTGGCGGAAACTATGTCAGAGATTATTTTAACCATTATGAACATCAGACCACGTCAAACACTTGTCAGACTGTTTTTGTGTCGCCGCAAAGCGAAGCATCAGAGGAACAACTGACGAGTCATGTGATCGCGTTAGGCGGCCGTGAGACGATCAAAACTTATTTTTTCACTCCCTCGTGCATGCAACCAAGTTTCTATATGGTAGATATGGCTCACTACTATAACAGCAGCATATATATACTACTTATCTTAGCACCAAAGCGCCTATGGCAAACTGGCGCTGGGTTTCGTGTGCGAGGTGCCCTCGTACAGCCACTCGGACCACTTCCCGAAACAGCCGATGACAGGAATCAAAAATCAAAATCAACCGCGGCCTTCCAGTATCATATATTTATCTCTACATCTCATTTCAGGTCATTCGGTGAAGTATACAGCAAGATTTTGGCCAAAAAGCCACGGCAATTTCTATTTGCCACCACTGTATGTAAAGACTTTTCATGTGTACACGGAGTTCGAATTGCTTTTCCTAATTAGGAAAGGTGGAAAAACGCGAATTACAACAAGAAACCCCGCTATATTTCGCTAAAAATCACACAGAGCGTACGATTGATAGAGATTTATTTATAGATAGCCTCAAATGATATCTGAATGGCATTGAAAACAAGCAACTCAAGTTGCAATTTCACTCAATTTCATCAAATATAGCTACAGAAAACCTGACTTAGTTTCCTTCTAACACTGGTAATAGCTGCCTATGGAGTGTTGAGTTATAAGACTTTGCTAAATACAGCTCTGCAGCGCTTTGGACCTGTAGCCTCAAATGATATCTGAATGGCTTTGAAAACACGCAACTCAAGTTGCAATTTCACTCAATCTCATCAAATCTAGCTACAGAAACCCTGACTTAGTTTTCTTCTAACACTGGTAATAGCCGCCTATGGAGCGTTGAATTATAATAATTTGCTAAATATAGCTCTGTAGTGCTTTGAACTTGTGCAGCTGGAGGGTTTGATGCGAATTTCCCGATTGGGTTGAGAAGGATGAACAACTACCTTCCTAATTGGGAAGCACCAGCCAAATTCGATGCGGAATTACATGAACCAAAATTAGTCTTGAATTAAAATCTGAGTATTCTAAACATCGATGTACCTGATGGATTAAAAACAGAGGGGATGTGCAAATTTAGCTAGTAGCAGGAGAAGCGGCACGAGAGGATTTATCGTCATCCTGGTTGTCTCCTTCAGGCTCTTCGACATTTTTTAAAGGAACTGATCGATTCAAACCCAGAGATATGCACAAGCCACCGCAAACGTGATCCTGGAGAAATGAATCGATTCCTTCAGACCCGAAGTCACCGATACTAGAGTCACTAAATTGAATTAGGTGCAGGATAGTAAGCTGTTATGTGCAGATATTTTCGAAGGATGTGAACTTACACTTGTCATAGAGCCCTCGGACGATGCGCTGAGGGAGGCTCTTACAAAATATGCCTCCCGAGCATATTCACGCGACGAGAAGCTCAAATGTCTTCAAGATGAACTCAACTACTCGATCGGGTTTGTACATTCAGCTCCCCATGCCAAATCCAACCGGCAAAAATGGATACAAAGTCCAGGATAGTAAGCTGTTATGTGCAGATATTTTCGAAGGATGTGAACTTACACCTGTCATAGAGCCCTCGGACGATGCGCTGAGGGAGGCTCTTACAAAATATGCCTCCCGAGCATATTCACGCGACGAGAAGCTCAAATGTCTTCAAGATGAACTCAACTACTCGATCGGGTTTGTGTTGTTTGCAGATTAATATCATTTTCTCTATCTGATTCTCTTTTTCGATGAGAAAACGAACGTTGAACAAGTTAGAAAAACGTCTGGACATTCCGTCTGTTCGAAAGCCGCCAGCTCCGGAAGTTATGCGCCAAGCTGTGATAGACGAGGTATCCAAAGATACGTTGCAGCTAAACGGTCCAGTCTTTATTCAAACACAGCTCCGCCTTCGCGGAGTGATGATTCCTCGGTAAGCTCTGTGTTAATTTGTGTATTCGTCCCTTGAACTTCGTTGTTCAAAATCAGTGATATGGTTCGCGAGATAATGCATGATCACTTTGATGCCGGGTTCACGCTGCGATTTCCCGGTCATAAGAAAGATTTGATCCCCCGTGTAGCTCTAACAGCTCTTGACCCATTTCACGAGATATCGGCAGATGGCCATGAGAAGCTTTCCGCACAAGCACTGCAGATGGGCGAACTCAGCTTGCCTATCTACGCTTACAAGGATAAATGGGCTGACTTCCTTCTTCTCCTACGCCTTATTCCGAATGCTCGCACAGCGGCAGCGATTGGGCATCTGTTTCTTGATTTCATTGGGGAAACTGGCTGTGCGTTTCTATCTCTCTTCTGTTATGCGCATCCAATTGACAACCAAATTTCTGTAGGCATCCCGATCCAGCTCACCACTGACAAGGGCTCCGAGATTGGATGGCAATATGCTTTTCAATCTACGCTGCGGCAAGTCGTTTTCAGTGGTACATGTATGTTTATTGACTGATACTCATGTAGTGAAGCATATGCTCCGAACATAGATCCAGCCGATTACGCTGTGTATATGGTTCTCAAAAGCGTACATAATACAGTAATCGAGGGATTCTGGCGCTGGCTTCGCGCCAAAATGGGACTCAATCTGAAGGAACTTATCACTCGGGGTAAGCGTGAACGAATCTTTGACTCAAATGTTCCCTTTCATGTGCGAGCCATTGTATCTTCACTTGCCATACATTAAATTGACTGTATTCAGGCCCCTCTTCTATTGGATCTTTGTTCCGGTCATCCAACAACAATTGGACGAGTTTCGGATCTGGTGGAATAACCATCGTGTGCGCCTTCAACATGAGAAGGACATGCCCTCTGGCCATATACCAGCTCATGCTTTTGAGCATCCGACTCACTTTGCTGGACTTGATTGTCGTATCCGTGTTCCTCAAGCGGCTGTTGATGAGCTGCGTGAATATCTAACAGAAGATGTAGGATCACGGGAAAGCCATCTTCGTTGGCCTGGGCTCACCGTGGAGGTTGAACAAGCAATTAAAACTGCTTGGGAGGATGTTGGGAGCCCTGAAATATCAGTGGAATCGGCTTGGAATGTATTCCAAAATCTTTCAGATGTGTTGGATAACTATTTATAATTGCTTGTTCCGCATATTGTTTCTTCATTGCAACCCAATCTTGAGTCCGAGTCTAGATGAGAGATATTTAGCAACATTGCGTGTTTTCTTTACAAGACGTCCCTATTTTTCTTTGAAATTGACAGGAACTCTTTTTCTGTTTACTCTGCTCGAATGACTGTGTTGAGAATATATCTGACTGGCCTCGTCTTTAATGTATCGCGAAGACGAGAACATTGTGATTGGAGTCATGTGACCGTGTTGCACTTCCTGCGAAATGCCTGGATCCGATGACAGTTCACTTCGAGAGTTTATTATATGGTTCAATAACTTTTGAGGTAACAAAAGTTGTCTCTTAGTGTGTCAGTAGCAATTCTAACCTATTAACTCAAGCACTTATGCGCCCATGGCAAATCGGTACTGGTTTTTGTCTGCGAAACCACAGGGTACAGCCACTCGGTAAGCTCCGAAGGTCCGACGATGTGATCAAATCCATCAAACCCGCGGTCTCGGCCGGAAATCGAACCGTGCCCATCCCGCGTACCCTACTAGGGCTCGGCTGCCTGGATTAACTTTTTTTTTATCGAGTTCTAACCGGCTCGTGTGTATGGCGGTCAGTTTGCACTTTTAAAAAAACAGGGGTATAATGTGTGGTTTGGCATATAATCTAGGGAAAATGCGTGCAAAAGTCCACTGAGGTATATAACTTTCAACTTGGAGAGTAAAAATGTCGAGGAGGGAATTTGTTTTTACTTGAGTGTAATTGCAAAACAGAGGTGTTAGAATAAAGTTGGTGAAGATGATAATATAAAGTCGGGTGTAGAAAATAAAAAGTTGAGCTTGAAGTGAGAGAATATTGGGTAGGTATATTTTTTTGAAGGGCGCAAGTATAAAATCTTGGAAGGTGTTTGATACTTTCTCGGGGTGTGGCTGTGCTAACCCTAGTGATGGCTCTTCCAAATGCGGTAGTGCGGGGCGTCCGGGACCTGTCTCGGGCCCGCCGCCCACATCAACACCGCTCATGTCTTTCCTTGTTTCTCAACCTCTCTTCCTTTGAACTTTGAGTCTGGCGCCTGACTCCTCACAGTACTCAAGCAAGATAATTCCTTCAATTCCACAGGCTGAAGCCCTTGCATGCAGAACCACCGACTTTTGGATTCCTGGAAAGTCAGCCAATGTCGCTGCTTACTATACAAGTGCCTTATTAGGCTCCATTCGGTTGCGTCACTTCCGAGTCGGAGCACTTGACGTCACTTACAATTTGGCGTTGTCAAATGATCCGTTTCCTCGATGACAAGGCCCGGCCCGGAATTTTGCTCTGTCGAATGATCCGCGTATTGGCTTACAGAGGAGCCCGACAAACCCGGAATAGGCGCCGAATAGGCGCCCAACATCGTTGAATTTAACAGCGAAGTTGTTTTTTGTATTCAAGGTTTGAAATGAAAGAGTTGATAGCAGTGTGCAAATGAGGGCTTGATATTGTCAATTTTCTGTCCAAATCCATTTCCTGAGCCTTCCACTGAGCCATTTACCCTAGTTCAAAGTGGTAGTATGGTACATTAACATCTAAAATATCGACCCGTACCCTCAAGAAGCTCAGAAAACCATTCAGAAATGCGAAAACAGGGCGGCGAACCGGCGGATCAATAAAACTGTTTATATTTATTTTTTTCGGCCGACTGTCATCAATTTTGCAAACAGCTGTAAAAAGTCGTTGGATTTTCGACACTACAGTCGAAGCTGTCATAACCCATAGCTCACGCGCCTTGTTCTATCTAGTCACAAGCTCGCTGTGGAACGCCGCAGGTGGAAAGAACGAGGGAAGGATATCGTCCCAAGGGAATGGCGCAAATGTCGAAATTGCCTCGACGCCGTGGAGGACGAAGCTCACGCGATGTTCATTTGTCCTCATCCGGACCTCATGCAAGTTCGGGAGGAATTTCTCACAGGATTGTACGCGACCGTACCGGATTTTCAGAACACTTTTACCGACATAATGAACTTTTACCGCGCCGTCCTGGCGAAAAGGGAAGTCACACCGATTCTGGCGAAATTGGCCTTCAAAACCCTTCAAATTTACGACGCAGTGCCTATGCTGCTGGTTTATCCGCCACCGTCGACTGCGTAGGGTCGCAACTTACCACCCTAAAGTCCTTGAGCTCGCTTTGGCGAGTGGTGTGCATGCGTCGGCAAAGGGAAAGACGTTCAATTGCGTCAGGTTACTGGTGGATACTGGGGATTTATAACTGGTGGGAGAGAACTCCCCCTAGGTCCTACGGATTTTAGCCAGAGGTTCTGCCATACAAGCGGCCGGCCAGGTCCCTGATTGCGTTGCGCGATTGACCCCCTGGAAAGACGTTGTGCTCGGTTGACATCTTGTAGAATTCTGTGAGGATAACCACCCGTACAGTGCTACATGTATGTCTTCCGTAAACTCGCAGTTCAGACTGTGGACCGCGCGAGTAAATACATCCGTGGTTAAGACCGATCTCGTCGTCGAAGCTCACCGACAATCACTCGACGTCATGATCTGCCAGCTGAAGTTGCAACGCGGAGAGCATGGTGGTAGAGGGTACTTAGAGTGTATACGTTGTTGTGTTTTGTTTCAAAAGTTTGCCGTACACTGTGTACACAACCAAATCCGGCCGTATATGCGGACCTCATCAAAAAAGTGCGGCACCGACTCTAAGCTGTAAGAGTATTTCTCACCAAAAGTTTGGCGTGGAATTTTTCCCAAGTGCTCCAAAGTGACGCTAAGTGACGCTAAGACACAACAGCCGAATGGAGCCTTATATGTCTACCGATGATTAATTCCACTCCTCTCTAGTTGTTAGAGGTGGCCTTTTCTTTTCATACACACACTATGTGGCTATTAAGGCTGAGTGAACACTGGAACCTACTTTAGGGATATTGATATTGAAACGTAACATACCCATCCTTTAGGCGAAGCGGCGGTGATGACAAGCATGAAGGAGTCGGCACAAATGGCACGGCAATATTGCGGCAATATCAAGGGCAAACAAAGGCTGTTTTTTTCTTTGTCTCCCGCTACATCAACTCTCTCTTTTTTTGAATCGTTTCCTTTCCTTTCTTTGCTCAATCCTTCATGGATCCTCAGTATTGCTCTGGGGAAAACGATCGAGGCACCCAGTGTCGTTGCCGCAGATTCATTGAGCAGCCTGGAACTTTCCAGTGTACATGTGCTCACCTCGAGGGGTTTCATCCAGACGCTACTTTAGTGGCAGCCCCCCATTTTGCCACCTGCAACACCACCAACGACGGAGCCACCCCCGGCAGTCCCAAAGCCTTCAATCTCTCCCTCTGATATCATATCCCAGTATAATAATCCAAGCCAAATCCTCACTCAGAAAGCTGGCACTCAAGCTTCGACATCGACTTTCCTTACCTCCACTATCCCACCCATTCCTTCCTCATCCAAGATCATCGCTCTTCTAGAGACTCGAGGCCTGGCCGTCAACAACCTCAAGACAGAACTCTCTATCAATACAGGGCTTACGGCGGGTGATGTCGACACTTTTCTCCGGGGACTCTTTGTCTCCCTCTTCTTATATCTCGACAAACATTTCCCCTTGAAGGCTGGGGAGTCTCACTGGCAGTTTCTCATTCGAAACAATGCCACCCTCTCTGTTTCCCCCCACTCACCAGCTGATGGCGCTGAAATGAGCCGATACTTTGGCACAGCAAGGCCTCAGCAACATAGAATTTTTTTGGGTGAGCAATTTCCTGCACAATATATCCGACATTGATTCATCCTCCTGTAGCGACTCACCATGTCATCCCCTCTGAAGTTTGGGGGACTATGATGTGTGGCTCCCGACGTAGAGATGTCAGAGGGGGAAGAGGACCTCTTTTCCATGGAGGAGTCAGAAGCGGAAGAACCGTGGGTTAATCCTGACGGTAACTGGGTTGATTTATTTCTCTGCCCTTTCCCTTAGCTTACTTTGTTTACAGACACTCCCCCGAAGAGCAAGAAAGCTCTCGGAAAACAACGTGCTAACTCTGTCTCAGAGACAGGTGAGTTTGCATTCTTATCTAGGCTTTCTCCTGGTCTTGACATTCTACAGGGTCTCTCTCCCCCGACCCCGCGATTTCCATTTCCGACAGTGACAGCGAAGAAGCAGAATTTGAACCTCCCTTTACCCAGGCCACAACTTCAGCACTCCCAACTCTAGACCTGCCTCAACGTCCCATCCGCTCTACCCGCAGCATTGCTACAATGTTGTAGTGCCAAGAACTTTGTCGCCTGGGACGAGGAAGCAATTCTGGTACTCTCCTTGATTTACCTACTACGCTATCTTCTGCTACTCAACTGTCTCTCTCAAATACCATCCAGTCCTTATACGCTATCAATCTCTCCTACCTAATCCCTTACATCATCTTTTCCCTTGTCGCCTTGTCTCCTTGTCTCTCCGCGGTCTCTTTCTTTCCTTGGCTTGCTTACTTACAATACCCCCCTCTAATTCCATACCTTAGTTCACTTCTCTCTCCCCTTTTGTTTATCAATAGAGACTTTGCGGTAGCCACCGGTGGCTATTGGTAGCTCCTCGTGTGCAATAGTTCTTTGAGCCTCCGGCTCAAGGCTCAAGGTAGCCACCACTGCATCCTGTCAATAGGACGTACAAATGGTGGCTAATCCCCCCAGAGGCTGACATCCGGTCCCGAGAAAAATTAGCCACCAATAGCCACCAGTGGCTACCGCAAAGCCTCTAATGTCAATTAATGCGTTTCTTGTAAACTCGGTGTGAATTCTAAGAGGTGTAACACAAGGGGTGGCGGTAACAAAAGTTCTTGACCAGGACTACCCAAAACCTTCCTGTCAAGACCCCGGAAACCAGACCCACCACCACCAGTCGGCAATCAGCTGATGCTTGCTTAAACGGGCAATCCTTCCGAATACGATAGCAGAAAGTGGGCAAGTTGAGCGGCTAGTCACCGTTAGTGGCAATATATCGACGGTAACTAGATACATAACACTTTGGAAACTATACAGTAAGGTTTTTGAGAACCGAAATGCAGTTTAGGTCGTAAAATCAAAGCAGAATGGCTCCAAGCATAGGCCAGTTGCCAGAGATTGATTTCAAGGTAATATGATAGTTTAACTTGTTTTGGCACATTTCTCAAACATCTCTGGATGTTCTGGTGCTCTCAATGCGAGTAAAGAATGCGAGAGGCAAAAGTGTGAGCGTGTTCTTATGTCATAGTGCTGTCAAAGTGTCGTTGCCATCAAACGCTGTCAACTTTCCAGCAACTTTCTTCGAGTGAATAAGGGAGGATACCGGGCCTATTAAAATCGTGTAGATACATATTATAGCGCAGTAAAGCACTCCAAACCACATGGTGTGCTTTATACCAGTAGAACCAGTGGGCACTAACGAGATATTCAAGAACTTCGTGAAAATGACCACCAAAACCTCTTTTCGCGGACCCCGGATACTAGATCGACTACTACCAGTGGGTAGTCATGGTCCGTCAATCCAGTTTCCGCCACCCCTTGGTGTAACAAGAAAGAAAACTAGTCAATTCTACTTCTACGTTGAAGCATTTGCAACTGTAGCAGCCACTGCTTGCAACACCGAATCTCTATTTCAATAAGCTTAGTACAAGGGAAGAAAGCTTATAGAGATAAGACTCACTCATTGTTCTCCCAACCATTCTTGTTCGCCACCCACCTCTCCCCATATATATCAGAATGAAGCACAATCGAAATCCTCACTCCGTTGATTGGCATATTGAAATGCGTGATGTCAGAGGAGGGAAATATACCAACATCCCAAGGCCTGGTGCGTAAGAGCAGACCAGTCTCATACATACCCAAGTCCCCTCCAACACCCTCTCCGTGACAGTCGCTTGTAATCTCGTCCAAAGTCGCAAGGGAGTTGGTGTGACCCCCGCGAAGGACCTTCCGCCCTGCAGTGGGAGCCCTCAAAGCGAGGATCCAACGGTGTGAGGGGCTATCCGCAAGTCAGATTCGAGGCACGAAATTAAGAAAAGATTAAAGCATTGATACCAGTTTGTCCGCAGGCAGGTTTTTCGCGCCAGCTCCAAGCCATGTCCCCTCGGCTTCCGATCCAATCTCGCCGACAACATTGGTCGTGAACTTGCGACGCGATTCGTCAGTGAACTTGTAGCTCCCGTAGATTCCAGAGGAGTCGAATGAGTGGTCGAAAGTGCCTCCAAACTTGTGGTTGCCGAGGCTTGTGGCTTTCGTTTTAATGAATGTGTCGCGAACAGACGAGTCATTACACCCCCAGGACCAGGCTGGGGTTCGTTACGACGGCTGCCAATGAGATCCATATGTGGCGAGTATTCGAGTTGGTGGTGTGAGGACAATGAAGTGGAAGGGAACAAGGAAGGGAGAAGAATGCGACAGACCCCATCGTGTTGAGGGGATTTATATGGCGTTAGGTGGGGTCATGCACCGACAGCCGTGCGACTCGAAGAAAAAAAAAGTGAGCCAGAGCTCGGGCATCGTGGAGAGGATCGGCGAGTCGCTAAACCATGACTCCAAGTTACAATTGACTTCCAAGCGACGGAAAAAGGGAAATCCCTTATCGTTACATATCTCGCAAAGTCGAAAATTTGCAGGTGGAGCAGCGGTTGCAGCAATAGAGAGGTTGTGGGAGCGACCCAGGTCGCTTTTTGACCGCTCAGATCTTCGCAGCGATGGATACCACGTGTGATCTCCAAGCGACCTAGAAGAGTATTGCCCTGGGACATTCTTAGGTCGCTGGGATATCACATCTGAGACTGCTCGTTGTGGAGACCTAAGCGGTTTAATAGCGACCTGGGTCGCTCGCACAACCTCCCTAATTACGGGATGAATGAAACCTGGGGAACTGAAATCAGGCTGTAGAGCATCGAACAGCAACAGCGAAAAGGTAATTACCGATGCACCAATATGAATTACCTCCGTTTGCGAGACCTCGCATGACGCATAGGCTCCTCCTCTTCTGCACGTCGCTTCTGCGGTCGGGGCACAGTAGCTACTGTCTCGATATCCATTTCGCTTTCGGCTTGCACTCGAACATTGGGCCGTCGTCGCACATTTTGCCGTCTGCGTGCAGGCACAGTTGCAGGTTGACCACCGATCAAGCGCGACATTGTCGCTTGCAAAGCCGCTAGGCGTCTAGCTCCACCATTACCGCCGGTTTCAGAGATTGGAGCATCCTCGCTCGGTAACGCGTCGGCCCCAAAGTTACGAACAAGATAGGCCTGAGATTCTGAGGCTTCAGCTGTTGTCCCCAAGTTCATGGTGGTTTGGTGACTGAGTATGTCGAGTCTCTTGTATTCGGCTCGCACATCTTGACTGGGATGGCATTGGATGGTGCTGAGGCTGAAGGGTCGAAGGATGAAGATGCCGTCAAGAGATTTGGCGCGTGAGAGCATGACGTAAGGCGCCTCCGTCCCTCTCGTGCTCTCCAAGTCGACGATTATTGCCTCCATTGTCTTACCCTGAGCTTTGTGCGCCGTCATAGCAAATGCCGAAACCAACGGGAGCTGCGTTCGTCTTATGACACACTTTTTGTGGGAGTCTGGGTGTGTGAAGGTCATGTCGACGGTTTCGGCCAAAACAGCAGCGTGCTTTAGAGGTAGGCTCGGGAGGGCTGGTCCTGTCATGTCAGGTACGTATACTATGCAAGAGGTAGCAACTCTTTCGCCTGATTCGTTCAGTTTGTAGCGTATCTGCTTTACAATTCCCGTAGTTCCGTTCACAATGCCATTCTGTACATCGAAATTCTGTGTGATCATTACGGGCATTCCCATCGCAAGAGGGAGACGGCCAAGACGATAACTGGTCTGACCAGAGTGAAGTTTATTCATAAGGTGATCTTTCAAGGAGTCGTCTGATATAACTGTCCCGTTGCTTCGTGTGTCCGTAGCGTGATACCAATGAAGATCTTTCGCAGTTTTATGTGCGTATACCTTAGCTGCCTTCTCATTCAATGCATCTTTGAGCTCATTTTGTGATACTATAACAGGAAGATTATTCAATCGCGGCTCGTTCCAATCAGGGCGTAATTGTGTGATCAATCGTGAGTTGAGTCGGTCAAAGTCCTCGACAGTGCACCTTCCTTCACGTAGTCGGCCAAGCAGATCTACAAATTCAACGGCTTCTGGATCGGCTTCATCAAGTTCACCTGTCGCTGGATTTCGTCTTCGTCGCACTCGTTCAATTCGTTTTCAACATGACAACGGTGTTCACTGACAGCCAGAGTAGTTTCCCCATTATATTTTCTTGTCCTTTTTTCCCAGCTGCGCTTTCAGAGGATGTATTGATCTTCGCAAACAGTTTCGTCTCGCCCACCGGTGGAAGTTGGGCAAAATCTCCGGCAAATATGACATTCACGCCTCCGAATGGTGAGACATTCCCTTTTGCTTCGTTGAGAGCTTGGCTAATGTTGAGCATCAGCGCACATCCAACCATTGAAACCTCATCGACGAATAGATAATCAACCCCTTCCCACATCGCAGTCAAGTCTCGGCGGGTTTTGATTTGTGTAGAGCCATTTGATCGCTGTTTCAAGCACAATGCGGCATGTAATGTCATTCCTCCGATGTTTCGGGCAGCAACACCTGTGTAGGCAGCAAGTCTAAACCGTCGTGATTGCCCTCTGAGCTCAAAGAAGTCACGCAATGCATCAATTACTCGAGATTTTCCGGTACCGCCGGGACCTGCTAGGAACATTCGCAATTGTTCAGGTTGAGGCTGCAGGCTATGCTCTGCAACTATCCGGAATGCGTGCGCCTGCTCCTTATTCAGAGTCCACTTTGCTATGTGAGTCTCAATGTCTATGTTTTTCTCCGGCTCCGAACCTCGAATATCTTGTCTGATTTCCATTGTCTGTTCAGCTGCATTTCGGAACTCGCTCCCATTGGAAATACAAGCTCCGCCCTCTTTGGAACTCTCTGTTACAGATTTTGAAGCTTCAACGGAGGTTGGCATGGACACATTCTGCTTATACCGATCCCTTCGCTCGCTGTAAGTCTTATCCCATACATCTTCGACATATGTATCTTGAGCTAAGTGTGTACCGCTCGGTCCATCACTTGGCTCAGTCATCTCATGATAATCATTGTTTGCAACAGGAGGTGCATCATACAGCCCTGCTTCTTCAGCGTAATCGAAACATTCGAGAATAGCGTTGGCTGTTGCAGCCTTTTTGTTCGAGAACCGAGTTGTGAGTGTCTCTAAGTGATCGAGTATCATGAATTCGGTGACATCCTCCCCAGCAAAATCGTCACTGTCATTCTTCCGCCTTTGTCGACCCTTTGTGTTCACTGCTCGTCGCATTCGGTCGCGTCTTTCAGCAAAATGGTCGTCTCGACTGTCACGGCATTCATGAAGAATTTGCATGTTATTCATCTTCGAGACCACCACTGGTGGGCTTGTTTTCATAAACTCGTTAAAGGCATTTTCCCATGACTCATGAGAGCCTCGGAGGTCACTTGCTCGTCGCCAGGGCTTGAAGAAAATCAACATAAGTCGACAATATTTTGCTCGGCAGTCTTCCTTATCGCGGCGCGGAATTCCAGGACCAATTGGAACAGGAACAAGTATGTCATCGGGAGCGCGAACTCGTAATTGGTGGCTTTTCGACTAACACGTGGTCGTCGGTAGCCGTCGTATTCAAAAACAGAGTGAGGTACGTCTTCGTCATCTTCGATTGCATCGTCGTCAATGATATCTTCATTAGTGTTTTCATCATGGGCCATGTCCTCTTCATCATCACTGTCACCTTGGACAGTGTTGCGGCGATCTCGAGTTTTTTTCACTTTGTCAACACGGGAAATGAAATCCCAGACACATACATTGGTTAGTTCCGTGCCCCGCAGTTGATAATCAGCTAACTGACTGGATGTCGGCACTAGTTTACCCTGACCGGTGACTGAAACACGGATTTCTTGGTCATCTTCTTGCAAGCTCGGACTTGTAGGATCAGAGAAATCATCGGTGTCAGGTTTGTTTGTCACTTTGTCGGGCTCTGCATCTTCAGGTGCATTCGGCTCTGTATCTCGATTCTTGGAAACGTAACACTCGGGACTGGGCAGATCCTTGTTGATGAATGCTTCAAATGCAGTCCAATACAAATTGCGATGGGTGTGGCTTGTGAAATGGTCCTCAAAATCCATCAGGTACGATGCAACTTGTTGAGCGGAAAGTTCTTGCTGAGAGATCATGGCGTAGGCGCATTTCTGAAGCATCTTTTTTGCACGTATTGTGTGATCTGTCTCAAGAGGATTGACGTCCCCGAGTTTTTTGACTGCCAACTCCAGCATTGAGAAAGCAACGTGAGTTTTCATCTGCGATTTTGTGATATAGTCGGTGATGTAATACAGAATTCCCTTCGCCGATGCCCCGGAACCAATGAACTTAATATCCATGTTGCAACGAATGGCCTCTATCATTGTAGCGTTGAAATTATTCACAAGACCGTCAAGGCATCGAAGGGAGATTTCTCCCGTCTCCGGATCGAAAGAACTTGTCGCACGGACATTATCTTCGTGAAGGTCGAAACGGCAGGTTTTTGGTTCAGGCGGCCCTCTCCAGTATTTGAAACAGGTTCTAGAGTGTTCGTGACTCTGACACTGTGATATGACATTGTGAATATCCTGTTGTCGCTCAGGTGTGATTTGATTTGTCTCTGTCATCGTTGAATCATGCTCATGCTCTCCCGTGATTGCATTCGGGATAGGTATACCACGAACTGCACACGGATGATGCGTGCTTGAAGGTATATTTGGTTTCGGATCAGGCTCGGGTGGAATCTGGTTTGAAATTGTATCGTCCAGAAATGCTAATAGACGTTTGCAAAAATCCATATCTGACAGATCAGCACTGAGCGCACGTTTCTTGATTTCATCGGGATTGAGTCCGCCTTCTAACCAAACAAGCATATGGCAGTGCAGGGTGCCTCGTCCTTGAGCTTCAACGCAACCGTAGTAAGCTTTTACAACACCGAGTATGCCGCCTTCAAGGTTTTTATCATCAGGGTCATATCCGAGAAGAGCAGAGATGAAGGCTTTCATGTACAAGTTGAAGAACTGTGCGGCAACAACTGGATAAGCACTGACTGGTCCCAATAATTCGGTATTTCCTCAGGCAATAGAGAGTCGATCTCAATCTCAGAGCCAGCTAAGAATTTAACAATTGGATTGTACACGTCGGCGGGATTGATTGCTATATAGAAACTAGGGAGACCTTTCTCAATCATTAGACCACGAATTTCATTTCGCATGTTAACACGAGCAGCAGAGGAACCGGGAACACAGCCTGCTATAGCATTGACTTGTTTGAGAAGATTTAACACTTTCCGTTCCTCATCGTTTTTCGGTGCACCGGAGTCTCCTTTTGCGACTCTTTGTGAGACTCGTTCAACAGTTTCGGGAGAAACAGAAGCAAATTGGGAAGCAAAAGAAGAGAAGTTGGACTTTTTGACTTTTAAGGATGTTTGCAGAAGCATTTCACGACCCTGCAAGATGTTGAACGCGGTGAATAGAAATGAGGGATGTTCTTGAAATCGTCGATCGGAGAGGGAAAGTAGATGCTTGACATGACGTTTCAGAGATAGTGCTATAGGACGTCGAGCGTCCTCGGGACCGCCAATACCATATGGAAAGAGTGTCGGATAAATCATAGGGAACAGTAGCCCGTCTTTAGCGAATTCGTTGGCGGGGTCATGGTCGTGGGGAATTTGAATGTAGCCTCCACCCTTCTTCTTCACATGTCGCAAGGCGGCAGCGCGAAGCTCGTTAGACGAAGCATGGCAGTCAACATCGGAGATGATCACATTTTGAAAGGGAATCGTCGTTGAATCTGAGTTAGAGGTCTGTTCAGTTTCACGCGAATGGGGGGTCGAATCGTATCCGGAAGTAGCTGTCTCGTTAGCAGCATTCGGTTGAACATGCTCAATTGAAAAAGGAAGCACGGGATTGGATTCCAGAGCCTGAAGACAGGCCTCATTCAAGACGATGTCTTTGTATAGCGGATTGTGAGTTCTCAGCCATTGTAGAGCCGCTCGGACACGACTGGCGTTGACGGCGAAGGGTTCACATGTTCACGAAGCCATTCATTGGTCGGGGGATTAGAACCAACAAACAAAACGCACACGTGGGAGATAATATACTCCAGCGGAGGGGGCAAAACATCGGCGAGTTTTGACGGTTGCTGGGGGTAGATAATAATAGAGCCTTTGCGGTGAGCCGCCACACGAACTGGCGGCTCGTGCCACACAACGACTGCTGATGCTACTGGGCCAAGTTAGCCACCTTGAGATGTTCTTCATAACAGCTGCTCAGGGTGGCTTACTTGAGACCCGGTGCTTAGTGGGTCGTGAGAAAAATTAGCCGCCAGCAGCTACCGCAAAGGCTCTAATATGGCCTTTCACGCCTCGTTGCGTAGAGGCAAGAACAAGATCCTGATTTTCCTCTTTGAGTTGAACAATCCAACATTTAGATCGGCATCGTGCAATCATAGCTTCCTCGATGACAGTGAGATCTTGAGCTCGTCTGGTACTGTACCAAGGAATGTCTTATTGGCCAATGATAACGGAGGAGTTTTCTTATTTTTAAGAGAGGAATGACAAGTCTTGCACATGGAAAGTGTTGGATCTCCGCCGTCTGAGGGCCAGGAAACGCCATCGGGGTCCACCAGGATGTCTTTGAGATAGCCTTCGTCATAGGGCATAGAAGGTAGAATGCAATCAGGATGGAGCCTTTTGTATTGGTTCAGTAAAAATGTTTCGTCGGACGCGAGATCAGGGCGCAGAAGCAGAGATTTGTCGAAGCCGTTGATATTCAGTGTGCAGTGAGAGCGTAGAGGCGCGGATACCCCACACGCAGCACAGGTGAAAGTAGACAGGGCTTCTGATGATGTCTGATCCCGGAAGATATTGATAACTCGGTCTTTCAGGGAACGCGGAACGAGTTGTGGCCAGGAATCAACGACATGCTGAATTTTTTCGTTGTATCGAGCACGAGCTTCGGCCTTACGCAAGTCGTTGAGTGTTTCACGCCGATCCGCTTTATATTCAGCTTGCTTGCCTTTCCGCAGTATACCGATGTGGGTTTTCAGTTTTTTTCTCAGCTCGCGAAGAGAGTCGGAGGAGCTATATTCAATATTCAAGGTTGCCAGAAGCCGACGAAGAGGGACTAAAGTAAGATTGGTACCGTTCAGCGCAGTCAGTATATTGATTTGGAGGTCAGGATGGATATTATTTGATTGCCATTCGTCGCAGACATCTTTACAGTCAGGAATTGAAGTCTCCGGCGGCGCAGAAGTACTTTCATGCTGGTTTGAAAATTGCAAACAGTGACCAGAAACAATATTCTCAGTGATTTTTGACCGTATCTGTTCAACATTGCTTTTGGGGGGTAGAATTATCCGGTGAAAAGCAGCAATTGCTATGAGTGCGGGTTTGCGGTGACTTTCAAAAGAACCAAAGAAATCGGCAACGGATGACGAAGTGCAAAGGCTTTCCGGCTCGGCAGCTGAAAACGAGTTGAGTTGAGTACGAATTGCCGCACGGAGTTTGAATCGGAGGTTTCGTGTTCCGGAAACAGAGATATTCATGGCAGAAGCCACATGAGACAGGCTTTCCGTCGACAGTAGTTTATGGTCAGCATTCAGAAGAAGATTCAATATAGCTTCAGAAATGTCAGCGGCGGAGTGAAAGCCGCGAGACACTGCTCGGCATGTAGAAATCCCGGGGCGGGGGGAGGAGGAACACTCATGATTAAGCGGGTTATCAAAACATGTACCAGTGATAATATGATGAATTAGAGTGTGTCAACATTGAATCAGAGTCATATCTTGATGAGGGATACCATGCAGACTTAGAGAATGCTGAATGGCAGATGAAAAACTGAGGTTCGGGCTCGCGTGGAATGATGACCAAGGAAAATATCATGGATTATTTGGGAAGGATGTACGGGTATATTATTCATTGGGAGGTGGGATGTAGATGCAGTAGATGCATGGGGAGTATCAGAAGAGACGCCAGAGGAAGCGTGATCTAGAATGGAGGAGCGTGGGAGACAAAACAAGAGTGTATGCTTAGGAACACATACAGTTTTCGCTGCCCGTGAGGTCGTCATTGGCAATATTTTCAGCCGAATGGGAGACGCCTCGCAAATCAGGTGGAGGGGGAGCTAGATGATTATGAGTAAGATATATTACAGGTTAAAGAGCTGTACGAGTAGAGAGCGACGGGCGGCGCAAGTCTACAGGCCCAGAAGACAAGATGAAGCAAGCATCTTGAACGGAATCACGACAGAATTGCAGCCAGTAACGACCAAGCACTAGATCAAAAGGCAGAGACGAGGCAACAGATATGTCGATATGTGTGCTGAAGACGGCCGAATCCATACAGGGGATGGCAAGCACGCCGGAAGCGACAGAGCGTTGACAGGGAATCCCGGAGTCCAAAACTCAGTCCAGAGACAGATAATAAGGACCTCTCATAATCTTGGTTGTAAGTAGTCGAGAGAGGTATATTGCGAAAAGTCGACACAGTCGGCATGGTGGACGAGAGAGACAGAGGTGAAAAAGTACGGCAGCGGTTCCCCCAAGCTTTGGGAGTGGGGATGACAAGATGGATTACGCTCATTGAAATGACGAAAATGTGATCCACAGCCAAAACCTGGTTTGATCGCGACCACTATAATAACCCGTACCTAAAGGTAGCGGGAATCCCCATACCAGGAGGAGGGGTGACCGTTATTGCACAGAGTGGCGGACTCTTGCAAAGCCTTCCAGGGAGATGATCGGCAGGCAGCTCAACCAGATACGCTAGGTAGCGCAGTGCGAGAGCTACACGCCGCACGCGCAGAGGATAAATCCCCAGCTCCGAGTACAGCTGAGGAACGCCAGACCGCTTCCCTACAACAAGTATGCGTCGCAGGATGACGCAGTTCAACCCATTAAGCAACTGAAAGGAGTTGTCGCCGACATCAATGGCGACATCACAGACGTGTGTGAGGTGACAGTCAATCAACGCATAAGTTAGTAGAGCTGGCGCCCAACCTCGGGGGGGAGGCGACCACGACCGACATAGTGATCACACCCGAGCACAGTCTTCCAAAACACGTACGCCGCTGTCTGCCGTTTTTGCTGGTAGTGCGCCCGAAAAATATCTCGTGTCGTCGAATTGAAGACCACTCCCACGTACTTATACTCCTTCTCCCAGGAGAAACACTGGGAAGAGCGATCAAGAGAATCACACCAAGACAGAACTAGAATCGGCGTCTATAGGGTAAGTAGAGACGAACTACGTAGTCGAGAAAAGCATAGGTGATGTGTGGGAATGTATAGTAAGCGGCAGGTTTACATCACCCTCGTATTTTTTCAAGTAAGTACAGTGCCCACATGCATGACCCCCCAAACAACATAAAGCCATAGATATATACCGTAATGGATCGGGCCTTGACGGATTGCGATAGTTCAAAGGTGACCCGGCTGGCGGCATCGCCAAAGAAAATGGGCTTATTTCCTACTGAGAAGTGGTGTCCCAGTTCAAACTCTAAAAGGGTGATTAGGGCAGGTGAACGGCAGAAATACAATATAAAACACTACCAAGATCTAAATCGAGTTCACTTGCGAGTTGAAGGAGTTCCACGCAAGTTGTACCGGGACATTGATGTCCGACGCAAGCGAGATCAAAATCAACAATGAAGGGACCATCCACTTCTGACAGAACTACGTTGCGAGGCTCCATATCACCATGCTCTACGCCGGCTTCATGGATTCGAATCAGATGCGACAAAAGACGACGCCTAGAAGTGAACATGAGTTGTTGCTCTATACATCTGAACGAGTCGCAGACCGCTGTTTTAGGCTGAGGGTATTGAAATCGCCCAACGGCATACCTTGGTGGCTCATGATGAGCACCCAACAGCTGTCGCCGAGGGTGCGAAACATGCCGAAAATTTTAGGGATGGAAATACCCTGCAACATCCCAAGTGCATCGTAGACGTCGTACTCGCGCTTGAGGCGAGTGGACGCAGTTGGTTTGCGCGCAACCTTCGCAACCGCCTTGCACCGAACGACAGTAAACACTAGATGGATGAAGGCTATGGCAACGTCGCCGCGGTGACGCCAGTGACCATCGAACCCAACAATTTGTAAAGGTATCGATGGGAGTAGACCAGAAGGTGTGGCCGGCACCAATTTTGTTGGCCAGCTGTGCCCATCGATACATAGGACTCCACGATCCGGCCTGAATAATGACACAGGAAACGACGAGATCGTGGTGCAAAAGCCGACTCGTACATCTTGCTGAATTGCCGAAGGAACACGAGAGGAATTAGTGTTCGCTGCCTTGGCGAGGGATGCGTGGGCGTAGAACAAGACAAGCTCGGCCACGTCCTCGGCCTGAGATGCTGAATTGTGGATGTCATAGATAGGGCTCATGCGCAAGATGTGTCCTTTGAGATGGACGAGGACATAGTGTGTCTCAGTTGTCACAATGATGTGCGCCAATCCGTAAAGTTCAAGCTCAGCGAGCACCTGAGGAGGGTTTAGAAGACATATCATGCACACGGCAGTGCGCACCTGGCGAAGCAGCCTGCGCCCGATTGGAAAGTTGCCAGATGATCGGAATGACCAAGACTGTGTCGCATAGGCATGTAGTAACACGAGTTTGTCGTTGGTGAGGACCATGGCTCTTTTGACTTCATGCGCTGTCTGCACAGTATCCTTGGCAGGCAGCTCAGGTTGAGAGAGGTTGTCACAGTGCGGCAGAAAGTGCACGAGGTCGGTGGTCCCCGACTCGGTCCCCCTGTCCAGAGCGTCTGCCGTGCTATAGCCAGAGAAAGGCAGCTCGAGCGCACGCAGAACGGGAGCAACAGCTTCGGAAGCGGGCCTATAGAGGGCCCACAGTAAGTAAGGATAGAGCAGTTCCTCCGAATTGATCGTTGCAAATACGCCTGGGGGTGAGATTGTCCACTGCCACGTAGATATTGCGTTGATGGTGTATTCGAAATCAGGGCCGTTCTCCTGCAGAACGCGACGAACCAAAGAGAAGTCCAAGATGCGACCGTTCGGCGTGCTGGCGCAGGACAATTCTCTTGGATCGAAGGTCTGCAGCCGTGTAACATGTAGTAAACACTCAGCGGTGAATGTAGACATGCTCTCCGATGTGCAGGCATCAATAGGCGGGGGAGGTCGAGATTTGGCAAAATAACCCAAATAGCTTTTCTCCTGTTCGTCGACGGTCTTCCATCGGGCCATGATAGTAGCAACAGTCCACAGACTAAACTTGCGTCCAACACGTGACCAATACGTGTTCTATCTAGTCTCCCAGAGGCAGAGTAGACCAATTCCCTTGAACCTTCGTGTTACTCAGGATATTCCTTGATCTGACGTCTGCTTTTTGATGTGGGGGTCTTACCATGAGGCCCTTTTCAAGCTCCGCTTTCATCACGTGGCAACCATTCAATGCCAAACAACGACCGTGTTCTTCATCCCTCCAGCGCGTTTTGGACGTTTTGTTAAGACCTATGCACACCCTCCCTCTGCTAAAAACCTCTGGGAAGTGCCAGAAATACTATACCTAGGAGCCCCAGGAACTTGGTTTCTGGGATCTCTGTGAGTGAGGCTTCCGGATGAGCACTAACCCAGTTAGTGTCAACCAAAAGCCAAGACTCAGGGTGTGGTGGGCGGGCCGAGAAATCGTCGAGAGAGCGGAAGGAGAGAGTCGATCAGCGATCAGTGATCGGCATCTTTCCTTCTCGCTCTCTTAGCTAGCCGGCTATGTGCTCTGGCTCGCGGTGCTCGCTTGGAGCACACGCTGTCAGCTAGCTAAGTCGCTAGGAAATCCAACATGAATAAGTCTTTGGGAAGAGGAGCCCCAGGAACTTGGTTTCTGGGATCTCTGTGAGTGAGGCTTCCGGATGAGCACTAACCCACGAAAACCAGGGAACCCAGTGACCGGACAGGCGGAATCCAGGAAGACGACTCTCCCAAAGAAAATGTCACCCAATGCTACAGCGTAGCATAGCATAAATTCAGACAAGAAGATCACGGTGCATAGTACTAAGAACGAGGAAATTATGGTTGAAAAATAACCAACGATTCAAATCATTTCATGAGACGTGCAAGATGTAAAGAACACTTTGAAGTTTGGAGCCACAACGGCCATGAATGATATCGTGTCAAGGATAACCACAATCAACTTGAAGGTGAAGCCCAACCTAGCCTAATGAATAAGAGGAAGTTGCTGCGCGGCGAGCAAGCAGTCGTGAATAGCTTGGAAGTCGGACCGTTATTCGTGAGCAACAAACAGAAGAATGAAATTGACCACCATTGCGGCCGGCAAAATGTCTGATCATAGACTCTGCACCCAAATAATGGGTCCGTCTCAAAGTCGAGGACCGACACAAGAGAATTCAGAAGAGATGGACCAAGCAGCGCGTCAAGCCATAGTATCACCTTCCGGAAGATGACTCCCCGAGAACGGGAATACGAACATAACTAGGACGGAAATTTGACGGAAATTGAACTATTCGAACGTTCTAACAATGCGAGAATGAGAGAATACAGAACCATAATCAATGAACAGATAGTCGTTGACGAGATGTGACCCAAGCACAAGGACCGAAGGAAAGGGTATGGCATCGGACACAGAAGAGATCAGGGGAGGGGAGTGGACACCAAAGAAAACACGGCAAGGGTAGGAAAATTAAGACGAAATGGTCAATAGTGCGGAATGCCTGAAAGTAAATCCGGGAGGCCAGAGAACCTGTGGAACATCAACCGGTTTGCAGAGAAATTTTCGCAAGAGATTACAACAGTGAGCACGGAGAGCAATGGGTACTCAACCATGTATGATAAAATATTCGAAATGTGATGACAATGTTCGTCACCAGAGCACATGAGACACACGGCCATGGCTTGTCGTGGTGTCAAGGCACCGAAACGAACGAACCAATGAACATACAAACCCGAACATCCAAATCCAGCATACCATTGGCATACCAGCAACAGCATTCTAGCATCAAATATTGTTAACGAAGGAAAATTATCCAAAAGATAAAGGCATGAGCCACGCTGAACGACCGTCCAATCCGCGCAGAAGTGATGGTTCTCTGCGAGAACAGAATGAATGATGTGAAAACAAAGCCCACTCCGTCACCGAAAATTGTGGTATGCAGGCTAGAGAAACTCCGGGCAAAACAAACAATCAAACGATAAGAATCGCGCATTGTAGCATGCCAATTGAAACGATCAGCTAGCGAAAATATTCACCGCGAATGTCCACATACAGCAAATAATTTCGGGCCGCCATAGCGAAAATCCCAGAAGATCAAAGTCCATCTATCGGGAGAGATCATGGGAATTTCCGAGTTGGATCCAGTATGCGACCCAGAATAAATGTGTACTCGTGGCTCAAGGGCATGCACGCTGAATGAAAGGCAAGACATGCATATGTAGTGGAAAAATGAATGCACCAATCTGCAAGATAGCGTGCGTTGGAGCCGCATGTAGGCATTAAAATGGAATCAGCAGGGATTCAGACTCGGCCCAACACGACCGTGGCACAGTATGAGAATAGACTAAAAGCCATGTGGCACAGCGGCACACAAAACAAAACGGTACCGTACCTGTATACCGGTACACGGGTTTCAGGGCCCCACAGTGCAGCATGCAAACGGAATAATAGCACTGCGGCGCAGCGGCACACAGGCCAACAATAATAGTGCACGCAGAGAGTTCGTAGTACAGATCGCAGCGGTGCACAGCTGAGCAACAACACGAAATAAATAGCGCTGCAGCACAGCGGCATACAGGCGGAAATGATTCTGCAGAGGCACAGAAATTCTGGCATGCAGGTCGCAGCGGCCCACAGCGGAGCATGCGAACGAGATAAATGGCACTGCAGCACAGCGGCACGCAGGTAAAAACACACTACGGCGCAGCGGCACGCAGGCAAAATGGGTACTACGGCGCAGTGGCACGCAGGAAATAGGCACCGCGGCGCAGCGGCACGCAGGCAAATAGGCACCACGGCGCAGCGGCACGCAGGCAAAACTGTAGCACACCGGCATACAGGCACTGTAGCACAACGGCATACAGGCAAAGTAATGCTGCAGAGGCGCGGAAATTCCGGCATGCAGGTCACAGCGGCCCGCAGCGGAGCATGTGGACAAATAATGAGCAGCACTGCAGCACAGCGGCATACAGGCTGAAGTCTTCGCGATATAAACCTGAATATGAAACCCCAGCGAAAAGAAGTTCACAAGGTGATAGATAACGTACCGAGAACCGAACAACAGGGGAAAGTGTTACAGAACACAGGCGCGAAACGGGCGGCACAAAGGCACGAAATAATATGGCACGATGGCACGGAATAGGTGGCACAAAGGCACGAAATAATATGGCCCAGAGGCACGAAATAATGCGGCACGAAGGCGCGAAATAATATGGCACAAAGGCACGGAATGGGCGGCACAAAGGCACTGAATAATGCGATATGAAAGCCGACGCAGTCGACAAACAAATGCCTAAAGTGATCCTGAAGAAACAACAGTAACAAGAAATAAAGAAGATGAGAGATCGCTCACGATATCTGATATCTGCAAAGAGCACCAGGGCTTCAATTTTCGGAAATTCCAATGGGGTGGAGATTGCGTCTGAAAAGACCGGATCGAAGATACCGTCGCTGTCAGGAATAGGAGAGCCTTGGTTTGTGATGACTCGAGCAAGATACCAGGGTCGAGAAGGGCAAGTCATGGGAATAAGTTCCCGAAGCATTAGAGAGCAAAGAGCCTGAGGGTAGCCGTAGATAGCCTCCAAGGATGTGAGCCTGGAGGGTTTAGGGGTAAGAACTTGAAAGACACAGGACATCTTTTACACCGGCTGGAACTAAGTAATAAGGGAAGGGGCAGGGCTAGAGTCATAAGCAGAACCAAAGCCGGGACAAAGGAAGCCCAAAAGAAACCCCAAGACAACGCAGTTCCACAACCGAGAAATCGTCGAGAGAGCGGAAGGAGAGAGTCGATCAGCGATCAGTGATCGGCATCTTTCCTTCTCGCTCTCTTAGCTAGCCGGCTATGTGCTCTGGCTCGCGGTGCTCGCTTGGAGCACACGCTGTCATTTTGTTAAGACCTATGCACACCCTCCCTCTGCTAAAAACCTCTGGGAAGTGCCAGAAATACTATACCTGCTATATTTTCGATGAATAATCTAGTTTATTGATCTTACCATCTCCCAAGCATTTCCGTCTCGTAGCTGCCTCATATCATGTTCTAGAAAGCCGTTGTGAGCTCCATTTGTTCACAGTCACGATACAATGGCACTTTGGGCTATATTCAAAGGAAACTAGAGCCTACTAGAGCGCTCATCGAGGGTAAAAAACAGGCGGCAAGGGACCAGAATGCTGAGCATTTCCTGCACAAATTCAGGGCGGCAATAGCAGGAAATGAATATAGACGAGTAAATAGATCTCCAATCAACACTCAAAGACAAAAATGCGAGCGGAGGGGAGGTGTTAATGGGAAGAACGCGGCGGATGTTTCAGGAGGTGTGATAAGAGAGTGCGTCGTCAATTGTGAGGTTGTTTTAGAGAATCAGGCTTAGATATTCGAGGAGCACTAGCCCACAGTATAGACGCATGCATGGTTGAATTTATTTGGTCACAGAATGAGAGACGATTGAGAATGAGAGTGAGAATGGCGACGAAGTTCTTTTTTGATGATTCAAACCCCGCTTAGTGGTAGATCAGTCGGAGTTTGAAAAAGACCTCACGGTAAGGCCCCCGCGTCAGAAAGCAGACGTCAGATAGGGATCCGTAGCGCGCGAAGGTTGGCTCACTCTCTGAATCTCGTCTGCCTCAGGGAGACTAGTTCTATCCACTCTTCATTGGCAACGAGAACTTGGCCAACAAGCTTTAGCTCCCTGCCTCCGGCACGGCCGACTCGCTGCGCTCGCCGGCCTTCCTCCGTTCGGTCACACAGCTTGTTGGGGCTGGCCGCTCCAAACCCCGCTGCGCTCGCTCCGCTCGCGACGTCTCGTACGATCTCAACATCTCGACAAAGACCCCGTGATTTTCTGTCAAAAGTCACGCGACTGATGGCCTGGCCCTGTTTTCAAGTATAGGATAGGATTTTGAGCGCCTGGCAAGCACCCGGCAAGAGGTCGCCAGCGTGTGCACCGCGAGCCAGAGCACATAGCCGGCTAGCTAAGAGAGCGTGAAGGAAAGACGCCGATCACTGATGATTGATCGTCTCTTTTGCCTTCCGCTCTCTCGACACTTTCTCGGCCCACCCACCACACCCTGAGTCTTGGTTTCTAGTTGACACTAGGGTTACAGCTGTTCCGGAATACCTTGGCATGTTCACATTTTTTTGCGCACTTTGTCACTTTTGATCGAGCTGATATGATGCACCATTTATGGAGATTTGGGCCGAATGCCGCTGTTCTCGACGCTTTCTGCCATCTCTTCTCATTTTTCCGAGGACTTCTCCCCGTTTCATAGCCGGTGCGTAGCCGCTGCGGCGTCGCTAGCCGAGGTGATCCTTTCCTTTAAAGGTGCATCATATCAGTCCATCAAATGTGCGAGTTCGGTGCAAAAAAATGTGAACATGCCAAGGTATTCCGGAACAGCTGTAACGGGAACAGGAGATCGCCCTCCAAAATGGGGCCCGCTGTCAGAGTCATAATCGGCACTTGCAAGTCCAGTGCGTGAATGAAGGTCCCTGGGAAGTCACAAGGGATTTGAGAGGGAAAGTCTTGCATTTTGCTCACCTGGAGGTGGTCCTGGCTCGCGCAGAAAAAAATTAAACAGCCCTTAACTTGACCCTTAATTTGCCCTTAATATTAAGCCTGTCGGAAAAACACGGTTTTGCTTGTGACGGATTGAACTGGATTACGGCCTTGTGGAGCCTTGAGACATCTTGCAACCGGTTGGCGGGGTGGATTATAAGCCGCTTCAAGTTGTTCAAATCCTTTGTAACTTGCCTAGGTAAGACCTAGCACAATATGAAGCTCCAAGCATGCTACATCCTGAGATCATACTTACCTTCCTGAATTCCGAGCCATTCATACTCCTCGTTTGCAGGTTCCAGTCGCGCAAAAGTACTCCAAGCTCAACCAGAACCGACCCTCAAGCATTACGGCACGATGACGACAACGCCCCACAAAGGTGCTGCGGAGCGCAACAACCACCACCCTTCTCTCTTCCTACTACGATGCCCATTCTCGCCAGCACAAGTCATCTTCACCCACAAGACTCCCCTCGTCGTCGACTCGGCCACTTTCTGCTCCATCTTAGCCAACTTGTCCCCTCCGAGTCTCAATACCTAGATCTCAAAAATCCTCCAGTGCGTCGAGGGCGATGACTCAATGCAATGAAGACAATGACGGATCGTATGTGCGGTGTTGAGCCCAACAGAGGAACAGGCTGTAGAGGAGGTTGTCTTAGTACCTGAGGTAAGTGAAGTCGAGCGGTGTTTTCTTCATCTTGCGTTTCCGCGCGTCATATCGACGCATTGATGAAGAATCAAGATGCATCTGGTGAGCGACTTAAACATGTAGTGTTCCCCTCTCTTACTTGCGATAGGTGTAGCATTCCAGCATGTAGATGTGGTAAGCTGCTCGAGCGTCATTTTAGAATCCTCTGCTCACCCGTTGTCTCGCAGAGTGGTGTTGTCATCGAGCGACTGAATCTGCCGAGAGGGACGGTACGGTATGCAGAAAAATGTTGGTTAACAAGTGATATACAATACATGGGATAGATAACTAGATATTCTGGAGTGCTAGCTTTTGGTCGGCGCTCATGCGACACTTTTTTGGCTTTGGTTCTTCAGCTGTATCATCCTCTTCCGTTGCCTCCTTCGCTGCCGCAGCCCTAGCATAACCAGGCTTCAAAGTTGCCAGCTTCTTCGCCAAAGCCTTGTTTTCCTTCTCCGTTCGTTTGCGCTTGTGTGAACCTGGTGCCTCTAGCTTGGTGGAAATCCGATTGAGTCCCCTCAATAGGCGTTCTCCAAAGTGCTGCGATATAGAGGGATCCCCCTTACATACAGCAAGACTGGAAGAAACCGTAAAGTGAGTTCAGTTTCGTGTTCAAATCGGCAGGAAAAATCAATGACTGACAAAGAAGAATTTCCAACGCTGATTATGTGCCCTATTCTAAAGGACCAATCGAAACCCCTTGAGTGTTTTTAACAATAGACTTGAACAGCATAGATTCCCGTGCTTTCCCCACAAACTCGTCCATGCGAGGAACCTTGGAGTGAATGACTACAAACCATGTTAGAGGATTGATAGCCCGAAGCAAGAAGAAAATGCGAACGTCGATTTACTGCTCCAGTGTAAGGTGTTCGGGAAATTGCGAACAACCGTCCACATCTCTTTCTTGCCATGATAGACAAAGGTATTTCGGCGCGCGGTCTTGAGCTCGGAAGACGGAAGGAAAACTGGGTTGTAAAACTCAGCGGGGCGTAGATGGGTTGGGTTGGATAGTAAGCCTTGATTGAGAGGTAGGTGCTCTGAGATGCATCCGACGTACTCACCTTGCTCTCAGGAAAACTCGATGATGGGATCGCTGGCCATGGGAGCATCCCCAGAAAGGGACAACCATGCCGTCTCACCGAAGATAAGATTGCCCCACGCCGGATGAGCCTGGAGGGCGGGCTCCACCAGGCTCGGTTCGAAAACATCGGTGACTGCCTTGCGACAGGTGACCTCGCTTGCGGTAGCAAATCTTCCCAGAGTATTCTAGGACAATAGTCAATTTTGAACCGAACGAGGAATGAGGAGGAGGCAAACGGACATTAGAGCCTTTGCGGTGAGCCGCCACACGAACTGGCGGCTCGTGCCACACAACGACTGCTGATGCTACTGGGCCAAGTTAGCCACCTTGAGATGTCCTTCATAACAGCTGCTCAGGGTGGCTTACTTGAGACCCGGTGCTTAGTGGGTCGTGAGAAAAATTAGCCGCCAGCAGCTACCGCAAAGGCTCTATTGTATGAATCAAGAAGTTGGCTCATGCGAGTGGACATCCAGACACGGTCCTTGGCCCACACATACAGCCAATCCGCGTATCGCAGTCGCTGCTCGGTGGTGGGAGCAAGAACACCGTTGTGAATACAAGGGCTCAGGAGTCGCCTGTACATCCATAAGCCATGAGAAGAGGGAACAAGAGGAAACCGAACTCCGAACTCACCACAGACCCGTCTCTCCGACGTGAATATAAGTGTAGTATGCGGCTAGGAGCCGAGCTGTACGAGAAGGGCTAGAGAAGAGTTCGCATGCAGTGATGAAGGGTGATAGTCCTGGAGCAGGAATAAAATAAATTTCGGTGATGGAGCAGATTGAGACACAATGACGAACCGGCAAGAAAGAAGAGCTCCATGACGGTGTAAACACCGATCCCGTACCAGATCTTGCTAGCTTCCCGGATGGCGTCACAAGCGAGAATATAACGTCTGCCCTTCAACCAATTCTCGTCTGCGATCCACTTAGCAATTAAAACCAAGAAGTCGGTGGGCGCAGTGTAGATATTGGGAGTGTTGAAGTGTGTTGGCGTCCAGCCGAGACGGTCCGTAGATCCGCGTTCAACACGCGGTAGCCTCATGTAAATTAGTCACGCAAATCATCGATTCTTTGCTTTTGCTCTCATCCCGCCTCTGCGCGTCGCTGCCCCGGAGTCAATATCCAACAGGGAGGAATGATAAATTCGTGGAAAGACCGTTTCCAGATGGGCTGGGAGGTGGGCGAGAATCGTAAACAGAAAGCTAAATCTCGAATGTTATCAACTCACTCGAAACAGCAAGTCGATTGTGACGAAGGCCAGCACATATTCTTTGAAGACTAGAGCCATTCCGACGTGAAAGGTGCGAACCTGGGCAAAACTGAGTCAGTATGTTTGCACTCAAAGGACTGCAAAGACGAACCTTCTTTGTAACAGACATTATACCGGTCTCCCATTGAGCGTTGGTGTACCACTGAACAGAGGTGTGTGTCAAGTAAGATACCTGACGCTACTCTCAGAGCGGATTGGGAAGAAGAAAAAGGGATAAGCCATACCATCAAGTGGAGCATACCCAGGTTCAAGATCAGAGCGCGATGTGTCGCCTCAACGCCGGAAAGAACGAGTGATTTGGGCGAAGGTGGATATGGGACAGGGGGGTAGTTGCCAAGGCCCTCAGGGATGTAGAGAAATTCGGGGTAGACCCGAGTCTGGTGGCTTTCGCTCCCTCTTTCAATTGTTGAGGATGGTGCCAGCTCGTAGACAAGACCAGAGCGAGCGCGCTCTGGCGCATCTTCACTTTCAGCTTCGGCGACAGACGCGTCACAGTAGATGCCTTGAAGAGTGAGATCTGCCTTGGCTTCAATGGCAATCTTGATACCATGTTCAGCAACTTTGCCTGAGGATGCGGTCTCCCGCTGCTCAGGCATTCGCGAAGATGAGGGGACGAGAGAAGGTGTAGATTGATATCAATGTCAACCTCTCAGGATCACGCGCTGATTCCGTGGTGTCAACAATTTCGAACGTGACCGCGGACTTGCGTAATTTCTGACACCAGCGCTCTTTTGCACTCAATCTTACCTGCGCATTTTTGACTGCTGATAGTATGAGGTGTGTCATTCTTTTGCTTGCTGGTCGGCCTGTGTCATATTTTTAACCTGGGTAGATTTTGTTCTTAACCGGTTGCGTGTTTTTTTCGTGCAGAGGTTGAGCAGAGCATTTTTCTTTCGCATCTGTTCTGACAAGGGCTGTGTGTTTTTGTCAACTACAGGCAGCTGTGAATATTCATCATGAGAGGTTGTGCTTTGTTGGGGCTCATTATCCAGGTTGCGCTATTTTTTAAAGCAAAATTGGTGAGGCGGTGTGAGAAAACACGGATCTAGGGTCGAAATAATTATGCAACAGTATTACAGCCATAGTTTTGGGCTGAATTTCTCTCGGAACTTCGGCTCAAAGCAAGGTGGTAAGGCTGACACACAGCCACCTGGTGATTTTGACTTTGACTCAGATAAGATAAGCGCCCACCGCGGTCCGCGCTTACAATGAGAATTCAATTGTGACGATCTTGTGACCGCCTGTCACAACTGGTTTTCGTCGCCCCACTGTGAATCGTATGGCGGTTAAAGTGCACATTTAATTATTCCCCCCGAATGTATGTAATTTTCGGTGATCCCCCGTATAAATGGGGGTTTTGACGTAAATCCCCCCAGAAAGACATGTCCGAAGTCGCCGAATTCAAATGGGGGGAAATTGCGGAATTCCCCCCATTTAAAGTTGCGAAGTCAAAATCCCCCCAAATGTAAGCTTGTGTCAATTTTTTTTTCTTTGCAGAGACGAACAATTAGATTGAGAAATAGAGTAATATGGTAGTAGGAACTTGAATGAGCGGATCCATCATTGGAATTGCAGAGCCAACATATGTATTATCAGATAGCTATGAGTCAACTATGAGTGGTCACGAGGAGGAGAATGAATGTAGCATGCGAGCTTGCAACTACGAAATCTGTAGGTCAAGAAATAATTAAATGTGCACTTTAACCGCCATAGAATCGAACGGTAATTATCCACTTGTCATTTAGTAGTGCGGACCTGACTTGGGCGCTCAAGGTTTCCGTCACAGCACCTCGAACTCCACCCCCCTCCAAACGGCGGATAATATATCAATCGCCCAATCAGGATCATTTGCGGAACGCCTTACTGGAGGGCGGTTCTTCTTACTCGCAACTATCGGGCCAAGGTACTTGTGTAATAATATCTATGAACATTGATTTTCGGCTCACAAAATTCCAGGTCCAAATAGCCCTTCCGAGCAAATCCAGTTTTTTGCGATAAATGACTGCAGTCTCAACGACTTGCTCGCTGATCGGAGGTTTCAGGGCTTCGTTTGTGACCCAGCAAATGCTTGTCTGGGCTCGCTCGTCATTGAAGCTGGCAACTACCGAATCCGGTATGACGAAAATCGAAGCGGCTAGCTGACTAGGAAGCTCCGACTGCGTCGGAAGACACCTTGCTTGAGAGAAAACAATGTTTCATTGTATCAAGATAGATGAATTCGGCAATATATTATTAGAGAGTTTGTGCGAGCGACCCAGGTCGCTTTTCGATCGCTCAGATCTCCACAACAACAGATACCAGGTGTGGAGCTCTAAGCGACCTATAGGAGTATTGCTCTGGGGCACTCTTAGGTCGCTGGGACTTCACACCTGAGACTGCTCGTTGTCGAGATCTGAGCGGTCCCAAAGCGACCCGGGGTCGCTTTGCACAAACCCGCTATTACAGGGAATCCTAAAAATAATGACAATCACGAATACATACGGCCCTCCGGGCATCCCTGGTACCGTGGGACCCGGCAAAGACTGGGTGGCTAGAGCATGTTAGAGCAGTGGTAGTTGGAAGTTGGAACGCGCGCTCCGCGCGCCTGGCCGCTCGAATTCAGACCACCTTTGACAACACCGTAAATAGCTTCAAAGACAAGTCACTTTAGTAGACAAAATGTAGTTGTGATTTTTAGAGAATAATGGGTTGACAAGCTTAAGATATGTATGTATAAAAGGTACACAACAGCGTGGCAGGGGATGGAACGAAGAGGGGAGGAAAGGCTGGTAGTGTGGAATGGGATATTAAGAAACTTTTTGTGGGTAAGTATGGAGGGAGACTATGGTGCGCGTCACTTAGGTCGCCACCTCCTTTGCACTAGTGCCAAATTGGCCGGAGGCCGAAATTTTTTTTCTGAGAGGCTATTTCGCCGCATTTTGCAGTGAGTTTGAGGGATTTTCCACAAGAAAACGAGCGCTCTACAAGGTCCTTGAAACAACACACATAGCCTGCACATACCTGCGCAACATCTGAGGGCTAGTTCCGTTCCCGATACACCTCAAAGTGCCCGTAAATAGCCTATAGTGCCAAATTGGATGGGTAAGAATTTTATAACTCCCTCAAAAAATTAAATTAGGAAAATCCGTCTTGCCAGATTGTTCCTCTCATGAAAAGGAGTCGTTTGGCAAGAGAAAATAAAAATGGGTGAAAAATTGAGGCCACAGTTAGCGTTGTCACGAAGAGGTGGTGACTAAGTGACGCGCACCATACACTAACTCGGCAAAAAAAATGTCCGATCGGTTTTTGCTTCGTTTTGCACGGAAATGGAACTTTCCATCTGAAACGAAGTTGGAGGTCGTGGGAAGTGACCGAGCCGGAATTTTGCACGCAAATAGATCATCAAAGTCTATTGATCCGGCATCAACTGAGCGAAACTACCGAAAACAGGATATTTCCGGTTCTGCAGTGACCGATTTCAGGGTAATCCAGGTGCATACGTCGAAAGTTCAAGATAAACCAAGCAATTCCACAAGTTGAACCAAGCAAAAAGGTTGAGCCGTTGTAGCGCTATGACGCGAACAATTCTGCCATTTTGATCAAATTTCGGCACATTCTGGTGCATATTTTTGCTTGTCCTAACTTGGAGAAATACTCAGCGAATCTCAGGCTATAGAACGAGAAAGTCAGCTCTGAGATCAATTGTAATCTGAGCAATCTGGAAAATCGGATTTTTTGTGTTGTGGCCGGCTTGATGGCGCATCATACTTTGCCGCAAAACAAATGCGGCAGAATAATGCCCCTTGATTCTACAAACTACACTGTAAGTCATTGAAGCCGAAATGTATGTCCATTGTTGAGAAATATGCGGAATATCGATCGGACATTTTTTTGCCGAGTTAGTGTAATTGAGACGATGTTAAGCCCCCGGGTCCCCCGGTTTTCAAGGTGGTGAGAAGGAATTTATTCACCAAGTTGTTTGTTTCAGCGATCTCGAGGGCTCATGTGCAAAATCACCGCTGCGAGTACGTGAGAATCGTCGCCGGTGCTTCGGGAGGATGATGCGGAACTCAGCGGGAGCGGGAGCAGTGGTTTCTCCTAACACTGTGCAGAGGGAAGGTTTTGAAATTCATGATGTTGTTCAGGACCTTGTGTTAGATATTTCGTTGTCATTTGTGTTGAATTTCATAATCTTTTGTCGGATTTCATGACAAAACGTTATGATCCGGGGTCCTAAAATTCACGTTATGATCCGGGGTCCCAGCAATGATTCGTCCCAAAGTACCACCAAGCTAGCCAGCTATCCCGACGCCTTATTTCTTATCAACCTCCATGGAAAAGGTATAAAACAGGATATAAAACAGGATATATTTCAAGTACTGGACAATACAGTTGCAGTACTACTAGTATCATAATCTTACCTTCAAAATCTCGCCACCGTCACGATCAGCCGTACTTTAATAGCTTGCGTGGCTCGGAAACACACTACGAGAATGAAAAAGAGGTAGAGAAGGGAAGCAACTCACCGGGTTAGACAGATCACTGAATGCTCTGTCGTCATCAAAGAGCTAAATTACCACGACAGGGAAAGAGCACATTAATGAGCTGCAATGCACTCTCGCAGTATCACTCACGATAATACCCTGCCCAACCACTTCATGCCGGCTCATCCTTCGCCACCCCTTAATCCTTTGAGAGTCTTGCGCACTGCAGAGAGATCTAGCTCGGTACGGCGGTGTGGATTGATCCTAGAGGGCGGTGACGTAGGGAAGGAGGCGTGGTCCGTTACAGCAGAGTGTGTTGGCGAGAGTGGCGGCGGCGGCGGCGCTCTATAATGGTGACTTGGAGGGAGGTCATGGTGGGGGGAGACAAGAGGCGTTGTGCGCGGCCGCAGCATATGTGTGCTGCGGATGTGGAGCAATGCTGTAAGTGACGTCATTGACTCGGCAGCTCGGCTGCAGGACTTGAACAAAAATTTGCTGGTTTTTCGAGGCCGAAATTCGTGATGTTTCGTCGTGAATGCAGGTTCAAGATTTTTATGTCACTTTTTGAAAGAGAATTATATGCATTATCCTGTAATGTGGTCCGACAGTTGAATATGAGTGCGGTATCACACCTTGTAACTTTTAGAACTTTTGGAGCATCATGAAACCAGTCTTGAAATTCATGACGTGTATTCTAACGAAACGTCAGGAATCTTGAATTTCAAGACGATGATCTTGAATTTCATGACAAATACTTCTCACAGTGTAAGAGTTAAGCCTTAGAATGAATTAACCCTTAATTTCAAGTTAATGCTAAGGATTAACATGAAGCTGGATCCATCTTACTGTAGCCCTTAATTAAGCCTTACCTTGGATTACGTCACCTTCTCGGCTACGTTCGGCAGGTTTGGCAGCTTGGTTGGCAGCTGCCAAAGGCCCGCAGCATTGTCAAAGGGATTCTCAACGGCAGTGTCTGGCAGGTTCCCTTGATTCTGCTGAAGGCCGTGTCGAAACATGGGTCAAGCCCTCAGCTCGGCTACCTGCATTGCCCTGGCGGGAGCAATTTCAGTCCACAAACATAAACTCAGCAGCCAGCCATAAGAAGCAAAACCGCTTTGGAACTCCCTGAAAAATGCATCTAAAAAAAGCCCGGAAAAATTTGCATTTTTCATCCTAAGGCCCCTTAATAGGAGGCCGAACCGACACCGGAAAGTGTGACGTCACATGTCACGCTTTCCGTGAATGTGGGGGATTGGATCCCCCACACCCCCTCCTTTTCGCTGGCGCTGGCCTTTCCGCTGGCGCTGGCCCTTTCGCTAGCGCTGCCTTTTCCGCTGGCGCGGGGCCTTTTTTTGTCTGAATTTTGTTTTTTTCCCTATATCTAACAATGAATTTAATTTGAAACCAACTATTATGAATACATGAGTTACTAGTACTGGAAGATAACGAAAAATTGGAAGAGCATTTGCGGGCGCCGGCCCGGACGGCTGGGGTTTTCCACCCCAGACCCTGACCGCTGCGCGGGGCTTCCGCTCGCCGCGGGGCCCACTGCGTGGTGCCTCGCTCGCCGCTATGGCCCACTGCGTGGCGCAGCCCGCTCGCCGCGGAGGCCCACTGCGTGGTGCCAGCGCTCGCCGCGAGGCCCGCTGCGCGGTGCTATCCTGTTGGAGGTGTTTGATAGACTAGGACATGTGGGGGGAGGAAGGCCGACTAAAGCCGACACGGAAAGCGTGATGATGGTTACGCGTCACGTCACACTTTCCGGTGTCAGTTCGAATTCCCCCTTAATACTTATGGAGCCCTTAATAACCTTGTTAAGGCCTTTAAGGCCTTAGCCTTCGGAGGTGCCCTTAATAAGGCCTTAAGAAGGAACACTGAGCGGTTGCACTGCCGACGGTCGCGGGAATTTCGGATTAAGACCTTAACTGCCCTTAAGAATCAAGGCCTTAACCAAGACTTCCGGGACCCTGGAATTAAGGCCTTAAGGCGAGCACTGGTATTGGGGAAAAATAGCTATGTACTTCCCCGACACAGGAACTCAGAATTGGCAAAGTATCTGCCCAAACGCAGCGGCTGCGCAGTGTAAATTGCAAAGCTGTTGAATTGAACGGTGAGAAGAAACGGTCGCGGGGTTTATGCACCGCCGAGGAGGTCGTTAATAAAGTACGGTTAATGAACAACAGCGGTGACAGCGACGATCACGGCGGCGAAGACGATGGTCAGGGCGGCGAAGATGACGATGACGATGACGAAGGTGATTCGATGGACCAGCAAGACCATCACTCCAGCCGCGAGCTGAGCAACGAGTACGGTTGGCGGGAAGGCCGCGGTTGATTTTGATTTTTGATTCCTGTCATCGGCTGTTTCGGGAAGTGGTCCGAGTGGCTGTACGAGGGCACCTCGCACACGAAACCCAGCGCCAGTTTGCCATAGGCGCTTTGGTGCTAAGATAAGTAGTATATATATGCTGCTGTTATAGTAGTGAGCCATATCTACCATATAGAAACTTGGTTGCATGCACGAGGGAGTGAAAAAATAAGTTTTGATCGTCTCACGGCCGCCTAACGCGATCACATGACTCGTCAGTTGTTCCTCTGATGCTTCGCTTTGCGGCGACACAAAAACAGTCTGACAAGTGTTTGACGTGGTCTGATGTTCATAATGGTTAAAATAATCTCTGACATAGTTTCCGCCAAAAAAAGCAGCGAGTTTTGCAAGTTGTAGCTCATTTATTTACCACAAGTATGTTGAATACAACGGGAAATTCATGCAGTTGAATGCCGTCCGGGATATAGTAAAGTTAGCCCGACTCCTCCTCCTCCTCAGCATGCTCCTCGTTCTCCAGTGGTTTGAGAGCCTCCAAATTCAATGCAACACATTTCTGGACGCATTCATGTTGATCAACAAAGGTCTTGATTCCCACATCACCGTGGTCTCCAGCCCCACTCTCGCTGAAGCGAATCAGAAACAAACGACAGAGATGGTTTATGATACGTACCGGTTGGCTGTGTGAGACATAAGATCAAACAAGACGGCCTTCTGACTCAGACGACTGTGACTTTCCGATGCTATCGAAAGAGTATTAGATCTGCTCGAATTCAGAAGCTGGGAATTCAACGCACCTTGTATATCTGCCAGAACCAGTGTCTTCTTCGAGTACAAATAGACAAAATGCTGGAACGCGTTGATAGTCGCACCCTGCTTGTCAGAGTATTTGGGGTGATCCAGAGTACCAGAGTACTTGCGCAGCTGAACATCCCCTCGCTCCCTCTCTAGCAACCAGGTAATCGATGATATAACATTAGTGGTTGTAGTAAGCTCTTCTTTCTCTGCCGGTGTCAGGCTGGAATAATTTGTGGAGGTGAAGCCCGATGCTGGGGACGGGACGAAAGGTTCCGTCAAACTAGCAATACCCTCTCGAGCAATGAGAAGGTCCGTAACCTCGAAGCCTAATAAAGAAGGAACTGAGCCAACAGTCGCTAAGTAGAACGTACCCAATTACCTGCAATTTCTACCGCTTCATATTCACATTCGGAGTTGAAATGGTTGAGGAAAAATTCAGCCCGACCAAGAGTGACACCTTCCTTAACGAGTTGGTCTCTGTTGGCGAGAATAGAGACAGGAGATCCATCTCCGAGGGTATAGCAACGCTTCGCAACATATGCAACCCCATTCAAAGAAAGCTGCCGCCGCAGTTTTAGCAACACCGTTGGTTTTTAGCTCATTAAATAAGACGTACTTTGAACACAAGCTTCGATTTTCCTTTGTTGATGGGGCCATTCGCAAGAGTACCAGAATTAGGAACACAATCCCCGACTGTCCAGCTGAAGGACTGCAGTCCAGTGGTTACATCAGATGTCTGTGTTGCGAAGAAAAGAGTGACTGCAGTCGAGGGAGGGTCTGGAGTCGAAGCGGCATTGAGGAGGAACTGAGACTTCAACACATGAGACCCTCCAGAGACTGCGAATCACATCAACAATTGTTGGTTCAAATTGAAATTTACAAAAACGCACAAAGTCGACTGCGCTTAAAAACTGATCCACCAGAAACACTGTTTTTCCAAGGTCTTTTGCTTGCCTTCATTACGTTTGCGGGTGGCTCGACTCCGGTTCTATCATAAAACTTGGCCAACATAAATATTTTGCAAACAATTAACATCGCAAGATGAATCGTACCTTATTAAGATCAATATGGGCTTCGAGATAGAGTGTCAAGAGCTTCCGACTGCGAAATCTGGCAGGGACAGTCTTCTCGGGACTTTGACCACAGTCCTTGAGAACACTCTGAAAGATATCGCGAAGGGTGGAGTGCGGTTGAATATCTATGTGAGCGTTATTCAGCCGTGACAGACGTATGTCCCGACTATTTGTCAATCAGTTGCTGCTCACAATATCAGTAGTGAAAACATACCGGTCGAGTCCGGCTTCGGCACCTTCCTCCCAGCTGGAGTTATAGCAGACGACTGCCATATCCGTGAGGTCTGAAGTGCGAAGCATTAATTTATAACAGCATGCAAATCTAAATTGAAATGAACACACCTGACAGTTTAAGTGTTGCCTCGCGAGTAACATCGAAGGTCGGAAGATAATCACAAGGCTTTGAGTTGATATAAGGCTCGAAAACGACTGAGTAACATTCAGTTGTTGCCAGATTATTGTTCCGAACCGCAGCCATATTAGATCCAGTGATCGCCAGCGAAGATTGTTGAGCTTTGATGTTCGAATTGTTGAAGCTTGCGGCCTCCTTCCAGTTTGCACGATAGAATTGGCCGGCATTTCGAACTGTATTGTACAATTTAGCAGCGAAATGAGTGGAGATTAATTGGAGACTGACTTCGTAAATTTGACGCAGTAGTTGGGGCAAGAGGTAAATTCGATGGAGCAGTCGAAGGCACAGTGACCGGCCCCTGTTGCTTGGCTGTGGAACAAATGGTCAAGCGTTCGGGTTGGGCAGAGATATTTTGAAAAATACTAACCTAGCAACGGAATCAAGAGAGTCAGAACATGGCTGTAGTTTTCAAGATACAGAGAGAGAAACTAACCATTCTTCTGCTCGCACGCATTACAGAATTCAGTTGCGAGTCGGGTCGAGATATTGCCACACCCTTGACACTGCGGAATGTCCTGCATGGAGTTATGAGTTTAATAACATGAGAGATACCCAAGTCTTGACGAACCATAATTCTTTGGTGCTCCGACTGCGGGTTATTCGCGAGAAGACAGCATTTGTGACAACGTCCAGCACTGGCTTTGTACTCGAAATGGGTGAGACAGGCGTCTTCACCACCGAAGCATTGAGCGGTTGGATTGACTTCCGACATGAATAGCAGAGAGAAGAGGATAGAAGATAGGGAGAACTTGAAAGGAAAGTAGGGAATATAACGCACTAACCTGTTGCTTAAATATAACAGAGCTCTCTGAGTTGATTCACTTCGAGCACTATGATCGAAGTCCGATCGAGGGTTCAAAGAATTAGCACAAAAGAATTACTTGGCCGTGAGAGAATGAGTCGTGAATGAGTGCGCAAAATTCCGGCTTTCCGAACGAGGACACAAAAAGGTTGATGAACCGTGGGAGTATGATCCGCACTTGTTCAACCCGAGTCAGAGTTAACTAGACAGTGACTCGGGTGTTTCCCGCGCCTCGCTCCGGCACAGTACTAGTACTACTACTTTCAGCTCAAAGTCCGAAATGACTCCAGTATTTCCCAGTATAATTTATAATATACCTAACTATGAGAATGAGTCGGCACAAGGATTGATGAACCGTGTGAATGTGATCCGTATTACTATAGTTGATTCGTTGCGTTCGACTCCAGTGGTTTACATGCTGGCTTTTACACTGACTCATAGGTTCTCCGGTGCAATTTGAACCAGGAAAAGTGTGAGAACGGATCGGCACAATCATTCAACTGACTTGGTAGTTTCACAGGCCAATAAACAAGAAACAATTATGCTATTGTTTGAACTCAGTGACTCGGGGCTTCCAAGTCAATTCTTAGTTCGTAGAGTGGGAATAAAATCGAAATAGCTGAGTATATGTCGATTATACGGTGAGCCAGATAATTCCCGGACAACTATTTAAAAGCTCTTGCCTTCGACGAAGCATCCAGTTCAATCTCCTCTCCGAGTTCACCCTCCTCTCCATGGTTAATCCTACCGGCGCAAACGGTGTGAACAACGGAGTTTGTATGCCTTTTCATTTAAACTTCACTGTTGTTCTACTCTAAATAAATTTAGTTCCCCCGGATGAGGAGCTCCGAGAAATTTTGCAGGACTTCCAGTGCCGATCACTGTCACTTGCTGTTCGTCTTCGCTACTTGGAAGAACGCCATGGTATCAAGATTGGGTCAGTTATATTTATCTACTCTACCTATTCAACATCGCCAATATATCCTGCAGTAAAACCAAGTTGAAACAATTGAACAACAAATTCGAGGTCCCAAGTGTACGCAAATTTCGCGCCGTTGAAGAGGCTACTGCAGCCATTGCCAACATTATTTCTCGTGATGTCAATCAAGGCCAAGGACCCGACACTGTCAAGAAGATCGCCTCATTGCGCCTGAACATCATCATTCCTCGGTATGTTCCAAAGTTTTCAACTCCTTTCATGAATGGGGGTGTTCGTGAGGCGTAGACGGCTGGGAAATGAACGGGTCAAACCCGTCGGCGCGGATGATGCAAGAAGTGAGCGGGGTGAGGCGAGTTCGGGAGGAAAATGGTGTCGGAGAGGGAAAGATGGTTGGCAAGGAGTTGGATGAAGTAGAAGATGGTGTGGGTGAGCTGGGATCGACGGCCAAGGCCAGGCGGCTTGGTTCTTCATCGCCGTCCACAGCAAAGTCACGTAATGACGTGCGGGGTTCAATCTCGCAGCTCTGTTCCGCAATCAGTGGCTGTCCGCTTGACAGCTCTTCGACTTCGCACTTGCCTTTCACCTTCATCTCAACGTCTGACTCGACGTCGACACAATGGCTCAACTCCACATCGCTATAGCACGGCTCGACGCCTGCTATTCCAACGCTACAAGCGCTCACCACAAATGGTTCAAACGGCGTGTCATTGACAACGTCGTCTTCGCTCGAATCAACATAGTCCGAGTCCGTATATTTCAACGGGAAGTCGACAAACCGCTCGAAAATTTCATTTCTGGTACTCTCGCCCTCCTCGACTTCCATTGAGAAGGCGATTGACCCTACATATAGGGTTTCCAAGACGTCCGAAGGAGCATACAAGGAATCATAGTCCAAATTCACCCCGTGAGTTTGGAGCCCAGTTTCTGGATGATTATTCTCATAATCATCAGCGGCTTGTTCATTCGACTCGTCAGAGGCGTTATTAACACGCCCTCCGTTCTCAAGTTCAGGTTTGACTTGAGCTTCAGAGCTATCTTCGACATTATCGTCGACAAAATCCTCGGCATTCTCACTGAGAATACCAGCGGTGTCGCACTCTGAATCAGAGTTCAACGCTACAAGCCTTTCCGCGTCTTCAGCGCCAGCAACAACCTTTCTCCAACTGGAGGTTTCTGGGTCCAATTTTTGATGCCATAATTCGATCTGAACATCGTCACGAAGACTCATCCAGAGAGTGATAACCTTTTCCTGGTTTTCAGGTAGGCCAAACATCGTCCAAAATTGTTCTATTTCAGCAATATGCTCTATTACTGACTTGTTGCCCTGATGACAGCGCGCGAGTTCGTCTCGCTGTCGCAAGCGGAAATCCCTCGGGAAGCAATAATTAAGCAATTCAAAGAAGAATTTGGTTAAGGTCCACTTCCGTTCATATTTAACAGCCTTGCGCTGATAAAATTCAGCAGCCTTTCCTTCAAGGAAATAACTGATGAAGAAGATTTGATCTTCTTCAGGTACTTTGCCCATTTGCACGTACGTCGTGCTCTCGCGAGCAAATTTCAGATACAGATATGGATCCACAGATCCGTCGTATTTGTTCGGTTCAATGGGCTTCAACCGCATTCTAGGTTCATTGGATCGCCTAGATTTCCGTTTAGAGGTACGCCGGCTTTTCATTCGCCTCCGTTTTGAACTCGACGATGGCCCTCCGACCCCAAGTTCATCAGCGTCGCTCGACAAATCCGATTCGGAAATGGAATCGGTTGAAGAGGAACTGGACGAAGAATTGGACGAAGATGGCGACGAGTCGTGCCCAGTCGCACGGCGAATGGTCTGCTCGAGGAGTCCTCCGGCAGGAAATCTCCCGGGAAACGGTCCCTTCTTGACCTTGTGCGGGCGAGGGTTGGATTCCTTCGATTTCTTCGAAGCTTTCCCTGTGCGCATGTGTTCTTCAATACCATTGATCACAGCGCGCTTAGCCTGATTCACCTTTACAGGCTTCGACTCGGAATCTAATTCCTTGAGTCGTTTTTGCAAACTCTTGATCTCTCGGGATCGTTCTTTGGTCTGCGCAGACGCTTTACGCTCTCGAGTACGAGGCGTTGAGTTTGAATCTCGGTCTGAATCGGAATTTTCATCCGATTCAACCTGGACATGTTTGCGAGAGTTCTTAGACTTCTCAGCACGGCGAACGCGCAAGCGTTCGATGTCCTTCTTTGAAAGTCCAATCTCATGTGAGCTTTCCTTCTTGTCTCTATTCTTAGCGACAAGATTCTCATCCTTCTTCCCAGAAGAATGTCCACTGCTATGCCTTTTAGCAGAGGTTTTCGGTAACTTCACCGAATTAAATGATGATTTCTCATTGAACTCATCGTCAGATACCTTTGTTGTCAAAGGTTCTGCGTTTGAAATGCCCGAAAGCTCGGATTGAGCTTGGCTCAAATGTTCCGCCATGCGCCAATACTCAAGTGCAATACGACGATATTCATCAGGATTCATCTCCTGATCCTTACGCGTTGCGGACACAGTCGCTTCAGCGGAATGAACAGAATTAATTACATTGTTATTCAAGCATGAGCTCGCGTTTTCTCGGTGCGTTCTCGCCGTTTTACTATCTACCTGCGTCCAGGTAACTAATTCCTCATCGCTAACATCGATGAGGCTAAAGTTTACGTTGCGCTCGGGCGACGAAACTGGCGAGATTTTAACACCCGAGGGCGTCCGACCAGCAACACCTGTCCCCATTGAAGGAGAAGGCGAAGCGGCAACTACCCGGCTATACAATAGCTCGGGCGAAACGGGGCGAGACCGATGGTCAACGCTACGAGCGGAATGCTCGGGAGACACCACCTCGAGTGAGGCGGGATAACCCACTTCGAATGAAGTAGGGTGCAACTTGGGTACACCCAAAGTCGAACGCAGAGCGGGATGCTCGCGGGGGCCGAAGCGCCCAGGAGCGCGATGCTCCGAAGAAAACGAAGTTTGCTTACTACGTTCATGTCGATTTCCGGAAGAAATAGAATTTGCCTGAGGCATAGTAAGAGCAGCAGAGGGGCGTCCAGAGTGAGACATTATGAAACAGCTTGATGAAACACTCGAAGATAGAAAACTTGATGAGAGGGTTTGTCGTCGAAGTCGGTAGCGGCGGTTGATCAGACCACGGGAAACCAGAGCAGACGGCGACAGAAGCAAGAGAGTCAAAAAGATGTGACGGATGCGAAAAGAATCGAGATCCGCCACACGGAGAAGCTTAGTGAGCGAACCGAAATGACTGTTGTAAGCTTTAGATTCACCAAGGAATTCTATCTACTACAGCTCGATTTTTATATTCTACAGCAAGGTAAGACAAATGCGGAATGAAGTCATCCATGAGCAAATAAAAATGGAGGGGTAGGAGGGAAGTGGAGTATGTTTGAGTGAGATACGGTCACGGGATTATCCAGGAGAAATGATATCGTTACAGGAAATGTCCTGGATTAATTTGAGAAGCCCAAGCCAAACCGCGATCTCGCCAGATCGAATTTATGCAGATGTAGGTGTTTGTGCAGATGTGGCAGTTTAATAGTATAGCATGTGTTTTCATGTATAGCAAATGTATAGGATGTATTTCGTGGTTGCGGAGGCCCAGATCGGCCTATACAAAACAAAATTAGGCTCGGAGAGGTACACACAATTTCGATTTTTGACTCGAAAATTTTGGCCACAGTATCCTACTTATACTTGAAAAGAGGGCCAGGCCATCAGTCGCGTGACTTTTGACAGAAAGTCACGGGGTTTTGTCGACATCCTGCAACCGGCTGTCGAGATGTTGAAACTCACACGCGGTCCCCGGCGCCGCGCGCCGGCGAGTGCAGCGAGCGGCAGTGCGGCGCCGCGGGCACGGAATCCAGCAAAAAAATCCGCGCGGGGTTTGGGGCAAAGCCCCGACAAGCTGTGCACCCGCCGTAGGGAGGGACGCGAGCGCAGCGAGCCGGCCCTGCCGAAGGCGGGGTGCTTAAGCTTGTCTTAGTCTATAATAAAAGAGAGTACGGGACCGAAGGTCCCGTGACAATTCACGTGGATTTTCAGGTGACTTTTCGCACGATGCCGCCGCAAGCTGTGCGACTGCCGTAGGTGCGGTGCGAGCGCAGCGAGTCCATCGCGCCGAAGGCGGGGAGCCAAAGCTTGTCACATCAATGAGGAAGTGTGGCTCAAGCTTGGGCAACCCTTAGAGAGTCAGGATTTCAATTGCGACATCCCGATGGGGCAATCGTAGATCAAGACATTCCTCCCTCTCTGCGTCATCATTGTGCCCTGCCTTGCTACCCAACAAAAACATCCGGTTACCAACAGTAACAAAAGATTGCAAATCAAGCTCCAGATTCCACAGGTCATGGCTAAGATTGACCCGGCATATCCTCCGCAGCGGGATGGCGTACACCCAGACCTCTGGTACCAGGGTGTCTTCTGGGTGGGTATGAGGCACCCATGTAACAAGCACAACGACCGGAGGGAAGTGCGGTGGTGTTATTGTGTTGGTGAGGTGCCAATGCATCATGCGTGGAAAGTCGCCTAGCGTTTCGGTTGCAGACCGCATTGTCAGCGTGGTAGTATCGAAAAGAACTACTGTAGCCTTCTGTATGACTGAAACGTAACGCGTAACGGAGGGCTGTTTCTGCTGACAAATCACCTATATATGGTGAGTCTCCTTCCTTAAAAGGGTGATTTGTAAGCCGTTTCAGCCGTTTCAGCCTGTAACGGTCCAAAATTGGTTTCAGTCATACAGAGCGGTACAGTATGGTTGCAGCCGAAAGATCAACCGGCTGCACAAAGTTTAGTAGAGATATAGGCCTGAAGCAAGGGTGATCGTGCCTCTGTATTCTTCACCCATCCTTGGGTCAGCACTGTCGGTCGCTCCGTCATCGATGGGGGAAGCTTGGAGTCCATAGCCTAACGGTGGGATTCCATCGGAATGTGCTTGGTCGATGGTGGTCCAAGTCCAATTGAAATGGTCATCTAAAGTTGCGATTGAGAATGTGGATATAAAGGAAGCGTCGTCCTCGTAACGCGTCCTGCCGCCAAACACAAAGAGCCGGTTATTAATTGCGACCATGGTCGCCGATAACCGAGGGAGAATGGGGGGCCCAGTTACAGAAACAAACCGCCAGATGAGCGAGTCGAGATCAACAACAATCAACGCCCTGTGGGTGCTTCATAGAGCTCGTCAAACCCACCAAAAAGAAGCATATATTTGCTGGAATTCCAAGTCATGATAGCGCTGGCGGCCTCGGCAAGCGCTGGAAGCGTCTTAAGCGGCATTGCGCTTGCAGTCCCACCGGAAGCAAAGCGTAGTAAGGGCTGTGTAAGAGAATTTGAGCTGCAATTATGATGCATCCTGGACCACAGAAATACGCACACTGAGTGAGATTGGTCCACGAAATTGACTGTAGATCCAGATAAGTAGTGAAGGTCTGATGTTGGCTGAAAGGTTTTATCGTATGGTCGCACGCCCCCATAGCTGTAAACGTGTTGCGTTTGACTATCGGTCGCATCATTGATGGGACCTCCTTGGTGGTGTTTAGGCCGAGCGCACCATAGATATCCTGAGGGGCGGCAGGGGTTGCCATAGCAAGGGAGGTGTGAGGTCGATGGTTAATGAGTATTCGCGTAACTGATTGGCTGGTTGGGCTTGGAGCGGGCTTAACTTGAAATGAGGGTCAATGGTGATTCCATGAGTATAGTACGCGTCAACAGCGCTCACCAACGCTCGTTGGTCAAGTAGAATATCTCGAATGACGGGAAGATCCGCTGAACCGAACAGCTCATTGCCCTACGCACACCGTCGCACAGCATCAACTGGGATGAATGCAGGAATTTGTAGATAATGAATGCACCAACCTGGTCCAAGAGATTTTCAATGGCGGCCAAGAAGTCGCCGCACACTTGTAATACTTGCCGTTGCTGAGCAGCTCACCCCCTCCCCGGACACGTCACGTGAATTTCCTTTTTCGGTGGCAGTTTCGTCTATGGAGTCATTGCAGGGGAAAAAATGCATAACTACCTCAGTTAACAGTTCAGATAGGGTAAATGAAGGTTTGAGAGCGAAAACAGCGACGATATGAAGGGTACAATGGTAAAATAGTGTCCGGGAGCGACAACATGGGCTGGTGATACAGCATATGATTTTACACATCCCATGGAGGCGTTTGTCTAGTGGTTGCGGAGGTTGCCTCCATATCCTTCTGTTGCGCGGAATGCCCGGGGTTCGATTTTGGCAGGGCGTAGCAAAATTTCCTTTTATGGAATTCTCTTCCCCTTTTTGTCGTGCTTCATTTTCGCTTCGGCAGTCCTACAGTGTAGTAACGCTCGATGGTGATCAGCTTTGATGTTTTTGATCTCTGCCCGGCAAATGTATCGCAAAAATTCCAAGGTTCTTCAGGCAACTACCAGAAGATACAACAAGTCGATATACAATAAAGCTATGGCCAGCTTTAACTTGAAATGTAGTACGACGATCGAAACAAAATATTGATCTTAAATGTTATAATTCTGGCTTCTTGGTGAACGCATGTTACACGTTACTTTTCTCATTTGGCTCGTCCTCCTCGTCCTCATCCTCATCCTCCACGACCGGCAGCTTCGATTTCTTGCCCAATTTCGGCTTCGGGGGCAGGTCTTTCTTCTTCAAACCAGTTTCCTGCAGCTTGGAGCATTCGGAAGTCCAGTTCTCGACCGCAGCATTGTGCTGGTGCTTCATCTCAGCCCACTCCTGCTCAATCTCTGCTCGCAGCTCCTTCCTTCGCTCCCGCTCGACCCTCTTCCCCTCGTTGATCTCATTAGGATGAGGGGGAAGTCTCGATCCGCGGACTCGCGCATGAACTGCACGAGTGCCCACTCCGTGACGATGGGGACTTTTTGCTGCTTTTGGTTTGCTTCTCGAATACTTTGACCACCTTGTACTCGTCGAGATAGTGTCATCGTGTTTGAATGACAATTGCGAGATATTTTTGGGCTTGCCTATGTAGGGTGGCGGGCTTGACGCGCTCCCGCTCGTACTCCGCCAGTGCCGCTGCTACTATTCTTTTCGTCGACTCTTCTCATGGGCTTTGACCCGGTCGGACTTTGCGCGGTACACATGAGAACTATAAAGACAGCAAAGATTGGCCAGAGAAGACGGAGAGAGGTGACAAACAGACGCGTCAACAAACAGCTGTCACGCTTCCACGTGCATGATCTTGTCCATTTCCGTTCGACCGCATCTTTCGCCAGATCCTCTCACATATGCGCTAGGAAACATAGCAAATATCAAGATCTTTTGACCAGAATTTGTTCTGAGGCAAAAAAGTTCCCCCGTTGCGCAGGATCCCCGATAAGAAAGTCACCAATTCCTTGATTTCTCACGGATTGACACAAAAGAGTAATACTCATTGTCTTTCTGCATCCCAAATTAATACAGTAGGTAGAGTAGTGCTAACGTGAGGCATAGAGTCCCGAACTAATTGACGAGTCTGCGGTCAACGGGTGTGACGAAAGAAAAATAATCACCATCGACCCCTCCTTCCCCATTGAGCCTTACTACACTGTACCACATGCTATGAGGTTTTAGACACCACGCCTTGTTTCTTTTGGTTTCCCCCTTGATTTCCATGCCAAGGAAGCCAGGTGTCCTCACACCTTAGCTTGAGAGTTTATAGGTTTTAATTCCAGACCTTTTGATGGTGTTATCTTAGTTTTTTCTGGTGATTTCTTTCAGCTTCCGCCTGTACAACAGACTCCTTTATATATGCCAGTTGTTTCCAATCTTCGTAGTAAAAAATCCAATGAACGTCAATATCTGGCTCGATTGGGTAGACTGTCCTGGAAGCAGATTGACACTTAACTGAACAAAACAGAATGAAAGCTGACTTGCAATATGCCGAAGCCGTTTTGCATCTGCGTAAAAGGCAATGCCGCTATTATTATTCAATTCACGAGTCATGAAATCTATGATTTCGCCTGTTGGTCTACATAACTCTCTCGGCCTAAGAGATTTTTTTTCGGCAGATCTACTGACTCAAGAGGCCTTTCAAGTACCAGCGTTAGAGGTAGAATGCGAGTGGGAGTGGGAATAGGGTTTTCCGGATGAGGTAAGCTGGGTCCGATTGCGAGCGAGATGAGCTTCAGCGACAATATCTTCACCCCCGTGATTCGGATTATAGGCTGCGAAGGTGTTCCGAGCAGCCTGGATAAGCGAATCAGAACGCTGAAGATCAGAGCGTTCCCAAGCATTGATGGCATTGACCATGGACTGGACATCGCGCTGGGGGGACTCGTGCTGCAGGATAGTGATGATGGGTTATAGGCCCATAACCTGTTGGATATCGATACCGGGGCAGCGACGCGCAGAGGCGGGATGAGTGCAAAAGAAAAAAAAAATCGATGATTTCTATCACTAGTTTACATGAGGTTATCGCGTGTTGAACGCGGATCTACAGTGGCTGCGCCATCTGATGCCACCCCTAAAAATAGAACAGCCCATTTCTGGAACTTTTGATGCAAGCGGAGTTGATTGGGGCCCCATCATTTTTTGGGGGGTGGCATCAGGACTCGGTGGTCTGTTAAATTTGCGAATGTTGCGATTAATTTCCTCCCAGGAGGTAGCATCATCTGAATGTGGTAACGCACTTGTATTTCAAAGTAGTGTTGCCGGAAGCTGGAGCTAGCTCCGAGGTGAGTTCAACTCCAACTCGACCCCTTCCCAAAAGCGGCACCTCGAGGTGATGCCAGCTCGCCTCGACTCCACCCTCGTCACCCAAAGCGGACGACGTGACATTTCTGGTGGTGGTGTAACTGAGTGACATCACACTCCCTCCCCAGTTTCTGTATTGGCCGTTTCTTGGCCGTTTTTGACGTATAAAAAGCAGTTTGAGCTTGAAGAGAGCTCAGGAAAACCTTCCACATAAAAATTTGGTCCATTCTCCCCTAAAATTTTGCCCTTCGGGTGGAAAGATGAACGTTGATGAACCCTGGGACACTAGATTCCCATATCCGGTATCAGCTCTGAGCCAGCTCCGGTCAACTCGAGCTGACAGCGAGCTGATGGGCAATCAACTCGAGTTCAGCTCCAACTCAGCTCCCGGCAACACTATGTATTTGTATTCAAAGTAGGTAATTCTGATCCTGTTGCGTCAATCAGGTGGTTATCTGTATTGCGGGGGCTTGTTAGTCCCTCTTCATTAACCCGCGAGACATCTGAAATGTTGTTGGACTGGAATCTCAAGTTCTGATCCGTTGCAGGTACTGGATGCACCCACGGCGAACCGTCATCTAAAATTACGGTCACAACTGGAGAGGGACGAGGGCTCTGCTCTTCGCCCGTCGCTGTAACAGCCAGAGCAGACGAACTGCTACAGAAGGGGTCGCGTGAAGGGTAGCCGGGGCTAGACCCCGAATCGCCTCGACTCCTGCTGGTTTCGCTCTCTGAACTCGCAGCCTGCAGGCACTGACGAGAGGGCTGTACCACGTCCCCAAAACCCTCTCGTGGTCGAAGAGGGTCTTCGGTACTCAGTTGTATGTCATTGTTGGTGTGGTTCATGTTGAGGTACGTTTAAGGACCGCCGTCCCTGAAGTGAGCACAGTTATCAGACGGAGCGTCATGGTCGAGTATTTGCATGTTCAGATGCTCCGAATATATTTTAGAATTGCAAGGAACCATGCAAGAATAAGAGATATCAAGCGAGCGAGTTGGGCGCAGCAGTGAAGGTTAACGTGTTAAAAATGATCGAGCAAGAATTCCGTCTCGTATTGGTGACCAACGACTCTTACTTACTCCGGGTGCTACAACATTTACGATTCCCTCCCCGATTCTACAATTTGATCAAAAAGCTATATACAAACGCCGAAACAGTCGTGATGGTCGAATGGGATGCTGAGCAATCCCTACCTCGTCGTCCGTGGCGTGAGACAAGGAGATCCACTGTCTTGCCTGCTCTGCAGAAGCTGAAAGGTATTGCACACCCCGAGTTGGAACAAGAATTGATCATCTCTCTCTTCGCAGATGACACGACAATTTTTTTGTCCTCAGCTAACACCCTAGATGAACTTTGGAAACTATTAGACCTCTGGTGCGCCGCGTCGACGGCTAAGTTCAATGAACATAAAACGGTGATACTCCCGTTTGGACGACCTGGTTGTGAGCGAACGGAGAATGAACAAGAACTCTGCGGTCGGAGACATTCCAGACCAAGTTCGGATCGTACCCGATGGCGAAACGTGCCGTATGCTGGGTGCATGGATTGGAAATCAGGTTGATTATATGACTCCCTGGCCCTCCGTGGTTGAAAAAATCACTTGTGACCTGCGTCGCTGGGGTACTACAAAACCTGAGTTAGAAGGAAAGCGCCATATCATTAACATGGTCATTGGTGGAAGAACCCAATATTTGACCCGTGTTGAATGCCAAAGGAAATAGAAGAAACTCTTATACAACTGGAACACGAATTCCTATGGGACGGTAAAAGAGCCCGAGTCGGCCATGGCTCTATGATTCTTGACGTTTTGGACGGAGGCAAACAAGTTTTAGATATCCCATCGAGGAACGAAGCTATCGACCTGATGAATGTTCAAACCTACCTCGCCTTCACCCCAAACAGAGCACGATGGTGCTATCTAGTCGATTTTATGATCAAAGATTATGCTGAAAGGAGTTACCTCAACTTCCGCCCGGGACAGATCTCCAATATCTAAATACAAGTACTTTCACAAGTCAAACCTTATGAAAATATTCAGCCGTTGAAGCGCTATAGGCTCCACAAAACTGCCATTTTTGCATATTTCGGCAAATTCCGGTCAAATCGGTCGAAAATGGTCACTTTGCGAGGGCTATAGCGCCTGTTTGCCTGTATATTTTTCCACAGTTCAAATTGGCGCATAGCTCGCTGGATCTCAGGCTATAACATGAGCAGATCAGCTCCCCGCACTCACCAAGGGCAAACAGAGAGCAAACAGTCTTCATTCAGACACGTGCAAAGGTTTGGGACTCCGCCTGGTTTCTTCGTTCCGCGGCCAAAACCTACAGACAAAGGAGCAATGTCGCAAAAATCGAAAGTCCGATATAACCGATTATAACCGATTATAGCGGTTATAGGGCAATTATAGGCTGGTTATACCTAGTTATAACCAACTATAAGTAGGGAGGACCCTTATTGCCTATTAGAACTAGCTTACAAGCTGAAACACCCAACAATAGTTTCCTCGAGTCCCGAAATCCCAATAAAATTCAATTTTCCGCGCGCAGGAACCAATCTCCATCTACAACATCATTGAGATACCTGTAATATGTACTGCGTTCGTTTCGACAGCCGAAAGCGTTAATCATGTGTGCTCCTCGTACAAAATACCTCGGCAAGATGAACATCGTCCAGCAGACGACAATTTTCCCACAGAGTATTCGGTTTCCAGCGGGAAGCTTTGAGTGATCGCACCAGAGCAATGTCCTCTTCGCGATGTGAAGGGAGAACACAGCGAAAGAGGTACAGTACCCGCGCGAAGGAAAGGGAATTTTGGTCCATGTTAACGTTAACGAAGTCAAACCGCTCCTCGTGGTTCACTTGGAAGTCCGGGTTGCATCGGAGAACGTCGCATTTGCCCGTGAAATCCTCGAGGGATGTGAAGTCAATATACATACACTTATATGGTCGGATCTGACGAATATGTGAGCCAATTCCGGGCATGTACAAGAGTGAACCAACATACAAATCCAGACCATCATCCCGTAAATTCTCGTCCGTAAAGGTGTTGCGAAGGAACCGGCGTAAGTTGGTGTCGAAAGCATCTCTTGTTTGAGTGTCAATCCAGTGAATGCCATTCATGGCGCACTTGGAATCAAGCAGCTTCCCCCCCGACCCGAGTCGCCAATGTGGCGCGTCACCCTCGGCTTTGGGCCATTTTGGGGACGCCCCACACAGTAACGTCACCACGGCAATATGAGGCCGCAGGCCGTGACAGCGTAACTCCGCAGCTCTTTCCTCTCGACCACCACCATCGACAGCTCAAGGACATACGACGGCGTCGGTCCCGCCCCTCCCTTGATGCCAGTGCCGGTATCTTCGACGGGTGTGCTCGGTTGCCCGCTCATTCATCACAAACCACCGACATGGGGGGATTCGGTCTATTGGTGTGTCGCTTTTATTCTCCGATGAGGTTCTAATCCTGTGCCTTTGAAGCTTCAACGCAATTGACAACAGTTGGTGTGTCCTTACTTTTCTATCTCCCGCGCGCTGTCTAATCTTGGCTGTAGTTGTCTTCATCCCCCTTCCCCACCGCAACATAGTTGGCTACTTCTACGATGTTGTACACGTAGTCTAGTTGGAAATAGAACAATTTTATTCAGTATTTTGCTTGATTTGAGATGAATTCCATGAGCCAAATGTGCGCTGAAAGCTTCCCCGGGCCAACACGGTAATAATGAGCTATAATGTCTATAATGACGTATAACGAGCTTTAAAAATTATAGGACTTATGAGTCTAATCAGGCTTAGTTTCTATGGGACACGGCCCAATAAGGGAAATGGCAGCGCCAGCGTGTCCCGGGACACGCTGGCTGTGTGCGGGCTCGGGGTGGGGCGGCCCCGGGGCACCGAATGCTTTTGAATGCTTTTGAAAGGCCATTGAACACGCCCATTAACGCGTTATTAAACTTTATCGCGTAATTTGAATGATGGGGAAGCTTGCTTCCCCATTCATCGGTATAGGGCTCCGGAATGCAGATGCTTACAAATCTCCGTCCAGGTGGTTTGTAAGCACTGTCCTGGAGTCCTGGCCTGAGGCCTCGGACTTCGGGGAGCCGTCACTGTCACTGTCATGTGACTTCGGACTGCGCGCCGAATGTTTCCGAGTGCCGCCTCAACTTTGGTTCAACGTTCAACTCTTGCTCAGCTCAAGTTCAATTGGCCTGTTTGAACCTCATGTGCTGTGATAAATTTATGTACAATACCCTACCAACACCTATATGTATACTCAATGGTTGCTTGCTCACTTGAAGAAAGAATTCAGTAAGCATCAACTTTGTAACAAGTCTCCTCAAGTTACAAGCACTTTGTCACCAGTACCGGGGCTCAGGGAATGCTTTGAGCAACTTCAAAAAAAAAATCCCCAGACTTTGTGCTACTGCCAGTGTCTTGGATATACTTACCACTATCCAGTGGGTATAAGCTTCAGCTGTCAAAATCAATAATCCAGAAAAAACAGGGCCGCTGAGTCACTCCAACCAGATTCATCAGGAGCAGAAGAGTTTTGAAGGTGGCGGTTCTGAGGTTCATTAACTGGATAAGTTGGTTACGCAAATCGGGCGAAAACTGCTCGAGCCAGTAATGTTGCCCGAATGAATTTAGCAAGATTAGCTACTGTATATGTATGGATGAATTGGACGTATTCAACTTAGGATATTGAATTCCCATTCGCACTGAAGCAAGCTTACCCTCCTATGAGTCCCGCGGAAATATCGTAAGTACGCGGCACACGTGTGAGAACATTTACGCCCGATGCAGTTGGGCGGCGGCCTGCTCTGCGTGTCCCATGACGGGCCGGGATCCAGTTTTGCCTGGGACACGCTGTGGGAGAGGCGCCCAGCCAATTTGCGCGTGTCCCATGGAAATCCAAGGCCACATTTTCTTGTGGGACACGCCGAGATCTCCGAAAGACAAGACGTGAGAGGCCCATGCTGATTGTCGCCGCTTGAGTGACGAGAGGTGACGAGAGAAGCGCTCAACAATCTTATTTGTGCAAAGAAATTCAAAAAGCGGCGCATCAATGTGCGGGAAACACTGCCGCCGAGTCCTAGTACAATACATGTTGTTTAACGGCGTTGTTTGGTGCAGTATAGATTGAGAACGAAAGGCATCATTCGTGTTCGGACCGCGGAGCTTCGGGAACCGTTGGACAGCCATTGACATAACGTCAACGGCTATGTCCGGTGCGTGTCCCAGCTCATTCTAAGTGTTGCTTTATAGGCCCCCCTCCCAGGTTATAGACTTATAACAGGTTACAACCGAGTATAACTGGGTTTCGATTTTTGCGACATTAAGTATTCAAGAGATCCCAGGAAGAAAGTTCTCTCGACTGATGGAATATCCGGATCCCGGGACAACGGATAACCGAGGCCGGACACTTTGACAGTTGACTTGAAAAGACAAGGACAATTACGGCACAGTCTCGTTTGTATAATGCAAGCTTCCCCATTCATCGGCAGATGCTTACTAAGCGTCCGTCCAGTTGCTTGGTAAGCATCCTCCTGCCAGGCTCCTGGACAAGAATTCCGGCAAAGTCCGACATTCCCCACGGACTGAAGCAACCGCTTCTCCACCTATGGGGACGAAGTCCCAGTCAAAAGTCCACGGGATTGAGTGAAATGAAATGAGATGAAATGCGAATATCTTCAAACTATCTCATCCATGCTCAAACCATCTGGAAAAGTGGCACACTTTTTCGGTATAGCTTGAGATGCATCGTGATAGTCTGAATCAAAAATATATAGGGCCGTTTTTTTCTTTTCCGACCTCTAGGCTGGACTAACTAACTACGTAAGCACTATATACGGCAATATATTCCCACGGTTAAGTCGCCGGACTGCGTTGACCTGGAGTTCATCCCACAAATAAATTTATTGAAGGGCCAGTTACTGTTCTACTGTCTTGAGAAGAGTATCCAGACCAGACTGGATGCTTACATCCTTCTTTAGAAGGCAAAACATGGCAATATCAGGTTGACAGCTCCACCAAACAAAGCCACATTGAGACTGACTACAGAGGAGTAGCACTATATCCTCTGAAAAGCTACATGTAGAGCTCAAACACAGTGATTCTCACTCAAATAGACTACCAGAAGCTCATTCCCGCCCACAAACTTGGGGGTCAAAATTTTTTTTTCCGGCCTGACGGCCGGACTAACTAACTAGCCCTTAGTCGCCGGTTAGATTGCCGGTGCCCCCTTGCAATAGTACACTATCGCGCCGGCAACATCCTATCCTATCCTATCCATCCTAGTACCATATATATATATATATACTCGGACCGCGAAAGCATTGAGACCGGCCAGCTGCCTGACCAAAGGCAAGGTAAACCAGAGATAAAAGGAAAGAAAGAGACGCTCGAGGACCGACGCCGGCATAAACAGTAGAACAGCCAGTCTATGTAGATCTACCGTTGGGTGTTTTTAAGCTAGAGCAAGAGCGGAGCACTGGTAGCTGAGTACTAGTGGGAACTGGTAAGAGCGGTATAGAAATAAAAAATGGGCAAAAACATACCTTCGCCCTCAACAGAAGATCATGATCACGACGCGCCGTGGATACTAGACAAGAGCAGATTCAGATGTGAATAGCAGGAGACGACATTTGGCTGGGTTTCGAAGGCCTGACACAGACGAAGAAGTCTCGCTCTCCTGTCCTTGCTGCCTACTACCCCTATCCCTCGTTGCTCGCCGCTTCCCTGCCCCCCAACCCGATTTTGCGCCTGTGTTTGCTTGCGCCCGACCCCTGTGATCTGTGATTGACTGTGCGCTTGTGTTGCTTGCGCCCGGACCCGCGATTAATTGCGCTTGTGTTGGTTGCGCCCGAGAACCGAACGATGGAATCTGTGATTGTGAAGGATATATCGAGACTGCAATGAAATGAACCCTGGATCAATCCCTGGACCTGACGATCTACCGCCTCTGACACAGATGGAGGAAATAATCATCTCACCTGTGCATGCCTTGGTGTCGCTTTACCAAATTCAAATCTTCTGGGCACTGTTGCAACTTTGTTCGTGATATAGCTGTGACACACAACAAACTTCCGCTACTGTACCCTTGTCTCAAACCTGCTCCAGTTCAAAAAAGATGGTGATGTCAGCAGAACACCCGGAATTAGCAGACCGGAGCAGCTCCCCGTGTGAGACGATGACCCGGCGGACACAGCCTTAACGGTCTTCTCACTGAACCAGATAAATATATATCATTGCGTTTAAAAGGTTATGGGCCTCTGAGTGCTCTAAAATACTGCGCAACACTTGGTCTTATCACTTTGCCTTTACCCCTATCCCGTATTCACAACACACACAAAACCTACGATGACGAGCAATCAGACCGGTACAGAAGAGGAGAAAGAGTGGAAGGGATTAAATTTTAAAGCTCACCCTGATCAAAAAAGAAGAAGAAGATGGCACCAACAATTATAGCAAATTCAAGCAGAAGTCGATTCTTGATCTTAAAGTTGTCGGCTACTGGAAATACGTCGACGGCGAGGATTATAAACCTCCAGTCATCCCCGAAATTCAACCCAGCAAGCAGGTCCAGAGTCTTGATCAAGCCGGCACACTATATATCATACCCATGCTAGTCTCGGAAACCCAGACGTTCCTACGTAGTGCTTGGGGGCGTAGTTTACAGAGCCGGATATGTTTCCTAATCGGTAATGACAGCGTTTGACGTTTGGTTGATTTTGAAGGTGATGGGAAAAAGCACTATGACCTTCTGGCCCTGCGTGTGGGGTTATATAGCTAATCCATGAAACGACTATAGAGCGGCTTGGAGCCTTGGAAGGATCTGCGCATTTGATCACCGGTCTCCTCTCATGCAAGCGCGGTGCGCATACACACACTGGCGTAGCAGGAATATCCGATTGTCGTAGGCCTCCTCGTTAAGCGAAGCCAGAAAAGCAATCTCGCCGCTACAGTTAGGACCGTAAGGAGCGTTTCTGGGACCCGAGCTCGAAGTTGAGATACAGAACTTGAGGCGAGCTTTAACTTGCTGGGAGGAGTACGCCGTAAAGAGACGATCGCCAGCGTGAACCCGAGAAGGTAAAGCGCCAAGATATTCAATACCGGCATCAAGGTGATGCGGGGGTAGCCTACAGCTCCGGACAATCAAACTCGACAAATTTATCGACCTTTTCCCACGACCCCGATATGTATCGGAATCGAAAGGAAACGAGCTCAGGAGCCTGCTGAATTTTTTTGGTGAGAATTCATCGAGCTGTTCCGGAGATATCCGCGATTCTTAGTAGAGGGCAGCCAAAATTTTGGCCAAACCCCCCAGATTACAAGGAAAAATCACGAAAATATTCATTTGAGCTCTTTACGACTGTCTGAGTCTGTTTCTGGACTCAGAATGAAAATTCAACGAGCCGTTATGTCACAAAATAGGAGGGAACTTGTGGGAACATTGTGACATTTGTAACAACATGTCACAAATATGTCACCTCCTGTCACCTTGGCATTGCCAATTTCGGGTTCCTCAAAGCAAAAAGGGCTGAGGGACCAGAGTAATTGCATATAGTATCCTCTGGATGGTCAGCAACCATGAAGGCTGGGTCAACATTCGTCTGGAGGGGCCAGAAAGGTACACACAATTTCGTTCAAACCGCCCAAAAATTTGGCCATACCCATTTTGTCGTGGGAAAATTCAGGAAAAATCGTTTTTAGACTTATTCTGGGGTGCTGAATCCGTTTCTGGACTCAGCTAAGTCCTAGCAGGGAATTTCCTTTTTGGTGATTTCCTTATCCGGAATGGGGACTCACGGCTTTTGATATGCCAGTGAAATCAGACCATTAAATCAGATTTTTTTGCCCGTCCCAATATAACACAAAAAAATCTCGGGATTTATGGTCTGACTTGGGAGACTAGCTAAGTCCAGAAAATAGCGGTTCAACCGAAAATAAAATTGTTGACTTTGATTGTCCGGAGCTGTACCCGGATGCTCCGGTTGCGAAGCGAAGTGCCAGCGAAGCATTCGTCGACGTCCTCGCCGCCTCCGCTGCGCTGCTTGAGGACCCCACAGAGAGCTTGAAGATGTCGACTTCGCCGGAGGTTGACTATGCAGCCGGCAGTGCTCACGACAGCAACGGTCTTGGAGGGGAGCTTGAGGAGAGCGGCAGCACTTTGAAGAGGGGGGGGGACATCGACGATGGTGAGTCGCATTTTGAAGAGCAAGCGGCCACGGACACGGAGCCTAGCGGCGCTGGACAAACTTGAGGAGGTGCCGGGCACAGAGGCCCACTTGAGGCAGATGCGCGGCCAATGCGGCACTTTTCGCCTCCCTTCCAAGTAGTTTTGTTTCCATGAAGTGCGTTTTTTTGCCCTCGCGAACAAAACGAGGCAAACAGCGACACGCCCTTGCACGCACTGCGGGAAGCCAATCCGGCTGAGGGGAATTGGTAGCCATGAAAAGGCCTGTGTCAAGAAACAGATGAACCACGCTCAATTCATGGCTTTCTTGTGGCTTTCGCTCAGCAACTTCAAGGTCAGGGCATCAGTATGTTCCACACACTTTTTATTCTGTATCCTTACTTACTCGAGTAGTTCTCTTATTAGGTACTACTAATTGAGTCGTTCTTTCTCTTCACGACTGAGTTCTCTTATTAGGTTATGGGCCCCGCCCAATAGGCTATAAGTCCCAACCTTGCTGAGCAACGCCGGATCCAGAATCTATCCAAACCTATCCTTCCCCCGCATCCAATCCTTCCACTGCTTCCTCATCCCCTCTAACTTCTCGTGCTTCCACTCCGGTGCCGTCGACTTCTATTTCCGCTATGTCCACTGCCACGTCATGGGATCTTCCTGCTTCTGCAACTCAGTTCCCGCGCAGTAAATCGGACCGTCTGAAAGATGTCAACAACTACCTTCCGTGGTCCATTCGGATGCTCTCCTCCTACAATACTTGTGGTTTGAAGGAGATCGTCGAGGGCACGGAAACTGAGGCATCCGCGACCGACAAAGCCTTGTGGAAACAGTGGAAGAAGAAAGATGCTTCAGCCCTCAATGTCCTCATGGGCTGCATCGCTCCGGAGCTCGTTATCAAGGTTTTGAGCAGCGCATCTGTCAAGCACGCCTGGGACTCGCTCGCGACCGAATTCGGTCAGTCTGGTGCTGGTTCTGTCATGTTATGGTTCCGGCGGCTTGTCAAGCCGTACAGTGCCGGACACGCAAAGTCGACAACTTTGATCTTCCATTTATGGAAGGTGTGACACATGCCCAGGCGGTTAGTTTTCTGTGTAAACATGTTGTTACAGACCCGAACAACGGCTTTGCACGAGCCGATTTCCCCAAAACTCAAAATCAAACAAAATTGACCCCAAAATTTTGGCCGAACACCGAGATTTCATGGGAAAATTACGAAACATAGCGCGATCGACTCCGTTAATTGAGCTGGTTCTGTCCCTGATAACATCAAAGCAATTTCACGTTTTGGCACAAATTCCTTGGGAAACATCGCCGTATTTGGACAACTTACATCATGTTGATCAATTCTATCACTTGCCGACCACTGCCGCTGCCGTGGGTTGGTGCTGAAAATTTGCACGGATTACCGCCCAGATTGTAGTTCAGGCCGTCGCCCTTCCACTTACACCTGCCAAGGATCAGTAATTTTGCGCTCGGAGCTCAAAAGGGGTACACACAGTTTCGATTTTTGACCTCAAAAATTTGGCCACAGCCAAAATGTCGTGGGAAAAACTTCGGAGGTGGTTTTTAGGGGTCGGCGAATCCGAATCTGAAGTCAGATTTATCCCCAAAATTCCCGTTCGCCGGCAATCAACATTGTCGACTTTGCGTGTCCGGCACTGTACACCCATGGCAGTGTGACGTCGTATATTAAATACCCCGAAGTATCGTTTAAACCAGTCGTAAGGTTACGATCAACGGGTGAGTGGGTTTGAGTAGTGTTGCCGGAAGCTGGAGCTAGCTCCGAGCTGAGTTCAACTCCAACTCGACCCCTTCCCAAAAGCGGCACCTCGAGGTGATGCCAGCTCGCCTCGACTCCACCCTCGTCACCCAAAGCGGACGACGTGACATTTCGGGTGGTGCAACTGAGTGACATCACACTCCTTCCCCAGTTTCTGTATTGGCCGTTTCTTGGCCGTTTTCGACGTATAAAAAGCAGTTTGAGCTTGAAGAGAGCTCAGGAAAACCTTCCACATAAAAATTTGGTCCATTCTCCCCTAAAATTTTGCCCTTCGGGTGGAAAGATGAACCCTGGGACACTAGATTCCCATATCCGGTATCAGCTCTGAGCCAGCTCCGGTCAACTCGAGCTGACAGCGAGCTGATGGGCAATCAACTCGAGTTCAGCTCCAACTCAGCTCCCGGCAACACTAGGTTTGAGCTCAATTCCAATCCCAATTAGGCAAGTTGTCGATTCTGGAGGCAAGTCGATAGAAGATGAAGACCCCGCTGTATTTCGGCAAGTCGTGGAGGATTCAAAGCAAAGGGGTGGATCTATAGGTAGAGACGTTAAAACAAAGTAAGGCTTGTGATTACCGTTGCTAATTGAATCCAGAAGAATTTAACAGGAGGGCGAGTGTGGCAGTAAGTTCGAGTTCCAAGAGGTAATTCTTGCTAACTCGGTTGATTCAGTCACTGGGTTGGCACCAGGGGATATTCAGAAAGTGGGGGTGTCGGAAAAAGACGGTTTTGCTTGTAACGGATTGGACCGGATTACGGCCTTGTGGAGCCTTGAGAGGCCTTGCAACCGGTTGGCGGGGTGGATTATGAGCCGCTTCAATCCGTTGTAACTTGCCTAGTTAAGACCTAGCACAATATGAAGCTCCAAGCATGGTACATCCTGAGATCACACTTACCTCCCATGAATTCCGAGCCATTCATACTCCTTGTCTACAAATCCCAGTCGTGCAAAAGTACTCCAAGCTCAACCAGGACCGACCCTCAAGCATTACGGCACGATGACGACAACGCCCCACAAAGGTGCTGCGGAGCGCCAAACACAACCACCACCCTTCTCTCTTCACACCACCATGTCCCTTTGTGCCAACTCACATCGTCTTCGCTCACAAGACTCCCCTCGTTGTCGCCTCGGCCACTGTCCGCCCGTCTTAGCCAATATTTCCCCTCTCAACTACTCAGACCTCAAGGACTCGGAAACTCGAGCGCGTCGAGATTGGATGCAACGAGACCATGCTAGATCGTATGTACGGCGTCGAGCCCAGCAGAGAAAATGGTTTAGTGGCCGAGGTAAGTGAAGTCAAGCGCTGTTTCCTTCATCTTGCATTGCCGCGCGACATATCGACACATTGTTTGGACGGAGCCGTAGTTCGTGAGTGACTCACGCATGTGTTGCCCTCGCTCACTTGCGCCTAGCATGTAAATGCCGCTAACTCAATGGTAAGTTGTTTGACCGTCGTTTTGGAACTTTCTGCTCATTTGTTGGCTCGCAGAGTGATGTGCTCAGCAAGTGATTCACTAGAGCTTGTGCTGGACAGTGCGACGGTAGTAAATCATATCATATTGTTCAATTTTCGTAGAGGAAATATAAACATTTGTTCAAACCCTTGTTGTCGAGATGTAACGGGCAAATATGTGCCCGAACGTACTGGTATCGGGCGGGTGAGGTGGATTACGACCTTGTGGCGGCTTAAAATACCGTAATCCGTTGGAGTGGATTAGAAGCCGCCGACTGGATTGGGAGACTCCATAATCCCGAAACTATGCGTCATAAGCCACGCTCCGCTTATGACCTTGTAGTGGCTTGGAACCCAGCCCAAGCCGCCACAAGCAAAACTAGATTTTTCCGACAGGATAATTGGTACGATGCTATTGAAGTACATTTGTGAATAAATACGAGGAGAGGTACCCGTATTCTGGGTCCATACATGCGGTACAAAATAAATAGGAAGGAGATGTCCATATGGCTCGCACAGCCAAATATCAGGAATCATGGGTCGTTTCCATGATTTAGAACTTGCCCACATGCTCGTAGTAAGGCACAGATTAAGTTCTTTCAGCTTGAAATTGAGTTGAACCAGTAAGATCGAGTCGAGGAGAAATGTGGGTATTTGTTCCACATGGGGCGCTTGTGGAATCGTTGAAATGGTTGCCTCGAGGTGATATGAACCATATGAACGTGTTCTGACCCTGAAATTGATTTTGCGCCGGAGGCGAGAGCCAGGAACAGATATTCAAAAGTCGAGGTAAGGCGAAATGATGCGATCATCCGAGATTCCCACGGTTCAACTGGATTGTGTCGGTGGTGACGGTGGAGCAAAAGAGGTGAAAGTTGGAGGATAGAGAGCCAGGGGTATATAGAATTAAGTGGACGAATAAAACTGGGAGGTTGGTATGTGAATTTGGGGTGTTTTCAATGTAAACAGCGAAGCTGTGTCACAGCAGTGACCTCGCTAAGCACATCACGGCGTACCAGGAAGCGGTTAAAAAGCTCAAACTCGCATCCTTCGACATTACCTCGGCCATCTTCCTCTGCACCATGCCCTCCGATCCGCACGACCCCGAATCCTGGTACCAACACATCCAGGGTGTGAAGATCGAGAAGGACAAGACCCAACTCGTCGATACCTGTCAGGGTGTTGTCGATTCGAACCGCCGCGTTCCTGGATTGTCCGAGCAGTCCTCCGAGCCCAGAGACACTGCCCTCACCCTTGCCTTCGCTACCATCGAGCGCAAAGCTCTGGCGAATGGCCGGGCGTACTGCAAGACTTGTAAACGTGAAGGGTATATGACAGCGAACTGCTGGTGGAAAGGGGGAGCAAAGGAAGGGCAAGGACCGCATCAGAAAAAGCAGAAGGGGAATAAAAAGCCCATAATACCCAGGGTGGGGACGGAGACGAAGGTGTCGATTCATCATTTGTTGGTTTTGAGCAATCTTAGAGCGCTGCCCCCGTGGCGAGGCGTCTGCTGTATTCTACGCGTGACGTCAGCTCAACAACCCAACCGACATCTCCTCCAAATGTTTCCCCTACGGCTCACGACCAGGCGTACAGTGCACGTATGACCGGCGCGCCACCCATAATCATTGATTCTGGTACATCCGCATCTATTCATTCCGACCGATCCCGATTTATTCCTTCGTCGATAAAGCCTGCCTCCGCTGACGTCCGGGGTTTTGGCAACGGCAAAGTGAAAATCGAGGCTCGAGGCACACTCCGTCTACCGGCTAAACTCCCAAATGGCAAAGTCGCAGCACTTGAGTTTGGGGACTCCGCTTACGTTCCTAACTCGTCTCCCACGCTGATTTCCGTCTCGCGTTTGGATGACCGCCTCTACCGCCTCGATACTCTTCCTCGGTCCGAATCTTCATTTTCCGTCACTACCTCCCAACTTTCGCCACTCGAGCAGCTTCATTAGCGAGTTTGCGATGCAGCCATTGGATGGCTAATGGCTACACAAAAGTCGAAATTATGGCGCATTAACAAAGGCTAACCCCGGTCTCAGCATCCAAACTTCATTCCAGGCAGCTCTTATATAGAGTATACTTAGGGTAACCAGCCCGCTCTGGTTAAGGTAGACCCCATCCACCCTCGACGAACATCACGTGCATCAGTGGGACAACTAAGGTTCCAACCATTTAGTTTTCGTTTGCGAGATCTGGCAAACTGAACGGAAACGGTTTAAAACCGTTTATAAACGTTTTTCGGGGCGCAAAAATCTGGACATGCAAAGACCATTCTCTCCACGTCAGTGTGAGTTGTTTTACTATTCATTTTGTTACCCTGTACTTCAGGTGCTTGTTTCCGGGCCTAAGTACCTTCTCCGAAGTATCCAGAGTCAAATCTGTTTGAGTGCAGAGTTGACTTGATTTCCTTTCTGGGCAAACACTTTCGTCGTTGAAGTCAATATACCCCAATGGCAAGGAGAACAGATTGAAAACTCACTTATAACATCGGGAAGTATTCCTGGTGTGCCTTTCTGGGTGATATTGAGCCTCTAGCGCAATATATGGGGTCAAGTAGGGGCACATACTAGCAAACTGTTTACAAACTGTTTTCACCCCCCCGCAAATTAAATGGAAACGGAAACGGTTATTACCGTTTATAAACGTTTTCAAATGGAAATGGTTGGAGCCTTAGTGACAACTTCCTTTTTCGGAGGCTTTCGAAAGAATTACCTATAAAATCATCAGTAGGCTAGATTAGCTCAAATCCTTCGACCAGTTTTTGGAAAATCAATGTATATTTCATTCTACGGCGAAAAAACGGGAAAATAATCTCGGAATTATCAAATCTGTCTCCGAGACCGCACATTTCCGCCCTGCGCGCCGTCTCAATTGCCTATGGGGGCGTACTCGAAGGCAAAAAAGACTCGCGCAGCTAATCTACTCAGCAATATAACCAATGGGACCAAGCGCGTGTGGGGAGAACTCAGCCCCAAGAAGATAGCAAAATGGCTGTCACCGAGAAAAAGGCATAAGGAGAATATTGACGCGATGGTACGTGTTGAACACCTTCAGATACATTGTCACATACTTCACTGCCATACAGGAGGTGGAAAACACGCTGAATGAACCTGAAGACGCGTTAATTAACACAATTCACGCGTTTGACGCGTCGAGTGATGATCCAGCCTCGTCAGATCCATTTACCGCGTCCCTCCACTCATTTTCTGTTCCTGGCTCACCCGAATCTATCCATGGCGCGCCGGCAGCGCGTGAGTTCCTCTGGAAACTTCCCAAACTGCCGAAGCCGATAGTGGAAGAAGTTGATGATGAAGATGACTTGTGCTTGGACTTGGATTCCGATATCGATGATCATCAATCGACACACACCTTTCCTGCTCCTCGGCAAAGTCACCGCCATTCCCCGGACAAGCCTGTAGATGGTACGCTCGATGATCCCCGAGACTTTCTGGATGTACCCGAGGATGAAGACGAACTCTTGGCGACATCGCCCGGTTTTGATGACAGTTGTAGGGAGGTCATGGTGGGGGGAGGCAAGAGGCGTCGTGAGCGGCCGCAACATATGTGTGCTGCGGATGTGGAGCAATGCTGTAAGTGACGTCATTGACTCGGCAGCTCGGCCGCAGGACTTGAACAAAAATTTGCTGGTTTTTAGAGGCCGAAATTCGTGATGTTTCGTCGTGAATGCAGGTTCAAGATTTTTATGTCACTTCTTGAAAGAGAATTATATGCATTATCCTGTAATGTGGTCCCGCAGTTGAATATGAGTGCGGTATCACACCTTGTAACTTTAGAAGTTTTGGAGCATCATGAAACCAGTCTTGAAATTCATGACGTGTATTCTAACGAAACATCAGGAATCTTGAATTTCAAGACGATGATCTTGAATTTCATGACGAATACTTCTCACAGTGATAAGCTGTGATGAGACGGCGCGAATCGCAATACGAGTAAGGACTGAGCTGACTTTTATTTTCTTTCTGCGACAGGTGAGACAACCAGTCTTGCTGCGAGTGAACTTTAGACTCTTGGGAAGAGCGGAACAGCGCCTTGACTGGGGAGTGCCGTGATGAGTATGAGGGTCATGCAATGAGTGGGACCGAGGTTGTTTCTCAGCTTTCCTGTCGGCCATCTGGACAGATGGCTTGGAGGAAGCAGGAAATTTAGCAGGGTGGGTTTATAAGGAGCCTACGCCCCATCAATGCATCAGGGTCGAGGCGGTTTGGAGCAATTTGGAGTGCTTGATGCACGATGACAGAAAGAAGTGGAAGCAAGCAGAAGCAAGCCTCATGTTCAACTCATGTTGCCAAAGTGTTGGATCGTGTACATACCCAAACTTCCCATGTCAATGAGTGTCCGAACAAATTCGAAACCTCCGAAAGACTCCAAAAGAAGACGCTGCTCGAGTACCTACCCGTTTATGGATATAGCCCCGAATCGGTCTGTCCTGATGTGACATACTTTTCCGCAGAAGAAAGGTGTTTTGTTTTGGGAACGGTCAAGGGAAATAAGGAGAAGTATGTTGCTTGCAGAGGGGGAGCTTGTGTTAATTTCGTACATGTACAGACTGCACAGGCGCTTAGAGCTCGATAGTCCTGTACGAACCGAAGTCCACCGTCCTTCTTTTTGACAAGGAAGACGGGAGATATGGCAATACAGTCGAAGCTGTCATAACACATAGCTCTGGTAGCCCATAATCTGCCTTAACCCCTGCATTTTTTGGGAACTTTGACTGGCTTTTGGCTGGGATAACCCATAAATCTGCCATACCCCATACCTTGTGGACCCAACCGAGGCCTATGGGTTATGACAGCTTCGACTGTAATCAGAAACTGTCCTGGTATTTAGGCATAATATATAGCTGCGTGTTCTACATAAAAGCGGTACAGAGGTATCATATATTTATCTCTACATCTTATTTCAGGTCATTCGGTGAAGTATACAGTTGCGGCGAGATCAATTTACTTACCAAATAAGGAAATTCCCATCAGAACTGCCCGACCGCACAGAAAGACCATCCATACATAGGCTGGAATGGCACAAAAGGCCTGTACTTCTTTGATTGAATACATCTAGGCACAAAAAATAACCAAATTCATCATACTTCCAACTGATTTTGGCCGCACTTTGATATACACAAACTTGGCGGCTATCCAGCCAACATCAATGCAAAGACACAAATTTTTCTACACCAGGCGTACAAGATGGAGCCTCTAAGTATTTCTGTCCGCTTACCGCATGAAACAACCATTCATCTGGGTGCAAAAGGAGGGGATTGATGAGAATTTCCATATTTGGTAAGTAATTTGATTTTGCCGCAACTGTACATACAGCAAGATTTTGGCCAAAAAGCCACGGCAATTTCTATTGGAACCCTTGAATTGCAACCACCTTTAGTCCACCTTTCCGTCGTCGTTCTGGCTACAGTTGCGGCGAAATTAAATGCAATATTACCATATATGGAAATTCCCATCATCCTGCGTCAACTTTGCCTCTAATGCGCGAAAACAAGAGCTCAGAGTATTCGATGTTGTCTGGGTGACTACAGTCGTCAGATGGTGCCTGAGAATGAAGCAGACAATCAGTCTACAGAGTCAGGCACAGGGTGGGCATCCTGATGACGTAATTGATCAAGGATCAACAGGATCAGAGGTTTTGATGGAATCAACTGGCCAGACTGTGACACCCGCCAATTCTCTGCAGTCCGGTAACAATGAAGTTCCCCCCACTCTTTTCGCTTTCTCCGGTGCTCTTGCTTCAACAGAGACTCAGATTGGCCTACATAGGCCCCTAATCCACGCTCTCGTAGCGCAGACCGGACCGTATCAACGTGCAAATGCGGGAAATATTTCCGCTGCAGGTCTGATGCATTCTTGGCTTTGCCAGAAGAGAGCGATTGGAGGGCTCTACGGATGTTTCGCTCGCTCATTTGGCGTGGGATACTCGGCCTAGGTGCTTTCTCATCGAAGCCGTGCGTTGGACCATAGCGGGCATTGATTTGGGGGACCGTAGAGGGCGCAACATTCTCCTTTTAGGCTACATCTCTATTTGAGATGCCTGCCTTCTTAAGGGCGTCTATGGCGGCCTTATTTACGGCAGTGGTGTTGAGGGCTCGAGCGCGTCGTTGTGGTGATTCAGAGTGAAAAGTCTTGGGCTTGCCAATGCGGAAAAAGTATTGGGTCACGTGCACGCGATAATCACGCTCTCTGACGACAACGCGCGCACATCGGACGTCGAGTTAATACATGTAGAAAGGGTAGTCCTAGAGGTATACGAAGCACTATATATCACCCCCAAAATTTGCTCACTCGCGCCGCAGTTCAAGCCAAAAGTTTGAAAACCAGGTGATCCCATACTTTTTCCGAGTCAGTGTACCCACCCTATGTCTCCCTCTCGCCCTTCCTGCCTGTTCCATCTCAAATATTTGATACTGTTACTCCTCAAACTTTCATTCCCTTGCGCGACACTTACTCGGTATGACCAAAAGTAACCGGAATCACAAATGTATATATGGCAAAGCTAGCACACAGAACCGCTGGGAGGATTGGTACTGTAATTATGGTAGAAGTATATGCTGTTGCATATGAAGTAGTTTGGGCCCACTGTGCCCTTGTTGTGCGTCTATTTGAATTGCAATTATTTATGTTATGATGGTTGAACATTATGCCCAGTTTTTAACGTCTCACAAGAGGTGGAGACTGGGATGCTAAATTCTGGCATTTCATGTACATTATCATAAGACCTAAATCCCATTTCTCAAGTACTCATTGACCCCATATCTGTCCAATTGCTATTTTAAAAACGCAGATATTGCCAAATTGGGAAATTTCTGAATTTCGAATATTTCTCTGGCTGCCCGATGTTCCAATCGGTGTTTATGTCATGCAAGTAGGAGAAAACATGCTATAGGTAAGAGCTGGACCCATCAAAGCTGGTTGACCATTGAATTTCCTATATAAATTCTACAATTCCGGTTACTTTTGGTCATGCCGAGTAACCTTCTTTTCCTCTCTCGTTATAGTCTATATTACCGTTTCCAAACTACCTACTATATAAAATCCCCGCCAACCCTTACCGTACTGCTGCATAGCTCTTCCGTAGCCAGGTACAGCATATATTAGAACTTCAAATCAAATCAAATCAAATCAGATTGCCTTTTACTGACATCTCTACTCGTCTGACCCTGCCAGCCGAAGCCGTTTATGCTCGCTAGGGCGGTAAACCGCTGGTGTTGCATTAGTCGTCGCTATTATCACCCGGAAAAAGCCTTACAATTTGCTGCCTGTGCTTTAACATGCGTAAATCCCAGGTCATGGTCTGCAATGGGGTCGGTTCCGCGATACACGTGTCGTCTACCAAATCGCTTGAGAGGAGGGTCTAAAAAGCTCGGAGACTCATTCAGTGATCGTGGACTCAAAGAGTGAATAAATCGCCCACCGTTGGGGTATATTTCGGCGATACGACTCTCAGTCTGTAGAACTGCTTCAAGAGTATCATATTCGTACAAGGACTCCGACCAACAGTCCCAGATAGGTTTGGCCTCTTCGGGACTGAACGTGGCTATAACACGCTCGAACAATTCACGAGCATCTGCAAATGGAGTTTGACATTCGGATACAAAGTACGATGACAGACAAAAATTCACTTTGTTGGAGATTAATCCTGAGCAGGAAGCTGAGATAAGGATGCATCACCTCCGAAAGCTCACTGCATTTTGACGTCGTCTGGACGCACGCAGGTCCAGATACAGCGAGCCATGGCCGAGGTTGGTCTAGACGCCTCGGCAATAGGGTCTTGTTTATTGATCAAGTTTGTAAACATCCTATACTTTAAAAGAGCACGGCACAGCCTCAATTCCAGGAAAGGGAATTCATCCCGTGACTTTCTGTCAAAGCCTGAGAATCCCCGCGGCGACGCGCGCCGGCGAGTGCAGCGAGCGGCGGTGCGGCGCCGTCGGGCTAGAGGTGCAGGAAGGTGCCGAGTGCGGTAGCCTGAGTGGCGAAGGCACGGGTCTCATAGCTCACATGAAAACAAGAGGAGGCACAGCCTCCGTCCAAGAAAGGGAATTGGTCATATGACTTTCTGTCAAACTCCCCGCGGCGACGCGCGCCGGCAAGCAATTCACTGCGGGGTTTGGGCGAGTCGGCCGTGCTGAAGGCAGGGGGCTAAAGCTCGTGTTTATAAACACTGGTTTATAAACCGGTTTTTAAATGGTTTAGAAATCGTTGGTTTTTAATTCATTGTGGCTGTGTTGAATGCGCCTTGGAAGGCCCAGTCTGCTCACAAGTTTGTCAAGATCAGTGCCAACCAAACAACCATACAACATTCATTTCTAATTCGTGCACATTCTGCTATGAAATCACAGCTTCGGAGTGTGCCGATACATCAATCACCCAAGTCTGATGGCCAGAAATTGGCTCAAAATGGAAAGATCCAGCAAATTTGGGAAGATTTTTGCTGTTGTCTGTCTCAAATCGTGCCAATCACCTCCGTCAAGCTCACAGAGGCGAAAAATTGAGTAAACGACGGGAAAAATCCAATTTTGGGCCAATCCTGCCGACGTGTTTGTAAACCGGTTTATAAACACCCTGTTTACAAACAAAAATTAAAAAACTGTTTATAATTGGGCTGGGAATTAAAAACAAGACCCTACTCGGCAAAGCCGGCTGGTCCCAGGAACAGCGAGGTGCGGGCGAGGTATCCTCCACCAAGCCTGTCCCGAGCCGCTTCAGTTCTGCTTGTAGAGCATGATTCTCGCTTCCTCCATAAGTAATTAATGAGAAACTAAACGGTTCGTAGTGAGATCTAGTGAGAATTGAACCGGCGTGTAGTCTGAGAGAAAACGTAGCCCTTACCACTAGGCCACGCGCGCATTATCAATGAAGGAGCGAACTAAAATGAAGATTCATTTCAAGATACTGTATGGACAGTACATATGTTCACAACCTTGACTTTTCACGCATAGGTAAAAGCTCCGGCCCACACCACCGCGCGCGACATGGGAAAAGCCGGGTTGGGAGTGAACGGTACCCTTGACCCGATCATGGTGCCGTTGATAGCCGCTGTCTCCCAGGGAAGGTTGGTGTGTCGGCCCGGTTTCCCTTGATCTGCCAACGGAATACATAACTTGATTGTTTTTCGCGTCGATTTTCTAGAACATCTCTGAGGTAAAATTTGGCACGGAAAACCACTGGCAGCGGAACAGGCTTCAGATACTCGTCATCACAGAAAGTAGCCGGAAATTTGATCGGTTTGGGCCAAATTTGTAGTTTTTTGTGGTGAATTTTTTATGAACATGATGTTTGGCATCTACTGACATCTCATGCACTGGTCATCTCGGCCAGGAAGATTCAGTACTATCGTGCCAAATAGGTCTGGATTTTCACAATGACTCTGGATTTTCGATTTTTCTCCTCTCCCTTTGCACTTTGAATCTCCGGACCTTTCGGCATTTATTCTGGTACCAATTCCCTACAGGTAGAGCTACAAATCTTACGATTTCATGCAAGTCCAATGTCAGGAAACATTCACCGTTTTCTCGAGGTTTTTGATCTGTGCTGTCAATCCATCAAAATCCCTTGATGAAAGCCCGTTTTTCTTACTACCTTCCTGTGGCCGTATCGCTACGAAACTTGCAGAATCTATAGCCCAATGGCATACAAACAGATTTCGAAAAGTCCGGAGGTCCAAATCGAAAAGGGAGAAGAGAAAAATCGAAAATCCAGACCTGTTGTGCAAATCCAGACCTATTTGGCACGATAGTACAGCTCGTAGACTGAGAATAACTTTGGCACTTGTGATTTTGCGCAATTCGACAAAAGCGCAGCATTGGACAATGATTTTGGCACATAGTTATGAGTTTGATACTCTTGGGTAGTAGATATGTATGGAATGATTCCACAGCACAAGAATTGGACCGGAAAGATAAGTGCAAATGCAAAGTCTAGGCAAGTTTTGTCCGAGGGCACACAACAAACATAAACAGATTTGCGTGCTGCAACATTTTCACAGCTGAAAGTCATATTTTAAAGGGCAGTTGCTTCCAAACTGTCTGTAACTACAAGATAAGACGCTGAACTAGTATTATGCGTCATTCGTGTACCTTCCAACAGTTTCATTACCACAATTTCAACGATTCTGGCTAAGATCTTTGCATTCACCTTTTCTTGCCAATATAGCAGGTTGAAGGTCATACAAAAGGCTGCTCAGGGTACCCCTAAGTCTGAACAACTACCATATCACACCACAATCACCCTACATGCGTCTCAAACAGGGATTTGGTTATATTCTCTGCATTATTCACAGTCAAACTACTGCAAACCGAGGCACTCTCGAATTTGTGCAGACTCCTGGTCAACATATACAACGGCAATCTTCTTCAAACTCATACGGGGTAAATGGAACATACCAAACTAAGGTAGACCCCAGCCACCCTCGACAAACGTCACGTGGTGCAACGTAACACCTTCCATATTCGGAATGGATGGATAAACCGACTAGCTCTACGACAACGAAGAACATTGGGGCAAATCCCCTCGACCATATTAGCCTGTTTGCGATGCGGCCATTGAATGGCTAATGGCTACGCAAGTGCCCGAATTCCGGCGTCTTGACGAAAGCTACGCCCGGTCTGAGCATCCAATTTTCATTCCAAATAGCTCTTCTTGACTTCAACATAAAAGTTTAGCCCATCAAACTTTCCTAATACGGAAATTGGTAGCCATTCAATGGCTCCAATGGCTCTTCGCAAACCCTCTATTTTAGATAGAGGTGCTATTAGTATGTGGACCAAAATTCAGTGCTCTAGAATGTCTCTGGGGGAGGTTATTCCCAAATCTGTGCCAAACAAGCCATATTTGGCGAGAAGGCGTCGTTTCAGCTCTGAATTGTACCATATTGAAAGCTCCAAGCAATGTACAGACATTATATGAGTGTTGGGCTTCGATCATGGCCGTCCATACAACCGGGAACCCCGTTAGTTGGCCAAATTATGTCACCTGGCTCAGCTGCTCTGATCTTGGACAGCTAATATAAACAATAGATTGGGCCTGAAAGCCCTCAAATCGACTCAAGGACATACCCTGATGCATATTCTACACCCCAATGGTCTTCCAAATACTAGGCAGATGAAATGGGTGGTGAACGTCCCAAAGAAGCAAGTTTTCATCAAGTTCTTGTAATAACCTCCCCCACAGCTCACTGTGCAAAGTATTCATCATGAAATTCATGCAGATTGTTATGAAATTCAGGTTTCATGATGTTTTGTCATGAACGACGTTATGAATTTCAAGACGGCTTTCATGGTGCTCAGAAACTTGCTTTTGTGACAATATGGATTCATGACAAAACATCAGGATTGGCCTGAGTTCTCGAGAGGGAGAGATGAGTAAGCAAGCCATTGATATATTGGGCGTGAACTCCGAAATGGAGCTCGCTGCACTCCGCCCGAAGACGAAGGAGCCGAGGCAGCCCCTACGCAACTAAAGAATACAGAACAAATCCGTAGCTACGTGAGTGCGCAGGAAATAGCAAAACTAACTAGGGATGGGTGGGTGGGCACGAAAAAAGAGGGTATGACGGCGACGGGGGGACAAGACTAGAAGCGGGGAAGGAGACTCGAGGTCATGGAGGGGGAGGGGCTGGAGAAGAGAAGGTCTCAAAGAGACGGAGTCACCGAGCCAAAGGCGCGATGCGGAGGCGGGCGAGACGAAAAGAATGAGGAGACACGTGACTGATGGGTGATCGCTTTAGCCAATCCCTTCGGTCTGTCCAGACCACCTAGGATTGGCCTGAGTTCTCGAGAGGGAGAGATGAGTAAGCAAGCCATTGATATATTGGGCGTGAACTCCGAAATGGAGCTCGCTGCACTCCGCCCGAAGACGAAGGAGCCGAGGCAGCCCAAAACCAACAGCTCACCCTGAAGCAGCCAAAGGTGGGCAAAATACAGGGGGAAGCGCCACAGGCTCCACAAAAACAGGGAGGAGATGGACAGCAATGGGGAGGCGAGAGGGGAGGGAGGGGGAGGGGGAGGAAGGGGTGCTAGGAACGCACAATGACGACAGAGGGGAGAGAGACAGCGACGCGGGCAGGACGGGTACCAGACTTGGGGAGGGGCCAGTGCGGATACAACTTTGAAAGTGTGAGCCAGCGGAAGCGGGAAAGCGCATCAGCAACAGAATTCTCGTCCGTTGAGATCCAAACCGGGCGAAAAGTGAAGTCCTGTTGAACGGCCAGGAGAGCGAACTGGCGGAAGAGAGCTTGCGTAGGCGGATGGTCAATAGAGCCAGACTGCAAGCAGGTCGAGATGGCCTCGTTATCAATACGAAACACCACCTCCAACCCAGCCCAACAGTGGCCCCAGAGCTCCGCAGCCCTCAACACAGCACGCATTTCCTTCCAATGGATCGGATGACGTGCATACTTCGCTGGTACAGGCTCAGTGAAGAACAGATCGCCGCTACCCCAATGGCCACCCAGACCTAGCTTACCACTCGCATCTGTAAAGATTTCGACAGTGGGACGTGGAGGTCCAATAGCAAAAATGCCATTGAAAGACGGGAGGAAGGTATTCCACCATGCAATGTCGAGGCGGGCAGAGGAAGGAAGACGGCGGCGGTGGTGGCGGGGAAGGAGGGAAAGGCGGCGCATGAAGTCCCGAATACGGCGAGTGAAGAATCGACCAACCGGAATTACCGACTGAGCAAAGACGAGATGGCCGCAGAGCTGCTCGAGGTCGTAGTGGCTCGCAGATCGACGGGACAGGCACCCATCCAGAAGAACAAGGAGGCGAGCAAGCTTGTCCTGAGGAAGACGAGCCTGCATAGCAATACTGTACAGCTCAATGCCGAGGAACTCGAGGCAGTGAGTCGGACCCTGCTCCTTGTCACTGGAGATTGAAAAGCCCAACTCGGCAGCAACGGTCCGGAAGACTGCACGACCATGACGAGCGTACTCCACCCCCTTTGCAGCAGGAGTAACGTTGAACCAATCATCCAGGTAGTGCTGAATGAGCTTCATGACATCATCACGGCAGAGCAAAATCCAGTGATGAGCCTCCGCAAAGTAGTTGTACAGGCGGGGGCCTGTACGAACACCAAACGGTAGGAAGATGTCAAGGAACAGGCACAACTTCCACTCGAAACCCATCAGATGCACATGGTCAGGGTGAATCGGAATATGCCTGAATGCAGCCTCCAGATCTGCCTTATAAAGGAAGGATCCAGGGCCAGCTTCCCGTATGCGATCAATTGCCCCCATAACAGCCTCGTAGACCAAATGGCCATACTCAGCTGGGATCGCGTCATTGACAGAGGATCCATGGGGATACGAGAGATGGTGAATCCGACGACGTTTCTCGCTATATTTCTTGGGTACAGAACCCAGCGGAGAAAGGACAGGCTTGACAGTATCAGCCATGTCCGTGATATCAATGATACGCCCAACAGAAACCTCATGGGCAATATCATTGTCCACCGTCTCGGGAAACGCAAGTGCAGAGGGAAGGGGTGCAGGGGCCGAAGAGGAGGGGGAAGGCATACGTGCAGGATCCACACCAAGAAGAACACCATAGCGAATAGCAGACACAAGGGTGTCCGCAAACTGACGGTCTGGATAATCAATCAGCGCACTGGCCCAAGCGTCAGGATGTAGCTTCGTGGGCGGCATTGACTTTGAATGGGGAGATGTGAGGGGGAAGAGCAGATTGGTGTTTGGGCGAGCCGGGGGAAAAGGAGGCATTGGGGGTATCTCGGAAAGAATGGGAGCATGGTCAGATTCGACGACGCTGGTAGATGACAGGGGAGATGAGACTTTCCTGCTCATTGAGCAGGGAGAGCCAGAAGCATCTCCCCCTCGCTCACCCGGCTTCATTAACACACCAACAGGGGGATTTTCCTGAGGCGGAGTAGGCCGAGCTACATCTGGGGGTTTTGACGAACGACGTGCGCAGAAAGCCGCAGTGTGAGCACGGTCACCGCAATGGGAGCAAACATGACGACGGGGACACCGGCGTCGACCATCCCAACACCCTCCAACGCGATTATGGCCCCAGCATATCTGAGAGCGCACCCGAGTCCCAGCAGTCATCAAAATTCTTCCATCATCTGGCGGTGTCCATGGTCCTCGGTCGGGAACACCAAAGCGAAGAACTCCATCAACTTGAATGAGTCTGGGGATAGGCCGAAGAGGAGGCATCGAAGTCGACCAGCCGAAGGCGGGGGAGAGGATGAGATGGCAGCGGAAGCACCCAGAAAGGAAGGGAAAACACGAAAAAAGAGGGTATGACGGCGACGGGGGGACAAGACTAGAAGCGGGGAAGGAGACTCGAGGTCATGGAGGGGGAGGGGCTGGAGAAGAGAAGGTCTCAAAGAGACGGAGTCACCGAGCCAAAGGCGCGATGCGGAGGCGGGCGAGACGAAAAGAATGAGGAGACACGTGACTGATGGGTGATCGCTTTAGCCAATCCTTCGGTCTGTCCAGACCACCTATGAATTTTCGTCACGAAACAACTACAGTCGAAGCTGTCATAACCCATAGGCCTCGGTTAGGTCCACAAGGTATGGCATATGGCAGATTTATGGGTTATCCCAGCCAAAAGTCAGTCAAAATTCCCGAAAAATGTATGGGTTAAGGCAGATTATGGGTTACGAGAGCTATGGGTTATGACAGCTTCGACTGTACTCAATTTTTTTTTTTTGCTAAGTCCACCAGATGATGAGTGCAGTGTGCTCATCCCAGTGTTACACCAATACATGGTGCTAGGAGGTCTGTCAACTACAGCCTATTGAAAATCCGGATCCGTTGGTTAACAAGTCAATAGCTCAGTCAACAACTTGAGAACAGATACACTAGCGACATGTATGGATTGGAATCCCATATCCCTCGAGTCTTCATTAGTCTAAGAGTAATCATCCGTGTTGCGCTGCGCCACCGCAGTGCGGCGGTCCGGGGTTCGATTCCGGCTGCCGGTAACCCAATTTATTTGCCCCGCCTTGGCCTCCTTTTCATCATGTTTTGCCCTGAATTTATTAATGAAACATCATGAAAATTCATCATGAACAGCCCCATAATCATCATGAAAACACGACTCCGAGTCATGATGCCCAGTGAAAACACCGTCTTGGGAAATATCGACAGGTATCAGCTGGCCTCAAATTTTCTCGGCTGGCATTGAAAGTGTCTCAAGATGTCTCGAGTCGACCAGTGACATCATCAATTTTCTAGGGTTCCGGCGTCATCGTGTCAGTTTGGATTCCTTGGAACCGAGCGCGAGTCACAAATTGAAAATCATCAAGTCCCCAAACTCGTCTAAGACAGTCTCCTCCTCGCTCTTACCACCATCTCGCCCCCCGCCCTCTGCTTGGTGTAGTGCTGTCCCGCCTAAGTCTCGCCTCTACTGCGGGCTTCTACTCACCTGTGGGTCTTACCTCGCCTTGTGATCTTCCTGGTGCGCACAACGTCGATAGTCGATCGGAAACGATTTGCGACGCAAACCGCCCGCCGCCTCTTGTCTCGCCCTCGCCACAGATCCCGCCGCCGTCTGCGCAGTGCCCATCCGCCTCTTCGCTGTGCTATCGCCTTGTATGGCTAAGGTCATCGCGCCGATTCGATGGCTACACCTCATTGTCGCTATCTCCAGCACTTGCAATCAACGCTTCTTTCGTTCATACACTTCTTTGTCGATGCTCTCTCATGCTCTTGTCCGGTTTCTGTACGGGAATTGACTGTGGGCTCACCGCAAGTCTGACGGAGTTTCTGATATTGACGAATGTTCGTGTTTCTTTTATATATGGACCGTTTACTCACTTGCAACTTATTCCTCGTAGTCAGGGCCATTGGAAAGGTATGTTATGGGTCCATTCAATTCAAATGTACTCATGTTCTTTGTAGACGACTCACTCCATCGACGTGACTGCGCCGCGAAGTCACATACGAAGCTTAACCTGTCGCTGAGAACTCTTGCGGCTTGGCCATCGCATCAACCGACGTAACATCTTACCTTTGCCAGTTCTCTGTCTCGAACTTGTTCCTCTGCTAGAATCAATGTCTCGGGTAAAATTAGTGGGTGAGTGCTACTTCTAAATCTTCAAAATGTTTGTAATGACGTATCATGCCTCCATTAACATGGCCTATATACGCGAGTCGCTTGCTTTTGGTACGTTTCGCCTCTCCCGATAAAAAGAACACTCTACTACAGGCCATCGATTCCCGCACGTCGTCTTGGCGCCATACGCGTAAGTATCTCGTTCTTCTTCGTGTGTGCACGCACTCAATATTACTCGACTACTAGTACCGCTCGTTTTACTGGAAAAATGGTCAAGTAAGTGACCGTTTTCATCGTACTCTCTATCCATCTCATATACTGTAGTGTTGTATCGTATCCACGCTTGGTATTTGCGCAAGATACAAGTTCCGCTTCCTGGTACGTTCTACTTCTATCTTGAATGCCCGTCAAACTCACATTCATTCTCCAATATGCAGATCGACGTTACAACGAATCTCAGGCGACACGATCCCAGGAAGCCGAGAGGCTTGGAGTGGTTCAAACCGCGAGGAACCAGGAGACTCGGACCAACGTCGGGCGCGTTGGCGAGAAGGAGAGGCGAGAACGGGCGGGGTGGCGGGGTAAAAGGAAGCGAAGGAGTAGCAGTACCGAAATTGTATTTATAGCGAAATACAAAATTCTTTAGGCCATCCAATGCAGACCGATGAAAAAACCCATTTTTGCTATGTGTAGCATCGGCGGGTATCGTCCTGCCTCGAGAGGCATCGGGAATGTGAGCCGATGCTCCCCGATGCCTGTCTATACCTGTCGATGCCCGCTAAGACGGTGTTTTCACTGGGCATGATGTTTTGTTATGAATTTCCGGTAAATCACCATGAATTTCCGGACAAATCGTCAGGAAAGTCATGACGAGAAACATCATGAATTTCATGACCCTTGGTTGGCACAGTGCAGGCATCGTACCGCTCCAAAATTTTGGCCACATACTTATAGCATAGATACCTCGAATCTGGTCGAGGGGATTTGCCCCAATGTTCTTCGTTGTCGTAGAGCTAGTCGGTTTATCCATCCATTCCGAATATGGAAGGTGTTACGTTGCACCACGTGACGTTTGTCGAAGGTGGATGGGGTCTACCTTACAATATAGGACACAGTGTTCGCCCTTAAGCCTTAAATTCGGGCCTGGCCGACCCTTAAGTCTTATTAAGCCTTATCCCTTAATAACCCTTAAGACCTTGAAGCCTTAATTTCCTTTTTAGGTAGGTAGTTCCCACCCTCCAACAGGCGCAAACTTTCAGTGGAGTATATATATTAGACCATATTTGTGCACAAAGCACTTCAATCTTCAGTTGTTTCATGTTAAGGTCAGTTCCTTTGGATGTTACCAAATTCCTGAGCAGCCGGAGAGGATTGATGAATTTAATGACCCCCCATCAATTATTTTATTCGGTATATTTCAGGCGGCGACGGCATGGCATCGATCTTGTTCCGAAGGAGGATGCAAAAAGCCCAAGGCCGAGAAACCGGACAGCCACCATATGATCGGACGGCTACTTGGTAGTACGGTACTGGGGCCGGAGATACCCGGGCTGGCGGCACGACACTCGGCATCACCCGTAAGGGCTCTTAAGCCCTGGATACCTCAGCGGCCAGTGCTTAAGGCTTATGTTAAGGCCTTAATAAGCCTTAACCTTAATAAGGCCTTATCCCTTAGGGCGAACACTGATAGGACAAGCTTTAGTTCCCTGCCTCCGGCACGGCCGACTCGCTGCGCTCGCCGACCTCCCTCCGTTCGGTCACACAGCTTGTTGGGGCTGGCCGCCCCAAACCCCGCTGCGCTCGCTCCGCTCGCGACGTCTAGTACGATCTCAACATCTCGACATTGACCCCGTGATTTTCTGTCAAAGTCACGAGACTGATGGCCTGGCCCTAGTATGAACAAGCTTTAGCTCCCTGCCTCCGGCACGGCCGACTCGCTGCGCTCGCCGACCTCCCTCCGTTCGGTCACACAGCTTGTTGGGGCTGGCCGCCCCAAACCCCGCTGCGCTCGCTCCGCTCGCGACGTCTAGTACGATCTCAACATCTCGACATTGACCCCGTGATTTTCTGTCAAAAGTCACGCGACTGATGGCCTGGCCCTGTTTTCAAGTATAGGATATAAGGCATAAGAAGATGATCACAGCGAATATGGGGGACCAGCCGGGGTACCATTAATCAATTCTCCAAAGTGCATGAGAAAACAGAAACATATATATTCAATCCCGGCGTATTTTGTACAGAGCACGCGTTGCTCCAGCCCATTCAGCACATGAGGCTTTCGGATTTGCAAAATACCCTGCTACTGCGTCCAGTGGCAATGACGCTCTCACTAATTTAATTTGGTGCTTTCGTCTAGTTTCGTCTACGCAAGTCAATTGAAAAAAACTGACGGCAGGCGGGATCGAACTGAACAGCTTATATAAACAACACGAAAAAAAAAAAACAGGTTCCCAAAACCTCTCACAGTCAACCACTGCACTAAATTGGCTTCCTTAGTGGCATGCTTTGCTTCGACCTACCGCGAGGGCGCCTTGCCTTACCAAAACGAATGATCGCCGAGGTTCTTGCCGCCATCAAAAATCGCCTTTTTGGGACAGCCCCTGGCGGCGGAATTTCGTCGACTGCGGAGCAAAAATGTGAGGCGTGACCTCAGCTTGTGACTACGAACTGAAGCCAGGTGCATACATCCGAGTCAGCCAAGATGGATTTCCTAGCAGTAGCTTGTTACACCTTATACTGTATGATAGCAGACACAACTTCATATCAAGCCGGAATTTTGCCCAAAATTCTTTGAAACTTGAGATTTAGCAGGAACTTGGGGTGGGTTTATAGGCAAAATTCGCATTTTAGAGAAAACGAAGTAACCCTAGTCTAGGGTTAGAAAAGCGCGAAATTTCTGCGCAAAATATCAAAAGTGTGTGTACCTAACTTGCGATTTTGGGAAAAAAAGGCATCAACCCATGGCCTAAAGTTAGTCAGTATCTCAACTCTGACCCCAGCAGACATCCATGGCAGAAATCTCCTGGTTTTGGTTGAGTTTTGGTCAAGGTTCAGTGGTGCGGCAGACATTTGATGCGCTGATGGAATCGTACAGCCACCGACTATGTCTCGGCCCGGACCGAAAGCGCGAAATCCGTGGAAGGAAAAATGATTTTGTGGATTTTGAGACTTTTGACCCGAGGGATCTCTAGTCTTCCTTGTTATGGTCATTTCTGCACAGTTTCAATACCATTGGGTGAAAACTGAGTGCACAGTAACAATTTCCAAATTAGGAATCTGACTTGTCACGAAGTTCGGTCCGCTATCATACTATTTCGACCAAGTGTTCACTGGGTGTCACCTGTCACCTACAATGTTCACTGGACAAAGTGTTCAGAGCACAGCAAATTACCTTATATGGTAGGCCGGCGCATGCCGCCCCGAATTTTTTTGACGTTTTTCGTCCATTTTGGGCGAAAAAACTCGAGTGTCACCGTCACCACAACCGAAAGTGTTCAGTTCACAGGTGCCTGTCACCCGTCACCTGAACACTTGGTCGAAATACTACAGTATGCGGCTACATCGAGTGAGTCCGACTACTGAACCCGTTACAGATAGTCCTGAGCTACAGTACCTTCTTCGACCCCTCCTTACATTCGGGAGGGGTAGATGATGTGTGAGTAGAATATTGAGTACATAATGGCACTCAACAACCTGGCTGGTGGACTTGGCAAAAATTTGACAGTCTTGCCTGATGAAATTCATGACGTTTTGTCATGAATTCATATGCTCAACAACTATTGTAAAAATGTGTTTCTGAGCATCATGAAAGGCATCTTGAATTTCATGATGTGGTTCATGACAAAACATCAGGAATCTTGAAATTCCTCATTATTGTTTTGAATTTCATGACAAATACTTCGCACAGTGCAAGTCATTGTCAAGAGAGTGTACGTGAACGTGACACTTGGCGTGATGACAATCTATCGCCGGCCGCTTGCAATGTTCCGGGCCGAACCTTCATTTTCGTTTCTCGCTCTGTGATGACGGGCAGCTGCGGCCATCTCTCGGGCTATTCTATCGTCACTACGGTGCGGCACACGCAAAGTCAAAGTCGACAACTTTGGTCTTCCATTTATGGAAGGTGTGACACATGCCCAGGCGCAAAAAACGAAATGCCCCACATCAAAAACCGGACAAAAACCGTAAAACAGCTGTATCTTGTCCGGACCCAAAGCCAAAAATGCCGAAATTTTCCCAAAATCACAAGGGGCGTCGGAAACCTGCTGACTACCCAAAACCTTGCTGTCAAGACCCCGAGAACCTCACCCACCACCACCACCCGGCAATCACTTGTCAATACCTAAACAGGTAAGGATTGACGTCACAAGATCCAAAGGAAGGCCGAAGCTCAAGGAAAACAGTGAAAGAGAAAAGGTGACACGTTCACAAGACCGAGACTGAGAAGTGCGGGATATCCAAGAGGAACATTGGCATTGTAAATAACGTGCAGAAAAATCTGCTCAATTGGAATTACTGGCATCATTGGATGAGGGTGAACCGAGGAAATGCAGAACCTAGTGGTTGAGATAAGATTGTACCTGTAACAGGCAGAAACAATACCAAGGACATTTCTCCGGCAGCCTACAATGTGCATTCTGGATGATATTAGAGGTTTCGCTATGAAAGTGCCGAAAGAGGTCACAACTGTTGACGCTTGTTGATACTCACGTCAATTGATCTGCACCTCCATTGCCCCTCACAAAAAATCGAATTGGTGGATACTAACACTCTACATAAGACTCTCTATGGGTTCCGAGCTTCAAACGGAGTGATACCAGTGAAAATGAAGGAAATATTCAAAACCTTGTCCAAATGGCGTGAAAAACCGCTTTTCCAGGACCCCGGAAACTTGATTGGGTATCACCACCCCCTAAGTCGTTTTCCATCATTCGATTTCAGGTTTTGAACACCCTTGCAAAATCGAAGAGTTTTGATCAAAAACATTCTATGAAGAGTTTTGATCAAAAAAGCCTCAGGAGAAAGGATATAACCGGGTGTGACAGTAGTGTGACATTTTCAAGGAAGTGTTGCAATCCGAGTTCCTGCTAGTATTTAGTTCGAGTGGAGTAGCATTACAAATCGATTTATTCATGGCAAAACGGAAACGAAAAGAAAGAAAAGGTTAACAAAACAAAACAAAAAAATCGACCTGCACATCATGATGCTCTCCATTGTCCAGCCGACTGGGAGCCAAGCACAAGCCTATCCACGCTCCCATCATTGTCTGCCTCAAAGTCATGGTGCCCTGCTGAGAGTGATCCGGGTGAGGTCATATAGTAACCTGGATTTGGTCGCGTAATGCGTTTCCCCCGACTGTAGCTCGTCAGAACCAAGAACAGAAAAAAAAAACCAAGATGGTATTTGCATACAAGACGAATGTAAGGGTCGGCCTCTCGCATCCAATCGTTTTCATGGGGCCGCGGGCGGTAGGGTAAGACATCGAGAGAGAACTTTCAGGTGAGTCGGGCTTCGGCGATGTTCTCAGGAGCCGTGTACTAGCGGTAAGCAAAGGTGGAGGCTGCCGCGGAAGTCTAGGGGAGGTATCATCGAGTTTGGCTTTCCTGCACTCCATTATCAAAGGGTCCGGATGCCGACAGCGCCAGTAACTGGGTGGTCGGGCGGCCGGAACCCAGAAGGGATTGTCAGGCGAGTTGTCCAAGAGAGGCTTTGACAATCTCGTCGGCGGTGTAGGGGAAAGTAAAGGCGGAGGTGGTCTAGGATTGACTTCGAATTTCGGACGTCGACGTCGATTGGATGTGCGGTGCGTGCACTTTGCCTGGTCATATGACTTCACACGATATCGGGTTGTCGGCCTGAGATGACGGTCAACTTGAACACCTCTCACTGGAGTACCGGGTGGAGTTTGCAGGAAAGAAGGGACAGCTGGTCAGAAGAATGGTCACTTCCCCGACTCGCAAAGTTAGACGAACTCGCCAGCCATATGCCGATTGACTCTCTCCACAGGAATGATGGCGAGGTGGTACGTGCAAGGTACGTGCAGTTTGCGTGCAGTGGCGAAGTGAAGGTCTGAGCAAGGTCTGGGTCGTGGGTGAACGTATGTAGGTCACGTTGGATCTGTCACGTTCAGTGTTGTGGTTGACCCGGGTCTTGACCCCCAGTGAAAACCCGGGCGCGGCAGGTATCGCTGGGTATCGGTGGACTTGGGCAGTATCGTGCAGGCTCACAACAAAAGCTAGGACGTCACGTAAACTGTGTATTTTCCTCTCACTTCAATCGGACTTACTAAACTTTAGTAAGTTAGTAAGTTAGTAAGTTAGTGAAAAATTCTCTACGTCGTCTCTAGACACTCCTAGTTGGTGGCGCAACTTGCGAATGTGAGCTCGTCGACCGTCACGGTGACATGCGTCATCGACGTTGTCATTGTGATGTAGCGCTGTCGCGCTCCTTGCCTCCTCCCACCATGTTCCCTCGCTGCCCGCCCATCTTGCCGCCCTCTGTGTGTCCTCTCATTGCCGCCCACACGGTCTCAGTTGCTTGAAGAAACGTCTTCTCGTCATCATCGTCCTGTCTCTGTTTCAGCCTTCTGCTTACAATCAAAAGCCGCCGCATCTGTCGCTTTGGAGGACCTTCACGCAACGAAACGCATACCGTGATGCTCGCCACGCCCTAGTTTGTCTACCATCCCATTTGTAGCCATGAATATCGTCTTAGCCGCATTCTACAGCAGGAAGTGTTCGCTGCTCGGCAAGTTGCAACCCAAGTTCTTCCATTGTATAATGAATCGCCACGCTCACAGCAAATAGTCCGTTGGTGAGTTACTCTATTGATTCCTGTCCGTACCTATCCATGTTCTTATATGTTTTGCCTCGTTCTACGCTTATCGTGTCATGCTATGGGGATATTCACCGCGACGCAATTCTAGGCGAGTCCGCCATCGACTCAGTCCGATATCTAACTTGCTTCCAGCCACGACATTCCGTGAGTGGTTTCAGTCTCCCTCTGCTCCTCACTAACCAATTTCTGCAAAGCGACTCAAGTCCACTTTACCGACTCTACGCCTACGAAACTTACGCCGACCTCGAGCATTTATCTTACAGAAAAATCTCGCCACCAAACGTACGCCACCCCTCTCACTATTTCACTCGCTAACCAACGGCTTTGATAATCTCAGCATTGACTTCGGCTTCGATGCCGCACGCCCCAGCCGCGCATGTTAGTCAGTGCTTTCAAGCTACATGTCTATGTTAACAAAAGATGGGACAACGATCACACTATAACGTCTGGGGCATTTGGTACCGTAACACCCGCCATCCCGTCACACTCTCAATGTCACGCCCTTTCAAAATGACCGTTCAACTGGCTACAGTGCACCCCAGAGGCCTTAAGTGATGGGCTTGTCCCCTTCCTCGGGATGTAGGATTTTCCTGATCGCCTGCGCAGCGTCCTTGTTGGCGAGGGGGATCGGGCGAACGTCGAGCTTTGCCCAGTGAGCATTCATCGCCGCATTGCCGCCTTTGAAACTGTTATTATCCTTGTGCATGCAGCATCCAGTCCAAACAAAAACTTTGAGCAGGCTGCGATCGCTGTCAGGCAGCGCATTAAATGCCGTCTCGCCCAGACTCCGGACCATGGACTTGACTGTTGCAAGATCGTGAGCAGCTTTCTCGGCAAACGGTAAGGCATTCCACGCCTCTAAGCCGCCGACATTGCTGATCTTCTTGTCGTTCCATTCTTGGAGAAGCTGCAGGACTTCCGCAACCTGCCCGTCCAGCTCCTGTAGCCGCTTCTCGCCCAGCTCTGCCAGCAAGGTTTCGTGTTTGAACTCCTTCCACGCCTCAGCAAGCGCTTTTTCATTGTTCGCATGATCCCCGCACATTCCTCGTAGGCGCCGACATATCATCCGCAGGTCTAGCGGACCGGTACGTTTCCCAAGTGGGCTGTCGTTATAGCTTTTCATGATATCTTCATAGATTTGCACAAGCTTTAGCTCCCTGCCTCCGGCACGGCCGACTCGCTGCGCTCGCCGGCCTTCCTTCGTTCGGTCACACAGCTTGTTGGGGCTGGCCGCCCCAAACCCCGCTGCGCTCGCTCCGCTCGCGACGTCTCGTACGATCTCAACATCTCGACAAAGACCCCGTGACTTTCTGTCAAAAGTCACGCGACTGATGGCCTGGCCCTGTTTTCAAGTATAGGATCCATACTGCTTTCGATGTCTCGGTGCTGTGATCGACAGTCTGGTGGACGCCTGCGAAGCGAATTTTGGGTTTATCTGACAAAGATAATCTTCCCGGCGGCGTCGCGCCCTACAGGGACCTTCATGTGAACGTGATGGGATTGGTATTAAATTTTCTTGCGCCCCGTGCCATCGCTCGACATGGTAAAGTCTTCCTTTTTTGTCAGCATCATATGAATACGATAATGAGTGCTCATACCTTGCGTTTGCTGTAGCTCAAAGCCTAGCTGGACCCTCGCCATAATCAGCCCCTCAAGCGGGATACGACTGACCTAGTACGGCGGCTCAGCGTATGAGGCAGATCGATCCCGAAGATGCTCGCAACATCATTAATCGCCTTCCCCACCTTCCCCTGCTTACACCCGCACGCAATCAAGAGGCGCGCGAGGTGTCGGACTTCTACCTTGTACGAGCGACCCCGTTTGAGGTGGGTTCTCGCAACAGCGCGGGCTCGCTGTGAGCTGGTGTGGAGTTTCTTTACTATAATTGACTGTCGATTGACGCGTTTCTTTAGGACCCGAATACTAGCGCGAAGAGCAGAGAGGTCGGCGGAGTCTGATTTAGCCGCTTGCTCTGCCAGAGCGATTTTTGGGACGCTTCGGACTCTGCAGTGCGGGTTGCAGCCTGGACCTCCCCAAACAGCTGGAAGATCCGTGCCTCATGCCGCTTTATACCCTCCTTGAGCTCCTGGTTTTGCTGAAGGTGCCGCATTTCTCGTCGCATGGCTAGCTCATACTTCCTTTTGTAGACATCCCGCTGCGTCTTCAGTGTTGTATTAGATATCTTGTACTCTGCAAGACGGCGTGTCTTTGAACTGGGAGGGGGAGAGGCCGGGGGGATATTCTCCTTCTGTTCGGATTGACGAGAGTGGCGAGCATTTGTGAGTTTCTTCTTTTGAGCACGGGAGCGCCCTTTACGGCGTAGATTGGCCATAGTAGTGTCCTGGTAGTATGTAATCGGCTAACTTCTATGGTACTCATTAGACTTGATATTAGACTGTTTCTGATCAGATTTTCAAGTAAACAACCTGTTATACAGTCGTCACTGTCATAACCCATAGCCCTCGGGATACACCTCAGGGTATGGGTTATCACAGTGTATGGCTTTCAAAGGGGATCAGAGGCAGTGTTAGGTCACGTTTTCCGTGAGATATTACTATATATGGGGCGCGGGAACACTTGCCTCATCCATGATCGTGCATGACCAGGTGCATGAACAGTGGTAAAATGGCCCATCAACTCGGATTTGGCGTAAATATGGGTGATTTCGGTGCATCTTACAACTTTGCAGGTAAAATCAAGGTAAAATCATCCCAAACCATGCCGGTTGAAGGGCCCGATATAGAAATTTCATGGGTTATGACCTTCGCAGAAGGTATGGATTATGGGGTATGAGAGAGTTATGGGTTATGGCCTCCATTTCACTGCAAACCAACTTGGTGGGGCCAAAAAAGTATGGGTTACAGCAGAGTATGGGTTATCAGAGGTATGGGTTAGGACAGTGATCCTAGAGGGCGGTGACGTAGGGAAGGAGGCGTGGTCCGTTACAGCAGAGTGTGTTGGCGAGAGTGGCGGCGGCGGCGGCGCTCTATAATGGTGACTTGGAGGGAGGTCACAAAGACCCCGTGATTTTCTGTATAGCGAGTCGGCCCTGCCGAAGGCGGGGTACACAGCTTGTCGGGGCTCCGCCCCAAACCCCGCGTTTATTTTTTGCTGGATTCCGTGCCCGCGGCGCCGGGGAAAGCGTGTGAGAAGTCACCTGCTTTTTCACGTGAATTATCACGGGACCTGCGGTCCCGTAGTGTCTTTTATTACAAGCTTAAGCACCCCGCCTTCGGCAGGGCCCCTACGGGGGGTGCACAGCTTGTCCAATGTAATTTTTTTGCTGGATTGTGTACCCTCGGCGCCGCACTGCCGCTCGCTGCACTCGCGGTGCGCGGCGCCGTCGGGAAGGTTCGTGGGAAGCGGCGTCAACATCTCGACAGCCGGCAGCAGCATCTCGACATGGTCCCGTGGTTTCGTGTCAAAGTCACGTTACTTTTCACGTGAGCTGATCCTTGTGTTTTCATGTATAGGACAAGCTTAAGCACCCCGCCTTCGGCAGGGCCCCTACGGGGGGTGCACAGCTTGTTGGGGCTCCGCCCCAAACCCCTTTTGCTGGATTGTGTGCCCTCGGCGCCGCACTGCCGCTCGCTGCACTCGCGGTGCGCGGCGCCGTCGGGAAGGTTCGTGGGAACCGGGAGCAACATCTCGACAGCCGGCAGCGACATCTCGACATGGTCCCGTGGTTTCGTGTCAAAGTCACGTTACTTTTCACGTGAGCTGATCCTTGTGTTTTCATGTATAGGATAGGACTGTACAGTGCCAAGCATCACATCACGGTTCCTTTTTTGGCAGGGAACGGCATCAAATGTTGAACTCGAAACTACATTATGCCGTCATCACCATTCAACTTAAAAACAGTGTAAAACGTCTCTATGGATGTGTAGCAACTCATCTTGTGCTTTGCAAGGCAATTGAACAAGTTTTTGTATTTTCACCTCCGAAAAAGTGAAACAAACCCTAATGATAGCTGATGCCATCATCAAATTCCCATATCGGTTAGGGTTAAGGTCACGTGCGTCCTGGACTTTGCCGCCCCAACGTTCGGCGGATCACCCAGGTAGGTCAGAGCAGACTCGGCTACACTCGGCTACCAATTTTTCTGGGTTTCTGCATGACTACTGAACACATCTGGCCTCAATCCATCCAAAATTAGAGCCAAAAGCATGATTTTATTTTTTCCAGACGCGAAAAAAAGTGAAACACCGTGGGAAAAAGTGAGTTCTCGACGCCAAACGCATTCTTTTGGTAGTCTCTCTAGACAGACACTATAACTCAAGGGGATACCGATCCGCGAAATCCGTACCAGGGGTCGAAGTTTTTTTTTCAGCGACTTCGGGCGACCCCCCCTCCCTTCCTGCTGCCGTCATATGCCTTATATGGTAAATTCACGTGATCTTCCCACCGCCCAATTTGTTAGCTGTATCAAATTTATGTATTTTGGGACTCAACATCAGCATTTGAAGCGAAGAACCTGTTACATATTTTGCACATTTCCACGCACCTGCACTGTGCAAAATTGATATTTCTCAATGTCAGCAACCAGTCCTTCTGGACCAAACAACAGCATACACACTGACAGCCGAGGCTGCCGAGAGGCCCGAGCGGCGGTCAAACCAATCTGACGGTGACAATGGTGGCCAGAGTTGGATCTGAAGTACTGAATTGCTAAAATAAGGCTGTAGAGCAACGTACCTAGCATATATCTGCTGCATACAACCCTCAGAACCGAGTTACAAAAAATCATATGAAAGTTTTTTCTCGAGGCCCTTGGGACCCCCCTCCCCCCCTTCTATATAAGGAAATTTCTTATCTCGGAAGGCCCTTGCAGCTCGTTCCTCGCTAGTTATAGTCTGTTAGTTACCGCGCCTGATAACCGGTATCTTGCCTTATCACTGATTGATGGTGATGCACAACCAAACAACGCGCTCACCTTCACCGATTCGACGCGACTTGGAGAGCTGAAACCGTCAGAAACAGTGTAAGAGACCTACAATTTGGTCAAGAATAGGTCCTTGCTCAATTCACACTTGTTCTGTCTTCAAACCTGTACTCACCGGAAATGTGCCCAAATCAGGGAATTCTACGTTTTCTACCTCGAGTATCATGAAGGCCCGTAGAATTTGTTGCTTGAGCATTCAAAGAGGTTAGTATTGGTCAAGAGCTTGATTTTCCACCTCAAAGTTGCCCGGGAACGCGCTTAAGTCGCGTCGAGGCGCGGTTGCCATTACTTCCCAAATAGGCTGCTTATATAATAACGCAGGATACCTCTTACTGGGCGTGGTAACCACAGGACTATTCTTTTGGTCGGTTTCCTTCCTTGGAAAATCAGAAATAAATCACAAAAAATTATGTTCGGCCGAAAAAGCAGTGTTGGAGAAGTGGTGCTTGGCACTGTATAGGATAGACAAGCTTTGTATTCGTGGGGTACGTTACGTTTGGCCTGTCAGATCACGTGCTGATTGATGTGCGTGCCCCGGGAGGACCCCCGGCAACCACCTATGATGCCTGCCCGCGAAAAAAAAAAAATCGGATAAAACAAGCGCAAAATTGGCCGTCAGCCTTCCCGGATTCGGATAAGAAACCCAACTTTCGGAAGCCAGGTCAGGTCGAAAATTCGGATAAAACATGGGGTCCGCCAACCAACCCTGGTTGGGACCCGGATAAAACTCGCCCGAGTGACAGCGATTGACCTATCTGCAGCCAAATCTCGTCGAAATCAACGAACTCAGAGCAAATCAGGCCTATTCTCACACTTGATTTTTGGCAGAATTGATGTTAAATCAACGGGAATGTGCCGTTTGCAGGGTAAATCCTGGGAAAAGTGACTTCGGCAAGCCAAACCCAGCGTTTCCGCTGTCAAGCGACCGAAAATGACCTGGGAGCAATTTTCCCATTTTTCCCTGTTTTTAGCTGATTTTGGTGATTTTCCGAGGCCTGGTGTTGCCCGATTTGGGGTCCGGATAAGAAAGCACAAAATCCAGGATTTCGTGGGCAGGCATCATAGGTGGTTGCCGGGGGTCCTGCCCCGGGGCACACAATCATTCCCTTCGCAATCGGGCCTCCGGCCACCCTCTCCTCTGTGACATTCACGATCGAACTGTATTTTACGAGCAATCAAAACACATTCCTGGACCCACAAAACACAACATTCATGTATCAATGTTGTGTTTTGTGGGTCTCGCCGTTCCGGCTGCTGGTGGGAAAATCAGAACAATTAGAAGCTGCTATAGCCACTGATTTGACAGCTTCCTTCCGGCTATGAATAAACTGTCCATTAAAACGCGTCCGTTGACCGCGACGCGACGCGCCGATGCGTGTTTCCGACGCGTGTTTTGCTCATCGCAGTGTCCCATCCATCACCGTGCCTTCCTTGCCTCAAGGCTGTAATTGTTTGGCTTTTGTTTGCGCGTTTCAGATTTTGACTCAGGGGATTCTTTTTCCTTTCATTTTCTGCCGCCGCTCTCGTCTACCTACTGATGTCCTCTGAGGTCTCCCCGCGTACTCCGCCAGAGGGATTGAATGTTGCGGCTCTTATCTCTGCCAAGGGAGCGCAACTGAGGTTCTGGATTATCAAGACAAATGAAGCCTCGGAGAAGAAAGTCCTCACATTATCCGGGACAGTAGATCAGCAACGCACCAGACTTGCCGACTATTACGGCTTTGACTTGACTGTCATACCACGCGGAGATGCGGTGACAGCTCCGACAGTGGATGAATCCATCCGGGACCGACAATGGGCAGATTTTGTAAAATTAGGTGTCGAATGGAAGGAGACCGTTGCTGCTGGCAGAGTTTTCAGTTTATTAACCACTCCAAGTGAGCATATAGTGTTATTCTTACGGCTCATACTCAACCTGAATAGAGTCGAAAGCCGTTGAAGATGTCTCTATTTTATTGGCGGCGGAATCTCATACACTCGCAACCGAAAATCATGAATCTGTAAGTTTATATAAAATTCAAGGTGGTAACTTTTACGCTTCAATGATTACTTGATTTGATAGACCTCCCAAATAAACCCTCTACCTTCTCATCCTGCCGCTTCGGTCATCGAGAAAGAACCATCCATTACTGTTCATGCCGACAATCTGTCCATCAACTCTACCGCTTCTAAAATTTCAACAACAACAAACCGCGATATGCCTCACCACCCGACACTGCCCGCGGATGCATTGCTGGACGACCTGTCCAAGGAAATTGAGGGCTTGGCTAGATGCGAGGGGCTACGGGATATCATACAACAGGTTGAGTCCGGGGCGGTAGCAAAAATTCGCGCTCGCTACGGTCCTTCCGACGGGCGACGCGGAACTGCTGATCCGTCCTGGCCTAAATACAAGGATACCGTTTCTAAACGCGAACGGCTGTATCGCATTCTTTCGGAGGACTTTGCGGGAGTTAAACAACATTCTTCACTGTCCCGCAGATACCCAAAAAACGGAAGGGCGCCAAAGAAGAACCCGAGTCGCTCGACGAGTCGGAGCACTTTCGATCGTTTCGCAAAATCGTTGAGGCTGCACCGTGGTGCGAAGCCGATTTACTGGCTGAACGCGAGAAGGAGCAGTATCACGGCTCCAACGGCCGATTCTGTGATTTGCAATGGGCTGGAAAATGGGGTACTATGAACAGTTGGGAGATTTGGCGCGAGCTTGGAGATGAACGTTATGAAAAGACAAAAAGTTCGACTTCATTGTCAGTAAAATAACATCCATGCAAGAATTAGTAGTTTCTATCATAGTCGTGCATGTACTCATGATTATCGTTCGGAGAATAGAAGTAACGGAACATTGTAACCGCTTCAACTTGTGACCAACCACCCCACGCTGCAACCATATCTGCTGACCATCGTTTAACCTTGATTCGGTATTGGCAACCACCGCGACGGAACGAATGAGTGCCATATAAGGCCCAGGATGAGTAACCGAGACCTTGGAGATCCCGAGAAAGCGCACGGCTCAAAGTACTTGCTGTCTGAATGTTTTCTATCAGCGCTGTAAACAATTGAGGCAAATGTAAATTACCAAAGGCTGAGTCTGCATCGCTGCACCTTGCGCTGTAACATGAAGAAAGAGTGGGCCAGACTTCTTAATTTCCGGTCCATACAGTGACGCAAGGAGAATGAATGCGCGAACCGGGCAGATACTTGGATCATCATCGTTTGCGTGCAATCTCCATGAGTGTAGTAGTCCAGTTTGATTTTGTTTTCGAGTATTAAGGCTGACGTCTACAAATTTTCCTATACAGTGTAGTAAGGCTCAATGGGGAAGGAGGGGTCGATGGTGATTATTTTTCTTTCGTCACACCCGTTGACCGCAGACTCGTCAATTAGTTCGGGACTCTATGCCTCACGTTAGCACTACCTACTGTATTAATTTGGGATGCAGAAAGACAATGAGTATTGCTCGAAGCCGGCTTTTGTGTCAATCCGTGAGAAATCAAGGAATTGGTGACTTTCTTATCGGGGATCCTGCTGCAACGGGGGAACTTTTTGCCTCAGAACAAATTCTGGTCAAAAGATCTTGATATTTGCTATGTTTCCTAGCGCATATGTGAGAGGATCCGGCGAAAGATGCGGTCGAACGGAAATGGACAAGATCATGCACGTGGAAGCGTGACACCTGTTTGTTGACGCGTCTGTTTGTCACCTCTCTCCGTCTTCTCTGGCCAATCCTTACTGTCCAGTTCTCATGGGTCAAAGCCCATGAGAAGAGTCGACGAAAAGAAGCAAATATAGCGGCGGCACTGGCCGAGCGGGAGCGCGTCAAGCCCGCCACCCTAGGCAAGCCCAAAAATATCTCGCAATTGTCATTCAAATACGATGACACTATCTCGACGAGTACAAGGTGGTCACAGTATTCGAGAAGCAAACCAAAAGCAGCAAAAAGTCCCCATCGTCACGGAGTGGGCACTCGTGCAGTTCATGCGCGAGTCCGCGGATCGAGGCTTCCCCCTCATCCTAATGAGATCAACGAGGGGAAGAGGGCGAAGGAAGCTGGGAAGGAGAAGAAGAGGGTCGAGCGGGAGCGAAGGAAGGAGCTGCGAGCAGAGATTGAGCAGGAGTGGGCTGAGATGAAGCACCAGCCGGTATGAACGAAAATCGAAAACCCAGCCGGTATGAACGAAAATCGAAAACGAAAACGCGGCTAGCTGATATTGATCAGGCGGCCTTCCAGGCCATCAAGTCCATCAATTGCGAGGATTCAGAAACGAAAATGACCGGTTTCAACACGGCAAAGAAGCCGAAAGGACTGGATTGATGTCACAGTCACAATGTACTGTGCTTGCCGAACGTGTCCGAGTGGCTGTACCAGGTCACGCACACGGCGTGCTTTAGCACTCTAAATTATCAATTGATTTAAGAGTGAAGATCACTCAGTGCAAGACTCAGTGCGCTCTGCACTTCAGAATCATAAAATAGAAATTTTTTACGACACGCATTCCTGGCAAACATGATATAGACGAACACTAAAGGCAAACAGGAAACAAGAATGGACTACATAAAGTAAACAAATATTATTATTTTATATTTTGGTTAATTTGTGTTGGCTGCCGGCAGTAGCTAAGTTGCACGAGCATATCAATTTGCGGGGAAAAACGGCAATTTCGGGTACTTTTGGTAGCTGCGAGTACAAAAGCGGAGCATCGGAACCAACATACAGCCGTTTTGACAATATACGGGTTTTGATTGAGTGGTGCTCGTGCTTACGTTTCGATCGCGCAAGCATGTACGTGACCGTGACCCTTGGCGTGATGACATCATAGAGCCGACCTTGACTTGTTCCGTGCCGACTGTTTCATTTTCGTTTGAACCTGCTGCCGACGGGCACCGCCGGCCATCTATACGCTATTCTATATATAGTCGTTTTCGTTTTCGTTTCTAGTATATACTCAGCACCAGCACAATGCTGCGGTCGAGAACTGGACTTCCGAGTGCTCCAAGCTGCAGGAAACTGGTTTGAGGAAGAAAGACCTGCCCCCGAAGCCGAAATTGGGCAAGAAACCGAAGCTGCCGGTCGTGGAGGATGAGGACGAGGACGAGGAGGACGAGCCAAATGAGAAAGGTGACGTGTGACATGCGTTCACCAAGGAACCGGAATTGTGACATTTGGGATCAATAGTGGGCTGAGATGAAGCACCAGCACAATGCTGCGGTCGAGAACTGGACTTCCGAGTGCTCCAAGCTGCAGGAAACTGGTTTGAGGAAGAAAGACCTGCCCCCGAAGCCGAAATTGGGCAAGAAACCGAAGCTGCCGGTCGTGGAGGATGAGGACGAGGACGAGGAGGACGAGCCAAATGAGAAAGGTGACGTGTGACATGCGTTCACCAAGGAACCGGAATTGTGACATTTGGGATCAATATTTTGTTTCGATCGTCGTACTACATTTCAAGTTAAAACTGGCCATTAGACTCGTCACCAGTCTGCTACGCGAGGCCGACAATTGTGGCAAGCACGTCGGGCGTAGCAGACTGGTAACTCTCGGGACACGCCAAAGGGCTGTCGCGGAGTTTGAAATATTTGGCTGTGTGCCGCTCAGCGGCCGATTGATGTGACCTGTCGAACAGTGTGACACTACATGACTCACCAATCGCCCGGCTGCCAATTGCTCTTTCCTTTGCCACGAAACTGCTCAACTAAATACATATACATATAGTAGCATCACCTTAAGATGCCATGGGTAATTTTTCTGCGCTTAAATGCAACATGTTTGGGGGAAAAGGACCTTATTGATGGCACACAGCCAAATATTTCAAACTCCGCGACAGCCCTTTGGCGTGTCCCGAGAGTTACCAGTCTACTACGCCCGACGTGCTTGCCACAATTGTCGGCCTCGCGTAGTAGACTGGTCACGAGTCTAACTGGCCATAGCTTTATGGTATATCTACTTGTTGTATCTTCTAGTAGTTGCCTGAAGAACCTTGGAATTTTTGCGATACATTTGCTGGGCAGAGATCAAAAACATCAAAGCTGATCACCATCGAGCCTTACTACACTGTAATAAGTATCAGAGCGAATCAATTGCTAGATACTAGATGAATACATACATACTCTCCCCTGGAATTTTATCAATGTTCTCAAAGCGCAGCTTGATCACTTCATCTATCCGTAATAACATCAACCATGCGAGCAGATATGCAACCTTGAATTGCATTAACCTCAGAAACAAGCAAGTATCTTGTGAATGGATGTGACTTACATATCGTACAATTCCCAGACGTCTCTGAGCTGGAGTAAGGCTCGAGTTTATACAGTGTGCATAGAGCCTTTGAATATCTTCCAATGCGAGAGCTCGTGCAGATGAAGATACCTCCCCTGATTTCGCTTTGGTCTTCTCCAGACCAACCATAAATTGCGAAACTTGCCGCGAACGAGTCGGAAGTCCACGCCTAACATAGAGACCGTCATTGAGTCATTCCGTGACAATCTAAAAACATAAGAGTACCAACCATATGTTCGAGACGGAATCAAGCCGCCATTCAGTCAGACTTTCATTTGGGCGAAGATTTTTATACCACATTGTGAGAGCCGCACGTGTTGAGACAGCCGTAGAATACTAGTAATGTTAATTGAGCACGGCCCTACTGATTTCGTGAATTGAACCAACCTTTCGGCCTTCAAAACCTTGTTCGACTGGGCCACATTTCTGGGTGATGAACGTCGTAATATCGTGCGGAGTTTTCTCATCAACGCGTTTCGCGTCCCACTTCTTATTGCGTCGTAAATGGAAGGTAATATAGTGTTTAATTATCCTTACAAACATCGTTAGAAAAAAATTGCTTCTGCTCAATTCAACGACTCTTACCGTAGGTGTCCATCGATGAATCTATATGAAGTTTGATTAATCAATTGCGGTATAGGCCGCAAGCTCTGCTAAACACCTACCTGGGCCTGTGCATGAACCTGCGGCCCCGCTTGCATTGACACTGCGCAAGTCGGATTAATCAGAGGTCGTTAATCAATGTTTAACAGAACACTGAAATCAAGACGGGGGAAGAATCAAATTTATTGACTAGCGAGTTTGCGATGCAGCCATTGGATGGCTAATGGCTACACAAAAGTCAAAATCCAGGCGCATTGACAAAGGCTAACCCTGGTTTCAGCATCCAAACTTCATTCCACGCACCTCTTGTATAATTTGACATCAATCTTTGGGCCATCAAAGTTCCCTAATCGGGAAATTGTTAGCCATTCAATGGCTCCAATGGCTCATCGCAAACCCTCTACTATCTGTAGATAATCACTGTTTATGTTACAAATTAACAAAACGGTTCAAGCAGTGTTCACTCAACAGATTAGGAGAACAAATGGTCCGTTTAACGAAACAGCAACCTCGATGCAAACGTGAAGGGAAGAAGAACGGAAGGACAATTTGAATGAGACTCACAATCACAACATTGTTGACGCAGTGAATCTCAAGCGCTGCACTCCCTTACCCACACAACTACAATTCAAAATTGTCGGCAAAAGACATCACGTGAACAGACGGTGCTTACCATTCCGAGACGATGCGTACAGAGTACGAGTAGCAGCTCGACGTTGAGGCGGCTGAACGGATTCCCCGCGCAGATGGAAACAGCCTTGTTTCCGCTGTTGTCAGTTATGTAGGTAGATGCGCGAGGGAGTGCTTCGAAGGCGTCAGGATGACGTCCGTGTGTCAAGCGCAGAGCGCGATGTCTTCGCGGAAGTCGGTGTCGAGAGGCGGGAGAGGATGTGTGAGTGGAAGCAAATGGAGATAGGTAAATAAACACACCTCGTTGCCCCGTATGAGTACTATCCTGCCAAATAGGGCTGGATTTGCACAATGGGTCCGGATTTTCGATTTCTTTCTTTTACCTTTTACTCCTTGCCCCCGGAAACTTCCGGCATTCATTCATGTACATCTTAGCTACGCACACATGAAAAAACTAAGAGAAAGCACGAGAGGAAGGTATTAAGAAAGACTTACCGGTGCATCAAAGTCAGTGATGCAGGAAGATATCTTCCTATTCCGGCCTCAAATCTCCAGAGAAAAACCCCGGGAAAAAGGGAGCAGAGTTGAAATGCATGCTAGGCATGCTCTGCGTGCTCGGAATTTTTTACCGATGCGTCGTTGTTGCGCGCTGGAGGAGAAACGCGTCAGGTCACAAAATGTCACAATAGAAATCAATCTCCGCTCTGATCGATGTGATTCGCGCTCAGTCACCCTTCATGTCTGACGACTCCTTCATCCCCTCATCTCCATCTACCGCATTCAGCTTAGCTTTGGACTACGAGCAGTCTCAGCATAAACAAGAAGCCTGGGAAGCACGGCAGGCTGAACTCACACCACAAGAACGTTCCCCTCTCCTTCGCAAGAGGCGCCGTTTCATTGAGAAGTCTCTAGGATGGTATAGCCCTTCGCAAACGCCGCGCGCTTCAGCTTTGCAGTCTACAGAGAAAACTTCCAGGTGTGTCCTGCTTTGTTATCTGTATTCTTCTAGCTCACCCTTCTCAGTTATTATCTGCCCCTGGGATATCTGGACTCGCAGGCCGACTCGCAAGACGTCGTCAACGCCCTCATTGCTAATCAACCTCAAGGACATTCACCTGAACCGCACACACCGCCCCATCGTGTCTACGACTTTACGTCCCAAGACGTCCTGGATCAGCTGGATCATCGGCTGCAGCCGCCTGTATATGGTACGCAAATTCTCATCTCTATTATCTTGCCTTTATTAACACGCTGTTGAGATGATGACGACCTTTCCCAAGAGCTCGACCCGAACCTCGAGCTTCGCGCGCAGCTGTTGCAAGCGGAAGAAGAACGCGACACGGCTCTCGACCAGCTGCGCGCTGCTGAACTCGCATGCGCTGAGGCCATTTCCGACAAATTGCGGGTGGAGGCAGAGTTGGCGCGATGGAAACGAGCCGCTGAGTCTGCGGCCCCGCTCGTTGCATTAGCTGCTTCCTGTATCAATACATAACAATTTATTGCATTCATATGGCCTTTTTCCCGCCGCCCCGCTGAACCCCCTTCTCGTCCATATTATAGATATTCTCAACGGGAATGTTATGCTTCTCCACCAGCTCAGCCAGTTTGTCGAAAAACCGGCCAACGACCGGCTCATTGAATGCTTTCGCGCGCTTGGGATCGAGACCAGAGGCGTTGAAGAGGGAAATGGAAGGGTGCCGTTTGAGGAAGTGATGAACCCAGTTACGACTCGGTTGTTTTTTGAGTGGGTGTAGGTGCTGGGCGCGAGCTCGAAGTGTTTTCTTGCAGAGAGGGACCCCAATTTCACCAAGGTACTCGGCCCACTTGGCAAGAACATGCTCAACGGAGGGGCTGAGAAAGAACTGAGCTGTGATGGCCTCGGATGGTGAGATGTGGATATTATTGAAGCGAGCGTGAAGAGTAGAGTAAGGTATATTGAAGTCGCGAGCCGCTTCCTTGACATCTGGTTTCCTGCCATGTTGCCTCTGACGGAGAAGATGATCGCAGGCCTGCTTGATCTTCTGTTCACGGTCAACAGAAAACGGGCCCGCTGGCATACAACGCGTCGAGGAAGAAGATCAACAAACAAGGCGCGTTGGTAGCTGTTTGGTTTGCATCAGCGGAGTTTGATTTTGTCACGCTTGACGCGTTTCTCCTCCAGCGCGCAACAACGACGCACCGGTAAAAAATTCCGAGCACGCAGAGCATGCCTAGCATGCATTTCAACTCTGCTCCCCTTTTCCCGGGGTTTTTCTCTGGAGATTTGAGGCCGGAATAGGAAGATATCTTCCTGCATCACTGACTTTGATGCACCGGTAAGTCTTTCTTAATACCTTCCTCTCGTGCTTTCTCTTAGTTTTTTCATGTGTGCGTAGCTAAGATGTATATGAATGAATGCCGGAAGTTTCCGGGGGCAAGGAGTAAAAGGTAAAAGAAAGAAATCGAAAATCCAGACCCATTGTGCAAATCCAGCCCTATTTGGCAGGATAGTAGCCAGATGGAAGCGATGCATCGCTGGTGTGCAGGGATTGAGATGACTGTCAGTGTAGGTGTTGACGAGTGGGAATAAAGTCGGCATCTCGAGGAGGAATTGGGTACGCCAGCGTCGGATCAGAAAGAAGAGGGATGGCGCACAATGATAATGGGAGGGAGCGGGAGTGGGTCGGGAGGCGGAAAGGTGTCGGGTTGCTAGATAGCGGATTGAGCAGGCAGTTGCGTGATGATATTCTTAAGAGTGTCGGTGAGGGAGAAGGCGGAAGGTGTTCGAACCCGGAGGCAAACACCATGCAAGGGGCGTAGGGCAGGCGATGACAGCGACGGGGGCTGCGAGAATGCCGATGGGTGGGAGAAATAGAGAAAAGTGAGTCGACGTACTTATTCCACTGACTCCTCACGCTGTAAGGCGGTACCGATCCGAGGCCGCGTAGGGAAAGCACAGAGGCAGTTGAAGGCAGCTGTCCATCGTTGTCGCTGGCGGTAAGTGGAAATGAGGGAGGGTAGGGGAGAGTGCGCGTGGTGGAACAGAGTCAAGCTGCCTTTTGGCTGCCTTGACGACGAATGATGTGACACGGTTGATATTCACATCACGTGCCAGCTTGTCAACAACGCGGTCACGTTTTATTACGTCCACCTCGAGCGTCGACAGTGTCGAAGAAACCTGCCATTTTCTGATGCTTGAGCAATAAACGTACCTATCTGGCTCGGATTTGTGGGAAAATAAATAAGTCGGACTGCAGAATGAGCATTATGTAAAATTCTCAGTCAACATTAAGTCAACAATGATTGCGGTTGGCCACTGCAAGGTTCACATCAGGAACACGCTAATTCTCAGGAATGGCATGCTGAGGGTCTAAGCGCTTGTTTGGGTAAAGATTAGAATTTAGGGATGATTAGCTGATTGGATCCTGTTGCGTGCGAAATCGAGCAATTTTGACACATGATTTGATATTCAACACAGCTTGGCATCGTATTCAACTCAAGCACCCTGCTCTCTTCTCTTGACGATGAGCTTCAAGCTGCTGTGTTTACACTGTCTGCAACACAATGCCAGTATCGGTGAAGGTATCACTCGAAATTCTCGTTAGATACACCCGCAACGGCCGGCGCCGAGCATCGACTCAAAACTTGATCTCGAATTACAGTGATTTTGTTTCTCAGGCAGACCTGAGTTGGAATTATCGAAATTCAACCGTTGTTCAATGCTCAACTGGGATCACAGTTTTTCTAAAATTGGGTGCCACAAAGTACGTTGAACAACAGTTCAACGACTCAGAGTCAAAGTTGCAAAGGGTAATACGGTAAGTAAACTTTCAAAGCCCGACATGCCAGCCGAAAAAACTTTATCTATCATACTACAGCGTAAACTTCGCAGACATTATACTAATTCAAAGCGCCACTGTGAAAAGGTAGTTCAATTTCTTGCCGTTGCAGAGGTGAAAGACGGTGTGATTTTGACTTCTAAGTAACTGTAACATTTTGCAGAGTCCACTTGGAGTCCATGCCGAGAAAGCCAAGAAGAGATCCAGCTTATTAGCAAGTAGGACTATGGTGGTGTAAGACTGACTTGCAGGGCGCAGCAGGGCAATTTGAGGGCAATGATGTCTCAGATCTCACAGTGTCGAGTGCGAGTCGAAATTCACCAAGTCGTGACAGCGTGGAAATTCACGTGCTCGTGGAAAGCCCTTTGTTTGTGTCACAACCGTCACACCGTTTCTTCCCATCTTCCTCCTTTGGTGCGCATTGCTCGACCAGACGGACTCGCCTAGCACCAATTCGACTATCCAATCACGCCTTCAACATTCTCATTTCAAATGCTTGGTTGTGTTCACATGGTTACGGCGGCCCGTGGGGTTGCCCCGTACTTCTCTTCTTGTACTCTTAAGTTGCCTCAGCTGACTGGCTCTTGCGAGTCGCGATAGGCCTACAAGTACCCAACTTGAGGTCACTTTCCGTGGACTCTGCGTTGAAGCGCGTCTCGTTGGCAGCTTGAATTCTGGTGTGTTTTCAAGCTCCCCCGTCAATGCGGACGAAGATGACTGATTTTTCTGTTCCTTTTACTTTCTCGAGATGCCGCTGCAGCGGCGGTTCATGGGCGGGCAGGAACGGTGTATGTTGAAATATTGTAGATGCGGAGATGAACGTCGTAGAGATCAAGGGATTGGCGCGGGTGCGTTCACTGTTTTCCATCTCCATTTTTTTCGATTCCGAAGACGCGCCTCGTAGGCTCAGTCGACCTCAAGACCATTTGTTACCTTTCCGTCTCTAATGTCCCTCGCTCTCAAGCCCGCTCCACGCACACCACCTTGTGACAAGTGTCTAGGTGCCGCGTCGAGTCTCGACTTGCCTTGACTTGACATATTGGGGAGACCTATATACCCCCGGGATCTGTTCTCCTCTCTCAACTCCACCTGGCAGTCTTACTCTTGCCTCTGTGGCTACGACAGTAGTGGTGTGTGAATTCTATGTGTCTATCTTCATTTATTGACTCATCTCTCTTATAGTTTTGCTTCTGGTGTTTTGCCAGGTCGTCGACGCTGTGTGCGATCCTCTCCGTTCCTCCAGAACTCTTCTGCTTATAGCTCGACGCGGCAGCGTTGTGGTATTTCTCTCAAGAGTCAATACAGAATACAGTACGGATTAAATACACTCTGATCTAGCATTACTGATTCTTCGTTCAGTGATGCCTTTCTTGCACTCACTCGAACCTCGAAACTGCACACACGGTCACGGCACCCGGGCTCTTCGCGGAACCAGTCAGTAACCTGCTACGAGTACTTTCCCCCAACAATACCGCGTCGGCGGCATTGTCTTTGAGCATTGTGACGAATTCCTATCTTTTTCGTTCTTCCATCCTCAGCCGTCGCATCTGCTGATTTGTTGAACCCTGATTACTAAACTGCTTTGTTGAACAGTCGATAAACAGTTATTGTACAGTCGATAGGGAAGGTGAATATATTTGATTCATTCAACACCATAGTTTTGGCCTGTTAAACTGTTTTGTTAAACGATGATTAAACAGTTTCTGTTCAATCACTGATGGACGCAACCATCTCAGTGGTCCGCCTGCAGCCCCATGTGATGCAGGATGCCCCGCCGCCTTACAAGCTGATTAAACAAACACTGCTTAAACCTGTTTTGCGGCCTATACCGGGATTGATTAATCAAACTTCATATGGTTACTGTCCATCGCGTGTTCCATCCGTGATACTGGCCTTGGTCATTTGAGCGGCATATCTAGCTGCATCATCGTCAATCTGATCCTCTGGAAACTCGTCTAGATGCTGCGAGACAAGATCTTGAACATGCAACAGCAACGAGTCTGCATCCTCAAGGTCCAGAAGACAAAGTTCTTCTTCAACCTTTTAATTGAATTACTCCGCTGATAACATGAAATAAATTGGGGGAGGGAAACATACTTGTTCATCCGAAGGTAATACCTTCTCCTGGGATGGGGGTGGGGTATTCTTGGTTGACATCACGGTCGCTGGTCAAGAGAGGTGAGACTTGGGACACAGGAGAGGATAAATGTCTCAAGAGGGAAAAACCGCCTGGTACACGTGTTCTTAACGCGCCAAAACCTCGTACGAGGGTCAGAAAGGGTTCATGAGGTAAAGATACCGCGTATAACGCGAAGTTTCTTTCAGAATGAATTTTTTGATGCTTAGTTTATCAATTATGGAGACAAAAAACACACCTGGAGCCGGATACTTTGCTCACGACAACAACAACCATCCAGAGAACGAATACTTGGAGGTATATCATAATTCTCGATGCAGATGCAATACCTCTCTGTACTCTTCATCGCCGAAGGGCTGACCGAATCATTCTCGTGACCGCGTCTTGCTTCAACTACGTAAATGCTGAGCTATGGTGGCGGCAAGCTTTGAATCGGAGATTAAAGAGTAGAGTAAAGACCTGAAGAGTGTGAGTCCGAATATTTACGAGCCCCTGCAACACTCACAATTGTTAATTACTTCTCGAGAGGGCTCAGCTGCACAATGCCAACACTTCGGAATTCGAAGAAGCGGCGCAAGGTGAACACAGCGTATAATTACGCGCGTTGACAGAGCGCGGCTTCGGACGGCATTCCTCGAAATGAAAATCAAGCCGAATGCTTTTCTCGGTGCTTCCCGCTCTCAGAATATTTTTTGCGGCCGGCGCTACGCACCGGCAGTTGCTCCGTACCGTTTCGAGTCAACTTTGTTCGTACCCGAGAAAGGCGGCACTCCTCGAGACAACAACGAAATGAAAGTGCTCACAACAAAATTTGGTCCGGCGCTACCTGTAGCGCCGGTATTTCGCCGCACCGGCCTTCGCTGGATGTTGCAGCTGCACAGAGAGCTGACTTACTGCACATATACACTGTAGAATTTAGTTAGAAGCAAGAGATGACAAGCGATTGGAGACGCACCCAGATAACGACGCGCTAAATAGCAGCATTGTAGCTTGCCTGCAGTACCAAGATCTCCTCCAGAGGTTCAGTAAAACAAGAGATATATGTCGCGCTATGTTGGCAAGAAGTCACACGTGTCTGGGGGCTTCGGCCGAAAGAAGTACGATGACAGCACATCTATTTGTCAATGTACCTCAGGTCTAGTGTTGCCGGAAGCTGGAGCTAGCTCCAAGCTGAGTTCAACTCCAACTCGACCCCTTCCCAAAAGCGGCACCTCGAGGTGATGCCAGCTCGCCTCGACTCCACCCTCGTCACCCAAAGCGGACGACGTGACATTTACGGTGGTGTAACTGAGTGACATCACACTCCCTCCCCAGTTTCTGTATTGGCCGTTTCTTGGCCGTTTTCGACGTATAAAAAGCAGTTTGAGCTTGAAGAGAGCTCAGGAAAACCTTCCACATAAAAATTTGGTCCATTCTCCCCTAAAGTTTTGCCCTTCGGGTGGAAAGATGAACCCTGGGACACTAGATTCCCATATCCGGTATCAGCTCTGAGCCAGCTCCGGTCAACTCGAGCTGACAGCGAGCTGATGGGCAATCAACTCGAGTTCAGCTCCAACTCAGCTCCCGGCAACACTACTCAGGTCTATCTAAGGGTTGCTTAAGCACCCCGCCTTCGGCAGGGCCGGCTCGCTGCGCTCGCGTCCCTCCCTACGGCTAGTGCACAGCTTGTCGGGGCTCCGCCCCAAACCCCGCGTGTTTTTTTTCCCGCTGGATTGCATGCCCTCGGCGCCGCACTACCGCTCGCTGCACTCGCGGTGCGCGGCGCTGTCGGGGAGGTTTGTGGGAACGGGGAGCAACATCTCGACAGCCGGCAGGGACATCTCGACATGGTCCCGTGGTTTCGTGTCAAATTCATGTTACTTTTCACGTGAGCTGATCCTTTTTTTTTTTTTTTTTTTAGGAGCGTTTGAATAATGTACTTTAGTCTGCAAAGCATTCTTCAGTACATCCGCAAGAAAACTGGGTAATCCAGTAGAGCCGGGGAATAGTCCAGGAGGAAATGCCGTTATGCACAGGTAACAAGCCTTCGTGTGGGACTCTGGCCGTCAATTTAACCTACTCCGGTCCTTCGAGTGGTGGGCCATATACCCACTAAAACCCCCTTGCTTCGCGTCCAATCGTCCGGCAACGCGTCTTCGTTTTGGAGCACGCCGCTCCAAGTCTCAAGCACCATTTGCTTGGATTTACCAAGTGAACCAAACCTAGCTTTGTTCGTCAAGATCTGGTCGCGTCTCAGGGCTGAATTAATGGATGATAACCAGCGGTTTTCAACTTCGATATTGGTGACGCTTTTTCCTTCCAAAACTCGCTCGTTTCTTAATTCCCAAATCAAGTGAATTGACGTAGACACTACAATAGTGAAAAATCTTTCCTTTCCTCGTAATCGGCGGGTTCCCCGAGTAGAGCGGAAACGAGGTAGCGCACATCCGAGAATTAGGCCCCAATGTAGCTTCGGCCACTGTCTGAAGCGGAGGTTCCATATCCTCTCACATAGGCTCCATATCCTTTTTTGGCCCGGTGCATCACATTCCAAAGCAATATGCTCCATTGTTTCGGGCACAGCGCAGGTTGGGCAGTATGCCAAATGGCGCCGAGGTCGGATATCGTCCATCGAGACAGGAGTCGACGTTTGAACCAGTCGTTCAGCTTCGGGGATGAGGATGCGCACGCCATGTCGTCGACGTGGACCAGTATGACGATGACTTCGCCCTCCGCTGTCCGATAGAAATATATGCACCACTCACACGTTAACCGCCGGAAACCCCACCCCAACATCGCGTCATTCAACTCCTTGTTCCAACACCGCCCCGCCTGCTTCAACCCGTAGATCGCCCGCACCAACATCCACAACCATTTCTCCTTCCCCTCTTCCTCGAAGTGTCGCGGTTGGTAGGCGTATTGATACTCGCTCTCCGGCAGCGGCGCGTTGAGGAAGGCAGTCTTCACGTTGACCTGTTGAACGTCCCAGCCCCGGCTGGCAGCAAGCTGGATCAGTGCGCGAAAAGACTCGAGCCGGGCAGTCGGTGAGGTTGTATTGATGAAGTCTCTACCGTATACCTGACGGAATCCCTTCGCGCAGTATCGAACCTTGTGTCGAGTAACGTTGCCGTCGGCGTCGTGTTTTCGAACGTAGACGGGGCGGAGGTCAAGGATGGTCTTGTTGGGGGGAACGGTGGACGGGTCGACAAGTCGGTACACCCCCTGCTCCCGAAGCGAGGTGAGTTCTTCATGGGTCCCTTCTATCCATTTCGCGGCGTCCGGCGCGGCCATCGCCTCGTCGTAATTGCGCGGGTCGTTGGGGAACTCTACGTCGATCGGGTTATCAGCAAGGAAGGCGTTGAGGCTGGCCAGCATCGCGGTCTCCACGCCATCGTCGTCCTCGGGTGTATCCGCAATTACCTTGTCGTTGTCGCGTAGGATGCTGAGTTCGTCTTCCTCGGCGTCAACAGATTCGGCTTGTAGGGCTTGCGGGGGTCGCGCGGGACGGCGTTCGCGGGTGGATCGACGTAGTGGGATGGGATCAGCCTCGGGAGGTACAGGCGTAGATTCGGCGGGCGGAGTGGAGGAGGTGCTAAGGGCGGGATCGTCGGAGGACTGGTCGCACGGAACGTTGGCTGAAGGTTCGGTAGGGGGGCGAGAACGAAGCTCGCCGAGACGATCCTTGACCCATTTTAACCGTAGCGATCTGTCCACTCTCGATGAATTTAACGTTTATGGAATTAAAAACTCGCCCGCTCTGTCTGTGCCAACAACGATACGCTTTGGCGTGGGGGGCGTAGCCAATAAGAACGCATTCGAAGGATCGAGGGTTGAGCTTCGGGTTGTGCGTCTCGTGCAAAACGAAGGCGCGACATCCGATCTCGCGAAGGTGGGAGACGTTCGGCTTGGTTCCCTCGAAGAGTTCATGGGGAGTGCGGCGACCCGCGGCTTTGCTGGGTGTGCGTGCGTGCAAGTAGGCGGCTGTAACAACAAACTCGTCCCACAAATGGTTAGGTGCACCACAAGAGATGCGCATCGCCCTACCCTTCTCGTGCATCACCCGGTGGAACCGCTCGACCTTGCCGTTTTGCGCTGACGTGTAAGGCGCCGTAAAACGCAACTCAATACCCTTGCTCAGACACCACGCTTCCATCTCAAGAGACTTCAACTCGCCGTTGTCGATGTTGATCGTGCCCACGCGGTCGCCGGTCCGTGTTTCCATGATAGTCACCCAGGCTTTGAGATGGAGGAACGCGTCGGATTTATTAGGGATAGGGATACACCACCCCCGTGTGGAATGATCGTCAACAACGTCCATGATATACTCGTTCCCGCTTCTCGACCTCGTCCCAAAAGACCCGCTCAGATCAACAAATATCTTCTGCAGCCGTCGTGTCGCCTTCGTGTCGGCAGACTCGCGAATGGACGGGATAGAGGCGTGTTCCTGTTTCCCAAGGATGCAGTCAACACAAGCGGGCGGGGGAACCGAGACATCGACGTCCATACCGTCGACTAAATCGTGCTGGTAGCTGTCGGCGCACACTTGGTGGTTGGCATGGCCGAAGCGTAGGTGCCAGCTGTGCAACGAGCGGGGAGCGGATGTGGCGGACGCGGCGGTAGGGGAGGCGAGGAAGCAGTCGAGTTGATAGAGCTCACGACCAGGGATGGGTTTTCCGAGACAAACGAGGTTCTGAGTAGAGTCGAGGACACGAAGACCGTCGGGCGAGAAGTTGAAGAAGAATGCGCAGGATTTTGCGAGGCGGACGACGGAGCAGAGGCGAAGATGGGCATTAGGGACGTACAGGACGTTCTCGAGAGTAAATTTATCGGTGATTATGCTGCCGATACCGACGGCCTCGATGGAGGCGCCCACCCCCTTGATAGGACGGGAAGGAATCGCCCTGAAGGAGGAGAAGTCGGTGCGGAAGGGAGATATATGGACATTAGCGCCAGAGTCGGCAAATATGGCGAATTCGTTGCCATCAGAGGCGAGGGCGTAGGACGCGTCAAAAGAGACGCTGACGTGAAGGTCGTCGGAAGCGGCGTAGGTGCCCCAGTCGTCGTCGGTCATGGCGGTGATGTCGTCTGTTACGAGATTCATGAAGGTGGCGGCGGCAGCGACGGGCGCCGAAGGGACGGGTGCTGCAGCCTGCGCCAACGCGGAGGGAGGGACGGGGACTTCGTGACCGAAGAACATGGTATAAGCCTCGCCGTTCGGCTTAAACTTGATCTGTTTCTGCATGTTCTTCTGCTTCTCCGCCTCGTTCCCCTTCGTCTTGCGACGATCCGCCGCTTGCGCCGTCTTCGCTTCGTCAACCGATTTCCCCGCCATCCCACCCCCTGGCGCGATGCAGAAGGGCCAGGTATGAGAAGACGGGTTCCTGCAAGTCGTGTTCACGCAGATCTCCCTCACCCGCGCCGAGCTCGCCGGTGCCGCGACGTAAGAAACGGGAGCCGCGGCGTAAACGACAGGAGCGGGAACGGGAGCGGGAGTCGCAGTGTAGGCGGTGAGGTTCGACGAGCTGGATGAAGGCATTGACTCCTTGAAGTCGAGACGGCCTTCGATGATGTCGGAAGTGAGACCATCGTTGCAGACGAAACCCTCGGCAAGATTGGGATAGCGCTTCTCCAGAGCCTTCAGCATACAGCAGACCACGAAATGGTCCATGTCGGCCATGCCCTAAGCCCAAATGAACTTGGCGAGCTCCCGAATGCGTCGCGTAGTAGCGGAGAAGGACGCTTGGTCTTCGTAGTCGATGCTGAAGATTTCCTGCATGGCGCGTATCTGTCGACCGGGACCGCTTTTCGTGTGCCGAAGGCGCAGCGCACGCCACGCGTCAGCCGCAGTGGGGTGGTGCATGAAGTGCCCATGTTCCGTCACATCCGACACCTCGCGAAGGAAACAACGGATGACATGGTCATTGTCGTTCCACGCGGCGTGAAGACGAGGATGGGTGTCGGGGGCGGGACACGGGTAGAGCCCAGTAGGGTATTTGTCGGACGCGGCCTGCATACCCAACGTATTCAGAATCCTCCGCTCGAAAGCCGCCCAGTTCCCGCGGCGAGGAAAGTTTATCCTCCTCAGCCCACCCAGACGACGACAAGCTGATGACCTTGCAGCTGTGGTCGTTCTCAGGAACGTAGGAGAAGTGCTGGGGTATCGCAGGAGGAGGAGGAGGAGGGCAGGAGCAGGAGGAGCGGTCAAGTACGCCGGTGGGGAAGATACAGAGCCCGGCACCTGAGGAGCATGCAGGGGGTCGACAGAAGGCCACGAAGCGAGCGAGGTAGGGCGCCAGGACGGATAAGATGACATCTGCGCAGACGGCGGCGCTGGCTGAGGCGGCGGCGGCGGCAAGCTCACAACGTACTGTTGCTGCGGCTGCGGCGGCGGGCGAGCCTGAGGCACGTAAGGACGCGGCGGCGGAGATGGGTGACGAGCAGGTGGCGCGTTGTAGGGGACAGTGGGTTGTATAGGCGTATCAGGAAAGTGAGGCGTCGGCGAGTCAAAAGCACCGTCGAAAGCCGTAGGATTCGCAAAGAGACCACTGTTCGCCATAGAGATAATCCGAGATGGGTTGAGGAAAGGGTTGTTAGAGCTCATGGAGCCCATAGACGGAAGGTGTCCCAAGTCGATGAGATTTCGGTTGTCGCTCGTCATGATTGAGGTACGTAGGGACTCGCCCAGCGCAGAATCGGAAAAGAACGTTGGAAACGTAAAGAACGGTGACCGTCGAAGTCGTGGAAGCGCGTAGTTCGGAGGTATAGACTCTTATAAGCCCATAACCTGTCAAGACTATACCTAAGACACTACTGTGAGTACAAGCTCTCACTGCTCCCAAGATGTGGAAAGACGGTGATATTCACCTAAGACACTACTGTGAGTACAAGCTATGTATGTATAAGTATCTCGCGTAGTGTAGTAATGAAGAATCGCTTACCCCTCACTGCTCCCAAGATGTGGAAAGACGGTGAGAGGCAAGGTCACACGGTCACGACCTGTTATAGGTCGCGCCGTGTCACGCTCTAAGCTACAAGTCCGTGACGCCAGAACCAACAGCGTACCAAGTTGCAGGGCGAATTGCGAGCCGTACTCGTGGTTCTTCCAGAGGAGCTTCATGGAGACATGGAGAAGACATGGTTTATGCATACGGTACGTGCACATTCTCTATCTCTGGCGTAAGTAACGCAAAAACTTCGGGTCAGTTCAATTCAGCAATCACCCGAAACGACATCGGAGCTGTATTCGTTGCACATCTTCACGCCCGTGTAAAGGATGGCCTGGATACATGTCGGTACGTGCTGGATAAGTATGTCGACCTCGTCGGCGGGAGAAAGGACGCAGCTGGTAAAATGACCTTTCGTTTATTTGACGCGCCGGCTCTGCATAGTGACGGCGCGGACCGCCTCAATGTCGACACATTCCTGAATCATAACCTGGTTATACATGTAAGCGTCGTCGAAATTGTAGCACGCCCAAACTCACTCTTTAGATCGCTGTCGCCATCATTTACGGAAAGAAAAAGGCCAACAAGATGGCGAGAAATCAACCGTGCTTCTCCGGTCCACGTTGCATGAGGGAAATTCACAATATCTCGAATTCCACGCCAGGTTTCATCGCCTGCGCTGGTACAAAGTGGTGCTTGATTTTGTTTGCAAGGTAATGCTCGAACCACTTCCCGAAACGGCCGATGACCGAAATCAAAAGTCAAAGTCAACCGCGGCCTTCCAATATTAGACTTGCCTTGAATATCGGCGAGAACAAGAGTCCCATTTGAAGAGAGATAGGTGAAATGCTGAAAAGCGTCGATAGTTGCGCCTTGCTTGTCAGAATAGCGCGGATGGCCCAAGGTTCCGGATTATTTTTGAAGTTCAACATCACCTCTCTCTCGCTCGAGAAGCCAAGTAATCGAGGAGATAACCGCAGTACCGGAAGTAATTTCGTCTTTCTCCGCGTCGGAAAGAGCGAGGTAGTGAGCTGAATCGACACCGGAAGCTGGAGAAGGTTCAAAGCGGTCGTTGACGCAGGCAGTGCCCTCTCGGGCGAGAATGAAGTCGGTAACTTTAAATTCTAGACAGTTCAATTGTAAGTAGTACTAAATTCGGAACGGGAAACTGACCTGATATCTCAACGCCGTCGTTTTCGCATTCCTTGTTGAAATTGTCAAGGAAGAACTCAGCGCGACCAAGGGTGATGACCTCTTTCACGAGTTGGTCACGGTTAGCAAGAATGAACATCGGAAGGTTGTCGCCATTAATAGAGGGTTTGCGAAGAGCCATTGGAGCCATTGAATGGCTACCGATTTCCGCATTAGGAAAGTTTGATGGGCCACACTTGCATGTCAAAGTCAAGAAGAGCTACTTGGAATGAAATTTGGATGCTCAGACCGTGCGTAGCTACTGCCAGTACGCCGGAATCTGGACACTTGCGTAGCCATTAGCCATTCAATGGCTGCATCGCAAACAGGCTAATAGTGTAGCATCGCTTGGAGACATAGTTTTCCCCGTTGACGATAGTCTACCCCATGAATTTTAGGTAAATAAGACAAGATATAAAGAGAAAGACGTGCCTTGAATGCAAGCTTTGACCTTCCTTTGTTGAATGAACTGTCTTCAATCAAAACGGGATGTGGGGTTGAATTTTCGGCGATCCATTCAACGTGTTGGAGTCCCTGATCGCGATCTGAAGTAATTTCGGCGAAGAAAAGAGTGACCTTTGTGCTTGGTTTGGTGGTTGCTGACACAGACGAAGCAGCGAGAACAAAGGAGGACTTCAACTGGCGGGAACCACCCGAGACTGAGATGAACATTTCAATTATCTAAAGTCATGTCGCATACGATGATGATTACTCACGAAGTCGGCTCCTCTTGAGAAGTGAGCCGTCGGAGACGCTGGTATTTGCGTGCCAAACTCGTTTGCGTCGAGAAGGACCCGCGATAATCCCTTTGAAGGCCTGTTTTTGAAAACGGGGAAAAAGTCATGATCAGGACTTTCTGAGGAGGCAGAAATCGTTTTCTCTGGACGAAGAGAATTTTCAATTTTTTTGTGGTCTGGCCTTAAGAGTCAGGAAATCCGCACAGGCCTTCCCACGCATTATCAGGGGTCCTCCTCGAGAACCCTTGAATAGTGAATCTCTTAAATAGCTCAGACTGTGTGAAGTCTACATAGCGTGGCCTTAGTCTGCCGCTGCCTCAGACCTCTTACATAGTGTGGTGTCCAGTTTAACTACGCCAAAATTATCACTTCCACCCGCATAAAGCAGAAAAGGGGTTTCAAAGAGCGTCAATAAGCTTTGGGATATTCCCCTGGCACTGCCTTGCAGTGATCTCTAATAGTACTAGTGAAATACTCTGGGGTGGTTCTCATTAAAGGAGGCCCCCGACTTGGATATCCCTGGACATTCTCTGGAAACTAGGTACATATGGAATGGCCCTTAGCAAATTTGTATTCGAGGATTAATGATAGGATTGTTCAGTATTGAATTATGGTCTCAAGAACACGGAATTCACGCAAGCTCCCCCTTTTCTGTAAGCCGGGCACCGGCATTACAAACATACTTTTATTCTTCGAGGTGAGGCAGACGATTTTAATACTTTCTGCACTTTGATCCCATTTGTGGCTTTGCCGCCGTGGAGAGGTTCACCCTCAACTTTCGGTCACACTTTGTCACACTTGTTCTCACGACTTTCTAAGGCATAAATTTTATTCGGGATCCACATTGCAATCCCGCCCCAAAGGATTGTGAACCTCGATGTGTAGGAGCCTGGCTGCGCGGAAAAATGCTAGTTTGCTTATAATGGATTGCCGCGGATTATCGGTTTATGATGGATTGCAAGCCGCTCCGCAGGTTGTCCGCAGGGATCTGATCCGTTCCAAGCACTTATAATAAGCCGACCAGCTGCCGGACGGCCGGTATGGCGCCGCGGCCGTTCCTTCTACATATGCATAAGATGGAGAGCGTGGGAACCCCGCACCCTTACGTCAGCAGTCACAGTGTAATCTGTCACGCATTTATACCGTCAGCCACAGGCCAAGGTTTTTCATAGAAATGGAAGTTACAGAGCAGTAGATGACATTCTATGAAGAGTTTTGACCAAAAAAGCCTCAGGAGAAAGGATATAACCCGGTGTGACATTAGTGTGACATTTTCAAGGAAGTGTTGTGTTTTCCCGTCAAGCGGCGCGTTTTCCGAAAGATTTGGAATGCACTGCCACCTCGACCCGCCCCGGCCCATGCTTTGGTCATGTTGTGGGCAGCTCGGCAGCAACAAAGGGGAGTCTATGGTGCGCTCGGCCTAAACACCACCAAATAGTCCCATCATTGATGCCATCACTGATGTCTCAAATCGACCGACGGAAAAATTTCGAATTTAAATTGCATTTTCTGTTGCAAAATGAGGTTGAGGCAGACTCAGAACATACTCCCCAGCTATAATTAGTGTAGTATGTGGCTCATAAACCTCTCTGAGAGCATATGTATGAAGCCAGAGTCCGAACCTAAATCGGGCCTATTCCGTAAGCTCACATGACTGATTGATTGATCGCATCACTGATGTCTCAAATCCGCCTGGAGAAAAAAGTATTTATTGTGAATTTTGAGGGGACAGTAAATTCCTTTAGAGGGATTAGTTTACTATCTAATCGGAGTGTTTTGACCAGAGGATCAGTCATGGGAAGGTTCCGATCAGGCGCAATAAATTTGTTCCTCTTTGGTGGTGTTTAGGCCGAGCGCACCATAGTGGTATAGTATGCACAGTAAGGACCGTTTCGAAGATCTTAGCAGGGTTGTAGGTAGGGATAAGGGCTCCCAGCCCTCAAAAAAGGCTAAAATAAATAATTTTCCGTTGCGAACCTCGAGATTTGGAACCTCCCATGGTCACATGGGCTGCTTACATCAGGGTGCGGGGTTCCCACGCTCTCCATCTTATGTTGCATTGTTACGACTTCTCGTCCCCCAGTTTGAAAGCAATACCAGTAAGTACCTTCTTAGAGAGCTTTTGAGTCGACGGCGAGCTATCCGGTGACCGTTTACGACACGTTCACACCCTCGCCTCAGTGCTGCGGACAGCAAGGCAACACCACTCTCTCTACGCAGCCCGTCGTCGGCGCTGTCGGCTCTTCTCAACTGATAAAACAACATTCTGGACCACCCTCCCGACGCCGTGGCCTCGCATTTGACACGCTATTGTTTTTCATTCATCGTCGTCGGCTCGTCCCTCTAGAGCTCTTCTCTCAATATCCAAGAGTATTTCAGTTTAGTCTGTGCTGAGCCATCTTGCTTATTAGGGTCCGCCAAGGTTGCGCGTGGGTGTAGTGTAGTGTCGAACTGTGGTAGTTGAATGAATCGACGATATTTTACTATCCTTTGGGTGAATAAGTAGCTTGAATTGTTGAAGTGTGTTGGCGTCCAGCCGAGACCGTCCGTAGATCCGCGTTCAACACGCGGTAGCCTCATGTAAATTAGTCACGCAAATCATCGATTCTTTTGTCTTTTGCACTCATCCCGCCTCTGCGCGTTGCTGCCCCGGAGTCGATATCCAACAGGTTATGGGCCTATAGCTCGCTACCTTTTGAAAATCTATCCAGGACTTCTTGTTAATTGCTCGCTGTCACGATCAGCACCCGGTTTTGTCGCACCAATCTCTTTGTCTATCTTTCACTGCATCTCGGATTCGCGTCGACCATGGTTAAACCATCGGATATCTCGAAACTTGAAGGAGCGGAGAATTTTTGGACTTGGAAGGCTGATGCCTCGTCTTTGTTGTTGACTGAAGGTCTTTGGGACGCGGTCGATCCCCTGGTTAATGTTCCAAACGGTGCCATACAAATGCGCACTTGGTCCCAAAATAATGCTAAAGCTCATGGGATGCTCTATCTCACCCTGAGCCAGAGCGTGAAGAAAAAGATCAATAATGCCAGCCTTGGCGTTAACGGTCGTTTGCTTTGGGCCACTTTGGATTCCTACTACACCACCGCCGATCCCGCTACTCGCTCCACCTTGATGTCCAAGTTCCATGGGGTCTCCCACAATGTCATGCAGCCCGCCGATACGTTTCTCCAGGCCGTCGTCACTGCCGAGAACCGTCTAACCGCCATTGCTGCAAAGCCGGGAGGGAAGCCGCTTCCAAAGGCCGATGTCGCTCGTATTCTGCGTCCAATCAAGCATGTTCTGGATCACGATGCTCTCCAGATGTGCGTTTCTTCAGCTTTACTGTTGGCTATTTATACTGACTGACTATCATTTATAGCGCTCTTTCTGATTCAAACATTCGTAAATCCGGTCCACGCTACCGAAAAGTTGTGTTCATCGCATTGAACCCGGCTGGTCCCAACCTCCCTTTCCACGGCGCGACCTACGACCCCAACGACAATCTCGATATACTGACTGACTATCATTTATAGCGCTCTTTCTGATTCAAACATTCGTAAATCCGGTCCACGCTACCGAAAAGTTGTGTTCATCGCATTGAACCCGGCTGGTCCCAACCTCCCTTTCCACGGCGCGACCTACGACCCCAACGACAATCTCGACCACGACCTTCCTTCGGATTATTCCGAGTCCGATTCATCATCCGACGACGAGACTACCTCGTCTAGCGAGGATGACAACGAAAACTCGGTGCGTAACCTCGATCTGTTGAAGCCGCAGTTGTCTCATCCCCTTGGCTAATTCCTAGGATGCGACCATGGAGGGCGTTGAAAGTGGGGATCGCCAGGAGGAGGCTGGAAATAAGACAGTAAGTCACATTCTTCTGTTGTGAACGCCGCCCTTAATTCCTTCACGGTTCCATACTAGGCGCGATGCGCCATCCTCGCGTTGATTGCACGCGAGGTTGGCGCTTTGTTTTGTCCGTACGATTGCGCTGACGAGCGTCGAGGTCGTCAACGCGAAAGCTGCGGAACCGCAAGTCCTAGTTACGGTCGTTGACGAAGGAAACAGTGTTGACAACGAGGCCGACGTAACTACAGAGTCGCGTCGTCCGTCTAGACCGGGCAGCTGGGCCTGCGGCAACTCGCCCAACAACATTATTCGAAGCCCCCCACCCTTGACGGCGCTCGTCATTGCGAGCGCCGGAGGCGGGGACTTAGATGACTGTGACGTTCTCGTCGCTCCAACATCCGCAATATGATCCCTGTCTATGTCCTTGGTACGTGCATCAGCGTTCCTATCAGAATCCATTCTCGTTTATCCAGACTCCGACTCTCCCTGCTGCTTGCACGGGTTACAACCGGAAATTTCATGGTCGCTTACTGTTACGGGCGTTGAAGACAGTTGATTGACTCGAATGAGAGGTGCGTCCCAACCTCTCTGCATCCCCTTATCCTTCTGATCTACGGCACAGACCAGTGGTGGCCCCCAGACATCCATCTTTTCGATCGCGCCAACAAGCACGAAAAACAATAATTCAGCCGCCGAAGATACCGCTGTTGGTGAGGGGGGTTTCGTTGGATTAAGGATTTGGAGCCAGGAAAGTAGCCCTTTGGCGCTGGCGTCCATAGTCTTGTTGACCGCGGGCAATCCTGTAAGGTCGAGCGACATCATCTCTGACGTCGCGGTCCAAAGCCCCCCACCCTCGATGCCCTCCGCATTTGCGGGGGGTGGAGACGGGGACTTGGTCTTGATCGTGGATGCGCTGCGGGCGACTTGGTACGATATGCCGGCTGCGCGAGGGCAATCGGTCTCGCCCGTCTCTTCTCCGCCCAACGAATCATTGCTCGCAGATGCGAACATTGAAGGCAGCAGAGGGTGAAGTGACTTGCATGTTTGGAATAAAGGTAAGCCTATGATTTCCTGCCCTAAGCTCGCACATAGCTGACGACGACACTGATTAAGCAGGAGATATCGGCTCTTCTCATCCTCCGCCGAAAGCGTTGTCGAGGTTTGCGCCTTCGACGTTCCAAGTGCCCCAACGTCGACGAGACTTGTCATTGTTGAAGTCAAACGCAGGGAGGTTTTGCTGGAATAGTCGTGAACAGGGTCAGCGCCGTTCGCAAGGTAAGCTCGTCCTTCCATTTGATCTGAATCTGAATAATGCCGAATCTCTCTCTTTAGTTGATTAATCCTCCGTTCAAACTCAAAGGAGATTTGCTTGGCCGCGACGTAAGACGGAGTGAGCAATGCGATGGATGGAGATGGGGAATGACCAGTGAGTGGATTCCTAATCTTCAAGTCGCTTGACCCAGCTGATGAGCATGCGCATGCCTTCCTCACAATACACCATTCATTTGAGACTGCCATTCCTATCGGACCTCCTTCGATCTTGGCCATGTCGGCAATGAGTAGTGACTTGATGTCTCTTCGCTCCCATACGAGCCTCACGTTCTGCTCCTCGTATCACATATGTACGAGGTAAGCCTTGGGCGTCTTCCGCAAGGGCGAGCTAGCCAGCGCTAGAGCTGAACATTCTGATGCTGATGAAGTTATGTTCTTCCACAGCCCAGCGTTCTCTCTTGCGCATCTGTCCCGCGTCCATTGCCACCACAAGTTCAATCGAACTTCTCCTGCGTCCGGCCTACTTCTGGACCCAACAAACGCAAGCCGCCGCTCATTCCCTATATCAGCGCTATCCTGCTGTCCGCCGTCTTTGCCGGCATATGTCTGCTATTTCGCTAACAACGACCTCTACTGTACGTGTAAAATCGATAGCATCCGTCTTATCCTGTTTGCGGGTTCGGACGAAAGGTGCGTCTATCATCTCCTGCCCTAAGCTGGAACGTGTCTGACTTTGATTGATCAGGAGCTCCGCTGGAAGCGCTGACGAGGTTTTTGTCTCGGACATTTCAAATTCCTCCACATCAACGTCACTGGCATTCGCAAGCTGTGCAGACGGGAGCTCCGACAACGACAAGTTGATATTCGTCGAGGCTGGTTTAGCTGCTTTCGGCTCCTGGTGAAGTACGACTTGTCTGATGTAGTTCATGGTTGCTAAAGCCTGACTGGTCGCAGCGTTGGTAGCGCTTGCAGCCGTGGGATCCGGATGTGGTGACGCGGAAGGTGATGCCGCGTGAAACAACTCGTTGTATTCGTCGTCGGGTGCGCCTCTATTAGCGCCGCCGGAGTCGGACCTAGCAGACGACGGGCGAGGGATTTCTGTGAGCAATGAGCTATCTTTTTCTTTGATGGGCCTCCCTGAACCCAATTTGTGCATCAAGTCCTCCTCTGACGTCCGACGCTATTCCCTTGGCTCGTCTCCCAATTCCCTTCCATGCGACGTTCGTGCCTCAGGTCGCCTCCTATTTTCGTTAGCGTACTGCTGCGACGAAGAAAATCGTTGCTCGGCGGTGCCGTTCCGCACCCCATGCTCAAGCAACAATCGGTTCAGGTCAATATGAGAAGGGGACGGAGTGTGAGAGGTTAGTACTTTGATGTTGATAGGTTGCTGATCAATCCTCCGCCCCCCAAGCTCGACTATCACCCGTTCGACGACACAGGAAGGAGCGGGAAGCGGAGGAAAGGTGTGAGGAGGAGCCGAGGGTTTTTGAATGTGGTCTTCCTTGGTGAGCTGCTTCTTCGCGCCACTGTTGATAAACTGATGATAACCTTCTCGCTCTACATCACCAGCAGTGACCCCATGGCCTTGGTCGCGTTCGGCCAGCTTCCGTTGTACCACATTCGCAAGATCTTTGCCAAGAGCTACGCTGGTGGTGGGCACGAGCGAACAGAATTCGTTGAGATATCTTTTGACAAACTCCCTTCCCAGATCAAGACGCCTTCGCAGAATTCCGCAGGCAGCTTTCAGCTGTAAGAGAGAACCGCAGCCCTCGAGAATCGATAGGAGGCTATCTTCTGGGTCGATATGGAAATAGCGCTGTCTTCCCGGTACCGACGAAGCTGCCCATTGTAAGTAATATTGCAGATCTCTCACCACTCGATTTACTTGATCGTAAAAGGATTCTGCTAGCGCAAACCGTCCTTTGCCGGGTGAACGTCCAATTCCGTGGTCAACAACCTGCCCCGCCTCCAGTGCTACATGACGCGACAAACAGTAAGCTGCTCGGTCCGTTGACTTGAACAAAAATTTGCGGGTTTTTCGAGGCCGAAATTCGTGATGTTTTGTCGAATGCAGGTTCAAGATTTGAATTCTGTTTGTGTTAAGTTCCTGGAAATACATTGGATGTTTATGAACCAACAGAGCATAACGCTTTGCTAGCTCGTTATGAGGCAATCACACCTTCCTAGCGTTATAAACTTGAGAACAGATACGCTAGCGACATGTATGGACTGGAATCCCATGTCCTTCAAAATCTTCATTAGTCTAGGAGTAATAATCCGTGCCGCGCTGCGCCACCGCAGTGCGGCGGTCCGGGGTTCGACTCCGGCTGCCGGTAGCCCAATTTATTTGCCCCGCTCTGGCCTCCTTCTCATGATGTTTTGCCCTGAATTTGTTAATGAAACATCATGAAAAATCATTATGAACAGCCGCATAATCATCATGAAAACACGATTCCGAGTCCTGATGTTTTGCTATGAATTTCCGGTAAATCACTATGACTTTCCGGACAAATCGTCAGGAAAGAGAATGATATGAACTAGCAGTTACCCGTGCTACGCTACGGTGTGACTCATCACGCAAATTACAGCGAGAAAAAGTTGTATTACAGAGTGAATATACATTAATAAAGTTCATTTAGTGTCTGTTAGTGGAACCCCCTGCGCGACAACCGGTGGAAGTCCTTTCACCCCGGTCTTGACTCTTCCGGCCCATTTGATACATCGAGCTTGCGTTTCTTGGGGTTTGGCTCGGATGCGTCGCGAGGAGATGTCTGTTCTCCAAAAAACCCCAGTAAATTTGGGGCGCGCAGGAGTACTGTTGTTGACTATCCACAGCCTGCGCATCATTCCCAACGAAGAAACGATGCAGAGGCTCTGGCGGCTCTTCGAGTCGCTGCAACGCGACCTTGCCATGATTACAGCACATCCCGTACGGCGAACGGGAATTTTTCGGGGGGTGTAGGACTTGGTCAGCGACCCAATGGAGTGCTCCGCATGTGGGACAGCGGTCGTTCATGTAACAGAGATCATGGCGAGATGGCGGAGCCAGGTAATCTTTGCGCGCCGCTAAAAACAACTCATCGCAGGTAGTCCGACGATCATCTTCATAATATTAATGGTACATATGCACTCAGCGGAGGAAGTAATCTAAACATCATTTACACGTACTTGGCGGCCGTGCGGGACTCGCATTTTGATTGTATTGGCGTGTACGATTGCCTGTTCCTTCAGGCCGAGCTTGTGCGAAAATTAACGGCTTGAGACACCGACTATAAAGAGATAACTCACCATCAGCAGCGGAAGCACTCTGTTGTGTTGCAGGTGGGGTAGGGAGACCGTTGTGGATGGCCTGGAGAGCGAGACTTTTCGAGCCTCTTGAACTGAACAACAAAACTGACTTATAATTACTTGTGATACTCGAGCAACGGCGCGTAACGCACCTCGGAGCGTTGCCTCCATACAGATCGGTACAGTAACCCATAATCTTGGAGGCAAATTTTCCTCGGTTTACAGTGTAAAAGTGCCCAAATTACGTGATATTTACCTGCGATAACCCAATATGATTTGTATGCCGGAATACCGGCTTACAGCAGGGGGAGCTTGTGTAAATTCTTATATGGCACACAAATTAACAATATTAATGTTGCGCTGTTGTTTGGGGGGCATACTTCGGCTGGATTCTTTTTCACGCAGATAAGTACTCTAGTAGTACTCTACTTTGTGAACAAAACTTTACTTATGCCGGGCAACAACGTTCTGACGTTATGGAGGATGAACCACCAATCAATTTCTGACTAGCTTATCATCATGATAGAATACCTATCCACTCAGAACCGTGGTCTCTCTATACAGACACTATAACTGAGCAAGCTGCAACATTGATATCATTTATTTTCATCGCCTCTCTACAGCAACTTTCTGGGAAACTAATGGCGCCAGAACCTGCCCCTCTGAACCGTGTATGAAATAGAGAACTGTATTTTCCCTTCCGGTAAGCAGCCTCGGGCAGGGTCAAGGACGGGTGCACCATCGGTTGAAAAGGATGCACCATCACGCTGCAATCAGTCTGAATCAGTAGGGATCAGGATGGATCACTCGGAAGAGCATCGTATCACTCGGAGCATGCCAATCTTGACGTGCGCACGTCAAGGGCGGTGACGCCATCAAAACGCTCTCTAGCACAGCTTATTGCTTTTCGGTGACGGCTCTGATAAAGGGGGGAGCAAGCTCCCCCAATAAAACCCAGTGACCTTCCTATAGGCCCTAAAGGTGCGTCGGCGGACCCTAAAGCCCTTTTAAAAGGCAAAGGCCTATAGCTATAGGGCTTTATAGGCCTATAAATGTCACGTGTTAGCGCTTGGACCACGCCTCGAGTTGCAATTATTTTTGGAAGAAAAACCTTTGAAAACACAGCAGAATTAACCTTCAGACGACCTGGCCCGCTGTTCAGCACCTTAGCTAGTGCCACTCACCCCGCTCACTGCCTCTGTTGACTGGAGCAAAGACATGTGACTTTTTAAGGCCTTCAGACTTGTTCGACGAATGCTATAGGCCTCATTATAGCCCACCTATAGGGCTATAGCTTTTAAGGCCTTTGCCCTTCGGCCGGTCACTGATAAAACCCTCATAACCCATACTTTTTTTGCCCCACCGAGGGGTATGGGTTATGGCAGTGACGACTGTAGTACTATCAAGATAGGCGTCACGCCAATCCGGCACCCTTATATAAGCATTACGTTCAGCACAGCCACCCGCCAAATCTTGGAAGTTCAAAAAATCAACTTGTTCTCTTTGCGATTTTGAGTCCTTCGGAACCTCAAAGAGTTTTTCTTTTTGCAGATCTACTGACTCAAGAGGCCTTTCAAGTACCAGGCTTGAGGCCCTGGAGCCACTTTGTTGTGCTCACCATTCAAATATATGTGAATGTCAATACACATCAATCCACACCGCCGTACCGAGCTAGATCTCTCTGCAGTGCGCAAGACTCTCAAAGGATTAAGGGGTGGCGAAGGATGAGCCGGCATGAAGTGGTTGGGCAGGGTATTATCGTGAGTGATACTGCGAGAGTGCATTGCAGCTCATTAATGTGCTCTTTCCCTGTCGTGGTAATTTAGCTCTTTGATGACGACAGAGCATTCAGTGATCTGTCTAACCCGGTGAGTTGCTTCCCTTCTCTACCTCTTTTTCATTCTCGTAGTGTGTTTCCGAGCCACGCAAGCTATTAAAGTACGGCTGATCGTGACGGTGGCGAGATTTTGAAGGTAAGATTATGATACTAGTAGTACTGCAACTGTATTGTCCAGTACTTGAAATATATCCTGTTTTATATCCTGTTTTATACCTTTTCCATGGAGGTTGATAAGAAATAAGGCGTCGGGATAGCTGGCTAGCTTGGTGGTACTTTGGGACGAATCATTGCTGGGACCCCGGATCATAACGTGAATTTTAGGACCCCGGATCATAACGTTTTGTCATGAAATCCGACAAAAGATTATGAAATTCAACACAAATGACAACGAAATATCTAACACAAGGTCCTGAACAACATCATGAATTTCAAAACCTTCCCTCTGCACAGTGTTAGGAGAAACACTGCTCCCGCTCCCGCTGAGTTCCGCATCATCCTCCCGAAGCACCGGCGACGATTCTCACGTACTCGCAGCGGTGATTTTGCACATGAGCCCTCGAGATCGCTGAAACAAACAACTTGGTGAATAAATTCCTTCTCACCACCTTGAAAACCGGGGGACCCGGGGGCTTAACATCGTCTCAATTACACTAACTCGGCAAAAAAATGTCCGATCGATATTCCGCATATTTCTCAACAATGGACATACATTTCGGCTTCAAATGACTTACAGTGTAGTTTGTAGAATCAAGGGGCATTATTCTGCCGCATTTGTTTTGCGGCAAAGTATGATGCGCCATCAAGCCGGCCACAACACAAAAAATCCGATTTTCCAGATTGCTCAGATTACAATTGATCTCAGAGCTGACTTTCTCGTTCTATAGCCTGAGATTCGCTGAGTATTTCTCCAAGTTAGGACAAGCAAAAATATGCACCAGAATGTGCCGAAATTTGATCAAAATGGCAGAATTGTTCGCGTCATAGCGCTACAACGGCTCAACCTTTTTGCTTGGTTCAACTTGTGGAATTGCTTGGTTTATCTTGAACTTTCGACGTATGCACCTGGATTACCCTGAAATCGGTCACTGCAGAACCGGAAAATATCCTGTTTCGGTAGTTTCGCTCAGTTGATGCCGGATCAATAGACTTTGATGATCTATTTGCGTGCAAAAATTCCGGCTCGGTCACTTCCACGACCTCCAACTTCGTTTCAGATGGAAAGTTCCATTTCCGTGCAAAAACGAAGCAAAAACCGATCGGACATTTTTTTTGCCGAGTTAGTGTATGGTGCGCGTCACTTAGTCACCACCTCTTCGTGACAACGCTAACTGTGGCCTCAATTTTTCACCCATTTTTATTTCCTCTTGCCAAACGACTCCTTTTTATGAGAGGAACAATCTGGCAAGAGGGATTTTCCTAATTTAATTTTTTGAGGGAGTTATAAAATTCTTACCCATCCAATTTGGCACTATAGGCTATTTACGGGCACTTTGAGGTGTATCGGGAACGGAACTAGCCCTCAGATGTTGCGCAGGTATGTGCAGGCTATGTGTGTTGTTTCAAGGACCTTGTAGAGCGCTCGTTTTCTTGTGGAAAATCCCTCAAACTCACTGCAAAATGCGGCGAAATAGCCTCTCAGAAAAAGAAATTCGGCCTCCGGCCAATTTGGCACTAGTGCAAAGGAGGTGGCGACTAAGTGACGCGCACCATAGTCTCAACGACCCGGTGATGCTCTTACCCCTATTCCGTCAAGACTTGCACTCTCTGAGGCTTTCCTCCAACCGGTTTCAGCATGCATGCTGCTTGGCATTGCAACACTTATCTGGCCTTTGTTATTATGCTTTGTGGCCATCCTCGGTCCCATTTCTCGCTCGCTCAATCGCAAACAAGCATGTACTAACGGCGTGGGGGTCACCGCAGGTTACTGATGGTGACCTGTCACGTGCCTCTTTGCCCGCCAATTCTACCAGATGTACTAACGGCGTGGGGGTCACCGCAGGTTACTGATGGTGACCTGTCACGTGCCTCTTTGCCCGCCAATTCTACCAGATGTACTAATCATGGTGACTTTGGCAAAATATATCCTCAATCTGATGAAGTAATCGAACGATTGAATGGATTGTGCTCACGATCGGAAGGATTGAAAGATTTGGTAGTTTGTGTGGCTTTACAGCAGTTTGCAGATGTAATGACACCACGTCGCATCACATGTAAAGAAAGCACGAAAAATACGTCTTCTTGTATCGCCTCGTTCTTGCTCGTTTCTTGCCCAATATCGACTATTCTTGTATGTATGAGGTCGCCTTAATCCGGGCCTCAAGACGCTGGTATTTTATTGTCAAAATTCCGACTTTGATTTTGGTCGACATCCACTTGACATCCAGCTTCTCCAACGTTGTCGCGCTCCTAGCAGGGTTATGCACACAGAATGAGTCTTGAGATCTCCAGAAAATAGTCATCTGGCATGCTTAGTAGTGTATGTGTGGTACAAAGTGGCTAATAGTAAGTAAGCCACGCAGACTCCAGTGGCAACCGAGAAAAATAGAATACGCCACAGCGAAATTTAGCGAAAAATTAGCGTCCTTTCCTTTTGAAGACGCACCCCACTGGTGCTATACACCGCACGGCAGGGAATTGTGACCCGCGCCTGAGAAGGAACAAAACCAGAGAACGAAACTGTGATCACGGTGGAAGTAGAGAAGAGACACGAGAACAATAAGTTAATTAACCGGAATCTGCGCTACAAATGCATATATGTAGATTGAAAGCGACTAGAACTGCCTTCCTAACGTGCCTACACACGAGGCATTCTCTCCAGAATTGCGTCCAAGACGGCGATGACGATGACGAGCAAGGTGGATGTCGGCCAAAATGATTTCGGCGATAAAAGATAGTCGTTTTGAAGCCCGGATTACGGCGAGTCCTCCGATACCAAAATCATGCTATTTGTCGTCGAAACGAGAGAGATACGAAGGAGAGAAGAAGACGTGTTTTTTGTGCTTTCTTCTCATGTGATGCGACGTGGTGTCATTACATCTGCAAACTGCTGTAATTGTAAAACTATCTAATTAGTTTGACAAATGGGTAGTTAAGTATTCTAATTTTTTATACACAAAACAATTTCCTGTCTATCATCTCTCGATGGTTATTTGACAGAACATGGCTTTATTTGACAGAATTCTCCTAGCAAGAATTTCCCACACATCGGCAATTGCCGCCTTCGTGCTGGCAGTGATACTCGGAGTCCTCGGACTCGGTTCTCCGATCACCAGAGAGTACAATCGTGTATTCCGGTGGTTACCTCGGCTATTAGAGCTAAGCGGGGGTCACCAGCAAGGTAACCAGAGCGGGCTGGTTACCCTCAAGGGGTGGCGGTAACAAAAGTTCTTGACCAGGACTACCCAAAACCTTCCTGTCAAGACCCCGGAAACCAGACCCACCACCACCAGTCGGCAATCAGCTGATGCTTGCTTAAACGGGCAATCCTTCCGAATACGATAGCAGAAAGTGGGCAAGTTGAGCGGCTAGTCACCGTTAGTGGCAATATATCGACGGTAACTAGATACATAACACTTTGGAAACTATACAGTAAGGTTTTTGAGAACCGAAATGCAGTTTAGGTCGTAAAATCAAAGCAGAATGGCTCCAAGCATAGGCCAGTTGCCAGAGATTGATTTCAAGGTAATATGATAGTTTAACTTGTTTTGGCACATTTCTCAAACATCTCTGGATGTTCTGGTGCTCTCAATGCGAGTAAAGAATGCGAGAGGCAAAAGTGTGAGCGTGTTCTTATGTCATAGTGCTGTCAAAGTGCCGTTGCCATCAAACGCTGTCAACTTTCCAGCAACTTTCTTCGAGTGAATAAGGGAGGATACCGGGCCTATTAAAATCGTGTAGATACATATTATAGCGCAGTAAAGCACTCCAAACCACATGGTGTGCTTTATACCAGTAGAACCAGTGGGCACTAACGAGATATTCAAGAACTTCGTGAAAATGACCACCAAAACCTCTTTTCGCGGACCCCGGATACTAGATCGACTACTACCAGTGGGTAGTCATGGTCCATCAATCCAGTTTCCGCCACCCCTTGGTTACCCTAAGTATAATTCCGGCCAAATTCCGGTCACTTTTGGTAATGACGAGTAGCCTGGGTGCGGACAATGAGCGGGGTTCGTGGAAAAGCCGGGTCGGGAGTGAACGGTACCCTTGACCCGGTTATGGTGCCGTTGATAGCCGCCGTCTCCGAGAAAGGAAGGTTGGTGTGTCGGCCCGGTTTCCCCTCTACAGCTCCATTGCCGCAGTTCGCTTCCCCGACACAGGATCCCAAATCAGGGCTCAATTTCCGTGAGCGACCATCGGGCTGCGCGCTTGGTGTGTGAAAATCGAACGGTCCCAATTCGGCATGAGAGGAAGCCGGAGACAAACGGGGAAATAGCACAGCCGAGTTGGCATTTCGTTAAAGAAACGAAAGATCCATAAGTAGTGCGACAGAGGACTACGCTTCGCCGAGCGGGTAACATGGAATTTTGAGTCGAATTTGTCGGGGGAGGGGATAGTTAGTTCTCCCAGACGTCTGCATCCCCAAAAGCCAGCGGTAGCCGGAGTCCAGACGGCGGCGTCGAAGGGTGTAGTGAGATCGAGGGAGTCGCGGAGGGCGGACAAGTGTTCGACGGTGACAGAGCCACGTTGTTCACGTTTGAAGGCGGTCCCTTCCTAAACCAAACACTGCACGTGAGTGATGGTGATAATAAACGGAACAGCCCGGTCCGATCCATCCGCCCCATTTTCCGTCTTCCTTCGTCCGCGCAGGTCCGCGCTATATTGAACGCTCTACATGCATCTACGCCTAGTTTCGAGTAGTCTCGGAAACCCAGACGTTCCTCCTCCTCATTCTTTGTAGCCCGGAGGTCTTTCCATATATAGTGAATGAATGACATTTTTGACAGCTGATTGATTTTTGGGCCTGGGAGAATTTTTTGACGGAGGAACGTCTGGGCCGGTCGATGTGTACCCACCTACCATCACTCTCTCCTCTCATATAATTTTGCGCGTCGACGCGTCGCTCCTGGCTGGAAACCACAAGGAATACCTCCAGACAATGATGGACGGCCTACCTCAAGAATATTTGACCTCGGATGTGCCAGCTCACGAGATGAGTTGTAGATTTTGTTCGCGGTGTATTTCAAGAGTTAGGCCCCATTGTATGACGATCGCGCTACATATTCACTGTATATTGGTTGCTAGAGTTGCTAGTAATAGATGCTACAATGCACTTTGCTGTCATTGGGTATGCGCAAGCCACTTTCGCGGGCAAAGCATCCTGGCGCGTCGAGTGATGGTAGGTGACACCACATCGATCGGCCCAGACGTCTCCAAGCCTTTTAATTTTCCCACAAGCCAAAAATCAGTCAACTGTCAAAAATGTCTTGTATTCACTATATAAGGAAATACCTCCGGCCTCTGGATTCCACTGCACGGATTGTGCGGAGACGTCTGGGTTTCCGAGACTAGTTTCGAGCCCGTACTCAACAGAAAACATCAGCTGTTCCAGAAAACCTTGAGACTTTTCAAAACTTTTTGCGCAACTGTCAAAGTTTTAGTTTTGATGCCAGTGATACAGCCGAATATACGGGTTTTGATCGAGTGGTGCTCATTCGTTTGTGCTTACCTTTGTTTTGCTTCCCGTCACCAGCTCCACTTCGGCCGAGTCTGAGTTTGCTTCCGCCACCTAGAGAACACCAGGAAAAAAAACAGGGGGTTAACAGAACTGAGGATCAAGACTCAGCTGCTACTTGCCCAGAGTTCGACAGGGCCATGACTTGCGAGCAAGGACCAAAACAAGAGACCAGCGGCACTTGATGTGGTACGGCAACACCCCACAAAGTGGTGCTCCCGGCTTTGCCGATGACAGAATCGTCAACAAACGTAAGCACAAATGAACGAGCACCACTCAATCAAAACCCGTATATTGTTTCCAAAACGGCTGTAGCACGCACCATATTTGGCGATTTGGCCGGTTTGCCAGTGTGACGGAGAGCTGCCCAAAGTAGACTTAACAAGGGCGGCTAGTTCCGGCACACAGAAGAATCGTCTCAAGAGGGCGTTCAGACGAGGTGAGTGGCGTAGGGATACTATTCGCTACCGGACACGCAAAGTCGACAATGCTGATTGCCGGCGAACGGGAATTTTGGGGATAAATCTGACTTCACCGACCCCTCAAAAAACCACCTCCGAAGTTTTTCCCACGACATTTTGGCTGTGGCCAAATTTTTGAGGTCAAAAAATCGAAACTGTGTGTACCCCTTTTGAGCTCCGAGCGCAAAATTACGGATCCTTGGCAGGTGTAAGTGGAAGGGCGACGGCCTGAACCAAGGGGGTCCAAAGATAAGAATTGATAACATCAGGTGAGGGAGGGGGGGGGTCAGCCAGAGGTCGAGAAAAAATTTTGGTAGGTCAAAAACTTTCGGGCTGGAAACCAGGCAGAAGAGGAGTCTCGACGGCTCTATCATAAGTAATGGTCCTGTTATGTGTTACTGAGCTATTTTCCAGCACGGGTCTTGTCTGAGAACGAGGTTGCAAGAAATTTCGGCGATTTCCGTCGCTGCCGGCGAAGCCGAGTTTGTTTGAAGATGTTTATGATCAGGTATCAATCATCGTATAAGCTTCTTGCTCTCTCCCACAACCTCTCCCACCCACGCAACGCCTCGACGATGTTGACGGCGTGCCAGCGCAAGTAGCCTTTAACATTGGGAGCTCGCCCAATGGTCCTCCTGCCTCTATGAGCGTCGCAGGCGCTATCTCTTGCCTGGCAGATTCTCAGTTCAATCATATTTCTTGGCTACATCGATACCGTCGCAGGAGAAGAATACGGCACAACATCATCCGATAGCATGAACTTGAGAGGCTTGAGTAGTACCTGTTGTTGTGAATCTAGTAGTATATACATCCAACACAACGTTCTACTGCTGTATGTGCTCCGCAGGAATGCCAATTCTACTCTAATGACGCAACTGGATTTCAGGTAGTGAGGGCTTGAATCCATATGCGTCATTATTGGAACCGTCTTGTGCGTTCCGAGCAGTGGCGCTCACAATTCGGTTCGACCTTTTTTAAGTTGGATTTCCCGCGATGATCGGGATTTCCGGGCCGCCTGAAGGTGGGAAACTCCTTCCCGATATAGGAGGAGGGAAGGGGGGGAGGGTTCGGCCGAGGCCTTGGGGAAAAAAATGGTAGGTGATGTCATTTTTTCTTATCTTTGGATCCCCTTGGCCTGAACTACAATCTGGGCGCTAATCCGTGCAAATTTTCAGCACCAACCCACGACAGCGGCACGGCATGGTGGTCGGCAAGCATGTTGGTCGGTCTGTGATAGTCATAGAGTTGATCAACATGATGTAAGTTGTTCAAATACGGTGAAGTTTCCCAAGGAATTTGTGTCAAAACGGCTCGTGAAATTGCTTTGATGTTATCAGGGACAGAACCAGCTCAATAATTAGTGTTGCCGGAAGCTGGAGCTAGCTCCGAGCTGAGTTCAACTCCAACTCGACCCCTTCCCAAAAGCGGCACCTCGAGGTGATGCCAGCTCGCCTCGACTCCACCCCTCGTCACCCAAAGCGGACGACGTGACATTTCTGGTGGTGTAACTGAGTGACATCACACTCCCTCCCCAGTTTCTGTATTGGCCGTTTCTTGGCCGTTTTCGACGTATAAAAAGCAGTTTGAGCTTGAAGAGAGCTCAGGAAAACCTTCCACATGAGAATTTGGTCCATTCTCCCCTAAAATTTTGCCCTTCGGGTGGAAAGATGAACCCTGGGACACTAGATTCCCATATCCGGTATCAGCTCTGAGCCAGCTCCGGTCAACTCGAGCTGACAGCGAGCTGATGGGCAATCAACTCGAGTTCAGCTCCAACTCAGCTCCCGGCAACACTAGCTCAATTAACGGAGTCGATTGCGCTATATTTCGTAATTTTCCCATGAAATCTCGGTGTTCGGCCAAAATTTTGGGGTCAATTTTTTTTGATTTTGAGTTTTGGGGAAATCGGCTCGTGCAAAACCGTTGTTCGGGTCTGTAACAACATGTTTACACAGAAAACTAACCGCCTGGGCATGTGCCACACCTTTCATAAATGGAAGATCAAAGTTGTCGACTTTGCGTGTCCGGCACTGTACTAACTACGGAACTACAGGGTTTATATATCACATCAATAAGCAACGGAGCAAGAAAGGATCACGGAGCTGCTCCGTGATCCCCAAGCTAAAGGAGCGTCAGTAACTTGCGCGGCGCCCTTGGCGCCCGCAAGGTCGGTAAATCATCATTTAGTGAGAGTAATACAAAAGAAATAATATTCGCGGGAGCGGACCGTTACATCCGCCCTCTAGGTCAAGGCTCAGCGCTCATTCATCATGCCTGTGGCTGGCTATGTCTCGGCTAGACATAGCCAAATGATCCTACGTGATCCCGGCACTTCCGACTGATCCTACCTGTCAAACTCGGCTGTTGCCGTGTGAGGACGTCTCCAACAGTTCAACTCACTTTCCCCCAGGACAGAGCCACTGGGAGGTCCAGATGTACAAATTGAATACGTAAATATACACTATTAAATGACTGATGAGACTTCTCAATTTATCTTTTGACTTGGAAGGTTTCGGCTCAAATTGAGCTCGAAACTGGGGCAACAATGGTTCATGGTGCAATGGGCACACAATATTCTGTAAGGGTCAATTGAGACTCAATTAGAGGCTCTCAGATAGAATCTAATCATGTGAATTACACAGTAAATTTGTACATGTACACAGAAATGCCAACAACTTGTGATAATTTAAACTCCTTGTCAACTTGTCAAGCGAACATTGCTTTTTCAGATTAGGAGACGAGTCTAAGTGGAGGCAGGGAGTGAGCTCAGGTAAATATAATTGAGCCAGATAATTTATTACTGACCTGCACTCAGTTTTTGAATGTCGGTTTTGAAACTGGCCGCGCAGCGCCGGCAAAAATTCATTGAGGTACCTGTTTATCATGAATTTCGTGACCCTTGGTTGGCACAGTGTTAAACAAGGTATTTTGATGCTAATTTGGCGCGTCGCGTCGCGTCTATAGTCACGGATATATGACGTGTAGTGTGTACGTATGACGCCTATCTTAGTATGATCGGAAAACCCCTTAAAGGTCTCTCGTTCATAGAAGTCTCGATCCTATGTCGGCCCAGTGTTGGGTTTAATTTCGATTTCATATCGGTGATTCCTAAGGCTAATACAAACTTTGGCCCAGGGCTCCCCAGTCAGTCCCTGGCATGGCCGCATGCAAGCCGCATGGGACGTCCGGCAAAATGTCGGCTGTAGCACGTGACAGACCACGTACTGTGGCCTTGCGTACAATGTGTTTGCCGCATGTTTTTCCAGTTCAAATACAGTCCTCACTTCTGCTTCCATGTCGCTACTCGTCCGCCAGCTCTGTCCGCACCTTTTCAACCGCAAACCAGAACCCAACCACAAGCAGAGAAGAATGGCAATGATGGCGAAGAGCATTTCTCAGGGGTAAGTTGGGGACAGACACTGTGGACTTCCGACAACACCGTTTTCATCGATCACAGAAGTCAGCGGAGTGCAGAGTCGGGCGCTGGGTCTGACCGCTCCATCGTGTATGTGATCGAAGTGCGATTTTTCTGCACTTACATTGGACAGTATCATCGGCCATGGGCAACAGCTGTAGGTCCTATCTCCTCAGCGAAGACGCTAGCTTCTCTTTCTTCTCACACGATCACAGCTCCATCCCTGACATTCATGACATGTCGAGTATCCCATCGGAAGGGTAAGTTGCGGACTGTGAACTTTCGTGGCTCATCTTATCCTCAGGCGTCTCGAACAATACCTAGCCGAGAGCGACCCCTCTGCCTTGTGAGCATTCTACTCTTCGACCGCGCCGCGCCACCTTCACCATCGTTAGTGTGCATCACGAAACCGCACCTACCTCCCCGTCGGTGTTAGTGTGTATCTTAACTCGATTTCAATTTGGCTGATAACCAGCGTAGAAAGCTCGCCAGCAGCGGCATTCTTCGTAAGTGCCCTTCAAGGTCTGGTCCTTTTGATTTCTCTGAAATTTCTCTTCAGCTTCGCGTGCTGTCGATTCTGTGGAGCAGCTCGAAAGTCGCTTGACTGCTCAGGAACGTGGCCTCGTGGGCGTAAAGATCGAGGTCACCGCGTTGAAGGGAGATGTGGCTGAGCTGAAGGAAGACGTTGTTGGGCTTAAGGTAGACGTCGTCGGGCTTAAGGAAGACGTCGTCGGGCTCAAGGAAGACGTCGTCGGGCTTAAGGAAGACGTCGTCGGGCTCAAAGAAGACGTTGTTGGCCTGAAACATGACATTGCAACCATGAGAGACGAAATAATGTCCATGTTGACAGCCCTTGTCAAGAAGTAGTGCTATGCAGAAGTTACCTTTGTGTTTGTTGACGTATGCATTTTATCCCTATGATTTTAGCTTCGTAATGTGACGTCGTATATTGAATACTCCGAAGTAACGTTTAAACCAGGCGTTAGGCTACACGCCTATCCCGGAGTTCCTAGGGATTCGGGAACCTACTTCCCGAAGAAGTCAAGCTGTTTGAACATGTCATGCGATTGAACGAGGACGGTCTAGCCTTTGTTGAGACCGACCGCGGCACGTTTCGGAGTGACTACTTCTCCGATTACATCTACCCCGTCATCGAACACACACCCTGGGCCTTCAAAAATATTCCCATTCCCCCCGGCATCCTTGATAAAGTCATCGAGATCTTGAAGACGAAAATTTCGCATGGAGTGTACGAACACTCTCAAAGCCCATATCGGTCCAGATGGTTTTGTGTACTCAAGAAAAGCGGAGCACTCCGCCTTGTTCATGATCTACAGCCTCTAAATAAAGTTTCAATCCGCGATGCTGGTGTTCCCCCCATTCTCGACGAGTTCGTACAACCATTTGCGGGCAGCCAGATATTCACAGTGTTTGATCTCTTCTCTGGATACGATGCTCGTATTGTCGATATTAAGTCCCGGGACTTGACGGCATTTATGACTCCGCTCGGGCTTCTTCGTCTCACCTGTTTACCACAAGGCTTTACGAATTCACCTACCGAATTCCAGCAATGTATGGTCTTCATATTACAACAGGAAATCCCGCATACTGCCAACGTCTTTATCGATGACCTGCCAATCAAAGGAGCCAACACGCAGTACCTTGACTTGAATGGCAACCCAGAGACGATTTCCGACAACCCTGGTATCCGCCGCTATGTTTGGGAACATGCCCAAGATGTTCACCGTGTCATGCATCGCATAAAACACGCCGGCGGTACCTTCTCAGCCAAGAAAACTCAGATAGGACGAACCGAAGTTATAATACTCGGCCAACTATGCAACTCAGACGGTCGGCTTCCTGACCCAGATCGTGTCGATAAAATCTTGAATTGGCCGCCACTTACAGACGGAAAATCTGCACGCCGCTTCCTTGGACTATGTGGTGGAGTCCGTATCTGGATTCCAGATTACTCCTCTCTCGCCAGACCACTCTCTCAACTGTTCCATAAAGAGGCACCGTTTGTTTGGGGTGCTGAACAGATAGAAGCCTTTGCCAAGCTGAGTTTGTCACCAGCGCGCCCGCCCTAATCAATATCGACTACACGGCTGATCTTGACGTCTATCTAGCTGTCGATTTAAGCAATCGGGGAACAGGCTTTGTTCTATCCCAGCTGGATGAGCGCGGACGTCGTAGACCCGCTCGGTATGGCTCATTCAACGAACGCGAATCGCGCTATTCTCAGCCCAAACTCGAACTCTACGGTCTCTATCGCGCCCTTCGTCACTGGCGACTATATCTGTTTGGCATCAAGCGACTGAATGTTGAAACCGACGCGAAGTACATCAAGGGAATGCTAAATTCTCCTGACCTTCAGCCCAACGCAACGATAAATCGTTGGATTCAAGTTGGATTCAAGGAATATTGCTCTTCGACTTTAATCTCATCCATGTCCCGGGTAAAACTTTCCACGCTCCCGACGCGCTTTCTCGACGAGAACTCGGCGAAGGGGAGATTGTTGAAGATCACGACGACTCTTGGCTGGATGATATCGTCCTCCATGCCGCTTCATTCAATATCTCCGCCAACATTGTCCATGCCTTCTATTCTCTTCATACCCAGCCCAACTTCACTCTATCCTCGTTCCCATCTGCTTCTGTTTATATCAGTCAAGCAACCCCGTCTCTCTCCCCATTCGATGCTGTCTTGTTCGACATTCGTCACTTCCTCATCACACTTCAATTCCCAACGTTCCCCCAAAAAGACCACAACCGTCGCATGCAGGCTAAACGTCGCTTTCTAAAGAAGACGGCTGAATATTTCATGAAGAACGACCAGATGTTTCGACACAACGGTTCCGATAAACCACCCCAGCTCGTGGTATTTGACCCAGAAAAGCGTCGAGAAATCCTGGTTCAAGCGCATGAGATGCTTGGCCATCGAGGCGAATACCCCACGCTTGAAACTGTCCAACTTCGATTCTTTTGGCCTCATATGCGAACCCAGGTTATCAAGCATGTTCGCAGCTGCCACGAGTGCCAAGTTCGCACTCGAATCGCGATGCAGGTGCCCCTCACGATATCGATTCCCATTACCATCTTCGCAAAGATCTATGTCGACATCATGTATATGCCGAAAGCACAAGGCTTTCGCTACATCATCGCAGCCAAGGACGATCTCTCTGGCGTCTCTGAAGCTCGTGCTCTGCGAAAAGCCAACGCGCGATCCCTTGCAAAATTTTTCTGGGAAGAGATTTATTGCCGCTATGGTGTTGTTCTTCAAGTCACAACCGATAATGGACCAGAAGTTCAAGAAGCCTTTGCCTTGCTCATGCAGACCCTCAATATCCCTCATGTGAAGATTTCTCCTTACAACTCTCGAGCCAACTCTGTTGTCGAGCGAGGACATTTCATTCTGCGCGAGTCCTTGGTTAAAGCATGCGAAGGAAACATGAACCTGTGGCCTTCAAAGCTCCCTGCCGCAAAATTTGCTGACCGAGTCACTTTCCGCCGTGCAACGGGTCAAACTCCTTTCTACACTCTTCATGGCTTCCATCCCATCCTACCTTTCGATCTCGCCGAATGCACCTACATGATTGAAGGTTGGACTTCCAACATGACCCACACGGATCTTCTCGCTCTCAGAACTCGCCAAATCGAACGACGCCCCTCTGACCTCAAAGATGCAGCTGAACGATTGCTGAATAGCCGTATTCGATCGAAAGAAGAATTCGAACGCAGATATTCGGCGCGGTTCTACCGTGAATCCTACCAGCCGGACGAACTCGTCCTCGTTCGAAACTCTCGCCTCGCCACCGACCTAGGAAGAAAATTATCTGGTGCGGTCAGTACCCAAGGAATAAGTAGCTGCAACTCGCCTTCTTCCCTACATATCCCGCAATGATCCCCGCTTGGCCAAACTCGCTGAAGGCTTCCCTCTTGATGATGGCATGGAAAACCCACCGAACGCAGAAGAATCCGACGAGGACGATCCCGAGTCATCTGACGAGGATGATATTTGAAGCCCATGTATACCCCCTCCCTTGACTTGTTTCTGTCTCCCTTCGATCTCGTTTTACTCCCTCTCCCCTCGACGCAACCGAGGACGGTTGATTTTTCGCGTGCCCCGCGGATGTGACGCAGCTACGCTGTGTACACATAAATCACCGGAATTTCATATACCAACCTATCAATTCTATTGCCGCATTCTCATCGTTATTGCTCTCCGTACCCTGCACCCGAATTTCACGTCTTTAGCTGCGGCGGAGCAACTGGGACGGACAAGTTGAACCGTGGAAAAGTTATTTGATCGCATCACTTGACCCGACATCAACTCAAGGGGATCCAAAGATAAGAAAAAATGACATCACCTACCATTTTTTTCCCCAAGGCCTCGGCCGAACCCTCCCCCCCTTCCCTCCTCCTATATCGGGAAGGAGTTTCCCACCTTCAGGCGGCCCGGAAATCCCGATCATCGCGGGAAATCCAACTTAAAAAAGGTCGAACCGAATTGTGAGCGCCACTGCTCGGAACGCACAAGACGGTTCCAATAATGACGCATATGGATTCAAGCCCTCACTACCTGAAATCCAGTTGCGTCATTAGAGTAGAATTGGCATTCCTGCGGAGCACATACAGCAGTAGAACGTTGTGTTGGATGTATATACTACTAGATTCACAACAACAGGTACTACTCAAGCCTCTCAAGTTCATGCTATCGGATGATGTTGTGCCGTATTCTTCTCCTGCGACGGTATCGATGTAGCCAAGAAATATGATTGAACTGAGAATCTGCCAGGCAAGAGATAGCGCCTGCGACGCTCATAGAGGCAGGAGGACCATTGGGCGAGCTCCCAATGTTAAAGGCTACTTGCGCTGGCACGCCGTCAACATCGTCGAGGCGTTGCGTGGGTGGGAGAGGTTGTGGGAGAGAGCAAGAAGCTTATACGATGATTGATACCTGATCATAAACATCTTCAAACAAACTCGGCTTCGCCGGCAGCGACGGAAATCGCCGAAATTTCTTGCAACCTCGTTCTCAGACAAGACCCGTGCTGGAAAATAGCTCAGTAACACATAACAGGACCATTACTTATGATAGAGCCGTCGAGACTCCTCTTCTGCCTGGTTTCCAGCCCGAAAGTTTTTGACCTACCAAAATTTTTTCTCGACCTCTGGCTGACCCCCCCCCCCTCCCTCACCTGATGTTATCAATTCTTATCTTTGGACCCCCTTGCATCAACTTTCAAATATTCATCCCGGGGTTCTCTCGCAAGCTGGATATCCAAAATACGGCCTCTACCCTTCCCATATGGTCACAACTGCTTCCATCATAGAATCACAGCCAATCCCAAGAGCTGCATGTGGAGAAATTATCCACAATTCGCTCCGACACAATTTTATTGGTTGAACTTCATTCCAAGGTGAAAACTGATATTCTGTACCTTACTACGGCCATGCGAGCGATCCCCAGATCATGGAAACGACCCCTCGTTCCTTGATATTTGGCTGTGCAAGCCACATGGACGCCTCATCTCAATTTATTCTGTACCACATGTAAAAACCCAGAATACCGGTACCCCTCTTTGTATTTATTCGTAGTTGCTGCTCGAGAGCATCGTACCAATTACTACCCGTTTCTACATAACCTCTGGTGCCAACCGACCGTCTCCTTTGCTTGAGGTTTGCAAGAATAACATCTTGGAACCCATATCTTCTGCCACACTCGCCCTCCCGTCTAAATACTCTGGATTTAAATAACCAACGGTAAAATCGATCCTTACTTTATTTTAACCGTCCAGCCTACAGATCACTGTCTTCTCTCAAAACCCTCCACGTCTCATCGAAATACAGCGAGGTCTTCGCACTGGGTCGACCCTTCATCCATCTCGACAACATTTCCTATTCGGGTTGGATTCGGACTGAACGCGCTTCAAATCCACTCACCCGAGTTTCGTACACGCCTAACCCGGGGTTCCTAGGAATTTGACCGAATTGATGATCGTCGGATTTTGACCAAAGGATTGGTGGAATCCATTGATTTGGCGCCCCTTCGGATTTCAAAGGTGGCCTCTGTAGATTCCAACTGACGCTCTGTAGATGTTTTAAGCACCCACACAGGGAGCCAAGGACGATTAATATTCGAATTATTGGGCGCAAAAAATATATATTTTTGTGATTTCAGTAGAACAGAGCTTTGAGTGTGTATTGAAGCACAGTAACTACATGATAACATGCGTGGTATGTAGCATAAACAGGAAAAAGTGTCTCTGTTGTACACGAGCTGCTCACTAGCTCCCGCCTTCCACAACGACGCTCATGGCGCATGAGCTCTCGGCGGCCAAGACGTGAGCTCCAGTCGGCCTCGGGCGCAGGAAAGAGCCTTGAAGAAAAAAAGAGAGGTTGCACACCTCAGGCTGATGACATCTACGAGGGTGCGCAGTGGACCCTCCTCCTCTTCCTTGTTCTCCAGACTACACTCTTGGGCGGTGATCGACGGGTTGGGTGGCTTGAGAGGGCCGGAGGATGGGTCTTGGGGAGAGATTGAGAGACTTTGAGGTCTTGAATAGCCGCTAACCGCGAATTACAGGGAACGTTGCGAGCAGGAGGGACGAATGAGGGGAGGACGTGGTGGGGGGAAAAGAGGAAGACGCAGAGAAAAATCACGCCATGTCACGAATGATGGTCGGACTTTGAATGACTTGACCATTTTTCGAGCAAGTCCGCGCAGCTGCCATGTATGTACATCAGTTTTACAGTTTCCAAGCGAAATATTTCCATCCGAGAGGGCGGTGAACAGATTCAAACTGTCGTTCGAGTGGATTCCATCGATCCGCCAAATCAATGAATGGTGACAATATTTTCTTTGATTTCTATGTGACAATCCGTTGAATTCCAGTCGATCATAAATCCGACCAAAATGATTGATGTCGAGACTGTCCATCCGATCGCGATCGAGTTTCTTCGTAGGATAGAATTCGGGAGGACGTGTGGGAAGTGGAGGAAGACTTTGCAGAGGATCCTCGGGAAATTGGCGTCGAGTCTGTGCATGCTCGGGATAAGGTTGGGCAAGTGGTTTGATTTTAACTCCGACTTTCTTGTAGGCAGTGAGAACTTCAGCAACTCCGTTCTCGTCGCAAGTCATTGGGAAGAGAATATCACCGTCTTCTATATCGTCAAGGGTGGTGTAAAGAGGTTCGGCAGGGTCCAAGTGCGGATCAACGGCAAATCCCGTTGTTTTCTCGTACGCTGTATCGATGTCATAATCGGGAACTGCCGACAAAGTTGAACTCGGTCTTTCGGCCGAATGTGTATTGGAAGTTGAATCTCGAACTTCAACGACGTTCGTGAAATGCACGTAGGATTTTCCCGGGATAAAGAGGGTTTGTGCGGTGGAGGTGAAATGGGAAGGAGTGGAATGTCGGATCAAGGAAGATATTTGACTCTCCGAGTACGAAGTCAATCGTGAAATGGTGATGATGATAAATAGGTTTGCCAGTTTAGTGCCGTAGCGGGCGACGAGCTCGAACGATAGGTAGAGAGAGGCTGGAGTAAATAGGAGAGTAATCAATAGAGCACAGAGTATAGTGGAGTGGGGGTATTGATGTTGTGATAACATAATGAAGCCGTAGCAAGTTTTACGTCGATCGCCACGACGGATAAATAAATCAAGGATGAGGGAGGATAGAATCGATAAGAGGGAGCGCAGAGATTTGTCTCAATAAATATTTTAACGTTCGAGTGCCGTCCGCGGGGCACGCGAGAAATATAGTCCGTAGAGCGGTTAATATTTGGAGTGGAACTAGTTGACGTAGGGAGAGTCCGAAGTGGTGTAATCAAACTCGTCGGCAAAGATCTGAACATGCGGAACGGTTCCCAGTATCCCGCTGGCAAGTATGTCGGAAAATTCGTGGTGATGAACGAATTTGAACTGGAGGAGTTTGTTGATTACAACTGCCAAATCTTGCCAGTTTTTGTAGACTGAATCGAGGAGGAGCCTGGCTGCCGCGAGTAGAGATTCGTGTTCGAATGGATGGATCAAGGGATGGTACAAGTGAGTGCGCGATTTGAAGTCGCCGGGGTAACTAGGGGTTGGTTTCTTCACTGGCGAGTCATAAAAGGCCAATGCTCGAGTGTGAGCAGCATTGTATTCGGCGGTGTAAGTTATGCGTCGGCCAAGCTTCTCCTCCAAGGTTTGCAGAGCGATGAAGCGAGGATTGTGGATTTTAAGGAGGCGTACCACGAATGCGATACCTTCCTGAATGAGCTGACGCATTCCTGCACAAGAAATGGTGAAGAGATCCTTGGGACCAAGCTCGTAGGTGTTGGAAAAGGGAATGGAATCGAGTAAGAAGGGAGTAATGAAGTCGCCGTGGAGGATGTTTCGAATCCGCAGGTTGTCACGGTGCTGAGAAAATATCTCGAACATGATGCGGCGGAGATGATCAAAGTATCGGGGATCTTCTTTGTGACTTTCGAGGCCAACTTCACGAAGACCGCTCTCGCCCAAATAAGGACGGAAGGCGTTCAGGCCAGGAGGAAAAGTGGTAGCTTGTCCGGAAGTTCGATCGTGCTCATGCTGAGCCTCAAGAAATTGAAAGTGTTCGTTGGTGAACTGCGAATTGCAGATCGAGGTCCAGATTCGAACGACATTGGAAATGGGGCGGGGGTTGTTGCCTTCATGCTTCACACGGACTTCATCGCGGCCATCCGGCTCAATGCGATCCATAGAATAAGTGTTTGAGCAAACTGAAGCCAAAGTAAAGCATTGAGTAGCTTTATCTGCTTCGTCTCCCTCGACGCGAGTAGGGTGAGCACTGAGGACTGAGGGTGGATCATGGGGTGTAAAGCGCGCATGCTGCACAACTGAGGATGCCGCGCGCTGTGGAATTGGAGTCGCAGCAGTTGAATGCGCAATGCGGGGTCGAGTGTAAGGGGTGGTTGGGTTCTTAGGTCCGCGTGGGGTCGATGCACGAGTAGGGGTCGTGGAAAGCGAATGGAAAGAAGGCTCAGATGAGGATGGAGGTTGGTACAGAGAGGAATTGCCTCGACGCCTCGGATCGGTGGTGCATACAATTCCCGTGGGTTCAACAGTCAACAACGGCATGACTGCATCGAGGACACAGGTAGGAACGGGGTTGGACTGCTCAGCAGCTGCGTTGGACGGGAAGTATTGAAAGCGCAAGTTTAAACCATTTTCAGATTGGTCAGGCGCATCCGAGTGGCCGTACGACATTCGTTTATAGAAGTAGCCAGTACCGTTATCGTTTACAACGGCAGGAGGGATGTCGGTGGTAGGTTGGACTGGAGAGTCAGGGTATCCGAGTTCTCCAACCGAGTCGGCTGGAGTGGATTCACGAGTAGATGGGAGAAATTAACGATAGGGAGCCTGTCTCAACAGGGGAAGAGGAAGGGCGAATGTCCATGTCAGATAATGGGGGCAGAGAGTTGTAGGGGATTGAAGTAAATTCGGGGAGGTTGCGAGCGAAGGCAAGGAGTGTCAAAATGAAAGAGTGAGGTGAGAGGTTGTCTGAGATTGCTTCTGGCAATAAATAAGGCCGCCGAATTAATACCAGTCGCAAGAGTTTGCTCTCATGGTCGGAGATATGGAATGTTGGTCTGATTGTCAGGATGTTGAATAGATATCGATATTGCAACGGATTCGTTGCCAAGCGCTTCAAATCAAGAGGATGCAACGGTCTATCTCGGTCGAGACTGTGCGCAGTAAATCCCAAGGCACCACTCGGAATGTTACTGTAATCGTGTGCATGTTCCTCAATTAGGCGGGAGATTCTTGAAATAAAAGCCGTTGGGGTGAGTTGCAATTTTTCCGCCACCCAAACCAGCTCAGGATGCATTTGCAAGAATCCTTGAAAGTGAAGCAAATGTCGGGGTGCGACAAGGGACCGATCTGCGTAGAGATCACAGAACAAAAGAAGGTTTGTTCGGGCAACTCGGAATGAATAATTGAATTCCTCGTGGATTTCTTGTGCCTGAACGCGTGCAAAACCTGTGAAGAAAGCATGGACCGAGACTCCGTTGAGTTCCGGATTGAGCAAGATGTTCGGCATTCGGTCCGCTGTCAAAATAGAGTTGGCCAATAGGATGAACTCATCTCGTTGAGTCTCCCAGTCGTGAATTCGTTCAAAGGCTCCATGCATCATGAGTATTTTACAAGAGGGGCAGATTTCGCCTCTAGGAATCTCGTTTTCAAGAGGGGGAAGGTCTTCGTCTTCAGCAATCGAGGAGATCTCGTCTTCGTGAGTATACACAGGATGCATAGATTGCGAGGGAGCGCAGGAATCAACGGGACGGGCCGTATGAATGATGTGGGTCATGAATGACCCCGGCATAGGAACAAGGTTGCTTTGCATGTGCTGATCTTCTTCCTCTTCAACCAATAGTTGGAAACGATTATTTCCTGTGTCTGGGTCCCGGAAGATCAGGTACGTTCCATCCGCTCGTTCGTCTATTGACACAAAATTTCCTTTTTGCCAAGGTCGGCCGAGTAGCATATCAAAGGGGAACTGGGGAAGGATTCTCCGACCCAAAAATTTGCGCTCGTGCTCGCACCGCCCATTGTGAGTTGTACGTCGGAAAGGTATCCCCGGAGCTCCTTTTAGCCCCCATTTGCGTCTCCCATGTTCACATGCCTCGAGATATCCATGGAAACATGTGGAAGAATTTTTCGCCAGGCTCCTCGAGAGACTAAGTTCAGCATGGAACCCGTATCAATAATAGCCAGAATATTTTTCCCGTTGATAGTAACTTGGACTCGAATGAGTTTTTGACTGTCCCTGGACACGAAAGATGCTGCGGTGAAGGCAGTGTTTTCACGGGGAAGATTTGTTTGAATGGGCAACTCGGAAAGATTTTCCGCAACGGAGTTTACTGCGTGTTGATTTCGAGGGTGATTTTTGAGTCGGATTGCTTCGCTGAGAGCGTTGGATACAGAAGAAGAGATACCGAGGATTTGACCCGCTGGTAAAGTGATTGGAGTGTTCAGTAAGGTGTTCAAGACATGGTTAGGATCAACGAAGGCAGACGCTGCCGACTGTCTCGGTCCTGATTTCTTGGCCGGCTTTGGTGGATTTGTCGTTGAATTATTCGGCTTAGAAACCGGCTGTGAGTCTTCCATAATGACATCGTCGTTGGAAAAATCAATACGGGGTTCAATTGCGTCGATGGGATGCTGGATGGGGATCTGTTCTTCCCTGTGCTCGCGCTTGATTGGTTGATGTTCCAGGGCAGGTTGCAAAGGAGTCCCTGAGTCTTTTACATGTGAACGAGTTTGAGGTCGTTGTTTAGGGTATGGCGATGGCTTCTCGATGAATCTATCCGATGATCGGGTCACAGCAAATATTTTGGTAAGTTCTTCATCCGTTGTCGACGATTGAACAAAGACGGGCATGATAGAGTCCTCAGGAATCGTCTCAAGGGTATTGCATGCCTGCACTGGTGCGCTCGAGGTGTAGGTGAAATTCGCCTGAGCCGGTGGAGCAGCAGCGGGCTGTCGTTGCCGATTAAAGGCATCGATTAGGGTCTCGTTCTGTTGACCGTATCGCCGCAATAATCTTCCATCTGGCCATTCAAGAGTTCCACGATCGCCTCTCTTCAAATCCCCACGAGAAACAACTTCCTGGATAGCAGTGCATTCCCATAATCCATGTCCATTTTTGCCGAACCCCAGCAGAGTCGATCTTCAGCGCGAACGGGTGGACGAGGTTGCGATTGATTTTGAGAAGCGCCAGGAGGTGAGTATTGATTGTTGCGAAAATTATTCGGGGGAAGAGGGGGTTGGCTTACTGTGAGAATAGGCACTCGAAGGCATTTAACAGCATGAGGATCGAGCTTCGTAGCCTGATAGTACAGGTAATTGTACTCAGGATCTTCAATACTCATTCTACTCATCCGCTTTATGAGTTCGGCTACCTCGTCGGTAGACTCCTGTGCGTTTTTCGAACTCGACTTGGGGGTAGAAGTGGTAGGAAGAGATGCTGAGTCTTTGGCTTTACGTGTGCGTTTCTTCGTCTTTCTTTTCGGTTTCTTGGATTTCTTTTTGCGGGGGACATAGTCATTGTCTGAGTCGGTTTCAGACGAATCCGTTTCGTCCTCTGACGAGGATTCGCTATCCTCTGAATCCGATTTGGAGGAATCAAGTTCAGCGTCGAATCGATTTCGGCGAAATTTGGCTTCCACGATCTTGACAATGTCGTCTTTGGGAAATGGTTTTGACATATCCCGAGTGGGATCCGCCGCAAGAAGACGTTCCTCAACGATTTCTCGGAGGGTAGAAGGCATCCCGTGCCAGAGGTAGCGCTCGGCCTCTGCCTGGGTGATTAGTTTCTGGTTCTCCAACCAACCCGAAACTTTGGTATATGCGCGAATATAACGGCGCCATTGGGACATGGATTTTAATCGGCCGTTTGCGCCATTTATTCGTGAGTTTGACGAGATCGCTGAATGTGTGCCGCTGATGGTCTTTGTCGGCGTCAAATAAGGACAGCATGTCCGTGGAAAGGTGCGCCCAATTCGGTGTGGCATAATGTTTCATTCCTTCAAGGATATGAACCACGTTCCGTGAACAATAGTCGGCCAAGCATTCGATTCGTTCCGTCTCGGAGGTAACGTTGTTTTCAGCAAAAAAGCTTGTCGAGGTGCGTAATGAAACGAGCGACGTCCTTGGGTTTGCCCGTAAATTTCTTTGGGGCGCCTCGAGCATTCAAAGAGGGCATATCAACCTGGCTGCGAGCCCGTGGTTGAACTTGTGTGGTTGACATGATGGTGGAGCGAGCGATGTAGCGAGGGATGCGAGACGGGGTGGGACGAGAGAAGGTGATTCGGTGAGTTGAATTCAATATTGGGCTCCAGATGTGACGTCGTATATTGAATACTCCGAAGTAACGTTTAAACCAGGCGTTAGGTTACGAAACTCGGGTGAGTGGATTTGAAGCGCGTTCAGTCCGAATCCAACCCGAATAGGAAATGTTGTCGAGATGGATGAAGGGTCGACCCAGTGCGAAGACCTCGCTGTATTTCGATGAGACGTGGAGGGTTTTGAGAGAAGACAGTGATCTGTAGGCTGGACGGTTAAAATAAAGTAAGGATCGATTTTACCGTTGGTTATTTAAATCCAGAGTATTTAGACGGGAGGGCGAGTGTGGCAGAAGATATGGGTTCCAAGATGTTATTCTTGCAAACCTCAAGCAAAGGAGACGGTCGGTTGGCACCAGAGGTTATGTAGAAACGGGTAGTAATTGGTACGATGCTCTCGAGCAGCAACTACGAATAAATACAAAGAGGGGTACCGGTATTCTGGGTTTTTACATGTGGTACAGAATAAATTGAGATGAGGCGTCCATGTGGCTTGCACAGCCAAATATCAAGGAACGAGGGGTCGTTTCCATGATCTGGGGATCGCTCGCATGGCCGTAGTAAGGTACAGAATATCAGTTTTCACCTTGGAATGAAGTTCAACCAATAAAATTGTGTCGGAGTGAATTGTGGATAATTTCTCCACATGCAGCTCTTGGGATTGGCTGTGATTCTATGATGGAAGCAGTTGTGACCATATGGGAAGGGTAGAGGCCGTATTTTGGATATCCAGCTTGCGAGAGAACCCCGGGATGAATATTTGAAAGTTGATGTCGGGTCAAGTGATGCGATCAAATAACTTTTCCACGGTTCAACTTGTCCGTCCCAGTTGCTCCGCCGCAGCTAAAGACGTGAAATTCGGGTGCAGGGTACGGAGAGCAATAACGATGAGAATGCGGCAATAGAATTGATAGGTTGTTACAGTCGTAAACTGGGAAGCGCAACGTAACGTAGAAGAGCAACACGCATATTCCGTACTCGCGGACATTTTGGCGAGCTGGAATTTGCACTCTCCCACCATTTTTGAGGTCGCTGAATTCAATGGACCACTTTTTGGAGCCTGAAAATTACTTCCCTGGGCAGTGGGAGCGCAATTTGTCGAAAATGCCCAACCTTTGAACATCTCCATGGAAAATTTGGTGTCTAAAAAGTCCCCACAAACCATATTTCCCATTGGCAAAAAAATTGGACTGAATAGCTTCTTTGAAGGGCTAGAACCAGCTGGTTTGTTGCTGATTTTTGATTTTTTCAGCTGAATTGTGAATTTTGCCTTGCAATATAAACACCACCTGGTGTTTCTGTGCATACTTGATTTGTGGTATGATACTTCTAGAGCCTAAATATACATGCTCTATGTTGTCGCGACCTGCGGGGAAGGATCCTAGCTTTGTTTACTATTGTTGCTCTTCTACGTTATATGGCCCATTTGGGTGAAGCCAAACTTTGGCCCTTGAACTCACTCAAAACAGACTGTATCGACCCCGAATTTTGACGAATCTGCTAAAAGGATGCGGGGCTATTACCCTAGCACAAAAAACTCAGAGTTTTGGTGCATGTTTCATCGAATAATCCGCGGGGAAAGCTAATCGTTGCGCTTCCCAGTTTACGACTGTATATGAAATTCCGGTGATCTATGTGTACACAGCGTAGCTGCGTCACAGTAACATCCTCAACACGGCTAACGTCGATAATGGCCAAGTCGGGTAGTAAGGTGAACCATATGGAAAGAGGCAGTGAAACGAACAACGATCAGATATACCAGGTACGCAATCAGCGCGGCAGCATGCACATCATCTCCTCCCAATCCTTCACACCTTTCAAATCTTCGTCAATCCTCAGCCGGTTACCCTGAGCAAAACTGTTGATAATTAGCATCTTAACAAAAGTACTATGCCGGATTTTTCGTTTCAAGGCAGTGTCCTGAGAAAGACCCGTAAGTTTCGTTCAAATGGCATCAATATTGCGTATTTTGAATAAATCGAAATTCTGGCATGATACTTTTATTTTCCTGCCTAGTTACTACAATTTTTGCCAGGTAGTCGAAGAGATAGCATGAGGTTGGAAGCCGCTGAAGCTTTTGCGAAGTTGGAACCAAGCTCCCCTGCCAACCAAACAGAGACAAAGCTGCCGTTTCCGGCAAGGCAAATGCCCGTCATCACCAAGTCATCACTTACAGCTGTGCTTACAAAGTACCCAGTCATTTTGTAAGCATCTGCATTTTGGAGCCCTATATACCGATGAATGGGGAAGCTTGCTTCCCCATAATATTCTCTGTATCGGAAGCTGGAAGCAGCTACGTAAGGGAGATATTATCATGGGTTTACTGTACCATTTCGACCAAAGATTCATCAAACTTATGTAATTTCTCAGTCCGAGATGCCCGAAAAATTTTGTTTTGAATTAAGGCGATTTTTGCACACATCAAATGAAACCGGCTGTGACCTGTGACCTGAAAAATTGGTCGAAATGGTACAGTATCATGGGTGCCAGTTGTGGGCAAGGGGGTGCGGGCCGGAGAAGCCGGCACACCGGGCAGGGAGGGTGGGTCGGCCGCTGGGCCGGATAAAAAAAAATAATGACCTGTTATGTTTTGGGCTTGAATGGGTCTATGAGGTTCCGGGTTGAGTAGAAACCAATTTTACCACTGTATACAGTACGTTCTGACCTCCAGGAGCCATTCGGAAGCCTGTTTCGGATTTGGATAGGACCGGCAATCAAGTTGGCCGTATTTGGTAACGTCAATACCGAGATGTGTTGGAATTTCAAGTGGTGTTTTTGTAGTTCTAGATGAGAGATCTCACTCATAAAACACCGGGTAGATGACTTTACGAGGTTTGAGGCAAGAATTGCCTGCTGAACAGCTGTTTTTGATGGGAAATTCCATATATGGACGTCACGTGGTAGGGTGGTTCCCGGCGAAGGGTCTCTAACAAAAAAAGCAGCGTGAGGTGTTTTTTTTCGGTTTCAGTACCCCCTTGGTTGTGGGGTAGCTGTGTCGTGGGGCACAGGTACAAAAATATTCCTTACCTCCACCAGCTCATCCCTAGTCATACTCGGTGTGACCGAAAGTAACCGGAATCGGAAATTGCGTGTTTTCAACCAGATTTTGTGGGTGACTGCTGGGCAAATTGGCCCAATTGGCAGTGTATAAACATATACAATTGCATAAGAAGCAGGCAAAAGGTTGCATAGTCCCTTTGTCCTATTATTACACATTCTTTTATGTATGCTTTGAGGCGGGAAATTAGTGTGCCGAGTTGCCTCTCTCACTGAACAACGGGAAACACCTGGCAACCTTAGATATCGGATCTGTAGACTATTGGGATACTAAGCAACTTTTTGGGGCACTTACTGGCCCGAAACTCCGGCATCTCCCCTTCAGACAGCGCAAATATTTCCAAATTGGTCCACTTTCAAAGATCTCAAAACAAAACATTGCATGCCATGGAAGTCGTAGAGAAAATGATTTAGAGGAGCCCTGTATCACTTAAAGTTGTTTGAGTTTTGAAATTCCGCTCTAAAAAGCCAAATTCCGGTTACTTTTGGTCACACCGAGTACAGGCAACAAATATTCTTCTTCGCAATGAGCTCTTGCCAAAGGTTTAGCTGCAATAATAATATTGGGCTCTACAGGGTCCATCAGCTAACTCCGAGAGACTAGGGACAATATTATTATTCACTTGGATACCATCTGTCAAGGCAAGATATTTTCTGTGTTGCTGAACAGCTCAAACCAGTCATGCAGGTGAACAAGTATTATTGCTTTCAACCTCACTGATCAGCTGAGTGCTAACAACCTAGGTGAATTAATATTCTACTAGCTACAATGGGTTGTGAGCTGTTAGCTACTCAGCTGGCCAAGAAATATTATTGTATTGCATCAAGTCGATCAGCTAGATGCTGAGGTTCCAAGGAATTAATATTCCAACACCTCCACTGGGTAGTCAGGTGTCACCTGATCAGCTTGGAGAGAAATAGTTTTTTGTCTGAAAGGTGAGCAGTATGGCGGTCACTTTGCACTTTTAAAAAAACAGGGGTATAATCTGGGAATTTGCATATAAAGTAGGGGAAGTGTGTAAAAAAGTAGACTGCCCTATAAATCTTTCAGCTTGGAGCGTGAATAACGGAGAGATAAATGCCAAAACTAACGGGGTCATTGTCGCCAAACAGGGTGTGTCATTAAGCTGGTTGCCATGAGAACGACTAACGACCTGGAAGGCCTGCTAAAGATCGCAAAACAAGGTGTGATTTGGGAGAACAATGCAGGCGGGTGGATCTTCATCATCGGAACTGCGTCAGTTGAGACTATCTCTCAAGAAAACATCGTCACCCCTGTGAACGACCAAGTACCGCGATGATACAGGCCTCCCGGTCAAGGTCTCGGCAGCAGGCCGGTGAGCTTTAAACTCGGAATAAAGGAACTCATGAGCACCTTGGTAGGCACCACATCACTCCGCGAGGTCGTGGGGATCGTACTGGCAACGTCACCATGACCTCCCGGACAAGATATTGGCGCTGGCAGATCTGGCAGAGAGTGAATAGGGCGGGGCAACCTCAACTGGAGCAAAGGAGCGTCTGAGGAGATGCACAAGTTCAAGTTGTAATTATCAGATGAAGCATGATAATATACTCGCAAAGCTACTGCTGGATCACTATATATGGGGGGAGGCTTCATACGTAGTTTCATTCCGTCTCCTAGGTTCTGAGAGCAAAAAAACCTACAAAATACAATTCTTTCTATAAAGGCGCCAGTAGGGGCGCTCAATTCTCAGCTCGTCAGCTCGTCTAATTAATTACCTGATGAGCTGATGAGACGGTGATCCCACTCCGCCTCTCACTCCACTCCTCGTCATATTTTGATCAATCCATCAGCAAATTAATTATTTTCTGTACGAGACGAGCTGACGAGCTAAGAATTGAGCGTCCCTAGTACATACTGTAGTATTTCATTCAAATCGTTAATCACGCGTCACGCACCCCTCTGTCGATTCGAATTCTCGAGTACGTCGGAATTTTGTTCAAATGCTGTTTAGGTCAGAAAATCTCTCCGCTGCCCAGTACGAATATCTGGGAATTTCTCTCCAATTTCTTTCGTTTGAATCCCTGTGGATTCTGCAGCTCATGAATATTTTTATGAGAAAACAACGCCGCTCATCACAGCAATCAACGGCCGCCCCGGCGCCGCCCCCAAGGGTTCATATGCAATTTTTTGGGGGTGGCATCAGATGGCGCCGCTACTGTGCCCGTGAGAGATCAGGGCTCATGAACTCTCACCCTCTCAATCCGCTCCCGAGGTGACGCAGTCAGTAACGCGTCACAACTCTTTCTCTTTCTACGTCCATGGCTGAAATCAAGCGCAAAAGAAAAGCACGCGACAACGCCCCCGAAGAACCTCCCAAAAAGAAACGTCCTGGCCGCCCCCCGAAAAACCAGAAGCCCGCACTGAGCCCCACACCGCAAACAGCTAAACTGCCGAAAAAAATCAAGCTAACACTACCAAATCCTACTACCAGCAGCAATCCCCTTGGCTCCGATAATTCTGACTCTGAAATTGGAAATGCCACCGTCCTAAATCACTCTCTCCCCTCTCGCTCTTCTTCACCTATCGACCCTGATGCTCAAGCTGCTGTCGACGCAGCAGCGGCAGCTTTACTTGGTCTACGTCGGCGCTCGGCCAGTGAAGGTCAAGAGGACCCTACATATGAAGATTCTGAGCAGGAACAGGAGCAGATGATTCTTCGACGGTCGCGGTCGCGTCAATCCGCCCCCGTTTTGTTCCAAACTTGGTAGGTGTGTAGCTAGTAGGTATATGAACACTTTCTATCTTAGACTTTGTCTCAAAGCGCCCTGAATTTGCTGTGTAAATCTACGCGCCGAGCGGCTATTGGAGGATATTGAGATTTTTAGATACGCGTGTTTCGCTATAATTTTGGTACAGTCGTAAACTAGGAAGCGCAACGTAACGTAGAAGAGCAATACGCATATTCCGTACCCGCGGATATTTTGGCGAGAACGGACAAACGAGGACTCGGGCGCCGAGCCCGTGGCAGGCCCGTCTACAGTGATTCCCCCGCGCACTCCTCAACGTCGTCGCTTGGATGAAGTCGGCAACTTCATCTCGTCCCCGTCGCGACGCTCCCCCCCCACCCCACCACCTGTTTCCCAAGCCGCGACGTTTTACGCACCTCCCCAATATTCCTTCGCACCCCCACCCCATTTCTTCCCTCCACCAGCTCAATATCCCCCAATCCCGCCATTTCATGCCCCCGTGGCCCCGTCGACGTTCTTTTACCAGCTTGACTCTTCACAGTCCCGATGATAATTCTTGAAGCCCCCGTGTGGGATTTGATGCTTTGCATGGTCTCCATAGCTCTGAACAGTGTATTTTTGCGACTAGAATATACGATGATGCTGAGATAGACGCGAGGAAGACAGAGACAGAGAAAGGGCAAGCTCTGAGTGCCAGCGCAGTGAGGATGCCGTCGATGCCGTCGCTCGGAGGACGCGGTAATTGTGTGACAGTGTGTGACGTCGATTCCACTTCCAGGAGCAAACGTGGTTTTCCGACATGCCAAACCGGCATCGCTCTTGCTGCAGCTCCCGACTCTCAAATATTATAAATTCTCTACAGTTGATAGATTATATACTAAGCTATTGCTATTCCATTTTTTTCAGCAAGAACCAGCGGTGCGCGAGCGGGACAGCTTGCGATCAAAATCGAGGACACATCACGGGTTAGGATACATACCACCAGCTAGCTTTGTCGAACTGAGATGTGCGAGGGCCTAATTTCCGTGGGTTACCTGGTGAGTTCTGCCCCTCGACATCTAATTGTGTCTGAATTCTCTTGAATTAGTTCTTGTCGCCATTTATGTATCATCTGTGCGTTTAACACTCTCTTATTTGTTCTTCCACTTCTAATGACTGCTTTTCAGCACTGTGCTATATTGGGTCTAACTTGTGTGATACATTTACGCGGTGCTACCGTTCCAGCATGGGATTCGAAGTCGAGGTTATTTTGTAGGCGATCCGTGCGTGGCGGGTAGCACCTGAACCGTTGTCGTAGCCATGAATACATGTTTTTTGTCACCATAATTGAGTTCTATGTTTCTTGAATGTGCGCTAATGTGCGGTAACCCAAAGTAATGGCTTGTAAGCACCTAAATCCCATACAATCCCGGGCATGGATTATAGCAGCTGGAGAGAGCTTGAAAGGTCTACACCTATGCGCTATAATCCCCTTATAAATTATGACCTCATGGCGGCTTATGTTGACTTACGAGCCGACACAAGCTGCCCAGGATTTTTCCGACAAAGCCAATACACACCGTTCATATTTCTCAACCCAATCAATAAATCCCGCTTCTATCTCGTCAATTTCTTGCGCAGTCAGAGAGAGCTGGAGGCATTTATTGATAAGCCCCACCAAATCGACGAAATGATCATAATATCGTCGCTTTTTGAACTTATTATCCTATCCTATACATGAAAACACAAGGATCAGTTCACGTGAAAAGTAACGTGACTTTGACACGAAACCACGGGACCATGTCGAGATGTCGCTGCCGGCTGTCGAGATGTTGCTCCCGGTTCCCACGAACCTTCCCGACGGCGCCGCGCACCGCGAGTGCAGCGAGCGGTAGTGCGGCGCCGAGGGCACGCAATCCAGCAAGAAAAAAACCCGCGGGGTTTGGGGCGGAGCCCCGACAAGCTGTGCACCAGCCGTAGGTAGGGACGCGAGCGCAGCGAGCCGGCCCTGCCGAAGGCGGGGTGCTTAAGCTTGTCCTATACTTGAAAAGAGGGCCAGGCCATCAGTCGCGTGACTTTTGACAGAAAATCACGGGGTCAATGTCGAGATGTTGAGATCGTACTAGACGTCGCGAGCGGAGCGAGCGCAGCGGGGTTTGGGGCGGCCAGCCCCAACAAGCTGTGTGACCGAACGGAGGGAGGTCGGCGAGCGCAGCGAGTCGGCCGTGCCGGAGGTCCGGGAGTGAATTTGGGCTTGGGGTTGGGCTTCGGAGATAAGTTTGATGCGTGTACGTAGCGTTATGTCACGGGCCCCTATCGGCCCAAATCAGTTAATCTACCGCTTTTCCCTTCCGTTCACGATGCCCACACCTACTAGGGACCACCGGCAGACCGAGAAACAACTGGCAGTACTTATTGCTGCTATTATGCAGTATCTTGTCCTGGGAGTCGGCCTATATGTTGCTCCACAGTACGGCAAAGAAGATATGCATGATTCAGCACTTTCCGGGCGTGCATGGCTGAATGAGCTGCTGGTTGGGCATCCAAATCGCATCTACATTGCTCTAGGGATGCGCAGGCATGTATTCTTGGCCCTCGTACTGCAGCTTCGAGCAATGGGACACATGGAATCACAAAACTCACGAATAGATCTGGATGAATCTTTGGCGATCTTTCTCTATACTTGCGTTACCGGGATTGCCATAGATCATGTAGCTGAACGGTTCCAACACTCACATACAACTAAATCAGAGTGAGTTCAATAACTTTAGCGGAATTCAGCTGATAGATGCAGGCACTTTCGCAAAATGGTCGACATCTTCTCTGGACATGAATTCTATTCCAAATATGTATGCCTCCCGAAAGCAGATGACCCTCCTCCTCCTGCAATTCGAAGGAGCTCGAAATGGTGGCCTTATTTCAAGAACGTCCTTGGTGCCATTGACGGTACTCATATTGCTTGCTCACCATCAGCCCTGTCTTGCGGTTGTATCCTTCAGTATGCGGTTCCTCTTCTTTGTAAGCGGATGGGACGGCTGTGCTGCAGATGCAGCAATGTATTCTGCAGCTCGTTTGCGTGATTTCTTGATTCCGCCCGGTAAATGCTATCTGGCAGACGCAGGGTTTGGTATTTGTGACGCCCTACTTGTCCCGTACCGCCAAGTTCGGTATCATCTTGCAGAATGGGCTCGAGCAGGATCCAGGTGAGTGCGCTACAGGTGGCTGTTTCAAATTTCTTATAATGACCTTATAGGCCAGCAAATCACAAGGAGCTCTACAATCTCCGTCACTCCTCTGCTCGTAATGTTGTTGAGCGTATCTTTGGCGTCATCGGCATCGGTGGAGCATTCTTACTCGCCCTCCTCACTACAACATGAATATCTAGGCCAAGATCCCGTCTGCCCTGGTTGCGCTGCATAACTTTATCCTTGATCACGACGAAGGCGATCTTGACCGCTGGATAATCGACGAAGATGCTCAAGATGGGGAACGAGGTGCAAGGCGGGGAGCAGAGATCGATTTTGGACGTCTCGGCACATCTGCACGTGTATCCGGAACTGAGAAAAGTCGGGCAGAGGCAACTCGTGAGCAGATTTCGCAGGCGATGTGGCAAGACTACGTCCAGTATAGGGACCAAATGCAGGTTGACATTCCGATTGAAACAGTAGACTAATTACTGCATCATGTAATAGAATGAATTTTTTGGGGTCGGATCGAGAAGTTCACGCCCCACTCCAGCACGCAAATCCCCCTCATCATCGGCAGCATACGCATCCGCGGCAGAAACATCCCTCCCAAACATAATCGAGAGTTGAGTACGCTCCAAGGAAGTAATGTACCCAGCCGCCAGATCCTCCATCAACAGATTGCGGGCCAGCTTGATTTTTTTCGTGGGGGACATAGCCGAAGACTCACGCTGAGTGAATGACTTCTCGATCGACATCCCAACTGACTGGACGGAACGGCCAAGGAAGAGAAGGGCATCAGGGCCTGAGGTCCTGCCACGTTTATTACTCCACGGAGTAGCTGAGTCTGAGTCGTCAGAGAAGGGGCGCTTCGTCGCAGCAGCAGGGGTCGCAGGGACAGCGGGGGGTGTAGGCTGCGAGCTCGGAGGCTGAGATTGAGGACGATCATCTGGATTCGGCGGCTGGGAGTCACCGAAATTTGTCTGAGACCAATCTGTGAGCGGCTGAGATGCGCCGGACGAATCGTCGTCATCGTCGTCAGGCTGAGACTGAGGCTGGGTCTCCTCCTGCGTAGAGGCGGGCTGAGGGGCAGCAGCACTGAAGACAAAGCGTCCGCGGGCACGCGAAGGCACAATCTCGTTGACAATACGGAAGTGAGGCCAGCCCGAGGTTGCGAAGGGCCGAAAGTGGGGATGGGCACTCGCAAAGACCTTCCAGGCGTCCTGGGTCTCCTCAGTGACGTTTAAACCACCTTCATCCGTGTATGTCCAGCCTGAAGCACCGACATACGTCTTCTGCTTGACCTGTAAAAAGAAGTCATGGAGTTTCCGCACCTGTGAATGAAAATGAAAAGTTTGAGTATCTATGCAATACATACAGCAGAAACACATACAGCCTTCCATTTCCCGTCAATGGAGTTCGCTGTCTTTGGTCCACCCTTCTCCGGAATCCCAAGACTGGCCATATATACAGCCGCCTCATTAAGGACAGTCAAGGGGCGATCTGTCAAGCGGCATCAAAACTTGACCCTCACAGTATGTTCGTGTTTGTCGCCAGCGGTCAAAATCTTGGATTTAGCTGTAACATGTTATAAACTGGTATTTTTGACGTGAATAGTACCCATACTGTACCATTTCATTCAATTTGTATGTCACGCGTCACAGGGCCGATTTTTTACGAATATTTTCGTACCTGTCACGGGTCACCGAGGCCTCTTATGAATGTCCCAAACAAGTCACGAAATTGGCGAAAATTGCCCCAAAATCGAATTTTTCGCTCACACATTCTTTTTATCCATCAAATGGTTCCACGAAGTCCATCTTGATGTTCAAGTCTTGAAAATGGTTCAGATAGCGCTAATTTCGCCTCATTTTAGCTCATTTTTCTATTTGACAGGCCAACCCACCTGAAATCAACCGGATTCTGCTCAGACCCAATTTTCTTCGTTTCTTGCTCTCCACTGGGTTGTAGATGCTCCTGGGATAGTGGTCAAGCCAAGCAGCGTGTTCTGAGCCATTTACGAATTTTTTTAGGTGTCACGGTCCTCTAGAGGCATTTAAGAAAACGAAAGTTCGAATATTTGGGTCACGCGTCACAGGCAGGGAGAATTGATCGAAATGATACAGTATGCGTTAGAAGAGCGCCACAAGCGGCCAAATTGCCACCAAATTGTGTCAATTTTGCGATCTCATAATGCTTTCTATTCGTGGGGTACCTTACGTTTGGCCTGTCAGATCACGTGCTGATTGATCTGCGTGCCCCGGGGCACACAATCATTCCCTTCGCGATCGTCCCTCCGGCCACCCTCTCCTCTGTGACATTGACGATCGGTCCTGTATTTACTAGCAATCAAAACATTTTCTGGGACCCACAAAACACAACATTTGTTTGAAACAGTAAATTCAGTTTTGCCGCCTTTCGGCTGGTGGTGGGAAGATTAGAAGCACTACCACCACTGATTCGGCATCTTCCTTTGGCAGCTGTCAATAACGCGCTCATAATACGCGTCGCGACGCGTCGCTTTTCGTATTACCTCCCAATGCCTCGGGCTCTAGAGTTGTTTGGCTTTTGTTTACGTGTTTCACGCTCTGACTCAGGAGTTTTTCACTCTCTTTCTTACACCCGCACTGGCCCAATGCCTTCTTCTGAGTTCAATGGGACTGAGCTGCCGATTCCACCGGACGGATTGACAGTCGCGTCTCTCATTTCCGCCAAGGGGGCGCAGTTACGGTTCTGGATCATCCAAGCAAACGAAGCTGCGGAAAAGAAGGTCCTCAAGCTGTCCGGGACTGTAGATCAGCAACGCACCAAACTTGCCGAATATTACAACTTTGACTTGACAGTAATACCACGCGCATACGAGGCGACTGCACCGACAATAGATGAATCTATTAGGGACCGACAATGGGCAGATTTCGTAAAATTAGGTGCCGAATGGAAGTCCACGCTCGCTGCTGGCGGAGTTTTCAATTTATTAACGACTCCAAGTGAGAAACTATTCCTATTTTTCGTTAATCTTTTGTCTAATCCTACTATACTCAAACAGAGTCATCTGGCGGACATGCTCCAATTTTATCAGTCTCCAGCGGGGCCGAGACTATTATCGGAGAAAAACCCGACGAGGTATGTTTGTGTTGTCTATAAATTGCAGACGGCCATACAATTAATTTCTACAGGAGGCTTCCCGTATTCCCCCGCCTCCCAGCCACTCGGTCGAGTCCTTAGTCACCGAGCGTCAAAATCAAACGCCTTTCAACACTGCACATCCGGCCGACAACGATTTGTCTCCCAGCTCTAGTGCTGTAAACTCCACATCCCACAACAATAATATCAATATTCCTCACGAAAATGCTCGTCACGCGGCAGCGCTACTGGATGATCTTTCGAGGGATATTGAGGGTCTGTCTAGATGCGAGGGACTTCGCGACATCATACAGCAGGTCGAGTCCGGGGAGGTAGCTCGAATTCGGGAACGTTATGGTCCCTCGGATGGGCGCCGCGGAACAGCGGATCCGTCGTGGTCCAAATACAAGAACATCGTCTCTAAACGAGAGCGTTTATATCGTATTCTCTCAGAGGATTTCAAAGGCGATAAGGACAGGTTCTTTTCCTTCTTCACTGTCCCGCAGATGCCGAAGAAGCGGAAGCGTATGGTGGAAGATGAAGACCGGCTCCGTTCGTTTCGCAAGATTGTCGACACTCGGGAAAAGCCGGAGTTTAAGACTGTCCTAAATCAAACGAAAAACTAAAAGTTTCGGCATTGAATTAAACAATTGCTCTCTCGCCTACGGTCAGACTGACAGAGGCGGCGATACTTGATCAAGGGGTGTTCACCGGCAAAAGCCGAGACACAGCCTTGGGAGGGAGGGTGGCTCCCGGACCTCTTATTTCACTTTTTGGACAAAGTTGCGGAATGCTTCAAAACCACGTTTGGGAGGGTCAAGAAAAAAAGAGCAAAAAAATGTAATAGATTACATAATACTAACCATCTGCCGAGTTCCCCGACCAAGCCAGATGGAGGAAATTTTCTGCCAGAAAGGCGCAAAAAACCAAGGGATCATTTCACTACCGGTTTTTGGCGGCAAATTATTCCCAAACCAGGCACTTTCAAGCGAAAGTATCCTCAGATCGTGAGAAAACTGTCAATAAATTACCGTATTAGGCAAGCTTACATCAGCATTACGTAGCCAGGGAGGGGCAAGAGGCTCTTAAGTCACTTTTCCGACGTTGTATGGAAAATTTTAAGAATGAACACCTCTTGTACTTGATACTTACAGTAAACTCATCAAATTTCGAATACATCAACAGGGATACCACAGGAGTTATATATCACAACGAGTCGCATTACTCGCCAGAATCTAGCATTCAACTTTCCCTTCATTATCCTGCAGATGAAGCGACGGGAGCGAAACTCGTCGACGGTTGAGCGAGCGAGCGATTTCCTAAACGGGTAGGTGGCGGTGCTGATGCTATCAATTCCGGGGATCAAACTCTCGAAGCGACGTCAAGCTGTGTGATAACACTGTAAATTCTAGGAACTAAGTACAGATTTCAAGATGCCGGTTTCTTTTCTTCTTGACGAACTCAATCGCGCGAAAATCACTCTATTTCTCCGGAACTTTCCGGTCAGCACGAGTATTCTGTATTTACACTCAACCCAACCCCTGTGAATTCACACAAGCTCCCCCTCCTGTAGGCATACACAACCTATGTCCGAACGCTGATGGGGCTGTGCTGAGCAGATGATGCACCTTGTGATGGCTGCTGTCAATCGCACGGCGATGTGATAAGCGCATCTTCCGATTCCCGAATGACACGGCGCATGTCCGTGTGTGATCCACAACAGTACCGAGTGATCAGTGAGTGATCCTGACTGATCCTGCGCGATGGGAGCGTCGTTCCGCGTGATTTTGCGTTCCTTTGGACTGTCCTGAAGCAATTTCATTTTGGGTTTCTGAGACTGCGACACGGACGGTAACGTGACGTTGCTGCCACTGTTTGTTGGCTGTTGCGGATGTTTGGCACAGTGTTCGCCCTAAGGCCTTAATTCTGGGTCCCTCAAGAGCTGTCTGCGATTGTGGTTAACACCGCCGTGAACAGACACCTTTGGACCCCGCTCATCGTTCCCGCTTGGATCGATTCAGCGTGTTCAAGGTGGGCACCGGCATACACAACCTACGTAATTACAGTCGAATCTAATTCACGGAATTGGTTAAATAGAATTCACACTCACTATAGGGATACTCCTCCTTCTGATAGACCGCCCAGACCCACAAGAAACGCTTTTGATTGTATGGTAATAAAATCATCTTCCAAAATAGGAAAACCGGATCAAAGAATTTTACCCACCGTTAAAATCTGTCAAGATAGTCTGAAAGTGCTTGAAAATTGGACCCAGTTCGCACTTCAGTTGAATCAAATTGACCCCTTTTGAGCTCGCAATGGCCAATTGAAGTCGGCCATTTTTGCCATTTTTGGTCAATTTTGGTGGATTTTACCCGAAAATCGTCAACTTCAACCAGCCATTGCGAGCTCAAAACATGGTCAATTGCGTTCAACTAAAGTGTGAACCAGGTTCATTTTTGAAGCACTTTCAGACTACTTTCACAGATTTTCACTGTGGGTAAAATCCGCTGATCCGAATTTTCCTATTTTGGAAGATGATTTTATTATGGGGTAACTAGAAGAGTGGGTTAGAAGGTGGGCAGTTATCAATAATGCATGGTTCTATTTTATTCTGCCCCATTTCTACCTACAATGCGAAAACCAAGTTCCAACATCAGAACTTCAAATCAAATCAAATCAAAAGAGCATGGATCAATGGAAAAAATCCCCTGTTGCCCAGCCTAACTCATCTCTCAGCTCCTAACGCCAAAGACCATGTCGTTATCGCGATCTTAGATTCCTGCCAACGCCTTCAAGTCTTCGTCAATATGTGCTCGATACCGTTAGATGTGTCGCCTCAAAGCGATATCCGCAGACGGTGTTATGTTCGCATGAAATCTGCCTATACTCTATACGACTGGCAGATGGGTGTTCATACGGGGAGGGATTATTGGAGCCGGGCGGAAGAGATCATCGCCTCTCGTCCGCCGGGAGATCTCACTTCTCAAGGTGCGTGATGCCGTGTTTATGATTATGGCAAAATATCGCTAAACGGAGCATTTCTCAGAGGATACATTTCGCGTACATCCAGACAAACATCAGCGAATTCCTCCGGTGCTCAGACGAACGTGTCAATCAAATTCGGATTCTGATTCAGAGTTTGTTCAGAGTCGTACTCTAGTCTCCCGCAGTCAGACTCCATAAGATACATGATAGTCGATATATCTTTTATATGGCGGTGCCCTTATTAGGGAGTATGCCGGTTCGAGGGCAAGAGTCTGATCCGGAGCCTCCAAGTAGTCAGAAATTTAGAATGTTAACTTATAGTTCTAATGCATTCGATTAGCTCCTTAGGAAGTAGTATCAATTAAACCCACCAGTAGTTCTCGATCCATCTTATCTCAACCCAACCTGTACAACTTAGGCGCCATGTCAAATAATCTGGTCGCATATCCATTTTGTGGTTAGTTGTATTTAAGCACTTGGTATGGTAATGACCGATGATCTTCGACTAATGTTATATTATCAGGGTTTTTAATTCTTTTCTTACAATCTTTTCTTCCAAAAAACCCGCCTCCCAATTGCAACCCATCATGCATAGCTCACAAACAGCTGGGAAATCTCCGAAGTCAGTGATGCCCTGCAGCTTGCCTGCAGCACATGTATCAATTATACTCGGGATCTCGAAAAGTGTTGGCGCCAGGGGTTTTCAATCTTTTCTTAACACACATTTCTGCATGAAACAAAGTTCTAGATAGTTGAGAAGATCTACGCAGATGTAGCTACAGTAATGATGGGATCAAAACATTGTGATTTATTCTTTTACAGTCAGCAATGGCGAAATCCCCAATTTTTAGCGTGACGTAGGATTTTTTCTGCGAGAATCTGAATCGGCCAGATTGTAGCCCTCAAACCCCTAATGCATCTACAGCTTTGAATTGTGGAAAAACTGATCGCGTAAGAACCTTATTATCTAATCTGACATAAGCCGGAAATCGCCGGATTTGCATATCTTTCTCATTTTCCGCTCCCCTTCCATAGTTCTCATCCATGTTTTATGGCCAAACGTATTCTGAAATCTGAACAAACCTTCCGGCCGATTCCCTTATTTTTCTGCGCCTTGTGGAGAAATATGTGCAACAAGATAGAACCCTCTGTCGGCTTTCGGCCGAAAGTCCGATGGCCACCAAAGGGAGCAAAACCGGCTTGTCCTGCTACCGTCTCTTCTGTTCTGCAAACTGAAGAGGCAGAAATGTAGTATAGATCAATGTACAGTTCAACAATAATGCATACGTTCATAATGCATAAAGCTCATTTTGCATCTGGGTTCACCTAGGTCCACCGACTTGGTAGGCGGGGGATTTATCATTTTGCAATATTGCATAAGGTTGAGAGCTGGTTTATGCATTATGAGATAGGGAAATTCGCGAAGCTCCCGACGAGAAATGGCAAGAATGAGGTTTGATTGAGGCTAAATCAATCGGTCTTGCAAAGCAGTGATGTTGGCAAGTGTTGTGCTTGTTATCTGCTTCTAACACAACCAATCACACAGTTTCCTCAGGACTTTGCCCTTCAGCCAAGTGCGGGGAGCCGTTAAACATACGTACAAAGAAGCAGTCCAACAATCAAGTAATCGAAGGACACTCCTAACCCTTCAGCAAAGGTTCAAGCGACAAAGAAGGCCCGGCTCACTCTTTATACAGTGGTGGCAAATAGAAATTGCCGTGGCTTTTTGGTCAAAATCTTGCTGTATACTTCACCGAATGACCTGAAATAAAATGTAGAGATAAATATATGATACCTCTGTACTGCTTAAAACACTCAGCTATATATTACGCCCTGACAATGCATCAATAACAGGACAGTTTCTGATTATTGCCATATCTGGAAAGACTCAATGTATCCTCAGCAAAAAAGTGTCACAATAGGATGAAGGTACTTGAAAAACAGTCCTAGTTTCCACTTTTGTTGAGAATTGACCCTCATTTGAGCTCACAACAACCGCTCAGAGTGCTTTTCCAGATATGGCAATAATCAGAAACTGTCCTGTTATTGATGCATCGTCAGGGCATAATAGATAGCTGAGTATTCTAAGTGGTACAGTAGTATCATATATTTATCTCTACATCTTATTTCAGGTCATTCGGTGAAGTATACAGCAAGATTTTGGCCAAAAAGCCACGGCAATTTCTATTTGCCACCACTGTAATTGGCTGAATGTCCGCGCTTTATTTGTCAAACTTGAAAGGTGATTCTGCGTACCGAAGCATTGAACTCCCTTCGGCCCGCGAAGTTGAGTCCCAGGCCATGGCCAGATGGAAGAGCTGCTTCATGGAAAGGAAATAGGTAACCCTCAAGGGGGCATGGGGTAGCATTCCATGGAAATAAACGCGACGTGAAGTCTGCTTATGTGAGATTACATAATAACATCCTATTGCGGTTCGAGGGGCGCAAGACTACTGTGATTTGGGGTGAAACTTGTGCATAGCCTGACTTCGGGTCAAAAGACCATCAGAGGGCAGAGGCACGGCAGCTCAAAAACGAGAAGAAGATTTTGGGACTCCGAGTTCCTTCCCGCATGCCTCTCACTTTGTATATATAAGGGCCTGTTGGCGAGGCCCGCTTAGGTCAGCGTCTAGACCCTCGGAGGCGCACGGAGCCGTCAAGTTTGGTCTAGACCGGGCCTTTGACGGCGGTCTCGCATTTTCGGCAGCGAGGCCCGTCTACTTAGTCCGCGACGGCCGACCTGTCGAGATGCCGTGTAGCCGGCTAACCACGGCTCGCTGGCACTCGACGAATTCCGCCGCCAGGGGCATGGCGATGCTGATGGCGGCAGAAATCACGGCGATCAACATTGTTTCCCAAAATGGTTTCCTAATGTAACCGCGAAGAATTCATGCCACTAAATGGCTGTTAGTGGATGGGCTTGGGGTGTATGACGGTGGCAATTTTTAGCAAACAAACATAGGAGCATAGCGAGTTCAATTCCCACCTTGATCCATTTTTTTGTGACTCCCGCAGGGCAAAATAACACGGGTTAGGTTCGTGACTGCCGTAGGCCAGAAGCACGTTGGTTAGGGTTCGGGTTAGGTGTTAGGGTTAAGGCTTAGGGTGTATGAGGTATATTTTTCTAAAAACAGGCGGGAAGAAAATTTTAGTGTACTTGTGCACAATAAAGTCTTGGGAATGCCGAGGTTTGCCGATCTGTTGGCCGCCTTTGATGCCGGCATCAAATCGCCTTTTTGGGATAGCCCCTGGCGGCGGAAAGTTGGCAAGTGCTCGCTGGCATCCATCTAGTCGTGCCTACACGTCTCCACGCCGCCTCGACAGCCATCAGCTGTCAATCAGCGGAGGCGGAGAAGTTTAGATGCTGTTTGAACGCAGTATGGTGCCGCAACTGACTCTTGCTCTCAAGGGGTGTTCACCGGCAAAAGCCGAGACACAGCCTTGGGAGGGAGGGTGGGTCCCGGACCTCTTATTTCACTTTTTTGGACAAAGTTGCAGAATGCTTCAAAAACACGTTTGGGAGGGTCAAGAAAAAAAGCGCAAAAAAAGTGTAATATATTACATAATACTAACCGTCCGCCGAGTTCCCCGACCCAAGCCAGATGCAGGAAATCTTCTTCCAGAAAGACGCAAGAAACCGAGGCATCATTCTGCTACAGTTGATTCGCAGCAAATTATTCCCAAACCTGGCACTTTCGAGCACATGTATCGTCAGATCGTGAGAAAACTGTCAATAAATTACTGTATTAGGCAAGCTTACGTCAGCATTACGTAGCCAGGGAGGGGTCAGAAGGGTTTTAAATCACTTTTCCGACGTTGTATGGAAAATTTTAAGATTGAATACCCCTTGCTTGCTCTTTTTGATTTTCTCGATGATAGATCCAGCGCGTACTTAGCAAATTCCATACAGCCGTCACTGTCATAAGGCATAGGTCTCGGGAGAGGCCTCAGGGTATGCCTTTTCGCAGAGTATGCCCCTGGACAGAGATGACGGCAGTCCAAAATCACGTGTTTCGTGGGACATTACCATATCGGTGAAACGGTGCACCAAAGTGCAGCTGTGAAATCTGACTAGAAAAGAGTAGAGACAAAGTCTGTACTCCAAACCAATACAAAATCCAACTACACCAACAACTCCAATTGGGGGGGGGCGGGGATGTATTATACTCGCGTGGTCCAAATGCCTGAACAACGAGTTTACGGAAAAACAAATAGGTAATTACTGCAGAGGTGGCTATCTCTACATGTCGCTACAAACTGTTAACCGAGCACACACAAATTCCGGGGGTTAGATCACGCAAGACGCTGGCAATCAATGTAAACTGGCCGGCCGTTTGACTGGCAGGATAGCCCAAAGTCGTCCAAGTACTCAAAGACTATTGAAGTTTTCTCAGTTGAATCGAAGCACTCGCACTTTGTAGACGCAAAAACCATATCATTCCAAGCAAGACATGAGAAATGTACACGACGACAGCACTGAGAGAGCGGATATTCTTCAGGGTATGCAAGCTGGAGTGATAGAGCCAATAATCAGCCAACGCAGCAAGTTCGATGAAAGAAACTTACCAAAACCGGAGACAGATGCAAGAGATCGGCGACGAGAGATTAGACGTTGATAGCGTGAACGTAGCAAAACATTGATAGTTGATACCTAGAAACGATCGAAGAATTAGTTCGTTGTATTAACAATCGGACGCGGGACGCACGAACCAAAAAAAGCCTGAGGATGATCGGCCCCTAGCGGGTATAGTATACAGTTGCGGCCAAGGTACTTGCATTCCATATATGGAAGGTACCCGCGATACCCCCGCAAATAGTGTCAGGCCCCAGTACCCCAGTCATGAGATACAGCCCTCATTTTATGGAAGCTACCTGCCCAAGAACCGGGAGAAACCGGTGAAAATCCAGTAACAAAGCTGTTTGGTGTAGGTTTGTTTGGAACTTGTACCACGTTTTCTGCTACTTTCCTCCCGAGTTGCTTGGCGGTGAGCGTCCAGGAGGCAATCAACAGGCACTGCAGAAGATATCCACCCCTTAACCTGTTGTTTCAGGGTGTTTCTGCACCCACCTTCCATATATGGTAATGCAAGTATTTTGGCCGCAACTGTAGTGTTGCCACGGCTCGGCTCGAAGCCGCTAGCCGTTGAAGCCGAGCCGAGTTTTAGCTGAGCCAAGCCAGCCGTTTGATGACCGGCTCCGTGTGACTCGGCTCCGGCTCGAGCCGGCTCAAAGCCGACTTGAGCCGCGGCTGCGACCCAAATTAGGAAAATCCCGCACTGAGCACCAACCAGGGCCTCCTACGCGGTTTCTTCAATGCGTATGAGTCAGAGAGGCTCTGTAGATAATATATCTTGGTGTATTGACAGTGAATTTCCCTCTGAACGAAGACAATTTCCATGTTTCGCCCCGAATTGCCCGCCACTGAGCTGAAACTGACCGGACTCGGAATTTGAGGTCGCATCTGTCTTGCACCACAGTATATGTGTACCACATCGTTTTAGTACGTTCATTGGATGTTCCTCCGGGATATCCAAGTATTTTCAGGCCTGATTTCCGCCAGTAATGCAACTGTATAACTCTCGGCCTGTGCAACAGAAGTGTGACATATGTGACAATTATCTTCCCTCTCTTTCCCCCTCCGCACGCGATGAAAACAGAAATCTATGAGATGAAACCCGTTATCCGAGAAGATCAAACACCCATAGTACCTCAAGACATACTCTGTGTATCTCAGCCTCATTTTCAATGCACTATTTGCACAATCTTTCTTGAGTTTCCTCCAACTTGACATGACTCCGATTCGACTCATTCGTACCGAAAACTTGAAATACCGACCCATCCCTGCTCCTTTCAAATGATAATATGACCCTGAACCATATTGACTTCGGCGTCGTGTTGCAGCCACATCATCTCAATGCCTCGTTTGTTTGATCATCTAGTTTAAACTTTCAGGGCTCGCAACTGGTGGGAGGATTAAATCCCATGGAAACACCGCACTTTTGAAGCAACACAATCGTCCCTTTCTTCCCTCTTCCATCTTTGCAACTTTCAGCTCCAGTCTTCAAGGTATCTGTGCTCTGCTTTCGTCGCGGCGACGCGAGGGTGTTCGTTACAATGCCTCCGCGTCGCCAGGGTACATCCAAAGCCCTTCCTGGCGGTGCTCTCGAAACTATGTTTCCACTAGGTGAGTCTTTTCGCAGCAAAGTCACTTCTTCACCTTTTCAAACAAGTTTTTTAGATCAACCTCCAGATAGCACTCCCGTTGGGCGCACTCCACCAGCTGCCAGACGCCGTACACGTAGAAGACAGCCTGTGGATGAAGATAACACCGGTGCCGATCAAACTCCAATGCGTACTCGCCGCAGTCAACACCAAGATCCGCCAACACCTATCGTTGTCCGACCACTGGGTACAGAACCGGAAAGTAAGTTAGCCAGCGGGTCCGAATACTATCTAAGAAAACTAAATCATCACCGTCGTTGCTTTTATCAGATCAGCCCAGCCCTCCACCACAGAATCGTCGTCGAGCCGCCGCAAGAACTGCGCCTGTCGCATCGAGCTCAAGAACAACGTTAGAAGATATGCCTCCTGGTGCGTAAACTCACGAGAATCCTTCTCATGCACCTGCTCAGTAACTCGATGGAAACTAGCTCCTCCCAGCGCATCCCAGCATCCAAGAGATTTGTTCAACTCCGACCTTGACGATGAGACTGAAACGCCGCACAATCAAAACCGTCGCCGTGTACATTTTACAGACGATACAGAAGGCTTTCACTTCCAATCTCCTCCTCGTGCAAGCCCTGCGTCTGACCCGAATTCCCCCTTTTCATCGGCTCCTTCGTATAGTCCAACTCCGAGTCGCCAATCTCGTGGCGGAGGACCTCACAGCCCCTCGCATGCCCCCCAGCCTCCGATAAATACCAGACAAGACACGACACCCTCACGCAGTCCACATCCGAGTGGGACCTCGAATCCTCGCAGTCCCGCACCCAGTCGTGGACGGCTAACACCGCAATCAAGTCGGGCACCACCCCCAGCCGGCACGCAACGCGTAGTTCGAGCTGTTGGGACTCGAAAATCAAGTGCAGAGGATATATGGACATTCTATAGCGAGATGGAAAGCAAAAATCATTGCTTGTTCTGCCAGTTGAGTGATTTATGTGGTTCTATTGCTCGTCTCATCTTTTCTTTTCCAAGGAAACTTCGTCAGACTCATCCTCATATAAAAGCGACTGCGTTCAGCATCAAAACCAGCACCGGTGTTCTACGCAAACATATTTACACAGAACATCCCGATGAATGGATCACCGGCTGTGCTCGGCTCAACATCCAGATCATCGCCAATGAGGCCCAGCCTGCGATCCAGGAATACAAGCGCAGACAAGGCCATCTATCCAGCAATGCGGAAGCTGCGGCCCAAATTAAAGGACGACGACTTTTCTCGCACGAAGCCTTTGTCGATGCAATTGTTGAGTTCATCGTTGGTGATGATCAGGTGGGTCTGCTTCTACGGTTCTAAGCTTCTGCCTATCTTACTGTGACTCAGTCCCTCAGGGTCATTGAATGCCCACAGCTGCGAGCAATATTCCTCATGCTTCGCAGTGAACTCAAGGACTCCGATGTCCCGCACCGAAGCACGATTCACAATCGAATCATGCAACTTCTCGACGAACATCTCGATCGGACTGCAGCTGAAATTGCGGTAAGTTGAGTCCATGCATTTTTGCATTGAACTAACATTGTGTAGGCAGCATTAGGAAAGCTATCAACCACGATGGATGTCTGGACTGACCAGCGCCTGCGGCCCTACATGGCCATCAGGGGCCACTGGATCGAAACTAAAGCGGTCCCGACCCCTTCCGGCACACAGTATGCTTTGAAACTTCGGTCTGCCCTCATTGGATTCATCCAGATCCCGGGGAGGCATGACGGGGAGCACCTGGCGCATGCCTTTTTGCATGGCATCGATCGAATCAAAGCAGCAAACAAGGTACATTCTTACTTGTTTCTCTCTCTTTTGCAGCTCACTTATTCTTTACCGGTTCTAGCTGGGCTGGGTCACAGGCGACAATGCCTCGAACATGGACACATTTTCGGTTCAAGTCGGAACTCAGTTACGTCGTCGCGCAATAAAGTTTCCAGCAAGGGAACGTCGTATACGGTAGGTGGCTTACTTGAAGTTTTTGATCTGTACATTATTTACATCTGCCGCCAGGTGTTTCCCCCACATTACCAATCTCGCCTGCAACGCCGTCTTAAAAGCCATCACAAATATGGATTTCGCCGACCCCGAAGCTGTCGACTTTGATGCGCACGACGATACAGCATCATCTTTCTTGGATGCAATAGACCGTGATCCAATCGCCACCATTCGCACTATAATTCGACTGGTAATTGTTTTTTGTTCCAATGTTTCTCAATTTTCTCATGCCTCCTTGATGTTAGATTCGTTCGTCATCGCTCCGGCGACAATTTCTTTCGGAAATCATTGCGACACTCGGACTGAAGAACCTGGAACTTCTTCGTGATGTTATAACCCGGTGGTCTTCCACACTTCTCATGATTGATCGCAGCCTTGTCCTTCGACCGGTAGGTGTCTTCATTGTGATAACGAGTAGTAATCCTTATATGCTCCAGGCTATTGATCATTTTTTGGAAAGCAATGAATTTGAAGAAGTCTCGTTATATCATTTTGGGGACGAGGAGTGGCAAGCACTTGAAGTTTTCAAGAAGATTTTGGACGTAAGCATTGTGTTATTTGAGCCGACTTCGCATTCAATCCGTGGATAGGTACCACATGCTTTTCAACAGAAATTATCCGCAGAGAAAACACCAACACTTTGTCACGCACTTCCAGCATTCGAAGCCATGAACAAGAAATGGGAGCAAATGCAGGTTGAATTCCCGGAGGCATCCAATATCATCCAGGATGGTATCGACAAGCTTACTTCATATCAAGCACGGATCGAGGATGTTCCGGCCTATACTTTGGCGATGAGTGAGTGTTGCATGGCTTGACGCAAATTTGATTTAATTGTTAGCGAAGTCATCAACCCGAGAATCAAGCTCCGCTGGCTTAGTCTCAATCGTCCGGAGAAATTAGACTGGGCAAAGCGGACCCTCAAACAAGCGGTAAGTTGAGACATAGGTAACTTATCGCAAGTCGCTAATTGAGCCAATTAGCTTCAAGCATATGACAACAGCGCAGCGACGAGACCGCAAAAAGTAACTTATCCCCCAACATATGACAGCTGGGCCGATGAAATACTAGGCATGGAAGCGCCCGCTGCGGAGGTTGCTGAGGACAGCATTGACGACGAAATTGCGGCGTACTTTGCTGATCATCGAGTTGGTCTCAATTTACTGACTTTTTGGGAGGTGAGTTCCTCCTGCTTCTCCTATTGAACGGCCTGCCCAATGCACGTTGCAGGAAAACCAACTGCGATATCGTCGAATGTTTATGCTGGCACTAGATATTCTGCCGATCCAAGGATCATCCGTTCCCTGCGAGCGCGCATTTTCTTCGAGTGCCGAGACTGACACGCGAAGACGCAATAGAACAGCGCCCGACCTCATGGAAGCACTACAGGTCCTCAAGCATTTCATCAAACAAGGAAATTCACTGGACTTCACCACCGGGACCAGCAAGGAGGATGAAGTAAAATGGTTGGAGGACCTCCTGGCAGAGCAGAGCGCAGTTCTAACGGACATTACATCGTTTATTGCTTCTTTGGTTTCGGACAAATGAGATAGAGTAAAGATACTTTGAATTGATTCATCGTGCGACAATACAACAGTTTAGACACATCTTGTGCTTATACAAAGCAGTGAGAGTGATGAAGTGTACATTTTGAGTGTCTGGCGATTCATTTCATGAAATACGAACAGGGATCAGTTGATACAACGACGTACTTTCAGACCCAGCCTACAACCCTTGGTATAACTGCAGTATCTTTGCAGCTCCAGAGAGCGCACCAACCAAAGAAGAGCTCAACATATCCTTCCCAGCCAGGGAGAGAAATCGTCGGGAGACAGGAAGCCTGTAGTCCGTCGCAGGTCGCGGTAGTTGTTGTGCATCGAGGATTCGAGTTCAAGTCGATGAGTCGGCTCGACTGCCATGGAGATAGGAGTGGTGGGAGCGTGTTGTGTAACTGTTTATTGGGTCGAATCTTTGTGAATGCAAGTCCTAGACGTAGGGAAACAGTCGACGGGGCATGGGGTAGGTTGGCGATGCTTGCTGAGCTCGACTTCCTTTTTTGGTCTCAAGCTGTGGCTCTGAGCCGAGCCGAGCCAAAGCCGTTGAAAGCCGACGGCTCAGTGGCGGCTCGGCTTTCTCAATTAGGAAACGGCTTGAGAGCCATCAAAAGCCGAGCCGCGCCAACCGTAGCCGAGCCGTGGCAACACTACGCGGCAACTAGTGTTGCCGGGAGCTGAGCTGAGTCGAGCTCCACCTCGAGGTAGCTCGGCCAAAAGAGGTAATGGCTGCCTTTTCCGGCCTGATATCATCACAAATTACGTTTTTGGAGCGAGCTACCTCGAGGTGGAGCTCGACTCAGCTCAGCTCCCGGCAACACTAGCGGCAACTGTATATGCCATCAATCCATCATCAACATTGTCCTACATGTTCCTATCATTGATGTCTGATCCTATCTGATCCTATGTCCTCTTTATGGTAATGCCCTTGTTCCCAATTAGGTAGTCCCCTTGTACCCAAGTTAGGCATTCCCTTTGTTTACCATATGTAGCATTCCCTTTGTTCCTGTACCTATCCCTCGAAAAAACCGCAGAAGATATATTACTTGCACGGCGCACGCTAACGATCGCTTGCCAGTGCGTCACGATGACTCCCGAATGACTCATGCATCCCTGAGGCAGGTGGGTAGGCAAGTTACGCGGCACGCTTTCGCTCAGGAACGCCGTGCCAAGGGAGGAACGGACAACACAGAGGCACTACTAGTGGACTGTTCGGTCCCTGAACTTCTCGAGCTCACAACCACACCGGCCCATGCATCGCTGTAAAACTGAGGAAACTTAAGAGTTTCGAATCGCTTACATGGTCGTTATGGTCGGACAGTCTCTTGCCGGGAGAAAACGGCGTCTTGAGACCGATACTGCTTGAACCTTCATGTCCTTCCCGCCGCCAATTCTTCTCGCCAATGAATGATCACTGATTGTCGACTCCTCGTCCGAAGTATGCACGTTTCTACTTGCCACGGCGCTCATGCGACGGCCGCGGGCAGACAGTAGCGAAACTGTATAAAGTCGGTCGTAACGAACTCGGAGAGCGTATCTTCATCTCCTTCCCGATCGTTCAGCATGTTCTTCCTTACCCCCCTTCTTTTGGTCTCTCTCTCTTCTCTCCAGGCCAACGCCCAATTGTGAGCGAATTCTGGATCGGAAATCGAGCAATTTTTCTGATTATCCGCAGAGCCGGCCAAACAGCCCAACTCGTGACTGTGGTTGCCAATCTCGACAGTTAAATTATTCTGAATTTTGCTCTCGAACTTTTGATCTAACGTCTTCACAGCGCCAGTATGCCTTATGGCAACTTCCGATGCCGACGGTGCCCCCGTTGTGGTTTCACGCTGCTCGAACGCAACAGTGCTCAACTCTTGGAACTTCCCTCAAGGCGAGAACAACGTCGGCCCGATTCAGATTTTCTCGAACAAGGTAAGCCTTGATACCATATTCCAGTTTCATTGCGTAATCAAACCGGCGTAGTGCTTGGATGTAACCGGCGGTTCTAACGCCAACGGCGCCAAGCTCCAGGTAAAGATGAAACTTGCTCATCGGACAACCGATTTCACGAATGATTTATTTTCCAAAGGTGTGGACCTGTGATGCTTCCAATGCCAGTAAGTCTGGGTTAACACGTTGTCTGTTGGACGCGCTGGCTGATAATGATTTTAGACCAGAAGTGGATCCCTAGCGGTCAAGATAATGTCATCACCTGGGCGGGCAAGAACAAGGTCTGTTGCTGAAAGTACTTTCAAACGTATATGTATTGAAAGCCGGCAGTGCGTTGACTTGACCGATGGAAGCCTGACGGACGGCACTCAAGCTCAGGTGAATAAATAAACCTTCGTTTTTGTCTCTTCGTAGCATTTTCCTCATGCACCCGAAAATTTCAGATTTGGGACTGTGACGCCCACAATGACAACCAGAAATGGAACCACAAAGCGGTCACCCAGCCCAAATCGTGCGTTCTTTGCTTCATCTTCGCAATTTTTCCGCCGACTGCATCTCAACAATAATTCAGCTTCTCCATCCAACTCAAAAAAGACCCGTCCCTCTGCGTAGCCGCCTCCGCCCCGGAAGCCGGCGCCTTTATCGTGATCGAGGGCTGCAGCTTCGGCTCCACCTCCCAAACTTTCACCGACCCGAACAACAACTCGCCCGGTCTCATGAAATTGTTCGACATGTGTGTCTCCATCGACTCCACCGAGAACGCGCGCGACGGCGATAAGCTCGTTCTCAAGAAGTGCGAGGACTTCAGTCCTAAGCAGCAGTGGAATCATGAGAATTCCGTGCTCGTTAACAGTTTGGCTTCGCCGCGCATGGTGAGTGTTTTCTTCGGCAAATAAATTCGTGAGGATCTCTTTTCCCTGATGAACTTGACAGTGCCTCGACCTCACGGATGGAAAGGCATCCTCTGGGACGCCACTTCAAATTTGGGACTGCTCGTCCTTGGCATCGACTGGCGCTTTCCAGAACGATAATCAGGAGTGGATTGTTCGTAACACTTTCTGAGGAGAGAAGGAACGGATTGATTAGTTACAGTTGCGGCAAAATCAGATTACTTACCAAATATGGAAATTCTCATCAATCCCCTCCTTTTGCACCCAGATGAATGGTTGTTTCATGCAGTAAGTGGAGAAAAATACTGAGAGACTCCATCTTGTACGCCTGGTGTAGAAAAATCCGTGTCTTTGCATTGATTTTGGCTGGAAAGCCGCCAAGTTTGTGTATCAAAGTGCAGCCAAAATCAGTCAGAAGTATGATGAATTTGGTTGGTTTTTGTGCCTAGATGTATTCAATCAAAGCATTACAGGCCTTTTGTGCCATCCCAGCCTGCGTATGGATGGTTTTTCTGCAGTTCTGATGGAAATTTCCTTATTTGGTAAGTAATTTGATCTTGCCGCAACTGTAGCTTTCACTTTATTCGTCGCTCATTCTATGGGACCACTTTTGGATATCAGGACTCTGTGTGCGCAGTGGATCCATAATCATAAAAAAATCAGAGTACATTTCCACTCTTGCTTGACGCGGAAAACTAAGACTGAACTGAAAACATTCAAGTTGTGATACAAGAACTGCCCGAGTATTCTCCTTCGCCTGAGACTCCCTCCACCCGAAACTCTCAATTTGACAGATCTCTATATCTTGACAGCAGCTCTGACCTCCTTTTTCGCCGCCTCCAGTCGCATGTAGTTCTAGAGATCAAAAGTTGACGCGCCATCAGCCTCCGCGTCAACTTTTGATCTCCTAGCCTCTTCTCATACTATCATCTAGTGACAGCGGACTTGGTCCACCATCGTGACCACGCACGGTGACGTCGCCCGCGCACATGGAGTCCATCGAAGAAATCCACAAACATATCGCCGAGCTCTCTTTTGCCATCGGCGTCCAACTCGATGTGCTCAAGGCCCTTGAAAAACGCCGAAGCGACGCCCGGCGCACCTTGAATTCTAGGCTCGACCCGATGGCCCGTTTACCGGTTGAAATTGCATCCGAAATCTTCATTCGCTGCACCCCCAACTCGCCTTCAATGGTTTTCACGGAGGAACCCCTCAGATTTCTCCACGTTTGCCAGCTGTGGCGCGGAATTGCGGTCTCTTGCCCGTCGTTATGGGCCTCTATACAGCTAAACCAGGTCAGGCCCAAGAGCCCGGATTTTGACAAAGCATGCTGGGACTGGTTCGAGCGAGCACGCGCGCTCCCTCTCTCTTTGTGTTTGCACGAAGGGGTGCATCATTCATTAACCGCGTGGCTGAAGCACTTTGGCCGACAAATTGCACATCTGGAACTGCATGTATCGGACGAGAGTCAGCTTCATCCCGTTAAAGCTCAAGGGCCCTTCCCCGTGTTGCAGAGAATGAAAATATGTCATTCTAATAATCTTGGAGACTCCGAGTCGGAATCCTCCGAGTCATCAGACGACGGCACTATTTCTCGCTCCATCTCCAGCAGTATAGCGATATTGCTTGCGGCTCCCTCGCTAGTGGAGTGCACCTTCCACTCGGTGCGATACTTGTACGCTAATGATTCGAAAGGGTCCCGAATGACTCATGCGTCCCTGCGACACCTCCGCCTCGGAACGCCTTCGCCTAATTCTTGTTCTTTCAATAGCTCGATGATTCTCCTTCGCCTGAAACTCCCTGCGCTGGAAACTCTCCATCTGACCAATCTCGATATCTCCACAGCAGCTCTCACCTCCTTCTTCGCCGCCTCCGGCTCCGCGTCCTCACTACAGGCGCTTCATATGGCTATTTCACCCCTGCGCTACACCACATACCGCCACGGCGGATGGCGCCTCTCTACCAATCTCTTGAACTCCTTCCGCTCGCTCGGTGCATTGAGGAAACTAGAACTGTTCAACGGGCTCGAAACTGATTATATTGCTCTTTTTCGTGTCCTGCGGGCGCAGGATTTCTTGCCAAGCTTGCAGCATCTTCTCATTCATGGAGTTTTCGGCAAGCCGTCAAATTGGAAACTCGTCCTCGATACAATAGTCGCTCGCGGGGGAGGAACTGAAGGGTCGTTGCGTTCAGTGAAAGTCATTTCCACTACTGTGCCAAAGAAGACGGATTTGCCGTTGCGAATACTGACGCATCTGCGAAAGCTCGTGAAGGAAGAAGGGATGTCGATTTATGTTGGGAGTCGGTCTAGGAATTTTGTTTGATTTTGTGAGTGTCCGACTTCCTATGGATCTTTGGTTAGCGTCTCATGTGTTTCGGTGGATAGTGAAAATAGGTCTTATGCGATTTGAACTCCAAACAATGGCAAAAAACTGTAACTTACTACCGTTCCAAATTAGCCCTCGTCTTCATCGTGCTCGATACATCTTCGAATCACTATTGCTTAGAAAACCCCCTACCCGAGCCGGCCTCCTGCGCATATGGGGGCAACGCTACAGCGCAGCGCTTGAAATTGATCTTTCCAAAGAGAAATCTCCTCCTAGTACCTATCCAAGTACCTACCAACCTCGGCACTGTAAACTTACCCTATATCTGGCATCTAGTACTGGCCAGCAAATCATCTAAATTTCTAGGCTCTGAATATTAGGGATTATTTTTTACCGCGCAGGAGAGGTATGATGACTATGCGACCAACAGTTGCTTGTGTACGAGTCAGCATAGCAACGGGGAGACGGGGTCCCGATTTGCGAGCAATTCGCTGTTCGAGTAGCCTCAGTCAAGTGTCTTCTGACCCTAACCCGAACGCACCGCAAGCGAGCTTTCTCTTGTTTCCATACTACGACCACGCAACAGCTCGCGCACATGGACGCTGTTAGAAATGCACAGAACTGTTGGTTGGAGACCTGCACAGCCGCTGTATCGACGAGCTCTCTGCTGCCAGAGTCGAAGCTCAACTCGAGATACTGAAATCACGAAAATCGTCGAAATTCACCTCTTTGCTCTGCAATGCTCTCGTTCACTGTGACTCGACCATGATTCTCATACGACCCATCGTTGGATCCCAAGACTTTCTCTGAGCGGCTTCCGACACTTCGGAAGGTGTATGCGGCCTGTTTCAGGCGACTTCGTGCTTTGATTGGCGCGGGCTCCTTTTCGTTTAGAGTGGACGATGGAGTTTTCACAATTGGAAGCGCAGGAGCATCAAGCATGGTACCGGGGTATGCATCCAACTAATCAAGCTGCAAAGGGGAGAGCTGACTTTCTTTTCACACCAGCTGGAACGTCGGTCTGTCCTAAGCTACATATCGAGGAAGGAGCGCAAGCCAACGTTCTTGGACGGAAACTATTCATGCTGGCCGCCGAATGAGGTGAGTTCTCACCATTTTTTGTCTCATTGTCGTCCCTCATACGATTTCTTCAAGATCGCCGTTGCAAATCGGCAAACGCTCAGAATCCCCACTCCTGTCGCCCTTACCAACAAAGAAAAAAACGCTCAGACATGCACATCTCTGGATGAACCTCACGCCGCTTGTGTTGAGGTGGCCTGGCCAAACAGCTTCCTTTCTTTCGATGACTATGTGTGACTGACCGTGGGCGGCGATCGGGTCTCGTGGCGAGACGGGAGACAGGCCAGGGGAGGGGGGTGCGGGTGCTTGTAGTGTGACTGGTCGTCATCCATACCGGCCGGTTTTGTCCTACTAGGGGATTACCCCTGCGATGCTTTCGTTGGCGTCGCTCCGCAGGACGACTTTGTTTGACGACTGCGTGTGACCCACGTGGCCGGTGACCGTCTTTTCGTTTGGATACGGAAGGTAGCTTAGAGAAGGGAAGGGGATGCGGTTGCGTGAGGTGTCGCCCGTGGTACGTGCTGTGGTCTCGTCAATGTCAATTCTCACTCATTTCATTCTGTTAGCTTAGTCCCGGACGGGCCGAGATACTTTCATGGCTCTCAAGCGGCGACCGTTAGACCACCCACGTGGTTTGCGCTACTTTCGACCCCGTCTTTGTATGACACAAGTGTTGCCGGATTAGCGCCGGTCATGTCGATGATGTCGCGTCTCGTGTTTGGTCGTGACGTTTCTCTTGTCTCCCATCATGCCGTTCCCCCCCTCAGAGCTGCAAAAGGAGATCGCTGCTCTCTCTTCAGAGATCGAGGCTCAGAAAGCGATTCTTGATGACTTGATCGGTCGGCGGAATCGAGCTCAGCGCAATCTGAATGCGGTACTCGACCCGATGGCGCGTTTGCCATTGGAACTACAGTCAAAGATCTTCGTTCATTGCCTATGTTTTGACGAGGACGAAGGAGCGTCAAGACCTGACCCGAAGCTGGCGCCGATGCTAGTCTTCAATGTGTGCCAGCTCTGGCGGGACATCGCACTTTCAACTCCCGAGTTGTGGTCACATTTACGAATGGAAGGCTCACCGCGCGGGTCGAACCACTTCCAACTCTACGAGATCTGGTTAGAGCGTTCTCGCTCCCTTCCGGTTTCTCTGACATTGGAGGGCACCTCGGTACTTGCGGCGGATGTCAACTACCTCATCGACTGCTCTGCGCAGCGTGTAGAAGAACTGTCGCTGCTCCTGTTGGCCGACCCTCATGATGAATATCGCATTCCCCAACTACCATTTTAATCGCTGAAGAAATTGGTTATTACAGTCCAGGACAGACAGCCTTTTCATGTGCAAGATTGGATCTATCTTGTGTCTATGTCTCCTCGCCTCCTGCACTGCACCGTTTTAGCATCGTCCTTTTATCATGTGGTTGGGGGAGCTTTCGAGCCTTCCACGCTCACAGCACTCAAGGAACTGCGTCTCGGAAAGAGGTCATTGTCAGTCCCGGCGCTCAACAATGCCACAATTGTATTGAGATATATCACTCTACCTGCCCTCGAAAGACTTCACATTCACTGCAGCATCACCCGCGATACAGTTAGCGACTTCTCAGCTTTCATCCTCCGCTCCTCTCCCCCACTGCGTTGCCTTGTCTTCGACGCTTCCGTATACGTGGTCGAAGCTCCCACCGCAGAATGTCTCTATGCAGTGCCCACCCTCGAGACTCTCACGTTATCGACCAGCGACTTAGTCTCCGTTCTGGAACTGCTTGCTACAGACTCAGCTCTTCTGCCGAATCTGGAGCATCTCACATGCACACCCAAACGGAGTCGGTGGCGTGGCGACTTTGAAGTCGTCGTTCGTATACTCCAAGTTCGGTCTTTGAGTATGTTCCGGCTCAATATTACCACCATCGGCGCCTTTGGTGGTGCCGACGTCCCAAACGAAGATATCCTCGTTGAGCTACGAAGGATACGCAGCAGTGGCGTCGACATCTACATCGGGGATGAGCAGCGAAACCTTGTATGATCTTGGTGAGTCAATCGGCGTCATATGAAGTGTCGCGCGGCTTACCATGATCTAGTGGTCGTGCCATACAGTTTCCGGTCCCCCTTCGTTTCGTGTCATCCTACGTGTTCCGTCCCGCCTCCCTCAATCAGACCATCGATATCACGACGACTTCATCGTATTCTACATCTTTGCTTCTTGCTTTCATGTCGCGCCTCTCATTCGCCGCGAGTGGCTCGGCTTTCTCGCTGCCCCAAACTACCCACTCCTCTACAACTTTCTCAAGCGCGGTCACGTACTGCATCTTGCTGAGCGGTATACCCGTACCGATCCGCTACTGTCGCGTATCGGAAGGTTGCCCCTGCTTCAAAGCTCACAAGCCCTAGCCTTCTTCCTCGTGCACGATGAGATCGTCTCGAGTACCTGATCCCTGATCTCAACCTCGGTTTCTTCGCACCGGCCACCCTCGATGAATCCCCACCAGAGCTCTGTACACTCGCTCGCAAGCTGATCCAATGCGGCCTATATGCAGACGGAACACGTTCTCTTGCAAACCGGTTGGGTGTCTAGTCATCCTTGTCCGGTCCCGGATTGCGCCCATACGCAGCATGGAGGGTGGGTCCAGGCAGGGGATAGTGGCACTCGGATTCCCACATTTCCAGACGAAGGTCTCGGAGACGTCTCGACGCTGCGAAAGCTTCGTGCTGTCTCCTTCGCTTTACCGCTAGACTTCGGCCTGCGAGCGGTTTATGCTTTCACTTAGATTTTCGATCGGACTGTTATGAGCTAGATAGAATCTAGATATCTCGTCGTCTAGTTTAGTCTCTGTGGCTCCAAAAACCCCGCATTGTACCTTTACTTGTAAGTACATAGACGCGTTGTTAGTGGTACTATGTAGGACGGACATGGGCCCATGTATCCACCTGACTACTCGTATCCAATTCTTGAATCCTCCAGTGCGTCTGACCCTAACCCTAGCCCTGTTCTGCCTGGGGAGCCCTCTTGCTTGCAGACCACGACCACGACAACACCGCACGACCAGCGACGCACATGGAGTCTGTCACAGAGCTACACGAACTCATCGACGAGCTCTCCTTTGCCATCGACGTTCAGCTTGAGGCGCTTGAATCTCTCGAAAAACGCAGAAGTGATGCTCGGCGCGCATTGAATTCCAAGCTCGATCCGGTGGCTCGCTTTGTGCAAGCCAGTGGATCCTAGCGGCTTCCAAGGTGCTGGAAGGCTCTAATCGCGTAATGGATTAGAGTGGCTTAGAGGTCACCCGAGTGTCTTAGAGGCCATCATGAGGTTTTAACTGTACATTATAAGAGACCCCGAGGCTTGGGGCCTTCGAAGACCTTCTAACTACTTCCACGCCGCTATAAGCAATCCAGGAATTTTCCGACATGTTTCACCCACACAAAGTGCTACAGTACACAATTTCCTCCGCATCCATGAGCCGATAAATGATCTCGACGAAGACGTGGAATACGATGTCGAAGGGCATCCATTCCTGGCAGCACCAGAGCATAACGAGCAGGATGTACCAGTTATTGCAATTGATCAGGTGGAGAAGACGAGAGCGGATGCGCGACGGGATCGAATTGCACAGGCAATGTGGAACGATTATATACTAGATCACCCCGACTTGCAGTAATAAACACATTTGAATTTTGGTAATCGTTACAATTGTTTCTACGAGAATGCGGGTAATGCTACAATACTATTTGAGACACAGAGGATACAATGCGAGTTGGAGACACCGATACAGGAACAGAAAAACAACAAACAGCGAGAGTGGAGACTGAGAATCAAATCGACGAGAAAAAGTCTGGGTTATCGTGAGCAACGAGAAATAGAAGGAGGACTCAACGCACCTAGTAATCATCTGGCACCGCAATTCCTGCCTCTTCCAAGATTCCAGCAATGATTCCTCTGCGACGTTCCGGACGATCTTCGGCAATAAAGCCGCGTGCAAAAGCGGGATCCTTGCTGAGCGCACGAAGCACACGTTGATAGAGTCGGCCATTTGGGTCCGGGGGGAGCAAAGAATCGTCCTTGAGAATGGCGACGACTTCGTTGACATAAGAAGTGTCGGCGGAGGTGACGAGTGGTTTTCCGACGGCAGCTGCGAGGTCTTTCATCGAGTCTGCAAGCTGGCTGCCGGCCTGTGCATTGCGACGTGCGGTGGTGGTGGAGGTGCTGCTGGAGCCAGACTTTCTTCGTTTACGGCCGTTGTTGCTGTCGGCGTCGTCATCGTCGTCATCGTCGCTGTCAGCGCGTGTACGCTTGCTATTGGATTGTCTGCGGCTCGGAGGAGACTGCAGTACATTAGGAACAGGTTGGGCGTATAGAGAAAAGGACGCACCGGGCGGAGTTCATCATCATATGCACCTCCATCTGCGTCTTTATCTCCGGGAAGACCGTCGTCAGGTTCGTTGCGCTTGGAAGGGCTGTTGAGGTTGGCCATTGGGGTGCGAGTGTTGGGTTCAGCAGGAGGGGCAGCGGGTTTATCGGAAGCGGGGTCGTTGGAGGGGCCAGCACGAGCATCATTTTCTTTGTCTGTAGCTGGAGTTGGTGGGGTTGTCGCTGCCGCCTTCACCGTCTTCTTAGATTTGCGTTTCTTCGTACCAAAAGAGATAACATTTTCGCCTGTGGCACGGTTCTTGAGGCCGTCGTAGAGTTCGTCAAGCTTGGTATAGAAAGGGCAGGGAGATTTGAAGCATCGCGCGTATTGTGAGCCGTGTTCCTAGCCGCCAAGGCATGACCATCGTCGCAGAGCAAAGAAAGAGGCAAAAGAGCACACACTTTGACAAACTCTTTCACATATTCCTCGGTGTTGATTGCATGTTTCTCTTCGTTGTCCCAGCCTGTTCCACTGAACTTTTCGACGAACAGGTAGTTGTCAAAGATTCCTTCAACTAGCACAGTGTTTGAGTCGTTCTGGAGTCTATTCTGATCAAAGAGAAGCTCACATAGTCCAGTTTTGCCTTGCATTTCTTCTGATCCTTCTTCACCTCCACATCCGGCTTCGCCTCTGCAACGGCGTCGATGACCTTTGGCCAGACAGTCGGCTTCCATCCATTGCCGCTTTGATAGTCGCTCTTGAGTTCAAGCAACGTGTCGAGCATCCCGAGGACCTCCCCCTTGGTCCAATGGACCTTAGTTCCCGACATTGGATGTATACGACGCGGAGGAAGGTGAGAGGAAGCGAGACGAGACATGCGTGACAGAGAGTGACAAAATTCTGATCCCCAACAGGATTCTGATTGGATTCGGAGGCAGAATCGGAGGCACCCGATCAGGCCCTGAGCATGGTTAGCAAGCGTGTTGGATGGACAATGCCAAGATACATCACGGGGCAGCCGTCCGGGAGCTCTGCGATGAATACGGTGAGAAATCTTGCAATGTTCATGCCAGCAGATGCTGACCGGTCACAGGTGTACGCCTCATCTATCTTCCCCCATACTCTTTGTGTTGGTAGCAGCGCAGGAACAGTCAATCTGATGAAGTAATCGAACGATTGAATGGATTGTGCTCACGATCGGAAGGATTGAAAGATTTGGTAGTTACTGTACAATCTGATAGCTAAAGTTTTGTTTGGCTTTAATTGTAACACTATTTAATTAGTTTGACAAATGGCGGCGGCGGCGTGGGCACGTTGCCGCCCTTAGAGCATCCGTCGTACGACTACGCAGTAGGGTGCAGGACGCCGGCGGAAAACAATGCGTGTGCCGGAGATGCGTAAAATGTTGCTGCAGACGATGGAAGAGCCATGGGCAGGAGGGACGAGGACGGGTTACTTTGAATGGTTTCTTACTCATCTCAGCACTTGGAGCGAAGCTTCGCCTCTGCAGAAGGAATTCGCTCTGCTTTCAAGGATTACTTCGCCCTCTTGTCTTACATCATCAAGTATACTCAAGATTCCACGGTTGGGCCACTGGATTATTGTGGTATCGTCCGTCGAATCAAGGGTCGTGGCGAAGATGTGTATGTGTTCTCTCGCTTCACTGTGCGAAGGATCCGTCATGCATTTCAAAACTAATCGTCATGAATTTCAAATTTCATGATGTTTTGTCATCAAGCACATCATGAAGTTCAAGGACGGCCCAAAAGCCATTTTTATGAGGACATGAATTCATGGCAGAACATCATGAAATTCATCATGAAAAATCCAGCTGAATTTTGCAAAGTCCACATCCTTGATATACAAGTCTACAAGATGTATTGAGTGAATATTTATGTCACTGATATGCCTACTCTGTTGCTCTTTACTGAGTTTGAAAATTGCGGCAGGATTGCGACCCGAAAGGGGATGCAATCGGTATGAGAAGGGTGGGATATATGTATGCGTTGCTACATGTATGGTGTAACAGAACATGTCCTGCAAAGCCCTCTTGGCCTAATGGGAGTGAGGCATGCGGCTAACGAGATTCATTATTTTGCTTCGTGCCATCTAATTTTCCTCATGTTTCCCTTTGAAATTCCTGACAAACCGTCATGGAAAAACGTCAGGAAGAGGCCCAAACTTGTTAGGGCCTGATCGGGCCCGCGGTCTAAATAGACGGCTCAGCCAAATTTCAGCCGTCCGGTAACTCGGCCATTTCGGCCGTTAACCCAAAATCACGCCGTGACAATAGCAGTCATCAACACTCAATGTGGGCAGCGTCAAGACCATCCCGCCCTTCATCCCGCCCCTTCCGCACTTTGCTCTATCTCTCTCCGTGAATTGGGGAAAAAGAGTTTTCTTGGACAAGAATTCAAAACAAATACATATATTCTTATCTATTCACGCGCGCCGGCAAAGAAGTAAAAAATGAGGCTAAAACAAGGTCCTCGTCGTCGAGGGCGGGGAGCAGACAGCGCCGACGATGACTTGATGTTGCCAGCTCACGATAGCAACGGTGTTGCGTTATGGTGACTGATGTGACCTCCCTACCTACCATACCGTACGGTAATTTAGACCGCGGGCCCGATCAGGCCCAAAGTTTAGGAATTTCATGACCCCCCAATCCTAACGTTTCGTCATGAATTCATGATGAACCAACATGAATTTCAAACTAAACTGTCATGATTTTCCCGACTTTAGGTCATGACCAACATCATGAAATTCAAGACCTTGCCTGGGTATGTATTAGGATTTTGTACATACTGTCAATGCGACCCCCGGGTGAGAGCAAGTCCTCTGACAGCGTGGCATCCATCTTTGATGCCCGAGATCCGAGGCCACGTGCCTGGCACCAGCGTTGGGGGGATAGCGTTCAGTGACCGTCCTATAGGCCTTAAAAGTGGGTCGGCGGACCCTAAAGCCCTTTTAAAGGGCAAAGGCCTATAGCTATAAGGCTTTATAGGCCTATAAATGTCACGTGTTAGCGCTTGGACCACGCCTCAAGCTGCAATTATTTTTGGAAGAAAAACCTTTGAAAACACAGCAGAATCAACCTTCAGACGAAATGAATTGCTGTTCAGCACCTTAGCTGGTGCCACTCACCCGCTCGCTGCTTCTGTTGACTGGAGCAAAGACATGTGACTTTATAGCCCTCTTTAAGGCCTTCAGACTTGTTCGACGAATGCTATAGGCCTCATTATAGCCCACCTATAGGGCTATAGCTTTTAAGGCCTTTGCCCTTCGGCCGGTCACTGATAGCGTTCAGTGCTGTGGTACGCAGCGACGACCCACTGTGAAGGCTTCGCAAGCCTAGAGAAGTATTGAAAGACTGCCCAGCCCATAGATAGACGTAATTCAGTGCTATTTTACGCTTTAGGACCATAATCATCGAGCAATATTGTGTTCATGGAATAAGTACAGTATCTTCGAAGTTCGGCATACTGTACTAATCCGACCGGTCGTTCACTGGGTGTCACGCGTCACCCAAATCGTTCACCAGACAAGTCGTTCACATCACGGCAATCAGGGCAAAATTGCCATATATGGAAGGCCGGCACTGCTCGGCAAGTGCCGGCCGGAAATTTTTGCGATTTGACGCTTTTTGGGCCGAAAAACTCCTCGTCACCCGTCACCCTGTTCAAAATTGTTCAGTTCAGGAACCGGCGTCACGCATAATAACGTGAACAACCGGTCGGATTAGTACAGTACGTACTGGTTACGACCCCGCCCAAAGTCCCAGATGCTTCACAGTGATGCTTCACAGTGGTAGATATTAGGACCGGCAAGTGTAAATGTGGGGTTCCAAGCCCTTTATGCAGCCAACAAGCTCCATATGGTTGCGGACCGAACTTCGTGACAAGTCGCAGTCCCAATTTGGTAATTGATACTGTCACGTCAATTTTCATTGAGGCATCCTGGGATTGTGTAAATAGCATTGCAAGAAGGTAATCTACAAACGTACTGGAGCAAAACTTCGAAAAATCGGTTTTCCATGTTTTGCACGGCAATTTCGCGCTTTTGATTGCGGATCACTCGGACCGGTGGCTGTGCAGCAGCATCAATGTCGCCTGGTCATTCCCGATTTCTTGGTTAAGAGATTTCACTTTCACTGTGGGGTCCGGAAGAAGGGGTTCGGGATTGCAGAGGCAGAATGGCAGAGAAAAACTTGATTAGCTAAGCTGCCTCAAATTCGTGAGTTTAGTACACACAATTTTGGTTTTTCGCTGTTCAAATTTCGCGTTTTGTAACCCTAAGTTAGGAGTACCTCCGATTCCTCTGGAATAAAAATTTCACCTATAAACCATACCCTAGTTCCTGCTAAATCTCGAATCCCGAAGGATTTTGAGCAAAATTGCGACTGGTCATGAAGTTTTGGCCGCAACCATACTCGTTATGGCAATAAGTCTTGGACGGTGGAATTTTTGACTGCTCTTGGCCTTCTAAGCAAGTTTTCGGCAGATTTGAGGTGCTAGATTTCAGTAGAGTATTCCACCGACCCCATTTCGTCCATCAGTCTGATCAAATAAATCTTGATCTATAACCATGAAAGGCAAAACAGAGATAAACATTGAAAACTGCAAATTAAGGCCCAGTTATCCATGTTTTTGGCGCAAAGCTGGATAGCTAGGCTTGTAGATCGTCCAAAACTAGTCGTAATTCAAGCTGGGAGTCTCTACTGGGCTTTACCAAAGCTATACATTGGGGCATACAAGTTTGATGGGAAATGATGTCCCAATGAGCGAAAAAATGCACATTTGGGGTTATTGATGTGTTCTGCCTTTTATGGCAGCGGATCAGCGCTTGGTGATTGGAGTGATGGCCGGAATATTATCAGTGGTTCACTCTACGCACATTCAGCATCTTGAATCAGCCGAAAAGCGGTTTGATCTGTCGCAAACGACGCAAAATCCCACCGTCCAAGACTTATTGCCATAACGAGTATTGGGCAGGCTCAAGTTGGACCGCCAAGTTTTCCGAACGACGTGTCATTTCCTTATCCGACCGTGTGAACTGGCACGTGTCCCAACAAGGCAAAATACGTTGGCAGTGACCCATTGCCTCAGCATCGTCGTCGTGGCCATCACGGCTGCCGAGGAGGAATGCCCTGGAGCCAGCAACAATGAAAGATTGCACCAACTCTGTCCACTTTTTCGATTGCCGCCTTTGATTCATGCGCGGGCTGGACTTGGACTTGCTTGGATCGAACCTTCCCTCCGAACTTGCCGCGGCTCGGTTACGGTATGCAAGCTACTCTCATTGACAACTCGGCTGCATGCGTTTTACTAACCGGGGGGTGGGTTGATAATACCGAGGCAGGTTCCTTAGGTTCCTTGCACTGAGTGCTTGCTAAACTGTCAACCAGCCATTCGACCTCTCAAACGCTAACATGGTACTCTTCGATCTGTCGAGCCTCACGATGCGCTCAGTAGGCGTGACCTCGGGCAAATTTCCGAAAACTGTTGCTTGGCACGTACTTGGAACAATCACAGACTCCATGCCTTCGGGCGTCATTCTTACCACCTGGGTACCCTATGCAGGTGGAAATGGACATTTGGTACCTGAGATTTGGTTGTATGTGCCGGCACCCATAGCGCAAATACGCTGTGCGGATCTTCGTGGCCGACTGTGGCATTTGGAACTTGACATCGATCCTCCTCGACACCATGCCATCGTCGTATCGTCCGCTATCTTGCGGCTAACCATTGAAGAATTCGGGTCAGTTATCTTCCGAATCACGGCAAACCAGCGGATTGTCGCCCTTTTCAGGCAGTTTTAGGTATTTATATGGGCTGCAACGGTTCGGCAGGGCCAATGCCACGGGCAGAGCTGATACCCGAGGGTCCCGAGCTGGATGAAGCATTTTTGCTGTCAGTGAGAACCGAGGGCACATTTTCAAGGCCGTTCCGGCCGTAGGAGTATAATTCCGAATTTCCCTGATTTTAGGCGATTTTCTGAGGCCTGGTCAAACAATTCGGATAAAACGTCGACCTGGCGGAGGCCTGGTCTGAATTCGGATGAGATTTTCCCCATTAGGGGTCCGGATAAGACGTCCCAACATCCAAAATTCGCCCGGCAGGCATCATAGTTGGTTGTCGGGGGTCCTCCCGCAGCTTTGCAAATGGCTCCGGGTCGTATGCGATGCGGGGAGTTGCGGCGCGAAATCGGAGGACACCGTCGTAAATTGGAACGACAAATGTGTTGATCACAGAGACAAAGCCGGCGAGCTCAACGTACGGGAGGCGAGGCATCCAATTCATGACCAGAGTATAGACGCGTTGGAAGAAGTCGATGATGCAAAAGGTCCAACGCGGAACTGTGTATCGAACATCGAGGGGCCGGATGAATCGCTTCCAAAAAGAGGTTAGATGAGATAAAAGATTGAAGGAGAACACACCTGCTTCGAAGGGTCGAAAGCAAACTGAAATATGTGAGCCTTGAGCTCCGCCTGCTGCTTCTCCTTCTTCGAGGTTGAGGAGTCGGACTCCTGCTGGCGCGCAGCCCGTGAGTTCAATGCCTCAGCGAAGCTTTGGAACGGCGGTGGTGCGGCGGTGCTGTCGCCAGACGAGGTTGGCTTTCGGGCAGCCGGCTGAGATCGAACGAGTCAGTACTGATGAGAGAAAAGATGAGGCTGCAACGTACCTCTGGTGCTGAAGCCGAGCTTGCCTTTCGGGCAGCCATCTGAAATCAAGTGAGTCAGTAGCGATGAGAGAAAGGATGAGGCTGCGACGTACCTCTGGTGCCGAAGCCGAGGATGAAGAGGATCCCAGGGTTAGGCCTAGGCCCAGTGGGAAGTCTGGGCAGCCAGATCGAGCCAGCGGACAAATATCGAGCCATTTCAGCCCCCGCCATTTTCTAAGGAGATTCTCCTGGATTGGCCTGAGTTCTCGAGAGGGAGAGATGAGTAAGCAAGCCATTGATATATTGGGCGTGAACTCCGAAATGGAGCTCGCTGCACTCCGCCCGAAGACGAAGGAGCCGAGGCAGCCCCTACGCAACTAAAGAATACAGAACAAATCCGTAGCTACGTGAGTGCGCAGGAAATAGCAAAACTAACTAGGGATGGGTGGGTGGGCACGAAAAAAGAGGGTATGACGGCGACGGGGGGACAAGACTAGAAGCGGGGAAGGAGACTCGAGGTCATGGAGGGGGAGGGGCTGGAGAAGAGAAGGTCTCAAAGAGACGGAGTCACCGAGCCAAAGGCGCGATGCGGAGGCGGGCGAGACGAAAAGAATGAGGAGACACGTGACTGATGGGTGATCACTTTAGCCAATCCCTTCGGTCTGTCCAGACCACCTAGGATTGGCCTGAGTTCTCGAGAGGGAGAGATGAGTAAGCAAGCCATTGATATATTGGGCGTGAACTCCGAAATGGAGCTCGCTGCACTCCGCCCGAAGACGAAGGAGCCGAGGCAGCCCAAAACCAACAGCTCACCCTGAAGCAGCCAAAGGTGGGCGAAATACAGGGGGAAGCGCCACAGGCTCCACAAAAACAGGGAGGAGATGGACAGCAATGGGGAGGCGAGAGGGGAGGGAGGGGGAGGGGGAGGAAGGGGTGCTAGGAATGCACAATGACGACAGAGGGGAGAGAGACAGCGACGCGGGCAGGACGGGTACCAGACTTGGGGAGGGGCCAGTGCGGATACAACTTTGAAAGTGTGAGCCAGCGGAAGCGGGAAAGCGCATCAGCAACAGAATTCTCGTCCGTTGAGATCCAAACCGGGCGAAAAGTGAAGTCCTGTTGAACGGCCAGGAGAGAGAACTGGCGGAAGAGAGCTTGCGTAGGCGGATGGTCAATAGAGCCAGACTGCAAGCAGGTCGGGATGGCCTCGTTATCAATACGAAACACCACCTCCAACCCAGCCCAACAGTGGCCCCAGAGCTCCGCAGCCCTCAACACAGCACGCATTTCCTTCCAATGGATCGGATGACGTGCATACTTCGCTGGTACAGGCTCAGTGAAGAACAGATCGCTGCTACACCAATGGCCACCCAGACCTAGCTTACCACTCGCATCTGTAAAGATTTCGACAGTGGGACGTGGAGGTCCAATAGCAAAAATGCCATTGAAAGACGGGAGGAAGGTATTCCACCATGCAATGTCGAGGCGGGCAGAGGAAGGAAGACGGCGGCGGTGGTGGCGGGGAAGGAGGGAAAGGCGGCGCATGAAGTCCCGAATACGGCGAGTGAAGAATCGACCAACCGGAATTACCGACTGAGCAAAGACGAGATGGCCGCAGAGCTGCTCGAGGTCGTAGTGGCTCGCAGATCGACGGGACAGGCACCCATCCAGAAGAACAAGGAGGCGAGCAAGCTTGTCCTGAGGAAGACGAGCCTGCATAGCAATACTGTCCAGCTCAATGCCGAGGAACTCGAGGCAGTGAGTCGGACCCTGCTCCTTGTCACTGGAGATTGAAAAGCCCAACTCGGCAGCAACGGTCCGGAAGACTGCGCGACCATGACGAGCGTACTCCACACCCTTCGCAGCAGGAGTAACGTTGAACCAATCATCCAGGTAGTGCTGAATGAGCTTCATGACATCATCACGGCAGAGCAAAATCCAGTGATGAGCCTCCGCAAAGTAGTTGTACAGGCGGGGGCCTGTACGAACACCAAACGGTAGGAAGATGTCAAGGAACAGGCGCAACTTCCACTCGAAACCCATCAGATGCACATGGTTAGGGTGAATCGGAATATGCCTGAATGCAGCCTCCAGATCTGCCTTATAAAGGAAGGATCCAGGGCCAGCTTCCCGTATGCGATCAATTGCCCCCATAACAGCCTCGTAGACCAGATGGCCATACTCAGCTGGGATCGCGTCATTGACAGAGGATCCATGGGGATACGAGAGATGGTGAATCCGACGACGTTTCTCGCTATATTTCTTGGGTACAGAACCCAGCGGAGAAAGGACGGGCTTGACAGTATCAGCCATGTCCGTGATATCAATGATACGCCCAAGAGAAACCTCATGGGCAATATCCTTGTCCACCGTCTCGGGAAACGCAAGTGCAGAGGGAACGGGTGCAGGGGCCGAAGAGGAGGGGGAAGGCATACGTGCAGGATCCACACCAAGAAGAACACCATAGCGAATAGCAGACACAAGGGTGTCCGCAAACTGACGGTCTGGATAATCAATCAGCGCACTGGCCCAAGCGTCAGGATGTAGCTTCGTGGGCGGCATTGACTTTGAATGGGGAGATGTGAGGGGGAAGAGCAGATTGGTGTTTGCGCGAGCCGGGGGAAAAGGAGGCATTGGGGGTATCTCGGAAAGAATGGGAGCATGGTCAGATTCGACGACGCTGGTAGATGACAGGGGAGATGAGACTTTCCTGAGGGAGAGCCAGAAGCATCTCCCCCTCGCTCACCCGGCTTCATTAACACACCAACAGGGGGATTTTCCTGAGGCGGAGTAGGCCGAGCTACATCTGGGGGTTTTGACGAACGACGTGCGCAGAAAGCCGCAGTGTGAGCACGGTCACCGCAATGGGAGCAAACATGACGACGGGGACACCGGCGTCGACCATCCCAACACCCTCCAACACGATTATGGCCCCAGCATATCTGAGAGCGCACCCGAGTCCCAGCAGTCATCAAAATTCTTCCATCATCTGGCGGTGTCCATGGTCCTCGGTCGGGAACACCAAAGCGAAGAACTCCATCAACTTGAATGAGGCTGGGGATAGGCCGAAGAGGAGGCATCGAAGTCGACCAGCCGAAGGCGGGGGAGAGGATGAGATGGCAGCGGAAGCACCCAGAAAGGAAGGGAAAACACGAAAAAAGAGGGTATGACGGCGACGGGGGGACAAGACTAGAAGCGGGGAAGGAGACTCGAGGTCATGGAGGGGGGGGGGCTGGAGAAGAGAAGGTCTCAAAGAGACGGAGTCACCGAGCCAAAGGCGCGATGCGGAGGCGGGCGAGACGAAAAGAATGAGGAGACACGTGACTGATGGGTGATCGCTTTAGCCAATCCCTTCGGTCTGTCCAGACCACCTATGTCGGCCGTGTGAATTTTGGAAAACGGTGAGCAAAATATGCCAATCCGCTGATGCTGCTCGACGTGTAGAGGCAATTCCGTCGAGCCACAGCTAACCCAAAGCGAACCGGTCTATTTCCGCTCGAAAAATGTCCGAAGGCTTGATCTGGCTCGACTCATCGCGCCGCTGGTTCGTTATAGCTCGATTTCGGTTCGATCTGGCTGCCTGGACTTCTCACTGGGCGGTTAGGGGTGGTTACCGGTGCGACATGCTGAACACCAAAGCAGGCACAAATGCACTTGATACCCAACGCGCTGGCAACAGCGTCGAGAGCATCAAGACCGCATTCCGGAAAGAACACTAAACGCTAATGACCCAACGATGGAGCGCACCACGTGACTGACACGTTGTGCATTTCAAGTCCGGAAAATACAATCGACGACGGTAGAGCCTTGGTTAACTTTTCTGAAGGCTTGTACATATTCCCTCAGTACATGCCCAGTAGTATTATGTGTATCATTCAGTAAACTTGGAAGTCACTGTCAGTCGACGTTAGATCAATCATCAAAGCCAGTACTCAAAGTGCTACAGTATGGTGTGCCTTATCACTCCGATCAAAAGTTGAGCTCGCGCAATTTTCTTCATAGATTTCGGGAACAGCTGTAAGAGTATTTCTCACCAAAAGTTTGGCGTGGAATTCTCCCAAGTGCTCCAAAGTGACGCTAAGACACGACAGCCGAATGGAGCCCAAGGCATCTGGAACCTATGAACACAACTACAACTTGTTTGAAGTCAAAGTGGGAAGTAATCATCGAAATACAGGCCAGAAATCAATCGGACATTTTTTTTGCCGAGTTAGTGTATTTCCTTGCTTTCGTGTTCCCTCAAATTTTTCATGTTTGCCTCCTTGACCTCGCCTACCGGAGCGAAGCGAAGGTTCGACCTGTAATTGCTTAGTTTCTATCGGACACGGCCCAATAAGGGAATTGGCAGCGGCAGCGTGTCCTGGGACACGCTGGCTGTGTGTGGGCTCGGGATGGGGCGGCCCCGGGGCACCGAATCAAGGGTATGCCGGCCCGTCAAGCCGAGACCTAGGGCAGGGAGGGTGGTTCGACCCGTGAGGGTCAGAAAAAAAAAAAAATTGATTATTTGTTGGGGGGTGGGATATGGTTCCGGGAGCTCAAATTCACCTAGAAATCACTGTTACCGCTGTTTCTACTCAAAATATCCCGGGCAACAAGGTTCACATCGGTCTTTCCGGGTCTCACCGGCAGTTTATTAATACAAGGTTTAAATACGTACCAAATACTACATACGAGGCCTTATAACTCGAACCTTGTTAGGCCTTATAAGGCCATTAGGTGCTCCAAGACCTTACCAGGCTTTTTCAATTTTTCCGACATAACAGTTGTTTTGAGTTCATATTTTGAGCCAAGTTTTGGTCAAGCGCTTTGGCACGCAGGTATCACGTGAATAATTACTCGATTTGGGTAGTACGTAATGCTTACGTGGTAGGGTGGTTCAGCCAAAAGGTCGGTTTGAAAAAAAACAGCCATAGGTATTTTTTTTTGGTTTCCGCACACCCTTGCACCGAATGCTAGTTTGGAATGGTTTTAAAAGGCCATTGAAGCTTGAAGGCCCATTAACGAGTTATCAGAATTTACGTACATTTCGCGTAATTGGGGGAGCTTGCTCCCCCCTTTTGTCCGACAAAAGGGGCGATGAATATCAGCTAGCCGCGCTTTCGTTTTCGATTTTCGTTCATACCGGAAAATTGCTGCGAGAGCATCAGCGGAGAGCCCTGCAGGCGTAGCTTCTCCCTTCCCCCCTCTTTTTCCCTTTATTTTTCGCTTTTCCACGTCACGGGACCCAGTAAAAAACCCATGGCACAGCGGTAACCATCCCCTAAGGTTGACCACGCGCACATTGCCAAGGTCGCAGGTTCGAATCCTGCAGCCCCCACACTCGGAGAAACAATTTAGACACTCCGAGATTCCGCCGCGCCGATTTCGGCCAACCAACCTCATGACCACACTGGCACGTGATCGCCCCACGATCGTGTCACTCACGCCAAGCGGACAACCCCCACTGTGCAGAGGGAAGGTTTTGAAATTCATGATGTTGTTCAGGACCTTGTGTTAGGTATTTCGTCGTCATTTGTGTTGAATTTCATGATCTTTTGTCGGATTTCATGACGAAACGTTATAATCCGGGGTCCTGAAATTCCTAACGACTGTGGGCCCGTTCCTAACGTTTTTTCATGACATTTTGTCATGATCTTCGCAATGATTCGTCCGGAAGTACAACCAAGGTAGCCAGCTATCCCGACGCCTTACTCCTTATCAAACTCCATGGAAGAGGTATAAAACAGGATATATTTCAAGTACTGGACAATACAGTTGCAGTACTACTAGTACAGTCGAAGCTGTCATAACCCATAGCTCTCATAACCCATAATCTCCCTTAACCCATACATCTTTGGGGGTTTTTGACCGGTTTTTGGCTGGGATAACCCATAAATCTGTCAAATCCCATAGCTTTTTCGCTCTACCGAGGGCTATGGGTTATGACAGCTTCGACTGTATAATACTCTGACCTTCAAAATCTCGCCACCATCACGATCAGCCGTACTTGATCAGCTTGCGTGGCTCGGAAACACACTACGGAGAATGAAAAAGAGGTATGTAGATAGAGAAGGGAAGTAACTCACCGGGTTAGACAGATCACTGAATGCTCTGTCGTCATCGAAAAGCGAAGTTACCACGACAGGGAAAGAGCGCATTAATGAGCTGCAATGCACTCTCGCAGTATCACTCACAATAATACGCTGCCCTGCCACTGCATCCCGGCTCATCCTTCGCCACCCCTTAGTCCTTTGAGAGTCTTGCGCACTGCAGAGAGATCTAGTTCGGTTACGGCGGTGTGGATTGATCCTAGAGGGCGGTGACGTAGGGAAGGAAGCGTGGTCCGTTACAGCAGAGTGTGTTGGCGAGAGTGACGGCGGCGGCGGCGCTCTACGATGGTGACTTGGAGGGAGGTCATGGTGGGGGGAGACAAGAGCGGCCGCAGCATATGTGTGCTGCGGATGTGGAGCAATGCTGTAAGTGACGTCATTGACTCGGCAGCTCGGCCGCAGGACTTGAACAAAAATTTGCTGGTTTTTCGAGGCCGAAATTCGTGATGTTTCGTCGTGAATGCAGGTTCAAGATTTTTATGTCACTTTTTGAAAGAGAATTATATGCATTAACCTGTAATGTGGTCCCACAGTTGAATATGAGTGCGGTATCACACCTTGTAACTTTTAGAAGTTTTGGAGCATCATGAAACCAGTCTTGAAATTCATGACGTATATTCTAACGAAACGTCAGGAATCTTGAATTTCAAGACAATGATCTTGAATTTCATGACAAATACTTCTCACAGTGCCCGTTTGGAGAAACACAGCCCCTCGCGCTCGTTGCGCAGAGAGTTTGAAGGATCAAGGGCAGCCGAATGATTACCAATTAGTGATACAGTCGATGTACTGCTAGACTCCGACATGGGCCGATAAACGGCCCGCAGTGAGGATAATGGAATATTGATTGATTGATTGATTGAAAAAAACCCAATTTTGGGGACGAGTCAAATGTCGCCAAATAGCGTCATAGCGAAACACTTCAAAACACAACAAAATGAGCCATCCTTTCGCAAATTCACCAGTACTTTCGATGCAATCCGGCTCAAAATGACTTTTTATATCACTATTGTACATCACCGGTCATAATTCCGTCGGAGAAAATAATATTTCGCATTAGTGCATTTGCCTGCCACTGTGCAGAGGGAAGGTTTTGAAATTCATATGCATGATGTTGTTCAGGACCTTGTGTCAGGTATTTCGTCGTCATTTGTGTTGAATTTCATGATCTTTCGTCGGATTTCATGACGAAACGTTACGATCCGGGGTCCTGAAATTCCTAACGACTGTGGGCCCGTTCCTAACGTTTTTTCATGACATTTTGTCATGATCTTCGCAATGGTGGGCGCGGGATATGTGATCTATCACGAGGAAAGTTATGCTCAGTCTACGAGCTGTACTGAATCTTCCTGACTGACATGACCAGTGCATGAGATGTCAGTGGTTTTTTGACCGATCCCGGCCGTCTTTGCACCTTTTTGTATGATTCCAGGTGGTGAGTGTATGTAAACTGCACCTGCAACAAATTACTGACCATCACCAAGATCAAAAATAATTGATGTTTGGCCGAAAATGGCCAAACGATCTTGTAGCTCAAAACCTCAATTTTGTGAGTCAACGGGACTTTTTTTGTTCGAATAATAGTTTAGACTGTCTTGTAGCGCCATCAAAACTGAGTGACTTTACAACTTGATTGAAGTCAAATGGTGCAGCCGTTGTTGAGATATCGCGCTCTGAAGTTGGCCACTTTTGGCTGTTTTTACCATTTTTGGCTATTTTACGGCAATTTTGGCAAACTTGCAAGCACGATATCTCAAGAATGGCTGCACCGTTTTGCTTCATCTAAATTCTGAATCTCAAAAGTTTTTTTAGAGGTACACCCTGCGTGCGAGGTATTTCTGTGAAAAAAAATTCTTGCTGAGTTAGAAAAATCAATTTCGGAGTTGTCTGATTGTTTGGCTGTTTTTAGCCAAATATCAATTATATTGGATCTCGGTGATGGTCAGTAATTTGCTGCAAGTGTAGTCTACATACACCCAGCACCTGGAATTATAGAAAAGGGTGCAAAGACAGCCGAAATCGGTCAAAGAACCGACCGTCCATGACTTTTTCTCACTACGAGCCAGAATGGATTCAATATGTTTGAGGCAAGTCTTTTCATACGCTTCGCAGTATTAATTTCGGACTCAATTTTAATCAGCTCTTTCGTTCTTTCCCTGGTGGAACCGAGCGGTTCCTCAGCCAGATATGGGCTTCACGAGTTCAAGATTTCTCTTCGCTTGAGCCCAATCTCGACATCGTTTGCCCCTCTGCGCGGGATATCGCTCATGCGATGATTAACCTTCCATCTATTGTCAATCTGCCTGCTGTCCTTCGCGGCTTCTTTTCGCGTACGGGAATACCCTGCGCCGGGCGATTCGAAATTGCTAAACCCGCCATTCATCCCATCGTTCCTTTATCTCGCATCGATTCTCCATCATTTCGCCCGCAGATGTTCGTATGGGCAGCGACGGGTGCGCCGTGTGTTGAGCTTACACAAGGTATTTCTGCCGTCTTTGCTCTTCCCAGCAACACCGACTACGATATAGATGAGCGGAAGCGCGCAGCAGGCATGGCAGAGGGAACAATCGCATTCCGCAGCTGTCTTCGATCCGCCTGGATTCCTTTGTCTCATCTGGTGAAATTACACCTCGCAACTTACCCCGCTCGGGATGAGCATGGGAATGCGGTCGAGCCGCTGACCCTTGAAGATGCTCTCGACGATTGGCTGTTAACCCAAATTGTCACTGCAATCGGTGATTTGACCGTCCTATAGATTGTGAGTTCATTTCCTTATCCTTTTTCTTTCTGACTCCTTCTCAGATAATCTGGTGTCAAGATGTCTCGCATTTGACGAATCTTTCCTTATCTTTCCTTTTCCATTCCATTTCACTCCTGCCGATCTATGATCCTTTTGATCTTGTCGATCTCCGAAGACATCTTTACCGCCGTACCGTACCCTATATTCGCTCTCTATCCTTATTCCCTTCACTTGGTGAAGCTTTGATTTCCTCTATTTACTGTCTCTCCTTTTAATCCTCACTCCTGCCTTCAATTCGGGTTTACTTCCCAAAGCGACATAGGACAAGCCAATGGAATTCAAAATTGGTAACCGGCAACTGCCGCCATCAACTGCCACCTCAATTTCTCGCAGGGAGTCCGTCACTCCGTCTCTGAACTCACAGTTTTTGCGCTCATCTCGTCTTTGCATCCCCGTCTCCCTGGTACTTCTTGGTCTATTGTTATTCATGGGCTCTTTCTCATCCCGGAACTTTCAAAATTGGCAAGAAGGAAACCTTGACAAAAACTGTGAATCGACTCGTCTGCGCACACTTGAAAGCATCGTCTTTGCGCCGTGGAGAACGACAGAACCTTGCTCTGATCGGGACCCGTCTCCCTCTGATTCAAGCACGGAATTTTTGGCTTTAAATTTTTGCCTGCGACGTCTCAGCGATCTAAGGTGTGTGACTGCCTCTCGCGTGACCGTCCCCTCTCTTGCTAACCATTTCTTACACCCAGATGCCGCCTCGTTGCACCGACGCTCATTGTCTGTCGTATACTGTGGCGGCATCCGGGTATGGCTATGATTCTTGTTGAGTACCCCTTCAGCCGCCCACATACTTACCTCGCGCTAGCGGCGAATCAGCGCTCTGTGTCTCTACAACGCAATGAGACGCCCCTTCCACCTCGTCAGCAGCATCTGCAGGATCATTCGACCATAGCGTGCCAGCTCAAGTGTCAAACGCTGGTTGGGCCGTGTTTGGAGTCATCGTCGTATAGATGCACACAACTGACGAGCGCAATGTAGACGCGCACAAACGGCGAGCGCGACTTCGCGCGACGTTCTTTGTGAGCATCTAACGACGTCGCGTCGGGTGTTCTCTGCGTCATTTGGAAGGAATAATAATCCATAAGGTATGTACTGTGATGCGGTGGTTCTCCTCGATGTCTCGTCCCGGTATCCTTCTAAATTTTCGGTTTCTGCCCCATTAACGGGGACAATTTTGTCGTCGAGGGAAATTACTCTTCCCCCGCGTCTCGGCCTTATTTAGGGCCTCAGCGCTTCCAAACTTTTCATGCCGTTCAAGCCAATTTTCGATTTAGCTTAAATCAAATACACAGCCTCATCCAAAATGTATATAGGCCTTCAGACTGTATGATTCTATTACTTGCAGGAATTTATCGAAAAGTTTGAGCCTGAGGAATATCGAAAAGTTTGAGCCTGAGGAAGTAACTCTGAAGTCGGATTGAGTTTTGGGTCAATCCACGGCGAATGCCGAGTTTGACAGGGGGGATCAGTCGGAATCGCGGGGATCAAACAGGATCATTTGCCTATGTCTAGCCGAGACATAGCCAACCACAGGCACGGTTAATGAGCCTTGTTATAGACCCAAACAACGGTTTTGCACGAGCCGATTTCTCCAAAACTCAAAATCAAAAAAATTGACCCCAAAATTTTGGCCGAACACCGAGATTTCATGGGAAAATTACGAAACATAGCGCAATCGACTCCGTTAATCGAGCTGGTTCTGTCCCTGATAACATCAAAGCAATTTCACGAGCCGTTTTGGCACGAATTCCTTGGGAAACATCGCCGTATTTGGACAACTTACATCATGTTGATTGGGGGAGCTTGCTCCCCCTTTTATCAGAGCCGTCACCGAAAAGCAATAAGCTGTGCTAGACGGCTTTTTGATGGCGTCACTGCCCTTGACGTGCGCACGTCAAGATTGGCGTGCTCCGAGTGATACGATGTTCTTCCGAGTGATCCATCCTGATCCCTACTGATCCAGACTGATTGCAGCGTGATGGTCAAGTGTTGGTGCATCCTTTTCAACTGATGGTGCACCCGTCCTTGACTCTGCCCGAGGCTGCTTAACGGAAGGGAAAATACAGTTCTCTTTTTCATACACGGTACAGGGGGGCAGGTTCTGGCGCCATTAGTTTCCCAGAAAGTCGCTGTAAAGAGGCGATGAAAATAGATGATATCAATGTTGCAGCTTGCTGTTATAGTGTCTGTATAGAGAGACCACGGTTCTGAGCGAAAATTCAAAAACTTGACTCTTCAGAACGTCATTGCCCGGCATAAGTAAAGTTTTGTTCACAACAGTAGATTATATGCGTGAAAAGAATCCGGCCGAATTATGCGCCAAACAACTGCGCAACATTGATATTGTTAATCCGTGTGCCATTCCAGTAACAATTTACACAAGCTCCCCCTGCTGTAGGCCGGTACTCCGGCATACAAATCATATTCAATTCTATCACAGACCATGTGTCAACATGCTTGCCGATCACCATGCCGTGCCGCTGCCGTGGGTTGGTGCTGAGAATTTGGACGGATTACCGCTCAGATTGTAGTTCAGGCCGTCACCCTTCCACTTACACCTGCCAAGGATCAGTAATTTTGCGCTCGGAGCTCAAAAGGGGTACACACAGTTTCGATCTTTGACCTCAAAAATTTGGCCACAGCCAAAATGTCGTGGGAAAAACTTCGGAGGTGGTTTTTTGAGCTTTTCAGGGGTCGGCGAATCCGAATCTGAAGTCAGATTTATCCCCAAAATTCCCGTTCGCCAGCAATCAACATTGTCGACTTTGCGTGTCCGGCACTGGTACCGGCGAAAAAAATGACCGATTACATAAGAAAATGAGGTCTTAACGTAAATCAAAAAATTTTGGTTTCAAGCAGCTGATCACTCACGGCACGTGTGCTGAAAAGGTGGCAGTTGGCACTGTAGTATCCAAATGCTCAAGTGAGTAGTGTACTCGAGTACATGGAGCGATAATGTGAGTTGACGGTGAAAGCTCAAAAATGGCAGCAGTAGGCTGGGTTGGGGTAAGCGGTTTGGACAAACACCGATTCCAGCAAAGACGTTTGCGGGTCCCCCGTGTGTCTTCATTCTCCAGAGATCGCGCCCTCAGCCGTCCCCAAGTCACCCACCAATTATCCGCCTCATCCTCCGCATCGTAACCAAACACCGTCTTGATCTCCGCCCACTCGGCCGACTCCTCTTCATCGCCCGAATAAACGAACAGATCGTCCCCTGATTTGTACTTGGCTTGCATAGCCTGATCACGGGCCGCCTGGTCGGGACAGTTGGGCATGCCCATGTAGTGGATGATACCTGTTTCCGAGGCGAGCACGGATTCGGTGCGCGGTTGGCGGAGTTCTTGGAAAGCATAGAGGAAGTCGGTGATTTGGCTGTCGGTGGCAAGATGTGAGAAGAGTTTGGCAAGGACTGCGCCGTCTTCGAGGCCCATGGCGTATTGCTGCGTGGATCCAGGCTAATCAGTTGAGATGAGTTTCGTGGTGATGGAGATGGAGAAAGTGATTACAGGTATCGGATGAGCCGCTCCGCCAACGACAACCAGTCGCCCGGTGCCATCCAGCCAGTCCTCAAGCGCTGGATGTGCGTAGACTGAGAAGCGCCGTGGTTGTTCTATTAGCGGGCCAAGATTTCGCAGTCTGAACTGATGTCAGCACGGACAAGAAAACATAGTCCAGTATCTACCTTGGGCACACACTTTGTAAAGCAACCCGCATTCCATCTGCGGGAGAGTTCTCAAATTCGTCCCAAGGGCGATATAACGTGAACGTAAATGAAGGAGCACCACCCTACAGCAGCGATTAAGGCTCTGACAATCCTCGACACAGTAAATCCATACAGTAGGGTGACTGATGACGGATTGATTGTTCCCGAAGAAAGAGAACATGGAGATCTGAATAAGGATAAGTACTTAGTAGGTCATAGACACGACAACGAACTACTTTAGGGTCATAGAAATGTTTGGATTGGGGGTCGTTTTCCACCAAAGCTCTGGGTATAATCGCACTGGATACGGAGTTATGTCTTGCCAAGGAAAACACTGGGATCTCACCTGTACATGCACAAGGGCGGTGTGGTTGCTTCCTCGATGTTCTGCTCTGCCAATAATATTGGTCGTATGAGGCCAAATACACCGTCAGCTCCAATAATTACATCAGCCGTTAATGTTTCCCCAGAGTTGAAGGCGACCGCACGGTGCTCAGGGTCAAAAGATACCGCGGTAGCACCTAGGCGGACAGTGGCGCCTTGACCAACAGCAACATCATACATCATCTTCCGAAGATCAGCAAGCTTCATTTCCTTCAGTAATATATTGTATATAGTGGAGAGCGCAAACTCACATGGCCGAAAAGAAACTCCCCCTGCGTTTCTCGTAAAGCCTCGTCATCCCAATAGTGATCCCCCAGACGATCCCCTGTCTCCACTGGTTGCGTTTAATGAATGAGGATCTAGGGGAGGGTTGTCAACAAGAAAAAACGCACGGCGGGAGATTTGGATTTGCTTCAACTTGACGGCGACTGCGGAAACTTCGGGCTCCAGATTCCAGCGATACAAGATATTCTAGGTGGAAGGCGAATGCCGCGGCCAACCTGAGAAAAAAATATTCATGAGAGTTGAATATAACTTGCAGCAGCGAACAGGATCTGCCACCACAAGCATACATCAGATTGTCCTATTTCCTTCTCCCGCTCGATGGCCCACTCTTTGCAGGGCTATGGCGCACGAAAGGCCAGAGATCCCAGCACCAATGATGAGAAAGTTGATGGTCAACTTTGCCTGTTTCGCTGCATTCTTGCGGACAAGAATAAGAAGACGATGGGTTGGTTATACAGGGATTCCGAAGGGCAGAATAGGTGTACAATTACCAGGCCTTAGAGCCCTACACAAGTTAATTATCACCCCTTTAAAAGATGGCAGGGTACATACATATTCAGGTTCACGACTCTGTGGAACATCAATCATCCATTCACTGCTCAATGCTGGAACACATACATCTTCAAGGAGACCAAACACAGCCGGAACGATGATTGGCGAATTTATGCCCATAACTTCATGAAGGTTGAGTTCAGACAGAACGTGGCTGTCACGTGCTTGGCCATTTTTTTTTTTTTGTGGTGACCAGCAACTGGCAGGGATCAAATGTCTCACTGGTCTGTTTGTTGTTGTTGTTGTTGTCCCCTGCCAAATGCATGGCAAATCACTGATTTTCCTTGACTTTGTCGTTTCTCCCTGTCTGTGCTGGAGTTGAGGGCATCACTGGTCGCTATATACAGTACATCTTCCCCCTCCAGCATAGCGCATAGCATCCTTGAGTAGTCCGTCTTCTTTCTTCATGAGTTGACGCTTGCCAAGGGTTTTACTGGCCGTGGCCATGGGCTTTAATCGGTCTGCCGACGATTTTGCCATCACCCTTGGAATGGCGGGGTTGCCGGTCACTGTTATTTGGAACCACCTCACGTCACGTGCTCTTTCTTCAACAAGTATGGCAACAGCCGCAACACCGGCGCGGATGCTCTTCTTGATTGCGTGGAGCTTCCACGCCGATTCCCTTGCTCCGTTTGTCAGCCACGTTTCGTCGGACCTCTTTCTACTTCCCTTTTCCTGAAAAATCGGTCATTTCGAGGCTTATGTACTATGTCTGTGGTTACGGAGAATTAATCAAGTTTTCAAGTTGCAGAAAGAGAGAAAAAAAGAGGGAAAAAGAGGAGAGATTATTAGATACCTCTGCATGAATGTCCCCAAATTTCAGAGCTCCAACTTTGCTGCAGCAAGCTCAGTCTGCAATTCGGCATCTTGATTTCATCTTGATTCTTTTGCCATATCGAGTAAACATCAAGGTATTCAAGACTATGTCTATTCGGGTTTGCGTCCCAAAACAACATAGGACACAGCCAATGGTATTCAAGATTGGTCACCGGCAACTGCCGCCATCAACTGCCAACTCACTTTCCTGTGCCACTCTGTGCCAATTCCGTCGCAAACTCTCCGTCCCTCTGTTCTCATCTTGTCGTCTCTCTCCCTGGCGCTCCTTGGTTTCTTGCTCTCTTTGAGTCTTGACTCTCTTTCAATTCTGGTGCTTGGCTGGGGCTTTCAAAACTGATGGCAACAATAAGTACTGTACTTGCTTGTGAATCGACATCTCGTCTCGTCTGCACAACACCTATGCGCCGGAAGCTCAGTCTGAGCGTCTCGAAGAACGACAAAAGTTGATGTTGCTTTACTCGGGACACGTCTCCCCATATCTCAAGCATAAAATTTGTGGCTCTGGTTCTGGCCTGCGACGACTCCATAAGGTGCGTGCCCGGCTCTCGCGTCCTCTCTCTTGCTAACCATACAATACAGAAATAATTTTCGACCCCGCCAACCATCTATTCCATTCAGATGCCACCACACCGTCGACGCGACGTCTGTCGGTGCGGCACGCCGGCATCTGGGTATCGCGCGTGCACTCCTCGCTCGCTCTCAAGCACGTCTGCGCGCTCGAGAGCGCGTGTAGGAGTCGCCTCCTCTGCAAGACAACGAGCGAGCACGAAGTGCGTGTTGTGTTTGTAGTCATCGTCGTATAGAGTCGATGCACGCAAACGACGAGCGCAATGTAGGCGCGCACAAACGGCGAGCGCGACTTCGCGCGGCGTTCTTTGTGCGCGTCTAACGACGTCGCGTTGAGTGCTCTCTGCGTCATTCAGAACAATGATTCATAATGCAAGGTTTCTGTGCTGCGACGCACCTCGACGTCTCGTGCCAATATCCTTCTGAGTTTCAGTTTCTGGACCCCTCAACGGGGACAATTTTACTGTGAAGGACAATAATTTTTTGTCCCGCGTCTTGGCTCTATTCGAGGCCTCAGCGCTTCAAAGCTTTCCGCTGTTCAAGTTAATCGCGGCACCTTAGCTTATAAAAGATTGAATTCCTGCTTAACCTTGGGAAGATAATCCCATCTATCTCACAGTTGACTACATTGAAATCTCTGTTAAGCTTTGTGCTGAGGTGTGCTGCGCTTTGTATGACTTCGGAGGTCAAAGTCTATGTCTCCCTCCCCAGTCTCGTCACTGTTTCAACATTTTGTCTTGGAAATCAAATAAGCAACCTATTTCAAAATGTATATAGGCTTTCAAACTTCGTACTCGTTCAATCTGCAGGGATTTATTGAGACCTTTGAGCCTGGGGAAGTAATCTTGAAGTCGGACTGAGTTTTGGGTGGATCGACGGCAAATCCCGAGTTTGACAAGGGGGATCAGCCGGAATCGCAAGGATCAGACAGGATCATTTGGCTATGTCTAGCCGAGACATAGCCAACCACAGGCACGGTTAATGAGCCCATTTCGAGGGCTTTAATTCGCCGGAAATAGCCTCAGATTGCCGAGGGTTTTACTGGGCGGGGCCATCGGCTTTAATCGGTCTGGCGACCGATTTGCCATCACCCTTGGAATGGCGGGGTTGCCCTATGTCATCGTGGAGTAATGATGATGATGATGATGATGAAATCCACTAACGTGCTCGAGCCGCTGTAAGCGGCTATGGTACACGATACTTTGCTACTTTACTACTTTCCAACTATTTCTGAACGTATGTCCATCGTAGACCGTAATACATGCAGAGCAGGTGAAGCGGGCGACAAACTCCGGGAAATTACCCATTGAATAGGGCACAGTGGATGAAGTAGATGGTAGATATTGAGATGAATCTGTTGATGGGTTCAGAGCAGGGTTTCGGTTTCGTATGGCGAGAAATAAGGGAAAGAATTTTCAATGATCCGGAGGGACCTTGAAGAGAGGACCAGCGGCTGCATGTTCTGCAGAAATACGGAGCAGAATGACTTGGCGGATAGGGCATGACAAGTCCGTCGCCCGGTGAGGGCCGCCACAGCCGCGCAGACCACATTTGACTGGTAGAAGAGTACATTTGGCGAGGGGTTGGCATGGAGTAGAGTGCGGGCATTGGCAGTTGGAAGTTGGATGATCGGAAGCGCAGATGCCGCAGATAGCGGGACGCTTGCATTGAGACGCAATATGGCCAAACGAGTAGCAGTTGAAGCACTGTAAGGGTTGTGGTGAGTACCTTTCAGTACGATGGAGGTGTCCGTGAAGCGCCAGGCGCTGAGAAATAGCGAGGTTGGCAGCAGTTGGATTCCCAAAGTGAAGGACAATCGAAGAGTGTTGTTTCGCTTTTCGCACCTCGTCGTCAGAACGGCGACCAATCCAGTGTACCCTGACAAGAGACCTGGGCATCCAGTTGCCCTCATTAGCCTCGACGTGGAGTAAGGCATGTGACTTGGCCCGGGATCATTGCCGATTGCTCCGAGCTTGTGGGAACTAGTTACTATATGTTTACTGCACCTAGCGTGGGAATCCTCAGCCTTTCTTCTCTTCGGATTCTCCCTCGCTAGGTGCGCTGTGATGTATTCTTAGTAGCTTCTTAATTAACTTCGGATTCTCCCTCGCTAGACCCTCGAGATATCTCGGGTCCTTAAGGTTGCCCTTACACTATAGTACAGACAGCACCACAGGGAAATGCTCAACCAGCTCAACCTCGCAGACTGGTTGCAAGAGAACCATGTCCAGATGATCCTAGCCAACTGTACTGTAAACTGGCAGCCACTTTAAACTTGCAGCTGACTTTGCAGACCATCGAACCTGTAAACAGCGGAATAATCAAAATACTCAGGCTGCTATAAATCAAGACCTTCAGCAGCAGTTGGATCTTCCTCCTCAGGCAATTACTCCACAGCACAATATAGATGCAGCTCTTTCAGATCTAGCTGATGTTGGGGCCTGGTGAAGGCCTGTTACATATCTGATCTTATATAAATAGTAGTAGATTAGAGCATTTTGGCAAACGGTGAAAATCAAATTTCAGTTCGAAAAACTAAGCGAGTTTGGTGAAAAACTACAGTGGGCTGCGCACTGTTTTGCGGCTCCACAACCGAAATTTGAAAAAAAAAAAAAGTCGTTTTTAACCGTTTGCCAAAGTGCTCTATTAGTTATATATCTTCTCTTCTTTGTCTTGGCCACCTCTTGAATGACCACGCTATTGTTCTGTATTCTTGGCCTCTGAGTTCTTCTTGTCGAGTCTTTTCATAAGCTGCTGCCTCGGAGTCACCATTGCAATGAGGCAGAATCTATGTCTGTGTTTGTTTGTCCATGTATAGGTCATGATGTGGGAGAATTAAGCACAGACCTCATGAGGAATTTATTTTTGTGGACCCAGGTGTTTCAATCAAACTTTGCTCCCGATATGCTTTCACGGCTCTCGAGTTGAGGACATTTCTGGTCTTCAACACAAAGCTGACAGACTTAGGGATGAGCTGCCCAAGAGCCTTCCCATGCTCACCAGCGCTCACCCCGAAAGCTCACTTGTCTCTTTCCTTTCTCTTTCTTTTTCTTTCTTTTTCCGCCTTTTTCCGTTCTTTTCCCCTTTTGGATACCCAGTGGTATGGTTGGAAAACCACTCCGGCAGCGGATTTGGATTTGATGGGATTTGGAGCTGATGGGTGACGATCAGTCACCAATCAGTCACCGTTGCCAACTGATGACGGGACTGTTCCCGCCAAACTGCCAGCGCATTGTCTCGTCGGCATTTTCCCGCCATCCCGCTCCATTTCCCGCCGTGCCTGCGCTGGCACTTAAGAGGTCTGCTGTAGCAATAAAATTGGGCAGGCAACATATAGTAATCAAAGCACACCGTTTTCACAAAGTGCGCCGTTCTGGAGGCAAGCAATGGGCTCAATGAAGGAGCTCGTCGTCGTCGCCGACGAGCAGGCATGTTGCAAACACAACGGCGGCTAACGTCGGACATTCACGTTACATACAGACATCAGTTCCACCATCAAATCCAAATCCCATCAAATCCAGATCCTGCCCCGCTGCCGGAGTAACCCTGAGGTAGGCACTGCCGGATCCATTGCGTTGACGGCTGGCGCGTCAGAGCGGGGCGACCTCTATGCAATTTCTTTATTGGACATCCCGTTGGCGGCCATGGTAATCATGAGCCGCTTGTGTGCAGGAGGGATGTAGCGGAAGGTATTGTTGGGCATGGTAGGCGAGAGAGACGTTCGAGGAGCGGTGACGAATGGGCGAGTGTCGCTAGGTGTCGCCGCTTGGAGAGAGTGGAGCGGGCTGGCCGAATTAGGCTACTGCTCGATGCACAAAACCGCCCAAATTGTAAGGGATCGGTGATCCGCTTACGAATCAACCCCGGCCGAGCCGGCTTCGTCACCCGAGAAACGGGGGGTTGGCTGCTGTAACAGACTTGTATGATGGGACGGATAGTCCAACGGTTGTGTCGTGTGCAATTCCGGCACGTTCCATTTTACTCAGTTGTTACAATTTTATCAATCGCCCATTCATGGGTTGCACTGTGCAGAGGGAAGGTTTTGAAATTCATGATGTTGTTCAGGACCTTGTGTTAGGTATTTCGTCGTCATTTGTGTTGAATTTCATGATCTTTTGTCGGATTTCATGACGAAACGTTATAATCCGGGGTCCTGAAATTCCTAACGACTGTGGGCCCGTTCCTAACGTTTTTTCATGACATTTTGTCATGATCTTCGCAATGATTCGTCCGGAAGTACAACCAAGGTAGCCAGCTATCCCGACGCCTTACTCCTTATCAAACTCCATGGAAGAGGTATAAAACAGGATATATTTCAAGTACTGGACAATACAGTTACAGTACTACTAGTATAATACTCTGACCTTCAAAATCTCGCCACCATCACGACCAGCCGTACTTGATCAGCTTGCGTGGCTCGGAAACACACTACGGAGAATGAAAAAGAGGTATGTAGATAGAGAAGGGAAGTAACTCACCGGGTTAGACAGATCACTGAATGCTCTGTCGTCATCGAAAAGCGAAGTTACCACGACAGGGAAAGAGCGCATTAATGAGCTGCAATGCACTCTCGCAGTATCACTCACAATAATACGCTGCCCTGCCACTGCATCCCGGCTCATCCTTCGCCACCCCTTAGTCCTTTGAGAGTCTTGCGCACTGCAGAGAGATCTAGTTCGGTTACGGCGGTGTGGATTGATCCTAGAGGGCGGTGACGTAGGGAAGGAAGCGTGGTCCGTTACAGCAGAGTGTGTTGGCGAGAGTGACGGCGGCGGCGGCGCTCTACGATGGTGACTTGGAGGGAGGTCATGGTGGGGGGAGACAAGAGCGGCCGCAGCATATGTGTGCTGCGGATGTGGAGCAATGCTGTAAGTGACGTCATTGACTCGGCAGCTCGGCCGCAGGACTTGAACAAAAATTTGCTGGTTTTTCGAGGCCGAAATTCGTGATGTTTCGTCGTGAATGCAGGTTCAAGATTTTTATGTCACTTTTTGAAAGAGAATTATATGCATTAACCTGTAATGTGGTCCCACAGTTGAATATGAGTGCGGTATCACACCTTGTAACTTTTAGAAGTTATCATGAAACTGAAATTCATGACGTATATTCTAACGAAACGTCAGGAATCTTGAATTTCAAGACAATGATCTTGAATTTCATGACAAATACTTCTCACAGTGGATGGATTCATTGGAGGAAGTTCCGCTCCTGAGTATGCGACGGTAGGCAATTGACTGTATAATCTGTATGGTGGATGGGGAGTACCTTAGTTGAACATTCACTTACCTGATTCACGTAGCTTGTATGGGTCCTGTCAAGTACGTGAATTTCCCCTGAACATATCGTGAATGAAATGTGTGAATCCGAGCTACTGGACTGGTATCCGAACTCCGTGAAATTCCCTCAAGAATCAAGTGAAGTAATATACCCTCAAATTGGCCCAAAAAATGACATTCCAAGCTCCGGGACCATTCCTTGAAATTCACTCAACAACCCCGTGAAATCCATGGGGTCAAAGGTGGCCCGAGCAAGGTACATGGTTCTGGTCATCAGTACTGGTTATTTCCACATAAGGTAAAGACAGTCAATGCGACTGTAATTAGGGAACTTTGTGACTTAGAATCAAAATAGTAGAGTAAATAGAATGTCAGAGTATTAGCGCAACAACAACTTGAAACAATCTGTAGAAGGAAGGCAACAGAGAGGACTGGTTGGCCCAAGCGGCAAATTAGCATTTTCACCCCTTTTGACTTGATTTTCATGGACTTTACAAGTGAAATATAAGAGTATTGTACGTGAATAGGAACCAAGTGAATCCTTTTTCATGAGAACTTCACATGAAATTCACTCCAAAACTAAGTGAATGAACCCCATGAAACGTTCCATTCACTTAGTCCAACTACGTGAATTGAACTGGGTGAAATTCACAACTTCCCAGTGAAACTCACCTGGTTCTCGGATGAATTTCCCCCGAAAATGAGGTGAATCAACTAGGTGAAATTCACGGGGTTTGCCGGCCACAGTGACCGAGCTCAAATACATAGAGCGTCTGTCTAGGAGAGACTAGAGAACCGGTGGATTCCGACATGTGGCAGTGCCAAGGCGGTGTCCATTGTTTGTGCCTCAACAAACCCATCGTCCTCTTTTACCTTGAGTTTCCTGGTGAGTGGTGTTCAGGTTGCTCAGTGGCGTATATCCACTCGTGGGAAGCAGTACCTATGGTTGGAAGTGATCGAAGAAGGGATGTAGCAGATCGCGAATTCGATGGCTTAAAAGCTCGGCTGAAAGCCTGTCCCAAAGACCCTGTCACTTGGAAACTATTGGTAGCGGCTGCGGAGTCCAGTGGCGACGGCGACAGGATTCGCCAGGCATATGACGCCCTGCTCAGGCAATATCCCAACACTGCATCAGCACAGATTGCCTTGTTGAATCACACCCTAAATCCATGCCTTTCTATAGCGATGGATACCGAAGAGGTGCTGGGAATTTTGGGAGGGTCACCGTCTGTCGACCTCTGGAGCTTCTATCTCAACGTTCTCCAAGTGCCGCCCGTATCACGAGTCACTGCGCACACGTCATACGCACGTGCGCTGCGGCACATTGGGTATGATATTGACAGTGGCTCTGCAATCTGGGCCAAATACCTCCAGTTTCTTCGCAGTGCTCCCGAAGACGACCAGTGGAACAGTCAGCAAAAGATTCAAGCAGTTCGCGAAGCGCAAGCTGAAGCTGTGAAAATCCCACTGGACAACCTAGAACAACTGTGGGCGGAGCTGAAATGCTACGAAAACTTCCTGGACAGTGCCAGTGCACAGAAGATCATTGACAACCTTTTTCCCGCCCACAAGCGAGCTCTCGTAGTGCGCGACGAGCTCAGACGTCACGTGCAAGGGCTGGCGAAGGCCAAAGGAAGCCAAATTTCGCTTCCTGATGTCCCGACGTTCTCAATCGAAGACCGTCAGCTCGTAGGACGTTGGAAATCTTACTTGAAATGGGAAGAGGGAAATCCTATGCTCGATCAGAAAATACTCGTCGCTCGTGTGGCGCATGCATACCGGAAAGCAGTGATCGAAATGCGTTACTATCCTGAAATATGGTCAGCGGATACTGTCTATATACCAAGTTTGCCAATTGATGCCTAATCCAGGTTCATGGCCTATACCTGGTGCGACTCCGTTGGCAACATTGCAGGAGCGAGGGTCTTCCTTCAGTCTGGAGTGGAAGCAAACCCTGACAGGTAATTTCTTTCTCTTCCACTGTCATTCGCTGATCCTCCCAGTTTTGCTCTCAACTATGCATATGCTGAGCTTCTGGAAAAAGTTGAGTGCCAGAAGGATGTCAACAAGCGAGACTTCGCAGGGGTCACTCCCGTGTATGAGAGCTTCATTGCCGTGCTCCGTAAAAATCTTGTACGCGTGACAGAGTTGTCTGTGACTACCAGTCTGCCTGGGTTGAACACTCGATACAAGCAAGAGCTTGTCGGCTTGAAGCTGCAATATGCAAACGCTTGGATCCAGTATATGCGTTTCTCCAGACGGTCTCAAGGCCGGATGAGTGGTCTGGTAGTCTTTGTCAAGGCATGTGAGGATGAATTTGTTGGATGGGACGTTTACGAGGCAGCTGGTGCGGTCATCCTTATTTGACTGATTCCTTGCGTTTGAGGTGCGGCTGCATAGCGCTACTGGAGTATCGAACGAATGTAGAGGACGGGGGACGTGTCGCAATCCAAACCTTCGAAGCCGGCATGGAAGCTTTCGGAGGTGATGCATCCTACGTCTTGTCTTATCTCAGCTTCCTGCTCAGGATCAATCTTCAAAAAAGTGAGTTTTTGTCTGTCATCGTACTTTGTATCCGAATGTCAAACTCCATTTGCAGATGCACGTGAATTGTTCGAGCGTGTTATAGCCACGTTCAGTCCCGAAGAGGCCAAACCTATTTGGGACTGTTGGTCGGAGTCCTTGTACGAATATGATAATCTTGAATCAGTTTTACAGACTGAGAGTCGTATCGCCGAAATATACCCCAATGGTGGGCGATTTATTCACTCTTTGAGTCCACGATCACTGAATGAGTCTCCGAGCTTTTTAGACCCTCCTCTCAAGCGATTTGGTAGACGACACGTGTATCGTGGAACCGACCCCATTGCAGACCATGACCTGGGATTTACGCACGTTAAAGCACAGGCAGCAAATTGTAAGGCTTTTTCCGGGTGATCATAGCGACGACTAATGCAACACCAGCGGTTTACCGCCCTAGCGAGCATAAACGGCTTCGGCTGGCAGGCTCAGACGAGTAGAGATGTCAGTAAAAGGCAATCCGCGCTCAGCCCATGTCTTCTACATCAGACAACTCGTCTGGAGGTTCCGGTTCGTCTTCGTAACTGGGGAGTTCTTGGGGCATGCGGAGTAGGCCCGTTTTTGTGAATGCTCCGGACACCTCCAAGAGTTCAGCTAGTGCTGTAATTCCGTCTTTTGTGCCCAGTATCTCGGGCAGGGATATGTCCCTCGAGACTTTTTTGAGGATGTACCGTTGGTCCTCATAGCGAGGACACTCGCGAAGCAGATGTTCGCACGACTGGAAGGGTTCTCCACAGGGGCAGTCAACGTCCTCGGATGGCACGAAGCGGCTGTAGTACTCGCCTGAGAAGCAGTGTCCGATGCGGCACTGTGTAACCCGCCCAAAGACTTCTCTCGACAACGACGTGAAATGTGGGGTCGGTTTTAGGGAAGGGGGGAGGCGGTTTGCCATGGCATAGCTCCCCGTCTTCTGTGCGGACTTCCATTCCTTGACCCAGGACCGGTGGACTTTTTCTTTTGATTTCCTGAGTGCATGCGAGCGGGTTCCTCCTGGTGGCGCCGCGAGTTCCGTTCCGATTTTCGCCAGCACGTCTGCTCGCTCGTTCCCGTCGATGTCGCAGTGGCCTGGCGACCACCCAATCTCGACTTTATGTTCTGGGTCGGCGTCGAGGAAGGCACAGATTCTTTTGTGGAATATATGCGCGGAAAGTTGGCCTGCCCTGGGTTTTGGGTCACAGATGGTATTGATAGCGGACACGTTATCTGCGAAGAAGTGAATCTCTTTTATCTGCGGATCGGTGGCGGCGATGGAGATGGTTTTTGCCGCTCCAAACAGTAAGCCTGTAATTTCGCCGTCGTACACCTCGGCTCGGCTGCCCAGGCCAAAGCTTTTTGCAAAGACTTCTTTATTTTCATGGTTGATGACGGCTCCTGCTCCCACCGTGCGCACACGGTGTACCGCGCGTTGCGAGCCGTCGGAATAGACCAGGAGGTGGTGAGGGGAAGAACTAAATTTGCTTATCTTTTGTTTGTGTGCTTTCGCCGCTTCCTCCTTCTCCTGCCCCGCCGTTCCCGACACACGCAACCGACCCCCAAAATCCTCCTTCATGCGCCGCCATGGTTCCGTGAGGTACGGCGTGTTTTAGCAGTGGACAAGCTTAAGCTGGCGGGCACGGCTGCCCAAAAATTCGGATAAAACATGGGTGCCGACGGCGGGGTCTGGTTCAGATTCGGATAAACTTGACTGCCGACGGCTTGGAGAAGAATCTGCGACCAAACCTTGACGAAATCAGCGAAGTATTTGGGCAAATCATTGAAAATAAGCAGCTCTCGCCTCGTAAACAGCGCGCGACTGTTACCCATTCAAGGATCTGGGGCTAATGTGCTAACATTTCTCACCCGGCAGCGAGCGGGCGACCGCATACTTATGACACCCGAGCTAAATGAACCTTTGCCATGAGTTGAAGCCATCGGCAGGGTCACCCGAGCTGTAGGAGAAAAATTGCAATTTTTATTGATCTAGCTGATTTTCTAAGGCCTGGTCAACAGTTCGGATAAAACATCGACCTCTCTCGAGGCCTGGTGCGAATTCGGATAAGATCTTCCCCATTTGGGGTCCGGATGAGATGTCCCAAATTTCGGATTTTTCGGGGCAGGCATCGTAGGTGGTTGTCGGGGGTCCTCCCATCACCTACATCTATTGCCGGTATTTCCGTCTTCTCTTGGGTTCGAAAATTAGCGGGTTTGTGCAAAGCGACCCGGGTCGCTTTGGGACTGCTCTGATCTCGACAACGAGCAGTCACAGCGACCTCGGAATGCCCCATGGCAATACTCTTCTAGGTCGCTTAGAGCTCCCACCTGGTATCTGTCATTGCGGAGATCTGAGCGGTCGAAAAGCGACCTGGGTCGCTCGCACAAACTCTCTATTAATTCACACATCTTCAGGAATCTGTCGAGATCCAGCGTTTCCCTTGCAAGAATGGCGGGCTCCAACCATCAATGAGTGGCGAGTCAAAGCACAAGGACGTCGTGTGCAATCTGTTCCGGACGTACTGTGACGACACGTCCGGAAACGTATCAAAGAAATGGAACAAGCATCATGATGTATGTGGACAATGGTCCACATAGGAGGGGAACCTTGCTTCAGTCTAGGCTCGTTTCACCCTCTCTTGTATGGAGGACATGAAATCTGAAGATACTTAGTCGTTCAGATCATAGCTTGTCAGCGTAATTTGCTGTTCGGTATCGCCCGTATCGAGTTGGGAAGACGAGAATTCGAAGAAACTGCGTTTGTGTAGTCCTCCAGTTCTCACTGGGCGCGACCATAATTTGATTGGTGAGTCTTTAGAACGTATTTGCATAGAACTGTTGAGCCAGATTCTTTATTTTCCCTCAAATACAGGTCAAACGGACTACTTCTTCTCAAAAAGGTGAAATCACGTGGGGTAACCGTACATGTCTGGCCGCTACCTTACTTGAAAAGAGGGCCAGGCCATCAGTCGCGTGACTTTTGACAGAAAATCACGGGGTCAATGTCGAGATGTTGAGATCGTACTAGACGTCGCGAGCGGAGCGAGCGCAGCGGGGTTTGGGGCGGCCAGCCCCAACAAGCTGTGTGACCGAACGGAGGGAGGTCGGCGAGCGCAGCGAGTCGGCCGTGCCGGAGGCAGGGAGCTAAAGCTTGTGTAACGAATCGGCACGTTATAGCGGTCACGTGGCCGAACTGGGGTAACTTGGACCCAGAAACGGACGTGAGACGAAGGGACAGATAGTCTAACGGTTATGCGGGTGCGACTCCCGCATGTTCCATTTTCGTTCGTTGTTACATTTATGTTCGGGTCCCAGACCAGCCCACAGGTTTGTGCTTGCTCTAACGACATCGAAACAATTTGCGAGCCCGAGTCAAGAACACATTCAACCGGTCCTTGATTGTTTATGTACGGGAATGTTATCCGCAAAGGTACGGAATCTCTCCCCACATAAATTTGCTTTGGATCTTCTCCGTCTCCTAAACCTTCCAAATACTGCAGATATGGATCCTGCGCGATTACCGAACCAGCTGGTATGCCATCAACTGCAACCGTTGTTACAAACACTCCGTTGACTTCAGGTAAGTCATTCAATTTGAGCGCGTCGTTGTCAAGTTGAATATTCTGTTCAACTGTCTCGACGAGAGCCTGCTCTTTCGCTTCTAAGATCCCCGGCGGGAGAACCAGCTCCTTGTCAATACTTTGCCCCTTCAAGATCTCTCGAACCCGTGTAAGTCGTAGCTTTTCTCCCTCTCGAAGGTCCTTGCTGATTCCGAACAGATCTCCCAAGCGAACTGTCACCTCGGTATTGTTGATTCTCTCCAATATTTCTTCCGTAAGTCCGTCTCGTTGTATTGGTGCCTTTAATTTATAGGCCTTTCCAGAGTCGCCTTTGTCTCGATTCAAGTCATCCTCGGGTGCTGGCTGAGTTCGTGCCTCAACACCCTTGGTTTTAACGAAACGATACGGTAACTCGGTGAGTTTCTGCTTCTCTCTTCCTTCATTCTTTTTCTCTCGCTCCCGATTTTCCACTTTATTTCCCTCCGGAGGCCTCGATGGATTCGGCTTCGGTCGTGCCTCCATCCTCGGGGCCTTTAAAAATCCGACTCATTCCGTCCCATTGTCTGCGCTCCACTTCGCGTTTGAATGTACTGATCTTGAGGTACGTTCCCAGACTTAATCATATTGAAGACAGCTCGACCTAATTCTCCCATATCCATAGTAGAAACAGGTACGGCTTGATTTCCAAACGACGGTGCCGGCGGATTAATTGAAGCAGCCATGGTACTAACGGCGTGGGGGTCACCGCAGGTTACTGATGGTGACCTGTCACGTGCCTCTTTGCCCGCCAATTCTACCAGATGTACTAATCATGGTGACTTTGGCAAAATATATCCTCAATCTGATGAAGTAATCAAACGATTGAATGGATTGTGCTCAGGATAGTGCTGCCGGGAGCTGGAGTTAGCTCCGAGCTGAGTTCAGCTCCAACTCGACCCGTTACCATAAACGGCACCTCGAGGTGATGCCAGCTCGCCTCGCCTCCGCTCCCAAAACAGGCACCGTGACATTTTTGACAGCGTCACTGAGTGACTGACGCGTCTACCACACTCCTCCTCCTCCCGCTCACCGACCAGCGCATCCTGGCGCAAACCAATCCTCCTATGCCTCACCTCAACCTCGCTTGGCATCGACGTCACCGGCTGACTGCCCCGCAGGACGCGAAACGCCCCACAAAGCTGGAAATATGACGCAAAGGTGGCGCGTCGGGACAGTGCATGGCGCACTCAGGGTCCAAGGTACGTGCAATAGATACCTCTAAAATGTCATATATATTGCCCCAATTATACTCCATTACAACTCTCCCTCTTGTGTGAACCCCCATGGCCTCGCCATCCTGCCAATGCGGTAACCCGCAGGCATGCACTTGCTACATCCAACCCCCGCGTCAAAACAACTTCAAGATGAATTCGTACCCAACCCCCAACGTCTTTGGCTCATGGCCTGGCTCTCAGGTGTCCCCTATGTCTCTCCCGCCTCCGGCTTTCATCCCCGGATCGCCGTATCCTCCACCACCACCTCACGCCGCTTTCGGCCAGGCTTACGCCTTTCAAAATTCATACCCTGCTTCATTCAACACCGTGATACCACCCCCTTCGTCTACGGAACCTCGTGCCCCATTTATCGACGCGACTAATACGATTAATGCCGACGTCGCTCCGACACAGCGCAAGAAGAAACGCAAAGCTAATCCCAATGCTAACTCGGCAACTACTTCCCGTACCCGGCGCCGCGTTGACTCTAATTCAACCTCCGAACCCGCGGTTTATGGGGTGGGTCCGTCTGGTGCAAACATGGCGGCAGCAGCCGCAGCGTCTGAATCTGTTTCCCATCCCGCGATCCCTCACGCAAACTTTGGCTCTCTGATCAACAAATCTTCGGCATCTGCAGACGATGCGACGGATGTTTGGTATTTCGTTCGAGGTGTCCACGGCCCTTCTGCGCCAACTGTCGCACCAGAACCTACCGAAATGAAGGTAGATCGCCCGGATAAAAAGGTCTTTTCTCATTTATCATGCCGCCTCTGTCCGTGAGTGTTCCATTGTATTTTATTCGTGTACCTATTCAAGCTAAACCCTTCTTTCGTTAGATTTCCAAAATGGAAGGCATGGAAGAATGGTCCTGGACAAACCAAGACCATCCGAAATCATCTTGAGGGAGAACATGGTAAAGTTTGGAAGGATATGGTCATCTTGAAGGGGCTCAAGAATTGGGATATTCTCGCAAAGGCGCCGAAGACTCCGGGAGAGCGAGAGGAATTTTCTATTCCCGGATTCTACGAACGATTGGTTAAGTGGATCGCTGTTGATGATCAGGTTGGTGCTATCTCATCATTGTTTCTTGCGATTCTGATATATTTGGTTAGTCTCTGGACGTGGTGGATTGTCCCGAACTCCGTGATCTCCTCCTCTTTATTGGGGCTCAATTGGAGGACAAGGACATTCCTCATCGCACGAAGTTATCAGAATTGATTGTCAAACGGTTCCAGGCCGAATATCAGTTAATGATTCATGAAATACAGGTATGTCATGTTATATTCTAACGGTTCACCCTCTAATTATATGCGCAGAACTCGCTTGGGCGACAGTCTTACACCCAGGATGTGTGGAGTCGCGAAAATCTTGACTCGCATTTGGGGATTACCGCGCACTACATCGTCCGAGACGCGAATGGGCACCTTGTACTTAAAACTCGGCTCGTTGCTTTATTGGATGGGAGACATACCGGTCAAAATATCGCCAAAATCTTTGTACAAGTTTTGAAGGAGATTGGTTGTTTGCACAAAGTAAGTCACATAGAGTTGTGAATTGAACGGCCTGCTGATGATCACTCAGGTCGGAATGATTACATGCGACAATGCTAGCAACAATAACACATGCATGGTGTATATTGCGCAGGAGCTCGCCGTACTCGGAATTCCTTTCGATGCGGAAGGGAACAGAATTCGGTGAGTTTTGATGATTTATTCCCGAGTCTGAGCTCTTGGTTAAGGCAATGTTTCTGGTATTCACCTAATGTGTCTTTTTTAGAATGACCCCATGTGTCTCCCTTTCAATGAATGTTTCTGTCTCCCTATGTATGTTTCTTCCGGACTTCGTGCATCCCGCTTTGGCTCTCGGGCTCAAAAGAGGTGACCCCCAGGCTCGGAGAGGATGACTGGTCGCTAATGGACTCAGATACTCAAATATTTAATCGAGGAGTCCCACCGTCACTCGACCTGTTGCTGAAAGCAGAACCGAGGCATCAGGAAACATCTTCGAGCTGTAGCAATACCGAATACCACGTACTCGTGCCTCCCCCATCTTCCATAATCCACTAAGCACACCCAACCGTGTACCTAGTAAATCAGACTACAACAGTTTAATGTCATGATGGACATTGGTCGACCATGCATTGGCCGTTGAGAAGTGGACGGAGCTACAGTGTAGTAAGGCTCAATGGGGAAGGAGGGGTCGATGGTGATTATTTTCTTTCGTCACACCCGTTGACCGCAGACTCGTCAATTAGTTCGGAACTCTATGCCTCACGTTAGCACTACCTACTGTATTAATTTGGGATGCAGAAAGACAATGAGTATTGCTCGAAGCCGGCTTTTGTGTCAATCCGTGAGAAATCAAGGAATTGGTGACTTTCTTATCGGGGATCCTGCTGCAACGGGGGAACTTTTTGCCTCAGAACAAATTCTGGTCAAAAGATCATGATACTTGCTATGTTTCCTAGCGCATATGTGAGAGGATCCGGCGAAAGATGCGGTCGAACGGAAATGGACAAGATCATGCACGTGGAAGCGTGACAGCTGTTTGTCGACGCGTCTGTTTGTCACCTCTCTCCGTCTTCTCTGGCCAATCTTTGCTGTCCAGTTCTCATGTGTACCGCGCAAAGTCCGACCGGGTCAAAGCCCATGAGAAGAGTCGACGAAAAGAAGCAAATATAGCGGCGGCACTGGCGGAGTACGAGCGGAATACGATGACACTATCTCGACGAGTACAAGGTGGTCAAAGTATTCGAGAAGCAAACCAAAAGCAGCAAAAAGTCCCCATCGTCACGGAGTGGGCACTCGTGCAGTTCATGCGCGAGTCCGCGGATCGAGGCTTCCCCCTCATCCTAATGAGATTAAAGAGGGGAAGAGGGCGAAGGAAGCTGGGAAGGAGAAGAAGAGGGTCGAGCGGGAGCGAAGAAAGGAGCTGCGAGCAGAGATTGAGCAGGAGTGGGCTGAGATGAAGCACCAGCACAATGCTGCGGTCGAGAACTGGACTTCCAAGCTGCAGGAAACTGGTTTGAGGAAGAAAGACCTGCCCCCGAAGCCGAAATTGGGCAAGAAACCGAAGCTGCCGGTCATGGAGGATGAGGATGAGGACGAGGAGGACGAGCCAAATGAGAAAGGTGACGTGTGACCAAGTGGGTACGGAAAACTCAATAAAAGACATCTAGCCGATTTCTGACGTAGTTTTGGCCGCTGATTCCGAAAAAGTGGTCTAAAAGTCGAGGAGATGCTTCGTCGTGGAGATATAGGGAGTTTTCTGAAAAAAATAATAAAGATTTTTTCTGAATTATTTTCTGCACAGATCTCGTCGACAGAAAATCCCTGAGTGAGGAAGTGCACCAAAGAGAGGAAAACTTGGTCAACCTCGTGAACTTGGTGTCTAAGTGCATAATAGAGCTGTTGTTGTTAACTAACACGACGCTGAGCTAATCGTGTATTCTGTCTAGGACGGACTTTGAGAGGTTATGGGCCCCGTAGGACGCCAGTTTCACTGCGCAACGCTAGCTGAACGCTATACAGCTCAACAGCAAAACCAACTAGCCACAGGAGTCTGCAAACACTCGCAACTCCAGGCCACGTCATCCGCCAGACATGGCGACTACATCTGAACCCACCACTCCGGTGCTGGTCGGGGCAGAAAACTATCCAATCTGGAAGATTCGAATGGAGGGAGAGTTTGCCCGAGAGAAGGTTGGCCTCATCATCTCTGGGGAGGACAACGCGGCGACTCAGGCGGCCGCAGAAACTGCAGCCGCATCTGCCAGCACTGTCTCTGCCATCTATGGTGTTGTAACCACTTCCACTAGCGCTATCCGCGACTCTTTCCGCGTACGCGATGCCCGAGCTCGTGGTATCATCCACAGGTTCATCTCGAACCCCATTCTCATATCCGTCGCTCATCTCTCTGGCGCAAAGGAAACATGGGATGCCATTGTCAAGGAGTACGAGAAGGTCAACGTTGGTGCCACCGCGTTCTTCACCCTGGTCCAAATGCTAGAAGCCAAGTGGGACCCTTCCACTAAGCTCGACGACCACCTCACACCAAACTTCGATCGGGCAGCCTGACGCTGACAAGTATGTCCCGGCCGGTCGACGATGAGTTCATGGCATGGATCCTGCTCAAATCACTGCCGGACACAACTGGGTGGAGACTGTTCGTCTCCCAGACCGTCAACAGTGTTCTTCAGGGCGGAAAGCTCAAGTTCTCCGAAGCTGAGCAGCGCATCAGAGCCGAGTTGGGAAACCCCATCATCACTGGCCCACAGGAGTCCGCGCTTGCAGCTGTAATGCCGTCTTCGTCGACGAACTACAAAGGGAAGAAAACGGGTGGCCCCACAAAGAAGTGCCAAGTCCACGGTCTTTGCTATCATGACACCAAGGACTGCCGCGACCTCAAGAAGAAGGCGGAGGAGGATGGGGCGAAGGCGCTAAACGCAGGGGGCGATGAGAGCGGACATTATGTTACTGCATTCGGAAACTCTGTATCGAAGGACGTTGCAAAACGCATATTCTGCGAGTGAAACGACACCTGCCCTCGTCTACACAACAGTCCTTGACACCGGCGCGTCAACACACATGGTACCGGTCCTGGAGTGGTTCATAGCTAAGACCTTTCAGCAGCTTGACCCCCCGAGAAAAGTACGCTTTGGGGATGAGTCGTTCGCTGACGCCACTGGGATTGGGGAAATTCAGCTCCTCAGCACTGTCAAAGGCAAACAGACACTCCTCACACTCTCGAACGTCCTATACCTCCCCTCATTCCAGATCTCCCTCATTTCCGTACAGAAGCTAGCCCAACAGGGTAACCTGACTTCAATCTTTGGGAGGACAGGTGGTCACGTTCTCGACCGCAATGGCGATGTCGTTCTCGAGGTCAACCATGACCAAGGGCTATACCATTTGACTGCAGAGCCGGTGGTCCAGGAGGAATGTGCGCTTGCCGCCGTCGACATTAACGTCCTCCACCGCCGCATGGCACATGTGGGAATGGACAGCCTTGAGCGTATGGTCAGGAAGGGACACCTGAAGGGTGTGGAGCGCACCACCGGTACCCCTAAATTCTGCCACGCCTGCGCTCAGGGAAAGATGCGCAAGCAGCCGTTCCCAACTGAGGGACGTCAGCGGGCAACACGCCCACTACAAATTATACATAGTGACGTTGGCGGACCTGTCAGCCCACAGTCTCGAGACGGGTATCGTTACTGGATTACCTTCTTCGACGATCACAGTGGCTTTGATTGGGTACTCTACCTCAAGAAGAAGATCGACGTGCATGCTGCCTTCAAACAATGGAAGGCAGACGTGCAAGCTTTCTTTGAGGAGGAGATTGAGGAGATCATATTCTCCGAAAACTTCATTGACTTCTGGCGCACCGACAACGGGGGGGAGTTCACCTCTAACGAACTGGAGGCAGAATTGAAAGCCAGTGGAATCATCCATCACACAACTGCCGCAGACACGCCCGAGCAGAATGGCGTAGCTGAACGAGCAAATCAGACCCTCGTTTACACCGCCCTCACCATGCTCATCGATTCAGGCCTTCCGCAAAACTTCTGGAAGGAAGCCATGAGCTGTGCCTCCTACGTTCTTGGACGCTGACCGTACTCCTCCAACAACGGTGTACCACCATACGAGACCCTGTTCAAGCGAAAGGTTGACCCCATTCAGTTCTGACCGTTTGGCTGCACGGGATATGCTTTGATACCAAAGGACAAGCGCGTCGGGAAGTTCTCCAACCGTGGCCGCCAGTGCATCATGCTTGGCTATGGTAATGGTGATGTGGGGGATGGGAAGAAGGTGTATCACCTCCTGGATGTAAAGACCAAGGCCATCTTCCACAGCCGACATGTCCGCTTCGATGAGACAGGGAAAACAGACACCTCTGTCCTTCAGGACCCTGCACCCCAAACTCAGTGGGAGTTCTTGTTCCGTCCTGAACAGGAGAGGGAGCCCTCAGACAGTGGGAGCGTGATTGACGATGCAGAGCCAGTGGGAGCACCAGGGACTTTTTCCATTCGGCAAGGGGGGGGAGACAGACACAGAGACTATCAGCACAGTAAAACGCGAAACACCATCTCGCATTCCTCCATCTCTGAGTACATTGTCCGCAGGAAAAATCCCATTGCACCACCAGTACCGGCCCCAGCTCTGCCAAAGCCTGGCGAGCCCATGCTCCGACGAGGAGAACGTGCCAGAAAACCAGCAGATCGAAACCGAAACCTTCTACAGAAGTCAGATGGCCCTCAGCAGCTCCGGAAACCCGAACCGCTGCTCCAGCCGGCCGAGCCAGAATCCCCTCCCCTCCAAGTCGCCGACCTTCCACAAATCATTGAGGAAGAACCTGAAGTCGAGCTCATTGACATTGACGATGCCTTCTTCGCCGGCGTAGCCAATAGCGGCCCAAGCAAAATTCCCACTCCCGCTACACTCACTGAGGCATTCAGCGGACCAGACGCTGATAAGTGGAGGGCGGCACTTGCGGAGGAGATGGGAAACTTGGCTGAGAACGATGTCTATGAGATCGTCCCCACACCTGCTGGAGTCAAACCAATCAGCACCAAACCAGGCATGCGCATAAAGCTGGACAGCAAGGGGAACATCGAACGATACAAACTCCGTATCGTCGCCCGGGATTTTGGACAGCAGGGTGGAAACCTCAAGGACTTTGCCCCCGTTGCGAACCTTGAGTCCATCCGCATCATCTGCTTGCTGGCTGCCAAGTACGACCTAGAGCTGGACCAGATGGACGTATCCACTGCATACCTCAACGGTGTCCTCGAGGACGCCATCTACGTCTCACCGCCGGAGTGAGTGGATATTCCAGATGGGTTCTGTTGGCGACTCAAACGTTCTCTCTATGGTCTGAAAGACGCCGGTCGCGTGTGGAATGTCTGGAGCTTGGTGCATACCGGCTGGACGCGGAGACATGCCTGTAAGTCTTCAAGGGAAAGAAAGGGGAAATATGTTACCTGGTGGTCTAAGTTGACGACCTACTGCTTGCAGCCTCATCCCGTCCATACATGGACGAGATACAAGCTCTCCTCGCATCCACATTCAAGATGCGGGACCTTCGAGCTGCTTCGTTCCGGATCGAGATCAAACGGGACCGACAGCGACGCACAATCTCTCTTTCCCAAACAAAGTACATACATTGACGCTGTCCTTGAGCGTTGCGGTATGGCAGACTGTAACCCGTCAAAGACTCCAATGGCTACGACCCCTCGCCTCACTGCTGAAGACCCCGTCGACAACACCACACTACTCCAACAGACCATAAACGGAGAGACAGTGTCATACGCTACTGTGGTTGGCTCAATTCAGTATGCTGGATGTCTCTCTACGTGCATTACATGTCCCATCCTTTGGTATCACACTTGTCTCAGTGTAACAAATGGCTAAAAAGGGATACAATTGCATGTTCGACGCAGATGTCTGCATTGTTCGAAACCCAAAACAGCAAAGAATGATTGAAGCCAAGCATCGGAAGGGACTGTACCACATTGTCTATACTCCTTTGAGTGAAGATCCACATGCACTATTTGCTATGGATATCAATCATCTTCATCGAATATCTGGTCATACAAATTTCCAACTATTACAGAAATCTGTTGCTAAAGGCCGACTTGGTGAAATTACATCCTTGACAGGAATCCCCAAATTCTGTGAACCCTGTGTTCTTGGGAAAATGAAGAAATTACCATTTTCCAAAAGTCAAACCAAAGCTCGTGGTCCTTTAGATATTGTATCATCTGATGTTGGTGGTCCAGTAACACCTGAAGGCCCAGGTGGAATACGCTACTGGGTGGTCCTTATAGATCATCATTCCTCTGAGGTGTGGATTCTATTTGCCCAAAAGAAATCCCAAGTCTATTCAAAACTCAAAGAATGGCGAAAATCTACTGAGGCTCATTTTCGTGCTCAAATTGCTAATTGGGAATTCTGTGAGGGCTGGACTCGATTCTTTCGCACAGATGGGGGTGGTGAATTCACGTCTCATCAAATGGAAACAGAATTCAAACGTCTAGGCATCATCCATGAAACGTTTAACAGCACCTTACACTCCAGAGCAAAACGGAGTAGCAGAGCGAATGAATCAAACACTTGTTTCCAGAGCTACAACTATGTTGATTGCCTCACGCCTTCCTCGTAAATTTTGGGTCTTAGCAATGCGAGCAGCTGGTTATACTGTGAATAGAACACCTACTTCAGCACAGGAATTTGAGATCCCTCATGAGAAACTTTTTGACCGTCCAATAAACATACGACACCTGCATCCCTTTGGCTGTAGAGCTTATCCTCTGATTCCTAAAGAAAAGCGTCACAAGCAGAAATTTGGCGATAAAGCAAAGCGTTGCATCTTTGTTGGCTACCATGAAAACAGTAAAGCTTATGACTTGCTAGTAATCAACAAAGATGGTTCTTATGGTGAAACCATCACATCTAGGCATGTTCGGTTTGATGACCAGGAACTTGATTCACCTATAGAACCAAAGCTTGAGGCACCTGCTACATCTAGGAAAGAATTTGAGGATTTTGCTCAGACACTGCGGAAGAGGTCTACCCCATATTATGGTGATGATGACGATGATGGTGAACTGGACACTTTGCCCCACCCAATACCAGGTTCAGTGGGGGATAATCTAAGTCAGGCTGATCCGCCGTCTATTGTCCATCCATCAAATAGGGGAGCTCCACCATTGCGCAAGGTCGCAGGCGTACGACAGGAACCTACTAGGCGGTCAACACGTCCACATGCAAGGGCACAACATCCCACTGCTGAGTACGACAGAATAGCTGAAGGACCACAGCATCAGTCAAAAGCTCAGCGTGATGCAGAGAATGCAGCACGTAAACAGGCGAAAGAAAATGAAGCTTCTGTCGAACCAGACATTGAAGTCCCTGATGCTCCAGAGGCAGTCTTGCTTGCTTCTCTAGATGATGCTATTGAAGAAGCCTTTTTAGCTCAGAACCCTCTTGACCCTTCTAGTTGGCAAGAAGCATTGCAGGGTCCTAATGCTGAACATTGGAAAGCTGGACTTGAAGAGGAACTTGCTGGTTTCCGAGCAAATGATGTCTATGATGTTGTTCCCATACCAGACGGTGTCAAGCCTATTAAATCCAAAGTGGTTCCCAAAGTCAAAGTGGATGAAACTGTTGAACGTGGTGTTTGGCGTGGTTTGGTACAGACGGTGTCGTTCTCCTTATTTGTACATTGTCACGTATTTAGGCATTTTGTGACAATGTGACTGGGCTTTTCGCCTCCCATCTGGTGCTCTTTTTGCCTTTTCGGCTTCCATTGTCGCAAAAATCGAAACCCGGTTATACTCAGTTGTAACCTGTTATAAGTCTATAATCTGGGAGGGGGGCCTATAAAGCCTGATTAGACTTATAAGTCCTATAATTTTTAAAGATCGTTATAAGTCATTATAGAGGTTATAGCTCCTTATTACCGTGTTGGCCCGGGGAAGTTTTCACCGCACATTTGGCCCATGGAATTCATCTCAAATCAAGCAAAGTACTGAATAAAATTGATCTATTTCCAACTAAGGTACGTGTACAACATCGTAGAGGTAGCGAGCTATGTTGGGGAAGGGGAGAGGAGTATCCGATGAAGGCAACTACAACCGAGATGAGACAGCGCACGGGAGATAAAGAAACTAAAGACACACCAACTGTTCTCAGTTGCGTTGAAGCTTCAAAGGGCACAGGATTAGAACTTCATCGGAGAATGAGCAACAAAAGCGACACACCGATGGACCGATGCAATTCCCCATGCCGGTGATTTGTGGTCGATGCGTGGGCAAGCGACCGTTACTGAGCACACCCGTCGAAAATACCCGCACTAGCATGAAGGGAGGGCGGGATCGACGCCGTCGTATGTCCTCGAGCTGTCGATGGTGGTGGTTGAGAGGAAAGAGCTGCGGAGTCACGCTGTCACGTCCCGTGGTGACGTCACTGTGTGGAGCGTCCCTAAAATGGCCCAAGGCCCACCTAACCATGCAACTGACTCATCCACCTCATATGTTCCCGACTCCGAGCCTGAGCGAGAAGCCATACGCTCCAAGCTTGCCCAATCCCCGTCGTACTATTGTTGGGTGTTGCAGCTTGTAAAGTAGTTCTAATAGGCTATAAGGGTCCTCCCGACCTATGGCCGGTTATAACTAGGTATAACCAGCCTATAATCGCCCTATAACTGCTATAATCGGTTATAATCGGTTATATCAGACTTTCGATTTTTGCGACAATCTGGTGTACACCTTCCAACAGAAACAGGCAAAATTGCTCGTTACAAAGTCCGAATCGTTGTCAGAGGAGATACTCAGAAAGAAGGTGTTGACTACAAAGAAGTTTTTGCGCCCACTGCCAATCTTGAGTCTGTTCGCATCATTTGTGCTCTTGCTGCCAAATATGACTTAGAACTGGATCAGCTGGATGTTTCACAAGCCTACCTCAATGGTAAACTGGAGGAAGAAATCTACATGATGCCTCCAAATGGTGTTGAAATTCCAGAAGGTCACTGCTGGCGACTCAAGTGTTCATTGTATGGTCTTAAACAAGCTGGGAGAACTTGGAACAGGACTGACTTTTGACACAGAGATTGTAAAACTCGGATTTCATCGCTTGAATTCAGAGACCTGCCTTTATGTTTATAAAGAAGGCAAACAGACTTGTTTTGTTGTGATCTATGTTGATGATCTTCTTGTTGCTGCAACTTCTAAAGAATTCTCTTCCAAAGTCAAAAGAATGCTTTCATCTACTTTTAAGATGCGAGACCTAGGTCCAGCCAAATACCTCCTTGGGATCGAGATCGTTCGAAACCGTAAGAAGCGCACCATTGCACTGAACCAGCGTCAGTATATTGACAAAGTCCTTTCTCGCTATGGCATGACAGACTGCAAACCTGTATTCACGCCTATGTCTACTGGAACCCCGCTCACAGAGAATGACCCTGATGACGACAGTATCATTACCCATATGGCTATTGTCGAAGGTGGATCTATTGTTCCATATCAAAGTGTAATCGGGTCTGCCATGTATGCCATGCTAGGTACTCGACCAGATCTTGCATACAGTGTAGGAGTACTTGGTCGATTCAAAGAGAATTCATTGGGCAGCAGCAAAACGACTTCTTCGATACCTCAAAGGCACCCGTCATTGGGAACTTGTATACAACGGGGCTGACATCAGCATGGACATGCAATTTCTGGGATACAGTGATGCCAATTGGAATGGAGACAGAGATACATCTCGTTCTACTTCTGGTTATGTGTTCATTGTCAACTCTGGAGCAATCGGATGGTCTAGCCGTCGGCAATCCATGGTCGCTCTATCTTCTACTGAGAGTGAATACATTGGACTTGCAAATGCAGGACAACATCTAGCATGGTTAAGATCCTTTTTTGACGAACTAGGTCAACATCAGAGAAATCCCACTGAGTTGAGATGTGATAATCGAGCTATTATTCTGTCCCAGGATCCACAATACCGCGCTAGGACTCAGCATATACAAAGAAAATATCATTTTGTCCGTGATGACTTGGTTCGCACCGGAGAATGTATTGTCTTGTGGTATCCTACAGATGAAATGGTGGCCGATATTTTCACAAAACCTTTATCTCATGACAAGCACTCCAAATTCTGTCTATCTATGGGACTACGGCCTGGGTCGAGTGGGGGTGTCAGAATATGAATTATTCCGGGCAGCCGCCCCGCTGCTCCGGCCCTTGATAGATATCTGATACTTATCATACAGCCTTGCTCTTACATATAAACCGTGCTCTTCTGTCCACCACCCTCAGTCTTTTTTCATCCCACATTGCAGGAGACTGAGGGTGAGTTCTCTATCTATCTACCTACTTGTATTTACTTACTCATTGTGTAGTTATTGCGCCTTCCGCGCATTTTCAGATTCTGTTACCCCACTCGATGCTGCCGCCCTTGTGAGTGCTCGCCTCGCGCCAAATCGATATATGCTGACGATGAACCCTTACAGCTCACATTCTAACTATCTCCAGCCACCTCATACCCCAGCCATCCCCCACCCGGAGGAATTGTCTGCAACAACCGCATACCGACTGTGCTGATCTGCTCGGGCAGGCACGAGCCTTACTACGGGGATCTTTGCTTTAACGCTGTAAGTTTCTCCTTGCTTTTGTTTCCCTATTTCATCGCGTCCTTGAATGCGGGCACTTTAAATGGCTCGACCCTGAGCTTTGGGCTGCGGAGTGCCGAAAGGCGCGAGGACCTGCTATTGTTTCCTTGGACAACTCGCCGAGCCCTAGCGACGCCGCGCTCGCGTACCTACCATCCCAATACCTTCCCCCTTCACCATCCCAACTCCCAGCGCTTCCGCCCTCTCAGCTCTATCCGCCTCCCCCTGATGTACTGTAGATGAATTTTTTATTCCTCGTTATGTGAATACATCGAGCTGTACCTTTATCTGTTTGTATCCAAGTGTATTCAAGCCGTACAAATATATGGCGGCGAGGCTGCGTTTACCATCAAGTTCACCAAGTTCACGAGGTTGACCAAGTTTTCCTCTCTTTGGTGCACTTCCTCACTCAGGGATTTTCTGTCGACGAGATCTGTGCAGAAAATAATTCAGAAAAAATCTTTATTATTTTTTTCAGAAAACTCCCTATATCTCCACGACGAAGCATCTCCTCGACTTTTAGACCACTTTTTCGGAATCAGCGGCCAAAACTACGTCAGAAATCGGCTAGATGTCTTTTATTGAGTTTTCCGTACCCACTTGGTCACACGTCACCTTTCTCATTTGGCTCGTCCTCCTCGTCCTCATCCTCATCCTCCATGACCGGCAGCTTCGGTTTCTTGCCCAATTTCGGCTTCGGGGGCAGGTCTTTCTTCCTCAAACCAGTTTCCTGCAGCTTGGAAGTCCAGTTCTCGACCGCAGCATTGTGCTGGTGCTTCATCTCAGCCCACTCCTGCTCAATCTCTGCTCGCAGCTCCTTCCTTCGCTCCCGCTCGACCCTCTTCTTCTCCTTCCCAGCTTCCTTCGCCCTCTTCCCCTCTTTGATCTCATTAGGATGAGGGGGAAGCCTCGATCCGCGGACTCGCGCATGAACTGCACCTGCTCAATCTCTGCTCGCAGCTCCTTCCTTCGCTCCCGCTCGACCCTCTTCTTCTCCTTCCCAGCTTCCTTCGCCCTCTTCCCCCCTTTGATCTCATTAGGATGAGGGGGAAGCCTCGATCCGCGGACTCGCGCATGAACTGCACGAGTGCCCACTCCGTGACGATGGGGACTTTTTGCTGCTTTTGGTTTGCTTCTCGAATACTTTGACCACCTTGTACTCGTCGAGATAGTGTCATCGTATTTGAATGACAATTGCGAGATATTTCTGGGCTTGCCTAGGGTGGCGGGCTTGACGCGCTCCCGCTCGTACTCCGCCAGTGCCGCCGCTATATTTGCTTCTTTTCGTCGACTCTTCTCATGGGCTTTGACCCGGTCGGACTTTGCGCGGTACACATGAGAACTGGACAGCAAAGATTGGCCAGAGAAGACGGAGAGAGGTGACAAACAGACGCGTCGACAAACAGCTGTCACGCTTCCACGTGCATGATCTTGTCCATTTCCGTTCGACCGCATCTTTCGCCGGATCCTCTCACATATGCGCTAGGAAACATAGCAAGTATCATGATCTTTTGACCAGAATTTGTTCTGAGGCAAAAAGTTCCCCCGTTGCAGCAGGATCCCCGATAAGAAAGTCACCAATTCCTTGATTTCTCACGGATTGACACAAAAGCCGGCTTCGAGCAATACTCATTGTCTTTCTGCATCCCAAATTAATACAGTAGGTAGTGCTAACGTGAGGCATAGAGTTCCGAACTAATTGACGAGTCTGCGGTCAACGGGTGTGACGAAAGAAAATAATCACCATCGACCCCTCCTTCCCCATTGAGCCTTACTACACTGTAGCTCCGTCCACTTCTCAACGGCCAATGCATGGTCGACCAATGTCCATCATGACATTAAACTGTTGTAGTCTGATTTACTAGGTACACGGTTGGGTGTGCTTAGTGGATTATGGAAGATGGGGGAGGCACGAGTACGTGGTATTCGGTATTGCTACAGCTCGAAGATGTTTCCTGATGCCTCGGTTCTGCTTTCAGCAACAGGTCGAGTGACGGTGGGACTCCTCGATTAAATATTTGAGTATCTGAGTCCATTAGCGACCAGTCATCCTCTCCGAGCCTGGGGGTCACCTCTTTTGAGCCCGAGAGCCAAAGCGGGATGCACGAAGTCCGGAAGAAACATACATAGGGAGACAGAAAGATTCATTGAAAGGGAGACACATGGGGTCATTCTAAAAAAGACACATTAGGTGAATACCAGAAACATTGCCTTAACCAAGAGCAACTTCAGAGCTGTGCTAGACGGGATTCAGCGGCTCCCGCAACATAGAGTCGGCGCGTACCCGCGGCGATAATATTCAGCACTCCGCGATCATTGCCGAACCCCGGAGGCATCATTCGGCAACGACATGGATTCAATACCTGTGCCAATTTGGGGACTCTGAAGGTTCGAAGACCTCAATTCAGTGATTCAGCAATCGGTGAATTCGAAAACAAAACCTCGCAAATACACTAATCTTCTTTATCAATTTACCTGCAAATTTCGTCGCAACGGCCGTCGCGGCATTCTATTGCCGCGTCGCACAAAATAGGTCTCATAAAATAGGTCTCACAAAATAGGTCTCAGACAGCGCCATGATGGAATGGGTCTGCCGTAGCTCAACACAGTTTTTTTGTCTTAAATTACTACATACTATGCATCCCAATTATCCACCACACCAACGCAAAGCTACATATATACTGCGGTGGCGCGTGAGTACAGGGAGTACGACGAAGAATTAAGTTCAAGAACCGCCAGTTAGAATTGAAAACGAACGACCGGCTTCCTTAAAATCCTTCCTGCAACAGTTGTTTCGAACGTATCGAAAAACGTAGCAATCGAAAAACGTTTTGAAAAACGTAGCAATTGTTTTTTTCTGTTTGCAGTACTCTGGTCGTTACAGATATGCAATCAAAGCTCGTGTCAAGAAAAACTCACGAATTTTGGACCCGAATTTTACTTCGTCGCGAGGGCCAAGCGAGGGCATTTCCCACCTGAATTGTCTACGCAATACCGCTTGGGACGCTTGCCATGGGCCCTGTGGAACCTGTGTTGAGTGTGAGCGAGAGAAAAATAAGGGCAAAACACGATCCTGACGTACCTTGCAGCCCTATCTTCAATTCCAGCCTCCTTTTGTCAACATCTAACCCCTGATTGTGCGTGCCATCGAGGACGCCAGCCGCTCCCGGGACGGTATCACAATTGTCGGGACGTGCGATTGATAACGAGTTGGGGATGGGTGGGATAACCCAACCTTCATTTTTGGGTGAACCAACCTTGGCATAATCAGCGGTTCAATCAAACCCTAATCTCCGAAATGGACTCACCCTTGATGTTATCGGCATCGTTCACCAACCTATCGCAGAAATTAAATAAGGCCGATGTTGAAAGATCATAGAGCGCACTTTTATTGAGAACAGCAGGTAGGCAGAATGTTATTATAAGCCCGAAAATGTAGCTGGGAGAGAAAACTCGCCTCAGTGAGTCCGAAAAAGCCGTCGACATGCGGCATCGAGTCCGAGTTGCCAGCAATGTGCTGAGCCGTGCTGTCGGTGGTAGTCGGATTCATCTAAAGCGTCGGGATGCGCGGAAACGACGGCGGCGGGGGTGACTACACGATGGTGGTAGTACGAGAGAGAAGAGGCAAAGCTTGGGTGAAGCCATCGAATCGTCGTCGCCGTTGGTAACGGAGTTGCCAAGCCCGACAGATACTAAAAATGGAAATCCCGCCGAATTTATCTGGGTAACCAGGGTTGTCGCTATGTTTCTCCTTTCAACCAATGTTTCTTACTCTTTATGTATGCATGTATCTTCCGCACCTCGTATATCCTCCGTTTACCTTCATCTACCGTTCTTTGGTAAGAGTACATACAGCCGTTTTGGAAACAATATACGGGTTTTGATTGAGTGGGGCTCGTTCGTTTGTGCTTACGTTTGTTGACGATTCTGTCATCGGCAAAGCCAGGAGCATCACTTTGTGGAGCGTTGCCGCACCACATCAAGTGCCGCTGGTCCCTTGTTTTGGCCCTTGCTCGCAAGTCATGGCCCTGTCGAGCTCTGGGCAAGTAGCAGCTGAGTCTTGATCCTCAGTTCTGTTAACCCCCTGTTTTTCCCTGGTGTTCTCTGGGAGGCGGAAGCAAAACTCAGATTCGGCTGAAGTGGAGCTGGTGATGGGAAGCAAAACAAAGGTAAGCACAAATGAATGAGCACCACTCGATCAAAACCCGTATATTGTTTCCAAAACGGCTGTATCGTAATGTATTATAATGGAAGAATAATCATATTTGATCGAATTTAATCGATTATTTCCAGAATATGGAGGAATAAAAAATTCATCTACAGTACATCAGGGGGAGGCGGATAGAGCTGAGAGGGCGGAAGCGCTGGGAGTTGGGATGGTGAAGGGGGAAGGTATTGGGATGGTAGGTACGCGAGCGCGGCGTCGCTAGGGCTCGGCGGGTAGTCCAAGGAAACAATAGCAGGTCCTCGCGCCTTTCGGCACTCCGCAGCCCAAAGCTCAGGGTCGAGCCATTTAAAGTGCCCGCATTCAAGGACGCGATGAAATAGGGAAACAAAAGCAAGGAGAAACGCCCCCGCGGGTTCCGTCTTTCCGCTCTGCGATGCCTTGGACTTGCCTTTCGGAGTTGAAGGTGATGGGTTCGCTGCTTCGTTCGCTTCAGGAAGGAGACACCCACATAGGTGTGGGTGTCGAACGCACAGCGGTCTTGGACCGCTCGCGGCCGGGGCGTGGGGCGATGGGATGCACGAGGATGAACCCATCACCCACTCTGTGGCTGCCTCTGGAAGTGTTAGAGCTGTCAGCTATGAGAATTGAATGGTTGCACAATGAGATAAAGAGGGAAGGGTGGGCGGGAGAAGCAAAGCGTCGAAGCTGTTGTGAATCCGTAGAGTTCGTGAACATAGAGATAGTGAGTGAAGAGTCGATGATGGTGGTCGCGGAAAGAGAAAGGCTCGGATCTGAGACATCAAATCCGCCCCCTCTCTGCCGCAGTCACAAAACAGCACACTGTCTTCTCAAGTTCAGACAGTGTTTCCATTTTGTTTGCTGCTTCGTTCGCTTCAGGAAGGAGACAGCCACATAGGTGTGGGTGTCGAACGCCCAGCGGTCTCGTATGCTTCTCCCTACCTACAAATCCTCCCATTTTGTGCCCCTATTCATTATCCCTATGCCATCCCGGCACTCCGAAGTTCGAACACTTCACCAAATGATACTCCATCGACCTCTCCGCTACTCCGAATTTGTACACGATCTGGCCTTAACGGTGTTCAGTCCTCATTGGTACAGCCGTTTTGGAAACAATATACGGGTTTTGATCGAGTGGTGCTCATTCATTTGTGCTTACCTTTGTTTTGCTTCCCATCACCAGCTCCACTTCAGCCGAATCTGAGTTTTGCTTCCGCCTCCCAGAGAACACCAGGGAAAAACAGGGGGTTAACAGAACTGAGGATCAAGACTCAGCTGCTACTTGCCCAGAGCTCGACAGGGCCATGACTTGTGAGCAAGGGCCAAAACAAGGGACCAGCGGCACTTGATGTGGTGCGGCAACGCTCCACAAAGTGATGCTCCTGGCTTTGCCGATGACAGAATCGTCAACAAACGTAAGCACAAACGAACGAGCCCCACTCAATCAAAACCCGTATATTGTTTCCAAAACGGCTGTAAGTACCACTTTTCTCCCAATCTCCATGTCCATTCGTATCACACATGATACTGTTGGTTTTTTGGGCCACGTCCCCACGATTCGCCGCGTGGAGCGAGGTTTTTCGTACTTCTACTACGCTTATGTGGTGCCTCCGTATTTGGACTTTGTCCCGTGTTCCGCCGCGTACAGCGATGTTTTCAAAAGTCTCAAAATTGGGCTTTGTCCCCTCGCTTAACGGTGTTGAGTCCTCATTGGTAAGTACCACGTGAATTCTATTGCGCACGACCAAGACATTTCACATCTTCTACGTCTTCTACTACCGGTACCACATACTTCGGCAGCCGCAAGGATTGGGGTCAAGGGGGCACCGGCATTCTAAAAAAATATATAGGGCCGTTTTTTTCTTTTCCGACCTCTGGGCTGGACTAACTAACTAACGTAAGCACTATATACGGCAATATGTTCTCACGGTTAAGTCACCGGACTGCGTTGACCTGAAGTTCATCCCACAAATAAATTTATTGAAGGGCCAGTTCCTGTTCTATTGTCTGGAGAAGAGTATCCAGACCCGACTGGATGCTTACATCCTTCCTTAGAAGGCAAAACATGGCAACATCAGGTTGACAGCTCCACCAAACAAAGCCACATTGAGACTGACTACAGAGGAGTAGCACTATATCCTCTGAAAAGCTACATGTAGAGCTCAAACACAGTCATTCTCACTCAAATAGACTACCAGAAGCTCATTCCCGCCCACAAACTTGGGGGTCAAAATTCTTTTTTCCGGCCTGACGGCCGGACTAACTAACTAGCCCTTAGTCGCCGGTTAGATTGCCGGTGCCCCCTTGATTGGGGTGGAGTGTTAGCTTGGGCTTCAGTCGGCTGGCTAGCACAAGCTGCTGTAGGGGGGTTCTCCTTGGGTGTTTTCGGGAGTCGGTGAGGCAACGAGGACGTTGCCTTGTTGAGGGGGGTAGATGCGGTAGTGAATTTGTGTAACACTATTATTTTTCTTTTATCTCGTGACCGTGTTGTACTTAGACTTACATCCACTTCCCGCTCCGTTTTACATTATCCTGCGCTCATAGATGATCTCATTCCGCCTTTGTTTTACTTATTACTTGCTATAAGTACTCAGATGTATTAGCTACAATTCTTTGGTGAATCTAGAACTTAAACCAGTCACTCTGTTCGCCACAACCTAGCTCTCGTGTGCCGAAACTATTGCCTTAAGGTAAACTTTCGTCACATATTTTTGACTGCTAAATAGTATCTCTGCTTCTCGTCGCCGCTTGCTCTGGTTAACCGTGGTCTGATCAACCGCTGCTACCGACTTCGACGACGACCATCTCACCAAAGTTTCTCTCGTGTCTCATATCTTGTCTCAAATCTCGTCTCCTGCTTCTTACTCTTTTCTCTCATCGCAATGGCTCAATATCTTCGTGGTCGCGGACGTTCCCCAATTATTACTCGGGCTGCTACTCGGAACTCTCGTCCATCTCACGAGGAACGCGCTGGCCTTGGTGCGTCTGTTTCTTCTATCTCTTCGTCTTCCTCTGGTTCCGAGCATCGCGCTCCCGAGCATTCCGCTCCCATGCCGGCTTTGGGTTCGCCCAAGCCGCGCAGCGTTACGCCTGAGCTGTTATTCAGCCGGGTTGTTTCTGCTTCACCACCCACTCGGGCGGTTAGTACCCCACCTGCTCAGGTGGTGGAAAATAGAGCTTCTCCTTTGGAGGAGAGCTCTGAGCTGTTGCTTGTCCCGTCGCTTGATAGCAACGTGGATTTTGGCATTCTCGACGCAAATGCGAGCGAGAAAGGCGAGACCTGGACGCAGGTGACTCGCGAGACTTCTAAATCTCACAAGGAAGATAAGAAGTCGGTTGGAGTGGACCTTAATCGGTCCACCTCGACTTCTACTTCGCCGATTGAACGTGCGACTAAAGAAATGAGTTCTAAGGAACTCAGGCAGATTGGCAAGCGCTATTTGCGCATGGCCAAGGCTGCTGAGGAAAGCCGCCGTACCTCTCATGTATCTGACGAGGAATTGGTTTTATTTGCGTCAGATGATGACGGTGATAAAATTGCGAAAGTTAAATTGAATAACTTTGACTCACCTCGTTCGGCAGGCCCTCAGGCTCAATCTACACCTGCGCCTACTCGGAAGGTCGAGATTCGTTCGGCTTCCTCCTCGGATAGCGAATCTTCTCGAGGTGAAGGACCTTCGAAGCCGAACAAGGGTAAAGGACCGGACCCACTTAACTGGGGTGCGGTCGAGTGGTCGGATCAGTTCTCAGAGGCTGATCTTGACGCACAACGCGCGGCATTCGCTAATTTTGAAGAAATTAAGCGCATCAAGAAGGAGCCTATCACAACTCCTCCTGACTTGTTCCAGGATTTACCTGTGAATAGTGTTCCTTCGGATAGCTCATCCACTACTGTTGTAATAGACAAACCTGAATATAATTCTCCTCCCCCCATTTCCGTGTCTGGCCAGACATCTATTTCGATATCAACTGAAAAATCGAACCTTCAGAAGCGTCTGAAGGAAATTAAGCTTGAGGAGAAGCGTCAAAAGGACGCCAAAATAGCGGAAGATAAACACACCGCTAAGTTGCTTCGAAAGAAGCAAGCTAAACAAGTTAGAAACCGCTCGAAGGAAGCGGTTGAAGCAAGCATTGGGAAGGAAATGCGCACCAAGAAACCTGGTAAACAGGATAAGAAGCGCTCTGATTCCCCTCCTGCTAGACCCCTTGTGGGCGGCACATTTATCGACAATGTTATTCGCGAGGCTGCCGCTCGGAATACTTCTCCACCTTCGTCGAGTTCGAGTTCCTCGAGCTCTAGCAGCTCATCGAGTTCAAGCTCGGATTCCTCCGATGATGATTCGTCTAATTCGGGTGACGAGTCCAGCACCTCGGAGAGCTCATCAAGCTCTGAAGGGAGTGACTCCGATTCTGGAAAGTCTGCGAAACGGCGTCGTAAATCGACCCATAAACATAAACATAGCCATTCCCGCAAGTCGCGGAAATCTAGCAAATCACGACGTGCAAAAGGTTACCGCCGGTCGAGATCAAAATCTCGACGGACTACCAAAATGACCTTGAAACCGGTCCCACCTACCAAATATGATGGATCAGTTAATTCGTATGCATATTTCCGGTTTGTTCGTGAAAGCACCAACTATGTTACAATGGGCAAAGTTCCAAAAGAGGACCAGATTTTCATTATCAGCTATTTCATGACGGGATCAGCTGGCGAATTTTACGAACGGAAGGTTGTAAAAAATGAAAAACACTGGACCTTACCGAAATTCTTCACTGAACTTCTGAATTATTGTTTCCCTAAGGACTTCAGGTTGAAACAACGTATCAAACTGAACGGACTTTACCAAGGTTCAAAATCAGTAACTGAGCATATTGCCGAGTACGAGCAATTGCATACCATGATTGGGTTGCCGGATGACCAGGAGAAGGTTACCCGTCTCTGTTTGACCTTGCGCAAGGACATCAAACGAGAAATGTCTCGTCAAAAGCTTGATCCAGAAATATCATCGTGGGACGATGTTGTGGTTGAAGCTGAACAAGCTGAAGAATTACTCGGTAGACCCGAGGATGACAAGCCGAAGGCAAGCGCAAGCAAACCTTCTACCTCCTCGATGAAAGCCTCCACTCGTGGACGTGGTGGTCGGCTCTATAAGAAGCCGGTGATCCAGACTTCATCTGTGAAGTTGAACTCACCTAAACCGAACAACGAGAAGGCAAAGCCTTCTAATAACAACCAATACAAAGGGAAACGAACTTACCCTGACCGGAAATTATCAACGAAACGTCGAAACGAACTGATGGCTGCTGGCCTTTGCTTGAACTGCGAAGAAGCAGGCCATATGGCTCGCAACTGCCCCAAGTTGACAACAATGAATTCAAACCAGAAGGGTAAACCTCCAGGTTTCGGCGCACACGCAGCGCGAATGCGTACCGCAAACGAATCAGCACTTTCAGCAACTACTGAAGTATTAGAAACCTTACCTGTTGGGTCTGCCATTTTCCGTATGGAAGCTGAGGAGGGCGGGAACCAGGATTTTAAAATTTTGGAAACCGTCAACTCTCACCCGGAAAAGCCGCGACCTATCGGAGATTTAGTGGCTCGATTCGTTCGCATTGTACTGCAGGAGGCTCAGCCTTACCCTGGAGACGAAGAGGTTCAAGAAGAATTTCGATTCCAAGTATACGAAACTTCGGAAACTGAATATGTCGTTATCGACAATGCAACCATGGAGGATGTGATCCTACCAATGGAATTTTTGTTTGATGAAGATTTCAAGATTGGTCTCTGGTATGCTATTGAGCGCCAGCTGGCTATAGGACTTGATCCTGAGGATGTTGAATGGGAAGACCGCTACACTGCGGAAACCGAAGACATGTTCGCAACAATGGCAACATTTATACTTCAGGATGTTGATCAAGAAATTGAAGGTCCTCTAATCAAAGATAATAAGATTCGTGTCGAATCCTTCGATGAAGATTCGTACATTGTCGCTAGCATATTCAGGAATGTTGAACCGCAAATTCTACGCAAAGAATCCCTTCAAAAGCGAGAGTTTGATCTCTCGGCCTGGTATATCGAGAAATTTGCGGATTTACCTTCCTATTCGGATTCGGAGACATCTAGTTCGTCTGGATATGAACCCAGTGAATCGGAAGACGAGTTCGCTGACCTGCCTGAATTATTCGAGACAAGTGGTTCAGAGTACGAGTCAGATTCGGACTCGAATGATGAGGAGTTTGATCTACCTCGTTGCTTCAGAATTCCTGGATTTTGTGATGAATCTGAAGGAGAAATTGAACCAGAAGAAGTTGAAGACTTACCTGGTCAAGAAAGGACCACTCCAACGACGTCTGAATACTCGGATATGCCAGACTTAATGTCGGTTAGCGACTCGGACTCTGAAATTGATGAGTTTGATGATTTTGATGATGAGGACGAACCTGAGTTTAACTCGGTATTGAGACTTTCAGGGAATCCCGGAGAGACGCTGGATGATCGTCTGAATCTCCTCTGTGAGGTCCTAGACTTACAGGATATTCCATCATCAAATTCGGAAAATAAACGACTTCAAAACGATCGCATTGGTGATCTTGTAGCGGAGGGCGCATGTGCCGTTCTTGAATTTCTACAGCCTTATCCGGGCGATGAACTTGTCGAAATAGACAGACCTTGTCGGGATAGACGTCGTTTCTATCTTGATCAAGTCGTAGACCGGCAATGGATTGTTTGGGATGAATATTTCCATGAGATCACGATCGTCCCGAAAGGTCGATTATTCGATGAAGAATTTGAGATCGCGGCGTGGTACGCCAGTGAGCGGTTGTATCAGCTTGAAAGGGAAGCTGAACCATCTCGTCCACTTCATCAAGTGCCAATTGATGATCTACTCTGCAACGGAGCAAATCAGTATTTGAATGAACGGGTTGAAAAATACCCTGAAGTTTCAACTTACCATGTTCGCAAAAAGTATCCCGGATTATACATTGTCTCAGGGGCAAGCAAACGAGGCTCTCGTTGACAGTTAGAGCTGCCAGATGTAACGGATCTACCGCTCGCATCAGCTCACGGCGAGATTTGCCCGAGTCGTTGCCAAGACTCAATACACAGCCTCCATTTTCTAGTATAAGTAGTTAGCTGATTGTCGTAGATTCCTTTCCCTTGGTCAATCTAAGACTTACACCAGTTCTTTTTGTTTGATCCACTTGTGCCGGAACTCGACTCGCCTTCGCTTCCGTCACACCAGACAGTCACCAGAAGAGTATTTGATGAACTGGAGGTTCAATCTCATAAATTGGATCAGCAGAAAGCGCGGTAAAATTGAACGTGAAGAAAGTATTCATTGGAATACGTTTGATACGGAAGATGGCTTCGGCTATTTGTATCTTCTCTTTGAGACATCGTATTCAGAACAAGAAATTCGGTTGTTTGAAGTCATTCAATCAATTGAAATTGAACGTGATACAATCGAAGTTGAATTCGGTAGACCGAGTGCGCTACCTAAATTATCATACTTGTTAAAGATGCTTGCGGATGTTCAATTCCAAGACGCGTTAGAATCGTCTATTCTATACTGCGGAGGAATTCAGGTCCCTGCGGATCAGGTAAATGGAATTTCGCGTACCGCATGCATGCCTCGAGTCCCTGACAAAATTGTCGCAAAGCCGTTGATTATTGTAGTTCATGTCAACGGGCACCCAGCGCGTGCACTCGTTGACTCGGGTTCACTCGGGGATCTGATTTCGACCTCTTTGGCAGATCAGCTTCAGTTGAAACGACGAGAATTGGACGAACCAATTGTCCTTCAACTAGCTGTTCAAGGTTCGAGGTCGAAAATCAATCACTCGGTTGAAGTGAGTTTCAAGTATCAAGACATCAACTGTCCACGTACTTTCTATCTCGCCAATGTGAGTGGTTATGACTTGATTCTTGGAACGGCGTGGCTGTTTCAACATCAAGTTAATATCGGGCTTAACCCCGCTCGAGTTTGTGTTGGTAGCGCGAAATGCTTACCTATTTCCGGTGTCGCAACGGCGAAGATCTATTCACATTCAGCGGAGTTGGCTAATAATGAGGTTCAATTGGCTCGAGACGAGTTGATGGAATACGCAAAGCCAATCTGCAAGAAAGCGGCTGAAACACCTCTGCCGCCTTTGCGTGCAATTAACCATACAATCCCTCTGATTGACGAAAAGAAAATCTTACCTTGGAGACCGTCTCGGTGTCCAGAGGCTCTTCGTCCTCAATGGGATGAAAAGCGCCGAAATTACTTGAAAACTGGGCGCTGGAAAGTAACTAGTTCAGGAAATACTGTTCCTATGCTGTTAATTCCGAAAGCGAAGACAAACCCGCCGAAATTACGCACTGTGGTTGACTTGCGAGCGCGCAACAAAAATACTCACAAGTTATCTTCACCGCTTCCCGACATGGAAGGTATTTTGCGTCGTGTTGCGCGGTGTAAATATCGCTCGCTAATTGATGGCCAGGACGCATATGAACAGATTCGGATAACTCCCGAACATGTAGATCGTACAACCGTTACGACTCCTGATGGAAATATGGTCAGTTTGGTGATCCAGATTGGCGATTGTAACGCGCCCGCAACGTACCAATCGTTAATGAACTACCTGTTTTCTGATTTTATCGGAAGGTTCATGGATGTATATCTTGACGATATCATCATTTATTCGGAAACACTTGAGGAACACTTAAAGCATGTCAAATCTATCATTGATGTGTTGAAACGCGAAACACTCTACCTGAGTGAGCATAAACTTCAGTTCCTGAAGCCCGAAATGAAAGTCCTCGGTCGGATTGTCGACGATGATGGAATTAGGATGGACCCTGATAAGGTCGACAGTGTAATCAACTGGAAGACTCCAACGAACCGGGACTTACTGCGTGGATTTCTCGGCTCGATTGGATACCTTGCTGATGATCTGGCTCGAATTCGAGAGCCCATGGGTATCCTTCACGGATTAACCGGGGACACTGTTCCTTTCCGCTGGGGTTATACTCATCAGCGAGCTTTCGAAGATTGTAAGCGGATTGCTCACCAATCCCGGGAGCATCGCCGTGTTCCCTTGAAATACGGACCAGGTGCTGATCCTGCCTTTCTGGTCACGGACGGATCGAGTTCGGCAATTGCTGGCGTAGTAAGCCAGGGAGCTGATTGGAAGTTAGCCAAAGTTGCCGCATTTTTCAGTGCAAAACTTAACTCGGCTCAGCAGAACTATCCTGTGCATGAGATTGAAATGTTAGCAGGTGTTGAAGCAATGATCAGGCACCGTGACATACTACAAGGGTTCCATTTCAAATGGATAACAGACCACAAAGGTCTGATTCACTTCATGAACCAGAAGAATTTGTCCGGACGACAAGCTCGTTGGATGGAAAAGATTTCCGAATTTGATTTTGAGGTGGTATACATCCCGGGAACAGAGAATGTTCTCGCGGATGCTTTATCTCGGATATACTCAAATGAGGCACCGGGTACTGTGCGCGCAAGAAGCGAGTACACGTACCATGATGTGGTCAATAACGACGCTCTCAATATCAATTCTATCTCCATGCCGGTGTTTGCTGGTTCTTAAGCGAAAGCGATAGCGAGCGACCGAGTTTTGAGGTCTGCTACACGTGCTGCTGAGCAACAGCTTAAGCAGAAGGCAGCTGAGGCGAAGCATACCCAAGAGGGTCGAGTTTTGAGGTCAATGATTCGTAACGTTGACAAACAGGATTTTGCATCTCCAGGAGAAGCAAAGGAGGGCGGGAGTACCAATAAATCGAAATTGAAAAAGCCTGACGCGAAGTCAAGTCGCTCTGACGCGAAGTCAAGAGCGGGCACCGACATGAAGTCAAGTGCGGAGGCAAAGCCGCTTGACAGCGGTGATCAAACTTTGATCCCGGAAGCAAATCCGCCATCAACGGAATCTATTTCTCCGTCTACCACGACCGACGAACCTCCACCTCTTGAACCGTCGACTCCACGACCGCATCTGGGGCCTCGCAAAACCACGGACTACCTTCGGGAGTATGTGTGGTGGAAGGACTTAGTTCCGGATACGCAAATCTATTGCGACTCGTGCAAAACTTGCAAACACAGTAAGCCGAACAATCAGAAACCCTACGGATTTCTTCATTCACTTAATCCTCCCACTCAGCCTTGGGAATCGATTGGGGTAGACTTTGTGGGACCTCTCCCCGAGTCTAGGAACCGCGATAGCGTGTTCAATTCGATTACAGTTGTAATTTGTCTATTAACAGGAATGGTTCACATTATTCCAAGCCGTATCAACTACACTGCTAAGCAGATGGCCGAACTTATGTTCGAACATGTGTACAAATTACACGGGCTACCTAAATCCATCGTGAGTGATCGCGATGTTCTGTTTACCAGTAATTTCTGGCGTCGACTTCATGAATTGATTGGGACCAAGCTGAGAATGTCGAGCGCGTATCATCCCGAGACGGATGGCAGCACGGAACGGGCGAACCGCACCGTTACCCAGATGCTTCGACAGTGCATTGGCGAGAAACAGAAGGATTGGGTTGCAAAATTACCTGCTGTAGAATTTGCACTCAATTCCCCTCGTTCTGAGACAACGGGCTATACTCCATTCTTTCTGAACACCGGGCGGATGCCTCGGTCTTTGATCTGGGACTCAGATCGCACTCGAGAATACCCCGGGATCGCTAATTTCGCATTACAACGTCGGCTCGCCATTATGGCAGCTCATGACGCAGTTCTTGCTGCTCGCGTCAAACAAACTCGCAACGCAAATAGGCGAAGGCAAGCCGCACCTTTTGTGCAAGGAGACTTGGTTTATCTCTCAACCAAGAACCTCAAGTTTGAGAAGGGATTAGCTCGTAAGCTAATTCCTAAATTCATTGGTCCTTACCGCATTCTCCGAGACTTCGGGAATAATTCATTTCAGATTGAACTGCCTCCGAATATGAAACAACGTGGTGTACACAATGTTTTTCACTCTTCATTACTTCGGATCCATGTGCTGAATGATGACCGCCGCTTCCCAGGGAGGCTGGAAACTCAGCTGGATATGAATGGGCGATTGATAAAATTGTGGGGCACTCAGGACGGCGTGCCAATGCTGTCTTTGAAGTTCAGTGGCAGTCCGGGGATCGCTCTTGGATGCCATACTCTCAGGCGAGTCATCTCACCGCCTTACAGGATTATTTTGAATCTCTCGGAATATCTGAGATTTCTGAACTTCCGCTCGGGTCTGGGAAATTACCCGAGGAAGACATTGACGTATTCTCTGCGGATATCGTCTTGATTCATGCGGAACAGAGGTATGTCTCAATTCAGAGTGGATTGTCGGAAAAATTGAAAAAGCCTGGTAAGGCCTTGGAGCACCTAACGGCCTTATAAGGCCTAATAAGGTTCGAGGGGTGACCTTATAAGGCGTGATAAGGTCTGGTTAGGTCTTCCCAGGCTAACTTCCCGGAGGTTACAAAACTGAGTTGGGGTTGTTAGAGACATGGTAGGTGTGGTTTTATTGCATCTTTTTCGGCGGAAAATTCAGAGTTGTATTGTTTTTGATAATTTGTGCTGTGATTGTATGCCAAGATGGCTGATTTGAATTTCAAAAAGTATGTAGGGGAGCATATACTCATGTGTAGTAAATCACCAGTCAATGTACGAGCAATATCTCGAGTTGTTGTGTTATGGGGAAATTGTACAGGTATCTGAGAGCTACGCCATATACTCGGTATGACCAAAAGTAACCGGAATCACAAATTGCCTATATATGGCAAGCTAGCACACAGAACCGCTGGGAGGATTGGTACTGTAATCATGGTAGAAGTATATGCTGTTGCATATGAAGTAGTTTGGGTCCACTGTGCCGTTTGTTGTGCGTCTATTTGAATTGCAATTATTTATGTTATGATGGTTGAACATTATGCCCAGTTTTTAACGTCTCACAAAAGGTGGAGACTAGGATGCTAAATTCTGGCATTTCATCTACATTATCATAAGACCTAAATCCCATTTTTCAAGTACTCATTGACCCCATATCTGTCCAATTGCTATTTTAAAAACGCAGATATTGCCAAATTGGGAAATTTCTGAATTTCGAATATTTCTCTGGCTGTCCGATGTTCCAATCGGTGTTTATGTCATGCAAGTTAGAGAAAACATGCTATAGGTAAGATCTGGATCCATCAAAGCTGGTTGACCATTGAAATTCCTATATAAATTCTACAATTCCGGTTACTTTTGGTCATGCCGAGTATGGAACAAAATTTCTCTGTATTGAACATTGCCATTATTTTATTCGCACTGCAGAGGGCGAGCGTTCGATTCTCGCAAGCACCAGTAATTAATTGTTAGAGTCAGTATTGTAGTACAATAGAAATAGATAGTATTAGAAAGTCAAGACAAGGTGCAAGCAGACACCTTACAAAGAAGGTAAAGTGGTAATACTTTTGCTTAACGCCGCCGAACATGCCTTGTAAGGCCTTACAAGCCTCATTAGGTCCTATAAGGTCCATTATGTGTTATAAGGCCCTATATGTAGTATTTGGTACGTATTTAAACCTTGTAACCCTCCTTTTCCCCAACGGCCTTATTAGACCTTACAAGGCCTGCCCAGGCCCAACAACCCTTTTTTTGATTTTTCCGACAATATATAAACCCTCTGAAGTTGTTTGTGGAACTCAATCCCGAGTTCTCCTCTACCTCTTACTCATCCTCTACTTCCTCAACCGTTATCCCATTCCCCGCCATGCCCAACCACAAACACTCCAACAAATCTTCCTCTTCTTCCACCCAGTCTTCCGGCTTCCGTGTCAACGGAGTGCTTGGGAAGGACATCACTGTGCAAAGGAAGGGTCATGAAATTCATGATGTTGTTGGCCATGAAAATCCCAACATTATGTCCAGTAATTCATGATGAATCGCCTGGAAATTGCTAACGCAACATCATGAATTGAAAGTATGTTTTCATGATGATTATGGGGCTCTTCATGACGTTTTTTCATAATGTTTTATCAAGTATTTCAGAACAAAATATCATGAAACGAGAGCGCTGCAAAGCAAATGAATAACAACCAAACTCAGGTGACACCACCCGGAATCGAACTCAAAAACGCCGTATGACGCACTACGTCAGGGTGACCTTACTATACACATAGACTAAGTGGGAATTACAAACTATGTTATCTTGGTCAATATATGGATGTCATGCGGCACAGTCTCAAGTTGTTTATCCCCGTTAACCTCCTCATTTAACTAATTTTCAACAGTGTGCACTTGATAGAGACCAGAGACCGACTGATACCATTTATTGGCTTTATCATTGATATTAGCACACTACCCACTTAACCCTTGGTGGACTTAGCCAGAAAAAATCGCTCGGTTCTTTCATGACGAAAATTCATGATGTTTTGTCATGAATTCATAATCTTGCAAAAATGAGCTTCTGAGCATCATGAAACCCCCCTTGAAATTCATGGTGTGCTTCATGACAAAACATCATGAAACCTGAAATTCGCGACAGTTTGCATGAATTTCATGATGTATACTTTGCACAGTGCATCGTTGCCCTCGCTAAATTCCTCGACTTCAACAATTCACATTGGCTCCAGCATATTGACGATCACACTTTCCACCTTCGCGACCCTGATAACGAAACCACCCACGTTGTTCCCGCGATGCTGGTCCGCGTATACATCATGTTCAATTACCTCCTTAACGACCCCGCCAATCGCTACAAGGACATGCCGTGGGGTTATGTCGACTTCGCGCGCATTCTCAATGCTCATTGTCTTTCCGGAGAGAAGTGGGCTTACTACGACATCGAGTCGGGCCGCACTCTCTGGTATCCCGACCATCACCTCCCCTCCATCGTCATCTATTCCGTTCGCGAGAGTGACCTTGCCGAGGCGCCGCCTGCCGGGCAGGTCCTTGTTTCCCAGGCGCGTTGGGACCGCTTGACGGAGATGGACTTGCGCCGGCAGGACAACCGCGAGCGTGTGAAGGCCGAGGGACGTGTCAAGAGACAACAGCGGGATGCTCCGGAGGACGAGCGGGTTACGGCCATGGCTCAGCGCTTGGCGTTGAAGAGCCGTATGGTGGAAGAGGAGAAGGAGAGAGAGGAATTGGATGCTCGGATCGAGGCTGAGTTGGCTTCTGAGAAGGCCGCTGCTGAGAAAGCTGCCGCCGAGAAGCGCGCTGGACCGTCCGCGGGAGGTTCTGATGAGATGCAAACTTAGATTGAGGTTGCCGACGCGTCAACCTGGAGGGCGTATGTAACACTATTATTTTTCTTTTATCTCGTGACCGTGTTGTACTTAGACTTACATCCACTTCCCGCTCCGTTTTACATTATCCTGCGCTCATAGATGATCTCATTCCGCCTTTGTTTTACTTATTACTTGCTATAAGTACTCAGATGTACAGTTGCGGCAAGATCAAATTACTTACCAAATAAGGAAATTCTCATCAGAACTGCCCGACCGCACAGAAAACCATCCATACGTAGGCTGGAATGGCACAAAAGGCCTGGACTCCTTTGATTGAATACATCTAGGCACAAAAAATAACCAAATTCATCATACTTCCAACTGATTTTGGCCGCACTTTGATACACAAACTTGGCGGCTATCCAGCCAACATCAATGCAAAGACACAAGTTTTTCTACACCAGGCGTACAAGATGGAGCCTCTAAGTATTTCTGTCCGCTTACCGCATGAAACAACCATTCATCTGGGTGCAAAAGGAGGGGATTGATGAGAATTTCCATATTTGGTAAGTAATTTGATTTTGCCGCAACTGTATTAGCTACAATTCTTTGGTGAATCTAGAACTTAAACCAGTCACTCTGTTCGCCACAACCTAGCTCTCGTGTGCCGAAACTATTGCCTTAAGGTAAACTTTCGTCACAGATTTATGTAACAACAGACGAAAATGGAACATGCGGGAGTCGCACCCGCATAACCGTTAGGGCCTGATCGGGTGCATCTGAATTTCGGCCGAAAACTTTCCAGAACCTGAAAGAAGTGGTCCTGTTGTGCCCTTTCTGGACATCGTTCGTCACTAAATTATGCTATATAGAGTAATTTGTACCGATTCTCAAATTCTATGAAGCGAGAGTGGCCAAAAAATTACAAGGGCAAAAGATGTATACATTCTGCAGTTGAACCAGAATATTTCGATCGCAAGTTCTGAATGTTCATTTTGATTTGCCTTCTCAACATTTCGCCACTCTTCGGCTGGAAAATATATCTTTGGCCATAGACTAGTCCTTCTATGGGAATTTAGAGACGCAATTGGGTGGGAAAGCTCGGGGTCCAAAATTTTGGAACCGGATTCTGATTGGATTCTGATGCACCCGATCAGGCCCTTAGACTATCTGTCCCTTCGTCTCATGTCCGTTTCTGGGTCCAAGTTAAGATAGAGAGCGTGGGATCCCCGCACCTTACTTAAGCACGTTATGTAACGCTTATTAATCGTTCCCACGGCCAAATCCCCAGTCGCACAAAAAAAAACGTGCTCTTTCCGGCCTGCGGAAGGTCTGACCTATGGTGCGCGTCACTTAGTCACCGCCTCCTTTGCACTACTGCCAAATCGGCCGGAGGCCGAAATTTTTTCAAAACACCCTATTGAAGCCTGGATTTCAACCAATTTGGGGACTTTTTGAGTGGACTTTTGATGCACCTACTGGTGCGATTTGGGTTTGGCATAGGAGTGGTGTTTGATATCCCTCATATTGAGAGTTCTGGAGGCCAGCAAGATCGAAATTGGTGTATACTGCCAAATTGGGTGGGGTGAAAATTTATAGCTCCTTCAATTATTTAAATTTTGGAAATCCCTCTTGGGAAGTTGTTCCTCTGTTGAAAAGGAGTCGTTTTGCAAGAGGAATAAAAATTAGGGCAAAAACTGGGGTCACAGTTAGCGTTGTCACGGAGAGGCGGTGACTAAGTGACGCGCACCATACAGACTTAGAAGACATTCTCGCTGTTTCGGCTCTGAAATTTTGGTTTTTGCTTTGAAAAGCACCTTCCACACTGCAAGGAGGTTCTGTCACTCATCGGTTTGACAGGTCCCACCCTTAAGCGAGCTGCCGAAGCATGCCGAGATGACTATCCTGTGGCTGTGCTGGCCAAATTTTCCTCCGAAATTTTTGAAAAGTGTCCCATTTGGTGAGAAAACCACAAAGAAACACTCAGAAAAAAAGTGGTCTGAATTTTTTTGTGGGTCATAAAGCAAGAGACCAAGGGACATTTTGGCAACTCTGCCCAATAGGAACCCCTCATTGTAGGGATCGGCACCGTAACCGTAAAATACGGCGTACGGCCCCGTACAATACGGTACCCGTAGCCGTCCCGTACAGGGTCCCGAGGCCCGTTCTTACGATACGGGGAGGCGCCGTCTCTGCTGCCGTATAAAGCCGTATCTGTACGGCCGTATACGGCAGTGTACGGCCCGTACCCACATCATCCCGCGGGAGCGGATAATCAGCCTTCGGATCCATCGATATCCATCAGCAGCTCACGTATCTCTCTGTCAGCTATTCATCTCCATCAATTCTTGACCCCTCGGCTGAATAAGGGTGAATACTGATGTGCCGGACTTGTGCCGGACGGTGTCTCGGTGAGTGCTTTCGCCAACACATCACTTGCAAAAACACTCAGCGTCCACAAAACAGCCCCGAAACTGTTCAAACATAAAGACCTTACCCTCAACTAGCTCCCCGCAGTCAAAACTGACCCTTCATGAGCCAAATAATTGGGTGGAAAATAGTACGGCCGTATGAGCCCGTAAACACCCCGTAAAACATGCCGTACCGTCCCGTATAGGCCCCCAAGTTGACCTATACGGTTACGGTTACGTCCGGGGTAACCGCCGTAAAGCGCCGTAAACTGTACGGGCCGTACCGTATACGGTACGGTGCCGATCCCTACCTCATTGAACCTCTATCTAAGACTTGTATTGGGCAAAACTCCCAATCTGGACCTTAGCATCGTGCTATAAGCCCTCAACGTCGAGCGTGACAATGTCACAGTGTGATGCTGACATAAGGGTGCGGGGATCCCACGCTCTCTATCTTACCCCAGTTCGGCCACGTGACCGCTATAACGTGCCGATTCGTTACACAAGCTTTAGCTCCCTGCCTCCGGCACGGCCGACTCGCTGCGCTCGCCGACCTCCCTCCGTTCGGTCACACAGCTTGTTGGGGCTCGCCGCCCCAAACCCCGCTGCGCTCGCTCCGCTCGCGACGTCTAGTACGATCTCAACATCTCGACATTGACCCCGTGATTTTCCGTCAAAAGTCACGCGACTGATGGCCTGGCCCTCTTTTCAAGTACAAGCTTAAGCACCCCGCCTTCGGCAGTGCCGGCTCGCTGCGCTCGCGTCCCTCCCTGCGGCTGGTGCACAGCTTGTCGGGGCTCCGCCCCAAACCCCGGTTTAATTTTTTTGCGATTTTTTTTTGCTGGATTCCGTGCCCGCGGCGCCGCGCGCCGGCGAGTGCACTCGCTGCGGCGCCGGGGAAAGCGTGTGAGAAGTCACCTGATTTTTCACGTGAATTATCACGGGACCTGCGGTCCCGTAGTGTCTTTTATTATAGACAAGCTTAAGCACCCCGCCTTCGGCAGGGCCGGCTCGCTGCGCTCGCGTCCCTACCTACGGGGGGTACACAGCTTGTCGGGGCTCCGCCCCAAACCCCGCCTGGATTTTTTTTTGCTGGATTCCTTGCCCGCGGCGCCGCACTGCCGCTCGCTGCACTCGCCGGCGCGCGGCGCCGGGGACCGCGTGTCCTATCCTATACATGAAAACACAAGGATCAGCTCACGTGAAAAGTAACGTGACTTTGACACGAAACCACGGGACCATGTCGAGATGTTGCTGCCGGCTGTCGAGATGTTGCTCCCGGTTCCCACGAACCTTCCCGACGGCGCCGCGCACCGCGAGTGCAGCGCCGAGGGCACGCAATCCAGCAAGAAAAAAACCCGCGGGGTTTGGGGCGGAGCCCCGACAAGCTGTGCACCAGCCGTAGGGAGGGACGCGAGCGCAGCGTGTCCTATCCTATACATGAAAACACAAGGATCAGCTCACGTGAAAAGTAACGTGACTTTGACACGAAACCACGGGACCATGTCGAGATGTCGCTGCCGGCTGTCGAGATGTTGCTCCCGGTTCCCACGAACCTTCCCGAGGCGCCGCGCACCGCGAGTGCAGCGAGCGGTAGTGCGGCGCCGAGGGCACACAATCCAGCAAAAAAAAAAACACGCGGGGTTTGGGGAGGAGCCCCGACAAGCTGTGCACCAGCCGTAGGTAGGGACGCGAGCGCAGCGAGCCGGCCCTGCCGAAGGCGGGGTGCTTAAGCTTGTGAGTTTCAACATCTCGACAGCCGGTTGTGTTGTAGGATGTTGACAAAACCCCGTGATTTTCTGTCAAAAGTCACGCGACTGATGGCCTGGCCCTCTTTTCAAGTATAGGATAGGATCCGCCCTCCTGCCGAGGTTCTGCGGAAGCTCGGCAAACTTATGCCAGCTTGTAAGGGCAACCTTTAGGACCCGAGATGTCTCGAGGGTCTAGCGAGGGAGAATCCAAAGTTAATTAAGAAGCTACTAAGAATACATCACACCGCACCTAGCGAGGGAGAATCCAAAGAGAAGAAAGGCTGAGGATTCCCACGCTAGGTGCAGTAAACATATAGTAACTAGTTCCCACAAGCTCGGAGCAATCGGCAATGATCCCGGGCCAAGTCACATGCCTTACTCCACGATGACATAGGGCTTTGGGGGAAAGTGGGAAATCTGCAGGAGGCCTGCGTCATAGGTGGCTGTGTAGTGCCAAAAGAGGGAGTTCCTGTAAGGGGAGAAGGGCCCAGGAGCCAAGTCGATAACAAACCTGGGGATCAGAGATCCCCAGTGAACTACTTATATACAAGAGGTGACGTAAGATATGACATAAGTGAGCACACAGCATGATGTCTTGGAGACAGAGAACTTCTGCCCAAGTCAGAAGATGTCATAGCTGTGGAATCCCCTGACATCACCCCCTCTTCAAGATTCGTCGCCTCGACGAAGACCAGAGCCCAGTAGAATGAACGATCCTTCAAAATCCTGGATCGCCACGGAAGAGTAGGTTGCCCTGGGAGTCAATCCGCGAATCAGACGCAGACACTGCACCGCCTCGCCGTGCCGTCTGTTGTCGACGTCCCCTTTCAGGTCGAATAGCATCAATGGCCATAGGCGAAGGAGCTACTGAACGTGGAGAGGGGGACGGGATGGCAGTGGGCATGGCCACCGAGGGGGCATAAGGAGTAGAGCTGGGGCGGGGAGTAGGAATAGGGGACGCCATTACCTGCGTAGGAATAGAGATGGCGGCAGGGTTATGGGGTAGAGAGTTAGAGGCGGGGTAGGAAGACTCCTGTGGTGCAAATCGCACCCCAGACTTCCTTGGCTGTGTAGCGGCACCTGGGTGCGGCTGAGCACTGGCCGCTGGAGGGGGTGGAACCGGAGCCGGTGGCTGAGACGGATGGACGGGGTGTGCGCGCTTCTTCAGCGGGCGAGCGCCCTCGCCAGAAGCGTTCGGCAAAACCGGCACCGGGCCAGGAGGGGGAGGGGCAGGGTCCCCGGAAAGGCGTGACGGACCTTTCTTCTTAGAGCGGATACGCTTACGCATGAAACGCTTCCCAAGCGCAATTAGCGCTTCACCGATTTGCTGGTCGGTACCACGGATAGATACACGGCGCTCCAAGGGGGAAGCCTTATCAGTATAGGCTCGAAGTTGGGCGCCGGAGATGTCGTGCGACTGATGAAGACCCTTACCACCACGGCCAACGATATGCCCGACGACCGAGTCAGGCACCACAAGCGTACACGAGTAGCGGGACGGTGCGTCCTGTGCAGTAGGGAGGGTTTCGGCGAGTGGTATGGCGGTGTGGCCGACAGCGATGATGGCAGGGGTAGGGGCTGGGGTTGATGGTTCAGAGCCCCAGCGAGCGCCATCCCAGGAGAAGCGCCAGGCATGCCCTCGGGGAGTAGAGGCTGCAGTGTCCCCAAACTCAAGACAATCAAGACGGTCGTGGACGCGCTGTAGTTCGCTTCGAAGGAGAGTGCAGTAGGAATAAAGGTCCTGAGGAACTGCGGGGGTTGCCATAGCAAGGGAGGTGTAAGGTCGATGGTAGGATGAGGGCAGAGTAGGAAGTAGGGTGGTCGGCTGGGGCTAGGAGAGTGCCAGAGTCGAATAGAAGGTTTGTTATGCTGTAAGGGGAGAAGGGCCCAGGAGCCAAGTCGATAACAAACCTGGGGATCAGAGATCCCCAGTGAACTACTTATATACAAGAGGTGACGTAAGATATGACATAAGTGAGCACACAGCATGATGTCTTGGAGACAGAGAACTTCTGCCCAAGTCAGAAGATGTCATAGCTGTGGAATCCCCTGACAGTTCCCCTGACATCATCCCCCCCTTGGAATGCGGCGCCTCGACGCATAGATCGCACCTGAGCTGGAGTTGACAAGCGGTCACGGAAGGGAAGGGAATCGAAGGCAGCAACAGCAATGGAGCGAGGTTTGGAAGGGTATTTGCGGTAGAAGGCAGCGACAGCGTCCGGGGCAAAGACATTAGAGTGCTTCACCCATTGATCATGGGACGGGTCATAACCCTTCCAGCGAACAAAGTACCATAGACTCCCATAGCGGATCTTGGCATCCAATATCTCCTCGACCTCCCATTGCTTGTCGCCAGGCACGTCAAGGACTGGTGGCGGCTCTTCGTGTCTGGGGCGAGTGGGGAATGGATCGGCTTCCACAAGCTGAAGTTTCACGACGGGGAAGACAGGGTGGAGGGCAGAGTACCGGGGCGGCAGCTCCAGTTTGAAGGCACCGTTACCGACGACCTTCAGAACCTTGAAGGGGCCGATACGCCGGTGGGAGAATTTCACCGAAGGGCGGGTGGTGCGGATATCTGAAGCATCAACCCACACCCGGTCACCAACCTTGATGTCTGGAGCTGGCGTCCGCCGGCGGTCATAGTACTGCTTGTACTCTGCTTTGGCCTTGACAAGTGCTGCCTTTGCCTCGGAAACCCCTGACGCAATCCGATCGTGGAACTCGTTCACAGCCTCCAACCTAGAGCGTGCAGCGTGGGGCTCAAAGCCCATCCGTGGAAGCCGACCAGTGTCCGTCATGAACGGTACCTGCTGCGTGGAGGAATGCATGTGGTTGTTGTACGCAAACTCCGCTGCAGGTAGCAGCTCATCCCAGTCGTCCTGCTTGTAATTGGTGAAGAGCCGGACGTACTGCTCGAGTTCCTGGTTAACACGCTCCGTTTGGCCATCGGTCTGCGGGTGGTAGGCCGTAGAAGTGGCTGGGGTGACCCCAACGAGGCGCCAAAGCTCGCGCGTGAACTCTGCGATGAACTGGGTGCCACGATCCGAGATGTACTTCTCTGGCAGGCCATGGTGGCGCCAGACGCTCCGGTAGTACAGCCGAGCAGCACCAACCGCGTCGATGGTGGTGTGACACTCCATGAAGTGCGCTCTCTTCCCAAGAGCACAGACAACGACCATGACTGCATCGTATCCATGGGCCTCGGGAAGCTCGACGATAAAGTCGACCGACACGGTGTGCCAGCGCTCTTCTGGGATCTCTGTGGGGTGGAGCTCACCAATCGGCAGTTGACGAAGCGCCTTGGTGCGGCAGCACAAGTCACAAGTCGCGACATACCGACCGACATGGCGCGACAGCTGGGGCCACCAGTAGTTCCGAGACACGAGCTCCAGGGTCTTGAAACGACCGGCGTGGCCTGCAACACGCGTGTCATGGTGCTGCTCCAGGATGCGTCGGCGGAGGTCCCTGTCTCGGGGGACGACAATCTTCCCCCGGAAGTAAAGGAGTCCACCTTCAATACGCCATTCCGAAGACCGGGCAGACCGCACACCTCGGGCCTTGAGGAGTTCCTTCGCAGTCAGGGCGATGGGCTCTTCAAGGTCGGGGTCTCCAGCAAGCGCATCACGAATGTCGCGCAGGAGGGGAGCCTCAGGGCCAGCAACAACCAGGGCCTCGGTGGCCCGAACGTGGAACAGCTCGGGTCGAAGCAGGGTAACGTCCTGGTTATCGTCCTGCACTCCATGGTCTGGTCTCCGAGAAAGCGCGTCGGGGCGACCCATGAGGCGACCCGGTTGGTGGTGCAGCGAGAAGTCGAAACGGGAGAGGTAGAGAGACCACCGAGCTTGGCGACGGTTGAGCTTCTGGGCCTTCCGGAAATATTCCAGGTTTTTGTGGTCCGTCCAGATCTCAACCGGGTGCTGCGCGCCCTCCAGGAAGTGGCGCCACTCCTCAAGGGCTCGCACAATCGCAAGCATCTCCTTGTCGTGAATCTCGTAATTCCGCTGCACCTCGTTCAGGCTTCTGGAGTAGAACGCAACCGGATGCCACTTGCCATCGTCACCCTGCTGGGAGAGGACGGCACCGGTGGCATAGTCAGAGCTGTCAGCCTCGAGCCGGTAAGGGCGCTCGGGGTTCGGAAGAACCAGAACGGGGTCCCGAGTCACCCGTCGCTTGAGCTCGTCAAAGGCAGCTTGCTCTTCGGGCCCCCAGGTCCAGGCAATGCCCTTCTTGGTGAGTCTGAAGAGGGCTTGAGCAACGTCTGAGAAGCCCGCAATGAACCGGCGGTAGAAGTTTGTGAAGCCAAGGAACTGCTGCACATCCTTCTTATTCTCAGGCGCTGGCCAAGCTGCCACTCCTGCAACCTTTACAGGGTCCATCTCGACGTGGTTGTGGGAGATAATCACGCCGAGGTACTCAATGGAGGTCCGCTCAAACTCACACTTCTCGGCTCGAAGGTAAAGCTTGTTTGCGCGAAGCCTCCGCAGGACCTCTCGGACGATCTCTCGATGCCGACGGATGTCTGAGTGGGCAATGAGGATATCGTCGAGGTAGACCATGACGTCGCCAGAGAGGATAAGATCCTGGAAGATGTCGTTCATCATGGTCTGGAAGGTTGCAGGGGAGTTGGTCAGACCGAAGTACATGACCAGCGGCTCAAACAGTCCCCGGTTAGTCCGGAACGCTGCCTTCCACTCGTCGCCTTCACGGATTCGAACGTTGTTAAAGCCCCATCGGACATCGAGCTTCGTGAAGTACCGGGCTCCCCTGAGTCGGTTGATGAGGTCGTTGATTAAGGGGAGCGGGTAACGATTCTTCACAGTCATAGCGTTTAAAGCTCGATAGTCCTGTACGAACCGAAGTCCGCCGTCCTTCTTCTTGACGAAGAAGACGGGTGAGGCCATAGGTGATTTTGACGGTCGAATCCGGCCAGTGCCAAGTCCCTCCTCGATGAAGGCATCAAGTTCCTTCTGTTCGAGAGGCGAGATTGGGTAGACCTTGCAGTTCGTGGGTTTAGAGTCCGGCACGAGCTCAATGGCATGGTCCCAGGATCGGCGTTCAGGCAGCGAGTCAAAGGACTCCTTGTTGAAAACATCGTCAAACTCTCGGGCCCATTCGGGAACGTCCGAGCGCGCCGGGGCTGAGTTTTTGGCGTATGCCTCAGCCAGGCGCTGGGAGACGGTGCTTCCAGCACGGATATCCTCAGAAGGCAGGAACTGGGTGTAGAACACCCGGTCTCCCGGCTCAAGGGGGTCATCCACTTCATCCGCATCATCCACTTCATCCACATCATCCTCGTCGTCATCCTCGTAGTCTGGGAACAGCTCCGGCAGGTCATCGTATTCATCTTCGCCTAAGTCTATGGCACAGATGGATGGAAGGGGACCAAGTCGGAGCTGCCGGAGGATCTCAGCGGCCAGGCGAGACTCTCTGCGGGCAGCACGAGCCTCCAGGCGAGCCTCAGTGCGGCACGTGGAGCACTCGCTGGGGCATCTGCTCATCTTGACCTCTCGGGTGTCCCAGTCGATCTCCGGGTTATGCTTCCGGAGCCAGGAGTAGCCGAGGATGAGCTTCTGCTTCCCGAGACGGGTAACAGCGAGCTGCATACGCTCAGAGTGACCACGATACTGCAGCACAACGTCGGCCACCTCACGAATCGCACCAGCCTCATTTGGGGAGCCATCCACGTTGAAAACCGGAATGGGCTGTGCAAGGCGGCGGAGGGGGAGGCCAGACTTAGCTGCGAACTCAGAGTCAATGAAGTCTGAGGTGGCACCGCAGTCGACGAGACCTTCGAGAGAAAGCTTAGTGGCGTCCTGAACTGCCTGGATCTCAAGGGGGAGATGCAGGGAGTTGGCACCAGGTGCAGCAGCAACAGTATAGCGCTGAGGAAGTCTACGCTCCCAAGGCTTTCGCCGGATGCGTGGGGACCGGAAGGGGGCAGGGGGTACGTCTTTCGTTTCGGCAGGTTCAACAGATGTAACATTGGCAGACTCATCATACAAACATGCGAAACGATTAGGAGACGCGATCGAGGGCGTACCGCTCACTCGTCGCGTAGGAGAAAACCCTGCTCTTCCTCGACGGCCACAGACTCTGGCTCAGCCAGCGAGTCGGTGGTGGCAACCCGAGCCAACAGTTCGGAGAGGAGCTCGGACCCAAGCTGACGTATGACCTCGTCAAGGACATCAGCGGCTCGGACGTCAGCCGGGGTGGGGCAATCCCGCGCCAGGTGCGGGCCGCCACATCGGTAGCAGCCACGGGGAGGCCCTCTTCCGGAACGTGTGCGATCAACGTCCATGGGGACTACCTGCGGAGGGGGAGCAGGGGCTGGCATGGCACGAGGGGGAGGCGCATGGGCAGGGACAACGGGGAAGACCCCTGCTGGACGCGAGCGAGAGGCTGGCGGAGCCGAGGGGGCCTTTGGGAGAAGCCCAGCAGCACGAGCCCGCACGTGCGATTCGTACTGGCGGTATGCTCGGGTCCGCCAAGCCATGTAGTCGCGGAGGTCTGGCGGGTCGCTGGACGATGTGATGGCCGCATTGATGGCAGGGTCAAGGCCAGAGCGGAACTTGGTGACCTTGACCAATGGGTCAGCAAACCCAGCAAGGTCGAAGAGGTCTTCGAAGTCATCAGTGTACTTGAAGACATCCCGGGAGCCCATATAGTATGCCCTAGACTCGAGTTTGTGTAGGGCGTGGTCCTGCTCGTTCTCCTCAACAAAACGGGAGCAGAACTCCTTGGTAAAGGCGTCCCAGGTGAGGAAGGGGAAAGGGGTTTTGGAGGACATGCGCTCAGCCCATTTTTGCGCAGAGTCTTTGGACATGAAGGACATGGTGAAACGCACTGCCTTTTCCTCAGACATCTCGCCGCCTTCAACAAACGCCTCCGGAACCAGTCGGATGTAAGTCCGAGCTGAGTGAAGGAAGGCCCGGCCAGCCGAGCGGTCGCCGTCAAAGACGAAAGGGGGGTTCGGTCGAAGGACCGTTTTTGCTGCCGGTGTGAGGTTGGCAAAGAGTCCTGGACTCTCGGCCGGAGGCTCTGGGGGAGCGGCAGGGGTCGGAGCAGTAGTAGTGGGAGGATTGGCAGCGGTTTGAAAAAGCTCGACCAGACGGTCAACAGTCCTCTCGAGCCTATCCATCCGCTCGGCGGCGGCTGCAGCAGCGGCGGCAGAGTCGGTCATGGTGGGTTCTAGAGAGGGGGAGGAGGGGGCAAGATTCGCGGTTTGCGCGTCCGAGACAGCAGAGGAGGAGTCCGACGAAGCGTCTGAAAAATCGCCAAAGCGCGCAATCTTGACCAGTTAATCCCTTGGAGCCTTTCTTCTGCTGTAAGGGCAACCTTTAGGACCCGAGATGTCTCGAGGGTCTAGCGAGGGAGAATCCAAAGTTAATTAAGAAGCTACTAAGAATACATCACACCGCACCTAGCGAGGGAGAATCCAAAGAGAAGAAAGGCTGAGGATTCCCACGCTAGGTGCAGTAAACATATAGTAACTAGTTCCCACAAGCTCGGAGCAATCGGCAATGATCCCGGGCCAAGTCACATGCCTTACTCCACGATGACATAGGGCTTTGGGGGAAAGTGGGAAATCTGCAGGAGGCCTGCGTCATAGGTGGCTGTGTAGTGCCAAAAGAGGGAGTTCCCCTGACACAGCTGCGGGAGTCGAACACGACTCACTGATGTTCCACCAAATGTAACAACCCATGAATGGGCGATTGATAAAATTGTAACGACTGAGTAAAATGGAACGTGCCGGAATTGCACACGACACAACCGTTGGACTATCCGTCCCATCATACAAGTCTGTTACAGCAGCCAACCCCCCGTTTCTCGGGTGACGAAGCCGGCTCGGCCGGGGTTGATTCGTAAGCGGATCACCGATCCCTTACTGTACTATTCCGACCGGTTGTTCACATAACGGGTAACGCCCGTCTGTGAACTGAACAATTTTGGTCTCCGTAACGCATAACAGCGACTTTTTTGGCCCAAAAAGGCAAGAAAATGTCAAAATTTTTGCTCCGGCATTCGCCGGAGCACCATATATGGTAATTTTGTCTTGATTGCCGGCCGGTGAACAATGTTTCCAGTGAACAAATAGGCTAACGCGTAACACCCAGTGAACAACCGGTCGGAATAGTACAGTACACCCTCCCCTCTTGATCGAGGCTAGAGGGTCCGATCACCATTATTCCAAATGGGCACCGGGAATTGAACGCAAGACCATTTGACGTTCCACCAAAAGTAACGACTGTGAGTAAAATGGAACGTGCCGGAATTGCACACGACACAACCGTTGGACTATCCGTCCCATCATACAAGTCTGTTACAGCAGCCAACCCCCCGTTTCTCGGGTGACGAAGCCGGCTCGGCCGGGGTTGATTCGTAAGCGGATCACCGATCCCTTACAATTTGGGCGGTTTTGGGCATCGAGCAGTAGCCTAATTCGGCCAGCCCGCTCCACTCTCTCCAAGCGGCGACACCTAGCGACACTCGCCCATTCGTCACCGCTCCTCGAACGTCTCTCTCGCCTACCATGCCCAACAATACCTTCCGCTACATCCCTCCTGCACACAAGCGGCTCATGATTACCATGGCCGCCAACGGGATGTCCAATAAAGAAATTGCATAGAGGTCGCCCCGCTCTGACGCGCCAGCCGTCAACGCAATGGATCCGGCAGTGCCTACCTCAGGGTTACTCCGGCAGCGGGGCAGGATCTGGATTTGATGGGATTTGGATTTGATGGTGGAACTGATGTCTGTATGTAACGTGGTCCGCGGAATGTCCGACGTTAGCCGCCGTTGTGTTTGCAACATGCCTGCTCGTCGGCGACGACGACGAGCTCCTTCATTGAGCCCATTGCTTGCCTCCAGAACGGCGCACTTTGTGAAAACGGTGTGCTTTGATTACTATATGTTGCCTGCCCAATTTTATTGCTACAGCAGACCTCTTAAGTGCCAGCGCAGGCACGGCGGGAAATGGAGCGGGATGGCGGGAAAATGCCGACGAGACAATGCGCTGGCAGTTTGGCGGGAACAGTCCCGTCATCAGTTGGCAACGGTGACTGATTGGTGACTGATCGTCACCCATCAGCTCCAAATCCCATCAAATCCAAATCCGCTGCCGGAGTGACTCTCATATCATATTCTGGAGCGATGTTCGGTCCCGTGACAGAGAAATGCGAAAAAGAAAGAAAAAAGGAGGGGAAAAGGGAGAGGCTACGTTAATTTCGGTGTCATGGCATCTCATCTGGAACCTTTGTCGGAAAAACACGGTTTCGCTTGTAACGGATTGAACTGGATTACGGCCTTGTGGAGCCTTGAGACGTCTTGCAACCGGTTGGCGGGGGGGATCATAAGCGGCTCATTAATCATGTCCGTGGAGGGTTATGTCCGAAAAAGGCATACTCATGTGATCCGACCAGTGCCGGGTCACATGAATGATGGTGTCAATCAAATTCCTGTCTCTTACCTCGTCGCATCGTCGCGTCGCGCTCTACGCCCTTCGTCGCTCGCAAGCATGAATGGAGGGGCTAGAAAGAATGCCGGAAGAAGACGGCCTCCCAGAAACCCGGCCCACTTTCAGCTGATTCCCTTCCCACAACCCGCAATCTGCCCCACCCCAACTGCCTACTTTCGACCTTACACCAATGCACCAGCGTCACTTTGTGCCTGGATGGACCCACGATAGTATTGAACCCCAGTGGGGCCAACAAGACTGCCAATTCATCCGCTGTGAGACTTCATCCGGCAGATTAGCAGGAAATCTCACCTCATCCGACGATGGTACACCTTAAACTCAGTGCGTGTCTACACTCTAGCAAGATATAATTGCTTTTGTTGATTGATTGTTCAGGTGCGCTATGTAGCTGTAGCCCACTACATCATTTCATAGGTGGAAAATTCACCTGAGATGAAAATTGTCTGAATTTTATGTGCGGCATGCAAAATCACTCAATACAAGTAATTCAACATACTCTGAATCCCGAATGTCCTGCCAGGCTTGTTTTTTTGGCAACCAATATCTCTAACTCAACCTGAGGTGTAGTAAACGGGATATTCGACAAATTCAGCAGCTGAACAATCATTAGATGAGACTGGAAATTGAACTTAAAACCTGAAGGCCTTTCTGTCCTGAGCTACAATATCTTCATTGAACTTTGTATCTAAGGTCCCCCGGGTCTGATTTACCCCACCTCCGAGTCATCGACTAGACAATCTTTCCGCATCATTGTAAGTGCCCCATTTTGCGTCCGTGAGCCTGAGATGATTGAGGAAAAGATGCTGATACAAGCTCGAAGTAGAATAAATGATATATACTGTACAATTGTCACTATTGAACTCGTTTGCTTTGTTAGTTTTGGTTCAAGCTGTACTCGCAGTCGCAGCGCGTACGGTACTTAGCCGGGATCGATACGGTTCGATTTTGGCCGAGGACTTTCGGATGAGCTGCCGTGTGGCTGTGAGAGGTCACCTCGCACAGAGAGTCAAGCACCGATTTGCCATGGGTATCTCATGTCTCATATTAGTGGTGTAGATACATGCCTAGTGTAGTAATAAATCATACTTACCACCTCCAAATGCCCTCGGAACACAGAGGATGTAGAAATAAAGTGAAATGACGGGAAATCAGCAGCGAAACGCGATCACCTGACTTCTTTGATGTGCTTATGTCTTTCGTGTTTAACGCCAAGCAAGGCAGTCTTATATTTTTTAGGTGCACCTACATAGGTTACAGAACTGATAGAGGGTCCTCAGCGAAGCTTCCAGCCAAAAACAGCGAGGTTTGGCAGAGATCTCACTTGATTTGAGTGCTTATCAGTCGGCGTGGCGGTGCTCGGGCACCCTTCAGCTTTGTCAATACTTCTCTGAGACCCATAACTTAGGTTTTCCGACCATACCACTGGGTATCCAAAAGGGGAAAAGAACGGAAAAAGGCGGAAAAAGAAAGAAAAAGAAAGAGAAAGGAAAGAGACAAGTGAGCTTTCGGGGTGAGCGCTGGTGAGCATGGGAAGGCTCTTGGGAGGCTCAGAAAGATCTAAGGCGGGCTATTTTGGTTGAAGCTTTTTCAATTACTCAATGTACAAAATAAATGTAAAGCAGCAAGACACACGGGTAACTGGCAAGGGGTAACAAAGTCCAACAGTAAAATGAAAGGGGAGCCTGGAGGAGAGGAAGATAAACTCTGCCTCCTAAACAGCCTGCTATTGCATCGAAAATAAAAAATAAAAATGCAGTATCAATTGCGTACATTTGTATGGCTGACTTGAGTGAATTCTTGACTCACACCACAGTAAGTACAAGCTCAATTACTGGCCACTGCCAGTGATGCAGCTGCAGCATCAAGATACTTCAAAGGAACTGTAATCCTAAGCTCACAGAAGGTGATGGAAAATTCAAAAATTGCCCAGTTAACAGACCTGGAATGGGATTTCCGAGTACATCAGAGACTGAATGAAACAATACTGAGATCTCCTCACCCATTTTTTGCCTCACCTCGGACTGCATCAAAATCCCCGAAGCCATGAGGGAAAAAATAGTTTGATCGTGACTAGAGCGAGAGAATCTCGTGAGTTTGACCATGCAAAGAGCATTAAAAACAAATTGAGTGTCGCCAATATTTTTCTGGAGCGTCCGGAGGAGCGGGAGATGCCCATTTCGCGGCAACAGAGGGGGATGATAAAAGGCAGAAATTGCGAAAATTCGGGCCGTCCCAGCATGAGAAAGCGCGCAATTAAATGACTTGAATATCGTATCTGTACAGCCCAAGCAAAGTCAGAGGTCTGCAAGCCCGCAGGGTCGAGAAATTGCGGACAAAAGACAGAAGGTTGTTAAGTGTTACAGCTGTGACAACGTCACACTCAGCCTCGGTAACTTACGTACCGGGATGTCTTGCGGTGTGTGAATCGTGGCTGTGCACTCAACATGTTGAGTGGACCCAGCTGATCGGTCGGTTAACCTCTCAGTTTTCAATCAGCAGCTCATAGCATCAAAGATGATCTCGTTAGAAGGACAAGAGGTTTGCAACATTGTATGGAAAGTAAAGTATCTCAGCCATCTGAATTCTCCAGCTCGTCTAAGTACCTCGTCCTCGGTCTCTTTCTCCGGTGCCGGATTTTTGAGGGGGTACAAAACTACTGTACTATTACGATCGGTTGTTCACTGGGTGTCACCCGTCACCCAAATAGTTCACCGGACAAGTCGTTCACATCACGGCAATCACGGCAAAATTCCATATATGGAAGGCCGGCACTGTTCGGCAAGTGCCGGCACTGCTCGGCAAGTGCCGGCCGGAAATTTTTGCGATTTTGTGGCCCTTTTTGGGCCGAAAAACTCCCCGTCACCCGTCACCCTGTTCAAAATTGTTCAGTTCACGAACCGGCGTCACACATAACGTGGAACAACCGATCGTAATAGTACAGTAGTCTCTTATAAACAGACAATATAAACAAAAAAGTCCTCGTGCCTGCGGTTGTTATATATTAGTCTGTCGCTTCCCACGGTGCATTGATAGGAGGGTCCGCTTATTATGTAATCTCGAATTTCTCGGATTCACTCACCCAATTTTCGACGCGCTTTTGCGCGTATTTCAGACGCCATCTTTACAAGATGTCTCAACGAAGCATTTTGACAACTTGACGCAAGTGGAGAGCTGTCGAAATGGGTGAGTTGCGGTTTGATGCGTTGGCCGGCGGCCAAAGGCGGCCAACCTCACGGTCCGGTATGAACGAAAATCGAAAACGAAAACGCGGCTAGCTGATATTGATCAGGCGGCCTTCCAGGCCATCAAGTCCATCAATTGCGAGGATTCAGAAACGAAAATGACCGGTTTCAACACGGCAAAGAAGCCGAAAGGACTGGATTGATGTCACAGTCACAATGTACTGTGCTTGCCGAACGTGTCCGAGTGGCTGTACCAGGTCACGCACACGGCGTGCTTTAGCACTCTAAATTATCAATTGATTTAAGAGTGAAGATCACTCAGTGCAAGACTCAGTGCGCTCTGCACTTCAGAATCATAAAATAGAAATTTTTTACGACACGCATTCCTGGCAAACATGATATAGACGAACACTAAAGGCAAACAGGAAACAAGAATGGACTACATAAAGTAAACAAATATTATTATTTTATATTTTGGTTAATTTGTGTTGGCTGCCGGCAGTAGCTAAGTTGCACGAGCATATCAATTTGCGGGGAAAAACGGCAATTTCGGGTACTTTTGGTAGCTGCGAGTACAAAAGCGGAGCATCGGAACCAACATACAGCCGTTTTGACAATATACGGGTTTTGATTGAGTGGTGCTCGTGCTTACGTTTCGATCGCGCAAGCATGTACGTGACCGTGACCCTTGGCGTGATGACATCATAGAGCCGACCTTGACTTGTTCCGTGCCGACTGTTTCATTTTCGTTTGAACCTGCTGCCGACGGGCACCGCCGGCCATCTATACGCTATTCTATATATAGTCGTTTTCGTTTTCGTTTCTAGTATATACTCCAACCTCACGGTCCGGTATCTCACGGTCTGTCGCATTTTGACTACCTACGGGAATTCTGAGGAGTACGTATGACTACGTATGACCTCCGGAGATAGTCTCGTTCCCAGAAGTTATAGAGCACCACCCGCACCGCTCGCTGCGCTCGCGCATTCACCCTAAAAGGGAAATGTTGAGATGTGGAGATGTCAGCGAGGCAGATTGATTGAAAAATTTGATCGCGGGTGAGTAGAGGGGTGATGGTGCACTGTGATCTTATGATCACAGTGCCCCGGCCATCAGCCCGAAAAGATCTGGAGCCGAGATTACTCCGGAGAGTGTAAAGAGATAGCTTAAAATACATCTTACCACCAAAACTATAGAAAAATGAGGAGCGACTGAGTGGAAACAGCCAGGGAGGGCCGTGGGAACTACCTGCCAAACCTGATGATTATATAATAAGGCCACCCCTATGACCTGCCACGCGGGAAGTTCTAGACTAGTACAAAACGTTAAGTCAAAGGGCGGAGCAAACAGTGTTGCACTCGTGGTCCTGTACAAAGGTGTTGATCCCGTCCTGTCCAAAGTCGCCCACACCGCTATCACTGAAAGAAATTGAGTAGGTACAGCTCCGGACAATCAAACGCGACAAATTTATCGACCTTTTCCTGCTGAATTTTTTTGGTGAGAATTCATCGAGTCGTTCCGGAGATATCCGCTATTCTTAGTAGATGGCAGCCAAAATTTTGGCCCGACCCCCAGAAAAATCACAAAAATATTGATTTGAGCTCTTTATGACTGTCTGAGTCTGTTTCTGGACTCAGAATGAAAATTCAACGAGCCATTATGTCGCAAAATAGGAGGGAACCTGTGGGAACATTGTGACATTTAACAGCATGTCACAAATATGTCACCTCCGGTCACCTTGGCATTGCCAATTTCGGGTTTTTGTGGGTTCCTCAAAGCAAAAAGGGCTGAGGGACAAGAGTAGTTGCATATAGTATCCTCTGGATGGTCAGCAACCATGAAGGTTGGGTCAACATTCGTCTGGAGGGGCCAGAAAGGTACACACAATTTTGTTCAGACCGCCTAAAAATTTGGCCAAACCCATTGTGTCGTGGGAAAATTCAGAAAAAATCGTTTTTAGACGTATTTTGGGGTGCTGAATCCGTTTCTGGACTCAGCTAAGCCCAGAAAATAGCGGTTCGACCGAAAATAAAATTGTTGACTTTAAACACTGCATTCAGGACCCCCCTAGCAACGCCAAAAGCTCGGTTTGGCTACATCGTGGCAGCTTCGGCTAACTGAGGCTATGCTGCGGCTGCCTTCGGCCAGGTCACCCAGCCGCGGACATATGGTGGGGGACGTGACTTCGTGACAAACTTTTACGGTGAACATTGTGACGCTAATAACTCGTGTGACAGTCACCCAAATTTCTTGATATTGCATAAATGGCTTCCTTTTGAAGAGTAGAAGAGATTGTATGGAGCAGATTTACTCCCCATTGACTTTCGTGATTTTGACCACAAATTTGGCCATCCTAAAGGGGAAATTAATCCGAAATGGCTCTGCCGGGGGCAATTTGATGGCCCATCAATACCCAATATGCCCCCAAAGAGTAGTGATTTGAGTATTGGGTCCAAAACAAAAATTCCGGTCTGACATGAAGTCACGTCCCCCACCATATAGCCGGAGCGCCGGCAGATGTGGCTAGGCCGTCGGCCAGCTTTGGCTGAGCGAACCAGCGCCGTGATGGCTGAGTTGCCGCCTTTCTCTGCCGGCTCCCACCTGCTTTCAACACAGGCTGTTAACTTTCCCTCAGCGCCTACTGGACACTATCAAAAGCCTCAGGCAACCTCGACCTCCTCAAACGCAGTATCGAGGTAAATGGAATAGGTGTTTCTCACGATATCTAAAAAAAGCCTGCCTTTGTTTTGTTCTTGCTGTCATAAGATATTCCCCTCCTTCCCTGCTCTCAGTCGTCGGTTTTTTGGGTGCGTTAGAATTCGTATATACTTCGCTCTTGCCAACCCCTTTATAGCTTCGAACGTATCTATCTGTGGCTTGGTCCGGCTTGGTGCGGCTAACTGGGCTGGCCTGGCCTGGCCAGCGGTAGCCGGCGTCGGCTACGTCGGCTAGCCGTACGTCCTCGGCTATTCTCGGCTATGCGTCTGTTGGCTAGAAAGGCTCTGAATGCAGTATTTGAAAGACGACAAGAAAAAGAAAACTAACCCTTCTTCCTTGTGTGTCATTAGATCAAACAAAACAACACCATCCCCGCCACGAACCCGAGTAGGGGTACCTGAATTTACTTCAGCTACATTTCGCCGGGAATAGATCAAAAGGAACTTACCCTGTAGGTCAGCAAAAAGCATTCGCCGCCCGCTGTCCCCAAAGACATAATGGGCAAATGCAGAGATGGTGAGTGAAGCAAGATCACGGCGGATTGAAGTGTGTACGAGTGTTCCGCTGTATTTGGTCACAGTTATTGGACGCCTGTGCTCAACTAACCAAGTCAAACCAGTGCCATCGGCTTAGTGCTGGCCATAAATATGATAGGAAAAAATATATTATGAATATATTCAAATAAATATGAATACGATACGGTGCTCGACCCCTTCACTGAATATGAATACGGGTGAATATGAATATGCCAGAATATGGATACGAATACGATACGGCTGGGGCATATTCGAATATATCTGAATATGTTTGAATACCACTGCGGCGTGATTTGGCCCCTCGGCGGTGCCTCCCGGGGGAAATTTCTAGGGTGATCATTGGTCTATATCAACAACAAATTGAACAATCAGCCCAGCAATATCTCCCGTGGTCTTCCGAGGCATTTGGCATAGATCCGACCAGTGTCGGGCATCTCGGATCAACCTTCCATACCGGCATAAAATTCTCGGTATGGTTACTTATGATTCATACCTCTCTGCTCTAATAGCACACATTGAATAGCTAGAAACCCATAAATTCAGCGCCTGTGCATGGGAGCCAGGGAGGGAGTAGGTCAATCAGTGCAGCACATGCTTCCATCAGACAGGATCAAGCACTGACAATAACTGTTGCCGAAAGATCAGCAGGAACAGCGCGGCATTACACTGGAACAACAATTTATCACGGCTTCATCGATCACATCAGAAGTTACGATACCCATCAAAAGTGCAAGAGCACAGCTTATTGCTTTTCGGTGACGGCTCTGATAAGGGGGGAGCAAGCTCCCCCAATCAAGCATATTGAACACCTATTTGACTTGGTCAATGTGCCAGCTATAGTAAGTTTTAGGTGAGTGAATATATTCAAATATATTCATAATATATTCGTATTCAACCCCTATGAATATGAATACGATACACTACAAATACGATACGCCGCTGGCGTATTCAAAATTTCAGAATATGTTTGAATATGAATACGATACGGAAAATTCGTATCGTATCGTATTTATAGCCAGCACTACATGATGATCGGCTTCGATCTGTGCAACACCAGACGCTACCGAAGGAAAATCAACCTCTTGCGCCAGAAAAGCCTGTGCAAATTCCAACACTGAAACCGCTCAGCACAAATATTCAAAACAAGAATGAAGTTGTAGACGCACAGCGCTCGACGCGATCCAAAACATGATGCTCCTTACAGAACTCGTAAAAGTGTTCAAGGAACCATTGACCCCATGCAAGGCGAGTCAACTCTGCTTGGATTTCAGCCTCATTCTCCAAGATACTCACATCCTTGATGTCCTCGCTCAGCCGGAAGAAGTGTTTGGCCACAAGCTGATCGCTGTTTGACAAGAGCAACTAGAAGAATAATGTAAGCACATTCCACAAACAAATGTATGCCTTACATCGTGTGCATGCTTCATGCGTCCTGAAGCAAAGGGCTCGTCGGATATCTTACCGCGAAGGACTTCCTCTTCAATGAGTAAAGTGCGGCCGTCCTCCTTTGCGGTCACAACTTTGAATTTCTTGAACGTAATTTGACAGAACTTTGCAGCCGTCAAAATAGGTGTACGAGCACGGCTAGACCCCGGAGACAGGTGCTCGCGTATTTCAGACGCCATCTTTACAAGATGTCTCAACGAAGCATTTTGACAACTTGACGCAAGTGGAGAGCTGTCGAAATGGGTGAGTTGCGGTTTGATGCGTTGGCCGGCGGCCAAAGGCGGCCAACCTCACGGTCTGTCGCATTTTGACTAAGGTAGACCCCATCCACCTTCGACGAACATCACGTGTTCTGTCCGAATTGGGATGAAACATTATTATTAAAATAACGAGAAAGGATGGGCCAAAATCCCTCGACCAGATTGTTTAAAGTCATGCAAAAGTTCTATAGAATTAATACCGAGGTCATACAAGGCTTGTGGCAGAGCGAATTCCGCCCACAATGTTTCGTGATGGCACATCAGTGTGGGAGACAGTTTTGGGACAGCCCGTCTTTCTTTGATAATTCCGCCTCAGATAGGGACAATGTCGTTACACCTTAGCTGAGGGAAATAAAGATAGAACCAAAACAAAAATTTTGGTCGAGGGGTTTTGTCAGATTTGACCTGCAAGGTACTTTACAGACGGGTTTTCCTGAGATCCGCCGAAAATGGAAATGTCATGTGATGTTCGTCGAAGGTGGATGGGGTCTACCTTACCTACGGGAATTCTGAGGAGTATCACTGTGGTCGCAGAACCCCATGAATTTCCCATAGCCGGACCATGAATTCCACAATTCACGGGTTTATCTAATGAATTCAGATTCATGGGGTTGTGACTTCACGTACCCGACTCACATAATTGGAGTCCGCAGTGAATTTCACTCGAAAATCGAATGAATCGGGGGTCCGTCTACTGGGGTATGCCAGCTATCCCAGCTATATGGTGCTATGCTCCTTGCTGCTTTTTTCCTGATGTATGTTTGAAAACTGCTCAGAAAGTTCATTCCTCGCTTCCTGGCAACTCTTGGAAATTCACCCGTAAACCTCGTGAAATTCATGGAGTTCAAGTTGCCTCGAACACGGTACATGGTTCTGGTCACCAGTACTGGTTGTGTTCCTAATACAGTAATATAGTCAATTTACATAGTTTGTGAGTACCGTAACTTAGTAATCGTTAGTAAAGACTTGTGGTACATACTTGTTCAGTAAGTACTTCCGTACAAAAGAGATAAGACTAATACTTGTATGTTGACACTGGTCAAAGCGAGGGGTACGTAATAGATTTTTCATGCAGTTTTCACGTATTTTTCAAGTGACTTTCGGGAGTATTGGAAGGGAATCCAACACAGTGAAAGAGTTTTCATTGGAATATGAGGTGGATATCATTCCCAAACCATGTGAATTAACACCATGGAATGTCCCACTCCTGAACTAGTTACCTGTCGGTCTCTGAGTCGCCATCTTTTCTTTTCACTCGAACCAGCAATTCACTGACTGACTTTGTTCTAGCTCAAGATCCGCTTCATTTCGATTCGATTAGTACTAGAGTGTCGGATAAGGTTCGTCTAACTCGAAACCTCAAATTTCTATCACCGTTTCAAAAATACTGACTATCTGTTGAGTTAAAGTTCCCCTTTATATATCCATTGATTGATATACACAAGGAAGAACTCCGCGCATACGCCAAAACAAATAGGAAATGTAAGTTTCTCAATTCCGATAACTCGCCCCAGCTCGACCGCATGGATGAACCCCGGTGCATTGACTGGAGAAGAAATCTGAAACTGAAAAGAGTAGTAGAAGCCCATAGCTTCGTATCTCTAGCATACAGCCAGACTGAAGCAGCCAGCTAGCATTGAATTACAGTTCAGCAGAATGAACTCATCTGAGCGCAAACAAGCAAAATCACTGATGAGGCGAACCGAAATTGAGAAACCGGATACATACATACTTACCAAGGTGGGTTTCACCAACAATCCGAACGCGTCGAACAAGTTCAAGGCAGTTTGAAAATAGTTGTTAGTTTTGCGGAGAGCTGAAAAGAGAAATGAATTCATATCTCAACTTTAATGCAAACCAACAGAGTGAACACAGCTGACCGAGAAGCCCGAGCCGCCAAGTTGGAACAAAGATTCAATGAAAAATTCGTAACCAAGACTAGATAATGAACACGCATTGGACAAGGGAAAGAGGTACAAGCACTTGTATTCAGTGCTAGAAATACATTGTGCAATTGCCCGTAAGTACCTGAGGTTCAAAATGATTAGTAACAGCCAAGCGAGAGCTGAACAAAGCACATGCAACACAATACGAATCGGATTGAACTCAATAGTTTTGATAGGTCTAAGTTCAGAAATTGGGAGAATTAGATTTGAACCAGACTTGGACCTGACAAATAGAAGTCCTGCCTACTTGAACGAAATGAAACAGCCGCTGAAAAGTTAGAGATGGATACAATACTGCTGAAGCTCTCTCAACCAGTTACAAGAGCTCTCATTATACTTACCCCATGACCGGCTTCAGAATGTATAGGACTGGGGAAAAACTGTTTGGCATAGTTGCTAATCAGCTCAAACAATGTAGTTCTGCGGAGCGAGTCCGAATCTCCTAGAGAGTTCTGTTATAGCCAGTTTGAGGCTATCTGAAAGTATAACTTCAGCCAGAATCACAAGGAGCAAGTCTGCGAAAAAAAACCAACCAGATAAGTACAAAGGAAAATTTGGCCAAATTGTTCCGACGATGCTGCACCAACTACAATTTCCGCACATTCATACAGTGAGTCTCGACGACTTGAAGTTGAGTACTTTTCTGGAATATCGCCTTCTGGATGATTACGTAATATTAATATTCCCGGGTTTTGTCTGAGTTGAATCAGTACCCGAGATAGACACTGCAGAGCAGGTACTAGTCTGGCCCTGTATTTTCCTTTCTACGCCGAAAAGTAATGTGACAGTTGGTATCCGAGGTCTACATTGGTGGCCGACGTCGGAGATCACAGGATCACTGATGCAAACACATCAGCATCAGCGTGGTGCTCCTGGTTTCCATAAGAATGGAAGTATGTTGATTTTTTTTCTGTGAGTGCAGCGATGGAACTACTCACAACAATCTCAGTTGCGCCGCTTCAGATAACAACCGACAAAGGTTCTGAGACAGGTTGGCAGTATGCTATACAGGTTGCAATCAGGTACGTTTCCCGCATCTAGACTCCCTAAGTCTCCCTTTGCTGAACATCATTGACGACCTCGACAACTTTAGGGACGCCTTTGCACCGGACATCAGGTGTTTATCCCGCTGCTGCTTTCCTCAAAAGCGTGCATAACACGGTAATTGAGGCTTTCTGGCGGTGGCTCCATGACAAGTGGGGTTTCAATATGTGGGAACATGTTCTTCGCGGCAAGAATGAGCGGATATTCGTTGAAGAAGCCCCGTTTCACCAGTACGGGTTTTATCATTAGCGGGATTTGTGTTGACGGTTTGATATGCTAGGGATCTGTTCAATTGGATCTTCCCGCCGCTTGTTCAAGCCAAGCTCGATGAGTTTCGCACCTACTGGAACCAGCACATTATTCGTTTACAGCCTGAGAAGGAGATGCCTTCGGGGCATGCACCGGCGGATGCACTTGCGCATCCAGGTCTATTTGGTGATCTGCACTGTGGTATTCAAGTCCCAGCTGACGCGCTTCGGGACCTGCGTGATGCACTTTCTGAGGAAGTGGGACCTCGAGACTCGCATCTTTTGTGGGTTACTCCCGAATTTGATGGTGTTGCGGCAGAAATATTTGCGGGACTGACATTCAATACAATCACTCTGGAGAACAGCTGGGAGGTATTTGCGGAGATGGCGCAGGTTCTTGAGGCTATGTGATGTGCATGAAAACAGTTTTATTTTGTAGTTTATACGCCTTAGCCAAACGAGATCGAGTGGAGTGGTGCAAGGTGTGAGGTATGAGGCGCCAGTAGTACACAAAGTGAAGAGGTGAGGCTGCCTGAGAGTGTAAAACACTTGTCAGACAACACGTCGAAGATGAAGGGGGGTGGAGGAGGACGCTGAGGAGTGGACCGAGCTCGGCGCCGAGCGTATGACGTCTTTGGAATCGAGAACTTTTACTCAAGAGCTAATGCGTCATAGCTATGATGTCACAGATGGCTGTGTTCGCCGTTGTTCAACTTTACGATCAATACTGTTGGTAAAAGTGAACAACGGTGAATTTTACGGGCTCACCTGTTGAGTTTGTAGTCTTGGAAAGGGATTAAAACACACCCTGAGGTGAATTCAATACACTCTATGAGACTATGAAGTCAGATCTAATCAGGATAATAGCCTGGTTGCAGATTCGCACTTGCGCATTAGGAGAGTGATACTGTGGCTGTCCCGCTGAGCACTTTTACCATCATTTACTGATGGTAAAAGTCGTTACTGTGACTAGCTGTCACAATGATGTGCCGTGAACTCGGCCGAAATCGAACCGTATCGATCTCGGCTACCGTAAGCGCGGAAGTTGGAACTGCTGAGTCCGCATTCGGAGTCTTTGAATCTTGCTGTTTCCGACCGCCGTACTCATAAATGTCCTGGAATGATTATGACATTGTCCGCGACATGAGTCCAGCCTTGAAGCTTGAAGTACGAGTCGTCAAGCAAAATCAACACTGAAAAGTGGTTCATCGGCCTTTTCGGACCTAGTGTGAGAACGGCCAAGGAAACTTCCGAGAAGATCTTGAATTTGATTGGCTGAGAGTATGTCCCAAGGAGGCAGCTGCTCCGAAAGGACATACCTCTTACCATATTTTGAATACTTTTGATCTGCCTAATCAGGGCATAAGAAATCAAGATTGGAGGGCGCTACAGTGACTTTGAAGCGCTGATTTCTTGGAAACAGAGTCGCAGGTACATAGTGAGTCTCTCCCTTTTCTCTCCCTTTCTCTTCTCTTTTCGCAACTTGAAAACTTGAATTCCGCCGGCTCTCCACAGACATAATTCATAAGCCTGTTAATTCACCTGAAACGGTGAAAAAGCTGGCGGAATCAAATCTAACTACATTGATGCAAGGTTCTTGCATCCAGAAAGTGCAAAAAACAAGTCGCATCAGCTGAAGAAAGAGGCAAAAAGAGCGCGACTGTGTGGGAACGTGATGTCACATGTGACAAAACTTCCCGGCGCGGGTTTAATGTCCCGACGCAGCTCCTCTAAACTAAGCGTATGCGCGCATTTTCAGAAAAAAAATCGTGGTTTTTAAAGCCGCCAGAGCGCCATCAGTGCCGAAAAATAAAGTAAATCAGGCCGAAATTCGGGTTTTCAATGTGACGAACCTAGTAGGTAGTGCTCCCTGGCACAGTTCGATTTTAATTTCAGATATTAAGGTGCAAAAAAGCTCCTAATATAGTAAGTACTCTACTTCGATATCAAAGATAAAAGGCCCCCGAAAGTTCCCTCGATTAGTCTCAAATTCAGGTGCCAAACAGGCTTTATCATTTTTGAGATAAAAAGGTGCGACTTTACTTTTCTTTTGTGCGTTTTAAATGCAAACCCACGTTTTTATTTGTTCATCCTTATTTCCTGCTCGGGGTAGCAAAGTGGTTGACTCACCTAAAAAAAAGGAAATTGTCGCAGTTTGAAGTTACTTAGTAGACACAAAATTAGGATGTCAGCAGCGTTTGAAGAATTGTGATGACTTCAACTTTCCACAGCTTTTTTCTTGCAGGGGTTTTGACACAGAGCGATGACTTTGAGGTGGTGCGACATGTGGTGAAGTATGTATACAAGGTGCTGAAATATTTATTTGGTAAGCCCGAAGCTTAAAATGGCAGAACTTATATCATCCTTTGGAATGATTCCCGCATCTCATATTGTATCTTGCGCTAGTAACCCTGATGTTCTTTTACAATCTTCTGCAACTCCGAGTATTTTTTTTTTTCAAATTCCAATGCGGGCCATACGAGAAATTGTGGTTTTTGGGCTCGGATGGCACGGCGCACCCGACGACAATATAGGAAGACCGTTCCAGAATCCTGACAATTTCATAGCCACCTTAAGAGAGACTTGACATGACGTTGGGGTTTACGGCCTCGAGACTGAAAGACCTCATGGGAATAGAGCATAGCAACTAGAGCATCGAACATATGGTGCACATCGCATAAACACCACCAAATAGGTCCCATCACGGATGCCATCATTGATGTCTCAAATCGCCCAGGAACAAAAAACCAAATTTTATATTGCATTTTCTGTACTGAAATCTCATGAAGGGCTTCTACTGGGCTTCTTCAAAACGCTAGGGGAAGGACATAAGTTGCAGCCAATAGCTTTCCAACGACTTTGGGAGCATGTAACTCGGCGTCCGGACTTATGGCTACCCAATAAGGATATGTGTCGTAAGCACACGTGAGTGATTGATTGATTGATTGTATCAGTGATGTATCAAATCCATGCCGTGAAAAATATATTTATTGTGAGTTTTGAGCGGATGAGAAATCCCTCTAGAGGGTTTAGTCTACTATCTAATCGGAGTGTTTTGGCCAGAGGATCAGGCGTGGGAAGGCTCTGATGTGGTGCAATAAATTTCGTTCCTGTTTGGTGGTGTTTATGCGATGTGCACCATAGATCGTCCCATGCTAATAGAAAAACCCCTGAGTACCTTGGCATCGATAAGAGTTTGCACTCACCAAAACATATTTCGAAAGTAGCACAGAAAAGATATCTGTAGACTTGGGAATGTCATATGGCCCTCTAGATGTGTCGCCAAGGTATGCTGCAATTTCCATCCAATCCAGGGCGACCAGCTCCAGGAGTTCCGTCAACTCGTTGTCTGCAAGAAGGCTGCTATCCCAGACATCCAATTCTTCATCAGCGAGATCTATTCCCATAAGTTCAGCTTCCAGATCGTCATCTTCTTCAAGCAGCAGAGATAATACCAGTAACTCGTCTGCTTGCTGCTCTGCATCGTCGCGCGCGCGCTCCTTCGTGAAGGCTCGAGGCATCAGGTGTGGCTACCCGATTAAGGTTGGATTAAGGTTCAGGATGTTGTTGTGATTATTGATTAGCGATACTCCAAGTACGTCCCGTGTCTATTTTCTGAGCAGCGCGGCGCAGTTCCAAGCTTAGAATGTTAGCCGAACATCCGAGCACGACGCGACGCGACGCGTTGGACTCGCGAGCCGTAAGCACTCATGAGAGAATGGGTGGTGGGATAAATACTGGCCGTTTTCGGCCTTACCTCCGAGATCTGTCAACTCATTGATAGGCGCAGCAATTATTTATTTTCGAAAGTGAGGTGAGCCGAGAATTGAGGGGACCAAGTGACGAACAGGTGGCGGCGGCGGCACGGACAAGTTGAAGTTACCGCCCGTGCAGCATCCGCCAAGTCACTACGCGAGCGAGAAATACAGTAACTACTGCGTGACCGTCATTGAGCAAGCGAACTACAGCTATGATTTAGACGCACACAATGGGCGAGCGCGAGTTCGCGCGTCGTTCCTTATGCGCGTCTAAGAACTTTGAGTATTGTTTTTGCTGCGGAAGTCGCAACATTAATATTGATATCAACGAAACAGTTATTTTTTCGGTAAAGTTTCTTTATGTACCATGCTGCGCCGTCTCTCTCCGCCTCCATATCCCACCGCGTTGGCTCACCTCCTCGTGCCAGGGGTGCGTATCAGAATTTTGAACTCGCTCATTTACCCGTCCAGCCTTGCCGTTGAGTGCAGCCCATGCTCTCAGTTGTACGACCCCGCGCAGCGCCTTTTATCCCGTAAGAAGCCTGGTGGTTTGGGAGCGGGAGCTTCCGCGAGTAATAATTGCTCTTGAACTTGGTTAGAAACATTTCTTATTGCCGGGTAACGTGTTGACTTTTTTTGCTTCTCTCAACAGGCTGTTTTCAAATTTTCCTCCTGCATTTGAGGACTCAATTTTGCAGCATGATCCTAGCAGCTACACTGCCTTGCTGTGGATTCTTCAAGTCCTTGGTCCAATCTAAAAAGAGTTGTGATATGTGACACTGATAAAGAAAGACGTGAAGACACTGATTACTAAATTCAGCAAGAGAAATGTTATATAAATTACAGTCTGAAAAGTACCGGCAACACTGTCCTAGCAGCTACACTGCCTTGCTGTGGATTCTTCAAGTCCTTGGTCCAATCTAAAAAGAGTTGTGATATGTGACACTGATAAAGAAAGACGCGAAGACACTGATTACTAAATTCAGCAAGAGAAATGTTATATAAATTACAGTCTGAAAAGTACCGGCAACACTGTATTACATAATTCCCGCCACTATAAAATATATTCGTGTGCTCGGGCGGGTGCGGATATAGAATGCAAAAATTTTGGGCCTATCCCGAAGGGGAACGGAGCAGAATTGAGCGGGATACGGCGATATACGAAAAAGCATCAAAAAGTGACCTTTTTTGGAAAAAAAGGGATCCCGCCCTATGTTCCGCAATTAGCAGTAAATTGACTTGCCATTGAATCGTCTCGTGGTATGTACTTCATGCATGTCTGAGTGCGAGTCGTATATGTATTCAAGTGTTGAGATACCGTACAATTTCGTTCAAATCGACAGAGATCGCTCAGGCTCAAGGCAACCTTGAGGTAAATTTAACCTCGTGACCAACCGCTTCTTTACGTGGCAGTGCTGGGGAAGAGCCACCTACTGTATCATTTCCTGCCGAAAAGTCGGATAGATCATCGGTGTCAGGCTTCAAGCTTCAGCGCGGCAAGAGAAGGAATTGTACAATTCAAGGATCAAGCTGCATTTTACACTGTGCAGAGGGAAGGTTTTGAAATTCATGATGTTGCTCAGGACCTTGTGTCAGGTATTTCGTCGTCATTTGTGTTGAACTAGCAGTGAGCCCGTGCTTCGCCACGGGTTATCTCAATATAGGGTATGCGCAGAGTGTTTAAGGACAAAATTTAAATTTGGAATACAAAGTGCAAATATATTCTACTGTCGCTGACGGCGACGACCACCAGTGGAACTACCTTCGCCTTTATCGTCGTCTCTGTTGTTGGGCTGCTCGGTAGGGTGATCATCGGTGGTGACTAACGTGATGTTTCGCTTTTTTGGAGCGGGTTGTTGTTCCGTGACCTCGTCGAAACCAGTGAACATCAGCGCGGAGGCACCGGAGTCGGATTCTGAGGGCGACAGAGTTGTTGAAGAATTGGGGAGAAAGAAAGGTAGAAATCACATACTCAATTTAACAGGACTTGGCTCCGCTTTTGGTGCAGACGTCCCTTGACCGGTACCAACAAAGGTGACCTTCTCGATGTCAATGATGAAATGTTTGACAGTACGATCCGGGTTGCGCTCAACACCAGTTAGGAAACCATCAACTACGACCGGCTTGCCTGGCCCTGGAAGGGGTTTTTTGTTCTGCCAGCGTGGGGTGTCAGGGAAAACGAAGTGAACCGGGAATTGGTTGTTGTAAGCCTTGTTGGCAGAAAGATATTGCTCGGCAGTAATGTCGAAAGATGAGTTCTGCTTGTCGACATTGGAAGCAGCGCCGCATACACTGACAAATGGGTGATATTTGGGGGTGAAACTTTCAGGCAACCCAAAGGGTATCAACTGGAAAGGATTGTTAGGGGGAGTGTATTGAAAACACAGGCCAAACGGTAAGTCAAACTCACAGATATGATATCTCCAAAGAGGTGATAGTCCACGGCAGCCAGTTTGTCGGAGAAAACTTCGATGTCAGGCGAGATACGGGCGGCCTGTAGATTAAATCAGTACAACTTTAACATTCAGCAATCAACACATACATGAATCACCACGCTACAGCAGAAAACCGGCGCAAACTCGAGTTATTTTCGTTGAAGTATCGTAAGGAGCCGACGGTAGCAGGCTCAGAAGACGCAAGGTACATCTGAGAGTCGAATAAGATGGTGTTTGTGTTTGGGATGGCCCGAGGGTTTTCGAGGACGGCGGCACCCGAGATAGTAGCTGAAGAAGGCATGGTGATAGAGAGTAGAAAGTCGTTGACAGCTATCTACAAAACACTGGAGCGCTCCGAAAAAAAGTTCCCATTGATGCAATGACGTCAATTACCATATGAGGTAGGTGTGGGGTTGGGCCCTATCAGTGCCGAATCCGGCCTCTTTGTACTTGTTTGCCCTCAATTGTGCATGGTTTCCGTTTCCCTCCGATTCCAAATCGCGCCCCCGTGTGCCCCAGCCCCTGCGAATATTAGCCTGATAGCATTGACTTGTATAAGAATGCGTTCCGGGCAAAATGGACAGAGGGATTCGGAAAATGTTCAAAATTAAGTGAACAGCATGCAAAATAGTCAACGATTTATGCCGTTTTCCGTCAAAATTGCACCCCAGCAAAATTCCTCTGTCCAATCTGTGCGAACAGGTCTTGTCAGCCGACCCAATAGATAAGATATGGTAACAATCTGGTGCCTGACACTCGGGGGACCGCCCCGGAAAGGACATCAAATCGCGTTACATGTGTGACATGTCACACGATTAGATTGCCTTGCTCTTGACGCGTCGCGCTCATTTTCGGAATCCTGCGCCTCAATCTCTGTTCCCTGGCCTCATGACACGAAAGAAGTCTGACAAGCAGCTGGCTGGCTTAGCTCTGGCTCGTGGATCCCGACACAACACTGCTAAGAAAGAAAATCTCTTGCCGACACTCTCCTCACCTCCTCGCACAAAAACGCGTGCCCAGACGAATCTCTCCGCCCTGAATGACCGTATTGACGCTCAGAAAGTCGAAATCTCGAGCCTCCGCGCTGAAAACACTCAGATCTCTCGCAAAAACTCTCACTTGACGACAAAACTCGACCAGTCTGCTGCAGCCATATCTGCATTGGAGGAAGAGAAGGTTGTGATGGTGGAGGAGCTCGAGGCTGTGAAGATGGATTTAGACGAAGCGAACACGGTTATCTCCGACCAGCAGCGGGTTATACAACAGAAAACTCAGCGGATCAACCGTCTTATGCGCGACAAAGCAAATCTATCTGCCAAACTTGGCGCGGCACAGCAACAACTCGTAGCGGCGGTTCTTCGTGCAGAGAAGGCAGAGAAGCTTACGGTCTCGGACTCCCTTCGCATCGAATCCCTCCTACGCACTGTTTCTCATCTAAACAACACTATCAGCCATCACGAGCAAAAGAATAAAGAATTATACGGCACCCTTCGCGCTACTCGTAAACAAGTTCAACGCGCTAAAGCCTCGCTGCAGATTGTCAGGAAGGAGGTATCTCGGAAATCAAAATGGGTTGGGAAGACGCATCGCACATACAATTCACAGTACCGATCCCTTGCGCTCGCATTCCACAAGGCCGGCTGCGCTCAACATCGAATTGGTTCGCTTCTCGTCCGCGTTGGAAATGTTCTGGGAGTCAAAGTCTCACATGCTATGAGCCGGCGTACGATCTCCCGTGCGATAAAAGAGGCTGGAATCAAAGTTCGGCTGCAACTCGGGCATGAGATTGCGCTTGCAAAGAGTAAGACCTATTTTCTCTGACCATAAATGACATGTACTCCTGTTAATTTTATCGCAGATTTAGTTCTGAGTAGCGACGGAACCAGCGTACGAAATATCCAGGTCGAGGCTCGACACATCACCCTCCAAGTGCCGACATACACAACCGATCCCGCCGCTCCTCAGAAATCATTCCGCACCCGCGTTGTTGGATTAGAGAATGCGCTGGATCACACCGCGCAGACACAATTCCAGGGATGGGAAGAAGCCAATCGCAAGATCTTCGAGACGTATAGCAACAGCCCTCTGGCTAAACGCGACGCTCTCAATGGGATCAATTTGGAGCTCGATGATATGTGGCGGAAGATGGTTGCCTACAATGCGGACCACGCGTCCGATGTACGTTTGGCTGCGAAGAAATGTATCGAGAAGAAGAGGAGTGTACTGGAGAGGGATGCAGGGGAGAATGTGATCCAGAATATGTCGGACGAGGAGCTGAAGGACGCGCTGTGGGATGTGGTGCAGGAAATGTGTGATGATCCTGATGGGCTAGATCCAACGTGAGTGTTGTTGATTCATTTTAACGTTGGCTTAGTGGCGCTAAAATTCACATTTGAGTTCTCTCGACGACAAATTACGCACCGAGGCGCTTCAGGCCCTAGCTCGACACCTTGGCTCACAGACCATCGAGTCTCTTTCACAACGAGAGCAAGATCTCCTCCTTCGGGTCGTGATAGCCGGTTGCTGCGACCACAAGGATCACAACTGTACGAAAGCAGGTGTCGCAGGGATGAATGCAGCGTGGGAGGAACTTGGACTCACCCCGCCGGTGCTGCTGGCGAACAAGGATAATGCTGCAACAATTGCCCTCGGAACAGAGGCCGATTCCGATGCCGTTGAACGTGCAATAAAGGCGAGTCAAAATGGCGGTTACAAGCTAGTTTCAATCTGCGGGAATCTATTTAGACACAAAGACGACAAGCGCGGTCACCAAGATTTCCATCGGCACTACTTCGAACAAGTCAAATTCGACGTTACGGGCGAGCATTCAACAGTAAAATTCCCTGATACTTCGAATATCCGTTTTGGATCACATTGCGCTGGCGCCGCCGAACTTGTCAAATTCCACTCTGCGTACCTTGACTTCCTGGCGATCATTCGGGACTCGAAACAGACGGCAGGCCTCAATCATTCCGAGCAAAACGCCCTTAACGGACTCAATGACATGGCTACAATGACAGAATGTTGTGTTATGACACTATACAAGAACGCCGTGTCTGATCCTGTCATGGATTACAGATAAACGAGGAATCCACGATCGTAAGTCTCACCTTGTTCCTATTTCCATATTACCTTGTACATTACATTCCACTCTCCATTTCTCTTTCCCTCTCTCCATTCTCCTTGTTCCTAGACTTGACATCATTATCTACATTCAACCCACTTGTGTGCTGCGCACTCCAAACTAAGCTATCTGCTTCCCTCTTCAAGCATCCAGTAAAGCTTCGCGCTACTGGATCGCTTCGGTACTCGCCGATTAAGTAAAGCTTCGCGCTACTTACCTCGGCTCGGGATTTGCCGCCAACGGATTTCAAACGGACTCTTGAGGACTGGCCCAATCCTTAACATTGGTGGACACATTGGGAAATCCGTTAGGCGCCTATCCCATCTAGTTCATTAATACACTCACCTTTCTCTCTTCTTCATCATGGCCAAGAACAAGAAAGGCAACAAAGGCGGAAAGAAATCTGCCACAGTTAAGGGTAACAGTGGCCTCACCTCCGTCAACACGGTGGAGCCGCCTTCGATCCAAATCGACTCGCAGGTCGCTCCCGATAATCCCCTCGGCAATCCATCTATTATCCTTTATTCGGATGAAGGCCCAGGGCCACCTGTTGCACCGCCGCAGGAATTGATTCCTGACCCTGTCTCATCGCCTACACCGAATTCGAAGTCGCCTCCGAAATATCCTGTCCATTCAAAGACTTCCTCGCCGCCTCTATCGGTTGCCTCTTTCATGGGACTCGAAGGCGACAGCATAAATGTTATTCCTGCGCTAAGGAACTACGCAGGCAGTCATCCCATTCATTCCATCGACGACCAGGCGACGATTTATAGCTCGGACTTGGACTTCGTTACTTTCCTTCCATTCTCAACCATCCTACGTGACCATCCGGAGTTAGTGGCGCGACATTCTCAGGCGCTCCAACTTGGTGCATCAGCATTTGCCAAACGAGTGCTTGATGAACCGCTAAAACTATCACGGAAACTTGGCATTAACACGTTTAGCAATGTCATGGATGATCTGCAGGAGGTCCTTAGTTCGGTTGAAGTAACGGAACTGCGATACAACGGGGGGCAGGTTTATCGTTTGCGGAGAAATCTCTACGGGGAACTCTTGAAAACACTCACCGCATATCGTCGCCGAGCCGCCGAATCCTTCGTGTCGTGGGGTCAGAATTTACCTCCAATGCCCACTTGGGGTCGTGGAGATGATCCTATGGCATTTTACGCAGCGAATGAGTTCGAAATCTTGGGTGTTTGTTATCGCACCGAGGTTGAAGCATTCCTTGCGGCTTTGAGTCAATATCATGACTTTGTTGACTCGGATGATATTTCCGGTCAAAACATCGCAGCACAACGGGCCTATGAAGAATCTCAAAACGGCGTGACTGAGAATCACAGATCCTCACCTGTTCCTGAGCGCAACATCTCGTACGTTTCTGACACGTACAAACCTCGCACTGGCGCTTCTCCTCGAATTTCCACTCCTACAATCTCCTCTTTCCGTATTCCTTCCCGACAATGCAACAGTAGCAATTTGGACGAAGAAACGGATGATATTCCTGAAGCTAAAAGGGAACCAGAGGCAGAGAAAATTTCGAAGCCGAAGAAAAATTCGCGTCGTACCACCGTCGAAGAAGTCACAGACGAGGATGATTTAAATTATGAAACAGCTCGCGAGGATGCGGCTACACTTCCCAAATCACCCCGCCATTCAACGGGTTTTGGAACATCATCCACGCCGGTGTCGAAATTTCATCCCGCGCTTGCTCCGACGTACTCCAGGTCTGGAGTAAAATACCGTCAAGCTTCTCATGACGCGACAAACTTTGCCCGCGAAGCTTCGCCAGCATCCATGTCAGGTTTTGGATTTAGGCTCCGAAATTCCGCCGACCTCCCTCGAAGGGATGATGAGTCTGGGGCGAAACAACGTGTCAGAAGATCGGAAGGAGACTACCCTGGGGATTCAGACAGCTCGGATTCCAATGACGATATGGATAAAGGAAAATCGAACCGTGGGAACTCAGACCGCTTACCGCCAGACAAACCATCGCCATCGAACAGAAATTTGACGGGAGGACCTCCAGACGACCCTAGTGACGATTCCGACGACTCTGACGACTCAGAGCATGACAAGAATACACCACTTCCCCGCGCATTCAATTTCCCCAAACGAAAAATCGTTCGCTCGAACTTACAGGATGAGAGCCGCTATTTTGATTTGCGATTCAAAGACGCGGACATTCCGAAATGGGACGGAAACCCTGATAATTTGTTTCGTTGGATCCAGGAAATCAATCTCTTCGCAGAGGATGGAGCGAGAGCTTGGAAGCAACTCGGAACAATTGTTCCTCGTGTTCTTACTGGTGCCGCAAAGAGTTGGTACTTCAGTCTGGATGCCAAATATCAGCGGAAAATTCGTCAGAACTGGGATACGATGCGCCAAGCGATCGCCGATTTCTTCCTCACGAGCAAGTGGCTTGAGAAGACGCGGGCGAAAGCTCTGCGCGCGAAATATCGGGAGGAAAACTTTTTGCACGAAAAGCCAACAGAATATCTCATTCGCAAGCGCGAATTAATCGCCGTCGTCTATTCCTTCGATGACACCTCTGTTATCTCGGAAATAATGAACGGCGCACCTCGTTCCTGGTGCACCGTACTTGACACGCAAAAATTTGCAACAGTTGTGGAATTCCATGCTGCTGTTGCATTTCACGAGGATACTCTGCTGGACTTGGGTGCCGAATCGACCGATGCAACTTACAAGAGCACCCGCGACGATGAAAAGTAGATTCGCTCCTCACAATCGTGGACTGGGGGGGATATGTCATGGATTACAGATAAACGAGGAATCCACGATCGTAAGTCTCACCTTGTTCCTATTTCCATATTACCTTGTACATTACATTCCACTCTCCATTTCTCTTTCCCTCTCTCCATTCTCCTTGTTCCTAGACTTGACATCATTATCTACATTCAACCCACTTGTGTGCTGCGCACTCCAAACTAAGCTATCTGCTTCCCTCTTCAAGCATCCAGTAAAGCTTCGCGCTACTGGATCGCTTCGGTACTCGCCGATTAAGTAAAGCTTCGCGCTACTTACCTCGGCTCGGGATTTGCCGCCAACGGATTTCAAACGGACTCTTGAGGACTGGCCCAATCCTTAACAGATCCCTACATCGCCGCTACCCGTAAACCCGGAGTTAACCACGCAGATCTCGGTCCCCTTCACGAGCAAGTCATCGCACACATTCAGAAATTACACGACAACCCCGATCTACTGCTTGATCCCACCTCTCACACAGGCGACGCAACCCTCGACGGCTTACCTTACCGAGACCAGTTTGCGGTTGACTCTGTGCACTTCATGGCCGAACGCAACAATCTTCCTCACCTCGAGGTCATTTTGAAGGCATTTCTCAACGCAACAATTCCTGCATGGCAGCGCTTCTCAGAGGAATGGCAACCTGGGAGCATTCTCGACTCACTTTCGCCTGCGGAGAAACTCTTAATGTTCATTCCAGCCAACAACGATGCGAACGAAGGTCTCTTGGGCGGTTGGCGTGTCTGGTCTCGACGTTCCGGCATCACCATCGAGAACTACAGCTTTGAAACTGCCTATCACCACAACGACACCGAAGCATTCGCAAATGCCATGCTCACCGAGGAGGAGGACCAGCTTTACATCATGCGGTTGGCTCGGATCGAGGATGCGAGTGGGGCGGCGAAGAAATTCCGCGAGGAGCTTTTGGCATTCAAGCAACGGGTCGCGAATGAGGCGAGGTTGAAGCAGCAGGCGAAGCAGGACAAAGCAGCGGATCGCAATGCGACACTCAAAGCTGTGACAGTCATCACTGACGCAGAGGTACTCGGAAACCTCAAGCGCGACCTCCTCCGCCAACAACTCGACATTCGTCGCGAGATTTTGAAAGAGGACGTGATCAGCAAGACCCTTCTGAAGGACATGAAATCAAAGCCGGCCATGCTACAAGCAATCTTGGCCTCAGACGCTCGGTATGTTCATGTAAACCCGTTCTCCGCAGACAAGTCTTATGCATTTTTAGTCGGTTGGCTGTCTAGTAGCCTTGAATGTTATCAAATGGACCCCTTAAATAATACCCAGTGTATTTTAGTATCAATCTGAATCGTTGGCATCGATAACGTCGAGTAATAGGTTGACGATGTTCATTTGCGATCAATTGCTGGATGAGCCATCAGAGGTGTGATCTTGGTTTGTGTCTCCTTCAACAACCGCATACACAATGGACACCAGATTTGAAATACCTCTACTACACCACATAAAGTGTCCATTTTGAATTTATGGGCCTTTTACGAGCATATTTGGTGGAACTTGGGGACCGAGAAATACTGATCAAAATTGCTTGATTGAGGACGCTGTAGAACAGCGAGGACAACTCAAGACACCACAAATTTTTGCAGAAGGCACCCAAATTGATGTATTTCCAACTTTCATGTTCAAAGTTGACCACGCGTATACTTGTTGCTGCAGAATATCTCAAATGTTGAAAAAACCGCCCGTTTTGGGATTTGATTGGGGAACAAACAAGTACAAAGAGGCCGGATTCGGCACTGATAGGGCCCAACCCCAGTAGGTGCCGGATCCATTGCGTCGACGGCTGGCGCGTCAGGGCGGGGCGACCTCGTGTTGCAGCCTAGGCGGCCATGGTAATCAGGAGCCGCTTGTGTGCAGGAGGGATGTAGCGGAAGGTATTGTAGGGCATGGTAGGCGAGAGAGACGTTCCAGGAGCAGTGACGAAAGGGCGAGTGTCGTTGGAGAAAGTGGAGCGGGCTGGCCGAATTAGGCAGGAGCTGTCAAAACCGTTGTGTGAACTTTTTTTCGGAGCGCTCCAGTGTTTTGTAGATAGCTGGAATTGGATAACTTTTCGACGGAAGTAGCTGAGGTTTTTATATCTAGAAAGAGCAATACGTCAGTGGAGTTTGGTGGAGACACGAAAAACGGCCAGAGGAGGACCGACGGTGAGAGTTCTCACCATCCAGCGCGTCCCGGCCAGTCATGTTATCGTTTTGCGTCATTGACGGTGGAACAACCAGAACCGAGCACTGCACAGTCGGAGCGGAGTGGAGTTGAGTGGCGCCATGGCGAATGATCCACAACTTGAAATGACGCAGGATCGGCGGTGGGTGGCGCACTGGCCGCCTTTAAACGATGCGTACAGAGCACCTTGAGGATAATCAAAGACGGAAAATTAACAGCGATGAGCGCCAGTATCAAGGTGATTGTGAAGTTTGGCAGTCTGCAAATTCTCTGACGAAGTTGGGCCAGGGAGACATAGACACAGGCAGAACTGAGGCATTTAGAAAGCCAGAAGATGTGGAGGGGATAGAGTCGGCAGTCGAAGGCCCGAGAGAGATGGTATGCATGCGTTTGTTGCTGCGCATAATTTTTTTATGTAGATACTATCAAGTTTCCAGCACCGGGGTCTGGGGCATATTTTCTTGATCTTTGAGCCTTCGAATGGAAATCAACCAAGGTCTCGACGCCAACGAAAGCGAAAAATCCGGCGTTGGTACAAGGTCAGAATGTAAAAATGAATTAAATGATATATATTATTTGGCTGTGCTTGTATTCCCGCTGTTTGAAACGACGACGGAAAACCTCGACTTGTCCAGTTTGCGAAACTATCGCTCACAGAGAGAAGCCAACAAACTCTACCAGTGCAAAAAAAAAAAAAATCAGAGATTTTCACGAAGCGCCCCATGTTGGAGAGAGGATACGATTTATTTCAAATTAAGTACATCACTGCGCAGAAACCTGAGGAAATACGATGTTTGGAGTACAATTGGAGAGCGGGCGCTGTGGAAGAAGCGCCTTAATGCGATGCCGAGATGTTGCTCTCGAGAGAGCAACGTAGAGTTGAAACCCAGGCGTTCGGACCATGGCGGTTGATTGTCTTGTCGTCCGAGACACCAAGCAAAGTGAAGGCAAGGGCGGAATTATACTGAGTGATGTGGTTTCGAAACTCTAGAGCCTGTGCATCAGAGCCCACAAGAAGGCGTCGAAGAGGCTCTGGGGGTTCATTGAGGCGCTCAAGAGAAACCTTGCCATGATCACAGCAAATACCAAATGACGGTGAGCCGACAGTCGATGAGCGGGCAACACGTTCGTTGTCCCAGAGAAGAGCGTCGCAAGATGTACACAGCAGATTCATTGGTCCCAACTCATGTCGAGCGGAGGGGTCCTCGAACACACGCCGCCCAACGGGGAGAGGTCGGGCTCGAGGACGACGTGCCCCGCGCGCGCGAAACTGAGTTGCAGGACCTAGAACACTGTAAGACACGGCAGCGCGCATTCAAATAAACACATACCATTGTTTGAACGGCGTCGATTGGGGCAAGCATTAGTTTCAGTACCTCGGGAAGAGCGGGATTGAGTCGTGCGCTGCCGAGGTTGTTGAGTGGCGGGAGGTGTGGGGAGGGCATAATTATTGAGGGTCTAAACCGGCTTAGAGGGTATTAAACAGAAAGTCATGTGCATTCTTTTACCTGGAGCACCCGAGACGCGTTTGATTGCGAATGGTTTTGAGTATGGGAGGTTCTACAGTAGATCAGAAACATAGATTAGTATTGGAAAAAACAGCAACGCACCGTTATCAATATCCATCTGATATTCCTTCGCTCTGCGCTCGTTGAGACGTCTCGCTTGCTGACCTCGAACGCGGGAAGCATTCGGCGGAGGACGTGGAAGAGCATTTTCTCCTCGTTCTTGACGTTCGCGTTCTCTACGGCGCCGTTGAGCAGCGGATCGCGCGCTAGAAGCCGAAGGAGCTGCTGTGGATTTTTCACTGTTACCACCGAGACAGCCAGTGTTTGGATTGGGAACACGACGGCGGTGCGGGCTCCCTTCTGCGTTGATGCGTATGTCTCTCAAAACTTGGCGCTCAGCTTGATGATGTCGGCGAGGGGTAGAAGGAGGAGTTAGGAGATTCCTAGTTTAGCAGTGAGCACAGATAATACAGAGCGCGAAGGACACACATCAAGCTTGAGGTAGATTGGGGGACGAAATTTTGCACGAAGTTGGTTCGGATTTTCACACAAGGTAGAGGTTAGAAAGTAACGATATATTCATCTTCTAGTCTACGGAGCGGCGACGGCGTCAAACGTGTTGAGCTGAGCGGACGGCGGTGGAGTGTGGAGTGTGGAGCAAGAGTTGGTGGCGGTGTCTCGGATGCCAGATGTTTGGCGGCGACCTCCGGCCAGCAAAATCTCACCATCTCAACAGTACGCTCCACTCTGGCAGTTAACCAGGACACCCACGGGGTTTCGTATATAGATTTCATGATCTTTCGTCGGATTTCATGACGAAACGTTACGATCCGGGGTCCTGAAATTCCTAACGACTGTGGGCCCGTTCCTAACGTTTTTTCATGACATTTTGTCATGATCTTCGCAATGATTCGTCCGGAAGTACCACCAAGTTATGTAGCCAGCTATCCCGACGCCTTACTCCTTATAAAAGAAACTCCATGGAAGAGGTATAAAACAGGATATATTTCAAGTACCGGACAATACAGTTGCAGTACTACTAGTATAATAATATTCTGACCTTCAAAATCTCGCAACCATCACGATCAGCCGTACTTTAACAGCTTGCGTGGCTCGGAAGCACACTACGGAGAATGAAAAAAGGGTAGAAAAGGGAAGCAACTCACCGGGTTAAACAGATCACTGAATGCTCTGTCGTCATCAAAGAGCTAAATTGTCAGGGAAAGAGCACATTAATGAGCTGCAATGCACTCTCGCAGTATCACTCACAATGATACCCTGCCCAATCACTTCATCGAGAGTCTTGCGCACCGCAGAGAGATCTAGCTCGATATGGCGGTGTGGATTGATCCTAGAGGGCGGTGACGTAGGGATGGAGGCGTGGTGGTTGTGAGAGTCCGTTACAGCAGAGTGTTGGCGAGAGTGGCGGCGGCGGCGGCGCTCTACGATGGTGACTTGGAGGGAGGTCATGGTGGGGGAAGACAAGAGGCGTCGTGAGCGGCCACAGCATTATGTGTGCTGCGGATGTGGAGCAATGCTCTAAGTGACGTCATTAACTCGGCAGCTCGGCCGCAGGACTTTAATGGGCTTTTCGGAAATTCGTGATATTTTGTCGTGAATGCAGGTTCAAGATTTTATGTCACTTTTTGAAACAGAATTATATGCATTATCCTGTAATGTGGTCCCACAGTTGAATATGAGTGTGGTATCACAACCTTGTAACTTTTAGAAGTTTTGGAGCATCATGAAACCAGTCTTGAAATTCTTGACTTGTATTCTAACGAAACGTCAGGAATCTTGAATTTCAAGACGATGATCTTGAATTTCATGACAAATACTTCTCACAGTGTTATGCCCTTCAAGTTTGAACACATGAGAGACTCAGGTCAAGTACAATACCATTGCTAGCGTGAAGTTGTGGGGGCAGACGGCGAGCAGCATGTGCATTGTGTGACGAAGCTGAAGGGACTCGAGGCTCGTCTGCTCTCGTCTGCTGCCACGGGTGTGGAACCTCTGATGGGAAATGCAAACTCCGGTCAGTATCTGGAGAATTGATGTCAATATACCGGCCGCCAGAGAGGCCGTATACAGTGGCTGCAGAAAACAATGCAACAAGGTGTTTCGAGTCATTGACGTGGTCTCTGGGCTCAAACACAAAGTGCAGGACATGAAATCTGAGTGAAATGAAAATTTTTGAGCCAACGACCCAATTACCATATATGGTAATCGAGCCACAGTCACTTTTTGCGGTGAACCCTACGGGAAAATAAGCATCATAGGATGAATCATGAAAGTACTCCTAAAGACGATCTCAGTCATATCTGACTTTACCTGGTTTGCTGCCGATTTGAGCCCGTAATAAGTAGTTGCTGTAAGATGGCCATTTTGGCCTAAAAATGCCAGATTTATTCAAAAAAATGATCAAAATGACCATCTTCAAACAGCCATTGCGGGCTCAAAACTGTATGAATCTATGTCAAGTAACATATGACTGACGTCATATTTGCGAGTACTTTCGACCTATGAAGGCCGTTTTTCGGTGGGGTGTAGCACGGAGAAGTGCCCTGAAAATAAATCCTTATTACACTCGAATTACTATATATGGTAATGGGGTAAGTTGCGCAGAAAGCACTTTGGTTGCGTCAAAAGACGCACTGAATACCTCAGAACCACGTGTTGCAGTATTTTCTGCGGCCACTGTAAATACCTGTAAATATTTGGGAATAGTCTAACATACAGTCAAAGCTGTCATAACCCATAGGTGTCGGTGCAGCCTAAAACCTATGGGTTATGGCAGATTTATGGGTTATCCCACTCAAAAGTCGGTCAAAATCCACCAAAAAAGTCTGGGTTATGGGCGATTATCGGTTATGAGAGCTATGGGTTATGACAGCCACTGTGCAAAGTATTCATCATGAAATTCATGCAGATTGTTATGAAATTCAGGTTTCATGATGTTTTGTCATGAACGACGTTATGAATTTCAAGATGGCTTTCATGGTGCTCAGAAACTTGCTTTTGTGACAATATGGATTCATGACAAAACATCATGAATTTTCGTCATGAAACAACTACTCAATTTTTTTTTTTGCTAAGTCCACCAGATGATGAGTGCATAGTGTGCTCATCCCAGTGTTACACCAATACATGGTGCTAGTAGGTCTGTCAACTACAGCCTATTGAAAATCCGTTGGTTAACAAGTCAATAGCTCAGTCAACAACTTGAGAACAGATACACTAGCGACATGTATGGACTGGAATCCCATGTCCCTCAAAATCTTCATTAGTCTAAGAGTAATCATCCGTGTTGCGCTGCGCCACGGCAGTGCGGCGGTCCGGGGTTCGACTCCGGCTGCCGGTAGCCCGATTTATTTGCCCCGCCCTGGCCTCCTTTTCATCATGTTTTGCCCTGAATTTATTAATGAAACATCATGAAAAATCATCATGAACAGCCCCATAATCATCATGAAAACACGACTCCGAGTCATGATGTTTTGTTATGAATTTCCGGTAAATCACCATGAATTTCCGGACAAATCGTCAGGAAAGTCATGACAAGAAACATCATGAATTTCATGACCCTTGGTTGGCACAGTGAGCTTTGACTGTAGCAGTATCCGCATTCGCAGGTTTAAAGAGAGCTGTGATCCGCTGGCTTGAAGTGCAGCGAGAGAGTGCCACATATAATTGTCCGTGTGTGAAGACATCTGTTCGAAGATCTAATCCAACATAGTCAAGTGATTGCCCCTGTGACTTGTTTATGGTCATAGAAAATGCAAGCCGCAGTGGAAACTGTCTGCGCTTCATCGAAAGGGCAATCTGTTCAGCCGATCACTGTGAAGATGCGGGCACATGAATATCATGTACCTTGGTACCCCGATTTTCATTAGTCTCGTAAACCAGACTTTATACCGGGCGATGAGAAGACAGTCGTTCTCAAGGACCTATAATATGAATTGTATGCCGGAGTTCCGGCCTACAGAAGGGGGAGCTTGCGTGAATTCCGTATCAATATTACAATGTACATTGGAGTAAAGCAAGTTGAACAAGAAATTATAAACTATGTTCAAGTAGATTAGATTTCAGAAAAATACATATTCACTAAGGTCCATTCCTTGGCTGTCTAGAGTAAATGTAAGTTGAGCTCTCCGTTGTGTATCAGTCTCAAGCATCCACATTGAATCTGTTACATTAGCTTTTTCAGTCCGAATCAGTCGTCCCAGTGAAAACTCGTTCGAAATGCAATTTCAGCCAAAGTATTAGTATTAAAAGTATTGAAGCTTGACACGTGAAATGGCCACAAATGCAAGTCCCGATGAAAGCATGGGCGTGTCTGTCAAAACGGTGTTCCCATCACCAACCACCACTCGGGATCAAGCGGACTTTCTCTGGATCAAGCGGAAATTTCTCGCATCACTCGGATTCGCCATCTATCAAAGATCTATCGATTACATCAAAAAGCCCTCTAGCACAGCTTATTGCTTTTCGGTGACGGCTCTGATAAAGGGGGAGCAAGCTCCCCCAATAAAGTCTGGGATTTGATGGGGGGTAGGTCAGTGAAGCGTCCGTGAGAGTGATGGGAGTGATACGGCGGCTGATGGCCGTCGCTTGCCTGCCCTTCTCTTTTCGGTCGCTCTCTAGAGCGACGCGCTCATCGTCCTTTGCTTGCGCTTCACGTATAATAACCCACGCTATCATCAACTACACTGATATATGGATGAAATCAACGCGTCTACCACGCTCTCATACCCGTCTTCAGTCGTCAATTCGCGTCAATGGTTACTAGATGCTCTCCTCCGGCGCCGATGCAAAGTACGCGTAGCTATAGGTTCCTGTAAGTATCCGGGAGTCCTGTCGGGGGTGTCCGAGCTTCCGACATTGCCAGTGAGCGAACGGTTGAAGAGAGAGTCGAAGAGAGATCACACATCACCCCAAAGGGGAAGCTGCCGTTTGGCGGATCAGCTCAGCATCACTCCCACGGACGCTTCACTGACCTACCCCCCATCAAATCCTAGACTAGTTTTTCATGTACCCACACTCTTAAAATCAGTCGTCGTCCCCGGATTTTCATGTACCTAGCACTCAAATAAAATTATATTCTTTTTTGACGTTTTCATGTGCCATTTTAATGTGCTCAGTACATGAAAATCATTTAAAAGTTCAGAGCACCGTCTCAAATCATGGGCATCGTACATTAAAATCGAGGGAGGGCGAATTAAATTACATCGACACACCAATGACGCCCGCTCCTGGCCATCCGTCTCGTCATACTGTCCTATCATCGTGCTGATCTTCGTTGCCGGAATCGTTGTAGCTGTCGCGACAAGTGCCTGAGATCACGACAGGCAGTCAGTGCAAGTTTGAAGACCATCCACTTTGTTGACGTACCACGGTTCCCAAATACAGCCCACCCCTCGCATGCAGACTACCCCGTATCCTCCGCATGTCTAACCAACTTGTGCGGGCGTTGTTGCTGGCGGGATCTGCTACGTCAGTGTTGACTCTAGCAAGAGAGGGAGGATAGAGCGGGGGCGGTGACAGCGACGGCGACAGCGATGGCGATGGCGATGGCGACGACGAGTTGGCGAGATGGTGGTGGTGGTGGTAGGGCGACAAGAGAGTGTGAGAGCGTCCGCAGCATATGTGCTGCGGATGCGGAGCTCTGACGTCACTGTCCGGAAACTCGGCATTTGAACTTGGACGTTTTTGTGCTTTTTTTGCGCTGGACGGCGCTGTGATTTTCATTTCCAAGTCCATGATTTTTCGAGGGGGTGCGCATCCACTGAATTTCGTTGAATGGTCTCATTACTCTGGGATACATGAAACACAAAATTCATGGGCATTTCCATGAGATAACTAATTCATTGTCTAGGTACATGAAAATCAGGCGCCGATGTTTTCACAGTGCGATGGAATGATTGATATACGTGGAATGAAGGCCTTTTCTCCAGAGTGCTCTCCTCCAATGCGGCGTATCTCGACAACACGCTGTGAAGCTTTGGTGAGAATTCCACGTGAACTTTTTTTTTTTTTTTTTTTTCTTTTTGTCTCTGCACATTTTTATACCGCAACAAGTACACGATCTACTAAGACGCGGTGCCCGAAGGCGATAAATAAAGGTGTTGTTGGTGCGATGGAGGTGTCCGAAGAATGTGTAGTATAGTCGTGTGAGGGTGGGAGTCAAGTTTGGGGTTTCGAGGGTATTAGCGGAAACATAAACCATAAGACCATAGCGCATGAGTGAAAGGAAATGTACATGAAAGGGAAGGGTATAGGGTGGGACGGGTGTGCCGAAACACTGTTGGACAGGTCTGTGTGCGCACGACCCTTGCGCTCAGCCCATGTCCTCTACATCAGACAAATCGTCTGGAGGTTCCGGTTCGTCTTCGTAAATTGGGAGTTCTTGCGGCATACGGGGTAGACCCGTTTTTGTGAATGCTCCGGATACCTCTAAGAACTCAGCTAGTGCTGAAATTCCGTCTTTAGTGCCCAGTATTTCGGGCAGGGATATGTCCCTGGAGACTTTCTTGAGGATGTGCCGTTGGTCCTCATAGCGAGGACACTCGCGAAGCAGATGTTCGCGCGACTGGAAGGGGTCTCCACAGGGGCAGTCAACGTTCGCGTCGACGGATCTAGAGACTTGGTCCAGTTCAAAAGATGTGACGGAAGCGAGGGGGAGTCGAGTTCCGGCACAAGTATATCAAACAAAAAACTGGTGTAAGTACTAAATTGACCGAGGGAAAAGCTACTACGACAAGAACTAAACTACTTATACCAAGGGTGCTCTAGGGTCAAAAATTTTGACCCTGGACCGTTTTTTGCCGTGTTTTGGGCCAAGGAATTCGAATCTGTTCAGAGCCAGTTCTACATTGGGTTGAGGCCACATGTATTTATTTTAATCCCGGAGCACCCTTGACTTATACAGGAAAATCGAGGCTGTGTGCGTGGAGTCATGGGGACGACACGGGCAGATCTCGCCGTGAGCGGATGCGAACGCCGATCCGTCACAGTAGGTCCCCTCAATTCTCGCCTCACTTTGGTTTTGAGAAATGAAATAATTGTTTGCTGAGCTTTCGCGTATCGCTGGGTTGACAGATTTCCGGAGGTAAGCCCTAAAACAGCGAGTCCCTCCTTCCACCAATTCCAATAATATTCTCTTCAACTCGTTGGCTTTCAATGTGGTGCACCTTTCGAGGTCTATGATTTTCCAAGCCCCAAAATGGGTTGCTCACCAGGAAGGAATTGAGTAGTGGGTTAAGTCAGAGTTGCGGGTGGGAGAAATTCCGACTGCTTCTGTCAACGCAGCGATACGCGAACGTCGGCAAACAATTATTTTATTTCTCAAAACCCAATCAAAACCAAAGTGAGGCGAGAATTGAGGGGACCTAGTGCCCCTCCAGTTTCATCTACCCATCTAATGATCTGCTAGTTCTATTGACCCCGCCCGTCTCTCAGCTCTATGGCAGACCTGCTATTCTTATTGACGAAAAACAGGACCCCCGACAACCAACTATGATGCCTGCCGGGGAAATTTTGGATTTTGGGACGTCTTATCCGGACCCCTAATAGGGAAAATCTCATCCGAATTCATACCAGGCCTCCGCCAGGTCAATGTTTTATCCGAACTGTTGACCAGGCCTCAGAAAACCGCCTAAAATCAAGGGAAAATCGGAATTTTGCTCCTACGGCTGGGACGGTCCTGCAGGTGCTCCATTGGTTTTCGGTGACGGTTCCTTCAACTCGGGTATCAGCTCTGCCAGGTGGCATTGGCCCTGCCGAAGCGTTGCGTCCCATATAAATCCCCGCAACTGCTTGAAAAGGTCAACAATCGAGATATTATTATTAACATGAGATTTCGCTGATTTGCCATGATCTGGTTGTCAACTGACCGAAATAAAGCTAGTAAGGCCGATGAGCGGCAGAGCCCGCTACCGGGTCCCCGATCTCGATAAGTCTACATTTAATAGGGAAAAATGTAACAATGGACGCTATCGCAGAATTGGCGAGAGGAAAGTGCAGCTCTTGAACTAGCAAGCTAAACAGCGGCCCGAAGCTCGTCCGCGCGCCGACCAGCTCGCATTGGGCCGCAACAAGATTAACAGGACTGTATATAAAGGTAGATGTTGTTCAAGTCAAGTTACTGAATAACTGAGGAGGAAATCAAATAAATCGAAGAGACCACCGGGGAGGCAAAATAAATCGAACAATTTAACAAAGGGTCAGGCTTGTTGCTGCCAGTGTCTGGCCCTGACAGAATCCTGAGGCAAGCCGCAAGCCTTCTTGAGTTGAAAATAACTGATTGCTCTTTTTTTTTCCAATATCCTGGAGGCTCGGAGTTGCATGATGAGCCAGTCAAAAGTCTAAAGAGGGACTCTTGCTGCTCAATTCCTCAAGCTCAAGGGTCAAACTCAGAGCAAATTAGCAAACGAAAGTTCGAGTTGAATTTGAGTGGGATGACATGAGAGGGATCACGCAAGAACAGTGCTTACGCAAAAAATGCTGACGAAAAGGATAGTTTACTGCAAGACGCCGATTTGAAAGGTCCCCTAAAACCACTCTCGACATTCCGCCGCTGATGTGACACCTGAAAAAGGAAATTTGATGGTGGCTGTTCTCACTGATCAGTACATTTTGATGGGGACTACGATAGACACAATGTGGACGAAAAAAAAGGCAAACCAGCAATTACCAGTTGGTGTGGAGGTTTTAAGGGTCATCACGAGTTTATGCTCCACAAATAGTTTCCGGGTTCGATTCTTGAAGGTATCACAATTTTTTTGTTAATGCCGAAGGCCAAAAAATTCAACGGTTAACTGGTTAGGGTTTGCTTCCCCCAAAAAAACACTGCCGAAGGCCAAAAGAATGCTGGGTTAGGTACTTGGTTAGGGTTAAGGCTTAAGGTTAGGTGGTTAGGGTTCGGGGGGGTGTGGGGGTGAGGAACAGAAGGATTCGCACGAACGAGGCTTTAGAGTGCCAACCTGAGCGGCCCGGCTTGGGGGAACCCCCGAGCGCAGCGAGGGAGGGGAGGGCCGCGAATGGTTGGTCCCCTTCGCGCAAATGAAGGACTAGGAATGCAGTTGCTCTGAATTTCGCTGAGAAGTTGGGTGCCATCAAATTTCCTTTTTCGGATGTCACATCAGCGGCGGAATGTGGGCAAGTCCCTAAAACCCTTACCTAAAGGTAGCGGGAATTCGTCAATGTTCAGCCGCAGATCCTCATCCAAGCCGTCGGCAGCCCATGTTATCCGAATTTCGGCCAGGCCTGTCGGCAGCCACCCATGCCTTATCCGAATTTTGTACCAGCCTTGGGCGCCGAAAAGTTGATTTCTCATCCGAATTGGGGCAGGGTACGCGCGAATTTTGGGCACGTTTTATCCGAATTGAAAATTTCGCGGGCAGGCATCATAGGTGGTTGTCGGGGGTCCTCGAAAAACCTGGACCCAAATGCCTCCGCTCGGAGTCCATTGGCATCCGGCTGCCGAGTTCGCGGATCTGTCCGAAAATTGCTTCCATACGATCTGTTCCCGACAAGGTGGGTCAGACGGGGTGGCGGCAAGACGCAATAGAGGGTTTGCGGAGAGCCATTGGAGCCATTGAATGGCTACCGATTTCCTTATTAGGAAAATTTGATGGGCTAAACTTTTATGTCGAAGTCAAGAAGAGCTATTTGGAATGAAAATTGGATGCTCAGACCGGGGGTAGCTTTCAATTTTCGCTGGAAATAGCTAGTCTCACCAAGTCAGACTCTACAAGATTTATGATAGTCGATAAATCTATTATAAGGTAGCGGACAGACATGTACGGTTACCCCACGTGATTTGATGTGACACGACCATATTGGGAATGAAACGGAGAAATTGCTCGATAACTAGTCTACAAAGGGTGAAGTACAGAATCAGGCTCAACAATTCTATGCAGATTGGTCTGCCGTTGCCCCCAAAGCTTGAATCTCGGTGAAAACTTGAGTTTTGGGAGAAGAGTTCACCAAATAAGGACTTCATCATACTGATGTGTGGTTTTAGGCTGACAGAGGAGCCATCAAAATAAAAATGGCGTCATTTGACGTGTGCAAGTCACGTTTGATGCCCCATCAGGGCCCAAACAACACCATCGGAGGCAGCAAAACCTTGCTCTCTGCACCCAATCTGCACAATACAGCCGAAAAATAATCATGAACCACCAAGTTATGAATATCTCTGAACGCGGGGCGTTTGTTTACTCTGATTCCATGCTTTTCTCCACCTCGAACCTTTGCATCCCAAAACATGAACATTATGCCTGTGTGACGGTTAGAATTTTGAAAAGAGGCCTGGATAGTGTTCAGAAATGTAAGAAACAATATTCTATTTATTCAAGCTCTTTACATGCGTAGAATTTGCGGTGTTCGAGGTGTTTTTGTGGCAATGTTTGATGCCCTGTGGTGAGTCCGGCAATTTCCGGGGCATCTGAATCAAACGTGACTTGCACACGTCAAATGACGCCATTTTTTATTTTGATGGCTCGTCAACTCAGAGTCTCTCTCAGTCTGTGATTCAGTGTGAATGGGGCGGGGCATCTGCGATCACGCGATCAGAGTCCCGTTTTATGATGGCACATGGTTCTAACATTTGGCCGTCCTTGCACCTGCAGGACCGAGCAGGACCGGTCCGCAAAAATTAAAGTGCACACATACTCGTAGTGAGAATAGTGACCATTGGTCGGTTCTTTGACCGATCTCGGCTGTCTTTGCACCCTTTTCTATGATTCCAGGTGCTGGGTGTATGTAGACTACACTTGCAACAAATTATTGACCATCACAGAGATCAAATATAATTGATGTTTGGCTAAAAACAGCCAAACGATCAGACAACTCCGAAATTGATTTTTCTAACTCAGCAAATATTTTTTTTTCACAGAAATACCTCCCACCCAGGGTGTACCTCTAATAAAACTATTGAGATTCAGAACTTGGATGAAGCAAAACGGTGCAACCATTCCTGACAAAATTGCCGTAAAATAGCCAAAAATGGTAAAAACAACCAAACTAGTGGCCAACTCCAGAGCGTGATATCTCAACAACGGCTGGACCGTTTGACTTTATTTAAGTTGTAGAATACCTCAGTTTTGATGGCGCTACAAAACAGTCCAAACCATCATTCGAACAAAAAAAGTCCCGTTGACTTACAAAATTGAGGTTTTGAGCTACAAGATTGTTTGGCCATTTTCGGCCAAACATCAATTATTTTTGATCTCGGTGATGGTCAGTAATTTGTTACGGGTGTAGTTTACATACACCCAGTACCTGGAATCATGAAAAAAGGGGCAAAGACGGCCGAGATCTGTCAAAGAACCGACCGTCCATGACTTTTTCTCACTACGAGTAGACCTGTATATACTGAGTAGATCTTGCATTCAATCGGAGGATTTGGGCAGAAAATGAATATTGAAAAAATGCCGTTGAAATCCGTCCAAGAGTTGACAAGTTTGAAGCCAAATAAACCTAATTAAATGAAGGATTTGTTGAAGTATTTATTTCTCTTCCATTTACTGTACATACCTTACATTCTCCCCGTTCCGTTACGCGTCACACATTCCTTATGTAGCTTTGTGTCACCGTCACATTCCTCAGTCGTTTCCTCCACGACTGAGGTATGTGCACTCGTATCTACTGTCCTTACAGTTTACTGACTCTCCTGGTAGTTAATACTTACTTGTATTTTATCAGGTATATCATACACGAGTCGTTTCCTCCACGACTGAGTTAACACTTACTTGTATTTTATCAGGTTATGGGCCACCGCGCCTCTGCTTAATCTCAGCCAGTACCGGACCGCTACTTGTCGAAAACTCGACAACTCTCTTTATTATCTCATTCCCCACATCTACCCTGCTTCCCAACTTGTCGACTTCTCGCTGACACGTCATGCCCGATCCGGACACCAAAACTTTGACGGCTTCTTCCTGGGATTTACCCCACGGCGCTGGGACTTTCTTTCCGCGCGGGGAGGACCGCCTCAAGGACGAAACCGGGTACTTCCCGTGGTCCAAACGGATGAAGTCAGCGTACGAGACAATCGAAATCTGGGATATTGTTTCCACGGTATCTAAGCCGGGGGACAAGGCGTCTGCGGAGGAGCACAGGATTTGGAAGAAGAAGGACAGGTCCGCACTCTCATATTTGCTGTCTTCTGTCGACAGCGAGCTCGTCGTCAAAGTCTCAGACTATGACACTGTCCACCAAGCTTGGACCGCTCTCGAGACCGAGTTTGGGCAGACTGGGACTGGGGGTATTATGCTCTGGTTCCGTCAGCTCACTCGTCCCCTCCTTGACGATGACACGCTCGCACTCGATCAGCATGTGAAGGACTTCCAGAAAGCGCAGACTCATCTTACGAAGGCCGGATTCAGTATCCCCGGTCCTATCGTTAGTGTCAGGGGAACCCCCCGCTTCCCCGACCCGCTCCGCTATTCCTTGCATCACTCCAGCCTTCTTGGGAACGCTACTCCCTCCAGACTTCCCCCTTTGTCACACCTTCCTCCTTCCGACCCCCCGTTCCCCTCCTCGACAGACTCCTGTCGACCCTGCGCTCCTACAGCTAGTGCTCAGCGCAACCCGGTTCCCTACTGGTCTTCCGGTCAGACTTCTAGCCCTCCGAGAGCTCTGGTACCCCCGAGCTCCGGCCCTCCGGACTCCGGCTCCGGTTTCCCACGCTCCCCGGACCACAGGGTATCTTCGGGCCTTCGTCGGTCTACGATCTCTGGACCAGTATTGTGATCCTCCCTCTTCTGGGCATATCCCTGGCTCCCTGCTACTGTTGGATCATCTGATCATTGATATCACATCATAGATGCTGTGCTACTACATAGTTCCCACGCACCGTGAGAAGTCACGCGTCACGCGCCCTTTTACTGTGACGCCTGGGCATGGAGACTCCTTACTCTGTTCTCTAAGGATTCTCCCTCTGCCCAGGTGAGTAGACACTCTTCCTCTTGTTGTAGCTAGCCCACTAAGGATTCTCCCTCTGCCCAGTGCTTGTTGGACTCTTGAGTACCTCGGGCCTCAGGCCCTGGCAGCTGTTGCCCTTACAGCAGAACAGAGTCACCAATAGCGGACCCTATTCCCTCCTCCTCTGTCCTCACAAGAGTAGCAGACCATCTTGGTGCATTCTTTGGGCATGGAGGTCGCTGAGTAGCCTCTGCCCCATGGCTTGGTGTAGGATTTGGGTTTTGGGACTGCAACACAAGTATGGTGTGTGTGTCTACCACTGAAAGTCTTCTTCCCTTTCCCTCCTGCATCCCATGGACCCCCTCCTCGGCATTTGCCACCTCTCGTCGACTTCTCCTCTTCTTGTGTGTGGCCAACTGCCGTTTAGGCTCGTGCCAGATGCCACTGCTCGTCACTGGCTCACACTGGCACTTCGACTACTCCTTCCCCTCTCCCTCTGTGACCTTGGGCCTGTTCTTGTGTCGTCTGGCCTCGAGTCTCACTCCCCCTCTTGACCGGTGAGCTTCCTTTCCTCTTGCCTTCGTGGGTGTGGCTTGGAGGGAGCACTGTCGAGAGTTGCAAGGTTGCTCAAGTCCATATCTCCCCGGCCTCCCCGTCCTTAGGGGTGTCCGCCGGTGCCTAGGGACCTCTGAGCGCCTGCAGTCTGCATGGAGATTGGGTGGCGGGGCAACTCGTTGCTGGCAGCTCGTCGAGCTGCTACAGTTGCCACCCCCTTCCTTCGAAGGATTCTCCTATCGTGCAGGCTGTAGCCAACTATACCTCTTTATCTGCTTTCTCTGGGTACTCGTGCGTTTGTGCAAGAGCGGGAAGCTTATGTCTGGGCTTGCTGGGGGCCATCCGCTGCCTTCTCTGCAGCCTGGTGTCTGACTCGCACCCTTCCCTTCCACTCTCCATCCCATCCCCTTGACTCTGTGTCCTGGCGTCTGTGTGTTTGTCCAATGTAGCGTCCCCGCGGCAGCGGTGGCGTTGACGGCGGGGATTCATGATTCGTCTTGATACTGTTGTCTCGTATTGCGTGGTCGCAATCATGAAGGGGGGCTCCATACGCCGCGTCATTTGATTTCAAGGTGGGAAGGTTGATTCTGACCTCCCCCCTGTGATGCTCGCTGTGGGGGTCCTTGCTCATGCGCACCGCTGCACTTTAGGTAGACTCTGCCTGGTGAAGGGGGGCTCGCCTCCTCTCGCCTGTCTTCACCATGTCCACCTAGTGCATAGTGTTCCGCCCTCTTGTCAGTAGAACCTCTCTGGTGAAGGGGGGCTTGTCTCTCAAGCCGCCCTTCACCCTACTCACAATGGCCGTCTTCGTCTTCCAATCTGGTGAAGGGGGGCTCGTCCCTCGTCCACTTCACCTACGATGACTTGCGCATGAGACACTGCGAGCGGTGTCTCAAATCCAGTGAAGGGGGGCTCATTCCTCCCCCCCCCCCTTCACTAACCGCTCCTGGTCCTTCTCCCACCATGCTCTGCATTGGGTTACTAATGGGTCTCTTACGTCCACCACATTTGTCCTCCCCCCTCCTTCCGTTGACTCGGCCTGCCACTCACGCCACTTTCCTACGTTACGTCTCCGCACACCCCTAGTCATGGTGCATGCGTGATGGCCGGCCTTCAAAGCCGGCTTGCGGCGTCTTGGTATATTTGGCTGGATGTCATGTCGACGAGGTACCTTGCCCTGCCATTGTTTGCGCTGCTACCCTACGTTATGCCTCCGCACACCCCTAGTCACGGTACGTGCGTGATGGTTGAGCTAGCTTTTGTGTCCTCGACCTGCGGCATCTTGGAATACCCAGCGCAGCCATGTGTATCAAGGTAGCCTTGTGCACGATGCCGCAACATTAGGAGCGTCTCTTGGCCTCCGCCCTATTAGGCATTGGGCACGGTGTCAATCCCTTGCGCCCTTCTTGAACCACCAACCCTTCCTTGCCATCCTGCTGCCGCTCCCTATGTTGTGTTTCCATGGGCCTATATCCGTCCGGCTACGTTCTCTACGAGCCCCGGTGGGAACTGGGGCCTTGAGTTGACCATGTGATGGCTGATCCCGTTGATCGGCTTGTAACACCTTGGCTAGCAGCAGGAAGGCGGTTGTTTTGGTTCTATCCTCGTGTCGTTGCACCGCTAGGTGCTGCTGTCCGCTACGTGCGGTGCAGTGTGCCCCGACATTCTAGACGGCATGGCGGATACCTCCAGCCCTCGTACAACCTCCCAGTGCACCCTGTGACCACCATCCAATTTTTTTTTCCGCTGTGGCCATAGGCCCCACCGGATGTGTGTGTCGAGGCGCCACACTGTGAAGGTGGGCTGGAAGGGGTAGAGCTGAGGAAGCGACAAGAGGGAGCTTCCTCCTACAGGAGCGACATTTGGAGCTCCATAGCGGGTCAGTGGACTGCTGCAGGATTGGACAGCTGAGAGGATGTACAAGCCTAAGCACTGACCAGTACAATATCAAGGAGTGGCGGGACAGGATATGTCTGCCTACTCCTTGAGGGTCATGCTGAAGACTTGGGCATCTGAGAAGCAGTGTACAAGGCAAAGCGCCGACCGTAGCTCAATGGTCGAAGAGCGCATGACGGAGACCTGTGGGCAAGGGAGGCATGACCTTTTTTTTCCCCTCCCACCCTCCCTTTTGTGTCACTTCGCGCCGGGTCGTCGCAAAGCGTGAAGCGGGGCTGTGTCTTTTTTCCCTTCGAGTTTGCTCTGCGCTCTCTGCTTTGGATGTGTCGGGTCGCCACATTCTGAAGTGGGGCTGATGTCAGGGGAACCCCCCGCTTCCCCGACCCGCTCCGCTATTCCTTGCATCACTCCAGCCTTCTTGGGAACGCTACTCCCTCCAGACTTCCCCCTTTGTCACACCTTCCTCCTTCCGACCCCCCGTTCCCCTCCTCGACAGACTCCTGTCGACCCTGCGCTCCTACAGCTAGTGCTCAGCGCAACCCGGTTCCCTACTGGTCTTCCGGTCAGACTTCTAGCCCTCCGAGAGCTCTGGTACCCCCGAGCTCCGGCCCTCCGGACTCCGGCTCCGGTTTCCCACGCTCCCCGGACCACAGGGTATCTTCGGGCCTTCGTCGGTCTACGATCTCTGGACCAGTATTGTGATCCTCCCTCTTCTGGGCATATCCCTGGCTCCCTGCTACTGTTGGATCATCTGATCATTGATATCACATCATAGATGCTGTGCTACTACATAGTTCCCACGCACCGTGAGAAGTCACGCGTCACGCGCCCTTTTACTGTGACGCCTGGGCATGGAGACTCCTTACTCTGTTCTCTAAGGATTCTCCCTCTGCCCAGGTGAGTAGACACTCTTCCTCTTGTTGTAGCTAGCCCACTAAGGATTCTCCCTCTGCCCAGTGCTTGTTGGACTCTTGAGTACCTCGGGCCTCAGGCCCTGGCAGCTGTTGCCCTTACAGTTAGCGCCATCTTCCTCTCCACTTATCCCTCCGATCCAGACGACCCCAAATCCTACTATTCCCTTGTCCAGAGCGCCAAGATTGACGACACGACTACTCTGGTCTCTACGATCCAGGGTGTCCTCGATTCCCGTTGCCGCAGAAAGTCCCCGAAGACCGAGGGTCAGTCGCAGGAGTCTGCCCTCGCAGCGTTGGAGCACGCTGCCATCGCTCGCGGTACGAAATTCTGTCGTAATTGCAAGCATGAAGGTCATATCGCGGACGACTGCTGGCAACCGGGTGGCGGTAAGGCCCGTCAGGGCCCGAAGCAGCAGCAGCATAAAAAGAAGGGGAAGAGGGGTAAGGGCAAGGAGAAGGCCCACAATACGGATGGAGGGGGAGACGAAAAATCCAATAATGTACGCTTCGAGAAATGCTTAATGGCCTCCGTGGCCGACTTCTCCTCTTACTCCCTGCGTGATGAGAGCATTCCGGCTACACCTCCGACGTCATCCTCCCAGACCAACAACTCCGCGTACAGTGCACGTACAGCGGGTGCGTCTACCATCATCGATTCCGGTACATCGACACACATTCACTCCGTTCGACGCGACTTCGTTTCTTACGCCCAAGCCGTATCCGAAAATATCAGCGGGTTCGGCAACGGTTCGAGGAAAATCGAGGGTCGCGGTGAAGCACAGCTACTAGCGTCCCATCCTCAGGGTGGTAACGTCCGACTCAGGTTGAAAGATACCTGTTATGTCCCTGACTCTCAGCCGACGCTTATATCAGTGTCGCGGCTTGATCAGGCGTACTGTTACACCGTCTTTGGCGGTGGACGCTGTGTTACCTTTGAGAAGGGTGACAGTGGCAAGCTCATCCGCAACCTCATTTCGTCCGAGAAGGTTATTCTGACCGCCTCTCTCGGCAGCGATCGTCTCTATCACCTCGATTCCTCCTCGTCGACGGAGAATTCTTTTTCCACCTCGTCTCGACCTCCGACCTCAAAGCTTGAGGAGCTGCATCAGCGTCTAGGGCATCTAGGCTACCCTGCGCTGCGCGCTCTCGTTCGGAAGGGTCACATTTCAGGTGTGAAACTATCTACGGCAGAACTCAATGCTGAGCCGCCGGTATGTCAATCTTGCATGGAGGGCAAGATGACTCGTGCCTCTTTTCCTCCTTTGGAAGAGGAAAATGCCGAACAGATTCTCGATCACGTTCATTCAGATCTTTGGACTGCTCCAGTCCGTACTCTGAACGGATCGAAATATGCCCTCGCTTTCACCGATGACTGCTCTCGCTGGATTTGGATGTTTTACCTGCGTCACAAGAGTGATGCAGTAGCCGCATTCAAGGAGTGGTTGGAGATGGTCGAGCGTGAGACAGGTCGCAAGCTTAAGGTCTGGCACGTCGATAATGGGGGTGAATTTATCAACGAAGACCTGAAGCGGTTCTTGAAGGCACGTGGTATTCAGCTCAAAACCAGCGCTCCACGTACTCCTGAACAGAACGGTGTCGCCGAACGTCAGTTTAGGTCTATTTTTGAGCGCGTTTGCACCGTCCTCATCGACGCCGACCTGCCGCTTAGCATGTGGGCTGAGGCCAGCAATTACATGGTCTATGTCAAAAAACCGTAACCCACACAGCGCTCTCGACCTTCGTACCCCTTTCTCCATCCGCTTCCCAAACCGCAAACAGCCGAAGTACAGGTCTTTTCACCGTTTCGGTTGCAGGGCTTACCTCTATAATGACAATCCTAATCGCAAAAAGTTCGACCATCGCGGCGAATCGGTTATTTTTGTTGGGTACCCGGATGATCGCAAGGCTTGGAAGGTTTATCGCCCCTCAAAGCGTACCTTCGGGTCGTCGCCTCATATCAAATTCGACGACAACTCAAATTGTGGGGAATTTCGGGCTGAGGGGGAGATACACTCATACAAATATTCTTCTCTCAAATCGTCTTCAAGCGAAGCTGATGATGATGATTACAGCCCTCCTTCCTCCACTTCTACGCCTCCAACTGCCAATCCGGTACCTCCTCGTGCACCATCCCCTCCTGCTCCGGCTGGACCTGCGGATGTTGTGTCACAACCTAAACAAACCCCGGGCACCTCGTCAACCTCGTGCTCTACCACCTCCGCGCGACCCATCTACCCGAATCCGGGAAGCCGCTGAGCTCAAGGCCGCCACCGCAAACCTTAATTCAGGGTTAGCAGCAGCGCCAGCTCCAGAGGACCCTGACCGTGCGCCGGAAGATTCTGCTTTCGCGGAATCCTGGGACGAATTTGAGTACGCTCATATCATTGGTCCCGGCGAAGTTCCTCGCAACTTGTCCCACCACCTCCCGGTGTCACTCCGCTTGGTTCGCTCTGGGTCTATGCCTTGAAGCACGACAGTACTGGTGCCATCACTCGGTACAAAGCTCGTCTATGTGCTCAGGGTACACCCCAGCGCCCAGGTATCGATTTTTCGATGTCTTTTGCTCCTGTTGTGAAGTCAGAGTCGCTTCGTTACCTCCTAACCCTAGCTGCAAAGGTGGACTGGGAATTCCACGTTGTGGACGTCGACTCCGCCTTTCTCAACAGCGAGACGGATCCAGACGAGCCACCTATCTACATGTGACAGCCTCAGGGCCATCGTGTTCGTGGAAAGGAGGACTATTTCTGTCTCCTGAAAGGGGGAATTTACGGGTTAAAGCAAGCCGCACTTCTCTGGTACCAAAAGTTACGTTCCATTTTGGTCAAGATTGGTTTCCGGGTGTACATTGCTGATCCGTGCGTCTTTATTCGTCGCCTGGAGAAGGCTATTTCCATCATCAGCGCCCACGTTGATGATCTCGGTTTATTCTGCTCCTCTGTTGCAGAGGTCAAACTTTTAAAGAAGCAGATTTCCGAGCATGTCCAAATCAAGGACTTGGGAGAGTCAAAATCCATTCTTGGCCTCGAAATCCTGCGTGATCGTGCGAACCGCACCATCTCCTTGTCTCATCGTTTCTATATTGACTCGATTGTGGCTCGGTATCGCATGGAGGATGCACGGCCCGTATACTCGCCAGTCAACACGTCGGCCGCTCCGCTTTCCAAGTCTCAATCTCCTCAGACTTCGGAAGAACTCCAGCGCATGGCCAACGTACCTTACCAGCACGCCGTTGGTTCGCTTATGCTTACCGCTGTTCAATGCCGTCCAGACATCACAAAGGCAGTCCAGTCCGTATTGCAATTTAGCTCCAACCCCGGTGAAGCTCATTGGGAAGCCGTTAAACGGATCCTCGCGTACCTCAAAACCACACGCGACTCTGTCCTTGTTCTAGGCGGCAATGAAGACCTTACCCTTCACGCTTTCAGCGATTCAGATTGGGCAAACTCAAAGGATCACGCCCGATCCATTTCTGAGTATGCTGTCTTCATCGGATCCAGCTTAATCGCTTGGTCAGCGAAGAAGCAAACCTTCACGGCTCTTTCGACTGGCGAAGCCAAGCTCTACACTGGCACACACGTCGGGCGTGAAATCATGTGGCTCCGCTCTCTTCTGTTTGAGCTTGGTTTCTTACTACCTCCCGGACCGACTTCCCTTTCTATCGACAATACTTCCACCTAGTGCAGTCCAAGATTAAAATACGAAATATTATAACAATATTATATCGACGATAATACGGATACGATACGGGTCAGGCCTGTGTCCCAGATTATTATTATTCAATGTTATAATAATATTATAATATGAGTATAATACGATATGCTGAGACCGTATTATCCGTATTATTTTCGTATTATTTGGGGGGAGTCTGCAGTTGAAGCTGGCCTTGGAACTGACAAGTTGAATCTTCTGCCGAGGAAGTGCCGAGGATCACCTGTCAGGCGCCGAAGTCCGATCAGATTTTCTCCCAAATGAGGTCAATCAGTGATGGATAATCATTTTGCTGGCAGGTTTGGTGCACGGCATGTGCATAGGCAGCAAAGAAAGTTGAACCATGGCTTGAATTTGCAACAAAATCATCTCATCGAGTGTGCAACATGCACATGTGCTCCATACATCGAGAGGAGTTCAATTCTGCGCTAATATAGCCAAAACAAATCCTACATCGAAGAGGCAGGTCGTATTAAATTATAACAAAATTATATCGTGATACAGCTTGTTATAATACGATATTGTTAAGTACAGATACGATACACCTCTGGAACTCGCAATACGATAAGGATATAATATGATATGGCAAAAACCGTATTATTATCGTAATATGGACAGCACTACTTCCACCATCCGGATGATTGTCAATACTGATGAAGTCACCGCTCGAACGAAGCACGTCCACATTGCCATCTGGTGGATCCGTGAAGCAGTCCTCCATCGCTGCATCGTCCCCGTTTACGTCCCTACGGAGGTGAATGTTGCCGACTTATTCACGAAACCATTGCCGGCACCACGCCACAAGACTCTCGTCAAGATGTTATGGCCGTTGTGTCGAACAGATGGGAGGTGTTGGAGGTCGAAGCGAGTGTTGGGACCCCAGAGACGGTGATGGCTTTGTTTGTCTTGCCTCACTTGATTTTCTCTTGCCTATTTTGGCCTTCACAAGTCAATTCGGTAAGGGGAACGAGAAGTATCGTTTCAATGATCGCGACCTACACACGCTGCTCTTACCACCTAGGAATGTCTTGCATTAACACAGTAGGTAATAGGTACAGACTGTCGTAGAAAGAAAGAACAAAGTACAATCTGTATATGACCGCGTAGACGGAATGAGAAAGTCTGGTAGGACCAGCACCAGACCAGCGATTAAAGTAAGGAGGGAAGGGGAGCGAGGGGCGAGGAGCACTGTATCAGGATCAGGAATTAGGTAGGAGAGGGAGGCCGAGATATTGAAAACTAATAAACGTAATAAAAGAAACACAGAAGGCAGTCAAGATATAACGAAACACAGGAATCAATGAAAAGAGTGAAGTGTGAGTACGGTAGGGAGAGACCGAGGGAGTCCTGTAATATGAGGATATAATTTAGCCTTAAGCGGTTTGAGCTGGAGCTTGCACTACCTTCATTCCGCCACACTGATTGCCATGCTCTTCACACCGTCAGAGTCCTCCCCTTCCACGTTTGTTTTCAAATCGAAATCACGCTGGAGTTCAAAGAACTCGCAGAACTTGTTACAAACGTGGTCGTTCTGGAAGCTCTCGAAACCCTTCCCAATGTTCCCGTCTGCAAAAAGCTGGCGGCTGTCAAGGGAACTGGAGGAAGCATCAATTTCTGCGGTGCTGCGAAAGTATGCAAACTCACGGAGAGGACATGATCTGGGGATCGGTTAACAGACTCTCGCCACCTAAGCCAAGCCAATAAATTTCATTGTTATGTATATGTCTTGAAAGACCTACCTTGGTAGTCAGACACAAACAGAGTACCGTGCGTCTTTATGAGTTGATAGTGCTGGCAGAATGCCAGAAACTCTGCCCGATGACGATCCTCGGGGTTCTTGAGATCCAAGACTGCCGCAGACGCATTGTTGATGTACTTGCGGAAAGCCCCTTCTTTGCTTTGGTCAATCACCTCCTCGAGTAAATACAGCGTAGGAACAGTAGAAGCCCCTGTAGATGAGGCTAGAGCACCATGCACAAATCTCATCCAGGGGAGGGTGAAAGGCAACTCTTTGTTATTCTCACGGAGAAAGCGACGAGTGAAACCATAGACCGCCGAATGGAGTACGTGTGCCCAGAGGAGGCAGCGGAGCTCCATAGTCAGTGTCTTGCCCTTCAAAAACACACACTCAGACTGAGAACACACCGTTAAAATGATAAATCATGCTCATACCTGGCGCTGAAAGTCGTGCGGCACATGCTGCACCAAACTCATACCACCGACTTTCGCAGTGGACTTGTAATAGCTCTGCTTGGCACACACAGCATGACCCGACTCAGGGGCGAGACGGAATATTCCAGGTGATACAGACCCGAAAGACGCTATCTTGAAAGCACCAATCATCTGGCGCCTCGAATCGGTGTGAAGGATGAGAGTGGCAGCTTGGGATGACGTGCATAGATTCTGCCAATCACCCGAGTCCAGATCGCGCAGTTCATCGAGGCTGGACATCAGCCTCATGGGATGTACGACAACGACCATCGAAACTTGACCCACTACATGATGTGAGTAATCGAATGGCTCAACACTACCGACTCACAAAATGCTCCTAGCTCAGATTTCGAGCTATAGGTCTGTCGCTTCACCAATCTCATCATGTCCTCTCTTGAAACCTCTGGTGAACCAGGCGATTCAGGCAAAGGGCGTTTAGTGCTCGGGCGTGGCGGCGTAATAGGTCGTTTTGACTGTATCATTGACGAGGATGAGGATGAGGCACCCAATAGCAATGGGAACCCCTGTTCCTCCCCATCACTGTTCTTCAGCAGGACGTTAGAATGACAGATTTCAAAAGACGGAATAAAAGAGAAGAGAAACGTACGATTGTTGGATAGTACTGGTCGTCATCGTTCTTGACATGAAAGAGTCAGCTCACCCTCAGACAATAAGTGTGTAACCTACTGATACCGATTGATCAATGGCTGAGTCCTCGACTTCTTTACCTTTGCCCTTGCCCTCAGCTTTTCCCTTGCCCTTGCTCTTGCTCTTGCCCTTGCCTTTCGGAGCAGCACGCACTGTCGCGGCTGGTGCTGTCACCGGCTCGTGGGAATTGCTTGCAATGCTTTTCTCGACACTAGCAACGAGAGCACGGTCTTCCTGGAATAGATATTCATTTCTGCCTTGCAGTAGCGTAGTAGATGAGACTCACGCTCTCATGTTGCTCCTCTCGATATATGAGTACTGCGTTGTGGATTTCATTCGGTAGATGCAGATTGATGATAATCTTTCTCGTTCGGAACTGGGGTGCCATATTGGGTTTCTTGGGAGCCACGTAAAAGCGATCCGAAATGATGTCGACATCAGGGTTCTTCGGAATGAGAAGGCACCACTTCTCGTCCCGCATAACCACGTCTGCACTGGACAAGGGATACTCACCCGCGAACCGCCTCCACTCATGGGTAATTGCTCTCATGCCTGTCTCCAGCAGATCGGCGTGGCCAATGTGAGCAGGTACCTCTTTGATGCATTCCAAAACTGACTGTATAGAAATTTCAGCGCATTTATATGCAATGATTCAAAACGTACTCCAACCAGCTTTGCAACCGTCTTATTCTCTGGCATAACACACAGCCTGAACTCAACGGAACCTTTATAGGGAGAAGCGAATGCCTGCTTGGCCCGCCGCTCCTGATCAGAACGGTAATACAGGTGGCTGGCAGAATAACCAGCAACAGGAGTGGAAGATGCACTCGGCCTGGCGGCAGCTGAGTAGACCGGAACTAGAGCTCCAGGTGCAGGCGTGAGACCTCCCAATAAAGAAGTCATTGAGCCAGGCCCTTGAGCTGATGAATATCTAGGGCCAGACATAGATACTGGCTGATGCGGGGGCATCATATTGCCAGACGGAGGAGCGGGATTCCAGCCTGCAAAAGACCCAAATGGCTGGGGAATGCCGGTAGGAGGGCCCATGGCTCCGAAGGGGAGGAAGCTCTGTGGTTGTCCCAATGCTTGAAGAGAGGAGGTTGACAAACGCGCTACAGCAACATTCGTTCCTTTTGGGTGCTAATCAGCCTCGGAGTCGAACATTCATAAAAACCTCATACCGCCACGTTGCCCATGCGCAATGTTTTTTCGGATCTCTTCCCTACGCGAGGGTGTAACCAAAGGTTGTGATGAGTCTATACAACAATGAATTTTTTTTCGGAGTACAGATAACTGGAAAATTACCTGAGGAGCCAGCTCGAGCTTGAGTCCTTGCGAGAGTCTTTTGAATATAGTAGTCCTTGCAATTGGGGCAGGCGATGCGCCCTTGTTGCTCCAATGGATTTTTGGGTCGTAGATAGAAGCAGTCTTCCGGGTTGAGGATCTGCTGCTTGCATTTGGAACAGTAATGCTCAGCGGGCGTGAAGCTGCAGTCGACCTCGACATTTTTTTGGTTGTCATTGGGACCAGGAGGAGGAGGCATTTGAGACGCCATATAGAAAATGAGAGAAGGATAGTAGAGAGACAGAGATGGGTAGGAAAAAGAAACGAGACGAGCAAGAGAGAGAAAACTTTTTATGATGGCTGATGGTGGCTGACTTTGCCGAAACATGAAACCCATATTGCGAACTAGCAGTTGCGACTTGTATCTTTCTACTCTTTTATACATTCATGATACTTGTACGGCTTTGCAAGTAGCTGAAAGAGTTGGCAGCCTGGGTCAGACAATTGCAGACTCTGAGCTAAGTAAGATGCACAAAGATGTAGCGTGCCAACCCGTCAGCGTTATAGGTGTATTCAGCGAGCGCAGAGCTGAAATGGAGTACAGGTTAGCGTACAGAGTACTTAGAACCTGCTAAACCGCACCGGAGCAATTAAGCTTCATCGTCAGTGAACTCAACACCGTCATCGTCGATGTTGTAGTCTGCAACACCACCCAGATACTGCCACGCTCCCTCCGCACGAGGTAAGTCAGCTTGGCCTTCTAGCAGCTCCGGCGACTCTTCAAAATTATCGTCAGCATGGTCTATCACATAAGCCAAGCTGAGCTGGATTTCAGGAGTGAAACAGGTGAGGAGGTCTGTATACACATCCCAGAAAGAGTTAAGGTTGATCTCAGGCATACCGATGTACTGGTAAAGACCAGTAATCTGCGCGCCGAATGTCGGAGGAACAAGGTCGAAGATGGGATCATCTCGCGGTGCCCACAGGCTGTCCATCTCGTCAAAGAGCTCAGGAGTAACAATGACCTTCAGGATAGTGTCAGCGTACAAGAAACCAGATATATAGCGAAAACATGGAAACCTTGTAATCCTTGCACTGGAATTTCTCAGGCTTCTCCGCAATCACGTCAGGAATGCCATGAGGAAGTAGGCTGTTCTTGTCGGCACGCCGAGGGGTTGAGTTGCGCATGAAACGCCACACGTCCAGTTCGTGTTGGACCCACGGAATGGCTAGCCATCGGAAGATGAGTCTGAGAATTGTGTCACTATTTTTCTCAAAGATAGTCAAAGAAAGTTTACTGTTGCAGCGGATCCAAGATGTCCAGCAGAATATGGTCGTTCTCGTCGGGATTAGTGCCCAGATTGAAACACGTCTCAAAGGCTACACAGAAGTTCCGCCTCAGCACAGACCATGTAGCCTCTGGTTTCACATTCATGGCCTTCTTGTTCACCCAACGGTGCTGCATACTCCCAACAAGTGTTACGTCGAGACGCTGGCGAGTGGCAGTTTGGCAGTTTGCTATGCCAAAGTTCTCTGGCCCAAGGTCGCTCTGCGATATCATTGGGATTCCTAAACATAAGCCGTGTGTGAGCGATGTTCAGTTTTCAGACAGCCAACACACCACCAATCTCTCTACACGCATCAATAAAGTAGCTCGTTACGAGCTTGGAATTGCGATTGCTCCACCATATTTTTACCCATGCAATCCGTCCCGTAAAAGGGTCCATTCCCAAATGAAGCCAAAGCCCAAATCGTTTCCACTTATCATGTTGGTCAAAACATAGGACATCCATCACCCCTGCAGACCAGAATCGCTTGCGGACAAACCGCTTGGCCTTGCGACGGGCAATGCCTTCGCTGTCATGCTCTCTGAGGTACCTCAATAGAACCATCCTAGAATGCATGAGCCTCATTCCTTACATTAAGAGATAAACCTACTCTGATATTTTCACGCCATACAAAAGTCGTAATTTCGCCACCATGTCGCGAGCGCCGAGATTGGGAAATTTCTGACGGAGCTCAATGTACATGGGCTCTAGGTCTTCCCATGTCACAGCCTGCTTGACCGTGCTATCAAGCGACTCAACTGTCAGGTGTGTGTTCGTCTGAAAAGAAGTGACTTGCCTCTGCAACTGGATCTGCTTGCGTCGGCGTTTCACCGTAGATGTACTATAGTTGTGTGAGCTACATAAACGGGCAGTATGCAGGGCAGGGAGCACCTCAAGCCATAGACATTCTTATCGAAGTGGTCCATACACTCTCGAGCAATTTTGCCATCTGAATAACCCAGTGCAAAATATTTCCGGATCAGGGGCATAAGCTCATCCTCCGGAGCTGAGCTGAGTTAGCGTAGTTCTGAGGGTGTCTAGAATCACTCACGACATGGTAGATGTTGATTGGATGACTTGGAGGGACCTGCCTTCGCGTTCGACATGAAAGTTGAGAGAGAGACTAGAGATCAACAAACAAACAACAAGTCTCTCTCTTTGCCTTCGCGTGATTGATCCATGCGCGACTTCCCTCAAGAGCTGGTTGATCATACCCTGGACAATTTTACCCATGATCTTGAAACTCTAAAGGCTTGTTCTTTGGTCTGTCTCCGGTGGACAGCTCGCTCTCGGTTTCATTTGTTTTCCGACATTCGACTTGATACCCTGCGTCAAGTAGAGTGGCTAGCCAACCTCCTCAATGCTAATCCCGCCCTGGCAGAGTTCATCCAAAAACTCGAGATCTGGTTTGATGCCGACTTTGAAGCCATACGTAGGCGGGCCAAAGCTTCATTGCCAATTCTGGCCCGATGCTGCCGCATGAGGCAGCTTACCCTTTGCTGTGGCCCAGGTGAACGGGAGTTCTACATGCCGGCGTGGTTTATCAAAATGGTAGTTGGAGTTCTTGGTGAGTGCAACAGTATGAGCACGAGTTTATACGGTTCAATAAAAGAATCCAAAGATAGTCCTACATTCCGAAAATTTCATCTCGTCAACTGGGATTTTCCGACTTTGGACCTCATCCCAAGGGTAGCTGCTCTCCAAGAGCTGGAGATCAGCACCTCCCGCTTTGGATTTCCCTCACCATCCCACTCTCGCTATCCTGGCCAGCAAACAGTCACTTTCGCTGGCGTGACACACCTAAGAACATTGGCCCTTTCCCATTGCGCTTTCGATGTTTCAGACCTTCAGAAATGGGTGAATAAATCAACACGTACCTTTCATCTCAAGATCAGTAGCTCTCAGAGAGCAGTGCTTGTGCTGCGACCCGATTTACTTTGGCACGTAGCATTCATACAGATTGCTGCCTCTGCAGGCATGTGTGTAAATGTTGATGCTGTGCCGGTCTCTGACCTTTCTTTCCCTCAGCCCGCCATTTGGAATACGATCCATTGTTGAAGTTGGATTTGCAGGACTTCAAAGCAAACTACATTTGGATCGATTTCGCTGAACTCGGCGGCCTGGCACCCACTCATCAGGCCCCGAATCTCGAGTCTGTGCAGGCTTGGATGGAGGGTTTGCGGCTTCGAAATGGCCAACTTCTCAGGTTGCATCTTCCGAGGGAGGTTTGAGGCAGGTTTAAAGGCGAATCCCACTCTCGAACTGGTAGCCTTAGATATTGTGCCAAATGATGTATATGACGATCCCGATCCTACGATACCATCTAATCTACTACATTTGTTATCTATATAGCAGCCTGAAAAGAAAATGTGAGAAGATTGGAGTAAAAGGCGGACAAAGCCTACCATGCACGAGTCGATAGCTGTCTGAATGCTCTTATCTTCAATGTCCAACGGTATGCAGAACGCCTGGTGGTTAGCCCGACGACAATTGGCCCCTTTCACCCATGCTCCACTATTCGCTCTCGCCTGCTTAGCCATCGAAAGAAAGTCGTGCTTTTGGAGCCGCAGACGATACTCCCACCGACCAACCTTGCAGAGTAGATGCTCCATGAAAAGGGTGCCGAATCCAAGGCGTTTCTTGTCGTCATCACAAAGGTGCGTGTCAAGATGATTGTACACCACCAGATATGCAGCTACAATCGAGGCGTAGCCTGTATTGAGATTGAACCCCAGCTGTGTCAGCCCATTGTAAGCCCCGAGCGTCTTATTGCTGGCGATCCAAGCACCGACTTCTTCAGGGGCCGGTGGCGTACAGATCCCGAGAAAGACCAGATTGTTGGCGAATTGGAGAGGGGTGAGGCCGGACTGAAATCCTAACACTTTGAGATCAATGATGAATTTCAGCGCATCTGCCCACGACTTCTTGTCCCCGGTGTATGTCTCTGGGTTTTTGCCTAAAAGATCACCCAAAAAACCACACCAAAGAGTCTGAACACGCTCTGAGAAATACGGGCCAAACTTCTCGAGAAGTGTATACTTGCGCTTGTGGTCGCCTTTACCTATGGTCGGCTGAAGCAAGAGATGATTGCTAGCCTGTCCCCAGATGCAGGCGTTGAAGGTTTGCTTATAACCAGCAAGAGATGTGGCTCGAGAGCTAGCGCCAGCGTGGTAGTCTGCAAGGATTGTGATATTGTTGAGCTCCGCCGCTTCGAAGTGCGCAACACACTCCATCAAGTCGTTAAAAGCCATCGGAAATTTGCCTCTCTTGGGGTCAAGACCATTCAAGAGGAAGTCTGATGTTTTGTTGCCCTGGCCAGTGCCCATGTAAGCGAGCAAGCGAGAAATGCCCTGTCGCTCAGTGAGCTTGGATGGTGGAAGAGATCGAATGAGCAGCTGCGCGTAGTTGGAGAACTGACGGGCTGGGTCAGTCTGGTCCCGATCAAACTGCACTCGCCCTTGAGTAGGATGGCGACCCTGCAAGACATTGAGGAGAAGGGGATCACCGGCTGGAAAGTCGCGAAGCTCGTTGCACCGCTCCCGTAGCAAAAGTGCAATGGCACCGAGATGAGGTGCGTCTTTATCAGGGAGAAGAGAGTCTATTGTTGGTGGCTGATATAGAACCGTTCTCTTTCTGCCACCTTTCTGCCGTTTATCCAAAATTTGAGGCACCACAAAAGGCGCTTCTTGTGCTTCATCGTAAAGAAGGTTGGGATTGAGATAGTGTTCGTCATTGAGTGCGACCCCATAGTGGAGCTCAAGAAGACCACGGTGGACCAAGCGCGCTGACTGAGCCATAGAATCAAGAATGGAAGGATACATATCGAGCCGCTCCGCTAACCAATCTGAAAGTGGCGCTAAAGTACGCTGTGGATCCCGGAGCACAGCAGACGCAAATCGGGACTCTTTCTCCAGATGCGAAGGGAACATTCGGCAAGGGGCAGCCAGTATTCCTCCGATATCTGACGAAGCTAGAATAGACTCATCGCCCCCACATGCATCAACAATGCACTGTAGCACAGCGCCACGCGCAATGGCTCTGCTCTTCACAAGATCAGGGTCTGGCTTTCGCTGACCTCGCTGGGGCAATGACTGTTCCATCTTTAGAACCGGAGGCAACACCAGCTCTGAAGACCAGACTGCTTGCAGGAGAACGGCACTGCACTCGTAAACAGCATCTATAGTCTTCAGACTAGTGTGGCGTTTAGGCAGAGAAAGAGATATTCGTTTAGTCTTGTTCTCCCCTTGCCGCAGTCCATGAAGATCGTATGGGAGGTAACGTAGCTGGTCAGCCGGGATTGGGAAGGGACATTTTGGATGTTGGAAAGAACGATTGCGGGTAGCACCTTCTGACTGGCGCCGCTTGGCCTTTTTGGCGTTGTTTTTTGCCTCTGCCTGAGCAGCAACGTATGACACGACATGGTGTACAAGCCCGGCGAAGGCAGGATGGTGGTGAGCGACGACAGGGTATCCTCCAGCTTCTGACCAATATCCCTCTCGGTGAAGGCCAACAAGTGTTTTAGCGAGCTGGGGAGCAGTCTCTTTGTACCAGGAATAAAGAAGCAGATAGGATCGAGCAATCTCCCAGCGCATCGAGCGATCCAGAATAGAAGTTTTGGCATCGTTGATAATGAGATCAGGAAGAACAGCTGCGGCCTGTATGACTCTTCCGAGCGAGAGAACTGCACCATGCTGCGTCCACCGGCTACCGGAGCCACATTGCGGAACGAAGGACATGTAGTCATTGAATTGGCTCTGAAGCTCATTCTGGGAGAATAGTGTCTCGACCATACTCGTAGTCGTAGTCGGTGCAAAGTACCGCTTGGTTCGCTGCACGCTCTCCTCTGACGCTAGAAGACTGTCAAGCTCAGCCTGACGTAGCTCCGCAGTGAAGAGCTTGTCTATGGCTCCAAGCTTGTCAAGCTGCAGGGAGGCAGGTGTAATCGACTCCAGAGCATCTGACAGATCTTCGTCGTCTGAAGCAGGCAGCTGTTTCCGCTTCAGAGACGGTGAGGTTGAAGCAGAGGGAATGGGGGAAGGAGAGCGCGAAAAGGAAATGAGGTCTGACAATGTATGCCCCTTCTCGTTGTTGAAGGCTTCCAAAAGTTCCAACGAATCCCTAATGACAATTTGAATATATATAAAGCATAAGGAGTAAAGGTAAAATTTTACGCACTGCAACTCAGCAAAAGTTTTCCATTCATCGTACTCCGGGCCATACGACTTCCATCTAACACGCCATATAGGCTCCATCTTCATGTGAACGTTAGCTACGGCATCATTCAAAATAAGAAACACACTACGCACACCAGTCGTGTCAACCTCGACAATAGACTCCACTTCATAGCTATCGCTATCACTGTTTGAAGGACTGAGCGCTGTGTCACCTTCCACCTGGGAAGAGGAAGAGACGACATCCATCGGTATTAACCGGGATGTAGAGGCAACAGGCGCAGGGCAGGAACCTTCTCCCCCAGAGCCAGAGATAGGCACAACGCACTCAGATATAAGGCGAGACGATCTCGCTACTAATGTCGGCTCAGCAGACGGAGAAATTACAGTGGAGAGATCCTCAGGTGCTGGACGAGGGCTAGAAGGATTGATAGGGAGTGTCATTGGCACGGCTTCTGCCACCACCACAGTATGCTTGGAAATCGGGTTGGCATCTAAAATCTTCGAACGCGCTACAAACTGGGCAAACTTGGGGCCATTGGGGGGAAGACGAATCCTGAGTAAAGTTAGTTAATATATGGAAGTGCACTTGTGTAGGCACGCACCAGGGAACAGAGTTATCAACTTGGATCACCTCGTCGTTGCCATCCAGCGTCACAAACCAGATTGTCTATAGAAGGATGTTAACATAAGAATGTATATGGGTGCATGACAATACCTTGCCCTCGACCACTTGGCGTTTCACAATACTATCCACTATATGCTCGGGTTGCAGGTCAGCAACAGGAGTAACTTGCGGAAGCGCGATTGAGGCGGGAACCCGGTCCAGAACGGTGTAAGGCGCTTCAGCTGTAGTTTTACCGGCTTTGATTTGTGCCTGCATCTGGCGAAACTCGTCCTTCGTAATCCGGATATAGTATTTGTTGCACAGATCCCGATGCCACTCATAGTATCGCCACCAGCGATTCATCTCGGCTGCCTGTTGTGAGATATCAAAAGGGGGAGGTTCAATCTGTTGGGTTTCGCCGTCATCGCCTTGGTAGGACATGCGTTTCATGAGATCAGTCAGCGAAAGGTCGAGTTGGATGCCAGAGTAAGTGAGGGCATTCGCAAATGACTGAGCAGCCTCACGGGCTAACCGATTGGCTTTAGCATAAAGGCTGCCAAAGACCTGAGTGCTGGAAGCATCGGTGAAGTGGCGTTGTTCCGTCTTGGCAACTGACATGCTGCCAGCATTCCAGAAATTGGTTGGTGGGCTCATAGACATGGATCCTGCGCGAGTAGTCGCAACACGGCTTGGATATGAGACATACACGACTCGATTGGGACCAGCAGCATTCACAACTTTGTTGACCTCGTCCACGGCAACAGGAGGAGCAGTCGGTGCGAAGCCAGAGTGAAGATCATTGCCGCGAAAGACCAAGAACACAATCCATGTGTCGGCCTCGCGGACATAGAGCCCACAGCGACCGAGGCAGAACGCACCTGGATCGCTGCCTGTATTTACATTCAGCCGCAGTAGAAATGTAGAGCAAAAGAGACTCACCTTCGGGTAATTTGAGCAGCATTGTCACTAACGTCCACCGAGTCCAGTCGTCACCAACGTCAGTATGCCACGAGCCCTGATGAGAGCCGATGAAGTGCGCGAGATCAAAACCATCGGACGACACGTTCATCTGACAGCTCGTGCAGCCGGGGAGCAGACCTCCGAAGGAGACGACATTATTGAGTTCGGAATGCGCTTCGGTTACAGCATGCTCAAACTTCGAGATAGAACGAGGAAGAATGTAGCGTTGAATACCATGGAGAAGCCGCAACACTTCACTGATACGTTCTGCTGCCTCCGGTGTATGATAGCAGACACAACTTCATATCAAGCCGGAATTTTGGCCAAAATTCTTTGAAACTTGAGATTTAGCAGGAACTTGGGGTGGGTTTATAGGCAAAATTCGCATTTCAGAGAAAACGGAGAAACCCTAGTCTAGGGTTAGAAAAGCGCGAAATTTTTGCGCAAAATTTCAAAAGTGTGTGTACCTAACTTCAGGTTTCCGGAAAAAAACCATCGGATTATAGCCTGAAGTTGGTCAGTAGCTCAATTCTGACCCCAGCAAACATCCATAGCAGAAGTCCCTTGGATTTGGTTGAGATTTGGTGAAGGTTCAGTGGTGCGGCAGACATTTGATGCGCTGATGGCATCGTACAGCCATCGGCTATGTCTCGGCCCGGACCGAAAGCGCGAAATCCGTGGAAGAAGAAATGATTTTGTGGATTTTGAGACTTTTGACCCGAGGGATCTCTAGTCTTCCTTCTTATGGTCATTTCTGCACAGTTTCAATGCCACTGGGTAAAAACTGAGGGCACAGTAACAATTTCCAACTTAGGTATCTGGCTTGTCACGAAGTTCGGTCCGCTATCATACACGCTTGAACTGCCGGCATCACCACCCCGCACCCTCGCCCTCACCCTTTGTCGACGCCAGATTGTACGATCCATCGAACGAGCCGGGAGGAAGATCTCTTGCGTCCACTGAACGATCGTTCCGCTTAAGTCCTGCTAGGGTAAATATGGGCTTGATTTCTGGAAGGCCTGGCTTGGCTTCGCGTCCGAACGTAGCGTCCCGCAGTTGCAGAGACAGATCCTCAAGGTCATCCGCGATATCGGGGTATGCCTCCCGGATTGAGTCGAGGGTGTGTGCACACGCAATGGTGACGACTTCCTCAGGCCTACCCTTAACGTGTTGAACAAACGGGATGCTACCCGGCATCTGTATCATGCCCGAGATGGGGTCGACAACGATCTTCCCTTCCACCAGTCGAGGAATGACATTGGGGGGTGTCTTGGTTGCAAGGAGACGACTTCTGAGGATGCCCTTCTTGGAAGGGGTGAATAAAGTAACGTAGGCGCAGCCGCGGGTGAAACGTCGGTCTTCCGACGGTGTCAACGTGTAACAGTCGGCTTGAGGATATGTGTAGCCTGACGGCGGCTGTACAGCGGGAGCGGGGGAGATGCTAGAGTTTGGGTGCGGAGCGCGGGAGACCTGGTCTGAATTCCACATGAACTCGTCAGACCATAGGTCAGGTTTTTCAGCAATGAGAATATCGGGTCTGCCGTAGAGCTGAGAGACGGGTGGGGTCCATGGAACTAGCAGATCGTTAGATGGGTAGATGAAACCAGAGGGGCACACACGTGAAGAGGAGGTCGCCAGTGGAGCGGTGGTCGTGATAGAAGCTGGTGGTTGTTGAGCAAGTTAAACGAATAGAGTAGCATTATACTTACCGATGTAACGGTTGTCTTCATTTGAATCCCAAATATTCGCCTCGAGGGTCACTAACGGTTCTTTTTTCATGGTTTATGGTTAGCGTTGCCAGAAGGGCCATTGAGCAACATGCCGCACCGGTGTTTGAATGAACAGTGTCTGTTGCCGAACTGTAAGCCGCAGCACAGACAACGGTATTTGTGAAACGTACCCGAAGTGCTAGCTGCATTTTCTGCCTCAGCCAAGCGAGAATCAGGGCTATCTCTTGCGCGTTGACCTGAGCGGCGACCTGCGTGAAGGAGATCGAGGTCGTCGAGACCATTGTCAGCGAATGGAAGTCCGAGCTCCGCAATGGACAACTGGAACTCTGATTCATCGGGTACACTCTCAATGGTGACACGAGTGGAGGGCGGCATGAGCAGGACAAGGATTGTGGTGGTGGTGAGGTGGTGAGGTGGCGACGGTTCACAAGAAGAGTTTACAAAAAGAAGTGCTTAATTTGTGGGGAATAGTTAAGTTGCCTATGCACACTTTCCGTGTCCCCCGGGGACAGAAAAGGTGTGCATAGGCATTCTAACAGGTATCCGAGGCCTAAAAGCTATCTACACCTTCCCGCGTACCGCTGTAGAAGTGGAGACGCACGTCAGTCATGATGCGCAAGGTGTGGAGTCTGCATGATGCTTACCACTGACACTGACAGTCGGCGAGAACTCGATTCCGAGCCAAGGGACAGCATTGCAAGTGTATAACACTCACAATGCCCTTGAGCGGGCTGAGTTCAGGTGAATAGAAACAGAGTGGGTTGAGGGACGAGACATACCTCTTGAATATGAGATTTTTTCATCAGATTCTGGAATAGGTACGATGGCGACAACAACGCGTTCAAACGGCGCGCCGTGTGTGCGAGTGGAGTCTCAGAGTGACAGGACACGTACTAGAGAAGAGTTTGTCATATGAATGTGAGAGTGGGGAACAGAAATCAAGGCATACCTGTTACCAGCGAGAAACTGGGCAACGCCAACGCATTTCGAGCGTGTGAGCTTGGGGAGTCGCTGGGGGTGATGTGTACCATGAGAGAGGGAAGTTTATCTCGAAGCAAACGACTCTAGACCAAGAGAAATACATACTGTTTAATATCCACCCATTTCCGACAAAACCTAATGCGGCCCGGACGCGTTTCGCGCGATAGCGACATTCTGCAAAGACAGAAAGGTGGGGGGGACCTAGAGGATCATGAGAGACAGTTAGTTCATGGTAAAACTCGAAAAAATGAGGTAGATACATGCCAAGTGAGTGGGAATAGTAAATTCAAGCCGGTGCTGATCAAGGACGGCCCCGGCCTCAGTGTATTTTGACTCAGATTGCATATCGAATGTTCTAGAGAGCTTAGGAGAGCCTTAACGAACGCCGAGCACCCTTTGTTCATGCAAAAAGACGGAGATTTGCCGAAGATAGGTGGACTTGAAGTTGGACTTGCAGTTTGCATTCCTGGCCAGTTGAGCTTCAGAGAGTGTTGCCAGCTAAGTATCCAATTATTGGGAATGTTCTAGTGGCTGAGCTGGAGCTGGGGGCACAGAGGAAACCAGGTAGGGACAGAGAATACGACGAGAGAGGGCCAGCTGGTGGGAATCAAAGGTGATAGTAAGCAACACCAAACAATGGGCCGAGAACAAAAACATTCAAGTACAACCACCCCGATGAACGCTCAGAAAAGTCGCAAAATGTTCTTAATTGAAGCAAGAGAAATATAGGAGACTACATATATACTTTTGAGACAGAAAAAAGCTTTGAGACGAAAAATATTCCGGGAATAAAGCACCAAATCGAACTTGGATTAGACAGCATACGACGTGCTCGAGCGACAATTAAAACACCCAAATACCCTGCAAACTGAAGGCAGAGGACACCCTGGGGTCCCAGATGGTCGGCGTGCATGGCCATCACCCATCCATCAAGGATCGTCCGATGGGAGGCCTGGTCAGGTTTTGTTGCCATAGGGCATGGCTCCCCGACCGGATGCTCGTTGAGGGGGAGTGTTGAAGTATTTATTTCTCTTCCATTTACTGTACATACCTTACATTCTCCAACTCGCAATCCGTTCTGTTACGCGTCACACATTCCTTATGTAGCTTTGTGTCACCGTCACATTCCTCAGTCGTTTCCTCCACGACTGAGGTATGTGCACTCGTATCTACTGTCCTTACAGTTTACTGACTCTCCTGGTAGTTAATACTTACTTGTATTTTATCAGGTATATAATACACGAGTCGTTTCCTCCACGACTGAGTTAATACTTACTTGTATTTTATCAGGATTTACTAGCGAAAAGAATATTCGCCTACTTGGCTCAATATTTGTGCCCTGGTCTTGCGCCATCTTGCGTCTCCCTATTTGGCGTAGTGACAGACTGTGACTGCGTGACATCAGGCCTTTTTCTAGTTCCGTAACAAGACTTTATATACTCTTTTGAAGATAGTCGTTCAAACGATAGTCGTTCAAACGTATATAAAGTCTTTGTCGGAAAATCCGAATTTGCTTGATCAAGCTTGACGCTGGTATCAAGCTCGATCAAGTACCCCCGGTAGTTTGTCAAGAGGCATCAAGCGTGGTCAAGTTCCGTCAAGTCGCGTCAAGGATGATCAAGCCATGTCAGGTTCGGCCTGCAAAACTGGCCAAAATCACTTATATCTCATTCTGTGAGTGCCGGTGTGCACATTGACAATATTTAATGGATGTACTCTCCATAGAAGCCGAGCACGCTTGAACTCATGCTAAATTTCAACTTGAGTCTAAGTTAAAGTTACTTGAATTAATACAGCAATTCTCAACTCACGGTATTTATGAATCCTCCAACTTATTTGTGTATGCATTCAACACCTGCATGTATGCAGTGGATGGAGCCCCGTTGACAATTGTATGTCAATGGGTATCAAGCTTGATCAAGTGGAGTGCGGGCACCCCTTATGATGTAGACCTTCCTGTAATGGACCGTTAGTATAGTGGTTATTTTGTCATTTTCTTAGCACCTAGCGCGGGTTCGACTCTCGATGTATTAAGTACAATTACAATAATTCTACAAGTCTTACCTTAACACTTACTTGCCTACTACTGCTAACACTACAAAAATATGAAGACGAAGTGGATAAAGTTTTGACCATTTTCCCCGCTTGAGCCTGATCAAGATCTATCAAGCAATATCAAGCCGTCAACCCTGATCAAGCTTGACCAGGTATTATAACGGTTTTTTGGACTTTATCAACACACCCCTTGCTTGACGGCTTGACAGGGCTTGATACCACTATATCGGGCCTGATATATGAATTTCGGATTTTCCGACATTGGATTTGTCGAGGGGTCACGCTGAGGAGCGACATCCCTCAATGATGAACAGGTCGGCGTGATGACGGCTGCCCGACGTCCATGACTAGCCTTTTTCCTCTGCCAAACAGCACAACCTGAATGCAACTTCGGCATTTTCATCATATTTCGACTTAAAAATCATTAGTTGGGGGTTAAGAAACCTATTCTACTACTACATTGTCGTTAAAATGAGGATTCCAGCACAAAATCGCTGCAAATACGGCCAAGAATTCATCAAATCATCCACGAAATAGTGATTCCGACTCGAGCACTGCTCACCATCCGGTCAACGGATCGCCCAGAAATTTCACCGAGGCGAGCTTGACATACCATACTATATTTCACTAGTCTCTTATCTTTTTTTATGCTGTTTACACTGCGTGGTTTGCAGGTGAACACGGTGACAAATCTGGACCAAAAAGCCGGTGAAAAGTGGCGTTCAGAGCAATGAATACTTATCTAAAGAATATGTACATTGACACAGAGGTACAGTTGCGGCAAAATCAAATGTCCCTACCATAAAAGGAAATTCAAATCAATCTCGACCTTTTTGTACATTATTGGAGGGTGACGGGGGAACAGAGAATGTAGGACGATAGTGTGGCAAGAAATATCGTACTACATCGCTTGAACAAGTTTCATTGCGGCTTTTCTGCCTCAGATTGTATTCAGATGGCTGGAGCCATAAGTCACTCGTTACTGGGTGAAATCAAGAATCTCAAAGTCCAGGGTAGGTCCTAGATGCCTCCTCATTCTTTCTATCACCAGAGATCTGCTTCAAAGTATGTGTGACTGGGCAAAAGGTTGAGATTGATTTGAATTTCCCTTTATGGTAGGGACATTTGATTTTGCCACAACTGTACTCATACATGTCTAGTACAATATATCTGTTCGGCTCCATTCGGTTATGTCACTTCGGAGCACTTGACGTCACTTAAGAGTATTTCACACCAAAAGTTTGGCGTGGAATTTTTCCCAAGTGCTCCAAAGTGACGCTAAGTGACGCTAAGACACGACAGCCGAATGGAGCCTTCAAACTTTGCGAGGGAATGCTTACCGGTACCGAGGGAAGGTGGATGAAACGATCCAAAAACCACCCGTTTTTGGACTTTGGCGGGGAACAAACATGTACACACAATCCACTTCGGCCACCGCGGATGCCCAGCCCCACCAGTGTCAACGATTTGTCTTCACACGAGAGATCGGTCACCGGTCTATCGTTTCCCGGCGTTTTCGGGCTGATGTGGACACCCTCGCTTCAACATGGGTTAGTAATTTTCGTCAACCGCCGCTATGAGGTTGAAAAATGTAGTCTCGGATACCCAGACGTATACAAGCAATTCGAGTCGTAGGACACTGTTCGGAGGTGTTTCCATATATGGTGAATAGAGGACATTTTTGACGTTTGATTGGGGGAGCTTGCTCCCCCGCCGTCACCGAAAAGCAATAAGCTGTGCTCTTGCACTTTTGATGGGTATCGTAACTTCTGATGTGATCGATGAAGCCGTGATAAATTGTTGTTCCAGTGTAATGCCGCGCTGTTCCTGCTGATCTTTCGGCAACACTGCTTGATCCTGTCTGATGGAACCATGTGCTGCACTGATTGACCCTCCCTGACTCCCATGCACACAGGTACATACTGAGTTCATGGGTTTCTAGCTATTGAACATTCCGAGAATTTTACATCGCTTTCTTCCGCCCTGTTTCCAACTTTTTTGTACTTCTCTGATTGCAGGATCGGTAGAACTCTAAGAAGACAGCCTGAATTTTCAAATTTGCAGCAAAATCAGTTGAACAGTTCGGCCTCAAAAGTATCCGCGTCTGTTATTTGCGCAAGGTCGCCCTACCGTAGGCCAGAAACTGGCATACAAATCATATTTGATCTTGGGATGTGGGAAAATGGTGGGGCTTGTACTACTACACTAAGTGGACAAAAAAAATGTCCGATCGATATTCGGTGCCGTTCTCGACAATGATAGCACCTTTTGACCTCAAATAACATGTAGTGTGGGTTCTAACGGTCAAAGGGAATTCTTTCTGTCGATTTCTTTGGCAGACGATTTTGATCTGCCATCAAGCCGGCCAGAATCCCCAATCCGCGATTTTTCAACTTGCCCAAATGATCTTTATTGGCCCCGCCAGTTTGCTCAGACTAAGGCCCGGGATGCACTAAGTATCTCTCCAAGTTAAACCATGCAAAAATTTACAGGCAGAAATGTGCTACATCGACCGCAAATTGGCCATTTTCGGCCATTTTGACCGGAATCTGCCGAAATTTGATGAAAATGACACTTTTGTTCAGCCTATAGCGGCTTAACGGCTACAAATCTTTACATGGTTTGACCGAGAAAATTACTCCATCTTGTTCCATCTCTCACTCTATATTCACAGATTGCCTGAAAACATCCCCTGTCAAGTTGAAAATATGGCTAAACCGTCTCCCGGCTTGTTTGATTTCGGATCAGCCGATACTGATGTACCCATTGTACCCAAAAATTGACTTTCGCCTCTCCTTCATTCTCACAAGTCATTTGATGATGAATATACCCCTTGGCAGGGAGATATTGACCAAAAACCGATCGGACATTTTTTTTGTCCACTTAGTGTAGTCTCGGATACCCAGACGTCTCCGCACAATCCGTGCAGTAGTATACAGAGGCCGGAGGTATTTCCTTATATAGTGAATACAAGACATTTTTGACAGTTGACTGATGGTTGGCTTGTGGGAAAATTAAAAGGCTTGGGGCGTCTGGGCCGATCGATGTGGTGTCACGTGACTCACCTACCATCACTCGACGCGTCGGAATGCTTTGCCCGCGAAAGTCGCTTGTGCACTACATACTACACAACGACTGCAATTTAAAAAGTCCTTCATAGGATGTATTCTCGGCAACTCTGGACACCAATCTACAGTGAACTGGGGCTTAATACGGCTTGATTGTCTGACATCTTGATAAGAACACCGCGAGTAATCTACAAGCGATTTCTTGAGCCAACAACCATGTCCTCTGCCTCCATTGTCGATGATTTTGAGCCAAGGTCTCCCGTGGCTGGCCTTGAGGATCCCGAAGATCCAGAAATTGACTCTGAAGATGAATATTACAACGTCTCACAGGAGATACTACATGATGAAATCAATCCATCGCGGCCACCGTCGCCAGCACCTTCCCTACACGATGAAGCAGATGAGCCGATAGATGAGGAGGAGGACAGCGCACCAGTCTCCCCTTTTGTTCTGCGAACCCGCCGTCTGCGTGCCGTACTTGATGATCTTCCCGATGAAGAGGTTGTGACCAAGTTGTCCCGTGTTCTCGATGTACTGGATGAAAATGGCTTGGATGTTGCGCTGTTTCTCGAAACCCTGTGCTGGGGAAGGGAGTGCGCTGTTCAGAATCCACGCATCCGTTATGCCCGAACAGCATTTACGTGCAGTGACGAGCTTCCGCTCATACTGAAACGGTGCTTGAAGCCGCCACGCTGGAATTCATCAATGAGGAAAAAGCGTGCGAAGGGCGGCCGTGCTGTACTCCCCTCGGTGGTTGTCGAGGCCTGTCTTGATATGATGCACGATGAAATGCGGGAGATTGGCCCGCTTTTGACAACAGAAACAGCGACAGATGTGCGAGCCTCCACTTTGACGGGGTTTACCTTCGTTGAGCTGCACAAATCTATGTTGCAGCGGGCACCTACTCTTGTTGCCATCATGAATGGACTTTATAAAAACGATCCTTCTCCTATGGTAATTTATTCGAGCTTCGGAAAATGTATTTCTTGCTCAAACATTCCTAGATCACTGTCACCGCCGTTTCTGAGCTCATGTATCGACACAACAGGCGTTTCAACCTCCTCCAGAAAACCTTTGCGGTCTATTTCAAATTCAAGGGTCTCAGTGCTAAAGGGAGTTTGACGTTCTTCACGCACTCGGCCTCACCATAGCCATAGGTCACACCTGGATCAGCGACGCAGTTCGGCGGATGTCAAAAATGTCCTCGGCTGAGCTTGCAGATCTCGTTACAAAACACCCGTGGATCTTGACATACGATAATGTTGTGATTCTATTCAAAGTTTTCTCGCAGCGCCTCGATAACCTGCAGAAGCTGAATAGTGGGACTGCTGCCACAGTTTATTTCAACCCCAAAGTCAAGCCACTCCCTCCATCCGCAAATGCCGAGCTCAAAGCTCGACGAGCTGGAAATCTCAACAATCCGATGACTGGCGCAGAGCTCTGGAAACTCATGGGCGACTCTGAGAAACAGCTCCGCCCCTTTTATATCCACACACTTCTCGACTTTCTTCTCAACTCTGCCGAATTTGATCTCGAGAACTATCCATTCGCGGACCATCAACTTCTCATGCCACTGGAACGTCTCAACGGGCTTCCAACGGGGAAAGATGCAAAATGGATTCAACGTCTTTTAGGGTCGGTTAACCAGCCAGAGGCAAGTTATTCCGATCATGAGCAACTCATCACAGAGTGGCTGAAGCAGTTGAGACTCATGGATTCCGCCATTACTAAGGACATAGGACTCAACAGGGTCCTGTTCTTCCTTGGGGATCAACTCACTGTTTCCCGCATTCGTGGACTGTTCCATAGACGGGCAGGTGACGATAATTCTGTTGATCGGCTCGACTATCTCGTTCCTGTCTTTGGGTGGCTGCACTTCACTATGACTGTGGCCAACTCCCTTCATGAACAGGACCTCGGACGTGCGAAGGGGGAGGGTCTGATGGCCTGCTTTAATCTTCTCAACCGCCGAGGTCTTCACAAGACCTCAACAGAGGGTCCATTCCATGCGCATCTCAACGAGTTCCTCCACCACGTTGCTGAAACCCATTTTCGGGAGATCTGGCGTACAACAGCAGAAGACTCGGGAGATTGAGGACTTGTCCTCTTTGACTCCGGCGTAGCTTGAGGCCATGGCCGAAAAAGCATACCGGGAGCACGCCTCATCTGCTGCGCTCAATTCAATGGATCAGGCAAAGGCTTCCGAGCGTGACGAACGGCAGCAGCTACACACTCAATTTGCGCGTGATATCTCTGTGGGTCCCCGCCCGTCTTCTCTCTCTAGCATATCACCTCTGTGGTCGTCGTCGTCGCTCGCGCGGCGCTCCGCGCCGCGCTCGCTCCTCCTCCTCCCGCTTTGTCTACGTTTCTAGAGCAAGCGAGCGTCTTTCGAAGTTCCCGCCCGTTCGCCATATCGACTACGCCAACTCGCCGGCCGCCAGCTCCCCGCCAACTCGCCAACTCGAATCTCGAACCTTTCGAACAACATCCCCCGGTACAGCACTCGAGTCTACCCCCAGCTCAATCCCTTTTGCTTTCGTATCCCAATCGTCTCGCCTGGCCCGCCCGCTACGATATCTGCGATGAAAGTGTGTTAAAAGGGGTTGTATATGCTCAGGGAATGTGCTAGGATTACGGAAATTTTAGGTGCGCCGCTGTCTCTGACTCGGTCCCCTTCTTCCTTCCCTCCTCTTTTTTTGCCCCCATCCACGTACCCTCATCGTCTTCGGACGATTGTCTTTCAATAGACAACCTGCCTCGCCTGCAGCTGCATGACTTGGGAGCCAACTCTATTAGTGCCTTGGCCTATATGAGCCCAACTCTGCGCTGCGGAGAGCATTGGCTATGAAGTTTGAGTCCGACTCGACTTCGTCTCAGTAACGCCGTGAAAATTCTTCGGTTTTATACCAAGAATTGCCCTATCGCAGTCTCGAAGCTGCCGCTGGCGCGCGCTTCATTCGAGAATTGTCTGCGATTGTGGTCAACACTGCCGCGAACAGACATCTTTGGACCCTGCTTATCGATCCTACTTGGATTGATTCAGCACGTTCAAGGTCATTGCCTTCAGCGTAATTGCTGAACCCAGGCCCGAGAACATCATGTTCTCGTCCCTGCACGGTGATACCTTTCGGTCCCCGCCGCATAACAGCCTGCCCCGCGTAATATCGTGTTGGTGCAGCATGCCGCAAAGCCATTGCTCGCGCACCACGACCCAAAGACATAGCTTCCAAATGCCCGTCCATATTTTATGGTCCACGCATTGCTCGTCGATGGTCATGTCGTCACTCCGCAATACGCAACTGGTTATCGCCTGCCTTACCCGCAGTCGCGAACCTGATCTGCGGCGGAAACGATGACTGCACGGTCTGGCACCCGTGCATTTCAGCCGCCAACGCCTGTTTAGCGCGCGGTTGAATGGACGCTTTGCCGAGTTTGCGCACCTTGCAAAACCCGGCTGGCTTCCGAGCCCATCTGCGGCTACTCCCCCACTTCAGTGAACACTCTTCGCAGCATTGTTCACTGTGGGCGAGCATCCCTGATGCCTGTATGCTCTGATGGTGTATCGTTAACTCGAATGACCTACGTAACAGACGCTAACAGTGACCCCTTTCTTTCGCGAGGTCTCTCTCCTCCACAAACCCGTGCCCGCAGCCAACTATGTTGTCATGCTAAGTCCTGCGGTTCCTCAGCTCGACAGTTTGTGAGAGTTTGACAGAGGACCACTACATCGTTGAAGTTGCTTTTCAGGGGATTGGCTCCTTACTTATTACATTCCGTGTAATCCTACTCTCTTTATTACCTTCGGTTTATTGAGAAGTTGCTTCACCATTCATGACAAAATCTCTTGTGTGAACGTCATCTGTTGAGCTCGAGGACTGCATATGGGATTAACCCTATGCCAGTCATACATCTTGAAGGCCACTGGCAGTATGAAGGAGAACCGGAATGCATACTCTGAGATTTCTTTGAGAGTATAAGATGGTTGAAGGGTGAACCCTGTTGTTCAATCGAGTGGATATCCATCCACTTTCTAACCCGCAGCCAGATGCTCTCAAGCTATTCTGATTTTCAGTGTGCGATATTTCTGACTCATATCCACATTGACTTCATCGAATGACAGAGTTGGTGCGCCGTTCGAGGCTGGCTACCTTGAAAATTATGCACCCCTGTCCGTCCACATCGGTGATGTTAGATAGCCATTTGAAGAGAACAAATGTGAAAACTCGGAGTGTACTGTGATTGATTTGCGTTGAACGTTTAGATCTCTTTTTTCTCAATCCTCGGCACGCGCCGCGCGCTCCCTTCGGGTCGCGCTCTGCGGCGGCGCGTGCCTTCGGATTCTCGAAAAAATGAATGATTTCTAAAATTTGTTCTTCCTTCATCTTTTACCGTCAATACAAAATGCTAAGGGTCGAGTTCTCTGACCGGATTCCCCGAACGTGCCCATAAAACCCACTTTTCCTACCTCTGACCAGGTATCGGGTCCCTGATGCGGCTGCTTTTGTATGGTACCTCTCGTGTTCATGAAATTCAGATCAATGAAATGCTAGCATTGTTGGAATGGAGCCCTGAGGAGGATGAAGCAGTTACTGTACTAATCCGACCGGTTGTTCACGTTATGCGTGACGGCCCGTCGTGAACTGAACTTTTTTGAAGCTGGTGACGGGTGACACCGAGTTTTTTGGCCCAGAAAGGGCAAGAAAATCGAAAAAATCTCCGGCCGGCATGTGCCGAGCAATGCCGGCCTTCCATATATGGTAATTATGATGTGATTGACGTGTTGTGAACAACTTGTCCAGTGAACAATTTGGGTGACGGGTGACACCCAGTGAACAACCGGTCGGATTAGTACAGTATTGGAGGAAAACGTGTCGAGTCCCCATTTGGCTGGATTCCGCGACTCCCGTACTGGCACTCGGTTTGTTTTCCCATACGCACGTGTCAGTCACATGATACGCTGGAAACAAACAATCACCACGTACATACTAATCATGGTGACTTTGGCAAAATATATCCTCAATCTGATGAAGTAATCGAACGATTGAATGGATTGTGCTCACGATCGGAAGGATTGAAAGATTTGGTAGTTACTGTACAATCTGATAGCTGAAGTTTTGTTTGGCTTTAATTGTAAAACTATTTAATTAGTTTGACAAACGGGTAGTTATTCTATTTTTTTATACACAAAACAATTTCCTGTTTATCATCTCTCGATGGTTATTTGGAATTCAAGAGACAGAACATGGCTTTATTTGACAGTGCTTGCACAGAATTCTCCTAGCAAGAATTTCCCACACATCGGCAATTGCCGCCTTCGTGCTGGCAGTGTGCTGGCGGATACTCGGAGTCCTCGGACTCGGTTCTCCGATCACCAGAGAGTACAATCGTGTATTCCGGTGGTTACCTCGGCTAAGCTAAGCGGGGGTCACCAGCAAGGTAACCAGAGCGGGCTGGTTACCCTAAGTATACTCTATATATACTAATAGTTGCCATACCCCGCCTTCATCCACACCTTCGTTAGCAATTTCCATCGACCCCCGAACTTTCAGACTTCGCACCCGCCACGAATCGAAGGTCGTCTTCCAATATCCAGGCCGAGAAAACGGAGAGAAATTCCCCGAGGTGGCTGTTCATCAAAAATTCCTCCATGAACTGCGCCGAAGCAGCAGTGATACTGTGAGCGGGACCTGATACCGAGACCCTGGGAATTGACACGCCCCGGCCGTGGTCCCCGCAGTTGAGGTGCATTGCAAGGTTGGCGAGGTTTGGTTGCTGGGGCTCATCTTCGAAGGACATTGCATGTACAGTTCTTGGGATTGTAATGATCCTGGAAGCATGGCTATCACGCTGCTCGATGAACACAGATATCAGGGAACTGACTTTGGGCAGTACCTGCATCGAAATACCGATCTCCAGCTGCCGTTGTGTCTTACCGGAATCGGGTGGTGATAGTGTTTGCGGCAGTTGGTCATCGAGCCGCGCTTGACTCCTTGAGTTGTCTGGTCGTTGTCGCTTGACTTTGAGAGAGCATGATCAACAATGAAATCTTAAAACGCACGGTAGAAGCAGTGAGTGCTGCAGACATGGTGGAAGACGACCCGTCGATTACGCGTTCGGTCACGGCCGTCAAAAGTTTTTAGTGGACTGCGAGTCGATTGCGAGCTGATTGTGTAGCCGTCGGTTGGTCAAAGAGTCCGTCGGCGTCCCATAGCACCGTCGGAGCTGCGCAGATGATGGCGGAAGGCAAGAGCATAGGCGACACAAACAGTCACCAAACATACGCCTCGCGGCATCACTACGGCACTTGTCAGAACCGGCAATCCGCGGCTTTCAACCCGGCGGTGCGTGGCTGATGAAAAGCCTCGGGAAAATTAATCGTTTAATCGTTTATTTTACTTTTGTTTATCGTTTAGCTACCCAGGCAAAAAAAAAAACGAAAAAAGAAACGGATATAACCGTTCAAAACGTTTGCACACGAAAAACGTTGGAGCCTTACTTAGAGTGCTTTCTACACAATTTTCAATTCACCTAGGTAAAAGGTGAGGTCACAGTAATGATTTCCAAATTGGGTAACCGACTTGTCACGAAGTTAGGTCCGCTATCATACACTCGCTGATCTATTCTAAGTACTCATGCAACTGCTGAAAAGGGTGATTGATCCCGTCGCCGGGAATCTATGCGTAGCGAATATTCGTATTCCCCACGGGCTCAAGGAATTGAAATTCAGTAAGAACATCCGGTATATTGAATCCATAAGTATTGAGTTTTAAACCCAAAGCCTGGCATCTGACACACTGTGGTTTTATTTGGCTTCTGCAATCTTTGCAACAGGAAACTTCAGGAAAGGTGATCGAAATGCTGTTCCGTTCAATGTTTTCTTCCTTCCCTCAAAGTCAGCAGAAGGTATGTGCTGGCTGCCACTTGTGCAATATAGAGTAGCAGGTCAGGATTCTCAGGATGTGGCTCTCTAGCAACTGGTCTTCTTCGACCTTGAGCATTGGGTTGAGCATTTCCCTGTCTTTGTACTATACTTATTTTGCACTGGCTGTACAGGATTCTGCTGCACCGGAGGTCGATCTGGACCTGTGGACTTTGAATATCCTGGTCTTCATTCTGTCCTGCTCAAGTACCAGCATTCCCAGTGTTCTGCACCTCAGCAATTCGGCCAGCTGTGCGAGGTGTAAGTTGAAGTTGCTGGCCATTCCAGTTAACCTGAACAAAATTTGGTTGCTGTAAAGGAGATCTCCGGTGTACAGGGCTATCCAGAATGTGATTGACATGCTCTTGCTCCTGCGCTGTATTTCATATGCGCTGTGGAGTATTTGGAGGCATAGACCTCTTTAATTTTATTTTGCTTGAGAGAAAGCATTGGCTGGTTGATTTGGCTCATACATGCACCAACATAAGATAATGTGGGGGGAGGATGAAGTTTATCTTGAGTGCTAATGCTAACCAAGAAAAAAAATAAGCTGCAAGCAGCAAATGGCTAGAAGTGTTAAGAAATACCAAAACACATGTCATGGAGGAGGGAAAGGAAAGAGAGAGCACATCCATTGAGCAACTACACATACTATATAGGCAGGGCATGTCTATACACTGACTCGGAAAAAGTATGGGATCACCTGGTTTTCAAACTTTCGGCTTGAACTGCGGCGCGAGTGAGCAAATTTTGGGGGTGATATATAGTGCTTCATATACCTCTAGGACTACCCTTTCTCCATGTATTAACTCGACGTCCGATGTGCGCGCGTTGTCGTCAGAGAGCGTGATTATCGCGTACACGTGATCCAATACTTTTTCCGCATTTGGCAAGCCCAAGACTTTTCACTCTGAATCACCACAACGACGCGCTCGATTTACCCCAGACCTGTTGTAACTCATTCTTCACATCATGTTCAACACCACTGCCGTAAACAAGGCCGCCATAGACGCCCTTAAGAAGGCAGGCATCTCAAATAGAGATGTAGCCTAAAAAGAGAATGTTGCGCCCTCTACGGTCTCCCAAATCAATGCCCGCTATGGTCCAACACACGGCTTCGATGAGAAAGCACCTAGGCCGAGTCGCTCACGCCAAATGAGCGAGAGAAACATCCGTAGAGCCCTCCAATTGCTCTCTTCTGGCAAAGCCAAGAATGCATCAGACCTGCAGCGGAAATATTTCCCGCATTTGCACGTCGATACGGTCCGGTCTGCGCTACGAGAGCGTGAATTAGGGGTCTATGTATGCCAATCCAAGTCTCTGTTGAAGCCAGAGCACCGGAGGAAGCGAAAAGAGTGGGGGGAACTTCATTGTTACCGGACTGCAGAGAATTGGCGGGCCGTTATATTTTCAGATGAGTCAAAATTCAACATCATTGGTTCGGGTGGCCGACAGTGGTGCTGAAGGGAACCAGGGAAGGCGTATGACTCCAGATATAGGTCCAACTCGGCGGCGGGAGTGTTATGGTCTGGGGCTGTCTCACCCGCCACGGTGTCGGTCAACTTCATCGGACCGAAGGGATCATGGATCGCTTCGTTTACACTGACATCCTCTCGAAATCCCTCCTCAACATTCTGGACCAGCGTAATTTGGACCGCTCGACCATTTATTTCCAGCAAGACGGCGACTCAAAGCATAAATCCAAGCACGCGCAGGGGTGGCTTAATCTCGAGGGCTTTGATGTTCTTCCCTGGTGCCCGTACTCGCTCAATATGAGCATCATAGAGAATCTTTGGGATCATTTGGAGCGTATGGTACGCGCTCGGGACTCTCTGCCGAAGAACCAGGATCACTTTGAAGGAGGAGTGGGAGAAAATAGATCAGACATATACTGACAAGTTATACGGCAGTATGCCCAACAGGGTGCGCAAAGTGTTGAAAGAAAAGGGAGGCCCGACTCACTATTAATGTTCTGTGAGCTTTTCTTGTCCGTTTTCCCTCTCAAACTCATTTTCTGACTTGTATTTCCTAAAGCGGCAAAAAGCAGATATATAATTGGATCACCCATCACCAATAAATTCATTGCACAGCTCTCATTTTTGGACGCAGCCTCCCGATATCTTACAGGCACATACTACACATAGTGTACTCCATAATGAGTCACAAAAGTTACCAGTCTATCCCCGCGATCTTGCGCAACACGAGCATCTTTCTCACAGATGCCGTGATCCCATACTTTTTCCCAGTCAGTGTACATCCAGGTTGAAGCAAGGTTAGGGGCGCTCAATTCTTAGTTCAGTTGGTTCGGTTCACTTTTTGAAAGAAAATAATTTGTCAATCAGTTGATGCGAGCAATCTTTATCGGTGTGGTAATGCCCGCCCTCCTGCGCGCCAGCTACTGCTGCAGCCCAGTTGCGGTCCTTTATATTGCGGCTGATGCGACCCAACCCTACCCAACCTCATGCTTCTAGCTCACCCAGGCATTTCGACAGCAGTTTGTCGATGCTGCAAATAATGTTTTATGAAATAAACACGGCGGGCCGCCGCGGGCGGGGCGGCAGCGCGGGTGGTTGATAACGATTGTTTCCATCAAGTTTCCATATAAGAATTGTAATTTAACCAGATAATAGAGAGTTTGCGGTGAGCCGCCAGAAGCCACCTGGCGGCTCTAATGGCATGCGGATTGGAGCGGCTATGCTGTCTGGCGGCTCGTTTGGCGGCTGGTAAGACTGGTTCAAATTTGGTTTTGCGAGTGCATTCCTAGTACTTAGTCATCTATATATTGACCCATACACACACGAAGAAAATTGGATCTGAAAATCTGACGCTATCGCACATTCGAGCCGAAGACTTCGGTTGACGCTGGAAATTGCTTCAATTCAAAACAATTATGCACGTTTGGACAACGAACTCTCATTGGCTGAAGGTATAGTCAAGTATGCAAGGTACCCAACCTCAAAATTGTGCTAAGGACCGCGCGCGATGAGCCGCTGAACGAGCCGCCACATGACGTAGCCGCTCCAATCCGCATGCCGTCGGAGCCACCACGTGGCTTCTGGCGGCTCACCGCAAACTCTCTAATAGACCAATGCTCTATGGTACACACAGAACTTTCCCGGAGATATACCGAGGCCGGGCGAGCGAGAAATCAGATTCCGCAAACAGACTCAAGGTCAAGCAAGTGTCAACAAAGAATCGAGGAGCAACAAATTCCGAAACCCGTATTCTTTTTCCGAAACAGCTGTACAGCTCCGGACAATCAAATTTAAAGTCAACTAATTTGATCGATGTTTTCCCAGGGCTCCGATATGTATCGGAATCGAAAGGAAGTCACCAGGGGAGGTTTCTGATTTTTTTTTGGTGAGAATCTGTCGAGCCGTTGTCGGAGTATAGTGGTGGTCGGCAATACTCGGCCAATTTCAAACTCCGACATCAGCACATTCAGTGGTATGGCCGTTTTCCTCATCCTGCAGGCACATTGAGAGAAAATTTTGACTGTAGAAGATGGTTGCATGGCATGTCGTGAAGAAATGATTGTTGCGGATTTTTGAATTTCGGCCCCCAAGTATGCAAACCTGGCAGTTCTGACCAAACATCGGTGCATATCTAAGGAACTAGGGGGAATATGGAAAATCGGCAACAATCATTTTCTTGACAGTAATGAATCACATTTTTGCAAACTGTTGTCTGAATATTCAACAAGCTGCACTGAGGAGTAAATCTTGGAGGGCCGTCCGAGCGTGCATATGGTAGATTCCAGAATAAGGCACGATTTTGACCCAATTTTTTTTGCGAGACGAACTAAAATGACTCCTAATCGTGCTTGCAATACAAATCCGACCTTCTGAGACTCACGGAAAGATGTTCTGAGTAAAAGAGTACAAGGAGTAGCAAGTACTTTCCAAATGCGGCAATACCGGTTTTCCCATCACCGAATTTTGGCAGCGTTGCCGACCACCAAGTATAGGCTATTTTTGGTTGGAGGTCGTCAAGAATTTGGCCGGGCCCCTATATTTATTTGGACTCTTCTCAGCTATTCTAGGTCGTGTATACCGCATCGTTTAACAGCCATGGAAGCGTTGAAGTATAGCGACATTGCTGGTTTGGAGAGATCCATCGACACAGCTTACCAAATTGCCAGTCAACGATTGTTTGACGTGTTCATCGACAAGTTCCATTTATTGGATCATATGTGCACTCGTACCATATGTGCACTCGTATCTACTGTCCTTACAGCTTACTGATTCTCCTGGTTACGGTCGGCGAGAAGGACTCGGATGAATTTGAGATTCGTCCTCGGCTTTCGGCAATTTCGGATTGATGTCCGGGTGGCTGTGAGAGTTCAGCTCGTTGACAAAACGAACCGTCGAATTGCCATGGGCGCGGTGAGGGTCAGTTTAATAAGGTAGACGGGGTAGGTAGGTAGGTACTATTACGCGGCCGGTCCGAATTTCGAACGCCGGGGCCCAGGGAGTATCCCGATGTACAAAGCGGGTAGTAAATTACATCATCGTCCCAGTGAACATGTAGCCCGAATATAATAGTTGAATATGTCTTGTATGCCGGGTTCCCGGCCTACTGAAGGGGGAGCTTGCCTAATCCGCATCTTCTTAACGCAATGTGTGTCAGAACCATTACCTTGCTTCAACTAACAAGCATGCTGTAATACTGCATAGCCTTGAGTCATAAGTCAGCTAGTGACTTAGTCCAACATGTTTGGATCCGGTCCCAAATTAATGGACTGGTAGCTCAGTTGGTAGAGCCACCACTATATATGTGGGAGGTCTCGAGTTCGATCCTCGACCAGTGCATTCTTCCTTTTACACACTTTCAATAACCTTCGCGGTTTTATGCAAGTCTAATTAGGGTTCAAATAAATACATATTTACTAAGATCAATGCCCGTATCATCTAAAGTCAATCCAAGTTGAGCTCTCCTCTCAGTATCCGTCTCAAGCCACTTCGCATAGATTCAGTTACATTTGCTCTTTTTAATCGCCCCCAATGAAAGCTCGTTCTAAAGGCCACTCTTGATATGGCAACAAAGGACAGCCCCGATGAGAACAAAGGTAAATTACTGCTCTCTTTAAAGTCAGTCCTTGACTTTTGTGTACAGTCGCCTCTGTCTTAACCCATACCTCTCATAACCCATAATGGGCCATAACCCATACAATTTTCGTGGATTTTGACTACATTTTGACTGGGATAACCCATAACTCTGTAATACCCCATATGATTTGGGTGGAACGGAGGCCTATGGGTTAAGACAGAGTTGACTGTATAGTGATAGCCCTACAATAAACCGCAGGTACGAGGACAGTTTTTATTGTAGCGTCTGTTTATAAGAGACTAGTGATAGCCCATGCAGTTGTCAAAGGAAGTTGCTTTCTAGATAGTTGAACACAAGTACGACTTTCCCATCTTGAAGTGACTGGAATAATGGGAACCCAGTTTGGTTCGATTCCTGGTCATGCAGGCAGGGCAGGCCCTGAGGGAGAGTCAGTACAACTACACATCCCGACTTGCCACCCTCATTGCACTCAACAAAAACCACTGCAGGGAGTACATCTCTAGGATTTGATCCCGGATAGTACCAGAGTTTGCGCACAATCGCTTGGGCACCGTTCACTAAGCCTGGAGAAGAATTTATGTAGGTTACATATGTCCGAATAAACTTTGTGGCTCACCCTTAGAAGTCCACACATTTCTTGTGATCATAATTTTTGCAGTAGCGTTCCCAAGAAGGCTGGAGTGATGCAAGGAATAGCGGAGCGGGTCGGGGAAGCGGGGGGTTCCCCTGACATCAGCCCCACTTCAGAATATGGCGACCCGACACATCCAAAGCAGAGAGCGCAGAGCAAACCTCGAAGGGAAAAAAGACACAGCCCCGCTTCACGCTTTGCGACGACCCGGCGCGAAGTGACACAAAAGGGAGGGTGGGGGGGGGAAAAAAGGTCATGCCTCCCTTGCCCACAGATCTCCGTCAGGCGCTCTTTGACCGGTCGGCGCTTTGCCTTGTACACTGCTTCCCAGATGCCCAAGTCTTCAGCATGACCCTCAAGGAGTAGGCAGACGTATCCTCTCCCGCCACTCCTTGATATTGTACTGGTCAGTGCTCAGGCTTGTACATCCTCTCAGCTGTCCAATCCTGCAGCAGTCCACTGACCCGCAGAGTGTGGCCAGTAGTCGCTACGCTCCTACTGTACTCTCTGTGCAAAGGGGGGAGAGTAACAGGTATGGAGCTCCAAATGTCGCTCCTGTAGCTTCCTCAGCTCTACCCCTTCCAGCCCACCTTCACAGTGTGGCGCCTCGACACACACATCCGGTGGGGCCTATGGCCACAGCGGAAAAAAATTGGATGGTGGTCACAGGGTGCACTGGGAGGTTGTACGAGGGCTGGAGGTATCCGCCATGCCGTCTAGAATGTCGGGGCATACTGCACCGCACATAGCAGACAGCAGCACCTAGTGGTGCAACGACACGGGGATAGAACCAAACCAACCGCCTTCCTGGTGCTAGCCAAGGTGTTACAAGCCGATCAACGGTATCGGCCATCACATGGTCAACTCAAGGCCCCAGTTCCCACCGGGGCTCGTAGAGAACGTAGCCGGACGGATATAGGCCCATGGAAACACAACATAGGGAGTGGCAGCAGGATGGCAAGGAAGGGTTGGTGGTTCAAGAAGAGCGCAAGGGATTGACACCGTGCCCGATGCCTAATAGGGCGGAGGCCAAGAGACGCTCCTAATGTTGCGGCATCGTGCACAAGGCTACCTTGATACACATGGCTGCGCTGGGTATTCCAAGATGCCGCAGGTCGAGGACACAAAAGCTAGCTCGACCATCACGCACGTACCTTGACTAGAGGTGTGCGGAGGCATAACGTAGGGTAGCAGCGCAAGCAATGGCAGGGCAAGGTACCTCGTCGACATGACATCCAGCCAAATATACCAAGACACCGCAAGCCGGCTTTGAAGGCCGGCCATCACGCATGCACCATGACTAGGGTGTGCGGAGACGTAACGTAGGAAAGTGGCGTGAGTGGCAGGCCGAGTCAACGGTGTTGAGAATAATAGGGTTAGAACTGGACACCTGGAGAAGGTTCCAGATATTTGTTGACCTCATTATAGTTTTCCGTTGAACTTACATGTAGCTGGTAGAATATTCTAGAATACTTTGTGTATTTAGTATATAAGCCGAACAAATGTTAGCGTTGGGCATCCGTTTGCCCTAACGCACCAATCCCTAACCGGACTGCGATTGCAAACGATTTCTTGCTTTGTGCTTGACGCGCGCCTCTCGCTCCTCGATCACCAACAAACGGAAGGAGGGGGGAGGACAAATGTGGTGGACGTAAGAGACCCATTAATAACCCAATGCAGAGCGTGGTGGGAGAAGGACTAGGAGCGGTTGGTGAAGGGGGCTCGTTCCTCCCCCCCCTTCACCGGATTTGAGACACCGCTCGCAGTGTCCCATGTGCAAGTCATCGTAGGTGAAGGAGACGAGGGACGAGCCCCCCTTCACCAGATTGGGAGACGAAGACGGCCATTGTGAGTAGGGTGAAGGGCGGCTTGAGAGACAAGCCCCCCTTCACCAGAGAGGTTCTACTAACAAGAGGGCGGAACACTATGCACTAGGTGGACATGGTGAAGACAGGCGAGAGGAGGCGAGCCCCCCTTCACCAGGCAGAGTCTACCTAAAGTGCAGCGGTGCGCATGAGCAAGGAGCCCCACGGCGAGCATCACAGGGGAGAGGTCAGAATCAACCTTCCCACCTTGAAATCAAATGACGCGGCGTATGGAGCCCCCCTTCATGATTGCGACCACGCAATAGACAACAGTATCAAGACGAATCATGAATCCCCGCCGTCAACGCCACCGCTGCCGCGGAAACGCTACATTGGACAAACACACAGACGCCAGGACACAGAGTCAAGGGAGGGGGTTGGGATGGAGAGCGGAAGGGAAGGGTGCGAGTCAGACACCAGGCTGCAGAGAAGGCAGCGGATGGCCCCCAGCAAGCCCAGACATAAGCTTCCCGCTCTTGCACAAACGCACGAGTACCCAGAGGAAGCAGATGAAGAGGTATAGTTGGCTACAGCCTGCACAATAGGAGAATCCTTCGAAGGAAGGGGGGTGGCAACTGTAGCAGCTCGACGAGCTGCCAGCAACGAGTTGCCCCGCCACCCAGTCTCCATGCAGACTGCAGGCGCTCAGAGGTCCCTAGGCACCGGCGGACACCCCTAAGGACGGGGAGGCCGGGGAGATATGGACTTGAGCAACCTTGCAACTCTCGACAGTGCTCCCTCCAAGCCACACCCACGAAGGCAAGAGGAAAGGAAACTCACCGGTCAAGAGGGGGAGTGAGACTCGAGGCCAGACAACACAGGAACAGACCCAAGGTCACAGAGGGAGAGGGAAAGGAGTAGTCGAAGTGCCAGTGTGAGCCAGTGACGAGCAGTGGCATCTGGCACGAGCCTAAACGGCAATTGGCCACACACAAGAAGAGGAGAAGTCGACGAGAGGTGGCAAATGCCGAGGAGGGGGTCCATGGGATGCAGGAGGGAAAGGGAAGAAGACTTTCAGTGGTAGACACACACACCATACTTGTGTTGCAGTCCCAAAACCCAAATCCTACATCAAGCCATGGGGCAGAGGCTACTCAGCGACCTCCATGCCCAAGAGGCCTCAGATCTCTGGATCTGACACCCCATCAACAGCACGTGCATCAAGAGGGGGGCAAAATATTATTATTTGTTTGGGGACTGATGCGGACCTCAATCGACTTGAAGAAATGACTGTGAGACAAACCAAAGCTACAGGTTGTATGCTATGAGTCTCCGGAGGGTTCTGGGCACCCAAAATTGACACAAATGTCTCGTGCAGAGGCGTTCTCATTTTTGATTTCAACGACCAACCAAACAAAAATATTTGGCCCCCTCACAAGCGATGTCAAAGACGTGAGGATGATGGGGTGTCAGATCCAGAGATCTGAGGCCTCTTGTCCATGCCCAAAGAATGCACCAAGATGGTCTGCTACTCTTGTGAGGACAGAGGAGGAGGGAATAGGGTCCGCTATTGGTGACTCTGTTCTGCTGTAAGGGCAACAGCTGCCAGGGCGTGAGACCCGAGGTACTCAAGAGTCCAACAAGCACTGGGCAGAGGGAGAATCCTTAGAGGGCTAGCTACAACAAGAGGAAGAGTGTCTACAGTACTCACCTGGGCAGAGGGAGAATCCTTAGAGAACAGAGTAAGGAGTCTCCATGCCCAGGCGTCACAGTAAAAGGGCGCGTGACGCGTGACTTCTCACGGGGTGTGAGAACTATGCAGTAGCACAGCATCTATGATGTGATATCAATGATCAGATGATCCAACAGTAGCAGGGAGCCAGGGATATGCCCAGAAGAGGGAGGATCACAATACTGGTCCAGAGATCGTAGACCGACGAAGGCCCGGAGATACCCTGTGGTCCGGGGAGCGTGGGAAACCGGAGCCGGAGTCCGGAGGGCCGGAGCTCGGGGCCCGGAGGGTCGGGGAACCGGAGGAATAGAGCCCAGGGAACCCGGGAAGGGCGCTAGAGCCAGGGCGAGACAGCGGGAGCATCGAGGCTTGGGTGACAGAACCGCTGGGGCTTGGCCCAGTTCCGGGGGAGCGCGGGAAGCCGGCCCGGGGACCGGGGGACCGGAGCCAGAAGGCCGGAGGTCCGGACGACCAGAGCTCGGGGTACCAGAGCTCTCGGAGGGCTAGAAGTCTGACCGGAAGACCAGTCGGGAACCGGGTTGCGTGCTGTAGGAGCGCAGGGTCGACAGGAGTCTGTCGAGGAGGGGAACAGAGGCATACTGTACGTAAGGACCAAGGGGCACCCATCCTTAAAATCTTGGACACGAGGTCGGAAAACTGACTTAAGGCTCGGTCGACGCCCACCCCCCATACGTAAGTGTTACATAATCCCCAAAACGGGTAATTCCCATCAAAAACTGAGAAAATTTGTCCAAGTTTTGCCGTGATTTGGAATGTACCAGCACACTTCGGGGACACTTTGGTGCTCAAACGTGTTATCCCACACAATTTTGCCTCCCAGCTGGCCAAAAGTTGCCGTTCGGGTCTGGTCGTGGGATACATAATATATTATGTAATCAAATATTTTCTGTTACTTTTTTTTTTGACCTTCGGAAACGTGTTTTTAGACCAATCAGAGGCTGGGTCGGAAAAGTGAAATAAGGTACTTCAGACCCCCACCCCCCTCTAACCCCGTGTCTCGGGTTTTGCCGGTGGGTGCCCCTTGGTAAGGACAGCATGTGGCATGGGCCTCTACGGCAATAGGCCATGCACAGGGAACGGGGGGTCGGAAGGAGGAGGATGTGACGAAGGGGGAAGTCTGGAGGGAGTAGTGTTCCCAAGAAGGCTGGAGTGATGCAAGGAATAGCGGAGCGGGTCGGGGAAGCGGGAGGTTCCCCTGACACTATTCCTACTCCCCGCCCCAGCTCTACTCCTTATGCCCCCTCGGTGGCCATGCCCACTGCCATCCCGTCCCCCTCTCCACGTTCAGTAGCTCCTTCGCCTATGGCCATTGATGCTATTCGACCTGAAAGGGGACGTCGACAACAGACGGCACGGCGAGGCGGTGCAGTGTCTGCGTCTGATTCGCGGATTGACTCCCAGGGCAACCTACTGTAGCCTTGTGTATGGGTGAAACGTAACGCGTCACGCAGACTCCGTTTCGTTTCAACCGTTACGCGAAACGCAGGGCTGGTTTCACTGAAAGGTGCGTGACACAGAAATGACAAAAAAACCAATTTTGCTGCTGAATTTATTTGTGCTGTTCGAATTTTCTTCTGGATTCCAAAGCAATGCTCCTGGCTGAATTTCTGGCCTGTATTTGACAGTGGGACGGTCGGGACTGACAAAATTCCCTTTGAATCCTAGTTGCAAGTTAATTTTCACCCAGATAAGAAGGTCTTGGCAGTCATTGTAAGCTCGAAATCAAATATTTACCTCGAGAACTGTCGTTTCTAGCCACTATTTTGAAGCTGTTTCTTGCAGCCGTTTCAGAGTTTTTGAGGTGTCACGCTTAACTACCAGGTTGTTTCTGGTTTCACGCCGTTAAACGGCGGCCGTTTCAGGTCACGCTCGAAAGTCCGTTTCACCCATACACAAGGCTACAGTACTCTTCCGTGGCGATCCAGGATTTTGAAGGATCGTTCATTTGGCTCCTGGGCCCTTCTCCCCTTACAGTGAACCCTGTTGTTCAATGGAGTGGATATCCATCCACTCTCTAACCCACAGCCAGATGCTCTCAAGCTATTCTGATTTTCGGTGTGCGATATTTCTGACTCATATCCACATTGACTTCATTGAATGACAGAGTTGGTGCGCCGTTCAGAGGCTGGCTACCTTGAAAATTATGCACCCCTGTCCACATCAGTGATGTTAGATAGCCATTTGAAGAGAACAAATGCGAAAACTCGGAGTGTACTGTGATTGATTTGCGTCGAACGTTTAGATCTCTTTTTTCTCAATCCTCGGCACGCGCCGCGCGCTCCTCTTCGGGTCGCGCTCTGCGGCAGTGCGTGCCCTCGGATTCTCGAAAAAATGAATGATTTCTAAAATTTGTTCTTCCTTCATCTTTTACCGTCAATACAAAATGCTAAGGGTTGAGTTCTCTGACCGGATTCCCCGAACGTGCCCATGAAACCCACTTTTCCGACCTCTGACCAGGTTATCGGGTCCCTGATGCGGTTGCTTTTGTATGGTACCTCTCGTGTTCATGAAATTCAGATCAATGAAATGCTAGCATTGTTGGAATGGAGCCTTGAGGAGGACCTGGATGAAGCAGTTATTGGAGGAAAACGTGCCGAGTCCCCATTTGGCTGGATTCCGCGACTCCCGTACTGGCACTCGGTTTGTTTTCCCATACGCACGTGTCAGTCACATGATACGCTGGAAACAAACAATCAGTTGAACGAGCTTTAGCTCCCTGCCTTCGGCACGGAGCCACTCGCTGCGCTCGCGGCGTGCCTACGGCGGTCGCACAGCTCGTCGGGGCTGCCGCCCCAAAGCCCGCAGTGAATTCCTTGCCGGATGGCGTGGGTAAATCCACGTGCTGCGCACGTGGTTTCCTGTCAAAGGCTGTGCCGTGCTCTTTTAAAGTATAGGAAGGATAGGATCACCACGTACCGCTTATGGTGCACATCGCATAGACACCACCAAATAGGTCCCATCACTGATGCCATCATTGATGTCTCACATCGCCCAGGAACAAAAAACCAAATTTTATATTGCATTTTCTGTACTGAAATCTCATGGAGGGCTTCTACTGGGCTTCTTCAAAACGCTAGGGGAAGGACATAAGTTGCAGCCAATAGCTTTCCAACGACTTTGGGAGCATGTAACTCGGCGTCCGGACTTATGGCTACCCAATAAGGATATGTGTCGTAAGCACACGTGAGTGATTGATTGATTGTATTAGTGATGTCTCAAATCCATGCCGTGAAAAATATATTTATTGTGAGTTTTGAGCGGATGAGAAATCCCTCTAGAGGGTTTAGTCTACTATCTAATCGGAGTGTTTTGGCTAGAGGATCAGGAGTGGGAAGACTCTGATGTGGTGCAATAAATTTCGTTCCTGTTTGGTGGTGTTTATGCGATGTGCACCATAGTAGACCGGACTGAGACCGGTCGATCTGAGTTTGACGAGCCATCAAAATAAAAATGGCGTCATTTTGACGCGTGAAAGTCACGTTTGATGCCCCATCAGGGCCAAAACAAGACCATCGGACGCGCTCGCGCTCTTCGTCTCCCTCTTCCTCTCTGTATTCTACGTGTCGTATACCTCTTCGCTGTCTAGAACATGTCTCTTAACAAGCAGCCATCATCTACATTGCAATTCTCCAGTTCCTTCTCTCAATCTCGCCCACAAACGACTCCAGCTCCGCCGTCAAATGTGACTACTGCTCCTACACCACCAGCCAAGCGCTCGCATCGGCGTAAAGCCCCTCAGGCACCGGTACTGGAGCCAACTGCCGCTCCGAATTCTCCTTTTCCGTCTTCATACGACACCTTTTTCACCAATTTCCGAAAGACTTCCTCGCTGCCGCTTTCACAAAACTCCAGGCCGTTGCCTTCGTTTCCAGAGCTACTGAGCCAAACGAAACAGAAATTTAAATCCCCCGAATTTGTTTTCGATTCTAGCCCCAGCATGACTCCCCTGTGTCTGAGTCGAGCCAGCATACTGGTCTCACCCTTCTCCTCCCCTCCTACTTTTCACAGGTTCTGGGCCTCCGAGTGCTCTCTGCTCCTCCCAGCTTTCTTCTTCTCTCTCGCACCTTTCTCGCGACTTCCTGTTTCGCCAAGTCACTGCGGAAACTTTCTTCCCACGCTCCCGATTCCCCACCATGCCTATTCCTACCGCCGTTCTCCATGGTCTAAACGGCGTCGAGGATCTGAAGGAGGACAATTGGGGAGACTGGAGCGATACCTTCGCCATGTCCCCTACTCTGTTTACAGAGGTAGGGTTCTGTGGGGCTGAAGTGTCACTTCACCACTCACTCGAACACATCAAAGTTACGGCATTTACGGCTTCATGGCTCCACAGATTTTGTTGCTCCACATCTACCGGCTGTCGGCAAGGCAGATGCCGATTTTGATTCCTGTGATGGGATAGACCTTGTCCGGATGCCCTACAATGCCAGTTGATTTCAGGCGTTTCCAGATTCCGACTCTCAACCACTTGCAGCAAGATGCTTAACTGATTTGTTTTACATGCCGCAAAAAGCAGCTGGGTTGACAGAGCCGCGCTAGCCGACGCAAAGCCGTCTATGCCGAGGTGCTGATCAAAAAGCTGGGATGGAGTCCGATGGACCCCACCCGCACCGGCCAATGAGAGCTGGTCGGCGCGCGAGCGTCGACCGAGCGAGCTTTGGCGGTTCTGTACACCAAAAACTTAAACCTCACCTGCCAATGAGCTTTGGCCGGCCTTGCCACTTCGGCCTTGCAAAAGTACATCGAAACATCTCAGTCTGCTAACACCTCTACACCAGAGTAGGGGACCGGTGCTCGCACCGCTATTGATTCTTTCTAGGCTGCGGAGCCGAATACATGACTCTTGACGTCGACAAAGTCCCCACAGATAAAGCCGACATCGACCGGGAGCTCGTCTGGCACATTTATTCCCACGTTGGCCGTGACTACAAGGGCTACATCCGGGATAAAAAGTCTGCTCTTGCTGCTTGGACAGAGCTCAAGGACCGGTTTCAAGAATCCAATGTGGGTAGTCGTCTCATTGCCACCGCCAATTTCCAAAAAGCGCAACACGACCGCCACGCTCCTATCGACATCTTCATCAGCAAGGTGAACCGCGCGCGCAAAGCTCTTGAAGGCTTGGATCGTAATCCCAGCGACACAGAGACCATTGACGTCTTGCTTCTCAACCTCCATTCTTCCTGGGACACCGTCCGTACTGCCATCACTGCCACACCCCACAAACTGACGCTCAAAGACGTTGTTGCAACTCTACGTAGTGCTAGGGTCAAACCCCCCGTTAAGGAGGATGATGACCTGAATCTTGCGATGGCGGCACGTCATTTGAGCATCGGTTCGGGTGGGAGGAGAGGTGGTGGCGGTGGAGGATCTGGTTCGGCTAGTCGAGACGGTGTTGACGATCACGGTTACCGTTGGTGCGACCCCACTAACGAGAGCCATTGTCATCGTTGTGGTCGCTCAGGTCATATTGCTGCGCGCTGCATCCACGACATGCCCCAGCACATCAAGGATTGGGTCATGGGGAACGCCCCTCGGAACCGCACTGAGTCTGCGGCGCACGCGCACGCTCCTGAGGTGGAGGTGCATATGTGGGTGATGCATACAGTGACGATGAAGATGGTGGAAATGTTCAGATCCCGCTTCGGATTTGATGGACTTTGGTTCCGGTGGGAGTTGTTTTTCGCCTTTTGTTTTTCCTCGTCTCGCACGTCTCATCAGGTGGGAGTGTGAGAATACGTAGTTTGTTTCGGCGTGCTTTGGTATTGATGTACTATCGCGTATCAATACACTTGTCGCTTCTTGTCCTCTGCGTCCATCTGTGTCTGAGTCGAGCCAGCATACTGGTCTCACCCTTCTCCTCCCCTCCTACTTTTACTTTTCACAAAACTCAATCCCAGTCAGATCTCGCTCGGACCACACTCGGTACACCGAATCTCCCAGTCTCGTCGCCAGATGTTCTTCCCACATCCAGCGGCTCGATTCCACCTCGAGCAGACACTTCCTTCGATTATGATGCTGCGCTCAATGTTCTCGACGACATGGAGTCTACAGTGCAGTACAGCCCTACTCCAAAGCCAGACCCCGAGCGCGCAGAGCTGAAACTTCACGGCTCCCGAGCTGAACGAATCCAGGATGTGTTAAAAATGCTACACACCGCTCGCCTGTCTCCAGTCGATCTGTTATTCGAGGTCCTCGAAGGCGACTTACATCCTTATCATGCGTCAATGTTTTATGCGAATTCCGGCGCAGTTATGACGAAGCTGTTGGATATTATGGTCTCTGATGAGCGAGGAGGGCGTGTCTTCAGACAGTGGGTCGAGCGCAGGGCGGTGCAAATAACGTGTGAGGTTGTTGCTGCGCAGATGGATGCAATGGTAAAAGCCTTGACTTCGGCGCCAAGTCTCACTAAGCTTCCGCCCGACGTGTTTCGTGGCTGGACTCTGGAGAAGACTGTTGAGATCCCCGCACGTTCTCTCGCACCCGATGTCGTCCAGATTCTCTCTACCGCGTTGAACACGGAAAAGGCTTTAGCTAAGTATACGAAAAAAGAAAATGATACAGTTCGTCGGCTGTTTTGTTTGTGTTGAGCTTCAAATTTTCTGACCATCATGATCTGGATAGGCTCTTTTTTCGATCATAGGGCAACTTGCGTCAAGGCGCTCCGAGAAATGCACAGATTTTGCTGGCCCAATGATGCTCTACTGGTGGAAGAGTGGATGTTCAGAAGAAGTTCTCGAGGTCCTCCAGAACGTTGGTTTATCAAAATGCTTCGACTCATGCTTGGATATGGTGACGACTGTTGCGGATTACTGCTTAGATGACGCTTGCACTGAGGCGCAAGATCCCGCTGGCTTCATGGGTAATTGGGACAACATTAACATGCTCAACTCAGAATCCTACGAGCAGCGCAGCGATGGCCCGGCAAAAATTCGCTCTGGATCGTGTGGTGTTATCTATCGACTCTGTAGTCCCAACCCCAGCGCCATGGCACTCGAACCTTTGCTCAAATGCGCAGATTCAGCTCCCGATCTCGAGTTTCACCGCGATATCTGCCCGACTCTTGACCAAAGCCTCCACTGCTATCAAAATTTCCGCTCCTATATCGTGCGCGTTCTACTACGGTATAACAGTTCTGAAAGGGGATTCAAGGGATACGATACTCATTCATCTTTGCAACCGGTCTCGCGCCGTCCACTTCCCAAAGGACACGTAACCAAACAATTTCCCGTTCGCATCTCCACGATTGAAGAGAACTCGATCGCTGGAAATCTAGCAGTGCACGAGGATATTTTTGTCACCCAGCTTGGCCTTACACACGCAGAGCTCAGCAAGAAGGCAATCTTGTCTATCAACGACCAGGCTACGCAGTCTTTCAACCGTGGCTGCAAAGCGATTCGTGCCCAGGATCTGAACCCCTTCCTCCGAGCGCAGGTTTTCCAGCTCGGAATTGGACTCTTTCACCTGTGTCTCAATCTTGTCTGGGCTCTTCTGCATGCTCACCGCGGTCACGAAACAATCGAAGGCAGCCTCAGCTATTTCTTCGTTCTTCTGGAAAAGACTCGGCTCGGCGGAAAACACCCCGACTACCATACATTGATGGCCGCTCTCATGCAGATTCTCGATGGTCTACTCCTGGATGCATGGCGGATTGAATGTGGCCATGCTACGCTATCGGAATTTGCACAAGCGAACCCATCTCCAGAACACCTTCTTGCTATTGCGGATAACATTCTCTGCAACCACGCGACTCCAGAACGAAATCCATCCTCATCTCCAGGAGACAATTTGCGAGAGAACACTCGACGACTCGTGCACGACCTTCTGTATGTTGCAGAGGTAACTCGTGCCATTTCAGATTGCGACTTCGGCCGTGTCGAGGACCTCCTTGGCAATTTGGCTATGATCTTTCGCGGTGCTGGCTCAACAAATTATTGCACAGAGATTCTCCACTTCATTCACAACTTGAAGTACGTGTGGAAGGGTGATGGGTTCGAGTAAGTTCAGCTTCTCCTTGTATGTGTTTCATTTCACGCTTCAGTGACCTTGTCCGCGACAACATGATCTTCAACATGGGCTCGGGTAAAGGGCAAGGCGTCGATATGAATCTTGAACATAACATTGGCAAGATCAAGGTATTTACAGAGTTTTCTTTCTTTCTTTTTGCGAAACATGCTAACTTACCTCATCATCCGAAAGCAATTATTCGCCGCCAAAGGGAATTATGCGGATTGGAGCCGCCTCGCGAACATTTCTGCGGCTATCGATGTTCTCAGCTCGATGAAGATTAATATTGGACGCTCCCTAGGTGCATGTTACAAGGGAACCAGTCATAAAGATGTCGACACAAGCTCGCTCGTTTGGAGGGTCGCCCACAAGGCAAAAGATCTCGGACTCAACACCACACAGCCTAATCGCTCGGTTACTGCCACACCTGATCTCTTACTTGGCGGAGAAGCTGCCATTACAGCAGTTTGCAGATGTAATGACACCACGTCGCATCACATGAGAAGAAAGCACAAAAAACACGTTTTCTTCTCTCCTTCGTATCTCTCTCGTTTCGACGACAAATAGCATGATTTTGGTATCGGAGACTCGCCGTAATCCGGGCTTCAAAACGACTATCTTTTATCGCCGAAATCCTGACTTCATTTGGCCGACATCCACCTTGCTCGTCATCGTCATCGCCGTCTTGGACGCAATCTGGAGAGAATGCCTCGTGTGTAGGCGCGTTAGGAAGGCAGTTCTAGTCGCTTTCAATCTACATATATGCATTTGTAGCGCGGATTCCGTTAGATAACTTATTGTTCTCGTGTCTCTTCTCTACTTCCACCGTGATCACAGTTTCGTTCTCTGGTTTTGTTCCTTCTCAGGCGCGCGTCACAATTCCCTGCCGTGCGGTGTATAGCACCAGTGGGGTGCGTCTTCAAAAGGAAAGGACGCTAATTTTTCGCTAAATTTCGCTGTGGCGTATTCTATTTTTCTCGTTTGCCACTGGAGTCTGCGTGGCTTACTTACTATTAGCCACTTTTGTACCACACATACACTACTAAGCATGCCAGATGACTCCAGTGCCAAGCATCACATCACGGTTCCTTTTTTGGCAGGGAACGGCATCAAAAGTTAAACTCGATATGGAATTGGAAGAAACTCAAGCGGGCAACGCGCTCACGACCTTGGCAGAACGGAACCACTGGTGCCACGGCCGACGTCGGCGTACAACCCTCTCACGCTGCATCTGAAATCGGTAATCGTGATGTTAAAATTATGTACTGGAATATACACCACCATTTCACGCTGAAATTAACAAGCCCGGAGTTTCACGGCCTTCTCGCGCCCTATGACATCATGTTTTTTGCGGAAACGGACATGCTACCTGGCGAAGAGGACCCCGCGGACGTTCCGAAAGGTTTCTCGCTCATTTCCTTGCCTCGAAAACCCAGGCTTCAAACCGAACGCCGTGGTGGCGGAATTGCACTTCTGATTCGCGATGATATTGATTTCACTAAGTCTCGCTGAGCTCGCCTGATATTTTGGTTCTGGATTTAGGTTCAATGTGGCTCGTTGGCGCATATATTCCTCCGGAAACATCTCGATGGCAAGGTTGGACCGACATTGAGCCAATTCAACAACTTTGGGAAATAATGGCAGTCTGTAGTCCCTAGCGCTGAGAAACCCGTTCTGCTTCTCACCGATATAAACGGTCGAACGGGATCACAACAAGTCACCAATTTCACCCAATCTTGGCCGAGGCACTCTTCTGACGCCACGGAAAATACTCGTGGTAGGGCAATTCTGAATGAGTGCGACAAGCTTGGACTTTGCATTCTAAACGGTACCTCTTTGGAAACTGCTTCTCCCGGTCGGTATACCTCTCATCAACCCGCTGGCCAATCAACCATTGATTACGCGTTCGTTTCGAACTCCCTATTGCCTCTGGTTCGCAGCTTTCATGTCGAACAACCGACAGCGGACCCAAAAGATGACTGGGCCGATCACACTCGCATTTGCGTAACGTTGGATGGCCGTGCTATCTCGCGCTCGGCAACGACTTCTCTCCGCCGACCCCATTCTGCTCCTGACTTCGCTGGTCAAGATGAAATCGATAGGCTGTACAGAGAAACATTGGATTCACGAGAAACTTCACAACAGGCGCTGCATTCCTTATATGGACCAATCCTCGCGGAATCTCCGCCTATCCATGTATACGTCGAAGGGGCAGCCCCTGGCAAAATACGAACGAAATCGGCTGGCGCTGGAATCTGCTTTGGAATGGGATCACCATCGAATACTTGTTTCAAAGTCCCGGGCCCGGGAAAACCAACTGCTGATCGGGGCCGCATTTATGCCATTCATGAGGCGATTCGCAACGTAGATTCTGACAGACCCTGGTCATTTTCTGTACCTCAAAAATGATCATTCGCCAGCTTTGTTACGCTGCCGCGAAGAAAATGGCGATTGGTTGGCCTGGTTCAAACGGCGATTTGTTTCGAGACACTGTTGCATTACTAGCGAAGCGCCATGGCTCGACGACTTTTGTGTTCATTGATTCCAAATCCTCAAACGGTTTAAAGAAGGAGGCTTATTCGCTTTCTAAGGCGGCACTGCAGGTACCGGAATCAGCTACTTCATTCAAGCCTATTGCACAGGACCCCTTACCGTCTTCAAATTTGCCTGGCCCTGTGCCGATTTCAGACAAGTGCAAGGTTTCCACCGACTTGGAGGAGACTTCGCCCGATCGACCGAAACCGTGGAAAAATTGGGACGAGGACCCGGCGGAGATACACAGCCGGAAAGTCACCGTGGCCGCGCTAAGGTTCATGAATTGCAAGCAGGTCTTCGTGCAGAGCTTTTAGCCTGTAAGAATATCAAGGAATTCTGGGATTTCGTACGAAGACGCACGGACCCTCGCCCCAGGAAGGCCAAGGTATCGCTGGAAGATCTTTCTGAAGAGTTCAGAAATCGTTTGAATTATCCGCCGAAGTCCCCGCAACGTTCAACTCGGATCAGTTGGCTTTTAACGCACGTATGGCCCGGGAGCTGAAGGGAAACTTGGCTGATAATTCGCCGCGCAAGTCTTATACCCGGAGATCAGTCTGGACGAGATAGAATGGATGAAGAAGCACATCACAGAGCATGGACTGGACACGGCTATTGGTGTCGACGGTTTCTCTTACCAAGACTGCCTCCAGATTCCGAACGAAAAACTGCTCGAATTCTTTCGGTTCTGCCTTCAAAATCAAGAAATTCCGAAGCAATGGCTGATCTCCCTACTCATTGGCATCTTGAAGAAAGACAAGGACCCTACGGACCCAAAGGGCTATCGTCTGATTGCGTTGGAATGTTGCATGTTGAAAATGTTGACACTGATCATTGACCGACGTCTTCGCGAAGGGGCGGAAGACATTGGTGCAATTCCACCCTCTCAGAATGGATTTCAGGCGCATCTACGGACAAATGACAGTGCCTTTGTTCTGCTATGCATGATCGATAAGGCGGAATCAATGGACAAACCCTTGTACGTTGGGTATCTGGATCTTAAGAATGCTTTCCCAGGGACGGATCGTCCGACCTTATGGACCAAACTCGGAAGACTCGGTATTGCTGGACCAATGATCGAATGGTTGAAGTGCCTTTACGACCGCATCCGATACATTGTTCGCTTGGACGGCCAATATGGATCTCACTTCGAATCTCTCCTGGGGATTTTGACTGGAGACCCCGGATCTCCGCACCTGTGGAACCTTTTCATGGCCGATTTCATCTTGAGTGTCCATACTGACGATATCCTGCTTAATGGCGTGCCCACAAATCAAGTTGAACATGCCGACGATGTTATGACGGCTTCAACGTCACCACCAGGATTTCAGCTTCATCTCAATGACTCTCAACACTGGGCAGACAACAATGGATGCGAAGTCTCAATCCCAAAATCGCTCTGCAGATTTACGGGCGCCGTCAAAAATTAATCCTGTCTTTCACATGGGAGGGAAACCGATTGAAGAGGTGCAGAAAGCGCGCTATCTTGGCATCTGGTTTGAAACGGGCTGTAAATTCATGTGGCGCGAGCAGTACATCTTGAAGGCCAAGAAAGCATCCAAGGTTGCTAACACAATTCTCGGACTCCATCGCTTCGTTGGCTCGATGCCAGTATGGGATCTGCGAACACTCTATATGGCTCGTGTGGACCCATACCTCACGTCCGGGTGCGAAGTCTGTCTAGATATCGAGCAAAAAGTCTGCAGCTTCTTGAGAAGGTTCAACTTAAATTCTTGCGCCGAATGCTCGGAATTGGCTCCGCTCAATGAAGGCGGTTCTATTTTCCGAAACGGGGATTTGGCCGATTCGTTACCGCCGCATCTATCTTGCCCTCAAAAATCTGTGCTACTGGGTTCAACTGGATGAAGATCGACCGGCGTGGAACGCGCTGCAAGAATCTATCAATCTTGCTCGTCAGCGGAAATTTCTTGGATAAATGACTTGCGGATTGTCCTTTCCAAATTGTACATCCCCGTGACGCTGGATATATCTGGTCCTTTGGAGGTTGCCACAGTGAAAGAAGCCATGAATCAGGTCAAGCTCTCGATGGAGGCATGGATTGACCATGAAATTACGAATTCTTCACGAACGAAAGACATCTTGGTTGGCAGGCTCGAAAATGGATAAGGATACGGGAAAGCTGGTTAAAAAGTCCTTGGATTTTCGGCACTACCTGCGTGTCAAAACACCTAGCCATCGACTGGCCCTCACGCGCATTGTGCTATCCAGTCACAGTCTCGCCGTGGAACGCCGCAGGTGGAAGGAACGAGGGAAGGACATCGTCCCAAGGGAATGGCGCAAATGTCGATTTTGTCTCGAGGCCGTGGAGGACGAAGCTCACGCGATGTTCATGTGTCCTCATCCGGAACTGATGCAAGTTCGCGAGGAATTTCTCACCGGATTGTACCCGACCGTACCGGATTTTCAGAACGCTTTTACCGACATCATGAACTTCTACCGCGCCGTCCTTGCGAAAAGGGAAGTCACACCGATTCTGGCGAAATTGCCTTCAAAACCCTTCAAATTTACGACGCAGTGCCTATGCTGCTGGTTTATCCGCCACCGTCGACTGCGTAGGGTCGCAACTTACCACCCTAAAGTCCTTGGGCTCGCTTTGGCGAGTGGTGTGCATGCGTCGGCAAAGGGAAAGACGTTCAATTGCGTCAGGTTACTGGTGGATACTGGGGATTTATACCTGGTGGGAGAGAACTCCCCCTAGGTCCTACGGGTTTTAACCAGAGGTCCTGCCATACAAGCGGCCGGCCAGTTCCCTGATTGCGTTGCGCGATTGACCCCCTGGAAAGACGTTGTGCTCGGTTGACATCTTGTAGAATTCTGTGAGGATAACCACCCGTACAGTACTACATGTATGTCTTCCGTAAACTCGCAGTTCAGACTGTGGACCGCGCGAGTATAATACATCCCCCCCCCCCCCCCCCCCCCCCCCCCCCCCCCCCCCCCCCCCCCTACATTATGCCGTCATCACCATTGACTTCGAAACAGTGTAGAACGTCTATATGGAGGTGTAGCAACCCATCTTGGGCCTTGCAAGGCAATTGACCAAGTTTTTGTGTTTTCACCTTCGAAAAAGTGAAACAAACCCTAATGATGGTTGATGCCATCATCAAATTGCCATATCGGTTAGGGTTAAGATCACGTGCTTCTCGGACTTTGCCGTGTCAGCCTTGGGCGGATCACCCAGGTAGGTCGGCTACCACTTTTTCTTGGTTTCTGCATGACAACTGAACACATCTGGCCTCAATCCATCCAAAATCAGAGCCAAAATGATGATTTTACTTTTTTCAGACCCGAAAAAAGTGAATCACCGTGGGAAAAAGTGAGTTCTCGACGCCAAACGCATTCTTTTGGTCGGTTTCCTTCCTCAGAAAATCCCAAATAAATTACAAAAAATTTTCTTTCTTCTTCCGCCCGAAAAGGCAGTGTTGGAGAAGTGGCGCTTGGCACTGTATTTTCTGGAGATCTCAAAACTCATTCTGTGTGCATAACCCTGCTAGGAGCGCGACAACGTTGGAGAAGCTGGATGTCAAGTGGATGTCGACCAAAATCAAAGTCGGAATTTTGACAATAAAATACCAGCGTCTTGAGGCCCGGATTAAGGCGACCTCATACATACAAAATAGTCGATATTGGGCAAGAAACGAGCAAGAACGAGGCGATACAAGAAGACGTATTTTTCGAGCGGTTTTGATGCAAATTTCCTTATTTGGTAAGTAAATTGATTTTGCCGCAACTGTACATTGCAGTAAAGCAGGATGAGAATTGAGAACCAAATGCGCTGTTATTGTAATCTAACCAATTCTGTTCTCCTTGAGGTTTCCATTCAAGGTCATATTTCGTATTTAACCAGTTTTGAACCGCCTCAAACATATTAAGGCTGCTCTTCTCCGACCAACTCTCAGCACAAACTCAGATGTACAACTCACAGCAAGCATCTGGAAGTCGTGGGCAGACGACTAGAGGTACATTATTCTCATAATCGAAGCTGTGATCTCAAATAGGTATTATCGTTAGGCCTTGGTTGGGCCAACTCGTATCGACTCGGCCGAGTCGTGGCGTCCAAGGTCGAGTAAAATTTGCTCGAGGGATGGAAAGGATGTATCCTTCAAGGTAGCTTTTAATTTTTCGCCTCCTGTGACAAGTAAGCTTAAATTCATTTCACACTCTTGTAGTACTCCGCAACCTTTGATCAATCCATCTGATCTTGCCGACTCTCCGGCTCCTTCAACCGACGCGGCATTGAATTCGGATTTCGAGAGCTTCGACGAGTCAGTAACTGTTCACCCTCTGCCATACATTCGATGCATCCTTGTTCTGGTTGCCTACCTCCACACCAAACATCACCTTTCCTTCTTGTGCTCTCCTTCTCCAGGCACTCAACTTTGTATTCACGACCATCCCGGGCAAACTCCTCGGCAGTCAACAGATGCCACGCACTTTGGTCACTGTCTTCTCTCAGTTGGGATTGACGGACAAATTCAAGATTTTCCCGATATGCTACTTGTGTAACCGGATTTTCACCGAGACAGACGGCTTTTTCCTTTGCCCGACCTGCAAAGTCGACATTTACCGCACTCAATCAAGACGCTTGTTCAATCGGTTTTTTGCGGTTGATGTTATCGGAGACAATGATGACACTGGTGATGCCGATGATTTCGGCTTCCATTCCAACAAAACGGCACATCTTGTGCAACCTATACAGTTGCTTTCCGATGCTCTACGGGATCTTCTAGCTCGCCCTGGGCCAGCTGGCATGGTTGATGCAGTAAACTTGGAAGAGGCGACCCACTGTGGCGGGGGAATTGAAATCCATTCATGTGTGGAAAACCATTCAAGGCCCTGACGGAACCTCTTTCTTTTTTGGACAAAGCGCTAGGAATGAGATTCGCCTCGGATTATCACTCAGTTTGGATTGGCAAGTACACAGTCAAATTTAATTATCCCACTCTAAACTTTGCGCAGGATCGGGAAGAAAACAAGTAGCTATGGGCCAAGCCATTCATCGGGTGCTTTTTCATTCTGTGTTCAGATCTAGAGTTTTGAAAATGAAATCAGGTAATATTCAACTCCGAATGATGCAATAAGCTCATGAATATCGCAGGAACCGCGCTGATAACCAAATTCTCAAAGCGATGACTCCGGGGCCGAGTGAACCAACATCGGAACAACTTCAGCATTTGATGAAAGTAGTCGTTGACGAGCTCTTGGACCTCTACCACAACGGCTTCGAAATTAGAACCCGAGAACATCCCAATGGTGGTGTATTATCTCGATTTTGTTGTACATCACTCACATGCTGCCCTAGGAATCACCGTCCGTGTTGTTCTGGTTGGAATAATTTCCGATCATCCTGCGATGTGCAAGATTGCTGGCTTTGCTGATCACAGCCACGGAGAGGCACCATGCACAAAATGTGAAGTGTCGCACGACGAACTGTTTGACACTCCATCGCTTTTGAATAGTGAGGATTAACACTAAATATTAGTCGAATATTAATCTTACTGCTGTTCAGAATATCCTGCCCGTTCTGGCGCGAAACATCGTGAACTAAGTTTCAGATATAAAGCCTTGCGAACGCGTGCGGATTTTTTTCAAAACACGGTGTTCGTTGACTGAATTAGCTACTTTGATATAGTGCGATGGACAGTCGTTGATCCTATGCACAACCTTCTCCTCGGTACGCAGCTCATACTGTCACTCAACTGTTTTTCAATTTTTGTAGGTATTGCGAAAACACAATGGTATACTCGGTGGATTAAAACAGGGACCATTCGCGCCAATACCGAGGCAACTTCACGTGAATTGCACATAATACACGAATTTCTTGAAACGGTGTGGCTCGCCCCCTATTAATTTTCAGCAGCTGATCATAATTTCAGTTTGAATCTTCACAATGGGCTGGTCGGCTTCCCCTTCGGGTCGGAGAGCCAGCTGGGGGATCTCTAACTGCAGATGAATACAAGTTTGCGGTAACCACCCCATGGCCAATGATTGTGAGTAACATTGTGCCCAGACAATTATATCTCCTCACCAACGGGGAAGATACCAATTTTATGGGATCGTTGTCTTGCGGAAGCAATTGCAGAATACAATAAATGAAATGCGACATACCCAGCCCGGCGAAAGGCTTGGGAGGCAAAGATGAAGAGTAACCCCAAGAAACCCCCGCTTGAACCCAAGAAGCCCATTCAACGTATGCATCCTGAGGAAGACTATAATTTCCTTCGATTTGCAGCGGCATTGAAGATTCTGGTTGGGAGTTCAATTCGAATTGACCGCATGGATCACACGGAAAAACTGCTTCAAGATTATTTACTGGGATTTTTGAAGGTGATTTTCCATTCTTGAGTGTCGAATTTTTGGCCTTACTTGTAAAAGATGTATGGACCGGATTTCATGAAACCCAATCATCATTGGGTTGTCCACATTTTCGAGCAAATCAGGATTTTGGGCCAGTGTATTCGTTCTGGGCATTTCTGAGCGAACGCCTCAACCAAGATACTCAAAAATCTCAAGAGCAATAACTGGACAGGTGGCCGGGTTGAAGTATCGATGATGCGTCAATATCACCGGGACAGCGGGCTTGATGCAAAGGTTGTTCAATTCTTCGCCGTTTTCATTACACTCAGCAACGGAAAACACAGATGCAGAATATGTTTATCCTTTATGAAACGGCTGCCGAAACTCTAGAACATAAATTTATCGCAACTCTAGTAGACATCAACAAGTCAACACAGGCAAAGGGTACCCTTCAAGATTCCGCGCGTCGAGGTACGATTGTTCAGACTTTTAACAAGCGAATCAAGAGCTGAGGGTTTGTTTCTCAATTTGCTTCCTGCCGTCTCCCACCATCGATCTCCTTCAGCAGCCGCCAACCCGAACGCTCGTGCCTTCCTTTTCAAAGCTTCAGTCTTCAACGCTGCTGGCAGTCTGCTGCGTTGGTTTCTACTCAGAACTCTATCGATTCCACACTGCTTGGTTGTCGCTCAGTGTCGCTGCGATCTCCAAGAATATCGCTACAGGTCTGATGAACCATTGTCAAGTTTCTTTCCATTCCTCGTCAAACGGTCACTTTGTGGCTTCAATATTACCCATCTTTGTCATTCAACATTGCTCTATAGCTGGTCATACTCAACACAATCGAATTGCACTCGAATCAAGCCGTGCCACTGCCTGCCCTCAACCCCAACAATCTTTTTTTGTTACATTTTTTCAACATAGATGGTCTGAGAATGCTGGCAAGCCTAATCAATCAACTCATTGAATATTTTCTGCCGTCCCATCCCAATTGATCAAATTCAAGGCACTTCATCGGAGCTCGAATGACCGCCGCCTCAATATGGTTTCGAAGATTTACAATGTTGGGCCATTGATGAGAATAACAAGCAACACAGTAGGTATTTGCATACAGAGATACTTACTGGGAGACTTCTCACTCTTCATCACTAGATCCTTGAGCTGAATCAAAGCAGTCGTGGCTTCTGAGGTACGTCGCTGAAAAAGAAAAATCGATTGGCAGCTCGCTTTCCATCGGAGCGAAGTGCAGCTCGTGCAGTCCGTATTCTTCCACTAGTGTTGTTGTCGATATTGACGTCAAACTAACATACAGGGAGCAGCGGGACGTGGAACTCAAGCGAGTCCGCCATTTATGTTCAATGTCCATGCCCCGCGGGTGCCGGAGCGAAGCGGAGGCGTATGTTGTAGAAGGTTGAAATCAGCTTCGTTGGATTGTTGGATTTGATTTGATTGGGTTTGGGACATTTGTTGATTTCACCTTCGGTTCTCCCGCTCGCGCTTCATCGTCACTGTCCGGAACCTCAAAGATCTCCGGGGACACTGATTGAGAAACAACCCCGATTTCAGGTTCCGAAGTGGAACTCGTCAGAGTTGTGCACGCTTTTCCGCACACGGGATCGGGATCGCCACTAAGAGAAGGAACGATAGAGTGGAGGACACGCTGCCCAAAGCAGCGGTGCGGCAAAACGTGATCGGGGAGGCGGCTGGTAGGCCCAAAAAGAGACGTGGAGAGAGGTCCAGAGGATCGTTGAAGTCAGAGGTATCAAGCTAAACGAATCAGGTCAACGAAAGATTTGAAATAATTTCAAGGAGTCGTTTACGCACCACCTTCGGTAAAATGCCGCACCAGATAGTGGCTGAGGTCGGTGCACTGGTTATCGCGAAGTCGTTCAATGCTGCACCAGAAGCCGGGATGTCTGTGTACGAGGGGGGGGGGGGACCAGACTTGCGCTTCTTTTCCGGAGGCGAAGTCGGAGTCAACGCCGATGAACCAGCACCCAATCCATGCAAGTTGCGTTGAATCGAAGCCTGACGTATGGAAACCCGGAGCACCACGCTGATGGTGATGTGATCCCATCACGCGTTGTGTGATCTCCGGCCTCGGACACCGAATACCGCTCAGCCACGACCATTTATGGCAAGTAGCTCAAGTATTTGATGTAGCAAGAAAGTATTCAGTACGAATTGTAATGTTAGCTGGGCCTTGTATCCAAACAATGGAAAGTTTTCAAGAGCGTATGGCGGTTAAAGTGCACATTTAATCATTCCCCCCAAATATACGATTTTTTTTTTGCCAAACCCCCTATGAATGGGGTGCTTGGTATAACTCCCCCACAAAAGACACCTTCGAAGTCGCCAGAATAATTTGGGGGGGGAAAATCCCAATTCCCCCCAAATACGAAGCTGAACTTTCCCCCCAAATAAACTTTCAATTTCCAACTTTCAATTTTTGACCCAACTGGCTCAATTTGAGAGTATTACCCTCGCTGAGCACCCTGCTTAGCCTCACTACTCTGTCCTTCATTGGCTCCATGCAAATTATAGGTTGTTTTGGCCATCAATAAAGCTCGGCGCACTCCGAGGCCGGCATTCTCCGGCATCTCTGTTGAACCTCAGTCCAATAATTGCAACTTTCATCCTTCGAATGCCAATTGCACAGAGCACGACCTGGAGCATGACTCGGACTAGTGAGCAGACAAGCAGAAAAGGACCGAAAGGTGCTCTATCCGAGATGCCGGAAGCCGACTTCGAGATGGGACTCTCTACTTTATCGGGTCGAACTTTTGAGTCTTACTTCTATATTCCAGGCTTGGGCAACGTGTCAATTGACAGATCTGGAGAATACACAAGATTTTTAGAGCTCACTGCTACCAGACAGCCAAATACTCGAACAAGACTGCCAGACTGGGTCATTGTCCAATCTCTTTGCCACGTTGTTTTTGATGAATGTCAGCCCAGCCTTGAAGCTTTCCGATGTAAATTAGTAATTGAAGCTTGATATAATAAAACTCTGTGTAGTACAGTGGTGGCAAATAGAAATTGCCGTGGCTTTTTGGTAAAAATCTCGATGTATACTTCAACGAATGACCTCAAATAAGATGTAGAGATGGGTATGTGATACTTCTGTACCTCTTAGAACACTCAGCAATATATCATGCACTGACAATGCATCAATAATGGATGGTTTCCGTTTTTTGCCATATCCGGAAAAACACAATGTACCCTCAGCAAAAAAAAGTGTCATAATAGGATAAAAGTACTTGAAAAACAATGCTAGTTCTCACTTTGATTGACTGGAATTGATCGTCATTTGAGCTCACAACAGCCGCTCGAAGTAGGTCATTTTAGCTATTTTCTCTGCATTTTCAGCTATTTTGTGTGAAAATAGCCAACTCTGAGCGGTTGTTGTGAGCTCAAATGAGGATCAATTCCATTCAACAAAAGTGGAAACTAGGACTGTTTTTCAAGTACTTTCATCCTATTGTGACACTTTTTTTTGCTGAAGATACATTGAGTCTTTCCAGATATGGCAATAATCTGTTATTGATGCATTTGATAGGTTTGACTGAATGGCAAGGAATCCTTGAGATGCTTCATCTGGTGTACAAGTGAAGCGGGAGAGATGTTGAGGCTCTGGGTCCAAGAGCTCATGCAATGAAGGCGGCTCGATTGCATAGAATTCCACCCGCTCCGAACCCAGAGGAGCTTTGAAGATCAATGTAAGCGCACGATAGACAAATGAATTCAAAATTCAACGTACTGGCACTCGCAGTAACATCCAGTTGACCACCAACAGCTAGCACCTTTGCTAGGCGCGACCGATCTTAACAGAACTGAGGATTAAGACTCAGCTGCTACTTGCCCAGAGCTCGACAGGGCCATGACTTGCGAGCAAGGGCCAAAACAAGAGACCAGCGGCACTTGATGTGGTACGGCAACGCCCCACAAAGTGGTGCTCCCGGCTTTGCCGATGACAGAATCGTCAACAAATGTAAGCACAAACGAACGAGCACCACTCAATCAAAACCCGTATATTGTTTCCAAAACGGCTCAGCAGATGACTTGTAGTTTACTTCAATCACTTGTAATCTCTGTTCGACTTCTCTCTGCAATTCACAATGTCCAGTCCTACATTCATCAGACTATATGCGTAATTCATGATTTATTGAAGTCTTGTTTCAAACTGACAGAATAGAAATTGTACTTGAGGGCTGTTCGAAGAATTTTGTGTACAGATAGTCAAACACTTAGATTTCTCGGCCAAACCTCGCGTTTTTGGCTGAGAACACCAAGAAACGTTTCTTTAGATTCAAACTCTGTGTGTATATATCAAAAAAAAAATCAGACTGCCACCAATGCAGAGAAACACGAAGAAGAAGAGGAAATTGATACGGTAATGTGACCGTGTTTTACTTCACATTTTCCATCAAACTTCATTCAACGCCTATTGCTTCGCATCCCGATGGGTTTCAAGAGTGTCTGAGGTAAGAAATATTGCTTATTACTACAGTAGGAATGTACCTATACCAATAAGCAGGGCCATAGGATCCTCATGGCAAATCGGCGCTGGGTTTGTCTGCAAGTTGGACTCGTACAGCCACTCGGCTACCTATCTGCAAGTCCGATGACAGATTAAAAGTCGTAATCAATTTGCCGCAAAAGTAAGCATACCAAACGCATAACACAGTCAACAAAGTCGCGCCCAAGATCGTTGAGAGGGGTGTTCCGGGTCCATATAAGCCATAGCGATATGCCGCAGACGGAGATCACACAATGTGTGATGGGATCACATCACCATCAGCGTGGTGCTCCGGGTTTCCATACTGACGAGCCTGTTGAACGGAAGCAGTCAAAGGCCGAGCGAGACCGGCGAAGGCAACAACAGGGCGATGGGGAACGATGACAGAGGAAGCGGTAGAAGATGCTGCAGCAGGGACAGGCTGGGGAAGCGAATGAGAGGGAGTCCCGGAAAATACAGCCGAAGTGGTGGTGGTCGCGGTAGTGGTAAAGCTTGATTAAATTAACGGATCAATGAACATCGCGTAATGATGAAATACCCACGTTGCGGGGGGTTGAACAAGAGCCGACCAACGGGCACCACAAATGCAAATCAAACGCATGGTCCAAGTAACACTTGCCTTGAAAGAAGTCAGAATAGAATAGCACACATCCAAAACACAAATTGGACTTACCGACCAGAACGAGGCACAACGGCCATCACTGGTTCCGCCGGGGGCAAACATCTTGTTTTGTTCGGTGAGGTCGGAAAATTGGACCAAGTAGGGATGACCGCAGGAGAAACAGATCGTCTCCGGGTTGTCAAAGTCCTGTATTAGTTCGTTTAAGGCAAGGAAATGGAAGAACATACAGGTGCGGCGAAATCAATTTACTTGCCAAATATGGAAATTGCCATCAGAGCTACCCTACTGCACGGAAAAACGACTCACTGGTCGGTGGAAATAGGATAAACGGGATGTATTCCTTGTGTAGAATAGGTTTATCTACAAAAGCAAGCCGAAATCTGTCATGTTTGTGACAGGTTTTGGATGAATTTTCCTGGACAAGCTCGCCGGCCAGCTCGGCAAAATCCATACAAAAGCCCAGATTTTTCTACACCAAACATACCGGCTTGGGGCTCTCAACATTTTTGTCAAGGGTGATGGGATGCGCGAGGATGACTGGCGCCCAGTGGGGAACACACAGCGGCGATGAGCCTTCGCCGCTGGCGCCCAGGTCGTGGGGTGATGGGATGCGCGAGGATGAACCCAAAAAGAGACGCCCAGACGAGGGGATCCCACAGGCCCACGGCTAACCCAAAACAGAAGGCGGCTTTGAATTGACTTGATTTGGGTCATGAAATTCGAAACAACTTGGTTGAGTGGAATGCGGGAGTGGCAAGATTGCGTTTTGGGACAAACAGCTTCGGAAATGCGCTGGGAATGGCTGGTAGAATTACAGATATGCAGAATGCTGGTGCTCAACGTGACGAAGATTCTGAGATGCGAAGTCCACCTCCCTCACCAACACTTCAGCGTAATCGTTTACCTGCTCAGCAACCTGTAGTACAGCCATCAACCAGCTCAACCTCGCAGACCGGTTGCAAGAGAACCACGTCCAGATGCTCCTAGCGAACTGTACTGTACAACTGGCAGCCACTATAAACCTGCAGCTGACTTTGGAGACCATCGAACCTGTAAACACTGCCGTGCCAGACGGAATAATCAAAATGCAATTTCCCCTAACATCACCAAAGCAGTGATTGATCTTGGCAAACAAGATTTTGCTCCTGGGTTGTCATTTGTTGCAATTTCAAGAGTGAAAACATTGAACGGAATAGCATTTCGTTCACCTTTCCTGTTGCAAAGATTGCAGAAGCCAAATGCCAAAACCACAGTGCGCCAGAGTTGATTTCGAGCGGAGAGAAGCTTTGGGTTTCGAACTCAATACTTATGGCATTACTTATCATCAGGAAAAAAAACCGGAGACTACAAAGCCGTATGTAGATCTGATAGCTGTCATAGTCCCGTAGCTTGACCCCCGAAATATAGCTATCACTTAGATTATATAGCTCGCTGTAGCATGCCGTAGCAGCATAGTTCTGTAGCATATGTAGTTCAACATAGCTCTAGGTATTTCTAGTTCGGACCAAGGAATAGATAGCACATAAATATTATTGAATAGTATATAAGGTACATGAAAAGGAGGACAACATCAAGAGCCGACGAAATCAAAGACGCGACATATTTGCGTCTCGGGCTGAACCCACGGTGAGAAAGGGATAGTGGAAGGAGGGTTGACGATACAAGAGAGAAGGGTGTGGGCGATCACGCCGGGGGAAGAGACATGAGTGAGTGGACAAAGCATGAAGATGAAACCACATACCCCGACAAAAGAATGACACCCATGAAACCGCAACCTCCTGAAAGCTTGACGCGCTCCGGATGTCTTGACAAGGCAGGGGTGTTGAGGACACATAGATATTCTGGGTTTGGAGGACTTCGGTTGAGTTCCAATCTTGCGACAGAAGTTTTGCAAGTACGGCGCCAGAGCTTGCATATCTTGGGTCACTTGAGGTACAGAGAAACATGAGAGACTTGAGACGGCGCCACATCTTGTGTCTGTCTTGACACGGACTTGACAAAGCAACACAAGAACTTGACGTTTGGACAAGAGGAGAGCTTGAGTTTTGAGGGGATGGCATGATTGAGGCAAGAAACATCTAGCAGTGTGGTGGTAGAGTACTGGGTGTCAAGCGTTGCTAGAATGGAGAGCGCTCTGGGCGAAGAGAAGGGGGGAGGGAGCGGAGAGATGGTGGGAGGAAGCCAAGAGGCGTCAGATCTCTGGATCTGACCCACCCATCAACGCACGTGTTTGACATCGGTTAGACCCCCCCTTGCCCCCCCCCCCCTCCGTAATGTTTGTTTGGTCGCTGGTTGATGTCGACTCAAACGAAGTGGAATGAAGATAAAATAGCATACGAGCAGAGTCGAAGGCTACAGGTACATGATGGCGATAGCTCAACTCAGGAATCCTAAGGTATCTGCCTGCTTTTCCTTAAAATCAATGTCCAACCAAATAACAACCAAATATAAATATTTGGTGGGGGGGGCTTAACCGATGTCAAACACGTGAAGTGATGGGTGGGCCAGATCCAGAGATCTGAGGCCTCTTGGAGGAAGCAAAGAAGTTCGAGTGACAGCGTGACGACTGCGGAAGAACATGATGGAACATCATCAACAAAGCACGCCATCGGACACGTGCCCTCGGACTTGTCGATTTTTCGTCCACTTTCACTGTTTGCCGCTGCCAGCGGCTGCCCTTGTCAGTCATTCTCCCGCTCATTCTGCTGTCCCAGTGTCCCATCCGCGCAAACATTTTCAACGCAACACATTGCTATATGCTAGCTTCCATTCACCATAGCCTCCGGCTTACTTGATTGACGTGTTTTCGACGACTTTGTCTGAAGGGGACTGGTAACAGTTGTTCATTCAAGTTGAGGTAGTAGCAGGTCAGAAAAATAGAGGGATACAGATCCTTGAGTGGTAACTATGCAATTCTACAAAGCTTCAAGGGAGAGCTATGTCGACTATGAGGGCTATAAATCTCCGAGCCAAGATATGCCGGCTATCAAGCACTACTCCGGCTATCTAATCAGCCGGCGATCTACGGCCCACAGAGTTTTTCCTGATCATGATGGATTCAATATACAGGACATTCTTAATGAATTTCAATTCTTGAGCCTTTGCAACAGTTGTACTTGGAGTCTGTACTATGTATTAAGTATGTAATTCAGTAAATTCCAAGTACGGACTGAAGCAAGCTTCCCCTCCTATGTGGACCATTGTCCACATACATCATATTTTTTGAGGTACTCACCCACCTGAAATCATGGTGACTGTGTTCCAAAAAAGGCAAACACTGCCAAATTGATGGTATTTTGAAGATTGATTTATTCACCCACTGTGTGATAGCTTACTCCGATTTTATATCATAAAAGTTGTAGCAAACACGCTGTAAATGAACCCTCAGGCTTCATTCCCAGTGAAAAGCCCGTATGCTTCAATCTGCTCTAATCCTCTCCAATCTGCCTTGCTTCTGCTCGTTCTGCTGTGATCTGCTCAAAGGGTTCTGAACGGGTACTTATTTTTGTTTTGGTCTTGTTTGGATCGCTAAATATAGCTCTCCTTTTCCTCAAAACGACGCTGTGTTTTTTATGATTCACTCTCTTGAAAATTTGAAGCTTGGGGCAGCACTCAACTTGAAGTATGTCATCGAGTAAGTACTCGAAGTTGTCGGGAGAGACACAAAGCGGCACGTAACACATGTCACATTGAATCACGTCGTCACACATCGCGCTCCTTGCCCTTTACCACCACCATCCTCCCTCTATGTGCTCTTCCCTTCCTGCCCTGGCCGTCCACCGCGACGCTGTGTGATCTAGAATCTCTCTACATGCATCCCACGACCTCATAAGCCCACTTGCACCAACTTTCGCCGGTCAATTCGCGTGCGCGATACAGGATGTCGATCCTGCCCTATCCGTCACCTAGGCGCGTTTGGCGGTGCCTGTGCTTTACCTTTTCAACTGATATGAGTCTACATTATTTGCAGGATACTTTTTACGACCTGAGAACCCCCCATGAGCTGTATCTTGAGGGTGCGTGATTTTTTGATTCGTGGGCTGCTTTAATTGCTTTTAACTGCTGTTGCAGTCTCTCCTCTACACCCCCACCCCGTACTCTCTATCGTTGAAGCTCGTCTGATAGATCCGGTGACATGGTTCACAGCGCCTTGTCGGCTTCACAGGTGAGCGACTTCTTCTTCTTGTCCCGCAACTGTTGCTTACATGCGACCGTACAGAACTCTCGTCTATTGTGCGAACATATGGAGGTGTGTTTCAATATCTTGTGTTCATTCTGACTCACTGAGATGGACCGATAGAGCTTGGGGGTCGCTACCGAATCTGCATATGAGCAGGTATGTACTGCAATTTGTCCTATCGGTATTTACTTACAAATTTTCTAATCCGTCATTGCGGTCTCTCAAGGTGTCCGCAGACCCAGCGCGCTCTCGTTATCTCGATGCGGATAACTCCTGCGTGCACCGCCCCGTCCCGAACAACCCTACGAGTGCGCGCCGGCTCGCGGGCGGCGTGCTTGACCTCGTCGCGCAGGACAAACTCGAGGATGCGGGGCAATGACGCGGGCGGAGACTTCGGTGTAGAGGGTGGGGAGGGCGAAGTAGGAGGCGGAGACGAGGAGGGTGAGGGCGTGGAGAGGTCGCAGGTGCGGTGGGAGAAGATGAGGGTGCCGGTGTAGAGGAAGCTGAGGGTAAAGCGGAGGGGGGTGGGGTGAAGTAGGGGAGGGTGAGGGTTATGGGGTGGGAGCAGGAGGAGGAGAGGGATTATACGGTGCGCATCCTTTCCATCTTAGCTGCACATTCGGCTAACGACTTTGCAGCAGCACCCCGGCCCTCGATCTACCTCACCATTGACATTCAGCGTGGTTCGTGTTAGTGGTAGCGGCTTCATGCAGGCGGCATTGTGGGTCGGCAGGGTTTGCGGACTTGTCGGCAGCGGGACGCGTGTGCGTCGAAGTTGTTGTAGTGAAGTATATAGAAATACCTGTTTTAATACAAAATATAATGGAAATGCAGCACAATTACAAGGGACAGAGGGAAGCAGAGGGAAGCGGTCTGGAGCAGAAATTGAGCAGAATTGAGCAGAGCTGCGCAGACGGGAGCCGGAACCGCATCTGCTGAAGGTATCATTTCTACGCTCTCCTCTGCTCTCATATGCTGCTCGGGTGAACAGCAGCTGAAAGCAGTTTGGAGCAGTCTGAAGCATGCGGGATTCTCACTGGGCTTCATTGCTCAAAGTTCCTTGACCATCGCAATTTCTGTGAAAAAACCCCGAATTCGGTTACTTTTGGTAACTGCGAGTATGTTTGATGTTCAAACTGCATTTTTGAAAAACCCCTCTGAGCCGTAGGCTAGCAGCGGTTCAGCCGCAAGCCGCTCGAGCCAGCCAGTTATAAATAGCTCGGCTCGGCTTTTGCGGTGATGGCTCCGAAGCCATCAAAAGCCGAGCCGAGCTAGCCGAAGCCGAACCGCGGCAACACTATCTGACCAGAAAGAGGTGCTCAAAGTGTGTTCGTCTCTCGCCAGAAAAATACAGAAAAAAATGGCTCATATGATTCCAAAATCGCGTCTGGACCCAACGGCGGTGTGAATTGAGGCACTGGCGGCGATCACATTGGCGGCCAGCGGAAGGCGGGAACCGGGCATCAGTTCGGGCCGGGTAGGCGATTGAGTCAGCCACGTGATGGAACACGTAGCTTGAACCTGTCCCAATCGCGGAAAAACCTCCGCGCGCATGGGGTCCGTTCAAAATAGAAATCATGTCAAAGCACAGCGCATCGAAGGCTCATGTGTGTGAGAGTAAAGCCCTTGAGGCAACCGAGATAATGGAACGTGAAAAGAAAGAAATTGGAAGTTGACAACAAACAAGTGCAATGTGATCTGCTTTATAAGGCCGATTGTCAGTCGTGCCGACTTACCCATGTCGCACAAAATCGAGCTTACTGTCTTTGATACTACCGCCACTGCAAATGAGGCCATAGGTGCGTTCTTTCTTCCTGTCGAGCTCCCTTAATTTCCAGAACAGTCTGGGCAATCCCACCGACCATCCCATCGCGACGCCACTGGACCCGGGTCCTCTTTCCGCACCCGACGAAGCGCGCGAGCGTGAATACTCTTCATGGGCGTGCACGTACAGAGGCTCTCCCCCCGTCGTCGGCGCAACCCAGTTCGTCATTGGCGCAGATCCCCACAATTTTACCAGCGGTGCCGCGTTCACCATCTTCTACGAACGCAATCTCCTCCAGGTATGCGTGGAGAACGACGTCCTCGACGACCCCGAGGAGGGCCTGCCGATATCGGTCGTCAATGCGGTGCGTTAGAAAAAGAAAGACAGAAAAAAACGGACTGACTGACCTCCACGGTCAACAGGCTGTTGAACAGGTGCAGTGGGAGTCGAGCCCACTGACGACCAAGGTGCAATTCCACACCGCTGCCGACGGGTCTTACGTTTTCCGCACAACCACGGCATCGAGCCATCAGGGTCTGGATCTAGAGAAAGGGCTAGTTCTTCCAGAGAACACTCCTACATTCCCGCACATCGACCCGCCCCCACCCACAAAGTAACCGACAGTATTTATGTTATAAAAGGTGTCCCAGGGTCCTGCCGTGTTCAAACGGTTGGATTATGGCCCAGCATGCAGGAGGTCAATTTTTTCTTTGACCTTCCCAAGGTCGACTTCCTCTTGCGGCCAACTCACCTGGTCGTCGACGATCGTCGCCGTGGGTGCGGGCTCCTACTCTTTTACCATCGCGCCTTGTCCTTGTCCCTGACGCTCGACCGCCTTCACCCTGACGCTGCCAAAGTTGTTCTATCGCCGGCCGTTGCCGCTCCGAGCGATTCATCTTCCTCTACAAGGCCTACATTGATCTCTCCCCTGTAAAGACGGCGTGGATCGCTGACGTAGCCGCCACCGGGCATTGTCGAGGCATCGACTACGCGCCCTTCGGAACTACGGTCAAGTGGAATCCCCCGGAGGCCGCGCAGCCCCGGGCCCCGCACCACCGCCGCTGACGTCTTCGCCCTCGGTCTCGTAATATGGGCCGTATGCATGGAAGTCGGGGAGTTCGAGCGTCAGCAGGAATACGTTTGCCCCGTCCTGGTGTGGAACCAGGCGGCCCCGGACTGGTTGCGAACTCTCGCTGCCATATGCGTACTGGACGAGCCCGAAAAGCGTCCCCGCGCTGTGACGTTTAAATCAAGCTTGGAATCGTCATTATCTATCTACTTGGTTACATTTTAATTCTTAAATTGCGGGTGCAGTCCCGATCCAAGAAGTACACGGAATTTAGTCATTTCTGGAACAAATGTTCGATTTCCCGAAAAGGAAGATGCCTTGTCCTCTGGCGCATCTATTTAAACTAGTATTTAATTCGATTTAGAGACTCAGAAAAAATTAGACTGAAGCTGATTGGAGCTTATTAGCAGCGACCTGAAAATATATTTCAGAGCCCCGAAATTTAGATTGAACCTGTAATTCACCTTCTTTAATCAAGCGAGAAATTGATGGACGCGGCGGGGCCGTTTGCCCACGTCCTAAGTTGGCGTGTCTCGGCTAACTCCGACATAGCGCGGCTTGCCAGCTCAGCGCTCACTCTGCTCTTTACTCTCAACGATGACCTCGCCCAATGCTCCTCATCGCGTATCATGGCTCCAGTGGCCCCGCCCCACATGAATACGCAATGGTCTTGGGGGGTGGATCTGTGCGTCATCGATCGCGTAGAACGGTTTATTGAAAAGCCAGACAACGCGACCTCGTTCTCCCCATATATCCGGCTGTATATCCGAGACTCAAAAAGTGGAGCACCGACTCTAAGCGAAAATAGTTTAGCGAATTATTTTCTTTGATTAGGAAAGTGGGTTTCTGGCGGCTGCTAATAAGCTCTATTTCGCCTTTGAGTCGAGGGGAAAGCTTCCAAATTGAAAGAGTTCGAGATTTGGAGGGTTGGCCGCCAACTGCAGTTCTTCGAGTCTGCACGTCCCGGAGCCCGAATAAATTATTGTGACCACGGAGCCATGTTGAGAAAGTCATTCTCACCTACTCTGCCCGCAAAAGGCAGCCCCCAGCTGTTGAGTGAGTCCGGCAAACGACTCAGTTTGATTGTAGCTGTCGGACTTATACATTAGTCACAACAGAAGAGGGACGAGCTTTCTGCTCTTCACCCGTCACTGCAACAGCCAGAACGTCGGGTCGCGCCCTGCGGCGGCGCGTGCCTTCGGATTCTCGCGTGGTACCGTGCACGGTGCACCCGCACGGGTTGGACCCGCGGGTCTCGGCATGCATCGGCACTGCTCGGAAACGGCCGTTGGAGGTGGAAATCATCCTCGGCAGGGGAATAATCAGCTCAAATCAGTGTATGGGCAGCTGATTTGTGCTCGGACACATTCCCGCACCACGAAAAATGAATTCCCGACAAACCATCATTAATTTCATGATGCGACAACCAACCAAATTTTGCCAAGTCCATCAGCGAGGTGGCATAGTAAATATTGACCCTATTGAGTAAGTACAAGTATACACCTATACTTGTATCTCTGGAACGTGTTAGACTTGCTCTCTCCCCACCTCTTGCTTGGTTTCATAGCTGAGAAGCTTCATATCGACCTGCTTGATGCATTCGCTTCGACCGCTGCTCGAAGCATTGTTATCAAGAGGATTATCGGTCGCACTGAAACACGCTTTCGAAGAGGTCGAAAGCGTCAGTCTTCATTGCTCTTATAAGGTTCATGTTGTTTTGGAATATCTTTCAATACAGTCTCTCATGCCTCAGTTTTGCACACATCGACATCATCATATCGTTCTGCTCTACTGCACATCAACCTGCTCCTCTTTCAACCTTTTTCTTGAGTTCTCGCTTAAGAATAGATAAGGCTCTGAGCAAGGGGATAGAAACTCGTCGGATGCTAAGGATCTTCTGTCCCATTCTGTGGTTCTCTCTTTGTCTCTTCCCTTGAAGTCTGGATTAGTGTCTTTTCGTTCATCTTGACGCTCTCCGAGACTCCGACGCGTTGAGACCACATGCATGTTACCTCTTCCTTCGTGTTTCCCCTGCGCTCCGAGCCCAAAACCCAACAACGTCGCTGAGGCAGAGCTCCCAGAGATATGGCGTATTGTGGCTGCTCAATCCCAGACAACAGTCAACGGTCTTCGCTCAAAAACACCCTCCGAACTGGTCGATCTTGCAACTCGGGCACTTAGCGAGCATGCATCATCAGAGGCACTTGAGATGATGCGCAAACGGCCAGACCGGGATGAGATCCAGGAATTTCATACCCAAGTCACTCGCGATCTACTTCCCTATCTCACTCTTGTTGCTGCTATCAAGAGCGGAGATGTTGGGATCCTTGAAGCCCTTCTCCCCGATTTTTTGTTCCGCTTTATTGGTGGCGGTAACAACAACTACCAAGAGGAGGCTCTAGAGCTGTTGAATGGGCTGAATGTGGACTGGCCACAAAATGTCGCGTTGGTTTATTCATTGACTGCTCCACTGTCATTTGCATTGACTCCAGCATTCCAGAGACTTTGTGCGCCAAAATTGCTGGCTGCTGACGTTCACCAACTACGCAGACAATTTTGTTTCTTTTGACCAAGCTCAAGAACATAATATCAAGGATATCAAGGTACGACCATATGCATTTTATTATGGGCCATGCCACAAATTAAAATTAAACAAGGTCACCTACAAACCACCTGGCCCACGAGGGGGTTGGGACTACATGCGGATTCTCCATCCTGCTATTCCCACTGTCCGTGCAAATGCTGAGTTTATCGATCGAGAATTCAATGCTCTCACCCGCGGAAAGAAACATACCTCACAAGGCAAGGAAAAGGATATACAAGCCCTTCTTGGTCGACTCGAAGATGCACACAAATTCAAACCCGGGCGCAAGCTTGATGTTGAGGACAAGCCGGAGGATTACATCGTTATAGGCGGTCAAACATGGATTTTCGGAGACACTCGCGAAAACTGGCGTAAGAAGCGCAACTTCAAACGAAGCACAGAAGAGCGAGCTATGGGCGGTGACGGTGCAGAATCAGATGTATTGCAGGACTCAGAGCACTCGGACGAGCAAATGGAAGGATAGGTTGTAATTCAGAGTATTTACGAATAGGCGGTAATCGAAAGTATTTACGAGTAAGTTATTAATTTGTAATCGAGAGTATTTACGAGTAGGTTGTAATGCGGTATTTACAAGGGGATGCTAACGATTAATAGAGAAGGTAGTATACTCGGGATCTCGAAAAGTGTTGGCGCCAGGGTTTTTCAAGCTTTTCTTAACATTGGGTACACATTTCTGCCAGCTATCTACAAAACACTGGAGCGCTCCGAAAAAAAGTTCCCATTGATGCGATGACGTCAATTACCATATGAGGTAGGCACTGTTGCGTCGACGGCTGGCGCGTCAGGGCGGGGCGACCTCGTGTTGCAGCCTATGCTCTTGATTGGACATCCCGTTGGCGGCCATGGTAATCATGAGCCGCTTGTGTGCAGGAGGGATGTAGCGGAAGGTATTGGAGGGCATGGTAGGCGAGAGAGACGTTCCAGGAGCAGTGACGAAAGGGCGAGTGTCGTTGGAGAGAGTGGAGCGGGCTGGCCGAATTAGGCAGGAGCTGTCAAAACCGTTGTGTGAACTTTTTTTCGGAGCGCTCCAGTGTTTTGTAGATAGCTGGCATAAAACAAGGTCCTAGATAGTTGAGAAGATCTACTCGGATGTAGCTACAGTAATGATGGGATCAAAATATTGTGATTTATTCTTCTACAGCCAGCAATCCAATTTTTAGCGTGATGTAGGATTTTTTCTGCGAGGATCTGAATCGGCCAGATTGTAGCCCTCAAGCCCCTAATGCATCTACTGCTTTAAATCATGGAAAGATATGCAGGGGATATGTCGCTAGAAGGCTAGCAAAACAGCAATTTTGGCTCATTTTCGCCATTTTGGGCCATTTTTGCTCTTTTGCGGCCCTTCTAGCAAGCCAATGCCTGTATATTTTTGGACAGTTCAAGCTTGCAGATGCATTAGGGGTTCCAGAACTACAATCTGGCCGATTCGGATTTTCACAGAAAAAATCCTACGTCAGGCTAAAATATCGGGGTTTCGCCATTGCTGGCTTTATAGGGCCAGATCACAACTTTTTGATCCCATCACTATTGTAGCTACATCCGCGTAGCTATTCTCAACTGTCTAAGACTTTGTTTTATGCAGAAATATGTACCCAATGTCGAGAAAAGCTTGAAAAGCCATGACGCCAACACTTTCTGAGACCCCGAGTAATATGCATTCGAGTCTTCGGTCATAACAGGAAGGGGAGGGTCATTGTTCGAATCAAGCATATCCATGAACGAAAGAGGCGCAGTGTGCTGAATATTGAGATTCCGTGCGGTAAGTGGTGATGTTACTTCTCGTGCATAGCATTCCCGGCCAGTGGCGTCGAGTGCGTCAGGATGATGGGTTAAATAATTGGAAAAGTTGTCGGGGTTCTGAGAATGACAATCAGCAAGCCAATGATATTTCAGGGTGCGGAGTATACCTTGGGTCTTGCTCCTCGCTTTATAGGGCGATTGAGGTAGTTGATGTACTTGCGGCATGCCTCCAGGTAGTCCTTCTGGATCCGGTTTTGCCTCTGCAACTCCCTCGCATCTGCCTTCCGCTGCTTCTCTATCACCTCCGCCTCAATCCTCAACTGCCGCTGTTGGACCCGGACTGCCGGTGCTGCTTCCCGCGCTTTTGCTTCCCGCTCCTTCCTATCCCGCTTCTCCTGCAGCTCCATTTGGCGTTGAAGACGTTCTGCTTCCTGCCGATAGCGCTCATCATCACGTCGCTGATCGACACGGCCAAGACGACACAAGATTTCATCGCCGTAATCGTCGACGAGGCCCCACGAGCGAGTTGATGTTTGCAGAGACTCACGAAGATGTACGAGCGAAGAGAACCGATTGTGCGCCAGGTAGGTAATCATAGCGTCCGTGATAAACACATCAGAAGTGAACCCTTTGCCAGCCCAATCCCTCTCATACACCTCAGTTGCCCAGTGCTCGACGATTTCCTTGCACTCCGCAAGATGTCCGCCGCGTCGCTTGGGAGCTACATCAGTGACAGAGGTGGCGACGCGACGTCCGCGCTTGTGATTTTGGTTGGGTGTTGTAGCCGGTGATGAAGAGCTGTGTTGCGGTTGGTGCGGCGGAGTGGTTGGGTGTGTTTGGGTGTGTTTCATGTGCTTTAGATGGAAATGGGCCATCGTCAGCGCAAGTATCACAACAGAGAGCATGTGGTAGGACTACGGGCAGATATTCAGTGACAGTTATTTTGTATAAACCCAAAATCTTACCTCGTTTTCGGACAGGATTGCCAAAATATCCATCTGACACGTCGCGGCGGCAGTCTGGGTGCTGCGTAGCTGCATAGCGACGCACACCTGGGTCGAGCTTCTTGCGCCATTGGAGATTGTCGGGCAACTGATCATCGTTAAGTAGAACAGGGAACTCGATGGACTCGACCGGCGCATCATCGGCTTCGTGGCGGTCTCGCGGTCCGCTCCCTTCTCCGCCGTCAAGCGTTGGTCGTCTTCTGCTTCTTCCGCGTCGATTTCTTCTGCGCTTGGAAGCACGACTTCTCGACGAGGAAGTGGGCCTGGGCAAAGATCTGCGGATCACGTCCCGCACGGCCCATCTCCTGCTTCAGCTGCTCAAGGGAGTCGACAGCGCCGAAACGGATGACAATGGAGATGTCAGGGATGTCTTGTCCCTATGACACATATGAGACGGCAGTCCAGAAAGTAGAAGTAAAAGAGAAACATACATGCGACCCAATAGCAGTTGAGACGAGAATTTTGATTGCGCGGGCAAAGCGCTGTGTACGTCGAGCGGATCGCGTGAATGTAGTCAATCTTGTGCTGAACGGATGGCGGGTACCGTGAGACAATGAACGCGTAGAGGAGCTGCGCGTCGATAACTGTGCTGACGAAGATTTGTGTTTTCGGCCAATAGCGAGCGGGTTGGGCGGCGTCCGGGAGGAATGGGACAACAGCGTTCCAGTCCGTCGAGCTGTTCATCAGATGAACACTCTCAACAATGTTCATGCGGTCGTTGCCCAGGTTTACGTAGAAAGCTTTATGAAAATCGATCTCGAGGGCCGCGCAGATCTCGCGCTCGGCCTCGGGCGTAATGGTCGCGGATGTGGGGAGAACAGGGACGCGGGTGGGCAGCAGCGAGCGGAGGCGGGATAGCAGTTGGTATTGAGGCCGAAATTCACTTCCCCAGATGCGGATGAGGTGAGCTTCGTCTACGGCGACGAAGAGAACGCGCTCGAGCGTGTCCTTGCGCCGGATCCAAGGGTGGAAGAGCGCGTTCTCCATGAGCATCTCGGGCCCAACAAAGATAGCTTGGAATTCATAGGACTTGAGCCGCGACACATGGTTGTTAGCCAGAGAGAAATGAAAAGCAGCCTGTAGTAACACACCTTAAGTAGACCATCGTTCAACGTCTCGCTATTGACAGCCGCTGCAGAGATTCCGAATTGACTGAATGTATTCATCTGACACGAAATGAGAACATGCAGTTGCGGGTAGAAGTCGACACTTACTTGCTGTTTTTGCAGGGAAAGTAGTGGGGATACAACAAGGACGAGCTTGGACTTATTCTGAGGAAGAAGGAGAGGCAAGAGGAACGGGGTCGTCTTGCCCATGCCCGTGCCTGCGATGACGAAGGTGTCGAGTTTCAAGAGAAGGGCCTCCGCAACGTCAAGCTGCCAGTCATGCGCGGTATTGTTTGTGCGCTGCCGGAACGCCGAGCTCATTGCGTCGCACGTATGCTTTGAATTGTAGCCGCATTCGTTGGCTGCGCGCCGCCGCGCATCTTCCAGGAGCTGTTGAGAGCGCTCGCGGAGGGCGGGGTGACGATCATCACCCTCCGGAGGCATAGTCCCGTTGGTGGCGGCGGACGCGAGCGAAAGGAGTCGACGAGATAAAGCGCGAGGGGTTATGGTAGGTGACCTAAGGAAAGTGGCCCAGACGTTTAGGGCCTGATCGGGTGCACTGCCTAGCGGCAGACCCACCCAAATCCCACGCATATGCTTTACCTCACCTTTGCTCCGCTTCCTTGTGTGATTCGGCCCTCTGGACCCATCAAGGTCCCGCCGTCTGCTCGCCCTTCCGCCCCCATGCAATGACTCCCAAGCACATCCCGCCCTCACCCCGCCATAAGGTAGACGACACGCAAATACGGACAACCCTCCAAATCGGGAAGATTGGACAAGATTTTCATCAAACCCGTCCTTTTCCCAGATTTAAGGGACAATTTACAAAATCGGCTCCCAACATATTGTAGAGACCCATCCTGTATATGTTACTACCAAACCATTTTACTTCAGCTTCAGAATTGACAAAGTTATTCACCGCTGGAAGTGGCAAGTAGTCGTGTGAAACTTGACACATCAAGACTGATCCTGACACAAGATTTGGATATAACTTTTCCCCCTGCCCCGCAACACAGTTTGGACATGGTTCTTATCGCAATCAAGAGACTTCTGCACAAAATGTTGGGAGCCGATTTGGCATATCTGCGCAAAATGGGGGGAAAAGGACCACATCATCGGTTTGTGTCCCGATTTGGAGGGTTGTCCGTATTTGTGTGTCGTAGTAATCGCTTCATAGCGCATCTAATATGACCGCGGACTTTGCGGAATGAATCCGGAACGGTGTTACTTGATGTGCCACCTTAGGCAGAGCATCTGCCTGCCTTGTGCCTGCCACGAAGCAGTGCACCCGATCAGGCCCTAAGTTATACGCCTTTTTTCCCATCGCCCCAATCCTCAAAATCAATCAAACGTCAAACGCTGTCATTATAATTACAGATTAGGAAACAGCTCCGATATCTAATCCAACGCCCTCACGGATTGCGAAACGTCTGGGTTTCCGAGACTAGAGATCTCTCTTGCTTCCCACCATCATCACGTCACCTGCCAGCGACGCAAGTCGGGAGGCGATACCTCTTCGAACCCTTACGGAAACTATGAAAAACATGTGAACAATAGCCGTCTTCTTATCCACAGCCTTAATAAAGTCGGGCAATTGATTAGGAGCCAAGTTGTTTATTGTAGATATACCTGAACTATTTAATATTGACTTTGTAATTTCTTGGTTAAGTATGTCTAAAATTTTAGGTTTAGGTCTATTTTTTACTATATCCCTACCTATATACTTCTTCGGGTTCAGTATTGCATCTAGGTTAACTCCTTTTTTCAACATTTTTATTTTGTAACTTTCCTTTTCTGTGTTAGATGTGCTGGTTGCAGTAGTTTCGCTGGTTTTGCTAGCTTTGCTATCATAATCCTTGACTGATGTAGGCAGGTCTCTGTTGCTTGCACCTTGTTAGCATATGCTAACAAGGTAGCAAACCAGAAAGGCAGGCATCTTATAAAAACTACGGCTAACATAGTGCAGCCTTTATTGCAAGCCGCGAGAGCGGAAGCAACCCATCACAATGTGCCCCCATGGCATGCCGAGCGGGACGCGGTTCTCGGAGGAAAGCTCGACCTTGGGGATGGCAACAGCGATGTCGACGACGTGACGGACCGTTCGCACGAGGAAATCGGAGGCGAGGATCACGGCGGCAAGGGTGGTGTCTTTGAAACACGTCAATCACGAGCTACGTCGGGATCGTCACTGCCAGCGTACCTGGATTCTTTACGATGTGATCCACAATGTCCTCGGTTTGGTTAAATTTGACGAGCTCGGCGGTCCAGCCAAGAGCGGGATAATCGATGTATTTCGTGGAGACGATGTGGTTCAGTAGCTGCCCACGATTCAGAAGAGGTAAGCAAGAGGCTAGTAGTACATTACACACATCATCGGGCATATTGACATCTCCCATTTTGGCGATCTTCAACTTCGGAGCAGGATCTGTGTTGGAGGCCGTGCGTTTGAGAGAGGGCGAGGATAGAGGCAGCTTCGAGAGGCGAGAGGACACGGAGTTGAGAACGGCTGAGGTGTTGGGGGAGAAGTAGTGCCTCACAGGAACATTCTTGAGATGTCTCGCGGAACGAGCGAGACGGGCGGAAGGTCTATGTCTCGCAGGCGGAAGTTTCGCGGATAGGATGTCTTGGGGAGCCCGGGTGCTGTGGAAGAGGAGGACTGACGTCACATTTATGGAGGCAAAGCAGACGAGAAGACGACGGGGGCAGCGAGCGATGAGGGCGGCCGGAAAGGACGTATGTGGTGGAAAGAGGCAAGAGCGCGAGGATGGACAGAAGAGGGTGATTTACGTCTTCTTCCCATCAGATATTGATACCGAAATCCACCTCTTAACCAGTTGACATAGTAGTTCCAACTTCCAAGTTAAGCAAGATCTGATATTACGTAGCGTTATCTAATCTACAAAGCAAAGCGTACTACCGAGAATAATATACACGTATCACAGTTTCGGATGAATTTTATGCCAGATTGGCGGGACGGATTGACGCATCTTGATGCGCAGCATGATTTGGGGCGGTTCCTATAGGGAGAACCTGCCACAAAATCGGGCTCAATCGAGAAGTGACGTGATGTACAGTGGGATATGTCATAATGAATAAGTACGCTCACAATGCATAAAGCTCATTATGAATAGGGTTTGGGGGTCCACCGAGTTGGTAGGCGGGCGTTTTAGGCTCCATTCGGTTGCGTCACTTCGGAGCACTTGACGTCACTTAAGAGTATTTCTCACCAAAAGTTTGGCGTGGAATTTTTCCCAAGTGCTCCAAAGTGACGATAAGTGACGCTAAGACACGACAGCCGAATGGAGTATGCATTTTGCTCATTTCACCTATTGCATAGGATTTGGAGTGGATTTTTGTCGATTTATGCATTATGAGATCGTGAACAGATTGTGCGTAGATCTGTACCAAATAACACGGTTCACGCACGTCTCTGAGCACTACATCTCCCTGCGTAGATCTGTACCAAATAACACGGTTCACGCACGTCTCTGAGCACTACATCTCCCAAAATAATATTCAACCTTGAAACTCCTTGTCCCAGTACAACGAGGGCAAAATGGAGGCAGATCCATTCCTTCTTCTCGCTACTGCAGATGGTCCTGGGATGGCCATGATGGACGGACTCGTGGGACACACCGGCGCCTATGGCTGTCGCCTCTTCCGTCCTATACACAAGCCGCATGCACCCACCTATTTCCCTGTCCACCAACCCGACAACTATACTGTCCAGCATTGTAATCACTCAGACGTGTCAGGTCGAAATCTACCGCCAGGATCGCCGACACAATACTTGCGCGCACTTTCTGTTGTTATCGAGGCTAAAAACGACACACAGCACGCAAAGAGGAGACTTCAGACGGGCATCGTGAAGCCCACCATCTTCAGCGGGCTTCCTCGAATACTTCCACCTCCGACCTGCTTTCCCGGTGACAACATGCATCTGATTTTGAATATGATCTCTTTCTGAGCCTTTGGCGGGGCACGATTGATTGTGACTGATGATCATGTTTCTACTTGGGACTGGGCAGTATTGAAGGACAAAGTCTGGGAGACTCACGGAGAGCGAGTAGCAAACGCCACCCCATACCTTCCTGGTTCACTTGACCGTCCTCCTCGAAACATCGCTCAGAAGATCAACAGTGGATATAAAGCGCAGGAGTGCCTCACTTATTTTTTCAGCTTAGGTCCTGGTCTCCTTCACGGAATCCTCCCGGAGAAATACTATGTGAACTACTGCAAGATCGTGCGCGGCTTCCGTCTCATCTATCAGCGCAAGATCCTGCGCGGTGAAGTAATTGAAGCACGGGATATCCTCTTCCAAGCGTTAGAAGAGTTTGGGGATATCTATTATCAACGCAAAGTGTCTCGCAATCATTTCTGTCAACAAAGCCTTCATTCCCTTCTCCACGAAGCTCCTGAGACTGTACGACTTGGTCCGGGTGCGTGTCATTCACAGTAGTGCTGGCCATAGATACGATACGAAAAAATATATTCTGAATATATTCAATTAAATACGAATACGATATGGGCTCGGGCGGCGCTCTAGATACGGATATGAATACGATACGGGGGCCAGTGTATTCAGATATATTCGAATACGTTTGAATACGCCCGGCCCGAGCATTCTGGCTGCCGAAGCCCATGCCGACCAAAGCCGGAGTGCGGCAATGCGACGAATCCTTGCCAGAGGACACAAAATCACATGCCGCCAGCATTTATCCAGTGATCCTCACTGATTTGGGTAGGATCGGCCATCTCGGATGTTGGACAATCATCAGCAAACAATGTTCTTGGTGCTTTCTGAGCGAAAATATCACTCGTTGTAGTCCAGAATCAGTTGAGAATCTTGAAGGCAGCAGTATTATTGCCTAATTCACCACCTCACCTTGAGTTTTGAGACACAGAATATATTCAGATATATTCATATCGTATCGGATACGATATGAATACGCTCCCGACGATACCCAAAAATATGGATACGAATACGATACGGAAAATTCGTATCGTATCGTAATTATGGACAGCACTAGGGCCCCATTGCGCTGGCCGCCACACACAAAACACTTTAAAGAGCTCATCAAGGTGAACGGGAGGATATACCAAACTATTACCGCACGTACATTGCGGGACCAGTCACATACGAAGCAAACCAGGCACATTGCTCTGATGTGCCGGGTTTGCGCTCAAACAAGGCACTTGTCCTGATTCGGTTGAACCTCCGTCGGCAAACACTTCTGCTGGCATCAGTTACGCAACACCCCGCACTTTTTTTATCCTTCCCTCTTCCCCTCATCGTGCGTAACCGCCTTCGACGCCCAGCGCGTCGAGCTCACCTTATCCGCTCTTTTGCCAACGTCCACAATGCTCAGCTCGACATCCATCCCATGCCCCAAGTCTGGTTTGCCGCCCATCCGTCAATCGACGACTCCAAGAAATCATCGGAAGTCTCGCTACGTACGCGACCACATTTCCCGCTGTCGACGAATGGATTTGACATATCGACGAACAGCTCCTCTCGCTCCAAGCAGTCTCCGCCCAGGCATCGCCAGTGCCACCTCGAGTCCCGGACTCTGTGGATCTCATCATTCTCGAGAATCTCATGGCCGACGTCGACAAGGCCGGCAACCCGTCCCGCACACCTGCTGCTCCCGTGAAGATCTCACTGGACCCGATCAACGGCGGAGCCGATCTTCGCGCAGCACCTAGAGGTAAGTTCAGATGAACATCTAAGCAGCATGCATTGAGCCGTCGTCGGAGATTTTCGAGGCTCAAAATCTGGCGAGGAGGTTCTAAATATTGTACATCCGTGTTCCGCATCATCTGTGGTGGCGGAGACTGCGATTATTGCCGCATGTTTCCTTGGTCGAGGTTTTATTCCATGGGTTTGAATTCATGTTGTAATTCTTTCGCGTTTGGCGCGCCAGCGGTGATGACGAGGATGAGGAAAGCGACGGTGGGGGTGTTGACAACGACGATGTTGGTGATGATGCGCAGGATGTTGAGAAAACTTCCGGTGCGTGTTCTCCGTCTATCTGTAACTCAATCACAACTTGATATCCTCGTTAGATTGGTATAAACACAAAGAAAATACCCCATGGATCGTTCCAGCTCTCCCAAAGTCGCTCATGCAAGTTGACGCGGCGGAATGGTAGCAAACAGGTGTGTAACGTAAGTTTATATTTAACATCAACTCATTGTTCAAACGAGATAAGAATTTGAACTGCAGCTACGGCTTTTAGACGGAATCTACGGTACGATATGTCCGATTTTTATTGCGTAGAGGTACACCAGGAGTACGCATTCGGATGAGAGTCGAATTTGTTGCGTACATACTTTATATACATAGATCTCCTCTAATGTTAAATACTTGGTTGGTACACCAAAGCAAGTTCTTGACTTCATCTCCGAGTCCTCGATCTTCAAATGAATGTAACGCGCCTTCCGCGCCGGTTCCGTTGCATGCCGGATTGGACTCATGACAATGTGCTGGGTTTCGGCGCCATACAAGGCACATTCCCAGGACATGTGCCTGCTTTGAGTCAATGTGACTTGCTTGCGGCTTAATGTACCGTGCATACTATGTATGTGCGGTACTAGTTTGGTTTATCCCGGGTGAACGGTTCGCTTTCCTCATCGCCCGGAACTCAAATTTCCGGGTGCCGGCTTTTTGGATTTTGTCCAGGCTATCTCAGTTGGCGGTTCAGGTGAGTAGTATCGGTTGTTGGCTTGCGTATTGCCTTGGGATATGAGGCTCGTTGTAGCATCCACGGCGCTCATTTTCTGTCGTGGCTATTTTCAGCCAGGTTTCCCTGGATTTCGAGTACCCCGTTCCCCGTGTTTTACGTGTCAAATGTTCGTTCAAGTAGCTCATGTATGTTGTTACACTGCTAATATATGGTTATAAACACCGACTGCTGCCATTCCGCTCCCGGCTGCCTTATTAAACCGAGTGGCCAAGTAGCCTGTTGTTTGGCCATGTTGCACGCCCTTTCAAACAAAATTCACACCGCCTGTTCCAAACTCGATAATGTTCTGTAAACACTCTAAGGTAGTCGAGGGGATACTAGTCCATTACCTGACAACGTATAAGACCCAAAGATATCGCAAAGCAGTTGAGACCCGAGCCTCAAAGCTTAGGTGACCAAGTAGCCCGTTCACAATAGTAGAGTGTCGAATTGAGAACTCTTTGAAAACGATAGACACTTTGGATTTTCGAGCTGAGTTCGGGCCGGCAGAATTTCGCTCCAGATCTCAGTCGCTAGTGCAGCGCTGGAGTCGTGATTTCCAGCGCACTGATCATGATCTGCTACGATGGAGCTCTGCGGCGCGAACTGAGCTCTGAAATCGAAAGTGTCTATCGTTTTCAAATTAGCTGTAAATTGAACTTGCCCTTGACCTCGCAATCAATCATCGAAATACATGCCTGGTAAACCAAGGGTGTGCGGAAACCAAAAAAAAATACCTATGGCCGTTTTTTTTCAAACCGACCTTTTGGCTGAACCACCCTACCACGTAAGCATTACGTACTGCCCAAATCGAGTAATTATTCACGTGATATCATCGTGCCGAAGTGCTTGACCGAAACTTGAGTGAAAATATGAGCCCAAGACAACTATTAGAGGTGGTATAGGATGAATTAAGCACCAAATATTTATTACAACCCAGCAAACAGGCACATGCATTGTATTCTCCGTTGCCTCTGATATCAAATACAGCCAAAGTTGATCCTCCCAAATAGGATGGACTGCCGGTGAGACCCGAAAAGAGCGATTTGAACGTTGTTGACCGGGATATTTCGGGTAGAAACAACAGTAACAGTGATTTCTAGGCGTATTTGAGCCCCCAGAACCATATTCCACCCCCCAAAAAATAATCAATTTTTTTTTTTCTGACCCTCCCGGGTCGAACCACCCTCCCTGCCCTAGGTCTCGGCTTGACGGGCCGGCACACCCTTGTGGTAAACGCTATCCTATACTTGAAAACAGGGCCAGGCCATCAGTCGCGTGACTTTTGACAGAAAATCACGGGGTCTTTGTCGAGATGTTGAGATCGTACGAGACGTCGCGAGCGGAGCGAGCGCAGCGGGGTTTGGGGCGGCCAGCCCCAACAAGCTGTGTGACCGAACGGAGGAAGGCCGGCGAGCGCAGCGAGTCGGCCGTGCCGGAGGCAGGGAGCTAAAGCTTGTTGACCCAACGATGGAGCGCACCACGTGACTGACACGTTGTGCATTTGCATACAATCGAAGCCTTGGTTAACTTTTCTAAAGGCTTGTACATATTCCCTCAGTACATGCCCAGTAGTATTACTGTAGTAGTATTTCGTTCAATTAGTAAGGCCATTTAGGGTGTGACACCTCCTACCAACTTGACCTTTAGTAAGAGGGCCTTGGGACAGTGTGACTTACGAAAATTTTCGTATTTTACCCCCCTTTTTTGGCCCAAAAACGCGTCAAAACGCGCGAGACAGGCAGGAACCTTTAGTAGGAGTCCTGTAGGACCCCTTTGTGACCCTGTGACTTACGAAAATTTTCGTAGGATTTCGGGTCTGTGACAAGTGACCCTACTATAATTGAACGAAATACTACAGTATGTGTATCATTCAGTAAACTTGAAAGTCACTGTCAGTCGAAGTTAGATCAATCATCAAAGCCAGTACTCAAATGTGTGAACAAATCAGTACAGTACCTACTCGTATATACTATACTGTACCGATTTGTATGGTAGCAACGTAACGCATAACGCAGGGCCATTTTTGCTTACAAATCGTCCCATATATAGTAATTTTGCACTGCTTTTGCACAGCAAATTACCATAAAAGGCTAGCAACGGCGCGTAACGCTCCTCAGAGCGTTGCCTCCATACAGATCGGTACAGTATGGCTTATCATTCTCTCTCAGGCACTCTGTTGTATCGCAAAAGGTGGAGAGATGCAAAGCTTTACATAGAAAATCATGAATTATTTGTGTCCATTTTGCGTACATATCACATTATATCAATGACTCAAAGTATTAATATTCACATTCCCTCACACACACACAAGAACAACACAAGAACGAGCTTGGAGAATAAGGATTCCAAAAAAAGAACTTGTTACAGTAGCAACTACTTATACTATCCTATACTTGAAAAGAGGGCCAGGCCATCAGTCGCGTGACTTTTGACAGAAAATCACGGGGTTTTGTCAACATCCTACAACACAACCGGCTGTCGAGATGTTGAAACTCACACGCGGTCCCCGGCGCCGCGCGCCGGCGAGTGCAGCGAGCGGCAGTGCGGCGCCGCGGGCAAGGAATCCAGCAAAAAAAAATCCAGGCGGGGTTTGGGGCGGAGCCCCGACAAGCTGTGTACCCCCCGTAGGTAGGGACGCGAGCGCAGCGAGCCGGCCCTGCCGAAGGCGGGGTGCTTAAGCTTGTCCTATACTTTAAAAGAGGACGGCACAGCCTCAGCTCCAGGAAAGGGAATTCACCCCGTGACTTTCTGTCAAACCGTGAGATATCCGCGGCGACGCGCGCTGGCGAGTGCAGCGAGCGGCAGTGCGGCGCCGTCGGCCTGGAAAGCAGCAAGGTGAGTGCAGGACTCTTGCGTGGCGAAGGCACGGGTCCCATAGCTCCATGCTGCTCATATACATCTCAGGTACATATTACTGTATCATTTCGACCAAAGATTCAGCCACTGTGACCTGTGACCCCAAAGATTCAAATTTTCAATCATTCAAATTGCCTTTTTAGGGAATTTTTGGTGATTTCCGGGGCTATTTTGATGGGAAAACGGCCCAAAACAGCCTTGTGACATAATTCAGGCCCGGCTGTGACCTGTGACCTGAAAAAAAGGTCGAAATGATACAGTATACACTTACAGAGAAGGGATTCCGCCAACGGCTGAACTCCTGGACCGAGTTCAAGTCAAGACATCCCTCTTTTTCTCGAGCTTGGCACAAGCCCCTTCTCACTGAATCTGAGAATCCGTGTGTCCGCACGTGAATGTCATGTGAGTTGAGAAGGCGGCTTGATCCGAACCTAACAAATTCTGCCAAAACCGGGTTGAATACATCTGGTGATCCTCTGCAGTGGTTTCGTGCATGACATCTCTGAACTGATACAGTATAGAGCTGTCGAACTCTATTCATCCATCGGACATGAGGTTCAAGCAAGGTTTATGCTGCAAGCAACTTAAATGAACAAGCTTAAGCACCCCGCCTTCGGCAGGGCCGGCTCGCTGCGCTCGCGTCCCTCCCTACGGCTGGTGCACAGCCTGTCGGGGCTCCGCCCCAAACCACGGGTGTTTTTTTTTTGCTGGATTCCGTGCCCGCGCCGCACTGCTCGCTGCACTCGCCGGCGCGCGGCGCCGGGGAACGCGTGTGAAAAGTCACCTGCTTTTCCACGTGAACTATCACGGGACCTGCGGTCCCGTCAAGGGTGGGGGCACTCCTGAGCTTGCGAGAGGTTGTGACAAGCGGAGTGCACGTGACGTGTGACGTGACTCTCCTCTTCTCGACGCTCATGTCGAGCACACGGCACGACGCCCTCGAGCTCATTCGACACACCTTCGGGCTTTGGATCCCTCAAGATTTCTTTTTCCCCACCCACCACACCCTGAATTTTCTGACAGGTTCTGCAGTTGCTGTGTCGACGCCTCTCCAGCTCCGTCTTGGGACTCATCTTGAAGAGTTCATACCATTCGTAGATCAGTGAAGTAGATACCAGTGAGGCGGTCATAGAGTGGGGCGTTAATGGGGTGCCTTCGCGTGCATCCCGTCGCCCCACGACTAGGAGTGCAGCCGGCTAGATTCCCCGGCGTCTTCTCCTCACCCACACCTAACTATGGCTGTTGTGACTGTCGCTTCATTCACGCTTGGTTTATTGATAGAGAGGCAGCCATAGTTAGGTGTGGGTGAGGAGAAGACGCCGGGGAATCTAGCCGGCTGCACTCCTGGTCGTGGGGCGACGGGATGCACGCGAAGGCACCCAAGAGAGAAGACGCCAGGCGAGGGCATCACAAGAGACCACGACTAACCCAAAAGAAGGCGGCTGCTGAGATAATTCAGGTAGTAGGCGTCTCGGAAGATAATTAGATCAAGATTGAACTCGGTTGAAATTCCTGCCGATGAAAATCATTCCCGAGGAATTTACGGTGTCGGTCTTGCTTATATCACTGTATCATGAGCCCATGAGGATACCAGCGGCATTGGCTATAGCAAATGACCTCAGTGTAACGAGTTTAAGTTATTCCACAGGAATATTGGAGTAAAACCACGGAATATCTTCTAAGCTGAAAAAGTTTGCGGGCGGTTGTCAATACCCTTGTTAAAAGTAATTCGATGCGCAATGAAAGTCTTAGACTCGTAGGATGTGAGCATACAGTCGCTGAAATGAAGTGGCCGGGCTCGAAGAGGGATTCCCAGGCAAAGGCTGCGGTTCCACATAGCAGATACAACAGCGCGGATATTTAGCGGTTAAGAATACGGTTTTGGTTGTAACACGTCTCTCTTCCCAATAAGGCTTGCCTGAGTTCCATTATCAGGAGTTTGGACTCATGAGCGAGTTGAACCAGATCAACGTAGACAGCCGCTCTTCCGGAACACTGTGAATTGAGAGGGAAGAGTCTCAGCGTCGACTACATTTCATGAAAAACTGTAAGAATAATATATGCGCCGTGAAGGAAGGTCGCCAGCATATATCCACCGCGAATTACGCCAGTCAGGGATGAGAATGGTAGGAAAGACTGGTATCCTTAGGTTGGTGATGGTCCCGAATACCAAATCTCGAAACTGAACTGGTTATGGCGACTTGAAGCCTCAGGACAAGGTGATATAAAGTTGAACCAAATCCAGCTCTTCGCAAGAGTTCAAATTTGAAGGTAATTTCTGACCAGTCAGATGTCCGAGTCAAGAGTGGTCAAGTCCCAGTAGAGTTTATCGAGTCAAGAGTGGTAAAGTTCAAGTAGATCTCAATCAGGTCAAATTTGAATTCGGATAGATGGAAGCACGGAATCGGAAGATCAAGACAGAGAACAAGATCCAACGGAGTCAAGACAGGGAACAAAATGGAACGGAACCAATACATGGAAACAATTGGGTAAGATCAACAAGGAGCGATACTCTGAACTGAGCGCGTATTTAATAGGACCGATGAGAGTGAGCCCATCGCCCGAATTGGTTGAGGCAGTAAATGAATACACAATGCATTATCAGGTGTACCTGGGCCCGTGGTCGGAGTGAAATATTTCGAGCAACGTGGTATTCAGCGAGCACTCGCTCTCAAATGATGCGGCAGTGGTCGTGAAGATAGGAACTTGACAGAAGCTGAACAGTCAACCATGGGTAGGCCTTCTATACTGACGAACGATTAAATCGTAGGTGATACCGCAGAAGTCAATCGACAGTATCGGAACGAAGAACGAGATATTCGAAACCAGGTAAGGACAAATGCGAATATCGCGAGATTCGATAAGGAAACCTTGAAAGCGCCAGGAAAATAAAGGTGAAACCGTCGACGATGGATTAACCAATTCGGCAACACAAGTAAGGCAGACTCAAGGCTTAGCAGGAGACTTAACGGGAAATTCATGGGATAAGAGCTCCGCCGTTCAAGAGTGCTGGGAGCATGAGGCAAAGCCAAAGCGCATCGACATCCGGGCGGAATATCGCTCTAGGCCAACCCGCGTATTTGTAATTATAATGTTGTCGACATGAAAATCCAGACCAATCTAAATCACAGAATCTGGGAGGCTGCAGACACCAGCTGAAATATTTCGAGACAGATGTTCAAGTCCCAGATTGCAGTGTAGATGCAGACAAACTTGAAGCCTGAATCATTGGAGAATGTAACAACCAGCTCGTCGCCAAACGAAGAGTCGCAACGCACGCTCGCCAAGAGTGGCAATCAGGAAGGCGTAAAATTGGGGTTGTAACCCAACGAACGACGAGTGAAAAATCGGATAGATACAGTAAAACATTAGGAATAAGGACATGGCAGGATACGGAATGTAGCTCGAGAAATGAGTTGTGGTGGAACATCTGAAGATCAGCCTTGGACGTGAGAAAGGTTAAGCACCCCGCCTTCGGCAGGGCCGGCTCGCTGCGCTCGCGTCCCTACCTACGGGGGGTACACAGCTTGTCGGGGCTCCGCCCCAAACCCCGCGGGTTTTTTTCTTGCTGGATTGCGTGCCCTCGGCGCCGCACTACCGCTCGCTGCACTCGCGGTGCGTGGGAACCGGGAGCAACATCTCGACAGCCGGCAGCGACATCTGGACATGGTCCCGTGGTTTCGTGTCAAAGTCACGTTACTTTTCACGTGAGCTGATCCTTGTGTTTTCATGTACAAGCTTAAGCACCCCGCCTTCGGCAGGGCCGGCTCGCTGCGCTCGCGTCCCTCCCTACGGCTGGGACACAGCTTGTCGGGGCTCCGCCCCAAACCCCGCGCGGTTTTTTTTTCGCTGGATTCCGTGCCCGCGGCTGCTGCACTCGCCGGCGCGCGTCGCCGCGGGGATTCTCAGGCTTTGACAGAAAGTCACGGGGTGAATTTCCCTTTCCGGCGCTGAGGCTGTGCCGTGCTCTTTTAAAGTATAGGATAGGACTAATAGGACATAAGATATGCCTCATCCGCAGCAAGCTGTGACCGTGACGGGTCACAAAAGCGTGTTTTTCGACCATCTCCCTCATATCTCGACAACGGGGACGAAAATAAGAAATTTGTTCCGTGAATCAACGGAGAGGTAGCCTGACTATGTTCTACCAAAATTACAAGGTGATTGGGGAAGTATTGACGGAGGAGATAGGATTTTAGTCAGACCACTCACAAAATTGCGATTTAACAAGATTCCCCATCAAAATTCTATCTCCTCTATCAATATTGCCTCAGTCGCCTTGTAATTTTGGGAGAAACGAGCCAGACTACCTGTCTGTTGATTTACGGAACAAATTTCTTATTTTCGTCCTCGTTGTCGAGATATGAGAGAGATGGTCGAAAGTGTGACATTGTGACAGGAGCTTGCTGTTTATGGATGAGGAGGGGGGTCCGCAAAATCGCTGAGAAAAAAAACTTCAGCTAATTTTGCACATGGGCCTCGTCTCGCCACCGCCTCGCCACCCTTTCCCCCGCCCCCTCGCCCTCCCCCCACGTTCACACAGCCCTCGACTCTCTCCCCAAAACAACGAAAGAAAAAGAGGAATAAGAAACCCACCTAACAGCCCCAAACGGAAGTAGCGCGGGTCAATTTGCGTATTGTCTTTTTTAGTTTTTGGAGGGCGTGATTGGGGAGTTGCCAGGGTATAGAAGGGAGAGGAGGAGAGCAGAGAGGCGCATGCGGAGGGACGAGGAAAGGAGGGAGAAGATGGGGAAGGAGGGAAGGAGAAGAGGAGGAGGGAACGAAGTCGATGGGAACGGGAAGCGGACGGGGTTATCGCATCAAAGAGATCCCGGCGTCGTCGAGTGAGTTCAAAGCGGTGGGGATGCGTGGAGTGGGTCGAGTGGTCGAGCTGACGGGTTGCTGCCAGAGGGTCGCCAGAGGGTGTGTGCATGAGAAGCTGTGGGTGCGATGCCGAGATGGTCCGACGCGCGACGTTCAACAAGGGCGTGGGGAAGGGGGCGGGGTGTATGTAGTTCGACGCAGAAAAGCTGAAAGTTACAAGGGAATCGTCTCGGTAACCCAGACGTTCAGGAGAGCAGCTGCGCGCGCTAGTCCGCATTTGATCTTTGCCACGCGAGTTCGGGTAAATTTGATGTGCGCAGCTGCTCGGGGCATTTGGTATCGTAACAGCGCATATGCTGTCACGTCACGCTTTGCCTCCCCATCCATTAACCAATGCCTTAATGGCTTCCAATAGCTTAGAAAACTCACATGATGGGTTGCACATACCTTTGTATGATTCTCAGAAACTTACAGCTTTTTCTGAGAGGGACTTGAAGCTCATCACAAATCATTCAGCTTTGATCCTGCAAAAAGTGCCAGTTTTGACTGGCCGAAAACAATCTACCAGAATGAACGAGGTAAATTGTGTGTATTCATATAGGGAGGCCATTCTGTGCCCCCCAGCTTTTTTGGATCCAAAATCAGCCGGGAAGGGGCAGAAAAATGGGTGTGACAGCATGTGCGTGTTACCCGGTGAGTCCTGCGCCCCATCATTTTTACCCGACCTCGCGTGGCGCGGATCACCGGTACGTCTGGGTTACCGAGACAGCAAGGGAATCAGCGGAAAATACGAGGAAAAGATATAAGATCCGCACCTAATTTGCAACGCGTACCTCGGCATTTTATCTCCGGATTCCTCCACAGGAACGCGCCTAAACGAGGCCTCGGGAGTTGCAAACGAGTTGCTTGATGTTGGGTTGCGGAACTTGCGAGGCCAGACGAGCAGGCGGAGGAGGTGGTCGGGAGGAACACCTTCGAGAAGTCCCGGGCCGAATGAAGCAGCGTAAGCACGCTGACCCGAAATCAGTGCTTCTTGAAATTTATTGGCTGGGGCTTCTGTCATTTTGGGCAGTATGCCCCTTCGAGATAGTCTTGATTTTCGGGATGGGCCTGCCAACAGAATAACTTGATATCTTTTCTCGTTGATTTTTTAGAGCTTCTGTGACGCAAAATCTGGCACTTGAAATTGACGGAAGAGGTTTTAAATATGTAGAAGAGTTTTTCCCCCCTCCTCCTCTCTCTTTCAACTTGAAAAACTTGATATTTTGGCACCCGACAACAGACATAAGCCATAAGCCCAAACTAGGGGGTCAAAGATTTTTTTTTTCCGGCCTGGCGGCCGGACTAACTAACCGGCCCTAGGTCGCCGGTTTAAACACCGGCACACCCTTGACTATGGTTGCGGCCAAAACTTCATGACCAGTCGGAATCTTGCTCAGAATCCTTCAGGATTCGAGATTTATCAGGAACTTGGGTATGGTTTATAGGTGAAATTTTTATTGTAGGGGAATCTGAGGTGCTCCTAACGTAGGGTTACAAAACGCGAAACTTTAACAGCGAAGCACCAAAATTGTGTGTACTAAACTCGCGAGTTTGGGGCAGGTAATCAAGTCTTTCTCTGCCTTTCCGCCTCTGCAGCCCCACAGTCCGAGTCAAATCTGGAGTCAAATCTCTTGACCGCGAAATCGGCAATGAATGGGCGAGATTGATGGCGTTGCACAGCCACCGGCACGAGTGATCCGCAATCAAAAACGCGAAATTGCCATGCAAGATACTAAAACACAATTTTCCAAAGTTTTGCTCCTATAATACGTATTATACATGTATTTTTTGCTGTATTTAATGTATTTTGAGTATTGAAAGGACCTCCTCTGAACCCCCGACTACCATCTGTCCCGGTACACCTGGATTGATTGGAAGAAAGAGCTGATGGGTTGTACACTCAATGTCAGACTGGAAATAAAGGCTGAAATCCCCCTCGCGGAGGGCCAACATTGACTGAACCGGACGTTACAATCATACATTTAATACCTCGATTTCTAAGGCCCTCTGGTATCGAATGTATCATACAGTATAATACACTGTATACTATCGTGCCAAATAGGTCTGGATTTGCACAACAGGTCTGGATTTTCAATTTTTCTCTTCTCCCTTTTCGATTTGGACCTCCGGACTTTTCGGAATCTGTTTGTATGCTATTGAGCTATAGATCCTGCAAGTTTTGTAGCGATACGACCAAAGGAAGGCAGTAAGAAAAACGGGCTTTCATCAAGGTGGATTGACAGGACAGATCAAAAACCTCGAGAAAATGGCGAACGTTTCTTGACATTGGACTTGCATGAAATCGTGAAGATTTTAGCTCTACCCATAGTGAATTGGTACCGGAATAGATGCCGAAAAATCCGGAGACCCAAAGTGCAAAGGGAGGAGAGAAAAATCGAAAATCCAGACCCATTGTGAAAATCCAGACCTATTTGGCACGATAGTAATACGGCTTGTATCATACATCGGCTTTCCATACCCAGCACTAGCTCCAGTACGTTGGTAGATTACCTTCTACACCACCATTTTGACAGGATGTGGAAATGATGTCCGAGGCCTGATCTCCCCGGAACAATGATTGGCGATATCCAGGGAAGCTCATTTTCCGGAATGTCCGCAGACCGATGAGCTGGCGGAGGTTCCAGGGACAACTCAGGATGTCCCAGCATGCTCTGAGAATCTCAAGTGTCTACGCTATGTTGTTCAGCCTGTGGACTCGGGAGATGTTTGCATTTACAATAGACATTTATTTTGGAATACTCCTCTCACCGATGAGCTGGCGGAGATTCCAAGGACAACTCATAGGTGGTCTGGACAGACCGAAGGGATTGGCTAAAGCGATCACCCATCAGTCACGTGTCTCCTCATTCTTTTCGTCTCGCCCGCCTCCGCATCGCGCCGGATTGGCGTTAGTCACTGAGAGAGAGAGAGAGATGCGTGAGAAATATGATTTTTGTCTACTTTTGGGCAGATGACTCGGCTCTCGAGTCCGCAATACCTCTACAGCAAGGGAGGGCCTCGGCAGCCCCCCGTGTAGCTAAAAATCTACACAGGTATGCAAAAGACTAAGGAGAAGCTGGGGATGGAGGGTGGGACGACAAAGAAAAACTAAGGAGGAGGAGGGCAGCGAAGGCGGGGAGAAAGCGAACGTGGTGGGAGGAAGCAAAAAAGATGAGATGACGAGGAGGGGATGACGTGATCTTAGCCAATCCCCTTGGTCTCTCCAGACCATCCAGGATTGGCGTTAGTCACTGAGAGAGAGAGAGAGAGATGCGTGAGAAATATGATTTTTGTCTACTTTTGGGCAGATGACTCGGCTCTCGAGTCCGCAATACCTCTACAGCAAGGGAGGGCCTCGGCAGCCCCCCGTGTAGCTAAAAATCTACACAGGTATGCAAAAGACTAAGGAGAAGCTGGGGATGGAGGGTGGGACGACAAAGAAAAACTAAGGAGGAGGAGGGCAGCGAAGGCGGGGAGAAAGCGAACGTGGTGGGAGGAAGCAAAAAAGATGAGATGACGAGGAGGGGATGACGTGATCTTAGCCAATCCCCTTGGTCTCTCCAGACCATCCATTTGGCTCGGTGACTCCGTCTCTTTGAGACCTTCTCTTCTCCAGCCCCTCCCCCTCCATGACCTCGAGTCTCCTTCCCCGCTTCTAGTCTTGTCCCCCCGTCGCCGTCATACCCTCTTTTTTCGTGTTTTCCCTTCCTTTCTGGGTGCTTCCGCTGCCATCTCATCCTCTCCCCCGCCTTCGGCTGGTCGACTTCGATGCCTCCTCTTCGGCCTATCCCCAGACTCATTCAAGTTGATGGAGTTCTTCGCTTTGGTGTTCCCGACCGAGGACCATGGACACCGCCAGATGATGGAAGAATTTTGATGACTGCTGGGACTCGGGTGCGCTCTCAGATATGCTGGGGCCATAATCGCGTTGGAGGGTGTTGGGATGGTCGACGCCGGTGTCCCCGTCGTCATGTTTGCTCCCATTGCGGTGACCGTGCTCACACTGCGGCTTTCTGCGCACGTCGTTCGTCAAAACCCCCAGATGTAGCTCGGCCTACTCCGCCTCAGGAAAATCCCCCTGTTGGTGTGTTAATGAAGCCGGGTGAGCGAGGGGGAGATGCTTCTGGCTCTCCCTGCTCAATGAGCAGGAAAGTCTCATCTCCCCTGTCATCTACCAGCGTCGTCGAATCTGACCATGCTCCCATTCTTTCCGAGATACCCCCAATGCCTCCTTTTCCCCCGGCTCGCCCAAACACCAATCTGCTCTTCCCCCTCACATCTCCCCATTCAAAGTCAATGCCGCCCACGAAGCTACATCCTGACGCTTGGGCCAGTGCGCTGATTGCTTATCCAGACCGTCAGTTTGCGGACACCCTTGTGTCTGCTATTCGCTATGGTGTTCTTCTTGGTGTGGATCCTGCACGTATGCCTTCCCCCTCCTCTTCGGCCCCTGCACCCCTTCCCTCTGCACTTGCGTTTCCCGAGACGGTGGACAAGGATATTGCCCATGAGGTTTCTCTTGGGCGTATCATTGATATCACGGACATGGCTGATACTGTCAAGCCTGTCCTTTCTCCGCTGGGTTCTGTACCCAAGAAATATAGCGAGAAACGTCGTCGGATTCACCATCTCTCGTATCCCCATGGATCCTCTGTCAATGAAGCATTTGTAGTTATGCACGCCTCAAGTTCACAGGCTTTTTTGGAGGGCAGTCCAGCACTGGCTCTTCCGAGCCGAATTTGAAGAAGCACAAGCTTGATTACCACGCAAACGAGCAGGAGGACAAGGGGTAAGGGACTTCGAGTGGTCGTCGCACTGGTGGTACTAGACATTATTGAATAAACCAGACTTGAATTCCGATGTATTTGTAACACAATTGCAATTGAAAAATCTTCTGCGTCGTGCTCTGAGTTGGGCCTTTCCTTTGTACCCGGATCACACCGTGGCGTAGCACGGGTAACTGCTAGTAATTAATAAGAGAACTCAGTCGTGAAGAGAAAGAATGTCGCAAAAATCGAAAGTCCGATATAACCGATTATAACCGATTATAGCAGTTATAGGGTGATTATAGGCTGGTTATACTTAGGGCCTGATCGGGTGCACATAAAAGGGCCCAAAATGATCCCAAACGCGTCATCAATCCCAAAATTCGTCACTCGTCTGTCACGCTCTTGCATTCTCCTTCTTACCTCTATCTACGCTTGTACTCTCGTTGTCTATACACTCTATCTCTTTCTTGGACTGTCTACTATGCCCTCCGACACCGACACCGGCCCTCCAGCAGCTCAGGCTCCGAAGAATGCTGTCTGGAACGCAGACGAAGTCAAGGCCTTGTTTTCTGGTTTGGGCGAGGCAAAAGTGCAGAAATACATGAGTGGGAATGGTTTTCGAACTCAAGGCTGGACTCTTGCTGTTAACGCTGTCGCTGCTGCAAATCCCGAGGCAAATCCGAAGAAAGATCTGCAAAAATGCAAGGGAAAGCTCGGGACGGTGTGTGTTTTGTATCCCTCTTTTTTGGCAACCTCTGACATAGTGTATCTCTTAGCTGAAGGCACGGTATGAGCTCTATGTCTTTGTGAAGACGTTCTCTGGCACCGGATGGGACGACGACCTCAAATACGCAACGAATACGGATGAATTTGTGGAAGAGTTTTGTCGGGTGCGTCCCATGCCTCCCCTTGTCCTTCCAGTACTAACCTAGGTTCAGCTTCGCGGCGACAAATACGAGATCTGCTTCACGACATCGTGTCCCTGGTGGGATGAGCTCGACGACCTGTTTTCGGGCGCAATCAACAAGGCAACCGGAAAGAATGTCAAGATTCTGGGCAAACGCAAGCCGAAACAGAAGCAGCCGGCCACCACCTCACTTCCCGCGACGCCAACACCCTCTGCCGCCTCCTCTGCGCCGCCCTCGGCAGCCAGTACCTCCCGCCCGCCTCTAGATGATGTCGATATGAATACTCAGCCCTCTGATGATCCCGGTATGCCCCCCTCCCGTGGTAATACGACTCCTCCATCCCCTGCACATGCGCCGCGCGGCGAATTTGATGATGAACTAGCTAAGGTGCGCAAGTACTGTCCTTCAGCTCATACTTCAATGCTGACTCGGTATAGATTCCAAAGAAACCATCAAAGCGCCGGGAGCGGGCTGTCAGCGAAGACGAGACTTCTGATTCCGAAAATCAAAAGACTTCAGACAAACGCCCAGCCAAACGCGGTCGCACAAGCTCCGGCAATGCCCGCCGCAACGCAGAGGCAGGTAGTCAAATTGCTCGCTCTATCGACAACCTTTCCGCTGCGGTCGCGCAGCCAATCGTCACCTCTGAAGATCTTCGCCACGTCGACGACATTGTCCGCATTCTCCAAGACAAAACTCTCCTCCCCGACGACCCCCGCGGTAGACTGTACCGTACCGTTTCCAAGCAACTCTGTGCCGACGCTACTCTGGCTCGTTTGTTTATCCTCGAAGAAGATCGTTCTCGCCGGATCGGAATTATCGATGGGATTCTAGAGGATGCCGGCTTGTTGGACGGCTAGGTGCATTGTGCTCCTCTCTTCTTTGTTGTGCTTTCCTCATTCTCTCGCAGCTTTTGTCCCTGGCTTGTTGTGGTTAACGTTCTTCTCGGAAGCTTTCATCATTGCATTTTCTGTTCCTTACGCTCAATACATCGCATTGTTCATGTAACCGAATCATTTTGTACTTCGCAAATCCAAATACAACTGTACAACCATCATTGTAATTCAGGGTGCTCGACTATGTAGTCCCTCCACATTGCAGCGGCAATTCTGTCACGTCGCGCATCAGCTCTGTTTCTCTCCTCATTGGTGATAGCAAATGCATTATTCGGGTCAACGTCTGCGCCGCCAGCAAAGAACGGGTCTCCGTCGACGTCGTACTCGGCATCATCTGGTAGGTCGTTGATGGGTGTATGAATAGAAATGAAATTGTGAAGTGCAGCGGCTGCACCGATGATAAGGGCCTGCTGCTCGTAACCGAACTCCGGGCAAGATTTCAGAATCTTGAAGCGGCGTTTCACCACACCGAAAGCGCATTCGACTACGGTTCGCAGCTGAGCATGACGCAAGTTAAAAAGCTCCTGAGGAGTTTGCGGCCTTGAACTTGTGTGAGAATATTGCAAAACGACAGGTCATTTGAACCTACTGTTGGTCCCCACTCTTCCACTCCTTCAGATGGTATCGCACACCGCGGTACGGAGTCATAAGCATATCGCAATTTGGAAAGCCAGCATCAGCCAGAAAGTAACGTCCACGAGGAAGAGAAAAGCCGTTTCGTCGTGCATGTTCAAACAAGAAACCGTCTGCAGCTGTACCCTCGAAGCCAGGCATAATATAGAGAAATCGTCGTTTCTGGTCGCATGCTGCCAGTGTATTTTGGGAAACCTTGCCGTGCCGGTCGCGGTAGCGAGTAATATCATCCTCCGATACATAGGAATCGAAATGAACACCATCGGCAAAGCCCCGAGCATAGATGAAGTACGGATAGAAGCGAGAATCAGATTGGATTTCTTCCGGGGTTTCGTCCACAGGGTCGGGGACGTATTTGTCGTAGAAGTCACAGGTAAACGTTACAAGGAACTGGTTGATGTAGCTGAGCTACTTGTCAGAGAGGAAGGAAGCCAGAAGATTCCTAAGCACGCACCGACTGATTGTGTCTCCGGAATGCTGGAATCTCTCCTGTAGTTCTCGTTGACTGCTCCCATGTACCATAAAATAGACGAATATGGCCAGCTTCTCTTCCCCTCTCATGAACCGACTGTCCTCCAGCTCACCCATTGCCGCTAACTCAGCCCACATCAGCGAGAATTCGAGGGCGGACATGCCAAGCTGTGCATGACAGCGCTCGGGGTTGCCAAGTAGTATTTCATCCAGCCACAGTTGTCCAGTGAGTATAGAAGTGTTGAGAGGCCTTGGGACGCTTCCTTCCAGCGATTGCGATGCAAAAAAAGCTACAGCAATCACAGCGGTATGGGTTGCTGCGCGCCGCCGCTGGAGAGCAGACAGATGAAGAACACGTCGTGTTTGTGGCCGAGGGAGGGCAATGACATTCACTGGCATCAAGGTACAAGGTGGGCAGAGAGTAACCACAAAGAAATAACGCGTGAAGGTAGTGAAGACGATGAAGCTCGATGCAGACGCGGTCTGTCACATTCAGTCACCGAGAGTCACCTGTGACTTTTCGGCTGATTTATAGATTCGGCCGATTTTGGGACATTTTATGTGCACCCGATCAGGCCCTTATTAGTTATTGGTTGTGGTGGGTGTTATGATTGCCAAAAGTGTCACTGACGGCAGGGGGGTCGTCAAGAAGACGAAGGATATCGTCCAAGGATATTGTGGTATTGCCGCTGGTGACGGGTTTCGGAAGACCGGATTTCGGGGGCCAGGTCATACCGACCAGACTAGCGAAGTCTCGAACGAGGCGTACTGAGGCGCAGTAACCATACTAAGTTTGTTTAAACAATCAGCGTCTCAACGTGAATCACCGATTATTTACTGATTCAATTAAATGGCCAAACAGCCTTCAGAACGGGTGGGAAAAGAGAATGGTTTAAACAGTGATTACGCAGACGAGAAATTCATTGCAAAACAACAGCTGGTATTGAACGAGTGACCTGACTTCGACGTACGCCGGAAGGAGGGACACGGTCCAGTAATTAAATAATATCCTTGTTTTTGATCTGCAGATGAAATATAACAATTGCTCATTCAATATCCTTGTTTTTGTTGTGAATTGAGGGCAACTATGCGCCTAAAGGGATTGGTATATAGATGGGTGTGGTGGATTGCGACCTTGCAGCGGCTTGAGATGGGGTAATCCGTTGGAGTGGCTTATGAGCCTCGGGGTGGAGTAGAAGACTCCATAATCCCGAAACTATGCGTCATAAGCCACGCTCCGCTTACGACCTTGTAGTGACTTGGGACCCAGCCCAAGCCACCACAAGCAAAACTACATTTTTCCGACATTCGAATCTCCTATATCCACCTACAAACCTCGAAACTACACAGCAATTGGTTGACCCCTTTCTTTTAGCATAACATTACGCCCTCGAGGCTCGATAGTGTTGCCGGGAGCTGAGTTGGAGCTGAACTCGAGTTGATTGCCCATCAGCTCGCTGTCAGCTCGAGTTGACCGGAGCTGGCTCAGAGCTGATTCCGGATATGGGAATCTAGTGTCCCAGGGTTCATCTTTCCACCCGAAGGGCAAAATTTTAGGGGAGAATGGACCAAATTTTTATGTGGAAGGTTTTCCTGAGCTCTCTTCAAGCTCAAACTGCTTTTTATACGTCGAAAACGGCCAAGAAACGGCCAATACAGAAACTGGGGAGGGAGTGTGATGTCACTCAGTTACACCACCGTAAATGTCACGTCGTCCGCTTTGGGTGACGAGGGTGGAGTCGAGGCGAGCTGGCATCACCTCGAGGTGCCGCTTTTGGGAAGGGGTCGAGTTGGAGTTGAACTCAGCTTGGAGCTAGCTCCAGCTTCCGGCAACACTAACCTGGCTCGACGTCTCACATTGATCTACAGTGAAAATATATTTGATCGCCGAGGATTCTGCCGCGATCAAATTCCCTTATCGGGCGCGCACGTTGCTGTCGGGTGACACAGCCCCAGACCATAACGCTCCCGCCCCGGCCCCCCATGCTTGAGTGGTATATCTGGGGTCGTTTGCTTTCCCTCGCTCCATCCAACACCACTGCCGCCCATCCGAGCCAAAAATATTGAACTTGGACTCGTCTGAAAATATCACGGCTCGCCAGTCCTCCCCTGTGCAATAACAATGGTGCTCCGCCCAGTCCATTCGCTTTTTCTTGTGTGCTGGCTTCAACAGAGGCTTGGTAGGCACCCAATCCGTGCTCCCGGAGCCTTGCCTTGATCGTATCGACATGCAAATGCGGAAAAAACCTCCGTTGCAAGTCTGTGACATTCTTGGCTTGGCCCGATGAGAGCATTCGGAGGGCGGTACGGGTGTCCCTGTCATCCATTTTACGTGGGCGACCAGGCCTGGATGTTTTTTGCGTTGAAATGGTGAGTTGGACCGTACCGGTTGTTGATTAGGGAGACGGTAGAGGGCGCAACATTCTCTTTTTCAGCTACAGCCCTGTTCGAGAACCCTGCCTCCTTGAGGGCCACTATCGCAGCCTTTTTTGAGGCGGTGGTGTCAGACATGATGGTGAGGATGAGTGCAGTGGAGGCTGTCATAACCCATAGCTCCCTTAACCCATAATCTCCCTTAACCCATACATTTTTGGGGGTTTTTGACCGGTTTTTGGCTGGGCTAACCCATCAATCTGTCATATCCCATAGCTTTTTGGCTCTCCCGAGGGCTATGGGTTATGACAGCTTCGACTGTAGTGTTGTTCGGGTCGGGTCGAAGACCCGAGACCCGACCCAAGCCCGGGCTTTCAAGCCCGACCCGACCCGGCCCAGGCCCGACTTCACTGAGGGTCGCGGGTCGAGTCTCAATGTCTGAGAGACCCGAGACCCGGATTGCCGACCCGGGGTCGGACCCAGGAATTTTGATGGGGTTGGAGTGAACTGTGTAAGTATTCACCATTTACTTGATAGGCCGAACTCACCAAAACTTGATATGCAGTTCGAGTTCAGGTTGAGACTATTTCTCAGCCAGAATCAGGTCACAACGACTCATCATTCCTGATCAGGTTGATGCTGATTGAAGATGAAAAGGAAGACAAAAAAAAATCAAAATGGGTACGTGACAGTGTTTCGATGAAATGTCGGGCTAACTCAAGAGGTGAGCGATTAAAAAGTCCCTGACACAGGGCTCCAAAAGTTGAGCGAGGGGGGGGGGGGGGGGGGGGGTCGTAATTGATCCGCCCCCAAAATAAACGCGTTGGGGAAGATCAAGGGAGATAAAAAGAGATAAGGGGATCAGTCTCCGATTTCACCCGGGTCGTCCACATTTCACCGACGGCTGCCGAATCATTGCCGAATGTCATCAGCGTCAATCAAACATGCAAATGTGTTCCAAACATGGGGGAACGAGAAAATCCGAGACCACAAGGCGATTCTTAGAGTATCAAAATGGGGGGGTAGCCGAAATCTCAGCGTTATCGGTGCGAGTTCTGAGCTACAGAAAGAAGTCGAACGGTCGAGCCAGGAAAAGCTGGTCGGCTTTATCGGATTGCCTAATTTGGGGGGGTTGTCAAAGAGCCCTGTGTCTGATCGGCCAAGATCGCTCACCTCTTGGGCTAATTGAGGTTTAGTTCCACGATGATTGCGCGCAAACAAACGGGCGCAAAAAACTGGGTGTGCGAGTCGATTTTTCGACAGTCCGGATTCAAGTCCTTCAGACCGAGGTTGCAGGGTCTTCATGCGTCAAGGCGTCTGAGTCATGCGAACAGCAGTTTACAGGCCCAATCAAAATGCAGTCTAGGACAGGCATAGTGGTCTCAAGGGTTAACAGAGGTAGCGCACCGGTAGCGCTGTTGTGACTTGATCTATTACTTCCACGGTTCCGAAAGTGACCGGCGTACGCATCCCAACACTCCCTGGCACCGCACTGAACTCTTTCGCCAAACCGAGTGTATTCTCATGCAAAGTAGGTGAAAATGTGGCTGTTCGGGATGTGTTTCTGACGACTTCCTGTTTGGGCACTACAATCAGCGAACTCAGTGCAGATCGTGTTTGAACAGCGATGTTGCTTGTGTTTCTGGTGATTTTCAACGGTTAGTGCATTCATTGAACTTCTGTTCAAAGAAATCAATGTTCTATTGCATGTTCTGAGGTGTAATAAAATTTTTACCTCCCCGACCCGGGTCGCGACCCTGACCCTCCGCCAAGCCCGGGCTTGGCGGCCCGACCCGACCCGAACAACACTAGTTACGAGTGGTTAGAGTTGAGCGAGTTGTTGTGGTGGTTCGGATTTTTTGAAAAGTGTGGGGCTTGCCAAATGCGGAAAAAGTATCGGATCACGTGTGCGCGATAATCACACCCTCTCATCGTGACGCGTACAGCCTGAGCCTTGATTTTTTTTTTCCTGGACAAGCTATGGGACCCGTGCCTTCGCCACGCAAGAGTCCTGCACTCACCTTGCTGCTTTCCAGGCCGACGGCGCCGCACTGCCGCTCGCTGCACTCGCCGGGGCGCGTCCCGCGGGGATTCTCAGGCTTAGTCTCAATTGGTGTAGCAGAGGTCACAGAGGTCTCTGAGAGCATATAAAATGAGGGAGTAGATCAGTGGTGACCTAAATTAGGCATGTTTCGTAAGCTCACATGACTGATTGATTGTTTGCATCACTGATGTCTCAAATCGGCCCCGCGGAAAAAGAGAAAACGCTATTGTCAATTGACCCAACACTGTAGCTCTGATCAGGCGTACGCTGCCGCCTTGATCCTTTGACGCCCATCCTACGGGGATCGCAACCTCGGCAAGCACTGGCCAAAGGCCGTCGGACCGGGACTTCATGCCCGAGGCACTGGGAGTTGGAAACACTGTCCGAGCACGGGAGGACAGTGTGCCGTTTTGTGACAGTGGCAGAGAGGGGGCCGATCTGATGTTTCAGATCCGAGCTCTTCTCTTTCCTCGACCACCATCATCCATTTCTTCCTGCTAGCTCCCTGGACTCACGAACATTCCGACTTCACGATATATTTCGATCCCTTTGGCTCCGGCCATTTCTGATTGATTTAATATGACGAGCTACGCTTCACATATCCCTCACGTTCCACTCTCCCAACCTATGGCGCCTCGACCCACCAACTACCCAGCCCCTAGCCGTACTCTCTGGGATTCGACTGCTCAACGTAACCCTCCTCTGCCGACTCCCTGACATCACTTGACGCCACATGACCTGGTATCAGCTCTCCCTAAGCCGTCTCACTCACGGCTCAAGCAATCCCGTGTTCACGTTCACATTCCCGTTCACGAATTCCCGTCTGACGATCAAACCTACGAATACCTGCATCTACGCGGGTCCAATCTTCCAGCTAAAAATGTAGACTTCGGATTCCTGCGTTTTCGTGGATCCTGCATTCAAGCTGACGTTCACGATTCCCGAATTCCCCCATTTGCTCGGGTCCAGCCCTTAGGCTGATGCTCAAGACTTCCGAATTCCTGCGTTTTCGTGGGTCCAGCATTCAAGCTGACGTTCACGATTCACGAATTCCCGCATATCTGTGGGTCCAGCGTTCAAGCTGAAGTTCTAAACTTCCAAATTCCCGCATCGGTCTAGCATTTCAGCTGACATTCACGAAGTCCAGCATTCAAGCTGGCGTTCACGATTTCCGAATTCCTGCACTCCTGCGGGTCCAGCACTAACGCTGATGTTCACGATTCACGAATTCCCGCATCCCTACCGGTCCAGCCTTTCAAGACTTCCGAATTCCTGCGTTGTTGTGGGTCCAGCATTCAAGCTGATGTTCAAGACTTCCGAACTCCTGCGTTATCGTGGGTCCAGCGTTCAAGCTATCGTTCCCAATTCCCCGATTCCTGCATTCCCGTGGTTCCAGCGCCAACGCTGACGTTCACGACGCACGCATCCCGGAGTCCAGCCTTTAAGCCGACGCTCAAGACTTGAGAACTCCTGGGTTAACGTGGCTCCAGCAGTCAAGCTGGCGTCCACAGTCCGCCAATTCCTGCATTCCCGCGCGGCTAGCATGGAAGCTGACGTTCAAATTTGCCGGATTCCTGTATCTCTACGTATTCAATCTCCCCACTGACATTCACGACTGCCGAACTCGCCCATTCCCGTGTTTACATGCGCTGATCTCTGCGTTTTCGCGCAACTCTTTTGTAATCACCTTCTTGTAATACGCTTCATGCTCCATGGATCAAGTAATTCACTCGTTGCGCTCACATTCCAACCTTATGCACACCTGGTACTGATGCCCTGCACTCTTCCTTTCACCCATAAATGCCGCATTCGATATCTCAGGCCTTCAGCTTCGAATTTCACTATGTTCCCCGGCCACAAGACTACCATCATGTCGACAAATCATGTTGGCCACTTCTGTAATCTTTTATCCGGCCCACGTTCAAGTATCTCTGGACATGTTCGATTCCAACAGTTCAAGCGGCATCTGCGCGTTTACGTTCATCTCACTCTCACACTCATGTGGCTTACAAGCCCTGAGTCCGCATTCACGATTCAATCTTACCCCAACTGCATCCGCGCTTTCATATTTTTCAGTCTTCACAGTGACGAATCCCGACCTCTCGTACAAGGGCAACAGCCTTTCTCGCAGATTATTTTCAATGTTCAAGAATCAACGCGCGCACTCCACATTCAACTGGCATTTCTATTTTCCAAGTTCGAATGCACTAGTGAGTTATCGAATCAAGTCTTGGGCTCGCGATTCGGCTTGACGTTCAAAACTCCCATGACGCGAAATTCAAGAGCATATTTTCACCATTCACCAGTCAAGTATGATAGCGGACCGAACTTCGTGACAAGCCAGATACCTAATTTGGAAATTGTTACTGTGCCCTCAGTTTTTACCCAGTGGCATTGAAACTGTGCAGAAATGACCATAAGAAGGAAGACTCGAGATCCCTCGGGTCAAAAGTCTCAAAATCCACAAAATCATTTCTTCTTCCACGGATTTCGCGCTTTCGGTCCGGGCCGAGACATAGCCGGTGGCTGTACGATGCCATCAGCGCATCAAATATGTCTGCCGCACCACTGAACCTTCACCAAATCTCAACCAAATCCAAGGGACTTCTGCTATGGATGTTTGCTGGGGTCAGAATTGAGCTACTGACCAACTTCAGGCTATAATCCGATGGTTTTTTTCCGGAAACCTGAAGTTAGGTACACACACTTTTGGCATTTTGCGCAAAAATTTCGCGCTTTTCTAACCCTAGACTAGGGTTTCTCCGTTTTCTCTGAAATGCGAATTTTGCCTATAAACCCACCCCAAGTTCCTGCTAAATCTCAAGTTTCAAAGAATTTTGGCCAAAATTCCGGCTTGATATGAAGTTGTGTCTGCTATCATATCTCGCGTTCAAGATTTCTGCATGCCACGTAGTGGGGATATACCCCCCTTCCAATACCTTTCAACATCATCGCTCAAGATTCATTGTTAATGATTCGATTTTCTGATCTACAGTGTATTCCGCAAACTGGGGATTGCTACCGAGCATTTTAAATTGCAACTCTTACGAGCTCCTTGTTCATTCTTCAACCACCCTCATTTCCGGATGTCTCTAGTTTATCAACTTGGGCAATAACTACTGACGACGTAACCATCAACTCCACGGCTCTTCAAAGCTTCATCGGCGATAGTGTTCCTTACAGTAGCGGCCTAATCTTCATTCAACCAACCACCCGCCAATCCTGATCCCTCTTTTTGTACCCGGCTTCGAACGTGACGTGCGACTTCACCGTTTATTTATCCAGTCGTTCGCTAGCGTATGCTGCGCATTCTGACTCCTCATCTCCTTCGAATTCCATTCAATACACGCGAAACGTCATCTCACACGGTGACACCGCGAATTGGGTTTGGTTACCTACTTCTACAAGCGACAATCCCTCTACGTTCTCTTCGCATCTAAGCTCTCCGTTTCATGCTGCACATCGACAACACCTGGTTCAAGACCTCGAATACCTTGACTTCTCAAATTCTTTTCCCTTAGGCTCCATTCAAGCCCAGCACGGGCGCATGCCTTTTGATAGCCAGCAATTAAAGCACATTATTCCAAATTCGTTTGGATACCATTTTATGTTCTGTTGTCAGCAGTATCCGCGGATTTCAACTCCACAGTCTCCACTTTCTAGCGCACGCTCTATGCTCTCTTCCCAACGTCAACTCCAGCACCTCCTGCTGTTACAATCTGCGCTTGAGCCTCCATTCAGCTGCAGATACCAAACACAACGACGTGCTACCCATTCGCAACTTCACATGCCAAAATTGTCCCCGTGTTGAATATTTATTATGTCACGTCGGATATTACCCACCTCGAACCAAAATTCGCAAAATCCGAATACTTACCGCTGTTGTCTACCGGATTCCTCACTCGCCCTTCAACGAACACACACGTTACGAATTGGGTTTACTTTTGATATTCAGCGTTTTCATCATCGAACAGGCATCTGATAATGTTCGCCATTCACGTACGCTGGCAACTTCATCCTCATCCAACGGCGATACCCAACCGGTTGACAAATTAATAATCACCTTCATCGACGTCACGTCCCCAGCGTTTGTGCGACTTAGGCCATTGGGCTCGACAACTATATGCTCACAAGAACCCTATGTCACAACTGGAAAACTTCATTTCACCTTGCTGCGTCTCGCGGAATGAATGTTCAGTTCAAGGCACAACGCCACCGCAGCTCATTGGCCTCAACCCATTTTCAACGGCCACTGTACCTTGACGACTCTTGGCTGTCTTCTCATCTCCGTGACTATATCAACTCATCTACTTCTCGGCCGAATCAATTCCACGGCGACTGACGGTGACACTTTTTCAGACAATCTGATATGCACAGATCGATCGAGGTTGAACTCTCAGTCTACTTCACTTTCAAGCGCTATCCACTCTCTGCCAGTTCTCGCTTACCGTAGTTCGTGCGATGTGCGAGATTCACATTCACGAGCGTGGTCTTACTCTCAGCCTCAAAAAAATTGAGAAATTCAAGCCACTTTATAATTTGGGAGCCGCCTTCTCTTGTGGGTTAGCCGCGGGCGCTTGGGTTGCCCTCGTCTGGGCGTCTCTGTTTTGGGTTCATCCTCGCGCATCCCATCGCCCCACGCCCTGGGCGCCGGCGGTTCAAGTTTGTCACCGCCGTGCGTTCCCCACACCCACACCTATGTGGCTGTCTCCTTCTCTGACCGAACGAAGCATTGAACAAAATGGAAACACTGTCCGAGCACGGGAGGACAGTGTGCCGTTTTGTGACAGTGGCAGAGAGGGGGCCGATCTGATGTTTCAGATCCGAGCTCTTCTCTTTCCTCGACCACCATCATCCATTTCTTCCTGCTAGCTCCCTGGACTCACGAACATTCCGACTTCACGACGCTTTGCTTCTCCCACCCTCCCTTCCCTTTATATTTTCGTTAACCACTAGCACTCCAAGGATTTCGAGTGGCAGCCGCAGAGTGGGGCAATGGGTTCATCCTCACGCATCCCATTGCCCCACGCCCTGGGCGCCGGCGGTTCAAGTTTGTCACCGCCGTGCGTTCCCCACACCCACACCTATGTGGCTGTCTCCTTCTCTGACCGAACGAAGCATTGAACAAAATGATTGGTTGCATAAAAAGGGTGACGTGGGAGGAAAGGACGGACTGGAAACGATTAATCATGTAGTCAGTTGATGTCGGCATGTCGTGTACCATAGCCGCTTGCAGCGGCTCGAGCACGTTAATTGATCTCAACAACAACAATACCGGATTCGGTAGTTGCCAGCTTCAATGACGAGCGAGCCCAGACAAGCATTTGCTGGGTCACAAACGAAGCCCTGAAACCTCCGATCAGCGAGCAAGTCGTTGAGACTGCAGTCATTTATCGCAAAAAACTGGATTTGCTCGGAAGTGCTATTTGGACCTGGAATTTTGTGAGCCGAAAATCAATGTTCATAGATATTATTACACAAGTACCTTGGCCCGATAGTTGCGAGTAAGAAGAACCGCCCTCCAGTAAGGCGTCCCGCAAATGATCCTGATTGAGCGATTGATATATTATCCGCCGTTTGGAGGGGGGTGGAGTTCGAGGTGCTGTGACGGAAACCTTGAGCGCCCAAGTCAGGTCCGCACTACTAAATGACAAGTGGATAATTACCGTTCGATTCACAGTGCCGCGACGAAAACCAGTTGTGACAGGCGGTCACAAGATCGTCACAATTGAATTCTCATTGTAAGCGCGGACCGCGGTGGGCGCTTATCTTATCTGAGTCAATCCGAGTCAAACCAAAGTCAAACATTGCATTGATCAAGTGTACTCAATTATAAGAAGACTACATAAGTCAATTGGCACACAAGGACCACCCGGGCCGATGTTACTTTGACCGCGACCACACCGCAAAACGTCCTCCGGGACCGGTTTTATGCGCGGTCTCAGCAACCTTATCCTCGTGTGGCTCAATCTCACTCAATTAAACATTATTCCAGCTCAATGTACTACGCCTATGTAGAACATACAGGGATGCATGGTGAGAATCCGTGAGATCAACGCCCATCATAAACACGAGCATACTGCAAGGCCTCATCTTTGATGGCGCTTGACAGATGGCCCCTTCCTTGGCTGACTAAGAGCGTTGAGACAGCGATCAAACGATCAAATATCTTGTCCTCAACGCTCTCAGCCTCTTCCCGTCTTTGAACTCCGTTATCTTCTTCCTCATCCTACCTTCTGATCATGGGATCGGACTCTGGAATCTCTGGTTTTTCCAGCAAATTCCTGCAGGGAATTTATATTCCCCCCGGCACCCTAAATGTCGGGCTCTGGTGCTCAGCGATAGTCCCTTCTTCGACGCTCTTCATCCTTACTTTTGCCAGGTTAGTCCCGCTCCCTGCGGACGACTCGAAACCCGATCTCCCCCTTCGATTGCTGATCGCTTTGGCCAAGGGGGAAAATCGCATTCGAAAATCGGATATCGGGTCGACTTTTTTTTTAAGGGCTTGGGCTGAACCCCCCTCCCCTCCTATATAGGGTAATGATTCCCCACTGCTGTCATCAAGCCGTCCTGCCGGACCCGCGGTAAATCCCGATGCTCGCCCGTCCCGCGGTTTTCTGCGTGTGTGGGGATGCAAAAGGCATAACCCATGCTCGGTGCATGCTGATTTAGAATATACAGTCATACCGTAGCAGGACCTTTCCATCACCATCCCCTGGTAACAGCTGTTTTGTCTCCAAATGAGTGCATACTGCATCTCTTGAACCCACTGTACATACTCTATAAATGCCCAATTATTGAGTAGGTATCTAATGAAATTGGAGAAAGTCTCATACTGTACCTGGGTACCTTTGATTATTTGAGGAAATAAGAGAATGAACCACGCCCGCGACGTTACTGATGTAGCGTGCGAAACCGTGCCAAATCAAGAAATTTCCACTGTTGTCGTCACTTCAGCCGCCTAACTGTCTATTTACACTCAAGTCCTTCTCAGAAACAGGCTGACTATCATTCACAAAGCATTCCCTGCCCCCCACAAAGGTTTTCAGTACTAGACACAAGAAAATTTTCAAGGACCTGCCCCGACACCCCCTCCCCGGGTACGGAATTTTGATGCCGATTCTGTTAGCGAAACCGTTTGCGCGGAGTGCAATGCGGGATATTCTTAGATAATCACGCGTTTGAGTGTGTTGTTGAATAGAGTAGAGGTATGTTCAATTCCTATATAAAACAACAAGAGCAGATGCCAGTCTACCTTAAGCAACCGAACTACGAGAGTGAATCTTCGTAGGATGTGAGCACGGGAAACGTCTCCGTATTCTTAAGATTGCTACTCACCAATAAGTAAGCCGCAGCGTTACTTGTAAGGAGAGCCGTTGATACGCTGAGATATGCTTCTAATCGATCTGGAATCACACGAAGTGGTGAGACATGATGACAGTAGTGAATTAAGAGGTAAAGATACATATGCGGTACATACGAGTTTATATCTACTGACGTCCTTGTCCGAGATCCCCGCGGTTGCGGTTGAGTCATTGAGCTTCCAGATTCTTCGATCATATTTTGGGCTTTTTCATTGATCACAGGTAGTGCTGCCGGAAGCTGGAGTTAGCTCCGAGCTGAGTTCAGCTCCAACTCGGCACGTTACCATAAACGGCACCTCGAGGTGATGCCAGCTCGCCTCGCCTCGGCCCCCAAAACAGGCACTGTGACACTCTTGACAGCGTCACTGAGTGACTGGCGCGTCAAGCACAATCCTCGTCCTCCCGCTCACCGGTTAGCGCGTTCCTGCCGCGAACCAATCCTCCTATGATTCACCTCAACCTCGCTTGGCGTCGACGTCACCGCCTGGCTGCTACGGAGAATGCGAAACGCCCCACACAGAGCTGGAAATATGACGCAAAGGTGGCGCGTCGGGATAGTGCGTTGGCGCACTCAGGGTCCAAGGTACGCGCAATAGATACCTCCGAAATGTTATATATATTGCCCCAATTATACTCCATTCCAACCCTCCCTCTTGTGAACTCCCATGGCCTCGCCGTCCTGCCAATGCGGCAACCCGCAGGCATGCACTTGCTACATCCAACCCCCGCGTCAAAACAATTTCACAACGAATTCCTACCCCACGCCCAACGTCTTTGGCTCCTGGCCTGGCTCTCAGGTTCATGCCGTGCCTCTCCCGCCTCAAGCTTTCATCCCCGGATCGCCGTATCCTCCACCACCTCCCGTCACTTTCGGCCAGACTTACGGCTTTCAAAATACATACCCCGCCTTATTTAACACCGTGATTCCTCCCCCTTCCTCTGCGGCAACCCATGCACCATTTGTCGACGCGACTAACACGATTAATGCCGGCCTCGCTCCGCCACAGCGCAAGAAGAAACGTAAAGCGAATCCCAACGCTAACTCGGCAGCTACATCGCGTACCCGTCGCCGCATCGACCCCAACTCCACCTCCGAACCGGCTGTGTTCGGGGTCGGTCCGTCTGACCCAAATGTTGCAGCGGCAGCAGCTGCCTCTGAATCAGTTTCCCATCCTTCAATCCCTCACCCCAACTTCGGCTCTTTGGTCAATCAATCTTCGGCATCCGGAGACGATGCAACAGATGTTTGGTATTTTGTTCGAGGCGTTCACGGCGCTTCTGCGCCAACCGTCGCACCAGAACCAACGGAAATGAAGGAAGATCGACCGGATAAAAAGGTGTTTTCCCATTTGTCGTGCCGCCTCTGTCCGTGAGTGTTCAAGTGTGTTCTGTTTTTGTTTTCGCTATCTGAACCCTTCCATCGTTAGATTTCCGAAATGGAAGGCATGGAAGAATGGTCCTGGACAAACCAAGACCATCCGAAATCATCTTGAGGGAGAACATGGCAAAGTTTGGAAGGATATGGTCATCCTGAAGGGGCTCAAGAATTGGGATATTCTCGCAAAGGCGCCGAAGACTCCGGGAGAGCGAGAGGAATTTCTATTTCTATTCCCGGATTCTACGAACGATTGGTTAAGTGGATCGCTGTTGATGATCAGGTTGGTGCTATCTCATCATTGTTTCTTGCGATTCTAATATATTTGTTTAGTCTCTGGACGTGGTGGACTGTCCCGAGCTCAATGGGCACCTTGTACTTAAAACTCGGCAAAATATCGCCAAAATCTTTGTACAAGTTTTGAAGGAGATTGGTTGTTTGCACAAAGTAAGTCACATAGAGTTGTGAATTGAACGGCTTGCTGATGATAACTCAGCTCGGAATGATTACATGCGACAATGCTAGCAACAATAACACATGCATGGTGTATATTGCGCAAGAGCTCGCCGTGCTCGGAATTCCTTTCGATGCGGAAGGGAACAGAATTCGGTGAGTTTTAATGATTTATTCCCGAGTCTGAGGGCTAACCGTGTTCAGCTGTTTTCCGCATGTCGTCAATATTGCTGTCAAAGCCGCTCTCGCAACACTTCCCGAATTACCTGCTCCTCAAGATGGTGTCGATTTGGACAACTACGGCACGCCGATTCCCGAGGCACTGAAGCAGGATGTCGGGTATTGGGAGGCGCTAAGAAAAAATCCAGTCAAACAAACTCGTACACTCGTTACATCGTGCCTTGAATTTGACTTGGAATTTCGTTTAGGCTGTTGAGGCATTTCTCGATGACCCAATGCAAGTCAAAATTTCGGATGATCGGCTCGATCCAGTCACCAAGACTGTTCTCATCGACATTCGGCGGTTTTTACAGGTTCCGCATCTTGTCCAGGAGATAGTCTCTGCGGAGAAAGCACCTACCCTGTCCTATGTGCTTCCACTCTACGAGCAGCTCATTGCCGCCCTCAAGCTTCTTGCACGAGAGCTCCCGAAAATCAGTCTCGGTATCAACGCCGCTGTCGACAAATTCACAGAATATCTTGGGATGTCTCGGCGCACTCGAATGTATGCGCTAGCGATGGGTAATTACTTCCTTGTTTGTCTCTTAATTCGCTTCAATCACTCATATTTAACTTTCAGTTCTAAATCCGACGACAAAACTCCAGTGGCTAAGGGACAACTGGTCTTCATCAGATGCTGAAGAAGCCAGAACCTGGATTCGTGCAGCGGTGCGTCCCAACTTTCACATTATACTGCGCTACTGACAAACTCCCAAGATGCTGGAGTACCGCCGGGAGTTCCGCGCTCACCAGAACTCTCCGAGCACTGTGCACATAGCTTCGACCGCCAGCCGCCGCGCTGTTCACACGCCGTCTGCATCCCATGCCGCTCGTGCCCAGAAATCTGGGTTTGCGAAGCTTGGTGCTCTTGTAAAAGAGCTGTCTGCTTCCGACATCGAATCCCCACCGAGTACTCAAAGTCCGCAGCCGCTTTCGGAGGAAGAGCAAGTAGAGGCAGAGCGCCTATGAGAAGGAGGGTTTGCTGGGAGGCTCGGACCCAGAGTATGAGGACCTTGACTTGCTCCGCTACTGGGAGGTGAGTTTAAGTATGTTCTTATACAATGTTGGTCTGAAAAATGTTGCAGGCTCGTCAATATCGGTTCCGTTACCTATTTCGCGTGGCGCTTGATGTATTGCCTGTTCAGGCTTCTGCGGTACCATGCGAGCGTGTTTTCTCTTCCAGCAAGGACACAGATGCCTCCCTACGCAACAGTCTCTCCCCCGAGATGATGGAAATGCTCCAGATTCTCAGATTTATTTATCGACAGGATCGCATCAAATTTTGCGAGGACTTCGTCGTAACTGAGGAAGATCTGTCTGTTGTTGATATTGACCCTGATGTTACAGAAAGGTTGATTGCGTCAGGGCGTACTCAAGAGCTTGAGGATCTTATAGAATCTTCCTGGGCTTCGCCCGTTTGATTTTTGCGTTGTATTCACTTATATAATCATTGTGCTTTGTATTGTTCCATAATTTACTCATAAACTGTATAGTCTTTTATTGTGCATATGTTTATTGTACTTATTGGAGAATTGTAGCACATTTTAGAGGTGCATACGAGGTCAAAACAGTGCAATGCAGCTCAAAACGAGGAGACGGGGAACCGTGGGACGGATGGATGCTCCCTTATGCTTCTGGGTACATTTATAGGGATATAGTGTCACCTTGAAATTTCTTCCGGGCCCATTCTTTTTTCAAGTGTGTTATGTAAGTCAGACCCACCACACCACAAAACATCCTCTGTGGCCCGTTTTTTGCGCTCTTTTTAGTGGTCATATTATAATATTATGGCTCAATAACACTCGACTTGACATATTTCAGCTCAATAAACCCCCCGTAGAATATACAGGGAGGATGGACGGTGAGATCAACGCCCATCATAAACACGAGCATACTGCAAGGCCTCATCTTTGATGGCGCTTGACAGATCACCCCTTGGCCTCGGCCCAACTCCGAGCTCGAGCGAGCTGATGGGCAATCACCTCGAGCTCAGCTCCAACTCAGCTCCCGGCAGCACTAATCACAGGTGCACTTTGTGGAGTAGTATTCCCCCCCGAATTCTCGGCTTCAGACGGTCGATCTATCGAAGTTGAAGTCGAGATTATTAGTCGGAAAAATGAAAATTACCTCATGAGACAATTTTAGCATGAGGCCTCGTGGGGCCTTATGAGAGCCTTATGAGAGCTTATGGGATTGCCCACGGTCTGTTAAGGCCTTATGCGCCAAAAACTTTCAACTTTGCCCGCTTCCAGCGAACGAGCACAGAGCCGGATGCACAACCTGTTGACATTTTTGAACCATGTTTATTAAAGTAAGTTTTTTGGCCACTTCAAATTTGCCTGCTTGTGCAGTTTCGGTGGTGATAATATAAAGTCGATCTCAGACGGTTTTCATAAGCAAAGAGATATCCCATGAGTCCACGTAAGGCCTCGTTAGCCGTTGATGCGATCAAAACCAAATTTCCGAGTAACAGTGGTGGCAAATAGAAATTGCCGTGGCTGTTTGGTAAAAATCTTGCTGTATGCTTCACCGAATGACCTCAAATAAGATGTAAAGATGGGTATGTGATACTTCTGTACCTCCTAAAACACTCAGCAATATATCATGCACTGAGAATGCATCAATAATGGATGGTTCCCGATTTTTGCCATATCCGGAAAAACACAATGTACCCTCAGCAAAAAAGTGTCATAATAGGATAAAAATACTTGAAAAACAATGCTGGTTCTCACTTTGATTGACTGGAATCGACCCTCATTTGAGCTCACAACGGCCGCGCGAAGTTGGTCATTTTAGCTATTTTCTCTGCATTTTCAGCTATTTTGTGTGAAAATAGCCAACTCTGAGCGGCTGTTGTGAGCTCAAATGAGGGTCAATTCCATTCAACCAAAGTGGAAACTAGGACTGTTTTTCAAGTACTTTCATCCTATTATGACACTTTTTTGCTGAGGATACATTGAGTCTTTCCAGATATGGCGATAATCAGAAACTGTCCTGTTATTGATGCATTGTCAGGGCATAATATATAGCTGAGTGCTCTAAGCAGTACAGAGGTATCATATATTTATCTCTACATCTTATTTCAGGTCATTCCGTGAAGTATACAGCAAAATTTTGGCCAAAAAGCCACGGCAATTTCTATTTGCCACCACTGTATATTCGTTCCTGTGATTGGATGATAACCGCGCAAGAGATATGCCGGGGAAAAACCTGTGCTTGTGTGTGGAGTTGAATTATAAGCCAGCGCGAATCCGTCTAGGGAGTTGCTCCAGTCGTCTCTTGAGGGTCCGATATATGCACGCAGCGCGATTTCTAGGGTCTGGTTAATGTTTTCAGTCTGACCGTCAGCTTGTGGATGATACGCAGTAGTCAAAGCGCGTTGCATACCCATCAGACGACATATTTCTCCCCAGAAATCATTGCGCCACCGCGTGTCGCGATCCGTAATAGCTTGTTTTGGAATTCAAAAGTGTGAGATAACGTGTTTGAAAAACAGCTGTGCTGCTTCGACTTCGGAAATCTCGGTCAGGCAGGATGAAGAGGGTGTATTTGGTGAGCTTATCAATGATGACAAGGATATTTGAATATCCGGATGAATTCGGCAGTTCTGGAATGAAGTCCGGATCCATGGACACTACTTCGAATGGCTGCGTTGGTATAGGAATTGGTTGGAGAAGTCCAGTAGGCGCGTAGCGGCGGGGTTTAGTTTTCTGGCAGATGTCACAAGTAGATGTATAATGCTTTAATTAGAGAGTTTGTGCGAGCGACCCAGGTCGCTTTTCGACCGCTCAGATCTCCGAAACAAAAGATACCAGGTGTGAGCTCTAAGCGACCTGGAAGAGTATTGCCCTGGGGCACTCCTAGGCCGCTGGGACTTCACACCTGAGACTGCTCGTTGTCGAGATCTGAGCGGTCCCAAAACGACCCGGGTCGCTTTGCACAAACCCGCTATTGGCGTGACATACGAGGCCAGTAGGAAGTGGAAGCTAAACGATTATATGTTGGGTGATAGCCCGCGTGAGCCGCTTCTGTGAGAGTATTATGAGTTTCCGCCATTACTTGGACTCTGAAATTTTCTGGGACGCAAAGGCGGTTATTTCCCTGCCAATGTTCGAAATAGATCAGTCCGTTATCGCTGTAGTGATATTGAGGATAAAGAGGGTTGGACCAATTGTTTTCCCCCTTCCATCCCTTCAGAACTTTGGAGAAATGAGGGTCTTCTTGATATGCAGAAGCCCAAGACCGAATTTCATCTTCGGAGATGCCGACCAAGACAGAATGAGAGCGCGAGGTGGAATAGGATGAATGGAGCAAGTCGTCGGAACCGAGAGCGATGATATCATGGTGAAGAACATCCTTTTCGGGATGATCTTCGAGAGTCCGGGCAAATCTTGTGGCGACAGTGAGAAGTTTTTCTTCGAATAGGGGGCCCAACTCATCGTACATGTTTTTCAGAGGGTTGTCGCTGCCCAGTTCAACAAAAGGAATATTATCGGTAGCCGGGCTGTCGTGGATAGGGACGCGGCGTCGAAGCCGGGAGATAGGATCCACGTTAGAGCGGACCCGACCCGCACGATGTACAATTTTCAAATCCGGATACGCGGAAAACACAGTTCCCCATGTAAGCAATCTGCGATTCACATTTTGAAATGTTCGGCTCCAAGTCAGAGCGGCGTGATCTGTGATAGCAGCGACACTCTCACCTTCCAGAAACGGCTGAAATTTAATCAAACCTTCCTTGAGGGCCAGAGCCTCGCGTTCGGTCGGTGAGTAATTGCGTTCGGCTGATTCGAGAACCCGAGACCAATAGCAAATTACTCGCTCGATGTGAACGGTGGTGTCCTCGAAGTTCTCGCCCCAAGGTCCAGGCGTAGGAATATCATCAATGCCCTTCACCGCGGTCACAAGAACAGGTACAGACTCACCACTTTCGAAAGCACGTTCGAGGCGGTCGTATATGCGGGTACCGCGTAGATCTCGGATGCTTATTGGTCGAACTTGTTGGAGAATGGCTGCAAGTCCAAAGTCACAAGCGTCAGAATACACGCGATAGGGTTTACCGCGCATAGCGTAGCCTCGGACTGGAGAGTTGGTTAAGACTTGTTTGCATAAGTCAAATGCTTCAGATTCTAAACTCGTCCGCTCCCATTTGACACCTTTCTGCAGGAGTCGAAAGAATGGACGCGCAATCCAAGCGTAAAATTGAATTCCGAGGAATTGTTGGAGTTCGTGAACATTTGAAGGTTCATCGAGCTGTAGGATAGCATCTACCTTCTCCTTGTGAGTGGAAAGTCCTAAACGCGAGACCTTCTGACCAAGAAGAAGTAGAGATTGATAGGCTAAGTGACACTTGCCTGGTGAAAGCGTCAGGTTGGCGCTAGCGATGGCGGAAATTACTTGGTCGAGGTGTTGCGATCGTTTGTAGACGGGATGTGAAGTAAAGCACGCTGCCAAGGAGTGAGTGTGTCGAAAGTGCCTCCGATGTGAAATTCGGGAGTGAATCTGATCCAGCCAGTCTCGCAACCAAAGAACATCCGAGAGATGATGAGGAAAAGATTCGGGAGGGGACGGAGTTGATCAATGGACCAGAAGAGCAATTTGTTGCCGAAAGGACGTCCGTCGATTGTGAGCTGGTCCGGCGAGGCGGTTGGGTCCAAGAGAAGGTAAGGGTGGGCGGCGATGTTGGAGCAAAAAACAGGCAGTTTGCGATGCAGATCAGTAAGCGACAGCAAATTCACAGGACACTCCTTTGTGGCGCGGACCTGGGCCATGTACGGCCACGAAACCGATGCTCCATATAGCGCCAAGGCGACCATCTCCGCCATTGTAACCGGACACCCCAGCCCATTGAGGACGTTCTGTTCGACATGATTGGCTTTGCCAGTGTTGGTTTTGCCGTCCAGGGTCTCGTGGATGAGTTGATGAATCAAAGTGTGGAAACATACCACTTCTGCAGCTGCATAAGTGTAGGCGCCATATCGGTTATTTGAGACGTCGGGGAATCTGCTAGGTTCGTCCAGATCGAACAGCTCCATCTTGTGTTCTCGCATGAATATTCCACACTTATCTTGATAGCCTCGCTCTTTATCCCTGTGTTGAAGGAGTGAGCCGATGAGTTGTAGCAGCTTGATGGCACCGGAAGTGCTTGATTCTATGGCGTTCCGTACCGCCGCCTCGCTGTCGTTGTCGCCAGCTCCAACTCGGATTGTGGACGCGTGAGCTTTGTTGGGGAGGAGAAGGGGAGGAGGGAGTCCGTATTCATCGTAAGCGCGTTGAATCGACAGGTAGCCATAATTGACGACGTTTAAATCCTTGTGACAGCAGCATCCTCCGAATATATGAGTGCATTTATTTTGTTGTTCCTCCGGCGAAAGCAAGTCGAATTTCTCCTGGCCAATCTTCAACTCGAGCGCCGCCTCAGCAAGTTGGGATCGACCCTCAGTCGACCTGAGAAGAATAAGTCGCGGATAAACTGCGAATAGGACGTACAATTCAGCCAACTGTTGGGTCGAAATTCTGCCTACGGCTAGCAAGTCTGCATCTTTGACGTCGAGCACGCTGAGGAGTATTTGTCCTGTGGTGAGATCTTCGTCGTCTAGAGCCTCTCTTCTCATGTCACGGACAACGACCTCCTTCTTATAGTCCGCCGAGATTTTAAATCCTTTCTTCCCATCCGCCGCATGATCCTTCATCTCCCCCATCTTCTTCCGCCAATAATCGTTCTTGTCCATTATCCGTCGCTCTTTGGCTGCCAAAGGACTGTTGCTGTATACAGTCGCCACCCGAGCAGCAGCTTCCGCCTCTCCTTCGAATTGACGCTGCGCAGTATGGTCCAGAGCGAGGGCAACCTCCAGGAACCGTGTTCGATGGGTCCAAGTGGACTGGTCTGCGTCATCTGTCGGTACACGAAGGAAACCGGTCTCTGAGATGGACGCAAAAAGGTGGCGAAAAAGCCCTGATCCGTTACGCGTATCTACCGGAAGTAGACTACGATGTACATGTTTGACTACAGGCTCTGAAGCCGAGCAGACCGTAACTGCTGCACATACCCACACTCCCCCTCTGCAAGGCAAAAGAGATCAACACGTAGACAAACGGGAATTAGAAGTATTAGAAAGATGAATATACTAAGCATCAAAATCATCATCGGTGAAATCGAGTGGATCCTGTCCTCCATATTCAGGCGCGTCGGGTACGGCGTGGTAGAAAGAGTGGCCATGAGACGAAGGAGAAGGGGCACTGGGTTCCTGAACAAAATACGATGCGACGGGATGGGTGGATTCTGCTGCAAGCTGGGCGGTCTCGTATGCGCGATTGAGACACCAGTCCTTGACCTCGGGGGGCATTTCCTTGATGCAGGAAACGGCCTTGTGCGAGCGTCCTCCACAGCGATGACATCCATCCATGGACATGTCGCACCAGCGATTGCCCTGACGGTCAGCGAAACCGTCGCCTCGATGGGAACCAGTGGCTCCCCCAGAACCAGAACCGGTGGCTCCCCAGAACCAGGTATACCTACTCCCCCTCTGGGAGAGGAACCGGAAACTCCCCCGGCAGGGGCGCTAAGATTCTTGTACAGCGCAGCGTCGCGTGGCTGATAACGGGCAGCACGAGCAACATATGCGTTGTCTAGCCGCGACTCTAGCGGCTCTACCTTGACAGTAGCGCCAGCGGACTCGAGGAGCTTGTCAGCCTCCTCCTGGACGTCCCAGTCTGGCCCAGCAGACGACAAAATAGTCTTGCACTGGTCAAGCTCTGGTTCACCAGAAGCAGAACCTAGGAGATTGAGTTTTCCGGTCGCATAGGAAGAATGAAGGTTCGTCAAAATGACGTCCTTGAGGTAGGTGTCGGAGACTTTCTCGTCCTTGGGGAGAAGGTCGTTAAGCCGGTCGCGCAGGGAAGTGATGCGGTCGAGAAAAATAGAAATGGGTTGGGAAGGATCGTGGAGACAGCGGTGGAATGCAGCACGAGCCGCAGAGCGAGTGGTGAAGGTCGATTTGTCGAAGCGTTTACACAGCGCGGCAAAAATTGGAGCACCTCCGTCCTCATTCGCGTAGATACTCGCAGTTACCAAAAGTAACCGAATTCGGGGTTTTTCTCACGAAATTACGATGGTCAAAGAACTTTGAGCAATGAAGGGTTCATTTACAGGTTGTTTTCTACAACTTTCATGATATAAACTTGGGCTAAGCTGTCACACAGTGGGTGAATAAATTAATCTTCGAAATACCATTAATTTGGCCGTGTTTTCCTTTTTTGGAACACAGTCACCAGGATTCCAGGTGGGTGAGTACCTCAAAGATAGGTCTACTATCTCATAACTCTGTACCTGAGAACTCAAAGTTTGCTGGGCTATCCTCATCCTTCAATGAGGGTGCTAAAACAGAGCAAGAAAGTGTTCATTTGATACATAAATAAACAAACATAGAAAATCAGCACAGGGAAAGCCCAATAACTTCGGCGCGTGTTATGTGCAATAGCATATGACCATCCCCCCTCTCGCCCACCAGTTGAACCAACTGCTAACTGTATTAGCTGGTCGCAAGCAAGGCATTTCTAAATTCGGTTACTTTTGGTAATGCCGAGTAGAACGCGTATTTGAGTCCGTGAGGGCGCGTATAACAGCCGCAGCGATGGTGTTCCGCTTATCCCAGTCGACGGCCTTCTCTGCGTCAGTCGGGCGCTTTGTGCTGCCATTGACAATGCCTTTGGTGACGCCGTCGGCAGCGAAGACGGTGTTGATGATTTCGTCCTTCCAGTAGCTCCAGCCTTCAGCTTTATTGACAGAGAGCTTGGGGAGATCCTTCGCAAGGGTGAGGAAGCCAGTCGTCGCCGACGTCATGATGGTCGAAAGTGAAGATGAAAGAGCGGGATTTTTGGGGAAAGAGAAAAGATTGGGGATTGGGGGGATAGACTCTGAGATGTGATGGGACTCTTAGATAGGATAAGCTCTTGGATGGGGTCAGAGGAACGCGGGGCCGCCCATAACCTGTCGGTACACGAAGGAAACCGGTCTCTGAGATGGACGCAAAAAGGTGGCGAAAAAGCCCTGATCCGTTACGCGTATCTACCGGAAGTAGACTACGATGTACATGTTTGACTACAGGCTCTGAAGCCGAGCAGACCGTAACTGCTGCACATACCCACATCATCGACTCCGGGTTCATAGCTCGGGGTGAGAAGAGTGATGTGGCGCGACTCAATACTGAGACCGCGCAACGAAGTACCATCTGAACTCGCAACAAAACCTGAATCAAGTTAGCGGCTGAGCGTAGAATCTCTCAGATCTTTCACCTGGAGCATCCATAATCTCTCTCGCCAACTGAATCTCGCCATACTTCCCGCCTTCGTCAATCGCGTGCGCTACTGTCCTTGCGCTCATGAAACTGCGCGAGATTCTGATCCCAAATGCGCTCGCACAGCTCTCCACAGCGTATGCAATCTTCTCAGCAGCACATCCTGCCTGCGTTAGACGACGAGCTAGCTCTCGAGCAGCAGTGGTGAATTGTCCATGGAGGGTTGGATTCCAGGTAAGAAGGTCTTTGTATTTATGTCGTATCTGCACCAGCGCCACAGTCAGACGATTGTTCTTCTTCTGAGAAGCGTAGAGTTGTTTCCGCGTCACGGTCAGAGTGGACTGCTTTGTTTTTACAGTGTCCTGAAGTATCTTGATAGTTTTATCCCGCAGTACCAGTTCGTTGAGCGCAGACGCAAGATCCCGTCCCAATTCGGCTATTTTCTGAGTCTGGGCGTCGAGAGTGTCGTCGAGTTTCGTTAGCTCAGTGCAAGAAGTCTCTGGTGGTGCGCTCCTTCTCCAGCCTCTTTATCCGTTTGTTCTTCTTCCGCAGCTCCTCCGTGAAGGTAACATCGGCTTTTCTTTTCAGATTTATCAGAGCTTTGTGTGCAATTGCCGTGACCTCGTTTTTGCTGACCAGTGCAGTATACTCTCTTTGTAGCTCGTCGAACTCGTTCTGTAGTCGTCTGAGTGCTGCCTCTAGGTTCGTGACCGTTCCTACAAGCTCCGTGATCCGTTCATTGCTTTCCGCTAGTTGCGCTGACAGGGTCTTCTTTTTACGTGACGGTGGGTTTGCTGGAGGTGAAGGGTTGTCGGGAGGAACGTTCTCGCAGTCACTATCATCCGAAGGAAGCTTCTTCGCCTCCCGGGCCTGTCGAGCATTGTCATGAAGTCTAGAAGTCGATTTAGGGACCCGAGGCATGCGGAAAAGTGTCGGTGAGCCTAGTCAGTCGCTGCATAGATGTTACAAGCCAAGAATCCTGTCCTAGGGAGGAGTATTGCAAGCAGAAAACGAGTTGCGATAGGACGCGACCAGGAAATCAATGAGTGTCACACTTGTGACATAGCGCGTTTGGTGTCTTCAATCGACAACCTAAAGCTTTTTCCCTGCGTCACGTAGCGTCTAACTTTCGCTGTAAAACTTGTAGGTATGATACATGTCTACAACCTGCCTAAGAAAATTTATATAATTTGGTTGATTTACTTTCGGAAGATCCTGTTCGCGGCGGAGACGCGATCCCTACATACAAAGAGCCGAGAAAAATTGAATTTGGCTTAGGGAGACCATTTTCGTGCTTATTTACTACAGAAGTCTCAGCCATATTTCAAAGGTACCACGTCTGTGGAAAAAGCCTTAGGGATTTGAAAACCGGAACCAAGGGCTCCTGCCAACCAAACACGGGCAAACATGCCGGATTCGTCCACGGCGGTGCCGGTCCCACTGTATAGGATGCGAAACGAAGTTTGATGAGTTGTCTTTTTTGGAAAACACTCTGCCCCAGGACGCTGGGGCTGCCCTCAGCACCTAGTGCCTTTTCAGCAACTCAAGCACTACCAGAATATGGGAAACAATATCATCATCGTTGAACAAAAATATGGGCTGATCAAAATTGACCTTTTGACTTGCCTCAGTGCTACAATATGATTTGTATGCCAGTTTCTGGCCTACAGTAGGGCGCAGTGTTGCGAGGGTCGGGTCAACCTCTTGCCCTTGACCCCTGGGGCAAGGGTCAGGTCAAGGTCAGGCAACTCGGAGGTTGACCTTCGGGGGGGTCAACTTACAAAAGGCGGGTATTATGTAATCCAAATAAATTTTCATTTTACTGTAATTCTTTTCCGCCGCCGCCTCTGCCTTCATGTCGAAACGCGGCGTCGAAAGCTGGGCTTGGCAAGCTTTCTACAAGGGTGGCCTCTACAGAACAAAGATGTCATTGTTCCCGAGCAAAACGCGGCTGGCGCTCCCCTTGACACTCCTCTGGCGATGCCCAGCGAGCTCGGCAAAGATGTTGAGGCAGCAGTGAGGCTCCCCCGCATTACGCTGCACTTCGGGAGGACGTCGGAAGTCTTCGATCTTGAAAAGATATTTGACTTGACGCGGTTGGAGGAACGATCGCCATGGGGCGGATCCCTGATGTCCTATGCGCTGAATGGGCAGAGAACGCTTGACGATCTTCTTGCTGAGTTCGATGAAGCTGCTCCTGGTGAGCCAGAGACGGCGAATGTAGCGTAGATTGAAATCGTAGAATTTCCCTTTTTGGAAAATAAATAAATACAAACAAACAAACCTGCCCCCAATTGCCCCGGGGACAAGGTCGGGTCAGCTTCGGGGTGGATGACCCTTGACTCTTGACCTTGCCTGTTGCCCCCCGGCAACCGCAACACTGGTAGGGCGACCTTGCGCAAATAACAGACGCGGATACTTTTGAGGCCGAACTGTTCAACTCCTTTTAATTTTTGCTGCAAATTCGAATTCAGACTGTCTTCTTAAGACTTAGAGTCTTCTACAGTTCTACTAATCCTGCAATCAGAGAAGTACAAAACGTTGGGAACAGGGCGGAAGAAATTGATGTAAAATTCTCGGTATGGTTACTGTACTTATGATTTCGGCAAAGTATATCTCCCTGCTCTACTTACGTAATAGTGCACATTCAATAGTCTGTCTCGTAACAAGATTTTATATACTCCTTTGAAGATAGTCGTTCAATACACATTCAATAGCTAGAAAGACTAAGAAACCTATGAACTCGGGGAGGTCAATCAGTGCAGCACATGCTTCCATCAGACAGGATCAAGCAGTGTTGCCGAAAGATCAGCAGGAACATCGCGGCATTACACTGGAACAGCAATCTATCACGGCTTCATCGATCACATCAGAAGTTACGATACCCATCAAAAGTAGCTTATTGCTTTTCGGTGACGGCTCTGATAAAGGGGGAGCAAGCTCCCCCAAATATGATTTGTATGCCGGAGTACCGGCCTACGGCAGGGGGAGCTTGTGTGAATTATTCCTGGGTTGGCACGTAAATTAACAATATTAATGTTGTGCTGTTCTACTACTGTTGTGAAAAAAAACTTTACTTATGCCGGGCAATGACGTTTCCAAGGATGAACCACGAATCAAATTTTTAACCAATTGTAGAATTTCCACTCAGAACCTAGTCTCGGATACCCAGACGTACTAAACCAGACTAGACCGCATTATTTATGGGCTGCCGGATATCTTTCCGTATATGGTGAATAGAGGACGTTTTTGACAGCTGATTAATCTTGGGGGGTGGGAGAATTTGTTGGGGTTTTCCGATCATACTACTGGGTCACCGAAGGGGTAAAATCGCGGAAAAAGAAATGAAAAGAGAGAGAAAGGGAGAATTTCAAGAACTCATTCCAGGCAGTTCAGGAAATAGGTATTGCTATTCAAGCTCACCCCCGCAATGCAGAATGTTCACAAATTAACTCATTTTGAATTAAAATTTAAATACACATTGATATAGAGATGGTAAGTTGCACCTGCACACCGGAAAGCAGACGTGACGACGAGACAGAAAACGCGAAGGGGGGCAATAGGAATCCATCCAGATGGAAGGATATGAATTTAGGGGCACTGGGGCATGTTAAACGTAAGTCTGTAGCCAAGCAAACATAGCAAAAGCACAGAAATTAGATTGAACGCGAGATTTCAGGGTTGAAACACACCTGAGAACCATGAAGACGCTTCCTGTATACCCATACATTCCATTGGACACCTCTATGTCGAATTCTGGCCAGAAAATGCGCTCGCAGCGGCGCCAAATCCAGTACAATTGCCAGCCCATTTTCAGGGCTAAAACGGCATGAAAACAGTAGTGGTCTTGAGAAGTTGAAAGTGCCAGAAAGCGCGCAGAAAAGTGGGAGAGGCGGGTGGATGGTGGAAGGAGAGTTACGACGGTTAAGTGTGACGTGACGATCACGTCACACTTGACATCTTCAAAGCGTCATTTTCAATGGCGCTGAAAATGGGCGTAAAAATTTCGCAAATTTTGTAGCCAGCATCATTCATAGCAGCTTCGTCCATGTGCAGGAACATTTTGGGGGAGCTGGGAGGCTTGTGAAGAAACAAAAAAATATTATCGGTCCTGGGTCCGAAGGTGGCCTGTGCGACTTGACATGTCAAGTGGACCCAGGTGATCCATCGGTTACAGCTGTTTTTAGGTTCTATGTGGAAAACGTAAAAAATTCTCAGGGTGGCAGTGCAGGACCCGGGAACTCCTCGCTTAGTTTCTCTCTCCCCCTACCGTCTTTCTCGCCATATTATGAACAGTATCCTTGGTAGTCTTTCAAGATAGACTTCCCAGCAACGCACTCCACCCACTTTTTGGATTGAAGCGCACGAGGTTCCGCAAGAACTCGCCACTCGGAGAAGGTTTTGGAAGTTTTGAATGCGGCCCATGTACGTCGTTCTGCATGGTCAGTTATGCTTCATATCATTGTGGATGCCCATTGGAACTTCCCTTGGGTCATCTAACACTTTGTTGCGACTTCCAAGAGGGGTCTTTCCTGGGGGTACTGTCGGATTCTACCCAGGCGGCCCACTCCCAAGCCTTCCATCACGTCTGGGGACGGTCATTCAAGTGTACAGTGATGAGCAGATACGTTTCAAGGATATTTTTTGAACCTTCTCGCAGCTGGGGGACTCCACAGTGGAAGCCAGCGGACTCCTATTTTTCACGATCAGGGGAGACATAGGCTGCGAGAAACTGGCAGAGAAGGTTCCCTGCAGCATACAGAGTACTAGTACACTCATCAGGATAGTGAATGAAGCCCATATCCTTCGCAGCACCGTCGAGAAACCAAGGCAGACCTGGGCAGGGGTTCCCGGGTCCTGCACTGCCACCCTGAGAATTTTTTACGTTTTCCGCATAGAACCTAAAACCTTTGTTGCGGTAGTACGTCTGAGCCGTGGCACCTACCATCACCATATTATTCTGCGCGTCGACGCGTCCTCTATCCGCCGAAATCCTCAGGGAATGCCTCTAGGCGACGAGGCACGCCATCCCGCCCTCTGTCTATGCTTAGGTGCATCCTCTTATCCTGTGCACGGAACTCAATTTCCACAGGAAGATGACGCGAGTGGGGGTGATGGTAGGTGTCACGGTTCAATCGGCCCAGACAAGCCCATACACAAGCCCCACCATTTTCCCACGTGCCAGAGATCAATCAAACTTCACACCATATATGGAAACACCTCCGAAAGGTGTCCTACGACTCGAATTGCTTGTCTACGTCTGGGTATCCGAGACTACTCAGAACCGTAGTCTCTCTAACTGTATGGACACTATAAACTGAGCAACATTGATATCACAATCATTTAACTTACTTTCATCGCCTCATCACGGCAGCCGTTTGCAAAACTAATGCTCCTCTGTAAAATGGAGAACTGTATTTTTCACTTCTGTTGAGCAGCTTTGGGCAGGATCAATCACCCGTGCACCATCAGTTGAAAAGGTGCGTCATCACGTTGCAATCAATCCGGATTAGCAGGGATCACTCGGAAGAGCGTCATATCACTCGGAGCATGTCAATCTGGTCAAGGGCAGTGACGCCATCAAAAAGCCGTCTAGCACAGCTTATTGCTTTTCGGTGACGGCTCTGATAAAAGGGGGAGCAAGCTCCCCCAATAAAAGGTCTGGAGATGGCAAAAAGTGTTCGATGGCCTAGATAATGTATAGCGCCATAGAGTAGAGGTGAGGATGAATGAAGCCCTCCACAAAGTATCTAAGGTAAGTAAATGTTATGAATTAATGCTGCGCGGGCCGTTTGTATCATTGACCCGTTTGTCTCATAGGGTCGTTCACACATTCCTTTTTCCTCCCCTTTTTCGCTTCCTTTTTCACCCCCTTTTTCGCTGTTTTTGGGATTCTCTTCGTTTTTTGCCCAGGTTTTTTTTCCCTTTTCAACGAAAGAAAAAGGAAAAATCGAACAAACCAAAGAAGCCACGAGGAAGACCGCGAAAAAATGCACCAGCTCCTCCTGCTCCCACTGTGTCGCGTTCGTGAAGTTCGCGAACTGGCTTGAACAACGTTGCTGGTCCTTCGGCACCCCCTCAGCCTCCCCCTGCTTCTTTTTTTTAACTCTTGCAACACCAACCAGCCCGTGCCTGCTAATTTTGCTCCGACCTCCGATTCGGCGACGAAAAAAAACGGAGTGAATTGGGCAAATCTGGCCTTGCCTAGTACATGCTGACTGTTCAGAGGTATAAAAAGGCAAAGTTTACAAAAAGAAACAAGTTCTACAGAGCTTTTTTGACTAAAATGCAAAATGAGCAAAAAGGAAGCGCAAAAAGGACGCAAAAAGGGAACCAAAAAGGCGAGGTGTGAACAACCCCATTGACTGGTAAAAAAACTGTGCATCACCCTGTCAGAAAAAATGATATTTCGCATTGGTGCATTTGCCTGCGTAAACAAAGCCCGAATAAAGTACGATTACAACGTTCAAATCGTCAATCAAGCGTCACACCCCCCTCTGTCGAACCGAGCTTTTGGCTGGTGCGCGCCTCACAGGGCCCTTGTCGAATACAACTTTCGGTTCGCACAAACCTGTAAATCGGTGGGTCTTATGAAAACCACCCTAAAAATACCTCCTCATATTTAGTAAGTACTTTTTTCAACGTTGCTCTCATCCTATGCGATGTATGTACTCCGACTAAAGCTTTGGAAAGTGGCTACTTTGATCAGTGAAAAACACACTGAAAATGTCTCGAAATGAGTCGAGAAAATTGGAGGCATGAATCAATGGAGTCTCCCCTGTACTTTGCGCAATTTTAGAACACATAGAACGGTGGGGAGGGGGAGGAAAACTGGGTGCGACAACATGGGTGGTGTGACGGGGTAACTGCCCCAGACGTTCTGAGAGCAGCCTGCGCACATCAAATTTACCCGACAAGGATCAAATTTCGGACCGCCGGTCCGCTCATGCGCGCTCACTTTCTCTCTGTTCTCTTGCACCGATCACACCGATTATCAGCGTAATTTGCGGTATCCCCCGTATCGAGTTGTAAAGACGGGTAGTCGAATGCGTTTGTGTAGAGAACGTCGTGGTTCCGGTTGTAAACGCATAAAGATCAAGGAGGTGCGGGCCGGAGAAGCCGGCACAGGGTCAGCCCAGGAGGCCGATAAAAAAAATAATGACCTTTTAGTTTCGCTGGGGGGTGACCTTGGGAGGCTTGAAAATGAGTAGAATGTGCTGTTTCGGATATTTCAACGAGTTCTGAGCATTCTTCAGTCGAAACCAAGCCGTCCCAATATGGAAGCATCGGCCATCAGCTTGGCTTTGTTTGGCAAAAGCACACTCAATATATGTTCAATTTTTGGAACACAATTGGAGTGTTGGAAAGGATGGATCTCCATCATACTAACCTCTCTGGGCCTGTGTTGTAGAATACGCGATGTATTCTTGTTGAGTCACTGTGCCAACCAAGGGTCATGAAATTCATGATGTTTCTCGTCATGACTTTCCTGACGATTTGTCCGGAAATTCATGATGATTTACCGGAAATTCATAACAAAACATCATGACTCGGAGTCGTGATTTTCATGACGATTATGGGGCTGTTCATGATGGTTTTTCATGATGTTTCATTAACAAATTCAGGGCAAAACATCATGAAAAGGAGGCCAGCGGGGGCAAATAAATTGGGCTACCGTCAGCCGGAGTCGAACTCCGGACCGCGGCACTGCAGCGCAGCGCAGCACAGACTATTACTCTTAGACTAATGGAGATTTGAGGGACATCGGATTTCAGTCGATACATGTCGCCAGCATATCTCGTTGACTGAGCTATTGACTTGTTAACCAACCGATTTTCAGTAGGATGTAGTTGACAGACCTACTACTCTACATAGCACCATGTATTGGTGTAACACTGGGATGAGCACACTATGCACTCAACATCTGGTGGACTTAGCAAAAAAAAAAAAAAAAATGAGCAGTTGTTTCATGACAAAAATTCATGATGTTTTGTCATGAATCCATATTGTCACAAAAGCAGATTTCTGAGCATCATGAAAGCCGTCTTGAATTTCATAACATCGTTCATGACAAAACATCATGAAACCTGAATTTCATAACAATCTGCATGAATTTCATGATGAATACTTTGCACAGTGAGTACGAATATATATTGCACGAAATCCGTTTACAGTCCTAGCGTAGCGTGCGGTTTGCCCAAGAAGTCGTAAGAGCGCCGGGGAGCCCTTCAGCGGAACCCCCCATTGGCCCAAAAATATACTTACTACTACGTACACGTCAACCTTGTAGTTATAAAGTAAATGTACAGGTTTGGAGATGAATGGAGTTGAAATGTACGTAGAATGGGGCTTCAAACAAGTGCATTAAAAACCTTCTCGGGAAAACCTCACTGAGGGAAAACCACGAGTAAGGGAAAAAGCATCAAGATTGAGCAGAAGAAATATATGTAAAAGAAAAGGAAGATTTTAAAACATAGCGGATGGGTGGGTGGGCCAAGAAAAAACCAGAGGCTTGAGGATAGCGAGCGCAGGCAGGGAGAGACGGGCGGGGTCGACATGAGAGTCAAGAGAGAGAGACTCCGATCGTCGATCACCGCTGATCCACAAACCCTATTCTCTCGAACACTCGTGCCTCGTGGACGTGAGAATGTCAATTTGTGGATTGCGCTCGCCGACTCAGTCTGCATATGGAGGCGGGAGAGAGCCCAGCCCCATGGGCTCCCCGGCGCAATGGGGAATCCTTCAGCGGAACCCCCGGCCATGATAGGAGTGTACGACGCGTCCGCAGAAGGATACCCGCTCAAAATAGGAGTGCACGACTCGGACATACCTAAGAGGTGACAGCATAGACAATCGAGAGTAAGGAATTGCAGTTTGTCGAACATGAGCCAGGATTGAATGAGCGACCGGTAGGACTTGACCCTTGAAAACCCCAGGTATCGACGAAATGACGCGGAGACGCAGATGCTATAAAATGCAGGTATGGAAATGCGAGGTGCAAAAGCACAACGAGATGCGGATGCGCGTGCGACAGCACGATAAATGTGATGCGCGTGCAAAAGCACGATAAATGCGGATGCTTGTGCCAAGGCACATTGAATGTGAATGCAGGTGCAAGAAGCACATTGGAATGCAGGTGCCAAAGCACGATGATTGCGGATGACATGCGATGCAGGAATACCTGAGTCAAATGAGTAGCCAAAGGTACCGCAGTGTTGCAGTTAAGGGTCTTAATAAGGGTGCTCTCCAAAATTAAGGGCTTAGGTGCTTATTAAGGGCTATTAGGGGTGCTCAAATTAAGGGTCAAATTAAGGCTTATTTCCGAAAATGGAAAGATCCGAGAGGCACCGAAAAAATCCCATTCTGAGTCGTGGAAAGCACGCAACTCACTATATAAACTAAGGAAATAATTGTGCGGCCTACATCTCTTTGTTACTTGGCAAAAATACCACACCCAGATGTTGCCACCTCGCGGCCGAAGTCATTCTGATGAATTGTTCTGAAATCAGTATGGCAATGACGGCAAGGCGATTGGGAGGGGGTGGGAAGTTAAGTTCACAACTTCACAAGAGTAGCCTATCGGCTTGATGGTATCGCTTCAGATTGATGCCGGCAAACTCCGGTTAAGGGTTAATAAGGCCTTCACAAATTGTGTCCCAATATTAAGACCTTACCTTAATAAGGGTTAAGGGCTTATTAAGGCTAAGCCCTTAAGCCCTTAACTGCAACACTGACTTAGGTACCAGACAGAAAGAAGTCTGTTGACGAAGAGTTCGAGGAGAGGGGGAGTGCAAGAGGTCGCAAGGCTTCTTGAATCCGCCCTGGAGCAAGGCATATGGCTTGAGCCTCACTCCATGCAAGGTAGACAGCAGAAATAAAAGATAGGAGGCGCGCGAATGGCCCCCGAGAAAAGTAGCCGACCGAAAGAAGTCTGTTGACGAAGAGTTCGAGGAGAGGGGGAGTGCAAGAGGTCGCAAGGCTTCTTGAATCCGCCCTGGAGCAAGGCATATGGCTTGAGCCTCACTCCATGCAAGGTAGACAGCAGAAATAAAAGATAGGAGGCGCGCGAATGGCCCCCGAGAAAAGTAGCTCCAGAGGCTTGAGGATAGCGAGCGCAGGCAGGGAGAGACGGGCGGGGTCGACATGAGAGTCAAGAGAGAGAGACTCCGATCGTCGATCACCGCTGATCCACAAACCCTATTCTCTCGAACACTCGTGCCTCGTGGACGTGAGAATGTCAAGTTGCCCAAGAAGTCGTAAGAGCGCGTCTTTACGATATCTTGAAGCGGTAGTCCGAAGGAACAGCAAGAGCGAATCTTTACTGAGTCTTGAGACTAAACGAGGCGGTTTAGGCGTTCGTTGAGTGCACACAGAGGCGAAGAAAGTGGGAGGAAAAAGGCAAGTTGATTTCGTAGCTAAGGAGTACTTATCATAAAAGGGTGTGGTATAGACTACATGTGAATAAGTAGCATGTGAATGGTTGGAAATTAGGTAGATGGTTGGAAATAGGTAGTAAGGGGTAATTGGAAAATTTATGAAACAAGAGACGAATGATCGTAGAGTAAGATACTGTAATCCATGACAACCTGTTTCGAAGCATTCAGATCAAAAGTGATTGAGAAATGGGTATGATAGCGGACCTAATTCCGTGACAAGTCGGTTACCCAATTTGGAAATCATTACTGTGGCCTCACCTTTGACCTAGGTGAATTGAAAATTGTGTAGAAAGCACTCTAAGAAGGCCAGCTAAAGATCCCCCGGTGCAAAAGTTTGAAAAGTTGAAAAATTATTTTTGCTCCCCGGATTTCGCGCTTTTGGTCCGGGCCGACCATGACAGAATTGTCAACAAACGTAAGCACAAACGAACGAGCACCACTCAATCAAAACCCGTATATTGTTTCCAAAACGGCTGTAAAAGAGCATTTTGGCAAACGGTGAAAATCAAATTTCAGTTCGAAAAACTAAGCGAGTTTGGTGAAAAACTACAGTGGGCTGCGCACTGTTTTGCGGCTCCACAACCAAAATTTGGTTAGCGGGAACTGAAGAAAAAAATCATTTTTCACCGTTTGCCAAAGTGCTCTAAAATCTCCTCTCCAAAGGTTTCGAGGCTCGAGCAGCCTGTATATACTGTAGCCTTGTGTATGGGTGAAACGTAACGCGTCACGCAGACTCCGTTTCGTTTCAACCGTCACGCGAAACGCAGGGCTGGTTTCACTGAAAGGTGCGTGACACAGAAATGACAAAAAATCCAATTTTGCTGCTGAATTTATTTTTTGCTGCTCGAATTTTCTTCTGGATTCCAAAGCAATGCTCCTGGCTGAATTTCTGGCCTGTATTTGACAGTGGGACGGTCGGGACTGACAAATTTGCCTTTGAATCCTAGCTTCAAGTTAATTTCTACCCAGATAAGAAGGTCCTGGCAGTCATTGTAAGCTCGAAATCAATATTTACCTCGAGAACTGTCGTTTCTAGCCACTATTTTGAAGCTGTTTCTTGCAGCCGTTTCAAAGTTTTTGAGGTGTCACGCGTAACTCCCAGGTCGTTTCTGGTTTCACGCCTTGCGTTTCAGGTCACGCTCGAAAGTCCGTTTCACCCATACACAAGGCTACAGTATACTTCCCCGCTCGCAGAAGAGACTTCAAGAAATCCGGAGAAGAGGCGGTGTCAAATTCACATGTTGATGTTTGTCATGGTGCCATCACTCGGTACAAAGCTCGTCTATGTGCTCAGGGTACACCCCAGCGCCCAGGTATCATTTTTCGATGTCTTTTGCTCCTGTTGTGAAGTCAGAGTCGCTTCGTTACCTCCTAACCCTAGCTGCAAAGCTGGACTGGGAATTCCACGTTGTGGACGTCGACTCCGCCTTTCTCAACAGCGAGACGGATCCAGACAAGCCATCTATTTACATGCGACAGCCTCAGGGCCATCGTGTTCGTGGAAAGGAGGACTATGTCTGTCTCCTGAAAAGGGGAATTTACGGGTTAAAGCAAGCCGTACCGAAAGTTACGTTCATTTTGGTCAAGATTGGTTTCCGGGTGTGCATTGCTGATCCGTGCGTCTTTATTCGTCGCCTGGAGAAGGCTATTTCCATCATCAGCGCCCACGTTGATGATCTTGGATTATTCTGCTCCTCTGTTGCAGAGGTCAAACTTTTAAAGAAGCAGATTTCCGAGCATGTCCGAATCAAGGACTTGGGAGTCAAAATCCATTCTTGGCCTCGAAATCCTGCGTGATCGTGCGAACCGCACCATCTCCTTGTCTCATCGCTTCTATATTGACTCGATATCGCATGGAGGATGCACGGCCCGTATACTCGCCAGTCAACACGTCGGCCGCTCCGCTTTCCAAGTCTCAATCTCCTCAGACTTCGGAAGAACTCCAGCGCATGGCCAACGTTCCCTACCAGCACGCCGTTGGTTCGCTTATGCATACCGCTGTTCAATGCCGTCCAGACATTACGAAGGCAGTCCAGGCCGTATCGCAATTTAGCTCCAACCCCTGTGAAGCTCATTGGGAAGCCGTTTAAACGGATCCTCGCATATCTCAAAACCACACGCGACTCTGTCCTTGTTCTAGGCGGCAATGAAGACCTTACCCTTCACGCTTTCAGCGATTCAGATTGGGAAAACTCGAAGGGTCACGCCCGATCCATATCTGGGTATGCTGTCTTCATCGGATCCAGCTTAATCGCTTGGTCAGCGAAGAAGCAAACTTCCACGGCTCTTTCGACTGGAAAAGCCGAGCTCTACGCTGGCACACATGTCGGGCGTGAATCATGTGGCTCCGCTCTCTTCTGTTCGAACTTGGTTTCCTACTACCTTCCGGACCGACTTCCCTTTCTATCGACAATACTTCCACCATCCGGATGATTGTTGAAGTCACCGCTCGAACGAAGCACGTCCACATTTGCCATCTGGTGGATCCGGGAAGCAGTCCTCTATCGCTGCATCGTCCCCGTTTACGTCCCTACGGAGGTGAATGTTGCCGACTTATTCACGAACCATTGCCGGCACCACGCCACAAGACTCTCGTCAAGATGTTGGGCATGGCTCCCCGACCGGATGCTCGTTGAGGGGGAGTGTTGAAGTATTTATTATTCTGTTTACTTACCGTACATTCCTTATTCCAACTCGCTATCCGTAGAGTTACGCGTCACACGCTCCTTATGTAGTATCGTGTCACCGTCACATTCCTCAGTCGTTTCCTCCACGACTGAGGTATGTGAATCCTTACTTACAGTCCCTACAGTTTACTGATTCTCCTGGTAGTTAATACTTACTTGTATTCTATCAGTAGGCCCTAATCGGAATCATTTGATGGCTGTTCTCCATGCCTTCAAGTGCTTCCTTCGCAGCGGCATTCTTCACAGGCCAGTCCTGCAGGACGAATAGTTCTATGATTCTCGAGCTGTCAACTTTTCTCTTTTGCTTATCAACCACATTTCGACTCACCGTCGCCGTCATCTTCCTCTTTCGGCTTGGTAGCACTGTAAGTATAGATTCTAGGTCATAGGAGAACACATACCTCAAACACAATGTGGCCGCATTGTGGCGGATCTTGAAACCAATTTTCGGATTTTCCTTGAAATTCAAGATTCCACTCTTCTTGTACCCATCGGTCTCCACCTGCGCCATCAACTTGGTGATTGTCTTCATCGAAATTTGAAAGTCGCCCGCAAACAGCGAGTTCGAGGGAGCAACAAGCCGGCAGTTCAGCTTTATGTCCGCAAAGCTAGGGTCAAACTCGGTGGGACCATTCCAATTGGCGCAGGGCGTGAGATAGCAATTTTCGGGCGACACCATCGCGACCACCGTCAGTCCGACAGGATTCAAAGTATCTGCTCCTGCTCCTTCGCCGCCTTCACTCCCCTCGTTGTCGTGGTCAGTGTCAGCCTGCTCCTCCATGTCGGAGGCATGCTTGGCTGCTTCCTCTGCGGAAATCACCATTTCATCTCGTCGGACCTTTTTCCAAGCGAGACTACTGATGACATCTTCGTTTCCCATATAGTAGGGACCCGCGAGGAGGTCAGACGCCAGGTCAGACATAGCGAGAGTGGTTTGAAACGACAATGATACGACAACAAAAATTTCAAGATGTCAAACAAAGGCATGATCGGCAAGCCATGAAAGGGAAAACATTACGAGTCGCAGATCCCGTTTGACGATGTATTCGCCGCTGTCCTGACACCTACCGCTAGCGATGCAGCCTGAAGCTCATTTCTCATTCATTATTTCCATTGGCACCGACATTGAAATCTCTTCGCTCTCCGTAAAGGAAATTCGTGATATCACCGTCTCATACATCACTCTTCCACGGGAATTAGGGCAACGCAAGGCTCAGATTCTCCAACACATTCGAAACAATGGTCCGGAGGAATTGTTGCAAGCTTTAAAAACAGCAGCCGAGCAAAAAGAAGCTCATTAAGGGAACAGTTTCGGGTCAAAAGCGTAAGAGAAGTGGAGACACGCAAAGCTCTCGCAGGGTTGCTCGCAAAACCGACTCGGATGTGGTTACCTTGCTTGACAAGGTCTCTCCACCCTCATAATTAGCTAAGCAGCACATCGGATGTAACCCATTGATGCCCGATTTCTCCCGATACACACAGCTTTCCAAATGCCCCCAAATATTGATCTCATCAAAGCCCGAATCGGCACTCAGAGTCAACGCCAACTCAACGCTCAGCTACAGTCTCCCTGTTCAGGACATCTATGGTCGCAATTATTATTGGTCGCAATTAATAATAATTGCGACCATAGATGTCCTGAACAGGGAGACTCGCAATTGTGCGACATTCCTGGATCACTCCGTCTACCGCCCATTGAACTGCTGTGTCTTTGTATCTCAGGGTCTCCACGAAAAATTGACGAAAAATCCGACTCGGAGTCACACTTGCGAAATCTGAAAAGTTGAAACGGTTCTGTTGAATTCTGGAGACTGGAGGTCGTAACATCTTCGGTGTTCATGCTACATAATGGATAACGGAAGAAATATTCTCGATGCATGCCGCAGTCAACTGCCAATCAACCGCCCAATGCACGTCTCCATCCCAAAGGTTCAATAGTCGACTCTCCATGATCTCGAACCCTTCAGTTAGACTCTTTGCGGAACTGTCGATTCAACATGGCCACCTCAGATCTCTGAGTCTAAGTTCAACGTTCAACGATGATGATCATCTCTTGGGTTTTGCCAATCAATTTCGCCTCCCTCTGCGCCAAGAAGTAACGCGGGCAGCAGTCAATCGGCAATCCGAATCTATTCAGAGAGTGGCCTTTTGGTCGAGGTAAGCTATCTCGTTTCTGCTCACCCATATACATAGCTCAACAACTTCACCAGAAAAATGATACAGTAATGAGGTTGCTGTCATTGCAACAATTCAGATGCGGAGGAAAAATTTCGAGAAAGATGCACGGATTATGGCCATGGTCACCCCCCAAAAAGCTCCAGCAAGCTTGTCGCGAGGAAGAACAGGGATCACCTATTTCGGACCCGACCGTGAAGTTGTTGCGGCAGCATGTTCATTCAACAGTTGGGCGAGTCAAGGGCTCTAACCAGTCTCGCACGTCATTACGCAGTCAGCTGTGGTCAACACCAGTCTACCTTCGACCCTGGAACCTATGGATCACCATTAATCCGGTTGATATTCACGATCCAATTGCCCAGATCTTTGCCGGAGAAGACATTGATCTTGATAAATTCATGGCTGCGTTTAGGCCCGGAGGGCGAGAAACGGGCGCAAAATATTGCAGCTGATCCATACGCAGCGCTAGCGCTAGCAGCAAAGTTTTTTCACTTTACGATCCGTACAATTCTCGAGGTCTTGTTTGGAATTGAAGTGACCCCATTTCAAGTGCGAAGTCCCATGGGGATTTTGGGCGAAGTTGCAGCCTATTTTGGATTTGTTGAAGCACAAAACAGGGCTTCATTGCATTTGCATCTTCTTGTTGGGCTAAAACACGCACCGAATCCCGACCAAATGGTCGAGCTATTAAAGCAGGAACCATTCCGAGCACGTATTGCGGCGTACATACAGGCAAATTTACGAGCCCATTTATCTGGTCTCGAAACAGCTCAATCTGTTAAAAGCATACCTGTGGAGCAGGATATTGCGTACAACCGCCCCCCTCATCCCATGGTGCCAGATTATGGTCAACAATTGAAGGCTTTTGAGCTACGACTTGCTCGAACTGAACAGGTTCACTCCTGCCAAGTCCGGCGGTGCTTGATTGTTAGCAAATCCGGAGGGTTGCGATGCAAGCGACGGGCACCCTTCACTTGCCACGAAAAGGATTTCATTGATGAAGGCGGAAATTGGGGTCAAAGAAGAGTTTACGAGTTCATGAACGGCTGGATTCCGGGCATACTGGTCAATGTCCGGTGCAATAATGATGCAAAGTTGCTCACGAATGGACGGGACACAATGAATACAACATTTTATGTGGCCGGATATGCCGCTAAACCTCAGCAAATGAACTACAATATTTCCGCCGTCCTCGCAAAAGGTTATGCCGTTCACTTGACACGTTTGGCTCAAGGCAACAATACACTTCAGGCGGAAGTAGATAGCCTTCGTGATCAGCAACGCTTGTTATTGTTTCGGTTGGTCCATGCTATCAATCGTGAGCAAGAAGCGCCAATGGTAATATCGTACCTCATGGGCTGGGGCGACACGTACTGCTCCCACCACTACACCGCTATTTATTGGTCTTCATTTGTTGGGGCTCTGTTGAAGGCAATTCCACTGCTTCGAAGTTCACGGTGAGCGTCTAGCTAATTTGAGGAGCCACTGTGACTGACGAAAAACATTGTTAGATCAGAGGCCGTGCCTGCGTCTAGTGATTTGGAATCAAACGATGAAACCGCGCAAGAAAATGGCCCGGATGCGGAAGATACTGAAGCTCAGCAGGCGGAGGTAATTCTTGAAATCTTGTGCGACCAATCTGTTTTGAAAGTTGTTGTAGGATGGCAACGACATCGTTACCCTTAGTGTTGATACAACCGGACAACTTTTTGCGAAGTGTCAAGTGATTGATTATCTGGCTCGTGGAGACGAGCTGTCAGGATATAATCTTGTCAATTTCTTTGTCGACACATATGAAGTCGAGGTCAGCCAAAAAGACCGGGTACTTCAGGACAATGCATCGGCTGTGACGGAGTCGGAAGACCGTACCAAAACCCTGATCGGCGATGAACAAAGACAGCCCGGCCGTCCCAAGGGAATGCGATCCAGATATCAAGCAACTCATCCAGCATATAAACACAAACAGCGCGCGGTGCGTTCACGCGGTCACAATAATCTCCCCAATTTCATCGGCAAGTACTTTCCGCGGCGCGATGATCCAGACAACCAGGAATTTTATTTCGCGTGTATGCTGGTTTTATTGAAACCTTGGCGGAATCTCCGAACGGATCTAAGAACCGTTGATCAAAGCTGGTCATAGGCGTTCAATGCTTTTCTGGCTTCCGCTTCGTCCCGAACTCATGACATTTTGGCGGGTATACAGTATTTTCATAACTGTCAGTCAGCCGCGCTCGCAAGTCGGGATAAGGATGATGAATTTGATCACCGGAGAGGTGATCGGGAACCCGATGATGAGCTGGAGCAAGAAGTGGATTCGGGATTGGTAGCGGGAATTACAGAAGAAAGCATTGCAGCTTTAGAGGCATCACGAGTTTCCCTACGGGAATTCCAGCACGGAAGAATGGCAGTGGAGATCGCGCGGATGGCAAAGTTCTCATTGGGATGTGACGCCCGGGTTGTCAGTAGCGTGCGCAACCGGTGCTGATTTGTCCAACCTGATCAAGTGGAGAGAACAAATGGTTCACGACGTACAGCAGCTCAACGTGCCGCCGCAGTATACTCACGGCCCAGACACCGAGGAGAGAGGGGATGTTGTGACCTCGGATGCTCTCTTTCAAACGGAGACAGCGTCAGAACCCACAGTTGATATGCTTCCAATGTTGAATTCGACGACCGAGACTCTTCAGCCAGCAGATCCCGATCAATTGCAGCCAGATCAACGACGAGCATACGATATCATTGTGTGGCACTTAGATCATAAGCTGGCCGGAAATGAACCTCCGCCATTGCGGATGCTCTTGCATGGAGAAGGTGGTACCGGGAAATCTAAGGTTATAACCACTGTGACGAAGGCATTTGCTGACCGCGGTGTCCCACATATGTTGCTCAAAGCGGCATACACGGGAATAGCAGCCTCTGTGATTGACGGCAAAACTACACATATAGTTGGCGGAATCTCCGTGAACGGCCAATCTATGAGTGACGAAGCTAAAGAAAAGTTGCAGGTCAGTTATCTAGAATCGGGATTTTTGTATCACAGACCAAAAGTTCATAGGGATTCTGGAAATCTATTGAATATCTCGTTTTGGACGAAGTCCCCATGCTTGCAAAAGAATTTCTTGCATTACTGTCGCGGAACATCAGCATTGCCAAGGGAAGGGGCACAGACCAGTCCTTTGGTGGAGTTAATTTGATCGTATGCGGAGATTTTCACCAATTCCCACCCGTTGCGACGGGACCATCCGAAGCGTTATATTATCTAATCGACGCTATCAACGACTCCATTGAATCAAAAGTGGGGAGGATGATTTACGAAGAACTCACCACTGTGGTTCTTCTCAAACAGCAAATGCGAGTCAGATGGTATGGTTAGATTTTCTGAGGCATCTGCGCATAGGGAATGTGCAGGAACACCATCTTGCGATGTTGCGGACACTGATAGTTGGACGCGAAGGCAACACGGGCACAATCGACTTCGATTCGGCTCCCTGGAACTCCGCCTCGTTGGTCACACCACGGCATGCAGTACGAACTCAATGGAATGAGGAAGCCGGCCGAAAGATGTGCAAGACACAAATGAAACAGCTTTATATTTGCCGGGCACAAGATACATACAAAGGCCGTGCGCTGACCTTGGTAGAACGGCACGACTTAGCTGCACATCTCTGCAAGAAAACAAGGAGAAAACAGAAGACTATGCAGAAAGATTTGCCGAACGAGATCGAATTGGCCATCGGCATGAAGGTCATGGTAACGAATAACATTGAAACAGAGCTCGACTTAACCAACGGTGCGAGCGGGGAGATTGTTGATATAATCTTGGACCCAGACGAGCCAGCGGTGGGAGACGAAGCCATCGTGCATTTGAAGAGAATGCCAGCGTATGTGCTCTTGAAACTACCTCGGACACGAGCGAGCCAATTGAGTGGCCTGGAGGAGGGTGTGATACCCATTGAACCAGCAAAGACCACCTACCGCGTGAAAGTCCCGTCCAACGAAGGAAAAGTCATGCAAAAAACAATCAAGCGCCTTCAGTTCCCCCTCACTGGAGCATATGCGTTCACAGATTATCGTTCGCAAGGCCAAACACTGCGGCATGTACTTGTTGACATTGCAAAGCCGCTGTCCGGAGGGCTGAACTTATTCAATCTTTATGTTGCTCTCTCCAGGACTTCTGGAAGGGAAACAATTCGGCTGCTCCGAGACTTCGACGACGAGCTGTTTCGCAAAGCACACGAGCCGACACTGTTGGCAGAAGACGACAGGTTGGAGGAGTTGAATAAGAAAACATCGGAATGGTGGACGAAGATGCGTAGTAGAGAGACAGAGATGGATGTAGATTAGTTATCCAAAGAGATCGATGAGGACTTGACCGATTGTCAATATTTGTGAAGCTGTGCATCGGGGAGAACCGGGCATCAACGGGTTACATCCGATGTGCTGCTTAGCTAATTATGAGGTTGGAGAGACCTTGTCGTCAAGCAAGGTAACCTTGCAGAGGATTCCCTTTCTCGGAAGCGCGGAAAAAATGTGACAATTCCCGTTACATTCCGAAAGCGCTGTAATGGCTTATTGCCGTTTTCAGAAAAGCTGGCGCGACGTGACCTTCGTGTGAATTTTGCGCATTTTGAGGGTTCAGAGTCGGTGGCTCATTTCTCGACAACCGCTGGCTCAATTCCTTAGATTTCTATATGGCTGGATTCCCCTTGCTTGTGGCTAGTAGTCCTACCGCTTTGGTGGAGCGGCTGCTACTCTTGAAGCATGGTCTCATGCGTGGCTTTGCAGCAAGTGGATTCACACTCTGGAAAAGGTAGCCATTCACATATTTCTATAACTTGAATTGACTTACAAGCATGGCGGCTAGAAACTTTGAACTCTGCGGGCTACAAATGCGCGACTTGACTATGAATTGTGTTGGTCCCCTCCCTTTCAGTCACCCATATTTCAAAGTCTTTGTGGACGGTCGGAAAGGTTGGCAGCATAAGCATAGTCTCTAGACAGACGCTTTATTGTTTCTAGCTCGTGCCTCGCTCAATAAAGTCTGTTGGTTACCGCGCCTTGATAACCGGCGGCCTGCGTTATTATATAAGCTTTCCTTTTATGGTTGTTACGTGAACCGTGCCAGGACGCGCCTGAGGCGCGTCGTGGGCACTGGGCGCAACAAATGCACGCGAAAACTAGGAGCATACAGCTCTATCATATATAATAACTAACCAGCTCACTCGGTCTGCATTTTCCCGCAAGGTACTTCGTAAATGAATATTTCGGGCGTGTTTGTGCCTAAAAGGGACGAATTCAAGAACTGGGGTACCTGGGATCACGCTGACCGCTCCAGAAGGACCTGATACAGACAATACAGCTGTTTTACGGTTTTTGTCCGGTTTTTGATGGAGTGGGGCAAGAGGTGAGCGAAAATCTTGAAAAAGACACGAGGCTCTTTTCGGGACCAGTTTTAGGCCCTGATGGAGAGTTCTAAGGACAATTTTTTCAAAGTGTAATTTGGCTGAGAATCACCATGATTTTATGGTTTCCGGTCGAGTGTTGATCATAAAAAAATCAGAAAAATCAGAATCAGGAGCTCGGACCCCCAAAATGGGGGGGTAGCCGCTCTCCGATCATCTGTATCTCTCGAAATGAGAGCTCTGGAAGGGGGAGATACGTCACATTTTGTCACGGTTTTTTCCTTTTTGAGGGGGGTTGTCAAAGAGCCCTGTGTCTGATCGGCTATGATCGCTCACCTCTTGGAGTGGGGCATTTCGTTTCTTGTTTACACCTGTATGCCTCCGAGTCGCCGTATGGCTCCACTTTGACCTCAAATTGACTTCACTTTCCTGAAACCATTCAAATTCAAAGTTACAATCGTGAAGTAACTAAACTACTGACTGGCTTAAGACAAGGTATTTGATCATTAACTGGAGTGGGATTCGAACGCTCGACCATCGGGACATGCACTAAAATGGATCCCCATTACTTAACTGTTACACCAAGGTGCAAGACAAGGAATGTTACTCAATATATCATATTATATGGGGTCCTTCACCGCACCTCCACTACACCCCTTTATTTCATCGATGATCTGGGACATGATGATGATGGTATCAATTTAATAAGATGTATGCGGACAATGGTCCACATAGGAGGGGAAGCTTGCTTCAGTCTAGGCCAGCGTATAGCAGAGGTCAAGATTCTCAGGATGTGCCTCTCTAGCAACTGGTCTTTTTTTCGAGCTTGAGCATTGGGTTGAGCATTTCCCTGTTTTTGTACTATTAACCGTTCTTTAACGAGATGGCGAGTCGGCGGTGCAGTATCTCCTTCCGGCAAGTTTTATATCGTCGAGTTCTCTGGTTGCATTCATTCATTGATTTGATTCAGCATCTTTCGTATCACTGCGGCCTGCGGAGGCTGAATTTCCACCACCTTCGCATTCTGAGCTCGCCGGATTAGGAATTCATTGCTGTTTCTCCGCTCGACAGCTTTGGAACAGCTGTGAACTACGCCGCAGGTAGGTTAAATTAGAGCTAAGTTTTCATCGTTCAATTACTCCCGTTGGGGCTCAATGTTCACTTTTCTTGACCGTATGATCCTGCTTCGCCTGGTGTGTTTTGTTCATTCGTTTATTTGCTCGTTGCTAATTTGATTAGGCGGTAAATCGGTTCGTGCCTCTCGCCGACGACAGTCCCGAGGTTCCAAACCTCGTCAAAAAATCCTACGCAACTTTTCGACTTTCAACACAGGACTGGGATCAACTAGAGAGGATTCGCGGAAGTGCTTCAGGTACAATATAATGCTGTGAATAGTTTATTATAATTAATTTGCTTTCGTTCACTGTTCAGGAGCCCGCGAACATTCAACAATCCTTTTCAAGTTCTCGTTTTCCGACTGTTTGGCGCACTCTCCCATTACTAGAAGCTATGGCCGAGACTTGGCGTAATATGGTGGCCACGGAGCGATTTGCCGACATGCGAGAGTCCATTCTTGCGGGCCTCGACAATCTCGAGAAATGGTATGGGAAGACCGACGATACAGATGTATATTTTATTTGCCTTGGTAAGTCGTGAACGTTGTCGCTTGAATATTGCTGATATTGTTTAGCGCTGGACCCGAACATTAAAACGGCGTACACACAAGAGTCGTGGAACTCTGAATCGCATGAAGAAGGGCTTGCAAAGCTGGAATCCTTGGTATACCTGCTCCATTTCGAGCGCACCAATATATTCAACTCATTTCATTACAGTATGATTCGTATTATGTCGCTCCGACCACGGAAAATGTGCCTGAAGTTGTGCAGACCGGTAAGTAGATTGCTGCACTTCTATTTTCTCTTGATTGAAGGTTTCGACAGTACCCGCAGCACCAGTACAGTACGGTTACTCTTGGATTCAATCCAAGCTTCAAGCTCGCAAGAACAAAGATGTTTCGGAGGTGAATCCAAGGGCGGAATTGAATGCTTACCTTGATGCGCCGCTACAGAACGTCCATGATGTCGTTAAGTGGTGGGGGGTACGTCCATTCACTCGAAATTCACCGACAAAATTGAGCTAATATTTTATGTGCGCCTTTAGCACCACGCGTCTCAGTACCCCACCCTGGCTCGAATTGCTCGTGACTACCTGGCTATCCAGGGCTCAGCAACTGCCTCTGAGCGGGCATTCTCTAATGGGTCATTTACCAGTACCCCCCATCGCAATCGGCTCGCGCCCGACATGTTCGAGGCACTGCAATTTTTGAAGAGTGCGTATCGTAATGGGCATGTCAGCGCTGCGGACGAAGCACGGAAGCGAGTCGTTGAAGCACTGGATCTATTGGAGGAGGATGTCGAAAATTAGTTGCATAATGCTGATGTATTTACCTATCGAGTAACGCTTGAAAAAATTCAGGTTCGTTTGGGTTCGAACCTCTACTGAACCTGAACCGAACCCTTCCTGCACCGAACCTAGGTTCGGTGCGAGGTTCGGGAGCTTGGGTCGAACCGAACCCCAGGTGCGGTTCGGGGTTCGGATTTTTGGGCAAAAAACCGAACCTAACCGAACCCCGGCAACACTAGTATGGACATGCCCAACCTATATAGTATGTGTAGTTGCTCAATGGATGTGCTCTCTCTTTCCTTTCCCTCCTCCAACAAGGTGGATCCGAAAATTGCGTCATCTCGACGCGGTCACATGATGATGTCGCGCCGATTGGACCTCAAAATATAATGGAGAGTTTGTGCGAGCGACCTATGGTGCCCTCCACTAAGTCACCACCAATTGCTGACAACAGCTACTACGCGGGCAGGAAAATCCGGATTTCTTATCCCTCTTGCCAAAATGCTCTATTCCATTGGTAGCAACTTTTGGCACGAGGGATTTTTATTGGCGGCAAAATTGAGGGAGATATAAAAGTTCCACCCCCAAAATTTGGGACTGCAGCCTACAAACGTTCGCATTCCCCTCCATTTACGCTCACTCATACGTTCCCAATACCGCTATGTGTGCACATATGATATGCCGCTGCTGGTTGACGTGAAAGCATGAATTTGGCGAAGCTCGAGTAAAATCCAAGAAAAAGCACCGATCTCTGGCACTAAAAGAGGTAGGCAGAAAAAAATCTCAGCCTGCGGCAGATTTGGGACTAGTCAAGCAGTGGTGGTGACTTAGTGGAGGGCACCATAGGTCGCTTTTTGATTGCTCAGATCTCCACAACAACAGATACCAGGTGTGAGCTCTAAGCGACCTATAGGAGTATTGTCCTGGGGCACTCTTAGGTCGCTGGGACTTCACATCTGAGACTGCTCGTTGTCGATATCTGAGCGGTCCCAAAGCGACCCGGGTCGCTTTGCACAAACCCGCTAATGTATCATAGTAGGATTTCGTAGTATGAGTTCTGGCAAGGGGGAATCGGCATTCGAAAATCGGATATCGGGTCGACTTTTTTTTTAAGGGCTTGGGCTGACCCACCCTCCCCCCCTCCCCTCCTATGGTGCACATCGCATAAACACCACCAAACAGGAACGAAATTTATTGCACCACATCAGAGCCTTCCCACGCCTGATCCTCTGGCCAAAACACTCCGATTAGGTAGTAGACTAAACCCTCTAGAGGGATTTCTCATCCGCTCAAAACTCACAATAAATATATTTTTCACGGCATGGATTTGAGACATCACTGATACAATCAATCAATCAATCACGTGTGATTACGACACATATCCTTATTGGGTAGCCATAAGTCCGGACGCCGAGTTACATGCTCCCAAAGTCGTTGGAAAGCTATTGGCTGCAACTTAGAGTATGTCCTTCCCCTAGCGTTTTGAAGAAGCCCAGTAGAAGCCCTCCATGAGATTTCAGTACAGAAAATGCAATATAAAATTTGGTTTTTTGTTCTTGGGCGATTTGAGACATCAATGATGGCATCAGTGATGGGACCTATTTGGTGGTGTTTATGCGATGTGCACCATATATAGGGTAATGATTCCCCACTGCTGTCATCAAGCCGTCCTGCCGGACCCGCGGTAAATCCCGATGCTCGCCCGTCCTGCGGTTTTCTGCGTGTTTGGGGATGCAAAAGGCATAACCCATGCTCGGTGCATGCTGAGTTAGAATATACAGTCATACCAGGACCTTTCCATCACCATCCACCCGGGTAACAGCTGTTTTGTCTCCAAATGAGTGCATACTGCATCTCTCTTGAACCCACTGTACATACTCTATAAATGCCCAGATATACTTAATTATTGAGTAGGTATCTAATGAAATTGGCGAAAGTCTCATACTGTACCTAGGTACCTTTATTATTTGAGGAAATAAGAGAATGAACCACGCCCGCGACGTTACTGATGTAGCGTGCGAAACCGTGCCAAATCAAGAAATTTCCACTGTTGTCGTCACTTCAGCCGCCTAACTGTCTATTTACAGTCAAGTCCTTCTCAGAAACAGGCCGACTATCATTCACAAAGCATTCCCTGCCCCCCACAAAGGTTTTCAGTACTAGACACAAGAAAATTTTCAAGGACCTGCCCCGACACCCCCTCCCCCCCACCCAAAAAAAAGTACAATTGATCGAGGCAGCGCAATCAAATAGCCTTAATGTATGGGTTTGACTTGAAGGACAGGTTCGATAATGCGTAGCTATTAATCGGATATCAGTGAAATGCCTCTTAGAATGCCGACACAAGTTAATCGGGAAAACGATGTTCTCTTGTATATCGTGGTTTGACGACATAAAAACGATGTTGACGGCCGGGAAGAAACCATTCAATGTAGTGAGACAGTTGCTTGTGGCAGCTGCCAGAGGATGTGAAGTTGCGCGTCTATCAGGGACGCAGAATGGAACGCAAAACGGAGCAGTTTCGGTCACGGTAAGCCTTCGATTTTGAACCGGCTTCAGACAACTGTCGGTGGGTGGTAATCGTTAGGAGATTGCGAGTGCGCCGAGTGCGTGTAATGGTGAATGGTGTAGCTGTTAATGCTGAGTAGTCAAATTTTTGATGGCCAGGATTTGCGTTAAGAAATTGGTTGACTCTAATGGATAAGCCAGTTGAAGGTTGATAACTTGTAACGTGACAATGGCCGTGAACCAGCGTATGGAATTGAAATTTGAATGTCAGCGAGGTGCCGTGAGCATCAGATTCTGCACTGACACGTGCACCGAGTGAGCTTGAATGTGAAATGGTTATCACCTGAGCTTGAAATAAGTATTTGATCGTTAGCGTCAGGCAGTGAGCATAGATGCGAATGGAAAGTGTAGCCGGACGAGATGTCACTGAAGACATCGTCATAAAACGTGAGGTAATTCGTGAGATTGGAGATTACTGAGGCTAGACATCAGAATGACGCCGACTCTAGTGTGAAAGGTGAGAGATAAGTACGCGTGTGTGTGAATGGTTAGCCACTGGGCCGGGATGAGATCGTGCAACATGATGGAAAATCGGTGTGAGCTTGAGTGTGAAAATGAGAGTTTCATCGCTTTGGCATTGATGCAATAGTGCGAAAATTAGAGGGAATGAAGGTGTAGTTTCAATGGCAGAGATTGGGATGTATTAACCAGAAAGGTTGAAGGGCTAAATTCTCAGACTTGAATAGGAAGCTGAATTTCAACCGTAGATCTTGCTTTAAGACGCGAACTAAAATTGAAAACATACGATAAGATGAATGTGATTTCGCGAAGGCGACTCGGAGAACATCGCGAAATCAACATCCCAAGAATTGTGGTGCGTCATCGAGATTGGACTGCGTGGACCTGCGAGTCTTGAACATGAATGCGAGGGGTCGAGATAGAGGGCTTGAGTATGGATAGGGCGGAGAATGCAAATATGATTCGTGAATATTTCGAAGGATAGAGCGTGGATCATGAGGGAAACCGTGCGGTGATATCTGATCGTGAAAGATGATTTGCCAATTTTGACGGTGGGAGCGCGCTCAAGCACCGCGCGCCTGCCGCTTCGCCTCTAGCACCCAGAAGCGGAGGGCTTGAGTAGCGAAGTGAGAATTGCAGAGTCGATCTGGAGATGTCGGTCGCCGCAAAAATGCGGGAGCTCACAGGAATAATACATGAACTGCGAATACGAACGCTCGGTGCAAAAATATTGAACAAGCCGAACGTTGACGCGAGAATGCACGAATGCATAAATCATAACCGTGAACGCTCGACTTGCGTGATGGAATGATACTATACCAGTCACGAACATCAACTTCAAACGGCTAGATTCGCTGGGGTGCAGAGATTCTTAAACTTGAACTGTAATCCGGGAATGCGATGCGTGAATCATCATTGTTAACGCTCGCCCCGCGGAAATGGAGATTCGGGAATAGTGAACGTCGGCTTGAAACGGCTGGACCCGCTGGAAGCAGAACTTGAGCGTGAACTTTGCGAATGTGTGGATGCCTGATTTGTGAGCGCCGTCGTTTGACCTATGGTAAAGTAGAAATTCGTGAATTACGAGCGTCAGTTTCAAAAGGCTGGGCCTGCAGAAACGCAGGAATTTGTGGATCGTGAAATGTAAATATCAGCTTCAAACGGCTGGACCTGCGGGAGTGCAGGAATTCGTGAATATTGAACATCAGCTTCAAATGGCTGGACCCGCGGAAAGGCAGGAATTGGCGAATGTTGAACGTCAGCGTCAGGAGGCTGGACCTGCGAGAGTGCAGGAATTCGCGAATATTAAACATCAGCTTCAAATGGCTGGACCCGCGGGAATGCGGGAATTTGTGCATCTTGAACGTCAGCGTCACAAGGCTGGACCTGCGGGAACACAGGAATTCCATATAAGGTGAACGCGAGTCTTCAGCTCAGACCCGCGGGAATGCAGGAGGTCGAGAATATCGTTAAGCGTGAGCAGGGATTCGTGAGGCGTGTCGAATATGTGAATTGTGGTGGTGGTGGTGAAGGCTAGCCGAGGAGAAATGCAGGAATTTTCGAATTGTGAAAGTGAAGGATGTATTCATAAGGTTGCAGGGATTCATATGTGCGCCGAGGCAACTGTATCAGCGTCAATCGGGTAGCAGAAACGTTCCAGTGAGTCGTGAAATGAGAAATGGCGCCAGAGCGTCGCCAGCTTCAGAGATATGGCAAGTGGAGGCCTCGAAGGCCTCGTCGAGGGGGGAGTGATATGTGTCGGAGGTGAGACATAGGTCAGGGGTACGAGTCGGGGAGGATGGTTGAGAATGTAGGAGAGGTCAGTGAATGTAGACTGTGTGGGACTTGTCTGTGCCGGGGGGGAAGTTCGGAAGACCACAGTCTGTCGAGCATGAAATTGAGTGCAGGAAGACCTGGCGTCGGCGATAGGAGTACCACGGAAAGGGACCTGGAGGCTGAAAAGATCGAGGAAAGAAAGAGAGAGCAGAAGAAGCAAAAGTGTCGTGAATGATGAGCTCTAGCGAGGTGAGAGAGGGTAAACGGGAAGTCGATGGTGGTGGTAGAAGAAGAGGAGAAGCTCGGATCAGGTCACATCAGATCGGCCCCTCTCTGCTGCATCACAAAACGGCACACTGTCTTCCCAGGCTCAGACAGTGTTTCTTACAGGTTGAAATTTTGGTGGAAAACCTCCGTGCATTGACTCTCACCAGCACTTCGAAAGATCTCTGCCCCAACTTGGTGCTACTACAAATCGACAGTCTGGTATATGAGTACGCAAAGCCGATGGGGGCTTCGCTATGCTAGAGTCTAGATGGGGATCTCCGCATTCGACCCTCAAGACAGTTCGAGTCCCGGATCTGTACCACAGTCCCTCTGTGTGGGAGAGGTTGACTCTGTTAAAATCTCAAGGGCTTGACATTGAGGACCTCGACAACCTCGCGCCTGACTCGGACTCAGACTCCGACGAAGACTGGATTTACTCGCACGAATAACGTTGCAGCGCACTATGGCGCAATGCGTAGCTTAGGGATCACGTACTATGTCTGTGGACGGGACGAAAAAATCGCCTTTTTTCAAAACGAAAAAAAAAAGACAAAAAAAGGGAAAATAGGACTGGATAAAGGAAAGTTGTTCGTGTGTGTGACTCACTTGGGGCTAAGACGCATCCAAGCTAAATTTAAAATGTTGAGAGCACCAACATTTGCCTTGAATTTGTCAACGACATCCTGGGCATTCATTGTGAGTAGCCCGACTTCAAAGATTACAACGATAGATAGGCAGGATAACTCACGGCTATGATATCCGCTGTGACGCGACCAGGCTTTCTGATGACCCTGCGCAGTTCTTGTGATTCGATGATCCGATCCAGGGGCATACGCCAGTTGTTGATGAGCTCGTGTTTCGAGACGGCTGAGTCGAAACTGTTGTCAAACAAATTGAGAGCGAGATTGAGGGAAACTGGAAGCCGATATGCGGGGGCGCAAGACGATCTGACCAGAGACAAGAGAGGGTCGTGGTAATGTTCTGCCATCCTTGCTGGACTCGTCTGTAAAGACCATGTGGTTTGCGGTGATGTTTGCAAACACCCAACGCATCCAGTTTGTGCGTGGTACATCATCGCGCTGGGCGGCAATACGGCACAGGATTTTCCGATTGTATCCGAGGTCTGCAATACTTAGCCCGAGCAAGAGTCGAAATCGCCGGAAGCTCTCCATGCATAACACTGAAGTAATCGGCAATCTCGTCCAGGTAGAGTGTCGGTGTTTCGTCAAGAAGTTGGGTGAGAATGTGAAGCAGCGGTACAGGGATAGCTCGGGGGCGCCCTACACCACCGCGAAGTTGACACGCAAATATGGCGTGTGACATGATGTCACCCGGACAATGAGAGGTCACACGTCAAAATCACATCAGCCTTAAGCTGGCCACGACGCAAAAAACATGCACCACGCTTTTTAAGCGCTATTGTAGCGTCCCGTAGACATATTGAAAAGCAGCAAGCTGATAGCATTTCTTCCATTCATATCACACTGACATCTCACATTTAATATACTTGATTGTGTTATCATGATCACATTTGGATACAGAGCTCCAGGAAGGGAGAAATGAATTGTGGCGGAAATGTATATACATCGTACAGAGAAGAATTACAGAGAAGAATCCATTATGCACAGTGACCTCCAATCACACCCAACAAAGCTCACCTGCTCACCATAATGTTCTGCCCTCCCGAAGAGCTTGACAGTGAAGCGGCTGCACTGTACAAACTTTGGCTGAGATTAACGGTGGCACATTTAAAGAAAACACCATACACACACCTTATTCCTGTTGCCACTTATAACAATTGAAAGCAGGAAAGTAAGAGCTGTTGGTATGTCAGTTATGGGGAGGGCCGCAATGATAAGCAGACGCACCAAGGGTGTATGCGAGAGAGCAGGAGCTTGAGAGCGCAGGGTGGCAGGGGATCTATCAGAAAAATCAGACCAAGCTCAGGCCAAAGGAGGATGGAGAAGTTACATGGCGGATTGGGTTAACTCAGAAGAGAGCGAGAAATTGAGTGGTGGAGGAGACAAGGAGGATGGTGGTGGTGGGAGAGGGAGAGGTGTGGTGCGGTGTTTGTGACGTGTCAACCTTATAACCGAGCCGGAAGTGGCCGGAGAAGACCGCGGGCTTGATGTGAGAACAATGGCCGCCGGACATGCAAAATTTACGCAAGTGGCCTGATTTGCATCCAGTTGGCGCTTCAGTCCACACGCTAGGGAGATGTCACACATCACACGCAAACTCAACATCACATTCCGTCGGTGGTGTACCATTGCAGAGTGCTGCCTAGCGAGAGTGAATGTTGATTCCACCTGTGCGCAGGTCCACGCCATATAATGTCTCAATCCCTCAGCATAGAGAATTGTTCCTAATCGTCGCGATCAAGCTGAATTTTGTCGGAATTCAGTCACGCATATTGCAACAATTCTTCTTGATGGTGTTCGTGCGTGGGCAGAGCACTCTGAGCACCGGGAGATCATTCCCAAGTTCGCGGATCCTCACGCTCCTCCCAGAAGACAGAGGAATACTTCCTCCCTACATATGATCAAGATCAAAGCTCGACACGGGGAAACATGCTTGTGATGGAGCGTTATTATCAGGAGGTACTCGCTATGCCTAAAGAAACATTCGAAGAGCGCTTCAATTTTCTGCTGGGGGATCGGCTCACGACGGCGAGGGCCCGGGCGGCTCAGGACCAGCGAGCTGTGGATCGATCCGAAGATCGGATTGACCATCTATTGAGCTTTGCTATGCTCAGTGGTCTCATGCATATCTGCATGAACATGATCAGCAATATCGGCAAAAACTACTGGGGTGGATCAAATAAAGACGAGATGAGCCTCATCACGCTTCTTCAGCTGCTGCCCAATCGCTCCGACATAAATCTTCGAAAGATCGATTTTTATGCATGACTCCGTTTCCTCGAAGTCATACTCCGCTGAGGGCGGCAATAGTGGTTCTTGGGCTGAAGTTACCGGAAGAACAAAATCTTGTATTGTATGTATGGATTAGTATCGAGATACTCTGATTTGCACCGTCTCTGTAGGAAGCAAGACAAACTTGTTTGCCCCAGAACTTTGAGGTGCGCCTTGCGAGAGGATTGAGTGGAGAGCGGCGGCGAGTGAGTGCGAGCGAAGAACAAAGGGTGGCAGCGACGCTCAGCTAGTCTCACCCAGTCAGACTCCATACGAGATTTATGATATAAATCTTTTATATGGAGTCTGAACTTGATGGCGGCTGTCATCCAAGACCTCGGGTTTTGTGACGCACGTGATGGTTTCCCACGTCCAAATCCGGACGATTTTGCCATTGCGAAGGTTTTCTGGGTGATTTTCCCATTCAGGAGGGCTCTGTGAATGCATATGATAGTGCTAGAGCTGTAAATATGATGTCTTTAGCTCAATATTCTTCTCATCTGCACATTCAACCAAATTCAACCACCACTCGAAAACTCCTTCAGATTTGCTTGTCTATTGCTGGATAAAGCTTTGAACACCATTTAAATGAGTAGCTAGACACATTGAAGACACATTTAGGGCTCAACAAATACATTAAACTGTCGAACGACGCTTTTGCTTCCCAATTGGGACGTGGGAAGTGTGACTTGTCACATCAAAAACCGAGGTCCGGGTCGAACCCCGCCAACAATTTCAGACTAACGCTCAGCCACGTCACCATTCATCAAGACTTTGATGTCGGAGTTTGAATGACTTGGAAGATTTTCAAAAAATCGGTGGTAATAATAATAATAAAGTTCCATTTTTATAGTAACTGCACGCCGTTTACGGCGTATGATGCTACTCTAAACATGAGATTTCTACTATTGATTGTATCTAGGTGGGAGTGGTTTTCGTGGGTTTAGTGAGAGTAATCCCGGGGGTGAGGGCGAGCAGGAAAATTGAATATACATGAGGGTGGGAAGGCAAGAGGAGGGAGCAGGGATTGGCATTGGGGGAGTTAATCCGCACGGAAGAACGGCCCCGATGCATGGTGCTCGGCTGCGATGCGACGAAGAATCGACTGACGGACGGGACATGCAGGATCAGTGGATCGGTGCTGCCCGCCGCATCCCCGGAGGGCGCATTTGAGCACGATATGGGAGCATCCAGTGGAGCTGGTACGGCAGGGAGTCTTATGGGGGCAGTGGCAGTTGGAAGTGGGGTGGTCGGAGGCGCAGGTGCCGCAAACAGCAGAGCGTTTACACTGCGCAGCAATGTGTCCAAACCGGTAGCAGTTGAAGCATTGGAGGGGCTGCGGGCAGTATTTCTCGGTGCGATGAAGGTGACCATGGAGGGCGAGCTTATTCGTAATGAAATAGTTCGCCACATCCAAGTCGTTGAAGTGAAGAACGAGTGATGAGAATTTCTTGGTCCTACGAACCTGCTCGCTGGAACGGCGTCCGATCCAGTGAACTCGGACCAGATTCTGATGGTCAATTTCATTCGCAAGTGCTAGCTCCAAGATGTCGTTCTCCCATGAGTCATTGTCTGCATCCACCGTGCCATTACCAACTTCAAAGTCAGTAGGCACACGATGCATGACAACAGCAAAGGATGGAGAGCGAGCCTGAAGCAGACTAGAGAATGCCGGCAGCCAGCCGTCGAGATTGTCCCGAAGGACCTCTACCTCGTCGACTCCCGTGAGGGTGAGACGGATGTCTCCATTGCGATATTTCGCAACAGCACGGGCAGATGGGTGAACAGGGGAGTCAAACTCCATCCGATCCATCAGTGCATTAAACTGCTGTTGGATTGCGTAGTGGCTGTCGTTGGTGAACGCCTTGTGAAGGCGATCCTTCGGGGTCAAGATGAGGTCACGTGATGTGTCACGGGTGACGTGGGAAGGGGCCAGTGACGTGGCGGGTGAGCTGGCAGCGACAGAAGCGTAGGTTTTGTCTGGGGAGATAATGGATGCTGGAGTGGTTTGGGTGGTCAAATTGGGTAGGGATTCCAGTTTGGTCATGATAGTGTCGAGTTTTGTGGTCAAGGAGTCGATGCGGGTGGTATTGGAGTTGGCAGCAGGCTGCTGCACAAGTGCGGCGGCAAGCGCCCGAATGGTATTCCAGTCAGCAAGAGGAACGGTGCAAGATTTAGCATTGGTGGTTTTTGGGAGTTTCACAGCGTAGATGATTTTGTGGAGGTTCTGGATAGTGGCGCTAGGGAGCGCCCTCGGAGCAGGTGGTGGTACCGGATCAAGAGGCATCCTCAAAATCGGTGGTCGAGGTCACCGAGAAAGGGTGCAGGCTGTCTGGAATAAAGGACGGATGTCCACTCGTGTGTTTATGGGACATCGAAGTGTTACAAATTATGTTAGGCTCATTGTCGCAAAAATCGAAAGTCTGATATAACCGATTATAACTGGGTATGGGCGATTGTCCCAAAAAGGATCATGCGCTGACTAAGCATGATCCGTCTTGATTTCGTGTCGATGTCTTATCGATGTCTCTACTTTCTCTTCTACTCGCTTGCTCGCCGCGAAATAAGGTGTCTCTGGTGTTGTTAAACATTATACAAGGTGGATATATGAAATGTAAGGTATAACTAATGTGAAATAAATTGATTATGCATAGTATTCTTCCTCCGAATCATATCCACTGTCCTCCGACTCTGTGTCTCCCAGATCTTGAACTGTAATCGGTTCTTCCGGCTCCTGGTCTTCGTCTGGCATCTCTGGTGTCTCCGGGTTAACTCTGCGCTCGATCCGAAAGTCTCTGGGCAGCCCTGCTTCAAGATAGCGTTCCACGGCTTCTCTCCACAATTTAACTCTGTTCTCGCGATTTCCTCGAGCGCCCTTCTTCGGAACGAGAGTTTTCTTTGGGTCGAGATCTTGAGGACCGTAGCGCGCGTGCCAATCCAGCTGGGCATCGATGAGTGGCACCGATAAGTAACCCGGTGCTCGTAAAGGCAAATTTGCGGAATATTCCACCTCGGTAATGGTTAGAATGGCAATGACTCTGTCGATAGCGTCAGAGGCAGCCTTTTTCTTTTCGGCACGACGTCTAGTCTTCTCGATCTGTGCCTCGGCTTTCTCCTTCTTGTGCTGAGCTAACGAGATCTTCTGCTGCCGATTGCCGCCAGATCCATCTTGTTCTCGGACGATCCGTCGCAGGAATTTCCGCATAGCAGGTGAGAGTTGCTTGAGGTAATCCGATGTTCTGTTGAACTTGTACATCTGCCGGGAATTGTGGATTTCAAGGGACATGTTTGGGCTGATTTTTGCCTCTTGACGGAACACCCCGAATGACGACTCACATCGGTCGTTTGTTTTTTCCATCTGGGCGCGGTCCATCTGATCCTCTGTCGCTGCTGCAATATCACCCTCGTCACTGTACTCCCCACTGAATCGTTTCCAAGCCACCCGCGCACCCATAAGCAGGTCAAGTGTCAAGCCCTTCAGGTGAGGAAGGTCTGGAGCGTATTTTTGTACGGCTAACACTGCTTGTGGGTGATCCCAGGGCTGTCCGTCAAGAGAAGCTGTCTCGTAGGAAACTGCGGGACCCACGAGAAGATCGGGGTCAGCAATTAACTTGTCAAGATGGGTGATGAGGCGTGCATGAAGCGGTCCCAGCCGAAGAACATTGTCTTCGGACGCGTTTGCACCGCGTATTTCACGCATGTACGGTACGCTAACTGCCTGATAATACATGGTTGTTGCACAGAGCTCGGTGCGAGTCGGAATGTCGTGCAGCCCGTCGAAAACATTTTGCTCCATGTGGTTTAATCTGCGCGACTGCTTGTTCTCCTTCACGTATGTGAGAAATCTGATGAAGTAATCCAGATACGTGAGGAGCACGGCAGCGGCTTCCATGTGGGATTGGAATCGTGTGTTGCTGGTGTCCGGGAAGGCCAAAACAAAGCCGAGTTCAGCATCGAAAAAAAACCGTAGGGAGTCCTGTTGCCCCCGTTTACGATCTTACATTCCGCGCCTCGTCTGGAATAGTGCCGCCTTCTTTGAGATGAAATTCAGGCTGTTGCGGCTTCTGCTTCCCGAAGAGCTTGGCTGCACGCTGCATTACAGTCTGCAGACGCGCAGGAATTCGGCGTATCTTCTCCTTCAGCGCGTGGATCTCGACCTGGTAGCGCTTCTGGGTCTTCTTCAAGCCCAAAATCATTTCCTCCTGCCGGTCAATAACTTCGCTTTGCTTCCCCTTTGCTTTCCGCTCCCATTCTAGCTCCTTCTGCTTCAACCTAAGCTTCCTCTCAAGCTCCTGAGCATCCCCGGACCTCTTCTCGGCTTGATTTTCCCAGTATTTTGCTCTCTTGGCAGCATTGTCCTTGTCCTTTTTAAATCGGTCTCCGCGCGCGCGTTCTTTGTCCAGCAACGGTGTAATTTCATCAACATCCATCATATAGTTCTCCTTGTCCTCGCGTGAGGGTCCAGACGCGCTGCCAGACTCGCTGGACTCGGGGGATGGTGACCTCTTCCATCGCTTTGCTGTGGCCTTCAAAAGGTTCGTGAACCGCCCTCTTTTTCGTTTATTCCCCCCTCCAGCATAGCGCATAGCATCCTTGAGTAGTCCATCTTCTTTCTTCATGAGTTGGCGCGCAGAGAGCGAAGATTCGGGACGCGATCAGTGCGAGACGCGGTTGTTTGGTCTTGTTTCCCTCGCGTTGCCGAGCAAACGACGGCATCGTTATTGACGCTGCCGATGGCCGTCGGTCCTTTCGGTATCTACATTAGGACCATTTTTGCTTGTAATGGTCGGAGGAATTGTTAATCTATGTATTTGCGTGAAAGTTATAACATCTATCTCGAAAAGTACTCCACATCCGGGAATTTCCTCCGACCAATACAAATAAAATCGTCGAAAATGTCGGATCGCAACAAGTCCGAGGGTGATCATCTCTCTACTTTTTGGGATAGGATTCTGCGCGAAAGCCCAGGTGAGATTTGGCGGGCTGCCTAATCGGGACGAGAATGATGGCTGTCACGAAATGACAGGGCATCGCCCATACCCATAATATAACCGATTATAGCAGTTTATAGGCTGGTTATACCTAGTTATAACCGGCTATAGGTCGGGAGGACCCTTATAGCCTATTAGAACTACCTTACAAGCTGCAACACCCAACAATAGTACGACGGGGATTGGGCAAGCTTGGAGCGTATGGCTTCTCGCTCAGGCTCGGAGTCGGGAACATATGAGGTGGATGAGTCAGTTGCATGGTTAGGTGGGCCTTGGGCCATTTTAGGGACGCTCCACACAGTGACGTCACCACGGGAATATGAGGCCGCAGGCCGTGACAGCGTGACTCCGCAGCTCTTTCCTCTCAACCACCACCATCGACAGCTCGAGGACATACGACGGCGTCGATCCCGCCCTCCCTTCATGCTAGTGCGGGTATTTTCGACGGGTGTGCTCAGTAACGGTCGCTTGCCCACGCATCGACCACAAATCACCGACATGGGGAATTGCATCGGTCCATCGGTGTGTCGCTTTTGTTGCTCATTCTCCGATGAAGTTCTAATCCTGTGCCCTTTGAAGCTTCAACGCAACTGAGAACAGTTGGTGTGTCTTTAGTTTCTTTATCTCCCGTGCGCTGTCTCATCTCGGTTGTAGTTGCCTTCATCGGATACTCCTCTCCCCTTCCCCAACATAGCTCGCTACTTCTACGATGTTGTACACGTACCTTAGTTGGAAATATATCAATTTTATTCAGTACTTTGCTTGATTTGAGATGAATTCCATGGGCCAAATGTGCGGTGAAAACTTCCCCGGGCCAACACGGTAATAAGGAGCTATAACCTCTATAATGACTTATAACGATCTTTAAAAATTATAGGACTTATAAGTCTAATCAGGCTTTATAGGCCCCCCTCCCAGATTATAGACTTATAACAGGTTACAACTGAGTATAACCGGGTTTCGATTTTTGCGACAATGTCAGGAATAACATCATTTAGACCTCCGTTCCATCAAGCTTCAAAAGAGCTCAGAATTATATCGACGCTACATCAGATATCTTTCTGTGCTTTCTCTCGGGACGTGTTCTCCACATTTTTGCTGGTTTGCGGTGTAGGGCTCTGCACCGTACCCGTAGGCTAGTCTACACCACCGTTTGACACGAAGCTTCGGACGACATTTGACGGCTGATGTTTAACTGTCATCTCCGGAACATTCCCTGGCACACCGCATTTCCAGAACATTTTGCGCTGGAGCTTTCTTGGACCTAATCTCGGATTTGCCTGCCGCACCTGCCATAAATCAATATTAAATTAAATTATTAGAGCTGATGTAAAATTTTGAACCGATGTTTTTTGTTTCCAAAACGAAATCAAATTTGGCAAGACTTGATTCAGATTCACCAAGCCGCAACACGGAAATGGACTTGCTGCCTGCCATGGACACCCAAAACAACCTCACATAGATTAAGGGAGCTTAGCCAGCGGTAGGTTGTAGCTTTCCCCCTGTTAAACAGGCCATCCATTGGCTCAACGCGAGTAGAGTGTTTGAGGACCGGTGCGTTGATACCAAAATTCGGACAGCTCCACAGGCCGGACCCGATGTAATCCAAGTTCGAAAAAAATAGTTTTTCATCAGTTGCTAATATGCTCTATTGAAAGCCCTTGAATTCACAAAATAAATGATAAAAACAATGCCATTATTCAAAACCGATACAATTGAGTGTAAGAAAAACAAAGAATATGAAACTCAGACAAAGAGCAAGAGGGAGGGAGAGAGAGATAGAGAAAGAGCACGAGAAAGAGCCTTGAGACGCATGAAAGTTACACGGAAAACAGTGGAGTCTTGCAGTTGCTTGCACTCTTGCGGATTTGCCGGTGTCGCGGATTTGCCAGTATGGCGGGCTTGCCTGTGTTGCGGGTTTTGCCACCTCAAGCCTTGACGGAGCCTGGGAGTTGAGATCTTGCGGACTTGCGGGCTTGCTTTCGCTAAGTCTTGCTTGCGGATTGGAGTGGTGCTTGATTCAGAAGGTGCGACGATTGCTCTTGAAAACCCTTGAGTCTTGGGCAGAACAAATACTCGAGTCCGACGCAAATGTCAACAGGAATTCGGCTCAGGTTTCAGACTCAAATGAAGCGCAGCTTCAGCAATTTGACCATTTCAAAAAACAACCTCGATCTGAATTCCAGCGTCGTTCAGCTGGCCAAAGAAAGAGAAGGGAGAGGGAAGCAAAGGAGAATTCAACCAAAGGTGATGGCCTTCTGTAGAGTATGTCCAGCCCCAGGTCGTTCTGTCGCTCACGTGAACTCGCCGCCAAAATTGAGGATTTGTTGGATATCAACTCAGAATACGACAGTCAACAGTCGCGAGCGCAGAAGCTGAGACGGAAAGTAGAACAGGGTGAACGGAGGTTGAAAGCATTCCCGGATTGTGGTATGTTGTACTTCAGTCATATATTGTATCATGATATGAAGATTTGTCTCCTTTAACAGATCACAGTCGGGTGTTAGACGAAGCACTTGATCATGAATGGAAGCTCAATCAACCACGACGCGAAGATCGACATCGAGAAAGTCAACGCAGTAAGTTCCTGAGATATGAAGGGGAACTTCGTAGCGGGATGTATAGTCGGGAAGTACACCGTGAATTGTCGCTTGGATGACAGACAAGGCAAAATGATATTAATTAATTACCGGGAAAGTCGTCCGACTCAAAAGTTTAGATACAACCTATTAGTAGGAGGCTGCGAGATTGAAAACCAGCAGGCATCTTGATATTGCAAGCTAAAATTGTCAACGGCGCGAAACTTCCGTGCTCAGTTTCAATTCAACGAAAAACTGTGTATCCCGCACGGGCTCACTGCTAGTGCTATTAAAACTGTTTTGCTCACGACGGCGAGGGCCCTCGTTGGTTCGATTCCCTGCCCCGCACCCGGGAGAAAACACTTTAGACACTCTCGCCTTCTGCCCTCCGACTTTTCAAACTCCGTTCCCTCCGCTCCGGCAAACACGTTTGATCGTGACTTCGGGTCACGGGTTCCGAGGAGTAGCGCACTTGCGGTTCAAGCCCCGGTCGGCCGGCGGCTGGGAAATTACTTTAACAGACGCACGGCAACAAATCATCCATCACACTTTGTCTGATCAGGCGTACGCTGCCGCCTTGATCCTTTGACGCCCATCCTACGGGGATCGCAACCTCGGCAAGCACTGGCCAAAGGCCGTCGGACCGGGACTTCATGCCCGAGGCACTGGGAGTTGATTGGCTGCATAAACAGGGTGACGTGGGAGGAAAGGACGGACTGGAAACGATTACAGCCGTTTTGGAAACAGTATACGGGTTTTGATTGAGTGGTGCTCGTTCATTTGTGCTTACGTTTGTTGACGATTCTGTCATCGGCAAAGCCGGGAGCACCACTTTGTGGGGTGTTGCCGTACCACATCAAGTGCCGCTGGTCTCTTGTTTTGGCCCTTGCTCGCAAGTCACGGCCCTGTCGAACTCTGGGCAAGTAGCAGCTGAGTCTTGATCCTCAGTTCTGTTAACCCCCTGTTTTTTTCCTGGTGTTCTCTAGGTGGCGGAAGCAAACTCAGATTCGGCCGAAGTGGAGCTGGCGACGGGAAGCAAAACAAAGGTAAGCACAAACGAATGAGCACCACTCGATCAAAACCCGTATATTGTTTCCAAAACGGCTGTAATCATGTAGTCAGTTGATGTCGGCATGTCGTGTACCATAGCCGCTTGCAGCGGCTCGAGCACGTTAATTGATCTCAACAACAACAACAACTTGGCGCACCTCTCTCAACCAGGTGGAACAATCAAAGCATTTGCTCAAGGCCCCTATAGCTCCTGAAACCTGTCTGAAGCTGGACCAATCCTCGCAAGTTGCTCCCCTCGAGTGAAGGGACGCATTGAACGATGATCTTCAAGTGTACCATTTCGGCGCTATTGCCACGAAAACCTTCAAAGCATCAACTTCTCTCAGCCACTGTCTTATAGAACATCGTCAAGCCTCGTCCTCAAGAACTGCTGGAAGGCGGAGGATTCCGGTGTGGGGGGGTGGGTGCAGGCGGAGGGGAGTGGAGTGGGAGCCCGGCGGTTATTAGGACGAGTACGAGCAAGTGCGAGAAACGCAGGACGGGGAGCGGGATGAAGGATGGGAAGCGGAGACGGCTTGATATCTTCCCTGCAGCGCTTTCTGGGTCGCCGCCGCCCTCGTCGCCTACAACTACCACGGATACGGATGCGACGACACCGCCGTTTGCTTTCAATTTCGAGTCGCTACCTTCTATTCCCTCGACACCCATCGACGGCTTGTCCACGAATTTTGAGTGGTCACTCTCCTCCCCAACTTGCTACCCCACCTGACGTCCCCTCCTCCCCTTCGTCATTCGGCTTGTCTCACCCTTCCACCCCGCACTCTCACCCTCCGCCTCCCCCGACGAGCTAAGAATTGAGCACCCCTAAACTGAGCTATCTTGTGGTGATATCATTCAGACATCACGGCTCATTCGGATGTTAAATAATTTTCATTTCTGAGGTCAAAACGACATCCCAACGACCACTTGCCAACATCAATCATTCAACGTCCTGGGAACTTCAGCTGAACATCAAATTGACCTCCAATAGGACCCCCGGCAACCACCTATGATGCCTGCCCGCGAAAATTTTAATTCGGATAAAACAAGCCCAAAATTGGCCCCGGATTCGGTTAAAAAACCCAACTTTGGGAAGCTTAGGCCAGGTCGAAAATTCGGATAAAACAAGGCGCGCGCCAACCAAGCCTGGTCGGGATCCGGATAAAACTCGGCAGACTTTGATCAACTGAGAGCAATGACTGTCTACAGCCAAATCTCCAAAACAGGACAGAACCTGTGAAAGTGGACTCGGCAAGCCGAATACACCATTCTGGCCGTCAAGCGACCGAAAATGAACCCCAGAACAAATCAGTGTTCGCCCTTAAGCCTTAAATTCAGGTCTGGCCGACCCTTAAGGCTTATTAAGCCTTATCCCTTAATAACCCTTAACGTCCGCCTCGACAAATGCGAGGTCACTTCTCCTCGCTTCAACGTGCAGCACACAGACATCGAGAGCTAAATCAACTTGCTGCTGTCCTCCCTGCCTGTGGCTTTGGGATTATCCTCATTGGGGCGCGAATTGGTCAGTGTCCGAACAAACCTATTACCTCGCATTTGTATTGTATAGAATTTGAAGTCGATTGCGGACGCAGATTACGCATAACACACTTTGGTATCTTGTCTCCGGGGCCCTCCCACCTGGGGATCAAATATGGACTGATAACTCCGCCAAATGTAAGCTGTCCAGTCCATGTTTAAATTATGAAACTACCATTCATTCTGAGTAGGAATACACTTTACTCAAATCTGCGATGATTGTCTTCTAACTCAGTGTCTCAACGCTACGGAGCAAACGGGCTGCCCATTCAAGCTTCTTTATAACATACCCAGCAGATATGACTGGGGGGTAAGAGTGTAGTGAAATGAGGGGGTAAAAGTAGATGCATTCAACGAAGAAATACAACTCGTATTTATACCCTTCCGGAAATATAAGTAATTACCGTATACACGTCGCATCGACGTGCTATTCTCCTCTTCATTCGTCCACGAGCGAATCCACGTAGCCCAGCTACGTGTTAACTCTCCTCTGAACCTCCTCATCTACGTGTCTCCACGTATCCGGGTCGTGGTCTTGACGGGCTGCCTCTCCCCGTCCATCCACTCATTCCGACACTCCCCCTCAGACCGGCAAGACCTCGAGTTCTCTTGTGATCTCTCTCGTGCTTTGCCCTCGCAAGTGGTGGTGTCTATGTCGGGATTTGTGGTATAAGAGTTTTGAGGACGCGGCGTTGTGGTGAGAGGAAGAGGTGAGAACAAGGTGAGAAATGATTGTTCCGTCATTCCGATCACTTCGTCTCCGACACTCTCTCGTGCTCCCTCTTCGTCTTTGACCTCTCCGCTCTGTCTCTTGGCGCCGAAGTTGTGATCAAATTGCTTAATCCAAGTGACTCAAATTGTCGTCCGCCCTATGCGCCTGTCTCAGAGGTAAGTACCCGACAGTGGTCTTGACCGGGATAGTGGCCTATCATAGCGCTGCCTCGTCGGCGGTTCCGCTCGTGGTGCTCCAGTGGATGAGCTTGTGAATGTTTCTTTTTTTCAACATCTCTGACTCCTCTATCTCGTCGCGGTCTTCCACTCAAAATTCCCGGCTGACTCGATCGCCTCTTTGTAGGTGCATGATGCGTCGGTCGCCTCAAGAACTCCTCACAACTTCGTATACACGGAAATCCGCTCGCTCCCCCTCGTTCCTCTAAATCTGTGAAGTCTCGGGTGGTCTCGCAGCTGGGTTGTTGAGCTTGCGATAGTCACGATCGAGGGAATGAACGGCGAATGGTACAGAAGGTGAGTTTCTTGTTTTGTTTTGGTGGTTCGGCAGCGTGGAGGTTTGCGCTGGAGGTGCGCTCATTCGCTGCGACTATGTCTGCTGCGAGGTTGTTGGCGTATGCGCATCTCGCTGCGGCTACGTCCGGACTCCGCGCGGTCGGCTGCTTTCTCTGTAACGCCTGTGGAGGGGTGCTCTTGCTGCGATGAGGTCTGAAGCGGTGGCTGCTGCTGCTTGGTCTGCGCTTGCGGTCGCAACTCAGCAGTCAGCGCCTCCTCCTTCGACTAAATCTGCGCTGTTGGCATCCTCCTCTCTTGGCGCCATCGTCTGGATGATCACGGAATCGGGGTTTGCAGCATATTGTGGGAGATTGCTGCTCGGTATTCCCAGCTCCCCCTCGAGCTGCAGATCGACCAAGGGGCTAGGTACTCGGCGCGTTCCTATACGACGTTGTCTGTATAGTTTCCGAATCCCACGAATATATTTTCTCCTTCACATTCTCGTGATTCCCTCTCAGTTTCGACGGCTCGTACATCAAACTCGAAATTCCCGACAAGTAATTTCTGTTTGTGCCTTTAACTGCTCATTCTCCGGAGCGCTCGCCAGCGTACAGGTTCGGATAATCCCCGTTAACTCGACGGCTGTCTCCCAAAGTAATGGCCAGTTTATTTTGTTCCTCCACCTCGTTGTATGGGCATGCTCGTGAATCGTCCCGACGATTCTCTCGGCTGCTCCGCCCAATCCGTGGCTCGTTTCTAAGTCTGTCCTCACATGCATTTGGGCTCGCGTGGCTGATGGTTACAGATATCTCGTCTTGCTTCCCATCGCGCTCGCTTGACAATCGCTCCGACACACAATCAAATGTGCGCGCAAGTCGGTGCTGACGGGATGTCAAGTCGTGCGTCCCATAACATGTTCAATCCATCTTCGGGTGTCCATCATAAAGGTCCAGTGGTCGTTTTTGTCCGGTGTTGAAGGGTGAAAAAACGGGTTTTTAGTACGAGAAGAATTCTTTCTCGACGTCGTCTGCCCAATTAATCTTTTCCTCCTCCTTTTTACTGCTCGGACCTTGTCCCTCTTTTCCTCCGCCTTTCGCCCAGCAATCGGCTGCGATGTGACCCTTCTTATGGCAGTTATAACATTCGATCTTCTTGTTCTCGTCTCTCCTTGTCTGCCCAGCTCGCCCGTACATTGCAGAATTCCCGTCACCATTCTTTTCAAGCCTTCGCCGATACTCCTCCAGTACTAACGAGATGAACGTGTGCGATGATATGGTGGGGGTGTTGCTCGATGCGCCCAGGTACGCTGATGTAAAGTTGTCCCATGACTCGGGGAGCGAACTGATGATGAGCAGCAGGAAATCTTCATCCGAGATGACGCTGCCCAGGATCGCTAACTCCTCCTGAATCTGTCTCAACTCCGTAATGTGCGCTGCGATGTCCGTCGCGTCATCGGCGATTGTGCGGTACAGTCGGCGGCGTAGCGACAATATTCCCAACTTTCCACTCTTCTCCTTCACCTGCTTCAGCTGCGACCACATTTCGGCTGCGCTCTTGGCGCCCGCGATGTGCACCATCTGCGAGTCGCCCAAGGTGAGCTCGATTTGTGTCTGCGCTTTCCCGTCTAACTCCTCCCAGCGCTCGATTCGCTTCCTCTCGTCGTTCGATGGGTTCTCGGCATCGGCGGCAACGGGTTTGGTGGTGGTCCCCTCAAGAATCTTCAAGAGGCCGCGCTCACGCGTGATGGCCATGATGCGGCGCTTCCACGGAACCCAATTGTTGTCGTTCAGCAGCTCGATCCGGAACAACGACGTAGGGGTAAAGTCGGCGATGTTGGTAGTTGACATAGCAGTGTGTATGGGAAGATGGTTGTTGAATAAATTAGGTTAAGGTGCGAGAAATTCGATTCAGATGGTAAGGCGGGGGCCCAAAACCTGTAGTGAAATGAGGGGGTAAAAGTAGATGCATTCAACGAAGAAATACAACTCGTATTTATACCCTTCCGGAAATATAAGTAATTACCGTATACACGTCGCATCGACGTGCTATTCTCCTCTTCATTCGTCCACGAGCGAATCCACGTAGCCCAGCTACGTGTTAACTCTCCTCTGAACCTCCTCATCTACGTGTCTCCACGTATCCGGGTCGTGGTCTTGACGGGCTGCCTCTCCCCGTCCATCCACTCATTCCGACAAAGAGCGGGGTATTGGCAGCTTCCACCGAGCAGCAACCCGAACGGCTACACTTTCGAAAACACCGGTTGTCGATTGTATGGCCTGGGCCTCAAGCAGTTGAGGCCGACAGAGACATCGCATAATGGGATGGACAGTAGATTCCTAGTATTCGGACCCCGCGGCGAAGCTGTCAGAGCTCATAGAAGGCTGTCAGATGCGCCGCCGTCAAACCGCCACTGATACACCGAGGCTTGCAGTGGTTCTTGAGTTAGAGGGGGGGGGTACATTATTCCCTTATCAGGGAATTTGATGTCGCATCAACTGAACCCGATATGGGAGTCGAAGAGTGAGGCAAGAACTCGCAGACTCAGTCTCACCGAGGCAATTGGAAGTAGCTTAGCACGTGACCACTACGTGCAGACCTTTGGGCCTACAAGCTTTAGCTCCCTGCCTCCGGCACGGCCGACTCGCTGCGCTCGCCGGCCTCCCTCCGTTCGGTCACACAGCTTGTTGGGGCTGGCCGCCCCAAACCCCGCTACGCTCGCTCCGCTCGCGACGTCTCGTGTGGTCCCGTGGTTTGGTGTCAAAGTCACATGAAAAAGCATGTGATCCATCAATTCTGATGGCCCGGTGCTGTTTTCAAGTTTAGGATTATTAGTATTAATTATTTTCTCTTCCCACCATCATGTCGAAACCGAAAGACAAGTCAAAGTTCCTCGCTATCTTGGCTTTTTTTTTTTTTTTCAATTTGCCTACAAGCCGTATTATACAGTGTATTATACTGTATGATACATTCGATACCAGAGGGCCTTAGAAATCGAGGTATTAAATGTATGATTGTAACGTCCAGGTCAATGTTGGCCCTCCGCGAGGGGGATTTCAGCCTTTATTTCCAGTCTGACATTGAGTGTACAACCCATCAGCTCTTTCTCCCAATCAATCCAGGTGTACCGGGACAGATGGTAGTCGGGGGTTCAGAGGAGGTCCTTTCAATACTCAAAATACATTAAATACAGCAAAAAATACATGTATAATACGTATTATACTCAAAAAATTTTCGCCTGCGGCGCCGGTATTATACGTAAAATACAGGCCTGTATTTCAATATTTCAATACCTGGAGGCCGCTGCGCGGCCGTGTATAATACCAAGCCGAAATCTTATCATACCCAGCCCTATTCCTCGCCGCCACCGACTCTGCCCAAGGCAAGTCTGCAGCCCAGCTCGCCACTATCTCCGCGGATGGCTCAGCCGACGTCGCCACGTCATCGCCAACAGTCTCCGCTGCCTACACCGCAACTCGGATTGGAGGAGGACCCCTGGCAACCAACTATGATGCCTGCCCACGAAATTCTGGATTTTGAGCAGTTTTATCCGGACCCCAAATCGGGGCATTCTTATCCGAATTTGACCCAGGCCCAAGGGGTTGCGGAAAACAAAATAAAATACCTCGACCCGTTTTTTATTTTAGAGACCATTCGGCGGCACCCACCCTACCACGTAAGCATTACGTAGCGTCCGAAAGAGGAAGTTGCCATCAAAAACACTCATTCCGCACGCAATTCAACCTCATATTTTATAAAACACATCTATATGGTGTTTTGTGCTAGAAATATTTCAATTGGAACAATGAAAGCTGCCCTTCGAAGTTCAACATATATTGCTGGTGCCCACACCAAACACGGCCAACTTGATGGCTGTAGCTTCCAAATCCGGACAACCTACCAACCAAGCCTCCAAATGGCTCCCAAAGAGTGGAAGTTGAGTATGTACAACAGTAATAGTGGTTCTAACTCGCTCTATATCTCAGCGGACCCATTAGGAGGCCAAACATAAAAGGTCATTATTTTTTTTTATCCGGCCTCTCGGCCGACCCACCCTCCCTAGCCGGTGTGCCGGCTTCTCCGGCCCGCAACCCCTTGCCCAGGCCTCAGCCAGGCCGGCGTTTTATCCGAATTTTTGACCAGGCCTACCAAAAATCGCCAAAATCGGCTAAAATCAGGAAAAAATCGAAAATTTGTTCCAGTGTTCGCCCTAAGGGATAAGGCCTTATTAAGGTTAAGGCTTATAAAGGCCTTAACATAAGCCTTAAGCACTGGCCGCTCAGGTATCCAGGGCTTTAGAGCCCTTAAGGGTGATGCCAAGCCTCATACCGACAACCCGGGTATCTCCGGCGCCTGCCAACCAGGCTAGACCGGTGACCGTCTGTCTATGGAGGCAAGCCTGTCGATAGACAGACCGGTCGATCTGAGTTTGAAATCCGTTGTCAATCCGAGTTACCAAAAAAGGTTATTCATGACAGTGCGTGACGTCACGAACAAATAAGAACAACACAGACCATTCTGGCTCCTGCGGACTTTCACCTCCCACCATCATGTCCGCCAAATCCAAAGAAAAGTCAAAGTTCCTAGCCGCCATCTCCACCGACCCTGGACCTCGCCCAGCCACTCGCAAGCAGACAAGGACTGCCCAGACCGCCACTATCACCGCGGAAGGCCCCGCCGCCGTCGCTGCCACGTCATCATCTGTCACAGTTACCGTTCCCGCTACCTCGCCGATTCTCCCTCCCTCCCCAAGCTCTCCAGTCAACCAATCCATTGCATTGACAAAGCCAGCTCCTACAGTGCGTGCTGAAAGGTCGACCCAATCGAAGCAGTTACAAGTGGAGGCTTCGCGAGCTAAGAAGGAGTTCTTGTTGACTTCCCGGGACCGTATTGATGACGCAGATTCTTTCGACGCATTGGCAGAGGTCTTTGGCGATATCTTGAAATGGCTCCAGACCTCTAGCGCTATCACTCAAGAGTTCTGGAAGATCCTCAGCGCGATACAGCAACGACTCGCCAACCACGTGACCATTGTGCGCGAGTCGGAATCCACCTCCTCCTTTAGCGCTCTCCTCCTCCAGGCAGTTACGCCATCCCTCAAGGAGCTCTCCGCGAAATCCGAGGCTCAGAACAAAGCCATTGCATCGCTCTCGAAGGAAGTCGCTTCGTTCAAAGCGGAGAAAGCTCTTTCGTACGCCGCGGTGGCCGCTGCTGCCGTGAAGCCCGCCACTCCCCCTGTTCCCAAACCAAAGCCACCTCCGCTACCTGCGCCAAGCGATGAGCGTATTCTCGTTCGCTTTGATGGTGACGTCCCACCCCTCTTCAATGCGCCTTACCCGGAGATCATCGCCACTGTCAATAAACACCTCGCTTCCTTGTCCCTCCCTAGCCTACTCTTCGCGAAGAAGCAAAGCAGCACCAGCATCTTTCTTGTACCTGGATCTGCGTCGGCTACTGACATACTCAGCAAGGAGTGGTCTCGCTGGGGTCCTGCGATCTTGCCTGGCGGCCGCGTTGCGCCGGTAGCATTACATGGCCACCTTCAGGTGAACGGAGTGCCGTTTGATGAGGTTGCAGACATGGGAGAGTTGAAGCGCGAGTTTGAGATCCGGAATCCAGATTTGGGCCCAGTCACCGGTCTCCCAACTTGGGTCAATCGCCCGCCTTCCGAATCGCAGACAGCCGCCATCGTGGCCAGCGGGCGTAAGCCAAAACGTGCCGGTTCTGTATATTTCCTTCTCCAGTCACGCGAAAAGGTCGATCTTGCGCTCTCACGCGGCCGCATCATCCTGTGTTCCACTAGTCCCACTGTCGCTCGTGGCTTCCCGCATCTTCGCATCTCCCAGTGCTGGGGATGTCACAAATACGGACACACCAAGGCTCGATGCAACGTCAAGAAGCCATCTTGCGGCATATGTGCGAAGCCCTCGGCGGACCATCCTCACGGCGACACCTCCCAATGTTCTGGCCCTGTGGAATGCCTCAATTGTGGTGGAAAGCACCGCGCGGATTCGTATACCTGCCCGCGTCGGAAAGAGTTGGCGGTAACTCTGGCGGAGCGCATGAAGGACCTTCACCAGGCTTTAGATAAGTCGTCGGTCCACCCTCTCCCGTACATACAATCCCCTCGTTAATCCTCTCCGCTCTCTTTTATTCTTCTGTATTCTTCATCCTTGATTCATACCCACCCTATGTCTCCCTCTTCCCCTTCCTTCCCGTTCCATCTCAAATATTTGATACTGTTACTCCTCAAACTTTCATTCCCTTGCGCGATACTTAACCTTCTTTTCCTCTCTCGTTATAGTCTATATTACCGTTTCCAAACTACCTACTATATGAAATCCCCGCCGACCCTTACCGTACTGCTGCATAGCTCTTCCGTAGCCAGGTACAGCATATATTAGAACTTCAAATCAAATCAAATCAAAACCCTCAAAACTCAAGAATAAACCCCCGGATGAGCACAGAATGACTGTGGCGTATAAATCGCTCAGTCACCGCGCAAAAATCTCTTAATTTGAGTAAATAATGGGTGAGTTGCGAATAACCTTTTTTGGTAACCCGATTGACATGGGAATTAAAACTCAGATCGACCAGCCTGTGTATCGACGGGTTCGCCCTCATACACAGGCTGGATTCGAGCCTAGCCTTGGGCATCTTCGGGAACAAGGTCGATGCCGCGTCGGCGCCGCCCGTAATATACCAAATAATTGACCTAATAATTGATGGGGGTATCATCAAACCTCCACGACTGCTCAGGACTTTGATAAAATCCAAAGTAACTGACCTTGACCTGAAGGTTAAAGTGCTTTTTGTGCAAATATGCCCCGATATACATGCTCTGCTGAAAAATTTACGCCTGTTTGAGGGTGGGAACTACCTACCTAAAAACAATCTTGTCAGAGCGGTAGTCCTCTATAATTTCGAGTTCGTTGATGCAACCGTTTACACGATACAAGATTGAGACGAGAGGGGAAATAAATGAATGGCATTGAAAGAGAGTAGAAACAAGACCGTCCAAGAAGTTATCACTGCGGGAGTCAACAACAGGGAGATAGAGAATGGGTCATTCTACTAACCAGGGCACTGCATGACAGACGGACGAGAACGATTGAAATCACGAGAATGGAGACAATCGCAATGAGGGTGGCACAGTGCACCTCGTTTACTCAACAGCCAATAGACGGGACGAGATATGGCGAGATCTTCAATGATGACTGCGTGGTTATCCTGGGAAAAATGAGGGCGAGATATATGGGTCGTTGGTAACGGTACCCCCTTTGAGCATACGGGAGCGGCCAACAGCGAGAGAACTCTGAGTTTGCCTGGTCTGGATCAAGCACGACGTGTGGCGGGAAATATTGAGAATTGCTTTGCACTGGCCCGCATTCGGTATCCGTGGCGGGAACAGAGGAGTACCGGAGACGGGGAGGGGGTGCATAGGAGTGGATGGGGATTTTTATGGCAGTGTACTGCCGAACTCTTGTCAGGCCGGAGAATGTCAGAAGGTATCGGCTGTACATCAGGAAAGCCTCCCGCGGCAATTCCCCTCGATTACCCCCAATTCCCTCCTAATTACCCCGGATAACCTTTCGTGGGTGGATTTCCTTTGCCAATCTAGTTACCGCTAATCAGCACCCAAATTTCCGTTGATTACCGTAGGTTTCTGTACCATTTCTCAAGCATTTCCGATGTACATTCCCAGAATTTCCATTAATAAAATCATAAATGCCCGACGGGGACTTCATTAAATGGCTATAGAATACACACAAGAGGTATACGGAGCACTACATGTAGTACTGCAAACAACATCATCAAATAATACCGAAAAGGAGGGTCAGGAATACAAGTATCAGTCGGAATCAGGGACATCGATGAGCTGGATCAACGTGGCGGAGCTACCGCTTGTAGTATGGGCCACCTGGTCGGCCTCACTGCACGGCACGATGAGTAAATTAGACGATGCAATGGCGAGCACTTACGTGACGTCGTTGAACAGTTGATGCAAGATACGGTGCATGCTGTTTGGTGCCGACTTGCGGGTTAGCGAAAGAGTATCCATATGGTTGCGGTAAGTGGATTCGTAGGCGTCCTCGCTGAATGCAATGTTTTGACGTCTGCCGGTGTTGCGGTGCTCAACGAGAGCTGCGTAAACCTTGGGAGAATATGAGTACGACGACAACATTGTACGTAAAAAATTCACGCACCGCCGTGGCCGCGAGGGCAACCATCGAGTCCGCGCTGCATCGGGTGCTTGCTGGAGCGAGCAGGGAAGCGGTCGAGGTTCTGCGTCACGAACAACGGGCTGGAGAAGACTTCCTCTTTGATGATGAACGCGATGGCGCCTTGGGCGAAGGGTTGATCAAGGCGGAGACGTCCCTATAAAAACAGATATAAACATGGAAAAATTAGTACGAAACGACATACCTCGATTGCGGGAAAGATATAACGATGATCCTTCAGGAGTTCTTCGACACGGGCCTTGACCTATTCGGGTGAGAGGCCAGCTAGGGAAAAGAAAGCGGGAACGCAGGTAACAGCAGTCCGCTTGAAGTTCCCACGAAGGATGTTGGTGCGGTCAATGGGCTACGTCGTTATTAATGTATGTATTGGGCGGGTAAAAAGAAAAAGAATAAAGACACGCACAATCGAAGAAAGCTGAGCACCGAACACGGGGTCGACTCCGAGCCTTCGCAAGATGTGGATAGCATCCGGGATGGGGATGGCGGCCTGGGTCATGCGCTCACGAGCATAGCCGGCGCGCGAGGTCATGCGCGGATATGCATCGTCGAATAATAGCTCAATCTTGATGATGAGTATCGTACCCCGTAATACCTGTTGAAGCACGATGTGCTGAGCCGTAAGACTGATATCCTTGCCGGGAGCGGGGAGGACGATGATAGTGGAGATGTGCCAGCCACCAGCGGGCACAACTCCTTGAGGGCCAACGGTGGCGGTGGCCGTAGTGACGACAGCGGCAGTAGCGGCGGGGGCGGTATTGACGGCAGTGGCAGTCTGCGACAAGGTGTTGGCAGCCTCCGACCTAACCACCGGTTGCTCAAGAGCGGTGAGTAAGTTTTCGTCAATGTAGGTATGCACAACGTACCTCAGCCGCAGCTTGCCGCTGGCGAGCCTCGGAGACCTTCTTCGACTTCTTTGCCTTCTGCGCACACCGTACAGTCCAAGGTAAGGAATGAAAATAAAAAAGAATAAAAGAAAACTCACCTTCTTCTTCTTCTTCGGTGCTTCCTCCGCATCGACATCCACCAGACCATCACTTTCGAACTCGGTGGGGGGAACGGAGGAACCCATCGACGAGCTGCGGCTGCGGTGGCCACGAGAGTCGACATCGCTGTCAACATGCATGCGGCGAACAGCGGAGATGGCGGACATATGGCTGGAGGCGGAGGACTTGCGACTGCGGGGCTGCAAGTCGACGTCGATGAAGTCGGCATCGTCATTGTCGGGGTCGACGAGGTTCTCTTGCGAACCTGGGATGAGTCCTCCGGAGTCCAACCGGCGCTCTGGTCGAGGTTCCAGACTGCAAGCACATATCAAGCTGTCGGATCTTTCTGAACAACACAAGAGAAGACTTCCCTGCATTTTTCTTGGCTGCTTTTTTGGCTTTTCGTCCTCCATTGGCTTCTATCGTTGTCTCAGAAATTCACTCAGCGCAAGAAACACTTTAACAACTCACCGGACTCGTTCTGGAACGCGATATTAGCTTCCGCCTCTTGAGCAGCTCGGGCAGCAATTGTAGCTTTGCGCTTTTCGGCGGCAATCTTGCGCTTTTCGGCGGTGGTAAGGTTGTTTTCAGCAGACATTGGAGGGAATGAGTGTGGTAGATTAATTAAAGAAGGTGAGTATGTTGGGGTGGTGGGGGAAGGAAGAGAACGAAACGAGCTGACATCTTTTTCCACCCAGTCTTATCTGTATTGCGGTAGCCGACTCGCTAAAAATCAATCTTTGAAATTATCCAAAAACGGTGTAGTGTTCTTGGCTGCCTCAACCACCTGATGCAACGGCGAGTGGAGCCCGCAACTTTCGGTTCTCTCCGGTCTGCTCGTTTCCTTGCAAGCGATATCACAGGATGCGTCTCAATTTTTCTGCTTAAAACCTTGTCTTTCTCTCCGTCCCTCATCGGTCTTCGTTTCTTATATTTCTACTATGTCTGAATCGGTTTGCGAAGGCTGCGGAAAAGAATTCAAGTCCCTCATCGGTCTTCGTTTCTTATATTTCTACTATGTCTGAATCGGTTTGCGAAGGCTGCGGAAAAGAATTCAAGAGGAAAGGATACACACTTCATCTGACACGCACCCAAAATCCCCCGTGCCTCGTCATTGCGGAGCGCGAACGCAAACGGGGATTGCTTGGACAGGCATCAGCCGATGATTTTGGGGGTCTTGAAAATTTGAGCTTGCCCATTGGTCAATTTGCGGGCGATCTGTTTGGCGATTATGGCCCCTCCGACTTCGACTTTATTGACGATGGTGCGGGGGAGCAGCCGATGGAGGAGGAGGACTCGGGGGAAGACGGGGAGGAAGAGGAGGTGGATGATGATGAGGAGCTTGATGCGCAGGAGCGGGCAGATCTCTCCCGTGGCTATTATACGAGCCTCCACGCGCTCAAGCTGCGGCTAATGAGGATACAGATATGCCCCACGAAGATCCTCCCTCCACTCCGGCACCGGCTCGCGAAATTAGGAAGGCGGCCGAAGATCGGTTCCACCATACACCCATTGTCGAGAAATTTCCCGGCGGTAAGGCAGGAAAGCCGATTGCGAATAATCAAGACAGAAGCTCGGAGAGAGTGTACGACTCCACCCTCAAAGGCCGCATGTCCACCAATCCATATGCTCCATTCACCTCGAAGATGGACTGGGAAGTGGCGAAATGGGCTAAACTTCGAGGTGCAGGGTCTACAGCGTTCAGCGATCTCTTGGATATTGACGGGTTTTGTCTTGACATCTTCTTTCATATCTGTCATGTTTACTGACTGTGTCTACAGGTTCGCGACTCGTTGAATCTGTCCTACGCAAACTCCTTACAGCTGAACAAAATCATTGATGAAAAACTTCCTGGGCGCCCAAAATTTGTGCGTTCTGAAGTCGTGGTCAACGGCGAGGTCTTTCACCTCTATTCGCGCGATATTCTTGAGTGTGTTCGTGCACTGTGGGGCGACTCCGAGTTCGCACCGTATTTGTTTGTTGCGCCAGAGCGCCATTATATTGACAAGGACAAAACCATCCATATGTATCACAACATGCATACCGGTAAATGGTGGTGGGATACCCAGGTACGTATTTCTCCTTGCGTCAATCGATGTATTTTATTCAAACATTCTTCAGGTTGAAATCGAGAAGAATTACCCCGGCGCTACAGTTATTCCTATCATCATCTCTTCAGACAAAACCCAGCTCACAGTCTTCGGAAACAAAACCGCCTATCCTGTGTACATGACGCTGGGCAATATCCCCAAAGAAATTCGACGCAAGCCTTCCCGCCGCGCGTACATTTTACTCGGCTATCTCCCGACTTCCAAGATGAAGAATATCAAAAATAAGTCCGCTCGCCGCCGCATTCTTGCCAACGTCTTCCATGCGTGCATGACGCACATTCTCTCTCCTCTCGAAGATCCTGGAAAGTCCGGTATGCATGTTACCAGCGGCGATGGCGTGGTGCGTCGCGGCCATCCGATATACGCTACCTTCGTTGGAGATTACCCAGAGCAGTGTCTCGTCACCACTATCAAGACTGGCGAGTGCCCAACATGCGAGGTTCCGCGTGATGAGCTCGGCGAGGATGCTCAGTTCCCTCTACGCGATCTAGAGAATATTCTGGCGGCTCTGGATCAGCTCGATGAGGGGCCGACGATCTATCGTAAGGCGTGCGAGGAGGCGGGGATTAAACCCGTTTACCATCCGTTCTGGGAGCGTCTTCCGCATGCCAATATTTTCCGCTCCATCGCTCCCGACGTTCTTCATCAGCTTTACCAGGGAATCGTCAAACACCTCATCGCCTGGCTGAAGGCTGCGTGTGGGGAAGCGGAGATAGACGCTCGCTGCCGCCGCCTTCCTCCTAATCATAATATCTGTCTATTCATGAACGGGATCTCTGACCTCAATCGTGTCACTGGGAAGGAGCACGACCAGATTTCGCGCTTCATTCTCGGAATCATTATTGACATCCAACTTCCCGACAACCTTCCATCATCGCGTCTCCTTGGAGCCGTGCGTGGGATCCTCGATTTTGTGCATTTGGCGCAGTATCCTATGCACACGGACGAAACTCGAAGAGGCTCTTCAGAACTTTCACGACAACAAAAGTATTTTTGTTGATCTTGGTGTTCGTCCGGACTTCAACCTCCCCAAACTCCATAACTCCTCACACACTCCCTCCTATATCGAATACTTCGGCACCACCGATAACTACAATACCGAGTACACCGAGCGTCTGCATATAGACCTTGCGAAAGACGCCTATCGCTCGACGAACTTCAAGGACGAATTCCCTCAAATGACTCTGTGGCTGGAACGGAAGGAGAAGATCTTTCGTCATGAAAAATACATCCAGTGGCGACTAGCTGGCTGCCCCTCTCCACCGACATTGAAGCCTTTGCCCCCTGGCATTGTCTACGAGCGGCGTTTGAAGATGACGAAGCATCCAACGCAGAAGGCCGTCAAAATCCCCACCCTCAAAGCCGTGAAATTGCTTTGTGAAGCAAGTCTGAGTAGCTTGAAGATTGTGTTTCAGCTTTACTTGCATATTTTGCAACGTAAGCGATTACAGCATTTTTGTTAAGAACCGGTCTGATATCGATGTTGGCCCTCCATCCAAGAATCATAGCCACATTATGTGTATTGAGCAAGTCGTCATTTCTGCGAGTAAACAGCTCAGGATACTCCTGGCCGGGAGCTGGTTTCAGGATAGTTTTTTCACAGAGCTCTTTTGGGAAATTGAATCTACAGACTTGTTCACCGGTTACTTTGTTTCGCCGCAGGCAATATCCAGGCACACATTTGGTATGACGTTGGAAGCATTTCAATGCCTCTGCCAGTTCTTGCTTTGTATCTTCTAATGTGGGAAAAAGCCGAGCAGATGGATGAATGTCAGCAGGAGGGCAGGATTTTCCGGGATTCATTGTTGATATCACTGCATCCCAAAACCGGAGGAACTTGTCTATAAGATAGAGGGCGTGGGATCCCCGCACCCTTATGTCAGCATCACACTGTGACATTGTCACGCTCGACGTCGAGGGCTTATAGCACGATGCTAAGGTCCAGATTGGGAATTTTGCCCAATACAAGTCTTAGATAGAGGTTCAATGAAGGGTTCCTATTGGGCAGAGTTGCCAAAATGTCCCCTGGTCTCTTGCTATATGACCCACAAAAAAATTCAGACCACCTTTTTTCTGAGTGTTTCTATGTGGTTTTCTCACCAAATGGGACACTTTTCAAAAATTTCGGAGGAAAATTTGGCCAGCACAGCCACAGGATAGTCATCTCGGCATGCTTCGGCAGCTCGCTTAAGGGTGGGACCTGTCAACCTGTTCGGCGCGATGGGTGACAGGACCTCCCTTGCAGTGTGGAAGGTAATTTCAGAGCAGAAACAGCGAGAATGTCTACTGAGTCTGTAGGTCAGCCCTTCCGCAGGCAGGAAAGAACATGAAATTTTTTACGCGACTGGGGATTTGGCCGTGGGAACGATTAATAAGCGTTACATAACGTGCTTAAGTAAGGTGCGGGGATCCCACGCTCTCTATCTTATGTTCTTGTAACTTGAAATTGAGCTCATCCACTTTTTTTTTTTGTAATCCATGTTATTTGCCCCTGACTGCTTACAGTATGTTAGGCATACTTCTATACTGGTACGAGCTATTCGGTGATTGAGAATGTCCTGTGAACTAGTACTTCCATCGTGTCCACGAAGCCAACATTAGGCCATAGCAGACGGGCGCGCCATTGAGGAGCACCTATTAACAGATGATTTGTTGTGACCTGGAGGAAGGAGGAAAAGGTCAGAGCAAAATAAGGTATGGAGCTAGGCGCCCCGCCAGAGCGGGTGGGCACTGGTGTGTACAATAGACAAAAGGTGAGGTGAAGGCATAGAATCATGGGGATGGGGGAGATGAGGGACTGCGGAGTTTTGGTCGGTAGTGAGAGACTCGACAAGCTGCGCCAAACATGTAACCACCGTGCTGAACAAGACGTTCAGCATCTGCCTGGGAAGAGAAGGACAGACGTAGGGTAAGTGTCTTGCCCGCTTTCGCATCCGTCGGCCGTGACAAGATGGAAAATTCTCGTAGTTTGCCCTGCGAGGAAGCCGACGTAACCCAGCTGTTGACGCGTTCGTGCGTGATGTATTCGTTCAGATCAGTGCAGGGGCGCGGAACACCGTGGAAAACAACCGAGTGCCATTTTTCGTCCGTGTCGAACATCGGAGGCGGGCGGTCATCGGGGAGGCCCAGAAGTGGGCAAATGGCTGACCAGATAATCTCGGAATGGCTGGCGAGGAGTTTTGGGGTACATGTATCAGGATCTGGGTGAAGCGAGATGTTGTCGCCCTTGGTCCACCCGATTCCCGCCAAGAGACGGTTTGATGAGGCTGAGGAAAGAGCGGCACTGGCTGCTTCGTACAAAGCTGCCGGGCTGCGTCTTACGGCCCGCGGGAGGTGTGCAGGTTCCCGGTCGAGGCGAATGACAACGCAAGGAGGTCGCTCCCGAGCCCGAGGATGAGCAACGTGATGACACGGCGGGCAATCTGCTGTCATTTGCGGAGGCGGTAGCCTCTGTCATTTGTGCTCACTCTCAAGTTGTCATTTGTTAGTCGAGTTGTCATTTGTTGACCTGTGACCGGCATAGTGCGGTCCGAGTGTCACTGTAACCATGAAAGAAAATTGAATAAATAAATAAATTGAACAATAAACTGTGCACATAGGAAATACATAAGAACTAGTCAAAGAAACTAGTTATTTGTTCGGTATTCAAGGAAAAGAAATCAAGTCCTCGTTGTCCATAACGATATCATAAGCTGAAGCTAGCTGCGCCCTCATGTCAGCATCATGGTCCGCATCGGCGACCGCATCCAGTTCACCGTCTGAAGCGACATCGCCGTCATCTTCCTCATTGTCGGAAGAGCCATCCGCGTCCGCGTCCGCGTCATCAATGAATGACTCCATGCTGGCTGCATCTGAAAGATTGATGTCTTCGTCGTCGCTGTCCTTGCTGCCGATGCTGTCCCCCTCGCCTTCCTCATCCTCATTATCGGCGTCCGACGCCTTCTCCTCAAAATCAAGATCGTATTCAGCGAAGACCTTATGACCGTATTTAGCAGTCAATTTCTGGTCGGACAGGGCGTGGTCGCCAGACGTCGCAAAGAAGTCGGTAGAGCCGGGGATGAAAGCGACAACGAGTTGCGCCTCCAGCTTGGCCCGAGCTTGGGGTGGGCGGTTGTTGAACCACTTGGGATCGTAGTACTGGATGGGCATGCCTTTCGGTATCTGGGAGCGTGTCAATAGATGGTCCAGCAATATGTACACGCAATGTTACTTACTTCCTGAAACTGGCCGGCGTTGCGCTCATTGAATGCGGGAACGATACGGGCAAGACGACGATTTGCAGCCCGAACATTGCCGTCGTCATGAAGGTCTTGCACGATGAGAGCCTCCAGCCCCCGAACAAGCTGATCAGCGGCTTGAGAGCGCTCAGGGCGTGCAAGGGCGCGGGGTCCTTTAGGGGTGCTTTCGTCGTCAGACGTAGCCTTGGCGCTGAACATGAGCTGGATTCTCTTGTGGATTCCGGAGTCGTTGAGGTACTTCTCGCGCGAGGCATACAACTATTGAAAATTAGTATGAAGTCATACGACACGATAATGGAAGCCTACACGACCGCGTGCTTGAGCAAACTTGTTTCGGACGGCGACAGTCGCATTGCCACCAGGAGTGCGGATCTCCTTCTTCCACTTCTCGTAGAGGTGGTGGTGGACATAGTGGTCGTACAAACGCATGATGAGGCCGGCATCATTGATGTAGCTGGTGTTCAGGCGAAAGAAGTCGTAGTGCGAGCTGCCGGCCAAAAAGCGAAACGTGTCGACGGCACACATCCGCATTGCCATATTGTACAAGGAGTAAGGGCTTTGAGTGAAGTCGACCGCCCATTCACTGATGCCGAGCTTAGCGTGACATGGAGAAGGCCGTTATCTTCGAGCTTGCAATACGCCCGTAAGATTCGACTGTTGGAGCGAATGGCCTCAATGACATCAACACCGAGCTCGAATAGAAGTCAACCCCCAGACGATAAGAAAATAGTGATTGGATACACACCTTGACTTCGCTCGGCATGATAACTTGACGTCCGTAGATGCCTGCCCGTTTGAGTTCAGTGACGGTCGCTCCTGCAAATCGCAGTTCGAATTGCCGGACAATTTCAGCTGAGGCTGACTGAGGGGCGGCGGTCGAGTCCAACGAGCTCGAGATGAAACGAATATGAGTTTGCAAGGCGACCTGGAGAACGTTTCAGCTAATAGTAGCAAGACAAGAGAGTAAACATATACCTTGAAGGTCTGAGCGTCGTCATCGATATCGGTTTGAAGCATTTGGTGTTCGCCAATTTTCCTGGGAGGACTGGCCCTCGCTTCGTTCTGTTTCGCGCCAGCCTTTGCCTTTCGCATGCCATCCTTCGCATTTGGTGTCGCGGAAGGTCGCGCATCCTGCGGGCCACCGTTGGAACTCTTGCGTTTACTCCCGTCGCGGGGCTGACTCTTGGCTTGGGTTGAAGACGGCGGGGGATTCCGAGAGGAGCCAGGGGGGTTTTTGAGAGGGGGGGTGCTAGATCCGGAATCTGGAGCGGTCGGGGTACGACGTTGCGAAATCGGTGGGGCTCTGGGGGGAGGCGACGGAGTAGTGGGATGGTTTTTTGTGGCGCCAGTGGACTTCGTTTTCGATTGCGCGTTGGATCGATGAGGGGTGGAGTTTTGGATAGACGGGACGCCGCTGGCAGCAGCATCGACCCTGGATGCACTGTAAAAGAGGTGAGTTAAGGATACGAGTAAGTAAAAGAATTAATGAACACACCCTTCAAGTCGCTCAAGACGAGCGATGGTAGCCGCGACCTGCGAAGCGAGGGCTTCTTTTTCAGCGCGCGCAGCATCCCGTTGATTTGTGACAGCAAGAAAATCGTCCTGGACCGAAGCTTTGAATGCCGCCATCTCCATCTGCATCTGGTTATTGTACTCCAGGCGCATGTTGCTGAGCATCGCAGCAAGCTCGTTGTTCGAAGCTGCCATGGCCGCGAAATCGGAGGATTGCTCGGCGGCAGAATACATGTTGGGAGCGACGGAGCCGTCTGTGTAGCCGTATGCTGTGACGGAAGGGTCATGATAGACGTTGGGGTCGACGTAGGCGTTGGGGTCGACGTAGACGTTGGGGTCGACCCCATTTTGGTGCGTATGGGCAGCGTAATCGAGGGGACTGTTGGCATAGGCAGTCGGGTCAAGGAGGTAGCCGTCTGGACCAACAGGATTGTTGGGAGTACCGGTCGGGAAGCCAGAATTGTCGGGATAGCCACCCGAAGTGACCGGATTGTCGGTGTAACCACCCGAAGTGGCTGGATTGGGGAAGTAACCACCTGGAGCAACGAAGTGGTCGTGGCCGGTGCCGGCAGAGTGGTGTACCAACCCATTCGCATCGTAATGAGGGTTTTCGTTATCGACAGCGGAACGAGGTGAGTTGGGAGCCATGGTTCAGACGATAGTAGAGACTTTGCGGTAGCCACCGGTGGCTTTCGATGACCAGTTTTTCTCGAGACCGAATAAGAGCGCGTGGCTGTATTGGCCACCATTTGTACCTCCTATTGAGGGAATGTCATGGTGGCTACCTTGAACCGTAGGCTCAAAAGACCATTGCACACGAGGAGCCGCCGGAAGCCACCGGTGGCTACCGCAACGTCTCTAGTGTGGTGAGCGGGTTGACGAGTGAGCAGAAGCGAAGCGTTGACTGTGTAGAGTCAATGCAGCCAGTCGAAAGTTAGCCTTGCTTTTATAGATTTCACAAACAAAAGAGACTACATACCCATATGTTTCTGCTTGTTCGTCGTAGCCCATTCGGAACAAAGTGCGTGTTGGCTCTTGTTCGTCGCCAGTCGCTAATATATTCTTATTGTTCTTGAGACGGGGATATGTCCGAGAGTCGGAGGCGCATCAAACGGGGATGCGCGTGACGCAGCGCAATATCGGCGAAAGAATCTAGGTAGCGCCAACGCAAAGTTGACGAGTCGGCGAGCGCAAAGCTCACTGCGCCCCACATGAAAGTGAGACGAAAACCGGGTCCAGGTCGTTTGAGGGTGCGGAGGAGAGGAACAGGCACAGAGTGACTTGTCACGTTGTTACCATCATCACGCTGTGCTTCAAACGGCGAAGTCCCCATTTCTTCACCTTCATTGGCTTTGCGCCAGTGGTTTCATTGGCTTTGCGCCCGTGCGTTCGACCCACCATTGGCTTCGCGCCAGTGCTCTTCAAGGCCTTCTTCCCCATTGCGCCGCAAATTCAGCATCGATGGGATCCCCTTCGCTCACCATGAAACTTATGGACGCAAGTATGTACTCGCTCGAGTGTGAATTTGAATATAATCTAACTGAAGGTAGATGCTTGGATAGTTAACGACGCCCCGGCTGTGGTTGAGGGCGTGAATCTTTTCAAGAATCGGGGAGATATAGTTGGTGCATTGGATGGAAGGGTTGCGGCGTATCTTGTCGTTGAGCGGGCCTCGTACTTCGTCACAACAAACGCAGACTACGTTCCCGACTTACCCCCCGTCAATTCTAAAATGCTTATGGTACGACGCGACATGCGCTACGGGCCCGACGATCCCGTTTTGTGGCCACATCTGTACACGGACACCTTCTGCCATCTCGCCGCCATACCCAAGGCCCCTACCTCCTCGCTTGGTCAATCGGAACTCGCCGTAATGTGGTGGAACCCAAACGAGGATGATTTTGTATGTGCGGCATCCGGGTTGACCGTCACTAGAGGTCTAGGCAGACTCTGTCTCCCCAGATACAATCAACTATGGACTTTAGTTCGCGCACTCATCGCAGAATACGATCAATATATACAATCTCTTCCTGCCAGCACCGCCCCTCCGCCCCTCCTCCCACAACTGGCTCAGACTCTGCGTCTGAGTTTAGAGCGCCTCCGAATTCCTACAACGTACACGCGAATGCGACTTGGTGTGGTTTCTGTGCAACGCGAATATCTTGAACTTACGGGCTTGCTTCGGTATATGACAAGATACAAGCCTCGAATGGACGGTACCAACGACTGCACTGCAAACACTGCTTCTCCAGACCATTGCATCGGCTGTTTCACCGATAATCCCCGCATAGCTCAACTTTGTTGGCAAGCGTGCCTTCCCTTCTGGCTCATTCGTCCTCTCCGAGCTTTCGCAGACGAGAACATCCTTCGCGTCGTGAAGCCATTTGCAGCATCCGACTTCTTGGAGATGGTACCGGCCCCCAATTTCCCCCCACTTACCGCAGCAACGGATCGGCTTGAAGACCGCCTGCGCTTGCTTCACAGCTGTACGCAGAGCACCCCGCGGTATCGCGATCCGTTCGCTGCTGCCGGCTCGACCGTCGCTGTCGCCAGCACGTCCGGCGCTGGTCCTACAGTTGGTGGGTCCTCTCAAGGCGGCCGGACAGCAACACCAAAACACCGGGGCAGTGGACAATCACCTTGTACGTGATGCTTCCTTTTTCATCCGTCGTTTTTTGACATTTATTTAAATTTACAGACGCTGCAGCCCGAGCACAAGCCAAAGAAGCCAAAGCTGCCCAGGGACCTAACCCCGCCGCCAAGACTGCCCGCGACAAGTTTCAAATGCTGGATCGTCCGGAAATGGCAGCAACAATCAACGCTTGGACGAACGCGCTAGCGGCCATCGATAGAAGTAAACCTCCCGCGTGCGGTGTCGACCTCCCACAACGATACGTTCTTCCTGAGCCTGCTCTCCTCGCCTCCCCTGACGACGAATCTCGCCGCCGGATGTACTATCACCACTACATGATGCTGCGCGACGGTCTTCTGTTTCGCCTCACATATCGCAGTGCACCTGTCGCCCTGCTTACTACCCAGGAGTGGCGTGATGTACTCCAAGGCAAGCTTGTCAAGCAAGGCATGTCTGGCAGCCGCGCTCGATCCCGTAGCGCAACAATAGAAGATTTGTTGCGACCCGCCTTTGAAGCCTGCGGCATCAATGTCTTCGAGGAATTCCCAGTTCCCCTGGAACGTGTCCCCGCTATGCGCATATACACTGCCAAGGAACTTTCGTGGGAGCTTGCGGAGATCAACTTTCGATACGAGTTTTTGTCGTTGGATGCGCGCGCCTCAAGAATGAATCGACCCGACGAGTGTTGTCGGTGCTTTGCAGGTGAAGGATTGATACCGGTGGATTTCCGTGAGAGCCAGCGGGGACTCGGTTCGCTGGAGCCACAAGATCGTTTGCCCTATCTTCTTGGCATGGCTGGCCTCATGTGCGCCTGGTCCGTCCCTTGCAGTCGTCCTCCAGAAATTGACGGCGCAAAATCACGCCCCACCATTGAATGGGATGGACATTCGATCAGGCAACTGGAGCGTAAGATTGCCTATTACTATACGCGCAGCTTCTACGAGGTTTTCGGGCGAGCGGCAGTCATCCCTATGCGTCTGGAACATGAGATAGGATCATAGGTTCTTGTTATTTAGATTTCGACTCACAATTCACTTGCTAAACAAATATCTCATTGTATCAACCAGTATATATTCTGTACATTTATTCAATATTCAAACTATCCTTTAATACGATGAACATGAGTCTTCTCTTGTAATGTGCCAGACACCGTGACCGCCAAAGGACTCTAAAAGTCCCGTTTAGGCACCCATTAACAACTCACCGACGTCGCAAGTCGAAAATATTCAACACAATTCTGCCCTTGTTTCGGCCTCGAACTTCTCTGACATAGCATCGTTCTCTTACATTCAGTACCCTTCATATTTCTCCCTCAATCGTCCCTGGCCATCGACGGGCTTAAGCCTCGGATTGACTTCGAAACCTAACAACGTCAAACAAATTCCCTCTTCATCGGTCGCCAACTTTGCGTTGGTGCTCATTCGACTTTGGGTCGGATGTTCAGGCAACTTTGCGTTGTCTGTGATCATATCCGACAACTATCCTTAAATCTACCACGCTGCTTCTCTCTCCCAACTCCTACCCCACCTCAATCGCGACCTCGATGCAAAGAATCCACCAACACAGTCACCGCCTGGTCAATACCAAATGTTCCAGCTGGGCGCGGAAGATACGGTACATGCGAGATGATATGGGACATCTCAATCACCAGCTGAGGGTGGCGAAAACGCGGTTGGGAGTAACACACAAAACATTGGAAGCGCGGACGGGTGCCGTATGGCGTTTTACCAAAGTCGACTGGGACCAAACCAACGTGGGGTTCCACAATCACGAAGATTTTGCGTTGCCCTTGGAGTGATTGGGACCATACATCGCGAATGAACCCAAAATCTTTATAGCCGGTTGCAGGATGGCGAAAAGATATAGAGCTGTTGCCGTGGTGATTTGTGAAGGTTGAGAACAGCCGTGTTTTGTGCTCGAAGTGCGAGAGTCTTACAGCCCGGGTTGGATAGACTTGAACCCCAGCATCTAGAAGCTCGTAGGTTTGCTGTGATTTGTGAATGTACGGTGGTGAGTACGCCCAATTCCAATGATTTAGAAGCAGATTATATGTTGATGCGTCAAGCAGGGGGCGCGAGCCATTGTAGGCAGCGTCTTTCCCAGCTGAGAGAGCTTCAAACGTCTCGGGGTTTGCGGCGACTCTGTCACGACCATTCAAGATTTGCATGGCCTCAACAATAGGTGATTTTGAATCGCCCGTTTGGAGACTATCACTTATCGCTGCGCGCAGCCTTCCGCGTCGGCATATTTGGCGCAGCATTGTCAAGTCAAGTTCCCCTGTCGTGCGTGAGTTGTCGTTTGCAAGAACATCACATTTTTGACTTACACATGTGGTTGTTCGTTTTAATTTTCTGTAGACTTCCATTATGTCGCTCATACAGCATCTCGGACAGCTTCGACAGTGGTCCCCACCATTTCATCTGCTCGCCGGCATGCATGGCATAGTGATGATTGGGTCGCGTTGTGAGACCGGGGAATAGGGATTTCGAGGACTGGAGATAGTTGATATACAACTCGTGGAATGTATCGGCCTCGGATGGGCTGGTGGTGTACGAACAAACTATATTCGTGCAGCCCACAAAATCATGCAAGTTGTCCAGCAATTTGATCTCTCGTTTTGATGCGGAAGAAGTGGACCAGAGCTCGGGGATGATCAAGGGGAAAAATATGGTGAATAGTACCAGCCAATTGTCAGCCTTGAGTTTTCCGTGCACCTTGTCCCCCAAGTTCACTGGCGGACGGTCGATCCAAGCTGGTATCACGACGGCTGCCAACGCTGCGTGGATAAATGCCATGGCATCGGCGTCGAATACGACTCGCTCTGGCCTCTCCTTTTCGTAAACATCGTCCTCATCTTCCTCTTCCTCTTCATCTTCTCCATCCCCGTTGTCCACCTCGGTTGCGGCGTGACCCTCAGCATCGTTGTCTCTGACTACAAACGATGCACGGCGTCCGAGCGATGATTCTGCTCCATCGTGGTGCATGAAGCTGTCTCGGTGGAGGTCTTCAAGTTCATCCTCGAGGGTGCCCATGTCGACATCCATCATCTCTAAATCCGAATCAGAGTCGGACGAGGATGTGGTGTCGATATTCGTTGCTTCACCGCCCTTTGTGTCTGACCCAATCCCCCACTTAAGGCGACAATGGTGTTGAGCGACACCTTGCAGCCAATTATGCATCATGCCCAGAACTGTGTGCTTGACGGGGTCGCGGTAGGTCAGTTTGTTCAAGGATGACCAGCGGCACCCGTGAGTCTTGAATATGTCTTCACGTGCGGCCGCCGTCTTCGCAACCAGCCAGGATTTCGCCCGAACGAGGACTTCCGATCCAACTCGAGGCTCAAAGTTGTGGAAATCAAGACGATCGATTTCAGCGTACTGGAGTTTGCAAAAAGAACAAAAATTTCGGGAAGTATGCCCCGCACAGCCGAGGAGTTTCTTGAGTGCTAGAATGTCGCCGATTGCTGCGATGATCGCAGCTCGGTAGAAGTCGCCGTTCGGGTGATTGTACGTCGGGATGGTTTTTCCCTGCCACATTGCTTGGAATTGGTCCACAACTGGGTCAGAAAGTGCCGTCATCGTGGTCACCGTTGGCTCTTTGGGTGGAGGTGTAATACCGACGAAGTATGTGTTGCCCTCTAGATGCCACATCTCGTAGGGGAGATTAAGACAAACGGCAATAAGCGCCCCACAAGATGCTGTCTTCCCAGCAATCTTGTTCATGAAGGGATTAAACCAGTCCACGTAGATGGTAAATACGAGATTGTTGGGCTGGGAAGTGTACGTTCCCAGGCTCTGCCATGCTGGGCTATCCCAAATGGACGACATCTTGTCTCGATTGGGCTGGTGGAGGTGGGATTTGCGGAGAAGGTCTTCCATCCCTGGTCGTGATAGGAAGTGGATCAACCAACTCTCAAAATTCTGTGTGGAGTAAAGGCGACATGGAACGATCTTGGGACCCGCACGAGTCTGCCGTTCTACCCAAAGCGGAGTGTTACATGGTCTCGAGCCGCCTGTAGCTCGAGCAAGGCAAGTCTGCGGTAGGGACTCCAAGGAATATGCTCGAAAACACTTTGGGCAGCAAATAGATCGGTCGATGGTGGGCTCGATAGAAAGTCGCTTTACGGCGGTGCGTACTTCTTCTGGTATTTTATAATCTGTATCTGATACCATGGTTATCACTTTGTTTAGGACCTTCAGAACCCGGTTGCTCGCATCTCGGCTTAGAGTGCATACGAGATGCAGCCACACCACGAGCGTGCATACGAGAAACACTACTCGACGGCGGGCAGCAGTGAGACCTGAAATAACATAATCAATACCACGGTAAGCGGGCGGACGGAACACAGTTTACCGATGGTGGACCCCTCCTGGCTTTGTTCGTCGCTCACGACTCTCAAAGCCGTGGGTGGTTTTGCTGCGGCCTTCGGTCTTTCTTCGACAACATTGTGAGTCTGATAACATTTAGTTTATACTCATGAAGCCTCAAATATTCTTCAGAATCTCACCGGCGGCAGAGCTGGTAGAAGTTGAGCTTCGACAAGCTCCGTATCCCGTTTACGATGTTTTGGTATCGTAGTCTTGTGGACCCATTTTCCTTTCTTGACAAATCCATCCTTTGTTTCCCAGGTTTGTGCCCCGCAATCATGGGAACGACAATGACACAATCTGTAGTCCTTCTTGCCTTCTGGATGTTCTTCTTGCATGTAGTTTGGTGGGAAGGAGAGGGAGGCAAGCTTACGCGCTGACCTCTGCTTTAGAAAGAACAATAAGGATGATGGAATCAATTTTGGATTAGATACAGTATCTTTGGGATGATTGATAAAGCAATAACAAGTATTTAGTTTTTGTCCCGGCTATGTGCTCAAATGACTTATCAGGCCTTAAGCCCTATACCTAGTGGGACAAATGATTTATTTTTCCTGTGGCTAAGGCATTTCGGCTGTTGCTATGTGACTTCGGGACTTCGGACTTCGCAAGATGACAGTTCAAATGACAACTCGGCCAACAAATGACAAGTCGGCCAACAAATGACAGTGTCGTCCGAAATCGCAAATGACAGGTCATTGCCCGCCGTGTGAGGGGGGTCTGGCTGCGGAGCGGATGCTGCGGATTTGCTATTGTTTGGTTCTGTTGTCAATGGGCTTGTGACTGTCGCATACGTGGCAAGCGGCGGCGAAAGAGGCTCCCCACTGGGTGGGGGCGCAGGGGTTGTTTCTCTGCACAGAGGGCTAATCTGGGATGATATTTTCTTGGTGATGAGGTGAAACACCGCGACGGAATGTGGGGAATATAGGGGTGCGCTATTGGTCGCAGTTTCCGAGGTTTGTATCAACGTCAAAGTGGCCAGGACAGAGTCCAGCAAAGATTCGAGGTGTTTGTGGTGTGTCAGGAGGTGGATTTGGGCATCAATTGGTGGATTGGAGGCGTCAAAGAATGCAGGTGAGGCGGGGGCGTGCTCCCGCGCCCGTTGATGGTGGTGGTCAGGTCGTGAGAACATCAGCTCATCCACTTTAGGAGCAAATCTAAACCAAGCAAAGCCATGGATATGGGTGCTACCCCGAGTACTATAGCTAGTCTGCCACTCATCCCTGAACCAGTAATCCACGATGTCAAATAGAGGTTTCAAGAAGTATTCAAAGAATATCTGCCAACGTATGTGGAAATAGTATGCAGCAATAGCTAATTGTATTTGTCAGGGATTGGCCTGAGTTCTCGAGAGGGAGAGATGAGTAAGCAAGCCATTGATATATTGGGCGTGAACTCCGAAATGGAGCTCGCTGCACTCCGCCCGAAGACGAAGGAGCCGAGGCAGCCCAAAACCAACAGCTCACCCTGAAGCAGCCAAAGGTGGGCAAAATACAGGGGGAAGCGCCACAGGCTCCACAAAAACAGGGAGGAGATGGACAGCAATGGGGAGGCGAGAGGGGAGGGAGGGGGAGGGGGAGGAAGGGGTGCTAGGAACGCACAATGACGACAGAGGGGAGAGAGACAGCGACGCGGGCAGGACGGGTACCAGACTTGGGGAGGGGCCAGTGCGGATACAACTTTGAAAGTGTGAGCCAGCGGAAGCGGGAAAGCGCATCAGCAACAGAATTCTCGTCCGTTGAGATCCAAACTGGGCGAAAAGTGAAGTCCTGTTGAACGGCCAGGAGAGCGAACTGGCGGAAGAGAGCTTGCGTAGGCGGATGGTCAATAGAGCCAGACTGCAAGCAGGTCGAGATGGCCTCGTTATCAATACGAAACACCACCTCCAACCCAGCCCAGCCCAACAGTGGCCCCAGAGCTCCGCAGCCCTCAACACAGCACGCATTTCCTTCCAATGGATCGGATGACGTGCATACTCCGCTGGTACAGGCTCAGTGAAGAACAGATCGCCGCTACCCCAATGGCCACCCAGACCTAGCTTACCACTCGCATCTGTAAAGATTTCGACAGTGGGACGTGGAGGTCCAATAGCAAAAATGCCATTGAAAGACGGGAGGAAGGTATTCCACCATGCAATGTCGAGGCGGGCAGAGGAAGGAAGACGGCGGCGGTGGTGGCGGGGAAGGAGGGAAAGGCGGCGCATGAAGTCCCGAATACGGCGAGTGAAGAATCGACCAACCGGAATTACCGACTGAGCAAAGACGAGATGGCCGCAGAGCTGCTCGAGATCGTAGTGGCTCGCAGATCGACGGGACAGGCACCCATCCAGAAGAACAAGGAGGCGAGCAAGCTTGTCCTGAGGAAGACGAGCCTGCATAGCAATACTGTCCAGCTCAATGCCGAGGAACTCGAGGCAGTGAGTCGGACCCTGCTCCTTGTCACTGGAGATTGAAAAGCCCAACTCGGCAGCAACGGTCCGGAAGACTGCACGACCATGACGAGCGTACTCCACCCCCTTTGCAGCAGGAGTAATGTTGAACCAATCATCCAGGTAGTGCTGAATGAGCTTCATGACATCATCACGGCAGAGCAAAATCCAGTGATGAGCCTCCGCAAAGTAGTTGTACAGGCGGGGGCCTGTACGAACACCAAACGGTAGGAAGATGTCAAGGAACAGGCGCAACTTCCACTCGAAACCCATCAGATGCACATGGTCAGGGTGAATCGGAATATGCCTGAATGCAGCCTCCAGATCTGCCTTATAAAGAAAGGATCCAGGGCCAGCTTCCCGTATGCGATCAATTGCCCCCATAACAGCCTCGTAGACCAGATGGCCATACTCAGCTGGGATCGCGTCATTGACAGAGGATCCATGGGGATACGAGAGATGGTGAATCCGACGACGTTTCTCGCTATATTTCTTGGGTACAGAACCCAGCGGAGAAAGGACAGGCTTGACAGTATCAGCCATGTCCGTGATATCAATGATACGCCCAAGAGAAACCTCATGGGCAATATCCTTGTCCACCGTCTCGGGAAACGCAAGTGCAGAGGGAAGGGGTGCAGGGGCCGAAGAGGAGGGGGAAGGCATATGTGCAGGATCCACACCAAGAAGAACACCATAGCGAATAGCAGACACAAGGGTGTCCGCAAACTGACGGTCTGGATAATCAATCAGCGCACTGGCCCAAGCGTCAGGATGTAGCTTCGTGGGCGGCATTGACTTTGAATGGGGAGATGTGAGGGGGAAGAGCAGATTGGTGTTTGGGCGAGCCGGGGGAAAAGGAGGCATTGGGGGTATCTCGGAAAGAATGGGAGCATGGTCAGATTCGACGACGCTGGTAGATGACAGGGGAGATGAGACTTTCCTGCTCATTGAGCAGGGAGAGCCAGAAGCATCTCCCCCTCGCTCACCCGGCTTCATTAACACACCAACAGGGGGATTTTCCTGAGGCGGAGTAGGCCGAGCTACATCTGGGGGTTTTGACGAACGACGTGCGCAGAAAGCCGCAGTGTGAGCACATAGGTGGTCTGGACAGACCGAAGGGATTGGCTAAAGCGATCACCCATCAGTCACGTGTCTCCTCATTCTTTTCGTCTCGCCCGCCTCCGCATCGCGCCTTTGGCTCGGTGACTCCGTCTCTTTGAGACCTTCTCTTCTCCAGCCCCTCCCCCTCCATGACCTCGAGTCTCCTTCCCCGCTTCTAGTCTTGTCCCCCCGTCGCCGTCATACCCTCTTTTTTCGTGCAACAAACATTAAGAAATTTTTAATTTTGCTGACCTGGATTCTTGTTCAAGTCAGCCCATCGGACACGATATGCCTCAGGACCATTTGGTGCCTCTTCAGCATCACGTCCTGGCATATGGCGGTGCAAATCTGGCCATTGAATATCAGCTGCCGAAGCAGTAAAGAACACACTGGGACAATCCAGATCTCGAATCTGACAGTTCACTGTGAGAAGTATTTGTCATGAAATTCAAGATCATCGTCTTGAAATTCAAGATTCCTGACGTTTCGTTAGAATACGCGTCATGAATTTCAAGACTGGTTTCATGATGCTCCAAAACTACTAAGAGTTACAAGGTGTGGTACCGCACTCATATTCAACTGTGGACCACATTCCAGGATAATGCATATGATTCTCTTTCAAAAAGTGACATAAAAATCTTGAACCTGCATTCACGACGAAACATCATGAATTTCGGCCTCGAAAAACCAGCAAATTTTTGTTCAAGTCCTGTGGCCGAGCTGCCGAGTCGATGACGTCACTTACAGCATTGCTCCACATCCGCAGCACACATATGCTGCGGCCGCTCACGACGCCTCTTGTCTCCCCCCACCATGACCTCCCTCCAAGTCGCCATCGTAGAGCGCCGCCGCCGCCGCCGTCATTCTCGTCAACACACTCTGCTGTAACACGGACCCTCACGACCACCACGCCTCCTTCCCTACGTCACCGCCGGTCCGCCCTCTAGGCTCAATCCACACCGTCGTATCGAGCTAGATCTCTCTGCAGTGCGAATGGAGTAAGGGGTGGCGAGGGTGACCCGGGATGAAGTGGTTGGGCAGGCTATCATGGTAAGTGATACTGCGAGAGTGTATTGCAGCTCATTAACGCGCTCTTTCCCGTAGTTTAGCTCTTTGACGACGACAGAGCATTCAGTGATCTGTCTAACCCGGTGAGTTGCTTCCCTTCTCTACCTCTTTTTCATTCTCCGTAGTGTGTTTCCGAGCCACGCAAGCTGTTACAGTACGGCTGATCGTGACGGTGGCGAGATTTTGAAGGTCAGAGTATCATTATAGTAGTACTGCAACTGTATTGTCCAGTACTTGAAATATATTCTGTTTCATACCTCTTCCGTGCAGTTTCATAAGGAGTAAAGCATCGGGATAGCTGGCTAGCGCTTCGGTGGTACTTCCGGACGAATCATTGCGAAGATCATGACAAAATGTCAGGAAAAAACGTTAGGAACGGGCCCACAGTCGTTAGGAATTTCAGGACCCCGGATCGTAACGTTTCGTCATGAAATCCGACGAAAGATCATGAAATTCAACACAAATGACGACGAAATACCTAACACAAGGTCCTGAACAACATCATGAATTTCAAAACCTTCCCTTGGCACAGTGCGTTCAAGTCACGCCGCTTATTTGTCCAGAATGGTCGAGACCCTTCAATAGGTGCAGCTGCTCTTGGGCTAACCCGGAGACGTTGTTTGTATCAATCATCTCTCTGATTTCTTCGACGTTCAAGGAACCGTCATCTGGATGGCTTTTTGCATACCAGCGAGAGGCCTCTTTGGCTCTGCGTCTGAAAATTGTGTTCAAAGCCCAGTAACGAAAACGTGGATGCTGTGCAAAACGCCAATCTTTGTAACGCATCAAATGTGCTGCCCAGTCTTCCATAGATACTTTTTGATTTCTCAGTTCATTGAAGTCAGCTTGTCCTGTAGGAAACAGTGTCGGAAATGCATCAATAGCAATTTTGTGATTCTCATGCTCTGAAAGAGGTGTCCCGCGCACGGCTGGCATAGTCAAAATCTGTTCCCGTGCTGGCGGGACTTGAGGATTTAGTTCTGGTGGAAGACCTTCTGCTGCCTGTCTAGCTCTTTGAAGCTGTTCAAACTCAGTCTCTGGAGGTTGTATATTTGGTGCAAAGCCTTCTGAGAACGTTTGTTCAGGAGGGGCTTCATTCCCAAACTGTGGAGGTCCTTCCTCTAAGCCTGCATGCATATCATCTACTGAAATATTTTGTAGGCGGTTTTGAACATCTTCATTATGGCCGAAGGAATCAACTCTCTCCCAGTCAATAGTCACTCGTCGAGATCTGAAAGTCGGATGAACCTCTTCCAAGGGGGTGTCGGGATTAAAATTTTGTACCATGGGTTGGAGGGGGGGGGGTCTCCATACGCTGAAGCGTTGGAGAGGGAGGCGGACTTGGCATCTCAGAATCTTGATCTTGTTGAGCACCAGCATTTTGTAAACCTGTGACTCGACCAGCCATTCCAGGAGTAAGCTGAAGTTGCTGGCCATTCCAGTTGACATGAACTAAATTTGGCTGCTGTGCAGGCAATCGTCGATGTTCTGGGCCATCCAAGTTCCGGCTAATACGTTCCTGGTTTTGTGCTGCATGTCGCTGACGTTGAGGAGTATTTGGAGGGGTAGACCTATTTTATACTATCGTGCCAAATAGGTCTGGATTTGCACAACAGGTCTGGATTTTCAATTTTTCTCTTCTCCCTCTTCGATTTGGACCTCCGGACTTTTCGGAATCTGTTTGTATGCTATTGAGCTATAGATCCTGCAAGTTTCGTAGCGATACGACCAAAGGAAGGCAGTAAGAAAAACGGGCTTTCATCAAGGTATTTTGATGGATTGACATGACAGATCAAAAACCTCGAGAAAATGGCGAACGTTTCTTGACATTGGACTTGCATGAAATCGTGAAGATTTTAGCTCTACCCATAGTGAATTGGTACCGGAATAGATGCCGAAAAATCCGGAGACCCAAAGTGCAAAGGGAGGAGAGAAAAATCGAAAATCCAGACCCATTGTGAAAATCCAGACCTATTTGGCACGATAGTAGTGTATCAATTGACTTGAAAGGAAGGACCAACAAATGAATTTGGCCCATACATAGAATGACTGAGGACAATGCTCAGGAGTAAGTATATATTGATTGTCAATGCTATATCAAGAATTGAGCTCAAACTAGCAAGAGACTGCAAATTAAAAAAAAAAAAAAAACCAAAGAAATACATGACATTGAACAGTAAGAGGAGAAAGGAAGGAGAAGAGGGGCAAGCATTCATTGAGCAACTACACACAGTATATAGGTAGGCTATCTATCCATCCATCGGCCATGAGGTTCAAGCAAGGATTCCGAGGCGTGTACTGTAGTATTTCGTTCAATTCGTAAGCCGGTTTTGGGTGTGACACCCCTTACGAATTTACCCTTTCGTAAGGTGGCTTTGTGACCCTGTGACTTACGAAAAATTTCGTTTTTTTACCCCTTTTTAGAAATGCGCCAAAATCCGAGTCACAGAGGGAAACCTTTCGTAGGACCCCTTTGTGACGCTGTGACTTACGAAAATTTTCGTAGGATTTGGGGTCTGTGACCTGTGACCTTACGAATTGAACGAAATACTACAGTAAATTGAAACGCGAACCGGCGCGAGGTCCGAGGTCACGTGCTCTGTATTCACACAGTTGCCAATGCCGAGACTTTTGCCGCGCGCGTTGCGCGCATGTGCTTACCAAGCACTACGTGCATTTGCAGCATCTGCATTTTGTGGCCATATACCGACGAATGGGGAAGCTTGCCGAATGGGGAAGCAAGCTTCCCCATCATCGAAAAGGCCACTACATGTCATACTGGAAGAAATAAAATGATTTGAGCACGCAGAACTATTCTCTGAGTGGTGTTCTGGGGGGGGTAGCCAAAATACCAGCGTTATCGGACTAGGCGATGAGTTACAGTAAAAAGTCGATTGGGCGGGAAAATCCAATAAAAGAGGTCGCTACCGCGTCAATTCATCAACAATGCAGATTATATTGATCATTGACCACTTACTGGTGAAACGGGGCTTCTTCAACAGATATCCGCTCATTCTTACCACGAACAATGTGCTCCCACATGTTGAAGCCCAATTTGTCGTGAAGCCACCGCCAAAAAGCTTCAATTACTGTATTATGGACACTCTTCAGAAAGGCGGCAGCCGGATAAACACCTGGATCGATGGCCGGTGCAAAGGCATCCCTGGCACGGTAGTTGAGGTAGTTTAATACAGACAAAAATGACAGTAAGATGCAGAACATGTACCTGATTGCGACTTGAATAGCATACTGCAACCGGTTTCGGAGCCTTTGTCGGTTGTCATCTGAAGTGGCGCAACTGAAATTCAAGTTGAAATCAAATCTTTGCTATCGCTGATAGAGAAAAATTTCGCACCTCCGCTCTCTTCCAAAAAGTCCAAAAACAGATGACCGATAGCACCAGCCGTCCGGCAGTTAGGAACAACATTCATTTTTAACAGAAATGCGGTCCATTTGTCTTTATACGCATATATTGGAAGACTTAGACCTCCCATCTTGAGAGCTGCGGCCGCTAGCTTCTCATGCCCATCGGACGAAACTTCGTGGTAGGGACCAATTGCGGACAAAGACTGACGTACAACGGTGGTTTTCTTTCTGCCCGGATAGCGCCGGGTAAATCCGTCTGGGAAATGTTCCAACATTGTTGCGTGGATGGTATCACTTGGAAATTTGAGCGAAATAATCCTGAATATAAGTACAGCAAAAGCCGACCGTGGAACCATCAAGCCCTTGTCCTTGAACTTGTCCTTGATGAACCTCGGCCCATTATTTTGAGCGATATCTTGTTCCACTTCATCGATGATAGCCTGAACGGTTTCATGTGGACGATCCCGACTGTCGCGCCGTACAGAAGGAATCTGCAGCCTGCGTTCAATCTGATTGAGTTTTGCAATGCTAAATCTCTATGTTGAGTAGGAGAAATATTGGAATGATTTTAAACATGCCCGATAGCCAAGTTATGATCCTCTTGTAAACGCGAGAGTTTTTCCTTCTGTTTAAGGCCGCGTTTGACGTATTTGAGTAATGATTCTTTCAAGACATCGTCTGGCGGGTCTTGAACACAAACTGAGTTAGTAACCCAAGTGAAATGCGAAGCAGCTGAACGTACATTCTTCTTTCCATAACCATTGTTGCCTTCAACATTGGGCATTCTTTTCAGTCAAAACCAGCCCGATGAGCGATTTAAAAACGAAACCAATCCTCAATCCCGGCACTCACACAATGGTTCTTAGTGACTTTTATGCACACTATAGCAGCCCAACAAATGCGTCTGAGTACCTTCATAATGTTCCCACTCAATGGAAAAGTTTCGAGAAAACCAGGTCAACAAAGCGCTTCATGTGCCTGGGAATCTATGTGAATCTGCAAACGGTATGTCTGCTTTCCCCCTCGTCTTTCTCTATGTATTCTAAAATATTTTTATCAGTATGAGCAGCAAGTCGAGCAATTCAAGTCCCAGCCCTCAGTCGCCGGGGCAAAACGGACACGTACCATTTCTTCGACTGTTGTTGGGCCTGGAAGCAAGCAACTTCGTCTTGCAGGTGAAGTCATACTCTTCCATCTCAACTGTTGCCCTGACACAGCTCAGCCCCTGTCTCTACCTGGAACCCGGGGTTAAACCGTGCTCGTACACCTATTTCGACGGCTGCAAAGTTCAGTCAAATCACATTCAAAAAATTCAAAGTTGTGACCGCAAAGGAGGACGGCCGTACTTTGCTCATCGAAGAGGAAGTCCTTCGCGGTAAGATATCCGACGAGCCCTTTGCATCAGGACGCATGAAGCACGCGCACGATGTAAGGCATACATTTGTTTGTGGGATGTGCTGACATCGTTCTTCCAGTTGCTCTTGTCAAACGGCGATCAGCTCGTGGCCAAACACTTCTTCCGGCTGGGCGAGAACATCAAGGATGTGAGTATCTTGGAGAATGAGGCTGAAATTCAAGCAGAGTTGACTCGCCTTGCATGGGGTCAATGGTTCCTGGAACACTTTTACGAGTTCTGTAAGGAGCATAATGTTTTGGATCGCGTCGAGCGCTGTGAGTCTACAACATTCCTGTTCTCAGTATTTGTACTGAGCGGTTTCAGCGTTGGAATTTGCGCATGGATTTTTGGCGCAAGAGGTTGATCTGCCTTCAGTAGCATCTGGTGTTGCACAGATCGAAGCCGATGGCACTGGTTTAACTTGGTTGGTTGAGCACAGACGGCCAATAACTGTGACCAAATACAGCGGAACACTCGTTCACACTTCAACCCGCCGTGATCTTGTCTCACTCACCGTCTCTGCATTTGCACATTATGTCTTTGGGGACAGCGGGCGACGTATGGTTTTTGCTTACTCACAGGGTAAGTTCCTTTCTATGTGTCCCGGCAAAATGGAGCTGAAAGTAAAGTCAGGTACCCCTACTGTGTCTCCCTGTATGGAAGCAACGGTCACGGTCACGATGACCTCCTTACAGTGGCGGCGCCATCTGATGCCACCCCTAAAAATAGAACAGCCTATTTCTTGAACTTTTGATGCAAATGGAGTCGATTGGGGTCACATCAATTTTTTGGGGGTGGCATCAGATGGCGCCGCCACTGTATTTCCTCCGGGTCACGGTCACGATACCTTGCGTTGCTTTTCAACCAGCGTGACGTTTTGCAGAAAAATATTAAGAAATTTGGAGGCACCCTAGAACCAATTAATATGTTGATTTCTGCCCAAGATTTCCGGGTTTCAGCTCTTCAGTTCAAGCAGGAATGCTTTTTCACTGTAAAAAGCGCTGGAATCGCCCCGTAATCAGTGAAAGACTGATCAAAAGGTTGCACCTCAAGGCAACGGTCACGGTCACGATGCTGGCCGTTGCCCTTGAAAATTGCAACGGAAATGTCACGGTCGATTTTGCGTTGCTTCAATACACATACGCAACAGTACTCGGGTTCGTGGCGGGGATGGTGTTGTTTTGTTTGATCTGATGACGCACACAAAAGTTTTCTTTTTCTGGTTGTCTTTCCGTAATTATTTACTCACTTTCTTTCAGTGATACTTAAAGAGTTACTACGGCAGCGGATTTGGATCTGGATTTGATGGCGGATCTGGATTTGATGTCTTTACATACACGTTATGTCACCTGCCCCTATCGGCCTAAATCAGTGATTAACCGTCTTTCTGCGCTCTTCCACTATGCCGCCGCCCTCTGTGAGCCCTGGAGAGACTGTAAGATGGGCCATTCTCGTTGTTGTTGCCCTTATACAGTACATTGTACTTGGGGTAGGCTTATTTGTCCAGCCCCAGTACTGCAAAGAGGATCAGCATAATTCTGCTCTCTCGGGGCGTGCATGGCTCGATGAGCTTCTGACGGGGCATCCAGACCGAATCTACATTGCTCTTGGGATGCGGCGGCATGTGTTCCTGGCCCTGAACTTTCAACTTCGAGCGATGGGCTACCTGGAGTCTCAAAATTCACGTATAAATCTTGACGAATCTCTGGCCATCTTTTTGTACACCTGCGTCACTGGGATTGCTATAGATCATGTAGCAGAGCGTTTCCAGCACTCGCACTCAACAATTTCAGAGTGAGTGTTGGCTTATCTCCCTCAATCTACCTCATTTCAGCAGACATTTTCGCAAAATCCTGGATATCTTGTCTGGGGAAGAGTTCTATTCGAAATATGTTCAGCTCCCCAAGGCAGATGATCCTCCCCCGCCTGCTATTCGACAGAATTCGAAATGGTGGCCGTATTTTCGCAATGTACTCGGTGCTATTGATGGTACCCATATTGCTTGCTCCCCATCCGCCGCCGACCTGCACTCTGCGCGGAACCGGAAGGGTGGCATATCACAGAACTGTCTCGCAGTCGTGGGTTTCAGTATGAAATTCCTCTACTTTGTGAGCGGCCGGGATGATTGTGCAGCTGATGCTTCTATGTATTCGGCGGTCCGTTTGAAGAATTTCTTCATTCCGGAAGGCAAATGCTATCTTGCTGATGCCGGGTTTGGAATCTGCAATAGTCTTTTGGTTCCCTTTCGCCAGACTCGCTACCACCTCGCTGAATGGGCTCGTGCAAGCCAGCGGTACATTTCCTCTTGATGCAGGGATTATATCTTCTCATACAGATTTTGTAGGCCTGCAAACCCCAAGGAGCTCTACAATCTCCGACATGCCTCTGCTCGTAACGTTGTCGAGCGCATTTTTGGAGTGATCAAACACCGCTGGTCAATCCTTACCCACCCTCCACACTACGATATGCACATTCAGGCACGGATTCCATCCGCTCTTGTTGCCCTGCACAACTTCATCCTCGATCACGATGAAGCTGATCTCGATAGATGGCTGGTAGATGAAGATGTACAAGACAATTCCCGTGGCTCTCGAAGGGAGGAAGAAATCGACTTCGGACGCCTTGCTTCTTCTGCTCGCGTGTCTCCGGCAGAGAAGCGATATGCTGAAGACCTGCGAGAGAGGATTGCACAGGCAATGTGGGACGACTACGTCGAAATTTTAGCTCAGCGGATGGACGTTGACTCAGGTAGCGGCTACAATGATATTGAGATGCTACCGCTAGATTAAATTGTAACTACGTTGCACGAAGAAGTGCTTTTGCGATCCGAATACGCTTCGTGGGATCTACAGCTGTAATGTATGCATCAGCAGCACTCGTATCACGCCCAAAAAGTATATGAAGATCAGTCTCCTCATCCTCCGAGATTAAAAACGACTCAAGATCCTTCTCCGCCATTTTCCGAGCGTCAGCTACCTTCTTTGTGGGCGACATCGCCGAAGATTTATGCGGCGCAAGAAGCGCAAGAACCTTCCCCACATCTTTTGACGGAATTACCGAGGGCCATGAGTGACTCCGGACCGGTGACCTTGGTGCGCTTTCCGCTCCAGGGAGAAGCGACTTCGTCGGGTGAAGCACGCTTGAGGGATGAACTAGGAGCCGGAGCAACTGGTGGAGCAACTGGCTGCGATGCAGGCTGAGAGGGGGGCGGGGGCTGAGATCCAGTGGTGGGAGAAGGAGGGGACTCATCATCGTTTGGAGGTTGGGAGTCGCCGTAGTTAGTTTGCGACCAAGACTGCGTGAGCGGCTGCGATGACTGAGACTCGTCGTCATTGTCCTGCGACTGCGATTGCGATTCAGGAGGTTGGGAGACAGACTGGGGAGCACCAGCAATGAAGACGTAGAGTCCGCGGGCACGCGAGGGTACAATCTCGTCCATGGTCTTGAAATGCTCCCAACCGCGATTCGCAAACGGAATTGCGGATGGGCTTTAACGAAATTGCCCCATGCCTCTCGGTTGTCGTCATCGACATTGAAGCCGAGCTCGTCGGAGTAGTTCCACCCTGACGCCCCCACAAAGGTCTTCTGCTTGATCTGCACGAAGTGCTCATGCAGTTTGTGCAGCTGTGAAGACAATGGTGAGTACACCGCAAAAACATGGCAGAAAGCCAGCACAACGACATACATCTTTCCATTTGGTGCGAATGGATGTCCATATTTTAGGTCCCCCCTTCACTGGTGCCCCAAGGCTGGCCATATGCACCTCTGCCTCCTTCAAGACTGTCTTGTCCCAATTTCCGCCGTCCCCAATACGGCTGCGCTGACTGTGGAAGAAGGAAAGAAGGTTGGTGATGTCCTTTGGGTCGGCTGTCCAGTTTGCTGCACTTTTATCAGGCATTTTGCGGCCAGAAGGCCCTCAAAGACGCGACGCGACGAGGAGAAAGCAAAGAAAAAAGGTGTGGGATTGCTGCTGTAATACATTTCGTAAAGACATCAAATCCAGATCCGCCATCAAATCCAGATCCAAATCCGCTGCCGTAGTAACTCTAAGGTAGGCGGCATGGACGATCCACTCACGTCACGTGTTGCACTTTGGGATCAAAATCTTAATGGCGCCTTTTTCCGGCCCAAATCTGGAAATGTGGCCCCGCAGAGTTTGAGAGAAGATCCGTGCAAAACATTTCGCGCGGTCACATTTTCTGGCAAGGCGGGCCGCGGTCTTCTCGATCCGTGTGATGAGAGAGGGCTGAGCATGAGAGAGGCTGATGGAGGAGGGGTCTTGTGTGGGTGTTCCGGCCGACTCGACTTTGCGCATCTCGGGGTCAGGAAAGTCGAGTCGAAAGGAACGGAACACGGCAACGGCCGAGCCTGCACGCCAGGGCCACCAAAGGTCCGGAAAGGAGACCAAAAGCAGCCCAAGCGGAGCTAAACAAATGGGAAACGGGAGGAGGGCGGGAGAAAACGCGTATAGAAGCGAGAGAGGACGAGCGAGGTGCTCTGCAGCGACGACGCGCTGGCAGAAGAGCGTAGCGATCATGATCGTAGCGATCATGATCATGCCGACATGAAGCGGCAGGATCGGCATCCCTTGACCGCCTTGCCTCTCACTAAGCCGGCTCGTGCCTCGCCTGTCTTAGCTCACAATTTGGTCCGAAATAAGGCGCCATTAAGCCCAGAGTGTACGAAAAAGCCGCCTGATACGAATCATTTGGCGGTGTCAAGGTCATGTGACGTGAGTGGATCGTCCATGCCGCCTACCTTACTTTCTTCAGTGATAGTGGTGTGGGCGACTTTGGACAGGACGGGATCAACACCTTTTTACACGACCACGAGTGCAACACCGTTTGTTCCGCCCTTCGACTTAACGTTCTGTACCCCCTCGACAACCCGGCACCGGAGAAAGAGACCGAGGAGGAGGTAAACGAGCTAGATCAATCCGATGGCTGAAATACTTTACTTTACATATGATGTTGCAAGCCTCTTGTCTCGCTAACACGCTACAAGCTGCCGATTAAAAACTGAGCCCCATTAGAAAAGTATTGATACAGAGCTGAAGGGTGCCCGAGAACTTCTAGCTCCATATGCGCAATTGTCGCCCAAACCCATTGACTTGTGCTTGATTATTCATTCAGACCGTCCACCCTCTGGGGGAGATCGCTGCTGAAGCCTGGGAGTACCTTGCATGTGCTCCTCGTCTAAGTCCTCCTCAATCGGTGGCAACTGACGTTTAGGGCTCATCCGTGAGGGCCCAACATCTTCGTCAGTCACCCTGTCCCCCCAAAGTCCGTCGCTAAGGACGACATTCGCCATACCACCCGTACTGCGCAGCGCCTCTACCTTCTTTGCTAGCTTCTGCTTTACCGCCACTGCTGCCTAGTGCTGTCCAAAATTATAATACGAAAAATTATAACAATATTATATCATGGATAATACGGAGGTCGCTCAGATTATTAATACACAATGTTATAATATGATTATAATACGAGTATAATACGATACGAGAGGACCGTATTATGCGTATTATTTTTGTATCATCTTGGGGTGACTCCGGGTGGAGGTAGGCCGTGGGGATGACCAGTCTCATCTTTCTAGGCTTGCATCTGGGGTTTCACTCTTCAGTTACAATATCCTACAAATTCTCCACCAAAACAGTGTGGATCAGCGATTGATGATCGGGACGATGGAGAGTTGCCGCCTGGACCCGAAGGAAGAGTTGAAAAATATGTTGGAATTGAGACAGAGCTGCCGCGATCCTGTTGTAGAACATTCACTGAAGCCCATCAATAAAGTACAGCTTAGTTTCATTTCTTTGGCAGAAAAAAACTGCCATTCAAGGGGTGAAGCTGTATTAAAATTATAACAAGATTATATCACAATAAAAATTGTTATAATACGATATTGTTAGATACAGATACGATACGGCTCCAGAATCCGTGATTTGATATTGGTATAATATGATATGGCAAAAATCGTATTATTATCGTAATATGGACAGCACTACTGCTGCCTGCCTGCGTGCCAGATCGGGATCCGCCTCATCTCCATCGGATTGCGCTCCATTCTCGCTACCCATCTGTGCCGCACGATCTGGGTGCATCCTACGGTCAGTTGACGCATGATGGGTGAGGCCCATCTCCGGCAGCGTCCTCTGTACGGGTCCCCACTCCCCTGCCTCACCACCTGTTGCTCGCGACTTCTGTCCCCCTTTCTTCGTTCGTTCGCGTAAAGCTGCCACGACCGGTGGAGCAGGACCAGGTCCACGCGGCCGGGTGTGGTCCTCCCACCCTTGACCTTCAATCCTGCCTCCTCATGCGTGACCCACTACTCGCAAACGCAGTGAAGGAAGGGTGGAGTGCCGCCAAAACACTGGAAATATGTCAGCTTGCCGTCTTGGGGAAGTATACAGCTAGGAATTACTCGCCGTATGAGATTGATCTTGCGACCCTCATATACGAACTCGGCGGAGCCGGCGCGCTATATGCATTAAATCATTCGATCTTTGCTCTTCCTTCCCGCAATACCATCCAACCGCATCGCCGCCAACTCAATCTCATTGCCTCCGTCAGTGGTTTGAAGTTCACAGACATTTCCCGCAACATCACGGCGCTTTTCGGGTGCCGTACGCGTCATGATGGAGAGGTCGAGCTGCGGCCGCCTGAGAAGCGAGGTCACACACTGTCCCTCGATGAAGTCGCAGCGGACCGGAAGATCTACTTGGTGGTCGAAACAGATGAAATGGGCGGGTTTTGCTTGGAGCACATTGGGGAACTCAAAACGGTAAAGATTGGGAAAGATCTCCAATTCGTGGAGGCAGCCGTCGCAGCGGTGAAGGAGGGGAAAGTTCACGTTGCTCATGAGATTTGTGTGGCAGCCATTTCACACTTGTATGGCACCGACTATGGTGCGAAGCCTGTGTACATGGGTCCGACGTGCAAAAAGGGGCCTTGGTAGGACCAAGTGCGCATGATTGAGGTTATACTAGAGGCTTGGAAGCGCTCGCCAGATGGGGAAGCAAAACACGGTCCCATGATGTCTGTCGCAACGGACGGAGACCACAAACGTCGGTTAGCACTCTTTGTCTTGTGTATGCGGTACGAGATTGCCCCCGGAAACCCACTCTGGCCATTTGTGCGCAATCTACCGGGACTCAATCTTCGCGTGGGCAAGGACAATTTGACGAACGACGGCGACCCAAAACATATTTTCAAACGTAAGCAGACTTTGTTGACGAGAAAATGTTGGTACTGATAAGTATACTTATCCAGGCAACCGCGCTCGTCAAATCTTCCGAGGGAATCGTTATCGAGAACGTATGCATTAATCGAGACCTTCTTCTCGGGTGGCTGGAGCGACTACCGAACCAGGACTGGTCAGAAACATCCATTCATAACCTCTTACACCCTTCCGACGGCCAAAATGTGTCCGAGGCCATAAAATTGATGCTATGCGTTGTTGAAATCTCAAACCTCGATACAGAGGCCTTTGATCCCGGTGAAATGGCCGAGTTCGAAGCCTTGTGTCTCCTCGGAGAAGCATACAATGCCCTTCTCCAGCCGTTTATCAATGCTGAGCTCACCCTTTCGGAACAAATTGAATCGCTCGTAACCGCTTCTCACCTCTTCTCTGCGCTTTACGTGCAGAACGGCACATCCTTCATGTCCAATCAGCTGTACGCAGATATGCAATCGATGTTCAAAAATGCCGTCCTCATGGTCCCGAAAACTCGCATCGTCAACGGCCAGCTAGAAGTTTACATCTGCCTACTCGGCGACGATGTTCTGGAGGCGTTGTTTGGCCGCTCAAGGTTGCTAGGTGGACACTCACCCAACTGCAGTGTTGGCGTCCTTCGAAATCGTTTTGATCCAGCCATGAGCCTCGACAACATTTACGAACGCCATCCGGAGCTTGAGCGACAGCCACTGTGTTTGAATATGCATCGCAAACGGCATCATGATGTTGATCATCTCCGCCCTTCTCACTTCAAACGCGAACTTCGTGCTGACAGCTGCGACCTCGAAAAGTGCTGGGCAGCTGGCGTGAAGCTTGCGGAACAGATTCTTTTGAAGCACAGTGTGCAAATGACGATGACGTTTGCAGAACGATTCAAGAAGAACTTTCCCGTCCGCTGAGCGGAAAATATCCCGCAATCTCGGGGGGCGTTGACCGCTCCATGAGTCATGACTTACATTTCCTCCGGTTCCGCCGTGCAGGCTGAGGACTTGATTGACCCTGTTACTGTCAATTTTGTTCAGCTGGTGGCTGGGGTCGATGTCGACGCAATGATTGCGTCCGAAAACAGTTCTGCTCTATCAAATGATACCCCGCACTCTCTCTTTGCTGAGATTAACGCTGCCGGAAATCTTGCGCATAAAAAAACCATCCTCAGAACCCTCTTCGATATGACAGCCGACGGTCACGCCAGCCATGACCGACTTCAAAGGGTGAGAGGCTATACGGTTACCATTGGGGGGAAATCCTGGGTTCGGGACGTCCCCCAAGATCATAACATCTCGGCCGCCACTCACTTTCAGTTGGGAAACTTATTCACAACATTGCTTTCATATAATAACACGCACCTTGGCCTCGCTGTTGCGAGGTGTACGCTCATCAAGCACACTCCACGTGGCTTCAAACTCACTTCTATGTCTGCGGTGGCGCGGACAGAACTTCATCTCCCGACCTCAAATCATATCATCTCTGGACAGGTCTTGTCCTTAACCCTTCTCGGCGGTTCTCATCCAGACACACACAGTGTTTGAGCGCTCAGAAAGACGTGTCTGGGGTTTCAAAGGGTGCTGGAAAGCCCTATGCAAAGATCCGGAGCCCTAAACTAACTCTGCGGCCTAGGATACGACTTACACAGTTACGGAATGTTGACGGGGATCGCACAACTTCTGTGGACAACCCCTCTAAACGCAGTGCTATCGGTAAAAACTTCGGTGCGCGGTTTTATATTATTTTGGTAGCTCGAGGTGTCTTACAATGTTCAGGTTTCAAGCTCTTATCCTTGTGGTACATGCGGCGGGACAATGCCCATCTACCTGCGCATTCATGATCTCGACCTCCAAGAAATTCCTCGCCACCCGCCCGTGCACCAATGTTCCGGTTACATGTGAGATGTTGGGCTGTAAAGAAATTCACTGGAAGTACAACTTCCGCCAGCATTTGGAGGAACGGCACCCAGATTGGCGGAGACTCATCTCGGCAACATTTCTTCCAGAAATCCAGATATCGCGCGAGGAATTGTTGGCACTCAAGATTCCGTCACAGCTGGCTGTCGCGTGGCCGCCGCCGCCACCACCACCACCACCACCACCAACGAAGTCTTCCCCTGCGTTGACCCTTCTCCCTTCCTCTACACCGGCCGGTCACAAACGCCCAGCATCATCGCCGACCCGACGAGACGCAGACAAAGAAAATTATGCCCCAAACGATAGCCCAGCGAGTAAAAAAAGACGTATAACTTGATATTCTCGTATATTTGACTTACATACTCGCTATTGCAAAAAGTATCCGGAAATTAAGCAAAATTGCGGAAAGATAGCACTCATATGGGCTTCAAGTGACCCATATGCTCAATATATGATCTCCCCAACCTATCTAGACCTCATTCGTGGACTCTGTGGGCTCAAGCCGTGTGGTATTTAGCCCAAATTGCCAAAATAGGAAATTTCTGATATTTGCCTCTTTTTTGCTGCTCTCAGGAGATCAATGTGTGGCCAAGTGCCCAAATCTGTACCTCTCAACCCTATGAATAGTTAGGCGTTCAAGGTGGACCTTCATTGGGCACTTGAAGCCAGTGGTGGATCGGTTTCTGCTCAGCCAGTCTAACAGAAATACGTTGAGTATTGTGGTACATTGTGAGGCCACAGACCGCTTCATGATGGGAATTACCAAAGCTACTCATCCATAGAGTCTGATCATCCATTGCCTTCCCCTGAGCCCGTGCAGTCACGGAGAAATACAGCAGATTTTCCATGGATTGGCCTGAGTTCCCGAGAGGGAGAGATGTGTAAGCAAGCCATTGATATATTGGGCGTGAACTCCGAAATGGAGCTCGCTGCACTCCGCCCGAAGACGAAGGAGCCGAGGCAGCCCAAAACCAACAGCTCACCCTGAAGCAGCCAAAGGTGGGCAAAATACAGGGGGAAGCGCCACAGGCTCCACAAAAACAGGGAGGAGATGGACAGCAATGGGGAGGCGAGAGGGGAGGGAGGGGGAGGGGGAGGAAGGGGTGCTAGGAACGCACAATGACGACAGAGGGGAGAGAGACAGCGACGCGGGCAGGACGGGTACCAGACTTGGGGAGGGGCCAGTGCGGATACAACTTTGAAAGTGTGAGCCAGCGGAAGCGGGAAAGCGCATCAGCAACAGAATTCTCGTCCGTTGAGATCCAAACTGGGCGAAAAGTGAAGTCCTGTTGAACGGCCAGGAGAGCGAACTGGCGGAAGAGAGCTTGCGTAGGCGGATGGTCAATAGAGCCAGACTGCAAGCAGGTCGAGATGGCCTCGTTATCAATACGAAACACCACCTCCAACCCAGCCCAGCCCAACAGTGGCCCCAGAGCTCCGCAGCCCTCAACACAGCACGCATTTCCTTCCAATGGATCGGATGACGTGCATACTTCGCTGGTACAGGCTCAGTGAAGAACAGATCACCGCTGCCCCAATGGCCACCCAGACCTAGCTTACCACTCGCATCTGTAAAGATTTCGACAGTGGGACGTGGAGGTCCAATAGCAAAAATGCCATTGAAGGACGGGAGGAAGGTATTCCACCACGCAATGTCGAGGCGGGCAGAGGAAGGAAGACGGCGGCGGTGGTGGCGGGGAAGGAGGGAAAGGCGGCGCATGAAGTCCCGGATACGGCGAGTGAAGAATCGACCAACCGGAATTACCGACTGAGCAAAGACGAGATGGCCGCAGAGCTGCTCGAGGTCGTAGTGGCTCGCAGATCGATGGGACAGGCACCCATCCAGAAGAACAAGGAGGCGAGCAAGCTTGTCCTGAGGAAGACGAGCCTGCATAGCAATACTGTCCAGCTCAATGCCGAGGAACTCGAGGCAGTGAGTCGGACCCTGCTCCTTGTCACCGGAGATTGAAAAGCCCAGCTCGGCAGCAACGGTCCGGAAGACCGCGCGACCATGACGAGCGTACTCCACACCCTTCGCAGCAGAAGTAACGTTGAACCAATCATCCAGGTAGTGCTGAATGAGCTTCATGACATCATCACGACAGAGCAAAATCCAGTGATGAGCCTCCGCAAAGTAGTTGTACAGGCGTGGGCCCGTACGAACACCAAACGGTAGGAAGATGTCAAGGAACAGGCGCAACTTCCACTCGAAACCCATCAGATGCACATGGTCAGGGTGAATCGGAATATGCCTGAATGCAGCCTCCAGATCTGCCTTATAAAGAAAGGATCCAGGGCCAGCTTCCCGTATGCGATCAATTGCCCCCATAACAGCCTCGTAGACCAGATGGCCATACTCAGCTGGGATCGCGTCATTGACGGAGGATCCATGGGGATACGAGAGATGGTGAATCCGACGACGTTTCTCGCTATATTTCTTGGGTACAGAACCCAGCGGAGAAAGGACGGGCTTGACAGTATCAGCCATGTCCGTGATATCAATGATACGCCCAAGAGAAACCTCATGGGCAATATCCTTGTCCACCGTCTCGGGAAACGCAAGTGCAGAGGGAAGGGGTGCAGGGGCCGAAGAGGAGGGGGAAGGCATACGTGCAGGATCCACACCAAGAAGAACACCGTACCGAATAGCAGACACAAGGGTGTCCGCAAACTGACGGTCTGGATAGTCAATCAGCGCACTGGCCCAAGCGTCAGGATGTAGCTTCGTGGGCGGCATTGGCTTTGAATGGGGAGATGTGAGGGGGAAGAGCAGATTGGTGTTTGGGCGAGCCGGGGGAAAAGGAGGCATTGGGGGTATCTCGGAAAGAATGGGAGCATGGTCAGATTCGACAACGCTGGTAGATGACAGGGGAGATGAGACTTTCCTGCTCATTGAGCAGGGAGAGCCCGAAGCATCTCCCCCTCGCTCACCCGGCTTCATTAACACACCAACAGGGGGATTTTCCTGAGGCGGAGTAGGCCGAGCTACATCTGGGGGTTTTGACGAACGACGTGCGCAGAAAGCCGCAGTGTGGGCACGGTCACCGCAATGGGAGCAAACATGACGACGGGGACACCGGCGTCGACCATCCCAACACCCTCCAACGCGATTATGGCCCCAGCATATCTGAGAGCGCACCCGAGTCCCAGCAGTCATCAAAATTCTTCCATCATCTGGAGGTGTCCATGGTCCTCGGTCGGGAACACTAAAGCGAAGAACTCCATCAACTTGAATGAGTCTGGGGATAGGTCGAAGAGGAGGCATCGAAGTCGACCAGCTGAAGGCGGGGGAGAGGATGAGATGGCAGCGGAAGCACCCAGAAAGGAAGGAAAACACGAAAAAAGAGGGGTATGACGGCGACGGGGGGACAAGACTAGAAGCGGGGAAGGAGACTCGAGGTCATGGAGGGGGAGGGGCTGGAGAAGAGAAGGTCTCAAAGAGACGGAGTCACCGAGCCAAAGGCGCGATGCGGAGGCGGGCGAGACGAAAAGAATGAGGAGACACGTGACTGATGGGTGATCGCTTTAGCCAATCCCTTCGGTCTAAGGCTCCAACCTTTTAGTTTTCGTTTACGCCCGAGGGCAAAACAAACGGAAACGGTTCTAAACGTTTAGAAAAACCTTTTTAATCGTTTTAAACGGATGTTGGGGCGGCCCGGAGCGGCATGGCTCAAATCAACGAGATCCACTTCTCAAAATTGACTGAAAGGTATCAAACCAGTTGAACAATGTTTGAATGACTTACACACTGTGAAACTCATCGCTGGTCCATGTTTCATTTTGCTCAGCGGGCACCAAGATGTCGCGCCGTCTCGAAGCCGAAGATTCTGCCGCCCTTGAGGCACCGACTTGATGATCCTGACACTCAGGATCAACCAAGAATCAATGCCGGTATCAACTTGCATGGAACGGCAGCTTACGGGATCTTTCCGCACATTGATCTGGCTGATGTAAGTAAGTAACCGTTTAACCGTTTATTTTATTTTTGTTTACCGTTTGTCGACCTCGGCAAAACAAACGAAAAAAGAAACGGATACAACAGTTTAAAACGTTTGCGAACGGAAACGGTTGGAGCCTTACTTCGGTCTGTCCAGACCACCTATTCCGGATACTTTTTGCAATAGCGAGTATAGCGTATGCTACAGCTGTATATTGACCTGCATGCGCCAATTAGAGCCTTTCTTGCTGCTTCTCAAGGTGTTGTTACCGCCGCCCAAAGGGGAAGATGTCGGCAATCGCGCGAGCACCCAACTTTGTGTAGAGTCAAGACGGGGAACCCAAAAGATAAAGCTTCTTGTACATTCAAAAGGCTGAGGATATACAAGATGGCGGGCCCAGATGATTTTGATCTGGGGCAGATGCGATGATTGTGCGGCAGATTGAGCAAAGAGAGGCAGATCAACGGAAGCGGGGCACAGTTCCGATTTAGGCAACTGCCTCACCTTGACGGTGCATCAATTGCACGCGCCCGATGACGGCAAGACCAAATTTTACGGTGTGCTTGCCTCCTTTCTGCCTTTTACCACCATCACCTACCTCGCTACCGCCGCCGCTGCCGTTCACCGCACATCCTGAACAGCTCATGGACTCTCCTTCGACAACCATCACCAAACCATCACTGCCGCTCAACACACCACCGCAAATAACTTGTCCGAGGAGAATTCTGGGAACGATGGCGTGAGTTTGGCGTGAGTACCTTCCCACTGCTCTCGACGATACTTAATTTCGGTGCCAAAATACAGGAGTGTGGTGCACAGACCTGTCCATCGGGCATCGTGGTATGCCCTTGCTGTGGTGTCCGTGGTGTGTTATTATCTGGTTTGGAATCTCCCAGTCACTAATGAAAATTCTAAAGTTGTCGGTGGTGTGCGCATCAAGAAAACAGAAACTGGCAGCTCCCACGCATCCCAAACCTCTCCCGCAACATAGGCCGTGACGACTGGGACATGCCGGCAGCGGCGTCGGGTGGGCCGGAGCATTCAGGAGGGGACAATGCTCGTGGCGGCGGAGAGAACATTTCTGAGGGAGCTTCGGTAACGTACAAATCAAATTTACTCACTGTTGTATGGTTCTTCACGACTATGGGATACATTCGGACCTGAAGACTAAAAGAATTGATTAGGATAGCGTGGTAACGGTCCGATAATCATCAACCCGGTTTCTACGCCCAATTTGGTCTTGTTGGCAATCCCCGTGAATGGCAAGTCCAGAGAATGATAAGTTGCGACCCTGAATGAGTCCTTAGTCGTCCTATAGCACTGGCAAGATACAAATTTCCCCGGTTATAGCTGTTTCCGTATGATTTTTAAGTAACAAAGGTGGTATCCAGTTTTGAAACTAGCCTTGATCTGCTTAACAGATCACATAAAACAGACTGGGAACATAGAGCTTTTGTCCGAAAAAGGCAATCTGTAAATTCCTAGAATGAACCGGCTCGTACGATGGATTCAAGAGTCAATTTCCCTCAAACACTACAGTGCCGGACAACCAAAGTCGACAATCATTGATGATTGCCGAAGACTCAGCACCCTCGAAAACGTCCAAAAAACCACCTCCGAAATTTTTCCCACGACATTTTAGCTGCGGCCAAATTTTTGAGCCAGAAAATCAAAATTGTGTGTACCTCTCCGAGCCTCGGGGAACAAAAATTAGCTAACTAGTATGTCTTCTGAACCCCCATTTGTGCTCTAACCGACTATGCCGCCGTCCTCGCCCTCGCCGCCCTTGCCGCTCGAAAATATGGGCCAACAATGTTTGATGCGGATGCCCAACTGTCGCTTCCGGTGCTTGATTGAACATCTCCGACTGCTTCTGAACCTCTCGGGAGGCGTATTTACACCATGTCTCATACTACTTCCATCAAGTCAGCCATGGATCAACTTTGTCTAACAAATTCATACCCAAGTGACGGTATACAATGTGCAGAATAATTGTCGAACAAGCAGAGTTCGGCAGCCCAAGTGGGCCATTTCAAATTTGTGTAAGGCAGCTTTGAGCTGAAGAAAAGTATCTTGGCTCATGATAGAAAGGAAGGATACTGGTTGAGTGCAGGTGTGCACTCCATGCTGCAGACAATGCCTCAACAACGTTAGAGCCTGTTCGGATACCAGTAACCGTTACAGTAACCAGTGGCTGTTTTCCTTATACGGTACCCGTGGAAATGTTAATGAAACTGTGACTCCTTGTGACACTGGGCGTCAAACCACCCAGAATACGTGCTTTTGATCGCTGGAGCGCGATTTCTGAGGCATTTTTTCTTCAGCTCGTGTCAAAAGTCATAATGCTCAATAATATTTATAAACATGCATATGGGATGTTGCGGACACAATCGACAACACAGGAGGTAACCCATCCCAAATGGGCTGTCACGCTGGAGAAGCGCCGAGGAGACGATGGATTTCCACGGCCACCATATAAGGAAAACAGCTACTGGTTACTGTAACGGTTACTGGTATCCGAACAGGCTCTTAGTCTTATGTTTACCGCGGGGTTTTGACCGCGCCAGAATGTTATTATGTAATATTATATAAGCAGACTCCACGGCGCGTCTTTCTCAATGGAAACTCACGTCGCTCATTCGCTTCCTTGCAGATAAGGCAATGAAATGGTTGAAACTACGCTTCTGCCTGCTCAGAATTTTACAGGCGGGGCGACGCGCCTCAGAAAAAGTTGTCGCGTCTTGATCACATGGTCATCGGGAGCTTCGGCCGAACAGTGAAAATACAATCGACTTGAGCTCAAACTGCCGCAGAAAATTGCGGGAATATTTGTAGCCATAGCTCGCGTATTTTAGAACCAGAACTAGCGCTAGATAGAGGGAGGGGAAGGGGGAAAAGGGATTACGGCGTTTTCCGGCTTACATAAGATTAGCTAATAAGGTTCTGACGCGATCCGAGGGGCGCGGTAACTAGCAGACTCTATATAGCGAGGCACGAGCTGGAATATATAGAGCGTCTGTCTTCGAGAGACTACAACAAGTTGCATTGCTAACTACAATCTTATCTTTGGCTGACAGTGTAACGTGACTTGGAATTGCCAAATCCGGTCCGATTTCCCAGGCAAAGAGAGGCAGATTTCTCAGAAACCGCTCGTGGAATTTTCTTTATTTTGTCAGAATCATAACCTGCTCAACGAAAGGAGTCGATTGCGCTATGTCCGAGGTTTTTCCCATCAATTTTGAGGTTACGGCCAGATTTTCGGCTATCATTTCATGATTTTCGTTTTTTTTTTTTTTTTTTTTTTTTTTGACAATCGGCCCGTGCAAAACTGTTCTTCCGCACTGTTTTACACAAAAATCTAGACATCTGGGGGTGTGTCACACTTTCCATAAAGGGAAGATCAAAGTTGTCGACTTAGTGTTGCCGGGAGTAGTGCTGCCGGGAGCTGAGTTGGAGCTGAACTCGAGTTGATTGCCCATCAGCTCGCTGTCAGCTCGAGTTGAGCGGAGCTGGCTCAGAGCTGATACCAGATATGGGAATCTACTGTCCCAGGGTTCATCTTTCCACGCGAAGGGCAAAATTTCAGGGGAGAATGGACCAAATTTTTATGTGGAAGGGTTTCCTGAGCTTTCTTCAAGCTCAAACTGCTTTTTTTACGTCGGAAAACGGCCAAGAAACGGCCAATACAGAAACTGGGGAGGGAGTGGGATGTCACTCAGTTACACCACCAGAAATGTCACGTCGTCCGCTTTGGGTGACGAGGGTGGAGTCGAGGCGAGCTGGCATCACCTCGAGGTGCCGCTTTTGGGAAGGGGTCGAGTTGGAGTTGAACTCAGCTCAGAGCTAGCTCCAGCTTCCGGCAACACTAGCCGGGAGCTGAGTTGGAGCTGAACTCGAGTTGATTGCCCATCAGCTCGCTGTCAGCTCGAGTTGACCGGAGCTGGCTCAGAGCTGATACCGGATATGGGAATCTAGTGTCCCAGGATTCATCAACGTTCATCTTTCCACCCGAAGGGCAAAATTTTAGGGGAGAATGGACCAAATTTTTATGTGGAAGGTTTTCCTGAGCTCTCTTCAAGCTCAAACTGCTTTTTATACGTCAAAAACGGCCAAGAAACGGCCAATACAGAAACTGGGGAGGGAGTGTGATGTCACTCAGTTACACCACCAGAAATGTCACGTCGTCCGCTTTGGGTGACGAGGGTGGAGTCGAGGCGAGCTGGCATCACCTCGAGGTGCCGCTTTTGGGAAGGGGTCGAGTTGGAGTTGAACTCACCTCGGAGCTAGCTCCAGCTTCCGGCAACACTAGTAGCGACTTCAACGTTTGATGCCATCACCTGCCAAATTAGGGACCGCGAGGTGGTGCCGGGCCTTGCCGGGCACTAGGCAATGCGACGTGGGAGGAAGAGTTTGCCGCGGAGTTTTGTCTCTGATCGCAATCGAGTCTCTCACGTCCCCAAAGGATTGTGAGCTATTGTGAGCCTCGAAACCGCGGCTGTGTATGGTGCGGTTAACTTAGTCACCACCAAAATTGCACTAGTCCCAAATCCGCCGGAGGCGAAAATTTTTCTGGGATGTACCTCGCCGGCACAAAATGCCCCCCAAACGGAACCAAAACGGCAAATTGTGTGTGCCAGGGTTCTCAAAATATTCCGTGTTTGGTGCTGCAGTGAGCAAGGCATCATTATTTGGATACTCACGAGAGTGGATGAAGACGTGAACAAGCCTGTGTGCACCCATGTGGTGGTTATGTGGCAGGGAGTCCCAATTTGGCCGACTGAATATTGAATTAATCCCTCATTTTTGCACCAAATATTAATCGGTCTTGGGAAAAGTTTCCTCTCACTGAACTGAGCGTTTTTACAAGAGGAATAGGAAATCTGGGTTTTCTTTGGTGAGTAATAACCGTTGTCAGCAATTGGTGGTGACTAAGTTAAGCGCACCATAGGAACCTGGACTCTGGGAGGATATAACTCGACGTCCGGATTTACGGTTACCCAAATGGGTATGTGTCGTAAGGACACGTGATTGATTGATTGCATCACTGATGTCTCAAAACCATGCCGTGAAAAATATATTTATTGTGAGTTTTGAGCGGATGAGAAATCCCTCTAGAGGGTTTAGTCTACTATCTAATCGGAGTGTTTTGGCCAGAGGATCAAGCGTGGGAAGGCTCTGGTGTGGTGCAATAAATTTCGTTCCTGTTTGGTGGTGTTTACGCGATGCGCACCATAGATTGACAGCATCAATCATGTGAGCTCGGAAGCGTTGGATCAGGTCGGACCATAGTCAGTAGTCTGCTCTACTAATAGTATCGTGCCAAATAGGTCTGGATTTGCACAACAGGTCTGGATTTTCAATTTTTTCCCTTCTCCCTTTTCGATTTGGACCTCCGGACTTTTCGGAATCTGTTTGTATGCTATTGAGCTATAGATCCTGCAAGTTTCGTAGCGATACGACCAAAGGAAGGCAGTAAGAAAAACGGGCTTTCATCAAGGTATTTTGATGGATTGACAGGACAGATCAAAAACCTCGAGAAAATGGCGAACGTTTCTTGACATTGGACTTGCATGAAATCGTGAAGATTTTAGCTCTACCCATAGTGAATTGGTACCGGAATAGATGCCGAAAAATCCGGAGACCCAAAGTGCAAAGGGAGGAGAGAAAAATCGAAATCCCGGGTTTTTGCCATAGATGCCGGTAGCAGCCGTAGCCTGCGGTAGATCCAGGCCAACTTACGTAGCCGTATGTAGATCCGCGGCTTCTATGTAGTTCTCTGTAGAACCTGGGCTGCCTCTGTAGTTCTCCGTAGACTGCCGTGCATTATTCTTTGACCCGGCCTCCACTTACCATGCAGTGAGGATGCAGTGAGGTGCCGCCCGTGTTGCGGCGTCAATATATTGGATCGGAACGCGACTCGCCGCAAGGTTACACATGTCGACGTCGACGAACTGCCTCAATTTCCGATACGCCGAATTGAAATTTGAAGCCAAGAGATTCATATTCGTCCTCGAACAAATACGAGGCAAATACATCGATGTATACATTCGATAAACAAATCAAAGATACGAAACTTTGATGATACAAGTGGAACACAATCACGCATCGATTAATCGAGACGAGCAAAAACCTCGTCATGCTACTCCCCTTCCCCGACACAACTCCTCATGATAGCCCTAATCAAGGCTTCCCCTAACCAAGGTGCGCCTTCTCCTTCAACTTCCCCACAAAACTCGACGCCGGATGTTTTCACTGCGCCACATGTACATAGACCTCCCCATTCACCTTCGCCTTCGCATGTCCGTGCCCACTCACGATACCCTCATCCTCATCCCCGTCACACGCACCCTCCTCGACCCCCGGACTCATGCCAATCCCACTCTCCCCTCCGCACTCCCTCTCCTTCTCTGAAGCGGATTTGTGTACGCCTGCTCATGCCACGGCAATTTCGAGCCAACCCCGTTCTCCCTCTGCTCCTTCCGGCCCCTCGCCCCACGAGTCCTCGTGACAGCCCCCTCCGCTTCGTCCTTCCACACATTGGCACCCGCCAGTGTCACGCTCGTTATCTTCCACAGTCCCGGACACCTTCTCTGCACCTCGCTCTCCCCACCTAGCACGCTCGTATCCCTCTCCCTGTTGTGCTGAACGTCGTCATTCCTCGAAAAGGCGGGATCGGCGTGGACGGCGCCAGCTGCGCATCCCCATGCCCACTGCGATTCGAGCGCCCCCGGCTGCGATACGTCTTCCGTATTCTGAAATGGCGCCGGTGTTGTAGTCCCGGAAGCTGAGCGACCCGTTGTCAGCTGAAGAGAGTAAGCGTCGATGAAATGAGAGGAGAAGTGGACAAGTATACGCACCGTCAGAAAAGAAAATACGGTTAGCGTTGATAGTAAGCGTATTGACAATGGCGTTATGCCCGCTGTAATCGAAAACAAAAGTGCCGACGGGGCAATTCCATTTCTTGATGTCTGACGCAAGGAAGTATTCTGTCGGGAGGATAGCGAGTACTCGGACGTATTTCTTGTGGTGTGAGAGTGTTACGCGCGTTTTGCCTGCGGCGAAATCCCATAGTCTATGATAGAATCAATTAGAGATCAATGAACGAATGAGATGGAGAAAGGAGACGCACCAGATGGGCGAGAGCGGCGAGCGCATGACTCGAGTCATTTGTAGCGACGGAGAGCGCCGAGGGAGGCGTCATGAGCTGGATGTGGGGTGGGTGTTATGGCATAAGAGGCGAATCGAGGCTCGAGAACGGGCAGTGTTGTTGGACTAGAACAAGGTGGTGGGCTGTGGTCATGGTCTGTGCGGTGCCACAGTCGCAGGCTGAGGCCGCTGAGGAGGTATTGTCGACGATGGATGAGGGGAGCTTGTCCGACTGAAGAGTGTGTGAGATGTGTCCAGCGCCGGCGAGAACGTTGAGAGATGAGGAGGACAAGATGAAGGAAGGGGGCGGTCGTCAGCCACGGTGGCTATGGTGGGCGAGGGGAGACAGCTACGCATGCCTTGGCGTCGTCGATAGCGGCAGCAGATGAGCAGACGACGCCGGCAATGACTGGGCAACAGAGCACTGTTAGCCAAAGGTAGCTTGGGTGGTTGAGGCCGAGGATGTCGATGAGGCGGCAGGTTGAAATAAAAGCATCGCGGCGGAGGGTAGAGCGAAAATCGGGATAGCGGACTTGGTGAAAATTCTCCAAGTCCGCACATCAGTCACCAGTCACAAGCACATGACTTGGTGACTCTGGTTCGAAACAAATATTTGGCTGTCACCTCGCTTCCTTTCCTTCCACCACCATCCAACAATCGACCGTTGCCTTCTCACCTTCATAGCCGCTATTGGCACCCTCATCGACCTCACTGGCACTGAGGTGCTCCCGTATGTATACGGGCATCGAGTCTCGTTGCGGCAACCGTGGGCAGAGTCACCGGTGTGGTACAGGTTCGTGGCAATGCTCTCCGTGTGTGCTTCAATGTGCACTCACCTTACTGTTGTCTTCTCATTCTCCGTTTTAGATTCATCTCTCTTCCTTAACCCTCCAGTTTTTGCGTTGTGACTTGGAGAATGGGTTTTCTTTTAGGTGCGCTTGACACTTCCTTCCGTCACTCACTCAGCGCCTTCGTTAGCTCTTGGCGGCAAATTCAGAGGTTTTTTGCATGGCCTCTTACTGGTACGTCTGCATTTACATTCAGTAGATCCGACTGAATGTTTGATTCTTCTGCAGCGCGTATATAATTATGTGCCCGATCCTCGATGAGTTCCGCCGCTCTCCTCAGCTAAGACGAAATTGATCGGGCCTATCTCTCGCATCTGACTTGCTGTCGTCGCAAGAACCGAGCTCGCTGAAGGTACGTGTACTTGCCTTTTCTCTCTCTTCTCAGCTTATCGTCTTATCGTCTCCTTGCCTAGAACTCGCTCGACGCCGACGCCCGCAAGGTTGACACCGCCCGTACATCCGACTCCCGCCATCTCACGCGACGACAACCCCGCAGCTTGCCAGCATCTCTGGCCGACTCAACACATTATTTCAAGAAACTCAACCGGCGTCTCCACCCACCATCACACCTTCTGCACATACGTCGACCCCGCCGTCTTCATTCCGGCACCCTCAGCCGCTAACTTTGCGCATCTCCAAGACCTCAAACACGTCAGTAGCGCCAATGACCGTGCGCCACTCTGCTTTTCTATCTAGATCTGCACTGACGAATTTCTTTGCAGGGCAATATCTTCGCCCTCTGTCCGCAGCACCAGCACCCTCCTCTCTGCCTTGAACCTACACGCGCTGAGTGACCCGCCCGATCGTCAATACTTTCACTGCCTTCCTATTCCGTCTGCTCGCTTCTCTCTCAATACTCACCGCTTTCAACTCGGCTCGGCTGAGCTCGACCATCACCCTCCTCGATACCACGCCACCACCTCCCATTCAAGTCTCACCCACCAGGCCCTCCTCCACTTGCTATCCGTTAACTTCCCCCTCCACACGACCCCAAACCTTCCCTACCCCTCTTGAATATAAAATTTACTTCATGTTCGTAGTAATATATCTCTTTCGCACCCATTTCTTTTTGTCCTGTCGGCTATTTGAGTCGAAAAATGAATTTGATTTTTTAATTTTTTTTTGGGTGCGGCGGCCAAAATCTACAGGGTTCTACGACTGTTCTACGAGGTTCTACGGGCTTTCTACAGAGAACTACGTAGTTTCGGCTGTTCTACACAGTGCTATATATAGGGTACCCTGGTCTACGGTCGCTACAGTAACTACAGGGCTCTACAGGCGCTACGTAGCGCTACATAGAGGGCCCAGGTATTGCTGATTAGTAGCCAGCCGCAATGTGTTTCCTGGTCGTAAAGCCGTTCCCCCACCCTACCCAACAAACCTTCCTGTTGTCCTCATTCCCTTCCGTTTCTTCTCCTTCTTCTGGGAACGGGCATCGCCTATGATCGCCGCGGCAGCTTTGTTCTTGTTTGTTCTCAATGAAATGTTTACTTCGCATGTTCCTCCGGTTTCTGGCCTTCCTCCCCTTAAGATCGACCCGGTTACCTCACAATAAGTACTTCTCATCGATGAAACTACATGTTCCAAATTTTTTCACCTAAAAATTCGAGCTTCTGGCGGATATTTGGCAGAAACATCGAATCCATGCGAAGTCATACCGGGTGGAAATATTCTTTTGGGGCTTCGTTTAGACTTTGTGAGATATGTTTCAGCATAAAAAACGTTTACGCCGGTGATTCTTTGCTGTTTTCGCCCGAAACTAGGCTGAACAAGTGCGCAACTTTGAACTGTGACAAGTGTTACATTCTGTCACATTTCAACTTCACGCGCGTTTTGACGCGTTCTGTACGTCCTATACACCAGAATTCTGCACCAAAACATACATATGAGCTATTGAAAACAATCGAAGGTATAAGATCCCGAATCTTCAGAATTCCCGGTATTTTATCGCCATTTTCAGTAAAAACCCTAAGGCTTTTGCAATTCTGGGTGAATCGACTGGAAATCGCGGGCGAGTCTCTTCGACTCGATCCTCTCAACAGCGCTATCAGAGCGGATTTCGATTTTTCAATCTTATTCTCTCACTACAGTGAACAACCTCAATTATCAAGTCCCTCCTCCATTTACAAGACGAAATTAAAAAATCCGCTCTGATAGCGCTATTCTCTTGCCAAATTCACTATGAGTTTATGTTTTGTGCCAGAACTCAAAGTGGAAGATGAAGATGGTATTAAGTTTACAAAGTAGGAACCAAACAGGAACAAAGCTGCCGTTCTGATCAAGGGCGATGCCCGTTCCCACTTCTTCTCTAGTCTCGTGACCAGACTCTTATGCCATCCCAAAGGGAACCCCTGTCATAGGGTTCCCTTTGGGATGGCATAAGAGTCTGGTCACGAGACTACTTCTTCTCAGTCCAGTAGCCCCACCCATATGTCTGTCGATGCTCGGCTTGAATCTATCTGAAGTTCTATAATCGTACGCGCCTTTTAATCCGCTTCCAGCTCTATCAAACCGCAACTCGTATTTGTCTACTCCACATGCACTCAATTCACTCTCTCGCCCCCCGGGCTCCTCCGGCTGCTCGCTCCGGGGTCCGTTGGCAGCCCTACAAAGCTCTGGCTCAAGCCTCCACATCGTCTCTCTCCATTTCTTATCTCAGCACCCCGGCCACTTCTGTATCACTGTTTCCCCCGCCCACCATCATGCGATCTAGAGCGTCTAAATGCTCCAACGTCTATGCCGCAAACTCCCAGGGACCTTCCAATCCTACTCGCGAAAGCAAGAGTAGATATGCTACGGGCCTCGTTGGTATGTCCCACCCATTTCGCCTTTTCCACTGTTGCCCATGCCGGTATTCCCAGATCAAGCAGTAAAGTCATTGTGCGAGATATGGCGTCCTCAGGACATCCCAAATGTATTTTTGACCTTGTCCAAAGCCAACTGTGGCTCTGAACCCCCGGTTCCCCCACCCACCTTCTCGCAGGCGCAACGCGCAGCTCCCTCTCGTCTTCGCTCGAGTACACACGTCTTGAAGCCGCCGTGGCCGATCAGGACTTCGCTGATAATTGGAGCAACCTCGTTTCGATCAAAGGTTTCGTCCACGAGGTTCTCAGGCGCTCTCGAACTTCCGGTTCCGTCCTCCAAACAGCCCTCTGCTATCTCGAGGCGATCCGCTCCAAGGTCCCGGAACTAATCCAGAAGGAACAGTCCGGCCGGGGAGGTGTGACTGAATTTGACTCAGAATGCAGAGTCACACTTGCGACCCCGGCTGAAGCATTACGTTTGCACAGCCACCCGCCAATCGAATTGGAGGCCCACTTCTCTAGTTTAGACTTGTACACAGCAGCAGTTTGGCACACTGCCGAAGACGTCATGGACACAGTTCGTGTCTGCGATAACGAGGAGATAGTCTGCCCGGCTACTCCCTCGTCCCTACCCGCTGTTGTGGATAATCCAGTCCTGCTGAGCCATCCCCTGCCAGAGCATTCGCGGTCCGACTCTACCACAGAATCGAATCTCCAACCATCTCCCCTTCTCTGCCCTCGACGGGCCTTTCTCGCCTCCCTCGTTCTCGCGTCCAAATTTACTCAGGACAGATGTTACCCGAATCACGTTTGGGCTAAACTCTCCAGCCTTCCGGCTAGAGAGATTGGCCGCTGCGAGCGTGCCCTCGGCAACGCTTTGCATTGGCGTCTCTGGGTCGGCAAAACGCCCTCGGCTTCACCGTCCAACGCAGCGACTCTGACGACGCCCACTCCTACGCCCGTAGCGGTCCGCTGTCGCAGCGAGGCAAGCAAGGCAGCTGGTAGCTCGCCTGTTTCGTGCGGGTCGCGAAGGTCGTCGACGCTACCTACTAACTCTTTTGCAGAGAAAGATCGCTCAAGCGATCCACCTCGTTACGAGTTGAGTTGGATGGGGGAACCGCACCGGTTGTCGTTCTCGAATATTGGCTCACGTACTATGTCTGTGGATGGGAGGGAATAAATCGCGTTTTTTCAAAACGAAAAAAGAGAAAAAGAGGGAAAAAGAGAGGGACATTCAATGATTTAATGGGAGCTCTCGTACCTCGTTTTGTAGCTCAAAGCTTCCTCTAACGCTCAAAACGATGTGTTTTTCTGTTTGATTTGACTATCGAAGCCGCCCGTTCCGTGGAAAATTCTTTGATTTCAAACCTATGTCTTTCGGAGATAAAGACATAGGACCAGCGAATGGTTTTCAAGATCTTTGTCCTTTCTCTCACGTCAACGCCGGCAACTCGGCGAAGGCGTTGCAAACTGAACCAAATGACGCGACCGCGTCGCGTCTCTCTCAGTCGTAGGAGGACTGATTTACCGTATTTCTGACTCTGGGGGTGTTTTTTTAAGTTTTCTTTCACCCTGGAGCCGAGAAAAGACAATGCTCACTGTTCACAGGCCAATTTCTTGTGCTAAAGTGTCCTGATGTCCGCTGATTTCAATGCCTCCTCCACACCTCCCGTACGCGTTTGGCTTGAAACTGCCCCCAAGACCGACATACATTCCAAAAAAATCCCGCGCTCCGCGCGATTCACTCTATTCCTGCGCATACCTTACCTTGGTTGGATTTTTCGATCATTTACTCAACTTTGCCAACTAAGGTTGTCCCTTTCTGAAATATTTATCAACAGGTGGTGGCATGGGACTTGGCAAAAGAGCAGGGAGTATTGCACCGGACATTCCAACCGAATTTTCAGGCATCTGTATTAATTTCAAGACTGCAACTGCAGGCATTTAGCAGCCCATAAGCTATGAATCATCGAAAACAATCAAAGTATGCACATCTATAATGAACTAAAGCTTCCTCCTCAATGCACTAGTCAGGAATGTCACCTATTCCCCCCAGAAATTATGTCCCCGGTGAGATAGAGCCTTCAAGTTTGTGCCAGGAGCGCCATTCAACTTTTCGATACTGTTCGGGATTATCGGACTTAATCGGTGTTATCTTCGCCAGGATCAAACGGGGCCCGCGGCCATCTGTCAATCAGCACGGGTGCAGACCTATGTACATAGGCATCCACAGACATGGTTAATGAGCCCGAATATTGCGCTGCAAGATCAAGACATGACTTCCCGAATTCGGTGTCATCAGTTCCAGCATGGCGCTGCCATGCTCCCAGGACAGAATCGGTACGGCCATTCATCCCGGGATCGCGTACCGCCACGCCAGGGGCAAGGGCAATGCATGGCCGTGGCCAGATGGGAGCGACGCGCCGGGGCGGTGCCTGGGAAATTCCCGGTATTCTTGGGTAATCCGGGTGTTGTCGGTCCCGAAGTTCTGGCGATGTACGCGGCGCACGGATGGGAGAAAAGCTTCCCTGGGCCTGCGACTGCGACTGCGATATCCCATCCTCATCTTTACCACAGTCATCTCTCGTGACTCTGCAGACGGTTTTTTTCCTTCCTTTCCTGATACGTACTCGGCATTACCAAAAGTAACCGAATTTAGAAATGCCTTGCTTGCGACCAGCTAATACAGTTAGCAGTTGGTTCAACTGGTGGCAGAGAGGGGGGAAGGTCATATGCTGTTGCACATAACACGCGCCGAAGTTATTGGGCTTTCCCTGTGCTGATCTTCTATGTTTGTTTATTTGTGTGTCAAATCAACAATTTCTTGCTCTGTTTTAGTACCCTCACTGAAGGATGAGGATAGCCCAGCAAACTCTGAGTTCTCAGGTACAAGGTCATGAGATAGTAAACCTATTTTTGAGGTACTCACCCACCTGAAATCTTGGTGACTGTGTTCCAAAAAAGGCAAACACTGACAAATTGATGGTACCTTGAAGATTAATTTATTCACCCACTGTGTGATAGCTTACCCCAAGTTTATATCATGAAAGTTGTGGCAAACGCGCTGTAAATGAACCCTTCATCGCTCAAAGTTCCTTGACCATCGTAATTTCTGGGAAAAAACCCCGAATTCGGTTACTTTTGGTAACTGCGAGTATATATCGTACCTACTGTATCATCCTCCCTACTTATCTCTTTTTCTCTCTGTTTTTTGTCATAGCCTTTGTCATCCGCTATCGTTCAAACTCAAAAAAAAAAACAAGGGATGAGTTCTGAAGCAAAATGCTCACTCAGCTTATACCGCATCCTCCCAATATATTCACATAAACAGTACGCTCTTTCTGCCTAGCTATTCAAATCAATCCCCCCTCCCTTCGCTGGTCTTACTACTGCCAATTAAACGGCCGTACCCTTCGTGATATCCTTCAGGAGGGCCGCATCCACCTCATTCCCGACTTGATTCACAGGTGGGCCTCTCAATTTGATCAAAATTAGCTGATCTCGGTTTATATTCCAACAGCCGCAAGGGCGGGACTACCTTGCTGTGTGTTCCAGACCACCAACTGCGGACAAGGGAGGTGAGGACAACAACCAACAGATACTACACTGTCGCTTTTCCTGTCCTTTTTATGCGTCCGTTGGGCCAGGGTGAGCCTGATCCCACGAGCAACAGGGAGAAGGTACAAAATTCGGAGCAGCTCCACACCCCCACAACAATATAAACCAAGATCGAAAAAAAAAAAAAAACAGTTTTTCATCGCTTGCTAATAGGCTCTATTGCGCCCAATGCAAGACTTGTCGCTTCCCGCCTTCCCACAATCTCGAAACCTGTGAACGCAGAAGGCTACCTCTTTCTTCGCCGGATAGTCCTCAACCCCACATTTGCGACAAGTGCGGGGGCGGCGCTGGCGCTGTGGAAGAGAAGGCTGGATGGGAGGAGTAGGTCCAGAAGAGGGTCGGAGGTCCGGAGATGGTGAAGCACGGAGAGGGTGAGGGTAGTCGGATATCGCTTGTATGCATGGACCAGGAAATAGAGAGAATAATGGAGTAAAGTGAGGGTGATAATGCTCGGCTCGGCTCGGACGCTGTAAACTCGATATTTCGGTGACTCGGTGGCTAGAAGCTCACTGGCGACGTTCCGTGTAGGAACAGCGGATCCGCTCTCTGGAATCCTAGCGCTCGTGCGCTACACTTGGAAAGAGGATGTGTTGGTGAATGAACTTCCGAAACATACTTGAATGAAGAATAAGTAGATAATAAGCTGAACTGCATTGTAAACATACCGGACGTCCAGGAATATATATTGACTTCCCTCTCATGCCCTTCAATACTCAAGCGAACTCGAACAGCCTGCGAACCAGCCGCGAATGCAGCTGCCATCTCCCGAGATATGGCAGCACATCATCTAAGAAAGGGACGAGCTCTCCCGGTTGAATGACAGCCCCCAGAGCGGTCGAGGGGATGTTGTCGGTGAAGGACCAACTCTTGACAATGCTGGAGGTCGCGATTTCGGGGTAGTCCAGCTCCTGTACACGCAAGAAGGTGAGGGATGCGAAATATTGAGGAGAATATTTGAGAGTCGCGACGGGTGTCGCATACTCAGAGAAAGACATGGCGGAGAATTTGTGGGGAGCTCTTGCGAGTCGGTATCACACGTATATACAGTCCGCATAAACGGCATGAAAAGTTAAAACGATTTATTGGAAGGGCGAGGACAAAGGCAACGTATTGAACCCTATGAACTGCGGCATAGAATTCACCCTAAAAATGCATAAATGTCAAAATAACATCGAAGAACGACGCGGTATCGCACCTTTCTATCATCCGTCCACCTCAAAATCCAACAAGCTCATCACCGCCTCCAGGGTTGCAGCGATGAACACGACAGATGTGCGGGTTACCGATTGAATTTGCAGGGTATGGTGGCGGACCGAACTTCGCGACAAGTCGGAGTCCCAATTTGGTAATTGGGGGAGCTTGCTCCCCCCTTTCGTCTGAGGATCCCGAAAAGTGTATGGCAAAGTGCCTGGGAAGTTCGGGTTGGGTACGCCATCAGTGCTGGCATCGCACATCTGCCACATTTGACAGCTGTCAAAATTTGCTTGCTTTTCGAGTCTTCGTGCTCTCCCTCTCGTCTTCCCCTGCTCTCACGGCCGCCTACGGCCTCGAGAACCCTCCGAGAAGAGCTACTTGGTGTGAATCTCTTAGAATAGCTCAGTCTATGTGAAGTCTACCTGCGTGGCCTTAGTCTGCCGCTGCCTCAGACCTCTTACATAGAGTGGCGTCCAGTTGCTTAAGTTTTAACTACGCCAAAATTATCACTTCCACCTGCAAAAAGCAGAAAAGGGGTTTTAAAGAGTGTCAATAAGCTTTGGGATATTCCCCTGGCACTGCCTTGCAGTGATTTCTATTAGTGAAATACTCTGGAGTGATTCTCATTAAAGGAGGCCCCTACTTGGATATCCCTGGACATTCTCTGAGAACTATTTGTGGTCTTTGGAATTCTCTGGTCAACATTGTACGTATTGAATCTTTATACCATCCAAGATTCTATGCTAATATGTGTAGCCCTTAATGCCAACCACTAATCCTGAATTTCTGAAAGCTTCACGAGCAAGAGCTGCCCAAGTTCGGCGTGACCGAAAACGAAATCAAGGAGCACATGCAGTAGCATCCCGAAATGCCTACAATAGCCAAAATCCTGTAGCCGGGCCTTCACGTATCCCTCTTGCTTCCGATCCACCGCAGGTGAATTTGCGATATAGATTTCCCGAGTTGCGATTTGGTGGAGGTACACTTCCCAGGATCACACATGTATTCTCAAAATCTGATAATATCCTTCCAGTTCCTCCTATACAGCCACCACGATGGGCTGTTGAGCACATCCCGGGGGCAGAATATCCCCGTAGAGACACACAACCATATGCAGCCATTCTACATAGCCCACGCGGTCCGCGTGCTCGGACATCGGGGCCGCCGAGCCCACCAACTTCTCTGCCGTTGAGGAATCTGTCTCCTGAGATTCGTTGCAGATGTGCGAAAAGTAAGTCTTTGACTGTAATGGTCAACTTTTTCTGTTTACGTATTTTCCAAGATTGGCGTTTTAGACCGATTGAGCAGCGCAGTCCTCAAACTCCTACCTCACGCGATCACCGAGGAAAAAGAACTCGTGTTGCTCTCAATAGTCCCACAATCTCAATACAATCAGGAAACTCAATGGACATTGACTCTGATCATAACTTTCAACCTCGGAGATTATTCACAAATATTCCTTTTCTTGAACCAGATGGCTCTGGAGATGTTTTTGGAAGCCTGCCACCTGGCAGCCAGACTCCTTCCGCTGTCTCCACCTCCATCGCCTCAAAGGCAAAGACCACCTGGCAGGCGCAACTTAGGACGTGGCCGCCAGGCAAAGGAGCAGCACCCAATGCGTCCTGACCTACTGTGGTGCACTCGTCAGCCACATTGGGTATCTGCAAACAATTTTAAATGATGCATTAATGCGACTTCGAGAATACAAGACAACAGCTGAGGATCACACTCTATTCTCTAGCAGATTTTGGGATCGCCTCTCAGCAGAAGAGCGAAAAAGTTTTGAAGATGTATTGCATTTGCTCCCAACTAAGGAGGGAGTCAGTGGATGGAACACTCGCTGTCTTGCATCGTTGGGAAAACCTGTTTTGCTTTGTTGGGCTGAGCACAATAGCCGTGAAGCTAGCAAGGCTTCTGAAGAGGACGCTGATGGGCTGGAGCAAGAGGTGCTCATTGCTGAAGGAGCTCGGGTCATGATCACTCGCAATGTTTGGACATCAAAAGGTATTTGGTGGAGATACTTGCAAAGCCGCAACTAATAATTCTTACTAGGCTTGGTCAATGGTGCTCAAGGGGTCGTCAAAAAGATCTGGTTTTTGCCAGGATCAAACCCACAATTGAAACTCCCAGCGGTCGTGTTTGTTAAATGTGATGATGGCGGTTATTCAGGTACTGTCTATGAGTAAAACCTCCCAAATGAATGAAATTTGATCCACTCCAGGGCCACCTCTACCACAATGGGAAGGGATTGATCCCAGTTGGGTTCCAATTGTTCCTGTTACTGCAAGGTGGGAGGATAAGATGGGGAAGTCATTATCAAGAACACAACTCCCCTTGACAGCAGCTTGGGCAATCACAATCCACAAGAGTCAAGGACTAACGCTGAAACAGGCAGTCATTGACCTTGGGCCCAGAGATTTTTCTTCCGGTCTTTCTTTTGTGGCCATTTCTCGGGTCAAAAAATTGTCTGGAGTTGCGTTTCGTACCCCTTTTCCATTGAGCAGACTACAGAGAGCAGATGTGATGCGCCGAGCAGAGCTTGGTTTTACTTTAGATACATATGGAATGGGCCTTAGCGAATTTGTATTCGAGGATTAACGATAGAATTGTTCACTATCAAATTATGGTCTCAAGAACACGGAATCCACGCAAGCTCCCCCTTTTCTGTAAGCCGGGCACCGGCATTACAAACATACTTTGATACTGTCACGTCAGGTTTTATTGAGACATCCTTGGATTGTGTAAATAGCATCACTACACCACCGTTTGTTCCGGATGTCCAAATGACATGTCTGATGTCAGCGTGTCATCTCCGGAACATCCCCAGGAGACCGAAACATCGATGCCCAGGCAATCGACAGGCAGCGATGTTCTGGGGACATCCTGAGCTCGAGGTTTCCTGGACATATTTCGGATTTGCTGACGACGGCTTCGGCTTTTCATTAAATGATAAAAATTTAATACTTTCAGAAATTTGTAAAAAAAAAATGAATTCAAGTATGTACATAAAAATCAAAGTACACTTGAGTACACGACGATTCTAAGAGAGAGCGCGGGGAGAGAGCAATGAGAGGAGAGGAGAGGAGAGGAGGAGAGCGAATGCATAGAACGAGAGGCAGGGCGGGGAAGGGGCTCCAGGGAGAGAGGGACTTGAAGACACGGGGGCACTTGAGTCGGAAGAGCTCTTGAGGTGGGAAGAGGACTTGAAAGGATTGAGGTGCTTGGGTGCTTGAGGTGGGCGCTTCTAGAGCTTGCAGTCTCGAGTCTTGAGGGCTTGGAGCTGGCGACTCCGGGATTTTGCAGCCTTGAGATCTCGCGCACTTGAATCTTGAGTCTTGCTGTCTTGCTCTCGACGAAAGCTTGCTCCGAACCATACTTGCGACAGCCTTGCCCCTGAAGCACCTTGATGTGTGTGCTGCCAAAGATAAAGAGCCTCTGAAGAGGCGAGCATGGGGAGTGGGCAGACAGGGTGGGGGGAGAAGACAAGAGCGACGACGTGGCAGCCAAGACTGACAAACATCAACATGTCAACACGTTTGCCACGTGTAAATTTGACGCCGCCTCGTCTCTGTCCACTCTCGGATTTCTTGAAGTCGAAGCCTCTTTTGCAAGCGGAGAAGTATACAGGCTGCACAAAACTTTTGGAGAGGAGTATTCCAAAATAAGTGTCTATTGTAAATGCAAACATCTCCCGAGTCCACAGGCTGAACAACATAGCGTAGACAGTTGAGATTCTCGAATCTCAGAGCATGCTGGGACATCCGGATTGGCCTGAGTTCTCGAGAGGGAGAGATGAGTAAGCAAGCCATTGATATATTGGGCGTGAACTCCGAAATGGAGCTCGCTGCACTCCGCCCGAAGACGAAGGAGCCGAGGCAGCCCCTACGCAACTAAAGAATACAGAACAAATCCGTAGCTACGTGAGTGCGCAGGAAATAGCAAAACTAACTAGGGATGGGTGGGTGGGCACGAAAAAAGAGGGTATGACGGCGACGGGGGGACAAGACTAGAAGCGGGGAAGGAGACTCGAGGTCATGGAGGGGGAGGGGCTGGAGAAGAGAAGGTCTCAAAGAGACGGAGTCACCGAGCCAAAGGCGCGATGCGGAGGCGGGCGAGCCGAAAAGAATGAGGAGACACGTGACTGATGGGTGATCGCTTTAGCCAATCCCTTCGGTCTGTCCAGACCACCTAGGATTGGCCTGAGTTCTCGAGAGGGAGAGATGAGTAAGCAAGCCATTGATATATTGGGCGTGAACTCCGAAATGGAGCTCGCTGCACTCCGCCCGAAGACGAAGGAGCCGAGGCAGCCCAAAACCAACAGCTCACCCTGAAGCAGCCAAAGGTGGGCAAAATACAGGGGGAAGCGCCACAGGCTCCACAAAAACAGGGAGGAGATGGACAGCAATGGGGAGGCGAGAGGGGAGGGAGGGGGAGGGGGAGGAAGGGGTGCTAGGAACGCACAATGACGACAGAGGGGAGAGAGACAGCGACGCGGGCAGGACGGGTACCAGACTTGGGGAGGGGCCAGTGCGGATACAACTTTGAAAGTGTGAGCCAGCGGAAGCGGGAAAGCGCATCAGCAACAGAATTCTCGTCCGTTGAGATCCAAACTGGGCGAAAAGTGAAGTCCTGTTGAACGGCCAGGAGAGCGAACTGGCGGAAGAGAGCTTGCGTAGGCGGATGGTCAATAGAGCCAGACTGCAAGCAGGTCGAGATGGCCTCGTTATCAATACGAAACACCACCTCCAACCCAGCCCAGCCCAACAGTGGCCCCAGAGCTCCGCAGCCCTCAACACAGCACGCATTTCCTTCCAATGGATCGGATGACGTGCATACTCCGCTGGTACAGGCTCAGTGAAGAACAGATCGCCGCTACCCCAATGGCCACCCAGACCTAGCTTACCACTCGCATCTGTAAAGATTTCGACAGTGGGACGTGGAGGTCCAATAGCAAAAATGCCATTGAAAGACGGGAGGAAGGTATTCCACCACGCAATGTCGAGGCGGGCAGAGGAAGGAAGACGGCGGCGGTGGTGGCGGGGAAGGAGGGAAAGGCGGCGCATGAAGTCCCGAATACGGCGAGTGAAGAATCGACCAACCGGAATTACCGACTGAGCAAAGACGAGATGGCCGCAGAGCTGCTCGAGGTCGTAGTGGCTCGCAGATCGACGGGACAGGCACCCATCCAGAAGAACAAGGAGGCGAGCAAGCTTGTCCTGAGGAAGACGAGCCTGCATAGCAATAGTGTCCAGCTCAATGCCGAGGAACTCGAGGCAGTGAGTCGGACCCTGCTCCTTGTCACTGGAGATTGAAAAGCCCAACTCGGCAGCAACGGTCCGGAAGACTGCACGACCATGACGAGCGTACTCCACCCCCTTTGCAGCAGGAGTAATGTTGAACCAATCATCCAGGTAGTGCTGAATGAGCTTCATGACATCATCACGGCAGAGCAAAATCCAGTGATGAGCCTCCGCAAAGTAGTTGTACAGGCGGGGGCCTGTACGAACACCAAACGGTAGGAAGATGTCAAGGAACAGGCGCAACTTCCACTCGAAACCCATCAGATGCACATGGTCAGGGTGAATCGGAATATGCCTGAATGCAGCCTCCAGATCTGCCTTATAAAGGAAGGATCCAGGGCCAGCTTCCCGTATGCGATCAATTGCCCCCATAACAGCCTCGTAGACCAGATGGCCATACTCAGCTGGGATCGCGTCATTGACAGAGGATCCATGGGGATACGAGAGATGGTGAATCCGACGACGTTTCTCGCTATATTTCTTGGGTACAGAACCCAGCGGAGAAAGGACAGGCTTGACAGTATCAGCCATGTCCGTGATATCAATGATACGCCCAAGAGAAACCTCATGGGCAATATCCTTGTCCACCGTCTCGGGAAACGCAAGTGCAGAGGGAAGGGGTGCAGGGGCCGAAGAGGAGGGGGAAGGCATACGTGCAGGATCCACACCAAGAAGAACACCATAGCGAATAGCAGACACAAGGGTGTCCGCAAACTGACGGTCTGGATAAGCAATCAGCGCACTGGCCCAAGCGTCAGGATGTAGCTTCGTGGGCGGCATTGACTTTGAATGGGGAGATGTGAGGGGGAAGAGCAGATTGGTGTTTGGGTGAGCCGGGGGAAAAGGAGGCATTGGGGGTATCTCGGAAAGAATGGGAGCATGGTCAGATTCGACGACGCTGGTAGATGACAGGGGAGATGAGACTTTCCTGCTCATTGAGCAGGGAGAGCCAGAAGCATCTCCCCCTCGCTCACCCGGCTTCATTAACACACCAACAGGGGGATTTTCCTGAGGCGGAGTAGGCCGAGCTACATCTGGGGGTTTTGACGAACGACGTGCGCAGAAAGCCGCAGTGTGAGCACGGTCACCGCAATGGGAGCAAACATGACGACGGGGACACCGGCGTCGACCATCCCAACACCCTCCAACGCGATTATGGCCCCAGCATATCTGAGAGCGCACCCGAGTCCCAGCAGTCATCAAAATTCTTCCATCATCTGGCGGTGTCCATGGTCCTCGGTCGGGAACACCAAAGCGAAGAACTCCATCAACTTGAATGAGTCTGGGGATAGGCCGAAGAGGAGGCATCGAAGTCGACCAGCCGAAGGCGGGGGAGAGGATGAGATGGCAGCGGAAGCACCCAGAAAGGAAGGGAAAACACGAAAAAAGAGGGTATGACGGCGACGGGGGGACAAGACTAGAAGCGGGGAAGGAGACTCGAGGTCATGGAGGGGGAGGGGCTGGAGAAGAGAAGGTCTCAAAGAGACGGAGTCACCGAGCCAAATGGATGGTCTGGAGAGACCAAGGGGATTGGCTAAGATCACGTCATCCCCTCCTCGTCATCTCATCTTTTTTGCTTCCTCCCACCACGTTCGCTTTCTCCCCGCCTTCGCTGCCCTCCTCCTCCTTAGTTTTTCTTTGTCGTTCTTTCTTCATCATCACCTCACCTCCCATCACTGCTCCCGTCGACGATGACCGGCACCACTGACACGGCCCCCACTGCCTCGCAGTTCAGCGACCTCAAAAAGATGATGGAAGATTTGGCGGGAGTTGTTAATAATCTCTCCGGCGAGATTTCGAAGCGACCGGCGGCGTCTGCTATTGAGCAGCTCACTGGCGCCCCCGCCGACCCCTTGGCGTTCCCGCCCGCTTCTAATGGTAAGTACCCGGCCCTGCTTACTTCTGTTCTCTACCCGCACCTTGCCGCCGACGTCATCACGCAAATCGGCAAGTTCGAGTTCCCGCCGACCCACCTCGGTCGCCTCCTCCCCACCGTCTCTGCCCCACCGCCCATCCCCCTCGTCCTCACCACCAACGCTGATGGCGGACTGGTGTTTACCCCGGTCCCCACTGTCACCGGCGCCACTGCGCTGCTCCGCGAAGTCCCCGACGTTGCTACTTTCGCCGAAGCCTGGGCAATTTTCTCTGCCGTGCTCCAGAATGAGAACTCCGCCCTCCCTGCTGCCCAGGCCCTCAACGCGCACCTCACCAACGTCATCGGCTTTGCGCGCGCGTTTCCGTGGGCGTCCGTCTTGGACTACCACGTTGCTTTTGTGCAGGCTCGGAGTCGTGACCCCTTCTTCAACCCCATCTCCTGGAGCAGGGGTGACTCTCACCTGCACACCAAGCTCCTCCTCACTCCCCTCCTCCTTATGCCGCCCACCCTGCCTGCTCCTTCTCCTGCTCCAGCCAGCGCTGCTCGCACCCAGGTATGCTACAATTACAACAAAGCTACTGTGGGTTGTGACGCACCTTCGTGCCTGCGCCGCCATGTCTGCCGGGGATGCGGAGGTGCCCACCCTCTCTTCTCCTGTGCCCTCGCAGGTGCCGCGGCTGTGCCTTCCGCCGCTGCGCCCTGAGGTGGCGCTGGGGGCAGGGCTTCGGTGCGACGAGCTTTGACGGCCTCGTCTTTCTTGCACCCCCCTGCCCCCTCCTCGGCGCTTGCAGCGCCTAGCCGTCTTTCCATATCCCCGAATGTAGCCCGGTTTGTTTCGCGCCGGGTTAGCCCACCCGGTGTCGTACCTCAAGTACCGGGCCAGCGAGGGGGAGAGGTTGAATCCTCTCCTCGCTCTGCGAGGAGGGAAGTCTCTTTTCTCCCCCCTTACATTCTGGATATCAAAACTGACCATATTTTGCCGGTCCTTAACAAGCTCCTTGAGCCTTTGCCTCCGCCTCCTACCCGTCCTAACACCACCCTCCACTTCCCCCTCACCACCCCCCCATCTCCTCCCCATGCCCGTTGTGAAACTCCGACCCCATGTATGGTGTGATGCGCTGCGCTCCTATCCTGACCAGCTCTTCGCTGACTCCGTCGTTGCTGCCATTAAATACGGTGTACATCTTGGTGTCGTTAATAATCATATTCTCCGTCCACCCTCCTTCGCTCCCCCTCCCCTCCCCTCTGCCCTTGAGTACCCCGACACTGTTGACGCTGATATTGACCTTGAGGTTTCCCTCGGTCGTATCATCGACGTCTCTGCCACACCTGCCGCCGCTACAGCCTTCCTTGCTCCCCTTGGTTCTGTCCCCAAGAAGTATTCCACCAAGCGCCGTCGCATCCACCACCTCTCCTACCCCCGTGGCCACTCGGTCAATGACGCCATTCCGGCCGAGTTTGGTTCGCTGGTGTTTGAGGCAGTGCTTCAGGCTATTGACCGCATTCGTGCTGCTGGTCCTGGTGCTTTCCTGTACAAGGCTGACTTGGAGGCTGCCTTTCGCCATATCCCCATACACCCCGCTGATTGGAAGTATATGGGCTTCTGTTGGAAGGGTCGTACCTTCCTTGACATATTCCTTCCCTTTGGCCTGCGCACTGCCCCTCGTCTCTATAATTTCTTTGCAGAGGCTCATCACTGGATTCTTACCAACCAGCATGCAACGTTGCGCGATCTCCAGCATTACCTTGATGACTGGATCAACGTGACGTCTGCCTCTCTGGGGGCTGATTACGCTCTTGCGGCGCGCAATGACTTCCGTCGGACAACGCGCGAGCTGGGCTTCTCGCTTTCTGAGAAGAAGGAGGAGGGCCCTTGTCACTGTCTCGAGTTCTTGGGCATTGAGCTTGACACGGTACAGATGCAGGCACGGCTTCCCCAGGACAAGCTGGAGCGCCTCCTGGGCATGCTACAAGTGTGTCTGGAGCGTGGTTCTGCTTCTTTCCACGAGCTGGAGCGGCTCTGTGGTCACTTTGTCTTTGCGCAGTCTGTCATACCTATAGGGCGGTACTTCACACGGCGAGTCCGTGACTTCATGCGTTCCATCTCCTCCCTTCCCCATACCCTCTTGCGTCGCATTCCATCTGAGGCCCGCAAGGATCTCTTGTGGTGGATGGAGTATCTGCCGTCCTTCAATGGCATCTTCACTATCTCCCCTCCCCCTCCTGAGCTTGCTGTTTACACTGACGCTAGTGGCAAGCTTGGCCTTGGTGGGACATGGGTTGAGGGTGATGTCTTCTTTGCAGAACGTTGTCCCAAGCGGCGGATGGAACTCCCTATCCACTGGAAGGAGATGCAGGCTGTTCTGCGCGCGGCAGAGCTGTGGCACCCACACTGGCGTGGGTTTGAGGTTATCTTCCATATTGATAATGCTGCTGTCGCTAGCTGTCTTAACTCGGGTTCTATTGATCATCCTCCAACCCAGCAGCTCTTCAGGTCCTTTGCGTTGTTGGCGGCGCGTGCGGGGTTTACATTTCGTTCCGTCTGGATTCCCACTGCTGCGAATGGTGTTGCTGATGCCCTTTCTCGTTTTCAGTGGGTGAACCTCGACCGACTCCGTCCTCACTGGGTACTCCCTCACCGGAGTGGCTCGAGGCCAACTCGCACCTCCACCCAGCCGTTGCGGACCTCATCTGGTACAGTCTCAAGCCTGCCACCCGCGCTGGGTACGATGGTGTCGTTGCCATGTACTCTGTCTTCGCCCGAAGCCGTGGCTTCACCCATCCTGACGGCAAGGTGCTTCCCGCCACCGCCGCTGGTCTCCAGCTCGGGATCGCAGAGAAGGCTCCCTTTGTCCAGCCTGCTACGCTCTCCCGTTACCTCTCCAGCTTGCGCACCATCCACATCGAGCATGGATGGTCGGTTGAGGCGCTTGACGACCCCATTCTCAAGCGCCTCATCAGCGCCGCTGAACGCCGGTACGGTACTGCGCCCCGCCGCCTTCGTCGGCCCATCACGCGCCAGATCCTCGCTGACATTATCGCGGAGCTCCCAGACGACCATGATGGTAGGATGCTCGCCTCCGCTTTCACCCTTGCCTGGACAGCATTCATGCGCTGCGGGGAGTTCACAGTCGCTGACGGTGCAGCCTTTGACCCCTCCATCAACCTTACAGAGGGCTGCATCTCGAATGTCACTGACTCCTCCCTTCTCTGCACCATCCAGGCAAGCAAGACGGACCCTGGACGGCGAGGGGCTCAGGTCCTTTGTGGGGCCGCTGTTGGTGCCCCAACCTGTCCTGTTGCCAGGTTCAGAGCGTACCGTGAGTGTCGTCCAGCTGTCTCCCCATATGCTCCGCTGTTCGTCACCTCCACGGGTGCACCCCTCTCACGCTCCTTTGCCCTCTCCGCACTTGACGACTGCCTTCGAAGGGCTGGGTATAGCTCGGGTGAGTTCACCGGCCACAGTTTCCACCGTGGAGCTGCCTTCGCTGCTGCAGAGGCGGGGTACACTCAGGAGCAGATCAAGCTCCTGGGCCGCTGGAAGTCAGACGCGTGGAAGCTCTATGTTGACTGCCCCCTCTCCATGCTACGTGAGTTGTCCTCCAAACTCCACTCCACCTCTGCCGTCTATCGCTCCCGTCCTGCCTCCACACCCCCTGTTGCCCCCGCTACCCCTCCCCCGTCTCTTCATCCGGATTCCAGCCCGTCCCACACCTCTCCCCCCCTCCACCCCCTCCCCCTTCCCTCCCTGCTTCCAAGCGGTCTTCCTCGAAGCGCGCGCCTCCACCTCTCCCCCCTCCACCCACCCCCCTGGTTCTCTCCACTTCTAAACACCCTTCTTCGAGACGTGCAGCCGCATCTGTCCCCCCTCCATCCGCTCCCCCTGCCCCCTCTACTGCAAAACGGTCTTCTTCGAAACGCGTGCCTCCATCTGTCCCCCCTCCATCCTTGCCAGCCTCGCTCCCCCGTCCCTTGAGGGCGCCAAAGCCTCCTCGCACCGGACCCACACGTACTCTAGTGCCTTGAGTCCTCAGTTCTCACTGTTGACTTCAGGCAAGTATCTACTTCACATTGCAATCTACTAGTGTTCTCACTGTTGACTTCAGACCTCTGTGCTTGCCTGTTCAACAGAAGGAAGACCTTGAAATTCTTCACAAACTTGGCCCAAATGGACCCATCGAGGATGACAGTGAGGACATTAGTCAGAGCTGTGGTGATAGGAGCTGGAGCCATGTGATCACGGGAAAGTGTGACGCGTGACAGGTGATGTGACAGAAAAGCGCAGACAGGAAAAGGGTATCCAGAGAGCTAGAGGTGAATCCAGCCGAAAAGAAGAGATTTCGGGGTGAAAAGGGGCAGAGGAAGAGAGAATGAGGAGGTATAGGATGGTTCAAGGCGGGGCCCAATAACCTGTTGTAAGCTGTACACCAGATGGAAGCCGAAAAGGCAAAAGGAGCACCAGATGGGAGGCGAAAAGCCCAGTCACATTGTCACAAAGTGCCTAAATTCGTCACAATGTACCAATAAGGAAGGCGACACCGTCTGTACCAAACCACGCCAAACACCACGTTCAACAAGCTGATCCATTTCTGTGTCCATTGCCTTTTTCCACTCGAGCCAATCAGGCCGTGATTCAACCGTGAGAGGATCACTGGAGATGTGATAAGAGGCAACGGCAGGGAGCGCGTAAGTGAAGTGAGCGTTATCCCGGTGCACAGATTTGCGTATGCGTGGTCCGAGAATGATGTTATCAGTTGAGATAGCACTGTTGATGTCGCGAGGTGCTTTGGAACTGGGTGAGGGAGTGGATTGGCGAGATGAAAGGGATGTCAAAGTGCTGGGTGCCAAAACATTGGATACAGGAGGTGTGGGAGCGGGCACTGAAGCCTCGGGCTCAATGACAGGTGGATTCGTCGAATTTTTCTGTGTAGTACTCTCCCCCTTGAGCTGAGGCGGAGGTGCAGTGTCATTAGGCGGAGAACTATGACGTTCCGTGATGTGAGAACTTGACGAGTGGCGGGATTGTAATATCTCCACGCTCGAGACTCATCGGAAAGTCCAACAAAGATGCAAGATCGTGTCTTGATGCCAACTTTGGGGCCGGCAGGTCCCTGCTGCAGAACCTCACAAGGTGATCCAAATTCCTGGAGGGCAGCGACATTGGGTTTATTACCGCAGAAGGCTTCGTCCGGCGTACGTTTATCACCGAGAGCGGGTGTGGGAGACCAATTCTTCAAGGAAGTTGCATAAGCAACGGCCTCAGGCCACAAAAAGAGAGGAACATTATGAGCAGCGAGCATAGCTCGGGCATGCTCAATGAGACTTCGTGGACTCCTCCAAATGATGGTAGAATCTTGATGATTGCTGGGGCTCCAGTGCGTACACAGATCTGTTGGGGCCACAACCGTGTTGGGGGTTGCTGGGATGGTCGATGTCGATGTCCTCGTCGCCATGTCTGCTCTCATTGTGGAGAGCGTGCCCATATCGCACCTGCGTGCCCTCGTCGTATGTCAACGCCCCCAGATGTGGCTCGGCCTATTCCGCCTCAGGAAAATCCCCCTGCTGGCGTGTTAGTGAAGCCGGGTGAGCGAGGGGGAGATGCTTCTGGCTCTCCTCGCTTGGAATCGAGCAGGGAAGTCTTGTCTCCCCCATCATCTGCCAAAATTGTGGAATCTGACCATGCTCCCACTTTTGAGGTGCCACTACCACCACTGCTTCCTCCAGCACACCATAATACAGAGCTCCTCTTTCCGCTGACGACTCCTCATTCAAAGCCAATGCCGCCCTCAAAGCTGCACCCCAAGGCTTGGGCGCACGCCCTCATTGATTACCCAGATCGGGTGTTCGCTGAGACCCTCGTCTCTGCCATCCGCCATGGTGTCCTTCTAGGTGTGGATTCTGCACGTATGCCTCCCCCCCTCCTCCTCTGCCCCTGCCCCTCTTCCTTCTGCACTTGTGTTTCCCGAGACAGTGAATAAAGACATTGCTCACGAGATTTCTCTGGGGCGTATTGTCGATATCACGGACTCTGCTGTAAAGCCTGTCCTGTCTCCGCTGGGCTCTGTACCCAAGAAATATAGTGAGAAGCGTTGTCGTATCCATCATCTCTCGTACCCTCCTGACGACGCTATCCCAGCGGAGTTTGGCCATCTGGTGTATGAGGCTGTCATGGGGGCGATTGAGCGCATCCGGCAGGCTGGCGAACGGTCTTTCCTCTACAAGGCAGACCTTGAGGCGGTCTTTAGGCATATTCCCATTCACCCTGATCATATACACCTGATGGGCTTTGAGTGGTTGAAGCGTCTATTCCTCGACATCTTCCTGCTCTTTGGGGTTCGTACGGGACCCCGCATCTACAATTACTTTGCGGAGGCCCATCACTGGGTCCTCCTCTCTCGGGATGAGGTCATGGCACTTATTCAGCACTACCTATATGATTGGCTCAATGTCACCCCCGCTTCCAGGGGTGTGGAGTATGCTCGTCATGGTCGTGCTGTCTTCCGGGCGGTTGCGGAGGAGCTAGGCTTCTCAATCTCCAGCGACAAGGAGGAGGATCCGACCCACTGCCTTGAGTTCCTTGGCATTGAGCTGGACACCATTGCTATGCAGGCTCGTCTGCCCAAAGATAAGCTTGCTCGCCTCCTTGTCTTTCTGGATGGGTGCCTGTCTCGTCGGACTGCCAGCTACCATGACCTAGAGAAACTCTGTGGCCATCTCGTCTTTGCTCAGTTGGTGATTCCGTTGGACGATTCTTCACCCGCCGTATCCGGGACTTCATGCGCCGCCTTTCACTTCTCCCCCGTCACCATCTTCACCCGCCGTATCCAGGACTTCATGCGCCGCCTTTCACTTCTCCCCCGTCGCCAGCGCCGCCGTCTCCCTTCCTCTGCTCGACTCGATATTGTGTGGTGGAACACCTTCCTCCCGTCTTTCAATGGCATTTTTGCCATTGGACCCCCGCGTCCCACCATTGAGATCTTCACGGATGCTAGTGGTAAGCTGGGTTTGGGCGGTTACTGGGGAGGTGGTGACCTTTTCTTCACTGAACCTGTCGCGGTGAAGTATGAACGCCATCCAATTCATTGGAAGGAGATGCGTGCTGTGCTATGGGCAGCGGAGGTCTGGGGTCACTGTTGGGCTGGGGTTGGAGGTTATCTTTCGTATTGATAACGAGGTCATCTCTACCTGTCTGCAGTCTGGCTCTATTGATCATCCTCCTACCCAAGCGCTTTTTCGCCAGTTCGCTCTCCTTGCCGTTCAGAAGGACTTCACTTTCCGCCCTGTCTGGATCCCAACAGACGAGAATTCCGTAGCAGATGCCCTTTCGAGGTTCCGGTGGCTCACGCTAGCAAAGCTGTATCCCACTGGCCCCTCCCCAAGTCCGGTACCCGCCCTGCCCGTGTCGCCGTCACTGCCCCCTCTGTTGTCATTGTGCGTTCCTAGCACCCCTGCCCCCTCTCCCCCTTCCTCCCCTCCTCTCCCCTCCCCTCCCCTTGTTGCTGTTCCCTACAGGATACAGAACCAAACCGTAGCTACGTGAGTGCGCAGAAAATAGCAAAACTAACTAGGAGTGGGTGGGTGGGCACGAGAAAAGAGGGCAGGGGACGAGACTCAGGGTCATCGAGGGGGACTGGACAAGGGAAAGTCTCAAAGAGACGGTGTCGCCGCGCCAGAAGCGCAATGTGCGGAGGTGGGCGAGACAAAGAGAATGAGGAGACATGTGACTGATGAGATCACCCTTTTGCCAATCTCCTTGGTCTGCCAGACCATCTATCCTCTTCCGCCTCAACAGAGCGGTCTGTATTTACATGCCCCGGGCGGCGACAGACGAGCTTTCCGACGATGTCTGCCCCCGCTGCCAAACTGCATTTCTCACTGTCCCTAAGCCCTGTGTAGGCTTCTTCAATCCCAAGAACGAAGACCGTGTATATCAGCATGTAATGACGGCTATTCCCTTGTCCGCTGCTCTCTGCTTACTCGAATTTGCCTTGCAGTGTCAGCTCAACACATTTGGGGACGACAGGCTTTGCAGTGGTTTTCTTTGGGTGTGAGAAACTCGGCCCCACACCTTCGAAGACCGACATGTCGTCCTCAGTACCCGCCACACCCCAAAAAAGGACGCCCTGTATCAGCCCCCGCTGCTCTTCTGCCTCCTAAGGCCCGGCCAGCCTCAAAGAATTGTAGTCAGACTTTTTGCAAAGACTGCTGCCTTGGATCATCGACCCAATGTCGCGTAGTAGACCACAATCCGCGCTCCCCCTCAGTATCTACTCCCTTACCTTCCATGGATCCTGCTCCTATGCAGTCCTTTGCTCGCATGATTTCTCCTGAATACGGCTCAAAAATTGCGCAGAACACTTTCACGCTGGCTCCGCCTTCTCGCCTGCAAACCGAAGCTTACCGTATGGAATCTAAGGTCACAATTATAATTAAATATTGGGTCAAGGTGCGAGTTGCAGCAGGGTTATGAAGCGAGCACAACTTAATAAGATGTACAGGATAATCAACGACCTCTTCCTGGTTTCCCTCGTTTCCACCCCAAAGACTGCGAGCTCATGACCTCTACACTCCACCTCGCTCTTGCAACATATGCCATTCTCAAGCTGGATGCTCGGCTCGAAACTAGCTTGGAGGAGCAGGATGAGTGGCTCAGCTGATCACAAGCATTCCAACCGTCGTCAAGCCAAACTCCACTCTTTATATGCATAGCCCCGAGGTGACCGTTTGCCTTGGGCTACGTCCGGATGCTGCTGAGCCACCAATGACACCTAATCACAGGTTTTGTTATATCTCTCTGATGAAATTCCTTATTGTTGTAATCTATTCGAGTCACTCCTGACTCACTTATCGACTCATTACTCAAGTCACAGCCAGGTACAGCCAAGCACTGCTTCCCGAGTCATTTCCACTGGAGTCAATCTGTTCTGACTCATTCTAGTTCTATAAATACATTCTCTGTACAGTATATAAAACTCGACTTGAGCCCCCATAATACACCTCATTCTCTACCACCCACATCGTGCGATTTCAACTATAGGTTATTGGCCCCCGCCGTAACTGAATCCTCCCGAATCCCTTTCGCACATTGCCTCTCACGTTAAAAATTCGGCATACAACATTACTCTTCGGGACGCACTCCATGTTCCCGATGCACCCTATAATCTCATTTCTATCGGCCGCATTGCCGATGCCGGGTTTTCCGTCCAATTTGACGGGAACTTATGCACGTCTACACCAAAACAGGTAAACGGAAGGAAATCATGCGCGGAACAAAGTGTTGAAGGGTGTACACCAGATAGAAGCCGAAAAGGCAAATAGAGCACCAGATGGGAGGCGAAAAGCCCAGTCACATTGTCACAAAGTGCCTAAATACGTGACAATGTACGAATAAGGAAGGCGACATCGTCTGTACCAAACCACGCCAAACACCACGTTCAACACTCCCACCTGGGACAGACGAAAGCGAACACAACCGAAGAACAAATACTCCCACCGAATTCAATAATCCAACTCCCACCGAATCCAACACTCCATCTCCCACCAAATCCAGCTAAGTCCGATGGGGCAGATCAGAGACATCACCGTAACGTTCTCCAACGTGGACGCCCCAGAGCTCGAGAAACGTCTCAGGATCGAGGCCAGCATCAAGAGCGGACGCGAATGCAGCCTTGGGCGACTGAGGGGAGCGAAGATTGGAATTGATCCAATCCTTGACCAAGGCGGGCATGGTATGCATGCATTTGTGAGCGATATGGCCAACACGACCGCAGCGATGACAGTTGGAATTAGTGGTGGCGCGGGATTGCCCCACCCCTGCTGATGTCCGAGCTGCTGACGTCCTTGACGAGGTCATCCGTCAGCTTGGGTCCGAGCTCCTCTCCGAACTGGTGGCTCGGGTTGCCACCACCGACTCGCTGGCTGAGCCAGAGTCTGTGGCCGTCGAGGAAGAGCAGGGTTTTCTCCTACGCGACGAGTGAGCGGTACGCCCTCGATCGCGTCTCCTAATCGTTTCGCATGTTTGTATGATGAGTCTGCCAATGTTACATCTGTTGAACCTGCCGAAACGAAAGACGTACTCCCTGCCCCCTTCCGGTCCCCACGCATCCGGCGAAAGCCTTGGGAGCGTAGACTTCCTCAGCGCTATACTGTTGCTGCTGCACCTGGTGCCAACTCCCTGCATCTCCCCCTTGAGATCCAGGCAGTTCAGGACGCCACTAAGTTTTCTCTCGAAGGTCTCGTCGACTGCGGTGCCACCTCAGACTTCATTGACTCTGAGTTCGCAGCTAAGTCTGGCCTCCTCCTCCGCCGCCTTGCACAGCCCATTCCGGTTTTCAACGTGGATGGCTCCCCAAATGAGGCTGGTGCGATTCGTGAGGTGGCCGACGTTGTGCTGCAGTATCGTGGTCACTCTGAGCGTATGCAGCTCGCTGTTACCCGTCTCGGGAAGCAGAAGCTCATCCTCGGCTACTCCTGGCTCCGGAAGCATAACCCGGAGATCGACTGGGACACCCGAGAGGTCAAGATGAGCAGATGCCCCAGCGAGTGCTCCACGTGCCGCACTGAGGCTCGCCTGGAGGCTCGTGCTGCCCGCAGAGAGTCTCGCCTGGCCGCTGAGATCCTCCGGCAGCTCCGACTTGGTCCCCTTCCATCCATCTGTGCCATAGACTTAGGCGAAGATGAATACGATGACCTGCCGGAGCTGTTCCCAGACTACGAGGATGACGACGAGGATGATGTGGATGAAGTGGATGATGCGGATGAAGTGGATGACCCCCTTGAGCCGGGAGACCGGGTGTTCTACACCCAGTTCCTGCCTTCTGAGGATATCCGTGCTGGAAGCACCGTCTCCCAGCGCCTGGCTGAGGCATACGCCAAAAACTCAGCCCCGGCGCGCTCGGACGTTCCCGAATGGGCCCGAGAGTTTGACGATGTTTTCAACAAGGAGTCCTTTGACTCGCTGCCTGAACGCCGATCCTGGGACCATGCCATTGAGCTCGTGCCGGACTCTAAACCCACGAACTGCAAGGTCTACCCAATCTCGCCTCTCGAACAGAAGGAACTTGATGCCTTCATCGAGGAGGGACTTGGCACTGGCCGGATTCGACCGTCAAAATCACCTATGGCCTCACCCGTCTTCTTCGTCAAGAAGAAGGACGGCGGACTTCGGTTCGTACAGGACTATCGAGCTTTAAACGCTATGACTGTGAAGAATCGTTACCCGCTCCCCTTAATCAACGACCTCATCAACCGACTCAGGGGAGCCCGGTACTTCACGAAACTCGATGTCCGATGGGGCTTTAACAACGTTCGAATCCGTGAAGGCGACGAGTGGAAGGCAGCGTTCCGGACTAACCGGGGACTGTTTGAGCCGCTGGTCATGTACTTCGGTCTGACCAACTCCCCTGCAACCTTCCAGACCATGATGAACGACATCTTCCAGGATCTTATCCTCTCTGGCGACGTCATGGTCTACCTCGACGATATCCTCATTGCCCACTCAGACATCCGTCGGCATCGAGAGATCGTCCGAGAGGTCCTGCGGAGGCTTCACGCAAACAAGCTTTACCTTCAAGCCGAGAAGTGTGAGTTTGAGCGGACCTCCATTGAGTACCTCGGCGTGATTATCTCCCACAACCACGTCGAGATGGACCCTGTAAAGGTTGCAGGAGTGGCAGCTTGGCCAGCGCCTGAGAATAAGAAGGATGTGCAGCAGTTCCTTGGCTTCACAAACTTCTACCGCCGGTTCATTGCGGGCTTCTCAGACGTTGCTCAAGCCCTCTTCAGACTCACCAAGAAGGGCATTGCCTGGACCTGGGGGCCCGAAGAGCAAGCTGCCTTTGACGAGCTCAAGCGACGGGTGACTCGGGACCCCGTTCTGGTTCTTCCGAACCCCGAGCGCCCATACCGGCTCGAGGCTGACAGCTCTGACTATGCCACCGGTGCCGTCCTCTCCCAGCAGGGTGACGATGGCAAGTGGCATCCGGTTGCGTTCTACTCCAGAAGCCTGAACGAGGTGCAGCGGAATTACGAGATGTTGAAGTCTGGGGTTTAGTCCCGTTCGCACTATCGGCAGAATAGCTCAGTTGGATACCTTCGGGTTAGAGCATCTCACATGACATGAGAAGGTCGCAGGTTCGAATCCTGCTTCAGCCATTTTCCCAACACGAGATTCACGACAAGGAGATGCTTGCGATTGTGCGAGCCCTTGAGGAGTGGCGCCACTTCCTGGAGGGCGCGCAGCACCCGGTTGAGATCTGGACGGACCACAAAAACCTGGAATATTTCCGGAAGGCCCAGAAGCTCAACCGTCGCCAAGCTCGGTGGTCTCTCTACCTCTCCCGTTTCGACTTCTCGCTGCACCACCAACCGGGTCGCCTCATGGGTCGCCCCGACGCGCTTTCTCGGAGACCAGACCATGGAGTGCAGGACGATAACCAGGACGTTACCCTGCTTCGACCCGAGCTGTTCCACGTTCGGGCCACCGAGGCCCTGGTTATTGCTGGCCCTGAGGCTCCCCTCCTGCGCGACATTCGTGATGCGCTTGCTGGAGACCCCAACCTTGAAGAGCCCATCGCCCTGACTGCGAAGGAACTCCTCAAGGCCCGAGGTGTGCGGTCTGCCCGGTCTTCGGAATGGCGTATTGAAGGTGGACTCCTTTACTTCCGGGGGAAGATTGTCGTCCCCCGAGACAAGGACCTCCGCCGACGCATCCTGGAGCAGCACCATGACACGCGTGTTGCAGGCCACGCCGGTCGTTTCAAGACCCTGGAGCTCGTGTCTCGGAACTACTGGTGGCCCCAGCTGTCGCGCCATGTCGGTCGGTATGTCGCGACTTGTGACTTGTGCTGCCGCACCAAGGCGCTTCGTCAACTGCCGATTGGTGAGCTCCACCCCACAGAGATCCCAGAAGAGCGCTGGCACACCGTGTCGGTCGACTTTATCGTCGAGCTTCCCGAGGCCCATGGATACGATGCAGTCATGGTCGTTGTCTGTGCCCTTGGGAAGAGAGCGCACTTCATGGAGTGTCACACCACCATCGACGCGGTTGGTGCTGCTCGGCTGTACTACCGGAACGTCTGGCGCCACCATGGCCTGCCAGAGAAGTACATCTCGGATCGTGGCACCCAGTTCATCGCAGAGTTCACGCGCGAGCTTTGGCGCCTCGTTGGGGTCACCCCAGCCACTTCTACGGCCTACCACCCGCAGACCGATGGCCAAACGGAGCGTGTTAACCAGGAACTCGAGCAGTACATCCGGCTCTTCACCAATTACAAGCAGGACGACTGGGATGAGCTGCTACCTGCAGCGGAGTTTGCGTACAACAACCACATGCATTCCTCCACGCAGCAGGTACCGTTCATGACGGACACTGGTCGGCTTGGATGGGCTTCGAGCCCCACGCTGCACGCTCTAGGTTGGAGGCTGTGAACGAGTTCCACGATCGGATTGCGTCAGGGGTTTCCGAGGCAAAGGCAGCACTTGTCAAGGCCAAAGCAGAGTACAAGCAGTACTATGACCGCCGGCGGACGCCAGCTCCAGACATCAAGGTTGGTGACCGGGTGTGGGTTGATGCTTCAGATATCCGCACCACCCGCCCTTCGGTGAAATTCTCCCACCGGCGTATCGGCCCCTTCAAGGTTCTGAAGGTCGTCGGTAACGGTGCCTTCAAACTGGAGCTGCCGCCCCGGTACTCTGCCCTCCACCCTGTCTTCCCCGTCGTGAAACTTCAGCTTGTGGAAGCCGATCCATTCCCCACTCGCCCCAGACACGAAGAGCCGCCACCAGTCCTTGACGTTCCTGGCGACAAGCAATGGGAGGTCGAGGAGATATTGGATGCCAAGATCCGCTATGGGAGTCTATGGTACTTTGTTCGCTGGAAGGGTTATGACCCGTCCCATGATCAATGGGTGAAGCACTCTAATGTCTTTGCCCCGGACGCTGTCGCTGCCTTCTACCGCAAATACCCTTCCAAACCTCGCTCCATTGCTGTTGCTGCCTTCGATTCCCTTCCCTTCCGTGACCGCTTGTCAACTCCAGCTCAGGTGCGATCTATGCGTCGAGGCGCCGCATTCCAAGGGGGGGATGATGTCAGGGGAACTCCCTCTTTTGGCACTACACAGCCACCTATGACGCAGGCCTCCTGCAGATTTCCCACTTTCCCGTCAAATCCCCAAAGCCCTATGTCATCGATGGAGGTAAGGCATGTGACTTGGCCTGGGATCATTGCCGATTGCTCCGAGCTTGTGGGAACTAGTTACTATATGTTTACTGCACCTAGCGTGGGAATCCTCAGCCTTTCTTCTCTTTGGATTCTCCCTCGCTAGGTGCGCTGTGATGTATTCTTAGTAGCTTCTTAATTAACTTTGGATTCTCCCTCGCTAGACCCTCGAGACATCTCGGGTCCTAAAGGTTGCCCTTACAGTGAGGAGATCGGTGACGTCTTTAAGGGTGGGCTCCGTAGCACGGGTGAGAAGGACAGTGCGGACGGAGCTGTAGGAGGAGTGTGCTCCTTTTGGCCTTTTCGGCTTCCATCTGGTGTACCAGCTTACAACAGGTTATTGGGCCCCGCCCTTGAACCATCCTATACCTCATTCTCTCTTCCTCTGCCCCTTTTCACCCCGAAATCTCTTCTTTTCGGCTGCTGGATACCCTTTTCCTGTCTGCGCTTTTCTGTCACATCACCTGTCACGCGTCACACTTTCCCGTGATCACATGGCTCCACCCCCTATCACCACAGCTCTGACTAATGTCCTCACTGTCATCCTCGATGGGTCCATTTGGGCCAAGTTTGTGAAGAATTTCAAGGTCTTCCTTCTGTTGAACAGGCAAGCACAGAGGTCTGAAGTCAACAGTGAGAACTCTAGTAGATTGCAATGTGAAGTAGATACTTGCCTGAAGTCAACAGTGAGAACTGAGGACTCAAGGCACTAGCTAGGCTGTATATATATGTACAGGGACAAAGGGAAGGTTTGGAAGGGTATTTGCGGTAGAAGGCAGCGACAGCGTCCGGGGCAAAGACATTAGAGTGCTTCACCCATTGATCATGGGACGGGTCATAACCCTTCCAGCGAACAAAGTACCATAGACTCCCATAGCGGATCTTGGCATCCAATATCTCCTCGACCTCCCATTGCTTGTCGCCAGGAACGTCAAGGACTGGTGGCGGCTCTTCGTGTCTGGGGCGAGTGGGGAATGGATCGGCTTCCACAAGCTGAAGTTTCACGACGGGGAAGACAGGGTGGAGGGCAGAGTACCGGGGCGGCAGCTCCAGTTTGAAGGCACCGTTACCGACGACCTTCAGAACCTTGAAGGGGCCGATACGCCGGTGGGAGAATTTCACCGAAGGGCGGGTGGTGCGGATATCTGAAGCATCAACCCACACCCGGTCACCAACCTTGATGTCTGGAGCTGGCGTCCGCCGGCGGTCATAGTACTGCTTGTACTCTGCTTTGGCCTTGACAAGTGCTGCCTTTGCCTCGGAAACCCCTGACGCAATCCGATCGTGGAACTCGTTCACAGCCTCCAACCTAGAGCGTGCAGCGTGGGGCTCGAAGCCCATCCAAGCCGACCAGTGTCCGTCATGAACGGTACCTGCTGCGTGGAGGAATGCATGTGGTTGTTGTACGCAAACTCCGCTGCAGGTAGCAGCTCATCCCAGTCGTCCTGCTTGTAATTGGTGAAGAGCCGGATGTACTGCTCGAGTTCCTGGTTAACACGCTCCGTTTGGCCATCGGTCTGCGGGTGGTAGGCCGTAGAAGTGGCTGGGGTGACCCCAACGAGGCGCCAAAGCTCGCGCGTGAACTCTGCGATGAACTGGGTGCCACGATCCGAGATGTACTTCTCTGGCAGGCCATGGTGGCGCCAGACGTTCCGGTAGTACAGCCGAGCAGCACCAACCGCGTCGATGGTGGTGTGACACTCCATGAAGTGCGCTCTCTTCCCAAGGGCACAGACAACGACCATGACTGCATCGTATCCATGGGCCTCGGGAAGCTCGACGATAAAGTCGACCGACACGGTGTGCCAGCGCTCTTCTGGGATCTCTGTGGGGTGGAGCTCACCAATCGGCAGTTGACGAAGCGCCTTGGTGCGGCAGCACAAGTCACAAGTCGCGACATACCGACCGACATGGCGCGACAGCTGGGGCCACCAGTAGTTCCGAGACACGAGCTCCAGGGTCTTGAAACGACCGGCGTGGCCTGCAACACGCGTGTCATGGTGCTGCTCCAGGATGCGTCGGCGGAGGTCCTTGTCTCGGGGGACGACAATCTTCCCCCGGAAGTAAAGGAGTCCACCTTCAATACGCCATTCCGAAGACCGGGCAGACCGCACACCTCGGGCCTTGAGGAGTTCCTTCGCAGTCAGGGCGATGGGCTCTTCAAGGTTGGGGTCTCCAGCAAGCGCATCACGAATGTCGCGCAGGAGGGGAGCCTCAGGGCCAGCAATAACCAGGGCCTCGGTGGCCCGAACGTGGAACAGCTCGGGTCGAAGCAGGGTAACGTCCTGGTTATCGTCCTGCACTCCATGGTCTGGTCTCCGAGAAAGCGCGTCGGGGCGACCCATGAGGCGACCCGGTTGGTGGTGCAGCGAGAAGTCGAAACGGGAGAGGTAGAGAGACCACCGAGCTTGGCGACGGTTGAGCTTCTGGGCCTTCCGGAAATATTCCAGGTTTTTGTGGTCCGTCCAGATCTCAACCGGGTGCTGCGCGCCCTCCAGGAAGTGGCGCCACTCCTCAAGGGCTCGCACAATCGCAAGCATCTCCTTGTCGTGAATCTCGTGTTGGGAAAATGGCTGAAGCAGGATTCGAACCTGCGACCTTCTCATGTCATGTGAGATGCTCTAACCCGAAGGTATCCAACTGAGCTATTCTGCCGATAGTGCGAACGGGACTAAACCCCAGACTTCAACATCTCGTAATTCCGCTGCACCTCGTTCAGGCTTCTGGAGTAGAACGCAACCGGATGCCACTTGCCATCGTCACCCTGCTGGGAGAGGACGGCACCGGTGGCATAGTCAGAGCTGTCAGCCTCGAGCCGGTATGGGCGCTCGGGGTTCGGAAGAACCAGAACGGGGTCCCGAGTCACCCGTCGCTTGAGCTCGTCAAAGGCAGCTTGCTCTTCGGGCCCCCAGGTCCAGGCAATGCCCTTCTTGGTGAGTCTGAAGAGGGCTTGAGCAACGTCTGAGAAGCCCGCAATGAACCGGCGGTAGAAGTTTGTGAAGCCAAGGAACTGCTGCACATCCTTCTTATTCTCAGGCGCTGGCCAAGCTGCCACTCCTGCAACCTTTACAGGGTCCATCTCGACGTGGTTGTGGGAGATAATCACGCCGAGGTACTCAATGGAGGTCCGCTCAAACTCACACTTCTCGGCTTGAAGGTAAAGCTTGTTTGCGTGAAGCCTCCGCAGGACCTCTCGGACGATCTCTCGATGCCGACGGATGTCTGAGTGGGCAATGAGGATATCGTCGAGGTAGACCATGACGTCGCCAGAGAGGATAAGATCCTGGAAGATGTCGTTCATCATGGTCTGGAAGGTTGCAGGGGAGTTGGTCAGACCGAAGTACATGACCAGCGGCTCAAACAGTCCCCGGTTAGTCCGGAACGCTGCCTTCCACTCGTCGCCTTCACGGATTCGAACGTTGTTAAAGCCCCATCGGACATCGAGTTTCGTGAAGTACCGGGCTCCCCTGAGTCGGTTGATGAGGTCGTTGATTAAGGGGAGCGGGTAACGATTCTTCACAGTCATAGCGTTTAAAGCTCGATAGTCCTGTACGAACCGAAGTCCGCCGTCCTTCTTCTTGACGAAGAAGACGGGTGAGGCCATAGGTGATTTTGACGGTCGAATCCGGCCAGTGCCAAGTCCCTCCTCGATGAAGGCATCAAGTTCCTTCTGTTCGAGAGGCGAGATTGGGTAGACCTTGCAGTTCGTGGGTTTAGAGTCCGGCACGAGCTCAATGGCATGGTCCCAGGATCGGCGTTCAGGCAGCGAGTCAAAGGACTCCTTGTTGAAAACATCGTCAAACTCTCGGGCCCATTCGGGAACGTCCGAGCGCGCCGGGGCTGAGTTTTTGGCGTATGCCTCAGCCAGGCGCTGGGAGACGGTGCTTCCAGCACGGATATCCTCAGAAGGCAGGAACTGGGTGTAGAACACCCGGTCTCCCGGCTCAAGGGGGTCATCCACTTCATCCGCATCATCCACTTCATCCACATCATCCTCGTCGTCATCCTCGTAGTCTGGGAACAGCTCCGGCAGGTCATCGTATTCATCTTCGCCTAAGTCTATGGCACAGATGGATGGAAGGGGACCAAGTCGGAGCTGCCGGAGGATCTCAGCGGCCAGGCGAGACTCTCTGCGGGCAGCACGAGCCTCCAGGCGAGCCTCAGTGCGGCACGTGGAGCACTCGCTGGGGCATCTGCTCATCTTGACCTCTCGGGTGTCCCAGTCGATCTCCGGGTTATGCTTCCGGAGCCAGGAGTAGCCGAGGATGAGCTTCTGCTTCCCGAGACGGGTAACAGCGAGCTGCATACGCTCAGAGTGACCACGATACTGCAGCACAACGTCGGCCACCTCACGAATCGCACCAGCCTCATTTGGGGAGCCATCCACGTTGAAAACCGGAATGGGCTGTGCAAGGCGGCGGAGGAGGAGGCCAGACTTAGCTGCGAACTCAGAGTCAATGAAGTCTGAGGTGGCACCGCAGTCGACGAGACCTTCGAGAGAAAACTTAGTGGCGTCCTGAACTGCCTGGATCTCAAGGGGGAGATGCAGGGAGTTGGCACCAGGTGCAGCAGCAACAGTATAGCGCTGAGGAAGTCTACGCTCCCAAGGCTTTCGCCGGATGCGTGGGGACCGGAAGGGGGCAGGGAGTACGTCTTTCGTTTCGGCAGGTTCAACAGATGTAACATTGGCAGACTCATCATACAAACATGCGAAACGATTAGGAGACGCGATCGAGGGCGTACCGCTCACTCGTCGCGTAGGAGAAAACCCTGCTCTTCCTCGACGGCCACAGACTCTGGCTCAGCCAGCGAGTCGGTGGTGGCAACCCGAGCCACCAGTTCGGAGAGGAGCTCGGACCCAAGCTGACGGATGACCTCGTCAAGGACGTCAGCAGCTCGGACATCAGCAGGGGTGGGGCAATCCCGCGCCACCACTAATTCCAACTGTCATCGCTGCGGTCGTGTTGGCCATATCGCTCACAAATGCATGCATACCATGCCCGCCTTGGTCAAGGATTGGATCAATTCCAATCTTCGCTCCCCTCAGTCGCCCAAGGCTGCATTCGCGTCCGCTCTTGATGCTGGCCTCGATCCTGAGACGTTTCTCGAGCTCTGGGGCGTCCACGTTGGAGAACGTTACGGTGATGTCTCTGATCTGCCCCATCGGACTTAGCTGGATTTGGTGGGAGATGGAGTGTTGGATTCGGTGGGAGTTGGATTATTGAATTCGGTGGGAGTATTTGTTCTTCGGTTGTGTTCGCTTTCGTCTGTCCCAGGTGGGAGTGTTGAACGTGGTGTTTGGCGTGGTTTGGTACAGACGATGTCGCCTTCCTTATTCGTACATTGTCACGTATTTAGGCACTTTGTGACAATGTGACTGGGCTTTTCGCCTCCCATCTGGTGCTCTATTTGCCTTTTCGGCTTCTATCTGGTGTACACCCTTCAACACTTTGTTCCGCGCATGATTTCCTTCCGTTTACCTGTTTTGGTGTAGACGTGCATAAGTTCCCGTCAAATTGGACGGAAAACCCGGCATCGGCAATGCGGCCGATAGAAATGAGATTATAGGGTGCATCGGGAACATGGAGTGCGTCCCGAAGAGTAATGTTGTATGCCGAATTTTTAACGTGAGAGGCAATGTGCGAAAGGGATTCGGGAGGATTCAGTTACGGCGGGGGCCAATAACCTATAGTTGAAATCGCACGATGTGGGTGGTAGAGAATGAGGTGTATTATGGGGGCTCAAGTCGAGTTTTATATACTGTACAGAGAATGTATTTATAGAACTAGAATGAGTCAGAACAGATTGACTCCAGTGGAAATGACTCGGGAAGCAGTGCTTTGGCTGTACCTGGCTGTGACTTGAGTAATGAGTCGATAAGTGAGTCAGGAGTGACTCGAATAGATTACAACAATAAGGAATTTCATCAGAGAGATATAACAAAACCTGTGATTAGGTGTCATTGGTGGCTCAGCAGCATCCGGACGTAGCCCAAGGCAAACGGTCACCTCGGGGCTATGCATATAAAGAGTGGAAGTTTGGCTTTACGACGGTTGGAATGCTTGGGTGTGATCAGCTGAGCCACTCATCCTGCTCCTCCAAGCTAGTTTCGAGCCGAGCATCCAGCTTGAGAATGGCATATGTTGCAAGAGCGAGGTGGAGTGTAAGAGGTCATGAGCTCGCAGTCTTTGGGGTGGAAAACGAGGGAAACCAGGAACAGGAACCAAGAGGTCGTTGATTATCCTGTACATCTTATTAAGTTGTGCTCGCTTCATAACCCTGCTGCAAACTCGCACCTTGACCCAATATTTAATTATAATTGTGACCTTAGATTCCATACGGTAAGCTTCGGTTTGCAGGCGAGAAGGCGGAGCCAGCGTGAAAGTGTTCTGCGCAATTTTTGAGCCGTATTCAGGAGAAATCATGCGAGCAAAGGACTGCATAGGAGCAGGATCCATGGAAGGTAAGGGAGTAGATACTGAGGGGGAGCGCGGATTGTGGTCTACTACGCGACATTGGGTCGATGATCCAAGGCAGCAGTCTTTGCAAAAAGTCTGACTACAATTCTTTGAGGCTGGCCGGGCCTTAGGAGGCAGAAGAGCAGCGGGGGCTGATACAGGGCGTCCTTTTTTGGGGTGTGGCGGGTACTGAGGACGACATGTCGGTCTTCGAAGGTGTGGGGGCCGAGTTTCTCACACCCAAAGAAACCACTGCAAAGCCTGTCGTCCCCAAATGTGTTGAGCTGACTAACTAGGAGTGGGTGGGTGGGGCACGAGAAAAGAGGGCAGGGGACGAGACTCAGGGTCATGGAGGGGGACTGGACAAGGGAAAGTCTCAAAGAGACGGTGTCGCCGCGCCAGAAGCGCAATGTGCGGAGGTGGGCGAGACAAAGAGAATGAGGAGACATGTGACTGATGAGATCACCTTTTGCCAATCTCCTTGGTCTGCCAGACCATCTATCCTCTTCCGCCTCAACTGAGCGGTCTGTATTTACATGCCCCGGGCGGCGACAGACGAGCTTTCCGACGATGTCTGCCCCCGCTGCCAAACTGCATTTCTCACTGTCCCTAAGCCCTGTGTAGGCTTCTTCAATCCCAAGAACGAAGACCGTGTATATCAGCATGTAATGACGGCTATTCCCTTGTCCGCTGCTCTCTGCTTACTCGAATTTGCCTCACGTAGCTACGGTTTGGTTCTGTATCCTGTAGGGAACAGCAACAAGGGGAGGGGAGGGGAGAGGAGGGGAGGAAGGGGGAGAGGGGGCAGGGGGTGCTAGGAACGCACAATGACAACAGAGGGGGCAGTGACGGCGACACGGGCAGGGCGGGTACCGGACTTGGGGAGGGGCCAGTGGGGATACAGCTTTGCTAGCGTGAGCCACCGGAACCTCGAAAGGGCATCTGCTACGGAATTCTCGTCTGTTGGGATCCAGACAGGGCGGAAAGTGAAGTCCTTCTGAACGGCAAGGAGAGCGAACTGGCGAAAAAAGCGCTTGGGTAGGAGGATGATCAATAGAGCCAGACTGCAGACAGGTAGAGATGACCTCGTTATCAATACGAAAGATAACCTCCAACCCAGCCCAACAGTGACCCCAGACCTCCGCTGCCCATAGCACAGCACGCATCTCCTTCCAATGAATTGGATGGCGTTCATACTTCACCGCGACAGGTTCAGTGAAGAAAAGGTCACCACCTCCCCAGTAACCGCCCAAACCCAGCTTACCACTAGCATCCGTGAAGATCTCAATGGTGGGGACGCGGGGGTCCAATGGCAAAAATGCCATTGAAAGACGGGAGGAAGGTGTTCCACCCACACAATATCGAGTCGAGCAGAGGAAGGGAGACGGCGGCGCTGGCGACGGGGGGAGAAGTGAAAGGCGGCGCATGAAGTCCTGGATACGGCGGGTGAAGATGGTGACGGGGGAGAAGTGAAAGGCGGCGCATGAAGTCCCGGATACGGCGGGGTGAAGAATCGTCCAACGGGAATCACCAACTGAGCAAAGACGAGATGGCCACAGAGTTTCTCTAGGTCATGGTAGCTGGCAGTCCGACGAGACAGGCACCCATCCAGAAAGACAAGGAGGCGAGCAAGCTTATCTTTGGGCAGACGAGCCTGCATAGCAATGGTGTCCAGCTCAATGCCAAGGAACTCAAGGCAGTGGGGTCGGATCCTCCTCCTTGTCGCTGGAGATTGAGAAGCCTAGCTCCTCCGCAACCGCCCGGAAGACAGCACGACCATGACGAGCATACTCCACACCCCTGGAAGCGGGGGGTGACATTGAGCCAATCATATAGGTAGTGCTGAATAAGTGCCATGACCTCATCCCGAGAGAGGAGGACCCAGTGATGGGCCTCCGCAAAGTAATTGTAGATGCGGGGTCCCGTACGAACCCCCAAAGAGCAGGAAGATGTCGAGGAATAGACGCTTCAACCACTCAAAGCCCATCAGGTGTATATGATCAGGGTGAATGGGAATATGCCTAAAGACCGCCTCAAGGTCTGCCTTGTAGAGGAAAGACCGTTCGCCAGCCTGCCGGATGCGCTCAATCGCCCCCATGACAGCCTCATACACCAGATGGCCAAACTCCGCTGGGATAGCGTCGTCAGGAGGGTACGAGAGATGATGGATACGACAACGCTTCTCACTATATTTCTTGGGTACAGAGCCCAGCGGAGACAGGACAGGCTTTACAGCAGAGTCCGTGATATCGACAATACGCCCCAGAGAAATCTCGTGAGCAATGTCTTTATTCACTGTCTCGGGAAACACAAGTGCAGAAGGAAGAGGGGCAGGGGCAGAGGAGGAGGGGGGAGGCATACGTGCAGAATCCACACCTAGAAGGACACCATGGCGGATGGCAGAGACGAGGGTCTCAGCGAACACCCGATCTGGGTAATCAATGAGGGCGTGCGCCCAAGCCTTGGGGTGCAGCTTTGAGGGCGGCATTGGCTTTGAATGAGGAGTCGTCAGCGGAAAGAGGAGCTCTGTATTATGGTGTGCTGGAGGAAGCAGTGGTGGTAGTGGCACCTCAAAAGTGGGAGCATGGTCAGATTCCACAATTTTGGCAGATGATGGGGGAGACAAGACTTCCCTGCTCGATTCCAAGCGAGGAGAGCCAGAAGCATCTCCCCCTCGCTCACCCGGCTTCACTAACACGCCAGCAGGGGGATTTTCCTGAGGCGGAATAGGCCGAGCCACATCTGGGGGCGTTGACATACGACGAGGGCACGCAGGTGCGATATGGGCACGCTCTCCACAATGAGAGCAGACATGGCGACGAGGACATCGACATCGACCATCCCAGCAACCCCCAACACGGTTGTGGCCCCAACAGATCTGTGTACGCACTGGAGCCCCAGCAATCATCAAGATTCTACCATCATTTGGAGGAGTCCACGAAGTCTCATTGAGCATGCCCGAGCTATGCTCGCTGCTCATAATGTTCCTCTCTTTTTGTGGCCTGAGGCCGTTGCTTATGCAACTTCCTTGAAGAATTGGTCTCCCACACCCGCTCTCGGTGATAAACGTACGCCGGACGAAGCCTTCTGCGGTAATAAACCCAATGTCGCTGCCCTCCAGGAATTTGGATCACCTTGTGAGGTTCTGCAGCAGGGACCTGCCGGCCCCAAAGTTGGCATCAAGACACGATCTTTGTCAGGGGAACCCCCCGCTTCCCCGACCCGCTCCGCTATTCCTTGCATCACTCCAGCCTTCTTGGGAACGCTACTCCCTCCAGACTTCCCCCCTTTGTCACACCTTCCTCCTTCCGACCCCCCGTTCCCCTCCTCGACAGACTCCTGTCGACCCCTGCGCTCCTACAGCTAGTGCTCAGCGCAACCCGGTTCCCTACTGGTCTTCCGGTCAGACTTCTAGCCCTCCGAGAGCTCTGGTACCCCCCGAGCTCCGGCCCTCCGGACTCCGGCTCCGGTTTCCCACGCTCCCCGGACCACAGGGTATCTTCGGGCCTTCGTCGGTCTACGATCTCTGGACCAGTATTGTGATCCTCCCTCTTCTGGGCATATCCCTGGCTCCCTGCTACTGTTGGATCATCTGATCATTGATATCACATCATAGATGCTGTGCTACTACATAGTTCCCACGCACCGTGAGAAGTCACGCGTCACGCGCACTTTTACTGTGACGCCTGGGCATGGAGACTCCTTACTCTGTTCTCTAAGGATTCTCCCTCTGCCCAGGTGAGTAGACACTCTTCCTCTTGTTGTAGCTAGCCCACTAAGGATTCTCCCTCTGCCCAGTGCTTGTTGGACTCTTGAGTACCTCGGGCCTCAGGCCCTGGCAGCTGTTTGCCCTTACAATCTTGCATCTTTGTTGGACTTTCCGATGAGTCTCGAGCGTGGAGATATTACAATCCCGCCACTCGTCAAGTTCTCACATCACGGAACGTCATAGTTCTCCGCCTAATGACACTGCACCTCCGCCTCAGCTCAAGGGGGAGAGTACTACACAGAAAAATTCGACGAATCCACCTGTCATTGAGCCCGAGGCTTCAGTGCCCGCTCCCACACCTCCTGTATCCAATGTTTTGGCACCCAGCACTTTGACATCCCTTTCATCTCGCCAATCCACTCCCTCACCCAGTTCGAAAGCACCTCGCGACATCAACAGTGCTATCTCAACTGATAACATCATTCTCGGGACCACGCATACGCAAATCTGTGCACCGGGATAACGCTCACTTCACTTACGCGCTCCCTGCCGTTGCCTCTTATCACATCTCCAGTGATCCTCTCACGGTTGAAGAGGCACAATCACGGCCTGATTGGCTCGAGTGGAAAAAGGCAATGGACACAGAAATGGATCAGCTTGTTGAACGTGGTGTTTGGCGTGGTTTGGTACAGACGGTGTCGCCTTCCTTATTGGTACATTGTGACGAATTTAGGCACTTTGTGACAATGTGACTGGGCTTTTCGCCTCCCCCTTTTGCCTTTTCGGCTTCCATCTGGTGTACAGCTTACAACAGGTTATTGGGCCCCGCCTTGAACCATCCTATACCTCCTCATTCTCTCTTCCTCTGCCCCTTTTCACCCCGAAATCTCTTCTTTTCGGCTGGATTCACCTCTAGCTCTCTGGATACCCTTTTCCTGTCTGCGCTTTTCTGTCACATCACCTGTCACGCGTCACACTTTCCCGTGATCACATGGCTCCAGCTCCTATCACCACAGCTCTGACTAATGTCCTCACTGTCATCCTCGATGGGTCCATTTGGGCCAAGTTTGTGAAGAATTTCAAGGTCTTCCTTCTGTTGAACAGGCAAGCACAGAGGTCTGAAGTCAACAGTGAGAACTCTAGTAGATTGCAATGTGAAGTAGATACTTGCCTGAAGTCAACAGTGAGAACTGAGGACTCAAGGCACTAGCTAGGCTGTATATATATGTACAGGGACAAAGGGAATGCTACATATGGTAAGATAAAGGGAAGACCTAATTGGGCACAAAGGAACTACTTAATTGGGAACAAGGGACATAGGATCAGTAGGATCAGGTATCAATGATAGGATCATAAAGGATCATAGGGGGTGCATAGGATCAGTAGGATCAGATATTGATGATAGGATCATGAAGGATCAAAGTGGTGACACTCATAAGAGTGAGAGATGTCAGAGGCAAAACCCACATTCCAACACTCCCCCGTGACGAGACAAGTCTCGCTCATCTCCCCCGTAATCCTATCAGACCACGCAACTTTTCCACAAGAGGACGTGCAAGGGCCTTAGTTAGGATATCTGCAAGTTGATCTCCAGTAGGAATATAGTCCACAGAGATGAACCGTTTGGCAACTTGATCTCTGAGCCAATAAAAGGCCAAGTCCAAGTGCTTCATACGTCCATGGTGCTCAGGATTTTTAGCAACCTGGATTGCAGACTGGTTGTCCATGAGGAGAAGGGAAGGGCCAGACACTCCATAGCCCAGTTCATGGAGCAGATTGCGCACCCACTTGATCTCCTTTCCAGCTTCCAAGGCAGCAAGATATTCTGCCTCAGTAGTAGAAAGAGAGACAGTGGATTGCAACTTGCTCCTCCAGCTCACTGGTCCACCACACATCATTACCACGTAACCTCCAGTGCTTTTGCCAGCGTCTGGACAACCACCATGATTGGCATCAGCATAAGTGATGGGAGGCACGGGCTGAGGTGATTTTGTATAGGTAATGCCATAATCAAGTGTTCCTTTGATGTAACGGAACACATGCTTGACAGCCTTCCAGTGGAGCTCACCAGGATTGGAATTGAACCGTGCAAGAACTCCAACAACATAGGACAAGTCAGGACGCGTTTGAGTAGCCAAATAGATGAGGCGACCAACGGCAGAGATGTAGATGCCATGGTACTTCTTGGCTTCCTCATCTGACTTGGCACCCAACTCCTTGGTCAAAACTAGACCAGGGCGTCGAAACAGGATGACAGTCCGACATGTTGAAGTCCTCAAGCATGTCCAGAGCATACTGGCGCTGGGATAGGGTAATGGCTCCAGTCTGAGGGTCACACTCGATCTTAATACCCAACAACCACTCTGTAGGACCAAGATCTTTGAGCTTGAACTCTTTAGAGAGCTCTTCAATGACCTTGTCAATTTCAGCATCGTCTTTAGCAGCGATGGTGCTGTCATCAACATAGATAGGAATGATGACACGCGTCAAGCCTCTAGCAAAGACGAAGCATGAGCGGTCAGACTGGAGACATGTGAAGCCCATCTTAACCAGCTTTGCACACAGGACCTTGTACCATTCACGGCCAGCTTGCCTCAGACCATAAATGGTGTGATGAAGCTCAAGGAGCTGGTCATGCCGTCCCTGAGGAAAACCTGGTGGCTGAGTCATATAGACGTCCTCCTCCAAGTGACCATTCAGGTAGGCAGATGAGAAGTCAATGGAACGAAGTTTGAGGTCGTGCTGTGCAGCCAGTGCAAGGACAATGCGGAGTGTGGCAGGTTTTACAGTAGGGGAGAAAATCTCGTTGTAGTCAACACCATATTTCTGAGTGCGACCATCTGCAACGAGTCTCGCCTTGTAATGCTCAATGGAGCCATCAGACTTGTGCTTTATAACAAAGACCCATTGGGAACGAACTGGCTTAACGCCAGGGGGTGCATCCACAACTTCCCAGGTGCAGTTCTCAAGCAGAGCATTAATCTCAGCAAGAGCTGCTTCCTTCCACAAATGAGCATCCTCACGCTTAAGCGCTTCATGATAAGAGCGCGGCTCGCCAGCATGCAGAGCAGACTCTGCAGAATGCACATGAGCAGCGTTAAGCGCTTGGAGATAAGGGCTCAAAGGATCGCCTTCATGAGCAATGATAAGCACTTTGAGAAGCAACTCATGATCACTCTCCTCATCCTCCTGAGCATGAGCCGGCTCTGCTGGCGGCGCAACAGGCGGATCAGCAGGACGGGTGGCGCAGGTGAAGGCGAACGAGAAGTGTGATTGGAAGGAGGATTTGGATTTGGGGGATTGGGAGGTGGAGCAGGAGGTGCATGATAAACACCAGAGTCATCATCCTCATCATCGTCTCCCCCGTCATTGTGCAACTCCGGCACAACTGGAGGAAGATCACCAAATTCAGAGGATGGACAATTAGGACAGAGTTTAAGAAGAGTTGGTTTGTTCCCAGGGTAATAGCGCTCGTCAAAGACGGCGCGCTCAGAGACAACAGTTTTGCGTGTCTCTGGATTGTAGAAGAGCCATCCTTGCGTTGTGTGGGATATCCCACAAAGACGCACTTTTGAAAGTGGATGCCGGAATTGTCCCGTTTATCTCTCTGCACTTGAACATAGGCAAGACAGCCCCACACCCTAAGGTGTGACACATCCGGCTTACGCTTGAACCACAGCTCAAACGGAGTAGTATCTCCATTTGCGACTTGGATGGGAACCCTGTGCGGAACGGCGTTCAGCAGAAGCCCACGTTGATGGGTCATGTGCGATGTGGCGCCTGAGTCTGAGTTTCATCGTTTATCAGCAAAAGAGGAAGTGGAGGTAGTTAGAAGACTTGCATTAGAGGCCACTTGGGACGTTGCATTTGGACCACCACCAGGTTGCTTCTTTCCAATAAGTTCAAGGAACTTGAAGCAGCGATTGAGATAGTGGGCCTGGTTTCCCCCACACCCTGGGCAGACCGAAGTCGCAGCAGGTGCAAGAGGTGGTGCAGCAGCAAGAGCAACAGCAGGAGATGAGGGGGCAGCAGGAGCAGAGGTAGATGCAATCATGGCCAGACCAGAGAGAGGATTCTGGTTGGCATCTCCCTGATTAGCAGATCTGAATGCCTGGTCATTGGTATAGGCAAGTTCGACTTAGTGGCATCCAGATCATCAGGGGATTGCTCAAATGGCGCCTTAAGGATAGCAAAGCGCCCTTCATCAGGGAGAGCCATAAGGAGGACCATGGCATGCAACTCTGCATCTGCATTGTCCAGAGTGAAGTCCTTGGTGCGAGACTCTTTGAGCGCTCTCATGGCAGTAGCAGTGCGACCAACCAGAGAGTTAAGCTCTCACCCTCACCAAGACGAATAGAGGTGAGAGTGCGGTAGGCAGTGAAGCCTGCCTTTCTAGGGGAAAAGCGCTGCTCCAAAGCTGTCCAAAGAGCGCAAGGATCATCCTCATGTTCCTTAACAAGAGGCTTGACATCATCACCCAACATCTGCCACAAGAGACCAGAGCATGTCTCTAGCCTCTGCATTAATCTCTGCATCAGAAGCTGCAGGCAGACAATAGGACCAGACACCCTTGGCTTTGAGTTTAGCCTTGGAGTCACTGGACCAGTGGAGAATATAGACTCCTTGGTAAGGATGGGAAGCCTCTCATCATGAGTCATGGCAGAGAGAATATGGGGGAATATAGGGAATGGAAAATGCGCAGGAAAGATGGATGATAAGCTAGAACCACCTGCACAAACAGATGGCGCCCTCAGGAGTGTGTGTGTGGGAAGAGGCAACTAAAGTAGGTATGTGTAAAGCTTATGCTGAGAATCACTTTGGTTGCAAAATCAAAGAGTTTCAAGAGGTGGGAGTACATGTCTGAGGATTTCCTTACCTCTTGTGGCATTATGCGCCGTCATTCGACAAGGAATAGACCGCAGCAGAACGGGACAGCAGAGCGTGCTAATCGCACGATAGATGAGCACACTACGGCTATGCTACATGAAGCAAATCTGCCGCCTTCTTTTAAAGCGCTTGCAGTTGCGGCATAAGTTATGTTCATGTTAGCAATATGCATCCCTCAGCTCATATCCCTGGAGATACTACTCCGTTTGAGCTGTGGTACAAGCGTAAAGCCTGATGTGTCACACCTTAGGGTGTGGGGTTGTCTTGCCTATGTTCAGATAAACGGGACGTTTCCGGCATCCACTTTCAAAAGTGCGTCTTTGTGGGATATCCCACACAACAAGGGATGGCTCTTCTACTCGGTATTGACAAAAGTAACCGTTAATGCGACGATTGCTTCGCGACCACGTGATATTTCTCCAAGACTTCGAGTTTGAAAAATACGTCAGGATATTCCTTAAAACCTACACAAGTTGTTGTGGGCAACCTCTGTTCCTGACGCTCTTCAGAGCCAGCGCAATTTTGGCAATAGCTTGAAATTCACCTGTGTCTTTCAACTTCTGCTCATTGTTCAACCGGAAATCTTAGCAACTGCCCTTCCAGGCCACTTTCGACTACCTCTAGCTTGCACATGTGATCTATTCAAATGTTTTTGCACACTTGCTTTGGCTAGTAAGGGTGGTAAACAAGCCTACAATCTGAAAACTCTTCGGCCCCTTACTTCACCAAACATGGGGAATTACGGAAGCCATGGAGGCCTACTCTGGGATAAAAGTATATTGAATGTGTAGATAATAGGGCTCAGCACTGTGATGGATTAGAAATTAACCAAGACTGTAGCTAAATTCTTTGCTCTTAGCATCTTTGAACGGCCACGCAATATTTGGGTCCGTGCAGTAGGGACGGTTGAAATTGAACCAGTCCAAAGTTGACAAGAAAATTGATGCAATCAGAGATTTCGAGCAGTGAGGGACTGAAATGGATCCTCAAGTATGACCTACCCGTCCAAGGGCATGTTCTTGAACTTCAGAAAATTGGAAATGCAGTCATTTATTGCAACAAACAGTGCAAAACGGCTGCAAATTAGAATCCGCCGAGAAATCAGTTGTGCTTGATGGATTGGTTCAGGCCTTTGTCCGATGCCGTTCAAAACATGCAGGAGAACATTCCGATGCATTTTAACCTATTACATACTGCAATATTCGGACCATACGAGTCGATTCACGGTTACTTTTGTCAATACCGAGTACAATCCAGAGACACGCAAAATTGTTGTCTCTGAGCGCGCAGTCTTTGATGAGCGCTATTACCCTGGGAACAAACCAACTCTTCTTAAACTCTGTCCTAATTGTCCATCCTCTGAATTTGTTGATCTTCCTCCAGTTGTGCCGGAGTTGCACAATGACGGGGGAGACGATGATGAGGATGATGACTCTGGTGTTTATCATGCACCTCCTGCTCCACCTCCCAATCCCCCAAATCCAAATCCTCCTTCCAATCACACTTCTCGTTCGCCTTCACCTGCGCCACCTCCTGCCAATGACCCTCCTCAGCAGCAATCACCACCTCCTTCTCCTATTGGAATCGCTGCACGTCGGCGTTACCATGGTCAAACCACTGAACACAAACCTGCTGCTGAGTGGTGGACTGTCTCGGACGTTCTGAGAGCACAGCGGACCTGCGGTCCGCAATTGATCCGGACCACGCGAGTTCGGGTAAATTTGATGTGCGGAAGTGCTCTCAGAACGTCTGGGGCATTTGGTACCGTTGTCACGTCACACTATGCCTCCCCGTCCATTAACCGCGCCCTTAATGACCCTACACCCTTAGTAAGATCGCAGAATGTGTTGTATACACCTACGTATAATCCTCAGCACTTCCAGCTTTTTCTGAGCAGTCCTAAATTGCGGTCAGTTTTGTTTTCTCGAAATCTTCGGGCCGAAGATTCAGATAATCTTGTTTTCTAGTCCGCTATGCTCCTGCCTCTCGTCTTCGCGGTGGTGATGCGTCGGATGATGGTGAGATGATGCCTTCCGATCATAACTCCTTCATTGAAGCAAGTTTCTAGAGTACCTATCACCGGACGAAGATGATCGTAAGTGCAAACGCAAGGGCAAGGGCAAGCAGCCTGCGCGCAAGAAGGCATCAACTTCAAACTGCACAACAATGTTGAACAGGCAAGCACAGAGGTCTGAAGTCAACAGTGAGAACTCTAGTAGATTGCAATGTGACTGAAGTCAACAGTGAGAACTGAGGACTCAAGGCACTAGCTAGGCTACATATGGTAGACAAAAGGAACTACCTAATTGGGAACAAGGGGATTACCATAAAGAGAACAAAGGACATAGGATCAGTAGGATCAGGTATCAGTGATAGGATCATAAAGGATCAAAGGGATGCATAAGATCAGTAGGATCAGATATTGATGATAGGATCATAAAGGATCAAAGTGGTGACACTCATGAGAGTGAGAGATGTCAGAGGCAAAACCCACATTCCAACAGATGGCGATAATTTCAGGGCTATATGGAGAGACAATTTCGCAATGTAGATTGGCGTCGTTGTCGATCCCTTCGAAGACCTTCCGGAGCTCGCGCGCATTTTCGACGAAGCTGGTGGGCAGAAAGATGAATGAAGGTTCGACGCCCGGGAACATAGCAGCTCGTTGGAAATAGATGAACTCGGCCCGAGCTTTCATAATATCGTCGAGGATCCAGCGCTCGTCGAGCAAGCAGCCTAGGTTGTAAAGAGGAGTCTGGGTGACACTAAAACCAGCAAGCGGTTCAGAGAAGCGATTGAGCTTCAACTTCTCGAAGAGAGCGGGGGAAAGAAGACTCTCTCGCCAGCATGACGCAAAGGGACTTAGGCACTTCTGCCCAAGTCCCATTACATCATTCCCCTGATCTGCACAGCATGACGCAAATTGCCTTCCCAAGGCCAATTACATCATAGTTCTAGAGCTCCATCAAACACGTCATCAAGCTGGGACTTAGCTTGTGACCGGGCCAGAGACTATTGCCGGTTGACCCGGCCCTGTGGGAACTAGTTAGTATATGTTTGCCACACCTAGCGTGGGAATCCTTAGCCTTTCTTCTCTTTGGATTCTCCCTCGCTAGGTGCGCTGTAATGTATTCCTAGTAGCGTCTTTAATTAACTTTGGATTCTCCCTCGCTAGACCCTCGAGACATCTCGGGTCCTAAAGGTTGCCCTTACAGCAGAAGAAAGCCTTCAAGGGATTAACTGGTCAAGATTGCGCGCTTTGGCGATTTTTCAGACGCTTCGTCGGACTCCTCCTCTGCTGTCTCGGACGCGCAAACCGCAAATCTTGCCCCCTCCTCCCCCTCTCTAGAACCCACCATGACCGACTCTGCCGCCGCTGCTGCAGCCGCCACCGAGCGGATGGATAGGCTCGAGAGGACTGTTGACCGTCTGGTCGAGCTTTTTCAAACCGCTGCCAATCCTCCCACTACTACTGCTCCGACCCCTGCCGCTCCTCCAGAGCCTCCGGCCGAGAGTCCAGGACTCTTTGCCAACCTCACACCGGTGAAACACTGACTATAGGGCAACTGTGGAAAACACCCAGGAATTAAATCCCTGATCAAATCCCAAATATAATCCTAAACCACTATAACATCGACGTGCGAGGTTCGGGGTTCCAGTCCAGTATAGACTGTGGCAATCCAACTATCCTAATACTCAAAATATACTAAACTTAAGCTTTCGCGATTGCTGGCTTTGTACAGAGAACGTCTATACGAGTCCTATGTTGACACAGGAAGTGTGGGTTTCAACAAAGGTTTGAGATGTAACTCTTCTCAAGAGGTTTAGGTGTTTAAGTTGCTTATATATCACTCGCGAAAGATGTCCGATAACTGTTTCACGCGTCCCGTAGGTCAAAAGTTCTTATAATTCCACGCGTAAGTTCCCAAAATTTCCAATATTCCACGCGTACAATTCAAGAGATGATCCAACAGACAGTATATATTGACGAAACAAACCAAAGAAACAAATAAGCTTCTGGAGTTTATCTCGAATGGAGTCCAAGGTCTAGTTGTTCACGAAGCCAACACTCACTGGCTTGATTGACGCTCACAACGAATGGAGGGAATCCACTAGAGTACCAGTACAGGAAACGATGCCTTTTATACCTTTCACTAATAAATAATAAGAGACCGAACAATTGACAAACGGGTATATGGTGAGAGAAACCTAGGGCCCGCTATGCCCTCGCCCTATCCTTGGTTGCCAGAACAGGAAATGGATCAAAAGTGCATTGAGTTCCACTCCCTTATCCCGATCATTATGTTCTGACAGTGGCCCGCTGCGGCCCAATCAATATTGCCCAAATTGGCATTAATGGGTGTCCCTCCTTGGACCGTGCTCCTTGATCGTAATACGGCGGCAGCCACCTCGGCATGACATGTAGTTCCTTGTAGGAATATTCTACGTCCGCAAATCCCTCGCACTTGATTTATAGAATTATTCGTGAAAGCCTCTTGCCTCCAGGAAACACTCCTTCTGGCCTTTCGGCAGGTTCTTATAAGTCCCAAGTAATATCCTACTCATTCTGCCTTTGGTCGGAACACAGGGTGACTCCCAATCCTATTCCGGATGGTTAGAGACCTATTGTGATAGGTCTGTTCTGGAATATTATAACTTCCACGCTATACCAGCGCAGTCGTATACAGTGCCAGACCTCCCACTAGTGTATAATCCTTTAACTGGCCGCTCAGGCAAACGCCAGTCCTCATACGAGCGTATTCCCTTGGTATTTAATGTATTACTCTTTTAATACAATAGCACTTGAACTGAAAATGAATAAATTCAGTCCTGGCCCAATACCGGGTCTATCACCGGCAGCAAAAACGGTCCTCCGACCGAACCCCCCTTTTGTCTTTGACGGCGACCGCTCGGCTGGCCGGGCCTTCCTTCACTCAGATCGGACTTACATCCGACTGGTTCCGGAGGCATTTGTCGAAGGCGGCGAGATGTCTAAGGAAAAGGCAGTGCGTTTCACCATGTCCTTTATGTCCAAAGACTCTGCGCAAAAATGGGCTGAGCGGATGTCCACCAAAACCCCTTTCCCCTTCCTCACCTGGGACGCTTTCACCAAGGAGTTCTGCTCACACTTTGTCGAGGAGAACGAGCAGGACCATGCCCTACACAAACTCGAGTCTAGGGCATACTATATGGGCTCCCGGGATGTCTTCAAGTACATTCATGACACGCTAATGCTCATGAGCTCTAAAATCTTTTGCCTAACTGCCCACCATGTTGTCAACGCCCCAAATCCCGAGATAGCCCAAGACTTATTCTCCCGGTGATCTTGTCTGTCGTCCCGGTTGAGTCGAGAGCTGAGTAAGAAAGATTCTGGTCCCGCGGCGAAAGGTCACCCGTGCATCAACAAGTGGTTCATTTTTTTGGGTCAAAACAATGCGGCCCAGCTAGACACACAAAGGCAAGATATATATAAGAAAAACATGCATGGAAAACACCTTTTAACCCAGATTCGCGCAGCACTGCGCCGTCTATGCAAAATCACTATCAGTAAGGACAAATGAGTTGAGACCCGAGACATAAATAAATGATACAGCCTCCCGTTAATAGCTCGATGCCTGATTGGAGATTTTCATTGAATGCACAATTATTCTCGAGATTCTCTTGAATGTTCAACATTTCCGGCTTGTTGGTATCGAGGGCAGGCATTGCGCAGATTAAATTTAGACGGATTTCACGGAATCACAAGGTTTTCGGGGTTGGATAATTTTTCCTTGGTCCCAGAAAGTATCCAGAGTGATTTCATAGTACAGTGGTGATGGAAAGATCTGCACGCGGAATTTCTCACGCAATTCTGGGTCGAATGACCTCAAATAAAATGCTGACAGTGAAATAGAACATTTCCAGGATTTCTGAGATACAAAAAGTCATACCTTGCTTAACGGCGTGGTATGGAATGAATTTATTTGTGATTTTCCTAAAAATCAAGTCCACCGATTCATTTCCGGAGTACAACTGGTCATAAGTAGATTCACAATTTAGTTGAGTGAGACTGGTGGTATTTTGAGCTCGGAATTGGACTGACAAGTTGGCAATTTTTGGTGCATTCCTTGAGAAAAGGGCGAAAAATTGCAAAAATAACCAACTTTGACCGGGTCTCCTCAGCTCAAATCTCCACCAGATTGCTTGGGACAAGTGATGAATATAGAGGCTTTTTCAGCTACATTTAGCCAGTGTTGAACATTATTGCATTGTGTCTCTTCCCACGCACTTGATTTTCCGGAAAATCACAAATAAATTTATTTCACACCACGCCGTTAGGCAAGGTATGACTTTTTGTATCCCAAAAATCTTGAAAATGTTCTATTTCAATGTCAGCATTTTATTTGAGATCATTCGAACCAGAATTGCGTGAGAAATTCCGCGTGCAGATCTTTCCGTTTTTCGACGCCTTTACTGAACGATGGCTGCCCAGTTTGAAATACTATACATACTCAGCCGGAATCCCAGATATAGATCAACTGAACCAGCAGGGAAGTCGTGTGGGTCGACGCCTGGATATAGCCGCCCGCGCGTTCGCTTTCTATCAACCGAGCATGCTTCTGGATGCAACAAAGCAGCTGGGTACGCTTTCTTTAAAAAAATATCAAAACTGCATTATTCTCCAGGTCTGCCCTAAACCTCCTAGACGCCGTAAAGTTACACCTGAAACTACCGATCCTAAGCCCGAGAAAATAGAGACTTTGCGCAGAGCCACCGGTAGCCACCCAGTGGCTCTCACGGCATGCGCTGTGGAGCGGCTACGGCATATGGTGGCTCGTTTGGTGGCTCGTCGCCCGCGTTGCAGGTGGGGCTTCAAGTATCTACATGGTACCTCTGTGTCTATACCTCAATGTAGTGAGGTGTCGTGGTTAGGTTACCAGTTTCCCGCTTTATTTGGTGCGTTTTTGGCCGGGTCTTGCAAAACCGACGGTTGGCGTGGAACCTTGGTGTGCTTCCTGGGGGTTTGAGAGCCTAGCGCTTCGAGGTCATCCAGGGGGATGAAAAAATGCCGAAGAAAATGAATCTCAAGTTGTTCTTCCAGCCACCGAATGAGCCACCATAGCGCGTAGCCGCTCCACAGCGCATGAGCCCCAGCGAAAACCCCGTCTTGGGATATCTTGGGATATCCTGGGATATCTTGGATTTGCGCATTTTATGAGGATCCAAGATATCCCAAGCCATATATCATGGGATATCTTGGGACATCTTGGATTTTGATTTCGTTTTAAATTTGGCATATGCCCCAATATGTCCGATCCTGATGCGCACGGATTTGGGCCCAAAATATGCTCTATGTCCGATAAATATGCGACGATTTGACCCGCCGTCAATGGTGTGGTCGGATCCTGTACGGAACGGCTCTACCGGCACCTATGTCCAATCATGATGCGTACGAATTTCGGCCGATTTTGCAGTGTGCGTGCAGAAATGCTGAGATTTGCTGTCTATCTGAAGGTCGGAGCCGTGATGCTCACGGAAACTGACCTGTGCCGCCAAGATGTTCGTTCAGTCGTGCGTACGCAAGCGAAGGTTTTGCTTGTCATCCGATCAGAAATGCGCACAGAAATGGTCAAAAATCGGCAAAAACCCTGCCTACGGAAGTGACGAATTTTGGCCGTTTTGGATCGGACATATTACCGCATATGCCGAGGTCCTCTTACAGCACGATGCCAAGGTCCAGATTGGGAATTTTGCCCAATACAAGTCTTAGATAGAGGTTCAATGAAGGGTTCCTATTGGGCAGACTTGCCCAAATGTCCCTTGGTCTCTTGCTATATGATCCATAAAAAATTGAGACCACTTTTTTTTCTCAGTGTTTCTATGTGGTTTTCTAACCAAACGAGACACTTTTCAAGAATCTCGGAGGAGAATTTGGCCAGCACAGCCACAGGATAGTAATCTCGGCACGCTTCGGCAGCTCGCTTGAGGGTGGGACCTGTCAACCTGTTGGGCGTGATTGGTGACGGGACCTCCCTTGCAGTTTGGAAGGTGCTTTTCAAAGCGAAAACCAAAATTTCAGTGCCAAAACAGCGAGAATGTCTTCTGAGTCTGTAGGTCAGCCCCTCTGCAGGCCGGAAAAACCATGAAATTTTTTTGCGCACCTGGGCATTTGGCCGTGGGAAGTATTACATAACATCCTTAAGTAAGGTGCCGGGATCCCACGCTCTCTATCTTATTTGCATATTTCTAGTATAATGATACGATCAAACAATTATGATCTGCCATCAAATAGCCAAAAAAAGGCAAAACCACCAAAATCTAGCTTGACCTGGACAGACCATATTGTAGCCCTCAATGGGTAGATACAGTGGCGGCGCCATCTGATGCCACCCCTAAAAATAGAACAGCCTATTTCTGGAACTGTTGATGCAAATGGAGTCGATTGGGGTCACATCAATTTTTTGGGGGTGGCATCAGATGGCACCGCCACTGTAGATGTGGCATTTCGAATCAATTTCGAATTGGGCAAAAATATTCATCGGTTCTGTCGCCATAACCCGTGCAATATTGTGGTTTTCGTCAATTTTGGCCTTTTTGCTATTTTTTCCGACTTTGAAGTCCATATATCTCGGTATTGCATGCACATTTTTGCACTAGACTGCCTAGCACTTTGATTTGAGCAAGAGTGTTCATCCAGCATCCAGAAATGAGAAAAAACAGCGACGCTTTCACTTTTTGTGACTCGTGAGGACGAGTGTGTGAAGATGCGTCTTGCTGACTCCAGCATGAGGGACGACCAAGGAGAGGCTTTGATGCCGATATATTCAAGAATCAAGCTTGAGGTATACAGTCGAAGCTGTCATAACCCATAGCTCCCATAACCCATAATCTCCCTTAACCCATACATTTTTGGGGGTTTTTGACCGGTTTTTGGCTGGGATAACCCATAAATATGTCATATCCCATAGCTTTTTGGCTTTACCGAGGGCTATGGGTTATGACAGCTTGGACTGTTATTAATGGGATATGGTAGATTTATGGGCTATCCCAGCCAAAAACCGGTCAAAAACCCCCAAAAATGTATGGGTTAAGGGAGATTATGGGTTATGGGAGCTATGGGTTATGACAGCTTCGACTGTAACTCTACATGTCATGTACTGCCTGACACGACCTGATAAGCCTGGCCTGGTAGGCTGATCAGGCCTTGTCAGCCCGTCAGGTCCGGTCAGCACCTTATAAGGTAAATTGGATTTTTCCGACATTTAGCCTGCAAGTGGGACATCGACTGCCCAACGCATCAATGGGTCAACCTCTCTAATTACAAAACTTCTGGGTATTCGCTCATCTCTATCCAGATCTTCCGCAAAGCGTCTCCATTCTTCTCTCCTCTCAGCGCAACTTTGGGGGGGCTTCTTGTCGCCGGTGTCATCTTTCTAACCCATCAGAACTACCATCATTATTGATCGTACCCCAGAGCACACAAACCAGAGAATTTCACCCACTGATCTGTGTATTGCACATTGTCTGAGTCGAATTTCGGAAAAGTGCTACAGTCAAATTCATGAATGGCATGTACGATACCCTATCCGGGTATGCCGAGAGCCATGGCCTCACTCAATGTATCGGAATTCTTAGGCGGGCGATCGTAGGGGTACCGCAGTTTATTGGGTATTGGTACAGTGATTTGCCTAGAAATAGTGCGGTATGAGCTAAAGTATATTCCTACTGAGTATCCAACTACTTCTTGTAATTTTCTGAGCCCTGAGGAGGCCATTCTGAATAAAAATGAGCAGAAAGTAGGACGTGCCTTCCAAATGCGGCAATACCGCTAATGCGATCACCGATTTTTGACGTTGAGAATGGAACGTTTCATGGAGTCGGCAAGGGAAGTTCACCCAGTTCGCGGGCGTCTGCTTTCTTGGGTGCCTTCGCGTGCATCCCTTCGCCCCATGACCAGGAGCCAGCCGGTTACTATATACCCCGGCTGCTTTCTCCTCACCCGCACAGAACTATGTCCGCCTCTCATAGATCTAAATGAACATGAATGAAGCACAGTCACAAAACATAAGTGAGCACAGCATTTCGACGCGATATCATCCTACATAATCGGAATTCCGGAGACGCCCCCTTGCAACGCATCTCCACCCTGCATATACCCCGCTATATTTCGTTCTGCTCTTTCCACGCGTCGAACACGGATGGCCTGCAAACTTATCCCTTGATGAGCCAGACAAGCCAAAACCCGGCAGCCTCACTCAGACCGCTTCTACGCCTTCCGGCTCCTTGACCGCGACAGGAGATTCTCTATCATACTGCGTGGTGGTTGGCTCCTTCAACAGTATATGGTTGATGCCTTTGCGTCCATCGACCAAAATCGTCTCAAATATTTCCGTCGAAACCAGAAAAAACTTCGTGCATCCCTATACAGCGGACTGGAGGACGCCATCTCCAATCGCGACGACGCGGTGGATCTACATGAACTCGGCCGACGTTTCATTCTTCCTTCTTCTTACATTGGAGGTCCTCGACACATGCAACAGCGGTACCAAGATGCTATGGCAATCGCTCGATACTTCCGCAAGGTAAGAATGCTGAATTGTTGTGCTTCTTTTCTTTGCTGATCATGTACCCGAAGGTTGATCTCTTTATTACTGTTACAGCCAACCCACAATGGAGCGAAGTCACTCGCGCACTTCTTCATGGTCAATCCTCTTACGATCGACCTGATTTGGTAGCGCGTGTCTTCGAACTCAAGAAGAAATCGATCGTCAAGGAGATTTACAAATGTATCTTTGGTCACCTGGTGAGTGCGCAGCCTTCGTGTACACCATCGAGTTCCAAAAGCGCGGCCTTCTCCACATGCACCTTCTGGTGTTCCTTCGCCATCCGCATAAGCTCCTTAACCCAGACGACATCAACTCCGCCATCTGGGCGCAGTGGCCCGACCCCGAAACTCACCCGCTCCTTTTCGAAACTGTGCAGAGATACTCCTCATTCAAAGCCAATGCCGCCCTCAAAGCTGCACCCCGAGGCTTGGGCGCACGCCCTCATTGATTACCCAGATCAGGTGTTTGCTGAGACCCTCGTCTCTGCCATCCGCCATGGTGTCCTTCTAGGTGTGGATCCTGCGCGTATGCCTCCTCCCTCTTCCTCTGCCCCTGCCCCTCTTCCTTCTGCACTTGCACTTCCCGAGACAGTAGATAAAGACATTGCTCACGAGATTTCTCTGGGGCGTATTGTCGATATCACAGACTCTGCTGTGAAGCCTGTCCTGTCCCCGCTGGGCTCCGTACCCAAGAAATATAGTGAGAAGCGTCGTCGTATCCATCATCTCTCGTACCCTCCTGGCTCATCCGTCAACGACGCTATCCCAGCGGAGTTTGGCCATCTGGTGTATGAGGCTGTCATGGGGGCGATTGAGCGCATCCGGCAGGCTGGCGAACGGTCTTTCCTCTACAAGGCAGACCTTGAGGCGGCCTTTAGGCATATTCCCGTTCACCCTGATCATATACACCTGATGGGCTTTGGAATCATGGACTTCAATCAATCGCTGGGAGCAGGCGATGCGGTATTCTGTATCATCGAGGTCGCGGCGGATTTTTCGCAATATTTCTGCACCCGAGCTGTTCCCTTCACAAATCGCGTGAATGAGATCGCTCAGTGAAGGAGCTGCATGAGCGATATTGACAAGCTCTAGGAAGCCACACTGAGCAGGATTCTCGCCGGGTAGCCCCAGATAAATGGCGAATCGGTACAAGGCGGGCCGAACCGAAGTCGGAGCTGGAGCCGAAGTCGGAGCTGGAGTGCGGCGCTGGCGCTCGCGCTCGCGGAGGTGAGCAAGGCTTCCATTCCCCGCCCGTGAAGGAGGCGCGACAGGGACAATGAAGTATGCGCACAATGCTCACCTCCAGTACGTGATGAGGGCGGTCTTGACCTCCGAAAGCCTCGACAACAACGTTGAAACCATCCTCTGTCGCAAGGTAGTCCGGATTGTGCTCGATGTCAACAGTTCCAAGCTGAGCAAAGCTGACAACGCAGTCTGAGATCCCTGCATGCTCTGCCTCTGAGCGGCAAGGAGATATCATGCTTGGCTGGATAAAGATAAGAACATTCTCTCCGTCGACTAGAAAGAACACTCACATCGACGCCGGGAATGTTGACCAGATACTGATACTCCTCGCAGTATTCGGACGTGGAAGAGTACAGAGGCTGATCCAGCGGCACGCCAACGATGCGTTTAATTAGCGAAAGGGAATGGTGCGACATGGAAATTCAACATCAAACTTCGAAGCAATCACCCGACCATCGAACACAGTATAGAAAAGGAATGGGGACACAGAAAGGGGAGCACCAATGAACGAAAAATGAAGAAGGAATATGAGACCGGTAGCTTTGGAGACGCAGAAGCGATAGGGGATAGGCGAGCGAGAAGGGTGAAGGCAAAGAGTTAAATAGCCTTCCCGTTCAGTCCAAAAGCGGCCGTCAGAGACAAGTATCTTGACTGCTCGCGCTACCACCTCGTTGCGAGGGCCGCGACCGACGCCCTGTTCACTTAAATAGGCCGATTGAGCTGAGCTTGAATGCAGAATCGACAGGCTTACATTCTGGCACGAAGTCCCCACAAACCCCTCTCCCCGAGATGTGCGTTCTCGATGGTTGGTCGGGGAGAGGTGAACTGCTCGTTGACGAGTTCTTTCAACTTGACGGAGGTGGGACGTGAGCAGAGCCAAAGACATAGCACGATGAGTGCTCGTGCACCCTCATCGACCGAGCCAGCAGTAATTGTGACATGCTCATCCATCTCCCGCGGCATCAGTAAATGATTTTGCCAAGCCGCCATAGCGAAAGCGCCAGAGCCAGGCATATGCTGGAGAGTTAGATCGACCGCAGCATTTACGCCGAGATATGAGCGCTGCTAGAAGAAATTTGAGCGTGATCAAGAGACACAAGCGAATCCTGGAACTTACTTTGACATTGACTGGAGCTTTCTCCATGATCGAGGTGAGAAGTGGGCCGGGCGCCGCAAAAAGCGCAACAGTCGAGATCAGAACAGCGGCGGCTGCAGCCTGCTACATTGAAAGTTCAAAGCGCAATGCAATCAGAACGGATGAAACAAGTACCTCTTGCCACTGTTGGCGAGCCGCAGCTCGAGTTACCATCTGCGCTAGGTCAGTAGTTGATTAGAATATCCAAACAAACACGTACCGTGAACGCTGCTCGCGGTTGGATCGCCGGAACGGTATGAGATTCACCGCTGCTGTCGCTAAGGTAAGGGCCATCCTGAAGAGCAGCAATAAATTAGAGGTTGAGTGATCACTGCAAACAATTCAACATCACCTCGTCTATCAACATCGCAGGAAACTGCGCGAGTCAGATGCGAGAGGGGGTCAGTGATAGATACAACATGCGATGGAATGTATCGATACCTCGTCGTCGCTGTCCGGCACTTCGAGAATTTCGGGAGAAACTTGACGGATAACTTCAACATTTGCAGGAGTTGTCAGCGTTGTACATCCCTTCCCGCACTCGGGGGCCGGATCTCCGCTCAGAGATGCAATGACTGAATAGAGTACACGTCGTCCAAAGCACCGGTGGGGAAGTACATAATCGGGGAGACGGTTGGTTGGCCCGAACAAGCAGTCAATGGGTGCAAATAAATTGCGATGACGAGGAGCTTTAAATGTATCGTTAGCTGTTTGGCAAGATAATCATAGCATGTCATGACGCACCAAGGAAAATGAAAACACCATCACCAAGATTGTTAGGAGTGTGACTGTATGGCGCGCTCCGGAGAGACTGCAAAGTGAAGGTGAAACGCGTGAGTGACTTGGGATCCTCCACCCAGGTTCGACCATTAGCACTGCAATTGAGGAGTAATAAGTAGGGTATTAGCTCGAGTAGAACGAACTCACCGTCCTCGTGGACCAAGTAGAACGTAAGACATTGTGTTGGGACTTGGAGTAGCGGCGGCAACGGATGGAGCGACATAATCAATGTTGTTGGTCGCACAATGATCCCGGAAGGCGAGCTCAATATCCTCAAAAATCGGTCCGGTTGCCGAAACCACGACGTTGAAAACTAAGCCCGCAGCTTTGAGAGTAGCTTGAACACCCCCAATCTCCTACGCGCTCTTCCAGAAATAACGCACGGAAAGATCAAGAGTATCGTTAGCATCCGAAGTGTCAAGCTAATGGAAGAATGTACGCATGCATCAGTGAATAACTCGAAGTTCAAACCAGATATTCACGCACCACTTTTGGCAGGATACCACACCAGATGGTTGCCGTAGTCGGAGCAGTTACTGCAGCAAAATCATGCAACGCGGAGATAGAAGCCGGGGTATCGGTGTATGAACGGGGAGGGCCGGATTTGCGCTTCTTCTTTGGAGATGTAGGAATGGCCGAGGCGGTAGTGACACTCGAAGACCGGCACTCGAGCCATGCAGGTTTCGTTGAATCGAAGCCTGGCGCGCTTGTTGAACAGAAGCAGTCGACTGTATACTCAATATGAGTTATTTAGGCCCCATTTAGATGTCTGAGCACGAGTTTTGGCCATAGATGGTTGGGAGCTGGCGAAAAGTGAGACATCAGTGCCATCAATTTTGGCAAATCAATCGGTCGTTTACACACTGCAAATCTGTGAACATAGACACCCTCTCTCCATCTAAATCCTTGAAAATATTGTTGGACACTCAGTGGGGTATTTAGAAAAGGTCTGTATGCTCAAATGCTGCATAAGAACAAAACATGACACTCAGATCTCAAAATTATTTTTGGTGTGTAAAGCAGCGTCAAAATACTGTACCTGCTTGTCATTGGTACTATGTATAACGGCTGGAGTCGAGCCTATACATACTATTATGCCCAACGGGTCTGAATTTGCACATTGCTTCTGAATTTCTGATATTCCCCGCTCCCCCGTCCATCGTTTGGTTCCGGACTTTTTCGGACTTCATTCCTTGGTCAATTCTAAATGGTATCCCCAAGCCACCTGAGCTAAAACGAAAGGAAAGTGGTCGAAAAGTAATTGCGTTTTGGCGCCATTTCCCCACAGGAATCTTACAGCTGATCCAGAAAACCTTAGAGCTTTTTGCGCGACTGTCAAAGTTTTGATGCCAGTGATAGCACGCACCATATTTTGGAGATGCACGCTGCTCGGCTTCCGCGGCTAACCCCCCAAATCCCGAGAATCGAGAAGGTCAGGATTTTGTACCTTGAAACCCAAGCTGACTTACATTCCATACCCAATCAAGTGTATTTTGTGCTAGCAGCAGAGGTCCAGATCGAGGTAACGGACTTTGGGCGGCATGTCGCGGTAGTGAGCCTGCCGACATATGCCAAGGACCGGCAAACCGGCCAAGTCACCAGATATGGTGCGTGCTATAGTGTTGCCGGGAGGTGTACCTTGAGGTGATGGCCCATCAACCTCCCTCACCTCAAGTGACGTCACCTCGCCCATAGCACCGTCATATCTTACTCTTTTCGTCTCATTTTCGTTCCTTGGGCCTGGCCTAGGGGGAGATAGACCTGGTGCATGAGGAGATATTTAATATTAATAGAGAGTTTGTGCGAGCGACCCAGGTCGCTTTTCGATCGCTCAGATCTCCGCAACAACAGATTCCAGGTGTGAGCTCTAAGCAACCTATAGGAGCATTGCCCTGGGGCACTCCTAGGCCGCTGGGACTTCACACCTGAGACTGCTCGTTGTCGAGATCTGAGCGGTCCCAAAGCGACCCGGGTCGCTTTGCACAAACCCGCAATTCAGCAGCAAACAGCTTTTTTTTCTGGGCCGAATGAGCGTGTTGAAAAAACAGGTTCCAAAAATGGTCTTGAGGTGATGGCACCTCGACTTCCTTACATGGGATGTAATGATTTGAGGCGGAGGTCACCTCACCTCCGAGGGCCTCCACACTAGCGTGCTATCACTGGCATCAAAACTTTTAAAACTTTGACAGTCGCGCAAAAAGTTTTGAAAAGTCTCAAGGTTTTCTGGAACAGCTGTAAGTGATTTTTTTTTTATCTTAACACAGTTTGGGAAAGTGATCGCCGCCGTCTGCCGAAGGCGGTGGCCGCCGTGGCACCACCCGGGAATAAATTTTACCATCATTCTGCCTCGCCGGAATTTCAACATCTCGCCCTTTTACTATTGTGCCCACGGCGGCTGGGAAATTCAACTTTACAGACGCACGGCAACAAATCATCCATCACACTTTGTCTGATCAGGCGTACGCTGCCGCCTTAATCCTTTGACGCCCATCCTACGGGGATCGCAACCTCGGCAAGCACTGGCCAAAGGCCGTCGGACCGGGACTGCATGCCCGAGGCACTGGGAGTTGATTGGTTGTATAAAAGGGTGGAAACGATTAATCATGTAGTCAGTTGATGTCGGCATGTCGTGTACTATAGCCGCTTGCAGCGGCTCGAGCACGTTAATTGATCTCAACAACAACAACAACAACTATTGTGCCCAATGGGTATGAATTCTCCCATTGGGTCATGATCAAGAATTCACGATTTCCTGCTCCCTCTCTTTACTTTTTGCCCCCGGAATTTTCCGGCATGTATTCTAGTAGTAGTAATGCATAATTCTACCAAAGGGCAGAGGAAGGTATTGCTCACTGTGCAGTCAAAGTATCATAAAATTCCTCATGTTTTTCACGACGATTCATTAGAAAGTTCACGATGATTTGTCACGAAATTCATGATGCACTCTTGAAATTCACGACGCAACATCATGAAAGTGCATCGTGAAATTCATTACGGTTATGGGAACATTCATGACGTTATTTTCATGATGTTTTGTTGTGGATTCATAACGATAACATCATGGCAGTGAAAAGGAGCAAAAATGTGAAAGAAAGATATCGACACCAGACAGACTCGAACACACGACCTCAAGCTGTCACTGACAAGTGCAGCCGGGTGCATACATCCAAGTCAGCCAAGATGGAATTACTCACAGTAGCATGTTACACCATATATGCAACTACATCAAGTGAATCCGACTACTGAACCCGTTCCAGATATTACTGACCCACCTTTTGGCCACCTTCTTCGACCCCTCTTTACATTAGGGAGGGGTAGATGATGTGTGAGTAGGATATTGAGTACATTTTGTACTCAACAACCTGGCTAGTGGACTTAGCAAAAATTTGACAGTCTTGCATGATGAAATTCATGATGTTTTGTCATGAATTTATATGCTCATCAACTAATGTAAAAATGAGTTTCTGAGCATCGTGAAAGGCATCTTGAATTTCATGATGTGGTTCATGACAAAACATCAGGAATCTTGAAATTCCTCATTATTGTTTTGAATTTCATGACAAATACTTCGCACAGTGTGCTGAACATGGACAAGTATACCTATTTGTTCCATCCGAGCAGCCAGAGGAAGCCTCTCCAAGCATTCCACCCTCATACCCGACTTTACCGTCTAGCGAAGGCAGACATCTGGTCAGTAATCCCCACATTCCCTGACAACTCGGCGCCAATTCCCCGTCGTCGACCGCCGCTCAATCCTCGGGAGCCGAAGCCGGAGGTGGAGAGCTCCTCGCCCCCACCAATTCCTGTGAAACCTCCGCCACCAGCAAAACGCGGGAAAGGAAAGCCGCGCCGCGCACCTCGCCAAACGAAGTCGAAGTCGAAGCCGAAACCGAAACCACAACCGAAGCGGTCGCCTCCTAAACACAAACCATTACCACCGCTGATTCCGAAACCGACACCTATTGAACTTTCGACTTCGTTCGTTCGCGATCGCGCCCTCTTGTCTTACATCATCAAGTATACCAAGGGGGTGTCGGGATTCGAAACTCGGATATCGGGTCGACTTATTTTTTAAGCCCTCGGCCAGACCCCCCCTCCCCCCCCCTCCCCTCCTATATAGGGTAGTATATTCCCACCATTGTCAGGCTGCCGGTCAACACCCACCTCGGTAATTTCCGAAACCCACCATTTTTTATATCTGTTTCGTGCGTTTGAGAGTTTATTTGCTATAGCTAAAAGGAATTCCAGAACTTAATTTTGTGGCCTGACAACAGAAGCAAAATAATCGTTGAAACTTTGCGCTGCTTATTTAGCGTGCGAAAACTGTCCAAATCTGGAACATTATTGCTGCTTTGACAGTCAGATGGGTTTATGAGACGGAAATTTACCCTCGGACAAGTTTAAACCAATTTACAACTGGTTTATGAGCCTTAGGAAGCTTATGAGTACTAGACACAAGAAATTTTTTAAGGACCTTCTGGAGACCCCCCCCCCCCCTCCAACCCATGGTACAAAATTTTAATCCCGACACCCCCTTGAAGTATACTCAAGATTACACGGTTGGGCCACTGGATTATTGCGGTATTGCCCGTCGAATCAAGGGTCGTGGCGAAGATGTGTATGTGTTCTCTCGCTTCGCTTTCTTGTGCACGCTAAACCTATCTATTAGGATTTTGGACTGTCAATGCGACCCCCGGGTGACGGAGTTTTACCTTCGCCATCACGCTCTCTCCATCGCAACTGCGAAGCTCAAGGCAAAGGGGGCGGAGAAACAGGGACTTGGGAGCAAGGTGCTCGGAGCGGTGGAAGGGAAGGTCGCAAAGGTAGCAATGGCTCAGAACAAGGAGAATTTGCCCGCGCCGAAGATGCCCCCCAAGAACAAGAAGAAACGACATTCAGCTGATCGGGACTTAGCGGAGGTGGGATTGGTTTTATCTCCCAGGAAGCGTAGACGAGTTGTTGTAAATTGAATTTATTCCTTTGGCACGCAACGCTACAATAAATTGTACTACCCCAGACTACCCGGGGCAGTCCCCAGATCTTCCCTTAGCCCGCCTTATCTGAATATCTTATCTCTTATCTACAAGTATGCTCCAGTTCTATTTGGCAACCCTCAAAACTATGGCTACTTTGACCAACTCTGGGTGTCTATGAATCTGATCACGGTGCACCCAGGTTTCTATGTAGCTCGGTCCTCTGCTATGACGACTTTGACGTCTATGGGGTGCTATGGCGGTCTCTGGAGGTCTTTGGCGCAGTTTCAGTTTTTCTGATGAAAAAGCCAGGGGTTGCCAAACAAACCGGGTTGCCAAATAGAATTATCCCTGACAGACCCAATACAAAGTACGTGAATCATCAGTGAATTTTAATTCCCTTGCAAATGCAGTGAATCATGAAATTCATGCAATGGCTAAGGGAAATTCACGGGGTTTTACGTCCGGATCCTCAGTGAAACTCCACGACTATATATACTCTACCAACACCGGTCGAATTTTTCACGCCACCAACCATTTCATTTGCTGTATTGTGTGGTACCCTTTTGCTGACTTGGCCCACGCTGATGTCCGCAAAGTCTCGCCTTCAGCATCGTTGACGAATTTCGGAGAGAGTCGTTTTCTTCCTTGACTCGTCTCTTATATGATCCTTCATTTTTTGCTCCAGTAGGTATGGTTGCGGCCAAAACTCCATGACCAGTCCCAATTTTGCTCAAAATCCTTCGAGATTCGGGATTTAGCAGGAACTAGGGTATGGTTTATAGGTGAAATTTTTTTGTTTCCGAGGAATCGGATGTACTCCTAACTTAGGGTTACAAAACGCGAAATTTGAACAGCGAAAAACCAAAATTGTGTGTACTAAACTTGCGAGTTTGAGGCAGGTAATCAAGTCTTTCTCTGCCATTCTTAGTCTCGTGACCAGACTCTTATGACATCCCAAAAGGAACCCTGTCATAAGTTCCTTTTGGGATGTCATAAGAGTCTGGTCACGCTTATGACAGGGTTCCTTTTGGGATGTCATAAGAGTCTGGTCACGAGACTAGCCATTCTGCCTCTGCAACCCCGGACTCCTTCCGGACCCCACGAAATACTTATCCTTACCAAGAAATCGGCAATGGCCAGGCGACATTGATGCTGTTGTACAGCCACCGGTCCGTGTGATCCGCAATCAAAAGCGCGAAATTGCCGTGCAAAACACGGAAAACCGATTTTTCGAAGTTTTGCTCCAGTACATTTGTAGATTACCTTCTTGCAATGCTATTTACACAATCCCAGGATGTCTCAATGAAAACTGACGTGACAGTATCAATTACCAAATTGGGACTACGACTTGTCACGAAGTTCGGTCCGCAACCATACGCGCCGAGGACTGACTATCACATAAGCACAAAATTGATGGCATCATCAAGGTTTCATTTCGCCTTCGTTTCCTTGCGTCTGTTAGAATATGTCTGTTTTGTGCTGCATAAAGCTGCAAGAACCCACCTGATATTATTTATTCAATCTCTTCCAGAAAATGGGATGCATTACCGGCAAATCCCAGTTCAACGTAACTGGGTTGTATTTTCAAATCCTACGAGGTAGGGGGAGAGTAACCTTATTTTCTTCAAGTAACAGAGCCCTTTGGTGGGCTCAATGCAATGTAACTTCGATACAGGATGGGAGGGGGACAGACTGCCAATATATCTGCTTCCCATCAATTTTGCCTTGTGCCTCAAACTAACTCTCCATGGAAAGGCTCAAAATTTTTTGACTAGACTATGTAGTAGTACCAGTACCTAATTACATTACCTCGCTCAATATATGTATTTCATTGTCTCATTGCAGACAGCCAAAACTTAAGCCATGTATTCAAGAATGTTGATCATTTTACAGTTCTCAAACCGCCAATGCCCCTCAGATTCCACCCAGACAGTACATTTGTGGGTTATAACTTACTACAATGGGCCGTGAATTTTTTGAAGTCACCATCTACTCGAGGTTAAAAAGTGTATAAAAGGTGAAAAAAAAGTTGCGACGTCCGGGAATTGAACCCACGGGCGTCGGAATGTTCCGTCAGGTCCCATGTCCTTATATGGACATGGGCGTCCACAGCCATCGCACATGAGCCCCGAATACATTTTTTTTACACAAATATGCATCACTGGACGATAAATATGTTGGAGTCGTAGCCTCGATATCCCGAGTACCCGAAGTAGTCGGGGGGGATGACTACCAGGGTACCGGGGGTACCAGCACTACCGGGCAGTACGTAGCCATCCCACTTTTTTTGCTGATGCCAGTCCCTTGTGCTTCGAAGCGAGCATACACGGCGCGGTCGCGGTTCGCTTACACTTAACCTCGAGTGCTTTGACGTACTCTCCAACGTGTACATATATGTCATGCGAGAAGACGGCTTGTTAAGCTTCAATTGTTGAGCCCGCGTTGAATAGTTTATTGCGACGTTTGGAAAAGGATAAGGTTCATCATGTACTCGTCAAGCGAACAGCCGGTCAGAATAGTACAGTGACTATATAATTGGCTCCCTCGAACAACACGCACTTGGTCATACAGATAGATACTCGCGAGAAATACAAACAGGGCTACCAAACCACAGAAAGTCTCCGGAGCATGCGCATGGCCGGCAAGTCAAATACGCAGAAACCTAGACGCCCGCTTCCAATAACGCTTTATAGCTTCTCAAGGTATGGGCGCCATGCGGGCCATACGTAATGTGGCTCGATGTCGGAGTGACGTGGACATCGAACTTAACATCGTCGTTTCCGATACCTAAGCCCATGTCGAATATACTACTCCAACGCATGGTTGGGCTGGAGAGCAGCATGACCTTTGCGGCGTCCTGAGGGCTTGTGGAAACAAGGCGAAGGTAACACCAGCCCCCAGACCAATGCTGGAAATTGTCAACCTCGTCCCAGGTTTGGAATGGGACGCTTTTCACAGCCGCTCGTAAACAGGTCCTGAGATATGAATCATGAGTGGCTCGATCCAGCCAGATGGTGGTCGGAACTGTTGTGGCAATCAGAATAGTGCATGTTACTGTACACGGCTGACCTGACTGTTTATATGGGTTTTTCGCGAGGGGTTGGATAATTGTTGACCCCCGACCATTGTTCCATTGGGCATTGCAAGCACCAAGTCCTGCGCCGACATACCCTTCGAGTCCTGGCAGATGTGTATATAGTCGTTGCGCAATTCAAATGAAAGGCGTTCTGTCGTTTGGAAACCCGACGTCTTCTTGATCGCGCTGACTGGCACAAAAGGAATTTCGGCCAAATTGTTAACATAATCGTGGTCTAAAGGGAAAAGCAACCGCCAACAAAACCCTTGCGGGGGGGCCTCAAGTGGAGAGAATAAGCCCACGACGGTCGTGATCTCTGTCATCAGAGAAGTAGATGCAGGTGAAGATGGTGGGGGTAGGAAGTACTGGTTGATGAGATGTATGACGCCCAACTCGCCAGCCGTCTCTGCCTTCCCAGCTAATTCCCGAACATCGCGATAGACTGCAGCAAGCCTGGAGCTGGTGACGGTTTTGATGGCTTCATCAACATGTCCTTCAGTAAGCGGCCCGACAGAGTGCTTAGTCATATGGAAGAGTCCGTTTAGAACTGACACCATGGCAACAAGATATGCCATGACAGAGGTGATGACCTGGGGGCTTCTCCAAGATCAGAGAGGAGTGAGGATGGAGGGGGCCACTAACGTAGGTCGATAGGGCTGTGCAAGTAATTCCACAAACCACGAATGCAGCTCGACATCCGGAGCCACATATGCAAGGCTGCCAATCAGTTCAGGACTCTTAAGAACAAAAAAGATAAAAATATAAATATAAAGAAGTAAAATAAAAATAAAATAAAATAAAAAACTGTAATGTGACGCACGGAGAGAATCTTGACTCGTTCATCAATGTGACGCCCTGCGCTAAAGCTCTGACCGCTTTTAGAAATTGCGGTTTATGTAGAAGCTGCTAGAGACGTAAGAGACGTGCATGAATTGAACATCCAACGGCCTACGTCGTCCGGATCATGAAAGTTCCAAATACTTGTCATCTCCTTGTGAAGGGTGTTGAGAGAGACTTGCACCGTGCACCCGGTGAATTTGGATTTTGAGCGGGAGCCGAGGCCATCCCAATATTCTAGAGAAGACATATTAAACGAGGGCTGGGGTAAGAGACCGAGTGTCATACTACGCATCCCAACGCTACAGTGGTTTGAGCGCAAATTTTTGAACGATTTCGAATGATTTCGAATCGAACTAACACGTACGCTATTGTGCACTCGTTTTTCTCGGCAACACTCGCCCGCTGGGCTAATCCAGCCACAATCCCCTCGCAATTTATGAAATGTCCTGGCTTGATGGCTTGCCGCGAGCTTCTCATGAGAACGTTGAGGGAAGTCCAATCTGGCTTGATACCAGACGACTCGGACAGTCCTGCCGCATCGCAAAGTTAATTCTATGCACCGCGGGTTATAACGTACTCGTACCAGCAGTTCGGGCGTAAAGCAGCCTCTCGTTGAGCGCGTGCAGCGGCTTGCGACAGAGGGCGTCAAACTCGGCTTCTGCAGCTTTTTCCCGTTCCTCGCTGATGTCACCGACAAAACGGAAGCGTGTGGAGTTGAGGAGAGCGTCGAACTGGGTGAATACCACAACCACCGGCACTACTTGTCTGTAAGCAACGGAAAGCGAAAGCTACGGAAAGCGAAAGCTAGAGAGGGGAGGAAGAGGAACAGAAGACCTTTCAACTGGACCGCAAGCCCGAGAAGCTGTTCGTCTACTTTCTCAATAGCAGAGATACCCGCATCTGGCACCTTGATGCAAAGCCTGACTGGTCATAAGAAGGGACGCACGATGCTGTGCCGCGGACAGACCAGATGAGGTGCACACGCCTCTCGGGAGAGACTGATTCAACAGTCTGTTTCTGGAGGAAGGTTGAGAGGGCACCAGTAGCATCCGGCTCGCACTGGTGAAGCACAAGCCGAGGGTTCTGGCGGAACGTTATTTCTTCATTGATGTCAGCCTTGACAGACTGGCGGTGAAAATGAATTTACTGCTGACCACAATCAGGATTACTACTATACCTGGCTGTCAACACCAAAGGCGAATCTCAGAAGGGACGATTTTCCAGCTCCAGGCTAGGAAAGCTAGATCAGCGTTGATTCAGGAGGGCAAATGCGACTCACTTTGCCCACAATGAGAAGTCGGAGCCTTGCATACATATAAACAGTGAGTATTCCGCGGTCAATGTAATGCGCACCGTTGGAATTCGGCCAGTATTTCGTCGCAGACCAGCGGCAAAGTGTCCATGCTGAGCTGTTCTCCAACGCTACAACAGGTTTCGCTTTTAACGTCAGCAACACACGATAAGGTGTGCGCTTGGCGATCAGTGAGCTCTCGCCCCTGGGATTCCCCATAGACTTGACAATTTGATCAGCGAATAAAAATGGGGCTCCCACTCCCTGAGATTCCCACCGAGTGCACTTCCCACATTGCTGAGAAAAGGACCGGAAAAAAGAAAGCGCCGGTATCGGTTGTTGTGTTTCCCACACCCCTGAGAAGATGGGAAAGCGAGGACCTCTGAAAATGCGGCTATACCCTAGATCCCCGGTTCGGACAATTTCAATCTTGAAGAATTTTGACCGAAAGTACGGCTTCACATGAAGTGGCAGTGACAGCAGCAGGAAGCAGGATGATGGGTGATCGGAGCAACGGTCCGCCTAAACTTGTGCCTTTAAAGCTTTATGATTCCTGTCAACATCCCAACGCGTTCTATACTCGAGTTCCCACGTATGCCGTCATCTACCAAGCCGCGGACATGCCCGGGCTGTGCCCGGAGGCCTTACCCGGGTTGCCGATCCTGCTTCCTGATCCTGGCAGGATGATCCGAACGCACTTCGTTCGATTCGACAGTCACGCGTCCTGTCTAGGTAACCCAGACGTTCCGGTGATCCGCGCCACGCGAGTTCGGATAAAAATGATGGACGCGAGGATCACCGGAACACACTGAAAATGTATCGAAATGAGTCGGGAAAATTGGAGGCCTTTGCGCAATTTCATGGTGCGCTCGGCCTAAACACCACCAAATAGGTCCCATCATTGATGCCATCATTGATGTCTCAAATCGACCGGCGGAAAATTTTCAAATTTAAATTGCATTTTCCGCCGTAGACTAAGGTCGGAGCAGACTCAAAACGTACTCCTTCGCTATAATTAGTGTAGTACAGTGGCGGCAAAATCTGATGTCACCCCCAAAAAAGGAAATTCTCATCAATTGGACTCGTTTTCTTTTCTGTGCCCTGTTTTCTGTGGTCGGACCTTTCACGGTGCATTTAAAACATAGATTTAAAACCCATGCACCCTTTTCCATCTTAGGATACCTCGAAAATTGACACTTTTTGGGCAAGACTTTCCAACCATCTTTGGCCCAGTCCTCCTCAATGAATGTACCTATCTTTCTCAATCTTCCTTCCACAGGCAGTGTATTTGCCGTGCCAATGGATCTGTGCCCTTGTCGCCCCCAGACGGCGATGGCAAGGGCAGATTAGAGGCGGTTTGATGAAAATTTCCTTTTTGGGGGGTGACATCAGATTTTGCCGCCACTGTACGTAGCTCATGGACCTCTCTGAGAGCATATGAAGCCAGAGTCGGAACCTAAATCGGGCATATTCCGTAAGCTCACATGACTGATTAATTGATCGCATCACTGATGTCTCAAATCCGCCTCGAGAAAAAAGTATTTATTGTGAGTTTTGAGGGCATGGTAAATTCCTTTAGAGGGATTAGTCTACAGTCGTCACTGTCATAACCCATACCTGTACTTCCCCATAACCCATAATCTTGGAGGCAAATTTTCCTCGGTTTACAGTGTAAAAGTGCCCAAATTACGTGATATTTACCTGCGATAACCCATACTTTTTTTGCCCCACCGAGGGGTATGGGTTAAGGCAGTGACGACTGTACTACCTAATCGGAGTGTTTTCACCAGAGGATCAGCCGTGGGAAGGTTCTGATCAGGTGCAATAGATTTTGTTCCTGTTTGGTGGTGTTTAGGCCGAGCGCACCATAGAAGGAACATATCCATGGATAAAATTTTCGTCTCAGAGCATATTACGTAATCCTAACTTAGGGTTAGAAAAGCGCGAAATCTTTGCGCAAATTTTCAAAAGTGTGTGTACTAAACGATTTTGAGCTGGAATTTTCATTTTTACCCGGATAAGAGGGGCAGTTGAGCATACAAAGTTGTTTGAGCCCTTCAATGCTCCACACGCACTCACAGCGGCGATTTCTAGATTTATAGCCCAAATAAGTTAGGTCGAGTTCCCTAAGCATAGACACAGAAATAATATCCTCTTAAACTCGTTCATAAATGCATTGCGATCTGGTTTCTGGAACCAATAAATCTCAAGTTTTTTCAGTGGTTTATTGGTATGTCTGTAAATTGAGGTTCCCTGCCACAGCCGGGGATTCCTGATGCCATGGTCGCCCCCTCAATTTAATGAGGCCTTAAGTTAGGTCGGGTTTATTAAGTTTTTCAATAGGAATAATTCCCTTGAAAACGGATTCGGAAACGTATTCCGATCTCATTTCTGTTATCAAGAAATCAAAGCTTTCATGATTGTGGCATCAGATGGCGCCGCCACTGTAGATAGTAAAATACGTAATTTACATCCAGGGTCTCAACCTCCATGTAAAATAGCGTAAAATACTGATTGAGGCAGAAGCTCAAAAGCGCTCAAAAACGGCTGGAATCAGCCTTCAGGATTTCAAAAACAGGTTCAAGAGCAACTTTAAATCCAGTGCATTTGCTACAGATCAATCGTTCGGCACCGATCGGCACAATTTTCGGCAAGCGAAAACGAGATTTTTTTAGACCCTGGGAGCGTGGGAATTTTGAATTTTACATGTAAATTACATATGTTCTCTGGGCCCATGGCCACTTTGAACTTACAGTAAATTACATGGCCGGGGAGCAATTTTACACAGCACTAAATTTAGCTGTAATGGTTTGGCTAAGATCCGACATAACTTTCTCATGACCGTGTGGTCATCACCGGCACAACAAAAGACCGACGAACGTGAGTGGCATGCGTGGTTACCGGCACAACAATGAGCCGATCTTCTGGAAGCCCGATTCTGACAAGCTGATGTAATAGAAAGCACGTCTTCTTGTACTGTACTAATTCGACGGGTTGTTCACGTTATGCGTGACGGCCGGTCGTGAACTGAACTTTTTGAACTTGGTGACGGGTGACACCGAGATTTTTGGCCCAAAAAGGGCAAGAAAATCAAAAAAAATCTCCGGCCGGCATGTGCCGAGCAATGCCGGCCTACCATATATGGTAATTCTGATGTGATTGACGTGTTGTGAACAACTTGTCCAGTGAACAATTTGGGTGACGTGTGACACCCAGTGAACAATCGGTCGAATTAGTACAGTATCGCCTCGTTACTTAGGTCACTGACATATAGGTTCGTGAATCGTCACGTCCATAGAGTACTCGGTGTGACCAAAAGTAACCGGAATCGGAAATTGCGTGTTTTCAACCAGATTTTGTGGGTGACTGCTGGGCAAACTGACCCCATCGGCAGTGTATAAGCGTATACCATTGCATACAAGGCAGGCAAAAGGTTGCATGGTCTCTTTGTCCTATTATTACACATTCTTTTTATGTATGCTTTGAGGCGGGAAATTGGTGTGCCGAATTGCCTCCCTCTCTGAACAACGGGAAACACCTCCCAACCTTGAATATCGGATCTATAGACTATTGGGATACTAAGGACCTTTCTGAGGTACTTACTGGCTCGAAACTCCGGCATCTCCCCTTCAGACAGCGCAAATATTTCCAAATTGGTCCACTTTCAAAGATTAAATCACCAACTCAAAATAAAACATTGCATGCCATGCCCATACCATGGAAGTCGCAGAAAAAATGATTTAGAGGAGCCCTGTATCACTTGAAGTTGTTTGAGATTTGAAATTCCGCTCTAAAAAGCCAAATTCCGGTTACTTTTGGTCACACCGAGTACTGTACTACAGTGCCAAGCGCCACTTCTCCAACACTGCTTTTTCGGGCGGAAGAAATTTTTTGTAATTTGAGTTTGCCCAATCTGAATCGCTGAAAGCGTGAACGGTAAGGTCTTCATTGCCGCTTAGAACAAGGACAGAGTCGCGTGTGGTTTTGAGGTACGCGAGGATCCGTTTAACGACTTCCCAATGAGCTTCACCGGGGTTGGAGCTAAATTGCGATACGGACTGGACTGCCTTTGTGATGTCTGGACGGCATTGAACAGCGGTATGCATAAGCAAACCAACGGCGTGCTGGTAGGGTACGTTGGCCATGCGCTGGAGTTCTTCCGAGGTCTGAGGAGATTGAGACTTGGAAAGCGGAGCGGCCGACGTGTTGACTGGCGAGTATACGGGCCGTGCATCCTCCATGCGATACCGAGCCACAATCGAGTCAATATAGAAACGATGAGACAAGGAGATGGTGCGGTTCGCACGATCACGCTCAAGAAGAAAGGTCAGCAAACAGGAATTAATTGGTACTCATGCTACGAGTCGTACCTGCGTTACCTTCTCGAAGGGCTTCGCAATCGCTCCAAGCCCGTTCTCGCACTTTTCAGAGAGTGGGACGCGGAGCTTTTCCCGGACAGTGAAATGAGTCTTGGGGATGTCAGAGTCACGAATGGCGCTGCCGGTGGTGACGAGCTGGATGCTGCGTTGGATGCGATCAGAAATGCCGAGGTCGAGGAGGAGGAGGACGTTGACATGGACAATGCGGGGGATGGCGAGACCGGCGACGGCGAGGAGAGTGGTGATGACCAGTAAATCACTCGAGCAATAGAGCTTATTATTATTAGCAGCCGGTGCTTTTCAAAATATACATGAAAAACTAAGCGAGATCAGTGAAAAACGGAGGCTCCAAACATGCAAAACCTCGAAGACGTCATCGAGAGATGCGGTCAGGCGCATGGCCGTTCCCCGCTCCAGAGTGGCGATCATGACGAAGTAGGACGCTTCCGCGAAAGGTAGAGCTTGTTGCTCGTCGTTCCAAGAGGCTCGCAGGACGGCGAGTAGAGTAGTGAGCGTGTACGCTGATAGAAGTCGCTCAGAAAGGCAACTCAAGCGATGCGGCACGAATCGGCACGTTGTTTCCTTTCTTGGAACGGTGAAAAAGTGCTGCTCCACTTGTGGTTTTTGGATGACGTTCTTGTGCGTAAAATTTCGTTTTTCACCGGTTGCTAATAAGCTCTAATGCAATTGGAACAAAAAGAATATATTGTTTTGTATGAAAAAAACCCCGATTTTAGCCATTACATCTCCTCGTTAAAACCTTTCGCTTCGTTGGGGATGGTGAGGCGATGTTCTCCTTGCCCGAGATGTAAAGCTGGGGGGATTTGGTGCCATAGATTGCGGACCGCGGCCGGATACGTCTTCATTTGTCGACGAGGAGACATTGGGAATCGAGGCAAGGGCTTCGCGTTGGCGGCGAGCCTTACGAGATGACTTGGCGCGTTGCGTGGCGGCGATGCGCTCAGGGTCTGAGTCCGAGACGTGTGAGATGTCTGAGGACGAGCGACGAAGGGTAGCAGAGGTAGGAGACATGGAGGTGGTGTATAGGGGAGTCGGTGAGTGTCCATGGCAGCCGTCAGACCGTGTCATTTGTTTGGTCGTGCTTTATAGTATGGTGCGCTCGGCCTAAACACCACCAAACAGGAACAAAATCTATTGCACCTGATCAGAACCTTCCCACGGCTGATCCTCTGGTGAAAACACTCCGATTAGGTAGTAGACTAATCCCTCTAAAGGAATTTACCATGCCCTCAAAACTCACAATAAATACTTTTTTCTCGAGGCGGATTTGAGACATCAGTGATGCGATCAATTAATCAGTCATGTGAGCTTACGGAATATGCCCGATTTAGGTTCCGACTCTGGCTTCATATGCTCTCAGAGAGGTCCATGAGCTACGTACAGTGGCGGCAAAATCTGATGTCACCCCCCAAAAAGGAAATTTTCATCAAACCGCCTCTAATCTGCCCTTGCCATCGCCGTCTGGGGGCGACAAGGGCACAGATCCATTGGCACGGCAAATACACTGCCTGTGGAAGGAAGATTGAGAAAGATAGGTACATTCATTGAGGAGGACTGGGCCAAAGATGGTTGGAAAGTCTTGCCCAAAAAGTGTCAATTTTCGAGGTATCCTAAGATGGAAAAGGGTGCATGGGTTTTAAATCTATGTTTTAAATGCACCGTGAAAGGTCCGACCACAGAAAACAGGGCACAGAAAAGAAAACGAGTCCAATTGATGAGAATTTCCTTTTTTGGGGGTGACATCAGATTTTGCCGCCACTGTACTACACTAATTATAGCGAAGGAGTACGTTTTGAGTCTGCTCGCCGTCACTCAAGCAGGCTGAGGCCTTCTTGAAAAGTACGTGTTGCACCGAACTTCGGAAGCAGGCCACCATTGTGTCGGGCGACGTGTTGCACCGAACCTGTTCATATATTGGTGGCAAAAACTTTTGAGGTCCCGGCCTTGAGTAGTATGTGTTACACTGAACCTCAAGGAAGGAGTTTCCGTTGTGCCCCCGGAAGTGTTACACGAATGGGGGCCTCTATCGGCAACTGTTGTCCCAAATCGACTGCTCACCTCGACAACTACCTCCTTGACCTCGACAACCACTTTCCCAACGACGACGATCTGACCGCCCTCAACAACGACCAAATGTTGCACCCGAATCTGAATCAAGACCCGCTCCACGATGAGGACCTCTCCGACCTTGACAACTTGCCAGCTCGAACTCGACGACTACCTCCTTGACATAGGCGACGAACTCGACTTCGACACGGATTAAGACTAACTACTGGCATTCTGCGTACGATGTCAGCTTCCTTCGATACAATTTGCCCCTTTTCGTCAACCTGGTACTTGTGCGACATTGCGAGTGCGCCTCTCATTCATGTATATATCCTCTTCTTGACTAAACCTATATATTACAGCTACTCAAGCTTCTACGAGCCCGAACTGAACCATCATACACAAGATCGTTGTACTCAAGCCGTCTGACACCATTGACAAGGGCAAGGAGGGAACTTTACACAGCAGCGGAAGCTCGAAATTTTCCTCGATTCAGGCCAAATTCACGCATCTCCCATTTCCCTTCACCTCGACCGTCTTCGTGTCGATAAAGGCTGATTACTCTCCGTCTCATTGGCGGCTTTGCATGCGGCTGTAATTGTAGATGCTGTGACTTTCCTTGTATAGCATGAAGGCAGAATGATTACGAGGTTAATGAAAACAATCAGTTGGTCAACTCATTCAGAGGGTTCCGATCGAATCATAGTCGTTTGTAGTGAAGACAATGAGGGGACGGAAGTGGGTTCGTAGATGAAGGTATTAGTTGTATCTAATTTGTGCATGCGTCTGATTCCAAAGTCTAAGAGTCATGAGGGTCGTGGATTGCGAGTCGTTAAGTACGGTGTGTTTGTAACGAGAAAAAGATGAGTAGTCGTACGAGGTATGTGCAAGTGGAAAATGAATGTACCCCGACTGGTTGCTGGACTGAGCTAAGTAGATGCAAGGCGTTAGAGGTTAATGCACTTGCCTTCAAGTCTCAACCCTACGCCGGCTCCCAGACCGGCTATCTTCTGGTTCTTCCTCCGCCTTACGCTTGCCCTTTGTGGAGGGTACAGGCAAAGCAGATCGGCTGATGGACATCGCGATTGGGAGGTCCTCATCCGTGGGATCGAATTTCCCATAAATCTTGAAATATTCACAGAAAATGTTGCAACAGTGGGTGGTTTTGAAGCTGCTACACCCGGACGGTATATTTCCAGACCCAAATATATCGCCGAGTGATCTTCAATTCGAGGATGAGCAACGGTGAAGAGAAAGGTTTGAAGCCATACTCATCAGACATGACTTGGGGATCAGTGAGAAGCGTGTTTCCGCCTGCAATATATACCTGAGTGCCGGAAGGTGGTATTGAAGTCCTGCTTACCCTGATAATCTGAGACGAAAGCCAAACCGTGAGTGCGTTTGAATTGCCAGTGTTGAGTGAAGGCGAGAAAGAGTGCACGATTATGATTCTCTGTACGGGGGATGAAGTTGGTTGGAACGGGAGTTCGATTGTTGATGTATTTCCGAAATTGGCCCTGCGCCGGCTCGTCGATCAATTCTTCAACCAGAAAGACAGACCTCGGCCTCCCCGGTTCTCCTGTCTTCCCCTCCGTTGCAAACGCCACTTGGACAAAGCGCATGCGGGGTATCTCTATTGGAAGTTGTGTGTTTGCTGCATTTGCAATAAAGCTGATTCCGACACTGATCAGTAGAATGGACTAGAGAGAAGCTGTTCAAAAACTTACTTGTCAATACCCTCATACACATCTTCCAACAACGCAGCAGACCACGCAATGCACCGGACCTCGACTGCGAGATCCGTGGCTTGCCGGGACGAGGGGTTCGGTATATGCTACAAACACCGGGACGGTGAGACTCGGAGACATTGTGAGGAAGAAGGACTGACATGAACAATACCCCCTTCGTCCTGCTCTGTATAGAACGTACGCTTTGCACATATCTCTGTACTCGAGGTTCCGAATAAGGGCTTTGAGGCGCTGCCTAGGCTTGCTAGAGTAGCTTGAAGCCGCCGCGCTTTTGGGCTCCGGGAGTGAGATTCAGAAACAAAACAACATCCAGGGGTGGCATTTCCAAAAAAGACTCGAAGTTAGCGGAATCAAATAGTAGCTCTGACAGAGTGCGGCGTTTTGCGACACTGGCTTGGACCGGAATGGTGGTGAGTTTCACTACGGCAAGGATCAATGTTGAGCGCAGCAAGGCAGCAACAAATTGACATACTCAAACCACCCATCTCTAGTCGCGAAGGCGGTGTTTGTTGAGTCAAAGCTTTGATAAGAGCGTGTTTGGGTAGCCTGGCGATAGTTCTGGTATCTGAAGCCGGGACAATGTCCTCGTCCACGTTCTGGAAAAGATTATCAAACTAAATTTGATACGGCAGCAGGCCATACCTCTAAATTTGAACTAGTCAAACCATTCCTATGCCGGAACACGCTGTTCTCTTTTCCTGCTGGCTTCGAATCTATGCAGAGACAATCAATAGTTACAACCTGTCCGATCTCGACACATACTAGAAAACGAAGCCGGTCTGAGAGCAGAGTTTGCTGGTGAGCCTGAGCCCGAAGCGGTACTGGCTCCTAGAAATAAGGGTTGCGACTTGGTTTCTGATCGTGAGGGTGGTTTCTCTGCTCTGTTACGAGTTTGAACAGTCGTTCGAGACACTATAGCCACCTAGAAAGAGCAGACATTGAAGATAGAGAATAATATAACAAGATTGTCATCACCGATTCATCCTCTGACTCGGCTGACTTTCTGTCGCTATCTGCGTTGCTGAATTGATCCATCTGTTGCTGTGTATCGTACTCCTCCCAGGCTCGATAAGTATTAGAGGGAATGCAGAGATTGATCAGCATTTTCCCGGTCTTGAAATGAGGTTGATTCGGCGACTTCGCATTGGGTTTGTAGAAGCGTTCGGCTATAACGTTGACATCAGGATTACGAGGAGTGATCTCGACCCAGTCTTTTGTGAAGATGCTGCACTCGGTTATCGATAGCGGGTAATTGTTGGTGTGCTCAACCCATTTGGGGCTTAGGTGTGTCCAAGCCAGAGTCAAGATGTCGGAAGCTCCAACACTTGCCTTGACTTTATCGACAACACAGAACATATCCTTAACGGACGCTCATGAATATCATGCCACGAAATCATTGAAAGCTGTGAGTAAAACTTACCGCTACTATTTCGGGAGTGACACGCCCAGGCTTTCTAATGACCCCGCGCAAATCCAACGTGATTCGATGATCCGAAGTAGGAGCGTATGCAAGTTGCTGAAGGTGAGCTCTTGCTTCGAGGTAGCCTGCATGCTTGTCGGTGTAGCCGTACCCCAATGACGGCCCCGGCGGAGCAAGCGACTTCAATACAGACGAGTTAGGGCCGCCATTCCCAGGTATTCTAACATCAGGAAGTCGGTGGGAAGGAACGGGTGGCGGAGCCATTAATCCATGCTGAGGATACGCACCAGGCGATCGAAGGGGCTCAGCACTAGCTCGTCCACCTGCAAACAATGAAACATGAATACACCAAGGACAAGACTAAACCCACCTCGATTTGCTTGGGCAGTTGCTTTCTGTATGTGTGCTATAGCGCTGGAGCTCAATGGAGCCGGGTGGCGACCTGAAAAATGATGAGCATAAGGGCACCAGCATAGTAGATCCTTTTTCACCTTGCTGTCGAGAGGTACCCGCCTCTGTTGAAATGAATGTGAGCAGGGCAGAATATAATGAATGCTAGAAGGACACTGGCACATACCAGTACGTGAAACCAACCGGACAGATTCGCTGTTGTCAGCCCGCTTTTTGTGAACGATTCCCGATCCCTTGTTATCGTAGTGTATTCTGCAGTCTGGGCATACACCAAATCCGTCAGACGTGTGCTGTTTGTCGTGCAACATGTACAGAGAAATCCCGGGAGGCAGGACTTTGTTGCAGGACGGACGCTGGCACCGGAGCCGGGAAGGCTCGTATGGTGTCAAATCAGCGTACGCGTCACTGTATGGAGGGCCAGAGGGTTGAGCACGACCAGACATATTCAGGCGCAAAACACAGAAACGATTGCGCCAGAACCACGACTAAGATTTCCAAGTGGTGGCGGATGAAGGAAAAGTCAAGGGCGACCGGCCAACAAACAATTATCTAGCCTGGGAGTATCGGCGAACTGCGTCCAGGGTAGAGCCAGGGAAGGTATGGAGTGGAGCAGTACGGAATGAGCTGAGATCGAAGGGTATAAACTTCAAATTAGACGTGGCGACCAAGACCACAGTCTGGTTGATTGTACCGGTGAGATTCGAGCTAATTATTGGTTTTCATAACATAGAAATATCCTCAGGGCCTCAGCAGTTGGGAATGATATTTACCAATCCGAGTTGACTAGAGTACTACAGTCCTGCGCCTACTGATGTCGTCGACAGCGCAAATCTGACTCGGATGCCGTAGACTGGGAGCGGCTAAGCTGAACTTGTTGAATGAACATTGACCATTTGGGGTTGGGAGTGATTGTGGTGTGTCAGAGACCGATAAACGCCAGGGCATAAGGCTATAAGCCAGATAAATGAATGAACGAAACAGCTCAGGTTGCAATAACGTCGCAGCGAAGAAGTGTATGGTGTGATTTGGTATGGCACTTATGTATATACAGATCAAAACAAGCCTTTCCATGACGCGCATACTACAGTGCAACCAACTCTGCCTCCCAATACCTTTTGAATCTGTGTTCCAGTTCTAAGGACAAGATTTGCAAGAAACAAGACAACGCACCAAACATTATGAAGATTCGGCATCAGTCAAATCTGCGAAGTGTTGAGGCTCAGACTCAGACTGTTCGTCATCATCGGCGAGCGGTGGAGGAACCGCTAAACCTCCCAAGTATGTGTAACCGGCCACGGGATTACCTCCCTGGCGAAGCTCTTCTTGACCCGGAATGAGCTCGATTGGAGCCTCTTGAGCCTCGTCCCAGCCCATGGTTAAGTCCTCGTCTACCTGCACGATGCGATCCAAGATAGCGCAATACACGTTCCAAAAAGTGCGATGGGTGACTTCTGGGCGATCCAGAGCCTCATAGACTGCCTCGACTTTTTGAGTGAAAACTGGCGGAGTAAGCACAAACACAGGATCATCAGGCGGGGCCCATTGTTGCTCTATCTCGTCGAACAGCGCAGGAGAAACAATGACCTAAGCTAATCATTAGGAGAGGAATGAAATAGAAGAGCATAGCATGAACCTTGTAGTCCTCAGTACCATATAAATGCGGCTTTGCTGTTATCAAATCTGGAATGCCCTGGGGGAGGATCTTGTTCTTATCACGGCGGCGGGGTGTTGAATTAAAACGCCGGACAAAAGCGTCGATCTCCCTTTGAAGCCACGGGATTGCAAGCCAACGGAATACAAGGCTAAAGCAGTGGGATCAGATGTCAAGGACGAAAGAGATAAACTGTGGGCACTTTTCAAGAGGATTCTCGACATTATATAGTCCTTCGTGTACTCCTTGATCAAGTATGGTTTCGAAGGCTGGCGTGAACCAACGTCTCCAATAGGACCACCCTGCTTCCGGTTTGACGTTCAGACCGTCCTTTGACATCCATCGATGCTGCAGAGTCCCCTCCAGGGAAGGATCCAGTTGCTGGCGGATTACGGTCTGACAATTCGCAACACCATAGTTCTCACTCCCGGCATCGCTCTGGCTGATCAACGGCACACCTATGCAGATACAAAGATGAATAATTGGTTTGGGGGAAGAAAGCATGCTCACCCCCCACTCGACGGCACGCATTGATGTAATAACTGGTGATGAGCTTGGGATTGCGATTAGTCCACCATATATTAAGCCAGAGAATGCGTCCGGCATAGGGATCCAAGCCAAGATGTGGCCAAAGCCCAAATCGTTTCCATTTATCGTGTTGATCGAAACAAATCATGTCCATGACGCCGGCCGACCAAAATCGTTTCCGCTTGAATTTCTTTGCCACTCTATTTCTCAGAGCCTCGGGCTCGACGTCCTTGAAGAATTGGTTGAGAAACTTTCTAATGTTCAAATTTCACGGTCAGCGTTGAGAAATACAGTACACAGCTCCTGGTGTCTTACTCAGATACTTTTATGCCGTAGTCTTGGCGTAACAGAGAGACCATGGCCCGAGCACCCTTTGTTGGAAAGCGCTCTCGTATTTCGAGAAAAAAAGGCATAACGGTGTCCGTCGTAGCTGCACGCTGGCGAGTGCCTCTGTCGGAAAAATCCTGGGCAGCTTGTGTCGGCTCGTAAGTCAATATAAGCCGCCATGAGGTCATAATCCATAAGGGGATTGTAGCGCATAGGTGTAGACCTTTCAAGCTCTCTTCAGCCGCTATAGTCCATGCTCGGGATTATATGGGATTTAGGTGCTTACAAGCCATTATTTCAGGTTAACGCACATTACCGCACATTTAGGAAACATAGGGCTCAATTGTGGTGACAAAAAACATGTATTCATGGCTACGACAACGGTTCGGTGCTACCCGCCACATATGGATAGCCTATAAAATAACCTCGACTTCGAATGCCGTGCTAGAACGGTAAATAAACAAGGACCGCATAAACGTACCACACAAGTTATACCCAATAGAACACAGTGCTGAAAAGCAGTCATTAGAAGTGGAAGGGAGAAAAAAGAACAGAGAAGAGAGTATTGAACGCACAGATGATACATAAGTGGCGACACGAACTGATTCAAGAGAATTCAGACACAATTAAATGTCGAGGGGCAACTTGGGGGCAACAACTCATCAGATAACCCATGGAAATGAGGCCCTCGTACATCTCAGATTTCGACAAAGCCAGCTGGTGGTAGCGGGCAACTTCATATACGCGCCGACTGTACACGGTACAACAGTTAGAACGACAGAGACCAAGGGCGTGATTTAAAGGCAGATGTGGATCACTGTGGCACAGGAGGTGGTAGAATCGGTGAGGGCAAGCTGAATACAAGACTTGTGCGGTGGTCGTAGTGGTGGTTGGGGAGAAAGAGGCGTGGGACGCTTTCCGCAGCACTTCTTGGTATTTGTGAAGGCACGCTGTGGAGTCCGTGTGAAGGTGCCGTTAGCGATCCCGGCAACGTCGGCACAGTCTTGAAGAAACTGAAGTCGATACGACCACCAGCTCTTTGAGGTCTATGGACGGGAAAATAAAATTTTTGGAGAAGGTGGCGAAGCTACCGCACAAAATCAAGCAGATAGTCGTTGGGAATAGCACGCCGAGTCGGTGACCGCGGTAGATTTTTGTGGCATATGCAGCCTCGCGGCCGTTCAAACCTTTGGCGTAGGCGTCACTGTATCGCAAAGCTCGGTTACAAAACCTTTGTCTGACTTGTTAATCTACCGCAGGAAATAAAATAAGTCAAGACATACCGTCGAATACACACCAAAGGTATCGCAGCCAACGAGTTAAGCATGTTGACTTCGAGATCTTCCTCTTTCGATGACTCCGGGCATAGCCGATAAAGCCGTTTCGCGTATCCCCAGCACTGTTCGATCGGATTGAGCTCACAGTGAAATTTTGGTAAAAAGATCACCGAAATGCCCTGCGTGCTGCAGTGCTCCTCGAGCAGAGACTGAACACCGGCAAAATCAGGCTCATTGAAGAGCATGCGGCGCATGCAGCAATTCCAATACCCGTAGAGATTCTCCGGCAGCAAACTCCGGTCAGAAATATATTCTCGAGCGAGGCGGCGCAAGACCCGAGCACAGTATGTGCTACGGCCCATGGTTAGAGCTGCGGCGATGGAGGCAGCCTTCCACTTTCCATACGTTGGAGACTGGGGACTCGCGTACAGGGCAAGGAAGCTGCGGATACCTTCGATACGCGAGCGCGTGAAGGGATCGAGCTTGGGATCGATATACCCTGGCCCCTTCTTGCGCGGGGGGCGGAGAACTGTCCCGATATCTTTCAGCGCGGAATCTGCATCAGCAACCGATGGAGCTTGGCGAAGATGCCCGTCAGCAGATTTGGCAGCTGCCTCACGAGCCCGTGCACGTTCAGCCAACTCTGCATCTGTGGGCAACGGAGGCTGCGGAGTTGGGAATTTTATTGATGCAGAGTCGGCTGATTTTAGAGAGGCGGAATCGACGGGGTGCGGATAGAGTTGGAAGCTGAGCTCAGAGACAGAGTCATTGGTCAGCATTTGCGGCGGGAACGGGGATCGCGCAGCCAGAATTGACGCGTTGTCGTCAAAGATTTCGTGATTTGGCATGGATTGACGAGACGGTGAGAATCGACTGATTAAACGAGGGCATTCTTCCAACTGTTGATGACTTCGATGGGGAACTACGAGCGTGGGTGGGGAAGCTGCCGAACGGAGAGTCAGTACTGATCGGGCTTCAATAATTCAGCGCGTGCAGATTTCGGGTCAAATTTTTGTATATCAAAAGATCGTGTCTATATTAGTGAAGTTACGTAGAAAAATTGAGGGTGGGTGGCCCCGATTGGATGTAAAGACGCGTTTGATCGTGATTTTGCTGTAATGATCTCCTATACATGAAAACACAAGGATCAGCTCACGTGAAAAGTAACATGACTTTGACACGAAACCACGGGACCATGTTGATGATGATGAAATCCATTAACGTGCTCGAGCCGCTGTAAGCGGCTATGGTACACGATACTTTGCTACTTTACTACTTTCCAACTATTTCTGAACGTATGTCCATCGTAGACCGTAATACATGCAGAGCAGGTGAAGCGGGCGACAAACTCCGGGAAATTACCCATTGAATAGGGCACAGTGGATGAAGTAGACGGTAGATATTGAGATGAATCTGTTGATGGGTTCAGAGCGGGGTTTCGGTTTCGTATGGCGAGAAATAAGGGGAATGAATTTTCAAAGATCCGGGGGGACCTTGAAGAGAGGACCAGCGGCTGCATGTTCTGCAGCAATACGGAGCAGAATGACTTGGCGGATAGGGCATGACAAGTCAGTCGCCCGGTGAGGGCCGCCGCAGCCGCGCAGACCACATTTGACTGGTAGAAGAGTACATTTGGCGAGGGGTTGGCATGGAGTAGAGTGTGGGCATTGGCAGTTGGAAGTTGGATGATCGGAAGCGCAGATGCCGCAGATAGCGGGACGCTTGCATTGAGACGCAATATGGCCAAACGAGTAACAGTTGAAGCACTGTAAGGGTTGTGGTGAGTACCTTTCAGTACGATGGAGGTGTCCGTGAAGCGCCAGGCGCTGAGAAATAGCGAGGTTGGCAGCAGCTGGATTCCCAAAGTGAAGGACAAGCGAAGAGTGTTGTTTCGCTTTTCGCACGTCGTCGTCAGAACGGCGACCAATCCAGTGTACCCTGACAAGAGACCTGGGCATCCAGTTGCCCTCATTAGCCTCGATCAAGTCCGAGATATCATCGTTCCAATCCCCGTTGTTATCACAATGACCGGACGCAACATTGAAGCTGGTCGGAACCCGGTGCATGACAACAGCAAACGTTGGGGAGCGAATTCGAAGGAGGGTGGAGAAGGTGGACAACCAGGTGCTGTCCTCCGTAAGGAGGTGAGCAGCCCAGGTAGACTGGAAGGAGATGCGAATGTCACCATTTCGATATTTGGCAACTGCACGGACAAATGGTGTCTCGTCATACTCGCAGTAGCGAGGGTATTCATTGATTATTGCGTTAAGCTGCTGCTGAATAGCTTGGTGTGTCTCGTTAACGAAGGCCTTGTACCGGCGGTCTTTCGGGGTGAGCGTGATGTCACGAGAGGTGTCACGCGGAACACGGGATGGGGCCAGTGACGTGGCAGTGGGAGAAGCAGCGACAGATGCGTAGGATTTCTGTGAGGATATGATAGCAGACACAACTTCATATCAAGCCGGAATTTTGGCCAAAATTCTTTGAAACTTGAGATTTAGCAGGAACTTGGGGTGGGTTTATAGGCAAAATTCGCATTTCAGAGAAAACGGAGAAACCCTAGTCTAGGGTTAGAAAAGCGCGAAATTTTTGCGCAAAATGCCAAAAGTGTGTGTACCTAACTTCAGGTTTCCGGAAAAAAACCATCGGATTATAGCCTGAAGTTGGTCAGTAGCTCAATTCTGACCCCAGCAAACATCCATAGCAGAAGTCCCTTGGATTTGGTTGAGATTTGGTGAAGGTTCAGTGGTGCGGCAGACATATTTGATGCGCTGATGGCATCGTACAGCCACCGGCTATGTCTCGGCCCGGACCGAAAGCGCGAAATCCGTGGAAGAAGAAATGATTTTGTGGATTTTGAGACTTTTGACCCGAGGGATCTCTAGTCTTCCTTCTTATGGTCATTTCTGCACAGTTTCAATGCCACTGGGTAAAAACTGAGGGCACAGTAACAATTTCCAAATTAGGTATCTGGCTTGTCACGAAGTTCGGTCCGCTATCATACGCCAGATGAAGGGGTAGGATTTATGGGAGCTGGTGAAATAGAGTCTATCTTGGATGATAGTGTGTCGAGTTTGGTAACAATGGACGAGATGCTAGCAGTGGTGTCGGAGTGGAGGTTCTGGCTGAGCAAAAGGGTCGCTATCAGAGTGCGGATGTTTTTCAAGTCTGCTAGGGGAACAGAACATGTTTTGGCTGAGGTAGACTTCGGGAGTGGGATGCTATGAATGGCTTTGTGGAGGTCTTCGAGGGAAGGCGAGCGTGCTGCCTGTGGTGATCGTGGTAACGGATCAGGAGGCATCCCACGGGACCATGTCGAGATGTTGCTGCCGGCTGTCGAGATGTTGCTCCCGGTTCCCACGAACCTTCCTTCCCGACGGCGCCGCGCACCGCGAGTGCAGCGAGCGGTAGTGCGGCGCCGAGGGCACACAATCCAGCGAGAATAAAAACCCGCGGGGTTTGGGGCGGAGCCCCGACAAGCTGTGCACCAGCCGTAGGGAGGGACGCGAGCGCAGCGAGCCGGCCCTGCCGAAGGCGGGGTGCTTAAGCTTGTTCCAATTATGGTCTGTCACGCTGGATCACGTGGGGTAGGTTGCTGATGAATGAGATCTACCTTACAGACTAGTAGTGCTGCCGGGAGCTGAGTTGGAGCTGAGCTCGAGGTGATTGCCCATCAGCTCGCTCGAGCTCGGAGTTGGGCCGAGGCAGCTCGGAGCTGACATCCATAAATGGAAGTTTCCGTCCCACGGTTCCCCGTCTCCTCGTTTTGAGCTGCATTGCACTGTTTTGACCTCGTATGCACCTCTAAAATGTGCTACAATTCTCCAATAAGTACAATAAACATATGCACAATAAAAGACTATACAGTTTATGAGTAAATTATGGAACAATACAAAGCACAATGATTATATAAGTGAATACAACGCAAAAATCAAACGGGCGAAGCCCAGGAAGATTCTATAAGATCCTCAAGCTCTTGAGTACGCCCTGACGCAATCAACCTTTCTGCTACATCACGGTCAATATCAACAACAGACAGATCTTCCTCAGTTACGACGAAGTCCTCGCAAAATTTGATGCGATCCTGTCGATAAATAAATCTGAGAATCTGGAGCATTTCCATCATCTCGGGGGAGAGACTGTTGCGTAGGGAGGCATCTGTGTCCTTGCTGGAAGAGAAAACACGCTCGCATGGTACCGCAGAAGCCTGAACAGGCAATACATCAAGCGCCACGCGAAATAGGTAACGGAACCGATATTGACGAGCCTGCAACATTTTTCAGACCAACATTGTATAAGAACATACTTAAACTCACCTCCCAGTAGCGGAGCAAGTCAAGGTCCTCATACTCTGGGTCCGAGCCTCCCAGCAAACCCTCCTTCTCATAGGCGCTCTGCCTCTACTTGCTCTTCCTCCGAAAGCGGCTGCGGACTTTGAGTACTCGGTGGGGATTCGATGTCGGAAGCAGACAGCTCTTTTACAAGAGCACCAAGCTTCGCAAACCCAGATTTCTGGGCACGAGCGGCATGGGATGCAGACGGCGTGTGAACAGCGCGGCGGCTGGCGGTCGAAGCTATGTGCACAGTGCTCGGAGAGTTCTGGTGAGCGCGGAACTCCCGGCGGTACTCCAGCATCTTGGGAGTTTGTCAGTAGCACAGTATAATGTGAAAGTTGGGACGCACCGCTGCACGAATCCAGGTTCTGGCTTCTTCAGCATCTGATGAAGACCAGTTGTCCCTTAGCCACTGGAGTTTTGTCGTCGGATTTAGAACTGAAAGTTAAATATGAGTGATTGAAGCGAATTAAGAGACAAACAAGGAAGTAATTACCCATCGCTAGCGCATACATTCGAGTGCGCCGAGACATCCCAAGATATTCTGTGAATTTGTCGACAGCGGCGTTGATACCGAGACTGATTTTCGGGAGCTCTCGTGCAAGAAGCTTGAGGGCGGCAATGAGCTGCTCGTAGAGTGGAAGCACATAGGACAGGGTAGGTGCTTTCTCCGCAGAGACTATCTCCTGGACAAGATGCGGAACCTGTAAAAACCGCCGAATGTCGATGAGAACAGTCTTGGTGACTGGATCGAGCCGATCATCCGAAATTTTGACTTGCATTGGGTCATCGAGAAATGCCTCAACAGCCTAAACGAAATTCCAAGTCAAATTCAAGGCACGATGTAACGAGTGTACGAGTTTGTTTGACTGGATTTTTTCTTAGCGCCTCCCAATACCCGACATCCTGCTTCAGTGCCTCGGGAATCGGCGTGCCGTAGTTGTCCGAATCGACACCATCTTGAGGAGCAGGTAATTTGGGGAAGTGTTGCGAGAGCGGCTTTGACAGCAATATTGACGACATGCGGAAAACAGCTGAACACGGTTAGCCCTCAGACTCGGGAATAAATCATTAAAACTCACCGAATTCTGTTCCCTTCCGCATCGAAAGGAATTCCGAGCACGGCGAGCTCTTGCGCAATATACACCATGCATGTGTTATTGTTGCTAGCATTGTCGCATGTAATCATTCCGAGCTGAGTTATCATCAGCAAGCCGTTCAATTCACAACTCTATGTGACTTACTTTGTGCAAACAACCAATCTCCTTCAAAACTTGTACAAAGATTTTGGCGATATTTTGACTGGTGTGTCTCCCGTCCAATCGACGAAAAGCAACGAGCCGAGTTTTAAGTACAAGGTGCCCATTGAGCTCGGGACAGTCCACCACGTCCAGAGACTAAACAAATATATTAGAATCGCAAGAAACAATGATGAGATAGCACCAACCTGATCATCAACAGCGATCCACTTAACCAATCGTTCGTAGAATCCGGGAATAGAAAATTCCTCTCGCTCTCCCGGAGTCTTCGGCGCCTTTGCGAGAATATCCCAATTCTTGAGCCCCTTCAGGATGACCATATCCTTCCAAACTTTGCCATGTTCTCCCTCAAGATGATTTCGGATGGTCTTGGTTTGTCCAGGACCATTCTTCCATGCCTTCCATTTTGGAAATCTAACGATGGAAGGGTTCAGATAGCGAAGAACACACTTGAACACTCACGGACAGAGGCGGCACGACAAATGGGAAAACACCTTTTTATCCGGTCGATCTTCCTTCATTTCCGTTGGTTCTGGTGCGACGGTTGGCGCAGAAGCGCCGTGAACGCCTCGAACAAAATACCAAACATCTGTTGCATCGTCTCCGGATGCCGAAGATTGATTGACCAAAGAGCCGAAGTCGGGGTGAGGGATTGAAGGATGGGAAACTGATTCAGAGGCAGCTGCTGCCGCTGCGACATTTGGGTCAGACGGACCGACCCCGAACACAGCCGGTTCGGAGGTGGAGTTGGGGTCGATGCGGCGACGGGTACGCGATGTAGCTGTGTCGGAAAAACCCTAGTTTGCTCATAACGGATTGACCCGGATTGTGGGCTCATCACGGCTTTCAGGGGATTACAAGCCGCCCACCGGGGGATTATGATCCGCGATAAGCCGTTTCAATCGGCTCACCGCCGAAAGCAGTGTCAAGCGCTGCGGTAGCTTCGCCACCTTCTCCAAAAATTTTATTTTCCCGTCCATAGACCTCAAAGAGCTGGGTGGTCGTATCGACTTCAGTTTCTTCAAGACTGTGCCGACGTTGCCGGGTTGCTAACGGCACCTTCACACGGACCCCACAGCGTGCCTTCACAAATACCAAGAAGTGCTGCGGAAAGCGTCCCACGCCTCTTTCTCCCCAACCACCACTACGACCACCGCACAAGTCTTGTATTCAGCTTGCCCTCACCGATTCTACCACCTCCTGTGCCACAGTGGATCCACATCTGCCTTTAAATCACGCCCTTGGTCTCTGTCGTTCTAACTGTTGTACCGTGTACAGTCCGGCGCGTATATGAAGTTGCCCGCTACCACCAGCTGGCTTTGTCGAAATCTGAGATGTACGAGGGCCTCATTTCCATGGGTTATCTGATGAGTTGTTGCCCCCAAGTTGCCCCTCGACATTTAATTGTGTCTGAATTCTCTTGAATTAGTTCGTGTCGCCACTTATGTATCATCTGTGCGTTCAATACTCTCTTCTCTGTTCTTTTTTCTCCCTTCCACTTCTAATGACTGCTTTTCAGCACTGTGTTCTATCGGGTATAACTTGTGTGGTACGTTTATGCGGTCCTTGTTTATTTACCGTTCTAGCACGGCATTCGAAGTCGAGGTTATTTTATAGGCTATCCATATGTGCGGGTAGCACCGAACCGTTGTCGTAGCCATGAATACATGTTTTTTGTCACCACAATTGAGCCCTATGTTTCCTAAATGTGCGGTAATGTGCGTTAACCCTGAAATCATGGCTTGTAAGCACCTAAATCCCATATAATCCCGAGCATGGACTATAGCGGCTGAAGAGAGCTTGAAAGGTCTACACCTATGCGCTACAATCCCCTTATGGATTATGACCTCATGGCGGCTTATATTGACCTTACGAGCCGACACAAGCTGCCCAGGATTTTTCCGACATGCCGAGTTAGCGTTGGGATTCGCTTTACGTTTCTTCTTGCGCTGTGGCGGAGCGAGGCCGGCATCAATCGTGTTAGTCGCGTCGACAAATGGTGCATGGGTTGCCGCAGAGGAAGGGGGAGGAATCACGGTGTTAAATAAGGGCGGGTATGTATTTTGAAAGCCGTAAGTCTGGCCGAAAGTGACGGGAGGTGGTGGAGGATACGGCGATCCGGGGATGAAAGCTTGAGGCGGGAGAGGCACGGCATGAACCTGAGAGCCAGGCCAGGAGCCAAAGACGTTGGGCGTGGGGTAGGAATGCGTTGTGAACTTGTTTTGACGCGGGGGTTGGATGTAGCAAGTGCATGCCTGCGGGTTGCCGCATTGGCAGGACGGCGAGGCCATGGGAGTTCACAAGAGGGAGGGGTTGGAATGGAACAGCGTCACTGAGTGACTCAGTGACGCTGTCAAGAGTGTCACAGTGCCTGTTTTGGGGGCCGAGGCGAGGCGAGCTGGCATCACCTCGAGGTGCCGTTTATGGTAACGTGCCGAGTTGGAGCTGAACTCAGCTCGGAGCTAACTCCAGCTTCCGGCAGCACTAGGTTTGTTTCACTTTTTCGGAGGTGAAAACACAAAAACTTGTTGAATTGCCTTGCAAAGCACAAGATGGGTTGCTACACATCCATATAGACGTTCTACACTGTTTCGAAGTCGAATGGTGATGACGGCATAATGTAGTATCGAGTTTAACTTTTGATGCCGTTCCCTGCCAAAAAAAGGAACCGTGATGTGATGCTTGGCACTGTAGATGGATCTGCGAGCGCCGTCCAGTATTCAGAGGGCAGTGAGCGGGCGAAATCAAGTCCCAGGGTCTCAAGGGAAACAAAAGGCATGAAGAAGGAGGGTTCGCATGGGAAGGTCAGACTCTGAATAGTCAGAGATCTTAGGCGCGAGGCGAGCTGTGGATTGTGAAGTGCGGCAATGATGCAAGGGATGATCATCGCCTTTTATGGGATATCACAATGGTGGTGAATCTCGCCATATCAAGGGAAGAGACGAGAGCGTGGAGAAGCGAAGGTGGGGTATGGTGAAAGGCAAGAGTTGTGAGAGAGGGAAGGGTTGTCGTCGCCATTGTCGAAAGCTCGGGAGCAGAAAGGCACATCACCTCGCGAAGGAATCCGAGTCTCTCCAGGCTTGTAGCACTCTCAAGGGCCTCTTTGAACCGCAAAGAACTAGGTCTAAGTTCACCGATGGGACCAAAAAGAATCTCGGTCAAGTGATTCTGGTTCCGAGGAGATGCGGAGAGGAGAGATGGAAAATGGATGATGTGCATGTGGCTGAGATTCACCAGATTGTATGTTGAATGAAATAGCGGGAGAGTGTGAGCCAGGGTAACTACGAGAGGTGCCCCATGATCGACGATGGCCATCCAATGCGGTTCGAGGTCAATAGTGAGCTGGCGTAGGGAATGGATGCATGAGAAGAAAGCCATGAACCGACTCCGCATTCGTGTGCGGACCTTCGATTGCGAGCGTTTCCATCCGGAATGAAACCCCAGCAAGAATTTGGAGGATCTGATCGAATCGCAGGAGAGGGCGGCCAATCGTTCCCTCCGTCTTGCTCGGATCTCGGTGGATCACCACATCCAGGTGAAGTGGAGGGGAACGCTGAATGCAATGTTCAGCGGCAACAAGATCTGACTGTTCAGAACCTAGCCCAAAGACTAAACTGTGAGGAATGGCCAAAAGGATGGGAGTGGGACTCGGGTAAACCCCGGATAAAGGCTGATAGTGGGACTCGGATGCTCGGAAAGAGATATTTGAGCTCTGATAGTGGGACTCGGCTTGCCGGCACATCAGTAGAAATGATTTGAATCAATGGCACGTAATTAGCAGAAAAAACACGCCCCGACCCTTTAAAATATGCCTGGCCCCACGCAGTGGGCCTCCGCGGCGAGCGGTAGCACCACGCAGTGGGCCCAGCGGCGAGCGACAGCACCACGCAGTGGGCCTAGCGGCGAGCGTCAAGGGGGGTCCGCGGGGGTCTCCCCCGCGCTACATGAATTAATTTGAAGAAAAATAGAAAAACTCGAAATACTGAAAACAACTCGTAATATATGCCGTCAGGCCGAAGGAGGGGGGGTCTGGGGGGAACTACGTTCCCACCAGAATTTTTTTAGGTTAGAAATACCCTCAGAAAGCGATTAAACACATTAAATACAAGTTTCGGCTTTAAATGCCGAGGATTGATGTAATGCTGATGTCCCACTCCCATCCTTTTGGCATATACTCATAAACTGTGAGCAAAAGCAGTCTTGGTTTTCCGGGGAAGTAGCTCGAAGATTTCCCCAACTGTCTCGAGTGCTAAAGAGTCGAAGGGTTTTGACTAGTAGAAATATTCAGCTGCCTATAGGACCCAAATAACAATCCGACTTACAGCCTGCATGACGGTCAAAGAGAAGGAGAATTTTCATGATGGTTACCGTTACCAAGTATGGTATTTTGCCACTTGCCCCTAATATCCTGCGGCCGATGAAAATCTGCTGGACCTAGAAACCGTCTATGTAGTACTATTTTATAGATGCCTGAGACGCTACATAAATTATTCCATGTCAGGAGCTAATTCCCACCCACGATGCGACACAGTTGCACTTCCAAATATGGGCGTGTTTTTCCTTGGTTTTCCTTAAATGGGAAGAAGAATTACGTTGTCTTACGGATATTCGGTCGGACAACAGCTATCAATCTCGATCCAATATCAATCTACTCTTCACCTGTATACTCAATATGAGTTATTTAGGCCCCATTTAGATGTCTGAGCACGGCTCGATACTGGTGTCGGTGGGCGAAAATAAAAAAATAAAGAAATAAAGAAACGAAAAAAGGGAGGGAATTTCAAGGAGATTGCCGGCAACTTTTGACTGCTGTCAACTCGTTCCCTTTTTTGTCACATCTCCGAGCCAGATAGCGGAAAGGTTTTCTTGGATCTTCCAAGGGTGTGCTTAATTCCCGTAAATAATTGGGCAGTGTCTACCAGCCTTGAAGAGGCTCTAATCTTTTTTAAACCGCTATCTAGCCAGTGGTGAGTTTCTTTTCAGCTTTTCTTCCTTCCCGGCAATATACTGACGGAGTTTGAAATGCACGATCCGACGCGGCAGGGCACAATCACGGATCTTTGCTCCGAATTTGGCCCTGTCCGAACAATCCGAATCGACTTCAATTTCAAGCCTCTGATTCTGTTTTGCCTCTTGTTGGTTACCTCTTTCGAGATTGCTTTCCTCTGACTGATTTTCTTATCCCTCAGCCAGAAGACTGGGCAGGAGCAGCATACCTCCTCATTGAACCCGTGTCTAAACTCAAGTTTAACTTGAACTCGTATCACCGCACTCACTCAAATATATTCTCCACTATGATTCTCGGCGTCTCGACTTCCTGTCCTTGCAGCTTGCTTCCAGTCGACTAAATTCAAGACCTCAATCATTGCTTCAAATCTTCAAACTCCCAATGATCAACTCATTCTGCTTTGTCCAGACCTACAATTTATGCAAGCCGTAATCAGTGAATGCGCGGTGTATGTTCTGGCTATGTCAATATCTCCACTCTTCTCAACTTCAACTTGGTATTGTTTCGAAGCTGCTTCCGAGTCAATCTGCGTCACAACATTATAGTAGGTGCGGGGTTTCCATTCTCAGTCTCCGTGGATGGTTAATTTAATCACTTGGGAGTTCATAGTTGTTGTACTAGAGTCCGAAAATAATTTGAGGAGGCCCCTAGTTCCGTGATTTGAACTGCGATGAGTGTTTGGCATGATTTCCCCAGCATATATACTTATTCCCTGTTTTGGAGCCATTTGAGCAACTTTGGCGGCCTCAACAAATGCTGGCTTGCGCAAACACGGCTCCATAGTGGTGCTAGCGCTTTGAATAAGATTGACATGCGGAATTTTGTGTCGATGCTCCGAGCCAAAGCTCTGCATTATAATTAATATTCACCCTTTTTGCATTGGTTGAAAAGCTCCGGATGAAAACATAGACTGAGACAAGTGGAGTATACCTCTTCAACATGGGCTGATACAGTGTGTGGTGTGGTCTACAAGGCCCTGCAATTATTCTGCCCGCTGTTCAGCGCCGTTGTTCAGTGGCCGGAGCGCAGGGACCGGCGGGCCGGGAATTCAAACTCCGCCGGTATCTGGATACCGGTATTTACCACCGCCATCAGTATCGAGCCCTGAGCACGAGTTTTGGCCATAGATGGTCGGGAGCTGGCGAAAAGTGAGACATCAGTGCCATCAATTTTGGCAAATCAATCGGTCGTTTACACACTGCAAATCTGTGAACATAGACACCCTCTCTCCATCTAAATATTGTTGGACACACAGTGGGGTATTTAGAAAAGGTCTGTATGCTCAAATGCTGCATAAGAACAAAACATGACACTCAGATCTCAAAATTATTTTTGGTGTGTAAAGCAGCGTCAAAATACTGTACCTGCTTGTCATTGGTACTATGTATAACGGCTGGAGTCGAGCCTATACATACTATTATGCCCAACGGGTCTGAATTTGCACATTGCTTCTGAATTTCTGATATTCCCCGCTCCCCCGTCCATCGTTTGGTTCCGGACTTTTTCGGACTTCATTCCTTGGTCAATTCTAAATGGTATCCCCAAGCCACCTGAGCTAAAACAAAAGGAAAGTGAAAAGTAATTGCGTTTTGGCGCCATTTCCCCGCAGGAATCTTACAGCTGATCCAGAAAACCTTGAGACTTTTCAGAGCTTTTTGCAGAAGTCTGAACCTACTGGGAGGGAGAATTCTCTCTGAGAAAGTCAGAGAAACCGCGTAGAATTATCCGCTAATCAACTGATCCCGCGCATGCCCGAACCTTGGCCGAGACGAGGCGGTGCCGGAGATATCCATCTACCGTCTTGTCAACCTACTGGTTCGCGTCTGTACGTTCAATTGGCTCAGTTCTTCTTTCGGACTACTACCGCCTACTTCCCAGAATGGTATTTCTCAAGTTCTATCGTTGTTCAAGAGTCTGTTCGAGTTTGTCTACCTTTCCTTGCAATTGGGTTGGCACACAGCCGCGCTCGACTCGGCTACCCTGATACATTCTCTGAATCGGCTAAGAGTGGTTTACGTGGTGTGTACGTTGTCGACGCGCAGTTGCGCCCCCGACACCGCCGGCGGCCGCAGGGTGACCACCCTCTGGATACCTGTTCTTTCTGCTAAATTCATTCTTTGCCAATGACCTTGAGCTTCGTGAATGCTTTGGAAACAATTTGATCTTCCATTTACTGCCGCACCTGCTAATTATTCTTCGACCGGAAAAATGTCTGTGGCTCTCTGTACAGCCTACCTGGCCTTGAAGACCTGTCGGTTAACTTGAAACTTGAATATTCTACCTCGCTAGTACAGCCTCTCCACGTATTTTCCGTCTTGGCTTGAAATTCCTGGTATAAAAAGGGTCCAGAGACTTGTAAAAAAATCAGTTCCCTTATCTTTCTTTATTTCCTCTCTCTCTCTCTCGACTTGCAGTCATCTTTCACTCCTTGAATTTCTCTTTCTCTCGCAAGCACCATGGCGGAACCCGTTGGCTTTGATATCCCCCGCCCGAAGACTCGATTTTCTTGCTGCAATGAGTGCGGGAGCACATCGTTTCGACCCAGTGGCCCGTTTCAGTGTCAGGGTAAGGGAAGCGACATGTTTAATTACAAGCGCTGGTTTGATATCGTATGTATCATGCACTTATTTGCGGAGCCTTCTTTCAAATCTTCACTTCAGTGCAAAGACTGCAACGAATTTCTGTGGTACAACCCTCCCACCGCCCTCCATCTCATTCCCGAAGACGTTCAAGTTCGCTGCACTATCAAAAAATCAGCAAAGGAGGATGGTGACGGTGACAATTCCCTCTTCTGTCCAGTTGACGGGTGTAGGACGGCAGCGAAGAACGAGCCCCGCAAGGCAAACAAAGGATGTTTGCGGCCTATCCCGCATTGCTCTGGATGCTGTAAAGCAGCGGGTGGGTGCGCACTCAGAGCGCACCGTGTCTCGTCGTCTGTTGGAGGTACGATTGAAATCTTTCTTACCATGATAACACTGACTGCGATGTTTCCAAGATTCATCTGCTGAAACTCCTTCGCCATCAATCAACACGCCTCCTGTTGCTGAGGCTGTTCGCAGGGAGTACGCTCGGCCTTTCGACCCGAACTATGCAAAACCCTACATTGCAAGCCACGGGCACTTAATCACAGAGAGCATCAAGGCAGCGGCGGACGAAAAGGCTAAAGATTTATCTTACGTTGTGATTTGGTCAAAGGCAAGCCTAACTTCCACTTTACAATTTGTACAAATACAGATTCTAATTTCAATGAAGAATGCCGACTCTGGCCCGTATGCGCCCGCGCGTCAAATTCATCAACGAGAGATCCGGCCATTTCATCCCAAATTTTGCACCTCCTATAGTCGCTGCTTCAGCCGCCTCGACTCTACCTAATTTCATTTCTGTGCTGGACTTCACCGCAGCCCAACCGACATGGGTTGGACAGGATTTGCAGTGTGCCATTGCGGTCTCGAAGACCTCTCGAGTACTTCTTCGAACTTGTGATATCACTGCCGACAGCGATTGCCTCGAGCTTGAGTCGGAAATCTTGCTATACGGCTCCCCACTCACTGCAAATCCGATCCCAGCCATTGTCGGCTCTAAATCGCGGGCTGTTACATCGCGTGGGCTCCTCGATGTCTCCCTCTCATCGACTCCCGGGCCGTCCAACCTCTCAGTTGCTGCGACATCTCGACAATCCAAACGCAAATTCCCTTTGCAATATACATGCGAGATGGTACCCGTAATGTTAACGTTGGCTCTTAGTGGAATCAAAAATGACGGCCCAGCACTCCGATCTGCGTTTGAAGAGCACGTTCCCGGCGCCGAATTCGTTCAGCAAACGGTCTATCGCAACGTGGCGCTTTATAAATCGGCCGTCAGACTCGGAATCCTTGAAAAGTATATCAAGTTTGCGAGGACTACGGATGGAAAGTGGAGTAATGTGAGGAATGAAGTGGGGCAACTGACTCTGAAGCCCACTGCGCCAAAGGCAATGGGTAAGTTCTTCACTCGCCTTGTTCGCTTCTTATTTAACCGAATATACAGTACCAATGACCATTGACTTGACACGAGATTGTAGTTGAACCCGATTCAGTGGAAGTCGTACCTGACCTCGATTCTGGCCCACTCAATACTCTCGTGATAGACGACACATTCGAACTTCAGACTCACCTTCGCAGAATGTCCACGTATTGTTACATCGACGCCTACTTCCAAGATTATCTGCCACCAAACATTCCGAATATCAATCTCGAGATGGTCGTCAATCACGGAACTCAAGGACACAAATTTGTGGTTACCCTGGTGCGAGTTCTCTCTACACACCTTGCTGTTGAAACTGACAACTTGTTATCTAGGCAACTTTTACTTACGTCGGCTACCCTCAACTTGGGGCCATTACAATTGCTGTCAAACAGCCTTTGTGCGATAGCGATTGGCTGTTGTTCTGGCCCAGCATGAGTACTGCCGTGTGGACTGAAGGTGCACGGTTGGCAACTTGCCACGATCTTTGGACGGAGTTCGGAAATGTTGCTCGTGGACTTGAGGTTGAACTTCCCGGTATTAAAGTTATTCATTCTTCTCGCCGACACTAGTCCTGAGAGTTTTATTCACAGATTATCTGACCGTTGTTGAAACCTCGTACATTTCTCCTGTTGCGGAAGGCGACGACGAGTGGTTAGGGCAGCCATGGCACATGGGAACCCAATTCTCCATTCATTCACTTGATGCTAATATTCCCGCCGATGTCGATATTGCCAACGTGTTATCGGCGTTCTCTCATTTCACCTTCCAGCGAACTAATCACCGCAGCGTTTACGTCGATTTCCAAGGTGCGAAACAGCCTTTTAAAATTCCTTTCTCATCGTTGATTACGCATACTGTTGCCTCTTTTTGAGGTGGTCACGGTCACGATTGAGGCCGTTGCCTTGAAAAAATCGTGACGCAGCACGAAAAAAAGTTTTCTGCCTGGAAATATACACAATTGAGTCTGTGCTTACCTTTTGAGCTGCTTATTAGCCGAAATCCCTTGAAATTGTAGTGAATTCAACGATTTGATGAGTTCTTCACGAATTTTTCACTGTAGAGAGAAGTCGCAGCCGGAACAGCCGCGCGTGCGCTGGCTCATTCGGCCGTGGCATGGGGCCAGCCTGACCGCGCGACCGCGGTCGGCCGCACGGCCATCTCAGCTGCGTAACTGCGCGTTTGATGGCGCGAGGCGGGGACTTAGGTGTTGTCCGGTCAGAAGACGGTGGGGTCGGGATAGTTGGTGGCGGCGGGAGACGAAGGTGGTGATGGCGAGAGAAGCGCGGGGATTGCGGTCGCGTGGGAAACGGCGTTGAGAGAGCGGCGAAGAGGGAGTAGCGGGAGCGCCGTGTCGAGGGCTTGAGGGGCAGGATTGGTGGAGATCGGAAACGAGCGAATGGCGGCGGTGTGGGGCTTGGATGGAGGATTTGAGGTAGAAGGCGGAGTGTTGGCGAGGAAGGCAGCGGTGTCAAAGCCTGATTGACGACATGCTGTCAAGTTCCCTTGGGGACGATGGCGGCGGGCGGCGGTAGCGAATAGGAGTTGGGTGGGATTGCGAGGTAGGCGGTAGTTGGGCTGCGGAACGGCGGCGAGGTAGACATAGCGTAGAGTAGACACAGGGAACGTGGGGGAAAGTGGCGGCGGGGCGTCAGCGTCGTCATAGAGAGAGGGAGGTAAGGGTCAGGCTTGCGTGAGCGGACGTGGACGGCGTTGCTGATTGAACGAGCGCATCTTGACGGCCCTCGAGTGTGGCGTTCGTTGTCGTGCTGGAATTGACGTGTCGGTATGAGGGTTGTGGAGTGTGGAGGTGGAAGGGTCGAGGGCGCCGTTTCGAGCGAGGAAGCTGGTGTGGTGTAACGGGTCTTGAATTAAAGTGAGTCAGTTATGCGCAGAGACGCAGCAATGAGAGTTACTCGCCCAGTATCCAACGTCGACACATTTCCCAGGATACTTCCAAACGTCGCAAACGAATCCTGGCACTTGACGAGCCCGCCGGCGACCATCCAGTCAAATGTGTCGAATGAGAAGCCTCCGCAGGGAGCTGCGAATTGAGCTCGTTGAGGGTAGAGGAGGGAGGAGGGGCAAAGAGGAGGAGAGACATTTTCGCGCTCAGCAGAAGGAGCTGAAGGGAGGTGGATGAGACCGACGAGGGGGAGAGAGTTAATGACACACGCACCTTTAATCAGAATACAAGGTGGCCGATGGCGTGTTGCAGAAATTGGTGATTGGGAATGAGATCGTGGCGGAAACGAGCGGTTGACGAGCGAATTGACGAGGCGGAACGTTGAGGAGTGTCGAGGTGGTTGAATCCGAGTCTCTCCGCATACGTTCCCATTAATTTGTGCTGAGATTGTATGCCAAGATGGCTGATTTGAATTTCAAAAAGTATGTAGGGGAGCATATACTCATGTGTAGTAAATCACCAGTCAATGTACGAGCAATATCTTGAGTTGTTGTGTTATGGGGAAATTGTACAGGTATCCGAGAGCTACGCCATATATTGAACAAGATTTTTCTGTCTGTAAAGCTCTCTTAGCATAGCAGTATTGTACAAGTATTGTACATTGCCATTGTTTTATTCGCACTGCAGAGGTCGAGCGTTCGATTCTCGCAAGCACCAGTAACTAATTGTTAGAGTCAGTATTGTAGTACAATAGAAATAGATGGTCTTGTATTAGAAAGTCAAGACAAGGTGCAAGCAGACACCTTACAAAGAAGGTAAAGTGGTAATACTTTTGCTTAACGCCGCCGAACATGCCGTGTATGGCCTTACAAGCCTCATTAGGTCGTATAAGGTCCATTATGTGTTATAAGGCCCTATATGTAGTATTTGGTACGTATTTAAACCTTGTAACCCTCCTTTTCCCCAACGGCCTTATTAGACCTTACAAGGCCTGCCCAGGCCCAACAACCCTTTTTTTGATTTTTCCGACATTACTTAAGCTCTTAGTGCTGGCCTATTCGTGGTCAACTGTGTTTATACTTTCGTAGCAGAGCACGAGTTCCTGCTAGTGTAAGGTACTTAGCAAGCGTGTAAGTAAGTATAATATAGCCCTATCACAGTTGTCGACAAAATCTTTTTGCACAGTATGTCTGCCATACACTGCCCCAAGGCATTGAATTCAACCTCCACAGTCTCTCATCCCCCTCAATACAGTTTTGTCGTAATGGTTGAGTCGAACCGTGGGACCATCGTTTGATCGCACCATTCTCAGGCTATGCTAGGTTCAACATCTCAATCTTCTTCTAACTTCTTACTGAGTGTGGTGGCTGCGTTTGATGCGATCGATACCGGCGATCGAACGCTGAGCTCTAACATGATGTCAATTGCCTGTCAACAGCTGTCAACACGATCGACGCTCGTGTTGACCTGTTGACAAACTGTTGACATACCGTTGATAGGTCCGAATACGGTAGACGAATCGATCGACATAAGTAATAATGTCTACCGTATGTCAACACGATCGTCAATCACCGATCGGCACCAAGGTGTCATCACGCCAATGAATATTAATACGCGCAGAGTGGTGCTTCTTAGATATTGCTGAGGTCTGTGCTAATGTCAATGTGAGCTTTCCCTTCGTTTGGCCGACGTTGCAGACCGACTTAATCTAGGCACGCAGACAAAGCCTTCCCGTGGAACTGATACATGAAATCTTCTGTATCACAATGTCGAAGGAACAGTACTGCAGCCCTCATCCTGCTCATGCGCCGTTGCTCCTTGCCGCTGTGTGCGCGCATTGGAGATCGATAGCCACCTCGACCCGCGATCTGTGGAGTTCTTTGAACTTTCAGAAATCGTCGCTGGCAGAAGACGACACCGAACTGTTACTGCTGTGGCTCAAGCGTTCCGGGTCTCGTCCATTCTCGCTTCGCCTTGTTCTAGAGCCCGCCCAATCCCAGCCTTCAGCGTCGCTGACCGCTTTTCTTTCCACCGTGTTCGACCATTTGACCCGTTTCACTTCGTTGGTCATCTGTGTGGAAGGATCCTGTCCGGTTTTGGCCGAATCAAAATCGCAAATTCTTATTTTGCAGGAACTTTCGCTGGATGTAGAGTGGGACGATCTGACCGTCACACAACTCTTGTGCAATCTGTTCAGATCATCTGCGATGAAATCTTTGACGTACGTCAACTTCCGAGGCTTCCGTTCGGATAGCTCCCCACGGCTTGACCATGACTGGACTAATGTCACTCGCCTCTACCTGGCGTACGAGATGTCTGTGATGGAGTGTGGCTGGATCCTATCGCAGTGCAGGCGGGTATGTGAGGCGCGCTTTGAACTGGTTGGGTATTGGGGAGAGTCCTCGACTGATCCGCTGGTTTTCGCTCCTATGCCGCTCAAATATTTGCGTCAGCTGGAGATCAGCAGTCTCGAGGACTTGTCGCCACTTTTCAACGCGTTCAACTCACACTCCCTTCACGCCATGCGGATTTCGCTGCCTCGTTCTGCAGATCCCTGGCCGCATATCCCTTTCATTGATTGGATTCAAAGGACCGGCTGCAGACTACAAGAACTTCGTATTTGCGGACCAGTAACCGAAGAGGAGTGCGCCGAGATCGCGCTTATTGCTGGGATATATCCTACCGTTTCTGTGGCGCCAGGGATGTGATAAAGGAGCCCGGAACAGATTCGTACGGTAATAGGACTGCGGGGCCAGTCTAGGATCCCGATCCGGGTTATGCATGTATTTTTCGGCCATAATTAGGACTTGCTCGAAGGATAGATTCGCACCCGAGAGATGACGAACTCTGTCTGTTTTTAAAAAAAAAAATCAACTGAGTGAGCTGACGTATAAAACTCTAGCAGCTTCTAATTAGATTATTAGAGTAGCAAAACACTAGATGGTTGCGTGAACGAGAGGCTACGATAGAAGGTTACTCGTGAAGGCCTAGCTGTTGTAGGATTAATCCGTGTGCTCCCATTCCGTTCCGCTTGTTTTATCCGCGTTGGATAGAGACATGGTAAGGTGTAGAAGAGAAGGTGTAGGTGTGGGTGTGAATGTATGTAGCCGAGGAATGAAAGTCGTCCCGGATGTGTGTATGTGACTCCGGAATGAATGTCGTCGGAGCAAGTATGTCGATGTGTAGGCGGATGTGTGGGTGTGGTGTCGTGCGGGTGTGTGTGCAAAGTGTCGACAGTATGACAGGGAAGTGAATCAGCGCAGAGGATTCAGCTCGGTGGCCGGCAACCCCGCCATTCCAAGGGTGATGGCAAATCGGTTGCCAGACCGATTAAAGCCGATGCCTTCGGCCAGTAAAACCCTCGGCAATCTGAGGCTATTTCCGGCGAAAAAAATGACCGATTTTTCGAGACTTCCGCCGCCATCGCCATCGACAAATCCATTCAGAGGCGCCGCCAACGTTCTTCGCTTCAAAAGAGCCCATTTGTGAGTTATTTCTCTGAGGGATACATGCCCCCGGTGGTATTGCGCTTAGGAATCTTCATTATCCAGATCGTTCTGAGACGCCTCCAACTCTGAATATGTTGCCTGTATGTCGCTGCCTGCTCAGTGGACCCCCACCCCCATACGTAAGTGTTACATAAGCCCCAAAACGGGCAATTCCCATCAAAAAATGAGAAAATTTGTCCAAGTTTTGCTGTGATTTGGACTGTACATACCAGCAAACTTCCGGGACACTTTGGTGCTCAAACGGGTTATCCCACGCATTTTTACCCTCCCGCTGGTGAAGGGTCACCCAATGTATTATGTAATCAAATATTTTGTGTTGGCTTTTTTTTTTTTTTGACCTTCGGAAACGTGTTTTTAGACCAGTGTTCCTTCTTAAGGCCTTATTAAAGGCCCCTCCGAGGGCTAAGGCCTTAAAAGCCTTAATAAGGTTATTAAGGGCTCCATATTAAGGGGCCTTAGGATGAAAAATACAATTTTTTCCGGGCTTTTTTAGATGCATTTTTCGGGGAGTTCCAAAGCCATTTTGCTTCTTATGGCTTGCTCCAGCTGAGTTTTGGCTGAACTTGATGTTTGTGGACTGAAATTACTCCCGCCAGGGCAATGCAGGTACTATACTTGGACTTAGACATCAAAATGAACTATTAGTTCAAAATGCATTCGCTTGAGCTCATTTCTCGTCCGATTCCCTTCGGAAATAGCGCAAACTATACCGACAGCTCTCCCTTGTATGAATATGAAAAAAAGTTGAGGAAATTCGGGCACGTTTTAGTCGGAAAAATTGAAAAAGCCTGGTAAGGCCTTGGAGCACCTAACGGCCTTATAAGGCCTAATAAGGTTCGAGGGGGTGACCTTATAAGGCGTGATAAGGTCTGGTTAGGTCTTCCCAGGCTGACTTCCCGGAGGTTACAAAACTGAGTTGGGGTTGTTAGAGACATGGTAGGTGTGGTTTTATTGCATCTTTTTCGGCGGAAAATTCAGAGTTGTATTGTTTTTGATAATTTGTGCTGCGATTGTATGCCAAGATGGCTGATTTGAATTTCAAAAAGTATGTAGGGGAGCATATACTCATGTGTAGTAAATCACCAGTCAATGTACGAGCAATATCTTGAGTTGTTGTGTTATGGGGAAATTGAAAATTTCTCTATCTGTAAAGCTCTCTTAGCATAGCAGTATTGTACAAGTATTGTACATTGCCATTGTTTTATTCGCACTGCAGAGGTCGAGCGTTCGATTCTCGCAAGCAACCAGTAATTAATTGTTCGAGTCAGTATTGTAGTACAATAGAAATAGATAGTCTAGTATTAGAAAGTCAAGACAAGGTGCAAGCAGACACCTTACAAAGAAGGTAAAGTGGTAATACTTTTGCTTAATGCCGCCGAACATGCCTTGTAAGGCCTTACAAGCCTCGTTAGGCCCTATAAGGTCCATTATGTGTTATAAGGCCCTATATGTAGTATTTGGTACGCTTTTCCCCAACGGCCTTATTAGACCTTACAAGGCCTGCCCAGGCCCAACAACCCTTTTTTGATTTTTCCGACGTTTGAGTAGCCGAGCTGAGGGCTTGACCCATGTTCCAACGCGCTTCAGCAGAATCAACGGAACATGCCGGACACTGCCATGGCAGAATACCTTCCGGCAGCGGAGCAGGATCTGGATTTGATGGGATTTGGATTTGATGGTGGAACTGATGTCTGTATGTAACGTGATCCGCGGAATGTCCGACGTTAGCCGCCGTTGTGTTTGCAACATGCCTGCTACGAGCTCCTTCATTGAGCCCATTGCTTGCCTCCAGAACGGCGCACTTTGTGAAAACGGTGTGCTTTGATTACTATATGTTGCCTGCCCAATTTTATTGCTACAGCAGACCTCTTAAGTGCCAGCGCAGGCACGGCGGGAAATGGAGCGGGATGGCGGGAAAATGCCGACGAGACAATGCGCTGGCAGTTTGGCGGGAACAGTCCCGTCATCAGTTGGCAACGGTGACTGATTGGTGACTGATCGTCACCCATCAGCTCCAAATCCCATCAAATCCAAATCCAAATCCGCTGCCGGAGTGACTCTAAATGTTGCGGGCCTTTGGCAGCTGCCAAGTTGCCAACTCAGCACCTGCCGAACGTACAGTGGCGGCAAAATCTGATGTCACCCCCAAAAAACGAAATTCTCATCAATTCAACTCGTTTTCTCTTCTGTGCCCTGTTTTCTGTGGTCGGACCTTTCACAGTGCATCAAGACATAGATTTAAAACACATGCACCCCTTTTCTATCTTAGGATACCTCAAAAATTGACACTGTTTGGGCAAGACTTTCCAACCATCTTTGGCCCAGTCCTCCTCAATGAATGTACCTATCTTTCTCAATCTTGCTTCCACACGCAGTGTATTTGCCGTGCCAATGGATCTGTGCCCTTGTCGCCCCCAGACGGCGATGGCAAGGGCAGATTAGAGGCGGTTTGATAAAAATTTCCTTTTTTGGGGTGACATCAGATTTTGCCGCCACTGTAGCCGAGAAGGGTGACGTAATCCAAGGTCTGAGGCTGGGCAGGAAAAGTAGTGCTGGGTTTTGAATGCTGTATTTTACGATGTATTAATACAGGGCGTATTTATACACGTATAATACATTTCCTACATGGGAGCCTCGGAGGGCTGTGTATTTTATGTGTGTATTTAATTGCAGATCGTCCCATTCTAGAGGCACATTTTGAACTGAACACAAGTTGCTCACAGCCTTTTTGTACAATCTGGCCCATATAGGGTATGATTGATCGAAATCATGGATATTGGTGGTTCGGCTGGTTCCGGCAACAATGTTTGACCCCTTGATACGGTCTCAAATGGGGAAAATCCTGATGATCTTGCGGAAATGCCAAGGAAAGCAGTCTCAGCCCGAAAAAAAACCCATACGAGGCGAAAAAATGGTTTAAAACGCAATTTTCAGGGCTCCGGAGTGGTCCGGCCCGGCGTGTATTTAATGTATGTTTACAAGCCATACATTGCATACATTGGGCCTCCTGCGCCCATTCAATACATACACAGCCAAAATCATTTCCGACCCGGCACTACTACATCGAACTTACACTTCGTCCCTCCGCCCCTGGAAAAGTGAGATAAGACACCTCAGACGCCCACGCCCCCCTAACCCTGTGTCTCGGATTTTGCCGGTGGGTGCCCCTTGCTATATGCGGGGTGATTTTCGAGGTAGATATGCGGCCTAATTGTCGTACTTATCAGTAAAAGAATTCCATTTCAATTGTCGTACTTATCAGTAAAAGAATAAGGGTTAAGACCCGACCAAGGGGCGATCTGTCAAGCGCCATCAAAACCTGACCCTCGCAGTATGTTCGTGTTTGTGATGGCCATTGATCCCGCTGTCAGGTCACGTAACAACGCGTCCTCGCGCCAATCTTCAACCTCTGACGCGTTTTGGGCCGTTTCTCGACGGTTATTCTTGCCCTCAACATGTTCCTTTATGCTTCTGTGATACTAGTAATGTATTTATGGGCTTAATTTACCATGATAGCAAGTATAACAAATGCAATCTATCACTTCCTGGAGGTAATGTCGCGAGAATCACAGGTATATATATCTGCAAACCCATTGAAATACGTCCGGGGACCTGTTATCCACTTCGTTTCATCCCCCATGTCATCTAAACCTCGAGTAAAGCCAACATCTGTGCCTCAGGTCCTTCAATTATCTACCCCTGATGGCATCCGTGAATATCAAACCCGTTATATTGCCGCAAAAAGAACTCATGAAGTTGATTGTGATTTGTGTGGCATGAGTGTCACAGCTGGAACAGCTGGCAATAGTGACTATAGGCTAGGATTACACAGAACTTCTTGCTTGCTTGCTCAAGCTAAAGAGCAAAGTAAACAAGCTCGGGTGAGTTGGTTTAGAATTGGTTGAAACCTTTCACTGTTGTTCAACTTGAATAGTTAGCTGCAAGACAGCAGGCTCAAGCTCCCTTGATACCCTCTGCCCCTCAAGAAGAAAGCTCAGATACTGGGCTTGAAACTCCGGGAGCAACTACACCCCGACCCTCTTCACCAATTGAAAAACAAAGTTTAGATCCGACTCCGGACGAGCCAGAACCAGAGACTTACGTTCTGTTTTGGTTATTCTTGGTATATACTCAGGCCTGAGCTGCTATTTAGATGAACTGGAAGACAAGAAAGGCTGCCCGGGAATTGGTGTTAAATGGACTACTGGATCAGTCTGGGGAGATTACCCTTATATCCTCCATGAAAATCCAGACATTGGATGGGAGCCAATCAGCTTTGATTCACAAACTAATACCATCTACTTCCGCTCAGATCGATGTAAGGGATCTAGCCAGGGGAATTCTACAAAAGCTTGTCAGCCCTGTAAACAACTCCCATCGAGTGTCACTTTTGCCAATGTTCAGGAGCGGGCGAAGGAAGTCAAAAGCCATACAAACCTGCGGTACTTGACATCTCGGCAGAAAGATGCCCTTATCGCCAAATTGCTTCGTCAAGTTGAAATAATGCGAACCCAGGTTACTAAACTTCTCATTTACAATGCTGATCATTGACCTTGTTCTACAATCAGTTGAATAATACTAAGAAAAGCAACAAACGCAATAATACCCAGATATCTGATTTCAAGAGGATAATTGCTTTGATTGCAAGTGAAGAAGTTGCTGGGTTACGTCGTATTCTAGAGCAAGCACTTGCTCGAGGTTCAAGTCCAAGGAAGGTTCTGGTTATCTTAGAAAGAACACTTCGCAAACTCTATCGTGTGCGGGGTGGGTTCAATGAACGAGAGCTTGATATCTCATTCTTGGTCAAAGCTATTGGAGGACCTAAACTCCTGTATGCATTACAGAAGGCTTTGGGACTAACTTCTGTTTCCACAATTAGACGTCGTCATCGTGTTCCAAAATTACTGCCGTCGCTTGCAACTCCAACATCAGAGGAGGTCCATGCAAATATCCAGGCTTTCTTCTGCCCAGATATCAAGCCTCCTCCAAAATTTCCAAACTGCTCGGAACTACCTGGGAATGTTATGATGTTTGATGGTGTTGCACTGGAAGGACGCCCTCGCTACTGTCCAGATCGAGACGCCATCCTAGGCCTTTGCCGAGAGCATTCTAGCAGGGTGAATCTTCAAGTTGATTCTTTGGACTCAGTTGAGCAAGTTCGAAAGGCACAGATAAAAAATCCTATTTGCAGACTCACAGCTCATTGTCCGATGTATTGTCATCACCACTGCTCGACGACAGGTTCTGGATCCAACACTCAAATTTTATATCATCCTAGATGGGACCGATCGATTGGAAGGTGTCTTCTGTGATACAAGGACAATAGATCATGCCTCCAACTTTGACATTTATCAGTTGTCTCAGAAAATTGCAACAGGGACACTTATCAATTCAACTTTTCAAAAAAATCCAGATCTTGACCGTGGGCATCGAAAACTGAAACTCACCGGGGCCCTTGGCATTGACCACATAAATCCTGCATCATGGCTAGGTGATGTTGTAGTTGGACATGTGAACATACCACAAGAGTGGGAACTTGGACGGAAAGATGCTGATGCTGTCCTGGCAAAATATTTCAATGGGGATATAGCAGTGGATTGGGAAGAACTGTTCGTTGATTCAGCTTGGGATCATTTGCGGCCAATGGGAGAATATGTTGGAACTTCATTCTCTCCTAATGATGTCCGCTCCGAAATGGAAAATGAACGTTTTCCTGTTGCCGATCCAATTGACCCTAATTGTCAGAATATAAACCGAGGTGGCTGGAAGCCGGTAGAGCTCTATCAGAACAAGAGCTGCTGTAGTGCAGGTGCAGGAGCACACGGAGGGGCACAAGAGTCTCAGAGATGAGGGTAAAGAGTAAGAATGATTGATTGTAGACTGTACTCAACTACGAGAAGTACATAAATGTAGATAGGTATCAATGGATAAGAAATGTCCGAAGTCGGAATGATGCGAACCAACAAATTCATATCCTGACACTCCCACCTTCGCAAAGAACGAGATATAGCCTACAAAGGAATAAAAGCAACAATAACGAATGTGCGAGAGCTCCCACCGAATAGCGCCTTCAGAAGACACAAAGAACTATAGCAGTCATACCAAAACAAACACCAAGGCAGCGCAAACTGCAATCAAGACAATGGCTACAGTCCCCGTCACCGAATGTTGAAAAGACAGTTGCGCTACAATGGAGAAGTTGGCGAGAACAAGTGTTGTTTCCGCAACTTGGCTATAATTGGTCGTCCGCATGTGCGATCCAAGTGGAAGCCCATAAGCCTTCACTTGATGATAACCAGATCCTGCGCGTATACATAGCAGCGCACTGGCCATTAGATACCTAGAAAATACCAGCAAAAATGGCTCCACTATCCAAGTGAACAATAAATTCTGGATGTGATACCCTGTGTGCGCAAGGACAGCACAGCAGTTGGAGCAGCAATGTTGGCTCCCACCTATCCCAAGAGACCGCAGCATACAGTGCAGCGATTAGGAATAGAAGTCGGTGGTGTGTTCTGCCGAACGGTAAGGGTCGTAATCTGTGATGGAAGAAAGAGGTCGGCAGAATGAATATGGAAGCTCATGCTGGTAGGAATTGTCGTGCAAGGGGAAGTGAACCGACAATGGCTGTAGACGCCGTTGTAATCCATGGAACAGCAGGACAATTGAGGTAAATAATAACCTCCTCGAGGGTGAAAATGCTAGGGATGATGGAAGGATCATGAAAGGAAAAGATTCCTTTCAATAGTGAGGATCCGGAGAGAGGTCGAAGCTGCACAGTGTGGGAGAACTGAGCATAGTGTGTGGGAAAGAACTCTCGGACAGTCATCGGGTTGAGTAGGTCATGTGCATAGGCACTTGACATCCATGAGAGATCTGTACAGCAGTGTGAGAACCAGTAGATGCTGTAGAGATAAGAGTGTCGAGGCTGCAGTGTAAGGGAGGCTTGAGAGGATGACCTAGGAAGAGCAGCAAAGATTCGAGGTGGATGTGAGGATGGCATAGATCAGGTTGAGCAGTGGAAGTAACGAGTGGATGGTAAGATCCCGGAGGCACGCTGGAGCAAGCCGCTCTCGCATCAAGCTCAGGCGCTAGGGCGCGGGGCCCATAACCTGTCAGAATATAAACCGAGGTGGCTGGAAGCCGGTAGAGCTCTATCAGAACAAGAGCTCTACCGGCTTCCAGCCACCTCGGTTTATATTCTGACACTAATGCAACCTCTCTTTCATCTGAACAAGTCAACCGCACATTGATTGAGGCGGATGAAGGGCCACAACAAACTGCAGACTCACTGGGTCTTGATCTGGACAATTATTTCTCTGAAAATCTGGATGACATCGATGCTGAAAAGATACCTGATATAGTTGAAAAGTGCTTGACAGACAAGGAGGGAAAAAAATATCTGAAATCCACTCTGATAGCAGGTCTTGCATCAAACCGTAGCAAAAAGTCATCACTGAGAACACAGCGAGTTCAAGGAATGGCTGTTGCGGACTTCCACCAGAAACGGCGTGACATTGATTTTGATCCTTTAGAAGAAGAGGATATGGTTAAAATTGATGATCTCGCCGGAGTCCTGGTCAAAACCAAAGAAGAAATCTGTCTATGTACATTGCTTATCAAGGAGTTCAAGAGAGAGAATCAAACCACACCAGTCTCTGCTATACATCTTGATGAACAAGAGAATCCAAACTTGGGAATTACAATCATAGGTCAGCTCATGGAGATGACTCAGTGTCAGGGGACTCCACAGCTATGACGTCCTTTGACTTGGGCAGAAGTTCTCTGTCTCCAAGACATCATGCTGTGTGCTCACTTATGTCATATCTTACGTCACCTCTTGTATATAAGTAGTCCGCTGGGGATCTCTGATCCCCAGGTTTGTTATCGACTTGGCTCCTGGGCCCTTCTCCCCTTACAGCATAACAAACCTTCTATTCGACTCTGGCACTCTCCTAGCCCCAGCCGACCACCCTACTTCCTACTCTGCCCTCATCCTACCATCGACCTTACACCTCCCTTGCTATGGCAACCCCCGCAGTTCCTCAGGACCTTTATTCCTACTGCGCTCTCCTTCGAAGCGAACTACAGCGCGTCCACGACCGTCTTGATCGTCTTGAGTTTGGGGACACTGCAGCCTCTACTCCCCGAGGGCATGCCTGGCGCTTCTCCTGGGATGGCGCTCGCTGGGGCTCTGAACCTTCAACCCCAGCCCCTACCCCTGCCATCATCGCTGTCGGCCACACCGCCATACCACTCGCCGAAACCCTCCCTACTGCACAGGACGCACCGTCCCGCTACTCGTGTACGCTTGTGGTGCCTGACTCGGTCGTCGGGCATATCGTTGGCCGTGGTGGTAAGGGTCTTCATCAGTCGCACGACATCTCCGGCGCCCAACTTCGAGCCTATACTGATAAGGCTTCCCCCTTGGAGCGCCGTGTATCTATCCGTGGTACCGACCAGCAAATCGGTGAAGCGCTAATTGCGCTTGGGAAGCGTTTCATGCGTAAGCGTATCCGCTCTAAGAAGAAAGGTCCGTCACGCCTTTCCGGGGACCCTGCCCCTCCCCCTCCTGGCCCGGTGCCGGTTTTGCCGAACGCTTCTGGCGAGGGCGCTCGCCCGCTGAAGAAGCGCGCACACCCCGTCCATCCGTCTCAGCCACCGGCTCCGGTTCCACCCCCTCCAGCGGCCAGTGCTCAGCCGCACCCAGGTGGGTGAGTACCTCAAAGATAGGTCTACTATCTCATAACTCTGTGCCTGAGAACTCAAAGTTTGCTGGGCTATCCTCATCCTTCAATGAGGGTGCTCAAACAGAGCAAGAAAGTGTTCATTTGATACATAAATAAACAAACATAGAAAATCAGCACAGGGAAAGCCCAATAACTTCGGCGCGTCTTATGTGCAATAGCATATGACCATACTCCCTCTCGCCCACCAGTTGAACCAACTGCTAACTGTATTAGCTGGTCGCAAGCAAGGCATTTCTAAATTCGGTTACTTTTGGTAATGCCGAGTAAGCTGTGTGTTTTTTATGCTAGGTTGTGCGTTTTTTCATCGAAATTGGACATAATTATGCCCCAGTATTACCCCCAAATTTCCATGCACCCCTTCACAAATTAGCACACAAGCTGGTTTTGTTGATTTACACACCTTGAAGCATCAGAATATGTGCACAAGTCAACATTTTCCAAAATATTCACGCCCCTTGCTTCATCACAACAAAAGTGCACAGGTTGCTCCGCGCATTTTTTTTACTGCGCAGGTAAGGAAATGCGGCGAAAAAAATTCACAGGACAGAGCGCACCACTTTTACGCACCTTCAACTTCGCAGCACCCACAAAAGAAATGCACAGGTTGTAAGTAATTCTATCCTGCCTTATCCTGCCTTTTTACGAAAAAATGTTACCTTGCCCGTTAGTGTATTCCAGCCTCTGATTTCAGAGGACAATGCAAGGGTTTGGGAGTGCGACCTGACCACATCAGGAATCGTTGGTGGTCTTCTTCACTTTTGGATCCATATAAAATGAGGGAGTAGATCAGTGGTAACCTAAATTAGGCATGTTCCGTAAGCTCACATGGCTGATTGATTGATTGCATCACTGATGTCTCAAATCGGCTCGCGAAAAAAAGTATTTATTGTGAGTTTTGAGCGGATGAAGAATCCCTCTTGAGGGATTGTACTACATACTATCTAATCGGAGTGTTTTGGCCAGAGGATCAGTCATGGGTTGACATGTGAAATAAATTTCGTTCTTGTTTGGTGGTGTTTAGGCCGAGCGCACCATACGTGCTAATGGCACGGACCGTTCCACCATATCATGCGCGTTCCGTATACCCGTATAGCCGAATTACGCTAACATTGTGTGTCCGGCACTGTATTCTGCAGATTCTTTCCTGACGAGATCTACAAAGTAGTGGTGAAGAGTGGTGACTATGATAGCGGACCTAACTTCGTGACAAGTCAATTACCCAAAATGAAAATCATTACTGAGCAGTCACCTTTGACTCAGTTATGCTGACACTGTGTAGAAAGCACTAAAAGAATGAGATCTACAGATCCCCCGGTTCAAAAATCTGCGCGCTTTCGGTCCGGCCCGGCCAATAGCCGGTGGCGATGTGATCCCATTAAGAGATGAGCCAAAAAGCCCGCCATAAACTAGCCAGAAACAGTCACAGCGGCGATTTCTAGATTTAAAGCCCAAATAAGTTAGCTCGAGTTTCTGAGATTTCAGGACACGGATATTTGGTACTTGAACACAATCATGAAAGCTTTGATTTCTTGATAACAGAAATGAGATCGGAATACGTTTCCGAATCCGTTTTCAAGGGAATTATTCCTATTGAAAAACTTAATAAACTCGACCTAACTTATGGCTGTGGCAGGGAACCTCAATTTACAGGAAGCATAAGTTAGGTCGAGTTCGTCAGAATTCATGGGTGCTTTAACATACATACCAATAAACCACTGAAAAAACTTGAGATTTATTGGTTCCAGAAACCAGATCGCAATGCATTTATGAACGAGTTTAAGAGGATATTATTTCTGTGTCTATGCTTAGGGAACTCGACCTAACTTATTTGGGCTATAAATCTAGAAATCGCCGCTGTGAGTGCGTGTGGAGCATTGAAGGGCTCAAACAACTTTGTATGCTCAACTGCCCCTCTTATCCGGGTAAAAATGAAAATTCCAGCTCAAAATCGTTTAGTACACACACTTTTGAAAATTTGCGCAAAGATTTCGCGCTTTTCTAACCCTAAGTTAGGGTTACGTAATATGCTCTGAGACGAAAATTTTATCCATGGATATGTTCCTTCTATGATAAATTTTCAATCTTGAAGAATTTTGACCGAAAGTACGACTTCACATGAAGTCGTGTCCGCTATCATACCGTATAAGAGTGCGTTCGGATCGTCCTGACAGCTAGTGCTGCCGGGAGCTGAGCTGAGGCGAGCTGAACTCGAGTTAGCTCGGCCAAAATTTCCTTTTACAGCCGTTTTTGATCCATCATTTCCTTTTTCGACCACGGAGCTCGGAGTTTACCAGTGACAGCAGCAGGAAGCAGGATGATGGGTGATCGGAGCAACGGTCCGCCTAAACTTGTGCCTTTAAAGCTTTATGATTCCAGCTATCTACAAAACACTGGAGCGCTCCGAAAAAAAGTTCCCATTGATGCAATGACGTCAATTACCATATGAGGTACGGATCCATTGCGTCGACGGCTGGCGCGTCAGGGCGGGGCGACCTCGTGTTGCAGCCTAGGCGGCCATGGTAATCAGGAGCCGCTTGTGTGCAGGAGGGATGTAGCGGAAGGTATTGTAGGGCATGGTAGGCGAGAGAGACGTTCCAGGAGCAGTGACGAAAGGGCGAGTGTCGTTGGAGAAAGTGGAGCGGGCTGGCCGAATTAGGCAGGAGCTGTCAAAACCGTTGTGTGAACTTTTTTTCGGAGCGCTCCAGTGTTTTGTAGATAGCTGTCAGTTCTATACTCGAGTTCCCACGTATGCCGTCATCTACCAAGCCGCGGACATGCCCGGGTTGTGCCCGGAGGCCTTACCCGGGTTGCCGATCCTGCTTCCTGATCCTGCTGGCAGGATGATCCGAACGCACTTCGTTCGATACTTCGATTCGACAGTCACGCGTCCTGTCTCGGTAACCCAGACGTTCCGGTGATCCGCGCCACGCGAGTTCGGATAAAAATGATGGACGCGAGGATCACCGGAACACACTGAAAATGTATCGAAATGAGTCGGGAAAATTGGAGGCCTTTGCGCAATTTTATGGTGCGCTCGGCCTAAACACCACCAAATAGGTCCCATCATTGATGCCATCATTGATGTCTCAAATCGACCGAAGGAAAAAATTTAAATTTGAATTGTATTTTTTGCTGCACAATTGGGGCCAGGCAGAGTTAAAACATACTGTACCATTGCTGTACCATTTCGACCAGAGATTCATCAAACTTATGTAATTTCTCAGTCCGAGATGCCTGTTTTGAATTAAGGCGATTTTTGCACACATCAAATGAAAGCGGCTGTGACCTGTGACCTGAAAAATCGGTCGAAATGGTACAGTACCAGGAGGCCTCAATTGAGATATGGTGCGGGTCACTTAGTCACCACCTCTTCGTGACAACGCCAACTGTGACCGCAATTTTTACCCAGTTTTTATTTCCTCTTGCAAAACGTCTCTTTTTCAACAGACGAACATTTTGGCAAGAGGGAATTTCGAAATTTAAATATTTGATAAATTTTCACCCCACCCAATTTGGCACTACAGGCCAAAATCGGATTTTTTTGGCCTCCGGAAGGTGAACACAAGTGGGCTACGGTAGGCGGGATGGTCGAGGTTCAATTTTGGAAATTTCCGCGGAGCGGAGTTCAAATCTGGGAGGGAAGCGACCTCATTTTGTCTTTTGTGCCTTCCTCTAACCCCTCAGATACCCATGAGTTTGTGTACTGTTCCCCTACGCTGCCTGAAATCATTCCCCATTGCCCAAAAAAGTCGAATTCTATGTAGCTCGAATTCTGTTGCCGCGCCGAAATGATGCGGTATTGATGGATGATCGGCAAGTTCATACTTACTGTTCAATGTTAGTTCAATGGTCAGAAAATGTATCTTGAAAGGCGAGGTAGACTCTGCAATGCATCACTATCTGCACCCGTTCCTTATTCAGTCAGGAGCTAGTGCTGTCGCACTGTGAAACTACGCTTCGGCATTTCGGCGCAACACCGATGGCCAACAAATTTCTCGAAGATATACTACTTATATTTGGTAACTTGAATATATTGAAGATCCCAACTTGTGGCCTAGTGGACTATATAATTCTAATCAGGCTCTGTACTCAAGGACACCCGCAAAACAAGCAAAGGGAAATCTTCCTCATCCAGAACATCGGCTCGGCGATCATTTACATCATTGATCCATCATCAGGTTGGCTCTATTTCGATGTAAAATGCCTCAAAAATGCTTTCTTTTGCTTGTTTTTGGCTCAAACAGCTGTGTTGGACTGAGGAGATCTTTGATATGAGGTTTATAATGCTCCCCAAGCTACAAGGTAGTACCCGAAAATGCCTGAAAATGGATGCCCTTTCCTGGATTTCAACTCCGCTCCGCGGGAATTACTGAAATTGAACCTCGACCATTCCGCCTACCGTAAGTGGGCGGCGCTTTCCACTCGCTTTCCCATCTTCTCAGGGGTGTGGGAAACACAACAACCGATACCGGCGCTTTCTTTTTTCCGGTCCTTTTCTCAGGAATGTGGGAAGTGCACTCGGTGGGAATCTCAGGGAGTGGGAGCCCCATTTTTATTCGCTGATCAAATTGTCAAGTCTATGGGGAATCCCAGGGGCGAGAGCTCACTGATCGCCAAGCGCACACCTTATCGTGTGTTGCTGACGTTAAAAGCGAAACCTGTTGTAGCGTTGGAGAACAGCTCAGCATGGACACTTTGCCGCTGGTCTGCGACGAAATACTGGCCGAATTCCAACGGTGCGCATTACATTGACCGCGGAATACTCACTGTTTATATGTATGCAAGGCTCCGACTTCTCATTGTGGGCAAAGTGAGTCGCATTTGCCCTCCTGAATCAACGCTGATCTAGCTTTCCTAGCCTGGAGCTGGAAAATCGTCCCTTCTGAGATTCGCCTTTGGTGTTGACAGCCAGGTATAGTAGTAATCCTGATTGTGGTCAGCAGTAAATTCATTTTCACCGCCAGTCTGTCAAGGCTGACATCAATGAAGAAATAACGTTCCGCCAGAACCCTCGGCTTGTGCTTCACCAGTGCGAGCCGGATGCTACTGGTGCCCTCTCAACCTTCCTCCAGAAACAGACTGTTGAATCAGTCTCTCCCGAGAGGCGTGTGCACCTCATCTGGTCTGTCCGCGGCACAGCATCGTGCGTCCCTTCTTATGACCAGTCAGGCTTTGCATCAAGGTGCCAGATGCGGGTATCTCTGCTATTGAGAAAGTAGACGAACAGCTTCTCGGGCTTGCGGTCCAGTTGAAAGGTCTTCTGTTCCTCTTCCTCCCCTCTCTAGCTTTCGCTTTCCGTAGCTTTCGCTTTCCGTTGCTTACAGACAAGTAGTGCCGGTGGTTGTGGTATTCACCCAGTTCGACGCTCTCCTCAACTCCACACGCTTCCGTTTTGTCGGTGACATCAGCGAGGAACGGGAAAAAGCTGCAGAAGCCGAGTTTGACGCCCTCTGTCGCAAGCCGCTGCACGCGCTCAACGAGAGGCTGCTTTACGCCCGAACTGCTGGTACGAGTACGTTATAACCCGCGGTGCATAGAATTAACTTTGCGATGCGGCAGGACTGTCCGAGTCGTCTGGTATCAAGCCAGATTGGACTTCCCTCAACGTTCTCATGAGAAGCTCGCGGCAAGCCATCAAGCCAGGACATTTCATAAATTGCGAGGGGATTGTGGCTGGATTAGCCCAGCGGGCGAGTGTTGCCGAGAAAAACGAGTGCACAATAGCGTACGTGTTAGTTCGATTCGAAATCATTCGAAATCGTTCAAAAATTTGCGCTCAAACCACTGTAGCGTTGGGATGCGTAGTATGACACTCGGTCTCTTACCCCAGCCCTCGTTTAATATGTCTTCTCTAGAATATTGGGATGGCCTCGGCTCCCGCTCAAAATCCAAATTCACCGGGTGCACGGTGCAAGTCTCTCTCAACACCCTTCACAAGGAGATGACAAGTATTTGGAACTTTCATGATCCGGACGACGTAGGCCGTTGGATGTTCAATTCATGCACGTCTCTTACGTCTCTAGCAGCTTCTACATAAACCGCAATTTCTAAAAGCGGTCAGAGCTTTAGCGCAGGGCGTCACATTGATGAACGAGTCAAGATTCTCTCCGTGCGTCACATTACAGTTTTTTATTTTATTTTATTTTTATTTTAATTTTACTTCTTTATATTTATATTTTTATCTTTTTTGTTCTTAAGAGTCCTGAACTGATTGGCAGCCTTGCATATGTGGCTCCGGATGTCGAGCTGCATTCGTGGTTTGTGGAATTACTTGCACAGCCCTATCGACCTACGTTAGTGGCCCCCTCCATCCTCACTCCTCTCTGATCTTGGAGAAGCCCCCAGGTCATCACCTCTGTCATGGCATATCTTGTTGCCATGGTGTCAGTTCTAAACGGACTCTTCCATATGACTAAGCACTCTGTCGGGCCGCTTACTGAAGGACATGTTGATGAAGCCATCAAAACCGTCACCAGCTCCAGGCTTGCTGCAGTCTATCGCGATGTTCGGGAATTAGCTGGGAAGGCAGAGACGGCTGGCGAGTTGGGCGTCATACATCTCATCAACCAGTACTTCCTACCCCCACCATCTTCACCTGCATCTACTTCTCTGATGACAGAGATCACGACCGTCGTGGGCTTATTCTCTCCACTTGAGGCCCCCCCGCAAGGGTTTTGTTGGCGGTTGCTTTTCCCTTTAGACCACGATTATGTTAACAATTTGGCCGAAATTCCTTTTGTGCCAGTCAGCGCGATCAAGAAGACGTCGGGTTTCCAAACGACAGAACGCCTTTCATTTGAATTGCGCAACGACTATATACACATCTGCCAGGACTCGAAGGGTATGTCGGCGCAGGACTTGGTGCTTGCAATGCCCAATGGAACAATGGTCGGGGGTCAACAATTATCCAACCCCTCGCGAAAAACCCATATAAACAGTCAGGTCAGCCGTGTACAGTAACATGCACTATTCTGATTGCCACAACAGTTCCGACCACCATCTGGCTGGATCGAGCCACTCATGATTCATATCTCAGGACCTGTTTACGAGCGGCTGTGAAAAGCGTCCCATTCCAAACCTGGGACGAGGTTGACAATTTCCAGCATTGGTCTGGGGGCTGGTGTTACCTTCGCCTTGTTTCCACAAGCCCTCAGGACGCCGCAAAGGTCATGCTGCTCTCCAGCCCAACCATGCGTTGGAGTAGTATATTCGACATGGGCTTAGGTATCGGAAACGACGATGTTAAGTTCGATGTCCACGTCACTCCGACATCGAGCCACATTACGTATGGCCCGCATGGCGCCCATACCTTGAGAAGCTATAAAGCGTTATTGGAAGCGGGCGTCTAGGTTTCTGCGTATTTGACTTGCCGGCCATGCGCATGCTCCGGAGACTTTCTGTGGTTTGGTAGCCCTGTTTGTATTTCTCGCGAGTATCTATCTGTATGACCAAGTGCGTGTTGTTCGAGGGAGCCATCTATATAGTCACTGTACTATTCTGACCGGCTGTTCGCTTGACGAGTACATGATGAACCTTATCCTTTTCCAAACGTCGCAATAAATTATTCAACGCGGGCTCAACAATTGAAGCTTAACAAGCCGTCTTCTCGCATGACATATATGTACACGTTGGAGAGTACGTCAAAGCACTCGAGGATAAGTGTAAGCGAACCGCGACCGCGCCGTGTATGCTCGCTTCGAAGCACAAGGGACTGGCATCAGCAAAAAAAGTGGGATGGCTACGTACTGCCCGGTAGTGCTGGTACCCCCGGTACCCTGGTAGTCATCCCCCCCGACTACTTCGGGTACTCGGGATATCGAGGCTACGACTCCAACATATTTATCGTCCAGTGATGCATATTTGTGTAAAAAAAATGTATTCGGGGCTCATGTGCGATGGCTGTGGACGCCCATGTCCATATAAGGACATGGGACCTGACGGAACATTCCGACGCCGGTTCAATTCCCGGACGTCGCAACTTTTTTTTCACCTTTTATACACTTTTTAACCTCGAGTAGATGGTGACTTCAAAAAATTCACGGCCCATTGTAGTAAGTTATAACCCACAAATGTACTGTCTGGGTGGAATCTGAGGTGTCGGAAAATCCGAATTTACCTGATCAAGCTTGACGAGGCTTGACGGGGGTATCAAGCTTGATCAGGCTCCCCGTGCCGTTGATCAACTGATGTCAAGCTTGATCAAGTATGGTGGGGGACGTGACTTCATGTCACGCCGCAATTTTTGGAATTTTGACCTGAAACTCGGCCCAATCGACTTGGAATATCCAAGAGTGGCCGTTTTCCGAAATCTTGGACCGTGGGAACTTCTTGATGGGAAATGGCCAAATTTTCGCTGAAAAAACAACATTTTAAGGGGGTGAAAATACCATTGAGGCGGAACTTGAGAAGATTTTCAACATTCCATTCCGCCCCCATGAATCTCTTCTGACCGAATTCATGAATTACCTATATCTGGAGGCAGATTGACCATTGATGGGCCATCAAATTTGCCCCGGCAGAGGCGTTTCGGATCAAATTCCGCTTTAGGATGGCCAAATTCGTGGCCAAAATCACGAAAGTCAACGGAGGGTAAAACTGTTCCATCCAATCTGTTCTACTCCTCATAAGGATGCGATTTCTGCAAGATCAAGAAATTCGGGTGACTGTCACACAAGTTATTGGCATCACAACATTGTCCATCAAAGTTTGTCACGAAGTCACGTCCCCCACCATAGGGTCAAGCCATATCAAGCACTGTCAAGTAGTAGCAGGATGAGGCCGAAAAACTGCTCCAACACACCCTATGTACTTAGACTTTCATTCTTGAAGTATACAGTGTCCATGTAAGCTCACATCATAAAGATATGGGAAGTGAATTTGTGAATTCATGACCGACTTATATTATAAATTCAATTGTCAGATCTCAAAGTCTATGGGACTACATTTGTAGGTACAATGATACTATAACCTACTTATGCATTCAAGACACGCACAAGTGAATTGGACAGAGTCCAGATATCCCGCCTGCAAGTGGAGTAGTACCTTCATATGTGACGTGGACCACCTCACCATGTTGAAGGTTCGTTAGCATAGTGGTTATCGTGTCATTTTATTACTTAGCCGCGCGGGTTCGAACCGCGCGATGCAAAATACTTATAAATTCTAACTTAAATAGTAAAAATAGAAGTCTTATAGTATCAAACACTTTGAAGTACATAAGTATCAGTACTATAACAGAAAGCGCAACCGAGTTGTTACATTTTGACCATTTTCCCCGCCCAACCTTGATCAAGACCTATCAAGCAATATCAGGCGGTCAAGCTTGATCAGTGTTTATAAGTCTTTTTTGGACCTTATCAACCGACCCCGAACTTGACAGCCTGATCAAGCTGTATATTTGGCCCTATCACCTGATTTCGGATTTTCCGACAGGGGTTTGAGAACTGTAAAATGATAAACATTCTTGAATACATGGCTTAAGTTTTGGCTGTCTGCAATGAGACAATGAAATACATATATTGAGCGAGGTTGTAAGGGGAGAAGGGCCCAGGAGCCAAGTCGATAACAAACCTGGGGATCAGAGATCCCCAGTGAACTACTTATATACAAGAGGTGACGTAAGATATGACATAAGTGAGCACACAGCATGATGTCTTGGAGACAGAGAACTTCTGCCCAAGTCAGAAGATGTCATAGCTGTGGAATCCCCTGACATCACCCCCTCTTCAAGATTCGTCGCCTCGACGAAGACCAGAGCCCAGTAGAATGAACGATCCTTCAAAATCCTGGATCGCCACGGAAGAGTAGGTTGCCCTGGGAGTCAATCCGCGAATCAGACGCAGACACTGCACCGCCTCGCCGTGCCGTCTGTTGTCGACGTCCCCTTTCAGGTCGAATAGCATCAATGGGCATAGGCGAAGGAGCTACTGAACGTGGAGAGGGGGACGGGATGGCAGTGGGCATGGCCACCGAGGGGGCATAAGGAGTAGAGCTGGGGCGGGGAGTAGGAATAGGGGACGCCATTACCTGCGTAGGAATAGAGATGGCGGCAGGGTTATGGGGTAGAGAGTTAGAGGCGGGGTAGGAAGACTCCTGTGGTGCAAATCGCACCCCAGACTTCCTTGGCTGTGTAGTGGCACCTGGGTGCGGCTGAGCACTGGCCGCTGGAGGGGGTGGAACCGGAGCCGGTGGCTGAGACGGATGGACGGGGTGTGCGCGCTTCTTCAGCGGGCGAGCGCCCTCGCCAGAAGCGTTCGGCAAAACCGGCACCGGGCCAGGAGGGGGAGGGGCAGGGTCCCCGGAAAGGCGTGACGGACCTTTCTTCTTAGAGCGGATACGCTTACGCATGAAACGCTTCCCAAGCGCAATTAGCGCTTCACCGATTTGCTGGTCGGTACCACGGATAGATACACGGCGCTCCAAGGGGGAAGCCTTATCAGTATAGGCTCGAAGTTGGGCGCCGGAGATGTCGTGCGACTGATGAAGACCCTTACCACCACGGCCAACGATATGCCCGACGACCGAGTCAGGCACCACAAGCGTACACGAGTAGCGGGACGGTGCGTCCTGTGCAGTAGGGAGGGTTTCGGCGAGTGGTATGGCGGTGTGGCCGACGGCGGTGTGGCCGACAGCGATGATGGCAGGGGTAGGGGCTGGGGTTGATGGTTCAGAGCCCCAGCGAGCGCCATCCCAGGAGAAGCGCCAGGCATGCCCTCGGGGAGTAGAGGCTGCAGTGTCCCCAAACTCAAGACGATCAAGACGGTCGTGGACGCGCTGTAGTTCGCTTCGAAGGAGAGTGCAGTAGGAATAAAGGTCCTGAGGAACTGCGGGGGTTGCCATAGCAAGGGAGGTGTAAGGTCGATGGTAGGATGAGGGCAGAGTAGGAAGTAGGGTGGTCGGCTGGGGCTAGGAGAGTGCCAGAGTCGAATAGAAGGTTTGTTATGCTGTAAGGGGAGAAGGGCCCAGGAGCCAAGTCGATAACAAACCTGGGGATCAGAGATCCCCAGTGAACTACTTATATACAAGAGGTGACGTAAGATATGACATAAGTGAGCACACAGCATGATGTCTTGGAGACAGAGAACTTCTGCCCAAGTCAGAAGATGTCATAGCTGTGGAATCCCCTGACAGAGGTAATGTAACTAGGTACTGGTACTACTACATAGTCTAGTCAAAAATTTTGAGCCTTTCCATGGAGAGTTAGTTTGAGGCACAAGGCAAAATTGATGGGAAGCAGATATATTGGCAGTCTGTCCCCCTCCCATCCTGTATCGAAGTTACATTGCATTGAGCCCACCAAAGGGCTCTGTTACTTGAAGAAAATAAGGTTACTCTCCCCCTACCTCGTAGGATTTGAAAATACAACCCAGTTACGTTGAACTGGGATTTGCCGGTAATGCATCCCATTTTCTGGAAGAGATTGAATAAATAATAGAGAGTTTGCGGTGAGCCGCCAGAAGCCACCTGGTGGCTCCGACGGCATGCGGATTGGAGCGGCTACGTCATGTGGCGGCTCGTTCAGCGGCTCATCGCGCGCGGTCCTTAGCACAATTTTGAGGTTGGGTACCTTGCATACTTGACTATACCTTCAGCCAATGAGAGTTCGTTGTCCAAACGTGCATAATTGTTTTGAATTGAAGCAATTTACAGCGTCAACCGAAGTCTTCGGCTCGAATGTGCGATAGCGTTAGATTTTCAGATCCAATTTTCTTCGTGTGTGTATGGGTCAATATATAGATGACTAAGTACTAAGAATGCACTCGCAAAACCAAATTTGAACCAGTCTTACCAGCCGCCAAACGAGCCGCCAGACAGCATAGCCGCTCCAATCCGCATGCCATTAGAGCCGCCAGGTGGCTTCTGGCGGCTCACCGCAAACTCTCTAATATCAGGTGGGTTCTTGCAGCTTTATGCAGCACAAAACAGACATATTCTAACAGACGCAAGGAAACGAAGGCGAAATGAAACCTGGATGAAACCGCGGGAAAGCTAATTGATGCCATCAATTTTGTGCTTTATGCCAATTTGGTAATTGATACTGTCACGTCAGTTTTCATTGAGACATCCTGGGATTGTGTAAATAGCATTGCAAGAAGGTAATCTACAAACGTACTGGAGCAAAACTTCGAAAAATCGGTTTTCCGTGTTTTACACGGCAATTTCGCGCTTTTGATTGCGGATCACACGGACCGGTGGCTGGTACAACAGCATCAATGTCGCCTGGCCATTGCCGATTTCTTGGTAAGGATAAGTATTTCGTGGGGTCCGGAAGGAGTGGGGTTGCAGAGGCAGAATGGCAGAGAACCTGCCTCAAACTCGCAAGTTTAGTACACACAATTTTGGTTTTTTCGCTGTTCAAATTTCGCGTTTTGTAACCCTAAGTTAGGAGTACATCCGATTCCTCGGAAACAAAAAAATTTCACCTATAAACCATACCCTAGTTCCTGCTAAATCTCGAATCCCGAAGGATTTTGAGCAAAATTGGGACTGGTCATGGAGTTTTGGCCGCAACCATACCTACTGGAGCAAAAAATGAAGGATCATATAAGAGACGAGTCAAGGAAGAAAACGACTCTCTCCGAAATTCGTCAACGATGCTGAAGGCGAGACTTTGCGGACATCAGCGTGGGCCAAGTCAGCAAAAGGGTACCACACAATACAGCAAATGAAATGGTTGGTGGCGTGAAAAATTCGACCGGTGTTGGTAGAGTATATAGTCGTGGAGTTTCACTGAGGACGTAAAACCCCGTGAATTTCCCTTAGCCATTGCATGAATTTCATGATTCACTGCATTTGCAAGGGAATTAAAATTCACTGATGATTCACGTACTTTGTATTGGGTCTGTCAGGGATAATTCTATTTGGCAACCCGGTTTGTTTGGCAACCCCTGGCTTTTTCATCAGGAAAAAACTGAAACTGCGCCAAAGACCTCCAGAGACCGCCATAGCACCCCATAGACGTCAAAGTCGTCATAGCAGAGGACCGAGCTACATAAAAACCTGGGTGCACCGTGATCAGATTCATAGACACCCAGAGTTGGTCAAAGTAGCCATACAGTTGCGGCAAAATCAATTTACTTACCAAATAAGGAAATTTGCATCAAAACCGCTCTACCGCACAGCAAAACCACCACAGGCACGCTGAAATGGCACAAAGGGCCTGTACTCCTGGAGTTGAGCCGGTCTACGCACAAAAAACAACCGGATTCGTCATGTTTCTCACTGCTTTTGGCTGCACTTTATGAGACAAAGTTGCTGCTTATCCCGGCGAAACCAATACAAAGACGCCAGTTTTTCTACATCAGGAACAGGCCAGCAGTTCTTAGTATTCTTATCAACTTACCGCTCGCAAAAAACGAGCAAAAGGAGCGAATTGACGAGAATTTCCTTATTTAGTAAGTAAATTGATTTTGCCGCAACTGTAGTTTTGAGGGTTGCCAAATAGAACTGGAGCATACTTGTAGATAAGAGATAAGATATTCAGATAAGGCGGGCTAAGGGAAGATCTGGGGACTGCCCCGGGTAGTCTGCATCAGGAAAAACTGAAATTGCGCCAAAGACCTCCATAGACCGCCAGAGCATCCCATAGACGTCAAAGTCGTCATAGCAGAGGCCTGAGCCATATAGAAACCTGGGTGGGGTGTTGTCAGCCATATAGACACCCATAGTAGGTCAAAGTAGCGAAAGTCATAGCACTTATAGTGCTCAAAGTCGTCAAAGGAGGTCGAAGCACACACAGTAAAAATGAAAAACTAAATCATATATTGTGATGAGAATATGTACTACACGTATATAACTGGCCGTCCATCACCAGAGCAAGGAAGGGAGTGTAGATTGCGGCACATAGGAAGAGCGAGGAAGGAGGCGAAGGGGCTGCGAATGGATTGGCGATAAAGTGAGGTGCTTTGCGGCGCTTGATTGTAAGACTTCCGTTTGCGGGAGGCTCCTTGATCCGTTACCATCACCACCTCACACTTTCCCACGCCTGGACGGCGTCGGGGGGGACCGAGGAGGGGGCGGGAATGGCGCAAGGTGGGCGACAGCCAGGGGTTGCACCCAAGGGTGACCTCCACACCCGCGTTGCCTACATGCAACACCGCCGAGTTGCGGAATGAGGCCCTTGAGCCCGGCCTGCGCGGCCGCACCTTCAGGTGCTTGTACACCATTGAAAGAAATTGCTATGGTTTTGTGGTCGAGGATCTGGCTCAAGGTCGACATCCCCGCTGGGGTTTTCTTCGTTATTTGCTCTGCGCCGCGTCAGCGGTCTTTCACGATTGTGCCCACTGCAAATCTTCGATTACTAGACTGTTTCGAAGCGGCTGCCTTCCTGTGACAAGTTATAACGATACTCTCTGTTTTCTGCTGCTCCGTTACGCTCGACTGCAATTCTACTCCTCCTCGTCACCCACACAACCCAAAGTCAAAGTTCTCAAGACGTTCTAAGTCTGCCGTTCTCATTCCACTGCACTTGAAGAATTCGCGTTCAGCGCCCGGATCATGCTTGCTTGGCACTACATAGTAGTGACGCGTCGATGACGACTTCAGGCGCTAGAACTTTTGAAAATCGCCTAAAACGTCATGGCAGCACTTCCGGTTTCCTCCGCTCATGTCTCCCCACGTCGAGATAGTCGTCGTCTCCCTTCTTTTCATGTCCCTGGCTCTTCCTTGTAACTGTGTCTTAACAGCTCTGCCGCACTCGCTCTCACCATGGCTTGCTAGTTCGGGGTCAGAGTCACCGGTCCGCTCTCCATTCCTCTCTTGCCCCTGTCGTTCTCTGCTGTCACCCGCCCCCACCCTCATTCCCTACCTTTCGGCAATTGCCCTTTTCCCTCCCACACCCCAGAATGAAAGCCGAATTAACAGCTTATAAATGACGATTCGAGCCTCTCACTCATGGCTTCCCCCAGTGTCAACGCCTCCCCGGACATCCATAACTACTTCTCGCCTAAAACTGCAGAGGTTCTAAACACCGTCGCCCACAAGCTTGCTTATCTTCCGTTGAGCTCTCACGCGCTGAAACGCCAGCCCTCGGACTCTGCTATAACTTCCAAAGCTAAGATTGCACGCATGGGTGACGTTAACATGGCCAATGTTCCGAATGCAAGTTTAATGTACTTCTCTGTCTTGCATCCACTAACGCGAACGCTTTCGGCAGCTGCGCAACCATATCATCATCTCCGACGTCAAATCTTTCCCCGTCAATGGTTGGACTTTCGATCTGGTCAAGGCCAACCATACCGACGAAGTCGTGGATTACCTTAATACAAACTATTGTGCGTAAAACCCAAGTAGTGCCACTTCGACACTTAATACCTCCATCAGCGAGTTGCTTGGCTCTTGTCTTTCTCTCCTCCGATCTGCAAGACCGCACGATGGGTTCCGCAGCTGCAAAGAGCATCCTCGCTGCCGCTGGTGTCCCTGGCGCCGAAAATCTCGCAATCATCCCGCCGATGCCCAAAGTCGAGTTGCCTGGCAAGCCGGGTCGTCTCACGATGCCGTGGACCCACATCATCAGGGATTGTACCGCCGATCTGAAAGAGAGCATCAAAAGAAAAGCCATTTTTCACGGCAGGCGCGTCCGGTCCATCTCATTAACCACTGCGCCGTTTCCTGATGCAATGTTTGAGATAGATTCATGGATGACGCCATGACTTGCTACCTCTTCCCCGCCAATCCACCCGCACCTTTTTTGGTTTTCACGTTCCACAACATCGACAGCGAAGCCCCCCACGTTTTAGTGCGGGATGCACTTCTTGCCCACCTCAAGACGGACGATGCTGTCAAATCCATGCTGGAGGCGCATCATACCTATCTCAAGGATATCCCCAACGCGGAGTTCGCGCTTGACGTCCTTTTCGACTGCGCTGAGGTTTCTACCTCAACCTTCTACCTTAAGAGCTCGAAGGGTTCGGTCGCGACCAATCTCTTTCACATTACCATCCCCCCCTTCGACCTTTCTACTGCCTACAACGACGAGCTCGCCGCGCACGTCATGTCGGCGACTTTCTCGTTCCCGGTCCGCTTCCACGGCGTTGGCAAGGCATGGCGCGGCCGTTACGGCGACACTACCATGGACTGCTCTGAATGTCATAGCAACGCTCACTACATCGGGAACTGCACTATCGTCAAGTCTGCCGCGTATCGTGAGGTTCATGGTGTGCCGGACGAGCCCTCTGTTGTTGCCTCCAACGTCCCAACGTCCCTCGCTGTCGCTCCTGCCCTTCCCACGCCGGTTGCGTCCACTTCCTCAGCATTCAACAATCATGCAGGCCCCTCTAACAACCCTTATCGTGGAGGTTTCAATCGCGGGGGTTTCCGGGGTGGACGTGGCGGTGGTTGGAACAACGCGCGTTTTGGAGGGTTTTGCGGACGCTCCTGGTCCTAGTTGCCGAATCTGTTGATGATGCCCCACCCGAATTGTACAAGTATATCGAGTTCCGTGTATATGGGTTGTAATTGTACTCTACTCCGTTTGTACTCTTGTAATTGTACTCTACTCCGTTGTACCCTTGTGAATCCATGTCCCGCTTGTGGCCATTGCTACTTTACTTTACAACAACGAGAGTTCGTCGGGACTCCAAGAAACTGGACCGACAGCTGATTCAGGCTGTTAAATGAGTAACGGTTGAAAGGTCAACAATATTTCAGATACAGAAACCGTCCTACTCAACTGCGTACTTTGCGTGCCATGAGTGAGGCTTATGAGAAACCGAGAGTCTCGGAAGACGTTCGCCTGCGTGACAAGCCCGTGACTTTGTGATGGACTGTCACCGTCTCGACCCTTCGTTTTACCAAGTCCCTCAGCGCACTCCACTTCCGGATTCGTCAACGGTCAAGACAACACCGCCTTCTTATGCTTGGATATTCCCGCTGTCTCCGACTACAGTTCGCGCCTCCCACGCCGTGCTTGTCTCTTGTTAGCAGATCTTCTAAGGGAGCGTTAACAACACGGTTCTCTCTTTCCCAAACACGCTCCTCTCAATGTCTTTTTTGTATCGAAATACGGACGGCGGTCCTTAATCGTACCTCATCATGAACCACACCAACAACGACATACGACTGAGTACCGAGGGCCCTCCTGGAACACGGGAGGGTTTCGGGGACGTGGTACAGCCCTCTCGTCAGTGCCTGCAGGCTGCGAGTTCAGAGTACGAAATCAGCAGGAGTCGAGGTGATCTGGGGTCTAGCCCCGGCTACCATTCACGCGACCCCTTCTGTAGCAGTTCGTCTGCTCTGGCTGTTACAGCGACGGGCGAAGAGCAGAGCCCTCGTCCCTCTTCGGTTGCGACCGTAATTTTAGATGACGATTCGCCGTGGTTGCCTCCGGTACCTGCGACGAGTCAGAACTTAGGATTCCAGTCCAACAACATTCCAGATGTTTCGCGGGTGAATGAAGAGGGACTAACAAGCTCCCGCAACTCCAATAAACACCGGTTTGACGCAACAGAGTCACCTACAATGAATATCAATATAACTGCATTACCGCAACTAGCACATTCAGATGATGCTACCTCTTGGGAGGAAATCAACCGTAACATACGTAAAGCTAACAAACCACCGAGTCCACTGCAATCTAATAAATCAACTAGGTCGAAACTGAATATCTCTACCATCAACATGAACGGCCGTGACCAAAATAAATCTATCCACCACGCTGATCATAAATTCAACCATATCAAACAGACAATAGACGAGAATGGTATCGGGGTTCTTGCGCTGCAAGAAACACACCTCGATGACATTGGGGTAACCCAGTTCAATAACGTTTTCCAACGCTGGTTCAAAATATTTAACTCATCGCATCCAACGAAACCCACATCAACGGCGGGTGTTTCATTTATCTTGAACAAGAAATTTGTCGACACAGAGAATGTGCGCGAATATGTATTGATTCCCGGCCGCGCATTCATGATTGTTGTTCCAGGTCACCGTGGGTCCATTCATAACATTCTCAATATCTATGCACCTAATTCACCAGAGGAACGCCGTAAACTATGGGATGATTTATGGAATCTGTGGCGTACTGACTGCCACTTGCCTCTTCCGACCGAAGGTGCGGGAGATTGGAACTTTGTTGAAGACATGCTTGATCGTTCTTCAGGTACGGCCGACCCAGTACCGTCGAGTTTTGCTCGGCTGATGTCCTTGTTTCAATTCCAAGACGGTTGGCGCTTAACGTTCCCAGAGACGAGGGAGTATACCTGCCGACAAATACGTACGGATGCGTCTGGTGCGCTGAAAATTTCTCATTCCCGAATTGACAGGATTTATATCCCGAGTACACAGTTTGATAATTATCGTAACTGGTCGATTAAGCACTGCGCTGTAGGCTCTGACCACAGACTAGTCTCCGTCGAAGTCGTCTCACGATGTGACGAAAAACCAGGTCCCGGAAGGTGGAGTATGCCTTTATATCTTCTCAAAACTCCGAAATTTATGAAACGCGTTTACGAGCTAAACAGTAAATTGGCAGAAGATGTTCAGAAATTACGGGGAGCTGACCGAGACCCTGATATAAACGAACAGACACTGTGGTTCGAATATAAATCAGAGTTAGCAGAATTTGGCAGACACTGCTCGCGCTTTCTCAACGAACATACTAAAGAAATTAGAAATTGGCAGGTTAGACTCCGGATGGTTATACACGACGAAGACATGCCACTTGAAGAGCGCTTTGTTGCTATACGAATAATTGAGGATAAAATTGATAGCTGTATTAAGGAAGAAGCTGACCGGAAGAAGCGCGTCGCAGACGCACGTTACGATATTGAAGGCGAAACCTTGAAAACTAAACACTGGACCAAATCAGCAAAAGGATACAATCTGAAAGACTCGATCGACGAGTTCAGAATTGAGTCAGATTCGGAGGATGTAGCTCGATTCGAATCACGACCTCGTGAAATGGCTAGAATGGCGGGGATGTATCATGATCAAATTCAGACTCGGGATCTCCCAGACGAGTATAGCAGACTGCTCGCAACCGAGCTCGTACTCGAGCAATGTAATGTCCACTTATCTGAAGACGAGTATCGGAAGTTAGATAAGCCATTGACTGAAGAGGAAATTCGACAAGCACTCAAATTATCGAAAAATGGCAAAGCACCTGGTCTTGACGGCATTCCCTATGAATTTTTCAGGCATCTGGACTGCCTCTATTTGCGGTCGAAAAACTCGGATCTACCGCTGTTCAATATAATTGAATTTCTTGCTTCACTATATTCAGATGTTGAAATGTATGGAATTGTCCAACGCACTAAATTCAACTCAGGTTGGTTATGTCCTTTCTACAAGAAGGGAGATAAAAGCTTGATCTCAAACTATCGCCCAATAACACTGTTGAACACAGACTACAAGCTGATGACGAAAGCCCACTCACTGCGATTGATGAATGTGGCGCCGTCGATTGTACATCCAGACCAAGCCGGATTTATGGCGGGCCGAAAGATCGAAGACCAAGTCAAGCTTTCAAAATTCCTACTCGACTACGCTGAGGCAGCCGAGGTGGATGGAGTGATTATAGCACTGGATCAGGAAAAGGCATATGATAGAATAAATCATTCTTACCTCTTGAGAATTCTCGAACATTTCCGATTTCCACCCAGATTTTGTAAACTGATTCGCAGTCTTTATACTAACGCTGAGACTGTAGTGATGGTTAACGGGATGATCAGTGATCCATACTTCGTTATCCGCGGTGTTCGACAAGGAGACCCATTGTCCTGCTTGCTCTTCAACCTTGCTATTGAACCGCTGGCTTGCTTGATCCGAAATTCCAACCTGAAAGGCATTGAAATCCCGGGGTCAGACCAAAACCTGGTTATTTCCCTCTTTGCAGACGACACAACAATCTACCTTTCCTCTTCCGACTCGCCGGATGATCTCTGGAAGATTTTGGATCTGTGGTGCTCAGCTTCCACTGCGAGATTCAACGAACATAAAACAATTATCCTACCCTTCGGAAGACCAGTGTATCGAACTGACGTGGTAAACAATCGGAGGACAAATCAATTTTCGAATAAGAGAAGTATTGCGAATGCAATTCGGATAGTACCTGACGGAGAAACTTGCCGCATGCTCGGCGCATGGATAGGAAATAAAGTCACTTATATAACTCCTTGGCCCTCCGTCATGGACAAAATTACCTGCGACTTGCGGCGCTGGAGTGCTATGAAACCCGAATTAGAGGGTAAACGGCACATTGTCAATATGGTCATTGGCGGACGCACTCAATACCTGACCCGCGTTCAAGGAATGCCAAAGGAAATTGAAGAGCAATTAATTAAGCTTGAGCACGACTTCCTCTGGGATGGTAAAACGGCACGAGTCGGGCACGACACAATGATTCGAGACACCTTAGATGGTGGTAAGCAAGTTTTGGACATCCCGTCGAGAAATGAGGCAATTGACCTATATAACCTTCAATGTTACTTGACATTTGGCCATAGTCGAGCACGATGGTGCTATCTTGTTGATTTTCTCCTGAAGAACCTGCTCGAAAAATCTTACCTTAATTTCCGACCGGGACAAATCCTGAATGTGTTCATACAGAACATTCATATTCCTATCTCTTCGAAGACAAAACTCGCCGAACAACTGAAGCGTATGATCAGCGCGGCCGGTAAATTTAACTTACGCTTCACTGCATTATCAATTTCGCCGGAAATTCAACTTCAGATGCCAATTTGGAAACATCCAGCCGTGAATGTTGAGCTCTTCAAATCAGCTTGCCGGCGCGACGCTGTTACGTGCCTTCGAGTAAATCATGGAATCCGAACCCTAGAAGACTTGCTTGTCATTGCCGAACGAGTAACCGTCATTCCACGAAGGCCGCATCAAATAAACCCGTCGGGCTTCGGCAGAAAGAATTGTGGTTGTCCGCCCTGTCATCGGGATCGAATTGAGCTTGGATGCGAAGACCCCGGGTCTTGCATTGATACAGCGAAACTGCTGCTTAATAGTGTTAGCCCAAAATGGAACCCTCGAGCTCCCACCATCGATCTGTGTAATCTACTGAAACTGTCCAAAGACGAAGAGGAACAAAATGAGCGAGCTATCAGTGTTGATCTGGAATTTGTTTATGACCCCGAGTACTCTCTTCGTGACATAAACTATGGCTTCCGAATCTTTGCTGAGGACAATATCTTGAATACTGTGTCAGCAAGAAGAAACTTGACTATCAATTCAAACCAAGATTTACAAACGGTGTTCCTGCATTGCCGGGTAAAACATGCGGGTGAATTCAACCCCTCAATTGATGTAATCATCACAGTCCACGACGAAGCGAGTACCGAGTTTACTCACGAAACTCTCTCTGTTTCATTTGACTCGCCAAACATTCCTCTGTCTTTTTCCACTGGTTTGCTTGCGGGACTTCTGCACAAACTACAGACAACACCAAAATCTCTGCCGCTGCTGGTGTGCTCAGTATCCGACTACCTGGTTCGGGTTACTGTTAAAGAGAAATCACGCTTCGAGAATGACTTGCTCAACATCAACTTCCCGTTAATCAAAGCTGTCATTGCTGCTCTAAACGAGAGAACGGGTCGTGTTAAATTCAAGAAGATTGCAACTCCGCCGACACCGTCCGCGAAGATAATCGCTTTGGAGTCCATCAAAATTGACACACAGATAGATATCGTGTTTTTGAATCCCGGAATTGAACTACAATGCGGGACTCAACGTTCATTTGGGAAAATCATTCGGAAAATGCGTTCAAAGCCTCACCGCAAATCCACTTTCATCAATCTTGACCGCATACGGTGCGCAGTCGAGGAAGTGTCAGATTATATTCCTTCTGATGACATGATTTGGAAATCTATCCGTTCTTCTACATTCCGTCGATTAACGAGGGAATTTTTCTGGAAATGCATCCATGAAACTTTCCGAGTTGGTAACTTCTGGTTCCACATCCACGAGAATCACCCCATGGGAACTTGCCAAACCTGTGGTGTAACCGAGTCTCTTGAACATATTGCGTTGGAATGTGCCATACCAGAGCAAAATTTAATCTGGAATCTGGCTCGTCAGCTGTGGGTGATGAGATACCCGGCTTCAGACTGGCCAAAACTTAATTGGGGACTCTTACTTGGGTGTAACCTCGTCCGATTCAGATCGAAAAATGGTGCTCTTCTTCCACACAAGGCCCGACTATTTGCTATCTTGATTTCTGTATCTTGGCACCTTATCTGGTCGTTACGAGTCAATCGGGTGATCAAGAACCCGGGCAAAGTTCATTCACAAGCCGAGGTCCATAACAGATGGGTGTCCACAATAAACTCGGCTTTGGATCGCGACCGTATTTTGACTGATGAGCGAATGTTTGGATCTCTTGCATTTAGCAAGAAGAAGGTTTTAAATACCTGGAGCGGGTTACTCTTGAATGAGGACTCTTTGCCGGATAATTGGACATACATGAGGGGGGTTTTAGTGGGTATACAGCCCATGAAAATAGGAATTGGATGAAATTCCTTACAGCTGGAGTCCCACACTGTTGATTTCGTGCGTAATGGCATTTCCTCCCGGACACCTTCACCGGCATTTTCTGGTCCAATAACCAGTAACCAAAGCGGACGACTCGGAATGCTTCTGCAGACTGATAATCGTTACTTAAAACGCTCCAAAAAAAAAAAAAAAGACTTCCGTTTGCAAATTCGGAGAGCATTGCTTGCAAAAGACATATCGAGAAGATTTGAGGGGAGTTTATCGAGTGTCGCGGTGTCTCTGGGGGAAAAAAAATGCAAGGGCCGGCGAAGAACTTGAAGAGAGAGATTTGATACGCTTGGTTATGGGTCGCAAAGAGACAACGAGGGGGAGGGGGGTGAAGCGGCGCCCGGTCAGGGCAGGTAAGGTTGATGACGCGTTGATTCAAACGAGAAAGGCTGGATCGTAATCCGCAGGGAGCGCGCCAATCCACGATGAGCGCCGAGATGGAAGAAATACTTGAAGCTTTGAAGGAGCACTTGTAGTAAAGTCATAGCCTTCGTAAAAGACCGGCCAGTTGTTCTTGCAGTCACTGAGGTAGAGCTAAGTCTCCGCGTCGACGAATGTCGAGGCGAACGCAGTTGAAGTTCATACTCGGGGGTTGGCAGGGTGGACGAACGTACGCCAAAGGTGTGAAGAGTATTTTCTGGATGTACAGCACCACCAGTTCATACTCGGGGGTTGGCAGGGTGGACGAACGTACGCCAAAGGTGTGAAGAGTATTTTCTGGATGTACAGCACCACCCCTGTCGCCACGGTGATGAGCAGGTGGCGGCGGCGACACGGACACGTTGCCGCCCATATAGCATCCGCCGCACGACTGCGCGGGCGGGAACGCGGTGGAGTGCGGGATACCAGCTGAGAACAATGCGAGCGCGGGAGATGCGTAGACTGTTGCTGCGGACGATGGACGAGGCGTTGCGCCAGAGGCAGTAAAGACGGGGACAGCGGTAACGAGCAGAAAAGCCTTAACACTTGATTGAAGGGCTCGAGGTTAGCCAAGTACGGGGGACCACTAGAGAAGCCGATGCCAAGGGCGGACAATTGCGGAGGAGATAAGGGTGTGAAAGGACTCTGACCGCTCATCGAATTAGCCAGTATAGCCTGAATAGAGGGGAAACACACACCGGGGTATAGACGGCGAGACGCCGTTAACTGCTCGAGGACAGCAATGTGACGAAGAAGGACGACTTGGGGAACTTTGAAGAGCTTGAGAATAATCATGACAGCAGGCAAGCTCAATGCGATGGTGGCGGGAGTTCGGGGGGAGACTGGAGGAGATGGAAGGAAAGGGCGAAGAAAAGTCGTACGATATTTGGTTTGATCATTGTCAAACCGAACAAGATCTCACGCACACGCACACGTGACCATTCGGACTTCGTCTTTTTCAGATTCCAACTCGACCTCGGACTTGTCACTTGCCAGATTCCCTCACTGAGCTTGGCTCCCACTGCTCTCCGCTATGTTATCTGAGGTTGAAAAATGTGCTCGAGTGCTCGTTCTGCGTCCTCCTTGACAAATTGCTAAAGTGCCCGCGCTGAACCTCATAGAGCATCATAGCGCTTCATAGACACTCATAATAGTGGAGCGGCCTAGCTCAAAGTGCGCCATAGTGTGTCAGAGCGACTTATAGCACCCCATAGTGGGCCGTCTTCTATGGCGGTCTATGGCTCAAAACCGGATTTTCCTGATGTGGGGTAGTACAATTTATTGTAGCGTTGCGTTCCAAAGGAATAAATTCAATTTACAACAACTCGTCTACGCTTCCTGGGAGATAAAACCAATCCCACCTCCGCTAAGTCCCGATCAGCTGAATGTCGTTTCTTCTTGTTCTTGGGGGGCATCTTCGGCGCGGGCAAATTCTCCTTGTTCTGAGCCATTGCTACCTTTGCGACCTTCCCTTCCACCGCTCCGAGCACCTTGCTCCCAAGTCCCTGTTTCTCCGCCCCCTTTGCCTTGAGCTTCGCAGTTGCGATGGAGAGAGCGTGATGGCGAAGGTAAAACTCCGTCACCCGGGGGTCGCATTGACAGTCCAAAATCCTAATAGATAGGTTTAGCGTGCACAAGAAAGCGAAGCGAGAGAACACATACACATCTTCGCCACGACCCTTGATTCGACGGGCAATACCGCAATAATCCAGTGGCCCAACCGAGTATACTTGATGATGTAAGACAAGAGGGCGCGATCGCGAACGAACGAAGTCGAAAGTTCAATAGGTGTCGGTTTCGGAATCAGCGGTGGTAATGGTTTGTGTTTAGGAGGCGACCGCTTCGGTTGTGGTTTCGGTTTCGGCTTCGACTTCGACTTCGTTTGGCGAGGTGCGCGGCGCGGCTTTCCTTTCCCGCGTTTTGCTGGTGGCGGAGGTTTCACAGGAATTGGTGGGGGCGAGGAGCTCTCCACCTCCGGCTTCGGCTCCCGAGGATTGAGCGGCGGTCGACGACGGGGAATTGGCGCCGAGTTGTCAGGGAATGTGGGGATTACTGACCAGATGTCTGCCTTCGCTAGACGGTAAAGTCGGGTATGAGGGTGGAATGCTTGGAGAGGCTTCCTCTGGCTGCTCGGATGGAACAAATAGGTATACTTGTCCATGTTCAGCACACTGTGCGAAGTATTTGTCATGAAATTCAAAACAATAATGAGGAATTTCAAGATTCCTGATGTTTTGTCATGAACCACATCATGAAATTCAAGATGCCTTTCACGATGCTCAGAAACTCATTTTTACATTAGTTGATGAGCATATAAATTCATGACAAAACATCATGAATTTCATCATGCAAGACTGTCAAATTTTTGCTAAGTCCACTAGCCAGGTTGTTGAGTACAAAATGTACTCAATATCCTACTCACACATCATCTACCCCTTCCTAATGTAAAGAGGGGTCGAAGAAGGTGGCCAAAAGGTGGGTCAGTAATATCTGGAACGGGTTCAGTAGTCGGATTCACTTGATGTAGTTGCATATATGGTGTAACATGCTACTGTGAGTAATTCCATCTTGGCTGACTTGGATGTACAGTGGCGGCGCAATCTGATGCCACCCCCGAAAAAGGAAATTCTCATCAAACTGCGTCTAATCTGCCAGTAACCATACTAAGTTTGTTTAAACAATCAGCGTCTCAACGTGAATCACCGATTATTTACTGATTCAATTAAATGGCCAAGCAGCCTTGAGAACGGGTGGGAAAAGAGAATGGTTTAAACAGTGATCAAGCAGACGAGAAATTCAGTGCAAAACAACAATGGGGATTGAACGAGTGACCGGCCCACTGCATACAAATTAGATCAGAATGTCTATCCAAGTACACCAAAGAAGAATTAACAGTGGTGAAATCGTCCTGTATACAATGGGCTGGTGAGTCATTATTCAGACGAAATCTATCAAGTCCCTTTACTCTTTAGTCTTATGTTTACCGCGCCCCCCAAACCGTGTCAGGTTCTTATTAGCTAATATTATATAAGCCGGCCATTGCCGGGACCTCATTTTCCCCTTCCGCACCTCTGTTTCGATGAGAATTCAAGGTCTCAGACACTCTATACAAGGCTCCGACTATCTCTGCCCTGTTTGCCGAATTTCCACAGTGGTTTTAGTTCAAGTTGAATGCATTTGTCTATCTCGGCCGAAACACCCGAGTCGCACGTGATGAAAACGCGACAACGTTTTCTGTAGCACGCCGTCTGATTTTGGAGAATCTGAGGAGACAGGAATGTAGTTTGACTAATTCCATGTACCCCGTTCCGAATTTGTGATAGCAAAAAATTAGTTTCCATTGAGATATACGCGCCGTGAAATCTGCTTATATAAGATTAGCTAATAAGAACCTAACGCGGTTGCAGGGGCGCGGTAACCAACAGACTCTATATAGCGAGGGCACCGAGCTGGTTTATATAGAGCGTCTGTCTACGAGAGACTATTTACTCTTGTGGAATGTGTCAACTGAGTGTTCAAATACACTGTAAACCTGCTTTCACATGTGAGGAGTAAGTACTACACATGGCATGCAAGACCGGTGTCTGCTTTGTGGAAGGAATCTTCACTGTCACCAGTGAGGAGGCTTTTACCAAGCTTTTTCTGTAATCACTCTCGAGAATTGACTCCTTCTTCAATGGATTTGGGTTGTTTGAGGGAGAAATAGCTTTCCACATAGCGGAGACTCTATGATTAAATCAATCTGCTAGCTTAGAGTAGAGGTCGGTTTCATATGGTGGCTCGGTCTAATGAGCTCAATTTTGTTAAAGTCAGTTGCGCAAAATCCATATCGACAATGCTCAGAAGTGACGGCCATTGTATTGCTCTTGGTGTAGAGGTATACCTCTTCTCTCACTTGTTCTCGTCCGGTCTCTCGTTCGATTCCTCCTTGTGAATGTCCTTTTTGCATGGGTTCCAAACACTGTTCAAACCTTGTTTAAACTCTTGTTTGGACACCTTGATTAAACACGGTTCAAAACCAATTGTCGTTGATTAAACAGGCCTCCTTGTCCCAAGCCCCCTCGCTGCCTGGACGGCTCACCTACCTGTAGCACTGATTAATCAGTAAATAATCGCTGTTTCACGTTGAGACGCTGATTGTTTACAGCAGTTTGCAGATGTAATGACACTACGTTGCATCACATATGTACATGTAAAGAAAGCACGAAAAACACGTCTTCTTGTATCGCCTCATTCTTGCTCGTTTCTTGCCCAATCTCAACTATTCTTGTATGTATGAGGTCGCCTTAGTCCGGGCCTCGAGACGCTGGTATTTTATTGGCAAAATTCCGACTTTCTTTTTGGCCGACATCCACTTGACATCCAGCTTCTCCAACATTGTCGCGCTCGGCGCGATTCTGGACGGAATCGCCCATGTGTAGGCGCACTTGGAAGGCATTTTTGGTCACTCTTGGCATATGTGCAAGTTTAAATTGTGGCTGCCGGGTGTATATAACAACTTATCAGAATAATTTGTTTGGGACCATTTGATCTTACTCCATGTGCATAGCAGCGTTATGCACACAGAATGAGTCTTGAGATCTCCAGAAAATAGTCATCTGGCATGCTTAGTACTGTATGTGTGGTACAAAGTGGCTAATAGTAAGTAAGCCACGCAGACTCCAGTGGCAAACGAGAAAAAAAATAGAATACGCCACAGCGAAATTTGGCGAAAAATTAGTGTCCTTTCCTTTTGAGGACGCACCCCACTGGTGCTATACACCGCACGGCAGAGAATTGCTACGCGCGCCTGAGAAGGAACAAAAGTTACAAAACCAGAGAACAAAACTGTGATCACGGTGGAAGTAGAGAAGAGACACGAGAACAATAAGTCATCTAACCGGAATCCGCGCTATAAATGCATATAGATTGAAAGCGACTAGAACTGCCTTCCTAACGCGCCTACACACGAGGCATTCTCTCCAGAATTGCGTCCAAGCCGGGCCGACGGCGATGACGATGACGAGCAAGGTGGATGTCGGCCAAAATGAAGTCAGGATTTCGGCGATAAAAGATAGTTGTTTTGAAGCCTGGATTACGGCGAGTCCTCCGATACCAAAATCATGCTATTTGTCGTCCAAACGAGAGAGACACGAAGCAGAGAAGAAGGCGTGTTTTTTGTGCTTTCTTCTCATGTGATGCGACGTGGTGTCATTACATCTGCAAACTGCTGTAAACAAACTTAGTATAGATTCATAATCTGCCCTCGCCATCGCTTTCTGGGGGCGATGAGGGCACAAATTCATTGGAACGACAAATACACTGTCTGTGGAGGCAAGATTTAGAAAAATAAGTTCATTCATTGAGGGGAACTGGGCCAAAGATGGTTGGAAAGTCTTGCCTTAAAAGTGTCAATTTTCGAGGTATCTTAAGGAAAATAAGTGGTGTATGTGTCTCAAACCCATGTCATAAATGCACTGCAAAAGGTCCGACCACAGAAAATGGGGCACAGAAAAGAAAACAAGTTGAATTGATGAGAATTTCCTTTTTGGGGGATGGCATCAGATTGCGCCGCCACTGTATGCACCCGGCTGCACTTGTCAGTGACAGCTTGAGGTCGTGTGTTCGAGTCTGTCTGGTGTCGATATATTTCTTTCACATTTTTGCTCCTTTTCACTGCCATGATGTTATCGTTAATCATGAAAATAACGTCATGAATGTTCCCATAACCGTAATGAATTTCACGATGCACTTTCATGATGTTGCGTCGTGAATTTCAAGAGTGCAGAATTTCGTGACAAATCATCGTGAACTTTCTAATGAATCGTCGTGAAAAACATGAGGAATTTTATGATACTTTGACTGCACAGTGAGCAATACCTTCCTCTGCCCTTTGGTAGAATTATGCATTACTACTACTAGAATACATGCCGGAAAATTCCGGGGGCAAAAAGTAAAGAGAGGGAGCAGGAAATCGTGAATTCTGACCCAATGGGAGAATTCATACCCATTGGGCACAATAGTTGTTGTTGTTGTTGTTGTTGAGATCAATTAACGTGCTCGAGCCGCTGCAAGCGGCTATAGTACACGACATGCCGACATCAACTGACTACATGATTAATCGTTTCCACCCTTTTATACAACCAATCAACTCCCAGTGCCTCGGGCATGCAGTCCCGGTCCGACGGCCTTTGGCCAGTGCTTGCCGAGGTTGCGATCCCCGTAGGATGGGCGTCAAAGGATCAAGGCGGCAGCGTACGCCTGATCAGACAAAGTGTGATGGATGATTTGTTGCCGTGCGTCTGTAAAGTTGAATTTCCCAGCCGCCGTGGGCACAATAGTAAAAGGGCGAGATGTTGAAATTCCGGCGAGGCAGAATGATGGTAAAATTTATTCCCGGGTGGTGCCACGGCGGCCACCGCCTTCGGCAGACGGCGGCGATCACTTTCCCAAACTGTGTTAAGATAAGGTAAGTAGACGCCATCCACCCTCGACGAACATCACATGATATTGCCTTTTTCGGCGGACTTCAGTCAAACCCCTCCGTTCCATACCTTGTAGTGTGAATACCCAGGTATTGCTGATGGACACACCGACATCACCATGCCCCGCGCGTCCCAGCCGAGGACCACTGGCAGCCGAACACGACAAGTTGAACAGCTCCTACACCTGATGTCAGTGTCAGCTTGACAAAGATGTCTGATTCGCGTCGTGGACACTTGAGCTTGTACGACCTGACAGTTTCCACATCCCAAAAAATATGAAGAGCACCGTATTCGACGCCCAGGCTTAACTCACAGTTGGTGTGTCTGCTGAAGTAGTGGCTCGGCTGGCCATATAGCCGGAGTAACGACTTCGTCGTTACTCGTATAGCCTGCCCCTTTGATATGTATACTCCTATCATTTTACCTACGATCGTCTACATATATTCGCAGTAGCTACAGACACACCTCAGTCGTTCACCCTCTCGTGTGCCCGGCTGAGTTTACTTTGTTTTTAGTGTCTTCGGGGCAGATTTCAATTTGTTGAATCTGGCAAAAACCTGGCATCCTAAAAATTTCCGCAGTTGGCAAGAAATACAGGCCGCATACTCATGGGAGATTTAAGGGACCCACCAGCACAGCGGACCAATAATTCTGGAATTTATCTGAATTTTTGAGAATTTTCGGCCGAAACGCAACTTTCGGACTTGGCGACGTGTCAGTCACGTGATTAGTGACATCAGTGACATGTAACACATCGCTCCTTTCCCTCTTCCTTCATCTTGTGGCTCATCCCGCGGCTTCCCGCGCCTCAATGCACCTGAAGATGATAAGAGATGATACAAGCCAACTCATGCAGGTCATCGACACGTCCCACGCCGCTGAGACGACCCGATAATAGAGACTTTGCGGAAGCCACCGGTGGCTATTTGTGGCTCTTCGTGTGCAATAGTTTTTTGAGCCTCCCGCTCGAGTTAGCCACCCTAGCATCCCGTGAATAGGTAGTACAAATAGTGGCTAATCCACCCAGAGGCTGTCATCCGGTCCCGAGAAAAATTAGCCACCAATAGCCACCAGTGGCTACCGCAAAGTCTCTAATGCCCAAATTTCGGCCTCTGAGGCTGATTGCGTCTCCGATCGACATCGCGACTTCGCGCCCGTAAGACGCGTTCAAGTGCCTCATCCGGGTGCTCTGACGACTATGAAACGTTTGAATTCTTTTGAGCTTGCCAACTATCCCCTGCCACCTCTCTTTGACCGGCACGAGGGACATGGTATGACCATCATTTGCATCGCTGATTCACGCGCTCCTCAGCCTCTCGATACTTTGCAATTAGCTTCAAGACTTGATCAAAAACAATACAACTCTGAATTTTCCGCCGAAAAAGATGCAATAAAACCACACCTACCATGTCTCTAACAACCCCAACTCAGTTTTGTAACCTCCGGGAAGTTAGCCTGGGAAGACCTAACCAGACCTTATCACGCCTTATAAGGTCACCCCTCGAACCTTATTAGGCCTTATAAGGCCGTTAGGTGCTCCAAGGCCTTACCAGGCTTTTTCAATTTTTCCGACAAAACATCAAGTATGCAATACATATGCTCTGTCCAGAAGTCTTCCCTCCTTCATGATCATGCCATTCTGAGTGCTCAACACATTCAGTTCTCACTACTACAGAGCAAGTAGAAATAAAACCTGCACTTCTGTATTCAATAGACGCTCGTCACCAACCTGCGGTTGGTTCCTCGCGTCCTTGTGTCCAAGATACCGGTCCCAATACTTGCGTACTTAGATTGAGCCTGTTCTCCTCCAACGAATCCCGCCAGACGAACAGCAAGAGCAGCGAGCCTGAGCAAATGCAGGTTGGCTCCTGTGCAACTTGTGAGGTAGGATAAGCAAGTGCAGGGTGACGCTCGTAGACAATTTCAGTTTATGAAGGTGAACACGGACAGAACAAAGAAATTGAACCGGGGAGATTCCAACATGCATCACCCAGGGACATGTGCATTGTGCACATTTAGCATGGCAGTCTTAGGATGGGCCAAATTCAACTCTACAGCTTGAGACATAAGAAGAGCGCCGGCGGTAAGTGTACTTGGGAATTGTGCTCGTAGCCGGGTTTCAGAGCGTTGTGGAATACAGGTACGATAGCAATATCCCAAATGAGCTAAGTGTACTTGAACGGAGGCACTTAAAAAATCCGTCCAGCACAGTAGGGAAAAGCGAGTATGCAGTACTGTACACACTGACAGTCTTTGGGGATATCAATTCTCATGAAGAATATGCAGAGCATTCAGGGTGGTGCTCGTAGGGGAAGAAATTCCAAGTGTCAGTCCGCCGAATTGAGATTCGTGCTCCGGCAAATGGTTCACAGCCGGATCTGGTTTCAGTGAAGACGGATGACAATGGCCGCAAGCATACAACTCGCGCATTTAATACCGAGACAGCCGAGCAACTCAATGCCTGGCTGACTGGATATGAGGCACAACTCCGGCAAATGTCTGATATCAATTTTGATTTTTCTGTCCACGTCTTGCTATTGCTTTACAAGGAGTTGGTGGAAAAGAGGGTTGGAAAGAAAAACGAGGGCCTAGACGACGAGTTTTGGGCAGCAGTTGACGGAACTGACTGATGTGAGCGTATCAATAGTCTCTATATTCTATCTTGTTTTGATAAACTTTACGCAGAGGGTCGGAGAACTTCAGTGTACTTTACACAGAAGTTCAGTGAATTTCACTGCACGGAAGTTCGGTGACCTTCATCGTACCTGGAACCAAAATTCAACGAAGTTCACCGTACCGTATTGCGATATAGATAAATAGTCATTATCAAACTCGTATTGAAGTGTTAGATAAATTGTTATCGAAGTTCAGTGAATATCATTGAAGATGGCATACAGGTTCACTGAGCCTCGGCGAACCAGTGAACCTCGATGTATCTAGGCAAGAGATTCAGTGAACGTCAATGTGTCAGAACCATTACCTTGCTTCAACTAACAAGCATGCTGCAATACTGCATAGCCTTGAGTCATAAGTCAGCTAGTGACTTAGTTCAACATGTTTGGATCCGGTCCCAATTGGACTGGTAGCTCAGTCGGTAGAGCCACCACTATATATGCGGGAGGTCTCGAGTTCGATCCTCGACCAGTGCATTCTTCCTTTAAGTTTTACACACTTTCAATAACCTCCGCGGTTTTGAGACTCCCACTCGTGTTAAGAGGATAGACATGTACACACGGTCACAGGCATAACGGAGTATGTATACATTATTCCAACCCATGGTTGAAGGGGGCTGTCAGAACCATTACCTTGCTTCAACTAACAAGCATGCTGTAATACTGCATAGCCTTGAGTCATAAATAGAGAGTTTGCGGTGAGCCCTGGTGAGCCGCCAGAAGCCACCTGGTGGCTCCAACGATGCGGATTGGAGCGGCTACGTCATGTGGCGGCTCGTTCAGCGGCTCGGCGCGCGCGGTCCTTAGCACAATAGAGGCTTTGCCCTTATATGGACATGGGCGTCCACAGCCATCGCACATGAGCCCCGAATACATTTTTTTTACACAAATATGCATCACTGGACGATAAATATGTTGGAGTCGTAGCCTCGATATCCCGAGTACCCGAAGTAGTCGGGGGGGATGACTACCAGGGTACCGGGGGTACCAGCACTACCGGGCAGTACGTAGCCATCCCACTTTTTTTGCTGATGCCAGTCCCTTGTGCTTCGAAGCGAGCATACACGGCGCGGTCGCGGTTCGCTTACACTTAACCTCGAGTGCTTTGACGTACTCTCCAACGTGTACATATATGTCATGCGAGAAGACGGCTTGTTAAGCTTCAATTGTTGAGCCCGCGTTGAATAATTTATTGCGACGTTTGGAAAAGGATAAGGTTCATCATGTACTCGTCAAGCGAACAGCCGGTCAGAATAGTACAGTGACTATATAATTGGCTCCCTCGAACAACACGCACTTGGTCATACAGATAGATACTCGCGAGAAATACAAACAGGGCTACCAAACCACAGAAAGTCTCCGGAGCATGCGCATGGATTGGAGCGGCTACGTCATGTGGCGGCTCGTTCAGCGGCTCGGCGCGCGCGGTCCTTAGCACAATAGAGGCTTTGCGGTAGCCACTGGCGGCTAATTTTTCTCACGACCCGCTGAGCACCTGGGCTCAAGTAAGCCACCCTGAGCAGCTGTTATGAAGGGCATCTCAAGGTGGCTAACTTGGCCCAGTAGCATCCGTAGTCGCTGTGTGGCACGAGCCGCCAGTTCGTGTGGCGGCTCACCGCAAAGGCTCTAATTTTGACGTTGGGTACCTTGCATACTTGACAATACCTTCAGCCAATGAGAGTTCATTGTCCAAACGTGCATAATTGTTTTGAATTGAAGCAATTTCCAGCGTCAACCGAAGTCTCCGGCTCAAATGTGCGATGGCGTCAGATTTTCGAGTCGGTTTTTCTTCGTGTGTGTATGGCTCAAGATATTGATGACTAAGTACTAAGAATAGACTTGCAAAACCAAATTTGAACCAGTCTTACCAGCCACCAAACGAGCCGCCAGACAGCATAGCCGCTCCAATCCGCATGCCATTAGAGCCGCCAGGTGGCTTCTGGCGGCTCACCGCAAACTCTCTAGTCAGCTACAGTCGAACCTCTCTAAACCCATACCTCTCGGTGGATGGCCAAGGTCATGGGTTATGAGAGGGTATGGGTTAATGGGGGCATTATATAATATTTAAATTCAATATTTTCTTTAAAAAAAATAGGTGTCAACACAGATTTTAAACCAAATCTACGCATGATCAGCTTGCGCACTACTTTTTGCGTCTTGATGTAGATTCCCGACCAAGCCGATGGTTCATAACCGTCGTCGGACCATGATATTCGATGGATCCGCTGACATAATCCGTCAATAACCGAGGTCCGAGGAGCAAAAATTGCGCCATTTTAGGGCATGTTCACTATGGGTTTACGACTCAAATGGCTATGGGTTATGCCCAGCGAAAAACCCGTCTTGGGATATCTTGGGAAATCTTGGGTTGTGCGCATTTCATGAGGATCCAAGACCTTTCAAGATCTCCCAACAGGTTTGACGTCGTATATCTTGGGAGATCTTGGGAAATCCTGAATTTTGATCTTACTCAAATTCAAAAGTCCGGCGTGTATTTCTCACGGTAGAAATACGAAAAAGAGACGGTTGCGTCCCGAATTGAACCCGACACACCCTCGCCACACAACTTTGCACCACATTCACAACCGTTAGACCACGGAAGAGTGGAAAGGCATGCCGAACATGTCTGGTCCTAGGCTTGCCGAACGTAAATGCCGGCCTGTTTTATCTTATTTGCCACCCCTCGAAATTTTAAATGTGCATTTGACGCTCCCTCGGCTCTCTAGCTATCTGCAGTTGGGATCCATCTTACTCTACACGTTTTTCTCAATTTTTCAAAGTGCCCAAAACAATATTGAAATGAATGAATTCTGCGATTTGAAACAACGATTTGAGACGGAGCAAGATGAGCCAAGATGATGGCAAAAAATAATATCAGGATCCACGATATCCCAGGATATCCCAAGATATCCCAAGACGGGTTTTTCGCTGGGGGTTATGGGTTACCGGAAAATGATGGAATTTCCCTGCAAACCACCATGGTTTTTCCAGATTTCTATGGGTTAAGAGGGGGTATGGCTTGATAGGAGTATGGGTTACGAGAGGTTCGACTGTAGTGACTTAGTCCAACATGTTTGGATCCCGTCCCAAATTAAAGGACTGGTAGCTCAGTTGGTAGAGCCACCACTATATATGCGGGAGGTCTCGAGTTCGATCCTCGACCAGTGCATTCTTTTTTTTACACACTTTCAATAACCTCCGCAGTTTTGAGACAATGAATGTCGGCTGGCGCACCGACGAAGTCCGATGGCGCGGACCGGCTTCGCGCATAATACACAAAGTGTGAGCTAAGACAGGAAATCTAAGTGTCAAGTGGGAGTGAGGTCAGCGTTTGAATGGTGCGCGTCGTCCCGTTGTTTCGCAATATCTGAGTGGGGGCGGAATCAGCGAGGTTCTCTTACAGACGGCAATGTACCTTTTATTATGAGCCGTCTTGAGAGTTACCCCAGAAGTCACTCAATAAATCAGTGCTGATAAATGTACGGCGAAGCGACTCACCGTGCACGTCGATTTTGCTCGTTCTACTAGATTGGATGCTGACTTGCTGAATTTTAGTCGGAGCGGCGGGTTTGATGGCGCGAGGCGGGGACTTAGGTGCTGTCCGGGCAGAAGACGGCGGGGTCGGGATAGTTGGTGGCGGCAGTATTTCTCCCGCATTGAAGCAAGAAGCTTGCTACCACCGCCGGCTCCAACAGTCCCAGATGAATGGCCTCCCCGGTTAACTCCAAATTGACTGCATTTTGAGCTCGTGATATTCTTCCTAGAAGCTCTGGCTGTGAGGCGTTTGAATATATCTGTGAAAAACGATGTTAGCAAAGGATTCGACGGTTTCTTTTATGAGTGAAATAATGTACCCAAATATAATTGTCGCGCGGCATGAAAATCAACGTCATTCCGTTCACGGTCATCATTCGAGACCTAGAGGACCGTCAGCTAAGTGAATTTCTGCAGAGAGGAATATATCACTCACGCTCTGTCGGGAGTCAAGCCCAGCATCTCCGACGTCCGCTGCCTCTCCAAGATATTGCGGATCTCGACCTCGGGGTGACGATGCCATTGAATCAACGCAATATTCTGACCATTTTGATTTTGGAACAGCGTCACGTCAGGCATCGGAGCGTCCGTCAGGATACGGAAGTAAGGGCGAGATTTCGGCCCAATTATATTGCAGTTCAGCACGGTAGGATTGAATGAGGTGAATTTGAACGACAGGAACGTCGGTAACGCGTTGGGTGAGGAGAATGGCACCGCGCCGTACGTCGATGGCGCAGAGCCTGAGGATTGCCAGCCCTGAGAGTAGGGATTGATCGTCGACATTCCTTGTTGGATGGAACAGTTGTGGTAGACTGGCTTAGAATTTTGGAGGTGCTGGCTGGTTAGCTTTTCTGTGTGAGTTGCTGAACAACCTCGAACTTATGTAGCTTCGCGGCCAAAGCTGCAATGGGATACCGGACGGCGCCTTGGAAGGGCAAAGAAAGTAAAAGAATTGAGCTGAGAAGATGGCTCATACTTGTGTGAGTTGAGCGTCCGTGACATTAACATTATCCCCAGTCGAAGGTAAATACAGTCGACCTTGTAGTCAGACGGTGCAAGCTCCGATGGCGCGGTAGGTCTTCACGGCTGACGCGCTTCGGCGGCCCAGCGGCGGCAGAGCACTGAAACATCGTATTAGCACTCGCTTAGAAATTTCTCGTCGGAATATTAGAGTGCAAGAACGCGTGCCGGGGTTCTCGGACTATAAATGGCTACAAAAGCGGTGCAAGGATATCTGACATTTTTTGAAATGCGAGGTAACCGAGACGCGAATTCTATTGCAGCCAAGCCATTGCATGATTTGGAGATGTCGGAAAGTGTTTTTCCGATTCCCCACACATGGAAATCCACATGAAGAGCCAACAGCAGAATTTTCGAGATATCGACTTGAGAGCAAGTCGGCAGCGACGCTCGTCTGAACAGGGCCGGCTATGAAACCAGGAAAAAATTTGAGATTTACATATCGGAAGAGTTGGAGGTGCGTGCTGCGTCAGTAGGATGATAGAACCGGCCGACACTGACTCGAGTCATCCAAGGTGAGGAACGCAAGCCACATGCGCATTTGCGGAGGTCCTGCGGAGAAGTCGACCCTTGGCACCAGAAATGAATACCGATAGTCTATCGATGTTCCTCCCTTCAAAGAATGAAACTCCTGGAAGAAAGCCTTCATAACTGCTCACCGTCAAAGCCCGACAACAACTTTGGTAGTACTGCAGTTCAACTGGAATATACCGATTATTCTGCTAGTTCAGACCCAACATCCCAGATAAGGTTCCCATACCATTCCTGACTCAGCCCAGTCCATATGAGTCGGGGAGGTATGTAGCAAGGCGACGTATCGAGACAAGAAGCCAGGCCATCAATATTGTTCGGAACTCCACTTGCAACCGAAAGACGCCGACAACGGACAGCGCAAATCGCGTGGATCAGAGTGGATCAACGAGGATCGAGCGGATCATTGTGGGCGCCAACGGTGGTGGCAGGCAAATCCCTTGGGCAAATCTCTAGTCGAAGTACGACGCTTGATTCTCATCCAAGTAAAGAGGACACAGACGCACGAGAACAGCTCGACTGAGGTGTGCGCATTGAAGGTGTGCGGATGTTTCTAATTATTTAAGCCGCGTGGTGGAATAAGTAAAGGGTTCCTTAGCCGCGCCGACTGCGATTGCAAGCTGGAGCAGCTCATTGACCGACGCATCCGTCGGGAAGCACTGAGTGTCTCACATGGTTGCCGAACAACGAATTCGATCCAAAATTGATGGGATCACTGTTCGAAACTTTTCGCCTTTTCGCTGGAAGGAATATCTGGAGCGAAGCATGTATGGAGGCGTATTTTGGGCGAGCTTTTGCGGGTACGAAAGGGGAATTTTCGAGGCCAGTGGGGTCCGGGTTCCGGCGGTGTTACCATGTTCACATACTTGGGTGTAGTTTTCTGCCGGCAGTCTTCCTCACGCGTTTGGCGGTCATGGTGCATCTAGGTCTCAGAATATTATTGAATATCGAAGCGATTCCAGAAGCAGAAATTTGCTCCATACATGAGGAAGAAGTACGTTCGTCGCAAACTACCGGCACGGCACCATGATGAGCGGTTGTACAGTGCACTATTTTCTACCTGGGTTGTTATAATTAGATTCCATAGTGACATATTATGGGACCCACAAGTTCATTGCCATGCCGCACGAAAAAGCTATACTGTACGATCCGCAGTCCGTGGTGGTCGGAATGACGGTCCAACCATGATGCTTGTCCGGAGAACGCCGAATCGGTGGGGACCTGTGGAAACACGCAAGAGGCGGTGTCCAAGCAATTCCTCGACCTTGGCACGTTATCTGATATCTCGGGCGGTCGACTCTTTGCGGGAGTGGCCAAAAAAGGGAAAAAAGACTCTACCGCAAGCAGTAGGTTGCAGGAATGAAAATCCTGCCGAATGAATCCTCGAAGCTGAGCTGAAGAAGTCTTTGTCGTGTCCTCGACCGTCGACGTGGCGGGAGAAGGTGAGAAGGTCCGATCACTACATCACTCCGCTGTCACAGAGTCACAGAGTCACTGCTTTGGCACTTACTGTACGTGGTAACGTGACTTTGACATTTACTACTCGCAGTAACTTAGTCTACATCTCTTGGACGCCCACCAAGAAGCGGTGGAGGCGAAATATCCGTGTGTTTTGCTGACGATAGCCTCTTAATTGATATCCTCACCGACTCGGACATTCATCTCCGAGCTGACCTGGCACATTGTTAATTTGTTCGAACCACACCCAAGACACCAAGACAGGTTAGCCTTCTCCAGGTACAAAGGTGGGTTATCACTTCTCCGGACACAACATGGCAGACCGCCTGTCGCCGATAAAATGCATATTGTGATGCCGTCGAACTCGCCGTAAGTTGGCCGTAAGCGGTTTTCTGGTTTAGGTTTGCAAAGGGTTTCCGCAGAATTACCTTATGTGGGGAGGATTTCTGCCTGGACACCGGATATCTCAATAGAATCATCAGCTATGTACATGCCCTCGCGCAATAGCTATGGACTCGCCAGACCTAAACATAATAGTGTCGGGCCGCTGAGGATTGTGATTCTGACTGAGTATGCAAGTGTACAAGACCCTAGATTTTTAAGCCTTGCAAGGGCTACACGTCTTCGTCTGAACTATGAAAAGAACTCCTAAGTTGCTGACCACGTACGTCCAAATCAGCACCGGTTCTCCTGTCCCTCCGGTAACTAAACCGGAAAAACTTGGCTGACGCTGAACTTGAAGCGATTAACAAGTTATAACTAAAGTCGTTCCTGAGAGGCTACGCGCTAAGTCGGATGCCGCTCGGGACAGTAGAGTCCATTGGTCATCCTGAGTCAATGTCCTGAATCCAATTGCGCTCCGACGTTAGGGCCGATGTACAGCGCGCCATATGCTCATCGCGCGGAGTTACTACAGTGAAAGGCGAATATTCAATAATATATCTGAAGCCGGGTATGTACCGATAAGCGGATCCCTGGCCGCTGGAATAAGGGCCGGCAGCGCGCCGTGCGCGACTTTTACTCAGAGGTTTCGAAATGAACCAAGGAAAGCGCCGTTCGGAGCACAGTCGGACGTTGAGTCAACGCCGATCATCACCGATGTGTGAGGAGGGCGGAGGGCGGGCCGACGTATGCGGATCGAAAGTAGACAAGTGAGAGTTATTGAAGGGCTGCGAATAGTATGCCAAGCTTGACAAGGACGGGTGCCAGTGGATGATTGAAACACTTATAACCTGGCACCCACGTTCGGTTTTAATTCTTGAACTTCTCGAGGCGGCCAGGTTCAGAAGTCCAAGTTGTCGTCGCTTGCTGCTCGGGTACGTGCCAGGGCGAACGGTCCATCATCGATACAGCACATTCAGAAATTCAGAAGCCAGAGCGAGATTCTCGAACAGATTTTCCTTGCCATGGACGTCGCAGCATGCAAATTTTGATGATTGATTAAAGGTGACGAGGAGTGATTTTTACCGCCCCACAACAGGATACGCAAACATCAGAGAGTGGTAAGTATTCTATTCCTGGAAGCTCACTCATGCTGTTCAGCAATCTATTAAGTAATATGAAACCTACCTGTACAGTTCGATGATGCTTGCTTCGATGCATACATCCGTGACACACAGTGAATGCGAGTCTAACCATGCTGCATCACACTTGAGGCGTTAGTCGCCCACCAAGTGTGAGCATGCAGTAATGGTGATAATCAATAGCGGTGCGAGCACCGGTCCCCTACTCTGGTGTAGAGGTGTTAGCAGACTGAGATGTTTCGATGTACTTTTGCAAGGCCGAAGTGGCAAGGCCGGCCAAAGCTCATTGGCAGGTGAGGTTTAAGTTTTTGGTGTACAGAACCGCCAAAGCTCGCTCGGTCGACGCTCGCGCGCCGACCAGCTCTCATTGGCCGGTGCGGGTGGGGTCCATCGGACTCCATCCCAGCTTTTTGATCAGCACCTCGGCATAGACGGCTTTGCGTCGGCTAGCGCGGCTCTGTCAACCCAGCTGCTTTTTGCGGCATGTAAAACAAATCAGTTAAGCATCTTGCTGCAAGTGGTTGAGAGTCGGAATCTGGAAACGCCTGAAATCAACTGGCATTGTAGGGCATCCGGACAAGGTCTATCCCATCACAGGAATCAAAATCGGCATCTGCCTTGCCGACAGCCGGTAGATGTGGAGCAACAAAATCTGTGGAGCCATGAAGCCGTAAATGCCGTAACTTTGATGTGTTCGAGTGAGTGGTGAAGTGACACTTCAGCCCCACAGAACCCTACCTCTGTAAACAGAGTAGGGGATAGTCGGATACCTAACACCGTCACCAAATAACACACGCATGACTGTTCGGGAAATGAATCACCTAGGCTTTCAAGAAAGAATTCGGGATCCGCAATGCAATTTGAATTTGATTTGTGAAGTAATACCGACGCCCGGAGTATGCCTGGCATAATTTTCTAAGAATACATTATACATATCACGATCGCGAACGCACCAGGATCTACAGCCGCCGTCGAGGTGAAGTGAAAGGAATTTCAGCCAGATGTCATCATGATACACAGAGTGTGTGTCCAGGAACAAAGTACTTATGTCGAGGCTGACATATATGTTTTAGTTTCGAACAGCGGCGGAACGGGACGGTGGTATAATTATGAACCTAATAATCATTTCCCTATACTTGAAGAAAGTCCTATTTTAACCAACAACGTGAGATACTTGGGGTTCATGTTTTGAGTACGGACCGTTAGATTCAACACACCTCGACGCATGGGAGAACTAAATTTAGCCCTCGAATTTGAAGAATTCGAAGACTGATTCGACGAATGCAAGGCAATGTGGGTTCATGTTGAGTCAACATATGAATTCCTAGAATCAAAGCATTCTTGGAATATTTCAAACCCGCCAGAAATGAGCATCCCGTACGCCACGATGGCAAAATTCTGTTCCGGGGCACGCGCATCACGGCGACTGAGTCGGCATGTTGCAACCTGGAGCGAACATGTCAGGAACAAAGACTGACAGAGGCGGCGGCGGCGGCGAAGGGTCTCAGGTGATTCGATGAGCACGATCTAGAGCCTTGATGCTGTGATCATAGCTCGCTCGCTCCGAACCAGGCATTCGGCATGTTCAAAGTCGTCGCAACAAATCGCTGCAAAAATAGACATAACCATATCCTGGAGGTAGGCGGGAACGTGTCAGGAATAAATGTAGGGAGGATGGCAGTGGTACCGGCGAGAAAACGCACCGTGGACAACTTCCAGGGATCTCCGTTGATTGAACCTGAACCCAACTTTTTCCATTGAGGCAAGCGGCGCACCTTGGAGTAGACTACGAACGAGATAAAGTCGATCGAAAGAACCATCTGCTTGTTGTTTGCGCCGGATGTCCATAGACAGAATGCTGGAGCCAACGGGCGATTACTTGCTTCACGTTCCTCACGGTCCGGTGAAATGATGATCACGCAAGCTCCCTGTGCAGTTCCACAATGAGGTCAGACGAATCTCCGCTCTAGGTAATTCGTCAACCTCCCTCAAATTCAAATTGCGAGTTAAAAGCAAAGACAACTGTGATAGGGCTATATTATACTTACTTACACGCTTGCTAAGTACCTTACACTAGCAGGAACTCGTGCTCTGCTACGAAAGTATAAACACAGTTGACCACGAATAGGCCAGCACTAAGAGCTTAAGTAATGTCGGAAAAATCAAAAAAAGGGTTGTTGGGCCTGGGCAGGCCTTGTCCTATACTTGAAAAGAGGGCCAGGCCATCAGTCGCGTGACTTTTGACAGAAAATCACGGGGTTTTGTCAACATCCTACAACACAACCGGCTGTCGAGATGTTCCGACGTTGTCCGAGGAAAGCTCGGTCCGGGTCTGACAGTTGACGTGTGAGTCATTCAGCGCGGCTTGCGCATGTTCCTGTGTTCGCGTTTGCCTCAAGTTTGCCTCGCAGTTTGGTATTGTGCCTTGCACCTTCCCTTTGCACCTCCACTGTGTCTTGAAGAAAGGTACTGTAGCCTTCCTCTGCTAGCTTTTAGCTGTAAAACTGAGGTGCTTTATAGCTCTGCTCTTTGGTTGTGGTAAGAGAACCCAAACTTTAGCAAACAAATAAATTCACATGCTCTCAACCTTACTTCTTCGCTGTTAAAAATCTACATATCAACGAGCCGAATTCTGTTGTACGACATCTACTGAATATTGTCACAAATACTTTGATTTTAAAATCTTTTGTTTAGCTAATCTGTGTCTTCATGTGAGTGTTTTTCTTTCTTTTCATATTTCCTGTTTGCTATCTTATATAATAATATTCTAGGGACCAAACTCCTCCTAATACACCACAGCGGGCTCAACAAGCTGGACGGCAGCAAGAGAGAGAGAATCGTACTTTAGATAGTCCTCAGCATAGACATCCCCGGGTTCCTCAACCCAATTTCCCAGCCAATCCTCCCCCTCAATTGAACCCTAATCAAGATGTCTTTGGAGGACACCCTCTGCACCAACCCCGGTTGACTCCCAATACTGAGGGATCAGTGAGACAGCGTCTGGAACAACTGCGTAATCAATCAACAGAATTCCGGCCAGTTCCAGGTGGTCACAGCAGATACCATTTTGGTGGTAACCCACAGCATATAGATCCTGGACCTGTAAATCCAAGAAACCAGAATCAAGAGCCTATTGCAGCTGCTCGCCGTTTCGTTGAGCAATTACATCAACCTGCTCAACCTTTTCAGCCTGTGAATGCTGCTCAATGGCGCCAGGCTCAAAATAATATGGGACCCGCACCACCTCCACAAGTTGGCCAGGCTCAAGCTCAGCCTCATATACAGCAGGCTCAACTTCTCCAACAGCAACGACAACCTGCAGGTCCCCAACCTCATGCACAACCTCCTATACAACAGGCTCAGCCTCCCCAGGCACAACCTCCTATACAACAGCCACCGAATCCACAACCCCAGGCACAGCCTCCTATACAACAGGCTCAGCCTCCCCAGGTACAACCTCCACCACCTGAGGCTCATGTGAACCCAAATACATTACCAAAATATTTTCGACCCTATATAGAGGCTAATGTCAGGATCAAAAAATTGGGCCCAATGGATTTGATCTGCCCCAATTGTCAGGCTCTACATTGGAAGGCTGAGCGAATATCCAAGACAACTTTGGAAAACCCACGATTTGGAACATGCTGCCTTAGTGGGAAAGTGACATTGCCTAAACTGCGTGCACCTCCAAGAGATCTTCAACAATTATTTGATGGTGAAAGTCATCACTCAAAGCACTTCTTGGAATGTATCCGCCGATACAATTCTGCCTTTTCATTAGCATCTGTAGGAGCTAAACTCGATCGCTCAATTGAGGGTGGAGGTCCTTATGTTTACAAAATTCAGGGAATGCTCTACCACAATGTTGGTGCTTTGCAACCCGAGCTGGGTCAGGAACCTTCTTATGCGCAACTGTACTTCTATTCATCAGAGGAAGCAAATGCTGCCAGGATGCGGCGTAATGCACCACAGGCAAATAGCCGTATGTCTGGCCTAAAGCCAGAAGTGATGGGAATTCTAGATGGTGTTTTACAGGAACATAATCAGTATGTTCAGGCTTTCAAGACAGCATTTGAACGAATCAAAGAACAAGAGCAGAATCATCCCAATGTTAGATCAGAAATATTTACAAATATTCAACTTGAGCCTGGCACAGATCATCGGCGCTACAATGCACCAACAACAAATGAAGTAGCTGTGATATTGCCTGGGGATGGCTCTCTCCCAGTAGATCATCGGGATCTGATTGTTCAGTATAGAGGTGGAGTACAGGCACTGAAAAGAATCTATGAAACCAATCCATCCTATCAGCCTATGGCTTATGTTTTATTATTTCCATATGGAGAACATGGCTGGCATAAAAACATTCCTCTCAATTTGCCTGCTGGAAACGATACAGACCAAGAGGAAGAAGACCGTGATCCAGGCGAAGAGGAGCCAAATCGAGGTCGCCGGCGCGAGAATATGACTATCTTAGAATATTATGCTTATCGTTTACACCAAAGAGCCACAGATTCTCTGCACATATTCAAAGCTGGAGCACTGTTTCAACAATGGATAGTAGATGCTTGGGCTACCACTGATCAAAATCGTCTAAATTGGTATAGAACTCATCAAAAGGAGTTAAGGGTTGAACTCTACAAGGGCCTGGCTGATGCTACCAGTAACAATGATATAGCACTAGGAGATGTTGGAAAAAGATTCATTCTCCCTTCCTCATACATTGGAGGTTCGCGTTTTATGGTTCAGTTATATCAAGACTCTTTAGCTATTGCACGACATTGTGGGAAGCCTGATTGGTTTGTCACAGTAACTGCCAATCCACGTTGGACAGAAGTTGAAGCAAGCTTACTTCCTGGCCAAACACCTGCTGATAGACCTGATTTGGTTGCACGTGTCTTCAGGGAAAAGATACGGATGCTGTTGGACTCTATCAAGAATGGTGAATTCGGGGCATATGCTGGAGTGGTTTGGACTATAGAATTTCAAAAGCGTGGCCTTCCACATATTCACATCTTAATTTTCAATAAGCCAGATCATCGAGTCAGAAATCCAGAGGATGTTGACCGTGTAGTCTGGGCTCAGATTCCTGACAAAAGAAAATATCCCAAACTTTATGCTTTGGTGACCACTCTGATGGTTCACCGACCCTGTGGCAATGACAACCCCAATGCCCCCTGTATGAAAGATGGAAAATGTTCAAAGGGCTATCCAAAGCCATTTCAGGCCGAGACACGACTAGCTGAGGATGGATATGCAATTTATGCAAGACCACAAAATGGTGTTACTTTTATTGACAAGGGCAAGACTATAGATAACCGCTGGATTGTTCCTTATAATCCCAGGTAAGAAAAAGCTTATACTTTCACTCAAGATTTGAATCGATATATGGTGTGTAAATTCTTTGCAGAGCACTTCTGGAATATGGCTGTCATATGAATGTTGAATGCTGTATTTCTATCAAAGCAACCAAGTATATCCATAAATATGTCTACAAAGGCCACGACCGCAGTACCCTCACAGTTGAACAACAGAATGATGAAATCAAATTACATCTGGACAGTCGTTATATATCAGCTCCTGAGGCCACTTGGCGACTTCTTCGGTACAGATTGCATGAGGAGAAGCCTACAGTTGTTCGTCTCCAACTTCATCTTCCGAATGAACAGAGTGTAGTCTTCAACCAAAATGATGATGCCGAAACTGTGCTCAACAGAGGAGCTACAAAGGACACTACTCTCACTGCATTCTTCAAAGCCTGTGCAAATGACCTTCCCAAGGCCAGAGACTCTCTATACCAGGAGTTTCCACAGCATTTTGTATGGAACAAACCTACTACCAAGTGGACAGTAAGGAAGCAACAATTTGCCATCGGAAGAATGTTCTTTGCTGGACCTTCTGCTGGGGAGCGCTTTTATCTTCGGACACTGTTGACTGTTGTGCGAGGTCCGACCTCATTTGAAAACCTTCGTACAGTCAATAATGTTGTTTACCCAACCTTCCAAGAAGCATGTCTGGCTCTTGGATTGTTAGAAGATGACAGAGAATGGGAACAATGTCTTGACGAGGCATCAGTCATGCAAACAGGATATCAACTCAGGCAGCTGTTTGCAACAATCATTCGAGAGAATTGGCCTTTACAAGATCCAGTGGCGCTTTGGAACAAATTCAAACAAAACATATGTGATGACCTGCGTTACAAACTTATACAAAAAGGATTCCAAAACCCTACAGAACATCAGATATATGACTATGGCCTCTATCTTCTTGATTCTATTTTACATGGCTCTGGAAAGTCTTTGTCTGATTTTCCTCCTATGCCTCGACCTGTAGACAACTGGGCGCAATTGGAAGCAAATCGTCTGATTGCTGAACAGTTAGCATATGATCGGGATGAACAGCGCAGATTGGCTGAACCTCGAATCCAGGGGCTTAATGTTGAACAGCGCGCTGCATTCAATGCTGTGATGCATTCCATACAAAACAGTGAACCCAAATTATATTTCCTGAACGGTCCAGGCGGGACAGGGAAGACTCATGTTTATAACACCTTATGCTATGCTTTGCGAGCTGAAGGAAAGATTGTACTCTGTGTTGCATCATCTGGCATAGCTTCATTGTTGTTGCTCGGTGGCCGGACCTCTCACTCCACATTCAAGATTCCCCTAATTCTATATCAAGACATTCTATGTAATATTAAAAAGCGCACACACTTGGCTGAACTGCTGCTGCGAGTTGAATTGGTGATCTGGGATGAAGTGCCAATGCAGGATCGTCGAGCGCCGGAAGCTGTTGACAAAACTATGCAGGATATACGCAGTGATCCACGTCCCTTTGGAGGTGTCACTGTTGTCTTTGGCGGAGACTTCCAGCAGATTCTACCAGTTGTTGTCAAAGGCAGGAGAGAGGATATTGTTGGCTTTTGCCTCAAGCGTTCTTATCTGTGGCCACGGATTCAGATGCTTAATCTAACCCAGAATATGAGATTGGGGGGACCACATGCTCGCCAAGAAGACAAAGATTTTGCTCGCTGGCTCTTAGATGTAGGACATGGGAGAAATTCTGATGCCAATGGCAATGTGCAATTGCCAGCCAACGTCAAAATTCCTACAAATACAGAAGAAGCTCTCATCGATGCAATCTACCCTGGCATTTCCGCAATTCAATTCAATCATCAGGATGATAGATACTTCTTGGAACGCACTATTCTCTCGGGCAGAAATGATGAAGTTGATGAGCTCAATCAGAAGCTACTCAATAAATTCAATGGTCAGGAAACCGTTTATCACAGTGCAGACTCTGCTATTATAGAGGAGGGCGTGGATGGGGGTTTTGAATATCCCGTAGAATATCTCAACTCTGTGAAAGCATCTGGGCTGCCTCTTGCAAAGCTGGCTTTGAAAGTGGGATGCCCAATCATGATTCTGCGCAATCTTGATCCTCCAAATGGTCTGTGTAACGGCTCTAGAGGTATTCTCACAAGAGCGGCTGCTCATGTTCTGGAGATCAGACTAATTGGTGGTGAACATATGGGAAAGAAAGCTTTTATTCCCCGCATCTCTATTATTCCAGCTATGGAACAAGTGGGAGTATCTATGAAACGTCGCCAGTTTCCTGCCCGTCTTGCCTTCTCTATGACAATCAACAAATCACAGGGTCAATCCGTAAATAATATTGGACTCGATCTTCGCACCGATGTGTTCACTCATGGCCAACTATATGTAGCACTGTCCCGATGCACATCTAGCCAACGTATCAAGGCTCTGTTCAAACCTGCGAATGTAGATAGTGCACTTACTAAAAATATTGTATATGAAGAGGTCTTGAACTAAATAGTTTGTACAAATCAATACAACTGTTATTCATTGCATATATAAGTATAAGTACACCAAGAAAAACCCCCCGGGGTTTGGGGCAGAGCCCCAACAAGCTGTGCACCTGCAGTAGGAAGGGCCGCGAGCGCAGCGAGTCGGCCCTGCCGGAGGCAGGGTGCAAAAAGGGTTGTTGGGCCTGGGCAGGCCTTGTAAGGTCTAATAAGGCCGTTAACCTCTTGCTTCCCACCATCATCACGTCACCTGCCAGCGCATCCCGCGAATGTTCTCAGCCCCTCTGTCCAACAGACGCAAGTCTGGAGGCACGGCAGAGAAGAACGCAAGTCCGTTCGGAACCTGGGACAAACTGGTTAAGAATAGTCATGCTTCAATGGAGGAAGCTTTGAAAGCAATGGAAGAGTTAGCATTCCCACCGACGAATCAGCCAGTCAAACAAGTCGCATTCAAGGCGATAATGTCAACACTGAGAGATTTTGCCAGTACATCCGCTGGTGCACCGGAGGGTACACAGTCCAACCCGCTCACGGCTGACGGGGTCCAGACCATAGTTCGGGAGACCATGGCCTCACTCTTGGACCCCTTGGCTACGGCAGTTGCACGCAAGATTCTAAATCCTGCGTCAACTAGCCTCCCCGCTGCCGCCCAGCAGACCCCTCTTGTTCAACCCAAAGCCCAGCCCGCGCCCAGACCCATTACCTCGCAGCTTGAAGTAATTTTGACTAAAGCTAAAGACGTCCAAGCAGACCCGCTGCAAGGACAGTCTGAGGAGGAGATATGTGGGCTTGTCGAGAATACCCTTCGCGACAAGTACCCGGAACAATTCGGTCCAACATTCTCTCTTCATGGGGCGCGCAAGCTGGGGGATGGAAGAGTGGTGCTTCAAGCCTGCACTGAGGCTGAAGCCGGGATCATCCGTGAGCGGGGGAATGACTGGGTCCCCTCCATCTCCGAAAATCTCCAGGTGAGCAGGCCCTCATTCACCGTTATCGTGCATGGGGTACCTGCCGATTTCCTGCCAGGATCGTGGGCGGGGGTTTGCCAGCTGCACAACTCCAATAAGATGTACATCCCCCAAGTCGCGGACATCATTGGGATTCGGTGGCTTCACGGGAATAAAGGACAGCATTTGGCCAAGTCGGCATCCTCTCTCGTTCTCTCCGTCTCTCACGAACACATCGCCAACCAGCTCATCTTCCACGGCACCTCCGTTCTCAGGAAACTCTGCCGAACCGAACAATTCGTCCCCCCGCCGCTGCAGTGCTTCTACTGCCAAGGATTCAATCACATCGCTTCGGTGTGCCCACTACGCTCTGACCCATCAAGCCTCGCCTGCGCTCGCTGTGCGGGGAATCATTCTACGAAAGCCTGCTCTTGCCCCCACTCCCAATGCAATGATCTCCGTTCTTGCTCCCACATCTCGGTTAAGTGCGCCAATTGTCAAGGTTCTCACAAATCCTTCGATTTTGACTGCCCCGTAAAACGTGCGTATGTGGACAGTAACCGAATCTCTCGCAACGTCTCTGGTCGCTACTTCGGCGATTTTGTTCCCCCAGCACCGGGCTACGGTGCGGGGCGGGCATCATGAATCCCTCCGGAGCCGTACCGCTGCGTCTGAAGTCCCTCAATTGCCATAAAGAAGAAGAAGTATTATATTCACTTATTAATGAATCGAACCCTCATGACTGGGACATTATCCACATTCACGAAGTTCCCCCCACAATAACTACGAAATCTTTTTGGTCACCATCTCATTGGATACCCTTTTTCCCGTCACCCCCTCCCAACAGCACATCTCCTATCCGTAGTGTCATACTCGTTAATAGTTCCATCCCCTCAGATTCATTCGTTCAGCTACCTTTCCCGTCTCACGATGTGGTCGCCCTCATTTTTCCTACAATCAAGCTCCTGCTACTAGGTATATACAATGACGGTACTCATAATAACACATTAACAGCTTTACATACCTTTTTCTCTACTTATAATTCCTTTTCTCGTGTACATATAATTACGCTCGGGGACTTCAATCGGCACCACGTGCTCTGGAGCGGTTTGGGATGCCCACGGCGGACGAACGACGCGCACAACAAGAAGATGGCGGAGCCTCTCATCCATCTCGCCGCTACGTTTGGTCTTCAACAGGTTCTCCCTCCTGGGACACCGACATTCTGGTCAGAACGGTGGAAGATATGGACTACGATCGACCTCGCCTTTGTCTCCGCAGGCTTGGAAGACGCGGTTCTCGAGTGTCGGGCTGATCACGGACATGGATCTGACCACCGCGCGCTGGTTCTCAAGCTCGACTTTGCTTTGGTTCGCAATTCCTTCACGGCCCGCCCCTTATACCGTGAAACCGACTGGGAGAAGTTTCACGACACTTTGATGACGACTGCAGCCACTTCACCTGTCCCTGTAGAGAAGTTGAACTCTCCGCAGGAGGTGGATGACGCAGTTAAGACACTCACGGAACTTCTCCAGGGCGCACTCGAAGTCTCGACCCCCATGTCAAAGCCCAGTCCCTATGCCAAGCGCTGGTGGTCAAAGGAGCTGTCGGAGAAGAGGCGGGAGTATCACCGAGCGGCTCGCAAGGCCCGACGCGCGCGGGCATCTGACGAGTGCCGTGCAGAGGCAGAGCGCCTCAAACATGAGTATTTCAGTGCTATCCGTTCGCAAAAGCGGAAGCACTGGAAGACTTGGTTGGAGGAAGCTGACGAACGCAGCGTGTGGCTTGCAAATAAGTATGCATCGGCCCCCGCTAACCCCACTGCATCCCGGGTCCCGCCGCTGAAACGTCCTGACGGTTCGACGGCAACATCCAGCCAGGAGAAGTGCGAAGTTCTGCTTGACACCTTTTTCCCCCCTCCACCGGCTGCGGATCTCGCAGACACAGAAGGTATCCAGCACCCTGACCCGCTGCCCCACTGGGAGGTGAACTTGAAGGAGACCCTAACTGTTATCCGGGAGCTCTCACCATACAAAGCTCCAGGTCTGACAAGGATTCCTAACATCGCCCTTCAGCGCGCAGCAGATTTTGTGGCACCAATCCTCACCGCACTCGCTAATGCCTGCATTCGTCTTTCGTACCACCCATCCGCTTGGCGTATCTTCACCACAGTCACCCTCCGAAAGCCGGGGAAGGACGATTACTCTCTTCCAAAGGCATACCGCCCCATTGCACTCGAAGACACTCTGTCCAAGGTCATCGAATCAATTATTGCGAAACGGCTGATTACCCTAGCGGAGGAATGCAATCTCTTACCGGATACGGCGTTCGGGGGCCGCCCCGGGCGCACCACCAGCGACGCCGCCCTGCTCCTAGTCCAACGCGTGAAAGACTCGTGGCGGAGGGGCGAGGTCACCTCGGCTCTCTTTCTTGATATCTCTCAAGCTTTCCCCACAGTTTCGCACGAACGCCTTCTATTCAACCTACGCAAACGTTGCGTCCCCGAAGAAGTCGTCAAATGGGTAGCGAGCTTCCTGAAAGATCGGAAGACAACGCTCCAGTTCGACGACTACACCTCGGAGCCGCGCGACGCCAGCTATGGCATCCCACAGGGTTCGCCCATGTCCCCCGTCCTATACCTGTTCTACGCTGCGGACCTGCTTGAGATCTGTGACAACGATATCAAGCACAAGCTTGCCTTAGGTTTCATCGACGACACTGCACTTGTCGTCTCCGGCCCGTCGATTGCGTCCAACATCGAAGTGCTCGGTGACTTATGCGAGCTCGCCCTACGTTGGTCGCGTACCCACGCCTGCCGCTTTGATGTCAAAAAATTCCAGCTAGTTCATTTCACCTGGAATGGGCGTAAGTACGAACCCGTTGCACTCGTAGTGGATGGCCTCACCATCAAACCCTCGGACTCCGCAACCTACCTGGGATTCGTTCTCGACCGCTGGCTCAACTGGAAGCACCACGTCGAACGCGCCGTGGCGAAGGGGACAGCAGCAGTGATGGCGGTGATGCGTCTGACCCGCCCTACTTGCGGTATGCCCCACCGTTACGTGCGACGGCTCTACATCTCCGTTGTGATCCCGAAAATGGAGTACGGGCTCGTGGTGTGGTACCAACCAGTCCGCGTCCGGGAAGACGGGAGACGAAAAGGCTCGGTGGGCGTTGCGAAACGACTGGAGCGAGTACAACGCATGGCGGTACGTCTCATCACCGGAGGATTCCGTACAACCGCGACGGACACGATGGAGTTCCACGCGTTCGTTGCCCCTGTGATACTCAGGTTAAACAGGACGGCCCTCTTCAACGCATTACGACTTGCCTCGTTGCCTCCATCCCACCCTCTCCATAAGCCCGTTCGTTGGTGCTCAACCCACTACGTCCAACGCCATCGCACCCCGTTACACGAACTCTTCAATGCATTCCCCTCAGCCCAGAAGGTAGAATGCATTGACCCTACCCCATCACGCTTGACTTGGGAGCCCCGATTTACCTGGTCCATAGCAGCATCCAAAGAGGACGCAGCAAGGGAAGCAGGAAAGTGGGGGCCCGACGTTTTAGTCGTCTACAGTGACGGGTCCGGGTACGAAGGTGGGGTGGGTGCAGCGGCCACGACGGTGTGGCGCGGGGAGTCGTTAACGCGCCGGGTCCACCTGGGTGCGATTGCCGAGCACACTGTGTTTGAAGCAGAGGTAGTGGGAGTGTTGCTTGCCTTGGACTTAGCGCGATGCACCAAACGCGCAAGGAGAGTGGTTGTCCTCCTCGATAATCAAGCGTGCATCCGCGCGCTGACGAAGAATCGACCTCAACCCGCCATGTATCTCCTCAACGAGTTCCATCGTCTTCTAGACAGGCTCTTGCGAGCCCGGCCACGTCTTCAAGGCAACATTCATCTTGCGTGGGTCCCGGGGCACTCAGAAATTGAAGGCAACGAGCTAGCGGATGAGGCGGCTAAAGAGGCAGCGAAGGGAAAGACGGATGATGTGCCGGTTCGAGGCTCCAAAATCCCGTGGGCCGATCTTCCGGTGAGTGTGGCGGCACAACGTGCGGTGGGAACGAAGTTCATGGCGAGCGAGTGGATGTCGTGGTGGAAGGAATCATCTCGGGCTGTCAAATTGGCACCCATTGATAAATCTCCGCCCTCACGCCGCATCCTCCGGCTTTACGACAAACTCTCCCGCGCCGAGACTTCCATTCTCACACAGCTACGCACTGGCCACTGCAGCCTCAACGCCTTCCTCCACCGTATCAAGGTCGCCGATTCCCCGCTCTGTGCAAGGTGCAATCAACCAGAAACCGTTGCCCATTACCTCCTTACCTGCCGAAGATATCTAACCGCTCGTCACACGCTGCGCCGATCTCTGAAATCCAACTCTCCATTCAACTTGTCGTCCCTCCTCTCCCACCCCAAAAACCTTCCGCACACCCTACAATACATAAAAACCACGCAACGTTTTCCTCTTTACTTCCCTTAGTCATAAACATACCCCATCAACTATCTACCTACAGCACACTCTCCCTACCTACCTACTTTAGCTATGTACGTACCGGGCCTTCGGCCCCTTCCCATCTGGGCACACCACTCCCTCTTTGAATCTGGCTCTACTACCTACAAATCTCCCTCTCAGCTCAAGTACAGTAGATCTCATTCTTTGGTAGCATCATACGCCGTAAACGGCGTGCAGTTACCTTAAAAATGGAAATTTATTATAATAAAGCCGTTGGGGAAAAGGAGGGTTACAAGGTTTAAATACGTACCAAATACTACATATAGGGCCTTATAACACATAATGGACCTTATACGACCTAATGAGGCTTGTAAGGCCATACACGGCATGTTCGGCGGCGTTAAGCAAAAGTATTACCACTTTACCTTCTTTGTAAGGTGTCTGCTTGCACCTTGTCTTGACTTTCTAATACAAGACCATCTATTTCTATTGTACTACAATACTGACTCTAACAATTAGTTACTGGTGCTTGCGAGAATCGAACGCTCGACCTCTGCAGTGCGAATGAAACAATGGCAATGTACAATACTTGTACAATACTGCTATGCTAAGAGAGCTTTACAGACAGAAAAATCTTGTTCAATATATGGCGTAGCTCTCGGATACCTGTACAATTTCCCCATAACACAACAACTCAAGATATTGCTCGTACATTGACTGGTGATTTACTACACATGAGTATATGCTCCCCTACATACTTTTTGAAATTCAAATCAGCCATCTTGGCATACAATCTCAGCACAAATTATCAAAAACAATACAACTCTGAATTTTCCGCCGAAAAAGATGCAATAAAACCACACCTACCATGTCTCTAACAACCCCAACTCAGTTTTGTAACCTCCGGGAAGTTAGCCTGGGAAGACCTAACCAGACCTTATCACGCCTTATAAGGTCACCCCTCGAACCTTATTAGGCCTTATAAGGCCGTTAGGTGCTCCAAGGCCTTACCAGGCTTTTTCAATTTTTCCGACAAAACATCAAGTATGCAATACATATGCTCTGTCCAGAAGTCTTCCCTCCTTCATGATCATGCCATTCTGAGTGCTCAACACATTCAGTTCTCACTACTACAGAGCAAGTAGAAATAAAACCTGCACTTCTGTATTCAATAGACGCTCGTCACCAACCTGCGGTTGGTTCCTCGCGTCCTTGTGTCCAAGATACCGGTCCCAATACTTGCGTACTTAGATTGAGCCTGTTCTCCTCCAACGAATCCCGCCAGACGAACAGCAAGAGCAGCGAGCCTGAGCAAATGCAGGTTGGCTCCTGTGCAACTTGTGAGGTAGGATAAGCAAGTGCAGGGTGACGCTCGTAGACAATTTCAGTTTATGAAGGTGAACACGGACAGAACAAAGAAATTGAACCGGGGAGATTCCAACATGCATCACCCAGGGACATGTGCATTGTGCACATTTAGCATGGCAGTCTTAGGATGGGCCAAATTCAACTCTACAGCTTGAGACATAAGAAGAGCGCCGGCGGTAAGTGTACTTGGGAATTGTGCTCGTAGCCGGGTTTCAGAGCGTTGTGGAATACAGGTACGATAGCAATATCCCAAATGAGCTAAGTGTACTTGAACGGAGGCACTTAAAAAATCCGTCCAGCACAGTAGGGAAAAGCGAGTATGCAGTACTGTACACACTGACAGTCTTTGGGGATATCAATTCTCATGAAGAATATGCAGAGCATTCAGGGTGGTGCTCGTAGGGGAAGTGTCAGTCCGCCGAATTGAGATTCGTGCTCCGGCAAATGGTTCACAGCCGGATCTGGTTTCAGTGAAGACGGATGACAATGGCCGCAAGCATACAACTCGCGCATTTAATACCGAGACAGCCGAGCAACTCAATGCCTGGCTGACTGGATATGAGGCACAACTCCGGCAAATGTCTGATATCAATTTTGATTTTTCTGTCCACGTCTTGCTATTGCTTTACAAGGAGTTGGTGGAAAAGAGGGTTGGAAAGAAAAACGAGGGCCTAGACGACGAGTTTTGGGCAGCAGTTGACGGAACTGACTGATGTGAGCGTATCAATAGTCTCTATATTCTATCTTGTTTTGATAAACTTTACGCAGAGGGTCGGAGAACTTCAGTGTACTTTACACAGAAGTTCAGTGAATTTCACTGCACGGAAGTTCGGTGACCTTCATCGTACCTGGAACCAAAATTCAACGAAGTTCACCGTACCGTATTGCGATATAGATAAATAGTCATTATCAAACTCGTATTGAAGTGTTAGATAAATTGTTATCGAAGTTCAGTGAATATCATTGAAGATGGCATACAGGTTCACTGAGCCTCGGCGAACCAGTGAACCTCGATGTATCTAGGCAAGAGATTCAGTGAACGTCAATGTGTCAGAACCATTACCTTGCTTCAACTAACAAGCATGCTGCAATACTGCATAGCCTTGAGTCATAAGTCAGCTAGTGACTTAGTTCAACATGTTTGGATCCGGTCCCAATTGGACTGGTAGCTCAGTCGGTAGAGCCACCACTATATATGCGGGAGGTCTCGAGTTCGATCCTCGACCAGTGCATTCTTCCTTTAAGTTTTACACACTTTCAATAACCTCCGCGGTTTTGAGACTCCCACTCGTGTTAAGAGGATAGACATGTACACACGGTCACAGGCATAACGGAGTATGTATACATTATTCCAACCCATGGTTGAAGGGGGCTGTCAGAACCATTACCTTGCTTCAACTAACAAGCATGCTGTAATACTGCATAGCCTTGAGTCATAAATAGAGAGTTTGCGGTGAGCCCTGGTGAGCCGCCAGAAGCCACCTGGTGGCTCCAACGATGCGGATTGGAGCGGCTACGTCATGTGGCGGCTCGTTCAGCGGCTCGGCGCGCGCGGTCCTTAGCACAATAGAGGCTTTGCCCTTATATGGACATGGGCGTCCACAGCCATCGCACATGAGCCCCGAATACATTTTTTTTACACAAATATGCATCACTGGACGATAAATATGTTGGAGTCGTAGCCTCGATATCCCGAGTACCCGAAGTAGTCGGGGGGGATGACTACCAGGGTACCGGGGGTACCAGCACTACCGGGCAGTACGTAGCCATCCCACTTTTTTTGCTGATGCCAGTCCCTTGTGCTTCGAAGCGAGCATACACGGCGCGGTCGCGGTTCGCTTACACTTAACCTCGAGTGCTTTGACGTACTCTCCAACGTGTACATATATGTCATGCGAGAAGACGGCTTGTTAAGCTTCAATTGTTGAGCCCGCGTTGAATAATTTATTGCGACGTTTGGAAAAGGATAAGGTTCATCATGTACTCGTCAAGCGAACAGCCGGTCAGAATAGTACAGTGACTATATAATTGGCTCCCTCGAACAACACGCACTTGGTCATACAGATAGATACTCGCGAGAAATACAAACAGGGCTACCAAACCACAGAAAGTCTCCGGAGCATGCGCATGGCCGGCAAGTCAAATACGCAGAAACCTAGACGCCCGCTTCCAATAACGCTTTATAGCTTCTCAAGGTATGGGCGCCATGCGGGCCATACGTAATGTGGCTCGATGTCGGAGTGACGTGGACATCGAACTTAACATCGTCGTTTCCGATACCTAAGCCCATGTCGAATATACTACTCCAACGCATGGTTGGGCTGGAGAGCAGCATGACCTTTGCGGCGTCCTGAGGGCTTGTGGAAACAAGGCGAAGGTAACACCAGCCCCCAGACCAATGCTGGAAATTGTCAACCTCGTCCCAGGTTTGGAATGGGACGCTTTTCACAGCCGCTCGTAAACAGGTCCTGAGATATGAATCATGAGTGGCTCGATCCAGCCAGATGGTGGTCGGAACTGTTGTGGCAATCAGAATAGTGCATGTTACTGTACACGGCTGACCTGACTGTTTATATGGGTTTTTCGCGAGGGGTTGGATAATTGTTGACCCCCGACCATTGTTCCATTGGGCATTGCAAGCACCAAGTCCTGCGCCGACATACCCTTCGAGTCCTGGCAGATGTGTATATAGTCGTTGCGCAATTCAAATGAAAGGCGTTCTGTCGTTTGGAAACCCGACGTCTTCTTGATCGCGGCGTCGTCGCATCATGATGCAGTCGCGTTTCTGCTCAGTACGTGTAAGTAATCAGCCTTCTTCTAAGAAACGCAAAACTGACCTGAATGAAGAAAATGTAGATCATATGTCTCGAACAACGATGGTACCAAGGGATAAGGATAGGGTATTGCCTCGGCAAGTTGTAGTTGAGGTAGCAGTGGACGGACAAGCCGTCCGAGCATTATTAGATACGGGTTCAATGATGGATTTTATTTCCACACGAGTCGTGGATCAATTAAAAATTCAGACCGATATGTTGGTCAAACCCATACCCTTGTTCATGGCAGTCTCTGGTTCCAGATCGGTGGTAAATCGAAGCGCAACGGTAAATTTTAAGTATCAAGGTGTGGATTGCAAGCGCACCTTTGATGTTTGCAACCTTGATGCATACGACGTCGTTCTCGGGACACCGTTTCTATATCAGCACAAAGTTATTGTTGGTTTGAATTCTCCGAGAGTGGTAGTAGGTTCGGACGTACCATTACCACTGGAGGGCGGGACTATGGTTCATATAATCTCGGCTGCGGCAGAAGTTCTCGAAGATAAGGTTGAGATCTTACGTCGTTCAATCTTGTCCGAGTTTGTGGATCTGTGTCAAGATCCTGCCAAAACAGCACTCCCTCCCATTCGAGCAAGCAACCACGAAATACCAGTGATTGATGATTCGAAGGTATACAGCTGGAGGCCAGCTAAATGTCCCGAAGCGTTGAAACCACTCTGGCAGGAAAAGAAGGAGACTTACCTGAAGTCAGGCAGGTGGCGGCAGGTGCTCGAAGTGTGAATCAATGATCACCTTACACTCAACGCTCAAAAGTGAAGTATTGAGGTGCGTTTTTGCGACATTAGCCCATCCGTCTTCAGTATAGGTTGCCAACTTTCCCTCCATCTCTAGCCGCGTTCGCTGAATGACCTTGTCGGACTCTTTGTCCAGAATGCGACCGGAGAGTGTTCGACGACTGGGAAGTGTTGCGGACGGAAGATATTTCTGTAAGAACAGCCTGAACTGTGGATTTTCGACAGCGTTGCACGACCAGCCACATGCTACGAATAGACGATAGAGATCCTGCCCAAAGTCCTCCTGCGACTCGGCAGACCAGGCCGGCGGCGCTTGCGAGAATGAAGAAGTGGAAGTTCGCCGTCGCTCCAGATGAGGGAGTCGGGATGCGGGGAAGGAGGCTCAAAACTGGAATTCGAATACGTGGACGGAGATGGTGACGGAGGAATGGGAGAGAATAGCAGGGAACCAGACGGCGGCGATGGATAGCCAGCAAATGGCGGGGGGAACGGTAGGTTTGGAAGCGGGGGTAGAGCTGGGAATTGATAGGCGGGTGAAGCCGATGAGCTCGAAGCCTGAGATGGTGTCGAATGGCTCGTTTTATTTGCATCCATTCTTGCAAAAATGTTATCCCGTTGGGCCACTCGCTCGGGAAGAGCAGCAGTATTGCTACATGTTTTTGCGTGTCTTCTTAAAGTGGTGCTGGGCGCAGCGGATGTGTAATTTCTAAAAACCATCGACTATTTCATGACCAGCGTCAATGCAGAAATTAGTCAACGCACCAGCCTTATACCATTCGGTCTCAGACCTCTCAGGAGGTGCTTGTCCACCGTTTACAACAGATAGCGCCTCTTCACTCCGAATTTTCACGACCAAATCGAGGCAACAGCGGCACCATGCGTTTCGATGTGATTGGTCGTGTCCGGTAGCATTTGCGTCATCTTCGACAGCTCCGTGACTGATGTGACCATATGGGGGGTGTTGCTATACCAAACGAGGTTCGGATCAAGTAGTGAATTCGGATGATGGAAGGGTCATGCGCTTAGGAACTGGCTGTGTGCCCTGAGACCGGCGACTTACATGCGCAGCGCATTGCCGATGGCTTGGTGTTTAGTAGATGATATATCGCTTACATGAGGTATGAGCTTTATTTTCTCCACCACGTAACCAATAAACCCAACAGGATCCCACTGTGCAAAGTATTCATCATGAAGTTCATGCAAATTGTTATGAAATTCAGGTTTCATGATCTTTTGTCATGAACGACATTATGAATTTCAAGACGGCTTTCATGATGCTCAGAAACTCGCTTTTGTGACAATATGGATTCATGACAAAACATCATGAATTTTCGTCATGAAACAACTACTCATTTTTTTTTTTTTTTTTTTGCTAAGTCCACCAAATGTTGAGTGCATGCAGCATGGTGTGCTCATTCCAGTGTTACACCAATACAATGCATGGTGCTAGTAGGTCTATCAACTACATCCTGCCGGGAGGCACTTTGATCCGTTACCACCACCATCTCCCCGTTTCCCCCCTTTCGTCAGTGCCTGCCGGCTGCGAGTTCAGAGAGCGAAATCAGCAGGAGTCGAGGTGGTATGGGGCCTAGTCTCTCATAGCCAGACTTTAACACGTATGATCTCGTACCTCGATGTGTTAAAGTCTGTTTTCAAGTTCATGGGCGTGTCATAGGTAGAATCTTATTATATAATCTTTGTGGCTGTGTTTCTTACGTCAAATTCGTTCACTTTTCTCATTCCGCCCTCCCTCAGGCGCATATACACTATCATTTTGGCTAGAGACAATCTATAAGGACATATCTACCTCCCTAGAAAAAAAATCGCAGTAAAAAGCATCTTCTGGGTCTACGCACCGAGCCCTTGCTCTGCCTTGTGACAATTGTGACAGAATGGTAACACATTTTTTCAACCACTTTCCGCAGCACCTTGTCATGATTCTGGCTGATTTCAAGCGCCGAATAGACTCCTAACTCCCTATATAAACGCTCCAGAACAAATTTGAGCTCTAGATACCATGTAACAGGGCGGAAACGTGATTACATAATCCGGATTCTACCCTTGACACGCCGGTCACCTTAAAAATGGACTATATGGGGCCTAGCCCCGACTATCCTTCACGCGGCCCCTTCTGTAGTAGTTCGTCTGCTCCTGCTGTTACAGCGACGGGCGAAGAGCAGAGCCCTCGTCCCTCTTCGGTTGCAACAGTTATTCTGGAGAATGACTTACCGTGGCTACCTCCCATAGCTTCGAGGATTCAAGACCCGGGATTTCAGTTCAACAATGATACTGATAATGTTTTGAACACTCTGCGGGTGAATGGAGAGGGACTATCGAGCTCCCGCACTACTGATACAAACGGAATACAGCATATAGCTGCAGATCGGCCAATCCAACCGAACGACTTACAACTAAATCAAACACAACTGGCACTTGAACATAATACACAGCGAGTCGACGTGCCTACCCCAGGTGACGAACACGAGCATTGGGAAGAAATGAACCGAGCAATACGCAGGGCAAACAAGCCTCCAGATCCACCCCGTACAAACAAACACACTAGGTCGAACCTGAACATCTCATCGCTCAACATGAACGGCCGTGACACAAATAAATCTATGCTCAGATCCGACCACAAATTCAATTATGTCAAAGAAACGATTGACGACAATGGTATTGGTGTTCTGGGATTACAGGAAAGTCACCTTGATGATATCGGGGTTACTCAATTCAACAACATATTCCATCGTTGGTTCAAACTATTCAACTCGCCTCATCCGTCGAAACCAACGTCGACGGCAGGTGTCTCATTTAGAAGTTTGTTGATACTGAAAATATACGCGAATATTACCTGGTCCCAGGTCGCGCATTCATGATTGTCATTCCTTGGCATAAAGGAAGATCTCGTAATATTTTGAACATATACGCGCCTAACTCACCTGATGAACGCAGGAAGATATGGGACGTCCTTTGGAATTTGTGGGTCAACGACCCGCACTTACCGCTCCCAACCGAAGGGGTCGGGGATTGGAACTTTACTGAAGATTCAATGGATCGGTCCTCGGGTGCGTCCGATCTACAGTTGCGGCGAAATTAAATGCATTACCATAAAAGGAAATTCTCACCATTTTCATCCCTTCTGACTTGGAAGCGCCGGGAGAAGGCTTATGTAGGTAGTGAGTGGAGAACCTGTTTCGTGCGGTGGCAGTGTACCTACTCATCAACCCACACAGAGAGTGCTGTTATCTATGGTGCGGTTAACTTAGTCACCACCAAAATTGCACTACTCTAGTCCCAAATCCGCCGGAGGCGAAAATTTTTCTGGGATGTACCTCGCCGGCACAAAATGCCCCCCAAACGGAACCAAAACGGCAAATTTTGTGTGCCAGGATTCTCAAAATATTCCGTGTTTGGTGCTGCAGTGGGCAAGGCATCATTATTTGGGAGGCGGTGGGAAATCTGAAGACGCCGACATCGTCTTCATATCGCGCGGACGGGGAGACACCCTCGCCTTCCCATATGTCCATCACAGCGCTGCCAATCATCCCCGCGTTGCCGCTGGAGGACCTACAATGGAAGGGCGCGTCGTGATCTATGTAAAAACCTCTCGGTCCCCTTGACCACAAACCAACGTTTGTGAACGGGGAGTATCAGGCAAGTGCGATGGAACTTGGAAATGTCTGGGAGCTTATTGTTGTGCAGATATAGTGATTGGCGAGGATTGAAAAGTACCCAAGATGGCCTCAGCCTCGACTTGTGTGAACGGCCCCCTCATCCTGCCCGCGGCCACCTCTTCTTCAAGATGGGTGTTGATGAAATCGTCATGCTGAGTAGTGGAAGCGTGATTCGCGAATATAACCGAGACGTCGAGGGGGGGAAAATCACCCATGGGAAAACCTGAGCGAAGGTTGCGAACGAGCATGGGGTAGCGGTCTGTAAGATCATCTTTGAGAAGGAGAGTTTCAAACGCGTCGGCGTCGTAAGGTGTGCAGATACGATTCAGAATTTCTTGCCGTTGCAGGTGGATCGAAGGAAGACAAGATGCCAAGAAAGAGTCGACTTTGTAGGAGTTAGTTGGAGGAAGGGTTGGCGCGGCAGGTCCACGAGAAGGCGTGATGATTCTTGTTACCGCAAAATGAGCAGGCGTGGACGCGCTGGGTCTGGTCGTGTAAACAGGCGGCTGCGGCTCCCTTGGCGTTCCATGCCCGACATAGTGTTTCGTGGGATCCCGAAGTACGAATGTCGCGGTCGCGGATGGAGCAATGGAGTGGAGTGCCGTCAGAGAAGGAGTGGGAGTTGCAATCGCTGTAGAAGTGGCCTCGCACGGCACAGACCAGGCAGACGGTGGACGAGGCGGCACCAGCGTTGCCTTTCTGGAAGGGAGCGCTGCCTCGCCCTCCTCCGCCGCGTGCTCGACGCGCGGGGGTTGCACCTCGACCGCCTCCGTTGGGTAACTGCGTCTGACGGCTGTCTGCCGACCGAGCGGGCACGGCCTCCTTGATGCGCCACTCCATAATCTCGTTGTAAAGCTCACGGTCGTAAAGATCTCGGCTGTAGGCAAAAGGAGTCGAGACGTATCTTTTGCGGAGAGCGATGTCGGTGGCGCGGATGGCGGGAAAGTTCTTTCCGGCGTCTTGGAGGGTAGCGAAGAAGCCGAAGTGAGCGTTGCAGCGTGTATGGGCCGGGGATGGGGAGCCTTCTTCGTAAAGGAGATCATGTTGTAGGCGGCTTCGGTCCACTGGGCCCCGTCCATTTCGGCTTCTCGCAGGACCGTGGCCTCGAAGGTCGCGGTGCTCATAACTCGAATCTGCTTTTCGCCCAGTGCGGCTGCGTTTAACTTGACAGTATCCATCGTCGGCGCGTTGGCATTGATGAGGGAGAGGCTGGGGGATGTGAAAACCGACAGGGGAATGTGAATGAAGTTTGTATAGAGTTCAATGAGGCAGGAGTGGAAGACAAGGGGAAGGCTCATGTCCGGAGGACGGTAATCTCCGTACGTGCCTTGTTTATGGCCGCTCTCGTGTCAGCTCTCGCGTCGGGTTCAGGTTCCTCGTCCTCTCGTGGGCGCTTGTTGGCTGAGGCGTGGAGCGCACGCAGTACGGTCTTGCCGGAGTTTGGACTCAACTTATTGCGGATGGCGTCGTGGAGCGCGGAGGCGGGAGATGGCTCTTCTTTGGGTAGGGTGATGATAGACTCGTCATCCGACGCGTCCGCTGGGTACGCGGTAGGATTTTCCGCATGCTGGACGCGTTTTAGAGCCCTCTCCGCGTTCCTCTCAACAATCTCCGCGTTCTTCTTCTTCTTTACGGTCAGAGGGAGGCCCTGAAGCACACTGATGACAGCCGCAGAGGTGTGAGTGCGTCTGTGTCTTTCGGGAGCCGGAGGAGGGGAGCCGTGGTCTGAGTTTTGAGTCATGTAGGAGAAAAGGACTACGGAGGGTACAGAAGACTGGGTACTGAACGAAGAAAACGTCGGGACAAGTCACGCTCGGGTCACGTCTTCCCGACTCTCCCTCTATCTTAGCTTATCCTCTGAGTCTGACAACCTTGAGCCGCTCGTGCCTCGCGTCAAGGTTGTCTCGGAAAACGCTAAGCTCACCCAGAGTGCGTTGAACCACTAAATACACAACACCTGGATGAAGATAAAACGTGTATCAAGTGATGCAGAGCCGAGAGAGAAATGGAGTTATTCCTGGATCGACGAGACGGCCTTGGGCGGATCACCCAGGTAAGTCGACTACCACTTTTTCTTGGTTTCTGGATGACAACTGAACACATCTGGCCTCAATCCATCCAAAATCAGAGCCAAAATGACGATTTTACTTTTTTCAGACCCGAAAAAAAGTGAAACACCGTGGGAAAAAGTGAGTTCTCGACGCCAAACGCATTTTTTTGGTCGGTTTCCTTCCTCAGAAAATCCCAAATAAATTACAAAAAATTTCTTCCGCCCGAAAAAGCAGTGTTGGAGAAGTGGCGCTTGGCACTGTAGTAGAGGATGACCATAAGGAATGGTGACCGGCAAGTTGGTGGGATCAAATGTCTGCCGTCCATCGGTCCCTTCTGCAGCCTCAGCGGTCGACATTGTGAAGAAACTTTGAGTGTACAATCTCTTCGTTTGGCAAAGAAGGGGGCAGGTGCTGGAGTGAACACGGTGCAGGGTGTCGCCTATCGTTGGAAAGTGGCTGAGGATTGAAACTTGAAAAGAGGAAATTTCAACGTACAAATTGCGCATGTTTGTGTCGGTATATAGTAAATTCATACATACGTTCCTTTACTGTAATTAGAGCATATTAGCAACCGATGAAAAACGATTTTTTCCGAACTTGGATTACATCGGGTTCGGCCTGTGGAGCTGTCCGAATTTTGGTATCAACGCACTGATCCTCAAGCACTCTGCTCGCGGTGAGCCAATGGATGGCCTGTTGAACAGGGGGTAAGCTACAACCTACCGCTGGCTAAGCTCCCTTGGTCTATGTGAGGTTGTTTTGGGTGTCCATGGCAGGCAGCAAGTCCATTTCCGTGTTGCGGCTTGGTGAATCTGAATCAAGGCTTACCAAATTTGATTTCATTTTGGAAATAAAAATCATCGGTTCAAAATTTTTCATCAGTTGCTAATATGCTCTATTCCAGCTCGTATTTTACTTACGCTCGTTACTTACCTCCGTTCGGACATCGTATGTAGTCACTCCGTCACGTTAGCGTTCCTCAGTCTTTTACTGAGGTAACGTTTTATTTACATTCTACATATCTTGTACTTACAAGCCTGTAGCTGTGTCGCGCCCTCGCCGACTCCGGCTCGTGCTGACGACTACGCTACAGGTGAGTTTAATAGAGTCTTTTACTCCGACGACTGAGCTTTGTCGCGCCCTCGCCCACTACGGCTCGTGCTGACGACTCCGCTGCAGGTCGTCGTCCCTACGCTACGCGTGTCGATACTCAAAGGTTATAGGCACCCGCCTGACCTAAATCCTCTCGCATTCACGGTCCGACTCTCTCTTAATCATCACACCAAGTTTTCGCTGCGACACTCTTTTTACTCGCGAAAACTATGTCTGACACTGAAACTACACCTCCCTCTGCGCCGGCGCCTACCCGTCCTCAGATTACAAAGCTTCCGGACACCTGGGAACCGCCGCGTGGCGGCAGTGGTCTCTTCCCCACAGAGGAGCGCGCGATTTTGAATAACGACAACAATTGGACTGTATGGTCCAACTCGTTCCTCTCCGCTGCTGCATACTCCGAGTGCGATGGTCTTTTGACCGGAATGATCACCTACCCAACTTCCCAAGCTTCCCAACGCATCTGGTGGAGGGCGAACGATTACCTCGCCACCATGCTCTTAAAATCCGTCTCCCCAAACCTCCACACCAAAATCATGCACCTCCAGCTCGTTCGTGACAAGTACGCGCTTCTCCATAACGAATATGGTGCATCCGACGTCGCCTCCGCTGTCAAGGGGTTCGCCCAGATCGCCAAGAAGCAGCAGCCCGGCACTCCGCCGGAGCAGCACCTTACCAACTTCCAAGAAGGTATCAACCAGCTTGCCGCTGCAACCTCGCTCTTCCCGAACACTTCGCCGCTGGTTTATTTATCGCCTCTCTTTGGCGCGACCCGGACGACGCAAGTTCGTGGCACACGTGGGTCGAGAGCTTTGAACTCACACCACAAGTCACCCTCACCATGGCTATCCACGACATCATGTCGACCGTCCGCATCCGCAAGACTGCGACTTCGAGTTCCGGTTTTTACAACAGTGCGCTTGTGACGGTTGAGAAGGAGCGACGGAAGACTGGCCGTCCCTACTGCATTAATCCAGAATGCAACTCTCCCGCCAGTCATACCATCGACAAGTGCCGCGCCGTTGGCGGTGGTGCTTATGTCGCTGGTAGGAAGAAGGACAAACCTCGCGGCGGTAGGGGGAAAGGGAAAGGGAAGGGTAAAAACAGGGACACGGCCAATGTGGCCGAGGGGGAGTCCCGAGAGTCCACCGAAAAAGTTCAGACTCATTTTGTGGCTGGGTCTGCGCAATATACCAACGATTTCAACGCTTATTTGGTTGAGAGCAAGTCGCACACCCCTGCCTCCATTGAGCATGCTTATAGCATTGACTCCGGAGCGCACACTGTTATCCTGGATTCTGGAGCGACTTCTTGCATCCACTCCTCGAAAGCAGGTTTCTCTTCTTATACCCCTGCCTCCATTGAGCATGCTTATAGCATTGACTCCGGAGCGCACACTGTTATCCTGGATTCTGGAGCGACTTCTTGCATCCACTCCTCGAAAGCAGGTTTCTCTTCTTATCACCCAGTCTCGCAAACAGTCACGGGCTTCGCATCCAAGACGACGAAGATCGCTGGTCGCGGTGTGCTCACGTTTGAGCCGCATCTACCTAACGGTACCCGCCGCAAGCTCAACTTCGCTGACGCTGCTCATGTCCCCAACTCCTCGCCAACCCTCGTCTCCGTCTCGCGTCTCGACGATGCAGGATGCTACGCCGTCTTCGGCTCGGGACGATGTGTTTGTGTTTGAGAAGAAGGACAATGGTAACTTTATCAACCATCTAGCGCGCTCCGAATCGCTTGTATGCACGGGATCTCGCCGCGGTACCCAGCTATACCACATGGACCTAGGCTCGTGACCAGCCTACCTACGAGTTGAGGTAAACTTAGAAACAGTGTAAAACGTCTCTACATTTGGGTGTGGTCGTTGTCGTAGGTAGGCTGGTACTTCTCGGGCGCCGCCAAAGGGCGGGGCCGGAGTTTAAAATATTTTGATGGGAGTCGTATTCCACTCCTTCTCTGGCATTAAATTCGTATTTAACTCATCTCGATGCCAGGGATGCGTTTCTATACTAATATCCTATATTTCTAGGTACATTTGTGAATATTCCTGGTGGCAAGCAAGGTCGACGTCGACACGAACCTAGAGAAGCCATGCGGCTTGGAGATGCTCGACTCGGAGCTCGATGGGGCCGTTCCGCAGGTTGACCCGTTGATGTCGAGTTCGAATTCACGCGACGGTGGCCCGTTGACATTATCCCAGCCTTCGCCAAGGAAACTAACGCAGGAGAGCAGCGGGCACTCGGGCGAGCCGGCGGCTTCGCCTATGAGACCGGCCGTTAAACGTCCTTCACCCTTAGCAGCAGCAGCGGGAGTAGAAGACGGTGGGGTACGGAGTAAGAAGCGCGTTGTTAGTGCTGGCGTCGGGGTTGGTTTGCCGTCTACTGCTGCTGCGGAGTCGGCGATTGTCGCCCGTCCCCCTCGCGTTCGAACGGTGTCCGCACCCGTGCACGCCGTGCGCAAGCAACCCGTGAGGAAACCTTCCGAGGGTCCAGGGAAACCCGCGCGGGCTACTCAGCGAGCGGTATCCTCCACTTCAAGTTCAACTGCAAGTTCAAAATCCAGTTCGACGGTGCTGCCGCGGACAGCCGTTGTGAGCGCCGCGCCAAAGATCAGGGAGTTGCCGGATGCATCCAGCGCGAGTTCTTCGTCTTCGTCGGTGGCGACACATAGTGTAAGAGTTCATTTCACTTTAGCTTTTGTTCGTGGTCTCGTTCTTACTGAACTCGTCTATTCCTTATCTCTAGACACGCAAAGTTCCGACTCCTACTACTACAAGTCAAAGTCAAGAATCGAGATCGTCGACAGGAACTTCCCGAGACGCAGCGCGCCATTTTCGCGTCAACGACTCTTCAGAAGACTCGTCTCAACAGCAAACTAACGCAAAGCCGTACAAAATCCCCGACTTCAAATCCATGCACGCTTCGCTTGCCGCACAAGGTGCGCTCCGTCGCTCGCAATTGGCGCCCACAGTCCCTGTTCCGCTTGCGTTCAGCACGGACATGCGTGCCAGGGAACGGGAGTTGTTTGATGAGAAGGTGCGGGAGAAGGAGAGGGAGGTGGAGGTGGCGAGGGAGGTGCAGTGGCGGGAACGCGAGGAGGAGGAGATGAGGGAGAGAGATTACGGAGTTGCGGAGAAAGGCTGTGCCTAAGGCGCATGAGGTGCCGGAGTGGTACAAAGAGGCGCCGAAGACGAAGAAGAGCCATGAGCTTGGTCAGTGACGGAATTGCTTGTTCTGCTTATTCGTGACCTAGGTAGAGGATTATGGTGGGTGAGCTGTAGTCTCTCCTAGACAGACGCTCTATGTACTTGAGCTCGGTGCCCTCGCTACATAGAGGTGAGCTGTGAGATTATACTCGAGGCGCAAGAGCTGATGCTTACTTTTTCAGATTCAACAACTTTTTTTCCTTTGTTCTCGTATGACGGATTTGGGGGTAATACTGTTGCATAATTACGGTCAATTTCCAGCTATCTACAAAACACTGGAGCGCTCCGAAAAAAAAGTTCACACAACGGTTTTGACAGCTCCTGCCTAATTCGGCCAGCCCGCTCCACTCTCTCCAACGACACTCGCCCTTTCGTCACTGCTCCTGGAACGTCTCTCTCACCTACCATCCCTCCTGCACACAAGTGACTCATGATTACCTGGCCGCCAACGGGATGTCCAATCAAGAAATTGCATAGGCTGCAACACGAGGTCGCCCCGCCCTGACGCGCCAGCCGTCGACGCAATGGATCCGGCAGTGCCTACCTCATATGGTAATTGACGTCATCGCATCAATGGGAACTTTTTTTCGGAGCGCTCCAGTGTTTTGTAGATAGCTGTCATCGGAAAAAATGCACCACCTTCAATGAAAAAACACGCACCTCGACAATTGAATCCACACAGGTATTTCCGCATGCTAAAAAATGACACACCCTCCAAAGTCGTCCAAAAAAGCACGCAGGTCCCATTGCTGATCACAAACTTTGCCGTACATGAAACATGATGGCCGTTGACTGCCGCTTACCGAGCTTAATGTGGGCTGAGTTCTCGGATGTTTGATCCTAAGATGGCACTGTCATAAGTAAGAAAATCACAGAGACAGCATATCTGCGCTGTATCCACACAAAATGGACAATATTTTGCATAAATTCTCCCTTCAGATTCATGCCGAGCCGAGGCATCAATGAATGTGGTCGGTAACCGACCAAGTTGAAAGGAGTTAAGTATGTCGGAAAAACCTAGTTTGCTCATAACGGATTGACCCGGATTATGACCTCATCACGGCTTTCAGGGGATTACAAGCCGCCCGCCGGGGGATTATGATCCGCGATAAGCCGTTACAATCGGCTCACCGCCGAAGCAGTGTCAAGTGTTGTGGTAGCTTCGCCACCTCTCTCAAAAATCTTGTTTTCCCTGTCCATGGACCTCGAAGAGCTGGTGGTCGTATCGACTTCAGTTTCTCCAAGACTGTGCCGACGTTGCCGGGATCGCTTACGACACCTTCACACGGACTCCACAGCAGGCCTTCACAAATACCAAGAAGTGCTGCGGACAGCGTCCCACGCCTCCTTCTCCCCAACCACCACAACGACCACCGCACACGTCTTGTATGCAGCTCCCCCTCACCGATTCTACCGCCTCCTGTGCCACAGCGATCCACATCTGCCTTTAAATCACGCCTCTTGATCTCCGTTGGCCTAACTCTTTCACCGTGTTAACTTACAGTCGGCGCGTATATCAAGTTGCCCGGTACCCCCCAGCTTGCTTTGTCGACCGGGCTATGTCGAAGTCTGAGATGTCCGAGGGCCTAGTTGTCGTGGGTTACCTGGTGAGTTGTTGCCCCTCGACGTTTAATTGTGTCTGAATTCTATTAGTTCTTGTCGCCATTTATGTATCATCTGTGCGTTTAACACTCTCTTCTCTGTTCTTCCATTTTTAATGACTGCTGTTCAGCACTGTGTCGTATCGGGTATATCTTGTGTGGTACGTCTAAGCGGTGCTTGTTCATATACCGTTCCAGCATGGGATTCGAAGTCGAGGTTATTTTGTATAAGGCGACCCATGCGTAGCGGGTAGCACCGAACTGTTGTCGTAGCCATGAATAGATGTTTTTTGTCACCATAATTGAGCCCTATGTTTTCTAAATGTGCGGTAATGTGCGGTAACCCAAAGTAATGGCTTGTAAGCACCTCACATACAATCCCGGGCATGGATTATAGCGGCTGGAGAGAGCTTGAAAGGTCTACACCTATGCGCTATAATCCCCTTACGGATTATGACCTCATGGCGGCTTATATTGACTTACGAGCCGACACAAGCTGTCCAGGATTTTTTCCGACAATATACATGATATTGATTACCTGAATATGAGAGAGAAGGCCAGACTTTTTCGATTCTCAGTTAGCCTCAAACCAATGCTACCAGTATTGGGAGTTCACTAAAACTGAAGCAAAATCTCATGTAACATGCCGAAAGTGATCCCATCAATCACGCCGGATCGCAAAATGTTCGCCAGTCGTTGTCTTTGTGCACCCGCTCGCGGCTGTGAAACTCTGCAAAAGAGCATACAGTTGTGTATTTTTCGGAGTTACCAAGGTGTGTACTTTTTTCTTGGACTTCACGAGCTGTGCATTTTTTGTCTGATTTTTGCCGAACCTGTGTGAAATTTTGCCCCGTTGTGCCCGAAACAATTATGCAACACTATTACAGCCATAGACGGACATGAATTTCAATCGCGTATTTTTAATTTTCTTCGTTCTGCGAGTGCCGCCGGTTTGCCTCGTCGATAACGCGTTGCCGTTTTCTTTCGCCGCTGAGACGAACACCACTTTCGGCTCTACAACTCTCAGATAACAATAGGTTTTTTGTCTTTCGTCTCGTCGATCCAGGAATAACTCCATTTCTCTCTCGGCTCTGCATCACTTGATACACGTTTTATCTTCATCCAGGTGTTGTGTATTTAGTGGTTCAACGCACTCTGGGTGAGCTTAGCGTTTTCCGAGACAACCTTGACGCGAGGCACGAGCGGCTCAAGGTTGTCAGACTCAGAGGATAAGCTAAGATAGAGGGAGAGTCGGGAAGACGTGACCCGAGCGTGACTTGTCCCGACGTTTTCTTCGTTCAGTACCCAGTCTTCTGTACCCTCCGTAGTCCTTTTCTCCTACATGACTCAAAACTCAGACCACGGCTCCCCTCCCTCCGGCTCCCGAAAGACACAGACGCACTCACACCTCTGCGGCTGTCATCAGTGTGCTTCAGGGCCTCCCTCTGACCGTAAAGAAGAAGAAGAACGCGGAGATTGTTGAGAGGAACGCGGAGAGGGCTCTAAAACGCGTCCAGCATGCGGAAAATCCCTACCGCGTACCCAGCGGACGCGTCGGATGACGAGTCTATCATCACCCTACCCAAAGAAGAGCCATCTCCCGCCTCCGCGCTCCACGACGCCATCCGCAATAAGTTGAGTCCAAACTCCGGCAAGACCGTACTGCGTGCGCTCCACGCCTCAGCCAACAAGCGCCCACGAGAGGACGAGGAACCTGAACCCGACGCGAGAGCTGACACGAGAGCGGCCATAAACAAGGCACGTACGGAGATTACCGTCCTCCGGACATGAGCCTTCCCCTTGTCTTCCACTCCTGCCTCATTGAACTCTATACAAACTTCATTCACATTCCCCCTGTCGGTTTTCACATCCCCCAGCCTCTCCCTCATCAATGCCAACGCGCCGACGATGGATACTGTCAAGTTAAACGCAGCCGCACTGGGCGAAAAGCAGATTCGAGTTATGAGCACCGCGACCTTCGAGGCCACGGTCCTGCGAGAAGCCGAAATGGACGGGGCCCAGTGGACCGAAGCCGCCTACAACATGATCTCCTTTACGAAGAAGGGCTCCCCATCCCCGGCCCATACACGCTGCAACGCTCACTTCGGCTTCTTCGCTACCCTCCAAGACGCCGGAAAGAACTTTCCCGCCATCCGCGCCACCGACATCGCTCTCCGCAAAAGATACGTCTCGACTCCTTTTGCCTACAGCCGAGATCTTTACGACCGTGAGCTTTACAACGAGATTATGGAGTGGCGCATCAAGGAGCCGTGCCCGCTCGGTCGGCAGACAGCCGTCAGACGCAGTTACCCAACGGAGGCGGTCGAGGTGCAACCCCCGCGCGTCGAGCACGCGGCGGAGGAGGGCGAGGCAGCGCTCCCTTCCAGAAAGGCAACGCTGGTGCCGCCTCGTCCACCGTCTGCCTGGTCTGTGCCGTGCGAGGCCACTTCTACAGCGATTGCAACTCCCACTCCTTCTCTGACGGCACTCCACTCCATTGCTCCATCCGCGACCGCGACATTCGTACTTCGGGATCCCACGAAACACTATGTCGGGCATGGAACGCCAAGGGAGCCGCAGCCGCCTGTTTACACGACCAGACCCAGCGCGTCCACGCCTGCTCATTTTGCGGTAACAAGAATCATCACGCCTTCTCGTGGACCTGCCGCGCCAACCCTTCCTCCAACTAACTCCTACAAAGTCGACTCTTTCTTGGCATCTTGTCTTCCTTCGATCCACCTGCAACGGCAAGAAATTCTGAATCGTATCTGCACACCTTACGACGCCGACGCGTTTTGAAACTCTCCTTCTCAAAGATGATCTTACAGAACCGCTACCCCATGCTCGTTCGCAACCTTCGCTCAGGTTTTCCCATGGGTGATTTTCCCCCCCTCGACGTCTCGGTTATATTCGCGAATCACGCTTCCACTACTCAGCATGGACGATTTCATCAACACCCATCTTGAAGAAGAGGTGGCCGCGGCAGGATGAGGGGGGCCGTTCACACAAGTCGAGGCTGAGGCCATCTTGGGTACTTTTCAATCCTCGCCAATCACTATATCTGCACAACAACAAGCTCCCAGACATTTCCAAGTTCCATCGCACTTGCCTGATACTCCCCGTTCACAAACGTTGGTTTGTGGTCAAGGGACCGAGATGTTTTTACATAGATCACGACGCGCCCTTCCATTGTAGGTCCTCCAGCGGCAACGCGGGGATGATTGGCAGCGCTGTGATGGACATATGGGAAGGCGAGGGTGTCTCCCCGTCCGCGCGATATGAAGACGATGTCGGCGTCTTCAGATTTCCCACCGCCTCCCAAATAATGATGCCTTGCCCACTGCAGCACCAAACACGGAATATTTTGAGAATCCTGGCACACAAAATTTGCCGTTTTGGTTCCGTTTGGGGGGCATTTTGTGCCGGCGAGGTACATCCCAGAAAAATTTTCGCCTCCGGCGGATTTGGGACTAGAGTAGTGCAATTTTGGTGGTGACTAAGTTAACCGCACCATAGATAACAGCACTCTCTGTGTGGGTTGATGAGTAGGTACACTGCCACCGCACGAAACAGGTTCTCCACTCACTACCTACATAAGCCTTCTCCCGGCGCTTCCAAGTCAGAAGGGATGAAAATGGTGAGAATTTCCTTTTATGGTAATGCATTTAATTTCGCCGCAACTGTAGATCGGACGCACCCGAGGACCGATCCATTGAATCTTCAGTAAAGTTCCAATCCCCGACCCCTTCGGTTGGGAGCGGTAAGTGCGGGTCGTTGACCCACAAATTCCAAAGGACGTCCCATATCTTCCTGCGTTCATCAGGTGAGTTAGGCGCGTATATGTTCAAAATATTACGAGATCTTCCTTATGCCAAGGAATGACAATCATGAATGCGCGGACCTGGGACCAGGTAATATTCGCGTATATTTTCAGTATCAACAAACTTCTAAATGAGACACCTGCCGTCGACGTTGGTTTCGACGGATGAGGCGAGTTGAATAGTTTGAACCAACGATGGAATATGTTGTTGAATTGAGTAACCCCGATATCATCAAGGTGACTTTCCTGTAATCCCAGAACACCAATACCATTGTCGTCAATCGTTCTTTGACATAATTGAATTTGTGGTCGGATCTGAGCATAGATTTATTTGTGTCACGGCCGTTCATGTTGAGCGATGAGATGTTTCAGGTTCGACCTAGTGTGTTTGTTTGTACGGGGTGGATCTGGAGGCTTGTTTGCCCTGCGTATTGCTCGGTTCATTTCTTCCCAATGCTCGTGTTCGTCACCTGGGGTAGGCACGTCGACTCGCTGTGTATTATGTTCAAGTGCCAGTTGTGTTGATTTAGTTGTAAGTCGTTCGGTTGGATTGGCCGATCTGCAGCTATATGCTGTATTCCGTTTGTATCAGTAGTGCGGGAGCTCGATAGTCCCTCTCCATTCACCCGCAGAGTGTTCAAAACATTATCAGTATCATTGTTGAACTGAAATCCCGGGTCTTGAATCCTCGAAGCTATGGGAGGTAGCCACGGTAAGTCATTCTCCAGAATAACTGTTGCAACCGAAGAGGGACGAGGGCTCTGCTCTTCGCCCGTCGCTGTAACAGCAGGAGCAGACGAACTACTACAGAAGGGGCCGCGTGAAGGATAGTCGGGGCTAGGCCCCATATAGTCCATTTTTAAGGTGACCGGCGTGTCAAGGGTAGAATCCGGATTATGTAATCACGTTTCCGCCCTGTTACATGGTATCTAGAGCTCAAATTTGTTCTGGAGCGTTTATATAGGGAGTTAGGAGTCTATTCGGCGCTTGAAATCAGCCAGAATCATGACAAGGTGCTGCGGAAAGTGGTTGAAAAAATGTGTTACCATTCTGTCACAATTGTCACAAGGCAGAGCAAGGGCTCGGTGCGTAGACCCAGAAGATGCTTTTTACTGCGATTTTTTTTCTAGGGAGGTAGATATGTCCTTATAGATTGTCTCTAGCCAAAATGATAGTGTATATGCGCCTGAGGGAGGGCGGAATGAGAAAAGTGAACGAATTTGACGTAAGAAACACAGCCACAAAGATTATATAATAAGATTCTACCTATGACACGCCCATGAACTTGAAAACAGACTTTAACACATCGAGGTACGAGATCATACGTGTTAAAGTCTGGCTATGAGAGACTAGGCCCCATACCACCTCGACTCCTGCTGATTTCGCTCTCTGAACTCGCAGCCGGCAGGCACTGACGAAAGGGGGGAAACGGGGAGATGGTGGTGGTAACGGATCAAAGTGCCTCCCGGCAGGATGTAGTTGATAGACCTACTAGCACCATGCATTGTATTGGTGTAACACTGGAATGAGCACACCATGCTGCATGCACTCAACATTTGGTGGACTTAGCAAAAAAAAAAAAAAAAAAAAATGAGTAGTTGTTTCATGACGAAAATTCATGATGTTTTGTCATGAATCCATATTGTCACAAAAGCGAGTTTCTGAGCATCATGAAAGCCGTCTTGAAATTCATAATGTCGTTCATGACAAAAGATCATGAAACCTGAATTTCATAACAATTTGCATGAACTTCATGATGAATACTTTGCACAGTGGGATCCTGTTGGGTTTATTGGTTACGTGGTGGAGAAAGTAAAGCTCATACCTCATGTAAGCGATATATCATCTTTGTATCATCTACTAAACACCAAGCCATCGGCAATGCGCTGCGCATGTAAGTCGCCGGTCTCAGGGCACACAGCCAGTTCCTAAGCGCATGACCCTTCCATCATCCGAATTCACTACTTGATCCGAACGTCGTTTGGTATAGCAACACCCGCCAGCTGTCGACGCAATGGATCCGGCAGTGCTTACCTCATATGGTAATTGACGTCATCGCATCAATGGGAACTTTTTTTCGGAGCGCTCCAGTGTTTTGTAGATAGCTGTCAATTCGTAAGGTCACAGGTCACAGACCCCAAATCCTACGAAAATTTTCGTAAGTCACAGCGTCACAAAGGGGTCCTACGAAAGGTTTCCCTCTGTGACTCGGATTTTGGCGCATTTCTCGGCCAAAAAAGGGGTAAAAAAAAACGAAATTCTTCGTAAGTCACAGGGTCACAAAGCCTCTCCACGAAAGGATAAATTCGTAAGGGGTGTCACACCCAAAACCGGCTTACGAATTGAACGAAATACTACAGTAATAACTGACCAGCGATGTTCCCCCACGTATGTTGGGTCTTCTGCCCAGTGTTTCGAGTATATCCTACCCAAATCAGTTTGACCGGAGATGAAGAAAGTGAATTTGTGCGACAGCTAAGATAGAGAGCGTGGGATCCCCGCACCTTACTTAAGCACGTTATGTAACGCTTATTAATCGTTCCCACGGCCAAATCCCCAGTCGCACAAAAAATTTCGTGCTCTTTCCGGCCTGCGGAAGGGCTGACCTACAGACTTAGAAGGCATTCTCGCTGTTTCGGCTCTGAAATTTTGGTCTTTGGTTTGAAAAGCACCTTCCACACTGCAAGGAGGTTCTGTCACTCATTGCGCCGCAAAGGTTTGACAGGTCCCACCCTTAAGCGAGCTGCCGAAGCATGCCGAGATGACTATCCTGTGGCTGTGCTGGACAAATTTTCCTCCGAAATTTTTGAAAAGTGTCCCATTTGGTGAGAAAACCACATAGAAACACTCAGAAAAAAAGTGGTCTGAATTTTTTTGTGGGTCATATAGCAAGAGACCAGGGGACATTTTGGCAACTCTGCCCAATAGGAACCCTTCATTGAACCTCTATCTAAGACTTGTATTGGGCAAAATTCCCAATCTGGACCTTAGCATCGTGCTATAAGCCCTCGACGTCGAGCGTGACAATGTCACAGTGTGATGCTGACATAAGGGTGCGGGGATCCCACGCTCTCTATCTTAAATACAAATGACATTGTGACAGACGTTACGAAGGGCGGATCAATCCGAGTCACTGTCGCTGTCCGCACCGTTCTCGTCGCCGCCACCACCACCACCACCATTTCCCTCTCCCTCCGCACTCTCTCCCTCGCCTTCAAGACTTTCCTCTTCCGCTGCAAGGGCCTCCATGGCCCGAGAAAACCCGTCGCTCTTCTTGCGGCCATGATTCCTTCCGGCTCCGCGTAGCTGTCCTCGGCGTCAGGAAAGAGGATACGATCCCATTCCGCGAAGACGTGAAGGATGCTCGGACTCTTCTTGTGCAACCCCGTCGTCAATATTTCCAGATACTCGTTAAATCGTCCCTCATAATCAATATTGGTGTGATCGCCGCGCGCTTGAAGTTTTATATCTGTCGACTTGCCCCAAATTGCCTAAAATCTGTGAGAAGAAAACTCTGGCATCATTTCTGAAGCTTTCACTTACCAAGACGCTGGCAGCCGCGATAGCCCCAGGTTCTGTACAACTGATCTGATGAATACGTTCCATGTTGTCGGTAACGGGGACGGCAATCGACGCTATGTCGGTCCCGTTATCCTCGGCCTCACGCATAGCGGCGGCCGCGTTGGGCCCACAGACGATTGCAGCAAAGAGCTGTGAGTGGTGTCAGTCATCCGAGGAAGGTGAGAGTTTCATTAGTTACGCACGCGCATCAGAACTGGATTGAGGAAACAGGTATGAATGTCGTACTCCTTGGATCCACCTTGATGCAGAATAGGAACATCAAGCGAAGCGTACTCGCCGCGAGCTCGTGCGTCCCCCTCCCCGCTCTCGCCGTCCCCAAGCTCGTGCCATCCAATCTTCTCGCGAAATTGGCGCCGGGAAGCTGGAGAGAGAAGATCCGCTGAAGAACACTTGAAGATGGAGTCTCCCGCGCCACGGCGGACGCGAGTCGATGTGTTAGATAGCTGAGAACTCATTCCATCCAGAAACTACGTCTCGGTGAGTCAATTAGTGCTTCTAGCGGCGCAAAAACACTCACTGCACGCCTAAACCACCCTTTTTGCCTAGTTTTCCCGTCCAAGTGATTGGGTAAGATGTCGAATAAGTCGCGAAGCTGGCCCTGCACAATTCCTTGCTTGCTATCAAATCTTTTCTTCGCATCGTAAGTCTCGTCAATCTCCTTCTTTAGCGCGCTTTTATTGATCCAAAGTCCCTTGATCATCACGAACCGTCGTCCCAGACTCGCCACATCTGCGACAACATCCCTCGCATCGTCGTCCGAGTCGGTGTGACTCTCCTCAGACCCAGACCCCGTCCCATCCTCACTGCCGCTCTCGCCTTCCTTCTCTGCGTCACTGTCGTCATCGAGGACACGGACACCAACGCGTCGGCGTTTCTTGCGGCGCTTCGCGTCATTTCCCTTTGACTTCGATTTGCGGTGTTTGTTTTCTTCATCTGAGGTGTTTGTAATGTCGCCTAGCGCTTGACGCATCTTCTTCTCTGCCTGATTCTTCTTCAGCTGCGAATCTCGAAGTGCCTGGCCACCATCTCATCAATTGTTCGCTTCAGGTGTGTTGTCTCGCACCTCTTTCAACTGCGCCAGGCTCATGTCGTCAAAATTAACAGTCTCCTCTTCCGACGAATCAGAAGACGAGTCGTCGACACGCGTTCTTTTCAAAGTCTTCTTTGCCATCGAGTGTGGGATTGGGAGAAGGGAAGAAAGCAAGTTGTAGGTGCGTCACTGTGGAGCGGCTAAGTAATGTACTTGCTTTGTTTGCGTCATAATTTTGTGAGCTTCTCCTCTTCTTCTACCACCACCATCGACTTCCCGTTCACCCTCTCTCACCTCGCTAGAGCTCATCATTCACGACACTTTTGCTTCTTCTGTTCTCTCTTTCTTTTCTCGATCTTTTCAGCCTCCAGGTCCCTTTCCGTGGTACTCCTATCTAAGCTTTCGCCGACGCCAGGTCTTCCTGCACTCAATTTCATGCTCGACAGACTGTGGTCTTCCGAACTTCCCCCCCGGCACAGACAAGTCCCACACAGTCTACATTCACTGACCTCTCCTACATTCTCAACCATCCTCCCCGACTCGTACCCCTGACCTATGTCTCACCTCCAAAACATATCACTCCCCCCCTCGACGAGGCCTTCGAGGCCTCCACTCCGGATCTGCTGCCATATCTCTGAAGCTGGCGACGCTCTGGCGCCATTTCTCATTTCACGACTCACTGGAACGTTTCTGCTACCCGATTGACGCTGATACAGTTGCCTCGGCGCACATATGAATCCCTGCAACCTTATGAATACATCCTTCACTTTCACAATTCGAAAATTCCTGCATTTCTCCTCGGCTAGCCTTCACCACCACCACCACAATTCACGTAGTCGACACGCCTCACGAATCCCTGCTCACGCTTAACGATATTCTCGACCTCCTGCATTCCCGCGGGTCTAGCTGAGCTGAAGATTCGCGTTCACCTTATATGGAATTCCTGTGTTCCCGCAGGTCCAGCCTTGTGACGCTGACGTTCAAGATGCACAAATTCCCGCATTCCCGCGGGTCCAGCCATTTGAAGCTGATGTTTAATATTCACGAATTCCTGCACTCTCGCAGGTCCAGCCTCCTGACGCTGACGTTCAACATTCGCCAATTCCTGCCTTTCCGCGGGTCCAGCCATTTGAAGCTGATGTGCAATATTCACGAATTCCTGCACTCCCGCAGGTCCAGCCGTTTGAAGCTGATGTTTACATTTCACGATCCACAAATTCCTGCGTTTCTGCAGGCCCAGCCTTTTGAAACTGACGCTCGTAATTCACGAATTTCTACTTTACCATAGGTCAAACGACGGCGCTCACAAATCAGGCATCCACACATTCGCAAAGTTCACGCTCAAGTTCTGCTTCCAGCGGGTCCAGCCGTTTCAAGCCGACGTTCACTATTCCCGAATCTCCATTTCCGCGGGGCGAGCGTTAACAATGATGATTCACGCATCGCATTCCCGGATTACAGTTCAAGTTTAAGAATCTCTGCACCCCAGCGAATCTAGCCGTTTGAAGTTGATGTTCGTGACTGGTATAGTATCATTCCATCACGCAAGTCGAGCGTTCACGGTTATGATTTATGCATTCGTGCATTCTCGCGTCAACGTTCGGCTTGTTCAATATTTTTGCACCGAGCGTTCGTATTCGCAGTTCATGTATTATTCCTGTGAGCTCCCGCATTTTTGCGGCGACCGACATCTCCAGATCGACTCTGCAATTCTCACTTCGCTACTCAAGCCCTCCGCTTCTGGGTGCTAGAGGCGAAGCGGCAGGCGCGCGGTGCTTGAGCGCGCTCCCACCGTCAAAATTGGCAAATCATCTTTCACGATCAGATATCACCGCACGGTTTCCCTCATGATCCACGCTCTATCCTTCGAAATATTCACGAATCATATTTGCATTCTCCGCCCTATCCATACTCAAGCCCTCTATCTCGACCCCTCGCATTCATGTTCAAGACTCGCAGGTCCACGCAGTCCAATCTCGATGACGCACCACAATTCTTGGGATGTTGATTTCGCGATGTTCTCCGAGTCGCCTTCGCGAAATCACATTCATCTTATCGTATGTTTTCAATTTTAGTTCGCGTCTTAAAGCAAGATCTACGGTTGAAATTCAGCTTCCTATTCAAGTCTGAGAATTTAGCCCTTCAACCTTTCTGGTTAATACATCCCAATCTCTGCCATTGAAACTACACCTTCATTCCCTCTAATTTTTGCACTATTGCATCAATGCCAAAGTGATGAAACTCTCATTTTCATACTCAAGCTCACACCGATTTTCCATCATGTTGCACGATCTCATCCCGGCCCAGTGGCTAACCATTCACACACACGCGTACTTATCTCTCACCTTTCACACTAGAGTCGGCGTCATTCTGATGTCTAGCCTCAGTAATCTCCAATCTCACGAACTACCTCACGTTTTATGACGATGTCTTCAGCGACATCTCGTCCGGCTACACTTTCCATTCGCATCTATGCTCAATGTTGCCTTCCAATGCTCACATCCACGGTTAAAGTGATCTCATTTCTTTCAAGGCTCAAATTTTTCCCCGCCATTCACATAAAATACCCCTTCCTGGTCAAGCATTTCCATTTAGCTCCCTGGGGCGTCCCTTAAGGCCTCTCTACTCTCTCAATACCGTCGTTTCGCATTTCTCCTTCGCAATTTGCTCATTGCTTTTCAACCATACCACATCTCGCGCTGATTCACTTGAATCCATAATTCCTCAAAGGCTTGCCTCTGGTTCTCTTTCCAATCCCCGAAGAGCATCAGTCACCCGCGACTTACATTCACACTCAAGCGCCTTCCGCGCACACACTGCCTGACGCTAACGATCAAATACTTATTTCAAGCTCAGGTGATAACCATTTCACATTCAAGCTCACTCGGTCTCGGTGGACGTGTCAGTGCAGAGTCTGATGCTCACGGCACCTCGCTGACATTCAAATTTCAATTCCATACGCTGGTTCACGGCCATTGTCACGTTACAAGTTATCAACCTTCAACTGGCTTATCCATTAGAGTCAACCAATTTCTTAACGCAAATCCTGGCCATCAAAAATTTGACTACTCAGCATTAACAGCTACACCATTCACCATTACACGCACTCGTCTCACTCGCAATCTCCTAACGATTACCACCCACCGACAGTTGTCTGAAGCCGGTTCAAAATCGAAGGCTTACCGTGACCGAAACTGCTCCGTTTTGCGTTCCATTCTGCGTGCCTGATAGACGCGCAACTTCACATCCTCTGGCAGCTGCCACAAGCAACTGTTTCAATACATTGAATGGTTTCTTCCCGGCCGTCAACATCGTTTTTATGCCGTCAAACCGCGATATACAAGAGAACATCGTTTTCCCGATTAACTTGTGTCGGCATTCTAAGAGGCATTTCACCGATATCCGATTAATAGCTACGCATTATCGAACCTGTCCTTCAAGTCAAACCCATACATTGAGGCTATTTGATTGCGCTGCCTCGATCATGCAATTGTATTTTTTTTTCAAGGCATAATCCTCAAGAAGCCATGGTCCGTCGACGCAACCTATTGGGCTCCAACTCAATACTCCAATACTTCCTCTATACATCCAATTCACGGGTTCTTCCTATTCTAGCTCAACCTCATAGATTTTCCTCGACTTCACGGAACGTGATTCCCTGGATCTTCATCAAGTTCATGCTTGCTTTTCCTTCGCGACCTTCGAACATTCTTCAATTTTGAATTCCACATATCTTCCATCGGGCCTGAGACGTAATCATGGTACCTCTATATGCAATTACTCAAGATTACGGCGCGAACACTTCAGATTCTACTCAAGTTCAACTAACAATCCCCTACTGCTCTCTATTCATAACCTCTTTCAAATGGAATAGTATCCAATTAAAGGCAACTACTTCCTCCCAGCTTATCACTCTCGAGTCTCGATAGTTTCATCAAGACACGTTTAACACCGAAATCCAATAACACACACGATTCCTTCTTGACTCCATCACGGCAGCGCATTTCCGAAGCTGTTTGTCACAAAACGCAATCTTGCCACTCCCGCATTCCACTCAACCAAGTTGTTTCGAATTTCATGACCCAAATCAAGTCAATTCAAAGCCGCCTTCTGTTTTGGGTTAGCCGTGGGCCTGTGGGATCCCCTCGTCTGGGCGTCTCTTTTTGGGTTCATCCTCGCGCATCCCATCACCCCACGACCTGGGCGCCAGCGGCGAAGGCTCATCGCCGCTGTGTGTTCCCCACACCCACATCTATGTGGCTGTCCCATTGCCGAAACGAACGAAGCAATGAACAAAAAAGAAACACTGTCTGAGCCTGGGAAGACAGTGTGCCGTTTTGTGATGCAGCAGAGAGGGGCCGATCTGATGTGACCTGATCCGAGCTTCTCCTCTTCTTCTACCACCACCATCGACTTCCCGTTCACCCTCTCTCACCTCGCTAGAGCTCATCATTCACGACACTTTTGCTTCTCCCGCCCGCCCTACCCTTCATTTTTAAATTTGCCTGATTATTCGTTAACTTCAAAACTTTCCTCCATTTACAGAGGTAGCCACAGAGTGAGGCAATGGGTTCATCCTCGCGCATCCCATCACCCCACGACCTGGGCGCCAGCGGCGAAGGCTCATCGCCGCTGTGTGTTCCCCACACCCACATCTATGTGGCTGTCCCATTGCCGAAACGAACGAAGCAATGAACAAAATGCGTCATAATTGTAAACACGGTTACGCCTTTCCACTTCCCCCATGCCCCGTCGAAGCCGTGCATCGCAAAAGCCTCCCAAAGACCCTCATCCTCGCTGCAAGTGGTGCAATAAGCATCGGGACGCTCGTGGCTTTGACAAGCATCAAAAATATTGCAAAGAGATTCACGCCTCGATCCCAACGCAGGTTCGACGAAACAGACGCCCAACTGATCTGGTATTGCCTCCAGAAGATGAAGTACACTTGATATTCCAGCCCAATTTCACACCTTGACTCATATTCATTTCTACAGTCTATGGGGCTTCTGAGTCCCTCTTCGCCGCCATTAGATCCAATGGACATTGCGTATGATGGAGAGGACCAAGAGCCTGCAGAGTTTATTGGCCCTCTGCTTCCGGGGTCGTATATCCGCATCATTCCCCACCCCCACAGTCTTGACACTACCCACAAAATCATCCCCATCGACCTTCCTCACTCCGAGCCTGAGCCCGAAACCGCTGCGCCCGCACCATTGTCGAATCACGATCGCTCAAGGCATCCCCCGTGGTTCCCATTCAACTCAAAGGCCGACTTCGAAGCCACGGAGATTGCCGTCAGTGGCTTACTTCCTAAACATCTAGCCAATAACCTCTTCTGAAAACTTGGAATTCAGCGTCTGGAACCCGTGTCACGATAGAGAATACCGACCAAATGGAAGACTTCTTGGCGCAGGCTCGGAGATATGGAGTTCAAGTACGTCTTTTATTGCTACATTGTTGTTGAATATTCGCGTGAGCTAATGCTCAGTTCAAAACTGGCCAAATTTCCGCGCGGTACGACGGAAAAACATATGATATAACATTCCAGTATCGTGATCCTTGGGACTGGCTTACACGCCTCCTCGAAGACGAAACTCTCGGCCCCCACATCATGTTCAACTCAGTTCGCAAGTTTTATTGCGAGGGCACGATCGAGGAAACTTGGTGCGAGCGTATCATCGATGAACCCAACACCGCTGATACCTGGGATAAGTACGAGGTAATATCAAGTTTCTCTGTTCAAATTCTACACCAAAACTAGCGCTAAATTTTGACAATAGTCGGAACTACCGAAGCGCGATGAACAGAACCGTGCGCACTGTCTCCTTCCACTTCATTTCTGGCTGGATGAGGGGCTGATGACGAAGCGCGTCACGATGCATCCGATGGTTCTGCGAGCCGCGTTTTTGCCCGGGAAAATTCGCAACGCGTCCGGTAATGGGGGAGGAGTTTTAATCGGATACATGCTCGGGGTGCGTAATAAATAATTTTCATCGAAACTGACATTCAAGTGGTTGACAATATGAATAGATTCCTGATCTAGGAGATCCCACCGACCGTAAAACTAAGGAGACCATCGCCTTCTCCAGATTCAAGATGAAGATCTACCAACGGGTTGTGTCGGTAATCTTTTCCAGTTTGAAGTCGAAGTCGTGGAATGGTGAGCCTATTGAATGCTACGACAATCAAATCCGCCTCTTCCATCCCGGATTTCTCATCGAGTCTATGGACGGCAAAGAGGACGCCTATTTTAATGCCTGCCGGGCGGCATTGGCAAATTATCCGTGCACAAAATGTCTTGTCCATAAAGACGATCTCCATCGTCTGACCGCAGAGTTTGTAATGCGTACCGGCGCTGCGATGCAAGCGGTCGTTTGTCGAGCTCGGAATGCGGCGACAAAAGGAGAGAAGAAAGAAATCTTGAAGAAGCACGGTCTGCACGATGTCGTTGTAAGCTGGGTTTCCTCGGACATTCTCGTACTCACACATCACAGCATTTTCTCTGGGGTTTTCGCTTTTCGGACTCCCACACCGCCAGCGCATATGATGTGCTGCACAAAGATGATGTGGGCAAAAATGGACATCATTTTTGGCCGCTGGTTTTGGAGGTTCTCGAGACGATTTCCGGTAAAGGGACCTTTGCGAAAAAGTATCTCTCCGGTCCTAAATTTCTAAGTATCTAAATGCGGACTGACCATTATTTTTAGCATGCGAAAATTCGCTCGGTGGCCGGGGCTCAAACATTTCAACCAAGTCACGGCAATTCATTTTTCCGATGGAGAAACATTCTACCATATTATGAAGGTGCGCCTGTTGTTTTCTCGAGTGAGATTTTCTCACCTCATTGCATGCCAGTGTATTCTTCCGTGTATTGTTCAAATACTTCCGCGGAATAGTGTACTCGTTCAATGCCTTCGTTCGTATCAAAGGCTGCGAGTCATGATCGGGATGACCTGCATGCCCGAAAGTCGCCTGGATCGGCTTGCCACATTCATCAAGGACTACGAGTTTTGGTGTTCAGGGAGTAGTAAACAATTCTCATCCCCCTCGCTCATTGGTCGCTTTAGAAAGTATCTGACGAATACGGGAAAAATTTCAATTTCCCCAAGCAACACGCGACAAGCCATGTCATTCAAGACATACGCACCAAGGGCACCACAAATCATTTTTCGACCCGTCCCGGCGAGGGCTTCCAACAGGAGTCCCGCGAGGCCTACAATCAGACCAACTTCAAAGATGTTGTGCCCCAGGTATCTTTCGACACAGACTTTAGTTATAAACTAATGAATTCGGCACAGATGACTCGAATTGACGAGAATCAAGAATCTATTGCTCGCATTCGCATGGCTATCGATGAGTACAAAAAGCAGCGCACTCTTGACGAGAAAGAGGAAGATAATATCGAGGAATCATCCAATCACAGCGCAATCACCTCCGCTTCTTGGAGATTCGGCGCGCCCGAGCGCATCACTAACTCCCGAGCCTTCACAGATATTTTGAAGGCTCTCGGCCATTCGATCGGGGATTTCGACACAATGCTCCGAGATTTCATCGCAGAAACCTTCCCTGGTGAACGTATCACATATGAACAGCACATTCAAGTTTGTTTTCTATTTGTGGTCTGCTCCAATTAGCTGATTTCTTGCTTACAGGTTCGGCCGTTCAAGTGCGCGCATATAACCTATCAATCTCTTGCAGATTGGCGCGGCCTTCGAGATATTGTGCGGTGCAACCCTTCGTTTCACAAGCAGCGCAGACAGGACTGCGTCCTCTTTGATTCGGATGCTCCGGGAATGTCATTTGCCCGCCTCTCTGCACTCATTCGCTGCACCCTTGAAAGTAAACGTCAGTTCGACGTTGCACTCGTCCAGACCTCGGCCCAATTTTTGGGCAGAGTCTTTGGACATAAAGGACATGGTGAAACGCACTGCCTTTTCCTCAACAAACGCCTCCGGAACCAGTCGGATGTAAGTCCGAGCTGAGTGAAGGGAGGCCCGGCCAGCCAAGCGGTCGCAAGGGGGTTCGGTCGAAGGACCGTTTTTGCTGCCGGTGTGAGGTTGGCAAAGAGTCCTGGACTCTCTGCCGGAGGCTCTGGAGGAGCGGCAGGGGTCGGAGGATTGGCAGCGGTTTGAAAAAGCTCGACCAGACGGTCAACAGTCCTCTCGAGCCTATCCATCCGCTCAGCAGCGGCAGCAGCAGCGGCGGCAGAGTCGGTCATGGTGGGCTCCGGAGAGGGGGAGGAGGGGCAAGATTCGCGGTTTGTGCGTCAGAGGCAGCAGAGGAGGGGTCCGACGAAGCGTCTGAAAAATCACCAAAGCGCGCAATCTTGACCGGTTAATCCCTTGGAGCCTTTCTTCTGCTGTAAGGGCAACCTTTAGGACCTGAGATATCTCGAGGGTCTAGCGAGGGAGAATCCGAAGTTAATTAAGAAGCTACTCATCATACACAAAAATAACCGGAAATGAAAACTCCCCTATGTTTGCCCCAGAGCCCAGTAATTCCTTAAAGAAAATGACATATTGGCAAGCAAATAGACACATCTTCATGTCCCTAACATACAATCCCCCAACTGTGCTGTTACCGTGGGGAAATTAGCGATGAAATCCTATGCGTGAGAAATTCAACATTTTCCCCAAAACTTGTTGTGGCCATTCAAAGACAAGGACACCTTCAATTGCTCCAATATTTCATGGGGAGCTTCCTATAGGCCTAAACATAATTTACAGTCACAGAGACCTTTGGATTTTTTGTCGCACAACCCCAAATAAGGAAAGTCACGCGGAAACAACAAATAAATGTAATCTTGATATACTGGGTGCTGGAAGACAGTTCATGGTTGGTCAAAGTGGTAGACTTGACTCAAAACATGATGTAGAAGAGGATCACGACCAAAAAAATAGTCAGCATAGTCACAGGAACATGTAAAATTGGAATTTCCGGTTATTTTTGGGAATGATGAGTACTAAGAATACATCAAGCGCACCTAGCGGAGGTTCAGACGATTTTAGCTCGGAAAAGTACATAAATGGGCCAATGAGAGCATTCAAAGGCTCTCAGACCTTTTTATGACATGAAAATACCTTGAAATCTACTCAGAAAGTGAGTCGCTGAAATGACCAGATTGCCATCAATATGCATCAAACCATCTTGGGCCACGGAAAATATTTATTTCGACAACAAAGAGGTGGCAGAATAATCTGGAAACTTACGGTCCTGTGCTTAGCATTGCACTAAAGAAAATAACCGCAGGGAAAGGCGCGTGAAGCCGGAACGTGTCGTATCGTCCGTTTGGCGGAGGGTATACAGGAACAAACAGCACGCTGATCGCTCAGGCAATGCCGGTTCCCACAAAAAGCCACCCGGTAGCTCTCACGGCATGCGCTGTGGAGCGGCTACGTCATATGGTGGTTTTCGGCGGCTTGCTGGTGGCTAAAGTTACTGTGCAGTTTTGTTTCGTCTTTTTCTCAATAACGAGCAGAAAGTGCAGAATTTTTTTTGGATGAGTCGGATGTTTATATTCTGACACTCCCCATAGAAAAGGCGGGGCTTTCCGGTTGAAACAAGCCAAACGACCCCGCATGCCGTCAGAGCCACCAGGTGGCTTCTGGCTGCTCACCGCAAACTCTCTAATATTGCGATCAAGCCATTGATGTCCATATTCCTCTCCGGCCTCGGCTTTGTTTGAGGTTCACAAATTTGCCATTGCGTGAGAGCGAGTGGCGAACCGAGGACTGAACACGGTCAATAAACTTCCAAAGAAGGGACAGGGAGATACCTTCCATGTTCCCTCCTTGTTATGTGTTCTGAACCACGAGAACTGCGAAATCAGGGCGTCGTATATCTGACTCAATGCTTTCGAAGGACTTCCGTATATCGCTAATGCGATCAGCAGTCGAAGGGGGAGATCGGGTTTAGAGTCGTCCGCAGGGAGCGGGACTAGCCTGACAAAAGTGAGACAAGGCCATCAATGAAAGGTATATATGTGAGCACCACAGCCCCAGATCTCGGCTGTTGGACGGAATATGAATCCCCTTGCTTGCCAAGCATGAGATGAGAATAGGTTCATATGGATCCGTCTCGAGGTCGGGAGCCGCTAGTCAATTGTGAATTACACAGCAATATCGGTGAGGTCGTCGTACCTGTGTAACTTGACCCGGAACCCGGGTGAATATATGACACCGAAGGTTCCCATGCAGAGAGAAGGAGAGTGCTGGGGGGGAGGGAAGAGTCTGAGGCTTCAGGAATGAGATGAACGCAGTGGACGATGCTGGGAAAGCAGAACACGTGCCGTTTCCGAGATAGTCATGCGAATCGTAATGAGGATGGCGATCCGATGTCGTTAATCCCCCAAGGTCCGTTTTTGCTCGGTCTGGGTATCATGTCATAAAAACAGTAATAGGGAAACGGGGAACGGACGGTTGAGTTCCATGTTGTCGACGCATGATGCGTCCCACAAGTCGGAATCACAGCGTGGCCCGCCTGTGAGCGTTTGTGCGCCGTAGTGCGAATGGTGGAAAAAGTCAGGCTTGGAGACATCGTAACTGAGTTCCTGCGTCCACTGTCCTGGCATAATGCCGCAGATTCTGGGCGGCCCACAGCCGGCGTAGTGTTCTTATACTATTCTGAGATTTGTGGGTCCCATCTCGCCCCACGGCGGAAGTCTGGGGCAACCGATTGGCTCAACCTTGATTGAATGGTGACCCACTGCCGCGGAGTCCGTGCCCTTGGCTGTGACGATAATACAATTTCAAGGCTCCATATGGCATAAGATAGAATTCGCAACTAGACCAAGGAGGACGTCGCCGGTGATCAGCGCTGCAATATTAACTGAATGAGATTGATTGACCGGAGAGGAAGCTGCCACAATCATGAGTACAGAGGCCGCGGGTCGCAGATCTTTCCGGGAGGGCTAGATTCCCTCCGTCCGGACAAGTCGGAACGAAAGACATCGAATGATGACCGGACGCTGGAAAACGATTTTTTCCTGTCTCAGAAGCGCGGAAATTCCATTTTCGGACAAAACGACCTCAACTCGGAATATGGTGGCGGACCGAACTTCGTGACAAATCAAAGTCCCGATTTGGTAATTGATACTGTCACGTCAGTCTTCATTGAGACATCCTGGGATTGTGTAAATAGCATCACAAGAAGGTAATCTTACCAACGCACTAGAAGAATGAAAAGAACAATTTGAATGAGACTCACAATGACAACATTGTTGGCGCAGTGATCAAGCGCTGCACTCCCTTACCCACACAACTACAATTCGAAATTGTCGGCAAAAGACATCACGTGAACAGATGGTGCTTACCATTCCGAGACGATGCTACGAGTAGCAGCTCGACGTTGAGGCGGCTGAAGGATTCGCCGCGCAGATGGAACCAGCCTTATTTCCGCTTTCGTCAGTTATGTAGATAGATGCGCGAGGGAGTGCTTCGAAGGTGTCAGGATGGCGTCCGTTTGTCAAGCGCAGAGCGCGATGTCTTCGCGGAAGTCGGTGTCGAGAGGCGGGCAAGGATGTGTCAGTGGAAGCAAATGGAAATAGGTAAATAAACCCACCTCGTTGCTCCGTATGAGAAGCCAGATGGAAGCGATGCTGGGCAGGGATTGAGATTACTGTCAGTGTAGGCGGCATCTCGAGGAGGAATTGGGATCAGAAACAAGAGGGATGGCGCACAATGATAATGGGAGGGAATGCGAGTGGGTCGGGAGGCGGAAAGGTGTCGGGTTGCTAAATATCGGATTGAGCAGGCAGTCGCGTGGCGATGTTGTCAAGAGTGTCGGTGAGGGAGAAGGCGGAAGGTGTTCGATCACGGAGGCAGACACTATACAAGGGGCGTAGGCAGGCGATGACAGCGGGGGCTGCGAGAATGTCGATGGGTGGGAGAAATAGAGAAGTGAGTCCACGTACTTATACCCTCGATGAATCTCACTGACTCCTTGCGCTGTAAGGCGGTACCGATGCGAGGTCGCGTAGAGAGAGCACAGAGGCAGTTGAAGGTAGCTGTCCATCGTTGTCGCGGGCGGTGACTGGAGATGAGGGAGGGTAGGGGAGAGTGCGCGTGGTGGAACAGAGTCAAGATGCCTTGACGACGATGATGTGACACAGTTGACATTCACATCACGTGCCAGCTTATCAACAACGCGGTCACGTTTTATTACGTCCCGCCTTCGAGCGTCGACAGTGTGTGCATGGCATGAGGCATCAAAGAAACCTGCCATTTTCTAATGCTTGAGCAATAAATGTACCTATCTGGCTCGGATTTCCGGAAAAATAAATAAGTCGGACTCCAGAATGAGCATTATGTAAAATTCTCAACAACGATAGGGAACACGCTAATTCTCAGCAATTGATGGTAGATCAAACATTTTTGAGGGTCTAAGCGCTTTTTTTGGGTCAAGATATTAGGGAGGATTAGCTCATTGGATCCTGTTGCGTGCAAAATCGTGAAATTTTGACGCGTGATTTGATATTCAACACAGCTTAAGCCTGGCATCGTATTCAACTCAAGCATTCTGCTCTTGATGAACTTCAAGCTGCTGTATTTACACTGTCTGCAACACAATTTCAGTATCGGTGAAGGTATCACTCGAAATCCTCGTTAGATACCCCGAGCATCGACTCAAACTTGATCTCGAGTTACGATGATTTTGTTTCTCAGGCAGACCTGAGTTGAAATTATCGAAATTCAATCGTCGTTCAATGCTCAACTGGGATCACATTTTTTTATATTGGGTGCCACAAAACAAACTTTAACAAAGTACGTTGAACAACAGTTCAACGACTCAGAGTCAAAGTTGCCAAGGGCAATAAGTAAACTTTCCAAGCCCGAGATGCCAGCCGGAAAAACTTTAGTTATCATACTGCAGCGTAGACTTCAAAGACATCATACCAATTCACACAGAAAAGCCTCCCGCGGCAATTGCCCCAAATTCGACCAAATATCTTTGATTAGGCGAGTTGCCTTGCAAGCAACGTTGAAATCTCGTTACCCCAAATTAGCCCCCAATTCCGAACCAATTTACGGTCTTTGGCGGCCAATCTTTCTCACGTTTGCCTTGTATAGCAGGGATTTCCGACAATAGAGACTTTGCGCAGAGCCACCGGGAGCCACCCGGTGGCTCTCACGGCATGCGCTGTGGAGCGGCTACGTGGCTCATTCGGTGGCTGGAAGAACAACTTGAAATTCATTTTCTTCGGCATTTTTTCATCCCCCTGGATGACCTCGAATCGCTAGGCTCCCAAACCCCCAGGAAGCACACCAAGGTTCCACGCCAACCGTCGGTTTTACAAGAACCGGCCAAAAACGCACCAAATAAAGCGGGAAACTGGTAACCTAACCACGACACCTCACTACATTGAGGTATAGTCACAGAGGTACCATGTAGATACTTGAAGCCCCACCTGCAACGCGGGCGACGAGCCACCAAACGAGCCACCATAAGCCGCTGCACAGCGCATGCCGTGAGAGCCACTGGGTGGCTACCGGTGGCTCTGCGCAAAGTCTCTAATAAAAATGATACCACTGGCAGCGCCACTGTGAAAAGGTAGTACAAGTTCCTGCCGTTGCAAACGTGAAAGACAGTGTGCCAGTGATTTTGACTTCTAGCTGTAACATTTTTTGCACAGCCTGGAGTCTTCTCAGTCTGGTCGGACTTCACTTCGAGTCCACGCCGAGAAAGTCAAGAAGAGATCCAGGTTACAAGTAGGACTATGGTGGTGTAAGACTGACTTGCAGGGCAATTGAGGGCGATGATGTCTCAGATCTCAGAGTCCCAACTCCGAGTGCGAGTCAGAGTAGCTACCCGCCTATAAACTTATATTAGAGCATTTTGGCAAACGGTGAAAATCAAATTTCAGTTCGAAAAACTAAGCGAGTTTGGTGAAAAACTACAGTGGGCTGCGCACTGTTTTGCGGCTCCACAACCAAAATTTGGTTAGCGGGAACTGAAGAAAAAAATCATTTTTCACCGTTTGCCAAAGTGCTCTATTCACCGTTTTAAAAACTTTTGCATGTAGGTTTCGAAAATTTTGAGGAAGTCTGTGACGAAAGATTTACCGGTAGGCAATAGTTTCGGCACACGAGAGCTAGTTTGTGGCGAACAGAGTGACTGGTTTAAGTTCTAGATTCACCAAAGAAATGTAGCTAATACATCTGAGTATTTATAGTAAGTAAGTAAGTAAAACAAAGGCGGAATGAGATCATAGATGAGCGCAGGATAATGTAGACGGAGCGGAAAGTGGATGTAAGTCTAAGTACAACACGGTCACGAGATAAAAGAAATGATGGTGTTACATACGCCCTCCAGGTTGACGCGTCGGCAACCTCAAGATACCATCGCATCCTGCCCAGCGCCAGATCCAGCAGCCTTCTCGGCGGCAGCTTTATCCGCAGCAGCCTTCTCAGCGGCCATCTCAGCCTCCAGCTGAGCATTGAACTCCTCTCTCTCCTTCTCCTCCTCTACCATACGGTTCTTCAACGCCAAGCGCTGAGCCATGGCCGTAACCCGCTCGTACTCCGGAGCATCCCGCTGTTGTCTCTTAACACGTCCCTCGGCCTTCGCACGCTCGCGGTTGTCCTGCCGGCGCAAGTCCATTTCCGTCAAGCGGTCCCAACGCGCCTGGGAAACAAGGACCTGCCCGGCAGGCGGCGCCTCGGCAAGGTCACTCTCGCGAACAGAATAGATGACGATAGAGGGGAGGTGATGGTCGGGATACCAGAGAGTGCGGCCCGACTCGATGTCGTAGTAAGCCCACTTCTCTCCGGAAAGGCAATGAGCATTGAGAATGCGCGCGAAGTCGACATAGCCCCAAGGCATGTCCTTGTAGCGATTGGCGGGGTCGTTAAGGAGGTAATTAAACATGATGTATACGCGGACCAGCATCGCGGGAACAACGTGGATGGTTTCGTTATCGGGGTCGCGAAGGTGGAAGGTGTGATCGTCGATATGCTGGAGCCAATGCGAATTGTTGAAGTCGAGGAATTTAGCGAGGGCGACAATGTCCTTCCCAAGCACTCCGTTCACACGGAAGCCGGAAGACTGGGTGGAAGAAGAGGAAGATTTGTTGGAGTGTTTGTGGTTGGGCATGGTGAGGAATGGGATAACGGTTGAGGAAGTAGAGGATGAGTAAGAGGTAGAGGAGAACTCGGGATTGAGTTCCACAAACAACTTCAGAGGGTTTATATATCCACTCTGAATTGAGACATACCTCTGTTCCGCATGAATCAAGACGATATCCGCAGAAAATACGTCAATGTCTTCCTCGGGTAATTTCCCAGACCCGAGCGGAAGTTCAGAAATCTCGGATATTCCGAGAGACTCAAAATAATCCTGTAAGGCGGTGAGATGACTCGCCTGAGAGTATGGCATCCAAGAGCGATCCCCGGATTGCCACTGAACTTCAAAGACGGCATTGGCACGCCGTCCCGAGTGCCCCACAATTTTATCAATAGCCCATTCGTGGGTTGTTGCATTGGTGGAAACATCCAGCTGAGTTTCCAACCTCCCTGGAAAGCGGCGGTCATCATTCGGCACATGGATCCGAAGTAATGAAGAGTGAAAGACATTGTGTACACCGCGTTGTTTCATATTCGGAGGCAGTTCAATCTGAAATGAATTATTCCCGAAGTCTCGGAGAATGCGGTAAGGACCAATGAATTTAGGAATTAGCTTACGAGCTAATCCCTTCTCAAATTTGAGGTTCTTGGTTGAGAGATAGACCAAGTCTCCTTGCACAAAAGGTGCGGCTTGCCTTCGCCTATTTGCGTTGCGAGTTTGTTTGACGCGAGCAGCAAGAACTGCGTCATGAGCTGCCATAATGGCGAGCCGACGTTGTAATGCAAAATTAGCGATCCCAGGGTATTCTCGAGTGCGATCGGAGTCCCAGATCAAAGACCGAGGCATCCGCCCGTTGTTCAGAAAGAATGGAGTATAGCCCGTTGTCTCAGAACGAGCGGAATTGAGTGCAAATTCTACAGCGGGTAATTTTGCAACCCAATCCTTCTGTTTCTCGCCAATGCACTGTCTAAGCATCTGGGTTACGGTACGGTTTGCCCGTTCCGTGCTGCCATCCGTCTCGGGATGATACGCACTTGACATTCTCAGCTTGGTTCCAATCAATTCATGAAGTCGACGCCAGAAATTACTGGTAAACAGAACATCGCGATCACTCACGATGGATTTAGGTAGCCCGTGTAACTTGTACACATGTTCGAACATAAGTTCGGCCATCTGTTTAGCAGTGTAATTGATACGACTCGGAATAATGTGTACCATTCCGGTTAATAAGCAGATTACAACTGTAATGGAATTGAACACGCTATCGCGGTTCTTGGACTCGGGGAGAGGTCCCACAAAGTCTACCCCAATCGATTCCCAAGGCTGAGTAGGAGGATTGAGTGAATGAAGAAATCCGTAGGGTTTCTGATTGTTCGGCTTACTGTGTTTGCAAGTTTTGCACGAGTCGCAATAGATTTGCGTATCAGGAACTAGATCCTTCCACCACACATACTCCCGAAGGTAGTCCGTGGTTTTGCGAGGCCCAAGGTGCGCCAGAACAGAATGAGCTTCCGAGATAATGATTTCCCGGATGTTTCGACCCTTGTATTTGAGATGAGGGACACAGAGGACTTTGCGATCGTGTTCACAGAGGAATATGAGCCCGTCAGAGACCTCGAAGTTCTTGAAGGCTTTCGGAGTTGCCAGAATGTCCTTAAAGAACGAATCTTCGTCGTATTTATGCTGTAAGAACTTCACCAAGTCCAAGCCATCAGTCCCTCCAGAGACCACAGGAAAGAGAGAAGGATCCATGTCCTTTAACTGTTGCTCAAGTTCAGATAGTGTAGGCGGTCGTGGAGTCGACGGTTCAAGAGGTGGAGGCTCGTCGGTCATGGTAGACGGAGAAATAGATTCCGTTGATGGCGGATTTGCTTCCGGGATCAAAGTTTGATCACCGCTGTCAAACGGCTTTGCCTCCGCACTTGACTTCATGTCGGTGCCTGCTCTTGACTTCGCGTCAGAGCGCCTTGACTTCGCGTCAGGCTTTTTCAATTTCGATTTATTGGTACTCCCGCCCTCCTTTGCTTCTCCTGGAGATGCAAAATCCTGTTTGTCAACGTTACGAGTCATTGACCTCAAAACTCGACCCTCTTGGGTATGCTTCGCCTCAGCAGCCTTCTGCTTAAGCTGTTGCTCAGCAGCACGTGTAGCAGACCTCAAAACCCGGTCGCTCGCTATCGCTTTCGCTTCAGAACCAGCAAACACCGGCATGGAGATAGAATTGATATTGAGAGCGTCGTTATTGACCACATCATGGTACGTGTACTCGCTTCTTGCGCGCACGGTACCCGGTGCCTCATTTGAGTAGATCCGGGATAAAGCATCCGCGAGAACATTCTCTGTTCCCGGGATGTATACCACCTCAAAATCGAATTCGGAAATCTTTTCCATCCAACGAGCTTGTCGTCCGGACAAATTCTTCTGGTTCATGAAGTGAATCAGGCCTTTGTGGTCTGTTATCCATTTGAAATGGAACCCTTGTAGTATGTCACGGTGCCTGATCATTGCTTCAACACCTGCTAACATTTCAATCTCATGCACAGGATAGTTCTGCTGAGCCGAGTTAAGTTTTGCACTGAAAAATGCGGCAACTTTGGCTGACTTCCAATTAGCTCCCTGGCTTACTACGCCAGCAATTGCCGAGCTCGATCCGTCCGTGACCAGAAAGGCAGGATCAGCACCTGGTCCGTATTTCAGAGGAACACGGCGATGCTCTCGCGATTGGTGAGCAATCCGCTTGCAATCTTCGAAAGCTCGCTGATGGGTATAACCCCAACGGAAAGGGACAGTATCCCCAGTTAATCCGTGAAGGATACCCATAGGCTCTCGGATCCGAGCCAGATCATCAGCAAGGTAACCAATCGAGCCGAGAAATCCACGCAGTAAGTCCCGGTTCGTTGGAGTTTTCCAGTTGATTACACTATCGACCTTATCAGGGTCCATCCGGATTCCATCATCGTCAACAATTCGACCGAGAACCTTCATGTCTGGCTTCAAGAATTGAAGTTTATGCTCACTCAGGTAGAGTGTTTCACGTTTTAACACGTCGATGATTGCCTTGACATGCTTAATGTGCTCGTCTAAGGTCTCAGAATAGATGATAATATCATCAAGATACACATCCATGAACCTTCCGATGAAATCCGAGAACAGGTAATTCATTAATGATTGATACGTGGCTGGTGCGTTGCAATCGCCTATTTGGATCACCAAACTGACCATATTTCCATCAGGAGTAGTAACGGTTGTACGGTCTACATGTTCGGGAATTATCCGAATCTGTTCATATGCGTCCTGGCCATCAATTAGCGAACGATATTTACACCGCGCAACACGACGCAAAATACCTTCCATGTCGGGAAGCGGGGAAGATAACTTGTGAGTATTTTTATTGCGTGCTCGCAAGTCAACCACGGTGCGTAGTTTCGGCGGGTTTGTCTTCGCTTTCGGAATTAACAACATAGGAACAGTATTTCCTGAGCTGGTTACTTTCCAGCGTCCAGTTTTCAGGTAATTTCGGCGCTTTTCATCCCATTGAGGACGAAGAGCCTCCGGACACCGAGACGGTCTCCAAGGTAAGATTTTCTTTTCGTCAATCAGAGGGATTGTATGGTTAATTGCACGCAAAGGCGGCAGAGGTGTTTCAGCCGCTTTCTTACAGATTGGCTTTGCGTATTCCATCAACTCGTCTCGAGCCGATTGGACCACATTATCAGCTAACTCAGCTGAATGTGAATAAATTTTCGCAGTTGCAACACCGGAAATAGGTAAGCATTTCGCGCTTCCAACGCAAACTCGAGCGGGGTTGAGCCCGATATTAACTTGATGTTGAAACAGCCACGCCGTTCCGAGAATCATGTCATAGCCACTCACATTTGCGAGGTAGAAAGTACGCGGACAATTAATGTCTTGATACTTGAAGTTAACTTCAACCGAGTGATTAATTTTGGACCTTGAGCCTTGAACGGCTAGTTGCAGGATAATTGGTTCGTCCAATTCTCGTCGTTTCAACTGAAGCTGATCTGCTAAAGAGGTCGAAATCAGATCCCCAAGTGAACCCGAGTCAACGAGCGCACGCGCTGGGTGCCCGTTGACATGAACTACAATAATCAACGGCTTTGCGACAATTTTGTCAGGGACTCGAGGCATGCATGCGGTACGCGAAATTCCATTTACTTGATCCGCAGGGACCTGAATCCCTCCGCAGTATAGAATAGACGAATCTAACGCGTCTTGGAATTGAACATCCGCAAGCATTTTCAACAAGTATGATAATTTAGGTAGCGCACTTGGTCTACCGAGTTCAACTTCGATTGTATCGCGTTCAATTTCAATTGATTGAATTACTTCAAACAACCGAATTTCTTGTTCTGAATACGATGTCTCAAAGAGAAGATACAAATAGCCGAAGCCATCTTCCGTATCAAACGTATTCCAACGAATACTTTCTTCACGTTCAATTTTACCGCGCTTTCGGCGGATCCAATTTACGAGGTTGAACCTCCAGTTCATCAAATAGTCCTCTGGCAGGTCTAACTGCCAGCGACAACCTCGTTTGTTTGCTCCCGAGACAATATACAATCCAGGATACTTCTTGCGAACATGGTAAGTTGAAAGTTCAGGGTATTTTTCAACCCGTTCATTCAAATATTGATTTGCTCCGTTGCAGAGTAAATCATCGATTGGCACTTGATGAAGTGGACGAGGTGACTCAGCTATTCTTTCAAGCTGATACAACCGCTCGCTGGCGTACCACGCTGCGATCTCAAATTCTTCATCAAATAATCGACCTTTCGGTACGATCGTAATCTCATGAAAATATTCGTCCCAAACGGTCCATTGCAGGTCTACTACTTGATCAAGATAAAAGCGACGTTTATCCCGGCAAGGTCTGTCTATTTCAACAAGTTCATCGCCCGGATAAGGCTGTAGAAATTCGAGGACGGCACATGCGCCCTCCGCTACAAGATCACCAATGCGATCGGTTCGAAGTCGTTTATTTTCCAAATTTGATGATGGAATATCCTGTAAGTCTAGGACCTCGCAGATGAGATTCAGACGGTCATCCAGCGTTTCTCCGGGATTCCCTGAAAGTCTCAATGCTGAGTTAAACTCAGGTTCGTCTTCATCATAAAAATCATCAAACTCATCAATTTCAGAGTCGGAGTCGCTTACTGACATTAACTCTGGCATATCAGAGTAGTCAGACGTCGTTGGAATGTGATCTTCTTGACCAGGTAAGTCTTCAACTTCTTCTGGTTCAATTTCTCCTTCAGATCCATTGCAAAATCCGGGAATTCTGAAGCAACGAGGGAGATCAAAGTCCCCATCATCCGAGTCCGAGTCCGACTCGTACTCTGAATCACTCGTCTCGAATAATTCAGGCAGGTCAGCGAACTCGTCTTCTGATTCACTGGGTTCATATCCAGACGAACTAGATGTTTCTGAGTCCGAATAGGAAGGTAATTCCGCAAATTTCTCAATATACCAGGCCGAGAGATCAAAGTCTCGGTTTTGCAGGAATTCTTTGGGAAGAATTTGCGGTTCGATGTTTCGGAATAGACTGGTGACAAGGTAAGAGTCCTCGTCGAAAGATTCGACTCGAATTTTATTATCCTTGATCACAGGAGTGTCAATTTCTTGATCTACGTCCTGCAAGATAAATGTTGCCATTGTTGCGAACATGTCGTCGGTTTCCGCAGTGTAGCGGTCTTCCCATTCAACATCATCAGGATCAAGTCCGATGGCGATCTGGCGCTCGATAGCATACCAGAGACCTATCTTGAAGTCTTTGTCAAACAAGAATTCCATCGGTAAGATCACATCCTCCATGGTTGCATTGTCGATAACAACATATTCAGTTTCCGAAGTTTCGTATACTTGGAATCGAGATTCTTCTTGAACCTCTTCATCTCCAGGGTAAGGTTGAGCTTCCTGCAGTACAATTCGAACGAATCGAGCCACTAAATCGCCGATAGGTCGCAGTTTTTCCGGGTGAGAGTTGACAGTTTCCAAAATATTTAAATCCTGGTTCCCGCCCTCCTCAGCTTCCATACGAAAAATCGCAGACCCGACAGGCAAGGTTTCCAACACTTCAGTCGTTGCTGAAAGTGCTGATTCGTTTGCAGTACGCATTCGCGCTGCATGTGCGCCGAAACCTGGAGGTTTACCCTTCTGGTTGGAATTCATGGTCGTCAACTTGGGGCAGTTGCGAGCCATATGGCCTGCTTCTTCGCAATTCAAGCAAAGCCCAGCAGCCATTAATTCGTTTCGACGTTTGGTCGACAATTTCCGGTCAGGGTAAGTTCGTTTTCCCTTGAACTGGTTGTTATTAGAAGGCTTTGCCTTCTCGTTGTGCGGTTTAGGTGAGTTTAACTTCACAGATGAAGTCTGGATCACCGGTTTCTTATAGAAACGACCACCACGTCCACGAGTGGGGGTTTTCACCGAGGAAGTAGAAGGTTTGCTTGCGCTTCCCTTCGGCTTATCATCCTCGGGTCTACCGAGTAATTTTTCAGCTTGTTCAGCTTCAACCACGACATCGTCCCACGACGATACTTCTGGATCAAGCTTTTGGCGAGACATCTCTCTTTTGATGTCTTTGCGCAAGCTCAACCAGAGACGGGTAACCTTCTCCTGGTCATCCGGCAATCCAATCATGGTATGTAATTGCTCGTACTCGGCAATATGTTCAGTTACTGATTTTGAACCTTGGTAGAGTCCGTTCAGTTTGATACGTTGTTTCAACCTGAAGTCCTTAGGGAAACAATAATTCAGAAGTTCGGTGAAGAACTTCGGTAAGGTCCACTGTTTTTCATATTTTACAACCTTCCGTTCGTAAAATTCGCCAGCTGATCCCGTCATGAAATAGCTGATAATAAAAATCTGGTCCTCTTTTGGGACTTTACCCATGGTAACATAGTTCGTACTTTCGCGAACGAAGCGGAAATAGGCATACGAATTAACTGATCCGTCATATTTAGTAGGTGGGACCGGTTTCAAGGTCATCTTGGTAGTCCGACGAGATTTTGATCTCGACCGGCGGTAGCCTTTCGCTCTTCGCGATTTGCTAGCTTTCCGCGAGTTGCGGGAATGGCTATGTTTATTTTTATGTTTGCGGGTATGCGACTTACGACGCCGTTTCGCAGACTTTCCAGAATCGGAATCACTCCCTTCAGAGCTTGAGGAACTCCCAGAGGTGCTGGACTCGTCGCCCGAATCAGACGAATCATCATCGGAGGAATCCGAGCTTGAACTCGATGAGCTGCTAGAACTCGAGGAACTCGAACTCGACGAAGGTGGAAAAGTATTACGAGCGGCAGCCTCGCGGATAACATTGTCGATAAATGTGCCGCCCACAAGGGGTCTAGCAGGAGGGGAATCAGAGCGCTTCTTATCCTGTTTACCAGGATTCTTGGTGCGCATTTCCTTCCTAATGCTTGATTCAACCGCTTCCTTAGAGCGGTTTCTAACCTTTTTAGCTTGTTTCTTTCGAAGCAACTTAGCGGTATGTTTATCTTCCGCTATTTTGGCGTCCTTCTGACGCTTCTCCTCAAGCTTGATTTCTTTCAGACGTTTCTGAAGGTTCAATCTTTCATCTGATAATGAAATAGATGTCTGGCCAGACACGGAGTGAGGGGGAGGAGAATTATATTCAGGTTTGTCTATTACAACAGTAGAGGATAAACTATCCGACGGGACATTATTCACAGGTAAATCCTGGAACAAGTCGGAAGGAGTTGTGATAGGCTCCTTCTTAATACGCTTAATTTCTTCAAAATTAGCGAATGCCGCGCGTTGTGCGTCAAGATCAGCCTCTGAGAACTGATCTGACCAATCGACCGCACCCCAATTAAGTGGGTCTGGTCCTTTACCCTTATTCGGCTTCGAAGGGCCTTCACCTCGAGAAGATTCGCTATCCGAGGAGGAAGCAGAACGAATCTCGACCTTCCGAGTAGGCGCAGGTGTAGATTGCGCCTGAGGGCCTGCCGAACGAGGTAAGTTAAAATTATTCAGTTTAACTTTCGCAATTTTATCGCCGTCATCATCGGACGCAAAGGAAACCAATTCCTCGTCGGACACATGAGAGGTACGTCGACTTTCCTCAGCAGCCTTGGCCATGCGCAAATAGCGCTTACCAATCTGCCTGAGTTCTTTAGAACTCATTTCTTTAGTCGCACGTTCAATCGGCGAAGTAGAAGTCGAGGTGGACCGATTGAGGTCCACTCCACCCGACTTCTTATCTTCCTTGTGAGATTTGGAAGTCTCGCGAGTCACCTGCGTCCAGGTGTCACTTTTCTCGCTCGCATTCGAGTCGAGAAGACCAAAATCCACGTTGCTATCAAGCGACGGGACAAGCAATAGCTCAGAGCTCTCCTCCAAAAGAGAAGCTCTATTATCCACCACCTGAGCAGGTGGGGTACTAACCGCCCGAGTGGGTGGTGAAGCAGAAACAACCCGGCTGAATAACAGCTCAGGTGTAACGCTGCGCGGCTTGGGCGAACCCAAAGCCGGCATGGGAGCGGAGTGCTCGGGAGCGCGATGCTCGGAACTAGAGGAAGAGGAAATAGAAGAAACAGACGCACCAATGCCCGCACGTTCCTCGTTAGATGGACGAGAGTTCCGAGTAGCAGCCCGAGTGATAATTGGGGAACGTCCGCGGCCACGAAGAAATTGAGCCATTGCGATAAAAGAGAAGAGTAAAAAGCAGGAGACGAGATTTGAGACAAGAGATGAGACACGAGAAGCTTTGGTGAGGTAGTCGTCGTCGAAGTCGGTAGCAGCGGTTGATCAGACCGCGGTTAACCAGAGCAAGCGGCGACGAGAAGCAGAGATACTATTTAGAAGTCAAAAATATGTGACGAAAGATTTACCGGTAGGCAATAGTTTCGGCACACGAGAGCTAGTTTGTGGCGAACAGAGTGACTGGTTTAAGTTCTAGATTCACCAAAGAAATGTAGCTAATACATCTGAGTATTTATAGTAAGTAAGTAAGTAAAACAAAGGCGGAATGAGATCATAGATGAGCGCAGGATAATGTAGACGGAGCGGAAAGTGGATGTAAGTCTAAGTACAACACGGTCACGAGATAAAAGAAATGATGGTGTTACAAAGTCCCGAGACCAATTCTGGGGAATCTCCGTGTCTCTATGTCACCGGTGATTATCTTCCAGTCGTTATTTGACCGCTCCCTTGATCGACCCCCGTCGACTTAGGAAAAATAACGACTGGTTCGAGTCTATTATCATATATTTATTTCCACATCTTATTTCAGGTCATTCGGTGAAGTATACAGCCAGATCTTGGCCAAAAAGCCACCGCAATTTCTATTTGCCACCACTGTATAGAATTGAACATAACGGGCTCCGTGAAACCGCGGCAAGCCTTTAAACTCGAACTTTGAGCGCTGTGCCAGCCAGCTAGGCTAGTGATCCTCATGGTTCTTGTCAAGCTATTGCTTGGATCTGCTCTGAGCTTGGCCAACATCTTGCAAGTCAGCACTGCCCCGGATCCAATCAAGACAACGTACACTCTTCCAGAGTCAGCAGCAGAAGCTACTAGCACATCAACAGCTGCTTCCGCCAGTGTCACTGCCCCTTCCACAGAGTCGACAGAAGTGGTCCTCGGTCCAGGTGGGAGAGATGGGCCTATTCGGGTAATCATTTACATTGTCCTCCTTTCTCGTGGAATCCTTACTTGTTGACTAGACATGTGGCAAAAGCCTCGAGGACCTTGCCGATCTGGGCCTCTTTGACTATGAGGGTGGATGCCAAGTAATCATCGATGCCGCGAATAGAATATCTCGCCCTAACGCTTTTGAAACACTTGTCGAACGGCTCACCCTTGCCGGGTTCTATGACTTAAACCCCGAGGTAAGGCAAAGGACAATGTGGCAAAACGTTTTTTCGCTGAAGTTGTTCACCCCGGAGCAGATCAATGATGATTGTCAGAACCTGGTTGACAAAACAGTGAGTTTGACTCCTATGTGCCACAACGTGAATATAGATGACATGTGCAGCCATATTGCATCACTGCTAGCGAAAATGATCCCACCCATACAAAAGACATTCATTACGTTCCAGTCCCGGACACTCTCACTACTCCGAATCTTGACCAGGTCAGATGAGTGTCTATTCAATCCAACATTGCATTTCTCATGCACGCACCAGATGTGCTCAGAATTTCTCCGAATCAATGGTTCACACTCTTGTGCATCCATCGGTCAGGCATACAAGATCAGTGCGGACCAGTATGACTTCTTGAACCCATCGGTTTGCTTTCCTCTTTCACTCCCGTTTGAGTATGATTCCAATTATCGATATAGCACGGGTGTGACGACCTACAAATTGGGACGGTGAGCGATTTAACACCGTGGCTCAATATGACCGTTGAAAGCCCAAATGCTTCACAGTATGCATGTGTCAGACCAGCCCATATCAGTGTCTACCCAAGCAGCTATAGTGCCATCCTTGGGCCCGCACAGCGTCGTGAAGTGGATGGGCAAACACGATCCCATCGCCATAGAGCGAGACACACACATGGGGCGGGAGGATTCCGGTTGGCCGCTTGAGCATTAGTATTGGTGTCATTACTTCCACTTCCGTGGCATTACGAAGATTGTATGTATATGGTGGCAGGCAAAACTATGACCAAGCCGTACTCTTGATCAAATTAGTTGAATTGTTTTGTGTGTGTGTGTGTGTGTACCGTTGTGCTGGAAACTCAAATTGTCAATAATAGGGGCATTCAAAGTAAGCTTGCGCTTTCGCGCTTACGACGCTTTTGACGCTTTCGCGCTTATGCGGCTGGAGCGGCACCATCTGTCAAACACGGCAGCGCGGCAGTGCGTGACAATAAGCGCGAAAGCGCAAGTTTAGGAATGCCCCTACTCCTTTTCCGCCGCCTTCGCCGCTTTCGCCACCTCCCGCTCTGCCGCCTTCGCCTGTCTCGCCTTCTCCTTCTCCGCCGCCTTCGCTGCGTTTGCTTGCTGCGTCATCTTTTTCTTGATTTCTGGAAACAGCTTCTTCAGCCCGGCATGCATGGCCGCCATCTCCTTCTTCTGTGCTTTCTTCATTAGCGCAGCCTTGTTTTCGGGGGCGGTCATGAGGCGACCATGAGCGCCTTCCTCCTCGTACTCCCGCTTCTGCTTGTGCTTTTTGCATGGAGCTTCTGGCGAAGGCGAGCATTCTCTTTATCCATCAAAATCATCTGAGCATGATTTTTCTCTAGCTCAACCCCTGCAGCCTTTGCAATGTCCCGCAGCTTCTCATTCTGCGCTGCCATCGCCTTCGCGTTTCGAGATGCCGCTCCACGAAGTGGGGAGGGTACCGCGATCTTATACAGAGCTTCGATTACTTCTCGGGCAGCATCGGACGTCGACGATGATGCAGTTGGAGGAGGTGGGAATATGAGAGGAGCGGAACTGGCGGTGCGTGATGTGGACGAAGTCTGGGAAGCTGAGGAGGGAGTCTGTGAAGACGGGGGTGATGCGGTAGTACGCGAGACTGAGGACCTAGCACGAGATGTTGTAGAGATCAGAGGAAATGGATCATCTTCAGCATTAGCAGCAGATGACGGCGCATCATGACGCTCTATGGGAACAAGTAATGCAGGGAGACGTGCAGGGAGGGGTTGAGCTGCTTGCGTTGTGTAGTTGAGGGAAGGAGCAAACAACTCCTTATCAACTGCATTTTCGTCAAGGGGGCAGATACCACACTTCCGAAATGCGGAAAAAATGTTGGATTTGGAAAAAGCTTGCGCGCGGGCAAAGGCGTAGTTGGAAAGAAGATTGTATTTGTCGATGATTACATCGTTTCTAAGTTGCTACATATACAACCATGAGCCTCTGCCGCCCTAAATTATTCCAAATCCGAACACACCTCCGAGACACAAGCCTTCCACTTGCGAGATAACGGACCAAAGACTCCAACATCACACGGCTGTAGAGCGCGTGTTGTGTGCGGGGGGAGACACAGAACGAGAATACGATGTTTCTCGGCAAAGTCAATGAATCGGAAGGTTCCGTGGCTATTGTGACCGTCGAGGATGAGGAGCCGATAATCGGCCGGGTCGTCAAGCTTATCGACCGTTGAAGGCGCAAAATCCTTCTCGAGCCAAAGAGCCCCAAGCTCTTGGTCCGTCCATCCATTCGGTGAAATAGAGATGCTAGAGGACAATCAGTACTTGAGGGCAAATGAAAGCGAAAGAATCTGAGAAAAACATGCCTTGCCTCGGCGGGATTATCCTCTCCCCACCTCAAATCGCGTCGAGCCCCTTGGAAGACCACAGATGGAGGGATGGCCGACCCATCGGCACTAATGCACTCAATGATGGTCACCAAGTCCCGATTACCGGTTTCAATACGGGACACGCTCTTCTGGTCGCGATCAACAAGAGCCTTGATCTTGTCGCCGACACCAAGTTGTATGCCTAAGAATTGCATAAGCAGAGGGTGGGATGGAAGACCGAAACAAAAGATGATTGCGTACCTTTTTCATCCATATTATAGATGTTCTTCGTCTTGATATCATACTTCTCTATCGTTTCTTGCAGAAGTTCAAAATAAGCATGAACTACGGTGGGATTCAAGGCATGGGCACGACATTCTTCAAGGGCGGAAGCCCATTTGACTTTGAGATCGGGGTTACGCTCCTTGAACCGTTGCGGCCAGGATTCGCCAACCGGAGCCCCGGCCAAGTCAGACGCGTAGTCACCGACTGTGGCGAGAGTAACAGGGAAGCCACGTTTTCCGACGATCTACAAAGAGGATGAATAGGAGCAAAAAAAAGATATAATGGCACAATTCAAAAGATACCTTAATCCATTCCTTCAATACAGATTCCTTTGGCGCGCTCAAAGCACGTTCATGGGCATGGCCGTCAATGCGTGTCGGAATACCCCTCCGACGACCTTGAAGGGTGCTGCGAGGGACGCTGTAATACTTGGCCGCTTGGCGTTCCGAGATGCCAGTCTTCTCGATAGCGATAATAGCAAGCCGGAGACGCTCTTCTTGGGAGAGCTGGTCAAGATCAACGTCCGCAATGTCGGTAACAGGATCAGCCATTGTGGAGGACAAGTAGAAAAGAATAAGACGAAAGTCGAGCGAGGAAGCCAGAAAGCTCTGTTCGTTGAGGCCAGAGTTGAGTTCATATTTAAGGCGTAGACAGCTTTGCAGGGCACACAGAGACTGGGAAACAATGTAAGATAGAGAGCATGGGATCCCCGCACCTTACTTAAGCACGTTATGTAACGCTTATTAATCGTTCCCACGGCCAAATCCCCAGTCGCACAAAAAAAAAATTCGTGCTCTTTCCGGCCTGCGGAAGGGCTGACCTACAGACTTAGAAGACATTCTTGCTGTTTTGGCTCTGAAATCTTGGTTTTTGCTTTGAAAAGCACCTTCCACACTGCAAGGAGGTTCTGTCACTCATTGGGCCGCAAATGTTTGACAGGTCCCACCCTTAAGCGAGCTGCCGAAGCGTGCCGAGATGAGTATCCTGTGGCTGTGCTGGCCAAATTTTCCTCCGAAATCTTTGAAAAGTGTCCCATTTGGTGAGAAAACCACATAGAAACACTCAGAAAAAAAGTGGTCTGAATTTTTTTGTGGGTCATATAGCAAGAGACCAAGGGACATTTTGGCAACTCTGCCCAATAGGAACCCTTCATTGAACCTCTATCTAAGACTTGTATTGGGCAAAATTCCCAATCTGGACCTTAGCATCGTGCTATAAGCCCTTGACGTCGAGCGTGACAATGTCACAGTGTGATGCTGAGATAAGGGTGCGGGGATCCCACGCTCTCTATCTTATATTGAAGAGGAAAATTGAAGGACTCGATGGTAGCGCGACATGAATTAATCTCGGGATTGACTGCGGATTAGGGCGACCACGGTGCCCAGCACCCTAGAATCATAAACGAGGTTTGAGCAACACACCACACCAGCCAATGGGTTCTGCAACGCGGGTCGTTTCGGCGTGTCGTGGTCCGGGTAGTTGCACCAGAGTTAGCGAATAGGTGTGAGATGACCGGTCATCCCAGGCGGCTGGACAATGATCATGGACTTGCAGTAGAGAAAGTGAGATTAGAAAGCTATTGAAAGACCTAAATAGACGTATAATGACATACCGCTTCGACTCTGCTCTGCTCGTTTGCCGATCCAAAGTACTGGAAATCCTCCAAAACGTGGCTGATAGAACAGCGACCTACAACGACGATAGCTAATGGATCGCCAGAGTAAGTAGTGAGCAGCTTCAAGGGTCCTTTATAAACACACTGGTATCCATACTTGAGCCACTCAGGGCTGCAATCGCCCAACGAAAGTCCCTGACCGACAGCAGGAGCGAAACTGCCATTCCACGGAAACGAAAGCTTCTTGTGCGAAATAAAATCCGAAAAATTGTATCGACAGCAGCCAGAGAAGGTATTCATGATGCACAATAACGGTGCCAAGATTTGAGCCCATGGCGTTTAGGGAAGAGACGATATGAAGCTGCCCATCTCACAGCTCTTGCAGGGTTTTTGATGCCTTGAGAAGGATTCATGGCGGCCACAACGGGAACAAAAGGAGGCGAGAGGATTTGAATGACCATTAAGAGTAAAGGGTAGCCTCTCGCTGAGAGAACGCGCTTTTGACAGCGCGATTTGAGCAAGAGATGGCTGAGATAGACACGCAGCATGCCAGCCGGTAGTTCGGCCGAATTAAGAAATCCGGCGATTTCCTGGTTCCCCCCTCCCGGATCACCCCACAGCACCCGAACCACGTCACCAAATGCCGTCAAACTTGATTCTAAGTTCCATCTTGGCCCTTACAAGGTACTATCGCTATCGAAGGGAGATAATTCGTGTACAGCTTGAAAAGTCCAAGTGGCCGACTTCCTAGGGGTGGCCGACTACCCAGTAGGAAATAGTAGTTGTTCTGTAATCATATCGCAAATAAATCAATGGCTCTGAAGACATACCGTCTGCATTGAGATGAAGAGACATTGGGGCGGTGGACTGAGGATTGTGAAACGAGACGATACAGCGGTGGTGTAGTGGTTACCATCGCATCCTGGGGGGAGTCTTACATCAGCAAGGCGAGGACCCTCCGCGGTTCGATCCCCCGCCCCAATCCTTGTAGAAAAACACTTTAGACACTATGGTGCGCTCGGCCTAAACACCACCAAATAGGTCCCATCATTGATGGGATCATTGATGTCTCAAATCGACCGAAGGAAAAAATTTAAATTCAAAATGTATTTTTTGCTGCACAATTGGGGCCAGGCAGAGTTAAAACATAACAGGAAACCTCAATTGGTGTAGCAGCGAGGTCTCAGAGGTCTCTGAGAGCATATAAAATGAGGGGGTAGATCAGCGGTGACCTGAATTAGGCATGTTCCGTAAGCTAACATGACTGACTGATTGATTGATTGCATCACTGATGTCTCAAATCGGGCCCGCGGAGAAAGTATTTATTGTGAGTTTTGAGCGGATTGTACTACTATCTAATCGGAGTGTTTTGGCCAGAGGATCAGTCGTGGGAAGGTTTTGATCAGGTGGAATAAATTTCGTTCTTGTTTGGTGGTGTTTAGGCCGAGCGCACCATACAAGGTTCAACCCTGCCGATACCGGCCATCAACCTTCCCGTGACGAAGGCACCCCACGCTATCGTTGCTATCGCGCATGGTATATGTCAGCGTTGACGTCGCGCATGATGTTATCGTTGCTATCGCGCATGTTGATTGTTATCGTTGCTATCGCGCATGATACCGCTAGAGACCAGGGAACAGCGGAAGTCCGAAGGATCAAGCTCGATCAAGACCGATCTGCCAGTTGATTACCAAATTAGTGATACGGTTGATGTAACACTAGACTCCGACATAGGCTATCACTAGCCTGCAGTGATAATGGAATAATCAATCAATCAATATGAAGTGTTGATCAATTATTAATTTTCGGTAAAAGCCCAGTCTGGACCGCAGTGTCGGACGCGTGTAGTACAAAAACGAGATAGTTCAAGTCCCGGATATGCCAGATGTCAAAGGAGGTCCCAAGAAGAGGTCAAGAACGCGCTGAAAACATGCAGAAACACGTTACACCGGTGGAGGTCGTGTAGTGTACAGCTCCGGACAATCAAACTCGACAAATTTATCGACCTTTTCCCACGACCCCGATATGTATCGGAATCGAAAGGAAACGAGTTTAGGAGCCTGCTGAATTTTTTTGGTGAGAATTCATCGAGCCGTTCCGGAGATATCCGCTATTCTTAGTAGAGGGTAGCCAAAATTTTGGCCGGACCCCCCAAATTACAAGGAAAAATCACGAAAATATTGATTTGAGCTCTTTACGACTGTCTGAGTCTGGCTCTGGACTCAGAATGAAAATTCAACGAGCCGTTATGTCACGAAAATAGGAGGGAACCTGTGGGAACATTGTGACATTCGTAACAGCATGTCACAAATATGTCACCTCCTGTCACCTTGGCATTTAGTCTCTCCAAGACAGACGCTATATCGATTTGCTCGTACCTCACAAGATATACTTGGCATTGCCAATTCGGGTTTTTACAGTGGGTTCTTCAAAGCAAAAAGGGCTGAGGGACAAGAGTAGTTGCATATAGTATCCTCTGGATGGTCAGAAACCATGAAGGCTGGGTCAACATTCGTCTGGAGGGGCCAGAAAGGTACACACAATTTCGTTCAGACCGCCCAAAAATTTGGCCAAACCCATTTTGTCGTGGGAAAATTCAGGAAAAATTGTTTTTAGACGTATTCTGGGGTGCTGAATCCGTTTCTGGACTCAGCTAAGCCCAGAAAATAGCGGTTCAACCGAAAATAAAATTGTTGACTTTGATTGTCCGTGGCAGAACTGTTTCAGGTCAGTTCTGCCGGTCTGCCAGGCAGAACGGCCGGATCTCGGCAGAATTGGCAGAACCTAATAAGGAAATTATCCCCGGAGCGCAAGTGCGGCCAATTTTGGTGCAAAATAACACTAAAGATGCAGTGTGTGGACTCAGTGAAGATATTCTAGACTGTATACCGCTCCATTACACTGCACCCACTAAGGAGCTCTGTTAGTTAAAGAACACAAAGGTTCTTCTGCCCCTACCTAGTAGGACTTCAGAATATAACCCAGTTCTGTTGAACTGGGATTTGCTGGTCATTCACTGGCAGAAATTAAATGAATAGATTCAGGTGGGTGCTTGTACGTTTATGCAGCACAAAACAGACAGATTCTTACAGACGCAAGGAAACGAAAGCGAAATGAAACCGAGGGAAAGTCAATTGATGCCATCAATTTTGTGCTTATTGTGGCAAGCCGACGTCTCGGCGGAAAATCTTGAATTTCATTGGCCAGATCCCATGTCCGTTTGGGGAATTCGCTCGAAAAGGGCATGGGTCTTGAAATCACTGATTTTCCTTAAACGGTCTTGGGATTCAAGTGCCAAAAACCTTCGCAGCATCATGAATACCATTGTATTACAATCAGAAAGGGGTGCAGGGGAGAGACTAAATCAAGTTGAATCTCTCCCTCTTTTCTCTTCTTTTTCTCTCTTTTTTCAACTTGAATACAGCTGTTTTACGGTTTTTGTCCGGTTTTTGATCGAGTGGGGCATTTCGTTTCTTGTTTACACCTGTATGCCTCTGAGTCACCGTATGGCTCCACTCTGACCTCAGATTGGGCTATTTCCAGCCATTTTGCTCCACCAGTGAATGCAGTGGGGCTGCGGTGGAGCGGTTGAACTGCCTCCGGCTCCTCGGCGAGGGTATGCACAAGCAATCACAGGTAAACAACTTTTGAAGAACCCCACTCTATCAAAAACCGGACAAAAACCGTAAAACAGCTGTAACTTGTCCACAGACATAGGACATGGGCCTTCACCAACGACAGCCACTACGCAATCCAACAGCAGTTCAATGCACTGATGGATCGGATGGAGTTTGACTCCCCTGTTCACCCTGCCCGTGCTGTTGCTAGGGTTCAACACGGGTCGCGGGTCTACGCACGGGTTTGTACCCGAGGCTCGGCCGGGTCCGGGTACGGGTTGCATTCTCTGCGACCCGCGCAATACCAGGACCCGTGCGGAACCCGCGGGTGCTGACGGGTCTTCGGCTGGCAATGCCGAGGCTCGGCCGATGTCTTGCCGATGCCGTACACGCTGTAGAATCATCGCCAAATGGCGATCCCGACGCTCCCGGCAGGTCCTTGGCCTTGTTTAACTTTCAGGTGATTTTGCACCTCCTGCAATCATCGGCACCTTGAGCCGACAACGTTTGGCGCAAGACCCGCAAAGAATTGCGGGTAAGTGACGACCCGCGGGTAGCCCGTACGGGTTTGCGGGTCGGGTTCAATGCGGGTACGGTTTCAGCGGGTCCGGGTACGGGTTGGCCTCAGGGTACCCGCGGGGAGATTGTCTCTCTTTTCGACCATACTGCTTCTCTCCTTTGCGGTTTAGGCTACCCCTGTGTCAAGTCAGACGCTGTCGACTTGGGGACTTTTGGCTTAGTTTTGCGTCAAGACCAGCGTAGGAATAGTTCGGGTGAGTCTTCATGCCCTCATTCTTTCTCAGTCCATTCCATCCCCCCATTGTATATTATCCTTCCTACCTTTCAATAATTGATCTCATTATGGATGCATTCATCTTCCGATTATTTTCTCCCTCTCCCCACCCCTTCACAAATGCATTTCATCATTCAATCACTACGTGCACTTGCTAATACGACGTTTCATACCCGCGCCTACATGCCCCGAGCCGTTATATCCGGACGGGTTTTAGGGTTACATCCCCACGATTCTGCGCTTAAATATGGCGCTTCCCACTTCATACCCGCGCCTACATGCGCAGAGCCGTTATATCCGGACGGGTTTTAGGGTTACATCCCCACAATTTTGCGCCTCCAATTTCATACCCGCGCCTTCATGCGTGTTACATCCGGACGGGCTTTAGGGTTACATCCCCATGATTTTGCGCCTAAATGCGTCTCCCATTTCGCCCCCACGCTTCGATACCCGACCTTTATTGTCGTTCAACGTGGTCTCGATATCCTTTTGATTACCTTTGTGCCCACATGTACTAAGCGGTTACAAGCCGCTGGGTCTAACATCTTCACGGGCACATTTGACTTGCTCTGCGGCGCCTGAAACTGCTTCTGATTTTTGTGTATCAACGGCTCATGTCATTAGAGGGTTTGCGATGGGCCATTGGAGCCATTGAATGGCTAACAATTTCCCGATTAGGAAACTTTGATGGCCCAAACATTGATGTCGAATTACAGAAGAGCCGCCTGGAATGAAGTTTGGATGCTGAGACCTGGGTTAGCCTTTGTCGATGCGCCGGAATTTCGACTTTTGTGTAGCCATTAGCCATCCAATGGCTGCATCGCAAACTCGCTATTAATCCTATCCGTCATTAATCCTATCGGTCTGTACGGAGATTTACTGCGACCCACATTCATATTCAACATGACATTTCTTCGATAAGTAATCCCGAGCTGTTTGTGGCACTACATGCTTGGAATGGAATACTTCCCATTCGAGCAGTTTTGGGAGTCCCTGGATTCTCGTCCTCTCCGCAACTCGGAAACACATACAGAGAGTTGCACATTTGCGCTTTCGATCTTTTATCGGATCTTCTTGGTCGATAATCTTCTGCGTGTCATCCAACCTACATTTCTATCTCCGTATCGAGTCTTACATCTCAGCCCTTTATTTGTGTTACCTCCCTAATTTTTCTGCAGTCTCATGAGCATCTAAATATACTCGCTTTCTTCCGCGGCTTTCCATCCCGTTATAATCTTCCGCTAATACATACTTCTATCGAGCGTCTCAATTAAGCTTCGCTTTTTCCTTCCTGTTTTAATTTCCTGTCCACCTACACTTTGTGCCGGCATTTCGGTTTCTGCGTCTTCGAGCACACGTTCGGATTCTTGATAGGAAGGCGCTTGATTAATCCGAATCTCAGTCATGTTCTTTCGACCAGCATGTTTGCTTCCCCGCAATTACTGCGAATAACTGGGTCTTGCAGATGAATGCTACTGTTCACCTTGATCCTCGAGGCGTACTGTTTTGATTCCTTCGAGCTCAATCATTTCATTCATGTGAACGTACATTCCTGGCATCTTGAATTGCTCGGGTTTGAATGAGGCTCTGTCTTCATAACTTCTGTGAACGGGTGAATTCTGCTATTCGACCGCTATATCTACAATTTTGCATCATGTAGTGCGAATTTATTCACATTAATTCGTACCCGGAGAATTTACGATCTATGATTTTCATTTGTTGGTTTTCTCGCATCTTCGGTTACCAGCCTGGGTTCAGAGTCAGTATACAGTCAAAGCTGCCATAACCCATAGGCTTCGGTGGAGCCCAAAAGCTCTTGCCTTCCCGCTCACGCTTACTATGTGGAGGGTGATTTTGCAACTGTATGCTCAAGCCGGGGCGCTGTCATTCTCGGTCTAAATGCCTCCCTGAAATTATATCTTCGCTTTGAGGCGAACATAACATGAAGTCTAGGCTTCTTATCTGACCACTCGAGATACGAGCCTTCGATAAATTGAATACGAACAGTAATTTAGATAACTCCACATTCTAACGCTCGATGCCGTTGGTACATTCATAAGTTGCTTTAATTCCGAACCATGCTGCGTGGTTTTGCTCAGTATACTTGCCTCCGAGTCGTATTTGTTCAATTCTTTCGACTCCATAGCGGTTTCGATGTCCAGCTCGGACTTACTCAATTCATGGTTCTGCTTTCAATGTTTAATCTATCTACTTCGAGGCAAACCATAACACTGGTTACTGAGTCCATGTTCAACATCGATGTGGGCGTTAACACTGACTCTTTTCTTGGAATAATAATCACCACCCTCGTCCTAATTTCGGTCGAAGCTCCGTCCTTTCTAGCCAATTCATTTTGCATGCTTAATAGTTTTCGTCCCTAATATCGACCCCCGATCACAGTCCTCGTACCAAATACTCATCCTATTTCCACTGACCTTTTATCTGGACAACCGCGGTCTCGTTCTTCGGATTGATTGGCTCAAAAATTGCCTTAAATTATGAGTGCCCGCTTACGCTCTCAATCATTGAATTTGACTGACAGACTACGCCAAATACTTATGCCAACAGCACAATTCCCCGTCCAACTTCTCGAAGTAGGCTTGGATCTTCTCTATTTCATTTCAAGTCGTCCCATTACTAGAGCTTATGTTGCTCACCTTCATTCGTCTGACTTATAAAATGCTCTGCCGACTCGGAATTTATTCGATGTGTATTGCTTTCATGGGCGGCTACCACTTTTTACTGTTCCTAATACTGACTCGAGTCTGGCTTAAGACTGTTTTTATATCTGATATCCGTCGAATTCTTGTTCCCGGTTCGATATCACTTCTGTGTTGGATTCCGAATGCCTCGTAGTAAACCGTTCTAAAATGTTCGACTATTGTGTCCGCTTCGTGCGGGTTTCTTTCTTATATTTCTCATCCAGTTCCTATTTACTTTGCAAAGAGGACAGCTATAATACATGTCCTGTTTCTACCCCATATCCATAAAATTATTGGATCGGGTTTGATAGCTCCACCGTAAAACCTGGTCATAGTCATTTGCCTCGCTGGTAACAATTCGGAAATTGTTTGAAGTACCTGCCCTGCCAATTTATTCTCAAATTCGCACTCGGGTTTGAAACTTGGGAGTCTTCTGGGCCTTATCGCGGACCTGGCTATATAACATCCATCCTTCCCACAAATTCTCCTGTATTTTTCACAGATCGAGGAATTCTTTGCCGATTTAAAAATCGTCGTGGCTTGAATATGCCATTTCAAGACACTAATGATTATTAAAGATTCGCCTCCAATTCCCTCTCATGACCTGTTTGAAGCTCCGATCAATTCGAGCGCGTTACCTCAATCTCTGCTAGTTGTGCTATCTACTCTGCCAACATCAACCATATTATAACTGTGCATACTGAGGCCGAAGTCCCGCTTCGGGTCCACAAATCTTTGATTAGGTGGTATTTGCGCTCTTTCCATCCCGCTCATTAATCTCAGTTCAAATTATTGGCCTTTGCCTTGGCCCGGCTGTTCTCATTTATTTGAGGAGGTTATACGACTGTGATTCCGTTCTAATCGCCACTCCTGCGTCAAATAAAATTTACCAGCTTAGCCTGTTCGGAATTTACTTCTACGTTGACATTCCAAGTCCCATGGAACTTCAAAATATTTCACCTATTACTTGTAGTGCGATCTCAAGCCATAGGGAATGTCATCAGCCGCCTTCTTTTGGGTTAGTCGTGGTCTCTGGAGATGCCCTCGCCTGGCGTCTTTTTCCTTTGGGTGCCTTCTCGCGCATCCCTTCGCCCACGACCAGGAGATCAGCCGGTTAGATTCCACCGGCTGTCTTCTCCTCACCCGCACACAACTACGGCTGTCCCATGTGGAATATAGAATGAATGAAGCGACAGTCACAAGATGGGCGCACTCCTGAGCCTGTGAGAGGAGTGCAATGTCTTGTGACCAGCGGAGTGACGTGTGACGTGACGCTCCTCCTCCCGACTTCCATGACCGACACACGGCACGACGCGCTCAAGCTCTCTGCGCTGACTGTGTCCTGCGAAGCGTCAAGCCTTTCTCTCGCCCACCCACCTCACCCTTGATTTTTGACAGTATTGGATTCCGCATGCTCAAGTTCAAGTTTGTTTCCATGCCAGCCAAATGCCAGCCTTATAGTCTTAGAATTTGTTTTTTGTCGTATTTATTGTGGGGCAGTGCGTAGAGTGGGCGTTGGGGTGCCTTCTCGCGCATCCCTTCGCCCACGACCAGGAGATCAGCCGGTCAGATTCCACCGGCTGTCTTCTCCTCACCCGCACACAACTACGGCTGTCCCATGTGGAATATAGAATGAATGAAGCGACAGTCACAAGAGGTCCTTCGGGACAATCTCGACGGCTGGCTGCCGGCATTCTCTAGTCTGCTCCAGGCTCGCTCTCCATCCGCATCGTGTGCCTACTGACTTTGAAGTTGGTAATCACACGGTGGATGCAGACAATGACTCATGGGAGAACGACATTTTGGAGCTAGCACTTGCGAATGAAATTGACCATCAGAATCTGGTCCGAGTTCACTGGATCGGACGCCGTTCCAGCGAGCAGGTTCGTAGGACCAAGAAATTCTCATCACTCGTTCTTCACTTCAACGACTTGGATGTGGCGAACTATTTCATTACGAATAAGCTCGCCCTCCATGGTCACCTTCATCGCACCGAGAAATACTGCCCGCAGTCCCTCCAATGCTTCAACTGCTACCGGTTCGGACACATTGCTGCGCAGTGTAAACGCTCTGCTGTTTGCGGCACCTGCGCCTCCGACCACGCCACTTCCAACTGCCACTGCCCCCGTAAGACTCCCTGCCGTACCAACTCCACTGGATGCTCCCATATCGTGCTCAAATGCGCCCTCCGGGGATGCGGCGGGCAGCACCGATCCACTGATCCTGCATGTCCCGTCCGTCAGTCGATTCTTCGTCGCATCGCAGCCGAGCACCATGCATCGGGGCCGTTCTTCCGTGCGGAATAACTCTCCCAATGCCAATCCCTGCTCCCTCCTCTTGCCTTCCCACCCTCATGTATATTCAATTTTCCTGCTCGCCCTCACCCCCGGGATTACTCTCACTAAACCCACGAAAACCACTCCCACCTATATACAATCAATAGTAGAAATGTTTAGAGTAGCATCATACGCCATAAAAATGGAACTTTATTATCTATATTACAATCGAGGGTTGACTCTGGGCAAACGTCAATCAAGTGGTTCCGGTAACGCCCGAAGGCCCCACTCACGTCATCAGTCCGCAGCCAAACAACTTACGACAACTTTGTTGCTGCCTCTCCCAGCAGCAAGAACTGCGTCATGAGCTGCCATAATGGCGAGCCGACGTTGTAATGCAAAATTAGCGATCCCAGGGTATTCTCGAGTGCGATCGGAGTCCCAGATCAAAGACCGAGGCATCCGCCCGTTGTTCAGAAAGAATGGAGTATAGCCCGTTGTCTCAGAACGAGCGGAATTGAGTGCAAATTCTACAGCGGGTAATTTTGCAACCCAATCCTTCTGTTTCTCGCCAATGCACTGTCTAAGCATCTGGGTTACGGTACGGTTTGCCCGTTCCGTGCTGCCATCCGTCTCGGGATGATACGCACTTGACATTCTCAGCTTGGTTCCAATCAATTCATGAAGTCGACGCCAGAAATTACTGGTAAACAGAACATCGCGATCACTCACGATGGATTTAGGTAGCCCGTGTAACTTGTACACATGTTCGAACATAAGTTCGGCCATCTGTTTAGCAGTGTAATTGATACGACTCGGAATAATGTGTACCATTCCGGTTAATAAGCAGATTACAACTGTAATGGAATTGAACACGCTATCGCGGTTCTTGGACTCGGGGAGAGGTCCCACAAAGTCTACCCCAATCGATTCCCAAGGCTGAGTAGGAGGATTGAGTGAATGAAGAAATCCGTAGGGTTTCTGATTGTTCGGCTTACTGTGTTTGCAAGTTTTGCACGAGTCGCAATAGATTTGCGTATCAGGAACTAGATCCTTCCACCACACATACTCCCGAAGGTAGTCCGTGGTTTTGCGAGGCCCAAGGTGCGCCAGAACAGAATGAGCTTCCGAGATAATGATTTCCCGGATGTTTCGACCCTTGTATTTGAGATGAGGGACACAGAGGACTTTGCGATCGTGTTCACAGAGGAATATGAGCCCGTCAGAGACCTCGAAGTTCTTGAAGGCTTTCGGAGTTGCCAGAATGTCCTTAAAGAACGAATCTTCGTCGTATTTATGCTGTAAGAACTTCACCAAGTCCAAGCCATCAGTCCCTCCAGAGACCACAGGAAAGAGAGAAGGATCCATGTCCTTTAACTGTTGCTCAAGTTCAGATAGTGTAGGCGGTCGTGGAGTCGACGGTTCAAGAGGTGGAGGCTCGTCGGTCATGGTAGACGGAGAAATAGATTCCGTTGATGGCGGATTTGCTTCCGGGATCAAAGTTTGATCACCGCTGTCAAACGGCTTTGCCTCCGCACTTGACTTCATGTCGGTGCCTGCTCTTGACTTCGCGTCAGAGCGCCTTGACTTCGCGTCAGGCTTTTTCAATTTCGATTTATTGGTACTCCCGCCCTCCTTTGCTTCTCCTGGAGATGCAAAATCCTGTTTGTCAACGTTACGAGTCATTGACCTCAAAACTCGACCCTCTTGGGTATGCTTCGCCTCAGCAGCCTTCTGCTTAAGCTGTTGCTCAGCAGCACGTGTAGCAGACCTCAAAACCCGGTCGCTCGCTATCGCTTTCGCTTCAGAACCAGCAAACACCGGCATGGAGATAGAATTGATATTGAGAGCGTCGTTATTGACCACATCATGGTACGTGTACTCGCTTCTTGCGCGCACGGTACCCGGTGCCTCATTTGAGTAGATCCGGGATAAAGCATCCGCGAGAACATTCTCTGTTCCCGGGATGTATACCACCTCAAAATCGAATTCGGAAATCTTTTCCATCCAACGAGCTTGTCGTCCGGACAAATTCTTCTGGTTCATGAAGTGAATCAGGCCTTTGTGGTCTGTTATCCATTTGAAATGGAACCCTTGTAGTATGTCACGGTGCCTGATCATTGCTTCAACACCTGCTAACATTTCAATCTCATGCACAGGATAGTTCTGCTGAGCCGAGTTAAGTTTTGCACTGAAAAATGCGGCAACTTTGGCTGACTTCCAATTAGCTCCCTGGCTTACTACGCCAGCAATTGCCGAGCTCGATCCGTCCGTGACCAGAAAGGCAGGATCAGCACCTGGTCCGTATTTCAGAGGAACACGGCGATGCTCTCGCGATTGGTGAGCAATCCGCTTGCAATCTTCGAAAGCTCGCTGATGGGTATAACCCCAACGGAAAGGGACAGTATCCCCAGTTAATCCGTGAAGGATACCCATAGGCTCTCGGATCCGAGCCAGATCATCAGCAAGGTAACCAATCGAGCCGAGAAATCCACGCAGTAAGTCCCGGTTCGTTGGAGTTTTCCAGTTGATTACACTATCGACCTTATCAGGGTCCATCCGGATTCCATCATCGTCAACAATTCGACCGAGAACCTTCATGTCTGGCTTCAAGAATTGAAGTTTATGCTCACTCAGGTAGAGTGTTTCACGTTTTAACACGTCGATGATTGCCTTGACATGCTTAATGTGCTCGTCTAAGGTCTCAGAATAGATGATAATATCATCAAGATACACATCCATGAACCTTCCGATGAAATCCGAGAACAGGTAATTCATTAATGATTGATACGTGGCTGGTGCGTTGCAATCGCCTATTTGGATCACCAAACTGACCATATTTCCATCAGGAGTAGTAACGGTTGTACGGTCTACATGTTCGGGAATTATCCGAATCTGTTCATATGCGTCCTGGCCATCAATTAGCGAACGATATTTACACCGCGCAACACGACGCAAAATACCTTCCATGTCGGGAAGCGGGGAAGATAACTTGTGAGTATTTTTATTGCGTGCTCGCAAGTCAACCACGGTGCGTAGTTTCGGCGGGTTTGTCTTCGCTTTCGGAATTAACAACATAGGAACAGTATTTCCTGAGCTGGTTACTTTCCAGCGTCCAGTTTTCAGGTAATTTCGGCGCTTTTCATCCCATTGAGGACGAAGAGCCTCCGGACACCGAGACGGTCTCCAAGGTAAGATTTTCTTTTCGTCAATCAGAGGGATTGTATGGTTAATTGCACGCAAAGGCGGCAGAGGTGTTTCAGCCGCTTTCTTACAGATTGGCTTTGCGTATTCCATCAACTCGTCTCGAGCCGATTGGACCACATTATCAGCTAACTCAGCTGAATGTGAATAAATTTTCGCAGTTGCAACACCGGAAATAGGTAAGCATTTCGCGCTTCCAACGCAAACTCGAGCGGGGTTGAGCCCGATATTAACTTGATGTTGAAACAGCCACGCCGTTCCGAGAATCATGTCATAGCCACTCACATTTGCGAGGTAGAAAGTACGCGGACAATTAATGTCTTGATACTTGAAGTTAACTTCAACCGAGTGATTAATTTTGGACCTTGAGCCTTGAACGGCTAGTTGCAGGATAATTGGTTCGTCCAATTCTCGTCGTTTCAACTGAAGCTGATCTGCTAAAGAGGTCGAAATCAGATCCCCAAGTGAGCCCGAGTCAACGAGCGCACGCGCTGGGTGCCCGTTGACATGAACTACAATAATCAACGGCTTTGCGACAATTTTGTCAGGGACTCGAGGCATGCATGCGGTACGCGAAATTCCATTTACTTGATCCGCAGGGACCTGAATCCCTCCGCAGTATAGAATAGACGAATCTAACGCGTCTTGGAATTGAACATCCGCAAGCATTTTCAACAAGTATGATAATTTAGGTAGCGCACTTGGTCTACCGAGTTCAACTTCGATTGTATCGCGTTCAATTTCAATTGATTGAATTACTTCAAACAACCGAATTTCTTGTTCTGAATACGATGTCTCAAAGAGAAGATACAAATAGCCGAAGCCATCTTCCGTATCAAACGTATTCCAACGAATACTTTCTTCACGTTCAATTTTACCGCGCTTTCGGCGGATCCAATTTACGAGGTTGAACCTCCAGTTCATCAAATAGTCCTCTGGCAGGTCTAACTGCCAGCGACAACCTCGTTTGTTTGCTCCCGAGACAATATACAATCCAGGATACTTCTTGCGAACATGGTAAGTTGAAAGTTCAGGGTATTTTTCAACCCGTTCATTCAAATATTGATTTGCTCCGTTGCAGAGTAAATCATCGATTGGCACTTGATGAAGTGGACGAGGTGACTCAGCTATTCTTTCAAGCTGATACAACCGCTCGCTGGCGTACCACGCTGCGATCTCAAATTCTTCATCAAATAATCGACCTTTCGGTACGATCGTAATCTCATGAAAATATTCGTCCCAAACGGTCCATTGCAGGTCTACTACTTGATCAAGATAAAAGCGACGTTTATCCCGGCAAGGTCTGTCTATTTCAACAAGTTCATCGCCCGGATAAGGCTGTAGAAATTCGAGGACGGCACATGCGCCCTCCGCTACAAGATCACCAATGCGATCGGTTCGAAGTCGTTTATTTTCCAAATTTGATGATGGAATATCCTGTAAGTCTAGGACCTCGCAGATGAGATTCAGACGGTCATCCAGCGTTTCTCCGGGATTCCCTGAAAGTCTCAATGCTGAGTTAAACTCAGGTTCGTCTTCATCATAAAAATCATCAAACTCATCAATTTCAGAGTCGGAGTCGCTTACTGACATTAACTCTGGCATATCAGAGTAGTCAGACGTCGTTGGAATGTGATCTTCTTGACCAGGTAAGTCTTCAACTTCTTCTGGTTCAATTTCTCCTTCAGATCCATTGCAAAATCCGGGAATTCTGAAGCAACGAGGGAGATCAAAGTCCCCATCATCCGAGTCCGAGTCCGACTCGTACTCTGAATCACTCGTCTCGAATAATTCAGGCAGGTCAGCGAACTCGTCTTCTGATTCACTGGGTTCATATCCAGACGAACTAGATGTTTCTGAGTCCGAATAGGAAGGTAATTCCGCAAATTTCTCAATATACCAGGCCGAGAGATCAAAGTCTCGGTTTTGCAGGAATTCTTTGGGAAGAATTTGCGGTTCGATGTTTCGGAATAGACTGGTGACAAGGTAAGAGTCCTCGTCGAAAGATTCGACTCGAATTTTATTATCCTTGATCACAGGAGTGTCAATTTCTTGATCTACGTCCTGCAAGATAAATGTTGCCATTGTTGCGAACATGTCGTCGGTTTCCGCAGTGTAGCGGTCTTCCCATTCAACATCATCAGGATCAAGTCCGATGGCGATCTGGCGCTCGATAGCATACCAGAGACCTATCTTGAAGTCTTTGTCAAACAAGAATTCCATCGGTAAGATCACATCCTCCATGGTTGCATTGTCGATAACAACATATTCAGTTTCCGAAGTTTCGTATACTTGGAATCGAGATTCTTCTTGAACCTCTTCATCTCCAGGGTAAGGTTGAGCTTCCTGCAGTACAATTCGAACGAATCGAGCCACTAAATCGCCGATAGGTCGCAGTTTTTCCGGGTGAGAGTTGACAGTTTCCAAAATATTTAAATCCTGGTTCCCGCCCTCCTCAGCTTCCATACGAAAAATCGCAGACCCGACAGGCAAGGTTTCCAACACTTCAGTCGTTGCTGAAAGTGCTGATTCGTTTGCAGTACGCATTCGCGCTGCATGTGCGCCGAAACCTGGAGGTTTACCCTTCTGGTTGGAATTCATGGTCGTCAACTTGGGGCAGTTGCGAGCCATATGGCCTGCTTCTTCGCAATTCAAGCAAAGCCCAGCAGCCATTAATTCGTTTCGACGTTTGGTCGACAATTTCCGGTCAGGGTAAGTTCGTTTTCCCTTGAACTGGTTGTTATTAGAAGGCTTTGCCTTCTCGTTGTGCGGTTTAGGTGAGTTTAACTTCACAGATGAAGTCTGGATCACCGGTTTCTTATAGAAACGACCACCACGTCCACGAGTGGGGGTTTTCACCGAGGAAGTAGAAGGTTTGCTTGCGCTTCCCTTCGGCTTATCATCCTCGGGTCTACCGAGTAATTTTTCAGCTTGTTCAGCTTCAACCACGACATCGTCCCACGACGATACTTCTGGATCAAGCTTTTGGCGAGACATCTCTCTTTTGATGTCTTTGCGCAAGCTCAACCAGAGACGGGTAACCTTCTCCTGGTCATCCGGCAATCCAATCATGGTATGTAATTGCTCGTACTCGGCAATATGTTCAGTTACTGATTTTGAACCTTGGTAGAGTCCGTTCAGTTTGATACGTTGTTTCAACCTGAAGTCCTTAGGGAAACAATAATTCAGAAGTTCGGTGAAGAACTTCGGTAAGGTCCACTGTTTTTCATATTTTACAACCTTCCGTTCGTAAAATTCGCCAGCTGATCCCGTCATGAAATAGCTGATAATAAAAATCTGGTCCTCTTTTGGGACTTTACCCATGGTAACATAGTTCGTACTTTCGCGAACGAAGCGGAAATAGGCATACGAATTAACTGATCCGTCATATTTAGTAGGTGGGACCGGTTTCAAGGTCATCTTGGTAGTCCGACGAGATTTTGATCTCGACCGGCGGTAGCCTTTCGCTCTTCGCGATTTGCTAGCTTTCCGCGAGTTGCGGGAATGGCTATGTTTATTTTTATGTTTGCGGGTATGCGACTTACGACGCCGTTTCGCAGACTTTCCAGAATCGGAATCACTCCCTTCAGAGCTTGAGGAACTCCCAGAGGTGCTGGACTCGTCGCCCGAATCAGACGAATCATCATCGGAGGAATCCGAGCTTGAACTCGATGAGCTGCTAGAACTCGAGGAACTCGAACTCGACGAAGGTGGAAAAGTATTACGAGCGGCAGCCTCGCGGATAACATTGTCGATAAATGTGCCGCCCACAAGGGGTCTAGCAGGAGGGGAATCAGAGCGCTTCTTATCCTGTTTACCAGGATTCTTGGTGCGCATTTCCTTCCTAATGCTTGATTCAACCGCTTCCTTAGAGCGGTTTCTAACCTTTTTAGCTTGTTTCTTTCGAAGCAACTTAGCGGTATGTTTATCTTCCGCTATTTTGGCGTCCTTCTGACGCTTCTCCTCAAGCTTGATTTCTTTCAGACGTTTCTGAAGGTTCAATCTTTCATCTGATAATGAAATAGATGTCTGGCCAGACACGGAGTGAGGGGGAGGAGAATTATATTCAGGTTTGTCTATTACAACAGTAGAGGATAAACTATCCGGTGGAGTGCAAACTGCTCCTGCACATCGGACAATTCTTCCGCTTCTGAAGGTGCGTTCGGATGCATCGGTAGCAAAAGGTGTGTGCGTGTCCATAGCAGGATAGTCTGAGCATTGAAATTAGAATAAGGAGCAGGGAATGAATGAAGGTAAGAAGCGTACACAACAGGGTTGCCGAAGAGTTCCGCGCAAATGGAACAGATATGATCGGTGTCAACTTCAACGGAGTCGGGTTAGAATATTGAGTACTGTAGACTGGCATACAAGAATCCTCTTCTTCGTCGTCACTCTCATCCAGACAGAGAGGGTCCGATGCCTTGCTTCCGGGACCAATCCTAACAACATATGGATTCCCGTATTCGTCGACTGGAGATTTGAATCCATCAGGGGGTTCTATGTACCGGATTGGTGGAAACCCGTAGACAGAGAGAGGAAGAGGGACTGGAGGAGCGTCGGGGTCGAAGACAGTCATGGCGATGTCACAGTTGTGACACTAATTACTTGCTCATATCGGCATCCATCTATCGCCATGCCTGAGATGCCAGAGCTGAGCGCTGAATACGTTCAGGCGGTGGCTTGCAAGGGCCATCAAGCTTATCCCTGAGTTCTTTGGCCCCAAGGCTCTCCAGTTAACAGGAATTTGGGCCGATGTGAAGGACAGTGAAGTGGAGGACATGAAATTGCGTGAAGAACGTCTTCTTAATTATGCCGGCACTCTCAGTATGGCGATCGTGAAGGAAAACTGCCATAGGCACTAGGCTCTCCGACTATCAAGACTTGCTGAGGCGGTTCCTGACACTCACGGCTTTATGATTGAACGGGTAATTCACAATCACAGTGGTGTGCTTATTGGCTAACTCAGGATGTTATAATAGGTTTGGGATCGGTTCCCTGAGGCAATAAAAAATCAGATCTCTTCGCAGTACATGACATGGAAGGATTTCACGAAAGCCATTACCGATCTCCGATTCGGTTTAATCAGGACTCCGGTCAAGTGTGAGTGAACAATCTTGTTTCTTGGAGACGCTATTCACCTACATTGTTCTAGTGGGCCTTCCATGGTACAAACAGCCTACTGCAGGGAAGTTGGTGTACGATTCACCGTCTTCCAGCCAACTAGCAGTCAGGCTGACTCGCTACATGCCTCCCACGTGGCGAGGAATCGATCCGGATCGCAGACTAACCGCCAATATACCTCCACCCGAGGATACTGCATGGGGAGATTCTGATCTCTCTTATACAAGGTACTGTAGTGCTTCGCTCTTTAGTTTGTATGCTGAATGTAGCAGATTCAGCTCCACATATGACCAAGCACATGGCGATGTACTGAGTCCAGTTGCGCCGGAATCTTTGGCACGTCCAGGTACTACCTGTAACAAGAAGAGTCGCAGTAAAAAGAAGGTAGAAGTCAAGCCCAATGCGACGCTCACTGCTTTCGGATTTTCCAAAAGGTCCACAATTGCTCCACGACAGCGTTCAGTATCTGGCGTGTCTTCTCACCTCGCATCTCTCGGTGGTAAGAAGGTGAAGAAGCAAAGGCGGAACTGTGCACAGCAGCTGATGTCGACCACTCCCTTTACCTCTGGCCGCGAAGGCTGTTTCCCGAACTCGATGAGATGGAGGAGCTGAAATCGTTTGAAGAGTGCGGGATAGAACTAACAGGGACTGTGTATGACCCTCGTTCCATCATTCTCGATCTCAAGGAATGTTTCTTGGAGGTGAGCTCCTGGCAGGTTTATCGTGGTGTTAGCTTTCTGACTTACGATATTTTTACTCAGATTGAGCCCCTCTTGCACACATCGCCTCAAATTTTCAGGAATTGCGATTTTGAGCAGATTGCACGAGTACCAGCCAAGGATACATAGAGGCTATAAAGTTGTAATGGCGCTGCAGTTTTGCACTCATACATTGGCATGGTTGTCGATGGACAACTTGTGCTATGTATACTGGTTTTCGAGAGGAGACATGGAGCTCTCGATGCAGTACCGAGTTCCCGGTGAGCATGGCTTGTTTCATGTCAATCAATTCGGAGACTAACCTGAGTGCAGATGTTTTGCTAGAGTACATAAAGTGGTGTCATTATATCGTCGAGTGGCTGAAGGCCCAGGACGACAATCCCCGGTGGGATTCACGATCTTTTGGTGAGGTGTTGTCCATGCCCGGACACCATCCAACAAGAGCAGTTGGTCGGTATTCTTTAGATGAAATTGCATGGCGCACAGGTAAGTAGCTGAGTTATCTGCTTGAATCTTCACCTAATAATCATCGAAGGTATACCACTTTGGATGTGGTGGGGTTTCATCAGGAAAAACCCAAAGCTACTGTGCGCCGTGCTGGAGACGTTCTTTTTATTCGAGTTTGAAAGGTACTGTGCCATTGAGTGAGTGTAAGCTTGACAGCTAAATCAAGTCGTTAACCTGTTGTCTAGCGAGTTCCTCGGGCCAAGCTTGACCCTCAACAAGAAATGCGGAGACAACACAGAGGACGTCAAGTCCTCTTATCTTCTGATAACCAAGAAAGAAATAGTCATGCGGTGAGACATCTCATCCGTCATCCACAACTCATTCTCTGATCTTTGATACAGATACCAACGTTGTTGAGATAGACGACATGGACGCGTCGAGAGAAATAGAGTACCGGATCAATTCCGCGCCGTATATAGTAACTGCGGCGTCGCGGTCAGGCTCTTTGGCACTGAATGCTACGACGCAGGTATGTATTCACTAGCTACATTAATACATTGGCACTGACTGCTACGACGCAGTCTGTTCTCAGCTCCTTCCACTCTCTACAGGTTATGGCCCTCGTGCTCTGAGCTTTGCAGCCGCCCGTTTTTTTTTTCCGAAGTTTACCGGAACCTCCAAAATTTTATTCTTCACTCATCATGGTCTTCGACCCAGCCAAAAAGAACTTCGACAATCTACACAGTTCTCCCAGTAACTACACCACATGGAGTCAAAACATAGAAGCTCTCGCAAAGAGCCACCGGCTTTGGCGCCCTATGCAGGGCCGCCTCGAGGAGCCGGAGTACGCTGACCCCAACAACCCTACAAAAGCTGAAATCAAGGAGCATGACGAATGGGAGGACGACGTTGGCCAAGCTGCTGGAATGCTCCGGCTCTGCATCGACAGCGACCAGCAGGAGCTTGTGAAAATGCACCGCAACAACCCCGAGGCAATGGGGGACGCCCTCGAAGACCTTCACAGGGCGAAAACCGCTGCACCGCGCTTCGCCGCCCTCATTGGTCTCCTCAACATCGAACGCAACGAAGACGAGATGCTCATGGCGTTCCTGGCCCGCGTCACGAAGCTTGGCGGCGAGTGGCGTGACTTACTTCCGCACACCCTCTCGATCAGCCAACTCGCGGAAGAGCTCCAGTGCATTGCAGCAATTCGCGCTATATCCCAGTCGCACGAAACCATCGCCACCAACCTTTTGCAAAACAACGCGGACAAGCTCTCGCTCGACGTCATCCGCGCGGCCTTCTACACGGAAGATAACCGCCCCACTATCACAAGTACGGCTTCCTCTTCAGCATCCGCTATGCGCGCGTCGTCGTCTACCCCTTCCCTTGCGCCCCCAAACCCCTCGCTGCACTCGTCCGGGTCTGCGGATGAGCATTGTGCCTTCTGCGAACGCAACGGTCACACCGAGGACACATGCTTCTCGAAGCAGAATGCGTCCAAGAAAGCGAAGGAGAAGACAGCCAAGCGCAGCAAACCCAAGGAGGCTGAGGTCGCGAAAGTTGCAAGTAGACCTGCTCTATCTCCCCGAGCAACACTTGACTGGATCGTTGACACAGGCGCGAGTCGTCATATGACACCTCGTCAACAATTCTTCACAACGTACAAGCCCTGCACGGTCCCAGTGCAGCTTGCAGACGATTCAGTTGTATACGCGCAAGGAGTGTCAAGCTGAACGGAGACGGGACCGTGGAGCGATACAAAGCCCGCCTTGTCGCCAAAGGCTATGCCCAACGTCCCGGTTTTGATTTCACAGAGACCTTCGCGCCAACACCGAAGTGGGCGACACTCCGACTCATTCTTGCGCTGGCCGCTCTCGATGACCTAGAGCTTTGGAGTGTTGACATCTCATCAGCTTACTTGTACGGCATCGACGAAGACGTGTACATGGATTTCCCGGAGGGCTCGATACGTATCCCAACTGGCCATGCACTAAAACTCCTTAAAGCCCTCTACGGTCTCAAGCAGGCAGGCCACCAATGGCACCTGAAACTCCACGACGTGCTAGTAAAATCCATGGGCTATAAACGCGTCCGCTGCGAGCACAGCGTCTGGGTATATCAGACCGAGAAAACCGGTACCCGAGTCATCGTCCCTGTCTTCATCGATGATATGACCATCGCAGCCAAATCCCCCGCAGAAGCACGAGCGTTCGTTGACGAGCTAAGCAAGCACTTCAAATTGCGAGACCTCGGCCCCACCAAATGACTGCTCGGTGTCTCAATCGAGCGCGACCGGGATTTACGCACGCTCACGATGTCGCAAAAACAATATATTAACGACGTACTGGAGCGCGCCGGCATGGCAGACTGCAACCCCATCTCCACGCCTATGGATCCCAAAACCCGAACGTATGCTTGCGGTTCATAAACAGGACTGGTGTACGATGAGCGCACGGAAGTACAAACTTGTAGCAAGGTACAATGTAGGACAATTTCAGGTTTCTCAATTCCTTGATTCTGATTCTTTTCTCAGTACTTGTGTGTCTTGTCGCATAAACAAGAGTACCCAGACCTTCTGAACAACGCTCCGTGGCCGTTCGACCTCGCCGATCTGGCTCCAGCGCTGTTGATGTTTTGTCATATGGGGCCGGCTATCGTCGACAACTGGGCGGAACTTTATTCTACAGAAGGGGAAAACACTACAACTGAGGCGATGCGAACGGGAGCTCGACATCTCCCCCCCTTACTCACCGCGGTACAACGGCTCATGTTCAAGCCACAACCCGATATGTCTGATGAGGAGATTCAGTCTCTGAGATCCGCACTCGGGACAACAGACGCTGAACCCAATCCCATAGTACGCTATTTTGCGGAGCGGGCGGCTTATGCTAAACAATTCACTCAATCGGAGCTGGCCAAACCTTACCCGCAACGCTTGGATCCATCCTCATCATCCCAATCTACTGTCGACCCGCCTCAATCCACTTCTGCCACTCAATTAACGAGCGATCGGGCGGAGGGGTCTGAGGAATTTGAGGAGTCAGAGAATGCTATGACCGCTGCAGCTGCAGCTCTGGAAATAGCGATGGAGTTGTTTGAGGATGTGGAGGGTATTGGAGATGGTATGGATCTCGTGGATGATGCGATGGATGTCGATATAATGGGTGGTGACCTGCCTGTCCTAACTGACAGCAGCGAGGAGGAGGGTAGTATTATGTTCAATTTGTAAGGCCAAAACCGGTGTGACACCTCTTACGAATTGTAAGAGGCCTTTGGGACAGCGTGACTTACGAAAATTTTTTGTATTTTACCCCTATTTTGGCGCAGAAAACGGCCAAAAATGGGGTCACAGGCGGGAACCTTTCGTAGGACCCCTCTGTGACGCTGTGACTTACGAAAATTTTCGTAGGATTTCGGGTCTGTGACCTGTGACCCTACGAATTGAACGTAATACTACCCGTAGTATTACGGTTGCCATCAAGTCCACGCTTTGAATTTCGGCCGAAGGATTTTCAGCGCGACTTTTCAACGCGCGTCCTCTGCTTTATACCTCTAACACGCACCCTCTGGACCATATTCGTGATGCCCAACATGCCCAGGAGATGTGCTAGATACTCCCATCAGCGCAAAAATGGCAAGGGGGCCCGATAATCGATTTGCAAATGAAAAATCGGTTTCAAGCTGTTTTTGCAAGATACTTACTCAGGGATTCTATCGTACTGGGTGGGGCGGGGCGGGAGCGGTTTGGGACGTGCTGGATGCTTGTCCGGCGCCGTGGGTCGGATTCTGGCAAACGACCCGGTGGAACATGCAGTACGTGCGTAATCCACTCACTAAAACCACAGTCTCATGTACCCCCTCTATTGTTCACAGAATCCCCAAACTCAAGTTCCCCTTCGTTGGCGTCATAGTGCACCACGCCGCATTGACAAAGTTCATCCCAGGCACCCCAGTTGTCGTCTTTGAGATGCTTCTCGGGCGGCATGACAGGGACATTGGGTAGGGAAGTCGACATGACAATGAACAGTGAGTCTTCAGATCTGGGTCTTGAGTATGCGACTAATACTCTCCGGGCAGTATATACCAGATGCAGTCTGACTGCGAATCTATTGAGAATATACAAAGTAAGCCTCAGTCGCACCCAGAGACGAGGGGCAAGACTGAGGGTCGTTGCTACGGCCCTAAATATTATATATCTGCACCAGCCGGCCCGGCGCTGCTCCGCCATAGAATGACCATCCTTAACATTCACCGACAGTTTTCATGCGGCCCGGAGACCACTCCTGGCCCTGTTGAGGGTCAACCAAACTACTTCGATTTTGTTTTGGGATCCCTCGATACAGGTTGTGTCCCATAACCTTCAAAAGATTCGATTGAGGATCCTCTGATAGGATACCATAGCACAACACATTCACCTGTGCGGACCAAGTCATCACGGATGTAGTGATTATAAAAGCTTTTTTCGTTGATTATTTTTTGCTTGAGGTTTGAAGCTTCACCGCGACTGGGCGGTGGTTCGCAACTGTGGTTCGAGGTTGTGGTTTGAGATTTCGGATGCTTATCTGCATCTAGCCGAGTAGCCGCCTTCCCGGAGTTGATGCTCTTTCTGATCTGGCGGCCACCTCTCGGCACTGTGCTAAACACCTCCCCAGGGTTCGGTCGGGAGATAAGTGGGATAATTCTTCAAGCTCTGGCGCGTTCTGTCAGCATCATCTACTAGTAATTATTTTGACAAGTTTTCAGAATACTAATCATTCTTATTTCCACTATCTTGCCGAAGGGTTGAAAGGTCCGGAAATATCCTGTTAACATGTCCAGTGTCAGATTAGGCACTTTTTTTTTACGGTCAAGGCATCTCTGCCTCAATATACTCGGGCGAAGACCGGCGCAGCAAGCTGGCTGCATAAAGGACTATTAGGACAACGACTTCGGCAGCTCGGGATCATAATTTTATTGCAACGTCGGTGATGGCCAATTTTAATTCAATTTATTTGGTCGCTTTCCGTGACCTACATCTATCGAAAGAAATCAGCGAGTTCAGATTCACACTAGATTATCCAGTTAGATCCCTCAAATCCATGATTTCGAACCACAAAACGGTCAGTAAACCACGACCGCTAAGCACGATCGTTGTCAAAACCTCAAAGTGCAACCTCGGCAACGACCAAAACCTCGAACGTCAACCTTGATTCTCAAACCACATAATTTTCAACGATAAATATAAAAGCTTTTTTTATGACCTCATTTTTCATTAAATATTCGAGCTTTTATCTGAAGTTGGCAACTGGCAGTTCAGCGGCTGGGAGAGGACAAAACATTTAACTGCCATTTTGTGCTCGAAGTTCAGCATTGGTCGAGGTTATAGTTCGTGAACTTCAAGTTCAAGTTCGTTTGCCTGATTTGATGGGCACACTGCAATCAATTCATCACTGATCATCAGCTGATATGATGGCGGATCACAGACTCCACCTCCCGAATGATTTGCATTCTCAATCATCTTTCTGGTCTGTACAACACAGTACCTGTGTACTTTGTCAATGGAATGCATGAGGTGCTTGATCTGCTCGACTCTCAGCTGCGACAAATGACTCAGATGGTCAAAATCTCAATGAGCTCTGATTGAGCTAGTCTCTCGGACGGAGCTGGAACAAAGCTGGAATTGAGCTCTTCCTTGGTTGTTCAACTTCCTCCAACTCTATCTGGGATGCTAGTGGATGCCGATGCTTGTGTACCAGACTGTATGCTACTGTATAACTTTTCTCTATCGAGGTCTGTAGTAAAGATTCCTCGTTGATTACTGTAAAGAAGCCCAACTCTTGATCTCAACCATTGTCTGATATTCTCGGTGAGCCGACCCTTCCGCTTTCTGCCCATGTTCATTCACAACCACTCACATCCATATATCAGTCACTCGGTGTCCGAGGTCGACGTTCTTGCTTCAGCAAGCTAATCAACTCTTCGGTGCCTTTCTCCATTTTGACAAGTGCGTTGCATTGCACGGATCTCGCTTGCCATTCAACTGCCCTCAGTTTTTCGGTTCCTTTTTTTACTTGAGATCAGCAGATATATCGCGAACTCTTCAAGCCATGTGAGCTTTCCACGTTCCATGAAATTTCTTTTGTGCAAACTGATTTGCAGGGTTCACCATCGTCAACAATTTGTTTTTCTCACAGGTTTCGGTTCAAAATGCATTGTTGGAAGAGTTTACTTGTTTATAGCCAAGCTTCTATGTACCAGGTTTATTCAAAGGAGTGACGCTCTGCGCAGGTACGTCTCTGTCTCAGGAATGTTGCAAAAATCGGATTTCAATTATAACCGATTATAACGGGCCATAGGTCTAATCAGGCTTTATAGGCAGTCATAAGCCAAGATCGAAGCATTCGGAGATCGGGTCATAAATTTCTATGTTGGTTTATAACCCGTGATTAGACTTATAACCAGTTATAATCGGAATCCGATTTTTGCGACAAAGTTTATGATATTTGACACACTAAGTCAATCTGGGCACTATCTATAATGTTTATCTGGCCGACGATGAGTGAGTACTTCACTTCTGGGCTGTCTCCGCCGCTAATTCTACTTATTCAACTCACCAGAACTGGAGCTATGAGGAATATACATGTATCCCATGCATGGTTGTCTTTTCCAACAAGTTGATTTCGGTGTAGTAATCTCCCCTGACTTGTATCCCGCTCGATATTGATAATGATTTTCCGCAACCCTTCTGTGTTTTGTTTGAGTCTTTGAACATTTTCGTTGACGGGAGTTCAGCTGACAAACACCAAAGTCGTTGCGGTTGGAATTCTTCTCTGCCTCTTACTGCGCAGCGGCATTGATGATTTTTCTCTGTGCCACCAGCGGACTCTGTTGGGATGTTTCCGTCATTTGAATCTTTGTGAAGCATCTATTCCAGGAATCCAATTGACTGATAGGGCAATCACCCCGGCCTATTTGTTCACGGCAAAATCTTTTTGAATCCAACATGCATTGAATGTTGATTCACATTTCATCTGATCATACTGCTACTAAATCTTAGTTCTTTAGAATTTCTGTTGACTGCGCTTGGATTGGAATATCCCAAATTCCAGAGTCTTATTATGGATAAATTCACCTCCTTGGCCCATATATTCTGTGTGACCGGTAGGAACTTGTGGTAAGTCAAACTCTCATTTGTTTCAGCTTGCAATAGAGACTTGTAAGTGCGACTCTGATTAAGATTTCTACGCCAACAATTCAACACAACTTGCCATTAGATGGTTGGTACTTAATTTGCAAAGACAAGGAGGGCACTGATGGATATGGATGTCTCAAGGTATCTATGATATACTGTTTTGACCCTCTCATCCTGAGTGAAAACCCTCTCAGCTCAGGTGGATCCCAAGTGGATCTGCACACTCAGCTCATGGGGCAAAGCCGGGAGCCCTCGCAAAACAGATTGAGGGCACTTCTTCCCCACTGGTACATGAATAACAATACAAACTACTCGCCATATAGAATGTTATCTGAGCAGTCGCGAAGGGGACAAAAGAGTACTTAACATGCACAGACCGAGTCCACTCAATTCGTTACAAAGAGTAACACGGGAGAAAGCTGTAAAGAAGCTGCGCAGATTGGTGAGAATGCTAAGAAAATAGATTCAGACAGATCAAATCAGGGAAGAGAGCATTGAGAAGAACTTAGGGCAAGGGTTCGTGGCAGAGAGCAATGCCGAAGGTACGGATCACTATTCCAGCAGAGGGATCAATAAGAGATCAGCTGCTGTGGTTGCCGGTTTGAGCGAATGATGGCTGGCTGTTCAGACGAATGATTCAAAGTTCTGGTACATCAGACCTCACAGCAGTCTAAGCAAAAATCAAGTAAAACTTTGTATGATTGATCCCAAACTTCATCCAAGTTGAACTTCGACTACAAGTTCAACTTCAGGTTCAATTGCCATTTTAGGAAATTCTTGGGTCAGAAGCTGAACTATGGTCAAAACTTCGAACCAAGCGATAAACTAGCCCAAAACTACAATCTTGACTTTCTTTTTGGGTTGAAACTAGAATATTTACTGAGAAATGAATTTATATCTTTTCATGGATTATTATTTGCTTGAAGTTGTAAGCTCCGCCGCATGTTGGCGCAGGTTCTCAACTGTGGTTCGAGGTTGTGGTTTGAGGTTTCGGATGCTGATATTGATCTAGCCGAGTAGCCGGCTCCCCGGAGTTGTTTGCTCATCGCAGCACTCTGTTTTGTGCTAAACACCTCCCTAGCATGCAACTCCCTGCCATAGGGTCAGAGCTGATGTGTCGGGATAACACTCGGAACTCTGGTGGGTATTTTTAGCATCATTACCGAGTTTGTGCGAAGCGGCAGCCGCGGCCTAGGTCGCTTGACAGGCATGTGGAGCCGGGTTGCTCCGCTAAACCCAGGTCGCTCGGGTTATATGCAAGATTGAGCTATTGCTGAATGGTAAATTTTGAGATACTAGCACATTAGATATGGAAGATTATTTGCTGCAAAAATCAGAATCTTAGTCCCAGAAAAAACCGTTGAAAACGCACTTTTGGAAGCGACCTGGATGAGATCATGGTGGTGTCGTAAAGCGGCTCACCACTGCGAAGCGACCTGGCTCCACATGCCGGTCAAGCGACCCGGGTCGCTCCGCACAAACTCGCTATTTAATTTTTTTTGCCGAGTTGTCACAATCATTCGAAATATCTTGGCCATATGTAGCCGTAAATATTAGAAGGGCAGGAAAGATCCCAGGAATATGTCCAGTCCAATGTTTCAACAAGTTATAGGGTTTTCTATTTGGTCAAAATATTTCTGACTGAATAATTGGGTGAACGGGGAAGCAAGACATAGCACAACGACTTCGGCAGCGTCGGATCATGATTTGATTCCAGCTTTAGGTGATGCCCAATTTTAATCCATTTATTTTGTCGTTTTCCCTGACCTCCTCAGATTCACACTAGGTCATACACCTAAATGCCTCAAATCCATGATTCCAAACCACATATCGGTCGGTAAACCACGAACACGAACCACGATCGTTGTCAAAAACCTCGAAGTGCAACCTCGGCAACAAGCAAAACCTCGAACATCAATCTTGAGTGCCACACCAAATAATTTTCAACGATAAATAATGTCATAGATAAATAATGTCATAAGTGATACGCATTTCCTTTGTATATGCTGAGTCAGAGCACGATATTGAGGATCCTCTGATAGGATAATAGCTGCACGGTTGTCACACCTCAACTCGGTTGGATTCTTCTGACGATGTCCAAGTTCGTCAAAAAAAAAAAACGATTTCAACCAAGCTAAATGTTGCCCAGCATTGTGTATTCACTCTCAGTGGATGATAGAGCAACCAGTGCAAGTTTAAACTAAGTTACGAGATCACCCAAATGTATAAATTCATTTTTCAGTAAATATTATAGTTTCAACCCAAATGGAACTCGAGGTTGTAGTTTTGAGGCTAGTTTACTGGTCAGTTCGAAGTTTCAACTGAACTTCAACTTCGGACCCGAAGTTTTCCAAATATGGCAATTGAACCGGAGGTTGAACTTGTAGTTGAAGTTCAACTTGGATGAAGTTTAGCATTGATCATACGAGGTTTTACTTGACTCTCACTTAGACTGCAGTGAGGCCTGATGTAGCCGGAGGTTTGAATGATCCTCAACCGAAGTTCCAGCAGCATTGGATCAATCAATCATCACGCCGCTAGGCTGGCAACCATAATTTTAGATGCTCTACTGATCTGCCTGATCGCTTCTTACAATCCATCTTGAAGACCTTGAAGACGTCTTTGTTAACCGTGGCGGCCTTTTGTGACTAATAGGCTCTTGCCGATGTCCTTCCTTCTGTTTGCCTGATTGGCATTTGTATCATCTCTGTGAAATCCAATCCCGCTCCTTTGATTGTTGGGTCTCTCTACTTGTACCCATTCCAAGCTCGAGTAGATTCCAGTCAAAATTGTGATCAGGATGAGAGGGTCAACCACTCAGTGCACAGGCGGTGGTATCATTCAGTTGAAACTCCAACATGAAATGGTTTCATTGAATCATTCATACTCAAGCTAGGTGTGTTAGTAGGGAAAGATCATGCGGAGTTCTGTTGATTAGTATTGCATTGCAAGCCTGAATTGAGCCTGAATGGAAAATAATTTTTGCTTGAAACAGAGTCCATCAGCTGCCCAAAAAATTCGAGTCAGTCAAGTGTACACATATGTAATAACACTTTGGAATCTGTGGTTTATTTAATCTCGGGTGTACTAGTCACAGGAAATACTCAAAAGATTGAGAAAAGTTGCAGCTCCAGCAAGTGAAATGTAAGACAATTAATTCTGACCCAGACTTAGTGCATGACATGCCCCGATTGAAACAGCACAAAGAAAGAGATGAAAAATCTTGCCATGGGGAGAGACTCAGATAAGTGTTTAGAATAGATGCTCAGTACATTTGTGAAAAAATACTGAGTTCAGCCAACACAACCTGAAATTTCAGCTACCTAATGTTTTTGAACTTTTGCAGCACCATTTCGGATGACAAAAGATATCTCACCTGCTGCTGCATAGTGTTGCCGGGGTTCGGTTAGGTTCGGTTTTTTGCCAAAAAAAATCCGAACCCTGAACCGCACCTGGGGTTCGGTTCGGCCAATCTGGCGAACCCCGAACCTAACCCGAGGTTCGGTTCGCTACAGGTTCGCACAGGTTCGAACCTTTTCGAACCTGATGCTATTTCCCACGGTTCAAATGGACGAATTTTGGCTTCTAGTGTCTAGCAGTGGAACATTTCCTTGGTAATTCAATGTTCCAGCTGACTGTATTGTTGAATACACCCATGAAACACCTCAAGTCCACAAAATATCACTGTCCCAGTGGGTATCATATGAGAAATTGAAGTGGTTTTGAATCATATTGACCATTGTTCAGGTGTTTGGAGAACTTCATAGCTTACAAGGACTTATGCAATGAGAAATGAACTACAAGTTATTCGAAATTCACTACATTTCCACTGAAAATCCTCCATTTTTGAGTATGGGTTCGCACCGGTGCGAACCTCTTCCATAATCCCCGAACCCCAAACCGTACCTGGGGTTCGGTTCGGTGCAGCCAGCTGTTCCGAACCTGAATTCAGGTGCGGTTCGGTTCAGGTTCGGAATTGGTTCCGAACCTAACCGCGGCAACACCACACCTGCAACAGAGTCAACTGGCAGGTCAGAAAAAAATAAGTCATGAACAGAATGAGGGGAGCAGAGGGTGAAAAACAAACAAGATGACTTTGGTGTTTGCGAAACAGGTTACTGTAAAGTGGACGGAACTATATAAAGGGCCAAGGCAAAGGCGTGCAAAGAAAAATAGAAGTCTCCGCCTGAGAGGAGCAGATTGCGGAGAGATTTAATCATTGAACAAGGACCTCTGTGCGCAAGATAGATGCATATTCAATAGATCAGCATGAATAAGTAAAACTCGTAGTAGACAGAGCTCGGAAGTGAAGAACTGAGCGGATGTCAGGCGGGAGTCATGATAGTACTGAATATCACCCCCAAGTTGAACCTAAGTAAGATATGTCAAAGGGAAATGTATTTTCTGAAGTACATTCCGACACTCGGCTCGCTTCAGCTCAATCCAATATAACAAGCAGTGGACTTGTCAACGACAGAATTTCAACTCACCCTGCACGAGAAGCAAGTGAACATCGGCCTACCAAGAGTAATTTGCTCAGCTGCAATTTAAATCGAGCCGGAGGGCCTCCGACAAGCCAATTATCACGAGAACATGGAGTTTAAACTACTGGCATGTGGGGATTAATATTGAATGGATTTCGAAAAATGGTGTATGATAGAAAGTGACAAACCCTGAGCTCGGACAGCGGGTGCCACATGAATGTAGTACAGATTCTATTACCATAGTTGATTCTGAGTGGTTTTGTCAATAAACAAGGGCCGAAACAAGGGCCGCAAGCAGGAAATTGGCGCACCAAGACCCTGAGATCAAGAAATATTGACTATAAGACCTGAAAATGCACATAATCTCGAACAGAATGTCCACAGCTCAGTCTGCAAAAATCGAGCATGTGGATTTCGAGGTCACAACAGAATGCTGTCTGGCGTCATCAACAACAGAACTCTCAAAGCTTTTCTGCAACAGCATTGGGTTAGACAATTTTATGCGAACTAGTAGCACCGATGATCAGTGCCAACTTGAATCCCAGGACAGATCTGACTGAGTGAAAGAAAAGAACTCATTGAGAACTGCAAACCTCTGAATTCTGTATAATTTTTTTTTCTATACAGTACCAGACTCCAGCCTGAGTTAGCTGGAGAATCCGCTGAGTGCTCCTGGTGGATTGTGTTGAGAGATGGCAAGTCAAATCAGTCTATGAATATCATTGAAGACTCAAGAGCTTAGAGTTTGAATTAGGAGAATTTTTAAGAGGCAGCCCAGTGGCATTGAAACAGAGAGATCCCCTACAGGAGATGAGATAACGGTGCAGCAAAGCCAAATAGTGCACTAAACGCTATTATCCCCCCAACGCAACGCTGGTGCCAGGCACGTGGTCTCGGATCTCGGGCATCAAATATGCATCACACGCTGTCAGACGACTTGCTCAAGTCCGTTTGCGAGCGCAACGCGAAAAATTGGGTTTGAGCGGAACTTTGTTGATTTCAGGTGGGTTTGCCTGTAAGATACACGGAAAATGAGCAAAATGAGGTGAAATTACCCGAACCGTATTCAAGGCTCAACCCTCAAAAGCACTTCGGAACGCCATTTTATGGAAGGAAAACCTATGTGAGCCAAAAATTCGATTTTGGTAAATTTTTCGCTGATTTTGTGACTTTTTTTAGACATTCATAAGAGGGCTCGGTGACCTGTGACAGGTGCAAAAACATTTGTAAAAAATTGGGCCTGTGACGCGTGACATACGAATTGAATGAAATGGTACAGTAATATTAATGTCTGAGTGTGGGCGAAGGAAGATAGACGCGTCAAGTCACAGATCATTTCTACTTCAAGCTTTTGAAGCCTTGCAGAAACTGAATTGCGAGGACAAGTCTGGAATGCATTTATTCGCAATTGTATCTACTGAACTGGAGTTCCCGACTGCATCGGGAGGGCGGGACTGCGTGGGCGACGCGTTGCGCTCGCAAACGGACTTGAGCAAGTCGTCTGACAGCGTGTGATGCATATTTGATGCCCGAGATCCGAGGCCACGTGCCTGGCACCAGCGTTGGGGGGATAGCGTTTAGTAAACGAGCTGTGGGACCCGTGCCTTCGCCACTCAGGACCCTTCAAATGTTTGACCTGCATTCACTTGCTGCTTTCAAGGCCGACGGCGCCGCACTGCCGCTCGCTGCACTCGCCGGCGCGCGTCGCCGCGGGGTCCGGGGATTCTTGACAGAAACTCACGGGGTAAAATTCCCTTTCCTGGAGCTGAGGCTGTGCTCTTCTTCTTTTCATGTATAGGATACTTAGTGCCCCCTGACTCAAAGCAACCTCGAATCACCCGATACCACGATTTGACCATAACATAAATATCTTGCAATCATCACAATTGACACGGATGAACAGCTCTTGTGAGGGATGAAGGAAAGTTTAGATGTGCAGAGTCATGCTGAGATCACCTACACATACCTCTACCGAGCTGCTCTGAGCTAAACCCAGGTCCGTTTAGACGTCTCACAGAGACATGTTTCCAGCTAAAAATATCCTGCGTGTAGGCGGCTAAACGGAGGCTGTGTAGTGACGTACGCTCACCTCACGCTGACATGTCATCAGCTGATCGTGCGTCTTTCGTCCCTTTCGTAGCTTTCTCTCTTACAATCAACACATGGTAGTCCTCCGTAGAAATCACCGACGCTGCGCTTGTGGGCTGTCCGCCCAATGTCAACCACAAACTTCAAGTTGTTAAACACTTAAAGGCTTCCCCGATGGGAAGATTAAAGTTACAGCAACGGGGCTGCAGTGTGTTGGATTTAATACTCAGTTGTACAACTCGTTGCGCCACAAGTTTGCAGCCGAACGGAACAAAGGTGTACAGAAGCGTAAAATGGGTGGCGAAGATAGAGGAGGGAAGGACGAGGGTCGCCCGGTGAAAATTCACAAATCTGGGTGATTATGCGCTCACCTAATGGAACTTTTCCTCGTTTCTATCATTCCCCTCTCAGTTCTCGCGCTACCGTAGAGTCGACGCTATGAATTTCAATTTTTTCTCGAACGAGTCCTAAGTTGGACCATCATTCCCGAATCCCATCTGCCAAAATATCGGTACTACATACCGAGTTGTAAATGTAGAATCCTCATTACATGATGGACTCGCCATTCCTCATGGCTCATCCTGTCTGTAATTCGTTCCAGTCCGAGTCCAACATACGTAGAGTTCGAGCCAATGCCAACTTACGGCATCGGCCGGCATCTAATCTGTTGTTACTGGCACCGTGACACGCACCTTGCCTCCTTACAGTGCCGGACACGCAAAGTCGACAACTTTGATCTTCCATTTATGGAAGGTGTTACACATGCCCAGGCGACTAGTTCTTTGTGTAAACATGAAGTTACAGTATGGACCCAAAGAATGGTTTTGCACGAGCCGATTTCCCCCAAACTCAAAATCAAAAACATTCACCCCAAAAATTTGACCGAACACCCAAATTTGATGGGAAAATTACGAAACATAGCGCAATCGACTCCGTTAATCGAGCTGGTTCTGTTTCTGATGAAATAAAAATTTCACGAGCCGTTTTGACACAAATTCCCTGGGAAACATCACCGTATTTGGACATTTTACATCATGTTGATCAATTCCGTCACCGAACACGTGCCGCCCACCGTGCCGTTCCGCTGCCGTGAGTTGATTTTGAAAGTTTGCACGGATTTCCGCCTAGATTGCAGTCCCGGCCGTCATACTCTCTCCGGCACTACTCAGAGATCAAAATTTTTGCGCTAGAGGTACACAGAGTTTCGATTTTTGACCCCAAAAATTTGGCCATAGCCAAAATGTCGTGGGAAAAACTTCGGAGGTGGTTTTTTGAGCTTTTCCGGGGTCGGCGAATCCGATTCTGAAGTCAGAATTATCCCCAAAATTCCCGTTCGGCGGCAATCAACATTGTCGACTTTGGGTGTCCGGCACTGTACCTTCAACCACATCGGCTTGCTGTTCGGTATTATCCTGAGCCGGACTCGGAGAACGTACTTGTTGCTTGGGCTCTCGCTGCTTGATCCTTCGGAGCGAACGATTGTGAGGGACCGGTGCGTGGCACCCACCCAAATATTTCAAACTCCGCGACAGCCCTTTGGCCTGTCCCGAGAAGTACCAGTCTGCCACGCCCGACGTGCTTGCCACAATTGTCGGCCGTGCGTAGCAGACTGGTAACGAGTCTACTTCGCGCCACCAAATAGACCATCAACGAAAGATTGTCCACCGTGCTGCGTGCGGGTGTTCTGCAGCAATTCCTTCTCATGCTGGATGCAACCCTTGCAGTAGGTAGCCCAGTGGCTGCTGTTGAATTTAGGCCTTCCATGAAGCTTGAGGAAGTGCGTCCACATTGGGCTGGACGTCGATATCGAAAGAAAAGAGATTCGGTCGGCAATCAAATGGCTGCAGGCGCCGGGCAGCCGGCTGAGCCGGTCCGGGCATTTAAGGCTTATGAGCTGGGCAGCCGTTGCTCTAAGGGTTATGATAAGGCCTTAATAACCCTTAACGCAATTAAGGCCTTATCCCTTACGGCCAACACTGCCGCCTGTGACTCCACTCTGCGTCATGCAAGCGCATGATTTTCTAAGATTGGGTTCGACAGTTCGACCAGTAACAGGCCCCCAGTCACTACCATATAGGTCCGTAGGTCTCATAGGGTAAAACAACGGCCGATTTCAGAGGGCTATTTCGCGAACCAGCGGAGCGAGGTTTTGAATAGCTGGGCGGACGCAGCTGCTCTTAACTAAGCGTTTCCCGCAATTACCAGAACAAAATCGCCTTTTTTGACGTCTCTGGAGCCCCATCAGTGCGAAAAAAATAGGGTAAATCAGTCAAAATTCAGGAAATCTTGCTCAGGCAAATTGTACCGAAGACCCGCCGAACTTCAAGTTGGTGGGACCGGCTGCGACAAGTCGCTAAAAAAACCTTTTGAAGGAAGTTTTGCCTTGATATTATTATTGCTGTTGCTAGTAATACATGTATGTGACCATTCACTAAGCATGCACCCTCCTGAAATCCATTGTCTAATGCTTGCTGAGCCTTGGCTGAGCCTGGGAGATCGGAAGAGATGCGAGCGTGGGAGGCCCGCAGGCTGGCGCTTTAGACTACAGTTGCGGCCAAAATACTTGCATTACCATATATGGAAGGTACCCGGGATACCCCCGCAAACAGTATCGTCAGTCCAGAGTAGCCCAATGGCGAGGTGCAGCCCTCATTTTATGAAAGCTACTTGCCCAAGAACCGGGAGAAACCGGTGAAATTCCAGTAACAAAGCTGTTTGGTACAGGTTTGTTTGGAACTTGTACCAGGTTTTCTGCCATTTTCCCTCCGAGTTGCTTGGCGCTGAGGGTGTAGGAGGCAATTATCAAGCACCGTAGATGATATTCACCCCTGAACCCGTTGTTTCCGGGTGTTTTGCACCCACCTTCCATATATGGTAATGCAAGTATTTTGGCCGCAACTGTATGTACATCTTGTGCGCCAGCGAGACCTGGTAAAAACAGGCAGTCTGACTGCCGCAGTCATCTACTGTAAGTTGATATCTGTTAAAATACGTGCGACATCACTCGGAACTACGATGCCATCACGCTGGATCAGCTCCCATCACTTGGGATCAGCTGCAATCACTCAAAGCCGCTACGGAAAAGTGCCGCATCAGTCAAGGCATGCCAATCTTGACAAAGGCAGCGACATGATGGCGGCCCGAATCACGGCGATCAAACCTTTCTTACAATCCAGAATGGTTTTCCATTGGCACCACGCATAATTCAGGCTAGTAAATGATTGCTGGTCGAGGGGTTTGAGGGGATGTCGGTGGCATTTTTGATATAAATAATCAAAACCATTGTGAGTTCAATTCCCAGCTTCTTCAATTTTTTTGTGGCTGCCGAAAGGCCAAAATCAACGCTGGCTAGGCTCAGGACGGCCGCAGGCAAAAATCAGGGTGGTTAGAGAATTTCCTCGGGCCTAGAGCAATGCGAGTTAGATACGTACGAAGATACGATGGACACACGACTGACTACTTAGGCTTATATTAGAGAGTTTGCGGTAGCCACTGGTGGCTATTTTTTCTGGGGACTGGATGACCGCCTTGCGGCATATGAGCCACTATTTGTAGGACCCATAGATGGATAAAATAGTGGCTACTTCGGCTCTCCGGCCGAAGCAACGGTCCCGCTCCAGGCAGCGCAAGAGCCACCAGTGGCTCACCGCAACCTCTCTATTGCTCAGGTAATACTACTAAAGTCCTACCTCGTCAGCTCGAACGATTCAAAAAGAAACAATGAAAGAACGCACCTATGACCGCCCTGCTTTGGGCAGAACACCCACATTTTGTGAATCAGAACAGTGTTGAAATTGTGGTACAAAGTGTCACGGATGCCGTGAGTTGCCGATTCGATGGCCGATTTTGATGCCGCCATCACATCGCCTTTTTGGGATAGCCCCTGGCGGCGGAAAGTTGGCAAGTCGTTGCAATCACGCTGGATCAGCTGCCATCACTCAGGAACGTCGTGGATCACCCGGAATAGCGCCGCATCACGCGGAGAGGCGCCACATCAGTCAAGGCATGCGAACTTTGACGTGCGCACGTCAAACGCAGCGATTGGCGGCAGCCATCACTTGCGCAAGCACAGCCCCATTCCCATTCGCTGCTACTTGAGTGGGTTTAATATTCTGCGCGACGAGTCCCTTTTAAACGACGATTTGTTAGCGACCTGGCGGGGATGACGTCGTTCGTTGAAGCGGCTCACCACTGTGGAGCGACCTCACGGCACATGCCTGTCAAGCGGCCCAGCCGCTCCGCACAAACGCTCTATTGAGTTGTTATTGTATCAGAATATAAGCTGGAAGCTGTCCCTACATAGGCTACAGTACTTCAATGAGTTGAATCTCGGGGAAAGCTGTGCGGTACGTAGTTTCAGACATGTTTGCGTCCTCAATCTTCAGCTCGTGAAGACTACAGCGTAATGTTGTGATAAACTCCTGGAGTGCGCAAATACGTTGAGATTTGTCCCCACGCAGAATATGTTCTGAAATATGCAAGGTGCGGAGGGCCGGAGCTCTGATCGGCATGAGGTGGAGGAGCTGAGCCCAGTACGGAACAATCTGCAGTGTCTTTAAGGAACTGAAGACGGGGGTAACTCCCCCGGACTGAGAGTTTTCGTGGTATATATCAAGCTTGAGCGTTATAAGCTTCCCTGCCTGTTTAAGAGCGATTAGTGCCTCATCAAAACTGATCCCTTCTAGCTCCAGAGTCGTCAATTGGAGCCAGGGAAGGGTGACACTCGTGGGTTTGATAAACACCAGGCGAACCGAGTGTAGCTGAGGAAGATTGTCACGGTGAAGCGCGACAGTGGCCGTTGGCACTGGACTTCCCGGAACACGACGAGCGCATACCAGGGTCAGCGTGCGAATCAGAGGCAGGGGTCCGCTTATTGCATCTAGCTGTCGTAAATTACGCTGGTAGAGCACAAGATGCTCCAAGCGATGTGCAAGAGTGGCGAGGAGGCCTCCGTCTAACGAGTCCTGCATAGCTTCACAATCATATTTCAATGAGATGGGCAGGCATCCAGAATAACGCAGCCACATTGGTCCCGCCAATGCTGCATCTTGGTGGAGTAAAGAAACCAAATTAATCGCTCACCACAGCTCCGGTGTCGCGCGCGCAATCCCACGCAGAAGGCGGCAGATGTGGGTAAGAACAATTGGTGAGTAGCGGCCGGCCACTGGCGGGGGTTCCGGATATAATGGCAGAAAACGGATGAAGATTTCGGAGATCGTTTCGTCAGGGAGAGAAAGCAGTGGAGATGGGACATCGTCTTGTGGGCGCTTTCGCATGACACCTCCTGCCAAAGTCTGCTCCTTGCAGTTAAGGATGCTAATATCTGTACACTCCACTGGCGTCAAGTGTAACATGTCTACCGGTAAAGGTGAATTGGGAGTCGTCCATTCGGGCGTTTGATTTGTGTCACGAAGTACCAGGCCAGCCATGAACTGTTGGGCGGAGATACCCTCTAGCAGCTCCACCTCAGTCAAAGTGAAGCTTTGGATCCCTTTCAAGACCTTGTTCACCCATACTAAAATATTGATCGGTTGAAGGGTCAGATTATTAAAACGCGACGCACGTCGAGTCAAAACATCATCCTTGTACTCCTCATCTCCAAACTCTTGGAAGAAATCCCAAACAAACTCGTCAGCACAGCCCATCCAACCATTGAAGAAACGAGTGAGAGTGCGGTCAAACGTGGGATCGCGCCATTGCCTCTTCATACACGGCTCGCTTCTTGCTTTCTCTAGAAACTCAGTCACCAACCGCGCAATATGAAGCAGGCCATATTTCACAAGAGGCCACAAGGATGGGCAGTAGTCAACAGAAGCCTCAAAGACTCCCATTGGACTCGCAAAAGCCATAAAAGAGGAACGCGGTATCCTTCAGGCACGGTGGTCGTGGTCCCTTCATTATTGACCACCACCAGTAACGAGTCGGACCTGTTGTCGCCTCGGGGGTGGATGCTGATCGCAGTGTGTACAAGGTACCGGATGATAGAAACGTCCTTCCACTCGGCGAAGGAGGGATATCTTGGATTGACGTATTCGAGCTCCGTCGTATGCCGCCAAGAGCCAACTTGAACAACACGGGTGGTATCGGGGCCCTTACGAGGGGACATACACAGGGCTAGGACCTTCAAAGCGGAAGACTCTTGAACATGAGCGATCGCTGCCGGAAAACCGTTTTCTGGGGACATCGCCGCTGAGAAAAAGGGGGTTTGGAGAATATATAAGTCTACCAATTTTGGAAGCACCTGGGTCGTGGGACTTGGGACCCTGAGTTGAGGGAGTTAGAGGTACGGAAAGCATCGAGGAGACGATCTGGATGGCAAGGAGTGGAGTGAGCGGGGAGAAGATCTGAAGAACAAAAACGAACCGTGTGGGAATATTCTGCGCTTTGCGCTTTTTACATACGCTTTTGCACTTTTGAGGCTCGGCGGCATCACACGTCAACGCGGCAGCTTTCGGCAAGTGACGTAGCGTGACACACATACCATAACCCCCAAACTACGCAAAATACATATTCTTTTGCTTATCAAGGCCACAATGTCCACCGTCGACGCCAATACAAGCTCTGAAAGCTTCTTGCGAGCCGCCACCGGGCCAGATCTGCTCTCAATCAGCCGCGACGAGCCTGCTTTCCGGGAGGGATCCAGCAACAGCAACATTGAGCCACCACTCGCCTTCGACGACGACGATGAGCTCGATCTTCCGGATCTCGACTCGGATGATGACAACCTCGAGGGAGACATCAACACGGAGTCGGACTGGGAGCCCAGTCAATCGCGCAACCCATCACCAACACCGTCCATTGACGGTGATGAAGAACTTGACCCCGATGAGTGAGTCTCCGCATGTTCTTCGTACGCGAGCCTTGCGACAACAACTGGAAGAGCTATCTGAAGACGAGATTGAGCGCCGCATGATGGCAAATCTCGAGGCACTCGAGAGTACTGGGTTTAATCTAGCGCTAATGCTAGACTTTCTGTGCGAGGGAAAATACACCAGGCATAACGCAACAATTCGCTATGCACGAACGGCCTTCATGTGTAGCGACGAGCTACCCAATATCTTCAGCTCCTGCTTGAAGCCTCCTCGATGGAGTGCCTCTGCGAAGAAGAAGCGGGCTACAGGTGGTCGCAAAGCCCTTGCTCCGGTAGCGGTAAATTGGTGTCTCGAGGTCATGCACAAGGAAAGCCCTTGCTCCGGTAGCGGTAAATTGGTGTCTCGAGGTCATGCACAAGGAGATGTATGCCTTGAGACCACTTCTCACCACCGACACGGCAACAGATGTGCGGGCTGAGAGCTTGACAGGCTTTACATTCCTCCAGCTTCATGCGCGCATGTCTGTTGCTGCTCCGACCCTCGTTCAGTTCATGGACTCGCTTCCAGGACGACGTACTTCCCCAGTTGTAAGTAAATCTGGACTATATACATTCAAGCTCAAACCACTTCTAGATCACCGTCACCACCATCTCTCAACTCATGTACCAACGTAGTTGGACCAATAACCGTCTCCAGAAGACATTCGCAATTTACTTCAAGTTTAAAGGTTTAAGTGCCAAGGGATTTGATGTCCTTCACGCGCTTGGGCTTGTGATGAGACATTCGTGGATCAGCAAGGCGATTCGTCGCATGTCCCAAATGACACTCGACGAGTTGCGCGAGCTGGTGCGGAAGTACCCCTGGGTGCTTACCTATGACAACGTTGTTATTTTGTTCAAGATCTTCTCGCAGCGTCTTGAAAACCTGCAGAAACTTACAAATGGGACAGTAGCAACGGTCTACCTGAAACCCGGCGCTACTCCTCTCCCTGAAAGTGCAAACCAAGAGCTCAAAGAGCAACGTGCTGCAAACCTCGACTCACCAATAACTATTCGACGTGTCCTTGACCTTGCGGCTAGCAACCACAAGAAGTTGAGGCCCCATTAGAGGGTTTGCGAAGAGCCATTGGAGCCATTGAATGGCTATCGATTTCCGCATTAGGAAACTTTGATGAGCTAAACTTCTATGTAGAAGTCAAGAAGAGCTGCCTGGAATGAAATTCGGATACTCAGACTGGGGGTGTCTTTTGTCAATACGCCGGAATTTGGACACTTGTTTAGCCATTAGCCATCCAATGGCTGCATCGCAAACAGGCTATTATGCCTGGCTGCTTCTCGCTGCGCTAATTCATTCTCCGGACTTTGATCTCCCCACATACAAGTTCAAAGATCACACTCTCCGTGGAAAACCCCCACCTCTTAATCCCCTTCCTGTCGGCGAAGATGCAAAGTCAATACAGTTTCTGCTCAGCTCTATTAATCAGCCCGAGGCAAGCTATTCTGACCATTTGTCACTCATTGACCAGTGGCTCAAGCAGCTGCACATGTACAGCAAGCAGCAGGTCGAGTCAATAGGACAGAAGAAAGTCATGGCCTTTATCGGTGATCAACTTACAGTTTCTCGGCTCCGGGGCCTGTTTTTGCGACGTGCTGGAGATGATAGCTCATTTGAAAGTCTCGACTTCCTCCTCTCAATTTCTGGTTGCTTTCATTTTGCCATGCAGGCTGCAAACTCTCTGCATGCACAATATTATGGGCGTGCAAAAGGTCAAGGCCTCCTTGCGTTATTCACCGTGCTTGGCCGCAAAGGACTGCATAAAACATCAACAGAGGGTCCATTTCACGCTCATCTCAATGAAGCCATTCACCATGTTGCCGAGGCAGAGTTCCGAGAGATATGGCGAACTGTGGCTGCTCAGTCGAATATAACAATTAATGGTCTTCGCTCAAAAACACCCTCCGAGCTGGTTGATCTTGCAACTCGGGCGCTTAGCGAGGATGCATCGTCAGAGGCACTTGAGATGATGCGTAAACGGCCTGACCGGGATGAGATCCAGGAATTTCATACCCAATTCACTCGCGATCTACTTCCGTATCTCTCTTGTTGCTGGTATCAAGAGCGGAGATGTTGGAATCCTTGAGGCTCTTCTCCCCGATTTTTTGTTCCGCTTTATTGGCGGCGGTAACACCAACTACCAAGAGGAGGCTCTGGAGCTGTTGAATGGGTTGAACGTGGACTGGCCACAAAGTGTCGCCGACTTTGTGCGCCAAAATTGCTGGCTGCTGACATTCACCAACTATGCAGACAATTTTGTTGCTTTCGACCAAGCCCAAGAACATAATATCAAGGATATTAAGGTACGACTGTTTTATTATGTACCGTGCGGCAAATTAAAAATTAAACTAGGTCACCTACAAACCACCTGGCCCTCGAAGGGGTTGGGACTACATGCGGATTCTCCATCCTGCTATTCCCACTGTCCGCGCAAATGCTGAGTTTATTGACCGAGAATTCAACGCTCTCACACGCGGAAAGAAACATACCTCACCAAGCAAGGAAAAGGATATCCAAGCCCTTCTTGGTCGACTCGAAGATGCGCACAAATTCAAACCCGGGCGGAAGCTTGATATTGAGGACAAGCCGCAGGTGTAGGCGGTCAAACATGGATATTCGCAGACACTCGGGAAAACTGGCGCAAGAAGCGCAATTTCAAACGAAGCACTGAAGAGCGAGCTATGGGTGGTGATGCAAAATCAGATGTCTCGCAGGACTCAGAGCACTCGGACGAGCAAATGGAAGAATAGGTTGTAATTCAGAGTATTTACGTGTAGATGTTATGTACAGTAAATTTACAAGGATGCTAAACGATTATCTACGTACTGCTATTATGGACTAGAGAAGGTATTATAGTACGCATTTGAGTCCTCCAAGTGGAGGGTCGTTACTCGAATCAAACATGTCCATGAAGCGCAGAGGCGCATTGTGCTGAATATTGAGATTCCGTGTCGCGAGCGGTGATTGTATCTCGTGTGCGTAGCATTCACGGCCGATGGCGTCAAGATCGTTGGGATGATGTGCGAGATAATCAGAAAAATTGTCCGGTTTCTGAGGGTGACAGTCAGCAAGCAGCAGAAATATCAAGGAGCGATACATACCTCGGGTCTCGTTCCACGCTTTATAGGGCGATTGAGGTAGTTGACATATTTGCGGCATGCCTCCAAGTAGTCCCTCTGAATCCGGTTTTGCTTCTGCAACTCCCTCGCATCTGCCTTCCGCTGCCTCTCTATCTCGCCCGCCTCAATCCTCAACTGCCGCTGGTGAAGCCGGGCTGTGGCAGCTGCTTCCCGCGCTTTTGCTTCACGCTCCTTCCTTTCTCCTGTAGCTCTAGTTGACGTTGAAGACGTTCCGCTTCAAGCTGACGGCGCTCGTCATCACGTCGTTGATCAACGTGGGCAAGACGACGCAAGATGTCATCGCCGTAGTCGTCGACGAGGCCCCATGAGCGAGTCGAACTTTGCAGAGACTCACGAAGATGGACAAGCGAAGAAAACCGAGTGTGCGCAAGGTATGTAATCATGGTGTCCGTCATAAACATGTCGGAAGTGAACCCTTTGCCCGCCCAGTCCCTCTCATAAATCTCAGTTTCCCAGCGCTCGAGAATTTCCTTGCACTCCGCAAGATGTCCGCCGCGTCGCTTGGGACCCGCATCGGAGTCAGAGGTGGCAGCACGACGTCCGCGCTTGTGATTGTGGTTGGGTGTTGTAGCCGGTGATGAAGAGGTGCGTTGCAGTTGGTGCGGCGGAGTCGTTGGGTGTGTTCCATGTGCTTTTTTGATGGAAATGGGCCATCGTCAGCGCAAGTATCACAACAGAGAGCATGCGGCAGAACTATATGCAGATATTGAGTAACATTCATTTTGTAGGACGCAAAAATCTTACCTCGTTCGCGGGGGGGATTACCAAAATATCTGTCTGAGGTGTCGCGGCGGCAGTCTGGGTGCTGTGTAGCTGCATAGCGACGCACACCTGGGTTGAGCTTCTTGCGCCACTAAAGATTGTCCGGCAACTGGTCATCATCAAGCAGAACCGGGAACTCAATCGACTCGACCGGCGCATCAGCTTCGCGGTGGTCCTGCGTTCCGCCCTCTTCTCCGCCGTCAATTGCAGCTGCATTTGTGATCTTCTGCTTCTTGCGCGTCGACTTTTTCTGCGCCTGGAAGCATGACTTCTCGACGAGGAAGTGGGCCTGAGCAAAGATCTGTGGATCACGTCCCGCTCGGCCCATCTCTTGCTTGAGCTGCTCGAGGGAGTCAACAGCCCCGAAACGGACGAAATGGAGATGTCAGGTATGTCTTGTCCCTTTGGTACATGTGAGACGGATGTCCAGGAAGTAGAAGGAAAGAGAAACATACGTGAGACCCAATCGCGGTTGAGACAAGAATTTTGATCGCGCCGCGGGCAAAGCGCCGTGTACGCCGACGCAGTGCAGAGGGTGAGCGGATCGCGTGAATATAGTCGATTTTGTGGTGGACAGATGGCGGATACTGTGACACAATGAACGCGTGGAGGAGCTGCGCCTCCATAACTGTGCCGACGAAAATTTGCATTTTCGGCCAGTAGCGAGCTGGTTGGGCGGCGTCCGGGAGGAATGGGACAACAACGTTATAGTCTGTCGAGCTGTTCATCAAATGAACGCTCTCAACGATGTTGACGCGGTCGTTGCCCAGGTTCACATAGAAGGCTTTGTGAAAATCAATTTCCAGGGCCGCACAGATCTTGCGTTCGGCTTCGGGTGTAATGGTGGCGGATGTTGGAAGAACAGGGACGCGGGTGGGTAGCAGCGAGCGGAGGCGGGACAGTAGTTGGTATTGAGGCCGGAAGTCGCTTCCCCAGATGCGGATGCGATGCGCTTCGTCAACGGCAACGAAGAGAACACGCCCGAGCGTGTCTTTGTGCCGAATCCAAGGGTGGAACAATGGGTTCTCCATAACCATCTCAGGCCCGACAAAGATGGCTTGGAATTCATAGGATTTGAGCCGCTACGCACTGTTATTAGCCAGAGAGAAATTAAAGGCTGCTTGTGATAACGCACCTTGAGCAGACCCTCATCTAACGTCTCGTTATTGACAGCCGCCGCAGAGATTCCGAGTTGGTTGAATGTCTTCATCTTGTATGTGATAAGAACGCGAAGTTGCACATAGAATTTGAAACTTACTTGCTGTTTTTGCAGGGAAAGTAGTGGGGATACAACGAGGACAAGCTTGGATTTATTTTGAGGATGGAGAAGAGGGAGGAGGAACGGGGTCGTCTTGCCCATGCCCGTGCCTGCGACGACGAAGCTGTCGAGCCTCAACAGAAGCGCCTCGGCAACGTCTAACTGCCAGTCGTGTGCGGTATTGTTTGTGCGCTGCCGGAACGCCAAGCTCATTGTGTCGCGCGTATGCTTGGAATTGTAGCCGTATTCAGTAGCTGCGCCGCGCCGCGCATCAGCCAGGAGCTGTTGAGAGCGTTCACGGAGGGCGGGGTGACGGTCACCACCCTCCGGAGGCATAGTCCTGTAGTTGGCGGCGGACGCGCGCAAGCAGAGTCGACGGAATGAAGCGAGAAGGGGTTATTACCAGCCTGCCTACAATATGCAACGATTTTTGCATTGGGGTTAGGTCGTTGCCGTAGGCAGGCTGGTACTTCTCGGCTTGAGCTGTCGCGGAGTTTGAAATTTGAGTATTTCACTCCTTTTCCCCGATTATTTTTGCATTTACAGCTGTTTGCAAAGCTAATGGCACTTTCGATCATTTTGTATATGAAGAGCAATTTAAATGTTCGAACTTGTATTGCTCCTTACACAACCATTTATGGACCAATCAGCATGATTCTAGGCTCATTTTGTAGCGTTTTGACAGGGCTTCCATCCTATATCTAGGGTGTCCCCTAATCCGATCCCTTTGCGTCCCTTGACTGCCGGTCATCGGGGATAATACGAACAACGAACCTGAAAAAACTTGTTCATTTCTGTTCAGAATCACTTCGATTTTTGAGATTTTGTAGCCATTAGGTAGGTAATGAGGTCTGCAAGCTCAAAATGTAAGACAACAAGCAAACCACTAACAGCAGAATGAAATTATTGAGGAAGTGATCGTTCTCGGCGCTGAGCAATTGTATCTGCATATTTTCAAAAAGGTGTGATTGCAGACCTGATTTTAGCTTTATTCTTCCGCTAATATTGCTTTATGGCACACAAAACCGTCCCAGAATTGAGCCAGAACGAAGCAAATCAACATCCCAGTTGGGACAACTAATCTCGGCATGATGCCCATCACATTTCGGAAGCACTTGCCGCTATTTGCCGGCAGTTTGGAGCCCCTGCCAAAGTGCTTCAGAACAAAACTTGAACTGTGTGAATTGGTTGGAAATTGAATGAGATATGAGAGCGGGAAGATAGGACGTTTGAAATGCTTTCTTTTTCATAAAAATTCAGGAGGTGCCATTAACTATGCAAACAGCTGTAAGCTTCGAAAAAAATCCGGCGAACACTGGGAAGGTATTTCTATAGATCTGACGAGGTATGTAAATATTTTATGCGGTAAACAAGATATGGAAATACTCTGAGGCAACGGTTGGGTCACACAGGGTCACAAAGTGCCGAAGTTGGGGCAGTGCTCGGCGCCCGGCAGAAAATTTAAACTCCCGCGACAGCCCTTTACAGCAGGTATTCCGGAACAGCTGTAAGGGGTCCCGAGAAGTTACTGACAGTCTGCTACGCCTGTCGTGCTCGCCACAATTGACGGCCTCGCGGAGCAGACTGGTCACGAGTCTAGGGTTATGGACGTTTATCCGCCCTTTTTCCCATCGCCCTCAAAATCAACGTAGGTTGTGTATGCCGGTGCCCGGCCTACAGGAGGGGGAGCTTGTGTGTATTGTTAGTAGGTTGGAGCCAAAATATAATGGGTATGATATTTGCTGAAGAAATGGAAGGAAACAGTACTATGGAATTTGCCAAGTACGCGCTCGATCTGTCATCGAGAAAAAGAGCATGAGTCAGTTGCGGCACCAAAATGGCTTGAGACCCAGAACCAGCCCCAAACATTCAAATTCAATATTCAATTCGGGCAGGATGCTTTCATGATATCGAAAATAAACACTGCAGCGAGCCAACATTCAACCCTGGTTCAAATTTCGACAAAGCAAAGTTGAAGCCGAAATTATGCCCGTGGTTACCTCAATATCTGGTGCCGGCTGGAGCTCTATGCCAGCCAAACAGTCGGGAGGGCTTATTCACGGCAGCATCAGTCAAAAGGAACGCGATATCACTTGAAACTGTGCCGCCATCATCATGGATCAGCAAGGATCACTCCGGGACTGGTGTGGATCACACAGGAAAGCTCCGTATCATTCGGGGAGATCGGCTTATCACCCCGCCAGACGCCGCCGTGCGATTGACAGCAGCCATCACTTGCTCAGCACAGCCACATCAACATTGGGGGGTCTCTCGGATAAAAGGGGGAGCAAGCTCCCCCAATCAAGCGTCAAAGGCTGTCATTGTAAATATGATTTGTATGCCAGTTCCTGGCCTACAGTAGGGCGAGCTTGCGCAGATTACAGACGCGGATATTTTTTCGGCCGAACTGATTTTGCTACAAGTTGGAATTCAGAGTCTTCAGACTGTCTTCTACTGATCCTGCAATCAGAGAAGTACATACATATTTGGGAACAGGGCGGAAGAAATTGATGTAAAATTCTTGGTATGCTTACTTATGATTCTGGCAAAGTAGACTGTAGTACATTGGTAGCAAATGGTAGTGCAACCCATGAACTCAGTCTATGCATGGGAGCAGGTTCAATCAGTGCAGCACATGCTTCCATCAGACGGGATCAAAGCAGTGTTGCCGAAGGATCAGCAGGATCAGCGCGGCATTACACTGGAACAACAATTTATCACGGCTTTCATCGATCACATCAGAAGTTACGACACCCATCAAAAGCTCAACAGCACAGCTTATTGCTTTTCGGTGACGGGAGCAAGCTCCCCCAATTACAAATTAGGAAGAGCTCCGGTATCTAATCCTACGCCCTCACGGATTGCGGATAAACGTCTGGGTTTCCGAGACTAGCGGATTGTAACAAATGGCCTAACAGCCGTGTGCTCAAGCTTACCGAATAGCTGAAATCACAACAGTTCAGAAGTTGAGATTGCGATGCAAATACATAGCGCATCGAATTTATAGAGACCTGAAGAGATATGTCAGTGGAGACCGCGTGGAGTTGCGTGAGTGCACCTACTCTACGCGAACCGCTGTGCTCTACCCGAAATTGGCATTTTACCGTTCCATTTTTGCAGAGATCACCTTGCCGAGAGGTGGAGTGGTGGAGCAGAACACGCGAAATGAGGAAGAGTGGAGCTAGAACCCAATACCGACAGACCTTTTTACAGCAGTTTTCTGGTAATTGTCCGGTTTTTGACGCCTGCCAAATCAGTGATTTAGTTGTTCTTGTTTGTTGATGAAGCCGCCCCGCCAAATGCTGATTTGGAAGTGCCGACACGTTTTCCGTGCGGCACAGGCCCCGGCTTCAAAAGCCTGAGAAGCCAAACGAGTTTGAATTAGACTCTCTCAGGGATGTAGTAGGGAAATCAAGAAATTCGGAATTTTGAGTTTAGCTATATCTTCTAAGAAATGCAATATTCACTTTCCCCAAAATTCCCTACTACATCCCCGAGATATCGAGAAATGAAAATTTTTGGCAGTTCAAGTTCGGCAGTGCAATGCCGGAGCATCTCGCAAAACGTGTTCCACGCCACGCCTCCCATCAGAGTGACCGGCAGAGTGACAATCGCGTGACGTCACAGTGACCGACGCGCGACAAGTCGTCGACAACGCCCTCCAGCATCGCCCCGACGTGTCCTCACAGCCCAAAAAGCTTACCCAAGGGTTATAGGTTGGTAAAGTACTGGCTAAGGAGGGTTGAATCACGTTAATGAATTTTATTAGCCTGTAAATTAGCCAAATCCTATCTCAGCACATACGGACCAGCAGCGGGCGCGACATTCTCTGTACACCCGAATGGGCAACCCAAAAGCGTCACAGCGTCGATCCAAAAAGCGTTCCACAGCCCAGCAGGCTGTATCCAAGTCCCTGAACAAAGCAAACAAGGAAAATTCTACTGCACCAATACCGGCACCCGCGCCACTGAAAAACTCTGTCCGGAAGCTTAAAGACTACAAACAGGAGTATCAGAAGCTCCAGCAAAAGCTTCGACATGCAGCATCGTACCGAACGAAGCTCCAGGCCGCACTTGATGGCTATAAACTCAAGGCAGAAGACAGCGAGAATGCTGCGGAGGCGGCGAGACATCAGCTGGTGGAATCGAAGCGTCGGGAGCAGCTCTTACAGAGTGCCGTCGAAGAAGCGATGTCTTTGGGGGCAAAGAAGGCTGTGGAATTGAAGGAGGCGTCAGTTGGATTGCAGAAGAAGAACCGGGCACTTCAAAAACAAGTTCACCGAGCTGCCGAGACTCTCGCTCGATCCATCGAGCGTGCCAAAAGAAGGCCGTTGTTCAGTCGGGTAACACAGAAGGGAACCTACACGGTGCAGGCGCGTAAGCTGGCACGGATTATGGTCGACTCGGGGTGCGCACGCGGAAAGGTTGGCCCGTTGATGCAGCGGGTGGGAGAAATCTTCGGTATTCACATCGACCGAGAAATGAGCCGTCGTACGGTCAGTCGGGCGGTGCTGGAGGGTGGAGTAGCTGCCAAGATCCAAATAGCGTATGAAATCGGTCTAAATAAAGGTAAGTCTCACCAGTTTACAGCGTAAACCTGCACTTACCCGCTGTAGGGGTCTCAATCAGTGCCGACAGCACTTCGAATCGTGGTATTAACATAGAGAGCTCGCACATTGCTCTCCGCGCGCCCGATTACAAGGCTGGCTCTCTCCACGTTGATGCGAGCTCGACTCCTCGTGTCCGTTTCTTTGGCGTGGAAAAAACTCTTGATCATTCGAGTGCTGAGTCCGTGAAAGCTTGGCAGCGGCGAATCGAGGAGAGTATGAATTTATTCAACGAAAGTTCTCTTGCGCGTCGCCTTGAGAAGAAGTATACATTCAGGCACTTCTTGAAGGTCTTGAAGTCGATGCACGGCGACCACGCGTCGGTAGAGAAGTGCTCAGCCAAGGGGATGGGGAATATGAAGCACGAAGAGGGTGTGAAGGAGTTGGGGGAGCAAGCGCTGGCAGGGAAGCAGTTCCTTGAGCTGGTGTTATATCTGGGTGCATGGAACTCGAAGAAGATAGCGGCGGTTGGGGGGATTGAGGCGTGGGAGGCGCTGTCGACAGTCTGAACGAGACAAGGCGCTGATGGACGAGATTGTCACCACCCTGGGAAGAGAAGCGTACCAACAGCTCTCCCTCCGAGGAACAGCGTCGCATCGATTTCTTCATTTGGGGTGGGTGCTGTATGCACAAAGACCAGAATAGTTTCAAGGGAGGGAATGCGGAGATGATGGAAGAGTGGAAGAAACTCGGAGTCGAGGGGCCCAAGTTGCTCGCAAACAAGCAGAACGCTGCTATCCTTCGCAATATTCTGGACCCCGCAATTCCTGCAAACCGCACGATGAGCGAAGACGAGCGGCGTGCCTTCGAGGCCACGACATGCGGAGGAGTCAAAACTTGCGCGCTGGCCGGAGCTATTTTCAGCAACAAAGACGACAAGAAGGGGCAAGCGGATAAACATGTCGACTTCATGACTCGGAAACTTGGCGAGCAACACCAGCGGTTCCCTGGTACGAATAACACAAGATTTGGAAGACCACGGAGAAGCGGCTGCTGAGCTGATCACCTACCTCCCTCAATACATCGAGATGATGGATGTAATTCAGTGGTCCAAAGACAATCCTTCACTCACCAACATCGAGAAGAATCTGGCAGAGGCTTTGAAGGATCCCGCCACCCTCACTGAGCTCTGTGCAATGATCTTGTACCAACAAACCATCTCCCATCCATATTTGCGGCAGGTTCGCGGGCCCGGGATGGAAGGAACGAACCTTCTTGATCTCGGTCCTTTGCACCACGCCGTTCATGATCATATCCAAGAAATTCTCGATAACCCAGACCTGCTTTTCGGTGACGAATTGGCGTTTGAGACGGCAACGCTGGATGGGAAGAAATGGCACAATCTCCAGGCCATCGAGGCTGTCATCAAGCTCATGCCAACGCTTCCGCATCTCAAACCAATCACCCTGGCATTTTTCCGCGGCTCTCTCGCAACCTGGATTCGGTTCTCGGCGGAATTCGCGCCTGGCGGGTTGATCGATGAATGCTCGGCGACCGAGAAGCAGCTAGCATGGATGCCAGCAACAAACGACGCAAACGAGGGAACCCTCGGCGGGTATCGTGTCGCAGTCCGGGGGAAACCTTGTCTCACACTACATCAGTTCAAACTCAGAGCAGATGTATCGTCGAAATAATACTCAAGACTTCATGGACGCGGTTCTGACCGATGAAGACCATGCCTACATCATGCGCGAGGCCCGTCGGATTGATGCCAGCGGTGAAGAGGCTCTGCACCGACAAGAAAATTGTCGACTTCCGCATCAAAACCGCGGAAATGAACAAATCGAAGGCCATTGCAGCGGCGCAGAAAGCCCCTCGATACGCGTCGGGAGCTTCGTAGGATTTCCATTGTCAGCAGAGCAACCACACTCAGCTCCCCTTACCATCCAAAAAATCCATTTACAACTCAACGCTCTTCGTCTTCGCGGAGTCCCCGAATATCTTACCCAACAGCCGATATCCTCGCAAGGCCGAGAAATTGGAGGCACTGAAGGCGGCTCTGCAAGCTTATTTTGCTGATGTTGCCAAGTTCCCCCCTTCCTCATGATCCTGACGCCGACTCGAACTTAACAGCGGCAGTGGGGGATGTGCAAGTGTCGGAAGACTGGGCAGCAGACGAGGACGTAGAAATGGAGGAATAATTTATTATTGACCTGTATTTGACTAATCTGCAACATGTATTAATGTACTATATTTTACTGGGTAGTCGGCCACCCCCAGGTAGTCGGCCACTTACAATTTACCGAAGCTATGGATGTTTTCCGGTAAAGTTTGGTATTCGAGTATGGAGTAGGGAGTAAAACGCTTGTTCAGCCACGAGTTTGGACAGAAGTGATAGATGGATCAAGAGTTATGGCATGTCGATCACCGTCCAGAAGACGTGGGAACCCGAAATCCTTGCCATCAAACAGCCACTCGGATTTGTGCAGCCTCGTTCTCTCCTCCATTTCTCCGCCGGTTTCGCAAGTTTCTGGGCTTTTTCTGTGCCGTCTTGGCTACTAATTCTGTCTACAGTAGTGTCGGACCCAGTACTCTGCAGTAGCGACCGCCAAACTGGTGTCATGCACACCCCTGTACTGCTGCTCTCCGTAGGCCGGCCACGCTCATTTTGCTAGATACTTGAGCACCAGAAGCCTGTCGATTTGAGAGAGCACGCTAGAGCAGTATATCTGTCACTGGAGCATGCGTGCCATTTTCAGCTTTTGTATCTGAGATGCACCGCCGCGCATGAGCTGAAAGCGGCGAATTTCGTGGGCTCGGACCCTCGGGTTCTTTTCAAGCAATGGGCAAAACTGGGGATGCTGATTTAGCTTCCTGCATATGTCATCGAGAAGCCTGGATTGTTTTCTGTGGCACGGTGTCGGTATGTCGCTGCTATCACCACGAATCTTTCAGAGGGGTTGATTTTTGGGGTTGATCTACGCTAAATTCGATGATTGTAGTTAGACAAGAACGCTTCCCTGTTGGTATAAACTGCATGTACTACATCCTATTGCATCATTGTGAATGCTACACTATCTTGAATCATTAAAATCGGTCAGGAACTGAAGGGAAATAGTGGGTGGCCGACTACCTCATCAATTACCTCTTCCGGACATGCCGGAAAGGAAAATTCGCTGTGAGCTCAATTCTGCCGATATCCTTGCAGTACCTGGCTCAGATTGAAGCCAACACCCCTCTACCATACCATGGTTTAGCATCAGTTGTCGGTGGGCCTCATTTGCGCACGCGCTATGCGGCTCATGTCTTCGGTGGCCGAGTACCCAGTGAAAAATAGTATATCAGTATAATTACCATCCTTTTGTGGGTGGAAAGGCTCCCAAACAAGCAGAATGCGCGTCGGAGACATTTGAGACCAAGTCGGCGCCGTTTGGAGTGGCTGTGTCACATCCCATCAGGCCATCAATTTCCCATCGCTGCCCACCTCCATTGATCGAGTGAGATCGATGGGTGCGGCAAGATCGCCTTTTATGGAAATTCTCATCAATCGCGACCTTTCTCTGTCCTTTTCCCAGGTTTAACCCGCAGCGAGGCAACAGGGTTGGACATGGGCATTGTATATGCTAGATATGCCCCTTGAGAAAAGATTATTTCAGACTTCTCTCTTAGATACAGGCCCATACTTGTCCCCAAAGGTTGAGGCCATCAATGCTAGATGGTAGGAAAACAGTCATATTTCCCATCTCTACATACTCGCTATTGCGTAAAGTATCCGGAAATGGAAAGTCGGCTGTATTTCTCCACGACTGCAGTGGCTCAGGCCAGGGAAATGAATAACAAAACTCTTTGAAAGGGGCCCTTTACTAATCCCTACCATCTGAGGGTCCGTGGCTTCATTCTGGATCACAATGCTCAGCGTATTTGTGGGGACCCATCTGTCTGTAAGACTGGGTCAGAAGAAAACGGTTCACCACAAGCTTTGGGCGACCAATAAAGGTCTAGTTCAAGCATATAACTAGCGATAGGGACAGTAAGTACCGATTTGAGCACTTGACTGGATATTTATCTCTTGATACTAGCGAAAAACAGGCAATGAACAGCATTTTCCTTTTTCGAAAATTCAGTTGACACACCACCCGGTTTGAGGCTGCAGAGTCCAGGAGGGGGGTCCAAATACGTTGGGAAGGTCATATATCATACTTACAGACCAGTTGAATGCTGTTTTTTCGCCCATTTTTGCTGAATTTCCGGATACTTTACGCAATAGCGAGTAGATAGTCGCTGCCTCTTCGCCCATGTGCGACGGGGATACACAGTGAAGTACGGGACTTGCTCGAGATTGAAATAGGCGGGCTGCAGAGGGCATCTACTCCCTCCCTCAACTTCTCCGCGGCCTCAGTATCACCTCTACCCAAGACGGTGTCATTGATTTGAGAGACGTCGGCATTGCGAGGGGCAAGGATCATTCGATTTAGGAAGAACTCTGGAGGAGGGGGTGGGATAGAGTTGATGCCAGGATACACAAGCTGGATGAGGCAGGCAGAATCGGCACAGTCCATGCCCGGACGAAGCTCCATGCTGTTGTCGGCATCAACATTACGGCCATGACCAACATCGAGAAGCCACTCTCCGAACTCCCGCTCATCCTGTCCCCCAGACTCCAAGCGCATGTTTCGACGAAGGTGAAGGGGTTCGATGTGGCGCCATAGCGGAGAACGACAAACCGACGCACTCACAATGTTCTCCCGGGAACCCTTGGGAACGACCGGAAGGATCTGCTGAAAATCCCCTCCCAGCACAACAGTGATGCCGCCAAATGGTCGGGGATCATCAAGCAGATCCCTCAAAGTGCGATCGAGAGCCTCCACAGCATGAGGGAGCTGCATCCCGATTTCATCCCAGATGATGAGAACTGTGCGGCGAAGGAGATCTGCGCGCTGGCTGTTTTTCGGAATGCTACAGAAGGACTCAGCATTGAGGCCGTCAATCGGAATTTTGAAGACAGAGTGGGCGGTGCGACCACCCGACATCAGTAAAGCAGCGATGCCCGAAGAAGCGACACAAATAACAATGTGCTCCTCACTCCGCAAGCGATGACAGTCAGTCTTGTACACAAACGGTTTCCCAGTTCCACCCGGGCCGTTCAGGAAATACATCCTGCCTTGACGTTCGTTAACAGATGTGATGTCTTCATTTCAAACACACGCACCACCAAGTCCGGGCGATCTGAAGGATGCTGCCCAGGGAGAAGCTCACGCACGATTTCAGGCCAGTCGGGGTTGGTGGTGACCGTCATGAAGATGTCGACGCGGCGATAGTAGCGGGCAATTGCCATAGAATCCTGAAATCGCTGTCCCATATGTCTCGGCCCTCCAATTTACAGCTATTTGCGGAACATAAGGCGCGAGCCAAGTTTTTTCCCTTTTTGGACACTTTTACATAACAGCATTCGTCTCGCGCATATCTCTCTCAATTCGCGCCCGGATCACTTGAAGCATAGCGCGTTCAGTTTGTAATGATTATCTCTAGTGCATAGGGCCCTTACCCCGTCTCATTTGGACGAGAATTGAGGTAGTTATCAAAGATAATAGGTTTTTGGCGGATTTTTGGACTGAAATTCACCTCCGGCGTACAGAATTGCTTTGAACACTCCAGAGTTTTGTCTGGAATTAGCGATAATATGTCTTAAATGCACCATACATGTTATTGCTCGTCAATATAGGCGGAACACGCCCTACTGGCCCCGTATTCCGACTCCATTTGAAATTGTGCCTGAAATTGGGCAACACTTTGTATGTCGGCAAGAGATGGCAATCTCACAGGATCTTGATAGAGAGCTCTTTGCCATGTAATCTATTGCACTGTGGTTGAATTGAATGACGATGTGGTCGGTGGGCTGGCTACTGTGCCGCCGATTGTGGTGGATTTCGAGTGATTTCTGTTACGTAACGTGTTTGATGAATGTTATGGCTCTTTTCCGTCAATATTGCATGAGCACCGGGGGGATATGAAAGTATTTTGCCTATACAGTGCATTAAATAGGGCACCAATAGAAACATTCGAACAAGTTCTAAGAGCATTGGACCCCCCAGAACATTTCAATATGTGCTCCAATTTCGCCTATGATCGGCAGATGCCGATGGATTAGTGGGCCAATCATATGGTTTGTCGGCATATTCTTGCGGATCTAAGTTCACAGTGCATTGGAGGAATCCATGAGGTATTCAAAAATCAAATTCTGTATCGATTGAAAGAGTTCTATGATTACTAGATGTGTTTCAGTCGAAAACGTCGCAAAAACTGTTGTTTTTCATATTCACCTCAATTCTTCCCTAAACGAAATGGGGAAAAGACTCTATGCACTAGAATGTGTCATTCTAAAACGACTGAGCTAGATTCCAAGTGATTCGGGAAAGAAACGCGCGAGATATGCGCGAGACGAATTCTGTTATGTAAAAGTGTACAAAAAGGGAAAAAATTTGGCTCGCGCCTTATGTTCCGCGAATAGCTGTAACTGGACGGAAGAACTCGCTGTCCTAGCGAATTCAAATCAACATCTTCGTCATCGGCGTAGATCGCATGCTCGAGACCGCTGTACAGCTCCGCAAGCATAGTCCCCTGGTTTTCACGGAAGTAGTTGAGGCGGTTCTGGTCAGCCGTTGCCCACATATCCACCATGCACCGCTGAAGAAGGCGTCCACCCTGCAGGATTGTCTTAGCTTCATCTGGGCGCTGGTGAAGCCGGTAGGCTAAAAGCGTGTCTGTGTCAATCGTGCGGGATGGTGCTTTTCAGGCTCGTTGAGCTTCAGGTCAGGATGCCAACCCGGTTCACCGTAGGGGAAAAGGAGGACATAATAGAGCGGGGAGTATGAAGGATGCAGGTCGCTGATCCTGACCAGCGGGCCATTGCGTCGTCGCAGGATAATGTCGCGTGGTTGAGTTCCGGCTCCCTGGTCAGGAAGAATGACTGCTACCTCATCTGCAGTTGGCAGGTTTTCTCTGCGAGTATGGACACCCGGAGCGACACGCAGCCGAACGGAGATGTCTTCTGCTTCATCTCCAAGTCTTGATAGAACTTCGTGGGCATGAGTGAACAGTGTCGCATACTGATGGTTGTCGCGGAGGACCTGCTGCAAAAGTTAAATGGTTTCGCGACGAAGGTTGGAGTTGTTCTGCATGCGATGGTCCAGCGCTGCTCGAGGCTCATAAATATAGAGCTGGGCGTAGGTGGGGTTCTGTCCAGGAGAGGGAAGGAGGGCGCCAGCTCTGTGACACAGCTCACCACGAATCCGAAAAATAGGTGGTCCACCGCCGTTGTTGATGGCTCGGTCCTCGTTAACGCCAAGGGACGTGAAGGAGAGCGCGGTATTGTACTGCGCGATGTTCTTTCGAAACTCCTTGGCCTGTGCATCGTCACCTGTATACAGTCGTGCCAGCGCATCTGGGGCCGCCTCCAGAGCAGGTAAAACAACCTTCCCATTGTTGCAGCACATACCAAACAGTGGGCGGGCCACCGTGGACTTCGAGGTTGCCTCCGCCTTCCAGTGAAGAGCCTTACAGTGATGGCAGGAGACGTTCATTCGCCCGAGGTCGTGACGTGCCGGAGGTTCCATATATGGAATTCGGGCGTATCGAGTGTCGAGCCGCAGTCGCGCGGGGATTCCGAGTGGCAGGAGGAGTGGGTAGCTGACCATTCTCTCTCTGCTCCCTCTCCCGCTCTCGTCGTCGACGCTGCGCAAGTGCCTGGCTTGATGAAGATTCGCTCAGTATCTAAGATAGCCTGCGAGGATGTATAACGCACCAAAGGATTGATTCGAGGTCGCGATGGGCCGGGTGTTGGTGACTGAGACCGGTTTTGATTGGGGACGCGGCGGCGGCGCCTACTCGGTGTCTCCTGCTGCGCCAGCTGCTGTTCGCGATCAGCTCTTCGTAGCGCTTCTCGTTCCTCATCTACATCTCCAGCCCCAGAACCTGCGACGCGTGGTACGTTGGTGATGTCCTTGGTGATGTCTTGCAGGCCGCGTCGATTGGGGGACCGTCGTGCACCACTATACACGGGCGCCATGGCATTGTAGCGCGCTTCACGAACGCCGGACACGCGACGATGGGCGAGGGAAGAGGGTGGAGTCGGCAAAGGCTGGGGCGACCTGGATGCGCACATTAATACAGGGCCATGTAAAACTGAAAAAACACGCACATCGCGAAGAAAAGAGCTACCGAGGCGCAAATCCACACCAAAGAAAAAAACTGCATCAAGTTAGACGGGTGTCGGCGTGTCGCAGTGTCGCAGTCGCGCGAAAGCGAAGGCAAAAGTATCCAGTGAAGTCCCAAGTCGGTGACTGTTTGCAGCCTTAGCTTACGGAATCTCACACATGAACACCAGTTTCATTGGGAGGGAATTGAGGCTCCGGAAACTCCAGTACAGAACTTGAACGACGGCTATTACATGTTGTAAGAGGTTTTTGGGTGAACGTGTGAACGTGAAGAGGGTTGTCTAGTTGTCTGAAGAAAAGGCATACGCCAGCCGAGAGGAGAGACGTCGGCGAGTCGACGCACGGGTGGTCGCAATGGACGACGGGCGAAAGGAGAGGTGGAGGAAGAGGCCGAGGAACAGCCACCTGATTGACGTTTGTCTGTTAAGGATTGGGCCAGTCCTCAAGAGTCCGTTTGAAATCCGTTGGCGGCAAATCCCGAGCCGAGGTAAGTAGCGCGAAGCTTTACTTAATCGGCGAGTACCGAAGCGATCCAGTAGCGCGAAGCTTTACTGGAGGGAAGCAGATAGCTTAGGTTGGAGTGCGCAGCACACAAGTGGGTTGAATGTAGATGAAAGATAATATTCAAGCGCTTCGAGTAAGGCTTTTATACATTTTTTAGGTACGTGAGACGTAGCGGGATGAAGTCGATAACTCGCGCTCGTCGCGTCCCCCAGCGCCCCACATTATCCATAGAGGCTCGCGGAACGGTAAGGGCAAATTATTTAGATACTAAAGATGAATTCTTAGAGTGTTACTTGTCTAGAAAATTATGACGAAGCATCGCGCGGGGACTATCTCGCTCGCAAAAGGCGCAGCAGAAAGCTGCTCGCAAAGCCGCCGCCGACGCGCGTTCCAGTGCCCATAAAGAAAATATACCACCCCCGAGCACATCCTCCAGCACTAGGCAAGGCCGAAAACATCCCCCGGACATCCCAGACTCCTAAATTATCCGCCTGAAGCATGAAAACAAAAATTTAATTCGGCGGGAAAAACGGCAGAAGAAAAAAATAAAGCAGCTTAACGAGAGGGTAAAGGTGGCAGAGAAGGACTATAAAGACGCTGTTGCGCATGGGGAGTCGCAGGTTCGTCAGGTTTTGAAGAAGAAAGCCGAGGAGAAGAGAGGGTGGCTTCGCCGGGTTGCTGAGGCGGAACGACGCCTCGAAGAGGCAGAGTATTGTCGAGTTTGGACATCAGAGGAGCTGAAGAAGAAAATAATACTCTCAGCCAGCTTCGTGGGGTGCTGCGACTCGCACGGCGGCAGAGTCGACGTCGTGCGGAGGCTTCGAAACGCGTCGCTAACGGCTCACACACTGTGAAGCATACCCTTCGCATGCGAGCCAAGCGTGGGCGAGCGTACAAGGTCGAGCTGCGCGCCATAGCTCGTGTTCTAGTCCCTAGTGGCTGCAAGCAAGGAAAGGTCGGGGAGCTGATCCAGGATATCGCAAAAATATTCGGTGTTGATTTGGATCGTGCGATGAGTCGAAAGACGGTTCGACGCACAATATTCGAGGGTATGGTGGCTGCCCAAGTGCAGCTGGGTGTGGAGATGAAACAGACTGAAGGTTGGCAATGCTCGCATTATCAAGACTAACCAAATTTTAGATATCACCATGAGTAGCGACAGTACTTCGCGTCGCCATATAAATCACCAGTCCCACAACCTCCACATGCGCCCTCCAGTAAAGAATCCGGACGGCTCTATTACACTGGCCGAAGATCCGCGTATTCGCTTCGCTGGAATCAAGTCAACCGTCGACCACAGCACTCCTACATCCAAAGAAACGTGGCTTACCATTTATCAAGAAACCATGGACGCCTACAATGCAAGCCCGATTGGTCGACGTCTCGGGAAGTTGGACCTGCGCATGATATGCCGGCGACTGCGGGGGATGTGCGGCGACCATGCAAGCAATGAGAAGGCGCTATCTGAAGCTTGGAAGGATATGAAACTCGACTTACTTCTTCAGGAGCTCGGAGAAGAACGCCTCAAAGAACTGGAGGCGCAAATCGACGAACTCCAGGTGATTCAGCGTCGATGGGTCGCGCGAAAGCTGGACGACGTAGGTGGATTCGAGGCTTATATGAAGCTTCCCCCAGCGGAGCGCGCTGCTCGAGATTTGGCGTGTGTGAACGCGATGACGCGGGAACTTGGAGAAGAGGCGTTGGCGAAACTCGAGGAAGCTGACCGTCGTTTGCTTACCGTCTGGGTATGGACCGGATGCTGCATGCACAAGGATCAGAACAGTTTCAGAGGAGGTAATACTTGGCGTACTGGAAGGAGCTCGGCTTGCGGGGCCCTATTCCTCTCGCAAACAAGGAATCGGCAGAGGCGGTTCGACGCGTTTTACATCCGGAGGTTGGTGATAAGCCGCCGACTGATGATGATCTTGAACGCGTCGAGAATGCGTCGTTCGGGGGTGCGAAAGCTGCCGCACTTGCTGGCGCGATTTTCGAGAACGCGATCGAGAAGCGTGGGCAAGGGGATCAGCTCGACATTTACCTCCGGTCCAAGTTGGAGGATGGCGAGCCTATCAAGCGCTTCCCAAGGACAAACCAAACGCGGTTCGGAAGTCACGGCGACGCTGCATGCGAGCTCATCGCACGCCGCACCATCTACAGGGACTTCCTCGAAGCTATCAAGCATATGAAACAGCGTCCGGGCTGGACAAACATCGAAAAGAATGTCTACGACGCGCTGGAAGACGGACCAACACTCACCGAACTCGCTGTACTAGCCATCTACCACCTTTTCATCGCCGTTCCATACACGCGTCGCGTTCGCGCACCAAAAGAAGTAGCCTTGAACGCGATTTCCTTGGGGCCACTGCACGAAGAAATTCGGGACCACTGCGCAATGCTGATTGAAACTCCAGAGCTTGTGCTTGATTTCGACGACGAGCAGCATCGTATCGCCACGTTCGATGGACAGCCAGTGGTGAGGAGCGACGTGATGGGAGAGATCAAGAGGCTTCACATCGATGGGAAGTTGCCCTGCCTGCGCGAGATGTTTGTCCGGTTTCTCGAAGGCGCAAAGGGAACGTGGATTCGATTCTCCTCGGAATTCGCGCCTGGCGGCCTGATTGACGGCCTCAACGATAACGAGAAAGGCCGAATATGGCTTCCCGCAACCAACGATCACAACGAAAGCAGCCTAGGATCGTACATATCCTTCATGGGCGACAATCCAACCGCGGCATTAGTAACTCACAACTCACTGGCAATGTTTCGGCGGAACGAGACTCAAGCTTTCATGGATATGTGGTTTGAAGCTGACGATCATCAGTATATTATGCAGGCAGGTCGCGTTCTTGATGCTGCTGGTTTGGAGCGGAAAAGAAAGCAGTTGCAAGCGGAATATAATGAACGCATCCTCGCAGAAAAACAGCAAAAAGCAGCTGATGCGGCATCGAAAGCAGCCGAGATTCAGCGGCGGTTGGATGCGACAGAGTTGATTACTTGCGTCGAGGACATTTACCGGCCTGGGATGACCAGGGACAAGCTCCAGGATCAGCTCGAGAAGCTCCCGCGCGAAGTGGAACACAAAAGCACCAGAACGGATCCAAATTCCGAAGAAATCCCATATTCCGGATCCGAAGTTGGCTGATAAGCAAGCGGCGCTTGTTCGTGCATTCCAAGAGCATCTCAAGGTTATTGGCGTCGTTCCCGAGTACTCCTCAACGACCCAGGCAGATGAGGACATTGTTACAGCTCATTTTGACGCAGATGACGCAGATTTTGGCATGTTTGAAGAGGATTCGGCTGTATTTTGATTATATCTCATTATTATAGAGTACATACTGTATAATTGTACAATTTCCAGCATGGTTGAGCAAGCAAGCATTGAGGAATAACGGATGCAAGTTGAGGACCACGAATTTACCGGATAAGTTAAGTTGCCGGCTTAGTCATTGATCCATCACGGATCCCGTCGGTGCCCACCACCATGTAACCGCATCCCCAAGTGCAACTCGAATAAATTACTCGAGCTCACGAGGATAGGACGAGTTCAAATAACACCAAATAAATGTCTGTTTGTACTTTGTTTGCTCGCAGTCGGTCCCACCCCCGCACCCCCATAGCGGCGCTAAAAATATGAAATAAATTGCAAATGAGCCCTAGGATAGGGAATGTCCTCCGCCGATTTCCCAATTTTGGCCCCAAGGAATCCAGAACAGACACGCGGAAATGGCAGGGAAATGGCTAGTGGCTCGAGATCCTACACTCAAACCTCTTCGAAATATCGAGACCTGAGGCTGGAGACTTGCCAACTTTCCGCCTCAAACGTAAGCACCCGATTTGGAAGGAGATCACGGCATGGCATCGGCCATCATATTCAGCCTCAATTGCCTGCAATTCTGAGCTGTATAATATTGCTCAACTCTTGTTGTCTTCAAAAATCCTCCAGTGAGTTTTCAAATAAGTATATCCCTCAGAACCCTAACATTAACCCTAACCCCTAACCGTAACACTAACCAACACTCTTTTGGCCTCCGGCAGTCCTGTGCAGCGTTATTTTGGCCTTCGGCAGTCCTTCACCTAACCTTCAAGTGTTTTTAGCCTCCAGCAGTCACGTACATAGCTAACCCATAATTTTTCTGGCCTTCGGCAGTCATATAATGAGGTAGAAAAAATAATGACCAAACAGGGATTCGAACACAAGATATGAAAAACAGCCTAGCACTGCCGAATATTAGCTACAACGGCTACACCATACGGCAATCAGAACTCCTGTTTCGGATTGCCCCACATCGCCGTAAATGCACATGATTGATTGCCGCAATGATGCCGAAAACTCCTTCCATATTGGGTGCTTACGTTTGAGGCGGAAACTCAAGAGTGAGGCTGGAGAAGGAACTGATGGAGCAATGATGGAGGGGCGACATCTGATCTCCGTCGCCTGTCACCAACTTTAGGCTCCGTTCTGAACGTAAAATAGAGCGCTGGTGGCTCTTCGTGCTCGATGGTTGTTTGAGCCTCCAGCTTAAAGTAGCCACTATTTTATCCCATTTACGGGACCTGCAAATAGTGGCCAAAATTACCCTGTGCCAGTCATCAAGTCCCGAGAGAATTCAGCCACGGATGGCTACCACAAACTCTCTAATAAAAGCCTCTGATTTCCTGACTGTAAAAATACATCACATAAGTACAGTGGCCGCAGAAAACAATGCAACAAGGTGTTTTGAGGCACTGACGGTGTCTTTGGGCTCGAACAAAGTTTATCACATGAAACATGGGGGAAATGAAATTTTTTGGGCCGATGATCCAATTACCATATATGGTAATTGTACCGGAGTCAATTTTTTAACGTGTTTTTTTTACACCACACTTTTCAGCGCTAAATCCCACTGGAAAATGACCATCATAGGATGAAAGTACTCATAAAAGCGATCTCAGCCATATATTACTTCACCTTGTTTGCTGCAGATTTGGGCTCGTAATAGCCGCTGCAAGATGGCCATTTTGGCCTAAAATGCCAAATTTATTCCAAAAATGGCCAAAAAATGCCATCTTGCGACAGTTATTGTGGGCTCAAAACAGTAGCAAACTAGGTCAAGTGAAATATGACTGGGGTCGTATTCCCGAGTACTTTCATCCCATGAAGACCATTTTTCAGTGGGGTGAAGCATTGAAAAGTGCCCTGAAAATAAATGATTTAAAAAATTCGTTGCACTTGAATTACTATATATGGTAATGGGGGAGTTGTCCAGAAATTTTGATTTCACCCATATTCTGCGTCCAGGACTTTGTTTGAGTCAAAACACCCACTCATTGTCCCAGAACCACGTGTTGCAGTATTTTCTGCGGCCACTGTATGTGATTTTCTTGGAGCCAATTAAGTATGTTGGGTTTCAAGATGCCAGTAATTGCTCGTTGATTGCGCGTGTCTGGCTAAAAATATGGATGGATTATTGAACTTCACTCTATTTCTACGGAACTTTTCCCCTCTGTGTTTACACTCAACCCAAACCCTATGAGTATGAATCCACACAAGCTCCCCCTCCTGTAGGCCGGGAACCGGCATACACAACCTACGTAGCCTTAAGCTTATAATCGGGGTATACAGCTAAGATAGGGTTATTGGGGGAGCTTGCTCCCCCTTTTATCCAGGCTGACAGCAAATGGGAATGGGGCTGTGCTGAGCAGATGATGGAGCTTGTGATGCTGCTGTCGATCACACGGCGCAGTGATAAGACGATCTTTCCAGTGATGCGGCCCTTCTCCGCGTGATCCATGGCTGTCCCGGAGTGATAATGGCTGATCCCGCATGATGGCAACGTAGTTTCAAGTGATGCGGCCCTCCCTTAACCGTGCCGCATCGTCTCTTGCTGTTCTTCGAGGCTGATACACGATTAGATTCAATGAGGTGTGTCATATACCCCAGTCCAGCTTGAATAAATTGAGATTTTGACTCGAGCTCGCGAGGATAGGACTCGGACTGTTCAAATAACTGGAGGTTCTGTTCAGAATGTAAAGAGAAAATCAAAGCCCATGGTTCAGCATTCAACTCCGACACTCAGCTGCCTTGGAAATGTCGTGAGCCTACTGTGTCAGAGTCAAGTAATTTTCTTGGAGTCCATCGGGTTTGAGGATGCCAGGCAAATGCATATGCCAGTCTCTTTTTTCTTGACGAACTCAATGGCGCATGTCTGGCATAAAAAATATAGATTGGATCTGTATCTGTTTGAACTTCAGCATTCCGTATTTACATACACTCAACCCAAACTCTGTGAATCCACCCAAGCTCCCCCCTACTGTAGGCCGGGAACCGGCATACACAACCTACGTAAGTGGTTATAACCCAATTTCGATTTTTGCGACATTTTGCGCAATGTCGCAAATTTCTTTTTCTTGTCATCGGGCCCGGTCGTGCTCGATCGTCTGTTATCGGGAGGCGTCGGGCCATCGGCCCGACCGATGCCTCATTGAAGGGGCTCGGGTACCCATCGGGCATTATCGTGCCCGACCGCCCGATCGTGTGGTATAGGGCACGGTCGGGGAGGGCCTACAGTTAGTCTCCCGGAGGCAGAGTAGATCAATTCCCTTCAACCTTCGTGCCTCAGGATATTCCTTGATCTGACGTCTGCTTTTTGATGACGGGGGCTTAACGGCTCAGTTCAAAGTCCGCTGATATCACGTGCCGGTCAATCATGGCCAAACATCGCGCTTCATTAGCGTCCCTCTAGCGCGTATTCGACGTGCCATTCGACCCGAAACTTGAGCTGATTTCCTTGAAATACTTCAAGGAACGTTTTCCTCAATTTTCCAGGTCATTTCTTGTGCACAAACACTATTTGTACCTTACACATAGTCATTGCTCATATATTCCATTCCGAGTGAAAATGTAAACCTGCAGCAAGTCTGAAGATGGAAGAAATAATCCAATGTTAAGAAGCCTCAACCAGTTTACAGGAAAACTGCTCAGACTCTTCGCTTTCTCTAACCAAAAACGGCAATCATATGAGACATCATCCATCACTAAAATTTCAAAAAAGGATTTGAATTCGTCTCCCTTGGTGCTCGACGACGCGTCCTGACATGGCGGAGGCCGCCTCTCCGCCAGTCACCACTCCCCCCTTCGACTGGTCCAAGCGCCGTGACTATACATGGTTTACCTCTGATGGGACACAGAGAATCCGCGAAAAAGTCGCGCCGAGCATCAACTTCGAGCTCGACGCGTTCCAAGTTGATTGTGCTGCGAGATTTTGGACGGCCAAGATGTTCTACGCATCAGTGCCACGGGAACAGGGAAGACAGCACTGATATACCTACCACTCATGGTCCGGGCACAATTTCCCTTGTAATATCCCCGACCAACTTTCTTCAGCAAGACATGGTAAGAAAATGCAAAATTACGCGTCATGACTTAACATTCATCCAGGTGGGCAGCATGCAGAAGAAGAACATTGCATCATTGGCAATTAATTCCGACACACTTACCGCAGCGTTGCTGGAGTCGCCGACCCGAGATCTGTGGGCTGAAGCAAAAACTGGTGCTTATCGACTCATCTTTATTGGTCCAGAAACAATGAAGAGCGCCGAATACCAGGCATTTATTGCCGACCAAAATGTCCGTTCCCGTAGCACAGTTCACCGTCGACGAGCTTCATCTTGCAGACGAATGGGGCGCCGACTTCAGGAAAGGTTTTCAAGTCATCCCTACAATGCGGGCCAGGCTGCCAGACCATACCACTTTTGTTGGCCTTTCCGCAACCATCGAGCCGGGGCGTCAGTACGCAGCGTGTGTTAGACTGATGGGATTCAGACCTGGCTTCCACCTCGAAAAGCGGGACTGCGAGCGCCGTAACATCGCGCTGATTGTGCGCGTCATTAAATACACTTCCTCGGGGCTCGTGTTCCTAGACCTCGACTTTCTTGTTCCGCCCGGGATTATGAAGGCATCGGACGTACCTAAATTCCTGGTCTTTGTGCAAAGCATTGATCAGGGCCATCGCGTGGTCAACTACCTCCGCAGTTTGCCATCGCAAAAAGATGCGCGCCGACTCATTCGGCACCATCACTCAATGGCATGTCCAGAATGCAAAGCTGAAGGAATGGAATCATTGTACAAAATTGGCGATGAAACAGACTGTCTCGTTCACGTCTCAACCGATGTTCTTACCGTGGGCGTGGATATTCCCGGACTTGCAGGTGTTTTGATTTACGACAAGATTGCGAGTTTATCAGCCTTGTTGCAAAGAGCAGGACGGCCTGTCCGGGAGCGTGGAGCAGGTGGTGTTGCCTACCTCTACATTTCCAAATCTAGTATGGCGGAAGCATTGGCCTATGTCGATTCGGAGGCAGGAAAGGCGGACAAACGAGTGTTGGACGAAAAAGATCCGGCTTCGTATGTTCCACAGTCTCTTGAAGCTGCGACTGAAGATTCCACGGGTACGGCAACCTCGACGTCCTCGGCGGGCGGAGTAGAAAATGTGCATGCCGAGAGCACGCAGAATACGACCTCATCGACCGAAGCAGAGATTATAGCGGAGCGCAGTACTTCAAGCTCCTTGACGGCCTCAGGCTCGACGACCAAGACCTCTGGATCTAACAAAAAGACGAAAGCAGTAACAACATCGCCTCAGCCTGTGAAGAGTTGTTCCGCCTCGTTGCTTCTCGTCTTCGCTGCGCACGCTCGGAATAGGTGTGTTACGCGCCAGATAAATATCATCTACGAGAACCCTGGAGTAGATCGGGATTGCGGGAGGTGTAGTTCGTGTGTTGGAGACAAGGTTCCAGAGCCGCGAGCAATGGAGAACGACTCTGACCAACCTTCAACACAAGATACTCGGAAACACGCTGAGGAATCGCCAGAAATAGAGAAGGTCCCAGGTTATATGAAGCCACAGACCAAGGATATCAAGAGCTTGACGACGAAACTCGAGCATTCGGCATACATATTGCGACAGGGCCAGCCGTTGGGGTCTGAAGCGCTTTTTATCAGTGCTCGCATTTTTTTGCCCCCGAATATCGTTACCGCCATTACCACCAATTTCCTACTCATCAAATCTGAAGAAATTTTCTTCGCCCGAGTCCGGGACTGGGAATACAGAGATCGCTTCGGGCAAGCTCTCTGGGATGTCGTCAAGGTTCTCGTGGATGATCTTCGCAAGGAACTAGTTGATCGCCACAAGGAAAGTCTCGAAAAGCAGCGCGCTGCACGCCTACACAAGTGGATCGTTTCCAATGGGTTTGACGGTGTTAAACGAGTTTCTTTGAAGCTCGGCACTCCTCCGAGTCCTGTTCCCCCAATTACAGAGCCTTCGAATTCTGGTGCACCTGCACCAGAATCCCCATCCACCCCTGCATCCCCAACTGATATTGTGGCCAAAATCCCCCCAACAGAATTCTACGCTGTTTCACCCGAGAAGAACTCGAAAAATCTCAAGCGCAAAGCGGCGGCGGAACCCTCAGAGCGCAAAGGGTCTGCGAAACGACTCAAAAAATCAGTAAGCACTCTTATTTGGGCCACATTCGCCTCGACATTGTGTCTCATACAATCTCGGACAGGACAAAGAAAATATGGCCCCAGTCGTCAATTAATAATGCTAATGATCCTAATCTGTTACACTTCAGTATGTTTACTGCTCGTCTTCCGAATCCGAGCTCTCGTCTGACTCCTCATTCCCGCTACAGTGCAAAAGTCCATTAACTACTATATTAGGAAGAGGGAGTTTTTCGGGACAAGTAGAGTGTTCGACGGCATCATCCTCCTCCGCGTGTATATTGCTTGCATCGGCAAGAGTTCTTTTAATAAATTCCGCCACCTTCCCATCAGACGGTTTGAGGTATGCAGTGAAATCGTCATTTGCGGAGTGGTCGAAGCAACGGCCAGCACGAAATTTGTGAGGCTGTCGCTCTTGCATCGCAGTGGCCAATTCTTTCATCGCGGCTTCCTTCTTTTGTCGTTTATGACGGCCGCCAGTCCTCCCAATCCCCACAGCTGACTTCATGCTTTCACTTGCCTTGAGAAAGGCGCGGATATTGTACGACACAATTTGTTGATAGAAAGAGTCTCCGAACGACGCATCCCGCCGCTGAGATGCTTTCTTCAACAACTTGATGTTGTGCTCTTGCATCTGATCCATCGGGAAACAGCCTCTCAGAATTTTTGTGACAAAAGGTGAGGAACAACATCATGAATTTCAAGATCCTTTGCGTGCACAGTGAGTAAGCTGTGACCGCAACCCTGCATTGCGTGCTTCCTTCAAGGGCCGCGGGTTGAATGCTTTCTCGACATCACAATTCACCAGCTCTACAAGCGTAGCCGCAGTCCCACTATCCATGGTGTCATGCTGCCCTAGGTCAGGATCTCATTTGCGATGGGCACTCTCACATTCCTCCTCATCCAACGCATCCTCCTTGTCTTCCTGGAGCTCCCTCGAAGACCTCTCCAACTCCCTCACCGCCTACCCCACCTCACACTCCCACCTCAAACACACACCCTCCCCTCTCCCCGCCTGCTCCTCCATGTCCTCCATCGGCGGCGACCTCAGCTCCCTCCCATGGCTGAATCCACCGAAGAAAAGATGGCGTGCCCTAGTCTCAGAAAACCAGACCTTCCTACGTAGTCCTTGTAGGCGTAGTTTAGGCAGAGCCGGAGATGTTTCCTAATCGAGAATAATAATGACAGGTTTGACGTTTGATTGATTTTGGTCATGATGGCAGCAGGGACGTAGGAAGTTTTTTCCCATCACCCCTCAAAATCAACGTAGGTTGTGTATGCCGGTGCCCGGCCTACAGGTGGGGGGAGCTTGTGTGGATTCCATATTTTTTTTGGACAATGTAGGTGTACATATTGTTACGGATATACTCCATATATGGACAAGAGAATTTCAAGAAAACACATCTTCACGAAGGTCAACACTGACATCATTCAGAGCAAAAGCTAACTGAGCCCTATGTGTATTGCGCGAGGCTGATTTTGACCGGGACAGTACATATCATCCCAATGGGAAAAGCAATCCCGGAGATTAGAGAAAATCTAAGAGCAGTCCCGAAAAAAACTCTCTGATGGGAGCTGACGTCAAGTTCCCCGCGCCCCAACATGCGGCATCGGGCCCCAGCCAATGTTGTTGGACTGGGCCGTGCTGAGTGTAGAGCATATCGACCAAAAAAACCTTTGGATCTGTCAAAATAGGTCGGAACTACGTTGCCATCACGCTGGATCAGCTCTTATCACTTGGTATCAACTGCAATCAGTCAAAGCCGCCGTGGATCACACGGAAAAGTGCCGCATCAGTCAAGGCATGTCAATTTTGACGTGCGCACGTCAAAGGCAGCGATTGACAGTAGCCATCACAAGCACTCGACACAGCCACACGTAGGCTGTGTATGCCGGTTCCCGGCCTACAGGAGGGGCGTATTCTGTGTACGTTAGAGCCAAAATATAATAGGTATGATATTTGTGGAAGAAGTGGAAGGGAACCAAAAGGAAACAGTGTGTGCTATGGAAGTTACTAACAATGCGCTGGATCTGTCGTCGAGAAAAAGAGCAAGTTATGGCACGAACTATTTTCAACTTCTGATTTTGACCCAAAACCAACCCCAAACATTCAAATATTCAGTTCGGGCAGGATGATTTTGTGATATGGAAAGTAGTGCAGCAAGCCAGCATTCAACCCTGGTTCAAATTTCGAATGGGCGCACTCCTGAGCCTGTGAGAGGAGTGCAATGTCTTGTGACCAGCGGAGTGACGTATGACGTGACGCTCCTCCTACCGACTTCCATGACCGACACACGGCACGACGCGCTCAAGCTCTCTGCGCTGACTGTGTCCTGCGAAGCGTCAAGCCTTTCTCTCGTCATTCTTGCTCCGCTTACCTAGCCTGCTGCTCTTCGCCCTCTGTTTCGGATTTCACTTAGGGGCCGAAATCTTAGCCTGGCTGCCTCAGGCTGAAATCTCACAGACGACTACTTCTCGTTATTGTTTCCGGGAGAGATTGTCTCTCTTTTCGACCATACTGCTTCTCTCCTTTGCGGTTTAGGCTACCCCTGTGTCAAGTCAGACGCTGTCGACTTGGGGATTTTTGGCTTAGTTTTGCGTCAAGACCAGCGGAGGAATAGTTCGGGTGAGTCTTCATGCCCTCATTCTTTCTCAGTCCATTCCATCCCCCCATTGTATATTATCCTTCCTACCTTTCAATAATTGATCTCATTATGGATGCATTCATCTTCCGATTATTTTCTCCCTCTCCCCACCCCTTCACAAATGCATTTCATCATTCAATCACTACGTGCACTTGCTAATACGACGTTTCATACCCGCGCCTACATGCCCCGAGCCGTTATATCCGGACGGGTTTTAGGGTTACATCCCCACGATTCTGCGCTTAAATATTGCGCCTACCACTTCATACCCGCGCCTACATGCGCAGAGCCGTTACATCCGGACGGGTTTTAGGGTTACATCCCCACAATTTTGCGCCTACATGCGCCTCCAATTTCATACCCACGCCTTCATGCGCTGAGCCGTTATATCCGGACGGGTTTTAGGGTTACATCCCCACAATTTTGCGCCTCCAATTTCATACCCGCGCCTCCATGCGCGTTACATCCGGACGGGCTTTAGGGTTACATCCCCATGATTTTGCGCCTAAATGCGTCTCCCATTTCGCCCCCACGCCTCGATACCCGACCTTTATTGTCGTTCAACGTGGTCTCGATATCCTTCAAGTTGTGATTACCTTTGTGCCCACATGTACTAAGCGGTTACAAGCCGCTGGGTCTAACATCTTCACGGGCACATTTGACTTGCTCTGCGGCGCCTGAAACTGCTTCTGATTTTTGTGTATCAACGGCTCATGTCATTAATCCTATCCGTCATTAATCCTATCGGTCTGTACGGAGATTTACTGCGACCCACATTCATATTCAACATGACATTTCTTCGATAAGTAATCCCGAGCTGTTTGTGGCACTACATGCTTGGAATGGAATACTTCCCATTCGAGCAGTTTTGGGAGTCCCTGGATTCTCGTCCTCTCCGCAACTCGGAAACACATACAGAGAGTTGCACATTTGCGCTTTCGATCTTTTATCGGATCCTCTTGGTCGATAATCTTCTGCGTGTCATCCAACCTACATTTCTATCTCCGTATCGAGTCTTACATCTCAGCCCTTTATTTGTGTTACCTCCCTAATTTTTCTGCAGTCTCATGAGCATCTAAATATACTCGCTTTCTTCCGCGGCTTTCCATCCCGTTATAATCTTCCGCTAATACATACTTCTATCGAGCGTCTCAATTAAGCTTCGCTTTTTCCTTCCTGTTTTAATTTGCTGTCCACCTACACTTTGTGCCGGCATTTCGGTTTCTGCGTCTTCGAGCACACGTTCGGATTCTTGATAGGAAGGCGCTTGATTAATCCGAATCTCAGTCATGTTCTTTCGACCAGCATGTTTGCTTCCCCGCAATTGCTGCGAATAACTGGGTCCTGCAGATGAATGCTACTGTTCACCTTGATCCTCGAGGCGTACTGTTTTGATTCCTTCGAGCTCAATCATTTCATTCATGTGAACGTACATTCCTGGCATCTTGAATTGCTCGGGTTTGAATGAGGCTCTGTCTTCATAACTTCTGTGAACGGGTGAATTCTGCTATTCGACCGCTATATCTACAATTTTGCATCATGTAGTGCGAATTTATTCACATTAATTCGTACCCGGAGAATTTACGATCTATGATTTTCATTTGTTGGTTTTCTCGCATCTTCGGTTACCAGCCTGGGTTCAGAGTCAGTATACAGTCAAAGCTGCCATAACCCATAGGATTCGGTGGAGCCCAAAAGCTCTTGCCTTCCCGCTCACGCTTACTATGTGGAGGGTGATTTTGCAACTGTATGCTCAAGCCGGGGCGCTGTCATTCTCGGTCTAAATGCCTCCCTAAAATTATATCTTCGCTTTGAGGCGAACATAACATGAAGTTAAGGCTTCTTATCTGACCACTCGAGATACGAGCCTTCGATAAATTGAATACGAACAGTAATTTAGATAACTCCACATTCTAACGCTCGATGCCGTTGGTACATTCATAAGTTGCTTTAATTCCGAACCATGCTGCGTGGTTTTGCTCAGTATACTTGCCTCCGAGTCGTATTTGTTCAATTCTTTCGACTCCATAGCGGTTTCGATGTCCAGCTCGGACTTACTCAATTCATGGTTCTGCTTTCAATGTTTAATCTATCTACTTCGAGGCAAACCATAACACTGGTTACTGAGTCCATGTTCAACATCGATGTGGGCGTTAACACTGACTCTTTTCTTGGAATAATAATCACCACCCTCGTCCTAATTTCGGTCGAAGCTCCGTCCTTTCTAGCCAATTCATTTTGCATGCTTAATAGTTTTCGTCCCTAATATCGACCCCCGATTACAGTCCTCGTACCAAATACTCATCCTATTTCCACTGACCTTTTATCTGGACAACCGCGGTCTCGTTCCTCGAATTGATTGGCTCAAAAATTGCCTTAAATTATGAGTGCCCGCTTACGCTCTCAATCATTGAATTTGACTGACAGACTACGCCAAATACTTATGCCAACAGCACAATTCCCCGTCCAACTTCTCGAAGTAGGCTTGGATCTTCTCTATTTCATTTCAAGTCGTCCCATTACTAGAGCTTATGTTGCTCACCTTCATTCGTCTGACTTATAAAATGCTCTGCCGACTCGGAATTTATTCGATGTGTATTGCTTTCATGGGCGGCTACCACTTTTTACTGTTCCTAATACTGACTCGAGTCTGGCTTAAGACTGTTTTTATATCTGATATCCGTCGAATTCTTGTTCCCGGTTCGATATCACTTCTGTGTTGGATTCCGAATGCCTCGTAGTAAACCGTTCTAAAATGTTCGACTATTGTGTCCGCTTCGTGCGGGTTTCTTTCTTATATTTCTCATCCAGTTCCTATTTACTTTGCATTTAAAGAGGACGGCTATAATACATGTCCTGTTTCTACCCCATATCCATAAAATTATTGGATCGGGTTTGATAGCTCCACCGTAAAACCTGGTCATAGTCATTTGCCTCGCTGGTAACAATTCGGAAATTGTTTGAAGTACCTGCCCTGCCAATTTATTCTCAAATTCGCACTCGGGTTTGAAACTTGGGAGTCTTCTGGGCCTTATCGCGGACCTGGTTATATAACATCCATCCTTCCCACAAATTCTCCTGTATTTTTCACAGATCGAGGAATTCTTTGCCGATTTAAAAATCGTCGTGGCTCGAATATGCCATTTCAAGACACTAATGATTATTAAAGATTCGCCTCCAATTCCCTCTCATGACCTGTTTGAAGCTCCGATCAATTCGAGCGCGTTACCTCAATCTCTGCTAGTTGTGCTATCTACTCTGCCAACATCAACCATATTATAACTGTGCATACTGAGGCCGAAGTCCTGCTTCGGGTCCACAAATCTTTGATTAGGTGGTATTTGCGCTCTTTCTATCCCGCTCATTAATCTCAGTTCAAATTATTGGCCTTTGCCTTGGCCCGGCTGTTCTCATTTATTTGAGGAGGTTATACGACTGTGATTCCGTTCTAATCGCCACTCCTGCGTCAAATAAAATTTACCAGCTTAGCCTGTTCGGAATTTACTTCTACGTTGACATTCCAAGTCCCATGGAACTTCAAAATATTTCATCTATTACTTGTAGTGCGATCTCAAGCCATAGGGAATGTCATCAGCCGCCTTCTTTTGGGTTAGTCGTGGTCTCTGGAGATGCCCTCGCCTGGCGTCTTTTTCCTTTGGGTGCCTTCTCGCGCATCCCTTCGCCCACGACCAGGAGATCAGCCGGTTAGATTCCACCGGCTGTCTTCTCCTCACCCGCACACAACTACGGCTGTCCCATGTGGAATATAGAATGAATGAAGCGACAGTCACAAGATGGGCGCACTCCTGAGCCTGTGAGAGGAGTGCAATGTCTTGTGACCAGCGGAGTGACGTATGACGTGACGCTCCTCCTACCGACTTCCATGACCGACACACGGCACGACGCGCTCAAGCTCTCTGCGCTGACTGTGTCCTGCGAAGCGTCAAGCCTTTCTCTCGCCCACCCACCTCACCCTTGATTTTTGACAGTATTGGGATTCCGCATGCTCAAGTTCAAGTTTGTTTCCATGCCAGCCAAATGCCAGCCTTATAGTCTTAGAATTTGTTTTTTGTCGTCTTTATTGTGGGGCAGTGCGTAGAGTGGGCGTTGGGGTGCCTTCTCGCGCATCCCTTCGCCCACGACCAGGAGATCAGCCGGTTAGATTCCACAACCAGGAGATCAGCCGGTTAGATTCCACCGGCTGTCTTCTCCTCACCCGCACACAACTACGGCTGTCCCATGTGGAATATAGAATGAATGAAGCGACAGTCACAAGACTGTTCACTTCCAAATACAAAGCAAAAGTGAAGCCATAATTGTGCCGTGGTTTAACTCAAGATCTGGTGCCGCTTGGATCTCTGTGTCAGCCAAACAGCCAGGAGGTTCTATTGAGCGCACAATGGTCACATCAGTCAAAAGGAACACGACATCACTTGAAACTGTGCTGCCACCACGGTGGAAGGGCATGAATCAGTCACTATCACTCCGGGACTGCTGTGGATCACGCGGGAAAGCTCGGTATCATTCGGAAGGTCGTCTTATCACGGCGCGAGACGGCGCCGTGCGATTGACAGCAGCCATCACAAGCACTCGCCACAGCCACATCACCATTGGGTGCCCGTCTGATAAAAGGGGGAGCAAGCTCCCCCAATCAAACCTCACGAGCTGTCATTATAATTACGGATTAGGAAGGAAAGGTCTGGGTTTCCGAGACTAGGCGTGCCCCGGTGCTCTGCGTGGCATCGCCGAGGATGACAATTCTGACTTCGATCTTGACTTCGATTCTGATATCGATTCTCGTGGAAGACGTCCAAAAGACGTCTGTCGTGTTAACGTTTTTCGGGAGGCCTGAGAATCGAGGGTCGATTCCGGAACCAAGTCTTAACTACTTCATCGGTTTGGCGGTATCCCCGACGTCCTGCCCCTCTTACCTGCCATGTACGCATGCACCTAGAGGGCAAGCCATTTGTGTGGACTGTCGAAAACTTGTTATACCAAAGCGACAGTGTGTATCAAGGTGGTGGGAAGAGTGACGAACGGAACTAAATAGTAGGCCTACGCCCCTTGGTCCCGGTTCTTATGGCAAATGACCTGTCCCGAGAACGAATTTCCGCAACAGATCGTAAACGCACGTCGCCTGAAGTCGATACCCAGACGTCTATCCGAAATTCGAGAGGTAGGTGTACGGAGCTACTTCAGGCTGATGCAAATCCTGACCGAAACCGGAGATTTCTTAATCTCGGCTCCAGATCTTTTCGGGCTGATGGCCGGGGCACTGTGATCATAAGATCACAGTACACCATCACCCCTCAGTGTAAAAAGTGTTCCTTTAGTCAATAATAACCAGCCTGACATCCTGACATTTTTTTGAGGGTAATCTGAAGTCAACCAAGATTCTTTCTGTGAGTACATACATCCTAGGCTTGTCAATTCAGTATGATTTGGACAAGGGCAAAGAAAGGCAATCTTGTGTGATATATTGCCACTATTGCAGACTGCAATGGGTTGCAGGGGGCCTCTGGTTTGCGCAAAGTTCAACTGTCACGCTTTTGGCGGAGAAAGTCGACAGCGTGACACGAGCGCAACTTCCGCGGTCAAACTGCACCAGACGTTATTTCTCAATCAATCTGCCTCGCTAACATCTCCACATCTCAACATTTCCCTTTTAGGGTGAATGCGCGAGCGCAGCGAGCGGTGCGGGTGGTGCTCTATAACTTCTGGGAACGAGACTAGAGATTTCTTCGATTTGGCCTGTTCAAAATCCTGACTTTTTGGCCTGTTTTTGCGCGACGGCCTGGTCTAAATCCTGGCCGAAACCGCGGCAGGGGAGAAGTTTTTTCGGAAAATGTCTCAGAAATGGCCCGATTTGAGCCGAAAAATTGGCCTGATGCCAGAATCCTGACTTTTTGGGCTAATGTCTGGGTCTAGGCCTGTATGTATCCTGATTTTTTGCTCGGGATCTGTCCTGACTTTTTGGCCGTCAGAAAATCAGGCCTTCATGGGGATTATCATCGGCCCTGCGCTGTCGCCTTGTCGGAAGAAGTGGGGCCAGATCTCTGGATCTGTCAGGAAAATGTCGATTGCCTGAATGGTTGCCCCATTTTAAATTGACAGAAAGGGTGGTTGGTGCGGAGCAGGCAAGCGAGCAGGGCCGAGCTACTCGACTGACTCTAATTTACATTCACTTTGTGGCCCCTCCCGATCCCCCGGTAAATTAGCAAAGAACAACGCGCACGAACAGTAGACACACCACCTGGCCGCCACGTTGGCCGTGCGAGGCTTCTCATAAGATTTCCCAGAAAGTAGATGTCGGTTGGGAAAGGATTACACTTGAGTTTGGGAGTCCGATGCTCCGGTGGAGTGTTATCGCCTCCGAACCGGGGCGGGCCAAAACTTGGATCATATTGGCGAGATAGACCGAAATCGATAATGCTTACTCGTGGCCAACATTCAGTGCGTGTGATAGGATGCGTGGGCTTCTGGTACGTCGAATCTACCCAGGGCGAAGCAGGATGGAATTTGCCGTCGGGATATATGTCGGGGTCCTCAACGAAATTGGTGAAATTACAATCTCTGCTTCGAGTCAAGTGAACATCACGTAGATAAAAACCACAGAGGGTGGAGTTGACCGATGGGCAATATAGATTCAATGCATATACTGAATTGCCTGTTACAGATTCGAAAGCTAAGCAGCTGTGGATTTATATATATATATAAAATACGCGGCCAACCTCCAGCACTTGCCGGATAGCGTCTACAGTCGTGGCCAGTCAAACACGACAAATCAATTTTTGGTCGGGATTTTTATTTCTGAATATATCTGGCACCAGAATCAAACTCCACTCGAAAAAAGACGCATTTTAAGCATATAATCGAATATTTTCCACGAGAAATGGGGTCCGGCCAATATTTTGGACGACTTGAACGAAAATTGTGAGGGGCAAACCTGACCCTGGGGAGCTTTTTTGGAGTAGATATAGCTAGATTGGTTGTGCAAGCTGCATTTCGAGGCCTTCTACCTCGATTGCGACCGAATTCACTCTGAAACTGAAAGCCAGAACAGTTTCGGCAGCTTCACATGAGCCCACGTGGTTGTTGATCCGACAATGTTGTTCCATTTATTGCGCCATAACGGTCGTTGAAATTTTTCGTCTCATACACCATCAGATTCTACTACTCAAAAGGCGTCGATTCCATATCTTTTCAATATTTTAGGCTTACATAAAGGGGTGCGGCCAACTTTGAGGCCCTCTCGGATCACTAAACTCGTTCTCCCGGCCGATCCGCTCGTTGAAATATGTTACTTTGGGTACCAATCGAGAGCTCTCGATGAGATCTATCGATTCCGATGGTTTTCGGAAGCATGGGAAGTCATTGATCAATTTTGTTGTGTTTGACTGTCCACGACTGTACCACTTCGCCGACGGTGTCAAAGAGGGGGTAGTTGAATTGTATACATAAGTGCATCACAATGAATTTCAAGTCCGCGTTATCTGGGTCCTGCAGCACGTCCAGAATGGAGATGCAGTGATTCCTTGGGTTATCCCAGTGAGGTGCAGCCGACAGCAGCTGCCCAATTCGAACTTCGTGGGTGTGTGCGGAGGTGCGAATGGCCTCAAGGGGGCACCGGCATTCTAAAAAAATATATAGGGCCGTTTTTTTCTTTTCCGACCTCTGGGCTGAGCTAACTAACTAACGTAAGCACTATATACGGCAATATGTTCCCACGGTTAAGTCGCCGGAGTGCGTTCACCTGAAGTTCACCCCGTAAATAAATTTATTGGAGGTCGGGTAACTGTTCTCTTGTCTTCAGAAGAGTAGCCAGAGCAGATTGGATGCTTTCCGACTTTCTTTGAACGGCAAACATAGCAACATTAGGTTGACAGCTTGGCCAAACAAAGCCACATTGACACTGACTACAGCGGAGCGGCAACTACATCCCCTAGAAAGCCGCATGTAGACCTAAAACCAGTGTTTCCCACTCAAACAGACTACCAGAAGCTGGTTCCGCTCAAATTTTGGTGGGGTCAATTTTTTTTTTCCGGCCTGGCGGCCGGACTAACTAACCAGCCCTTAGTCGCCGGTTAGATTGCCGGTGCCCCCTTGAATGGCCTTCAATAACACACGCTTTCCGCCGGTCGTTACCGCATCTATAAGGTTCGTTCGCTTGGAAAACTCGCGTCGGTCGAAATTCGGCAAAGCAGCGTAGAACTTGAAGGTCGGATCATAGTAGGTACTGGGTAGCCAGAAGGGAAAAAACGCGAAAAAGAATGCAAAAAAGGAAGGAGGAGTATTTCATTGAATAGCTCGCGTGCTGCTTAGACCAGCTTCGCAAATTAATTGGGGGAGCTTGAGGTGGTCGAAATCCGGATGGCTGTGCAAAGTGCTGGCCTGATCTCCCACGCGTACACCATCAAAAATGATGGTGTAACCTTTGAAATCCTGTCCCCACCTGTCCATGGATTCAGCAGCAGCACCCTAGACAATGAATATCTCTTTCTGTGGGGCCACAAAGGATGTTGAAATTCACAGATATGTTTAGAACTAGTGTTGCCGCGGCTCGGCTACGGCTACGGCTAGCTCGGCTCGGCTTTTGATGGCTCTCGGAGCCATCACTACAAAAGCGCCGAGCCGAGCCATTTATAAACGGCTGGCTTAGGCGGCTTGCAGCTAAGCCGCGGCTCAGGCACGGCTCAGAGGGTTTTGAAAAACCTGGAGTTTGAGCTTAGCCATCGGATGGCTTACTGGTAGCTTTCAAACACGATCTCTTTAATATCTGCATGATTTTTAGCCCGTATGAGCTCTCAGTAGCACCGCGGGCAACGTGGCTCGCTAAAATATCATTAAATTTATTTTTAAATCACTTTTCTCATGCTCGACAGAACCGCTGCAATCGACTTCGACTGACAGCGCAGGCGTGAGGTTTCGAGCTGAAGCGCTGAAGGTTAGTGGAGGAGTCCAGGGGTGCATTTGGAAGCATTTGGACAACTTATGCACCCCCCAACAAAAGCTGAACAAAACTGTCCTGAGCTGCGGCTGAGCCGGCTTCGAGCCGGCTCGAGCCTGAGCCGAGTCACATAGAGCCGCCTTGGCAACGGCTGGGCTCAGCTCGGCTTAAAATAGCTCGGCTCAGTCGGCTAGCCGGAGCCGAGCTGAGCCGCGGCAACACTAGTTGTAACAGTGTTGCACTATGCATGAAAGGGCAGTTTGCTGGCTATTGATCAACCTGTTTACAGCTTGCTCCCAATGAGTCCCCCCTACAATTTAGTTATAATGCAAATCCCCGGGCAATGCTCTTCTACGTCGCTTAGAGCTCACACCTCGTATCTATTGTTGCGGGTCGCTCGCACAAACTCCCGATTATCATACTTGTCAAATAGCCTGGGGCATTTTTAGCGATGAGATTGCTCGTTGTGGTGATCTAAGCGGATGAATAGCGACCTGGGTCGCCCGCACAACGTCCCTAATAATTATCAAGATCATGATATCCACCACAATGTCTGTCACAGAATTTCTCTGGCCCATTCCGTTATCCGGTCCGCCGTCCAATTAAAGCTCGTGCCTCGTCGTCAAATGAGCCTGGGGTTCCTGATTACGGGCAGAAACCAGCAGGGTGGGCTCAAGTCCTTTTGAATATAAATTGTGATAGAAAGCGGAGGCAAGAGCATGATTGTCAAAGAAGCGCCGCTTGAGACTGGTGCTACTCGGATTCCACCGAACACAATAGGGTTCTGGCATCTGCGAGAAAAGCACTCTCACAGACCTTGGTTCATTCAGCGCATTTAAAATAGAAAGCTATTTATTTTTCACCTGTTGTGAGCTTTGAAGTAATCCATGAATCCTGTACGCCGCGCAGGGGGCTCCTCAGTGTTTTTAACCGAAACCGGTGCCCGAAGTCGGCCCTTGAACGGACAATATTTCATTTAGCGCTTTGGACAAGCTTTGGAGTAGTCTCGTTCCGACGTTATAGAGCACTTTCACCCACACCGCGAGCTTCGCTCGCGGATTCACCCTAAAAGGGCAATGTTGAGATGTTGAAATGACAGCGAGGCAGAATGATGGTAAAATTTGATCGCGGGTAGTGCCTATTTGTAGGACCCATGGATTGGATAAAATAGTGGCTCCTTTGGGCCCGAGGACCAAACAACGGTCCCGCTCCAGGGAGCACAAGAGCCACCAGTGGCTCACCGCAACCTCTCTAACGATGATAAACACGCACTAAATGTACACCGTTCTCATTACCCAAATTAGCCTGAAAACCTCGCCGAGCCCTCCTATTACACCTCAAGCAGAAAGCTATAGTTTTCCAGTGATTCGGTGCCGAATATCTCTTGTACTAGTGCTATTTTGCGAATCGGAGTGGGCGCGTTGGGATACAGGCTGGGAAAGGCCGAAAGTGGGAGAGCTGGATGTCTGGGAGGTTGCCTTCTCCCGGCGTTTCTCATCTGCGCAGAGCTGGGTCGACCGTCGATGTAGAAAAAGACCAGAGATGATTGATATCATGTCAATCAAGACCGGAACTTTCGGGATCAAGTCGGAACAGAATAGAATGCCATAAGCCTCCACAGGCTTGATTAATGAGCCTTTTGTTTTCCGAGGAAAAAGTGTAACAAATTAATTTCCTCAATTTATCGGGCCAACAAGTTAATTGTTAAGTTCTAAGTTTCTCATTTAGAATATGGGCCTCAGAAACTAGTTAGAATACAATTGATTTATTGGAGTCAGAAATGTACAGCTCGATGGTGATCAGCTTTGATGTTTTTGATCTCTGCCCAGCAAATGTATCGCAAAAATTCCAAGGTTCTTCAGGCAACTACTAGAAGATACAACAAGTAGATATACCATAAAGCTATGGCCAGTTTTAACTTGAAATGTAGTACGACGATCGAAACAAAATATTGATCCCAAATGTCACAATTCCGGCTCCTTGGTGAACGCATGTCACACGTCACCTTTCTCATTTGGCTCGTCCTCCTCGTCCTCGTCCTCATCCTCCACGACCGGCAGCTTCGGTTTCTTGCCCAATTTCGGCTTCGGGGGCAGGTCTTTCTTCCTCAAACCAGTTTCCTGCAGCTTGGAGCACTCGGAAGTCCAGTTCTCGACCGCAGCATTGTGCTGGTGCTTCATCTCAGCCCACTCCTGCTCAATCTCTGCTCGCAGCTCCTTCCTTCGCTCCCGCTCGACCCTCTTCTTCTCCTTCCCAGCTTCCTTCGCCCTCTTCCCCTCGTTGATCTCATTAGGATGAGGGGGAAGCCTCGATCCGCGGACTCGCGCATGAACTGCACGAGTGCCCACTCCGTGACGATGGGGACTTTTTGCTGCTTTTGGTTTGCTTCTCGAATACTGTGACCACCTTGTACTCGTCGAGATAGTGTCATCGTATTTGAATGACAATTGCGAGATATTTTTGGGCTTGCCTAGGGTGGCGGGCTTGACACGCTCCCGCTCGTACTCCGCCAGTGCCGCCGCTATATTTGCTTCTTTTCGTCGACTCTTCTCATGGGCTTTGACCCATGAGAACTGGACAGTAAGGATTGGCCAGAGAAGACGGAGAGAGGTGACAAACAGACGCGTCAACAAACAGGTGTCACGCTTCCACGTGCATGATCTTGTCCATTTCCGTTCGACCGCATCTTTCGCCGGATCCTCTCACATATGCGCTAGGAAACATAGCAAATATTAAGATCTTTTGACCAGAATTTGTTCTGAGGCAAAAAGTTCCCCCGTTGCAGCAGGATCCCCGATAAGAAAGTCACCAATTCCTTGATTTCTCACGGATTGACACAAAAGCCGGCTTCGAGCAATACTCATTGTCTTTCTGCATCCCAAATTAATACAGTAGGTAGTGCTAACGTGAGGCATAGAGTCCCGAACTAATTGACGAGTCTGCGGTCAACGGGTGTGACGAAAGAAAAATAATCACCATCGACCCCTCCTTCCCCATTGAGCCTTACTACACTGTAACTAGATTATATAAATTCTTACTCTATATCTAAGTCTAATAAATGAGTTATATCTTGGAATTTTTCACGAGCAAATAAATCAGACACGTTTTGCCAAGTATCCGTCCCAGATAAAAGAGATAGTGAACTTCGGCTTTAAAGCCCCCGTAAACGCTTCAAGATATGTAACAATTCTTATTGAGTGTTTGCGGACAAGAAATTTGAAGTTTCTTGACTCGTTTGTGGGCCGAATAAACTGGACCAGAAACATTAGGTTTTGCAGACAATTAAATGTATCTGCAGATCGTCTGCAGATCATCCGCAGACGATATGCGGACGATCGTCAAGAACGAAGCCGGGCCCGCGTAGAAGACGTGAGGCAAAGCACTGAAACGGATGGGTTGGGCAGCGTACCAGCAGCTAGACATCCGAGAGGTGGGTTTACGAGGGTGGTGTTGGCGTCGAGGGCGGGGAGACGGAGTTCAGAGGGTGCGGCGAATGATAGTAGCAAGTGGCGAGCGAGTTGGCGTTGTTGCGAGTGGCGATGGCTGAACGATTGCGCAGCGGGGCTGGGAGGGTGCGGGCAGGCAACAGACGAAAACGACTGTGAAAGGATGAAAAGATTAAACTGGGAAGGCGGGGAGTAGGTGAGGACGCACCTGCATCACTCAACCCATTCGCCTTGTCTCGTCTCCGTTCACTTCGTTTGACGCAGTCCGAGTTGTGGGCGCGGCGGTCAGCGTCGTGTTTCGGTTAGCCGGGCTGAGAGAGAGGTCGGCAAGTATTCGGGGCGCAGAACGAGGCGTTCGACAGACGACAGCAAGAAGAACTATGATCTTCACCGCAACCGGAACGGGGACAAGGGTGGGCGCGGGCGCGGGCAAAACCCGATGTCGCAGCTGTGTGCGAGGTAGTTAGCACATGGAAGGGGATTGAGAAGAGGACGAGAACAGAAACGCACCAAGAACGGAAGCAACGGCTCTACCCTCAGGACCGAGGGAACGTGAAAGCGGGTGAGACTATGAAGGCAGTGGCGCTAACCGGGAAGACGCTGCGTCGCCGACGACGATTCGCAAGAGATTCGCGGGCCCTGGAATGAAAGGTCATCATCAGGGGCTCGAGAATTTCAGGAAAGAAAGACTCGATGCGGCAGAGAGGCGGCTGTAGCGCCAGTCGGGTTGGCGGATGGCGGCAACGCGATACACAATCGAGCATGGCGGCGGTGTTGGCAGCCAGCGATTGAGAATGACTGCAAGAAGGGGGAAGCATTAAGATCAGGGATGGGGAGTAGGCGGGCACGCACCTTGGCAATTTCCCATCTCGTCTCCGTACTCTCTCGTCGTATATGTATGTAGTTTGGTGCGTCTCAGCCAGCGGGGTTTGTGTAAGGCGGGTCGGCGAACGGGGGAAAGAAGGAACGATTTCGTTTGACTGTTACGGCGAAGCGCTCTTGGGAAGGTGTTGAGAGCGTGCGAGAGCGTACGTGAAACTAAGGATAAGTTAGATGGAGAAGCGGGCGAGCGGCGGACGCGCACCTTGTTTGAGGTCAGTGTGCCTCCTCGAGTCGCGTTTGATTGGCGGCGTGCGCACCATTGCGCGACTTCGTCAATAATACGTCGTCGAACGGGGAAGCAGCTGGTTGAAGCCGAGAGCGAGAGGTTGTTGGTGATTGGTGTGGATGGAGGTAGAGGGAGAGGTGAGCGTAGGTGTGTATGGTGTTGTTGGGTTAGACCTTGTTTTCGTTTGTGCCTGCGCTCAAAAGCTCTGCCTGGCACTGAACCCACGATTCGCCAGCACTGACACTCTCTCCCACTGGTTTCCCGCGCGAACACTTCCACTACTTGCATCGTTCGCGCGTGCGCTGGTTAATCACAACAAAATACAGCTTGGTTTTGAAACGTTTTTGCCCATGTCAACGTCCAACCCTCAACTAGCTGCCGGTGAGTACCTCGAACTTTGTGCGAGTAGGGATCTTACCAGTTCAGCTTTGTCGGGTATTGGGTATACTTTGCCTGCGGAGTCCACAAAATATCAACACACTCATACCATAACCGAGCTTGACGCTGCCCTCGCACGCCCTCCGTCTGACGCAGACGGGCCCGGCCACGTATATTTGATGAGGACGAAAGATTTGGACGGCGGTATCGAATCCAAGGTGGGGTTTTCAAACGATCCCGATCGTCGGCTCGGCGAATGGGGGCGCCAATGCTATCTATCCGGATTTGAGCTGGTTGCGACCGTCCCTACACTTCATGCTCGTAAGCTCGGTGCGTCCTGCGCGCTCACTTCAATTTCCTAAAAAATAATCTTGTCAGAACGTGTCGTGCACAAGTTCTTCAAAATTGCCGACCTGTGGATAGAGCCGTATTGCTGCGAGTCATGTTTCGTACACCATCGTGAGAAATTTGAAGTTGATGAAATTGGCGGAATTCCGGCGGCTGAGAGTATCACAAGGATTCTTAGGGATTTGGTGGATTCTTAGATAGATTGAAAGAGACTCACCGATTCATAGACGCACTGTAAATTAGTCGGGTTTCCACAAATTTGCCGTGCACAGCACAGTTGATTGACATATTGTGTCAATCGGAAGCCGGACCGACTGGCGGTGACGTCAAAACGCGAGCGAGATGAAGAAATGAATCTATTAGTATCTAGATAGATTAACGATTACAGCTCGGTCATCTGTAAACTCGAAGCGTGCACATTGAGACGAGACCATATATGGCTGGATTGTATCGGTAACGTCTTGCATTTTAGACGAGTAGGTTTGGGCGGGGAAGTAGGGGTAGTAACGCAGAAATGGATCAGACTTGCCCGCAGGTAAAAGGGATTGGCGGCGAACGATAAAAAATGTCGTCTCTCCATGCGAAAGAATCTTTTCGATGCTGCCAGGGATAGGGTCACTCGCAGACGCGGAAGGATAATACAGAATGAGACTGTTGCCGAGATGGGTCGAAGCACGGGAAAAGGTCTTGCCGTTGAACGTGTAGTTCGCGCGCTCTCCGTCTTCGGCAAGAGGAGAAGAATCGGCGGACTGACTCCGGGGCGCGAAGGCTCGATCGAATATGGCTTTGAACTGTTTGATGATCTCTGGGCAGTCCGAGCGGCGGAGCCATCGCCGCACAGCTGCGCCGCGGAAAAACGATCTCGTCAACGTGCCTTCAAGCTCTCCTCCTATATGACTGGCGGTATTGATTTTCTGAAGATAGCCAATCATTCGCTCAAATGGGAAACACCACCATGAGACGACAGGGCCAAAGAGCAAGAGGAAATCATAGATGTGGAAGGCGACATGGACATTGGGCCGTTTGGCGTGATCTTGAGTGTGTGGATGGTGCACAGTCAGCCCATCTACCCAGTCTTTGAGAAAGCGACGGTATCTGGTTGCGCGGTCGAATGTCATGGTGTAGCGGCATACGACGATGACAGCCTGAAATAAAGCCATGCTGTGATCAAGCATACCAAGCAGGCGTGGCGTGTGTGCGTCCACGGGTTGATCTCCCCAGAGAATGACGAGCGCGATTGGAAGGAAGAGAATAGCGAGAATGCGCCACTCGTCTGCTTTGATGCTGCCCGCATTGCTCTCCCCGTAATTAGGAGGCACACTGTTGATCCACGATGGACGCGCAGTTTGCTTTATGACGCGTTGAATGAAATTTATATGTTGGAGGGTGATCGGCTTGGAAAGTAATCCGGTTGCGCTGGCACGAGGTTTGGTACGACGCTGTAGCATCATATCAGTTTCAGGAGCAATGAAGAGAAGAGAACAAGCCACGTACCCAAGCCATGAGTTTCTCGCAATAATGAGCCTTTGTCGTTGCCCCACTGATGTCGAGATCGAGAGAATACGCAACAAAACGAAGGGCTGGAAGATTGTTGCGGTGCAGAGCGTCGTACATGGATTGCTCGCTGATTCCAAGGGCGGGATTGCTCTGAGGAGCGTCGGGCATGGCGACGTCCTGAGCTACGTCGGGCATATCGACGTCGGAATCGCCTTCGACCGGAAGGAGTGCCTGGACGAGTTTGTTGTGAATTGCGCGGATTTGGACCGTTTCCTTCTCAGGGTTTTTCAGCAGATGTTTGGAAGGGCATTCACTGGGGTCGTACTCCGGCCAGTCCTGCTCAAAAGCAATGCCAGCTGCCCCTTTCTTTTTGGCGACCTCAGCATCGATTCGAAGGACTCGACGACAGTGATAATGTACCAAACCCTCCAAGACGCAGTGCATCAAGTCGACCACACCCATTCGGGTCGGATCCCAGTACGGTAGACGCCAAAACTCAGACCATCGCACACCATGCTCCTTGAAGATGGTGTCACGCTCAGCTTGTGTCGTAGCATTCTTCCACGCGTAGGCCCAACGACGCAGTTCCTGGGGATCTCTTCGTGTCCAAGCGGGATTTTCCAGATCAGTGCGATGCGTATGCTCCACTCCTGTACAATTGCAGACTGTACAGATATGGTGAGATCCGACGCCGGCAAGACCAAGGATTTTACGGGTTGCTGGAAGGTCGTTGACATTGATTGCGATAGCAATGTCGACTGAGGATGGGACGCTGGATATTCCGGTGCGAGACAAACGGAGCCCAGGCTGCCACCCACTAACGAAGACGTCTATGAGGGGACGGATATAGGGGCCGATCTGGTCATGGTTGGGTTCTTTAGGACCAAGGATGATGCTGAGCCACATGAAGTCGGGTTTGTAGCGAATATCCTCCGGAAGGTTTAGGTTCACGACGGCCAGAATTCCAATCGAGTCGTGATTACCCCGTTTCCTCATGCCGTGGGGGTTGAAGAAGTCTAAAAGGACTTGGAACGCAAGCCTCATCCGACCCCCTCGATTAATGAAAAGCTCGTCGGGAACGGGCCCATTGAAGGTGCGTAAGAATTCTGCCTCGAAAACGTTGTTGACTTCTTGTTCTGACACGGGTCCATCCGGATCCTGCGCTAACTTTTCCTGCACAGCGGCCCAGGCTGTATCGCAAGCACTATTGCACAGTGCTGCAATTTCAGGATCAGAAAGGACAGAGGACAAGTGATCACGGAAGTCGGGGAAAACGTAGGGTTTAATGGGGCGCATTTTGGAATGCCGTTCGACGAGTAGAGGTTCCATGCAAGGTTGTGCAGCACTGTGCTTATCGTGGAAAACAAAGCCTTCACAATGAGTGGGATATACGGGCTCCCCTGTGAGTCGATTCGTCCGAGGCTCATGCGTGTGGTGGCAAGAGGGGCAGACGGCAATGACTCTGGTTTTCGCATCGAGCTTGAATGCCTTCAACGCGCTCTCCAACGTGGTGGAAGCTGAGAGAGAACATCGCGCTGTTTGGCATCATACTCCCCGCCAGAGGATAGGGACATGGTGAGTTTGACGATCATAGTGACCGCGTCGATGAGAAAATTACAAGGGTCAGCAGCCACCCCGATGATAACGTTGACGATGATAGCGAGCAAGATTGATATTTGTGCTATGGTATCGAGATGTATGATGGGGTTTTCGAAGTGGTGCTCTGAGAATAAGATTAGTCTTACGGCGAGTAGTCTGTTAATAGGCGTCATACCTGTGTCGTACTCGACTTCAGTTGCCTCGACGAGAGCAGGCGGCACGACGGCGGCGACTGTATCGATGAGCTTATCGAGTGTTTCAGCTTCAGCGTGGACATCGTCCCATAACTTCCCCAGATCCTTGTCCCTTTTGGCGGCTTTCACGCTTCCCAGGAGCTTGCCCGCAGCAACGACAGTCTCAGCGGCGGCATCAAGCGCAAGACGGGCGGAGTCGTGATCAGAGTTCTCCGCATACAGATCATAAATCGCATCCAAAGTGCTATGAGCAGCACGAATGGCCTCCAATGTCTCGGTGAGGGTCTGTTGCCGCCGTTCGTTTCTCGTGGGTGGCGCGACACGCAGCCGCTGCGCGTCAACAACAGACTGTATGCTCGACATGGCTTCTGACTTGGAAGTCGACTGAAAAGTGTCCGAAACGTCGGGGCAGGATGCTTGGAAATCGTCCCGGGGACTAAACAGCTTGGAGTGTTGCTGTCCATGGACGTCAGGCCCGTCGTCCGTGACGACGAGTCCAGTGAAGATATTCGCAAGGTCGTCGATAGGCGGATCGTCTTCGCAAGACGAGTTGTCGGCATCGAGCATGCCATTGTTCTTCTGACTATCCAAGAATTCCTTGATGTCCGACCTGTGCTTGCCCCGCTCTCGTTGCAGAATACGATGGTTGGTGCCATGGAACATAGGACATTTCGCGCATAGCCATTTACGCGGTGCTCGTTGCATTCTGACGGGCTCTGCCGACGTACAACGTCGGGCAGTTTCGTGGATATCTGAGAGCGCACAATGGGAAGACTAGGTTGGGATGAGTCGAGGTGTGATTCATTTAAGACGATCTTTCTTATTGTTGCGATAAATGGGGAACATGTGGGGCATATGATTGATGGCGTAGGTCTAAGCGAAAAATAAAGCGAGGCATAGCACGTATGGGAAAACAAGTGGCCGCCAATCTCCGTAAACCGCTGTTTGGATGAGAGCCAAAGTGACGAGGAACTCGAACGGGACCGAGGGCAGAAGGCGTGCTGGGGGCACAAAGTCAGTAAATAACGAGATGAGTGAGCACGGCAAACTGACCGTTCGGTTGAGCAGCTTGAGTTACGGCCGGTTCGAAAGCGCCAGGGGGAGCGGCGGAGGGGGGTGTCACCGACGGTGGCGGGGGCGGGGGCGGGGGCGCGGGAGCGGGGGGAGGGGGATTGGGTACAAACCACGGAGGCCCTGTGTACATATATGTTCCAAACCTCGCATCGTAATGATACCCGGGGGGGAAATTGGGACTGGGACTCGGACGAGGACCTATGAATCATATCAGCAACAATCCGACGAAACTGTAAAGAGCACTCACTGATACGGGGGGCCCGATAGCTGCGCGAGCTGCGCGACGCAGAAGGGCGAGCGGAGTTGAAACTAGCACTCATTCTGGAGGACTGAGGGCAGCACGAGGGTTTATATGACCCCTAGAACAAAAGGCAAGGAGAACAAAAAAGATGGAGCCGAATAACAAAAGAGGTGCCAAGAGTCGCGAGTGTTCGGGCATGAGCCGCCGCGGTCTATCTGTGAGCGTACAACGCGCAACAGCGACACAAGCGGTGAGTTCCTGCAAGCGTACAGTGCCTAGTAGTATGCGGGAGAGGCTTGCCCTGCCGACGTACAACGTCGAACAGGGCGAGGAAGACGAACCTGAGTTTGATCGCACGTGAAAGCGGCTGCGGATGTGACTTGTGTGACGGCGCGCCGCTGAGCTGCACACGCCGCGCGTGACGCGCCGACGCTTGTCACGCTCCGCGGAGTGTGACATCATCGGATCACATCAGCCGAAAATCGCAGCTCGCATTTCTCAAGTCCACTTGTTCTGCGCGACGTTGTACGTCGGTAGAATCAACCGCCTCCCCCTCACTGCTAGGTGTTGTACACTTGCAGGAACTCGCTTCCCATACTACTGTTGCGCGTTGTACGCCCACAGACCCAAAATTATGCAAATTTAATTCGGACCCGCCTCTATTGCGATCCTACTACACTCTGAACTACATCCTGAACTTGGGCACGTACATCGGAAATATGGCTACCTCGTATACAACAACGACAACTGCGATCATCAACACCAGCTGTATAGCGATCAGCGCCGCGCAGAAGAGAGTAACTGGGTTGACGGGGATCTTGGTATGCTTCTTGCGCCAAACGAAGATTTCGTTCGACCGACCAATGTCGCGAGACTTGGCTGCGAAGACACTGAGAACGCCATCACATTCCGCAATCTGGTATGCCTAGTTAGTTTCACGCGCGAGCGCCATTAACACAACTCACAGTTACAGTCTGCACCCACTCATGCGCGTCGACTCTCAACTTTTCCACTAGCTGGCTACGTCTATCAAAGACGTGCACCACGCCGTGGTCGCTGCCGCTCACGATAGTGGTGCAATCTTTATCGAGCGCGACTTGACGCAGTCGTCGTTTCTTGCCAGGGGTGGTGTTGACGGGGAAGGTCGTCCGGACGTGGGGTTCCGACAGCGCGTAGAGATTGGCTCCAGAGGAGGGCTCGTCCACGCAGACGAGTCCCTTCTGAGCATTCACAGCAACATCACCGCTTATGAGGCGTCAGGAACGATTGCGACAAATTAGCGGGGAAAAAACTCACATGTTCGTGCTAATGTGCCACGGGGAATCCGCAACGGTCCCCTTATCAGCCTTGAGGGTGTGGCTTTACTGCGATAAATCACCAACTCGAACATCGGGACAGATAACTCACATATACCCTCCGTACAACGGGAACACCAGCACAGACCTTTCGTCGCCCTCCAGCTGACTAAACGCCACGGCCCGCGGGACGTAGTTCTTGAACTCTTGCGACCAGACAAACTTGAGAGCCATCGAATCCGCGACTGTCCAGAGTTGGATTACGCCGCCGCGATGGCAGACTGCCAGACGGTTGGAGGACGCATCAAACGCCAAACCAGTAATCTCGGCGGACTTGATGAGCGGCCCTGTGATGAAAACTTCTTCGAACACGAGTTTTCCCTGGTAGACTCAATCAGTGGGTCCCCCTAGATTCGCGAAATAGAACAAACCCCGCGTTTGAATCCCTGCCAACACACCAACTGGCTGTTCTGGGTGCCGTAGACCAACGCCAGGGTCATGTTGTCCTCGCGTTTGACCCAAACCATGGCCGTAGTCGCCCCGTGAGTTTCGAGCCATGTTGGGCCCGGAATCTCGCGCATAGAATGGAGATCCCAGGCTTTAGTGCCGTCTGTACCTGCGCGCAACATCATTCCAATTCATAACGATACTTGACCTCGGAATCTTACCTCCACTGGCTAAATATTTCCCGTCGTCTGATGCTTGCAGTCGTACGATCGCGCCAGAGTGCCCCTGCAGCTTTCCATGAAGGCGGTAGGACTGTTTCGAATTGGAACGAAGCGAAAGCATTGCGTGTGGGATAACTTCCCCTCCGCTTGTCTTATAGTTTGGGACTCGATTTTCTCCGGAGTCATTCTGCCGTCTACGCGAGAACAATAAACAAGAGCGCGACTACGGCTTTCCCTTGTATTCTACATGAACGAGAACAATGCACCCCCGGCGCCCGCTTATCCGTGTGCTTGGCTACATTCTCTGTTTTCCGCACTTGGTACAAATGCCAATTGTTTCGGCTAATTCAGCGGCACCGCCTTCTGTTCCCGAGATCGGTCAATTGTTTCGTTTCAAGGTATCCCCGAACCACAACGCGTTACCGCCCGCGTGCGCTGATGCTCGGCAATAGTATCCGACGCGCTCTCGCTTTATATCCCTCCTGCGAGAACGAAGCTCACACATGGATGCTTCTACAGTCGCCGCGCGTCACGACGGTGTGGGGAACGCACGGCGGTGACAAACTTGAACCGCCGGCGCCCAGGGCGTGGGGCGATGGGATGCGTGAGGATGAACCCATTGCCCCACTCTGCGGCTGCCACTCGAAATCCTTGGAGTGCTAGTGGTTAACGAGAATATAAAGGGAAGGGAGGGTGGGAGAAGCAAAGCGTCGTGAAGTCGGAATGTTCGTGAGTCCAGAGAGCTAGCAGGAAGAAATGGATGATGGTGGTCGAGGAAAGAGAAGAGCTCGGATCTGAAACATCAGATCGGCCCCCTCTCTGCCACTGTCACAAAACGGCACACCGTCCTCCCGTGCTCGGACAGTGTTTCCATTTTGTTCAATGCTTCGTTCGGTCAGAGAAGGAGACAGCCACATAGGTGTGGGTGTGGGGAACGCACGGCGGTGACAAACTTGAACCGCCGGCGCCCAGGGCGTGGGGCGATGGGATGCGTGAGGATGAACCCAAAACAGAGACGCCCAGACGAGGGCAACCCAAGCGCCCGCGGCTAACCCACAAGAGAAGGCGGCTCCCAAATTATAAAGTGGCTTGAATTTCTCAATTTTTTTTTTGAGGCTGAGAGTAAGACCACGCTCGTGAATCTCGCACATCGCACGAACTACGGTAAGCGAGAACTGGCAGAGAGTGGATAGCGCTTGAAAGTGAAGTAGACTGAGAGTTCAACCTCGATCGATCTGTGCATATCAGATTGTCTGAAAAGTGTCACCGTCAGTCGCCGTGGAATTGATTCGGCCGAGAAGTAGATGAGTTGATATAGTCACGGAGATGAGAAGACAGCCAAGAGTCGTCAAGGTACAGTGGCCGTTGAAAATGGGTTGAGGCCAATGAGCTGCGGTGGCGTTGTGCCTTGAACTGAACATTCATTCCGCGAGACGCAGCAAGGTGAAATGAAGTTTTCCAGTTGTGACATAGGGTTCTTGTGAGCATATAGTTGTCGAGCCCAATGGCCTAAGTCGCACAAACGCTGGGGACGTGACGTCGATGAAGGTGATTATTAATTTGTCAACCGGTTGGGTATCGCCGTTGGATGAGGATGAAGTCGCCAGCGTACGTGAATGGCGAACATTATCAGATGCCTGTTCGATGATGAAAGTTCGCGGAGCCAGGCATTCCCCCGCCCCCTGTTATGTTGCTTCTCATCCACACCGACTTCAATACGCCTGTGCTGCCAGGTCTCCTCATTCACGAGGATCTCGAGGACTACGATCATGGCCCTGGACATGTCGACGATCCCGCTCCAGGCTCAAAGGTGCGATTCGTCGACAGTGTTCCTGTGCACTCCTATCCCCCGCCGCCAATCCTCCCAAAACGGATTCCGAGGCCTGCAGCTTTGTCGCGGGAAACCCTGGAAAATCTCACCGGTTGGCCGCAAGTTGAGCTGGATCGCATTAAGGTGCGGTATTCGAGCTCGTTCTCTCAAAGCTATTAACGAGATCTGTCAGAAACGTGTGGAAGCCCTTGCGGATGACCACCTCAACACGAAGGTGTGTTATTCGGACCAGGACAAGAAGCAGATCGATTTAGTCTACAAACTGGTAACTCTGTCGCTATTATCGTTGGCGACTTTTCACTCACATCGCTGTTCAGGCCTCAATTGAGTTCTATGCGCTCAACAATTATGAAGACCACTGGGTCACCGAAACCATTCTGCAAAGGCATTTGAAGAATACCACCGATAAGCACAAGAAAGCACTGAAGGCTGAGGCTGCCTTGAGTCGCGCGTTGCGCAACCGCCGAGTGAGTCCCCACTTTCGTTCTGCTCATAAGTCCGTCATCTCAGATATCTTTGACAGCCTTAAATTTGCTGTTTCCTCGCCGTGCTAGATTTGGGCGTATGTACAAATGTAACTAGCTCTACTATACCATGCACGCACTTGTAATTAGTTCTTCTCAATTACCAACATACACGATTTCTCCCTCCGCTCAACTTCTTTGACTCTGAGATTCACCTGAGATTGGCGGCGCAGCTGCGCGCGCCGCCGCGCACCGTGACAATGTCACGCTGACCGTGACTCGTCGTGACGCTGGTCCTCATTTCGGTCTTGCACCTGTATGACGCTGTGCGTCGACAGATTGCGCTCTCGCTGCTAGGCGTTGTACGCCAGCAGACGAGTTCTATACCTCCTCTCTCACTCTCTGCCTTCCGACTCCGCTATGCGACACTCCAAACCTATCTCCTTGTGCGCACAAGTGCCATACCTCCATATACGCGACTCGGCAAAATACAATAAAGCACAAGTATAATGGCGCTAGCGAAAACAACATGGATCTAAATGATTTAAACGCACGGGCAAGAAGAACTGAATCTCGCGCCTCTCCCTCTACCGTCTGCTGGCTCCAAACGTTGTACGCGCGGAGCGAGCTACCGGAATGGACCCCGACCCCGCTCCCCCGAACCCACGGCACTCTAGAAAGGTGCGACCTCACGCCGCACTGAGTTGGTCGCGGCTGACGATATCTCAGCGTACTAATCCAGGACACGCTCCAGAGAAAGTCCGCGCGGTCCCAGGTCCCCAGCGCGAAGTCCTCGATTCTGTAGGCTTCGCTCCAACCTTGCACCAAACATTACTCACACCGCTATAGGCAATCGAAACAGCGCGAGCCGCGCAGCAGAGTAACTTGAATCTCGCCGCCGATGTCGACGCTCTTCGCGGTGCTCTTGCAGCGGCACAGGCGACAGCCGTGGAACAAGGCCGTGTGCTGAGTTCTTTGCAGGACGAGCTCAACAGCAAGCACCAGATTATTTTAGAGATGCAACACCACGAAGGCCAAATGGAAGCACAGTTCCTCGCCGACCAGAACAAGCTCGGTCAAATGGAAGCATTGTTTACTGCCGACCGGGAGCATCTTGCTTCGATGGTAGGTCTGCTTGTGGCCTTTACTTTCACTGCAATTGACGCCACCGAAGTTCCAGCAGCAGAACGAGCTGGTCAATAAGTTCACTGAGGCTCAAAAGCTGTTGATGCAGCGAAACGAAGACGTCGATCGGCTCCAGCGTGAATTGGTCAGTATTGCACACCCCCATATCCGTCTCATCATACTCATGCTCCTCCTCTCAGGTGATCAAGTCGGACGAGGCCATCCAGCTTCGTGCGCACAGTCAGCTTCAGGCACTGAACACCTCTAAGAAGCAAGTACCTCCCCGCCGGAAAACTCGTGCCAGCATGGGCGCTATCGTCAACACTGGCGCACGCACGATCGAGATTCCCCTCGATCCTATTCCAATGGCTGAAGTGCCTGAGCCCAGTACCGAGTCGACCTCGCAACCCCTGCTCAGCGCCACTCCCCGTCTGGCTGAGGTATTCGACGGCGACATTGACAAGCTCGACAAAGTGCTGAATGACTTCGCACAACTGTGCCTTGGTCGCGACGCAGTGGTAACTGTGACGCCTAAGAAAGGGACAACAGCGAAGAAGAAATCGGGGAGCGCAAAGAAGAAACAGGACAAGCCTTTTATGATCAATTATGTGCATGTGAGTCGTCTAGCCATATATTCATCCACTCAAGTCTCTGATCATGCTGCGCTCGCAGAGGCGCCTGCGCCACTTCACTTGTATGAAATTCGAGGTAGAGGCCGTAGGGGACTTCGAGCACCACAACCCTGCTTCGGAAGCTTCGGTCTCTGCCTGCGAAGCAGGCGAAGATCCCCCCGACGAGCTCTTTCAATGGGATTTCAGCCCAGGATACCTCCAGTGTCGTTGGAACAAGCTCATGATCAAGAAGATTGTGGATACCCTCCTGGCAGAGCATGAGGAAGATCAAGAAGATTTCATCGAAGTCGGCGCCAATCGCGTATTTATGGAGAACGCAATGAAGGACAAGCTCGCAACTTGGCGTGGGTCATGGCACAAATTCCAGCCACGCTTCAGCTCAGCGACTCAACACGTTGAGACGTCGGCAGAGGCTCATGCTCGCGCAGTGCAGGCGACAACTTGGCGTGGGTCATGGCACAAATTCCAGCCACGCTTCAGCTCAGCGACTCAACACGTTGAGACGTCGGCAGAGGCTCATGCTCGCGCAGTGCAGGCGAAAGAGCAGCACCAGCTTGAAATGCGAAGCCTTGCCCTCAAGACTCGCGTAAGTCCACATTCGCATACATATGAGCAAAGACTAAAACAGCAAGCAGAAACTTGAGGATCGTATCGAAACAAGTACTCACACAATCCAGCTCAAGATATTGGCGGGGACTGCGAGGGATGTCGAGACGTGGAAGCGGATGAGAGATATGGTTGGCCACCTTGGGATTTGGGGTATGTCGTCCGAGGAAGAGGCGGACGTCATGCTGGACGGCCAACTAGTCCGAATATACAAAGTCAAGGTCTGCATCTGGCGTGAGCCTTCCATCGCCGACTATCTGCGCTTCGTCGATGCGCAGACCGCTCTGAACAAGAAGAACCAACCAGGCCCAAAGCCTGCCCCACGAGTCCGCAACCCCCAGCACGGTTTTGGAAAGGCCGCAGCCCCGCCGGGCCTTCCGCGATCGAAACCTTTACAGCAGTACATGGCTCGATACCAAGACACCCGCCTATATCGAGACCCTGAACATCCCGAAGGAAGTGTTCGAACTCTTCGTCGCTGCGACCGACAGAATGAACCTCTAAATTTTTTATACATATGACTGACTACACACGATACACGAATAGATAGGTTTTGTAAAAAAAAAGAAAACTCGTAGTCTTGTAATACACGAACCCCCTGATTTCGAGTAAATGTTTGGATCGTAAGTTCGAGTTATGCGCTATTGTTCTACAATGAATCTACATGAGAAAAGTACGCTACTGCAACGAGAGGCATTTCCGCCTCTATGTGTGACATATGTGACATATGTGACCATCAATTTCATTCCGACCTCTACACTCAACACTCATTCCAACCTCCCCCATTGCTTCCCCCTCGATATTGAACGAACGTACAGTGCGTAGCACCGCGTTTGGAAGATATCTCAGCAACGCTTCGCAGCTTTCTGAGTCGACGGACGAACGTACAGTGCGTAGCACCGCGTTCGAACGATCCCGAATGAAAATCAGTGCTCCAGCTCTTCCACAAACCAAAATCAAGCGGAACGTACAGTGCTGAGCACCGCGTTTGTTTGGCTTTTACGACCTCACTGCGCTCAATACCGTTCATCCATTCCGCGCTCGCTTGCCTCATTCCCTCGTTCGTCTTCAGCATCGTGTGCGCATCCTCTGGTAAGATGATTTTGATGTCCTCTTTAACTCTTCTGACATTCCTCTGGGTAGTTCTTGCTGTCTAGAGGGCCATGGAGTCCTCCCACTCAACCGGATCCCCGACGTTTCCTGTACGTATCCAAATACGATCTGCTATGCTCTTCAATCCCGCTCAAACCCTAGCTCAGACAGGCCCATATTTTGACGGGTTCATCAAGAACAAACTGGGTGTCTTCGGGGCACACTACGGTGACCCTAACTTCCTACTCGACATACCTCCACCCTCGGAGGCCACCGCTCCCGACGGGTACAAATTCAATGACGGGGACTTCAGGCGGCCGCTTTGGATCAATCCTAAGTTCCCCTACCTAGTCCTTCTGCCGCGCTTCAGTCCGTTCAATGGACCACTCTTCTCCCGCCTCAATGTCAATGAGAAAACGGTCCCCATCGTCGAAGTTACAGTACCTGGTTCCAGCTTCGGACAATTCAATATTCGTTGGGGCCTTGATCAAAAGGTCGTTGACAGCTGGCTCTACTTGGAGAGTCTGCTTCGTCTCACGCTACGAACCATGATGGACTTGTATGGCTCTCGTCCTGGCGAAGCTGTATACACCTTCCTCTCCCCCATCAGTTACTGCTACACGGAGAGGAATGCCACCTCGCATTCCAATGCAGTGAAGATCGCCCTGCGCTCGCGTGATGCGTTTCTGCCTCTTATGGCAGAAATCACGGTCATGTTCATTCTTCTCGACGCGCGAGATACCCAGGATTGGAGGCGCCGTCTGATGGACCGCACCAAGCTTACCTGGCAATGGATCGTTGATTTGGAGCAATCTGCGGTCGGGAATATGCACATCGATCGGCTGGGGGGCATAATGGACTTGACACTGAGGAAAACACATATGGATCATCATCTTCCTCGGCACGCTCGCTGGCTCTTGCCTCACCTCCTTGGCAGACACCGTGTCCCACTCTACTTCTTCTACGGCAACGACCTCCCCCTCAAGGAACCCATTCCAGACGCTCTTATCAATTTAGGTTTTGTGCCCACTCAAAATGAACTCGATTACCTCAATGGGCTAGACGGCGAAGTGGTTTTCAGCCGATGGTCAGCCACAGGGTCAAAATGGCAAAGCCTCAGAAATGGCCTATGTCCAACAACAACTCCCGCCCGTCTGCAGGCCAAGGTACAGCAGTCAGAGATGCCCTCTGCTCCACCCCCAGCTTCCACGCCCTTTCCCGCTGTCGAGCGTGATAGCGGCCAGAAGCCAGGGGAGGATGTACATGCTTTTCTGGAGCGCCGCCGGCTTCATAATGAAAAGCGAGCTCAGCACGAGTCGTTCGATGCGAGAAAAGCACGCCTCGCTCGAGAACAGCATGCATCTGGGGGGTCAGCTCCGGGTAAAAAGGGGGCCCGTGTCTTTATCTGGGAGGAGGATGGAGGCTTTTTCATTCGCCGCGCATGCAATCGCACCGATGCGGCTGATCGTTGGGACGAATTTACTCCCCGTCAGCGTCTTTACGATTCTTTTTCAAACCAGTGGGATCTTTGCACAGCGCTGGCCCCGACCGAGATAGCTGAGCCAGACAATTTCGACGATGACGACGGGGACGAGGATGATTTCTTTTTCCATCAACCACCGGCATCTACTGACGCCCTGCCCGCGCTTCCCGATGTACCTGGACGTGACATATTGGAGGCGGAAACTGGCGAGCGGGCTGACGAGGTTCTTGAGCACGCGTATGGTCTGAGTCGCGAAGATCTTTGCGAAGACCCGTCCAGGCTGCCAGGGTGGAGCACACAGGATGCTCGCAGCATCATCACCTCTCGTTTTGGCTTCAATGAGCATTCATCTGCTCCTACTTCGTCACGGAAGATGCAGGACAAGGCATGCGGATGGACTCTCGGAGACGAAACTTGGAGTGTTCCTCCCGAGTCGGGGCTTCCTGCCCTGTTCCAGCACATTCTCGACGCGAATGATTTGAAGGCCATCCCGGTCAACCTCATGGATATAGATTCATCCAATTCCGACTTGGAGAACGAGTGGAATATTGACGTAAAGGTGCTAAGACTACCTGATCGCGTTCTTTTTGAACTTTTCCCTCACGGTTCTCATTCGTCGAGTCCGTCAATTCTGCTGGAAAGTGCAGCCGCTGTTCTTCAAGTGCTCAGGTCGGGTTGGGGCAACAATTCCGATGTTGAGACCATCATACGCAACCTCGTGAATCTAGGTGTTGCCTTCTTTCCTGGTTGGCCAAGACCACTTGATTATACGCCGCTCCCGCCTCCTATCCAACCTACCCTGGGTCGTCGTCACGCCGGCTATACTCCAACTCTCGTTGACTTCGGAGTATACGTCGAGCGCCGTAATTCATTCCTTCGCTCACCGCGTGGTCGTGTGGCTTTATTCTATGGGGGGATTGTTGGCAGACTTGCGCGCTTGGTTTTGACAGATTTCGAAGATCTAGCTTGCTATGACCCATACGAAGATGTTCTCAAATCTGGTGTACGTGTGGAGGGAACTCGGGACGGGGAAACGGTTTTGTGGCATGAAACGCTGACAGAGGACGAAGTCGGTATCATTTGCGGGGTGTATGCTGTTGAAACCGGTATGTTTTGAGTTCTCACATCGAAGCAAGCTCTTAATACTCTGTAGGTCAAAAAAACACTGCAACAGAAGGCGGCCAACAGCTGAAGTATATATCGTGGTGGCCAACACCAACCGCCTTCTGGTCTTCTGGTCTCAACACTGGGTGGTGGAATTCTAATTGCGAGAGATGGTTCGTGAAAAGACTCAGGGAGATGGAGAGGATGTCTGTCAAGCTATTCACATACGCAGAGTGGAAAAACAAAATCAGATACAATACACTATCACGCAAGGTCGGAACGAAGAATGAGAAGCTTGCTGAACAATACATTGTAGCTCGTACTTGCTAAATCTATCTGTATCATAGCACATGGTCTGTCTTGTATATTACTTGTGACGCTCATCTGCAGATGGTCTGCGGATGACCCGCAGACGATCTGCAGATAGATTTAATGGTGTGTAAAACTCGAAGTTTCTAGTCCAATTTATCCGGCCTTGAAATGAGTCGAGAAACTTCAAGTTTCTCGTACGCAGAAACTCAATGGGAAACATTACATATCTTGAAGTGTTTCTGTGGGCTCTAAAGCCGAAGTTTACTGTCTCGTTTATCTGGGACGTGTACTTCAGAAAACGTGCCTGATTTCTTTGCTCGTGAAAGATGCCAGAATATAACGAATTTATTGGACCTAGATATAGAGTAAGAATTTATATAATCTAGTTACATTTCTGGCCACAATAAATCAATTGTATTTTAGCTAGTTTCTGAGGCCCATATTCTAAATGAGAAACTAGGGGAGCTCAATTCTTAGCTCGTCGGCTCGTCTCGTCCCAGAAATTATTTAATTGCATGATGAGCTGATGAGCTGCTGATCCCACTCCGCATTTCTCTCCACTTCCCATCAAATTTTGATCCCCTCATCAAAAAATCGATATTTTACGGACGAGACGAGCTGACGAGCTAAGAATTGAGCGCCCCTACTTAGAACTTAACAATTAACTTGTTGGCCCGATAAATTGAGGAAACGCGGCAGTGAAACCCTAATGATGGGATCAAATCCTTACTAATTTGCCTACCCGCGGAAAGAAGGCCGACACACGGACCTTCCTTTTTTGGAAGGTCCGCCTATCAATCGGCCGGCCAGGCCGACGTCGGCGAGTGATGCGAGGACGAACAATGGAGACTGGAGTCCCAAACGCAAGACGCGGCAAAGCAAGTTTTTTTCAAAGAAAAAAGTTTTTCACCAATGAGGTAGACAGGGATAGTCAAATACCTAAATGAATGCATTCACAGATTCTATGTACAAGCACACAGGCAGTCTCAAGATCACTTGCCACCGCAAGGCCACCGGCTGAAATATAAACACGCAGCAAAATTGAAAGCGGGCGAGGAGCGCGGGTAGTGGAAAAGGCAGATACACACCTACTCCCATGGCTGATGACCCAAAACTCGCGTGGGCAAGGTGGCACCGAACGCAAATCGCGCGATGCTCGTGGAACAGTGTATCTGACTGCGTTGTGATTGCGGGAGTGCCGGTGTGGGGGTGAGGGAGTATTGAGAACGCATCCAGGAGGGTATGGGGATGTGGTTTTCAGGTAATTGCACGTTGACGACAAGCGATATGGGGTAGACGGTAGTGGTGGAGAGAAACAAGAGTCACACCAAAGCCAAACAAGACGTGGGTGGCAAATGATGGCCTTAAGTATCAGGAGCGGGGTCTTGCGCAGTATTAGGGGTGCTCAATTCTTAGCTCGTCAGCTCGTCTCGTCCACAAAATAATGAACAACAACAACAACAACAACCAGAACCATCACCATCGGTTTTGGCTGGTCGTCGTTCCGCCTGCGTCGTGCCACGGGCTCTCGATTGCGGCCGATAGATCATAAGCCCAGGACCGTCCATACCCCGGACGAGGTTTCGGCCAAGCACAATGCCCCCAGCCCCAAATACGCCCCCCACCCATGAAAACCCCCGCCGACCGTGGCCCCCGTTTCGTCCCAGACAGCCACGAGCTGACACGCCTCACTTCCCCGGCCCGCGCTGGAACCCGCGCACCGCCAAGTTCCTAGCCATTCGCTCAAAGCAGCCCCCGCTCACATCGCACGCCGCATGCGCCCGTTACCGCCTTGGCAGGAAAACAGCGACGAGGCTCTACAAGCTCTTGAGACAACTCGAGCACGCCCGAAAACACCTTACTGCGCTCCGCCAATCCATTTCACTCCACACCCGTACCCTCCTCCTTGCCGACTTCCCTGCGTCCGTCATCCACGATGTCGAGCACGCATCCAGCCTGTGTCGCACTTTTAGCGCCCCTGCCCCGTCTCATAGCATATGTACATGGAGACTATTCCTTCACTTCGACTCGGCTTCATGCTTCCTTGGAGCCCCTGCTACTTCACTGTAGCCCGCCGTCGACAGCGATGGACTTTTTCGATGGATGATTATGTCATTGGATCACGTGGTTATTTATAGGTGGCTAGGCATTTTATTTCTTTTTGGGTTCGTCGAGGTACACGTCAGTACCTAAGTAGCTTGTCTACGTAGACGAATATCACACTGTTAAACTGTTAAATGAATTCGGTGATGACTTGATCAAAATATGACGCAGATGGGTTTCCAATGCGAAGTCGGACAACACCCTCCTCGCAGGCTAGTTTTTCTGGACGAAGCAGCTTGCAATCGACATACAACACGGAGGCAGATGGCATGGGCGCCCATTGGAATGAGGGCGCGGCGGCATGATTTTTTTGTACGGGGAGTCCGGTATGTATCCGATATTCTCTCGCTCACCCTCCATTGCACGCTGATATCGTAGATATTCCGTTCTCCCGGCAATCTGCCTCGATGGCATTCTACACTTTGATGTATTGACGCGATCTTGCACTGCCGACGAGTTTCGCAACTACCTCGACATTCTCCTCGACCGTATGAACCCGTTTCACCAGGACAACTCCGTCCTTGTCGTGGATAATGCAAGCGTACATCATTTTGATGGTATTCGAGAGATGGTCGAGGGACGGTATGTAACCGACTGGCTGTGATTCCCTGACAACAGACCTAACACCAATTATAGAGGACGAAGACTCATTTATTTGTCACCGTACTCTCCCGACTTTAATCCGTGCGAAGAAGGATTTTCAAGTATGAAGTACTGCGCAACCGCGACGACGTTTTGAACTCGATGGAAGGACGTGATGATTGCGTTGTGGGAAGCTGCGCATGAGACCATGACTCCTGAGAATATTGAAGGGTGGTTTCGGGATTGCGGATATGTAGTTTAGTTCTTACAATGTGTACGATTGAGCAAGAAATTATATATACAATGCGGTAGTACAAATGTACACAAGGCCCCGAGTTCTACTAGTAGCAATACAATATTTACAATCAATCACAACGCAAGATGCAGGCGAAATCTAGTTGTTCTCCTTGTCACTCTCATCACGCGAAACCCTCGCACGCTTTTTCCCCTTGCGTTTCTTGTAGAAGCCATTGTCGAAATCCGCAACACTGTTAGCGTAGACGATGCCTTGTTTCTCGAGGGCTTCAGTGTATTGGAGGTATTTGAGAGCGGGGTACTTGTCGTCGAGAGCCTTGAGCACCTCGGAGATGCGAAGATCTTCTTCGTCATCTGATTCGTCAGATGAATTGTCGTCGTCGCGTTGGCGTTTGGCGGTATTGGCGTCACGCAGGATGCCGTCGCCGGATGCGGATTCGCCTAGATGGAGATGGATGGGGGGTAAAGCAGGCTGCCCGCGGTTATGAGCACGTTCCTCACGAGCCCGACCGCGCTGGGCGACAACGTGAATCAGATGCGCATGAACTTGATGAAGGAGAGAAAATAGTAGTTGACGCGGCACGTACCATTTGGCGGGCCCAAAAGTCAATGACATCGATTCCAATCTCTACGTGCTTACCGGGGAACTTGGTGTCCGGAGGCATCACATAGCACCAGCGATTCTTTCCGGGATGGTCGGCACACTTGAGATGGTTTTGAAGCTGCTGCATCTCGGGGATAGAAACAGCAGTCTCGGTCGGCTTTTCAGCCTGCTTCGTTGCCTTTCCATCGGGCTGCACTACTAGTATTGGACCTCTTTTGAGCCCGCAACGGTCCGTCCAAGTTGGGCATTTTCACGATTTTCATTGGATTTTCTGCTATTTTGGGTCAAAATGCCCAACTTGGACGGGCCATTGCGAGCTCAAATCAGGGTCAATTCCATTAAATCAAAGTGCAAACTAGGTCCATTTTTCAAGTACTTTTGGCCTATTATAATGGTTTTTTAATGAGAGTCCATTCAGTTTTTCCGGTTATTAGCCTGTTTGCGATGCAGCCATTGAATGGCTAATGGCTACGCAAGTGTCCGAATTCCGGCGTATTGACGAAAGCTACCCCCAGTCTGAGCATCTAGATTTCATCCCAGGCAGCTCCTCTTGACTTCGACATAAAAGTTCAAACCATCAAAGTTTCCTAATGCGGAAATCGGTAGCCATTCAATGGCTCCAATGGCTCTTCGCAAACCCTCTATTGCGAAAATTATTTTCTTATCAGGCGACGCGCAACACATTATACTCAACTGAGTGTCCTAGATGGTAGAGAATGATCATACCTCCATCTCTACATCTTATTTCAACCAATTCGGCCCGGTACATGACTAGAAAGTATCGAAAAACCCACGGCCATTCTTTTTTGCCACCACTGTATCTTGCTTTAAATTTATCCGGTTGAATTGGGCGGCCTTATATGGCAACCAATCAATATTGTTTGATCTAACTGATGGCACAAATGATGTTCTGGGAAGGCTCTATGGTGCGCTCGGCCTAAACACCACCAAGCAGGCCCCATCAATGATGCCATCATTGATGTCTCAAATCGACTGAAGTAAAAAACCAAAACTGTTTCTGAGGCCGTTGGGGCATAGGAATATTCACTGTAGCCCTCAGAGCACTAAATACCACCTAGTTATAGCTCTGTGTGGCTGTCTCGAGACCATAGACCTATGGGTGGTCACCCAAATACGAAGGTTATGTAAGTACACGTGCCTGATTGATTGATTGCATCACTGATGTTTCAATTTGCCGAGAAGAAAAATTATTGTGAGTTTTTATATGGTCTTGAGGGATTGAAGTACTATTTAATCGTTTGGCAAGAGGATCAAAGGTCTAAGGTTTTTGATCACTCGTAATAAATTTCGTTCCTGTTTGGTGGTGTTTAGGCCGAGCGCACCATACTTGAATTATTCCAGAAAATCTTTCTTTTTGGTGGTGGGCACCGACCGGATCCGTGATGGACCGATGACTAAGCCGGTAACTTAACTTAACCGGGAAATTCGTGGTCCGAGTCCTCGACCTCTGCCTCTCATTGCTCAGTGCTCCAGCCCTTTACCATGCTTCAAACATCATGGATACCTACTTTATGTACCATACTAACAAATTGTACTTGAAACCCTTTAAAACTCTGTTCCCACATGCCCATGGATGCACCAGCAGCACCATAAGCAACAAATATCTCTTCATGTGGGGCCACAAAGAGTGTTGAACTTCACAAATTTTTTCCAAGGGGTTGACAAAGTGTTGCAATCTGCATGAAAGAGCAGTATTCTTGCCAACTAGTCTCGTACTGAGAGATTTCTCCATGGACCCGTGTATAGCACACAAGTTCACAACAGAGCCCGTCAAATTTGCACTTGAGTATGGAATTAAATCCCTACCGTTTCCGGGTTATTGTGAAGCATTCCTGGGCTTGGAGGGACGCGACGGAGGAGGAGTGACAGGAAAACGCGTGACGGCGCGACAAGTCACATCCCTGATTGGGTATTTGGCCGGCGTTTGATGGGGGTCATTTCTGGGCTGACTCCGGCCGTTTGGACGCGACGGCACATGCTAGGGCCGTGATTTAGACCCTTATCTAGATCTCTCCCGAAGCAAAATCTTGATTTTGGTCCGAATTTTATCAGAACCGGAACGGAACGAGACAGCTAAAACAAGAAGAGCTTAAGGCTTTCGGGAGAGCTTTTTATAATCGCAATTCATGAATTTACAGATACTCATCCTATTTGTCACTCTGCTAGGTACTCGGTCTCACAGAAAGTGATGGCGTCGCTCTTTTTTGGGATTTCGGGAGGCTGGATGGATGCTTTTACACGAAACAAAGTGCTAGGCAGTGTAAAATGACTACGCGCATATTCCTAGTACGATGATTTGATTGATAAATTGTGATGTGCGATCAAATGTCCGAAAAAGGCAAAACACCCAAAATTAAGCTTGCCGTGGGATGTTTTCCATCAAAATTCAAATCGGCCAAATTGTAGCCCTGAGGAACTGGACAAGACTAGCACTTCAAACTATGCGAAAATATGCATGCAATACCGAGATATATGGACTTCGAAGTCGGAAAAATGGGCGAAAAATGGCAAAAATGACCAAAATCACAATATTGCACGGGTTATAGCGACAGAACCAATGCATATTTTTGCCCAATTCAAAATGCCAAATAAGGAAATTCTCATCAAATCCGCTCTACCGCACAGCAAAACCACCACAAGCACGTTGAAATGGCACAAAGGGCCTGTACTCCTGGAGTTGAGCCGGTCTACGCACAAAAAACAACCGGATTCGTCATGTTTCTCACTGCTTTTGGCTGCACTTTATGAGACAAAGTTGCTGGTTATCCCGGCGAAACCAATACAGAGACGCCAGTTTCCCTACATCAGGACAGGCCAGCAGTTTTTGGTATTCTTATCAATTTACCGCTCGAAAAAAACGAGCGAAAGGAGCTAGTCTCACCAAGTCAGACTCTACGATAAATCTATTATATAGAGTCTGAACTTGATGGCGCCTGTCATCCAAGACCTCGGATTCTGTGACACACGTGCCAGTTCACACGGTCGGATAAGGAAATGACACGTCGTTCGGAAAACTTGGCGGTCCAACTTGAGCCCTGCATAAAGGGCTTGGAACCCCACATTTACACTTGCCGGGGCCAATATTTACCACTGTGAAGCATCTGGGACTTTGGGCGGGGTCGTAACCAGTACGTATGCCGAAGATACTGTACTTATTCCATGAACACAATATTGCTTGATGATTATGGTCCTAAAGCGTAAAATAGCACTGAATTATGTCTATCTATGGGCTGGGCAGTCTTTCAATACTTCTCTAGGCTTGCGAAGCCTTCACAGTGGGTCGTCGCTGCGTACCACAGCACCGACGCGCATACGTGTCATGCCCCATTGGGGCGTGGGGAAATGCACATGATGTTACAGCCGTGACAAAACCGAGGTCCGGGTCGAACCCCGCCAACAATTTCAGACTAGAAAGGAGCGAATTGACGAGAATTTCCTTATTTAGTAAGTAAATTGATTTTGCCGCAACTGTATCTACTCATTGAGAGCTACAATCTGGTCTGTCCAGATTGTGATGATACACATCCTGGGTCAAGCTAGATTTTGGTGGTTTTGGCTTTTTCGGCTATTTGATGGCATATCATATTTTTTTGATCAGATCATTCTGCTAGAAATATGCAGATAGTCATTTTAGCCCGGCTAGCACTTTGTTTCATGCAAAACCCTGCATTCAGCATTCAGAAATCCGAAAACGAAGCGACGCCATCACTTTCCGTGACTCCGAGTATGCTCAACGAAGACCCGACCACTTTTCTCTGTGGGATTTGGCGGACAGTGATGCCATCAGTAACATCAGCCTGTCCATCAATATCACGGTCGGTGCCCACCACCATTCTTTTCCTTCGCAACCTAAGGTAGGCGTCAGTCACTTACAACGAGCGGTCACATGACCAAAGTGTGACAGCCATCAAGCTCTGGCCACAGAACATTAGGGTAAAAAGTGGGACCTAGAAATGGTGTATTTGAGCAAATGGAAGACATCCCTGGTCTCAGAATTTAAAAATACTATTTTGTGACGGAGCAGTAGACCATTCTTCGAACCCATTTTTTTTGACTGCAGAAATGAGTTTTTCAGCGATTGGAGCCATCTTGGTTTGGGACGATGGCGAAATTTGCCGCTTATGTAATGCTCTCACGCACCATACCGGGTAGGATCCCATCAATTACCGGCAACCCAGTGACCGCCCGAAGGGATAAGGCCTATAATGCTATAGCCCTATAGGAGGCCTGTAATGAGGCCTATAGCATTCGGCGTCGAGCCTTAAGCCCTTTAGCAGGGCTATAGAGTCACATGACGATGACCTCACCCATCAAGCGCATCACCGAGCGACCGGAATTTCCCGCAGTGCCGCGCTACTTGCGCCACATATTGATTGAGCACTGGTTCTTGACGCCCCAATCGTGCCTACCGACTTCCATTGGGTAAAATGCAACCCAAATGACCTGGGACAAACCGTTTCAGGTGATCTGGGCAGTGGTAAGCGTTTTTTAGTCTCCCAATGTCAGAATCCGATAAACCAAAATTTAAGACAGTCGAAATTTTTTGAGTTTATCTGCAGTCTGATTCAACTGTCGGGGGTCGATCCGTAGCTTGCTTTGACGTGATCAACACGTGCTTGCACGTGCAGTTCCCACGAGCTCGTTTGTCCAGAATTGACTCAATTTGGACTCGATTTGAGCCATTCAAAATTGTCATTCCATTGTGAGGGCTGTTTTTGTTCATCCTGAAGGCACGAAAGGGCTGCCCAGGATTATTGGGGCGGTAAACGATCTCCCAACGGTGTGCCTCAACACGTCATCAATACGTGTTCCCAGCCAGAAAGCACGTGGATCCACGTTCTTGTCACGCTTTTTGGGCTACGGTTCGACCCCCAACACTTGACACACACTAAGCGTTTTTTGATTTCCGGCAAAATGATGATTTCGGCTGGCTTACAAATTGCATTATGTAACGGCTTTAGGGCTATAAAGCCTATAGCTCTATAGGCCTTTGCCCTTAAGAAGGCCTATAGGATTGGCCAACCCACTTTTAAGGGCTATAGGGCGGTCACTGCGGCAACCCGCCAGCACAACAGCATATACACTATACCGTGAACATTGGCTGCAGTGCGCAACATCTTGGGGCATCATACAACGGTGACTAGAGAAATCTTATCCTATCTCCAGTTATGATTACATAATGACCAAATTTTTTTTTTGACCTCAAAAATCGTTGAAATTGAGCGAAATCCAGCAGGTTTTGTTTTCGTGTCGAGATTTTTACCGCGTTACGCGTTACGTGACACGTCATGTGACCGCTCGTTGTAAGTGACTGACGCCTACCTTACGTACAATCACTGGGCATGAATCCCGATCTTTCCACAGCACTCTTCCGGCTGATGTCGAGGTTGCAAGTCTGGGCGTCAAAGGCCACGGCGGTAGCGCTCGCCGTTACAAAAGTTGATCTGATTGATTTCCTTTGGCATATCAGAATATAAACCGAGGTGGCTGGAAGCCAGTAGAGCTCTATCGGAACAAGAGCTGCTGGAGTGCAGGTGCAGGAGCACACAGAGGGGCACAAGAGTCTCAGAGATGAGGGTAAAGAGTAAGAATGATTGATTGTAGACTGTACTCAACTACGAGAAGTACATAAATGTAGATAGGTATCAATGGATAAGAAATGTCCGAAGTCGGAATGATGCGAACCAACAAATTCATATCCTGACATGGCAGTCGGCTGCAAGGTAAGTAAATGAGTCAGCCCTTCGGGCACTTTCTGGCTCAATCTACAACAGGTTCAACGAAGCGCAAAAACACTCAGGACCTTGACTCGAACGGACTGCGCGAAAAGCTCGAGTGAAAAGGGGTGAGCTCTTGAATAACCTTTTTTTTTTGTATTGAGAATTCAAACTCCGATCGACCAGCCTGTCTGTCAACACCACTCCCCCACTCATCTTCGACAGACAGGCTGAACTCGAGCCTAGGCGCAGAATTCACAATATCTGGCATGGGGCTGCTTACAGCCGGACTAGAGGTGGATGAGAGGCGGAAACCGATCTTTCCTCTCACTAACTACCATGGACACGGACATTCTTTGAAGCATACGAGGCAAGCAGCGGTTCCTACAGCAAAATGAGTGCAGGGAGGGACTAAATTTAGCAGCGGAATTACTGATGGTGGGTCATTGGGCTTATTGGGAGGCGGTGTATGATGGCTTGGGGCGCCGAACATGTGTGATGCGAGTCGGTTCGGCGGCTTCTTGGGAATGGGAAGGAACAAGAATAGAGAGAAGAGAGCCAGCGCTCTGGGCGCTGGCGGTGGTTAGTCGTGTCTCGTCAGCCGTTGTAACCCATCGACAAGGGGTTTGTGATCCTAAACAGGGGCCACTGCAACACCGTGGCCATGGAACAGTTATACGCATGTTCAGGCAAGCAACGGGTCCTGGATTGTAGTCTTCGGCGGTAGCGCCGCCGCTCGTTGAGATCGCTCTTAACCGTACATGAGTGTTGTGGGTTAAGCTAGATTGTATTATGTAATAGTTGACAAGCGGAATGTAAGGTAGCAAGCGTGTAAGTATAAGTAAATATAATATACCCTATCACAGTGCCCCCCACACGGTTGGTGCCTGCCATGAAGCAGAAATTGAGTATGCTCATCCCATGATAGCATCACAATGGCCCCCCAAATGCTACGATGAAGCGATTCCCACCAAGGAGAAAAAAAAGTTGGCCAGCTTTATTGGAGAATGCGGCAGGATGCTCTGCATCAATGGCTGCCGCAATGGCATGCTGCCTATCCCCAGCTGGCAGCCAGGGCGGACTAGCAGAGCTACGCAAGGAAGGTGTTCATCTGTAGACTCTGGACTGCGCCTGCAGTGCGCCCTGTCTAAGCTCCAGATCTGTGTTCCACAGAGATCCTTGGGCCAGGCTCTATTGCTCTCGTCTGGCAAGAGGTATGAGCTATGGTGCATCCCAGACGCTAGGCTTTGCTAACGCTTTGCCTGCTGCGAGTCACAGACTCGGGGTATGCACACTGGGGGGAATAGCAGAGCTATGGAGGCATAGCCTCTAATGCATAGACTCTGCAGTATCGCCCTAGCAATGCTCCAGGCCTTCCCCCTAGGCAGCACCCTGGAGCTGCTTAGGCCAGCCCGTATTGCTCCTGTCTGACCTGCAGGGTATGTTGAGTGCATCCCTGGCGCTATAGAGCTAACGCTCCAGCAGCCTCTGAGCCTACGCTATGCATAGGCTCAGGGTATGCACTCCCTATACATCCCCTACAGCCCCCCACTTTTTCTTCGTGTAGTCCATGCAAAGACGCTGAGCAGGATCTGCACGACGAAAAATTATTCCTCCATATTCGTAGGTTTCGCGGAAGAGAAAAAAAAAAAGTTGGAGGGGAAAATGGGCGCTGTTGCGAAGCAGGGGAATGTCGAGGCCAGAAGTCGAGTCCAGGAAAAGGAGAAGACAGAACGGGTGGTGATGTGTCAGGCTGGATGATGAAGGGATATGGGAATGGGTTTGAGAAGCCGCAGTATGACGGGCAGGAAGTCCACAGGCAAGTCGAAGGGGCGAAGCTAAATATGATGGGAGCGTAGTGGCGCAGGCAAATGAAGTGCGTTGAGAAGCATATGACATAATTGGCCATCGAGATTGTGGCCGCCGGTAGGTAACTAAGTAGGTAGATAGATTTGAAAGAGACGGCATTTGGACGGCATAATGGAGAAAGTAGACACAGGACATAGCGACTAGCGCATAGACCCATGGCAGATAGTGTTGCGTCTGCAGCTTCTGCTTGGGGTAGGATGAAGCCGCCGATGCAAATCCTTAACTTCGCCTCCTTCGGAAGTCAAGGAAACACTGGGGTGTAGACCAGCAGCGGACCAACCGCGCTCGGTGTGAATAAGAGAGGGACTTGAATCTCGCAAGTCGCTCTGGGAATGTGTTGTGAAAGCACAGCTTCCTCATCAAGCATGTTCGGAATGCGTAGGAATAACTGGTAGCACGTAAACGTGCAGGGACAAGACAGACAGCAGGGGCAGGTAATGGCGAGGCTGGTCGGCACATCTCACGCAGCGCTCCACAGCTGATATGAATAGGGAATATGGGAAGCGGAATGACTAGCGCATTTAAGCACGGCAAGTTGTCGCGGATAGCTAAGGAACCGTGGCGACGTGTCGCTAGCGCCAGGTGTAGGACAGGATCTGACAGGATGCGAGAAGCAAGGCAGCGTTCAAAAACGCGCCCGCAACTCGAGCGGTGGGATTGGGCAGGATGGCGAGGAGGTCGGTCACAAGAGTGTATGGGACAGACAGCCACCAGATGTGCATTGTAGAATGACTCGGCGAGAAGAGTGAGCGCGAAGATGTGTGAGACAGACACCCGCAGCTACATCCGTGATTGAATGGCGCGGAGCAGTAGTGGTACCGTCTTTGTTGTGGTGTTGCTCCAGATCCCTCAGCCCCCCAGCGACAGCGCAACGAAGAATGAAACTTCAAAATCACTTCCGGCCCCAGCGACGACAAAGAAGGAGAGAAAATTTGAGGTCATAAATCCCGGCCTCCGCGTGCCCCATGCGCCCGAGGCCGAACTTCCGCTCAAATGCGCAGCGAAAAGCGAAATCGGCATGGAAAGCCAGAAGCAAAACGGAGCACGAATAAATGACTAACTAGCTGCCTTGACGACTCAGCGTCGGCGCTTCGTAGCCGTTGTCAATGCGGGAACGAGGAGATGCGCTGCTTCGTCGGCATGGCGCGGTGTAGAAGAAGAAGAGGGAATTGAAGCAGCCTGAAACTTCGGTTGTCGTCAAAGCTGCAGTTGAGGAAAGAGTTGACAGGTCGAGGTATGGAATGTAGCGAGTAGAAGTGAGATAGATGATTCCCACTATCTATCTGTAAGGATAGTATGGGTCTTGGGTGGCCCTAAGTCGTCGTTGGCTTTTCGGTCGTACGCACGGACCACCAGGCTTTCAATGAATTGACGCTCGGGCCACCAGGCTGTACAATGAATTGGCGCCGGGACTACTAGGCAGGTTTTCGGCCGAATGCTGAGCGCTGAGCCACGGGACCGTGCAAAAAATGGAGCAGGTCGCTAAGATCCGGGTTTCGGCAATCTCCGCCTAGATAAGATAGAGCTCGAAATCAAAACAATCCCAGCAGTTGAATTTCTTTTCCCGCTGCGGGCTGCGGGATGTTCCCGAGTTTGAGTTACCCCCAATCTTACATCCCAGTGACTAATTGTAGGAAGGCTTGCCCCTGAGCCGTCCCAATGAGAGCTGGTCGACGCACACGCGTCGACCGAGCGAGCTTTGGGCACTATTGTTCTTTGATAGATATTGAAAAGACGAGGGAGCCTCGAGGAGAGGGAGAGGCGAGGAGTCGGCGGTGAATGATGTTCGGGGTATCGGAGCCGAAAGCCGACTCCCCTTCCCTCCCGCTTTTCTCGACGACATCTTGTCAACAGCTTCAACGCCCCCCATGATGCCGGCTGCACGATCGACTTTGAGTCGTCTGACTCCGCCGGCCGCGCTTCCCAAGCATTGGGATTCGCAGCATGACGACGGAGAGGGTGTAGGTTGAGCAGTGACTATCCACTGCGGTACGTTGCACGAATGTGAATTTGAATGCGTCTGAGGTGCGTCATTTCGAACCGGGGGCGGTTGATGGTGCAAGCGTGGGGTGGAATGTAATAGACGAGGAGAGGTCGAGGGGAACAAGGTATGCCCTACGATTTGTTTGGAAGAACTTCATTTCACTGGCGCGACAGGGAGCAGCGGCGGCGCTGTGTTTGCTCTTGAAGACGAAACCCTCGAGCGCCAACTCATGCCAGATCGTACAGAATCTGGAAGGCCTCTCCGAATTCGCGTACGCCGATTCTTTCTCGCGCATCATACGCCTGCAGAGTCTCCGCTCGCAACTACGGTTAATATTCGTTGGATCAAGGGAGACACCACGCTCGCGGCCCCCCAGCGCGGTTGTCTAGGACGTATGTATGGCGCCCAACTTGTTTGACTCTCCTTCTTGTGCTAACGCAGCTAGGGCGGATCACGAGGGATTGCCAGCGCTGAAAGCAGAATGGGTAGGTGGAGTGTTTGTCAACCCACTCTCAGCGCCTTGCGGATTACGAAGGGAGGAATTGGAATCGGAGACGTTCTTGAGCAGATACTTCAAGCCCCCCATCTGCGGGACCGTCACGCGCGCGGCGACCGACCGTTATAAAGCTCTCAGTGGTCCAACACGCCATTCGTTCGCCGAGCGCGCGACGTAGTAAAGCAACGCAAAACGGACGAGGTACGACATTCGTTTCGCTTATTCTTCTACCCTGATACACGCGCTCGAAGTTGCTCTTCAGTTGATCAAGTGATGGAAGGCCGTGGAAGGAATCGAGATGGAGGAAGAAGGGAACGCGCGGGAGGACGAAGGAGTTCGAGGTACGTCGTGCCCATATTCAAGCGATTCCGCTAACGAGACTTCGATGAGAGGTGGGTACGTACACCGAGTGTCTGTGTATAGCGGCGTATCAATCTATCTGGCCCCAAATGTCTATACTCAAGGGACGGAGGCATGCAGCTGAACGGTCAGCGCTTCCTCGTACCCGCAACTCATCCTAACATGACCCAGTCCACCTCAACGTCCACAGTCCTTCCGATCTCAGCAGTGTGTTGTCATTACGAAGGTTTATTTCCCTTCAATGGCGGCTGCGTCCGATGGCGCTCCATCTCACTCCCTAAGTGAGAGCCAATGCCCGTTAGTACAGCCTGTGGACACAGGCTGCCTATGAAGAGACCTCCGATTCCGAGGTCCGCCCTCCACATCCAGAGATGAGGAAGAATGAGCTAAGAATTATGGAGCAGCGAATGGCGACGGCCATCCGAGGTGCGTCGTTCACTCCGCTTCATCTTCTATCTCGTGCGCAGAAGTGATTTGCAGAGCGGGAGAAGTGGATTGATGGCACACGACATGGTAGGAGAAGGATTGAGGAGGAAGGGATGCGCGAGTAGCAGTGCGTCGTGCCGACTCAGGTCGCGTTGATATTTTGCTAATGGGAAGATAGCGCGATGGACATGTATACACCCAGTCACTAATGTCCGTGTGTAGTTTGTTAATCATATTCAAAGAACGGAGGCATGCGGCCAGACGCGAAGCGTCAGCGCTTCCTCGCCGATATCTCTACAACCTCTCCTGAATCTTCAAACTTCCCAAGGTCGTCGGCACCCAACCCAAGCTGGAAGCGGAAGCGTAAACAACGTCTGAGGTATGCAGCTGGACGGCCAGCGCTTCCTTGTCAATGCGCCGCTCGAAGGCCAATTTCCCGGGTTCCTCCAACCTCAGCAGCGTGTCGACTACGGGATTTACTTCTCTTCGACGGCAGCCGCGTCCGACGGCGCTCCATCTCACTTGAGCGCCAATGCCAGTCAAGACGGCCTGTAGGACTGTACATGCCGCTGACGAAGAGGTCTCCCAAGTCTCAGCAGTTCGAGAAAATCTCAAAGTGCGTCATAGACTTTCAATCACGAAGCTATCCCTCGATTAACGTCTCCACAATCCAGCCAACATATTGCAGCGCCGCGGTTGATGTCAAGCGAGTGGTACGCAGGAGTGATTTGCTGAGCAGGAGAAGACGCGATGGGACGCGATGTGGTAGAAGAAAGATTGAGGAGGAAGGGAAATACGAGTCGATGGACTGAGATTCGTTGCGCGAAGTATTTGGTGGAGACCTAGCAAACGACACTCCGAAGCGGGGTCGTAGGCTACCATCGTGTTATTCGGATGTGTACATTCTGTGATCATTCGCAGCACCCTTGTCAATCCGGATCCATCTTTGTACCAAGGTGTATATTTGAAAGACGGAGGCGTGCAGCCAGACGCCGAAGCGTCAGCGCTTCCTCGTCCGATAACAATTCAATCCAAGAAGTGCGTCGTCGGTCGCGAAGATCTCCGATGTCTCAGCAGTTCAGAAGGATTCCTAGGTGCGTCGTAGACATCCAAGATGGCGCGTCGACGAGGCGAGCCGATTCCTTCAAACTCCGAATCCTTCCTTCCAACCAATCAGTCCACCGAACCTCCAGCCCCCCAATGCCTCAGTCTTTCAGACCAAAGCCACCGGCAGCCTCTTGACATGCTCGTTGGTGAGCGAGCGGCGGAGTGTCTTTACGATAGAGATGAGCTTTCGAAGCCCTCCAATGTCGATGCGCGCTGGGTAAGGATTCTTGCTCCAAGCGAAAGTGACGGAATAACCAGACGCGCGTAGCGCGACGAGTCTTCCCCACCAAGAATGTCTTGGAGGAGGTCGAAGAAGAACGGTCGACGAGCAGGAAATCACCAGCGCGACGGCGCTCAGTATTGGGCGACGTGTGAATCTTCAACTCAGAGGTAGTAGAAAAGCGAAGCGGCGATTCATCGAGGAAAGTAGGAAAGCGGCGAGAAAGTTCTTCATTCTGTTGGATATCGACACCGGGGCAGCGACGCGCAGAGGCGGGATGAGTGCAAAAGACAAAAAATCAATGATTTGCGTGACTAATTTACATGAGGCTACCGCGTGTTGAACACGGATCTACGGACCGTCTCGGCTGGACGCCAACACACTTCAACACACCCCCGCAGACGAGACACCCCCGTAGTCTGAAAAATCCTAAATCGTGTAGTCCGTTCCGGCATCTGAGACGTTCGCGGGATCTTCGGCAAGAGAGACACTCTCCAACGCCGCCTCGATTTCTTCGACTGTATGAGTGACCGACGCACCAGTCGAGGCCGACTTCTTCTTCTTTTTCTTCTTCTTCTTAGTCGGGCTGGACGCAGGGCTAGAGTTGGTAGAAACGGAAGGGGAGTTCTGTGCATGTGCAAGAACAGCTTGCTCCTCACGAAAAGCAAGGCTAGCAACGAGAGCTGGAGGCGGATGGGGTTGGCAGTAGGCAGCGGCAAAGGCCTCAGTGACTTCCGGGGACAAGGTATCCATGTTGATCTCATTGGGGAGGTCAAGCATGGCGGAGAAAGCGTGTTCGCCAGCGGCGGCAAAGCCAACAGTTTCCGAGTCCGATTCCGCAGCAACCTGGGCGTTGTCCTCGCGTTTACGAAGAATACGACGGCGTACATCGTCGGGCATGATCGAAATGCAGAATTGGGCAAAATGACCGGGAAGACCGCATCTATAGCAGACGTCGGTGCGATTCTTCGTGTTGGTCCAGTCAAATTTGTCGTTAGAGGTAGAATGCGAGTGGGAGTGGGAATAGGGTTCTCCGGATGAGGTACGCTGGGTCCGATTGCGAGCAAGATGAGCTTCAGCAACGATATCTTCACCCCCGTGATTCGGATTATAGGCTGCGAAGGTGGTCCGAGCGGCCTGGATAAGCGAATCAGAACGCTGAAGATCAGAGCGTTCCCAAGCATTAATGGCGTTGATCATGGATTGGACATCACGTTGGGGGGACTCGTGCTGCAGGATAGTGATGATGGGTGAATACGCAGAGGAAAGACCGCTCAGGATTTTATCCTGAACCATGTGAGCCGGCAGGGTCGCAGCAATGGCGGTGAGACGGTTCTCGGCAGTGACGACGGCCTGGAGAAACGTATCGGCGGGCTGCATGACATTGTGGGAGACCCCATGGAACTTGGACATCAAGGTGGAGCGAGTAGCGGGATCGGCGGTGGTGTAGTACGAATCCAAAGTGGCCCAAAGCAAACGACCGTTAACGCCAAAGCTGGCATTATTGATCTTTTCCTTCACGCTCTGGCTCAGGGTGAGATAGAGCATCCCATGAGCTTTAGCATTGTTTTGGGACCAAGTGCGCAACTGTACGGCACCGTTTGGAACATTAACCAGGGGATCGACCGCATCCCAAAGACCTTCGGTCAACAACAAAGACGAGGCATCAGCCTTCCAAGTCCAAAAATTCTCCGCTCCTTCAAGTTTCGAGATATCCGATGGTTTAACCATGGTCGACGCGAATCCGAGATGCAGTGAAAGATAGACAAAGAGATTGGTGCGAAAAACCGGGTGCTGATCGTGACAGCGAGCAATTAACAAGAAGTCCTGGATAGATCTTCAAAAGGTAGCGAGCTATAGGCCCATAACCTGTTGAATATCGACACCGGGGCAGCGACGCGCAGAGGCGGGATGAGTGCAAAAGACAAAAAATCAATGATTTGCGTGACTAATTTACATGAGGCTACCGCGTGTTGAACACGGATCTACGGACCGTCTCGGCTGGACGCCAACACACTTCAACACATTCAAGAGGAGAGAAGTCTTGAAGCGTTGCAAAAAGTCTTCAAGACAGAAGTCACCAGCAGCTACGCCGAAGGCCGCGCTTGGTGATTCGCGTCGATGGAATCGTCCAGATCGTATCAACGAAAGAATGCCTTGATGATTATTAACGAGAGGCCTGCCCACTCGCTGTCGTAATCTTCAAGGTAAATACGCCGAGAAGGGGCTAGTCGTGCGCAGCGCGAAGATTCATCGTCTTCCCAGAAACGGTCTCGGAGAGGGAAAGGAATAGCCAGCTCTGTGGAAATCTTCAAGACGAAATCACCAGCGGCCGAGCCTCAAGCCGGTGCTCGGTGTTCCTCAATCAGGCGCCAGCACTTCGTCGCTTGACGTGCGGCGTAGCAAGAAATTTGGCGACTTAACAAGCTGACAATCGTTCCGAGAGTCTACGACAAGAAACAGCCGGCTGAGGAGATGGAAGGCCGTCTGGGTCGAGATTGGAAAGGGGAATCCGAACAGAGACATCGAAGACGAAGATAAGGTTTAGGAGGCCGCGATCAAACGCTGAGTGGTAAAGTATTCAATATGAGCGTCTGAGGCATGCAGCCAGATGGCGAATCGCCGGCGCTTCCTCAGGCCTCGGTGAATTCATTCCAGCGAGTGTTTATTCCAGTAGAATGGGACAACAAACACGACGCAACGAAGCGCGTGAAGGGATCCAGCACCCTGTATCTTCTCTTCCCCAAAAAATCCTTCCAGCATCTCAATCAATCCGTTTGTTCTCCAGCCCCCCATTCACGAACGTCCGGCAGGTAGTGGATGCGGACATCGGAGGTATGCAGCCAGGCACCGAAGTGTCAGCGCTTCCTCCGATTTGAACTAAGTCCGTCCGTATGCGTTCCCGCGTACCGGGGCGTTGTTTCCTTCCAACTCGATGTCTCCCCAATCCAAACCTTCCCTTGCCCCCGCAGAATCTCCTCAATTCTCCGGCCCCCCACTCCAAAATCCTTCACAACCGTCGTTTCACGGCGCTCGACGGTCGTTGATGTGAGAAGAATATCGAAAAGGGCCGTCAGAATAACCAGTCGCGCCCGGCGCGATAAGTCTTCCACCACAAGGAAGAGAACTTGAAGAGCGCGAGCGGGGGGAGTATGGCGGCCCCCCAGATGAGTGTCTTGAAGGCGACGCTACCAGCAGCCAAGCCTGAAGGCAGCGCTCGGTAGGTCTACACCCGCGTCGATGATGGTGGTGGAAAGGAGAAGATGGTCGTCGTCACGTCACGGCGTGAGACCGTCGGCATCGTGCTACGTCACGCCCGTCGACGTAACTGGCGGCGCTCGCGCACGCCTCAATGACCCGTAGAATTCGGCGCAGCTAGCGCACCGAATCATCTAACCTGTAGATAGGAATTGAAGGGGAGGAACGGTAGAGTCACCCAGTGACGGCCGTTACTCCGGCAAAGCCGATGCGCCAGCTCATCGCGTCAGGTGTCCCTGCGCCCCCCAATCCTTCTAGCTCCCGTCCAGCAGTCCAGTCCAAAAATCAAGCTAGAAGGTGTATACCTTGAGTCCTTCACTTATGGAAAGCCGGAGCACCACGCTCGTTTGATGGCCGGCACTTACCCGATTAGGTAGTAGGACCCAGGACATTCCGTACTGAGTATGTTGTGACAGTTTGTGACCCCGCTTATTAGGAGCATTTTCAGTCTTGCCTACTTCACGAACAGCGGGAATTGGGTGAAACAAGAAGAAGATACAGGAACTTTCCAAGTCTCAAAATTCTCCTTGATTCGTCGAAGCATTTCTCATTCAAAACAATGTCTGACTCAGATTTGACTCAGATAAGATAAGTGCCCGCCGCGGCCCACGCTTACAGCAGGGGGCACTAATAGGCGCTAATCGGGAATTTGAGGATTCGACTGTGATCATCTTGTGACCGCCTGTCACAACTGCTTTTCGTTGCGGCACTGTGAATCAGCTCCAGTCTGACTTTTTCTGAGTCTTCAAATCAAATTGAATACTGGTCTAGATTCTCTATCCCGAGTTACAGAGAAAAACAGCGAGGAAAGCCCTCTCAAACAAGGCAAAGAAAGTGAGACATGTTTCGGGAGATTGGGTGAGTGTCTTTCATTTTCGAGTCAATAATTGGTTAGAATGGGCTGAGAACATGCCCGAGGCAACTTGATATACTCCTTTTGATTCTTCACTGCTCTATAATCTCTGGATTGAGATTTCACTTTACTAGAGGAAAATCAATCCACAGGCTCCCATTTTGAGAAACCAGTGAAAGGTTCAGGATTTTCGATTCGGTAGGGGTCAGGCCGATACGCATTAAATAGGTGTAAGAACTATTCTTCATTTTAGACCCAGTGACAATCCTGCAAATGAAATTTGGATGCGCTCGAGGACCAGATCTTCCTTTTCGGGAAATTTGAACATTCGTTCCGGAAAATCACTAAATTCCATGCACTCCTTGGATCAGAACTGCACCCACAATCTTAGAATTGAAATGTAACGAAGTAGATATACAATGACATTTCGAAGCTTGATTTATCTCAGTCCAAGCCCAGACCTTCTTCTTGTTCATCCTCTTCGTCTGAAAACCACGCAAGTATTTCTTCGCCCTCCTCAATATCATTCACCCCCGGGGGAAGCAAGTCGTCATTTTCCATCATCTCATCGAGATGAGCTTCCTGAGAGTCATCTAAATGGCAAATCAGATTGAATCATGAACGCATATTTGTTCACATACCCAGGCCTCGGCCGTTATTGACGCCGCCCATATAATAATTATCGGGGTCCGATTCCAGTGGAGTCAAGTTCGGAAGGAGAGCCATATCATCTTCATGGTCATCGAGCTTGGTATGTTTCAACTTAATATTTTGCTACCTTGAGTATCATATTCATTGATGGTAAGCGATGCGCGAGGCTCAAGCCGCGGAACTAAGGGCCAAACAAGGTATGTATGTGTCAGTGTTCGCAAATTGAACTTTCAAATTAAACTACCTTAGAGTTGAAAGAAAAAACAAAAGACCTTGCAAAATGTAAGCTTCTTCTAGAACCAGGTCTAGCTCTGGCCCAACGCGCATTACAGCGACGAAAAGCGAGAAGGAAGTTATTATTTGTGCGTTTATCGCCGTCTAAGAATCCGCTCCTGTAGTATGTATACTCGTGCGCGAAATAAGTGATGGTCACGTAGTTTTTGACCGGTTCTTGCGTTTCAGAAGACATTCTGTGGAGGTCTGAAGTGCTGGATGTGTTTAGTCGGTCAATGGCCACTGTATGAGCGCATCACTCGCATCAGAAAATGTTGATCCGGGCCTTAAATATCCGTTATAAAAAATACCGGATTTTTCAACTGCGCAGAACATTATTTTCGTGGAATTCCAAATGCACCAAATTATAGTTCAATATCTTCCAAATGTGCCACCAAGTTGTTTTGGATCGATACCTGTAACCATTGTACCGCAAAAACGGTTACAATCTGCTGATTTTGGCCATTTTGAGCCATTTTTGGCATTTTTGGCTGATTTTGACCAACTTCGGGGCGCTCTAGCACCTGAACGAGTATAGCTTTCTATTCAAACTAAGTTGGGCATCACCTTGGTATCACTGGGCCTCCATTTGAGTGCATTTGGTTTGTTGCAAAAATATCCCATTAAGCTGTTAAATTTTCCCATATATGGGTTTTTTCGCAAAAATTGTGTTTTATTGATAACATCAACATTTTCTGATGCAATTGATGTGTCCATAAAATGGCCGTTGATCAATTACACACATCCAGCACTTGAGATCTCCCCAGAATGCCTTCGGGAAGGCAAGAACCGGTCAAAAACTACGTGACCATCACTTATTTCGCGCACGAGTATTATATCTATCCAGTGTCTTACAAATATCAGAAGCGCGAACAAGAACTTGTAGCGGGTCAGTCATCGGCACGATACTCTGTGCTTCTAGAAACTCACATTCGCATGAAAATCCACCAACCAACAGCTCTTGCGGCTGCGCAGCAAAAATGTGTAAGGGTCACTTCGTAATCACCCTTACCTACACATGGTCCGTGCACATCCTATTTAGTGCGTCATGTATTCCCGAGACCGCTAGTCGAATCAACGCCAGTACCTGGCTCCTTCCCCCGTTTCTCTCTCTCTCTGGTCCTTCAGTCCTCTCGGGGTTTCCGTGCCCGTTACAGTTTGATTCGACTAGACCCTCCGGCTGGCCTTTCTTTTCCCTCTGGGCTAGCTTTCGGCTTGTCTCGCCAAGTCGTACCTCTTGTCCCTCTGAACAACGGCTCGTCCTATCTGGCTTCCTCAAGGAACTCTCAGCACATTTGGTGGTGTAGGGTTCAGAGTTTTTGAGCACTGGTGGGATTTCAGCCTATGTATCTGTGCTGTTGAGTCGGTTTTCATTCTCCGAGTCCGTTCTTTCGTGCTGGGACCTCGTCCGCTCATTCTTTCGATTCTTCTTCGTCACCCCGACCCATTCCTGTCATAAATGGGAATCCCTTGATTCATTTCAAGGCCGAGCGCCTATGCGTTTGTGCAGGTCATCACCGTACTCGAGTGCGGCTCCCCCTGGACACTCCTTGATCATCCCTTTCTCCCTATTCTCTGCGTAACCCTCACCGACATCTGAGGTATGTGAAGCGCAAAGATAGGTCGAGATTTCATTCCTGCCGTCACTTTCACCAAATTCAGCTCATTTTCGACGGCACCTTTCAAATTATTTCCTTTCATCGCCTCCCCGACCTATACTTTGTCCCACCCACCCACCCTTCATCAAAAAGGAAGATACTTTCTTTTTGATGACTTCACAAGCGTCGGAACCACCCATTCCCACCGTCGCTCTCTAAGGGTCTCTCCTTCCTTCATAAAAAGGAAGATAAACGGGTAACCGGGAAAGGACTTAGGAAGGAGGAGGAAGGACGACTGACGTGCCTTTCCGAGCATGCAAGCCCGAATCCTTGATAAGGGAGTTACTTGTAGGCTCTTCTGCGCGCCAATTTTTCGCGTCTTTTTTTTCCACCTCACTCCTCACTCTCGGCAAACTCTCGGTGTCTCCCGCTCTCACCCTCATGGGATTTGATGGCTTTGGTCGCCATTTCTCACTTTCGACTCTCGGTCGCTCGCACTTGCTCGCCTCTCTACTCTCGTGACCAAAGGCTTTGGTCTTAGTTGCACACCTCTCTACTTGTGCAATCTTTCTTGGCCTGGTGATCCGCACAATCCCCAGTGCCCACTCTTTTTTTCGATTTGCGAATCGATTTCTGCGGCATTTGCTCCCTCTCTTACACACTCTCGGGATTCATCTCTATGCTCAGCTTCATCTTGAACCCTCGACCTTTTGCGGTCACCGCTCCACCTCTCTCCTTCCAATTCTCCCAACTTCTTGGCCTCCCGTGGTCCTCACTTTACTCCATTTTTTTTTCTTTACTCTTCTACATACCTTTAACATTTCTTTCGTTGGTTTAGCTATGTCTCTTCGTTCCTCCGCCGTAAAAAGGGGGGTACTGTAAGGGTCACTTCGTAATCACCCTTACCTACACATGGTCCGTGCACATCCTATTTAGTGCGTCATGTATTCCCGAGACCGCTAGTCGAATCAACGCCAGTACCTGGCTCCTTCCCCCGTTTCTCTCTCTCTCTGGTCCTTCAGTCCTCTCGGGGTTTCCGTGCCCGTTACAAAATGCTCTGCTGACCGTGAAGAAATGTGTAGGGGTGAGAGAATAGGGAGGTTGTGCAAGCGACCCAGGTCGCTATTAAACCGATCAGATCTCCACGACGAACAGTCTCAGGTGAGAGATCCCAGCGACGTAGTAAAGTCTCAGGACAATATTCTTTTAGGTCGCTTAGAGCTCCCACCTGCCATCCATCGCTGCGGAGATCTGAGCGGTCAAAAAGCGACCTGGGTCGCTTGCACAACCTCCCTAATACTGTACCAATCTGTATGACTGAAACGCAATTTCGACCGTGACAGGCTGAAACGACTGAAACGGCTTACAAATCACCCTTTTATGGAAGGTGAGTTGCCATATATATATAGGTGATTTGTCTGCAGAAACGGGCCTCCGTTACGCGTTACGTTTCAGTCATACAGATGGGTACAGTATCTGTTATAATAATGAATACTCACTCATGAAAGCTACTTCTGAATTGAAGCCCTGCAATTTCTGCAGAGAAAAGCCGCTGCGGTGCACCAGCAAAAGCACGACACAGGTAAATTAAAATGTTGCACGGCTCTAATCAAGATGTGTGTTCAGTGATGCAAGTACAATCTTCCCAGGAAGGTGAGCTTCTTCATCCCCATTTTCAAATATGGCTGGCCAGAATCGGGTTATTGGCCAAAAAGCCACTCACCCGGGATCGGGCTCAAACCCAAGGGACCCTGACTTATTCGCACCACGAGTAAGGTCATCTTTCCAACAAAGGTAATATATTTTTGAAAAGCTTCTAAACTCATTTTCGACGATGTTGCATTGATCATGTTGCACAAAGCAGCCGACGGTTACGTAATGTGAAGGGTAGAATTGCTCGCTTCGCTCGCAATTTGAATGATACTGGGAGTGGGCAGCGATCGAGCCATCAGTGTTCTGCTTGTACATATTGATTGATGACGGATCCCTGCCAAATGCCATGGCCGACACGCCGCGACGTTTTGTGGGCGGCAGCCGTATCGTGCCGAAAAAGTTGAGAGGCAAAGTTGTAACTGAAATATGAATCTGGGATTTGGCCGAACGGATTTTTGGATTTTAAAAAACTGAGACAGTTAGGTTAACCAGGATAATATCTATATAGATCTGTGTATACCTCAGCTGTATAGACACTATAATCGTCAAAGTGCAACATTTGTAGCGCGGCGCCATTTGATGTGGCTGTGGGACTTGCCATCAGCCCATCTGATCTCCATCGCTGCCCACTCCCATATCAATGATACGTCAAGACGTGTCAGTCACGTGATGCTTCAACATTTCGTCCTTGACCACAACGACCGCGGAGGCTTGGAGATGGGCCTGTCAAGACCCATTGCAGTGACAATATCAGGTATGGACCAGTATTGCGAAATCTTCTCAGTAACCTAGATAGTGCGTCTCAGGGGGTATTGGGGGAAAGGGGGGAGCTGGTGTTGGTTCAGGAGGATCTGGAGGCGATGGACAGGGGCCACAAGTGTCTGTTGGGGGGGATGCCAGCTTTACAGTCCATGGTGGTATGTTTGCTATGTCTTGATGACAAAACAACTTATACTTACACTTGATAGATATGCACTATCTTGCCTCTGAATTGAGAAAGTTTGTCCTCTCCCAGTACTCTCATATACAGGTCGACAAGATATCCTGGATGAAATCCATGACTACTTCAGTCGCAATGAAGGTTCTCGGCGGGTCTTGGTTATACACGGTCTGGGAGGCTCCGGAAAAAGTCAGCTTGCTTTCAAATTTGTGGAAGAGGCACAACGCAACAAGTGGTAAGGCAAAACTAATAGTCTAAACCAATCGCTTATATGCTAGACATAGCTTCTCAGAAGTATTCTTTGTTGATGCTACAAATGAACAGACAGCAGAAGGGTTACGGCAATACCTGGAGTTGTTTGAAAGTCGTTTGGCACACTCCGCTTAGGCGCACAGCCATTGTTCACCAAGGGAAAAGGACGGATATACGGGATGTAGTTTGTTTCACTGTTACCGGCGCAGTCCGCTTGGCCGTACAGCCCTTTTGCTGGGACTTTGCTGTGTTGAACCTGAGTCATCTCTGCAATGCGGTGTCGAAAATTCAACGATAATGCGAAGATATAAGTTGGTTGAATTTTTATGGGACAGGCCAGTAACAAACTCTCTTTCTTCCCTCGGTGCTCTGCTACTCCCACATGTCGCTCAGAGATAGTGGAATAGTAGCCAATTTTACTGAAGATGCCCCGTCCTTAAAGGCTACAAAATGTGGTCGCACTGACTGTGGGGCTATTATCCAGGCTGGAGAAGATCGTCACTACATCCATGGATACAACTCAAAATCCGGAAAAGAAGTCTGTTCAAACTGCGTCAGCTACTACAACAGTAAACCGGACACAATGTCGAGTATGTGATCTCCTTGATTTTCCAAAATACTGCTCAAATGTGATGTCTTCGGTTCAGGAAAAGATTTTGTTGGTCTTTCAGCTTCGGACCGAGATTCTGTTCGTGCCAGTGTTCTTGCCGCGCGAAAGAAAGGTAATCTAGAACCGCTATTTCAATTTTTAGCGCGAATCAAGTTCATTTGTAGGTGCATCTTTGTCGACTCGGCGTGTCTCAGCGGTCCCGGGGAATAGCCAGGGTTACTATGGTTCGTTTGAATTCATTACAAACTTCCGAAACTAAAACCAAAACTTTGTTCTTTTGTTGGTAGGAGCAATGCTGCCTCCTCCCAGACCCTCGCAACCAAATGTCGCAATTCCCACCTCCTGGTCCCCTTCGGCATATACATACCCTCCGCTTCTGGGAAATAGTCAGACCCAGGGAGGCGCCAGCACCTCGTTTGGCTATTCACAGGCACATCAACAATATGCTGTTCAGCGTCAGTTCTGGGCAACGAAAGCATACCAGAGTAGCGTGGCCGACACTATCACTGTATGCTTCAAAATATTGCGCGAAGTTCCGGGAAAACCCAAAGGAATCCTTGTTCGGGTAGGCTCTATTCTGCGCCAAATTTGAATCTCCGAGTTAAAAATCTAATTTGACAGAACCTCACTGAAGGCGAGCCTAATGTTCTCGCTTCCATCACTCCACCCGGATTGCGCCAGTTAGGTATCCAGACAATGGAAACAAAACTTACCGCGGCATTGCGAGGGTTGCGCATAGATTGGACTCGAATTCCTCTTCGCGAGATTGTGAACTGGGTCGACCTCGCACATCAACCCCCCGATATTGCTTATTTCTATGCTCGGTGCATGACCGGCAAGCCCAAGCCCAAGGAGACAGCTCCGTCGTTCAAAAAGCAAACAAAAGCATTCGAGCTAGCATTCGTTATCGATTCAGAGTATTGGGAAGAAATTGAACAACAGTTGGCTGACAATGAGGTGATGTCCCGCTTTGTCTCGATAATTATTTAGCGCTGAATTGTCTGGTCAAACTCCAATAGAGTAGTCGCAGTTCAAATGGCAGAGGAAGTAGCCAACATACTCCTGATGGCTCGACGGTGGATTTAGAGAGTCATGCTCGCCGCCCTTCTCCAGAGCAAGAAGATGATTTTGAGCTCAACAGTGCAAGCTTTAATCGAAACCAAGGCCATACACAGGTACGTGCTTTGACTCCAAAATCTTGTTTTGCTAAACTCAGTATAATTTGAGCTCCCGGTGACCAGAGCTGCGTCCAAGCGCAATCGAACGGTAATTATCCACTTGTCATTGAGTAGTGCGAACCTGACTCAGGTGCTCAAGGTTTCCGTCACAGCACCTCGAACTCCACCCCCCTCCAAACGGCGGATAATATATCAATCGCCCAATCAGGATCATTTACGGGACGCCTTGCTGGAGGGCGGTTCTTCTTACTCGCAACTATCGGGTCAAGGTACTTGTGTAATAATATCTATGAACATTGATTTTCGGCTCACAAAATTCCAGGTCCAAATAGCACTTCCGAGCAAATCCAGTTTTTTGCGATAAATGACTGCAGTCTCAACGACTTGCTCGCTGATCGGAGGTTTCAGGGCTTCGTTTGTGACCCAGCAAATGCTTGTCTGGGCTCGCTCGTCATTGAAGCTGGCAACTACCTCGGAATTGGAACATTCAAAACTGCCGAAATCGGCTACCTGACTCTTCTCCATCTCACTGCTGGCCATCTCGGAGCGCGTGCAAATGAGCCAGTTGCTGTGAAGCGAATGTATAAACGTCGGAAAACTCCGACTGACGCCAATCCAGGCAAATGGGTGTTGAACCGTCTAACGTCTGCTGATGAACACAGCAAAATTCTCATGGAAGCCAATGTTCTTTTCTGGGCAACTTCTATCATGAACTTCACATATTCTTTCATTTACCATTTTATTCAGAGCTCGTCCGAGCGGCCCCCTTTCGAAATCCCCGAAATTCGCTTTGTGCGCGCGGGCGTCGCAATTGTTCACGACCAATCCACTGGTCCAACAACCCTAAAATGCAGCATTTCTCGTACGTATCTCATTGAGGAGCGCATCAATGAAGCGAAGGATGGCTTCTATAAATTCATTAACAACGGGAGCGCGGTCCCACTTACCATGACGAGAAAGGATGCTACCGAGCTGTCGGAATTTCTGGCATTCACACAGCATGTTCAATTTTATAAGACGAAGGGTGCTGTTTATCTATCTGATCTTCAAGGTGACTCAGCAATTCTTTTGGGGTGACTCCTCGTTGACAATATCAAAATTACAGGGAGCATGCAACTTCTCACTGATCCTCAGATCATGACTTCGCCGTGAGTTCAATACTTAATTCATCGCAATACTGTTATAAATTATGACTTGATCTCCCCTTTCCCAGATTAATTGGTGAAGGCGCAGAGATTTTTGGGGATGGAAATGTCCCCTCGGCCTTCAACTCTTTCCCCGAACAACATTGCTGCAACCATATTTGTCGGTGGTTTGAACTTCCCGAATTAGCCGCTTCCGCCGACTCTGATACGCGCTCTGTAATTTCCAACTCATAGTGGAGAAAATATTTTATTGTATGATTTATGCAGTATGCCTCTCTATGCAATATATGCTTCAATATGCTCTTGCCATTTCAATCGCTCTCACATCTGCTTTTCAACCACTTACGTCGCAGCAATGCAACGTGATGAGTTACCTTGATGTGACCACGGTATGGTCCCCTGGGTCCTACTACCTAATCGGGTAAGTGCCGGCCATCAAACGAGCGTGGTGCTCCGGCTTTCCATACGTCAGTCACTCGCAACGAGCGGCCACATGACGTGTCGCGTAACGCGTAACGCGGCAAAAAAATCTCGACACGAAAGAAAACCGGCTCATGATTAAAGCCAATGGGTCGCATCTACACGTTAGTCCCACCTGCAACTCTCTCTGCTGGATCTCACCCGTCCCTAGGAGCACCTTATTATCGGTACAGAAACTAACCAGCACAGAAGCGCGGGCTGAACGGTCATTACAGACACGAGAATCTCGTTGCCACGACGTCTATGAAAATCATTTTGTTGACGCCGAACAACTGGACCTTAGACCGATTCGTCAGCCCGTTCGTCCGTTCCTACACTACCTTTCACTCTTACTGAACTCAAATCAGGGAATATCAAACATCACCGTGGAAAGTAATGACGATAAATAGCTTAGCGGATTGTCCTTCTTTCATTTATTGCTCGCGCTGTCACTCTCTCTGCTTGCCGCTACATACTTATGCCCCCTCGGTGGCCATGTCCACTGCCGTCCCGTCCCCCTCTCCACGTTCAGTAGCTCCTTCGCCTATGGCCATTGATGCTATTCGACCTGAAAGGGGACGTCTACCACAGACGGCACGGCGAGGCGGTGCAGTGTCTGCGTCTGATACGCGGATTGACTCCCAGGGCAACCTACTCTTCCGTGGCGATCCAGGATTTTGAAAGATCGTTCATTCTACTGGGCTTTGGTCTTCGTCGAGGCGACGAATCTTGAAGAGGGGGTGATGTCAGGGGACTCCACAGCTATGACTTGGGCAGAAGTTCTCTGTCTCCAAGACATCATGCTGTGTGCTCACTTATGTCATATCTTACGTCACCTCTTGTATATAAGTAGTCCGCTGGGGATCTCTGATCCCCAGGTTTGTTATCGACTTGGCTCCTGGGCCCTTCTCCCCTTACACCGGCGGCCAACCCACCAAATTGCGATCTCCCTCAATTTTGAGCCATTTCCTTCTATTCAAGTGAGTAACATCATTGAAATGAGTTGCCAAAGGTACCCTGCACAGCAGAGTAACTAAAAACACGTAGCAGAATGCACAACGACGCGATTGATTCGACTTGATTAAAATCATTACGGCATTTGGCTCACCTCCAATCGCCGATGACAGCAACTCGACAGACTACAACAAACCGCAGGTACGAGGATATATTTTGTTGTAGCGTCTGTTTACAAGAGACTAGCGTGAGGGATTTCCCCTTGGAGAAGGAAAACAATGACCGGTGACTGTAGCGTCACTTTGGAGCACTTGAGAAAAATTCCACGCCAACTTTTGGTGAGAAATACTCTTAGTCACTCCAGCAGCGGATTTAGATTTGGATTTGATGGGATTTGGAGCTGATGGGTGACGATCAGTCACCAATCAGTCACCGTTGCCAACTGATGACGCCACTGGGTGTCCAAAAGGGGAAAAGAACGCAAAAAGAAATAAAAAGAAAGAGAAAAGAAAGAGACCAGTGAGCTTTCAGGGCGAGCATGGGGAGGCTCTTGGGAGGCTTAGAAAGATTCAAGGCGGGCTATTATTGTACTTGTTTGAAGCTTTTTCAATTACTCAATGCACAAAATAAATGTAAAGCAGCAAGACACACGGGGAACTGGCAAGAAGTACCAAAGGTTTACAGCCCACAACTTGCTCTGAGTCCGCTTGGATGTTTTCGCACCATATCAATCTCTGCCAAGTGCCCGACTAGATCTGGCGACGAATCAACCTCATCTTGACCTCAAAAGGCATGCAGGGGCTACATTGAGTTGTGAGAGGAGTAGGATCAGCTAGGAATGCGGAATGGAGAGCTCAGAATTCGAGCTAGAAATGAGACGAAGATTCAGAGCTTGGTGAGTTATACCATCTTTCAACCTCCTTCGCTCTCGAAGCATTCCGCACCCGTCGCATTTTAAACGGGTCATGCTTGAACTGTCTGTACCGCTGTGCGGCACACCCGTCCCAAGAATCGGCACCCGGATCTGGGACGCGATGGGTTGCCGCAGGAGCTGAGGCCGAGTTTTGTCAACGAACCGACATGTTTTACCCTTTCTTTTCTTTTCTGCTCTATCTTCTGTCTGTGCAAACCATAGCTAATGTTATCGTCAAAGTATAGCGTATTGCCTCTTCGTTCCCCCATGTCCATCTCACAAACGGTCTTCGAATCATGTCTAAATTTCGTACGTTCTTCACTTTCCTTCTCAAACTCTCAAACCGATTGATTTCTTCCTACTGTAAAGTTCTTCGAGAACCTCCACACCATCCCCTCTAACCTCTGCGAGGACTTTGACATCGACCTTGCAACTAAATTCATTTAGCTGGGCACGTTCGCCAACGCGCACTTCGCCGATCCCCAGAAGCTGAGCAGCCAGTGTCACAACATTGGGCGCATCCACGTTGTCAGGAAGCCGATCAACTCGTTGACCTCCACCACTGGTGTCTACCGCATGTACATGACCATCTCTTCAGCTGCTCTTCAGCCTATGACTCTGTTTATTAATACGTGAGTGTTTATCACTGTGTTTTTGTGAAGGAACATGACGCTCATTTTTTCTTCGATAGTTTACCTCTACCGCCGGGGCTCACAGTGGCAGGCCCCGAGGGTGCTCACTCTCCACCTGGTCTCAACGACGTTTCTACCGCTATTATTACGCCTTAAAAAATCGTCTGTATCTTCGTCTCCTGGTAAAATGCTGTGTATTGACTGGTCTGCAGGCCAAATCGGCTTTTAGTCGATGAAGCGGCCGCCGACGACAAATCTGGTGAGCTTCCTTATGTCTTGTGAGCTTGAGGAGCTGGCGGACTAAGCGTTATCGTGTAAAGTCGCGACACTGAACTCCAACACTATGGAGGTCCTTGGCCTCTTCCGGGGCCGCACAGTCACCATTCGGTGAATCGACTTTTTACTCCTTCCGCTGACGCTTTACTAAATCTCCAATCTAGCGGCAAGCAGCGGCGCAACACCGTCTTGATTTCCCTTTCTTCGGACGACGTTGAAGAGGGCCGCGTACAACTCAACAAATTCGCTCGCAGCAATCTCCGCGTCAAGCTTGGCGATCTTGTCGGCGTACATCCATGTCTTGATATTAAATATGGCAAGCGGGTCGACATCCTGCCGTTCGACGACTCGGTGGAGGGCTTGAGTGGCAATATTTTCGATGTCTACCTGAAGCCGTATTTCCTGGAAGGTGTGGTTCAATCTATTTTCTTTGATGCGCTCCTCATATTTATATTGGTAGCATACCGACCTGTCCGCAAGGGCAATACTTTCTTTGTTCGCGGAGGCATGCACACAGTCGAGTTCAAGGTTATGGAAACCGACCCCGCTGAATTCTGTATCGTCGCGCAAGATACCGTGATCCACACCGGCAAGTTATCCTTCCTTTGTTAACCCTTCTTTCCGCTTATTTTTTCTGCAGAGGGTGACCCCGTCGAGCGTGAAGATGAGGAGTCGAATCTGAACGATGACATTGGTGGATGTCGCAAACAAATGGCACAAATTCGCGAGCTCGTTGAGCTTCCCCTCCGTCACCCGCAATTGTTTAAGTCCATCGGTATCAAGCCCCCTCGCGGTATTCTCATTTTCGGCCTTCCCGGAACCGGTAAGACCCTCATGGCGGGAGCTGTGGGCACTTTCTCCTTCCTCGCCCGCCATTTTGCTCATGATTTCGGGTCCGTTGATGAGCGTTTGAGGAAGCGGAGAAAAACTCGCCCTGCCATTATTTTCATTAATGAAATTGACTCGATCGCGCCTCACTGTGGGGAGGGATTCTACTCGGGCCGAGTAGGTAGACCTGCTCGGCTTGAGTAGGTAATATACTTGGCATGAGTGGGTACCGCCTCAGATGGAGTAGGTGACCCACTCAAGCCAAGTAGGGAAACCTACTCGGCCTGAGTAGATTTCGGACAATTCTCGATTCAGATTGAGTAGGTCACCTTCTCGAGTGGAGTAGGTTCACCTACTCCACGGGAGTGCATCAACCTACTCATCCTGAGGGGGTTTTCACTCAATGTAAGTGGGCTAAATATTTATATTCCGGCTACATATATACATGCGTATTCAGCCCCGTATATCCACCCCTGTTCCTTACCGTCTGCTTGACGTAGACTGAAATCAGGAGGCCATTAGTGAAAGAAATAAGGTGAGAAAATAGGACTCACCGGCAGTTGTGAGTGTCAGACGGCACGAGCCTAAGAACAAACAAGTCAGCTACACCATTTCTACGCAGGCATAAAGGGAAACGAAAAATAGAAAGACATACCAATTAACAGGGAAGCGGTTGCGCAGCTTCGAAGCTTGAATGAACGTCAACGTATGAAAGCGATGAATTGGACCTCAAAACAGCTCACCTCGGTCCAACCAGCCGAAAATATGTTTATTACGAGTACTTTATGTAATCGTTCTTTTAGAATTTTTACCACGCTGATTTTGAGAGCGCCGCACAAAATTGTCATCCTTTTTCGATGAACACTTTTGATGGGGACAGCCACTAAAACCATTAGCTTTATTTATAGATTCATTAGAAAGTTTCTAATGGATCTTAAATTTGTGATCGTGTGAAAACCTTGACTCGGTGAAATAAGCCCTAACCTTAATGAACAGAAAGTTTATTGATGGACCGATTGCCACCCCTCTGTGCTCAAATCCGGCCGATTTACGGAAAAAAGGAGGGAGAGCGGAGCAGCGCTTGTCTTGCTTTGGGTACTGTACACTTCAGCATCAGTTTTAATGGCTTTAGTTTTGAGCAACAGCGCTGCCGGCTAAGTTGCAAGGCGACCGATGCACATCCCTGATCCGAGTCACCCGATGAGGAGCTGCGAGGTTCGGCCCTGCTTGTGATTCATTTTGGATTCATTGGCAAAGAGGGAATGCCGAATACCCGGTACCGATGGCACCCTTTCGGCAGTCGAGCACTCCTTTTACTCAGTAATGTACGCGGAGCTGGCAACCGGCTGGTTTCCAGCGTTGATCGCCGTGATACACTGTGTGCCGGCAACCCGGCAACGGATTTATGGGTCTCTGTGGCTTCTGTTGGAACTGTAACGGAAACCAGCGGACTCCAATGGAATCGAGCGCGAACGATCTCCGGTGGAATCCAGCGGATTCCGATGTAGTCCACTGGTAATTCTCAACATTTGATGCTGAGGAAAGATTCTGGAACTAGACGTTGAATGAATGTCGATCGAACAATGCTGCTTCAATTTTTAACGAGTCCATTTAACTCTGGAAACAGCTCCTGAAGGCGACTCCGAGTCATTCAAATCAATTCGGATTGTTGAAACTATATACTAGCTGATGAATTCTGCGCAAAGTATGATTTGTTATAATGACATCTGTATTTTGGTGGGTCATGAAGCATCATTCAAATGCTCTGGTTGTGTTTGAAGCTCCTGAGCTCTGGTTAGTTGCTGAAGGAAGGGTAATAGTATACAAGTTAGGCAAATATACTGACTTCAACAAATTTCCGGTAGTTTTCTCAAAGAAAATACTTAGCCCGAGACACACTCTTTCATTGTTTCCGAGTTCAAATCTGCATACAATGTCAAGCCTGTCAGTGATGAAAATATAAAGTACTCGAACTGCCGTGCATATGCATCGGCCCTCTACCCCAAGTTCTACTATGAACCTCAGTGTTGTACAACATATGAAAGACAAAACAAAGACAACTCACATCGAATGCAAAGCCTCGTCGACGAGATTGAACACATAATGGATCGGGTTGGAAAAAATAAGGATGTTCAAGTCAATCTAGTAAAAGAGCAAGTCAGTGAGTTGCGTGGACAAGTACAGATTCGATCGGAACAGCCGATCCAAAACGAATGAAAGGATTCAAATGTTGATTCGTGCAGTCAGCATTTTGCTAGATTGAAATGAGTACAAGAGCGGTGAGTGAAATGAAGCCCGTGAATCGAATGACAATCTGGATGTGGGTCAACAGAAGCCTGCGTCGACCAGCCGTTCCATCCTACCATCCCGAACGCGCTCGTGCGCGCATCGATTTCTTCCATTCCCACGCGCGTGTATCGGCGTTAATCAGGTGAGATAGATGAGGTGTCGTTTCAAAAAAGAAGAAGCTCACTTAAATTTGATTTATATCGCGAACGATGATGGGGTCGACGGCGTCAATGAGAGGGGCAATGGCGGCGGCGTGGCGCAGTGTAGAGAGACTGTGAGGAGATGAGGGTTTCGCCTTGAGGGCGTAGGGACGACGGGGAGGCGGGGGAAGGCGCCGCGATGACATGCCGGCGAGGTCGTGGATGCGCGCTGTGGATCTGGTAAACCGGTGAGCGATGCATTTCGTTTGTTCCCGTCAAAAACGAAAGAACTCCCGTAATTCGAATTTCTAGCTGATTTGCGCGCTGAGCGCCGCGACGACGTTGTGGTATTAAGGAGGGCGGCGGCCACGGCGTCCAGTAGAGTAGCACGTGAGGGCCAGGTGAAGTGGGGTAGATTTTCAGCTTGAGGGAGTTGAGACAGCAGGGACACGGCGGAACGCGTCATCGAAGTGGCGGCGGTCGGGTCGGAGCGCTGGCGGCGGGTGCGGGTGAAAGGGGGAAGGCACGGAAGGGAGGAAGGGGTTGATGACACACCTAGTAGCTAATTCGCTGTAATGTCGGCGGCGGCGGAGAGGTGGTGGTGGTAGGTAGGCGGTGTGTGGGTCTGCGTCGAAGGGACTCGTCAGTGTGCGAGCAAAAGAAAGAAAAACAGGCGTGGCGGCGTACCTTGCCGGTCGTCAAGTGCCGTGTTCCGGCTCACTCATCGGAGCGCTAACAAGTCGGGAGGTGGGGGTTGGGAATGCGTATGGTCGGCGGCGTACGTGCAGGCGCGGCAGACAGCAGTGTATATGTTACATAAATTAGAAAGAAAATTGATACGGTGACGGCAGCATACCTTGATTTTATTAGGTACGCTCTGCCTCTTCCCCTCATTGTCGTTTCAGCGGATGTACTTGATATGTGGGTTTGGTCGGAGTGGGCGGGGGAAATGCGGCGGAGGAGTGAGGTGGATTTGGAGGGCGGGTTGTGCGGTGGACGAGACTGCAGTGAGAGTCGAGGGATTGCAGGGAAATTCGACGTGGGGATGGGCAGAGAGCGAGTTGGCGGCGGCAGCGTCGACGCGAGTCCGCGTTTCGGCGGGGTCGGCGCCGTCAGAGTACGAGGTCGCGGAATTGGGCTGCTCATGGACCTCAGTTCAGGTATAATAGAGGATGAAGAACTGAACGGAGCGTGAACGTAATGCCGACATTCGTCGAGAGGCGACAACAACAAGCACATAGGGCCTACGGTAAGTCCCAGCGCGCTCTGCCGTCAACTCTCGACAGAAAGTGTTCGGTTGGGGAAGGAATAAATGGGGGAGGAGGGGAAAAATGAAATAAAACGACGAAAATTGAAGCTGCGACTCACCTTGCTTTCCTGGCAGACTTCTAACACTATTACCTCCTCCACCAACCATCACGATAAACAAAATAGTGACCTAGATGCTCGAAAGGGCCTTCATTTGAGGGGTGAGGTGATATCCGCACAAAAAGAGTTGCCACCGGTTGGTGTTGTCTGAAGGTTGCCAAAAACGGTTTGATTAGAGATGAAACGCGCGGAAACAGAGGTATGGGAGACCATACCATGGTTTCAGCAAGCCTCAGCAGCCATGGAGCCTCTTCTCGCGTCGTTTCGCGTCCTTGTTGGTGGGAGAGTCCAAATTGCATAGTTGACCGTAGAACTCGACGAGAGACCGTGCTGGGCGCCCAAAAGTGGGGGAGAGTGTTTGAAGATGAAGGGAGAACGAGAGAGACGCGTCGGGTCACAATGTGACGTCACACTATTCTCACGCTCGAATGTTCCTTCGCTCCCTTGAAATACATCGGCGGCACATCCAAAGAAGCTGTGGATGGTTGAAACACTATATTATATGAAAGCAACACTATGCCGGGAATGCACACAATGCTACAATTTTGTTCAGCTCGCAAGAGTCACCACTTACTATTTGCAGAGTTCAACTTGCTTGCGGTCTTGCGCAACACAGGAAGCATATCTTGTCCTAGATTTTTTAAACCGGGAGGAGATGTCGTTGGAAAACATGATCTAGATGTATCTGAGTGACAATGACCGTTTCCCACTCTCGAGGAATCCGGTTCGTACCGTCCGTTGCCGATTTGGTAAGTTCAAATTGCCGAGGTTCTTGCCGGCCAGATAAAGCCTATCTCATCCTGGTTTTTTTCCTTTAAGAGTAGAACTATCTTGAGAGCATTATGTAGGGGTATCTGAGTGAGTATGACCGCTTACCCGTCTCCGAGAATCCGGTTCGTACCACCTCTTCCCTTTTTGGGAAGTTCAACTTGCCAAGGTTCGTACGGCACATAGAAGCAATATCTTGAGCAAGATTCCCGAGTTCAGTTACAGGTTCAGTATCAACTACATGCTTGAAGAGCCACAAGATAGTACACTTGATGCAAAAGTACAAACAGACGGAATTATGAAGCCTCCTTCTTTGATTTGGAACGCGTGCCATAGTCGGAAGTCACAGGGTTTGGTTTGGAGGCCTGGAGTCAAGCTCAGGAAGTGTATCATCAAGCTAAAGACTACTCACCGCTCTCGCTAGCTTCTTCGCAGGTCTGGATTCCTTCTTTCTCGCCTTCTTTGATTTGATCTCGACCTGGATGTAGGTCAGTATCGGTAAAGAGATACGGAAAACTACCTCTTCGAAATCCGCTGGAGAGAGCTTGAATCCACCGAGGGGCAATGGTGTTGAAGGCTCTCGCTTGGGCTTAACAAGAGGCTTCGGTTGCTAGAGAAAACCGAGCGGTGGTCAGCAATATTTTGGCAGAGATTCGATTGAACTGATTACGGGTCTGGATCCACGTGCAGGTGGCAAGGAGAGGTGGGTTTGGTCAGGGTTTGACCGTTTGGATGCCTTGATATTTCGGTGGTGCAGGCCGTCAAGAATGGGGTCATCGTCATTGTCTAGTTGCATAAGATCGCCGTAGTCGTGACTTTGATCGCGGTGAAAGTTGGCGTCTTCGAAATCGCAGTCCAAGTCGAGTTCAATAAGAAGTGTAGCAGTGAATGGAGCAAGGATGAAAGAAATGAAATCGTCTAGGTCGATGAGCTCGGAGTCCGAAACATAGTCATCGAAAGCCCCAGGATTGTCGCCAATGATCGTGTCGACTGTGTGGTATAGCCTTGAGGCGAGATCGTCTGCATCTGGAGCAATGATGCGATTCAACGTGGAATGAATTAGTAGGGACCCTTTGGGGCCATAACTACGCCATGTGAGCAATCGAAAAATGAAAATGCCTGACGGAAAGTACTCACTAACCACACCGCGCCTGCAAAAGCGCGTTAGTATAGTCTTTCTTTGACGACGCCTTCGAGAAAGCATAGATTTTGCTGTCAATACAGTCCAGGAATGTCGTCCAGATCGCTGACTCCTCGAGCGTTTTCTTATCGGTGATCATAGCCAAGATTCGAGCTGAGTGACTGAGTATGCGAGAATGAAGGAGGTTCCAATCAATCGTTGCCGGCCAGTGGTTTTCTTCTGCAAGAGAAACCAAGAATTCGTGATTTAACTCCTTTTTGATAGTGCCGCCTCGAGCCATTTAACGCCAGTGCCATCCTCGCCGCGTTCGTTGATCAAAGTTTGTCGGCGTTGGAATAGCCCAAGGATTTGATTGTTCTGTTCGTTCGGCAGCAGATCCTCGCATAGAAGGGAGGGACACGAAGCTGGAAGATCAGACCATTCAAGCGGTGTTGGTTCTTCTTCCTCAGAATCTTCGAGGTGGGGCGGCAAGACGGTTTTAACCTGCGAGAATCAGAGACGTTCGTGGAAATGGTCAGACTCACTTTCTTGATAGCTCGTGGGCTATCAGGCTCTTTCTTGGCCTTGCGTTTGATACCATGCTCTTGTTTTTTCTGCAGATGACATGTCTTTCAGTACCGCAAAGAGATATACTTAGAATACACACCGTAGTCTTGGGTTCCTGAATTTTCGGTGCAGGACCGGAAGCGTCATTAGTGCAAGCTGCTCACAGCCAAAACAATCGCACGACATACACGCTTTCTCTCGTTCTCCTTGTCATCGCCCTCGGCTTCCTGTCTTGCTCGCTCCGAAGTAGTCTGCCGTACTGTAGCACTTTGTATGGGTGAAACAGACCCTCGAGCGTGACTGGAAACGCTACGCATGGAAACCAGAAACGGCCTCAGCGTTATGCGTGACATCATAGAATTTTGGAAACGGGCGGGCAAACACCGATAAAATCTATTTCCAAACGTTGAACGGATTCTGGGCAATTTTTAGCTCTCGTTTATGCTTTCTTTGTATCCATAGCCCTTTGTGATTGCATTTCTCCTGTTACGGGCTCCGTAATACACCATTTGTTTTTTTTTTTTTTTCTGTGCCGTGGCGCACGCTCAGACACCTAAACCAGCGACGGGTCCACCACAAGCCCTCTTCGAGCGACTAGTTAAATTACCTCGGCCAGCTTCTGGTACACCTTCCCAGCACCTTGCCCATGGTCTCCGATGCACCGTACCGGTTCTATCTTGACGAAGACTGTAGAGAGTGATTGCGTGCAGTGAGGAGGAGGAGGGTTACAGCAGTAGATTCAGCTAGATTTTACAGCCACAAACATGATAATTCGACATCTTTGTATGTCACGCAGTCCTCAGGGAAACCACCCGACCGTTATGCGTTACCGTTGAAACGAAACAGGGCGGGCGTTACGCGTTACGTTTCACCCATACAAAGTGCTACAGTATTTACTCTTCGTTAGCACGGGCTTTGAATGCTCTGTGTGACTCTAGAAAGCGTACCTGCTTGGGTTTTTTAGTTGCCTTCGTTTCGTCATCTTTATTTCCTTCGACTTTCTTTTTTCCAGCATCTTTCTAGCGGATGAATAACCACTCAGAGAAAACATTCGCCACGAAAACAGCGGTGAAACTCACAGGCTTGCCCAACTTACACGCCGATTTCGGCTCCTCCTCCTCCTCCGAATCATCTACTACTTGTCTCGCCCGCTTCCTCACTGCACCTTTAGCCTGTTTCTGTCAAGACGATGATTTGGAGTTAGAAAGGGTTATGAAGATGGGTACATACCTTAATTTGCGTCCCGGACATAGCCTATGTCAATATTCTAAGCATGCAAGATTGATAAAAGATAATGCGACGGACCTGCTTGCTTTTCGATGATTTTTCCTCCAGCTCCTCCGAGTATGAGTCCGATTCAACCCGCGCGCGCTTCGCCCTGCGGCGAACCTGGACCTTCGCCTGCTTTTCCTCCTCCTCCTCGCCAGCCTCCGTGTCGTCCCCATCAGAATTGCTCTCCAAACTTCCGCCTGCTTTTCTAACGTCCTCTTTCTCTGCCTCCTTTTCCAGCTTATCCCGGACTCGACGGCCCGATCGTGCGTTTGTAAGATACTTTGTCATGATGTCTTTAATCGGCCAATACCCTGCAAATCTTCTAAAAAATGCATATTTCCCGGCGATCTGAGGAGAAAATGAGTAGTAATCGGCAGTCAAGAGGAAGGACGCACGATCTCCATTGCTCTATCAACCACTCCGGGCTGTTGTTTGGATATTGTCTTCTGTAAATTGAGGTGGACTGCAACTTCGTCTTCGACAATTTGCTTTCCGAAAAATGATGAAATTAAACTTTCGTGAAACTAGATGAGAAAACGCACATATAAGCGATTATATCGCTCGTCGTCATCCTCGAGGCCCATAGCTTCTTGAACGTTGTAGCCGGAGCCCGTACCCGCGTCTCCTTTCGGCTTTGGTATAAGATCTCGACGCTCAGGTGCTGCCTTCTTCGCAAACTGCGCGTTCTCGCGATTCAGAGGTGCTGATGGGAACTGGATTCAGGAAGGGGGAGGCCTTGCATGAAGACCTTACCAATTTCCTTATCCTTCCGTTTATTCTCCTCCTGAAGCTGCTTGACGGTCTCTGCTGCGGTGATCTTCTTCTTCAGATTCATGGTCGGAGGAGGAAGAGGAGAGGAGAGTCACGGTCACATGGTCGCGGTGTCACGGTTATGTCATAGGTGATCGTGAATTGATTGAGCTCAATGTTTAGAATTTCTGCCTAACTTCTTGCATGTTGGGGCTGTAAATTTTCAAGAGTAGGATATCAATCAGGTTCTCCTGCAGGCCTCGCAAATTATCTCTGAGTTTAACGGCCAATCATATAACTACAATGCATCAACGACAAGACAAATGTTTAATCTTCAACATCACCTCCCTCTTCCTCGACGAACAGGGGACGAATGAGACCACCGGTTCGGTCAACAATATACCACCGCGCTCGGGTCTCTATGCGGCCAACCACGGCTACCACACACTGCAGATCATCGACAATCGGCTCGCCAATCTCTCGATACTTGACAATTTCGATGGCGGCATCTTTTCCTCCAGTGTTCGTGCAAGGCCTGATTAGCGCAAGAAGTCGTTTCTTTCCGGACAGCATGCCCAGAGCCTTTGTCTTGGGCAGGTTACATACAAGGATTCGTTCGAGCCGCCCATATGAGATTTGTTCAACCCATTTACATATCAGCCGAGGTACGACGCACTTGGATTTCATACTTCAAACTATCAGTATGATAAATTTGCGAGCAGGCAGAAACTCACGCGGACGAAAGACATATTTCGTTCGGCTATGGATCCATCTCCACATGCTGATGCGCTACGAATCGAGTCGCCGTCAATAATGCGAAGTTTGCCGAAACTTGGAATGATCTCCGGTATATGCTGAAGTATATCATTCGTTCGTTTACCAAGGATATTCCCCAAATACTTCGCGATTTTCTTCCGAATATTCAGCTCAGGCCTATATTCGCGCTTGTAGGGCGGTAACAAGATCGCCTGAGGATCTGGTAATGTTCGAAGTTAATAATTTCCTGAAGGCAAAAAAGAAATGATAAACATACAATCGTTGTGAGTGTATCCCTCTCCGTCTCCGTGTGGTGGATTAGAAAGTTCGCTCTCCAAATCATATCTAGCATTCAACTGTTCAAGATAAGCTGTACGAAGGACGATGTTATTCAGGTTAGCCCATGGCATTTTCTTCGAGCGTAGACCGGACTGGAGAATGCCGCAGTAGCGCTCCATGAAAAAAGTCCACGTTGTCCAAGACGGGCCGCAGAACAAGATGTCGTCGGCAATGTGGAGCAGACCGTGAATGGTGAGTGTGCAGGCTGAAAGTCGTGATTCTGAATATTGATAATAGTACCTGTAGATAGTGAGCAATTACCGAAAAGTCGTAAATTAAACTCACTCCTCGTATTTATGAACCCAGTTTATAATATTCTGCCTCAACTCTTCGACCTGTGTTTTCGTGGAGGTGAAACGGAGACAAGCTTTGATGATATCGGAGAATTGACAAAGGTGAACATGATATTTTGGGTCGGGAAACCGATCTTTCAAGAGAATGGGGGCGAAGTAGACAGACCAGAAAGCCCACGCCTCGGCGGTGTAGTACGCTGGATTGGCACCGAGAAGCCGGACGAAATCAGCGGGTAGATGCTCCACTGCAGCGGCGGTTTCCTGCCAGATTTCGTCCCAGACATCCTCCGCAATTTCGTAGTCTTCGGAACCTGTATCTAATCCCTTGAAAATGCCTCTCCACAGTTTTACCAGATTTTGAACATCGTTTTCGAAAAAAATGTGCATGGCATCCCAGGGGCGTGATCGTGGATAGTCCATGGAAGCAACACGTCGAAGGGCAGGGCGGCCCTTCATGCCATGAGCCTTTGCGAGGCGATTCTTCGCGTTTGCAGCAGCGCGGGTGTCGCCCAAGTCTGTGTCAATCTCGTCAAATCGTTCCATCTCTGCGTCCAACTTTTCTTGTGACCGCGGCGGCAAGTCCTCCGGATCCCAATAATTCCCGTCGGGCCAGCGCAGAGGTACGTAGTAAAGTTTTTCGCCTCCAGTGACATTGCGCACACCGCGTATCTCGCACGAACGGCATGGACAAAGGCTGTTATGCCCCTTGATGTTCATGCTTTTCTCGATAGCAATGATATCTCCCATTTCGAAGAGGTTGTATCCGCGCAGCATGAAGAAACTGCGAGTCTTCGCATTGTAGGTTCGGACTCCGTGGGCTAGCGCGGCGCACTCGTTGTCGTATGGAACGAGAAAGCTGTAGGCATCTTTAGGAGGATGTGGGCCGGGAATGACACCAGCCGACATGAGCCCACCGTCAAGCGGATTCGAGTGGGTGCGAACTTCGGGTTTGATACAATAATTCTTGACAAGAATAGGAGTTGCGGAGGGTCCTCCGCGCTGGCGCTTGTAGAGAAGGTACGAGTCCATGCAGACTCCGAGGCAGATGTCGTATTTGTTGGAGAAGTATTTATGGGGAAGAGTTTTGCCGTCAACCACAACGTACTGTTCGCAGAGGTTTCGGTAGTGTTCGCCATCGAAGACGTCAGATATTTGATCGGGAATATGAACGTAGTTAGCGCGATAGAGTAACCGTTCGATGGATTTGGGGCTTTGGAAAAAGCCTTGCAGGCGGGGAATGATGGGGATATAGCAGAACATTCGACGTGATTTTCCGGAAGCAGTGAACCGGGCGTTGTCACAATAATTACATTCCGTGAGTTCTGCGTACGCAGCGCAGCGGTATACGCCATGCACGAGTTCACGCAGCAGTCAAACCACATGGGCTCAACGCCCGAGAGGATGGCCATGCGATGGAACATCACCCACTCGGAGCTCAAATCCATCTTATGTGAAAACGAGTAGACCATGAGGTTGTATGCAGCGCGTGGCATTTTCGATACCAACTTGAGTTTGAACGCGCGAACATTGTCACGATCTCGGTCACTCAATGTCGCGTTGCCTGAAAGTGAGTCAATCCTTCACACTGCGCTGATTTTTTGAAGAGGAAGAACGAACGGGCTTCCCACAGTCTAGTCTCGACTTCGGAATCACGATGATATTCCATCTTTCTAACTACGAATAGAGTAAAGAAATTGATTCTGTGAAACTGAGTAAGAACATACACTCGTGTAGCGACGACAACTCTTCATCAGCTCCTAGCACCTCGTCTAATTGTTGTAGCATTTCTTCATGAGTAAGTGGGACGTCAAGGTCTTGAAATTCGTCGAATTTAGCCCATGGATCAGCATCTGAGCCGCTTGCAGAGGGGAAGTCGAGTTCCGACGGGATGGACGAGTCGTCGGAAACCGCCGAGTCGATGTCCATTGCATCGCTGGCCGAATGAGCAGCATCAGAGTCCGAGCGCTGATCCATGTCGACATCAGGCAACGGGGAGTGCAGCGGCAAGCGGGGTGACAATGAAGGACTACTATCGACATCTTCCGATAGTTCGGAATCATCGTCAGAATCCGTGAGACCGGGCTCAGGAGAAACAGAGGGTTGAATGGAAGCTTTATTAGGAACCTTGCGCTTGTGCCGGCGCCGTCCACGTTCAGTGAGAAGCTTGCCACAAGTTGGCTTGCAGAAGCAATATTTTCTCTTCTCTTTTTTTTTCTTCTCCTTGGATTTGTTCTCTTTCTTGGGCGCCATTGGATCGAGCGAGGTGCTCGCAGAATGAATGAGTCAAATGCTCGAAGATCGTTTTTGAGCCGGAGAGTCGCCGAATCAGCAGAAGAATAGTAGTGGAAGACTGAAGCAGTAACCAGAGATCTCAGGAATGCTGCTGCTGCGGCGAGAGGTCGACAGACGGAGAACGGCGAGTGAGCGGAAGAAGAGAAGAGGAAGAAGCCATCAACTCGCATAAACAACCGGCAATAGTTGCGCCAGAGACGGCAAACAGTGCCGAAAAATGATTGATTTGTCTGATCTGATCACTACAAGTGGTGCCGACCGTGTGGGTATCAAGTGAAACGTCGTGCCGACGAGTTTCCCGGAACCCACTCGCAGCGAGTAGATTTATGCCAAGTGGGTCGAGCCCACTCGGGTTGAGTAGGTCAAAACCTACTCAGATCCAACGACCTATTCTCAACCCATGACCTATCAGCTTCGTCAAAGACCCTCGTTCTGTGGCAAGCTAAATTCACTGTTGTTTGTTCCTCGAACGTCATTGACAAGGATCGGGAGCGCCTCCCTCTCTTCTTCTCCCTCAACCACGACGCACTCTTCCCGCCCTCGTCGATCTCTTGGAGAATAATGGCTGCTAGCTCAGCCAATGCAAACACCGTGGTATCACTTCTAACCACGAAGCCACCTTACACTTGTGAAACCCTACCTCTGTGACTGTAATACACCTCGAATTTGAAACTTACCTGGCCCACAAGACCTGCGCCCTTCCTCAACATTCTACAACTGAATTGCTGGATGACACTGGGAGGCCCCCCAAAATTACTCTGAGACTTTCTGCATCGGGGCAAACAACACACGGTCTGTTTAAAAGAGCAATTGAGGACGATTACAAGCTAACTCTCGCCCCCCATGCCCTCTGATACACACACTCCTCCCAATTCTCCCCCCGCATACAACGACGCGGACATCCCCGCTACCGTGAACCTCGGTTCCCACACTGTCTCTACGCTCATGCACAATGCCAATTCTACGGCGAACGACTCCGACTCCGACTCTAGCATGCCCGATCTCGTGCCCTTCGACACCGATGACGACTACAATAACGACCTCCGCCGAAACAACCGCCTCACTCCTGGCTCTGTCCAAGCCATCACTCACCGTATGAATACTCTGGCCATTGCGGTACGTTTACTTTCACAATAACACCACGGCAACCTCCACTGATAAACACACGTCCAGCCTCGTACTCCAACCGGACGTGATCTCGTGCCCGCCGAAGCGTTCTACCGCTTCCCCAATCGCCTTGTGCGGCGTGCTCTGGAAGACGCGATGGCGAGTAATGACCATGTTGTCAGTTTCCCTATTGCTATGAATACCCTCTCTGACACTTGACTATACATAGACTCGTGTCCGAAATAATGTCCGTCATGCCAACTATGGAGGACGTCGTGGCCGAGGCCCTGAACACGCCCGTCTTGTTCACGATCAGATTGTCCGCGACCTTATCGGACAACTCCAGCGCGCGGAGCACGTCCTCCAAGGCTTCCTCGATGATCACAACCGCTACTACCCTCGCCACCGCTAAATATCTCACCGTTACCTCCACCACCATTGACCTCTTACACCTACCCTTCTACCGCTGGTCTATTATGTCTCCTTTCTCGTAAAGCGAACCCTGCTTCAGTCTGTTACTCAAATGGTACACACTTACATCCAAAAATCCCAAAAAAAGGTGGCTGTACGATACGAGAAGTCGCTTAGTGTACCGAGCAAATTGTACTCTTATTATATTGTCAATCGAGGCATTTTACCTCATCGCAAGCTTGTCCGCAACGACTTCCAACCTTCAGCCTCTTCATCTCTCGAGACGGCGGTCTTAAAGCGCACCCAATCCAACATGAACATCCACCCGATTACTTCCTCAGATAGCACCACAGACCCTCCTGGCTCACGGGAGGGTTCCGGGGAGACGGTGCATCCCTCTCGCTCGTGTCTGCCGGCGGCGAGCTCATACGGTGAATCCAGCAGAAGTTGGGGTGAAGAGGGGCCTAGCCCCGACTACCTTATACGCGGCCCTTCCCGCAGCGACTTCGCTGCTTTGGCCGCTGCGGCGACATGCGAAAAGCAGCAAATTGGTGCTGTTTTCAATACCATTACATCTTCCGAGTGTTCGCCTGCATCAGTCGAGGCGACTATGGAGGTCGAGCAACCCGAAGATTTTACCTCAAGTGCGTTTGTGAACGGCACAAAGAAAAGAAAATTCGCTTCGTTTAGTGAGGACAACGACGGCGTCGAAAGTGGCTTGCCATTTTCGAGGCCTCGTTGCCCCAATAATTCAAATACAACATCCCGGTCACTATATGGATCCCCCACAACATCCAATACTCTCCTACATTCACCCACAAACGACGATATTGCAGATGACTGGGATCATGTTAACGCTGAAATTAGGAAAACGAACAAGGTAACCGACTTACCTACATCCGCAAAGTCAATCCGCTCCAACTTGGTCATTGGATCACTAAATATAGCGGGAAGAGAAACGTCCACTTCGATGCACACCCCACACCATAAATTCCGCTACCTCAAGCAATTGATAGATGACCAACGTCTGGGTATCCTCGCTGGGTCTGTGCAATTCCGTCAAATATATGATCGATGGTTCAAACTTATCCATTCGGCTCACCCAATCAATCCCACTGCAACCGCGGGCGTCGCAATATTACTGAACAAAAAGTTTGTAGATTTCGAAAATATACGAACATACAATCTGGTTCCGGGCCGTGCTTTAATGGTTACTATTCCTTGGCATAAGGGGAAATCGCTCACAATCCTGAATATCTATGCCCCAAACGCTCCGCAAGAGCGGGATTTACTCTGGAAAGAATTATGGTCAAAATGGCGTGACGACAAGCAACTCCCCCTTCCGAACATTACCTTGGGTGATTGGAACTTCATAGAAGATGGAAGAGATCGTTTATCGGGCTCGATGTTGCCCGTCCCACGCAGTTTCCACCGTTTAAAATCTCTTCTACAAATGGAAGATGGCTGGAGAAACACCTTCCCAGACACCAGAGAATATACCTGTGTTCAGTGTAAAACGGATCCTACGAATAACTCAATCCACTACTCCAGATCGAGATTGGACCGCATATACGTACAACATTCTCTCTTCGAGTCCTGTCGGCAATGGAACATCGAGAAAACTGCGATCAAATCAGATCACTCAATGGCGACTGTCCAAGTTGTATGTCGGTCCGACGAGAAACCTGGGAAAGGCCGATTCAGTCTTCCGCTCTACCTCTTAAAAACACGCAACTTTACTGACGAAATAGATCGACTGGGATTCGCCTTGAGAGATGAATGTGATTCCTTGAAAAACCGACCACGAACCCCTGATGAAAATATCCAAATCCTGTGGGCCAATTTCAAACGACATACAGTGTCCCACGGAAAGGCATGCTCATCGATTGATGATGAAGGGCTTAAGGATTTACGCACCTGGAGAGCCCGGCTCCATTTGATCATCCACGATACTGAAATTCCCATACAAGATCGAAATGTAGCCGCGTATATGCTTGAAAAGAAAATAAATGATTGTCTTAGCGAACGCGCGCAACAGAAAAAAGATCTGTCTCACACAAGGTATGATGTTGAAGGAGAGACCCTGCACAGCTCCTTCTGGACAAAGTCTGCCTCGGGTTACCACCTGAAAGAAACAATACATGAGTTTGTTAAACCGGGCCAGGGATCTCCGATTCGATACGAAACCCGGTCGAAAGAAATGGCTGAAATGGCCGGTGAATACCATGATAGCATCCAGACCAAAGACCCCCATGATGCGTATGCAAAAATGTTAGCGACCTCCCTCGTTCTTGACCAATGTGAAGCTCACCTTCACCGCGACCAACACGACTCGATGGGAACGGAATTACGCACGGAGGAGATTAATGCTGCACTGAGAATCTCAAAATCAGGATCTGCGCCGGGTATTGATGGCATCCCGTACGAGTTCTACAAATCGTTGCAAATTAAACACAAAACCAGGGTTCAGCGAGGCGAAGACTCGTGGAACGTGATGGAAATCCTCCAAGCACTCTTCGAGGACATCGAAACATTCGGTATTGTCCCGGGAACCGATTTTAATACAGGGTGGATGTGTCCGATATACAAGAAGGGGGATCGTGCCCAAGTCGCCAATTACCGACCTGTGACGCTATTGAACACCGATTACAAATTGTTAGCAAAGGCATACTCACTGAGATTGACTGATATTGCCCCCCACCTCATCCACTCTGATCAAGCTGGCTTTATGAAAGGACGTAAGATTGAAGACCAAGTTAAACAGGTCAAATACTTACTAAACTACGCCGATGCCGTCGAGGAAAACGGTGTCATTGTTGCACTAGATCAGGAAAAAGCCTATGATAGAATTGATCACTCGTACCTCATATCAACCCTTCGGCACATGCGATTCCCCGAAAGATTTTGCCGATTGGTTCAGAACCTGTACACAAACGCGGAAACAAGAGTTATGGTCAATGGCTACTTGAGTAAACCCTTCACTGTAACGCGGGGAGTTCGACAGGGCGACCCCATATCATGCCTGCTATTTAATTTAGCAATTGAACCCCTGGCCTGTTTGATACGGAAATCAGATCTACTCGGTATTAATATTCCCGGGACCGACCGTAAACTTCTCGTATCTCTTTTTGCCGATGATACCACTATATTCCTGTCGGATGCTGACAATTGGACACATCTATGGGAAATTCTAGACCTGTGGTGTACCGCATCAACCTCACGATATAACATGGCTAAAACCGTACTGTTACCGTTCGGCTCTTCCACCTATAGACAGAAATTTGTGTTGACGCGAAAATTGCGAGGCACGCGAAACCCAATTCCGGCCGACTTGAAAATAACACCTGACAATGATTCATGTCGCTTCCTTGGCGCTTGGGTCGGAAACGACATACCATATTTAACCCCCTGGCCGGAAACAATTGAGAAAATTTCGAGAGATCTTGACCGGTGGAATACAACGAAACCTTCAATCGAGGGGCGTCGACACATTATCAACATGGTCATAGGTGGTAGAACACAGTATCTGACCCGGGTCCAGGGTATGCCCGCCGATATTGAAAGCACCCTGATAAAAATGAGTAATAATTTCCTGTGGGAAGGAAAGAAAGCTCGCATTGCTCATGAAACGATTTCCCTCCTCATCGAGAGCGGCGGGAAACAAATCCTTGATATACAGTCGAGAAACGATGCCATCGACCTCTGGAATCTAAAACAGTTCCTGTTACAAGGCGGCGATCGGGCCAATTGGGCTTTTTTCGCAGAACATACCATATACCATCGATGGGATCTCGACCAAACGACACATAACCAAGGCATGCTGTACAGCCTGTTCTTACAGAACATCCGAGTACCTGAATGGAGAATTAACCCTCTTCCCGATGAGATCAGACGTATGATGAGGGCGGCAAAGAGGTACAACTTACAGTTCACGGCCCTTTCAATTTCTCGAGAACTACAGCTAGAAATGCCCATCTGGAATCATCTGCACCTCAACGAATTGAAGTTTGCGACTATTCAAAGAAAAAAATTAGTACAATGTCTGAGGCAAAACCACAAAACGAAGACTGTACAGGACATTTTATCAATCGCCCATAGGAAATCAAGTATATTAAGGAGACCACACACCCTGAATCCATCTGGAATTGGTCGGAAAAACTGCGGCTGCCCGGGCTGCCAACGGGACCGTAATGAACTCGGTTGCCCAAATCCAGGTGAGTGTATTGAGGCCGCCAAAATACTGCTGGAATGTGTCCCAGCTAAATGGAACCCTTTGGTACCCGCCCAAGAAAACTGCATGCCAGAAGACGATAGTGAGAGCGAAGAGGAAGGAAGGATGACATTTGATCCGGATATTTGTTTGACAGATAAATCCCACGGATTCCGCATTTTCGCCACTGAGGACCATCTCACACTAGTACTACTACCAGCTAAACGGTACAGCAACCAGACCTCAAACGAAGCAATTACAATACGAGTGAACGCACGGGTGCTTAACACTGGCCGGATCAACGCGCAGATGTGCGCCTTTGTATCGATAAAATCAAAAACATCGACATCCACCTTTCTCGACGAGTGTCTACACTTATCGTTCCTAGACCTCGACGTTGAGCCCTCCTTCCAGGCTGCTTTGCTAGGCGGGCTCCTCTATGCTCTCCAAAATGCTCCTCTTTCAGTCGCGGCAACAATCTTATGTCCCTCTTCATTCCTGGGATCCGTTTTTGTAACCAACCGTACTGTCTATGAAAATAATGCCCTCCACCCAAACTTCTCCATCATCAAGAGTATTATAGCCCTCTTGCAAGAGAGATCTGCAAGGACCTACTTCAAAGTCGAAACATTCCAAGGCTCGTGCAAGGCTAACTCCTCTGATTGCCTGTCTGTATCTCTTGACACGCAACCGGACTTGATGTTTACTTCTCCCGGAATACTCCTCAACACGGGATCGCAACGCCTATTCACAAAAATAATTGTGACACTTAAGCGACGTTCTTCGCGCAAATCGACACTCTCAAATCTTGACCGCGCTCGCCACTGCGTCAATGATGAATTCGATTATTATCCTTCCGACACTACGATCTGGAAGTCACTCCGATCTACAGACATCAATCGACTCACACGCAATTTCTTGTGGAAATGTATGCACGAAGCTTTTCGTGTCGGCACCTTCTGGGACAATATCCCAGACCTCCACCATTTGGCGTACTGCCCAGCCTGCGCCGTTCCGGATACCATGGAGCATATTGCCTTGGAATGTGACGCGCCGGGCCAGAAGCGAATCTGGACCTTGTGTGAGAGGATGTGGAAACTTCGTTTCAACCACTGGCCGAGATTACACTGGGGTCTAATCCTCGGAAGTGCACTCCCTCATTTCCGATCTGCTCGGGGAAAGCGATTGCGAGGAAAAGAAAGATTTTTCACTATCATAGTATCTACCTCTGTTCACTTGATTTGGAAAATTAGAAATGAGCGAATCTTGGAAGGTAAAATCATCACTAATATTGAAGTCGAAAATCGTTGGATATCAGCGATTAATTCATCTCTGAGACGCGACCAAATCTTGACGAATAAAGCTAGGTTTGGTTCACTTGGAAAATCCAAGCAAATTGTGCTTGAGACTTGGAGCGGCGTGCTCCAAAATGAAGACGCGTTGCCGGACGATTGGACGCGAAGCAAGGGGGTTTTAGTGGGTATATGGCCCACCACTCGAAGAATCGGAGTAGGTTAAATCGACGGCCAGAGTCCCACACAAAGGCTTGTAACCTGTGCGTAACGGCATTTCCTCCTGGACTACTTCCCGGCTTTACTGGAACTACCCAGTTTTCTTGCGGATGTACTGAAGAATGCTTTGCAGACTTAAGTACATTATTCAAACGCTCCTTAAAAAAAAAAAAAAAAGATACATCACAGCGTTGGGGCGTGGGAACCGCCGAGAACTGGTGACAGCGTCACATTTGTGACAAAGTTCCCGGCGCGAGTTTAAAATCCAGCAAAAGGACCTCACGTTTGGCTACATGCTTGAGATCAAAGCCTGGAATAATACCATCCTTTGAAGTATATTTGTTGATACCTATAGACACTTGTCCAAAATTTTGCCAAGGGAAGTGTTAGGATCAACCAAGGGTGTGCCGGCCCGTCAAGCCGAGACCTAGGGCAGGGAGGGTGGTTGGGATCAACTTCTTGTTCCATACAGATGGCAAACTTTGCCAGACGGAAAACACCATCACCATCACTCTCAATTGACCAGATGGGTCCATACATTTTCTCTCCGTAAGGATCAGTTTGCTCTCGCTCGGAGGAAGTGGTGGCCTTGACAGATCGAGCTGGTTTCCTAAGCGGCCACAATTAACACTTGCAAAACACAATGCAATAGAGGGTTTGCGAAGAGCCATTGGAGCCATTGAATGGCTACCGATTTCCGTATTAGGAAAGTTTGATGGGCTAAACTTTTATGTCGAAGTCAAGAAGAGCTATTTGGAATGAAAATTGGATGCTCAGACCGGGGGTAGCTTTCGTCAATACGCCGGAATTCGGGCACTTGCGTAGCCATTAGCCATTCAATGGCTGCATCGCAAACAGGCTAATAATGAAACCACTCACAAGTTCTCCGAATCTTTCGAAAACGACGTTCCTCGGATCCTTCCAACATCCAAAAAGCGAGGCGGTCCGTCAAAACTGTCCTGGGATATCCCAACAAGCAGCTGTCGAGGGGTGAGCGCACCCCCTGCGGTTCGGCCTGTAACTTCCTTTGCGGAGTGGTCAGCGACGTTGAAGGTGACGGGCATGGTGGGTGGAACGAGGAGGCCTAGTAGGTGGTTCGAAAATGGGCGGTGGTTAACAGCTCTTTCAAGGCTGTGCGAGTTGCGGTTGCGTTGATCACAGAACATCAGAATCGAAGGAGATGAACGAAAAGAGTCACACGCGCAAGTTAATAATGAGTTGCCTGAAATACGCACAAAAGATAGTGAACCATACGGAACAAAAAAGGAAACCCTCTTCAGCTATAGCCTATTCATTCCACAAAAGTATTCTGTCCAGCGGCCAAATAAGTGAACCCCAGAAAACCAGCCTCATTCGCTCTAGGCAAATGAACTTCGAAAAACTCGACAAACGCATTGAACCTTCCTTCATCGGCGTTTTTGAAGCTGCGCAACGAAAACTCAACCTCATCCAACTCTGCGATGTCCATCAGAGCAGAGTCCAGGGCTGCCCAATCGGCAGGCGCCCGAGCCGTCCACTGCAGACGGTTGGGGCGATGAGGTCCATGTGGGCGGTCGAGGATGGCGAATATCAGGACTTCGAGATTCGGTGTGGAGGAGACCGCGGAGGCGACGATGGAGTGCAGGAGATCGGGTGTTTTGGTCAGTTCGACGTCGAGGAGTAATTCCAAGACGGTCAGGGTAGGAAGAGTGGGGAATATCGGGGGAGTTTCTGCATGGATGGAGGATCAGAATGCAACTATTAGGTACAAGGTGGAAAAAAAATTCCGTACCTAATTCGATTTCCAAATACTCGAGCGAATCTGAGCAGGCAACGAGGAATTGCGAAAATTGCGGTAGGAGGTTGTCTGGAACCGGAGGAAACATGACGGAGAATCGCACGAGATACTTCAACAGCGTGTGATATCGTGGGTGACAAACGAAAGCCAAATTTTCCCCGTTGTCTCCAGGAGACACCACTTTCAGATGCCAAATGTTACCCGGTTCAGTAAACTCGCTCTGCTCCTCGTCCTGCCCCTCGTCCTGCTCCTCGTCCTGAACGATTGTGGATCGGCTGATGATGACTTGTTCGAGGGATGAAAAGGCCTGCAAAAGTGCCGAAGACGGAATGTCCACGAGTTCTAAGGCGAGAACCCGAAGAGTGGGTACGGATAGAAGTTCAAGCACACGAGGATTCTCTGCGAGAACCGGTGCGATATCGGTGAACATCGGTTCGCCCTGGATAGCGAGATATTCGATCTCGGACAAAGGACCCAATATGCTGGATATTTCCGCATAGTTTGGTGGTATATCGCCGAGGTCCACAAAGAGATATCGGACGTATTTGCCCAAATGTGGAGATCCGGTGAGAAGGCGAGCAGTTTTTTGGTAGGATGGCATCCCTTTCAATGTCATGTAGCGGAAGAGTCGCTTTTGACTTGATTCGAGAAAAGATGTAGCCACCAGGGAGCACGCAGGGAGACTCGACTGCGGCACCTCTTCGATGATGGCGTCGATGAGTTCTTGGGGAAGCTCGGGCGCTACCATGCTGTATTGAGGCAACCCCGCTATGCTATGGCGAGGGTTGATGGGAAACGGTCACTAAACGCTAATGACCCAACGATGGAGCGCACCACGTGACTGACACGTTGTAGTACGGTTGCCAACAAGTCCACGCTTTGTTTTCGGCCGAAGAGTTTTCGACGCGACTTTCTGGCGCAGCTTCCTATGCTCTCTACCTCCAAGAGCCCTCCTGGGCATCCCTTTCGTGACACCTGAGTCGTCGAGGACGCCGCGCAAAGCACGCTACGAACTCCAGAATGCCCAGAGAAAGGTGTCAATAAGCCGGGTTTGCCAACAAGTCCACGCTTTGGGCTTCGATCTCCAGTACAAAATTGAAACTGTTCTTGAGAAAGTTATTTACATGGGTAGATTATTGTGTTCTGTCCAGGACCATCCGTGCCATGGCCTGAAAGGCCTATTTGTTCTGTATGACCAGCAATTTCCGGAAACCACAACATAGTGTCATCTTAGAGAACGGTATCAGTGGGCTACATATCTAGTGTATCTAGTCATGCACTTGTTACCCCCCCGCTCTGAGGAGCGACAGCGATCAATGATCTGAGCGTTCGCCGTGATGACGGCTTCCCGTTTGGGCAATATCCGCTCAATAAGGAAGTACCTCCGTATTTTCAGAGCTTCGTCTTGTAGCTTGCTTGTAGCTCACTCTATGGACCCCCTTTTGTCTCTACTACCCTAATCTACGCATAGTACTCAATATGGAATTACATTCGCTCGCTCAGACGACCTCGTACCTTCAAAATTCAGTGCAATGGATGGAGCACATCTTGTGCACAAGCTGCAAACTCACCCAACTACGGCCCTTTCAGCTCGAACTAGCAGTTGAAATAAACAAGAAAAACCACGTATTCTGTGTCATCGCGACCGGCATGGGTAAAACTGTGGTTCTCATGGCTGGAGCACTCAGGGCCAATGCCCGAGGAGAGAAGGGTGTCGCGTTACTTATCGTGCCGACAAAGGTTCTGGTGGAACGGACCCGGGAAGGTGTCTCGGGTATGTGTAGTAGCTGGAATTCGTGCATGTAGTGCATGTACGACTCGGGAGAGGTTGTAGCTGATTCATCTCGATCCCGGCCTTCACTCGCATTATTGACTCGGAATTGGTGCTGTATAGGCGAAGAGGTGTCAAAATTGATAATCGACTCCTCCCCGGACATGGTAGCAAGAGAAAAACGCGAAAGAACGCGAGGTAGTTGTAAAGTGAGCGGCGCTGAGCGCGTCTCGGACGTACTTCCTTTTTGAGTGGATTCTTCCAAAACGGGCAGCCGTCATCATGCCGGCCTGTTCATCATTGATGAATGTCGCTCCTCAGCGTGACCCCTCGACAAATCCAAGACTTTATATACGTTTGAACGACTATCTTCAAAAGAGTATATAAAGTCTTGTTACGAGACTATAGTGTATCTTACTATAAGTTAATGTATGGACAGCCGATGGCCACAATACCAATAGACCTTGCTCGCATGCATTGACCACAAGCTGGCTGAAATACTTAGCGACGGTGGCGGAAAGTAAGACCGCAGGCACCAAACTGAATGAATTCGGCAACAGCGACGGCGGGGGGTGAAGCCATAGGCGGGAGGGACACAGCGGGTTCTTTCTTGCTTGGATGAGGCGTACATCTATAAGGTTCAAGACACTTAGCGCACTGCACGCACTGGAGGATATTATTTATCACGCGCCTTTCGTCGGCTCGCGATGTACGCTCCCCACCACACTTTGACCACACTCGATCCTTCCCACCATACGCGCCTCCGCAAGTTGCCAGCCGACAGTATTCATAGCATTGCAGAAAATTGAAAAGAAAAGCTAGAAACGAAATTTCAAGTAGTAGTCGGGCCCCGCAGTTCAGTCTTGACCTCAGTGCGTCTTGCGCGGCATCCTCTACATCTCAGGTGTCACGAAAGGGGTGCCCAGGAGGGCTCTTGGAGGTAGAGAGCATAGGAAGCTGCGCCAGACAGTCGCGTCAAAAGCTCTTCGGCCGAAAACAAAGCGTGGACTTGTTGGCAACCGTAGCTGTAGCACCGTGGAAGATGTTGTTGTCGCTTTGTGTGCTATCTCTCGATCCAACGCCAGGTTACCGCCATGCCGAGATCCTGACTTGAGTTGACTTGAATTTTCATTATAGGCCAGCCGTAAGGCTATGCGGCAGTTCGAGAGTAGGGATCGTCACCGTGTTACGACCGTATAAATTACGCCGAATTACGGGTGTAAACCGGCCGTAACCGTAACCGTACACCTGTTGCTGAGTGTCTCGATGGTGCGAGGTACATTCTTCCTTGCCCAGCAATCCTTCAAGTGACATCACCACTTTGCTAGGCTCGTCAAGCGCTCCAGACACTTGCGGAGATTGCTCACAAGTATGACGAGGATGGAATAGACATTCACTTTCTCAATGCGAAACATAGCGCTACCAATATCCGGGTGCGTTCATTCATTGCCTTCGAATTTCACAGCAACCTTCTGAAGCTTGCACATATTACAGTCATCGAGTCAAATACATGAAGTGTTCGACCAAGTGAAACCTAGCGGCATGACCCCTACTAGCCAGCCGTATGCGCTCCAAAGCAGAGTTTGAACGCAGATATTCTGCTCGATTTTACCGCAAAACCTTCCAACCAGATGAACTCGTTTTGGTGCGCAATTCACGACTAGCCACTGATCGACGCAAATGGAAAAATAAATGGCTTGGTCCCTACGCTGTCGCTGTCGTCCGAAGAACCGCTGGAGGTTCGTATGTTCTGCGAGAACTCTCTGGCGCGGTCAGTACCCAAGGGATAGCTGCCACTCGCCTTCTCCCCTACATCTCCCGCAATGATCCTCGCTTAGCCAGACTCGCTGAAGGCTTCCCTCTTGATGATGGCATGGAAAACCCACCGAATGCAGAAGAATCCGACGAGGACGATCCCGAGTCATCTGACGAGGACGATATTTGAAGACCATGATGATGTATACCCCCTCCCTTGACTTGTTTCTGTCTCCCTTCAATCTCCTTTCACTCCCTCTCCCATCGACGCAACCGAGGACGGTTGATTTGAATGAAGCAGACAATCAGTCTACAGAGTCAGGCACAGGGGTGGGCATCCTGATGACGTAATTGATCAAGGATCAACAGGATCAGAGGTTTTGATGGAATCAACTGGCCAGACTGCGACATTACCCCCTTCTCAACTCGTTGACCAAGGGTTCGTCTTTGTCCCGTGGGAGAAAAAAAAATTGCACGGTTTCCTTCACCGGAACCGTCGCATACAGCAGTCGCTTTAGAGGCTTATTGTGTGCTGAGTCTACGACTCATCCTATATGTATCACCCAATCCTGCAACTGTTCCACAGGATCAGGGGAGTAGGCAAGTGCCTCCAGTAATACTCCTTCACCCCCATCTCAAGGATTGGCGTCCCGACAATCCCAAGAGTTTTTTTCCGCATCATTGAGCAGCGGAAAAAAAAAAAATTGAGGTCCATTCAAAAGGTAGTTTAAGGTCATCCCAGACCGAAAGGAAGGTAAAGATGCACTCAAAGCATAAGTGCACCAGCTCAAGCTATTACGTCTTTAAGGACGTGCGCAACCGCGTCCACCAGCTAGCAAGTTATTCCTTGTTTAAAGACACGCACAACCATGTCTACCAGAGTTATTACTTCTTCAAGGACGCGCACAACCACGTCACAAAGAGTTGAAGGATCTCAGCATTAATGCTGCTGAGAGGGGTAGTTTGATGTCATTTCGGACAATTTGGGGTAGGAATAGTTTATGGTCATTTTGGACTGGGCCTATATCCAATCCGGTATCGACAACAGGTCTTTGAGAAATTGGCTCTAACAATGGTGTGTAAGGCTTCCTCCATCAATTAGAAATGGTGCACAAATACACTTCCTCCGAGAGTTGAACCAGTTACAAAGGTAAAGCTGCTGTGTTCCAGGAATGGCCAGAGATTGAACTCATCCTCTTCTGCGGGATAGACAAAGGAGGGTAACAGTTCTGTCCTAGTTTAACGTCATTCCAGACTCCCTTGTCAAAGGTCGAACTCATCCTCTTCCACTTGTGCAGAAGTACGAGGGTAACAGTTATCCAACTCGTCCTCGTCAACTACACAGTCTTGAGGGTTGCAGTTCTTCTGACCAGATCATTGCTCGCATGATTTCTGCCCTGCCTCGCCAATACTCTGGCCTCATTCGTACGCTAAACAATACGCCCGTTGCTGATCGGACGCTCGACCGGGTTGAGACGGATATCCTCATTGAAGATGGCACGGTTCGTGGGATTGAGGGAGGTGGAGTTGGACAGACCACAGTGGCGGCTGGATATGGGAACTCGGGTGCGTTGGCTGCGCAGGCGAACGCTGACGTGACTTGCGAGAACTGTGGAGGTGCGGGTCATACCAAGGCTCGATGCTGGCACAAGGGCGGCGATATTGGCGGGCAATACCCCGACTGGTGGATTGGGAAGCGTGAAGCTTCGAAGGCGCTGGTCCCGAGGTCTCACATGGCGTACGACGTGACGTCCATTGTTCTCTGAATATTTCGTGCGCTCTACTCTTTTTCTGAACTTTTAAATCTCTTTCCCTTCCTTTATTTATTGGCCGACTCTACCATGTCTTCGTTCGCGGGGGAGTATTGTAGGATAGCGACCGAAGCCCCTGATAGCTATACCCAGCCCGACCACTTTATCATATGTTGATCCGTATATCTCTTACACTAAACGCTATCCCCCCAACACCTGGCCCCCCACGTGACCCGCGGATCAGCCTTCCGAGATGGGTTCCACGCTGTCAGAGACTTCCGCCGCCATCGACAAGTCCACTCAGAAGCGCCGCCAACGTTCTTCGCTTCAAAAGAGCCCATTTATGAGTTATTTCTCTGAGGGTTACATGCCCCCGATGGTATTGCGCACCACATTGTCCCTTAGGAATCTTTTACATGAATTTATTCACTCAGGTTCATAATTCTAGCTATATTGCCCCGTTCACCAAGTTATCTGTACTTTTTATACACTTATATATAGACTCAGATTGAGCTCACTGTTGTCTCCTTCGCCGCCGTTGGCGATGATGTGTGACAGCACCAACCGCGGCACAGGTGTGATTGGACGCGCCTAACACCGTTACTTTCAGAGGTACACAGGAGTTACTAACCCCATCCTATCCACTCCTCCTCCTCCTAATTTCTGAACAATGGAACAGGCGGGATAGCGTGTTAACGCAGTTGAGCCAATGTTGAGCTCTTCTGAATGGACTTGTCGATGGCGGCGGAAGTCTCTGACAGCGTGGAACCCATCTCGGAAGGCTGATCCGCGGGTCACGTGGGGGCCAGGTGTTGGGGGGATAGCGTTTAGTGGGAATCGGAAACCTCGTCAAGGGAAAGATGAGTTTTATGTTACTGAGCTCAGGATAAGGCCTCGAAGAATCCCCGACTTTTACAAATTTGGGATGGAGAGTATTCAGAATTTTTTGCCGGTGCGGCGAATGATTCAGAGCAGCTTTTCCAAGGAAGCCAGAAACTGCCACGCCACGGAAGCCAATACAAGGAACTGTTAGGTGTAGGGTAGAAAGTAGACCTTAGGTATGAGGGTCCGCCTTTTCGCGGTAGCTTGAATATAGAAACAGTACGAGAATTATATCATAGACACCTGCAGACACAAATATTTTGTCTCCGAGTGCGATGACTTGCCAGAGGTTCCTACGAGGTGCATGGAATCCAACGTGAAATAAATATAACCGAAAATTTAAGAACTCGATCTCGGATTGAAACAGAGTCATTAGTAAAACCCCAACTTTTAATAATAGTAAAGCCATGAAGCAATATATCGTAGGGCATGCAACACATTGGATAAAGTCGGCAGAGCCGCCATGTAGAGTATGGACCACATAATTGAGCATGAGTGAAGTCGGCTTGAGTAAAGTAGCGACTCAAAGGTGAAGAAGATCGAAACCCAACCGAAGTTGGGAGGGAATTTGAAGTATGCACAAAACCAATGGCGTGAGCGTCGAACACATACAGTGATGAAGCTCGATAATTGAAAGTAAAGGTGGGCATGCATACTAACACAATTATCCGACAGATTAGTGGTTAATGTGAATATGTACCATGCAGAATAGTCACGGATTTGTTAAGGGGTCCCGTGGAGAAGCGACAAGATCACTGGCGGAGTCTGAAATTCACTCCATTTGGAAACTCTTCCAAATTGGGAAACTCTGCTAAATCAGGCAACTGCTCCTACTTTCGATACCTCTGAGCATCCTTGTAGCCCTCTGAGCCTCAGAAATATGTTTTCGGAGTACTGTATGCATACTGTGAGGTAAACAATCTCGTTTCAGCAGCGGTTTGAGGTCAAATCTTCTTTCATTGTCGGTGAAAGCATGTTTTTACGCGAATTACAAGCTGTCGGCGGACAAATAGCAAGATATTGGGCGGGTCTACTTCAGAAATAAAGTCTACCAGGATACAGCTCAGTTTCAGCGGTGAACTTTGCCATCGAGCTCAACGCGAGCGCGCAAGACTTTCACTGTGTGATGGCCGTCGTAGCGACTTTCCTAGAATGGATGCCGTGATCAAGCCGAGCCATCAATTGTCGCTTCTCAGCCGACCCCCCTCATACGTCCAAGACTTTATACTGTAGCACTTTGTATGGGTGAAACAGACCCTCGAGCGTGACTGGAAACGCTACGCATGGAAACCAGAAACGGCCTCAGCGTTATGCGTGACATCATAGAATTTTGGAAACGGGCGGGCAAACACCGATAAAATCTATTGACCGGATTCTGGGCAATTTTTAGCTCTCATGCTTTCTTTGTGGACCATAGCCCTTTGTGATTGCATTTCTCCTGTTACGGGCTCCGTAATACATCTGTTTTTTTTTTTTTTTCATGAACACTGCGCCGTGGCGCACGCTCAGACACCTAAACCAGCGACGGGTCCACCACAAGCCCTCTTCGAGCGACTAGTTAAACTACCTCGGCCAGCTTCTGGTACACCTTCCCAGCACCTTGCCCGTGGTCTCCGATGCACCGTACCGGTTCTATCTTGACGAAGATTGTAGAGAGTGATTGAGTGCAGTGAGCACTGAGGAGGAGGAGGGTTATAGCAGTAGAGTCAGCTAGATTTTACAGCCACAAACATGATAATTCGACATCTTTGAATGTCACGCAGTCCTCAGGGAAACCACCCGACCGTTATGCGTTACCGTTGAAACGAAACAGGGCGGGCGTTACGCGTTACGTTTCACCCATACAAAGTGCTACAGTATACGTTTGAACGACTATCTTCAAAAAAGTTTATAAAGTCTTGTTTACGAGACTACATGCAGAAGTGCAATTCGACAGAGAAATTCGATGAATGTAGCGATAAGCTGAGGTCAGAAACTCCGATGAATGAGGAGACTATCGAGCATGGGTGATTGAGAGAATTATTCCTCTCCGTTCCGTCTTCATAGATCGGCAAAGAATATGGTTGCCAAGAATACTAGGACTCAAATGGCTGCCTGCAGGTCATAATAAAAATTTAACCGACTGTTGTAAGCGCAAGTAGAGGCGCTAACAGTATTGTTATGTAGGAGAAAGAATGCATAGAACAAAAGACGAGAGTCCGAGCAGTATGCCCCAATGTGAAGCCTGAATCAATATTCATCAATTTAGATCGGAAAGCAGGGTAGGTCGAAGATGAATCCACCCAGGAAGCCACCCATCAGGTATTTAGAAAACTGCTCAACATTGAATGGCGGGATCACCAAGCATTGGAGGAATTGAGCCGCAATGGGAGTAATAATGCGAGCCAAATTGATGCCAATGACTCAATGGTCCTGGTAGCGTCAGGCAACCTCGTCACAAATCAACGTCGAAGCGACGTAGTCTCTTATAAACAGACAATATAAACAAAAAATGTCCTCGTGCCTGCGGTTGTTATATATTAGAAGCGACGTGGATTGTCGTACGTTGGTGTCGACAGGTTTTGATGGGAGACTGACTGCGAAGCGTACTTATGTAGATCAGGCCAAAGTCGGATAAATGAAAACGCAATCTCGGAATCGGGGGCAAAAGTAAGCACGAACATAGAGTTCGGTGAACCGAGATGGAGGGGTATTCAGAGAGCAGAAATTGTGAAGGAACTTGAAGGAATTCGAAGAGGAGGCAGTCGATTTAAGTATAGTAATACTCACACCAGTTAAAGTGGATGCGGATTTGAGCATTCAACGCAATAATACTCCCAGTTCAAGTTGATGCGGATTTGCGAATCTGCGGATTCAACGCAATAGCACGTAATCACGGTGTGGGAAGAAAATCGTAGTTCATCGCTTTCTAGATGCTCTCGCTGGCCCTCCCTTGCTGTAGAGGTATTGCGGACTCGAGAGCCGAGGCATCTGCCCAAAAGTAGACAAAAATCATATTTCTCACGCATCTCTCTCTCTCTCAGTGACTAGCGCCAATCCTCACGGTGTGGGAAGAAAATCGTAGTTCATCGCTTTCTAGAGCGAGAGCATCGTAAAATGTACAGGTAAGGAAGGTAAGTTTAGCTGGAGGTTAGTTCAACTCGAAGGGAAACACCTACCTCGAGCTCGGTCTTGAGTCAGTGGGGCAGACAATAAGAATGCCGGACGAAAGTCATAGTTTATCTTGAGCGGCGGAAAACCATGGTGGATCGGAAATCCAATGGAAGTAAATCCAGGCAAGGGTCAGTATAGATCAGCGAGAAACGCCTGTCGGAAAACATTTTCAATGTTCGCTTCAGCGCAAAATCACACTAAATAGGAAGCCCAGCAGAAGTAAAGCCGAGGGTAAGGAAAATAATTTGTTCATCGCTATAGCGCGAAGAGAAGGTAAATCGGAATCCAAACGAAGGTAACTCGAGGCGATGGTCAGTATAGATCAACGAGAAAAACCCACCGGTACCTTGTTGGAAAATATTTTCAAACCAGAAAGCGGGGCAATTAACCACGGAACGTAGCGTTCATGCAGGCGAGACCATCTGTACTTCAATGGAACCACGAGTACCACTGTATGATGTACGTTCGGCAGGATAACACACGCCAAATACTACCACATTTGACTCTGTAAGGCGAGAGTCATGAGGCACGTTCCAGACATTTGGCAGAGTCGGATTTCGGTAGCTCAATGAGCACCGAGGTATGGTACTACGCTCAAGGCAAACCGAACAAAAACGGTATACTTGAATTGGTGCTAACAATGCGTCCACAATAATGGACCGACGAATCGACGGAACATTCCAAGTATACGGGCTGGAGCGACTTTGAACTTGTCATTGAGAGCACAATTCAAAACCAAGAGAGTTGATTCATGAGAGAAGCTACGCGCTTCTAAGTTCGCTCGGGATTTTAGGCACAAGTAAATGGTAGATGTAGAGTAGATCGTAGGCGCAGGTAAGCACTGGATAAATGAGGACATAAAGATTGTAACGCATAGGCGGAGGTGCGAATACGCGCTGGACTGGGGCGGATGTAACGCCGGACATAAAGATTGTAATGCATAATGGATTGGGGCGGATATAACGCCATATCAGAACTAGTAGGCGCATGTATGCGCAGGACCAGTGAGGATATAACTCGTAATCGGAGGCGCGAGTAGGCGTTGTACTGGGGCGGATCTAACGCCAGATACGCTTGTATGCGCTCAACCAGTGCAGATATAGCGTAATCGTAGGCGCAGGTAGGCGCTGGTCTCGTGCGGATATAACGCGAATCGTATTGAAGCGCATGTAAGTGCCAGTGTAGAGCGCATATAAGTGTAGAGCGGATATAACGCGAAATCGTAAGCGAAGGTATACGCTGGACCTGGTTCGCATGTAAAGCAAGCTGTGAGCGCATGGGAAGGCTGAATTGGTACACATATACCGCTAAGGTATAGACGCATGGACGATAGGAAATGCCATGGTGGGGTGGGGACGCTGAGTGCTAGACGACGACGACGATGAGATATCTCTGCTAAACCACACTTGTGTACATGTGTCTATCTGCCTAATGCTACTGCCAAACACAACCAACCCCGCGCCTCTCACTACCACATTTGCCCACCACGAAATGGCGGCGTCCTCGCCGCCTGCGCTATAATCCCACGTCGAACGCCTCCTCCTCCAAGCCACGGCCTATTGCATCCGCCCTAGTGCGCTCCGCCTCGGCCATCTCGCCCGCCCTTAACCTCTCAACCTCTGCCGCTTCTTCTGCTCTTCTGGAGCCCTCTGTCGCCTTAAGATTCTCCATATAGGCTGCCTGAGCTATAGCAAGTGGAGTTCCAATGCGCGGGATGTAGTGCCTTAAGCGCCTGGCGTTGAATAGGCCGTCGATCTCCGTGTTTGCGATGGTTTTCAGAATATACGAGTTGAAAAGACGTTGCCAGACTCTATGAGGTTCCGACCACGTACAGGTGAGCTTTCTGTCGTTGCTCACAGTCTTGGCGAGGTCGCTTCGGAATACCTGGACGAGCTCTCCGGGTTTGAATATGACTTCCCCTGCGCGCGAGCCCCGCACTTTGCGGTCGAATGCGGCCTTTCGAGCGTTCGCATACTCCAACATGCCGGCGTAGCCATCCAACCGTTGCTGTTCCACATAAGACATGTGAACCGTTGCGTCCTGCGCTGCAAACTCTGTGACGGCGATGTCGATTGGTGTCGGCGGGGTGTTCACAACCTGTCCGAATAAGAGCTCTTTGGGTTTGAACTTGACGGAAGGCAGCAGGCGCCTATTGAGTATGCAGATGGCTTCGCCGAAGTGCAGTGGCCAATTTTTCGCGAGATCGTCCTTGGTTGTTGATCGCCAGCCGTCTTCGCCGACGTCCGGGGCGCACAGACGGGCTAAGATGTAAATGAGCAACTTGTTAGCGCCTTCCACAAGCCCATTGATTCAAGGTGAGTAGGCTGCCACACAATGGAATGTGATCCCTCGTGCGTCGCAGAAGTCCTCTACCTTCTTGTTCTTGAAATGGCGGCCGTTATCCACCATGAATGTTTCCATTTTAAGAAAATTGTCGCAGATGTGTTCGAGGGCTTGCTCCGTGGTATCCGCCGAACCGTGCTTTTTGTACTTGAAGCCCCATACAAACTGCGAGCACACGTCGATGTACAATCCGACATTGTGGTATCCTCCGACGCCCTCTGGCATTGACAAGTAGTCTCCAGCAACTAGCTCGAACGGATGCCGCCGTATTATTGGGTTGAGAAGCGCGTGCAGATGAGCTGGTCCGAATCCTTTGCACCTCGCGCACTCGGTGATGGCCTTGACTATCGACTCGTCTAGCTTCGGACTGTGGTATTTATCCATCATCGCCAGCTTCACGCTGTCTCTGTGGAAGTGGCCACCCTTGGCATGTATTTCGGCTGCCCGCTGCTTCGCTTCCTCCCTTGTGATGCACTCCCTCCGTGGCCGTGCTCTTACCCCCACCGCCCCTCCTAACCTCCACAACTTCCCCTCCTCGATAAAATATTTCGAAGCCTGGTGGCGCGCCCGCTTTCGGTCATCCATGCGAGAACCAAAGTCCAACTCTAATATTGCGTCAATGATGTTCAAGTACATCGGTTCATTTTGGAATCGCTCGCGTAGCAACGTGGAGCCCTGTGGGATTGGCATAACGAGTTAGGTTTCCCCCGCATCCTCTACGATGAAGAGGTCGTTGATTATACCTGTCCGCGCTTCCCAGTCCGGGGACACTGTCCATTCGCTGCCGTCGCCGTGCTCTTTTGGTGTACCCTCATTGGCGCGGCTTAGCGCGTCGGCAACTGTGTTTGTTGTTCCCTTTATATGCTCCGCGCCCACAATCTGGTACCCTGTGATTCCATCCCGCCAGCGTGTATGGGTGACATTGAGTTTGTCGTTTACCATGATGTCCCGCAGCGCCTGACAGTCGATTTCTAGTTTGATGGGCTGGCCCCAAACTATGTTTGAGAATTTATCGAGGGAGTATTTCAAAGCCGCAAACTCGAGGAGGTGGAGGGATAGCGTTCCTCCGCGGGTGAAGTGCGTTTAGAGGCGAATGCAATTGGGTGACGTCGGACAACTGCTTTTCCGCCCGGCAACACTGTACGCATTTTCTGCGACAAGACTCCAGCAAATGCATCCTTGCTGCCGTCTGTTGTTACGATGAAAGGGTGGGTTTTCACATCTTCGTAACGGGGTGCTCGCAGTACAGGTTCCTCCAGCATCGTTCGCTTCAGCTCCAGGAAGCATTTCGTGTGTGCTTCCCGCCAAACTGGGTCCAGCTTAAACGCCCTCATTGCTGCTCTCCAAACCAGTCTCTTGGCACCGGCCGGCACATCCACTAGCTTCAGCAAATCAGCTACATTGTCGCGGGATTGGACGCGGGGCAGAGTAATCTTCTTTTTCTCGACGCCGTCGCGGACGTGGTGATAGCGGGCATCGACATGTTTACTGCGGTTATGAAAAACTTCGTCGTGAGCCATGATGCGGGCGGCGTCGTTGTCGCAATAGATGATTGTGGGACCGTTCAGGCAAATTTCCAAGCCGCGACAGAAAGAACGAAGCCAATAAGCCTCCCGCCCAGCTTCAGAAGCAGCAATGTACTCGGCCTCGGTGCTAGACGCTGCGACGACCTTCTGTTTCCGTGAAGCCCAGGTAATCGCGCCCGACCCAAGCAAAAAGGTGTAGCCCATGACGGACTTCCTCTTCTCGACGTCGTTAGCCCAATCTGAGTCGCCAAAACCGACCGGTACACCATCGTTGCCCCCCAGCACCAAGCACAGGTCCTGTGTGCCCTTGAGATAGCGTACAACCCGTATGGCGCAGTTCCAGAGGAATAGGTCGTAGCAGTCGAGGAACGAGGCGAGGGTGTTGACAGCGAAGGCGATGTCGGGACGAGTGCCAATGGCGACGTACATTAGGCTGCCAACGAGGGGTCGGTATGGGATCAGGGCAAGCCTGTCAGCCTCCTCGCGCGATGGGCGGGTGATGGAGTTGGGACGAGTGAGACGAAGTTTTGGTTCCATCGGCGTGGCAACGGGGTAGGCGTCGGTTTGGCCGAACTGGGCGACGATACGATCAATGAGGGCCGCTTGGGAGAGGGCAATGGTGCGGCGCTCCGGGTCGCGGACGATCTTGATACCAAGGCAGTAGTTTATGTCGCCCAGATCAGAGATGGTCCACTTGGGTTTGAGCTGGTCGCGGAATCGGTCGGCTTCCAGGCGCGAGGACGCGGCGCAGGCCATGTCGTCGACGTGCACGACGACAATAGTAATCTGGCCGTTAGGTGCCTTGCAAAAGTGCACACATCACTTACAAATCAAGCGCTTGAACCCCCAACTCAGCATCGCGGCATGCAACTCCCTGTTCCACAATCTCCCAGCCTGCTTCAACCCGTAAATCCCCTTCAACAACTCCCATAACCAATCCTCCTTCCCTTCCACCTCGAAATGCTTCGGCTGTCGACAATACTGGCGCTCGTTTTCCGGTAGTTCGGCGTTGAGGAAGGCGGTTTTGACGTCGAATTGGCGGAGCTCCCAACCTCGTGCGGCGGCAATGTGAAGTATGGCGCGAAAGGATTCTAGTCTAGCAGTCGGGGAGGTGGTATCGAAATAGTCGCAGCCAAGTACTTGACGAAAGCCCTTCGCCACATAGCGGACCTTGTGCCGAACTACGTTGCCGTCCATGTCGCGTTTCCGTGTGTAGACAGGGCGAAGGTCGAGGATTGTTTTGTCAGCCGGAACAGCGCTGGGGGGAACGAGCCTATAAACAGCCTGCTCAGTCAGCGAATCCAACTCATCCACAGTCCCCTTGTCCCACTCCGGAGCGTCTGTGGTCGTCAGGGATGGAAGCCAGAGGTTCGGGAGGTAGCTTAGATTGTTGTTGGTTCAGCCGATCTTTATTCCACTTCACCTTGACGATCTGCCCGCTCTCGATGAATTTGACGTTAATCGAATTGAAGACGCGCCCGGACGTTCGGTGCCAGCAACGGTAGGCCTTCGCGTGAGGGGCGTAACCTATAAGGACGCACTCATAGGAACGAGGGTTAAGCTTAGGGTTGTGGGTCTCGATGAGAACGAAGGCGCGACAGCCTATCTCGCGGAGGTGAGACACATTTGGTTTGCTACCTTCAAACCGTTCGTGCGGGGTACGTTGTCCTCCTAAAGTAGGTGTGCGTGCGTGTAGGTAGGCGGCAGTGACGACAAACTCATCCCATAAGTTCTTTGGCGCCCCGCAGGAGATGCGCATCGCCCGCCCCTTCTCATGCATGACCCTGTGGAAACGCTCAACCTTCCCGTTCTGAGCTGAGGTGTAAGGCGCGGTATTGCGTAGGTGTATCCCGCGTGCCGTGCACCAGTCCCTCATCTCCGCCGACTCCAGTTCACCATTGTCGATATTGATGACACTGACACGATCCCCAGTTCGCGCTTCCATGACAATCACCCAAGCCTAGACATGATGTAACGCCGTTGATTTGTCTGGAATTGGGATGCACCACCTCCTCGAAGAATAATCGTCAACAATATCTAGGATATACTCGTTCCCACTCCGAGACCTCGTATCGAACTGCCCGCTCAAGTCGATGAACAACTTCTGCAACCGCCGCGTCGCCTTTCCATCAGGGTCCTCGCGAGAACGGGGGATGGACGCGCGTTCCTGTTTCCCGAGAATGCAATCAACACATGTAGGCGGTTCAGACGAAGTATCAACGTCCATACCATCCACAAGGTCTAGTTGGTAACCGTCAGCACACGCTTGGTGATTTGCGTGGCCGAAACGTAGATGCCAACTGTGCAGGGTGCGCGGGGAAACAGAAGCGGTGGCAGCAGTGAAGGGAGCGAGGGAGCAGTCGAGCTTATAGAGCTCGCGCCCCGGGACGGTGGATCCGGAGCATACGAGAGTCTTCTGGGAGTCGTAGAGGTTGAGACCGAGAGGGCTGAAGTGGAAGGAGAAGGAACAAGAGTTGACGAGACGGACGACCGAGCAAAGGCGGAGGTGGGGGCGAGGGACGTATAATACGTTTTCGAGTGTGAACTTATCGGTGACGATACTTCCAGTCCCTGTAGCCTCGACAGAGGCGCCGACACCCTTGATCGATTTGGCGGGGATGGGAGTGAAGGTGGCGAAGTCGGAGAGGAATGGGGATATGAGATGCCCGCTCTCAACCCCAATCCACCTCCCTTCGTTCCCACCGGCCGTTATACTGCTGAACGCCGTGATGCCCTCGATGCCCTTCATTCAGAAGATTTCCTGTGGCCCGAAGAGCGCAAATTGATGCACCACTTTATGTGTTTGCAGAATGAGGCCTTCGCGTGGCAGGATTCCGAACGCGGCCGCTTCCGTACCGATTTCTTTCCACCCGTCGATATGCCCGTAATGCCGCACACACCTTGGGTTCAACGGAACATTCCCATCCCTCCGGGGATTTATGACGAAGTCTGTAAAGTTATTCGCACGAAGATTGAAGCCGGCGTATACGAACCCTCTAACTCGTCGTACCGATCGCGTTGGTTTTGTGTTGTCAAGAAGGATGGCACCAGCCTTCGACTCGTTCACGCTCTCGAACCACTGAACGCCGTCACTATTCAGCATTCAGGAGTCACCCCGTTTACCGACCAACTTGCTGAACATTTTGCTGGGCGCGCGTGCGGCGCGATTCTTGACCTATATGTTGGTTATGATGAACGCCTCCTCGCCCCTTCCTCCCGTGACTACACCACTTTTCAAACGCCGTATGGCGCACTCCGACTCGTCACCCTTCCCATGGGATGGACCAATTCCGTCCCAATATTCCATGAAGACGTCACATTTATTCTCCAACCCGAAATCCCCGAGTTCACTATTCCCTATATCGACGACGTACCTTGTTGTGGTCCCGCAGACTGCTACATCCTTCCAGACGGCTCGTACGAAGTCCTCGTTGAAAATCCCGGCATCCGTCGCTATATTTGGGAACACTTTCAAAATCTCAACCGAATTGTTCAACGCATGAAATATTGCGGCGGAACCTTTTCAGGCCTCAAGAGCAAACTCTGCGCCGAAAAGATTACCGTTGTTGGCCACGTCTGCACACCTCAAGGTCGTATCCCTGACGAGAAACGCGTCGATAAAATTGTCAACTGGGGACCTTGCAGCACTCTCACCGAAGTCCGCGCTTTCCTGGGCACCGTTGGTGTTGTGCGCATCTATATCCGCAACTTCGCCCATCGCGCACATCCCCTCATTCTCCTCACTCGCAAAGACATGCCATTCATGTTTGGCCCTGCTCAAATCGAAGCTCAGGAAGATTTAAAACAAGCACTCATTCACTCACCTGCCCTCCGTCCCATTGACTATAAATCCCCTTCCCCCGCTATCCTCGGTGTTGATACTTCTGGACTGGCTATTGGGTTCATGCTATGCCAATGCGATCCCGCCAACCTTTCCCGCCGATACTACGCTCGTTTCGGCTCGATAACCCTCAACGACCGCGAGTCTCGTTTCTCTCAAGCCAAACTCGAACTTTACGGTTTATTCCGCGCGCTTCGTTCATGGAAAATCTATCTGATAGGCATTCGCAACCTTGTCGTTGAAGTCGATGCTCGTTATATCAAGGGAATGCTTGCACACCCTGATCTCCAGCCAAGCGCCAGCATAAATCGTTGGATTCTATCGATACTCACATTCCACTTTACTCTCGTACACGTCCCCGGAGTTCTCCACGGCCCCGACGGCCTCTCTCGTCGACCTCCCCAGCCTGGTGATGAACCGGAACCTGAAGACGACTTTGACGACTGGATCGATCAGGTTCCAGTCACGGTTTCATGCATCAAATAAACGACTCACCTTATGTTCGCCGACCTCAATCCACCGTCGCTACACTGGCCGCCGAAATTGCCCCCGATGGTCAGGACCCGCCGCCTTCCCTCTCCTACGACATCGTGCCCCAATCCGACGCTGCTCGACTCGCTGATGCGCGCGTTGATTTAGTGCGTGTACTGTACCGATATGTATGGTAGCAACATAACGCATAACGCAGCGCCATTTTTGCTTACAAATCGTCCCATATATGGTAATTTTGCACTGCTTTTGCACAGCAAATTACCATAAAAGGCTAGCAACGGCGCGTAACGCACCTCAGAGCGTTGCCTCCATACAGATCGGTACAGTATGGCATGGAAACCGGGAGCGCGCGGCGCGTGTCTTCGGATTTCGAAAAAATGCAAGATATTTAAATTGTTCCTCCTTCATCCTTTACCATCAACGCAAGAACTAAGGGTTGAGTTCTATGACTGGATTCCCCGAATGCACTTACCATCCCCAATTTTGGAACCCTTGACCGGGCTTTCGGGTCGGTGGTATAGTCGTTCCTGTGTCGGTACCTCTGTGCTCGCGATATTTGAAACAACGAAATGCTAATAACGGTATGGCGGCTTCGCTGAAGGCGCGCACAAACCGGCGGTAGAAGTTTACAAATCCCAAGAACGCTTTACGTTCTGGGGTTCGGGCCACTCCATGATCCCGCGGATCTTGACTGGATCCATCCGCATGGAATTCTGGGAAATAATCGCACCAAGATACTCTATCTCTGTTTTTTTTTCAAAATCGCATTTTTCTGGTTTTACAGCTGTTTGCAAAGCTAATGGCACTTTCGATGATTTTATAAATAAAGAACAACTTGAACACCCGAACTTACAGTGGTGGCAAATAGAAATTGCCGTGGCTTTTTGGCCAAAATCTTGCTGTATACTTCACCGAATGACCTGAAATAAAATGTAGAGATAAATATATGATACCTCTGTACTGCTTAGAACACTCAGTTATATATTACGCCCTGACAATGCATCAATAACAGTTTCTTATTATTGCCATATCTGGAAAGACTCAATGTATCCTCAGCAAAAAAGTGTCACAATAGGATGAAAGTACTTGAAAAACAGTCCTAGTTTCCACTTTTGTTGAATGGAATTGACCCTCATTTGAGCTCACAACAACCGCTCAGAGTTGGCTATTTTCACACAAAATAGCTGAAAATGCAGAGAAAATAGCTAAAATGACCTACTTCGAGCGGCTGTTGTGAGCTCAAATGACGAATCAATTCCAGTCAATCAAAGTGAGAACTAGCATTGTTTTTCAAGTACTTTTATTCTATTATGACACTTTTTTGCTGAGGGTACATTGTGTTTTTCCGGATATGGCAAAAAACGGAAACCATCCATTATTGATGCATTGTCAGTGCATGATATATTGCTGAGTGTTCTAAGAGGTACAGAAGTATCACATACCCATCTCTACATCTTATTTGAGGTCATTCGGTGAAGTATACATCGAGATTTTTACCAAAAAGCCCCGGCAATTTCTATTTGCCACCACTGTACTTTGCCTGTTTCACACTCAATTCTTGCTCAATTCACACGTTTGTAGGCTCGTTTTGGAGCGAATCAACAGGGCTTTCATCCCATATCAAAGTTGCCCTCTAATGCCAAAATTTCGCGATCCTTGATTTCAACTGATCGGCGTTGATGTGAGGACTGAAACTGACACAACTTGCTCATTTCTTGTCAGAATCACTTCAACCTGAATGATTATGGAAGCCAGAACATAGACAATGAGTTTTGCAATTTCAAAATGCAAGGCAAGGACCAATCGCCTTCGTAAAAATGAAATTACATACCATAGCATCATTCTCAGTGCCGAGCTGTTTGATTCATGTTTTCCAAAAGGTGAGATTGCAGACCAATTCTGCCCTCAAATCTAACCATATAATTCCTTTATAGCACCAGAATATGTTCAAAACTGAGTGAGAACGGAGCGAACCACTTTCCAGTCAAGCTGTGTATACTCGGCATGATGCGATCAAGTTACGGCAAGTGCGGCCGGCCTATTGCCGAGGGTGTGGAGGCGCCGCCTAATCGCTTCAAAACAAGCAATCAACCGAGTGGATTGGACGAAAATTGAGGGAGATATAAGCACTTCAAGACAGTATGTTTCAAATGCTTTCTTTACATCAAAAAACAAGAAGTGCCATTAACTTTGCAAACAGCTGTAAATATAATTTATGTTTTTGTAGAGTTTTCAGTACTCTTTTTCCTCCAGAGTATTGGTGACAATCAAGAGTAGACCACCACAGGACCCTCATTGATGAGATCTCTAAGGATGTCGTTCATCATGGTCTGGAACGTGGCGGGTGAGTTAGTCAGCCCGAAGAACATCACGAGCGGCTCGAATAGCCCTCGGTTGGTGCGGAATGCCGCCTTCCACTCAGTTCCCGAAAAGTGGATGGCTGTGCAATGTGCCTACTCTCCCACGGGTACGCCATCAGCTGTGATCTCCCACGGGTACGCCATCAATACGTGATGTTAAACAGAGCCTTAGAGACAAGTGGCCTACTGTACAGCGGCGCAATCAGGGGAAAGTGCAATAAAGAAATACTCTCAGCCAAGGGCTCGCATCAATAGGAAATTACTCCCGACTTTCGAAGAAACCACAAAGGCAGGAATATGGTTGCGGCCAAAACTTCATGACCAGTCCCAATTTTGCTCAAAATCCTTCGGGAATTGAGATTTAGCAGGAACTAGGGTATGGTTTATAGGTGAAATTTTTGTTTCAGAGGAATCGGAGGTACTCCTAACTTAGGGTTACAAAACACGAAATTTGAACAGCGAAAAACCAAAATTGTGTGTACTAAACTCGCGAATTTGAGGCAGGTAATCAAGTCTTTCTCTGCCATTCTGCCTCTGCAACCCCGGACTCCTTCTTCCGGTCCGAGTGATCCGCAATCAAAAGCGCGAAATTGCCGTGCAAAACACGGAAAACTGATTTTTCGAAGTTTTGCTCCCGTACGTTTGTAGATTACCTTCCTGCAATGCTATTTACACAATCCCAGGATGTCTCAATGAAAACTGACGTGACAGTATCAATTACCAAATTGGGACTGCGACTTGTCACGAAGTTCGGTCCGCAACCATACCATCAACTTCAGTTCACACCCATCAATTCCATTCCCCCCAAAAAAAAATCAGAACCATTAGCCTGGGCAGCAGTCAAAATTGCACAAATTCCTGAATTCAGCTCTATGGTAGCAGATTTTACCGGGACTTCGGCACTAAGACAAGAAGTATGGCTTGAGTTGTCTATGTAAGGCCCTAAGGTCTTGGGCCCAAGGGTATTCCGATCCGCGAAATCCTGATATCACCTCGAATTTTTTTTCAGCGACTTTGGCAGACCCCTCCCCTCATGGTTGCCGTAATTTTCCCAGCTTCACGTAAGCTTTTCCCACCGGCTAATTTGTTAGCTTTATCAAGTTTATGTATTTTCGGACTTGACATCAGCATTTGAAGCAAAGAACCTGTTGTTTTGCACATTTCCATTTACCTGCACTGTGCAAAATTGATATTTCTGAATGTCAGCAACCTGTCTTCTGGACCAAACAACAGCATATACACTGATAGCCGAGGCTGCCGAGAGTCGACAGTGGTCAAACCGATCTGACGGTGACAGTAGTGGCCAGAGTTGGACCTGAAGGCCTGAAGCACTGAAATGCCAGAATAAGACTGTAGAACAGCGTACATACATAGCATATATTTGCTGTATACACCACTGAGAACCGAGTTCAAAAATTTTGTATGAAAGTTTTTTTTCAGGCTGAGGGGACCCCCCCTCCCCTACATCTATATAAGGAAATTTCTTATCTCGGAAGGCCCTTGGATAACATCATGATTTTTGGCGGTGAAAAGGAGCAGAAATGTGAGGCGTGACCTCAGCTTGTGACTACGAACTGAAGCCAGGTGCATACATCCGAGTCAGCCAAGATGGATTTCCTAGCAGTAGCTTGTTACACCTTATACTGTACTATTTCGACCAAGTGTTCAGAGCACAGCAAATTACCTTATATGGTAGGCCGGCGCATGCCGGCCCGAATTTTTTTGACGTTTTTCGTCCATTTTGGGCGAAAAAACTCGAGTGTCACCGTCACCACAACCAAAAGTGTTCAGTTCACAGGTGCCTGTCACCCGTCACCTGAACACTTGGTCGAAATACTACAGTATGCGGCTACATCGAGTGAGTCCGACTACTGAACCCGTTACAGATAGTCCTGAGCTACAGTACCTTCTTCGACCCCTCTTTACATTCGGGAGGGGTAGATGATGTGTGAGTAGAATATTGAGTACATAATGGCACTCAACAACCTGGCTGGTGGACTTGGCAAAAATTTGACAGTCTTTCATGATGAAATTCATGACGTTTTGTCATGAATTCATATGCTCAACAACTATTGTAAAAATGGGTTTCTGAGCATCATGAAAGGCATCTTGAATTTCATGATGTGGTTCATGACAAAACATCAGGAATCTTGAAATTCCTCATTATTGTTTTGAATTTCATGACAAATACTTCGCACAAGAGAGTGTACGTGAACGTGACACTTGGCGTGATGACAATCTATCGCCGGCCGCTTGCAATGTTCCGGGCCGATGACACGCTTGTCTACGTCCTGAGCACGACAGCTCTAAGGAGAAGACAAGAACAATATATCACGAGTGCTTCAAAATAGATCCAGCGCCGTGACTGGCAACTGGGACCGAGCGCGAGCAAACAAACTAAGGCGAGACGGCGAGATCGAGCGGAGACGAGGCGTAGGCGTAGGCGTTAGACGAGAGCGGAGGCGGAGACGGCGGCGAGACGAGACGAAACAAAAACTAAATGGTGACTTCCGAGGTGGGATCAAAAGCTTCGTATTCGTACTCCAAGTACAGAATAAATATGAGAGAACATGTGAAAACCAGTAGATAGATGAATAATTCGAGTCCATGTGGAATAAAGAGCCAAGGTGGGAGAGAAAGAGCTGCTTTGAGGAAATCCAGGAGGTCGACAGTGCGTTGATCTCCAGGAACAGGCAGTGCAGAAAGATGAGATAGAGTTGAGCCAATGAAAAGAAAGAGAAAGGGCCGAAGACCCGAGTGAGACTCGTGCCAACGGGGCGGGACCGCGCGGTCGATGGTGGTGGTAGCGATGAAAGGTGCGGAGCGGCGTGCGGGTCGGTGATCCGTGATGAGTCGGAAGCTCTTGACATACAAACAGCATCTCCTGGCTTGTCATTCTACACGCGTAGCGCGCGAGCGTGCGCGTCATCTCCTCCCGACTGAAATCGTGACTGTCCCCAGTCACTGGCCAAGGACGAAGATGCGAAGAATATGGGTATATGGCGGGAAATTGGGGTAGAAAATCGGGTGCAAGGTGAGTTGTCGAAAATTCCTCCCGACTGAAATATTTTCGGTGATGGAGCTATTCGTCGTCTATGACGGCGGCGGCGGTTTCGGGAAGCTCGGAAATATTAAACTCGACGTCCTCTGGGTCCTCAAGAGTCGTCTGTTCAAGTTCGCGAAGGCGTTCCGTGTCGATGTCAAGGAAATCTTCAAGCGGCGGCAAATCAATTTTGGTACGCGCAAAATACGGGATAACGCGTAAAGCTGCGATTGGGCGATGGAAAACAGAGCCGTCAAGTTCGCAGAGGATGTAGGCTCCTCCAAGGTTGCGGGAAATCACGATAAGTGGGCCTAAATATCGCTTGCGCATTTTCTTGCTGAATGATTTTTCAATCGCAGTGTTTCGCATCAAGACCAAATCACCGCGTTTGAAGTTGTAGTCACGGATAGTAGCAGCGTGTTCGATTTCAAAACGAATAGCAGCACGAAGGCGAGCCTCAAGTACGTTCGAATGCAGGTTCGCGAGCTGATCGCGGCGTTTCTGCAGTGCAATCGCACGTCGAGCGATGAGATCCGTGGTGGAGAGAACGGAATCAGGAGGGGGAAGGAGGTATGTGGCTTCAGATATGTCGAGGGGTAGCAGGGGATGCGTGCCGGTGACTGCAAAATACGGTGAGCAACCCATTCGGCGACGAACGGTAACACGATCTGCCCAGAATACTGAATGTGTCGCAGTATGCCACTTAGATTGGTCCCCGTCAACAGCTTTGAAAATACTCTCGCGAACATCGAAGTGTGGGCGTTCGATAAGGCCGTTTGCGCGCGAGTTGTAACCAGAGATTCGAATATGACGGACGTGGTATTTGGATTCAAGGTGAGCAAGGGCTGTCAGGAATGGTGGTCCGTTATCTGTAACGATTTCGATTAAGGTCCCCCAGCGACAGATTAGATCCTGGAAAATCCAGTCTCCAATTGCGCTAGCGACTTCTCGACGAAGCATACGGAATTCGGGATAATGGGTGAGTGAGCAGCGGCCGTGCACGATATATTTGAAGCCGCCGCTAGTAGGCATGTGCATTGTGTCCATATACTCTAGACTTTGGCGAGGATTGGAGCGGGCGTTGCGACGGTAGGTAGAATTAAAAGCTTCTGAGTAGAACGAACTTCACAAATATGGCAGGTATTAATCCACCAAGTAATATCGTCAGCGAGGTGCGGCCACCAGAAGCGTTCGGTGAGTAAGGCTCGTGTAGCCCAGAAACCTTTATGACCAACGTCGTCGTGTGCGGAGGTGAGGATGAAAAGTCGGCGATGAGTCGGAACGACGAGTTTGTGGCGAGACTGAGGGTCCTTTCGCCAGAGTTGGTCGCGCGCAAGGTAAAATTCCATGCAATATCGAACGAAAGATTTATATTCTTTGTCAGACATGTCGCGAGGCCGTTGGAGGTTTCCATGCCATACACGCACTAAATTAACGCGCGCATACTCTTCTGGATTAAGACAGCCCTTATTAGAGGGGGTATAGTTGACTTTAGCAAAACTCTTCTGGATTAAGACATCCCTTATTAGAGGAAATTAGCTGTTTTCAACTACTTAGGGTATAAGGGTTGTTACTACCATTTTTAGGGTTTGGAATATTGTTTTTAGAGGGGGGTACTGCGTACTGCGTACTGCTTCCCCAGGAAAGATAAGGTTACTACTATTTATTTTTTGACAATTGCTATTATAATTTGCTATTTTTAAACTACTTAAATTAAATTTAAGCCTTCCCGTGACGATTGTTTGGCTACATTCTTGATGCAACACAACCCAGTGCCAGTATGGAGTCGCGGAATCCAGCTTCACCCGGACTCAACGCGTTTTCCTCCAATACTACTTCATCTTCCTCCAGAGCTCTTTATTTCAGCAACGCTAGCATTTCGTTGTTTCAAATATCGCGAGCACAGAGGTACCGACACAGGAACGAGTATACCACCGACCCGAAAGCCCGGTCAAGGGTTCCAAAATTGGGGATGGTAAGTGCATTCGGGGAATCCAGTCATAGAACTCAACCCTTAGTTCTTGCGTTGATGGTGAAGGATGAAGGAGGAACAATTCAAATATCTTGCATTTTTTCGAAATCCGAAGACACGCGCCGCCGCAGAGCGCGACCCGAAGGGGAGCGCGCGGCGCGTGTCAAGGATTGAGAAAAAAGAGATCTAAACGTTCAACGCAAATCAATCACAATACACTTCAAGTTCTCACGTTTGTTCTCTTCAAACGGCTGTCTAGCGATGCCGGTGGTGTTGTGAAAGAGAGCATGATATTCAAGGCGGCCGGCCGAGAACACGTAGCTGCACTTATCACCCAGCGAAGTCAACATGGATACGAGTCATAGTATCACATACTGAAGTATAGACGAGCTTTCGGGTATTCGGTCACAGGCCATCGAATGAATGGGGTATTCAAACAACTTGAACACAATTGTTCAGCCTTCGACCTCCCACCGTCAAGGAAAAATTGAAGTATGCATCACTAGTGATCCTTCATTCTGTAGCAGGAGTAGGCCGAGAACATTGGAATGTTATCCAAATGAAGCCTTAAAGCTGAGCAGAAGACGTTCACACACAGAGGTCATGAGTGGTGAAACAACTCTTATTTGTCCAAAAGTATGGAGTGAACACAAGAGTAGGATTACATGGAATGTAATATATAAACGAGAGCCGTTCCTCTAGGTATATCTCCGATGAATGAGTGGGGCTCTCTATATTCTCGCAGCCATAAACCGTACCGCTCGCAGGACGCAGCATGACAACATTGTCAACTGGAGGGCAGGCATGGGCTGGTAGAAGGGAGGGAGTCCTCATCAGAGCGAGAGGTCACTGTTTACCACTGGTAATACTAGCCTTTCGAGGTAACGAGAGGGCAGTCAGGGCTAACAGGCATCCGGGATTGTCACCCCGAGACGAGCACGCACTGCGTGGAGTGTCGACTCAAGTGGGGGATTAGCCGCGGATGGGCTCGGACGTCTAGTCCGGGTCGGTAGCATTGCAAACCAAAGGCTTGAGCAATGCGGACCAGTTCGGCTATCACGTCCAACCCAGAGCGCGCAGGGGCGGCGGTGGGTGAGTGCACGGGTGCCAATCCGAACAGTCCTCGCTCTCACAGCAGGATGGTTGGCAGATCAATCGCGCACAAGGCACGTGCTGCAGCCAATTGCGTAGAGTGGAGCAAGGACTTGGTCGTCGACGAGCAGTGTGGGACATGTAAAATGTGGGCCAGCACTTGAAGCTCAAGTCTCAGACCAAGGGGTGCACGAGTAACGGCTATACAGCATACTGCGCGGGCGTCGAAAGACGTGACCAGACAGGGGGACATGCTGTAGGAAGCCTGGAGGTATGTGCCCCAACACCGATGACATATGTAAATGTTTCCGGTGATTGGTGCAGTTAACCAGAGGCGTACGCTGTGGACAGTCGAATCAACCCATTGGGATGATAGACATAGCGTCCAACAGCACCGGTCACGACACTATCAACCCCAATCGCCAAACTCTCGATGAAGCGCGCGCCAGCGGCAACCTCGATACAATAGCGAAGGGTAATCAGTGGTCTAGGACCGCGATTATGATGTCGTTTCCGGGGGGTGAAGTTGAGACGAGCTCATACTTCGTCGCCGATACTCTCCGCAGTGCTTTTTGAGCTCGTACAGGCCAGAGGCGGAGTAGAGTGGGTCTCAAAGAGGAACAACAGCGGGCGGGCAGAACGTCCATTAAGGACAGGTGTCCGAAGACGGATGGGGGTACGGGGACAGATGGGAGGAATAGAATGGAAAGGGAGACCGAGTCAAAGACAACGGCGCACCTGTAAACCTCGAAGTCCCAAACACTCTCTCCAAGCTTGAAGGAGTTCTTTGATACAGTTTCATCACGGTACTCATAGCAAGCAGGCCAAGCGAGACGAGAAAAGCAGGATGAAGACCAAAGCGCAGAGCTGGAGGTAGACTCGAGTGCCGTACAAGGTGATTTTGTCCGAGGTGTTCGAATGTCGAGTTGGCGAGTTGGCGGGGAGCTGGCGGCCGGCGAGTTGGCGGAGTCGATAGGCGAACGGGCGGGAACTTCGAAAGTCGTTTGCTTGCTCTATAAACGTAGACAAAGCGGGAGGAGGAGGAGCGAGCGAGCGACGACGACGACCACAAGTAGATATGCTAGCGAGAGAATTACGGGCGGGGACCCACGACGTTTGGGCGCAACGTTTCGTCTGTAAAGACTCATCAGGTGGCAGTGTTCCCATACGGTACCGTGACGATTGTTTGGCTACATTCTTGATGCAACACAACCCAGTGCCAGTATGGAGTCGCGGAATCCAGCTTCACCCGGACTCAACGCGTTTTCCTCCAATACTACTTCATCTTCCTCCAGAGCTCTTTATTTCAGCAACGCTAATTGTCGCAAATTTATTTATTTTGTTGTCGGGCCCGATCGTGCCCGATCGGTTGTTATCGGGAGCTTTCGGGCCATCGGCCTGACACCTACCCTATAGGGAGGACTCGGGCGCAATCAGGCACGATTGCGCCCGATGGCCCGACAGCCCTATAACAACCTATCGGGCACGGTCTCAGGAGCCCACAAATAATGAAAATGTAAAAGAATTATTTACTTCATTTGTTACCTGCTGTTGTAAGTAATGGCACTGTTGTACTGTTTCAATTTTGTAATTGTAATGGATGTAATGTAATGGACTTGCGTTAATACTGTTCAATGCTCAATTTCAAATCCAATTTTAAAGGGCGAGTAAATTGTTAGTAGCTGGAGTCGAACCGACGTGGAGAATCAGTTTTGAGGGGCCTTACCACTGCCCCACGCGCGCATTAAAGAGTTGTGGAACGAACTCCAACATATTGGTTGGCTCCACAGCCAAGCATAGCCAAACAAATGACACTCGTCTTACGGTCGTCATGACCTCCTCGTCTCTCCAACGTCTCCCTCACTTCCCTGGCACCCCCGCGTACGTTCGCACGTTGCTCCTCTTCATGCGACTCTGAGCCGGAAAATCCGGGTCCTTTTCCAATGAACTCGCCTGTCGCATCACCTCCAAAAAATTCGTGTCCGCGCAATGTCTGCGCGCCTCTAACCGCGTTGATCCCAACTCAGACCAAGGGGACCGTTACCAGGCGAAGTGCAGTCTCGGATGACTATAAGGAGGGCAAGGAAGAGGTTTTACTGGGCTCCTGGACTACATTTAGGTGCGTCGATACACTGCTCTTCCTATTTTTTGCTTGCTGATCCATTACACTTGCGCGCGCACGCCGTCCAATGTGCTGCCCACCCTGCAACCCACCCTAACAGAAACTGCGCCAGCATATGCATGATGCATGAGTTGGGAGTGATCTCCCCGTTGATTGCCTCGATGAGATTGAGCACCAAATGCATCGCAGCTACTTTGGAGAGGGAGGAAATGACCAAGGAGGTAGACGGAAATTACCACCAGTTTTTTGGCAACTGCCTTCGCCAAATCAAACCAGTGGAACCATCGTCGGCGCCGGCCCCTCGAAGCAACAAGGCACCGAAGAAATGAGTGTAGCAGTATCTTTGAAATATATTTGTTTTTCCTTCCTCGTCCTCCCAAATTTTGCCGAGTTCCTGCCCGTACCATCTCGATGTTATTGCAAGCTGGCGAAGATCAGTAGCGCTGAAGATTTTGCGACGGCAAAAATTTGCAAGGTATTTATAACATTGACTGGTTACTGCGGCAAAGTGTTGTCTTCACGCTCGTTTACATTCTGATCCTCATTCTCGTCCCCACCACTGCCCTCGCCATTCACTGCAACTACTCGAATGAATATAAAGCACCGCAGGCAACGTCCGGTTTTTGGACAGAAGGAGTCGGCTTTTTGGAAACAGTGAAACACTGCAGTCAAAGCTAAGTTGCAGGTAGGGCATCCAAATGTCGATTACAAGTTCACCAAATTACTTATGTTCGCGAAACACCCCATCGTACCCTATAGTGTCCTGATAGCATCCCGATCGGGCACTGTCGGGCGGTTATCGGGCAATATAGGACGCCTATCGTATGCTTATTGCGCCCGATCGGGCTGTCGGGCCCGATAACAAAATAAATAAATTTGCGACATAACTATCCTGGAGACCGGAGCAGAAGGCGGCCTTCCAGGCGCTGAAGTACCGTATTGCGGATGACGTGGTGCTGGCGTTGCCAACAGACGATGGGACATTCCGTCTAGAGGCAGACGCGTCAGACGGAGCGACGGGTGCCGTCCTCAGTCAGGAGCAGGAGGGTGTGTGGAGACCTGTGACGTTTCAGTCGCATGGACTAAACGAGACCGAGCCGAATTACGAGATCTATGAAAAGACATGCTCGCAATAATGCTCGCGTTGGAAGAGTACATACCGACAGCTCTTAATGGGCGCTCGGGAAACATTTGAGATTCTGACGGATCGCCAGAACCTCCAATACTTCCGTAAGCCACAGAAGCTGAACAGACGGCAGGCGCGATGAATAGTGGAGCTATCCGAGTACGACTTCACGCTCCGGCACCGACCCGGAGCCCTGAACCGTCAGGCCGACCTGTTGTCCCGCAGGGCGGACCATGACCAAGGGAAGGGTGACAATGAAAACGTCACACTTCTCAAACCCGAGTACTTTCGCGTCCAGGAGATTGTGGTGGAAGGCGTGGAGAAGGAGATCCTTGATCGAATCAAGGAAGTAAGAAGAATCGACAAGAGCGTGAAGGAGGCGCTTGAGAAGAAGCTCCCAGGCTGGGAGAAGGTGGAGGACGTGATATATCATAACGGTCTCATTTATGTTCCGCGGGATGATGACCTCCTGAATAAGATTATTGGTTTGCACCATGACTCGGCGATGCTCGGACATCCCGGAGAGAACCGGACCAGGGAGATCGTTGAACGAAATTATTGCTGGCCGAGGACGGGCGATTGGATCGCAAAATACATTAAGGAGTGCGAAGCTTGCGCCAGGTCGCGAGTCAACCGATACAAACAGGGCAAGTTACACCCGCACAGGATTGCGGAAGGACCCTGGCAGATGGAGAAGACTCGCAGCTGCACGGCGATGTAGTCTGCCGAGATATATCGGTTCCTGGTAAAATCTGCGTCGTGCACACAGTCGCAGTGCACTCAATGATGCCAGCGCATTTGAAGCGAGATAGTTTCCCTTTATCTGGGGTGATAGCGTCTGGATTGCCGCGTTTCCCCTGAAGCCGGTCTCCCTCCCAGTAGATGGCAAGCTGGGAGGTGTCCACTACCTGCTGAGGAGTGAAATGGCACTTCAAACGACCGTCCGGAAAGCCATCCCAAGTGTCTAGAGGGAAGTCGCCTATGGTTCCGGTTTGAATGTCCGGATCGGGGAGTGCTGATGGCGTGGGGTTCGAGCTAGGTAGAGCCAAATCGTGCGATGGAGATGAAATACTCATGAGAGCAGTCGCTTGCCTCCCTTCCTCGCGTACCCAGCCTTGGAGCTGTCCAAATCCAGGAAATTTGTCAAATAAGGAAAAACCCAAACCCGTCTCGCAAGACGAACTTACCGTCAGTGCTATAATATGGGAAAAGTCGCCTTCTACGACGACGTTGAAGGGGCGGTATACCCATGCTAGCCAGGAGATGTACAGCGGCGATTGCGAGCTCAAATCGCAAGCAATTTATATGGAACAAAATGTGTTTTAGGTCGTATTTAAGTACGACTACTTTAGAGCTGTGGAGGCCAACTGTCGGTACGGTTTGGCGTTGAAAAGTGTGTTGTAAAAAAATGCACAAAAAAAATCAGTCCGTACAAACTACCATATATGGGAACCAAGTCAGCAGCCCAAAAAATTTGTTTTGCCTCACATTTGGTGTCCTAGCTTTTTTTTGGGTCAAAAGACCCACCCAATCACCCAGAACTGCGTGTTGCAGTTTTACTGGCGGCCACTGTAAAACATTAATTTTTTTTTAGTCGGCCTGACGACCGGGATAATTCTATTTGGCACCCCGGCTTCTTTGGCAACCCCTTCAAAACTTACGGGTTGCTATGTAAATAAGAAAAGAGCAGATACGACGTGCCGAGATGCCGGAATTTGTTCAATTGATCCCAACAGTATTCCAGCTTCAACTTTTCTTGGAGAAAGGTGAATATTTGCGAGAGCAAAAAAATAAACGTCAGTCGGTATTGAGTCTGCCGGCTTCAAGAGCAATTGAAGCCCTGAGCAGGTGAGCACCTATATAAATGCCGATTCATCAGCCAAATGCCGGCCGATCCGAGTCAGCTCTACCTGCACCGTGGATCAAAGACCTACCGCGAAGTAGTGCTGCCGGGAGCTGAGTTGGAGCTGAGCTCGAGGTGATTGCCCATCAGCTCGCTCGAGCTCGGAGTTGGGCCGAGGCAGCTCGGAGCTGACATCCATAAATGGAAGTTTCCGTCCCACGGTTCCCCGTCTCCTCGTTTTGAGCTGCATTGCACTGTTTTGACCTCGTATGCACCTCTAAAATGTGCTACAATTCTCCAATAAGTACAATAAACATATGCACAATAAAAGACTATACAGTTTATGAGTAAATTATGGAACAATACAAAGCACAATGATTATATAAGTGAATACAACGCAAAAATCAAACGGGCGAAGCCCAGGAAGATTCTATAAGATCCTCAAGCTCTTGAGTACGCCCTGCCGCAATCAACCTTTCTGCTACATCAGGGTCAATATCAACAACAGACAGATCTTCCTCAGTTACGACGAAGTCCTCGCAAAATTTGATGCGATCCTGTCGATAAATAAATTTGAGAATCTGGAGCATTTCCATCATCTCGGGGGAGAGACTGTTGCGTAGGGAGGCATCTGTGTCCTTGCTGGAAGAGAAAACACGCTCGCATGGTACCGCAGAAGCCTGAACAGGCAATACATCAAGCGCCACGCGAAATAGGTAACGGAACCGATATTGACGAGCCTGCAACATTTTTCAGACCAACATTGTATAAGAACATACTTAAACTCACCTCCCAGTAGCGGAGCAAGTCAAGGTCCTCATACTCTGGGTCCGAGCCTCCCAGCAAACCCTCCTTCTCATAGTCATTCAGCTCCGCATCGACAATATGTTCATCTTCGGCAGCAGCACGGCGCTCTGCCTCTACTTGCTCTTCCTCCGAAAGCGGCTGCGGACTTCGAGTACTCGGTGGGGATTCGATGTCGGAAGCAGACAGCTCTTTTACAAGAGCACCAAGCTTCGCAAATGGGCACGAGCGGCACCTTTTTATCCGGTCGATCTTCCTTCATTTCCGTTGGTTCTGGTGCGACGGTTGGCGCAGAAGCGCCGTGAACGCCTCGAACAAAATACCAAACATCTGTTGCATCGTCTCCGGATGCCGAAGATTGATTGACCAAAGAGCCGAAGTTGGGGTGAGGGATTGAAGGATGGGAAACTGATTCAGAGGCAGCTGCTGCCGCTGCAACATTTGGGTCAGACGGACCGACCCCGAACACAGCCGGTTCGGAGGTGGAGTTGGGGTCGATGCGGCGACGGGTGCGCGATGTAGCTGCCGAGTTAGCGTTGGGATTCGCTTTACGTTTCTTCTTGCGCTGTGGCGGAGCGAGGCCGGCATTAATCGTGTTAGTCGCGTCGACAAATGGTGCATGGGTTGCCGCAGAGGAAGGGGGAGGAATCACGGTGTTAAATGAGGCGGGGTATGTATTTTGAAAGCCGTAAGTCTGGCCGAAAGTGACGGGAGGTGGTGGAGGATACGGCGATCCGGGGATGAAAGCTTGAGGCGGGAGAGGCATGGCATGAGCCTGAGAGCCAGGCCAGGAGCCAAAGACGTTGGGCGTGGGGTAGGAATTCGTTGTGAAATTGTTTTGACGCGGGGGTTGGATGTAGCAAGTGCATGCCTGCGGGTTGCCGCATTGGCAGGACGGCGAGGCCATGGGAGTTCACAAGAGGGAGGGTTGGAATGGAGTATAATTGGGGCAATATATATAACATTTCGGAGGTATCTATTGCGCGTACCTTGGACCCTGAGTGCGCCAACGCACTATCCCGACGCGCCACCTTTGCGTCATATTTCCAGCTCTGTGTGGGGCGTTTCGCATTCTCCGTAGCAGCCAGGCGGTGACGTCGACGCCAAGCGAGGTTGAGGTGAATCATAGGAGGATTGGTTCGCGGCAGGAACGCGCTAACCGGTGAGCGGGAGGACGAGGATTGTGCTTGACGCGCCAGTCACTCAGTGACGCTGTCAAAAGTGTCACAGTGCCTGTTTTGGGGGCCGAGGCGAGGCGAGCTGGCATCACCTCGAGGTGCCGTTTATGGTAACGGGCCGAGTTGGAGCTGAACTCAGCTCGGAGCTAACTCCAGCTTCCGGCAGCACTACCGCGAAGTACAACGGTCCTGCATAAATCACGGCAATGCTCTTACGTAAATGCTGTATTATACACTGTTACTAAGTTAGGCCCTGATCGGGTACACATCAATGATCCCAAACCAATCCAAAACCCATCCCAAAATTTTTCGGTCGAGCTGTTCCTACACCACATTCGTCCCTAAATTATCTTACGTAGAATGAGTTCCAAGATCCGGAAATTTCTGGAGAAGGGAAAACATTGACCCACCGTGGGAATCTCGACCGTTTTTTGCCATCACCCTCGGAATGGAGAAGTTCCCTTTTTTGCGGGCGCATCAGCACGTGACCGGTCACCATCACGTCTTCGCGGTGACCACCGCGCCGTTAGTACATCCTAGTATATGCACACACGGTGGTGCTGGGAACCTATGAACGACCGGAAATGGCGGCTGCAGTCCCAATTCTGGGGGATGGAACTTTTATATCTCCCTCAATTTTGCCACTAATAAAAATCCCTCTTGCCAAAAGTTTCTATGAATGAAATGGAGCATTTTGACAAGAGAGATAAGAAATCTGGGTTTTGTCACCGCATAGTACCTGTTGTCAGTGATTGGTGGTGACTTAGTGGAGGGCACCATAGTAGCACTGAGTTCTTAAATCAAATTTCCGTTGTCCCTTCTCCATGGATTCCATGTATGCAGCTGATAAGTACGGAGCTGACAACCAAGGGAGAGCCTGTGGACAATCAAGCTGGATCAACCTCCTTAATGCGAATTTATCTGGCCAAGAACCAAAGAATGGATTAGGATTGTAGTTGACTAAGTAGTTGGAGCTGGGATAAACGCGGAGAATACGACGAGGAAGGTTGGAGGAAGGTCAAGATTGGAACCGGAATTGCCGCTACCCAGAGGCCCTGCCTGCGTGGGGCCGTACGGCAACGACCTACCCCAATTCAAAAATCGTTGCAAATCGGAGGCAGGCTAGCAATGAGCCTGCGAGGCTAATGCCAAGCTAGTACACCCGGTGGTGAACACCAGCTGTAGGCGGCGGCATCGCCTTGGATGGTGCATGAATTTGGTTGCTGCTCCTCGAAGGATACGCGGGACCATAAGGCAGAGTTTGATAATGCGGTCTAGAATTGCTAAGGCCCGCCCCCACATCTCCGCTCGAGGTCGCCAAATCGCGTCTGGTACAGCCGTTTTGGAAACAATATACGGGTTTTGATCGAGTGGTGCTCATTCGTTTGTGCTTACCTTTGTTTTGCTTCCCGTCGCCAGCTCCACTTCGGCCGAATCTGAGTTTGCTTCCGCCACCTAGAGAACACCAGGAAAAAAACAGGGGGTTAACAGAACTGAGGATCAAGACTCAGCTGCTACTTGCCCAGAGTTCGACAGGGCCGTGACTTGCGAGCAAGGGCCAAAACAAGAGACCAGCGGCACTTGATGTGGTACGGCAACACCCCACAAAGTGGTGCTCCCGGCTTTGCCGATGACAGAATCGTCAACAAACGTAAGCACAAATGAACGAGCACCACTCAATCAAAACCCGTATATTGTTTCCAAAACGGCTGTAACGCGACACGAAGACGCTTAGACCCCCGTCGCCCCGACTTGAGGATTTCGAATGAAGGATAGCCGTCTTCGTCCCATTCCTCTGGCAGTAATCCATATCCCGGCGTCTTCATTTATGCGATCGAGGAAAAGAAAATGTATGAGCCACAGACGGTGAGGATTTCGGCGGTCCAAGCCATGTAGAGCCTCAAGCCGGTGAGAGAATGCTCGCCATCGCCGAGCAAATTGAGACCCTACTTCAACCCATAGCCTCTCAATACGAGTATTGTTTGTAGACCTTTAAAAAATCCATCTTGTTAGCGCAGCTTCCACCCTGGCAAATATTTAATAGACGTACGATCCCCAGATGAACGAACCACGGCCAAGGCCACGCTTCAAAATCATATACACGGATACTTTCTTGTTCTCCGCGCCGTGATCGCCACGAACGCGCGATGGCAGACCATATTCACCGACTGCTGCAAGGAAAACCTCAAGCACTGTTGTTGATTTTTTTTGCCGAAGTTGTAGCAAAGCACCTGTTACATCCATAAATGCTCTGTATTGTCCTATATGCTTCAGTGAGTATTACCAATACAACTGATTGAACTATTTATGATTTGTATACTTAGCTTCAAAGTCAATTCCAACATTCAATTTGCGTGTCTACGACTACAGTGGGCAGTACTTATTGTTCTTAGGATTGAATAAAACAGTAGAAGGTACAAAGATTTGCTACAGATTTGCTTAAAATTCAAGAAATGGGACTGCAAAAAAAAAATTCCCGGCCCTCCAGAGCCTAGCAAAAGCAAATTATTTTTTACAGACCCTCGCGATTTGGCGGGTGGCTGTGCAAACGTAATGCTTATATAAGGGTGCGGGATTGGAGCGACGTCTACCTTATCAAGTCGGCACTCCCTTTTCGTTCTGCAAACTGAACCCATTCTCGTATTGTTGATATCCCCTACCGGTTGTTCCTGCGGTAAGCGCGGTTTTGTAAACGTCTTGCAGCATCCTTTCGGCGGCTGATGCTCGACCTCCCCCTTGGCGCACTGTAGATGTTAGCAATCGTTGTTGTTGGGTGGGGTGCTTGTTGCACATCAAGCACTTGAATGTCCAGGTCCTGCGCTATATCGGATCGCAGCGTGACTGAAAAGTCCTCCCGCGTTTTCACGTACGCCATAACGCGAGGTCGTTGACCCGGAGCAGCTGGGCCTTGGACATTGGTCCCAACGTCACCCCACCATGGCTCGCTCGTCAAAATTATGTCGAACATATCAATGTAGTTATTCAATATTATGTGGCTGACCTCGTTCTTCCTGTTCGTGTTTAGCTGTATCACTCGGATGGGTTTGGTCTTCATTGCCCTCCCAGCGCCCGGGTGTCAGGACGATTTTCCTCCAGGTTGGTTGGGCCCAGAGATGCCGAAGCTGCCTTCTGCTCCTCCCAGCGGCGTTGTGCCTCCTTGCGGGGCATTCCAGGGTTATTCGCCATGAATATTGTCAACACTGCGTCCGTGACGGTGCCAGCGCTATCGCCCTCCACCGGCAGGTTCGAGAATGAGTTGGCTCGTGTTGCTGGTGTGCCTTTCGCAGCTGTCGCATTTGTCGCATTTGTCGCCTCTGTCCTTCTGCCGTTTACAACCGTCCATCCCGATCTCGGGTCTTTCCTCCCCTTGCCCCGTCCCCGGCTCCTTCCACCCGTCTCCTCTCTCTGCCTGAGCACCCCCATATACCGCGCTCGCGCCGCGCAGCGGCGATCATTCGCGACGTGGTCGCCTCCGCACTGTGCACATTTTACCTTTATATCTGCATCGCTCATGGCCGCATCCATCCCCGTATCTCCTTCTCCCGTCAGCCGTCCATGGTCTTTTTCGTCGTGTCCTTCCGCACACGACCTGCATCGGATAACATTCTTGCAGTGTGGTTTTGCGTGTCCGAATCCCCAGCACTTGTTACTCTGCTGTGTTGGTGGCCTGTCCGAGTGTTTTTTAACTTCACAGAAGTGCGAGAAGGCCGTCACTACGCCCATATCGATGAGTGTTTTGGCATCATCCTCGTTCTCTAAAGCAATGACCACCGAGGAGAAGACTCGCTCGTCCCGTATCAGGTCTGCGTTAGGTCTCATCCATTGGGGCTTTTGTAGTAAGGACATCTCTGCTAGCGGAGGGTTGTTTCTCCTCCGTAAGAAGCCTTCCTTCCTCGATTCCCGTATACATGCTGTGGATCTGCACTCGGTGCCATGGATTATCCAGTCGCGTGATAGCCTGTGCCCCGCAGGCTATTTCGCGAGAGTTGGTCATCATTTGGCCAGACATTTGAAGACGATCTCGTCGACTTCGCTCTCTTGTGCCGTACCGAAGATATCAAGACGCGGGAATCTTTCTCGCTGAGGGTGTCTCTATCCTCTGGGGCTGCTGCAGATCATCTCATACAAGAATGTGGTATCTGATTGACATCCACAAGAGTTTTCGCTAATAATCAGCTGATGCAGCCGTGAATGCATATCAAGTTGTTCGCCTGAAAAAAGTTAAAACTCCCAGTTATCACTTGCCTCCAATCTCGAAATCATTGGCTTCTGACTCATCAGTCCTCATGCACAATTTAAATAGCTCATCAAACTTCCTAATGCGGAGATCGGTACCATCCAATGGCTCTTCGCAAACCTCAAGTATTGTCGAAGGTTGGTTGGAACAGGAAAAAAAAAAAAACAGGTTGCGACCCTTTTCTGATGTAGTGATTGCCGGCACCTTGATATCATGTGACTTCCACGTTTCTTGCTCCCAGTCACCCCTCAATGGCTCCTCGCGCCCCCCAAGTTGCCTCCCAGTGTCTTTTGGAGGAACCCCAGGTCAGCCAGTACACCATGGCGCCGTGGCGTGTGGCGATTTCTAACTTACAAGCCTCACAGGTGTCTCGGGCGTCCCAATCAATGGCTGGACTGTGTTCTCATCCCCAGTGATTGTTCGACTTGTACCCATGTTGGGCGGTCTGCGCATCGTGATCGCCATTCCACGCTTGACTTGCACCAGACTATGCACGCCAGAGGTAGTGAGAAAGCACCCCACGAGGCAGAGGAGGTCGGCCCAGGATATCCATTCCGACCTTTTATAATGTTAGTCTATTTGCAGGTCCCTCTTTCTCTCCCCCCGGAATTACATTCGAGGGTCAACTTTCAAAATCTTGTTCCCTCTAGTCAAGGTGTACACCAGTCGCAGGCTGCCCTGCTGCGTTCGCTACTATCCCAAGCTCGCGCTTTCGCTTCCGCCCACTCTCAACACCCTTCCACCCCTGTACCGTTACCTTTTGACCTATTCAGTGGTCGTTACTCGGTCGTCTCCCCTGATTTTGACATTTCCCGGAGAGAAAGTTTGATAGTTCAAGCAGGCCCCCAGTCACTGACATATAGGTTCGTCACGTCCATAGAGTAAAACAAGGTCGAATCTGAGAGGTCTATTTCGCGAACCAGCCATCTGACCGCGGTTTTGACTAGATAGGGCGACGCAGCTCCTCTAAACTAAGCGTTTGCGCGCATTTGCAGAAAAAAATCGTGATTTTTGAAGCCGCCAGAGCGCCATCAGTGCCGAAAAATAGAGTAAATCAGGCCGAAATTCGGGTTTTCAATGTGACGAACCTGGTAGGTAGTGACCGGGGACCTGTTCAAGCTGCTCATGTATTGAGAGGCTCTGTTAGTACGGCACCAGGTCTTGGGTCATTGGGGGAGCTTGCTCCCCCTTTTGTCTGGGGTGGTCGAAATCCGGACGGCTGTGCAAAGTGCTGGCCTGATCTCCCACGGGTACGCCATCACTTTTGATGGCGTACCCGTGGGAGACCATAATGATGCGCAGGGGAATATTCAGTGGGCCGTGGGCGTTGGGTTAAAAAACTATGTATTGTAATGCCGGTGCCCGGCTTACAGAAAAGGGGGAGCTTGCGCTAATTCCGTCCAGCCTGAACAGAACTGATCTTGTGAGAGGCAAAGCAAAGGCAAAGTTTCGTCTTTAAATCAGCCTTATATACACAACTCAAGTCATACTTCTTGTCTTAGTGCCGCAGTCCCGGTAAAACCTGCTACCATTGAGCTGAGTTCAGGAATTTGTGCAATTTTGACTGCTGCCCAGGCTAATGGTTCTGATTTTTTTTTGGGGGGGAATGGAATTGATGGAGTCGGAACCGTGGGAACTGAAGTTGATGGCATTCCTGCCTTTGTGGTTTCTTCGAAAGTCGGGAGTAATATTGATGCGAGCCCTTGGCTGAGAGTATTTCTTTTTCTTTATTATTGCACTTTCCCCTGATTGCGCCGCTGTACAGTAGGCCACTTGGTTTAATTGAAGTTTAAGGCTCTGTTTAACATCACGTATTGATGGCGTACCCGTGGGAGATCACAGCTGATGGCGTACCCGTGGGAGGGTAGGCACATTGCACAGCCATCCACTCATAAGGTTGAGAGCTGGTTTATGCATTATGGGATCCGGAAATGTATGAAATTCCCGTCGAGAAATTGTAAGAATTAGGTTTGAGTGAGACTAAATCAATCAGCGTTGCAGGAAACTGAAGTCGGCAGGCATTGTGCTTGTTAACTGCGTCTAAAACAACCAATCAGGCCATTTTCTTTGCCCTTCAAAGGCTCCCAATGGCAACAAACCCTGTGATAAAACAGTCCAACAATCAAAGTCCTCCAAGGAGACTCCCAAAACATCAGCAAAATGCTCCGCAAGCGACATGGCAGGCCCAGATCACTCTTTGTGACTGACCGAATGTCTTCACTTTGTTTGTCAAAGGGTAATGATCCATTATCCATTAAACCCGACACTCCAACTTGAAGTCGAACCCCACCGATTCCTACAAAGTTTCCGAGACCAGGAAAAGTTACTTAATGCAAAACAAATAGCCCAACAGGAAGCATGGGTTGAAAAAAGGATGTCTCGCATTCAACTCAACTATTTTCTCAGAATTTCTTGTGATTTTACTGACGGTGTCACAGAATGTCACACTGTGTGACAAAATCCAGAACTGCATATCGCTCATAATGCATAGGGTGGAGGGCTGCGGAGGGGTCCACGGACCTTATGCATTATGAGATGTTGAACTGTAAGGGATTAAACCGGCTTCAGACCTTAGAAGACCTTGAAATGGCTTACAACCGGCTGGCCGTGTGGCTTATAACTGATTTCAAGCCGTTCTAATCCGGCCCGTTTCCAACATGCAAAATATCAGTCCTATAAGCATGTTATCGACTGGCATATCATTTGCTTACCTCGAATTTGAACTGTTATCGACGTACGCACTCAAGTTAGACTGGAAATCTGACGCCCGAAGCAAGCCCCAAGACTGGAACGAACCGGCCCTCAAGCGTTACGGCACGATGACGAAGGCGCCCCACAAAGGTGCTGCGGAACGCCAAACACGACCAACACTCTTTCCTCTTCCCACCACCACCACCAAATACACCCCGCCTACGTAGCTGTTGCCCCAGCACTTTCACAGTCATCGAATTGCCGTCGTCTGCCTATTTCGACTTCGATTCGGCCTTAACTCTCAATGCCAAGATTTTGAAGAAACAACTCGCGCTGAACCGCACGCGGACTAGGGCAGCCTCGAGTCCATTCTGACTCCATGTGGTGGCAAGGACATGCTGCGAGGATTCAGGATTGGGGTGTTGGGCTTCGCTGAGGACGGTGTCGACGTTATGGTGAGTGAATCCGCTGAAGATGTGCTTTCACACTCACACTGGGTTCGTAAGTACTTACAGAAAGCTCGTATACCCCAATGGCCAAGATTCAATGTGAAGTTTCATTCTGGTAAGTGCCTTCGTCGTCCAATATTGCTCATGGTATGGTAGTGGACGCCTCAATTTCATGCTGCAACTCAGTTACTCAGGTAAGGCGGAGGACTATTTGGTTGGCGAAGTACTTATTGTTCCTTGTAGTATCTCGTTGACCAGTCACGCCAGAAGAAATGGTGAGTTACATTTTCTCTCTGTTGTCGAGGGCTTCCGTTAATCCTTCTCAAGTTTCAGCACCGCGACCTCTTGCCAATCCTTCCTTCCCAACGGCAAAATTTTCTCAACGTAGCGAAGAACGGCTTTCTTGTCGAGTTTATTGTAGTTGGGGGCTCCAGCAGGACGGCCAGCAGGACGACCGCGCTTTGCTGCGGGGCCAGCGTCGCTCTCGTTGTCCGAGTCGGGGGTGCGTTTGCGTTTCTTGCCCTTCTCCTTGGTGCGAACACCAGCAATCTTGGGAGCCGGCTTGCCAAGGACAGAAGCGGCGACTTCGTGAGGGGGGAGACGTGGAAGGCTGCTTGGTCCGGAGTACTGAAGGCGGGGATCGATGGGACCAATGTTCGCCGCGGGGAGGTCGAACGACTGCTAAATGTAAGTACAATGGGATACGACAAAAAATAGATCAATCACCTGCGACACTGCGTTGAAAGGAAAGACGGGCTGCAGAGGCTGGGTTGTCTGAGCCGCCGAAGACTGAAACGGGTCAAATGTGGTCAATAATGCGTAAGAAAAACAGAGTATAAGACGTACTCCCAGAGTCATCATCACGGGAGCCCATGGACCACCAGGATTGCGGTACCACGGTTGACCGTCGGAGTCATGCATGTATTCGGTGTTGGTGTGGAGTTGGGTAAAGGGAGGGGAAGAGTGATCAGACATGGTTAGAGAGAGAGAGCGAAGATTAGACTGAAAGAGCGGAATGAACGACGAGGTCGAACGAATAAAGCTGAGGGAAGGAACACACCGTTTTATACTGTCCCCTGCACAGCACGAATTTAGACTCGATGACATCAAAAGCTGGTAAGAGCGTCCGAATTTTGGATGCACTGGCGACCGTCAGCGGCACGAGTGCGACCCCGCTGCGTTTGTTTGAGTCGTGGAGAGTGTAACGCTTATTAATTGTTCCCACGGCCAAATCCCCAGTCGCACAAAAAATTTCCGGCCTGCGGAAGGGCTGACCTACAGACTTAGAAGACATTCTCGCTGTTTCGGCTCTGAAATTTTGGTTTTTTGCTTTGAAAAGCACCTTCCACACTCAGACTGCAAGGAGGTTCTGTCACTCATTGTGCCGCAAAGGTTTGACAGGTCCCACCCTTAAGCGAGCTGCCGAAGCATGCCGAGATGACTATCCTGTGGCTGTGCTGGCCAAATTTTCCTCCGAAATTTTTGAAAAGTGTCCCATTTGGTGAGAAAACCACATAGAAACACTCAGAAAAAAAGTGGTCTGAATTTTTTTGTGGGTCATATAGACAAGTCTTAGATAGAGGTTCAATGAAGGGTTCCTATTGGGCAGAGTTGCCAAAATGTCCCTTGGTCTCTTGGGCAAAATTCCCAATCTGGACCTTAGCATCGTGCTATAAGCCCTTGACGTCGAGCGTGACAATGTCACAGTGTGATGCTGACATAAGGGTGCGGGGATCCCACGCCCTCTATCTTAGCTACAGTTGCGGCAAAATCAAATTACTTACCAAATATGGAAATTCTCATCAATCCCCTCCTTTTGCACCCAGATATGGTTGTTTCATGCGGTAAGCGGACAGAAATACTTAGAGGCTCCATCTTGTACGCCTGGTGTAGAAAAAATTGTGTCTTTGCATTGATGTTGGCTGGATAGCCGCCAAGTTTGTGTATCAAAGTGCGGCCAAAATCAGTTGGAAGTATGATGAATTTGGTTATTTTTTGTGCCTAGATGTATTCAATCAAAGGAGTCCAGGCCTTTTGTGCCATTCCAGCCTACGTATGGATGGTTTTTCTGTGCGGTCGGGCAGTTCTGATGAGAATTTCCTTATTTGGTAAGTAATTTGATCTTGCCGCAACTGTAAATCCGACAAGGGCAAGCGGTTTGGGGGAAGGGTGACTCACGGCTAACGTGTGACAGGTACAGTAACTCCAGACTGCCGTTGCCTACCGTTGCCGCGCTTATGGCGCAAACAATTATGCCATTTTGATCAAATAGATTTCTGTCAAAATGTCCGAAAATGGCCATTTTGCGGGCGCTGTAGCGCAGGACCCCGGATAATCCCTTGAGGGGCTAGGTAGGACCTCCGACAACCACCTATGATGCCTGCCCGCGAAATTTTCGATTCGGATAAAACATGCCCGGAAATTGCGCGCACCCTGCCCGGATTCGGATAAGAAATCAACCATCGACGACGCCTCCCCTGCCCCACAATTCGGATAAATCCTGGAGGCTGGGAGCCAAGCCTGGTTCAGATTCGGATAGAAAGCACCGGGGACTCCTCGGACACAAGTTCCACCACTGATTACCACCGAATTGAGGCAACTTCGAGGTCAATTAAGGACAATCTGATGAATTTTGCACCGAAGACGCATTTTCTACCTATTTCGGGGAACTTTCGGAAATCAGGGACCGGCAAGCGCACCTCAGCAAAGAACAGCACTCAAACTACATAACAAGCTTTCGCATTACTCAAAAGAGGTAGAGGGGCCACCTAGACGCGTGAAGAGATAAATTGCGAATTTTTGCGATTTTAGCTGATTTTTTGATGGCTGGTTCAGCGTCCGGATAAAACATCGACCTCTTGGAAGGCCTGGTTCGGATTCGGATGAGATCCTCCCCATCTGGGGTCCGGATAAGATGTCCCAAATCCCAGATTTTTCGGGGCAGGCATCATAGGTGATTGTCAGAGGTCCTGGTGGTCGTCGTGTTTGTCGCTCCGCAGCACCTTTGTGGGGCGCTGTCGTCATTGTGCCGTAACGCTTGAGGGCAGGTCTCAGTTCAGCTTAGAGTACAAGCGCGCGACTGGGACTCACACACCATGAACATAGATGGCTCAAATTCACGGGGAGTTGATGTTATCTCGGTACTTGGAATGCTCAGAGATTCATATTTTGCTAGGTCTAAACCAGGCAAGTTACAACGGATTCGAAGAACTTGGGGTGGCTTATGATCCACCCCGCCAACCGGTTGCAAGACATCCCAAGGCTCCACAACGCCGTAATCCGGCTCAATCCCTTATAAGCAAAACCATGTTTTTCCGACATCCACACCAGATTATTCTATTAAGTAATATCAGACACCGGCTTGAATGAAGCCAAAAATCTCATTTTCCGAGAGCAAACTGCATGCGCAATTCACACGGGTTGCAGCTGTATCTTTCGAGAGACCGTATCAAGGTCAGCGCCGTCAGGATTTAAAATTGATAGAAAAAAGATGAATTATGTACTTGGAATTATCTGGTTCAGATGAACAATAGGAACTGGGGATACGCTTGTGAGAGAATGCTATTCGATTACACAGGAAGACTGGCGCATGAATCTTGCTTGATATGACAAGTATTAAGAAAGATTGGTGTCCGATGAGCTCACCCAAGCTGTGCTTGAATTTTCTCTTCCGAGACGACTTCACTGCGCCGCGCAGCGGAAGAAAAATTCCGTGAGCAGATTTAGCATAAGAGCGAGGTATGAATAAGGAGAACACACATAGAGAGAGACACTCTTAAGTTCTCTCTTGCCGGAAAGCAAGAATTGAATTTGCTGAGGCGGGGTTTCGATGGAGATGTAGACTGTCGCGCAGCGTAAAAAAAATTCCTGGGGTATAAGTGACAACACAACATTAGATGGCAATTTGGACTTGTGACCCGGCGGACGACGAAATACTGGTTCTCAAGCCGATGAATGCACAGTTTTTTACCGGGAAAGAAGAATTTTGTGACGAAAAATTAGCCCTACAGTATGCCGTGAAGGAGATGCTCTATTTGGAGGGCTGTGGATTAGATCGCGTCGAGTTTTTGTTCATTCACCGATAACTCACTGGATTTTCGTCGGACAGCGTGACAAACAAGAGAGGGGTGAGGAGTAGCTTGAGGTGACTCTGGTACGCAAGGACCATATTAAGTTGAGAGGCGAACCGCGAAGAGATCGAAACGGTGAAGTTGCGGTGAAGAGGATTCGAAGAATCGAAGGAGGAGGTTGGTCCGAGGTCGCCGGATTGACAGCGTGGCCGCGCAATCATATCTTACCAGAGATAAGATTGAACGTTTGATTTTCATTGGATGGGGGGCTTGGGTCCTTAGTCTATCGGAGGCAAATGCTCCGTTTGGGATTTGGGAGGACCCCCGACAACCACCTATGATGCCTGCCCGCGAAATTTTCAATTCGGATAAAACATGCCCAAAATTCGCGCGCACCCTGCCCGAATTCGGATGAGAAATCAACTTTTTGGCGGCCAAGCCTGGTCAAAAATTCGGATAAAGCATGGGTGGTTGCCGACAGGCCTGGCCGAGGTTCGGATAACCTGGGCTGCCGACGGCTTGGATGAGGATCTTGACTTGACTTGACTTGAAGTTCTATTATATGCCGTACCTGGCCAGTGAGGCTATGCGGCAGTACAAGAGGGGAGGTTAAGGTTACATGATCACTGGTAGGTTACGGGACGATTGCGGTAAACAGAAAGGAAATGGAAATTTGGTATCGTGTAAGGAAAATGGTATGACGAGGAGAGACGTGAACGTGTGAATGAGGAACTAGTGTATGTAGGAGAGTGAGGTACTATAATGGGGTTGCGTGAATCAGAAACGAAGATCGCGAAAGGGAGAGAGAGATTATTTAATGAGCGTGTTGTTGAATGAACGGAAGGGGATGAATTGAAGACTTATCCAACGACTCATGCAGATCCTTCATTCGCCCCGCGAGCGTCACCAGCAACTCCTTGCGCTTAGGACACGAATACGAATCAGCGCGATGCTTGCCGCCGCAGTTGAGGCATGCGACGGGCCCTGAACACGGCGTCGTTGGTGAGTGGTCGCCAACTGGCTTGGCACATACAGCGCAGGACGGTGCCTTGACGTTGCATCGAGCCTTCGTATGACCGTACTTTTAACAGCCCCAGCACTGAGAGATCCTTAGATGGGGGAATCCACGAGCGACAGTGGGACTTGTTGAGCAAAGCACGATGCGGCCACGAGAAAGGGCGAGGTCGACTTTATCACGGGACTGGAGGAGAAAATAGACCGAGCCAGCGAGCTTCGGCTTGCGTCCACTAGCAGAGATGGCAGCAGCCTGCGCTTCAGACGGCGGACGGTTGACCCAAGTCGGCAGACCCGTGACGGGACCCAGGTCCGGGTTGCGCAATTCAAACTCGCGCTTGAGCTCCCGCATGTCTGTAACGTCGCGAAACAGGATGCCGTTGACCTGGAGGTGGGAGTGCAGCGCAACGGGGGCGATCCGACTGCCAGGGAAGATAGTCGGGCCCCAGCGGGACCACTCCTTATCGAGGACTTGGGTGTCGGCCGCTGATGCAGGAACGAGGAAGATGCTGCTGTCATTCTGCTTCGTCGCATAGAGTACAGAGGGGAGGGAGAGGGAAACGAGGTGTTTGTTGACAGTGGCGACTATTTCCGAGTAGGGTGCATTGAATAGCGAAGGTACGTCGCCGTCGAACCGGACAAGGATGCGCTCGTCGCTGGGGGAGGGTAGTGGGGGCGGCTTGGGCTTGGGGACAGAGGGAGCGGGAGGCTTGGCAGCGGCGGCGGCGGCGACGGCTGCGTACGAAAGAGCCTTCTCGGTTTTGATGGAGGCGAGTTCCTTCGATAGCGACGTGATTGCCTTGTGCTGGGCCTCAGATTTCTCCGAAAGCTGCTTTAGGGACGGTGTGACAGTCTGGAGGAGGAGGGCGCTGAAGGAAGAGGTCGTCTCCGACTCACGGACGATGGTGACGTGGTTGACGAGCCGTTCCTGTATCGCACTAAGAACCTTCCAGAACTCCTGGGTGATAGCGCCAGAGGAGTGGAGCCACTTCAGAACATCGCCAAAGACCAAGGCCAGTGCATCGAAGGAGTCTGCATCGTCAACACGCACCCGGGAACTTGACAGAAACTCCTTCTTTGCTCTCAACGCTTCCGCCTGCAACTGTTTGGATTGCGCTGTCCGTCCAGCACGCTCAGGAGGGGCTTCGAAGGCGCAGGAGGATGGTCGACTGCTACTGGCGAGATTGGAGAGGGAGGAAGAACCGGCGAGGTCGTTGGGGCGACGGCGGTGACTGTTGTCGTCGATGACGTGGCAGCGGAGTTATCCGCGGAGACAGCGGCGAGCTGGGCAGCCTCGGCGGCCGCCTTGGTCTTGCGGGTCGTTGGGCGTGGGCGAGAGTCGGTGGAAATGGCGGCGAGGAACTTATTCTTGTCTTTAGATTTGGACATGATGGTGGGAGGGTCGAACTCTGAGCGGCTGGCCATTGACGAAATTCGGGTCAGTTGTCAACCAAATCATGGTAAATCAGTGAAATCTCATAATCTTAAAGTATCGACCTTTTCCTGATCAGGCAGTTTCAGGAATATATGAGACAACGCTTCGGCAGGGCCAATGCCTGGCGGAGCTGATACCCGAGTTAAAGGAAGCATTTTCGCCGTCACCGAGAACCGAAGGAGCATCTGCAAGGCCGTCCCAGCCGTAGGAGCAAAATTTCGATTTTTACTTGATTTTAGGTGATTTTCTGATGCCTGGTCAACGGTTCGGATAAAACTTCGACCTCCTGGGACGCCTGGTGCCAATTCGGATAAGAAATGCCCAATTTGGGGTCCGGATAAGATGTCCCAAATTCCGGATTTTCCGGGGCAGGCATCATAGGTGGTTGTCGGGGGTCCTCGACCACCCTGCTAGCCAAGTCGCTAGGATATCCAACATAAATCAGTCTTTGGGAAGAGGAGTCCCGGAAACCTGGTTTCTGGGATCTCTGTGAGTGAGGCTTCCGGATGAGCACTAACCCAGTTAGTGTCAACCAAAAGCCAAGACTCAGGGTGTGGTGGGTGGGCCGAGAAATCATCGAGAGAGCAGAAGGAGAGAGTCGATCAGCGATCAGTGATCGGCATCTTTCCTTCTCGCTCTCTTAGCTAGCCGGCTATGTGCTCTAGCTCGCGGTGCTCGCTTTGAGCACACGCTGTCAGCTAGCCAAGTCGCTAGGATATCCAACATAAATCAGTCTTTGGGAAGAGGAGTCCCGGAAACCTGGTTTCTGGGATCTCTGTGAGTGAGGCTTCCGGATGAGCACTAACCCACAAAAACCAGGGAACCCAGTGACCGGACAGGCGGAATCCAGGAAGACGACTCCCCCAAAGAAAATGTCACCAAATGCTACAGCGAAGCGTTAAATAAATTGAGACAAGCACATCACGGTGCATAGTACTCGGAACGAGGAATGATATCGTGTCAAAAACAGCCACAATAAACTTGAAGGTGATGCCCAACCTAGCCTAATGAATAAGATGAAGTCACTGCGCGGCGAGCAAGCAGTTATGAATAGCTTGGAAGTCGGGCCGTTGTTCGAGTTACTCGAGTGAGCAACAAACAGAAGAATGAAATTCACAACCTTTGCAGCTGGCACAATATTTGATCATAGACTCTGTACCAAAATAATGGGTCCGTCTTAAAGTCAAAGATCGACACAAGAGAATCCAGAAGAGATGGAGCCAGCAGCGAGTCAAGCCATATTATCGCCTTCCAGAAGATGACTCCCCGAGAACGGAAATACGAACATAACTAGGACGGAAATTTGACGGCAATTGAACTACTCGAAAGTTCTAACAATGCGAGAATGAGAGAATACAGAACCACAATCAATGAACGGATAGTCGTTGACGAGATGTGATCCAAGCATAAGGACCGAAGGCTAACCAAGGAGTTGAATGGGTATGGCGTTGGACCCGGACGAGGTCACGAGAGGGGAGTGTACACCAAAGAAAATGGGACAAGAGTACGAAAATTAAGACGAAATGGTCAATAATGCGGAATGCCTGGAAGTAAATCTGGGAGGTCAGAGAACCCGAAGAACCCCAACTGGTTTGCAGAGAAAGTCTCGCAAAGGATTACAACATCGAGCACGGGGAGAGACGGGAACTCAACCTTGTATGATAGGCAGTATTCGAAATCTGATGAAAATGTTCGTCACCAAAGCACATGAGACACACGGCTGTGGCTCGTCGTGGTATAAAGGCGCCGAAATGAACGAACCAAAGAACATATGAACCAGAACATCCAAATCCAGCAGTAGTACCAGCGACAGCATTTGAGCATCGAATACTATTGAACGCTGGAAAATTATTCAAGTATAAAGACATGAGGCACGCTGAACCGAACGTCCAATCTGCGCAGAAGTGATGGTGAACCGCGAGAAGAGAATGAACGATGTGAGACCAAAGCCCACTCCGTCACCGAAAATTGCGGTATGCAGGCTGGAGAAACTCCGGAAAAGACAGACAATCAAACGATAAGAATCGCGCATTGTAGCATGTCAATTGAAGCAATGAGCTAGCGAAAATATTCACCTCGAATGCCCGCATACCGCAAATAAATTCGGACCGCAATAGCGACAATCCCAGGAGATCAAAGTCCATCTATCGGAAGAAATCATGGGAATTTTCGAGTTGGATCCAGGATGCGACCCGAAATAGATGTGTACTCATGACTGAAGGGCATGCACAGTGAATGAAAGGCAAAACATGCATAGTGGAAAGGTGAATGCCCCAATCTGCAAGGTAGCGTGCGTCGGAGCGGCACGTAGGCATTCAAATGGGATGAGGACTGATATAGCCTTCAGCAGTACTCACTGCGTTTAAGGCCCCCGTCCACAAGCCGCGGCCGACTTTGTCCGATTATGGCCGATCCCCGTCGGCAAGGCTGTAGACGCCAAATCGATCAAAATCGACCAAATTTGGTCGATTTCGGTCCGACATTGGCCGATCTTGCTGGATCCGACGTCCACACTGCGTCCACAGTGCGTCCACAAACAGCGCCGCCCTGCGTCCACACTGGTCCACACACCAGCGAGACTTTTTCCGGGGCGGGTGCTCCTTTCTACTTCTCTCTTTACTCAGCCCTGGCTTTATCATACTGTCGAGTCATTGTGCCGCCGTCCTAAATATAATCCGCACAATTTCCCATGAAAAAGTTTAAGGCATGCTTCTCCCGGACACCCTGCACGTTAGCGAGGCCTCGAGGGATGGCGCTGCATCTTTTCTCTTTCTCCCCCACTCTTTCTTTATTCTTTCCTCTCGGTCTCAGGCGTTGAGGGGGCAATGCAGTCGGGCTCCCGATCTCGTAGTGGCGCTGGACCCTCTGGCTCGTCTCGAGGAGGCCCCTCTCGCTCGCAAGGCTCCGGATCCCAGCCTTTGTACTATGGCGAGGTACCTCAGGGCGATCCGTACGTCCTCAGATGCTCGTCTTCTTCATGGACTGACAAACTCATCTAGCTTTGCTCCCGTTCCTCCGCAAGGTGGCTCTCAATATCTTGGCCATGGATTTCCGCCGTCCGTCCATCTTCTTGCGCCCTGGCTTGACATCTCCAACTGACTCACCGCTCTAGCAATGCGCATCCCACTCCTAGGTCGTCGTCTCTCAATACCCCCGTTCCTCCTAATCGTACATATCATCACGCCTCGTCGCATAACATCGTCAATCATTACAACTACAATTCTGCTTCTCTTGATACCCCAACACAATCCAACGCGTACCAGAATCATCCTCACCATCAACCCCAGCCTATTCCCTTCGCCCTCGCTCAGCTGCCGTCTGCTCCGTCCCAAATGGACCAATTAATGGGTATGATGGCACAGCTCATGAACAACCAAAACCAAATGCTGAGCCGAATCACGGCACTCGAGACCACCAAGCCGCAACGCTCGCGCGGTCTGCCTGCGCTGCGGGGGCGGAAGGCCACGGGCAGATCGAAGGCCAGGAAGGGGGCGGCCCCACCGCCATCCGACGCCGACGACGATGACGGCGATCAGCAGCTTGACCCCTCGCTTCGCGCTACCTCTGACACATACAGTGCCGACAACGACGATACCGCCTGCTCGGACGACGACACCGATGCCGACGAGTGCAATGAAGAGCACGATTCGCCGGAATCTAACCTCCGACCTGCGGAAGTGAGCGCGCTTCAGGTCAGTTTTGTTGCGATAGTGTACGGTTCTTCTCAGCTCATCATTGAATCAGCGACTCACCACCAAGACGGCACGCAATGTCACGGGTATCCAGGCTCACAATTGGCCCGACCCTTCCGCCATTCGCATCAATCCGGAGACGCAGCAAGCGTACCCTACCCCTCTGTTTGTCTGCGACGCATCACATCATCGGAATCAGCGGGTCATTCAGGCGGTGACCGACCAAGTGATCCATGACCTCAAGGTATGTTTTGCTTCGACGCTAACATTCATTTCTTATATTCAATCCAGACGCAAAGTGCTTGGCCCAAGGCTCTCCAGCGACCCCGAGACCAACCTCCTCCTACCTGGAATCGCTCGACAATCCGCGGCTTCGCCGTTAACTCGTTCAATACGCTCAAACGTTCGTGGAAAGACGATCAAGCGCACCTTCAATCGGGATCCGAAGCCGACAACCCTCGAGCTGATGATCGTCGCCACAAACGGCGTAAGCGGGTACGTAGTAGTTATTTCTTTCATCGTTGCGCATCAAATATCTGGTCTTGAACAGAAATCTGAACGGCTCATCAAGATCGCTCCCGCATTTGCAGAGAAGTTCGGGCTTGACCCTGACTTTGTTATCGACGTTCTCTTCGAGCAATATCTGTCGGACGAGCTTTCCGGTCCTGACCTAGACTCGCAGGAAAGCAAGGAGGCATGGAAAGTGCGCATCGCATCCGCAATAGACTTCCCACTCGACCCGAAAAGCCTTGCTTCGAAGCATTTTCTTGAAGTCACTGTGCCGTGTTGGCGCGCAAGTCGTGTATGTGTTTTGTTTCGGTGTTCATCCTGGCTAATGAGTACTGTGATTTAGTATTCCGCTTTCATTCGCGAAGTCGAAGACTTCTTGGAACTAAACCCAATAGGGGACGCAGCTGGTTTGAAGTATGAACGCGTTCGAACGGGTCGGATTTCGGATCGTTTGCCAAATATTGCTCCCTACAACTTCGGCATCTCACAGTCGTGGTTTGACGCTCATCGTAAGCTTTCCGATTATCGCAACCGTCTTCGTGGGTGGGGAGAATTTGCTGAACCGGACGATTGTGGTATCGAGGATTGGGTACCAATAGAGCGCTGACTTCTAATCTACTTGCATCGTACCTACATATACCCACTAGAGTAATCAAATATTGTAATGGCTTGAATCATCTCTGTCTTCCTGTGATGATGCTCATAGATTGGTTGTTGTCATGCTCATAGATTGGTCGTCTTAAAATCTGTCTTCGTGTGACGATGCTCACAGATTGTTTGTTGTCATGCTCATAGATTGGTCGTCGTAAAATCCGTTTTCGTGTGACGATGCTCATAGATTGGTTGTTGTCATGCTCATAGATTGGTCGTCGTAAAATTCCCAACTTTCCTCGTATCAGAAGTCAACTGCTCATAGATTCATCTTACTTCAAATATTCTTGGTTGAATACGGGATTGACCCTGCTTGAGGAATGGGTTTGCACTAATAAAATTATGGAAGATCAGCAGTGATACATGCTGGAAATTTGTCAGGCAGTTCTTGCCTACGGATCGAAAAAGGAATCTAAATATTTCTCTCTCTTTCTCTCTCTCTATTTATATATACACATACAAGTTAGAAGGTTGTAGTTTGTCAGGGAGTTCCTGCCCGATTGACAGAGACATAGATCTAGAGAAGAGAAAGCTATGGTGCCATTGCAACTCCGGTACCAAGGTTATAGGCGGCAAAAGATGTTGGGTACTAGAAAAGAAGTCGTAAGATGTGTTCGATTGCAATAAACCAAAAGATGTAACATTTACCCTGTCCATTGTTGTACTGAGCCATAGTGGAGGTTTTGTGTAGGTTATAATGCCCCGAGCAGCCTGACAGTGAATGCTAGCCAATGGCAGAATATTTGGGGGGAAATTAGTGTCGCCTGACGGAGCATATTGGTCTAATAGCCAGGTCTCAACACCTAATTCGGGACTGTAGCAAGAAATAGTCAGTGCTTTACCAAGTCTAGTAAAAATCAACGCACAAGTCGTCCCAGAGGTGTTCAGTCCCTCGAAGTGGTGTATCAGGGGATGGTATCAGCCATGCAATACGAGCAAGCAAAGTATTCTCAGTATTGGCGAAACCATCTTGCTGGTGTTGAAAAATCATTTGAACTTCACCTGTATAGGGTTCTGGTTCATTGTCTTTTGGCCCATGCCAGCGTATCTGAATAAGAGACGATGCTGCTGAGTTTTTCCTTGCATAGGCTTTGGAGATGACTCTACGTCCATCTAGTAGGGCATATTTGTAGGTGTCGGCAAAAGATGTAAGGGGTGTTGACTGGCTGGTTTGTTGTTTCGTTCGAAGCAAGTGAACTTTTGGAGAGGGTTGATCCCGGTTGTAGTATTGGAGAAGTTGCATCAGCCATGAATCTTCGATCTTCATTGCCTCTTTGGCAACGGTACCTGGTATTACCCGTTGCTGTGTATTTTCTGGAATCATATGAGATTTTTCTCAAACAGACTTCCCATTGCACATACCATGGGCAACTGCATCCTGAATGGTCCCTAAGGCTTGACGGTTTTCTCCAGTCTCAAGAAGGAGTTTGATGAACTGGTGCTCCATTTTTGATGATAAAGAAGCATTGGGTCCAGATGTCTCTTCTAAGATCTGGTGCAGCTTTGGCATATAATTCAGATTGGATGCTAGATATTACATTGTTCACACTCACTTTTGCATCTAACTGGCTGATGCGATGAAATTCGCGCATCATGGAAACTTCAAGCAGACCACCAGTCCAATTATTGCTGTTGAGGTTCTTGAGTACTTTGTTCAGTCTCTCTGTCAAGAACGACCAGAAGCTGTAAACTGGCCCAAAATCACGAATCTGGTCTCCAATGTGAACTGCCCAGTGATGATTGGGCTTCAGTGCATTTGCACCATATAGCTGAAGAAGCATTTTAGAGGTTAGATAGAAAATGTATTGTGTTGAACAAACCTTCAAGAAATTCAAGAGATAATCTTGTAACAAATTGTCTCCTCTGTCAATCCCCAACAGGGTAATTGAACTCCCAACATAGATCTTCAAAGCAGTAGCATAATTAAGAAAGTTCCGATCTTCGTCTTTTTTCAACCGCTCAAATGGTTCTTTTGGCGCTCTTGGGGGATTTCCTTTCTTCCCTCCTTGTTCCCATGTACGCTGTCGGTCCTTGTAGGCAGAGAGAAGTTCGGGGTATCTTTGTGCAGACGATTTGTGCTCCAACTGTGCAGTTTCATACCATTGGTCCCAGATAGCAGGTATCTGTCAAATACATCAATGAACAATTAACGAGGCACAGCAGCACCCTACTATAAGCGCCCATGGACCTGTGGTAGCAAATTTATATTCATCGGCTGTAAGTGATCCTCCAGCCGGTTCTCCTACTCTGAGAGGCAGGCGTCCAGCCCAGGAAGGAGCTTCAAACTTATAAACCATATCAGCAGTGAATTCTGAAACTGAGTACCAATGAACGAACACTTTGCAAAAATTTATGAATCAGGTCCAACTCTCGTTTGCTCTTGGGAGTATTAGCTCTAAATGAGCCATTTTCTATCCATTGAGTATACCACTGAGTTTTGGCTATTCCTATAAACAACTAATGAGAAAGATTGTATATATACAACACAATATCTCACCCAGTAGAAGATTGTGCATAGGATCAATAACTGTATAACGGACAATATCGAAATATTTGAGCCTTGCAAATTCAGTCCACCTTACACCATGCTTGGTGAAAAATGCTTCTTTTTCTTCGATTGTTGGTAGGTCTCTATATTTTGTGGCTAATCGTCTATGCTCTTCTCCATCTCGGGCAGGGAATTCTAGTAAAAATGAATGAGTTGTATGATTACAGGTTTTCAATCATATTGATAGTAGAACACACCATTGCGGAGTGATTTCTTGGTGAAAAGTTCAGCTTGTGAGACTTTGCATTTCGGGCAAGGGAAGGCATTGTGGTTCTTGTCTGCAAAGCCTGCCAGCTTACACATTGCCGGGTGATCTGCGATGATTGCCACTAAAGCAACACGAATTCTGATACCTGACACTGAAATGAATATCACATCAACTGTAACTGATATCTCACAATACCATTAGGATGTTCTGGAGTTTCAACGACAATCCCTTCATCATATAGCATTTCCAGATCTTTGATAATGGGTACCAGAAAGCTTTGCAATTCATCCCCAGTCTGTTCTTTAGGTCCCGGAGTCATCCCCGGTATCAGAAGATTATCAGTCCGATATCTATTATAAGTCAGAAGGATTCTCGCCACAATCACCAAAATTCACCTTAATGATGTGATCAGATTCTGTACACAGAAAGACATGACCCCTGAAGAATGACTTGGACCAAACACACTTGAACCACGGTGGAACCTTCAAATGTTGAAACATCGAAAGCAGCAGAATTAATTTGACATACCAGTCAAACCCAAAACTAACCCCTAATCTGATTTCCTCCTCACTCCCAGGCCCTGAGAAAAAAGAGGTCCCATCTGGTGCCTTCATTGTTTTCCAGACGTCTGCATCCTGCATCCTTCGCAGATCACCATTAGGATCATCCTCTATATCTTTCCATGCATTGACTGCAGCTACCATGCCAGGTCGTTTGAAAAAGCCACGCAAACCTGCAGATAGCAGCTGTATAGGTGCAACAAGATTCGGCTGTTCTTTTGGAGGTGTTTGACGAGGTTCTGCTTCATCATCAATCAAAGCATCGACAATTTCCTCTAGGAGATCACGGTCTTCATCATCTCGTAATATTGGTGGGCCATATAGTTCTTCTTCACAATCGGGACAGAACGTTGTGGTCGAAGTATCCGGAGGAAAAATGCGGTGACACCGAGAGCAAACAGGATGGATTGCAAATTCATCTTTGATCCCAAGTTTGGCCCAGATAGTAGTGAGACTGCGGCGCATTTGAACATTGCCAAATATGTCTCCAGCAACCGATGAGAGTAAGAACGCAAGACAGATCAGAATCAGTGCACATGCACGAAAAGTAGTGCGATGCTAGTCTAGAGTTGGGTGTCACGCGTTAGCCGTGAGTCACCCTTCCGCAAAACCTCTTGCCCTGCACCGAAACCGAGATATTTCCTCTGGAATGGTACTGCAGGCCTTATATTGGACTCTAATCTACAACTTCGTCACTCAATATTTTCTGCTTCGTGACTTGGCTGTATGGAAAATGTGGATGCAAAGTTGGGCCTCTTCGGGCGAGGGGCACAGCCACAACAGCGTTGGACTTCAATTGAGGCTAATTCGCCAATGGTGCTCATATATTTGCTCTCAGAGACCATACAGGTTGACTCGGAAAGGTCTTCCAAGTTAAACCAGGTTTATTGCTGCCCTCCTGGCTGAGCAAAGGGCAAGCAGGAAATTTCCTTTTTGGTGATTTCCTTATCCGGAATGGGGACTCACGGCTTTTGATATGCCAGTGAAATCAGACCATTAAATCAGATTTTTTTGCCCTCCCAATATAACACAAAAAAATCTCGGGATTTATGGTCTGACTTGGGAGACTAGTGCGATGCTTTGTATGCAGAAAGGCAACTAGATAGTAAACACAGCGAACAACCCAGCTGGGGTGGATTTCTTCTCTAGTTCTAGGCAGTTCAGCAGATTGAGGATCTAAATTTATAGTAGGGGTGTGTTCATTCGCTTGAGTGTCTTGAACATGATCTGAATCATGAGCTTCTGGTTCAGCTAGTGTTCTACACTCAATTAGTTTAACCAATATATCATAAGATGACAGGACTCGACTCTGAGTTGGATGACTGCGCCTCAGACTCGGAGACTCTGAGTTTCGATGTCAGTTATCTTAATATAGATCAAGCCAAATCCACATACCTCGAAGACGGTGCATCATGATAGCTTCCACCAGCTACTGTGCGTGCTCGATTTGCAGCCAATCCCCTTGCTGGTGGTGTGATCGGATCAGGAGAAGCATCTGGAGAAGATACATTTTTGCCGCCGCGGCGAGATGCAATATTTGGTCGTCTGCCAGACATGAGAAGAGAACAAGAAACATAAGGTACCCACAGCTGGTCAGCTTTATACACAACTGTCCGAATTTTGGCCGCGGCAGCGCTATCTGACATCTGCAAGACATCCGACCTATATCCTGTCATATTGGTGGGAGATTTCACACAGTGATCTATATTTTTGGTGTGAAATTGGAGTTCTGGATCTAAATAAATCTTCGCGTCCGACAACGTGAACCCAAGAACAAAGAGACATAGGCGGGCGCCAAGCGCGGGCGCGGCGCGTTGGGGCGGAGTTAGGTGTTGTCGTCATGCTTGACACGGTAACTGGTTCACACGGTAGTCAACTTTAGATTCTAGAACTTGTAGACTCCGAGGGTCTTGAACCAATATTACAGTATGCCTTGTTCCACACCGGTGATTCAGAGGAAGATGAGAGGTGAACAACTGCTTCCGGCAGAGCAGCGTGATATTCTTGAGCGGGGCGCTATGATACAAAGAGCATAAATATTGGTCTTGTCGGTGTTTGTCATAACGCTGTCATCGGATATTGGGTAACCGGAGCCGGCAAATACTGCCGTTAACCGAAATTGACACGTTTCGCGATCACTAACAAATTGATAGTGTACACAATGAGGGTTTTGAGGCCGCTAACTATGGCCGTGACAAAGCACCAGACCTACTGAAATGTGGACGCGAGTCTACGGAATCTACCCATGTCCACGGCAGATGTAGACTCCCTTGTTTGCAGATCTTTGCAGACGCAGGTCTGCAAATTTCGGTGGACAACCCCTCTAAACGCAGTGAGTCATTTAAACCCGGCCCAAAACGACCGTGACGCAGTATGAGAATAAACCAAAAGTCGCGTGGCACAGCGGCACACAAGACAAAACAGCACTGTACCTGTATACCGGTACACCGGTTGCAGGGGCCCACAGTGCAGCATGTAAACCAAATAATAGCACTGCGGCGCAGCGGCACACAGGCCAACAATAATACTGCATGCAGAAAGTTCGTAGTACAGAACGCAGCGGTGCACAGCGGAGCAACGACACGAAATAGATAGCACTGCAGCACAGCGACATACAGGCGGAAGTAATGCTGCAGAGGCACAGAAATTCTGGCATGCAGGTCGCAGCGGCCCACAGCGGAGCATGCAAACGAGATAAATAGCACTGCAGCACAGCGGCATGCAGGCAAAACACACTACGGCACAGCGGCACGCAGGAAAATAGGCGGCACTGCAGCACAGCGGCATGCAGGCAAAAACATACTACGGCGCAGCGGCACGCAGGAAAAATGGGCACCACGGCGCAGCGGCACGCAGGCAAATAGGCACTGTAGCACAGCGGCATACAGGCAAAATAATGCTGCAGAGGCGCGGAAGATCCGGCATGCAGGTCACAGCGGCCCGCAGCGGAGCATGTGAACAAATAATGAGCAGCACTGCAGCACAGCGGCATACAGGCTGAAGTCTCCGCGATATGAATCTGAATATGAAACCACAGCGAATGGAACTTCAAAGGTGATAGATAACGTACCGAGAACCAAAGCACAGGGGAAAGGGTATAAAACACGGAGACGCAAAACGGGCGGCACAGAGGCACGAAATAATACGGCACAAAGGCACGGAATAGGTGGCACAAAGGCATGAAATAATATAGCACAAAGGCACGGAATGGGCGACACAAAGGCACTGAATGATGCGATATGGAAGCCGAAACACTCGGTAACAAATGCCTACAGTGATCCTGAAGAAACAACAGTAACAAGAAATAAAAAAAGACGAGAGATCGCTCACAATATTTGATATTAGCGCAAGTAGCACCAGGGCTTCAATTTTCGGAGGTTCCGATGGCGTGGAGATTGCGTCAGAAAAGACCGGATCGAAGATACCGTCGCCCTCAGGAATAGGAGAGCCATGGATGATATGTTTGTTTGTGATGACTTGAGCAAGATACCAGAATCAAGAACATACGTTCCCAAAGCATTAGAGAGAGTAAAGAGCCTGAGTCTACCCATAGGGAGCTTCCAAGGATGTGAGCCTGGAGGGTTTAGGGGTAAGGAAGACACAGATCCTCTTTTTACACCGGCTGGAACCAAGTAGCGAGGGAAGGGGCAGGGCTAGAGCTATAAGCAAATCCAAAGCTGGGACAAATGGAAGCCCAAAAGAAACCCCAAGACAACGCAGTTCCAAAACCGAGAAATCATCGAGAGAGCAGAGGGAGAGAGTCGATCAGCGATCAGTGATCGGCATCTTTCCTTCTCGCTCTCTTAGCTAGCCGGCTATGTGCTCTAGCTCGCGGTGCTCGCTTTGAGCACACGCTGTCATCTCTCCTCCCACCACGACGTCGCTTTCTTCCAACGCAAGTCGTCTTCGCCCACAGGACTCCCTCGTCGTCGACCCCGCCGCTGTTCTAGGTCTCAGCTAATATTTCTCCTCTTAACCCTCGCGGATCTCAAGGAAAACCCAGCGGCTCTGTGGGACCGTGACTTGATGCAACGTGAAGACTCTGCATATGCTGGATCGGGTGTGCGGTGTCGAGCCTCACAGAGAAGGTGGTTGTAGGGTATATAGGCAGCGGAGACGAGTGAAGTTGAGTTCACCTTATATTTTCGCTGGTGAGTGATTTGAAATTTCGGCATACAGTCTTGCGGCCCCTTGCACTTGTTGCTATAAGTCTTCAGTGGAGGGCCGCCAACTCTGAGGTACGTCGTTTGAGCTTCATTTTGCAAGCTTTTAATTGATCCGTCGCCGCGCAGAGGCATCTTGTCTTCGAGCGCTTGACTTCGACGTACGCCGGAAGGAGGAACGGTACAGTACAATAAATATCAATGTTTTAATTTTACAGAGGAAATATAACAATTGCTTTCACAAACTTCTTGTTTTTGCTGTGAGTGGAGGGCAAATATGTGCCTAAATGTATCAGCATCTAGACGAGTGTGGTGGATTGCGCATGCGGCGGCTTGGGATACCGTAATCCGTTGGAGTGGCTTATGAGTCTCGGGGTGGATTAGAAGACTCCATAATCCCGAAACTATGCGTCATAAGCCACGCTCCGCTTACAACCTTGTAGTGGCTTGGGACCCAGCCCAAGCCGCCACAAGCAAAACCAGATTTTTCCGACAGAGTAGCATTGACTCTGACTGGGAAGTATAGCAATTTATGCAATTGGCAGCTACAAGGGAACTCACTCCTCTCGCAGCATCTGTGTTTACTTGAGGTAGTTCAGATTTAATTCAAGCCTCGCAAAATATGGGTACTTTTGTGCCATTCGGAAATCTGACATTGGATCTCCGCTATCCTTGACAATCGACATCCCGTGCGTAGCACGGGTAACTGCTAGTACCGATTACAACCCCTTTCGGGTCGCAATCTTGCCGCAATTTTCAAACTCAGTAAAGAGTGACAGACCGCTCACTCCAACGATTTGGATGAAAGATAATTTCATTCAATTAATAATAATACTGCTTGATTATTTGGGTTGCCGCCCTTATTTTCAACTATTTTCCTCACGAATGCTTCTTTCAGTCTTCATTTCCATATCTTGAGTGTCTTTTCTTTTTTCAGCTTCGCACTTGGAGCGTAAATCGGTAAATTGGGGGGGTCAACCGAACCTGATTTTGCGAAGTTTTGGATGCCTTTGAAATCATTGTAGGTAATATTTGCTTGCGCTCATACTCTTGCTATCACATTTAACATTTCCCCCCGTCTGCTCATTCACCCATGGCAATTCGCTGCTTCATTTTCTGTGAGAGGTGAGTTCTTAACGTCACTTGCAGGTTCTATTGAATCTATTCAAGTTCTATTGCTACGCAACTCCCTTACAACTCACTGCGCTCAGCCTAAATGACATGCATGGGCCAGTTCAATGATCTATTCAAGTCCAGAGAGCCTCCAAATGTAATTATCTCAAATTTTTCAAGGCTGAAATACTGCCCCTTGAAGTAGAGCGAGGTCCAGTTTACACGGTCCAGGAATACGATGCTGGGGAGCGGCATAGTACTCATGACGATTGAACTGGCGTAGTGCTGTAGAGATTGCAGAGAGCTGAAGGTGTTGATGTTGTGTTCCTTGATGAAAGGTGCTGAAGAGGATGTAATAAGTGCAAAGAGGGAAACATAACAATAACCGAAATTTTTCAATTTTCGAACACTTTAAACATCAATGTTCAGATTGGGTCGAGTATTACTCGGCAGTGTCCAGTACAACGGGATACCGGTGTTATCGGGTCCGGAGAAGATCAGAAGCACTGCGGCGCAGCACCTCAAGGCTCGGAAGTGACCGCGGCCGCGATTGGCTCACGGGAGAATCGAGAAGTAAAGTTGAACTAAGGTGGTGACAGGTTGTAACAGTCAGGTGATCGCGTTGGTAACGCGAGGTTTGGAACATGTTTGGGTACAATTGCTCCGTTACTCTTCTGTAGTGCCGCAAGGAAATCTCTACCAAATACTACCGGCGAGCCGTTCTCTTTCGGTGAAACATTGAGGGACAGAATCGCAACAGTTCTTTGGGCAGGACTGATGCGAATATCTTCGATGTAGACACGGAGACTTATGACCTGGAACAATCTGTGAATACTGACACAGCGAAATGATAACAACTTGCCTCATTTGCGCCATTGTGTGGCGGCGGGGGTGGACTCGGTGGAGCAATCGAGCCGTGTTCTATAATTGATTGCCCGGGTTTAATTAGCGGGAAGTCGACGAAAATAACACAGTTGCGCACCTTGCGGCTCGGTCTGAGATGCTGAGCCTCCACCCTGCTTGGGAGGATGGGGAGACGAAACTGGAGGCAGATTTGTTGTAAATCCGTTGCCAGGATCAAGAAGAACTCTTTGAATATCGGAAACGGTGTGCTTCGACGATGAAAATTTCTTTTCACTGGACGGCCATTTCCCAATTTGACGTTCCACGAATCTAACCAATGTTTTCTTGTTTACAGTGCTAAGGACAGGTGAGTAAGCACTTCTTATTGTAGCAAATAAACAGCATTTACAGATCATCCACAGTATATGGTCGCTCAGGATGGGGGGACATGGTAAGGAAAGAGAGAGAGACTCACCCTGTCTCGGTCCACCGTTTAGTAAAATTGCGGTGGATCACTGAAACAAACCAGTGTGGAATTGCCGATCGGAAGGACTGTTGCACTTCAGTGCTTCCTATCGGAAGAAAATATTGTACAGTAAATCAAAACTTACTATGTTTTCATTGTGTCCGTTCGAAGTCACCGATCGGAAAGATTGAGGAGTTCAGCTTGAACATGTCCGAAACGACCGATCGGCAACCGATCGGATTGATTGGCCAATTTCGATCGGTGAGAATGAGAATTGTTCGATCGGCTAGTCCGAATAGATTGTCAACGTTCGAATGGTAGGAAAGAAAATATTTGTTTGCGAAAAGAAAAATTGCAACAAAACTGAAAGCGCCGCACTTGCCATGGTCACAGATCATGCCCGCATGACCGGCGGTGCGCCCCCCACTCTCGATGATGCAGCGCCTTGGGATGCGACCGGTTTAGTCACAGAAATATCATATTTTCCCCAGGTCACCACGATTCGTACATCCGGTAAATTAAGCGCGCGCATCAGCACGTGACCGGTCACCATCACGTCTCCGCGGTGACCCCCACGCCGTAGGTACATACGAGCTGTGGGACCCGTGGCTTTGCCACTCAGGACCCTTCAAATGTTTGACCTGCACTCAGTTGCTGCTTTCAAGGCCGACGGCGCCGCACTGCCGCTCGCTGCACTCGCCGGCGCGCGTCGCCGCGGGGATTCTCAGGCTTTGACAGAAAGTCACGGGGTGAATTTCCCTTCCGGCGCTGAGGCTGTGCCGTGCTCTTTTAAAGTATAGGATGTATGGTACCGCCGGCATTCAAGCCGATGCGGCACTCCTGATCTACCTTATGTCATGGACCGCCGATCGGGTCGCCGGTCTTTCCATTTCCCAAACGAACTCGGGGCAACATTAACAGATAAGTGAAAGGTAAATAGCAGCCAAGGGAGCAAAACATCGATCTCTTCGAGAACCCTCGAAACTCATGTGCATCACCACCCTCATTCTCTCTGTTGTCATCTTTCGTAGCTATCACGGACTCAGTACATCGATCTCCCGCCCCCCAAGCACCCTCCAAATTCGACATTCATACATCATCGGGGCCCTCATCCTCTTTTGAGGCCAGTGGCAATGTTAGGAGATCCATCCAGCTCCCCCTCAAAGGAGAGGGAAGTCCGTAGCGGTGAAGGATATGTCACGCGCTGAGGTGAAGAGGCTTTGCCAGCTCCCAACTGCCTGCCACGGGCATGACGATGCAGCAGTAGAACCGATGTTTGGCTTGTCTTGGTATGGGTCGATCACAGCATGTTTCTCATGCGACGGCGCCGTCGAAAGCTGCGCTCTCAAGGACATCATCCGAACGTGCTGAAGAGCAGTATGAAATGCTTCCAAGGGAGTAGGAGGCTGGCTCCTGCGCTGGGTTTCCACTCGTTGCGCTCGAACTCGCGGCGGGGGAAGGTTTTCAGAACCCTCCAGAGGAACAGCGCCGTGCAACAAAGGGAAGGGGACGGTATTGCTGCATGGGGACAGTGGGAATGGTAAGCTGGAGGAGGTGCGAGGATTGTGGTCGCGAAGGGTCCTGGACATGGCGAAACAATGAAAGGCCTCAACGCACGTGACTGATACGTGACTTCGACATTTCGAGGGCTTTATTTCGCCGGAAATAGCCTCAGATTGCCGAGGGTCTTACTCCCCGGCCTTAGTCTCGGAAGCCTAGACGTCTCCGCGCAATCTGTGCAGTAGAATACAGAGGCCGGAGGTCTTTCCTTATACTGTACCATTTCGACCGATTTTTCAGGTCACAGGTCACAGCCGGTTTCATTTGATGTGTGCAAAAATCGCCTTAATTCAAAACAAAGTTTTTCGGGCATCTCGGACTGAGAAATTACATAAGTTTGATGAATCTTTGGTCGAAATGGTACAGTATAGTGAATACAAGACATTTTTGACAGTGTTGTGCGCATTCCGCCGCAACGTGCGCACCCGATAAGGGAATTTGATGAGAGCTGTGTTGATGGCAATCATTCCGGCGAACCTCGGCATCCGCCAAACCCTTGTCCTTCATTTGCGCGAAGGGGACCAACCATTCGCGTCCCCTCCCCTCCCTCGCTCCGCTCGGGGGGTCCCCCAAGCCGGGGATAGGAAGATACGATGTTTACGGCCGACTACGCTTACGAAAGCTCAGGTAAATACAAGTAAATACCTCGTCGGTTCGATGAAGTGGTGGTAAAATAAAAACAGTGCAACACTGTACAATCTGTTCAAAGAACAGGCCACGGTGCTGCAGTCTGGGGCATGAGACTAAGACCCGTCTATCCCAGCAGACCTTTTCTCATCAAACACGTCAGCTAGGCGCCTTTTTCCGATTGAAAATTCCCCGCAGTTTTGGAAGAGCAGCGCCGGATCCCGTGTGCGACGTGGCGTTTGACGCAAGGGGGCAGAAGGGGAAGTTGAGGTTGCCAGCGGGGTACGGCTATAACCTGGCAGAGTTGGCGCGGAATCCGCAGGTGGATGGGCGAGAGTGTGTTGAAGATCCGGGTTAGTTTCGGAAATGTAACTTGAGTATCAATGAATCTATATAAATCAAGGTGTTTTACCTGAACAACTGTCGTAAGAGATCTGATTCTTCTTAAGACGAACTGGGAATATCAACCAGTTATGAGTTGCTTTCTAGTTGGAGGAGTAAGCGCGCGGCTTTACAACTCTGAGACTAGCTCGATAGATCTTGAAGAGAGCGCGAGGCTTCACTTAAGTTCACGCAAGGTGTACGGTAAATCTACGTAGATTAATAGAGGTAAGAAAGAGCTGTCGTTACATGAGGGAACGACTCCCTTTTATAATCTACAAGGATCAACTATAGAATATTCAAGAACTCAATGGAACCTTGAGGAAAGTAGCAGAATATTCTACTATACCTTCTCAATGACTCGTTCAGACGTTCCGAGTCATATTGAGGCTTATCGGTGTCGATCTGAGAGGGAGGATATGACGCTCTGCTGCTAAGTAGCTAAGTAGAAGAACTTAGTAGCATTGACATCATGGACGCGGTCCCATGATCAAGGAATGCCGAAAATGCGCCGAGCGCGCGTGAAGTCTTGCGGGCAAAGCCGAAAGTTGCCGATATCCATCACATAGCCCCCCCAGACTTCATGTGCGCGAAGAAGACTGAAGTAGATCACTCCACGAATGGGCCAGCCTGATAGTGATTTAACGCGGAAACCAAAAGTACAGACGCATAGTAGTCTAGCTACAGTATGCAATATTTGCGACTAGCGCAGCACATCATGAGGAAAGGATATAAAAGGTCGTCGTAAATACGATGTTTTAAACCATCAGCTCAGCCAATAATTCCTGAACCGACCTTAGTTGACGACGCCGAATTCCGCGGGACAGCACATCATTTGCGGATGCGGGAACGGGCGCAGCCTCGAGGAGAGGAACACGGATGGGAGGCACCGGCCAAGTCGTGATATATGAACTATCATCATGGCTGCCGATGAGGACATGCTCACAGTCGGGATTGAGCAGTCGAACAAGAGCTAAGTTGTGGCTTGTGAGATGAAGAATAATCAGAACGCTGAGTGACGAACCAAAATCCATCTGGTTTGAGTACTCAGTGTTTGCCATGTAGCCCCAAAGTTGTGTGAAGCTGCCGAAGGGGAAGCCAGCAAGAACAAGAGCGAGGAACTCGCTGGGTCGCATGCCGACACAAGCACCGACATTGATGGTAGAGCGACGGCCGTTGTGGAAGGACACGAGCATCACGTATGCCATGAGGAGGATGTAGTGGCGGCAGATGTCGTAAATGAGTTGAAGGCTCGTCAAAGCCTCGGAGCGAGAAGCATATGTGCGATGCTCGTAAGTGATGCCGCGATTCTCGAGTACAAGAGGAAGAGCCGGCATTGAGATACCGAGTTCAGTGAGAGCGGCTTCCCGATACGACAAGGGAACGCCCGCATCGCCGTGGGTGAAGATGTTGTAGTCGTTGATTGCGCAAGAAACGACTACCGCAAGGGTACGGAGGATGCGGGTGGTTGTATGAGTGATGGTCTCCCGAATGCGGTAGGAGAAGACGCCGGAGTCGAGAATGGGAATGATATCATCGTGAGCTGGAGGCGGAGGCGTGAACATGACGGATCCGAGAACACCTTGGAAGCGCGAGAGAATTCTGTCGCATCCGCCTATGCAATATTTGCTGAGCAAAATGAATTAGAGTCGAATTTCAGCAACATACCAAGGAGATTCTCCACGACATTAACTGGGGACCGGACGTCACATTGTCCCGCGAACGTAACATCGCTAGCGTCTCGCACGGTAAGTGCCGAAGCTTGTTGCGTGGGGTAATCTGAGCCATTGTCGGAAAGGAGTCCCGGAAGGGAGTCGGCAGTGGAAGTCGACTCGTTTTCGGAGTGGTGGCACTCGTGGCACTGGGAACCGTGCTTGAGGCCGAAGGGTTGATTCAGGAAGGTGTATTCACCGGGATCCGAGCAAGTACACGGTGAAGGAGGAGGAACGTGGTAGGTGTCGCGGTGACCGAGGAATCGGAAATTAGAGAACATGTTGTGAGGTAAGAGGAAGTGGGAAAGACGAGGACGCAACCAGGCGCTAAGGGAATCGTGGCAAGCCATTAGTGTTTAAATACTCTATATCGGGTGTGGCGTAGAAGAAACATTCGCACGAAGGAGGTACAGACCGATGCAAAGAATCATGAGATAGTTTCGTAGGAGTCTAAGCACTTGGTGTCTCCACTTTATTTGAATTTGACCAGTCTTCGAGGATAGCGGGAGCATTACGAAGTGCTCGTTTAGTTAGCCATTCATCGTGGTCAGAGTCAAATCCCTCCCATCGTACCTTGAATTGTTGAACTCTACGGCCACGTATTTTCCGCCAGCGTTCGGCGAGAATTCTTTCAATTCCTACTTCGGGCTTGGAATCAAAGTCCTCACGATTAAGAGACTTAGCGGGCCGATCTGTGCCAAGATCATCAGTGGATTTGCGATACGATTCGAGATGTGCAATGTTCAGGACTGGATGAAGTCCGTATGAGACCGGAAGTCGAAGTTGATAGGTGACGGGTGATAGTTTTCGAATGATTTCAAAAGGACCGTCATACTTCATGAGCAGCTTCTTACCGCGTCCTTTTTCATCGCGTAAGAGTTTGAGTGAGTGCGGATTAAGAACAACAAGGTCACCTTCCTCAAATTCAGTTTGAAGGCGTCCGTTGTTGTGAGTGCGTCGTTGCCAAATTTGAGCCAGAAGGAGAGCTTCCTTGGCGCGACTGCGGTAAGTTTCAAATTCGTCGGCGAAATTTTGGGCCTTTTCGTTGCGTACCAATGGAGTATCTCCCCCACCAGTTTCGCCGACGGATTCGACAGGACGTGGAATAGAGTCACCAGGTAAAATCATAGAGCTTCCGGTCACTGGATGGAAGCCATAGAGCAAGTATGCCGGTGTGAATCCTCAGCTAGAATGTGTTGTCGTATTGTAGGATAGAGCCAGAGCATCCAGATAATTGGCCCAATCATCCCGTGATGGACCAATATAAGCGCGCAGTGCTATTTCTAGAGTCTGATTGAGGATCTCAGTCTGTCCGTCCGCTTGCGGATGGTAAGCTGTGGTCAATGCTCGTTTCATTCCCATCAGGCGGCAGATTTCCGCCTAAAAGTTGTTTTTCCAGCGAGTGTCGCGATCTGTAATGCCTTGGCGCGGAAGACCGAAGTGCGTCACAACATGCTTGAAAAAGAGTTGAGCCGTTTCCACCTCAGAAATCTTTACGGAGCAAGGAATGAATATACCATATTTCGTGAGCTTATCAACGATCACTAGAACATTATCAAAGCCGTTTGAGTTTGGTAATTCGGGAATGAAGTCCATTGAGACGACTTCGAACGAGCGTGTTGGAATAGGAATGGGTTGGAGTAGGCCGATGCCAGCGTGCCGTCGAGGCTTACTCTTTTGACAAATATCGCAGGTTGAAGTGTAGCGTTTAACGTCGCGCGACATCCGAGGCCAGTAATAAGTTGCGGCAATTCGATTATAACAGCGATGGTAGCCGGCGTGGGCCGATTCTGTGGGAGTATCGTGAATTTCGGCCATGATTGAGGTGCGGAATTTTGCAGGAACGCAGAGGCGACTTAGACCTTGCCAGTCTTCGAAAAAGATCAATCCATTGTCACTGTAATGATACTGTGGGTAGAGAGGATTGGACCAGTCCTTCTCCGATTTCCAACCCTGAAGTACCCTAGAAAAATGAGGGTCTTCTTGGTATGCTGCGGCCCACTCTGTGATTTCGTCCTTTGAAATTCCTATTAATATGGCATAAGAACGTGCCGTGGTGTAAAGTGAAGTCACTTCCTCGTCATGATCCAATGAAATCTCACCAACGGAGACTGTGTCCGGTGTTCCTGAATCCTGCTCAGTGCGTACCACCTTCGTTGCCAAGTTAAGCTATTTCTCTTCTAAACGAGGCCCCAAATCGTCATACATATTCTTGAGAGGATCACAATCAGTCAGGTTTAACATAGGAATATGTTCCGTACTCGGACTGTCTTGAGGCGGGATTCGACGACGAAGTCGGGAGATCGGATCAACGTTTGAGTGAACGCGGCCAGCGCGATGCACGATTTTGAGTCCGGGGTATGCCGCAAATATCGTGCCCCAGGTGAGAAGGCGGCGGTTAACATTCTCGAATGTCCGGCTCCAGGTTAACGCGGCGTGGTCGGTAATGGCAGCAATAGACTCGCCTTCGAGGAATGGTTGAAATTTAATGAGGGCCTCCTTGAGAGCGAGGGCTTCGCGTTCGGTTGGCGAGTAATTGCGTTCCGGGGATTTGAGGACCCGAGACCAGTAGCAAATGACGCGTTCGACGTGAACTGTAGTATCTTCGAAATTCTCAGCCCACGGACCGGGCGTTGGAACATCGTCAATGCCTTTGATCACTGTAACTAGAGTTGGCACGTCCTCACCGTTTTTATAGGCGCGTTCAAGTCGTTCATACAACCGAGTACCGCGATGGTCGTGAATTTGAACCGGTTGGACTTGTTGACAGATTCCGGCGAGAGCGTAATCACACGCGTCAGTGTAGACACGGTATGGTTTCCCTGCAATGGCGTATCCGCGAACCGGCGCATTAGTTAGAACTTGTTTACTTAGCTCGAAAGCCTCACGATGAAGTTCGTTCCAATTCCATTTTACACCCTTCTTCAACAGCTCAAATAAAGGCTGCGAGATCCAGGCAAAGAATGGAACGTACCCAGCGAAGTAAACCATCATTCCTAGAAAAGTTTAAAGTTCGTGGGTGTTGCGCGGTTCGGCAAGCTGAAGGATCGCGTCAATCTTTTCTTTATGAGTAGAAAGACCGAGGCGCGATACCTTCTGACCAAGCAGTAGTAGTGATTGATACGCCAAATGGCATTTCGGAGGGGAGAGGGTAATATTGGCGGCGGCGATGGCGCCAAAGACAAGGTCGAGGTGTTTGACGTGGTCTTCGAAGGTGAGCGAGAAAACGACGATGTCGTCGATGTAGACTAGTGCGAAAATCCAGAGGAATGGCGCCAGCACCGTCTGCATCACGCGTTGAAAGACGCTGGGGCCGTTTCGATAGCCAAAGGGCATTCGCGCGAATTGAAAAAGTCTGCGATGTGTTCGAAATGCGAGTTTTTCGGCAGAACCAGGCGCCATGGTGAGTTGAGTGAATCCAGCGAGAGCGTCGGGAGTGGTGAGCCACTGAGAGCCAGGTAAGGCTTGAAGAATCTCGTCCTGACGAGGTAAACCGAATTCGTCTGCAACAACTTGTTCATTTAATTTCCTAAGGTCGATAACCATCCGGGGTTTACCATTCCGATATACAATGAACACGGGCGCAGCCCATGGACTCTTGGATGGTTCAATAACACCCAATTTGAGCCAAGAATCCATCTGTTTATCGATAACTTCTCGGTTAGCAGGAGAAACGGGAAACGGGGGTAGAGATACAGGTTCCACACCAGGCTTCATTGGAATCTCAACCTTTGTTTCGTAATTTCCCAATCTACCATCTAATCCGAACGCCTGGGAGTTGCGTAGAAGAACATCTTGCGGTGTTCTGGGGTCACATCTGGCGAGATGTCGATTTCGTCAAGCAGCCGGTCCGAACTGACAGGGTCTTCCGGGACTTCTGCAGTTGTTGGACCACCTTCTAGAGGCTCTTCCGCCAGCGGATCGTCTGGTTCTGTTGCGTTGCGTTGAGCCTTGGATGCGATTTCCGTCTCTGAGCGCACAGCGCAAGAGAGATGAGGTGACGGCATGACAGGTACTGCCACCGGTGAACTCCGGTCGGCAATCATTCTCACTTTTGCCTCCGTCCACCACTGTCGATTCGTCAGACTGCCCAGCGACAAGTGTGCGGATAAGGTGAGCATGAGCATTGATCTTCTGCTGCTGTGCTGGACTAAATTTATTCAATTTGTCCAGCCAGGACTTCGGGTTATGGCAAGTCCCAAGTACTTGACCAGCCGCAATGACTACAGGCATCTTTGAGAAGTTCGCAACATGAAGCACGGGTTTTTCCTTTGAAATAAGAGTATCAGCAGCGCCATAGAAATCGTCTTCATTGCCATTTGAAGCTATTTTTCTTTCCACAAAAAGCGCGTCTTGGTTCTTGGGAAAATGAGCGCCAACAGCAACAAGTCTACTGGATTCTGGGAAAATAACGGTGCGTTCAGTTGCCCAAACTTCCGCATTCCTCTGACGCTGGTGATTTCGTCGTTTCAATTTCTGATTTCGACGATGTATACCCTTGGATTGACCGTGTTGTTTTACCTCAGTTTGAACCTTGACCTTGAAAGCATGTCCTTCGTCATCAAGGATCGGCGGGGAAGTTGAGGATTCAACCTTTAATTGCCTTCCCGAGCTTCCAAAGCGCAGGTAAGTCTCCCCTTCGTCTCTGACGATTGAGATAGAATACTGATCAGCAAAGTCATTGCCTAGAATGAACGGAGTTGACATTCCGTTTACTATATATGCTTCAACATTCAACTTTACCGGTCCGTCGTTCGTATGAAAAAACAGATCGATGCTAACATATCCGGAAAAAGACGAACGTCCAGTTACTTGGATAAGCTTCACGTCATGACCAGATTTCACCTTCGGCGGATTGGTAAGTGATTCTAAAGTTGTACGCGATATAAGGGTGATGTCAGATCCAGAATCAATAATTACTTGCACAGGATCAGTTTCCAGACTTCCAATAGTCGCAGTGGCTTCGGTAGCAAGTGAGCCAGGAAAAGAAGAACCAGCTGGGCGTGCCATGTGCTTTCGCAGTTCAATCAAAGGCCGTTGCTCAGCGACTTGCGCTTGGGTATGAATTACTCGATAATTCACGGCTTTGATTTCTCTGGCAAGGCGCCGTCTAGATCTTCTGTTCAATGCAGGTTTCGAATAGAAACTTCCGCAAGAGGTTTCCGAAGTATTGGCACTATCGTCTTCTGGCGAGGGTGTCTCGTTTGTGATAGAAGGTGCGTCCGAATCGATTTTTTGTTCCGAAGTTGGCGTATTTTCCTCAATGTTACCCCCCAGGGCTGAAGACATATCCACATCGTTGGATGTAGATTCAGTAATCTGAGGGGACTTTTCAAAACCCGACTGGGGTTCATTGATCGAGGTAAGTTCGCTTTCTTCGTCACTGTCAAGCCCGTAATATAGATCATCATATTGATCTTGCGCATCGAAGTCTTCACGGGTAGCGGAAGCCAGGTTAGTGCGTGCAGCACGGTTTCCTTTGAAGGAATGCTTACACTCATTATCCCAATGCTTACCGCTTCCACAGTGACGACAAGGACGTGCACCTTTCGATTCGGGAGTTGCGCGCTTCGAAACATTGCGATCATCTTTCGGAAACTTTGGTTCAGGAATATTTGAAGACCAACCGACTAGGTTCGCACGAGCAGATCGAAACGAGGATCGATTCGAGTTATCATACTCGCGATAGGGTCTGTTATCCCGTTCGCACATATCAAGCTTCATTAACGCCTCTTCATGGAAACGGATAGCGGCCTGGAACTCAACTACATCTTGATACAGTTGGGTTGTGAGAATTGTATTCCACAACGTAGGTGCGCCATCCATCACATGAAGAATTATTTCTGAATCACTCAGCGTGTAAACCGTATTCAACAAGTCAGTCTTACGAATGAAATATTGAGTCGGCTTCAATGGTATTGCGATAGGCCTTCGGTAAGGACCAGTACCAAGTCTCAGCTTCGCCTTGAAGTCGGCGAGGCGCAATTCTTCCAAGCTGTCGCCATACTGTTGACGATTCACGTGCAATGTCATTAACCTTGAGGATCCACCGAACAATTGTATCCACGTTTCCGTCCCAAGCTGGTACGTTCTCAGTTTTTAATTTGAATTCAAAATGAGGCTCCCTACTTCCTCCCGGACCGTATAAGTTGGCTCCAGATACAGTTACTCCAGGAGTCGCATTATTTCTTGGCGGTCGAGGTGGAGGCATAGGAGGAACATTCGGAAGGCCAGGACCATTTCCACCATCAGGATCATCATCATCCGGGTCACCCCCAGGGGGTGCTCCAGAGGCTGGTGGGTGCCGAAGCGGAGTTGGTTGAGCTGGTTGAGAACGAATTCCGCCGTAAGCATTCGACATACTAGGTTGTCGAGCTTCACGGAAATTACCGGAATTTCCTTGAGGATGCATGCGACGCATCTGGTCAGCTTCCTCAGGCTCCATAGTCGGAATATCAGAACGATCAGATTGAAATAATCCTTCCATAGGTTCGAAGAGTTCAGAAATTCGCTGATTTCCTCTAGGCAAGCCGGTAGGAAGCGGATTTCGAAAACTCGTGTCCTGAGTAAGTGGATAAGTCGTAGATTCATTGTATGCTGACTTCCAGTGGCGTGGAACACGAAGCTGCGGCGGCGTTGAAGCCATTCTTGGAACACCGTAAGGATTAAACTGCTGCGACTCTCTCCTATTCTCAGGTAGGGTCGGAGTAGTCGGAGGTTCAGGCTTAGCGGTAACGTTCCCTTGCGAAGAATAAATTCTTGAAGCAGCTTCGGTAATATCAGCATCGCGATCGCGTGGTTGATGGCTTTGAAAGTCATAATACTTATGTGCAAGCATCAGAAAATTCTCAACCTCGACTCTGAAGCAAACACCAAGAATCTCGAAGTCGTTAGGACGAAAAACATCGTTGATGTCATCCTGATCACCCCATTGAGGTAAGTAAGGCAGGCGGAGTTTTTCCTTCTAAAACAAACGAGTTTTCACATTCACGGCGCATAGTTTCCAAGGCACGGAGTAAAATTTTATAAGTCGACGCACGAAGACGATACGCAAACGTACCATCAATCAAGGTAAGCCTTTCCAAGTCCCGCAAGGTACGATTGAGAGCCTCCCACTGTTTTGGAAAGTCATCATTCGCTATATTGCGAGAAAGCTTAATTGCGTGATGCAAGAAACCTTTATTGATAGCATGCGCACCTTTGGTAAGTGCTTCTGAGCGTCGTGAGAACTGTAGTGTTACTTCCAATTCGGCCAAGGGGCTTCAGTGTCGGGAATACAATCGAGACCATTTGAGGAGGATCGTCGCTGAGCAAGTCGTCATCGACTGCATGTTGCAGATCGATCAGCGGAGCGAGGGTGATCTCCTCGACAGTCCTTTCTTCGCGCTGCGATGAAGGACTCCCAGTTGCTGAGCGATTGGGTGACATATGTGGCGGAGGATCGCGATGAGAGTTTGAAGGGGATTGCGGATTGGAAGAAGCATCCATAGGATCGGCGGTAGGAGGATGGGTTGTAGTAGCCATCGGATAGGAAAATGAAATGAACAGTTAATGGCAAACGTACCTGATTAAGCAAGAGATCTCCCTGTGTGTCCACCAGTGTTGAAGATCCGGGTTAGTTTCGGAAATGTAACTTGAGTATCAATGAATCTCTATATAAATCAAGGTGTTTTACCTGAACGACTGTCGTAAGAGATCTGATTCTTCTTAAGACGAACTGGGAATATCAACCAGTTATGAGTTGCTTTCTAGTTGGAGGAGTAAGCGCGCGGCTTTACAACTCTGAGACTAGCTCGATAGATCTTGAAGAGAGCGCGAGGCTTCACTTAAGTTCACGCAAGGTGTACGGTAAATCTACGTAGATTAATAGAGGTAAGTGTCGCAAAAATCGAAACCCGGTTATACTCAGTTGTAACCTGTTATAAGTCTATAATCTGGGAGGGGGGCCTATAAAGCCTGATTAGACTTATAAGTCCTATAATTTTTAAAGATCGTTATAAGTCATTATAGAGGTTATAGCTCCTTATTACCGTGTTGGCCCGGGGAAGTTTTCACCGCACATTTGGCCCATGGAATTCATCTCAAATCAAGCAAAGTACTGAATAAAATTGATCTATTTCCAACTAAGGTACGTGTACAACATCGTAGAGGTAGCGAGCTATGTTGGGGAAGGGGAGAGGAGTATCCGATGAAGGCAACTACAACCGAGATGAGACAGCGCACGGGAGATAAAGAAACTAAAGACACACCAACTGTTCTCAGTTGCGTTGAAGCTTCAAAGGGCACAGGATTAGAACTTCATTGGAGAATGAGCAACAAAAGCGACACACCGATGGACCGATGCAATTCCCCATGTCGGTGATTTGTGGTCGATGTGTGGGCAAGCGACCGTTACTGAGCACACCCGTCGAAAATACCCGCACTAGCATGAAGGGAGGGCGGGATCGACGCCGTCGTATGTCCTCGAGCTGTCGATGGTGGTGGTTGAGAGGAAAGAGCTGCGGAGTCACGCTGTCACGTCCCGTGGTGACGTCACTGTGTGGAGCGTCCCTAAAACCACCTAACCATGCAACTGACTCATCCACCTCATATGTTCCCGACTCCGAGCCTGAGCGAGAAGCCATACGCTCCAAGCTTGCCCAATCCCCGTCGTACTATTGTTGGGTGTTGCAGCTTGTAAGGTAGTTCTAATAGGCTATAAGGGTCCTCCCGACCTATGGCCGGTTATAACTAGGTATAACCAGCCTATAATCGCCCTATAACTGCTATAATCGGTTATAATCGGTTATATCAGACTTTCGATTTTTGCGACAAGAAAGAGCTGTCGTTACATGAGGGAACGACTCCCTTTTATAATCTACAAGGATCAACTATAGAATATTCAAGAACTCAATGGAACCTTGAGGAAAGTAGCAGAATATTCTACTATACCTTCTCAATGACTCGTTCAGACGTTCCGAGTCATATTGAGGCTTATCGGTGTCGACAGTCATAATTCGGTAAATTGCCTTTTTCCGTTGTCTGCTGAGGCTCTACTGATTTGTAATTTGGCGGTAAGAAGCGACACGACACCGTCTTGATTTGCCTTTCTGCGGATGACGTTGAAGAGAGCCGCGTACAACTCAAGAAAGTCGCTCGCAACCGTCAAGCTTGGCGATCTTGTCGGCGTACATCCATGTCTTGATATAAAATATGGCAAGCAGGTCCACATCCTGCCGTTTGACGACTCGGTGGAGGGCCTGAGTGGCAATATTTCGATGTCTACCTCAAGCCGTATTTCCTGGAAGGTGCGGTCTAATCTATTTTCTTTGATGCGCTCCTCATATTTATATCTGTAGCATCCCGACCCGTCCGCAAGGGCGATACTTTCCTTGTCCGCGGAGGCATGTGCACAGTTGAGTTCAAGGTTATGGAAACCAACCCCGCTGAATTCTGTATCGTCGCGCAAGATACCGTGATCCACACCGGCAAGTTATCCTTCCTTTGTTAACCCTTCTTTCCGCTTATTTTTTCTCCTGCAGAGGGTGACCCCGTCAAGCGTGAGAACGAGGAGCCGAATCTGAACGTCGTCGGATACGATGACATTGGTGGATGCCGCAAACAAATGGCCTAAATTCGCGAGCTCGTTGAACTTCCCCTCCGCCGCCCGCAATGGTACAAGTCAAGTCCCCTCGCAGTATTCTGATGTTCGGCCCTCCCGGAACCGGTAAAACCCTCATAGCGAGAGCTGTGGCCAACGAGACCGGTGCTTTCTCCTTCCTCATCAAGGGTCACGAAGTTACGAGCAAAATGGCGACGAGAGAGTAATATGCGGAAAGCGCTCGAGGAGGCGGAGGAAGAACTCCCCTGCCATTATCTTCATCGATGAAGTTGACTCAATCGCGCCTAAGCGTCAAAAGGTATTCTTTTTTTTCCTTCTTGCGATCCATTCTCAAAACATTGTCTCATTAGACCAATGGTGAAGTCAAGCGTCCTGTGGTGTTGCAGCTTCTGACCCTCATTGACGGATTGAAGGCACGCTCGAACGTCGTCGTAAAGGGCGCCACCAACCGACCCAACTTCGTTGACCCCGGTCTTTGCCGATTGGGTCGGTTCGACCGTGAGGATGTCATTGGCATCCCCGACCCCACTGGCCGTCTCAAGAGTCTGCCCATCCACACGAGGAGCATAAAACTCGCGTAGGATGTTGACTTGAAGCATGTGGGTATCCTCCGATTATTCCTAGTATGGTTAGCTCATCTTTGGTAGATTTCCGCCGACACCCATGGATACGTCGATTTCAATGCTGGTCCATTGTGTTCCGAAGCTGCGATGCAGAGAATCCTTAAAACCATCCAGTCCGCCCTCGCTCGCCGTTAAATCTCATCCTGCTGCCCACGTCGACCTTCCTGTCCCACCCATCTCTCGCTCGCCTACCTTCGAGTTGTCCGCCTTCCCGCCACGTCGTTGCGTAGCACGTTTCATACGGTATCATTCCGCCCCCGCAACCTCCACCGCACACACCCACCGCGTCAACATCCTGCCGACGCCGACTCACCGCCGCCAAGATCGCATCTGTTCTTAAGATCAGCTTCGTCTCCCACGAAGCCAATTGAAACTCACCTCTGTAATGCAGATAATGCACCAATGTCCCAGACTTGTTCCGAGGGTGCGACCGCTCAGCTGTTAGTTGAATGCCACGTGGGTGAGTCAACCCAGAACGAAACAATCAAAGAAAACAAAACAACTTACCTACAATTCAGATACAGCTTCGCAGCCCTCAGCGCTGTCTTGCTCATCAACTCCTAGCACCGGCCGCCACACACAGAGTGACACTCTCCTCGCTTGCCGACTATCCTGCCGCCGACGGAGATTAAGGGCATGAACACGAAAAAGAACATGTTTATCATTCGCGCGCCGAACAGGCACGACCAAATAGATTCCGCGTTGCTGCGTCCCGGTTGTCTTGACCAACTAATCTACTCGGTATTGACAAAAGTAACCGTTAATCCGACGATTGCTTCGCGACCACGTGATATTTCTCCAAGACTTCGAGTTTGAAAAATACGTCGGGATATTCCTTAAACCTACACAAGTTGTTGTGGGCAACCTATGTTCCTGACGCTCTTTAGAGCCAGCGCAAGTTTGGCAATAGCTTGAAATTCACGTGTGTCTTTCAACTTCTGGTCATTGTTCAACGGAAATCTTAGCAACTGCCGTTCCAGACCACTTTCGACTACCTCTAGTTTGCACATGTGATCTATTCAAATGTTTTTGCACACTTGCTTTGGCTAGTAAGGGTGGTAAACAAGCCTACAATCTGAAAACTCTTCGGCCCCTTACTTAACCAAACATGTGGAATTACGGAAGCCATGGAGGCCTACTCTGGGATAAAAGTATATTGAATGTGTAGGTGATAGGGTTCAGCACTGTGATGGACTAGAAATTAACCAAGACTGTAGCTAAATTCTTTGCTCTTAGCATCTTTGAACGGCCACGCAATATTTGGGTCCGTGCAGGAGGGATGGTTGAAATTGAACCAGTCCAATGTTGACAAGAAATTGATGCAATCAGAAATTTTGAGCAGTGAGGAGCTAAAATGGATCCTCAAGTATAACCTACCGTCCGAGGGCATGTTCTTGAACTTCAAGAAAATTGGAAATGCAGTCATTTATTGCAACAAACAGTGCAAAACGGCTGCAAATTAGAATCCGCCGAGAAATCAGTTGTGCTTGATGGATTGGTTCAGGCCTTTAAACACTGTGCGAAGTATTTGTCATGAAATTCAAAACAATAATGAGGAATTTCAAGATTCCTGATGTTTTGTCATGAACCACATCATGAAATTCAAGATGCCTTTCACGATGCTCAGAAAGTCATTTTTACATTAGTTGATGAGCATATAAACTCATGACAAAACATCATGAATTTCATCATGCAAGACTGTCGAATTTTTGCTAAGTCCACTAGCCAGGTTGTTGAGTACAAAATGTACTCAATATCCTACTCACACATCATCTACCCCTCCCTAATGTAAAGAGGGGTCGAAGAAGGTGGCCAAAATTGAAAGGTGGGTCAGTAATATCTTGAACGGGTTCAGTATTCGGATTCACTCGATGTAGTTTGCATATATGGTGTAGCATGCTATTGTTAATAATTCTATCTTGGCTGACTTGGATGGATACACCCGGCTGCCTTTGTCAGTGACCCCGGCTGCCTTTGTCAGTGACAGCTTGAGGTCGTGTGTTCGAGTCTGGCTGGTGTCGATATATTTGTTTCACATTTTTGCTCCTTTTCACTGCCAAAATCATGATGTTATCGTTATGAATCCACAACAAAACATCATGAAAATAACGTCATGAATGTTCCCATAACCGTAATGAATTTCATGATGCACTTTCATGATGTTGCGTCGTGAATTTCAAGAGTGCATCATGAATTTCGTGACAATTCATCGTGAACTTTCTAATGAATCGTCGTGAAAAACATGAGGAATTTCATGATACTTTGACTGCACAGTGTTTGTCCGATGCCGTTTAAAACATGCAGGAGAACATTCTGATGCACTTTAACTTATTACATACTGCAATATTCGGACCATACGAGTCGATTCACGGTTACTTTTGTCAATACCGAGTACATCCCTCTCTCCGACGAGCCTTCGCGGTAGTCTACAGTTGCGGCGAAATTAAATGCATTACCATAAAAGGAAATTCTCACTATTTTCATCCCTTCTGACTTGGAAGCGCCGGGAGAAAGCTTGATGATACGATGGGAGGTCTCTAAGTGCAGTATGTAAGTATGAGGTACGTCGTTTGCATCACGATTGAGCAAGAATGGTGCAATAAACTGTAATCTAAATCGGTCAATCGGAGCCCAACTTAACTTTCCCATGGATCATTTTGACCGCCAAAACATCTGAATTGGCGACACCAATGTTGAGCTTGCGATGACTCGGCCGCGTTGCCCTGTCCAGAGCTGATTTAACAGAAATTTCCTTTTATGGTAATGCATTTAATCTCGCCGCAACTGTATCCTCAAAGCTTGCCTCAAGAAGTCTCCCGTGTCTCAATCCGTCGACCTTAACTTCTTGGCCAAGAGCACCCACGGCTTCTCTGGTGCTGATCTCACGGATATTTGCCAATGTGCAGCCAAGCTCGCCATCCGCGAGAGCATTGACGCCGACATTCGGGGGAGAAGGATGAAGCCGCTGGCGAAGATGAGAAGATGACGAGGACGAGAGGGACCCCGTTCCTGAGGTTACAAGGTCTGTTGCTATTCCTCTCTTGGACGTGTTGGCCGATATCTGTTTCTTCGGGGAACACTTTGAGGGGGCAATGGTCCCTCAGTGTCGAACCAGGATATCCAGTGTTATGCTTCCGGTTCGTCCCCTTTGACCCCCCTTTACTAATTCACTCATATCTATTAACGATATGAAGGCTTCTTATAAAACACAATACGCACGATCTCCGAAAACCTCGATAACACGAAAGTCATGACAGTTTTCTACGATATCTCACTCAATTTATTCGTTATAACTGTGAGTTCACGTTCGGTCCCATATATGTATTGACATGACTGACACCCACTGCGATACCAGCACGAAGCCCAATTCTCTATGCCTGTTAGCTCCTAAACACTGTCTTTGGGATCGACTTTTGCTTTGATTACATTCATTGATTGTTCATGGGAATAGTATTACTAGTATTTGGACTTTACCGTAGTGCTTGACTATTTTTAACACAAAATTGCTTCAAACCGACTCGAAAATCATAGTGAAAAATTTTAACTTTGACTGCATCAAAAATAGATTGTCAAATCACCGCGCCACTCGAAAACATATCTTTACTCCCACTTTCTTTGCCAGCAAATGGAGGACGACGGCCAGGGCGAGGTTGAGGTCATTCTTCGTACATTCAACATTCCAGGTGCAGATGCAACGGTCGATGAACTGCGAGAGGTATTCATTTTATACCTTCTTTTACAAGGCGTTCTGAAAAAAATTGTGGTGTAGGCATTGAGAGACACCCAGTTACAACTAGCTCGTACCCAGGTAGAGCTGCGTGCCTACCAGACTATCGCTCAGACAACAAGCGGCAGCAAGAAGAAACCGCAGGCTAATCCGCATAATTATCTCGACGCTGTTCAAGCTTTAGCGAAAAGCTTTGCGCTTATGCATGAGCCTTGGCTCTCTGCCGCAGTTTTTGCTGCTCGTCCCGCTGACGGCCCACCAGCGCATGGGACTGCAGAAGAGATTGACGCAATTTTCAAGTCATCCAAGCTCTATATTAATTTGCTCACCTGCACTCTGTATCAGCACATTCCTGTGAAGTTCCACTCACTAGTCGATGCGTCGTCTTTTCCCGGCTTCAAAGACAATGTCAGCTCTGGTTTATTGATGGACTGATGAATTTTTTTGCTGACCGTCTTGCAGTTTTTGAAATACATGAGCATCGGACGTTCCAACTTTGTTGAGCGTCTTAAAGGTTCTTGGGAGAAACTGCAGACAGAATCCGATATGAAGAAAACTCCAGAGCAATTCTTATACTTTCCTGGAGACGACAAGTCAAAGCTGCCCTTACTTTCTCCCCCCATTTTCTATTCTGGCTTGAAGAAGGACGCGAAGGGCTGGCTACTGAACCCTATTCTTCCATTGGTGAGTTGATTGTGACGGCTTCAAATCCAAAAGGCTCAGTTTTTTACTTGTAGAGTCTGCGATGCCTCCTGTACGGCCCCGCCAGCATCAAGGACCAAGGAAAGGCAAAGCCTACTTCAAAGACATATGGGGTCATGTGGAACACCAGGAATTGACGATTGAGAGCATCTCTTTCGTTTTGATTGCGGTAAGGACAGCACTACACCATCACCTTGACGCTTCACGAAAATCATGTAGATCTTTTTTGTATTGTCTGACAAGGACACGTCGTTTGAAGAGAAAGGGAAGACTTCACACATACCCTATCAGGCTCATTTCGACCCGCATAAAACCCGTCTCATGAAATATCGCAACACTCCTGGAGTTCGCAACATAATTCGCTTTTGGTCAGACATTGTTTTTGCCGGTGTTTCCCGAGCTGTCACAGAGGGGCCTTTGAACGACTCCGACGCCGAGGCTGCATCAGATGAAGAGTTTGCGCAAGCAATGGAGGAACTTTCGCTGGGGGATGTTGGCGATGGCCATGATGATGAAGGTATATGAAAGATTTCATTACACATCACGGAATTACATGTGGGAGTCTCGAAGGAGATCATGATACACCGGAACGTCAAAATGACCGTCAAGCAACCCCGCCTGCGGATGATCCCGGCCAAAAGCACCCGAAGAGGAGGATAGTCCCTTGTCAGAACAGTGTTCGCCCTAACCTTATTAAGGTTAAGGCTTATTAAGGCCTTAACATAAGCCTTAAGCACTGAGGTATCCAGGGCTTAAGAGCCCTTAAGTGTGATGCCGAGTGTCGTGCCGACAGCCCGGGTATCTCCGGCCCCAGTGCCAAGTAAGTTGAAGTAACCGTCCGAATCGTCCGATCGTGGCTGTCGGGTTTCTCGGCCTTGGGCTTTTTGTCCTCCTTCGGAACAAGATCGATGCCATGCCGGCGCCGCCTGAAATATACCGAATAAAATAATTGATGAGTGTCATTAAATTCATCAATCCTCTCCGGATGCGCAGGAATTTGGTAACATCCAAAGGAACTGACCTCGACATGAAACGACTGAAGATTGAAGTGGTGCACAAAGATGGTCCAATATATACCCTCCACTGAAAATTCGCAGTGTTCGCCCTAAGGGATAAGGCCTTATTAAGGTTAAGGCTGGGGGCATGATGGAGGAGTGGTCTATCATGCGGCGTTTCAACACGTCAGCTGCTGGCGGAGTTTTTGGGCAGCAGTTCGAACCCCCCACCCCCCGGCGAGAAAACACTTTTGACACTCGACGGCTTCCCCACCACCGATTTTCCGGCATTGGTGATCGTTGATCCGACTTTGTCACTGCCAGTCCACTTCCATCACAGTTTCACTTCCCACCATCATCCGAATCTCGGATCACAGCAGGCGATCACCCGGCGGCCAGCACATTCCAGTATCACAGTATTTGCGGTCATACTCAAACCTGCTCGGACTTCGCCCACCCGGGCCGCGGTTTATCCCAGTGGAGGTTGCCTGGGAGTTTCAATGGGGGCCACCAAAAAGAACCGACACATCACTGCACTGTGCCGAAAAAGGGAATTCTATCAGTCTGGGTTCGGATCGGGTGATGGGGAACAAGGGATGTTTGCTGTGGTGGTGTCGGCCGGCAGGAAGCCAGATTACGCATCCATCAAGATGGAATGATTTACAGGACCTGGGAATCTTACCCACTACTTCATTGTGGCATTGCCACAGGACTGGGTTGCAATCACTCAGTCATTGTGTTAGAGTCTGCTTACATCACGAGACAGAATTATGGAATATGCGTTAGTAAATAGTTGACAGTTTGTATCTCTATCATATGCCATAGGCACACCGGAGAATAAACGGGATTAAAAAAAAAAAAAAAAAAAAAAAAAAAAAAGGTTAAGGCTTATTAAGGCCTTAACATAAGCCTTAAGCACTGGCCGCTCAGGTATCCAGGGCTTTAAATATCAATGTGACCGGCCAAAGTAATCAATCGAACTGTATACTGACCAAATAAGCCCATGATAAGAACCGCCCTCAATATATTTTATTCTCTATATTACCCTAATCTCACGAGACTAAATGTGCCTAGGCCATTCTCAGTGAGCCAAGTCATTTCCTATATGACGAGATAAGATATTCTTTCCTCATATTATATGATTATCTCATTAGATATGTGGATCTCGTGCGAAATGACTTCTCTCAGGCTCCATTCGGCTGTTGTGTCTTAGCGTCACTTAGCGTCACTTTGGAGCACTTGGGAAAAATTCCACAAACTTTTGGTGAGAAATACTCTTAAGTGACGTCAAGTGCTCCGACAGCTATCTACAAAACACTGGAGCGCTCCGAAAAAAAGTTCACACAACGGTTTTGACAGCTCCTGCCTAATTCGGCCAGCCCGCTCCACTCTCTCCAACGACACTCGCCCTTTCGTCACTGCTCCTGGAACGTCTCTCTCGCCTACCATGCCCTACAATACCTTCCGCTACATCCCTCCTGCACACAAGCGGCTCCTGATTACCATGGCCGCCTAGGCTGCAACACGAGGTCGCCCCGCCCTGACGCGCCAGCCGTCGACGCAATGGATCCGGCAGTGCCTACACTGACTCGGAAATAATATCGGATCACCGGGTTCTAAAACTTTGGGCCGTTACTGAGGCTGGAGTGTGAGAGGAGTTTCTAAAGTAGATAGTGTATGAAGTACCTTACCATGTACCCTTTCTACACATAAAAGCTTGAGGTCCAATTCGGCAGTGTTGTGGCAAGAGAGTGTGATAATCGCGCACACGTGATCCAATTGTTTTTCCCTGTTTGACAGCTGTCACATTGTTTAATCCGAACCACCACAACGACGCTCTCAACTCTGCTCTCTCTGCATACAACTCATTCTCTACATCATGTGCGACACCTCTGCCACAAAGAAATCAGCTATTGTCGCGCTGAAGGAGGCTGGCTGGTCAAATCGGGATGTGGCGGAAAAGGAAAATGTCGCGCCCTCTACTGTCTCCAGAATCAATGCCCGCTACGGACCAACCCACAATTTTGACGCAAAGACTCCCAGGCAAGGTCGCCCACGTAAAATAGACGAGCGGGACATCCGTAAAGCACTCAGATTGCTGTCTTCAGGCAAAGCCAAGAATGCGCAGAGGAAATATTTCCCCCATTTGCACGTCGATACGATCCGCGCTGCCCTCAAAAAACAAGGATTGAACGCCTATGTGCCTCAATCGCGACCCTTGTTGACACCAGCCCACCGGAGGAAGCGAAAAGAATGGGCGGAACAGCATTGTTATTGGACACCGGAGGATTGGCGGGCGGTGATATTCTCAGATGAGTCAAAATTTAATATCATTGGGTCGGATGGGCGGCAGTGGTGTTGGAGGGAGCCAGGGCAAGCAAGCGACCCCCGATATACCAAGAAGAAAGTCAAACACGGCGGCGGGAGTGTGATGGTGTGGGGGTGTATTACCCGATATGGTGTCGGACAACTTCACCGGATTGACGGAATCATTGACCGCTTCGGTTACACCGATATCCTGGCCGAAAACCTCCCGCGGACCCTCGACAAGCATGATTTGGATCGCTCGACCGTCTATTTTCAGCAGGATGGCGATTCAAAGCATCGCTCCAAGCATGCCTTGGGGTGGCTCGAGCTTGAAGGCTTCGATGTTCTTCCCTGGGCGCCAAATTCACCGGATATGAACATCATTGAGAATCTTTGGGATCATCTGGAGACCATGGTGCGCGCTAGGGACCCACTGCCGAAGAACAAGGAGGAATTATGGGCCGCTTTGAAGGAAGAGTGGGAAAAAATTGATCAGGCATATATCGACAAGTTATATGACAGCTTGCCTACTCGGGTGCGGGATTTGTTGAAGGCAAATGGTGGAGAGACCCGTTACTAGTGGCTGGTATGTTTATTTCCACCAACGATGCCTTGAACGAGCGTTTCTGACTTCAATTTCCTAAACCGGCCAAAACCAGATTTATGATTGGATCACCCATCATCACCAAACTGGCCATCCAGCGCCGAATTTTCAGTTTGCTTGCTCGATATTTTACATGTATATATTACACCTCATTACTATCTGTTTGCGTGCATAAAAACTCGGGAAGACTCCTACGCTCTAGCGCGCGAGCAACATCTTTCTCACGAGTGACGTGATCCAATACTATTTCCGAGTCAGTGTACCTCATATGGTAATTGACGTCATCGCATCAATGGGAACTTTTTTTCGGAGCGCTCCAGTGTTTTGTAGATAGCTGGAAGTGACGCAACCGAATGGAGCCTCATGTTTCTCTCATGTTGTCCTCATAAAACATGTTGGGTATGTCGACAATGGTCCACATAGGAGGGTAAGCTTGCTTCACTGCGAAGAATTCAATATTCTAGCCAAATACGTCCAATTCATCCATGTACAGTAAGTAGTCAATCTTGCTAAATTCGGCAACATTATTGGCTCGAGCAGTTTTTCGCCCGATTTGGGTAACCAATTTATTCATTTAATTTCAGATGACGAACCTAATTTATTCAGATGACGAACCTCATTTATTCAGACGATTTATTCAGATGACGAACCTCAGAGCCGCCTCAGTAACCGCCCTCATATACACCTTCAAGACCCTTCTGCTCCTGATGAATCTGGTTGCACACTCAGTGGCCCTGGTTTTTTTGAATTATTAATTTTGACAGCTAAATTCAAACTTTTGGTGAGAAATACTGTTAAGTGACGTCAAGTGCTCCGAAGTGACGCAACCGAATGGAGCCTTATACTTACTGGATAGTGGTAAGTATATTCAACACTGGTAGTAGCACAAAGTCTGGTAATTCTTTTGAAGTTGCTCAGAGCATCCCCTGAGCCCACTTGAGGAGGCTTCAAGGTAACTTACACAACTTGATGCTTACTGAATTCTTTCTTAATTAGCAAGCAACCATTTAGTATATAGGTGTTGGTAGGGTATATATATTTATTTACAGCACATGCAGGTCAATTGAACTTGAGTTGAACCAAAGTTGAACACTCGGAAAAGTTCATTCGGCGCCAATTCGGTGTGCAGTCCGAAGTCACATGACAATGACAGTGACGGTCATTCCCGAAGTCCGAGGCCACGGACTCAGGACTCCAGGACAGTGCTTACAAAGCATCCGGACGGACATTTGTAAGCATCTGCATTCTGGAGCCCTATACCGATGAATGCGAGCTTCCCCATTAAGATCAGTTTGTCTCACAGCCTCGTGAGGCCTCACAGAGTCCCATGACGTGATTTCCAAATTTCCGACCGACGGCCGAGGGATCTTCCGAGGAAATCTTGAATTTGATTGGCTGGATTACGTCCAAGTGAGGCAGTTGCTAAAGGACATACCTCTTACTATATCTTGAATACCTCTGTTTTGCCTTATCAAGACATAGAAATCAAGATTTTCTGACGCTTTTGTGGGAGCTACAGACGCTCTGGAGAGCTTGTCTTTGGGGAACAGAATCTCAGATACATGGTGAGTCTCTCTCTTTTCTCTCTTTCTTTCTCTCTCTTTTGCAACTTGAAAACTTGAATTCTCTCGGCTCTCCACAGACATAATTCATAAGCCCGGAAAAGCTCCAAAAACCACCTCCGAAGTTTTTCCCACGACATTTTGGCTGTGGCCAAATTTTTGGGGTCAAAAATTGAAATTGTGTGTACCTCGGGGAACAAAAGTATTAGAGCCTTCGCGGTAGCTGCTGGCGGCTAATTTTTCTCACGACCCACCAAGCACCGGGTCTCAAGTAAGCCACCCTGAGCAGCTGTTATGAAGGACATCTCAAGGTGGCTAACTTGGCCCAGTAGCATCAGCAGTCATTGTGTGGCACGAGCCGCCAGTTCGTGTGGCGGCTCACCGCAAAGGCTCTATTACTCGGTATTGACAAAAGTAACCGTTAATGCGACGATTGCTTCGCGACCACGTGATATTTCTCCAAGACTTCGAGTTTGAAAAATACGTCAGGATATTCCTTAAACCTACACAAGTTGTTGTGGGCAACCTCTGTTCCTGACGCTCTTCAGAGCCAGCGCAATTTTGGCAATAGCTTGAAATTCACCTGTGTCTTTCAACTTCTGGTCATTGTTCAACGGAAATCTTAGCAACTGCCCTTCCAGGCCACTTTCGACTACCTCCAGCTTGCACATGTGATCTATTCAAATGTTTTTGCACACTTGCTTTGGCTAGTAAGGGTGGTAAACAAGCCTACAATCTGAAAACTCTTCGGCCCCTTACTTGACCAAACATGGGGAATTACGGAAGCCATGGAGGCCTACTCTGGGATAAAAGTATATTGAATGTGTAGATAATAGGGCTCAGCACTGTGATGGATTAGAAATTAACCAAGACTGTAGCTAAATTCTTTGCTCTTAGCATCTTTGAACGGCCACGCAATATTTGGGTCCGTGCAGTAGGGACGGTTGAAATTGAACCAGTCCAATGTTGACAAGAAATTGATGCAATCAGAGATTTCGAGCAGTGAGGGACTGAAATGGATCTTCAAGTATGACCTACCGTCCAAGGGCATGTTCTTGAACTTCAAGAAAATTGGAAATGCAGTCATTTATTGCAACAAACAGTGCAAAACGGCTGCAAATTAGAATCCGCCGAGAAATCAGTTGTGCTTGATGGATTGGTTCAGGCCTTTGTCCGATGCCGTTCAAAACATGCAGGAGAACATTCCGATGCATTTTAACCTATTACATACTGCAATATTCGGACCATACGAGTCGATTCACGGTTACTTTTGTCAATACCGAGTATTCTAAAAGTGATGCAATAGGGGCGCTCAATTCTTAGCTCGTCAGCTCGTCTCGTCCGTAAAATGTCGATCTTTTGATGAGGGGATCAAATTTGATGGGAAGTGGAGAGAAATGCGGAGTGGGATCAGCAGCTCATCAGCTCATCATGCAATTAAATAATTTCTGGGACGAGACGAGCCGACGAGCTAAGAATTGAGCGCCCCTACAGCCGTTTTGGAAACAATATACGGGTTTTGATCAAGTGGTGCTCATTCGTTTGTGCTTACCTTTGTTTTGCTTCCCGTCACCAGCTCCACTTCAGCCGAATCTGATTTTCGCTTCCGCCACCCAAAGAACACCAGGAAAAAACAGGGGGTTAACAGAACTGACTCAGCTGCTACTTGCCCAGAGCTTGACACGGCCATGGCTTGCGAGCAAGGGCCAAAACAAGGGACCAGCACTTGATGTGGTACGGCAGCGCCCCACAAAGTGTGCTCCCGGCTTTGCCGATGACAGAATCGTCAACAAACGTAAGCACAAACGAACGAGCACCACTCAATCAAAACCCGTATATTGTTTCCAAAACGGCTGTAATGTTCATCATTGCCCTCTGTGACACCTTCCTATGCCCCTTCTGCTGTTTGACTGCCCATGCCGCTGCGTCGCCCTTCAATCCTTTGCGATAGGCATCCATAAAGCGCCAGGATCGGTTCACAAACTTCCGAATGACGTCCATCAAGGCATTGGAATGCTGCTTGCTTTGCCTGATCAAATGTGTTTTTCTCAATTTCTCGGTATCGATACTTACACCATCCCCAATACTGTGCATAATATGAGAATCAGAAGTTATATTTACCCCGTGCTTTATTTTATATGCATGATGCTTGACATTCAAGTGGGATCATGAATATTTACATACCTGTTCTCTCTTCTTTGCGGCGTTGCCTTTGGTAGCGTACACGAGCAGGCACCCAATCTTCCTCATCAGCATCATCTCCCGCTTGTGAAAGGAGCTTCTCCAAGAAAACTTCATCATCAAGCATCTCTTCTTCGAGCATAAGAGACTCCCACTCATCTTCAATTTGAACATCCGAGTCATCCCCGTCTTGGGAGACCTCATACCATCCTCATGGGCAAAATTCACATATTCTAGGTCAGGTAGCTCATCTTCATCGTCACTCGGAAGCTCACTGGGCCAGTCAGGAATGTACTCTCGCTCCAAGACTGGTTCAGGAGCTGCGGGCTCTGGTGTTGGGCTTGGAGTTCGGGGCTTCTGATTGCGAAGACCCGAAATGTCAAGAGTTGAGCGATCTCTGGATCGTGGACATCGATCAGGTCATGTGAGCTGTCATGTACGGCACTTGATGGACAGCGGCAGACGGCGGCACTCACCGCGGCTTTTGAGGCGATCACTACTTAAATGCCGCAATCTCCGGTGTTTTGATCGGACACTTTCGCGCTCTTTCTCTCTTTGTTTCCTCTTTCAATTCTCGTTTTCCTTCGATACATAGCGGCTATAATACAACAATATTTCAGAAATGAATACTCAATGACAACCTTCAATGTCTGAGCCAGCTTCCGAGTCGCTGACAGTGTCCAAGTCACACTCTTCGGTCTGCCCCACTCTGGCCTGGGATGTGCGTCGTACTCGAGGTCGGCGCGGGGTGCCTGCGGGAGACTCTGTAGCAGGCCGCTTATTTCCAGAGCATATCTCGGCATCTGGGAGTGGCTGCGCAGTTGGAGGCATGTCGGGCACCCCAAGCGCTCGTTCTTCACTGCGGGTTATTGTTATCTTGGGTTCAAACACGGCGCGAACCTGATCAGAAACAGTGAGTTTCCAATTAGGATGTGCATCGCAAAGGTGCGCCTGCATATTGTACTTCCAGTGAGTGTCCGAGCATAGAGAACACCCCACGGGCACATTTGTGCATGGCTTGGATAGGCTACTCTTCGATGCGGCCGCCATTTGGAAATCATAACCCTCGGAACAGGTGGAGATGGCCTTCCCGCTGCGAATGGAAATCACGCAGCGGCCACCCGTTGTACTTGACATTCCGCAAAACCCGCAGGGGTAGTCAGTAGAAACCTGACAACATGAATTTAATTTACGACCACTCGAAGTGAGCTATTGGTGTACCGGTGAGATCAGATTATCTTCAGCTACCCCACGGAGTGCAAGGAGGATGTGCTGGCCCATGTGGTTTTGCCGATCCGGGCCTGCTACCTCTTTCCCGCATGGAAGACACTTTCGGCGGCCATCTTTAGCACCGGGGGCTTGCACGGATGGCAGTAAATGTGATGTCTGCATGAAAACCCCGTCTACCAAGGCAATGTTAGTGTTAAGTTCATGAAATTGTCAACAGCCGTACCCTCAAGTTCAAGGTGGGCTTCATATGGGAAGCGCCCATCTTTTATCGGACCGTAAACAGGAATTCTTGATCGAATTTCGGGATCTTGCACACGAGCAAGCAATTTGCTTTGATCTGTTGAAGTTGAGACTCGGAAAATACCCAAGTTGTTTCTACGGCCTCGGCTACATCGGGCAAAATATCACCTCCAATATCTTCCAGAACCACTCGAGCAGGCATGAATTCGGGTGAGGAGAGGGGAACAACCAACTGGCCATCGACACAAATATTGAGATGGCGGCGTCGAGCCGGCAAATTAGAGTTTGTCTGTTTTGTTTTTGGAGACTCGAAAGCAACATAATTTGTGTCCCAAGCCCAGGAGATAGAATCGGCAGAGGTTATGAAAGGGATCATAGAGTAGATCTGGCCGGTTACGGTGTACTGAGCACTGGGGATACCAATTTCGGCTATTGGCACGGCATCGTGATAGGTCGGGGGATTTGTTTTATTTGATTTGAGAATTGTACATTGAAGGACAGCGAGTGATACTTGTTTTTGGTTGACAGCGAGGAGCGTAGCAAAGACCCCCTCCAGCTTCAATAAATGTTCGTCGGCAGTCTTGTCATGTGGCTTGGGAGCCGAACGGTCCCAGTGGTCACCGCCGATTGAGAAGCATCGAATGCGCAGCAGGCGGTCGTGGCTTTTCGCTGAGTCGACGTCCAAGGTGGGATCGGAGAGGGTGCGTAAAATACTCTTCTTATGAACTTGTTTTCTGTTATCCCCCTCGTCGAGGTTGATCCAAATGGAGTGGGGTTCTGTAATTGTAGGCTCTGCGGCTTTCTCTGTGCGCAAGGCAGCTTCTCCATCAAAGTTCAAAATTTCGTTTGCCGCCAAAGGGTTTGAGTCCGGGGTATCGGTAGGATTTGCCGCCGGCACATCGGTTGAAATGTCAGGGTCCGCCAACGACCGATCCACCTCGGTGGATACTCCGGGATATTTCCCTCCATTCGGACGCATCAAGTCAACGTCCGGAGGTTCGAATATTTTGTCGAAGTCGAAATGGAGACCAAAGCGCGCCAAAAAGTCAACGGCCTGTTGACGTCCCTCGAAATAACAAGCATGAATATCGCACGAGCCAGCGGTGAGATCTCCAGTGAAATTGCGGGGAGAAAGATGATCAACATCTCGGCTGCGTACCAGCATAAGTCGGCGAGCGAGCTTCTCAAGATGGGGTCTGCGTCTGTAAATCTCATCCAATCGCAGTGCCGAGCCGATGCGTCGGCGTAATTCGTCTACAGCCATATTCGGCGAGTGGCCGCCAATCATTCGTGATCTGCCGAAGAGGATTTCGAGAACATCGTCACCCAAAAGGCACAGAAAGACTTTGAGGTACGGGTTTAGGACTTTTGAATGTGCTATTTGGAAAATCGCATTTTTGACCATGCACTGGAGATCACTGTATAGCTGGCCGGACATGAAATCCGTTCCGTGCTCGAGGAACAGTCCACACGCAATGTGGGCAAATTTGACAAGGCTGATCAATTGTTCGGAGAGAGATAATGTAGGGTTGATGAACGGCTCGAGCATTGCATCGAGCATCTCGCCGAGCAGACAGAATGACCGGTGATTTTTAGATTCGGCAGGGGTGAAGTCGGTGGAATCCAGGTCTCGCAAATCCGCAATCAAAAGGAGAAGCTTCACGGCATTAGAGACATTCTGGGGATCTTTAGGGTTCAGCAACGCGTGGATACTCTGCTCAGACCAATCGTGGCCGGACAAGCGCTCTAACCATTGCGCAAGCAGGTTCTTGTTGATCACAACACTGCCGACAAGTGTACCCTCTTTCGAGATGACATTTTTGCGTTTGCCTAGAACAATGCCTCAGTATTTAAATAGAGATGAGGAAAGGAAATAAACTGCACGTTTCCATGTATGCTTCGGGTCAAAACACATCGTTAAACCGCCTTCCCCAGTGAACAAATTCAAACCGGGAAGGTCTTTGAGAAATTCCCAAAGCGGGTCTCCGCACATGACTTCCTGCTGCATGCAGAGAAGATAAAGAGCTCGTCGGCGGTCCGCCGCGCCATCAGATGCAATTGTTTTGACAGGGCCATGCAATTTCTCGCCATACGGAGACAACTTCCAAGCGACAAGAAGCTTCTCGGCGTCATCTCCCTCTCCTGGATCCCATCCGACGCGAATCTTGCGGATTTGTTCACCAAGGCTCTTGAAGCCACGCGTACAGCCCGCCTATCCCACGATCTTGGTCTGCCGGTCTGAGGGGGAGTGTTAGCACTCTACGGTATAATTCAATTTAATACTCATACATACCTTCATTCTTGTTCATCCCGACATACCGCGACGCTCGTTCCAAGTAGAGTACTTCCGTATTTGGACGCTTACGCTACCTGCACAGCCTCAGTTACTTTTTGCTCTCCGCTCCGTAACTGAGGCGTGCGTATTCACTTTCCTTTGGTTCATTTACTTTACTTACTCTCCTGTAGTACTACGCTAACAGGTATATATTAATAGAGTTACTTTTTGCTCTCCGCTCCGTAACTGAGGCTACTACGCTAACAGCACAACATAGGAATAGCATACAGACACCCTTTCTGGTCTTTTAAGAATATGTACTCACAGGCTCTCTTGACAATCTCTTGACACTGTCGACACTGGCGAGCCACGTTGCTCGCTAAATCTTTATTAAATTTATTTTTAAATACATTTTCTCATGGTGACGAAAACACTCCAAATGACAGCGCAGACGTTAAATATGAAGGTGAAGGGCATTGGGGGACTGCAAATGTGTATTTAAACAGCATTTGTAGCCCTTGGGCAGCGGTGCGCAGGCTGAGCAAAATTGTGGTCGAGCTGCGGGTGAGTCGGGCTCAAGCCGGCTTGAGCCTGAGCCAAGCCACGTGGAGCCGCCCTACAGTGGCGGCAAAATCTGATGTCACCCCAAAAAAGGAAATTCTCATCAATTCAACTCGGTTTCTTTTCTGTGCCCTGTTTTCTGTGGTCGGACCTTTCACAGTGCATTCCAGACATAGATTTGAAACACATGCACCCTTTTCCATCTTAGGATACCTCGAAAATTGACACTTTTTGGGCAAGACTTCCCAACCATCTTTGGCCCAGTTCTCCTCAATGAATGGATCTATCTTTCTCAATCTTGCCTGTGGATTTGCCGTTCCAATGGATTTGTGCCCTTGTCGCTACCAGATGGCGATGGCAAGGGCAGATTAGGGGCGGATTTAGTGCTGCCGCGAGGTGAGGCCGAGGCACCTCAAGGTGATGAGCCATCAACCTTGGTTGCACCTTGATAGTGTTGCCGGAAGCTGGAGCTGAGTTCAACTCCAACTCGACCCCTTCCCAAAAGCGGCACCTCGAGGTGATGCCAGCTCGCCTCGACTCCACCCTCGTCACCCAAAGCGGACGACGTGACATTTCTGGTGGTGTAACTGAGTGACATCACACTCCCTCCCCAGTTTCTGTATTGGCCGTTTCTTGGCCGTTTTCGACGTATAAAAAGCGGTTTGAGCTTGAAGAGAGCTCAGGAAAACCTTCCACATAAAAATTTGGTCCATACCCCCCTAAAATTTTGCCCTTCGGGTGGAAAGATGAACCCTGGGACACTAGATTCCAATATCCGGTATCAGCTTCGAGCCAGCTCCGGTCAACTCGAGCTGACAGCGAGCTGATGGGCAATCAACTCGAGTTCAGCTCCAACTCAGCTCCCGGCAACACTACACCTTGAGCTTGAGGTGACATCAAAGGTGGGGCCGAGGTCGCATCCGGAAACCGGGTGTCCCACGATCGAGATTTCCTCTCGTCTTGCCTCGTATTCGCTCGTTAGCACTCGAGAACAACTAGAAAAATGTACAACAAAGTAGAATGGACTATTGAACATGAAAGTAAGATAAAATACAGGGGTTGGTAAGTAAAAAATCAAGATACAAGTAATTAGTCGGTGTTTACAGCCGAAATGAGGTACAAGTTGGGAGAAGATAATTATTGTGACGAAGAATACGAGGAATTAATAAGGTCTTCAAGATCATCCGTTCGGCCTGCAGCAAGTAGAGTATCAATTACTTTTGGGTCCACGTCAATGATCGAAAGTTCCGCCTCAGTCGCGACCAAATCGTCCGTAAAGGTTAGGCGATCTTGCCGATAGATGAATTTGAGGATCTGGAGCATTTCAAACATTTTTGGGGAGAGGTTGTTGCGTCGTAGAGTGTCGGTTTCCTTGCTGGAGGAAAAAACTCGCTCGCAAGGGACAGCGGATGCTTGAACTGGCAGGACATCAAGCGCAACACAGAAGAGGTACTTGAATTTGAATTCGTGACGCTAAGAAGAATGAGAAATGAGAGTAATAATAAAGTACTAGACCAGCTTACCTCCCAGTATGCGACGAGGTTGAAATTTTCGATCTCAGGATTTGTCTCATCAAGGAGACCCTCCGCTTCGTAAGCCGAAAGCTCGTCGTCGACGATCCGCTCATCCTCGAGCACTGCACGGCGCTCTGCCTCTGCCAAATCCTCTGCCGTTTGTGCCTCAGCGGAAGGTGTGGGAGCCGGTGCATCAATGTCCGGGTTGGACAATGATTTTGAGAGCGCGTTGAACCTCGCAAAGCCGGACGAAAGAGCCCGCGCACCGTGACGACGATGATGCGGCTACAGTGCGCCGACCTGCGGTTGCCGGAATCTGTCCCGCAGCGAGGTTAGACTCTCGATTCCGCGCCTCCTTGCGGAACTCCAGCATCTGCCAAATTTAATCTGTAAATGGGGAAGAATAGATGTATTTGTTGGGGTATTTATACAGTTCGCTGTGAGGCTAGCCGAAAGACTTTCGCCATACCTGAGCGTCATAACCCTCAACCCTACTCCAATCCCTCCAAGGCCCTCCTGCATCGTTCCGCGTGTTTTGAGGATTTGCGTGGCGCACCAGTGGGGCGCGTGGAGTAGCGACGTCATCCAGCACGAAAATCGGACAAGTTCGAGGGCAGAACAGCGAGAACAGCGAGCGGGATGAGGGAGAGAGTAGAGCGCGACGCGTCCGTCACCTTCTGTAACACTGACAGTCACGTCGTGGGCTTGTAGAAGCATGCCTTGAGGTGCTTCGAGGTGATGGGACCTCGACTTCTAAATATGGGAAGGGGATCAAGGTGAGGTCACCTCACCTCCGAGGGCCTCCACCTCGCGGCAGCACTAGGCGGATTGATAAAAATTTTCTTTTTCGGGGGTGACATCAGATTTTGCCGCCACTGTGGCTCAGCTCAGCTTAAAATAGCTCAGCTCAGTCGGCTAGCCGTAGCCGAGCCGAGCCGCGGCAACACTAGTTCAATCAACGACAACAAGATACGGGCGAGAATTGGTGTCAGCAGCGAGTGCGGTCACCGGACCGTTAATCTTGTTTGCGCGGTAGGCGGCGTACATGGCGACAAAGTCGTATGCTGTTCGTTGTGTAAAAAAATTCAAAACCCCTTATGATACAAATGTACCTCATATATTTGAGTGTGAATAGAGCTACACGTCGCAATATGGTGTGTATAGCTTGACGAGACAAACAATATATACTCGAGTAGTGTGAGTTCGCGGTCCAAATGTACCTCATATATTTGAGTGTGAATAGAGCTACACGTCGCAATATGGTGTGTATAGCTTGACGAGACAAACAATATATACTCGAGTAGTGTGAGTTCGCGGTCAATATATATTGAGTGTCACTCAATATATTCACAAGCTATAGAAATTCAGCCCGACACATGCGAGCGGGCCCTCCCTCCCACCGTCCGAGTCTTGGATCGGGGCCTTCCGCCCTGCGGCACTGTTGCCGCGGCTGTTGAGCTCAAGCGTCGGGCTTCTCGGTCAACTCTCCGGCCCAATTCGGGCCCGGTTTCCGATCTTTGGCCGGCCTTAGCAGCGGCGTTCCATCGTGTGATTCAATAGGGGGTTTGTGCCGGGCTCAGATCTCCACAACAAGCAGTCTCAGGTGTGAAGTCTCAGCGACCTAGCAATGCCCTAGGGCAATACTCTTCTAGGTCGCTTAGAGTCCATACCTGGTATCTGTTCTTGCAGAGATCTGAGCGATCGAAAAGCGACCTGGGTCGCTCGTATAAACTCTATAATATATTGAAACGGTGGGTAACAAATCCAAAACAAATCACGCGTGAAAACGCGTTGAAACCTTGTAGTAGGCTCGGACCAGCACTTTACTTTCGGTATTACCTTCAGTAAAGGCTGGTATGTAGATCTTAGGCGAGGCGTGGCAGAGTGCGGATGCAAAAGCCCAAGATATACCCGATTGGGACACAGATCCGGAGGCGTGAGAAGGAGCTGGCGAGCGGTGACCACCGTTGAGGGCCCTGCAGCTATCTGATGCAGCTGAATTTTGGCTAGATTGCAGCTGCAGCACCTCCAAATAATTCCCTCAGATCACTTCAGGCATAGGTAGGGCAAGCAGCCCACACATCCGAACATCAAGGCGCAGGTAATCAACATATCGGGTATATTTCCACTCTGCCAAGTTACCGATATGTTCCAACAGTCTCTCCTGGCACTAATTCCTCCCCGTCAAAGTGCCAGCGAGAGATTGGTTCGAGTCTACACTTGTAACAGTCTAAGTTACATTGACAATGTAACTTAGGTGGACCCGAGAAATTTCAGATTACATAATAAGGGGACCCTCCCGTGACGGGAGGGTTATTTAACATGGGTATGTTAAGGGGCGCTCAATTCTCAGCTCGTCAGCTCGTCTCGTTTAGAAAAAAATTAATTACCTGATGAGCTGATGAGACGGTGATCCCACTCCGCCTCTCGCTCCACTCCTCGTCATATTTTGATCAATCCATCAGCAAATTAATTATTTTCTGTACGAGACGAGCTGACGAGCTAAGAATTGAGCGCCCCTTTAATAACAAGGGTTTATAACATGACGTAAGCCCACCCAGAACTTTTTTCCCCCCTGATTTTCGCCTGATTTTCTTGAAATTTGCCTCCGGGCAGACGAGAGCGATTTTTGACCCAATTCTCAGCATCCCAATGACGAAATTGAGCTGCAAAAGTGGTGTCTAAGGCACCGCAGGGGCCCCTTCCTAACACATAGATAACAAGTGTTTCTGTTGTGAGAAATGTAATTTACATGTTAATAGCAGTGTTATAAAGTACCTACACAGCGCTAAAGGGCGGCTTCAGTCTCGTCGGTTTCCATGCTTTCGGACAAAACATAATAATAATGGGCCCAGTGCCTCACTTGGGGGACGAAATGCCGGGGGACAAACAGGCAACAAGTGTCAGCTTGACCAATCGCGTAAGTTACAATTCGAAGAATGACTCACATAAGCCACATGCATCAGAAACCCTAGAACTTCGAAGCATGAAAAGTATGTAACCTATTATGTACTTAACCAAGTGACTTATTCCAGTGCCCTGCCCCTCTCCCCATGGCCTCCACTCCAGAGAACGTGAAACTGCTGCTTGGGCCTGTATTTGCAGGAACAGCCGTGAGCCCAGTTTTTCAAAAGAAAGACCTCGACAACTCATATAAAGCCTGTCATAGCTGAATATCTTTTTGTTTGGTATATGCGCCGCACAGTTCACAACGTACTTCGTGTCCGCGCGCAGAAGACAGGATACCTTGATCATACGGTGCGGCATCGACAGAACTTGTCTCTTCATGACATCTCAAAGTATTTAAGCATTCTTGTCGTTTGGGAATTCCTTCTCAGCATTTTTTGTGCTGTTGTTTCCGCCATTTTGTGTGGCTTTACCTAGTCGAGAACTACTTCAACCCAGCGTTTCTGGCGTCCGATTCGCGTGTGAGTGGGGGGTCTCGCTGATGCCCGTTGTTCAGATCGGCTTGTCCCGTTCAGATATTCATGGCGCACCGAGTTTTCCGCCTGTCAAAGTCACGCTTCCTGTTCGTCCTAATGGTGTTCCTCACATTTTCCAACGCCCGTAGCATGATTGTGTCTGTAACAAAAGATTTGAGTTTCGAGTTTCTAGGGATGTATTGCGGCTGCGACGAGCGTGCTTGCTTTTGGCTTGAAGTAGGAAATCTGCATTTAGGTGCCTTCTGCAAAGACTCATTGACCCAGGTTCGATCAGGGGTCTCGCCTTAAACTGTTCGAGTCGTGGTGCTGGAGATGAGACTCGAAGGGAAGCATGTTTGTGGCCGTGAAATTGAAGGCGTGCTACATATTGTTAGTTCAACAAGATAGTATGAGAATTTTGCGAGGCTTACCTGGGGCATGGCGCTGGAGGGGAAGGCAGGCTGCAAAGGCTGAGTCGTCTGAGCAGAGGGAACCTAAATAAGTTTATCAGCATGGTCAACGATGTCGAGAGAAGTCGAAGGCGTACAACGGGGTCAATGACCACAGGAGCCCAATTTGCCGAAGCGTCGCGGTACCACGGTTTGCCGTCGCGGTCGTGGATGAAGCCGGGGTTGGGTTGAGTGAAGGGAGGCGATGAGGGATCAGACATCGAGAGAGAGAGAATGAAGACTGAAGGAGTGGAATAAACGACGAGTCGAATGAAGGAAAGGACCAGAGAGACTCACCATTTTATACTGTCCTCCCCTGGAACACAACTCAGTGCTGAATGTTGGCTGAATGACGCAAACGGCTGGTAACAGCGCTCGACGGCCGTCAGCGGCTCGAGTACAACCCTGCGAGCTGTGTTAGATCATGGAGAGGTACAGTGGCCGCCATTAAAACTGCACCAAGCGGTTCTGGGGCATTCAGTGTGTCTTTTGACGCAAACAAAGTTCTGGACATGGAATACGGGTGAAATGACTTTTTTAGGCAACTTACCCCATAACCATATATAGTAATTTGAGTGTAATGAATTTTTTAAGGGATTTATAAACAGGGCACTTTTCAGTGCTACACCCCACCGAGAAACGGTCTTCATAGGTCGAAAGTACTCGCAAATACGACCTCAGTCATATGTTACTTTACCTAGATTCCTACAGTTTTGGACCCGCAATGGCTGCTTGAAGATGGTCATTTTGGTCAATTTTTGAATAAATCTGGCATTTTTAGGCCAAAATGGCCATCTTACAGCAACTATTACGGGCTCAAATCGGCAGCAAACTAAGTAAAGTCAGATATGACTGAGATCGTCTTCAAGAGTACTTTCATCCTATGATGCTTATTTTCCTGTAGGGTTCACCGCTGAAAAGTGCGCTGTAAAAAAACACATGAAAAAATTCACTGTGGCTCGATTACCATATATGGTAATTGGGTCGTTCGCTCAAAAATTTTCATTTCACTCAGATTTCATGTCCTGCACTTTGTTTGAGCCCAGAGACCACGTCAATGACTCGAAACGCCTTGTTGCATTGTTTTCTGCAGCCACTGTACATATGTGACTCCAGCAGGGAAAAAAAAAAATGTCACAAAATACAGCCGTTTCGGAAAAAGAATGCGGGTTTTAATTGATTTTCGTTTGCGAAATCTGCTGACCTGTGTTTGATCCCGCGTTCTCGGCTCCACCCTTGCCGAATCAGCTATTCGTCTCTTTCAGCGCATTCTCTTGCCAGAGAGTGAGTTGGTGAGGCTCCCTAAACCTTTGTGAATACATCAGAGCTCCAATCTGACCTCCAGCAGGGCTCAAATGCGTGCTTGAGCCCAGTTGTTGTTGTTTACACCGACAAGCTCACAGCAGTTGTGGTGGAGCCGCACGGTGCCGTTGCCGGAATCGGCAACAACTGTCAATTAAAATTGAAAAGGAAAGAAGATCAAAACCCGTATTCTTTTTCTGAAACGGCTGTATTGATTTTCCACTTGTTTTCCACCAAAGGCCCCAAACTGACCTTTCCGTGGCGAAATCCGGGCGAAGTGTTCAGACCCCGAGATCACCAGACAATCGGCGGACAGGCGCAGAAAAATAGGCTCGAAAGACTCCTCGACGCCCTCAAAAACCACTTTTTCGGACAAGGAAATCGTCAAATTTTGGCCTCAAAAACCACTTTTTCCGGACAACCCTTTGGTGAAGCTTCCCGAGGCCCCTCCCCACCAAAATTTGTCCGAACCGGGATCTGGCACTTGGGTGGATAAACCGGGGTCCTCTTTGTAGCAAGCAAGAGAAACCTGATTGCCCAAGAATTCATACTATGAAATCCTACTTACATAGCATTTTTGCAACAGAGTATCTAAATAAAGGGGGGTTTTCCAAGGGGTTTCCAAAATTATCTCATTTCGAGGGCTTCGCCGGAAATAGCCTCAGATTGCCGAGGGTTTTACTTGCCGTCCCTCTGGCGACCGATTTGCCATCACCCTTGGAATGGCGGGGTTGCCCCTGGTTGCCCCAAGGTTGGGTTGCCCGGGCCCGGGGTTGCTCCATCCCTACTCTGAGCTCTTCACACGCACTCTAAAATACATATGACCGGCATCCCGCAATTTGTCAAAACCACCGTTCTCAATGCCCACGAAGAACTCAAGAAGGCTCAAGAGCTTCTCGCGAAGTTCACGAAGACCAACGGTTCAGGAAGGGTCAAGCTCGGCGGCAATGGTGAGCTTTCTTTGGCCCACCACCCATCCAATGTCTCAAAAAAACTCAGATTACAAGGCTGCTCTTGTTTAGAGCACATCACGGACTGTCAACAAATGATTGGTACGCAGTCTCTTCACGGATTCGATGCCGCGAATAATCATGCAAGTACATACTGTATAGCTACACCTTCAGGCTCGCCGAATGATGTACCGGTTCGCCCTGACGGCGCGAACGGTGAGAAAGAATATTGCGTCAGTTCATTGATAAATAGACTGAGAGCATGGCCCCAAGCTGTCTCGGTAACCCAGACGTTCTGAGAGCACAGCGGACCTGCGTCAGAACGAGCACTTCCGCACATCAAATTTACCCGAACTCGCGTGGTACGGATCAATCGCGGACAGCAGGTCCGCTGTGCTCTCAGAACGTCTGGGTTACCGAGACAGGGCCCCAAGATAATCAGCAGCAAGATGTTCAGCCCCCAAAAGGTCCCAAACCCTCAAACGGTGAGTGTCCATTCTTTGACTCCGTTCATGCATTTCGTTTGCCTTTGGAAATTTTGGGCGCCATTGCGCAGAGTGTTGAATTTTAACACTTGCCGGCTGATGCTAATTAACGGCTGAGCGCTATCGTTCTTCGAGCACAGTTTGCAAGTGTGAAATTTTGACAGCTGGCCTGTATTGTTTTCCCTTCACAGTTGCCAATTGCCATTTTTCGGCGCTTTGGTGAACCGTTGTCTACACACAGTTTCCAAGTGCAATGATCTTACACCCCGGTCGAACTGTCTATTCAGTACAGATCACAGGTGCGATTTTTTGAACACTTGCCAGCTACTGTTTTTAAATTGCGGTTCACAAGTGGGATATATTAACACTCTGTTCGAACTGTCTTCGTATTACAGCTCACAGGTGTGATTTTGAGACGCATGCCAACTACTGTGTTTTTTCAACGGCTGGCAACGGTGATTTTCTTGCACCTGCCTTTAATTGTGTTCAAATCACATCTTCCGGGTGTGATACGAACACAGTTGGCCCGTTTCTCTGCTTTGACTTCGATACTTACATCACAAATTACTGACTCTTATGTGCTAGGAGCTGAGACGATCAATCCCAAGCAGCGTCTCCGCGAAGGAGATATCGACCATCAGCTGCTGCGTCTCAGCAGATTTCTATTAAAATCATTATACAGAATGTTTACAAGACTAGAGTACCTATCTTTTGGAGAGTTGTGGTCGGATTGGTGAGTACTTTGAGTACATTGACAACTCGATTGAAGTGCTTCGAAGTACTTAAGTGGCGAAAAAATTTGGTTGAAATTTTGCCAGAAGCGCACCTTCTGAGCTAATTCTTGGCACAGTTGTGCTTATGGGCCTTAGAGATGGTACAGTGGTATGAGAGGACAAGTCATGGAACGCACAGACAGTAAACGATCCAACACAATAAAGAGAAGAGAAACGAAGATTACCGGCAGGCTCTCGGACCGGCGGCCCGCGATTTCAAACTCCGCTCAGTATCAGTATCAGTATCGATCACTGACATGAGTATCGAGCCTCGATTTTCCGCGGCCACTGCCGGATTTCACACTGTCGGAACCATCGTGTCAAGGACCATGAAGTGCTCGTCGAGAGGCTGTGCTTCTTGGCGTCCTCTTCATCGTTCTTGACAGCTCAATGAGCCGACACGGATTACTTATTGAAGATCAGCTCAACGGGGAACCTTCAATTAATTGCTATATAGGTAAATAGGGGCGCTCAATTCTTAGCTCGTCGGCTCGTCTCGTCCCAGAAATTATTTAATTGCATGATGAGCTGATGAGCTGCTGATCCCACTCCGCGTTTCTCTCCACTTCCCATCAAATTTGATCCCCTCATCAAAAAATCGACATTTTACGGACGAGACGAGCTGACGAGCTAAGAATTGAGCGCCCCTAATGGTATCTGAGAGTACTTATTTATACCATAGTTCTATCACATCTGCGATCTTTGACAGTAACATGTAACCGTTGTAACGTGAGTTGGAATTGCCAAATCCGGTGTGATTTCCCAGGCAAAGAGAGGCAGATTTCTCGCTCGTGAAATTTTCTTTATTTTATCAGACTCATAACTAACTCAACGAAAGGAGTCGATTGCCCTATGTCCGAGGTTTTTCCCATCAATTTTGAGGTTACGGCCATTTTTCGGCTATCATTTCATATTTTTTCGTTTTTTTGACAATCGGCTCGTGCAAAACTGTTCTTTGGATGCTTATAAGCTCACCGCCGTTCTGAAAGGAGCTTGACAGGAGCTCAGCCGACTGATCGCGGAAGATAATCCGTCAAATGTCGGCCGACCTCCCGCGGAGCTCATCTGAACATCCAGAAATCGATTCGCATCCACTCGGTATGCGCCAGGCTCCCAAGGAGCTCCCAGCTGAACGTTGCGCCGACCTCCCACCGAAGCCTCCACGAACCTTTATATATTATTCAATATATTCCCCAGCATATTTTTCAGCGGCAGCGGATGCATTCCAATAGAATTCAGGAAAAAAAAACATATATTGTGCTGGCTACAGATTACAATACATATACGAGTGTGCATACAAGCTACGTATGTATCATGGACAGAATAAAAAGAGGGCAGATTCCCAGAAATACACACCACAGTTTCAGCGGACACCAGCAACAGACAATCCATCCTACAGACAATCCATCGAGGACCAGAACCCGAAGCAGAGGAGAGGACTGGGATGAAGGGTAATGAGAGAATGAAGATGACATTGAAAACCAAGCCCCTCACCTGTGTCGCATGAGATGCCTCTTGGGGTGTCTCCTTCGCGAGGATGTGCCAATGGTGTGCAAGCATGGGATGAGAGGCACCGGCCCTGCAGGATGAGCGCGTCAGTTTTGAAAAGGACGGGAGAATGCAAACACGCACCTTCACCCTCGACAGAAGAAGCTCCATGCCGCAAGGTCCATGTAAGAACAGGGTCCGCTGCTAACAACATCAGAGAGAATAGACTTGAGAAAAGACCTGCATACCTTCAGAGAGCTTGAGCTGCAACGAGGGGGTGCGATGAGGTGGGAGAAGGCGAGAGGGACAATGTGACGTGGCAGAAAAGTGGTGCCATTTTATGTTGCCGAGGAGTGAAGGCGTGAGGTAATGCTTTGATGAGGGACTTGGAGAAATTTTCGAAAGAGCCAGGCCAAACACGGGAGAGTCGCCAGAGGCCAGACGAGGATGTCGGGGGAGCGTTCGAGGATGTTCCTAAAACATTTTGTGGATGTTGATGGGATGTTGGCCACCGCACATCACAGGGACATCGCCGAGGCGAGCTCCTCGGAGCGCCGGGCCCGGATGTCCAGTCCACATCATCTCAAAATAGTGACTGTTTTACAAAAATCTAGACATCCGGGGGTATGTCACACCTTCCATAAAGAGAAGATCAAAGTTGTCGACTTTGGGTGTCCGAAATTCCAGCTATCTACAAAACACTGGAGCGCTCCGAAAAAAAGTTCCCATTGATGCGATGACGTCAATTACCATATGAGGTACATAGGCACTGCCGGATCCATTGCGTCGACGGCTGGCGCGTCAGGGCGGGGCGACCTCGTGTTGCAGCCTAGGCGGCCATGGTAATCAGGAGCCGCTTGTGTGCAGGAGGGATGTAGCGGAAGGTATTGTAGGGCATGGTAGGCGAGAGAGACGTTCCAGGAGCAGTGACGAAAGGGCGAGTGTCGTTGGAGAGAGTGGAGCGGGCTGGCCGAATTAGGCAGGAGCTGTCAAAACCGTTGTGTGAACTTTTTTTCGGAGCGCTCCAGTGTTTTGTAGATAGCTGTCACTATGTGTACACTGACTCGGAAATAATATCGGATCACCGGGTTCTAAAACTTTGGGCCGTTACTGAGGCTGGAGTGTGAGAGGAGTTTCTAAAGTAGATAGTGTATGAAGTACCTTACCATGTACCCTTTCTACACATAAAAGCTTGAGGTCCAATTCGGCAGTGTTGTGGCAAGAGAGTGTGATAATCGCGCACACGTGATCCAATTGTTTTTCCCTGTTTGACAGCTGTCACATTGTTTAATCCGAACCACCACAACGACGCTCTCAACTCTGCTCTCTCTGCATACAACTCATTCTCTACATCATGTGCGACACCTCTGCCACAAAGAAATCAGCTATTGTCGCGCTGAAGGAGGCTGGCTGGTCAAATCGGGATGTGGCGGAAAAGGAAAATGTCGCGCCCTCTACTGTCTCCAGAATCAATGCCCGCTACGGACCAACCCACAATTTTGACGCAAAGACTCCCAGGCAAGGTCGCCCACGTAAAATAGACGAGCGGGACATCCGTAAAGCACTCAGATTGCTGTCTTCAGGCAAAGCCAAGAATGCGCAGAGGAAATATTTCCCCCATTTGCACGTCGATACGATCCGCGCTGCCCTCAAAAAACAAGGATTGAACGCCTATGTGCCTCAATCGCGACCCTTGTTGACACCAGCCCACCGGAGGAAGCGAAAAGAATGGGCGGAACAGCATTGTTATTGGACACCGGAGGATTGGCGGGCGGTGATATTCTCAGATGAGTCAAAATTTAATATCATTGGGTCGGATGGGCGGCAGTGGTGTTGGAGGGAGCCAGGGCAAGCAAGCGACCCCCGATATACCAAGAAGAAAGTCAAACACGGCGGCGGGAGTGTGATGGTGTGGGGGTGTATTACCCGATATGGTGTCGGACAACTTCACCGGATTGACGGAATCATTGACCGCTTCGGTTACACCGATATCCTGGCCGAAAACCTCCCGCGGACCCTCGACAAGCATGATTTGGATCGCTCGACCGTCTATTTTCAGCAGGATGGCGATTCAAAGCATCGCTCCAAGCATGCCTTGGGGTGGCTCGAGCTTGAAGGCTTCGATGTTCTTCCCTGGGCGCCAAATTCACCGGATATGAACATCATTGAGAATCTTTGGGATCATCTGGAGACCATGGTGCGCGCTAGGGACCCACTGCCGAAGAACAAGGAGGAATTATGGGCCGCTTTGAAGGAAGAGTGGGAAAAAATTGATCAGGCATATATCGACAAGTTATATGACAGCTTGCCTACTCGGGTGCGGGATTTGTTGAAGGCAAATGGTGGAGAGACCCGTTACTAGTGGCTGGTATGTTTATTTCCACCAACGATGCCTTGAACGAGCGTTTCTGACTTCAATTTCCTAAACCGGCCAAAACCAGATTTATGATTGGATCACCCATCATCACCAAACTGGCCATCCAGCGCCGAATTTTCAGTTTGCTTGCTCGATATTTTACATGTATATATTACACCTCATTACTATCTGTTTGCGTGCATAAAAACTCGGGAAGACTCCTACGCTCTAGCGCGCGAGCAACATCTTTCTCACGAGTGACGTGATCCAATACTATTTCCGAGTCAGTGTAATATCGAATGTCAAATTTGATTTTAATACTTCCGAACTTCAACTGTTCAGGGAGGCTGGCACTGGACCTTAGGGCTTTAACCCGTCCGTCCCGTCCGTCGTCCGTCACAAAACGCGTGACGGCAAGGATGGTGCCGTCCGTCAGGCACCTCTCCAAAGCTCGAGACGGACGGCTGCCGCGGTATGAACGAAAATCGAAAACGAAAACGCGGCTAGCTGATAATGATCAGGCGGCCTTCCAGGCCATCAAGTCCATCATTCAGAAACGAAAATGACCGGTTTCAACACGGCAAACAAGCCGAAAGGACTGGATTGATGTCACAGTCACAATATATCAATGTACGTGGTCTATTGTGTCATCGGCCGCTTCGAACGCGTCCGAGTGGCTGTACCAGGTCACGCACACGGCGTGTTTTAGCACTCTAAATTAATTGAAGAGTGAAGATCACTCCACTTCAAAATCATAAAATAGAAATTTTTACGATACCCAAGTATGAGATTCGTGGCAAACGTGATATAGACGAACACTAAAGGTAAATAGGAAACAAGAATGGACTACATAAAGTAAACAAATATTATTATTTTATATTTATCTCTTAATTTGTGTTGGCTGCCGGCAGTAGCTAAGTTGCACGAGCACGGGAAAAAACCAAGAAAAAACGGCAATTTCGGTTACTTTTAAGTAAGGTAGAGAGCAACCAAATACGGTTGCCCCACGTGATTTAGCCATTTTGAGAAGATATAGTCCGTTCCTCGTATGCTAAGAGGAAAATAGAAAATCTGGCTCAACAAATCTGAGGAGAGTCCTATTCACAATGTCCCTGAGCTTGGAATTCAGACAAAGCTGTAAAATTGAAAGACTAGTTCTTGAATGATGCCAAAACGATGGATTTGATGGGATTTTGAGGTCTGCCATCAATTTTGGAACTAGTCCCTCGAATCTCATCTTGCATGCATAGTATTTGATCTATGGGTACCTAGTATGTATACACACAGAACTGTAGAGCCGGATTTTTTAATCTCCCCCGAGTATAGGTGGAACGGACTATATCTTCTCAAAATGGCTAAATCACGTGGGGCAACCGTACTTGGTTGCTCTCTACCTTAGTATGGTGCACATCGCATAAACACCACCAAACAGGAACAAAATTTATTGCACCACATCAGAGCCTTCCCACGCCTGATCCTCTGGCCAAAACACTCCGATTAGATAGTAGACTAAACCCTCTAGAGGGATTTCTCATCCGCTCAAAACTCACAATAAATATATTTTTCACGGCACGGATTTGAGACATCACTGATACAATCAATCAATCAATCACGTGTGCTTACGACACATATCCTTATTGGGTAGCCATAAGTCCGGACGCCGAGTTACATGCTCCCAAAGTCGTTGGAAAGCTATTGGCTGCAACTTATGTCCTTCTCCTAGCGTGCCTCCATGAGATTTCAGTACAGAAAATGCAATATAAAATTTGGTTTTTTGTTCTTGGGCGATTTGAGACATCAATGATGGCATCAGTGATGGGACCTATTTGGTGGTGTTTATGCGATGTGCACCATAGCCGAGCATCGGAACGGGACCAACGTAACTCGATCGATCAAGCATGTACGTGACCGTGACCCTTGGCGTCATAGAGCCGACCTTGACTTGTTCCGTGCCGACTGCTTCATTTTCGTTTCTGAACCTGCTGCCGACGGGCACCACCGGCCATCTATCGGCTATTCTATATATAGTCGTTTTCGTTTTCGTTTCTAGTATATACTCCGGCTGCCGTCCGTCCGTCCGTCCCGTCCGTTTCGACGGCTGCCGGACAACCTTTTGCGCCTAAACCACATGACAGCTATCTACAAAACACTGGAGCGCTCCAAGGGGTGGCGGTAACAAAAGTTCTTGACCAGGACTACCCAATGACCAGAAAACGCGAAAAAGAATTGCGAAAAGAGAGAGAAAGGGAAAGATTCGCAATAATCAGGGAAGCTGCTCTGACCTTATCAGAGGCTGATAGAGGCTCAAATCTTTTGCTCTTACCACCATGTCTAATTATTTATGTGTTGTTCCCAAAAATTTACACAATGGGCGGAAAAATTTGTACGGATTGAAGAATAGATATTAGTATGTGATACAATACAGTCGTAAACTAGGAAGCGCAACGTAACGTAGAAGAGCAACATGCATATTCCGTACCCGCGGATATTTTGGCGAGATAGAATTTGCACTCTCCTACCATTTTTGAGGTCGCTGAATTCAATGAGCCACTTTTTGGAGCCTAAAAATTACTTCCCTGAGCAGTGGGAGCGCAATTTGTCGAAAATGCCCAATTTTGGAAGGAAGTTTGTGATTTCCCCATACCTTTGAACATCTCCATGGAAAATTTGGTGTCTAAAAAGTCCCCACAAACCATATTTCCCACCAGCAAAAAAATTAGACTGAATAGCTTCTTTAAAGGACTAGAACTAGCTGGTTTGTTGCAAGTTTGTTGCTGATTTTTGATGTTTTCAGCTGAATTGTGAAATTTGCCTTGCAATATAAACACCACCTGGTGTTCCTGTGCATGCTTGATTTGTGGTATGATACTTGTAGGGCCTAAATATACATGCTCTATGTTTTCGCGACCTGCGGGAGGATTCTAGCTTTGTTTGCTGTTGTTGCTCTTCTACGTTATTTGGCCCATTTGGGTGGAGCCAAACTTTGGCCCTTGAACTCACTCAAAACAGACTGTATCGACCCCGAATTTTTGACGAATCTGCAGAACCGATGCGGGGCTATTACCCTAGCACACAAAACTCAGAGTTTTGGTGCATTTTTCATCCAATAATCGGCGGGGAAAGCTAATCGTTGCGCTTCCTAGTTTACGACTGTATGGGACAAGTAATATCTACAAAGGTCATCTCAATCGTGCGGCGCCGCCGAAGCGCGCGGCAGTTCCGAGCTGTAACATCCTAGTGGTGTAACCAGAGCAGCGAGCAAAATTGACAGGGCTGCAAGGGCGGCTGAAGAGTTGGCTGTACCCATGGAATATAGGTTCCCTTGAATAAGACCCGACTGACGAGAAAGAACAAGTAAGAACTCACTGATACACTTTCCGTATTTGCTGAGCACCGCGCATCCTGAATTCCGGACATGACCCATTTACCAGCATCAGCAAAGGTCCAATAGGCAAGCAAATGACACACATAGCATTCCTCCCAACCACTTATTCTTTTTACTTCCACCCCGAGGGCGGTATCGTTGCCGAATCCCGATACATTTTTGTGCTTTTGCAAGGACTGGCAAGAGAAAATTAATGGGAAAGGCTTGAAGCTCGGAGAGACGGCAGGTAATGGTGAGGCGTCCTTGAAAAATAGCTGGCCCAGTAGAATGTTCAAGTCAGCCGAAGATTTCAGAACAGAAGTACCGACAGAAGAAACCAAGGAGAAACGGCGACAATTTTGAATCCATCATTGCACTGAATGTAGTGGAGGAATTGAGGGTTTTGAGGCATATTATGCAATGTAGAGAAGTCCAGACAAAGGCAGAGAACGAGTGAATGGCCACGGGAGAGGAATCGGAGCAGCAACGAGCGGCGGTGAAGAGAAGAGGCGAGTCACACTGTGACCATGTTATCTGCCCGTCACGATGTTATCTGCCAGTGTGCATATCTTGGGATCTCCGGACCAGTTTTGGGCCACGTAAAGTGCTAGAGTTCATTCAATACCTAACAAGTGCATGCTCAATTATTTTCAAGAATTTTCGGAGGCATGCGCAGCTGAAAAGCGCGAGGATGTTATCTGCCATCACAGCCACTGGCAGATAACACCCAGCTGATCCGGACATCAACCCTCCACTCTGGCCTCAAATTGGGCTATTTGCGGCATTTTGCTCCACCAGTGAATGCAGGGGGGCTGCGGTGGAGCGGTCAAGCTGTCGCCGGCTGCTCGGCGAGGGCACGCACCAGCAATCACAGGTAAACAACTCCTGAAGAGCCCCACTCCATCAGAAACCGGACAAAAACCGTAAAACAGCTGTACCTTCCGCTACATCCCTCCTGCACACAAGCGGCTCATGATTACCATGGCCGCCTAGGCTGCAACACGAGGTCGCCCCGCCCTGACGCGCCAGCCGTCGACGCAATGGATCCGACCAAGGGGTGATCTGTCAAGCGCCATCAAAGATGAGGCCTTGCAGTATGCTCGTGTTTATGATGGGCGTTGATCTCACCGTCCATCCTCCCTGTATATTCTACGTGGGGTTTATTGAGCTGAAATATGTCAAGTCGAGTGTTATTGAGCCATATTATGATATGACCATTAAAAAGAGCGCAAAAAAAGGGCCACAGAGGATGTTTTGTGGTGTGGTGGGTCTGACTTACATAACACACTCGAAAAAAGAATGTGCCCGGAAGAAATTTCAAGGTGACACTATATCCCTATAAATGTACCCAGAAGCATAAGGGAGCATCCAAATACTTTAATTTGCGAGGGCAGCTCGCGTCTAAGTGAGCGCAAGTGGTTGAACGTCTTTGACAAACACGAGCATACTGCAAGGCCTCATCTTTGATGGCGCTTGACAGATCACCCCTTGGATCCGACAGTGCCTACCTCATATGGTAATTGACGTCATCGCATCAATGGGAACTTTTTTTCGGAGCGCTCCAGTGTTTTGTAGATTATAGATAGCTGGAAAATCTTCGAAATCAGTTGATTCATTATGTTAGGATCAACAAGAAACTTGCTCACCTCGGCACGGCACCCAGCAACAAATTTAAAATTATACAAGTTGGATCGACATCCCCGTCAGACGGCACAGTCCCGTCAGTCGCCGTCCGTCAGATGAGCATCCTCAAGCTCAAGACGGACGGCGTCCGTCCGTCCGTCCCGTCCGTCTGTCCGTCACTCTGACGGACGGGTTCAAGCTTCAAGCTTCAAGCCCTAGCACTGGCATAAAACAACCGTCAACAACATAGCCACCTGCCTGGCCAACTTTTTTGTTCATCGAGTCGTCAATCCGCCTTGGCGCTGAAAATTTGGGGGCACGACTAAAGGGCACCTAGGATGAGATTGGGCACTGGCTCCGAATTATTCAGAGGGAAACCTGTTGACGAGGAATATTTTGACGAAATGTGGCTATGTTGTTGACGGTTGTTAGTTGAAGTTCGGGAGTAATAAGATCAAATTTGACGATTGATATTACGAGTTGGGCCAAATCTCGGAATTCACAAAAACCCTTCCGCGCATTTTCAGGTATTTAATATATAGTCTTTCATCCCACAGGGAGACTGAGGTTATTGCGCCTTCAGATTCTGTTAGGTTATGGGCCACCGAGCGCTAGCTCTCTGAAGACGTACCTATTGGAAGACTCACCTGCTCGCTCATCAGAGCTCGAAGCATCACAAGCACAGACTTGTATCAATCAATCAATCACACGACCTGTTGCCGAAATTCCCTGGGACTCTGGTTATCTCACCTCGGACTTCTCACACAATGTCAACTGCGGCAAACTCGGCTTCTTCTGAGCTTTCCGGAGCAGAAGACTGGCCGATTTTTCATGTTAATGCTACAGTGGAACTGCGCCTACAGGGAGTCTACACTCTGCTTGAATCTGTTATCCTCGCTGCAAATGCATCTGATGCCTCTGTTGCTGCTGCTGCCGTCACTCTTCTGCCTGCCACAGCTCCTGTTGCTGGAGTAGCTTTTAAGGATACCCCTGGCGAACGTAATAGCCGTGCTTTAGGTGTCATTCAGAAGCTTCTTTCAGCAGAACTGCGCACAGAGTATGTCAACGAATCTAATGCTGGAATTCTCTGGGCCAAACTGCGCCAGCGCTTTGAAGCAGAAAATCGTGCCGATTCTGCAATGGGTGTTCTAGCAGAACTTTTTAGCACCAAGCTCATTATTGAAGGCGAACCAGAGCTCATGGATCGCAACAAGATTCTTTCTCATGTAGCTGCTATCAAGACCTGCTTTGATAGGCTTGCACGCCTGGAAGTTCCATTCCCCCCAGAGCTTCAGCCTCTCATTCTGCTCAGCACTCTAACTGGACAGGCATTAAAGGGAACATTGTTTCCTCTCTTGGTACAGGCATAACTTGGGATAAAGCTCGTGCTCGCCTGATTACTCTTGGTAAACTACCAAAGAGTGAGAACGACGACGACACTGCTCTAGCTGCTAAGTCCACAAACCCTGGCAAAGGAAAGCCATCTGCCAAGGGTGATAAACATTGCCTTATACATGGACAGAACAAATCTCATACCTCCAATAACTGCTATCAGTTGAAGAATCTAGCGCAAGGATCAAAGGACTCAAAGAAGAATGACAAGCAGAAGTCTGAGAAAGCGAGACCTAGAAAGCGCCGTGACAAGGCAAATGCCTCTGCTACTACAGATTCCGAATCTGATTCCGATGACTCTGAACATGGACATTTAGCTATACCTGTTGTTTCCCAGAAATCTTATGCTGCTATGTCTGCTTATCTTTTGAGTGATGCAAACCCTTCATCCAAAGCTGTGGTAGTTGACTCTGGTGCTTCTACTACCATGACACCAAATGAGGCATGGTTTGAGACAGGTTCTTACAAAGTACTCAATCCACCGAAAAGGGTGCGGCTTGGAAATGACACATATTGTGATGCAGTTGGAACTGGAACCATCCGTCTATCTTGCAAAACAAAGCGAGGGATGTCTGATGTCTCTTTACGTGCATTACATGTCCCAACCTTTGGTATCACACTTGTCTCAGTGCAACAAATGGCTAAAAAGGGATACAATAGCATGTTCGAAGCAGATAGCTGCATTGTTCGAAACCCAAAAGGGCAAAGAATGATTGAAGCCAAGCATCGGAAGGGACTGTACCACATTGTCTATACTCCTTTGAGTGAAGATCCACATGCACTATTTGCTATGGATATAAATCATCTTCATCGAATATCTGGTCATACAAATTTCCAACTATTACAGAAATCTGTTGCTAAAGGCCGACTTGGTGAAATTACATCCTTGACAGGAGTCCCCAAATTCTGTGAACCCTGTGTTCTTGGGAAAATGAAGAAATTACCATTTTCCAAAAGTCAAACCAAAGCTCGTGGTCCTTTAGATATTGTATCATCTGATGTTGGTGGTCCAGTAACACCTGAAGGCCCAGGTGGAATACGCTACTGGGTGGTTCTTATAGATCATCATTCCTCTGAGGTGTGGATTCTATTTGCCCAAAAGAAATCCCAAGTCTATTCGAAACTCAAAGAATGGCGAAAATCTACTGAGGCTCATTTTCGTGCTCAAATTGCTAATTGGGAATTCTGTGAGGGCTGGACTCGATTCTTTCGCACAGATGAGGGTGGTGAATTCACGTCTCATCAAATGGAAACAGAATTCAAACGTCTAGGCATCATCCATGAAACAACAGTGCCTTACACTCCAGAGCAAAACGGAGTAGCAGAGCGAATGAATCAAACACTTGTTTCCAGAGCTACAACTATGTTGATTGCCTCACGCCTTCCTCGTAAATTTTGGGTCTTAGCAATGCGAGCAGCTGGTTATACTGTGAATAGAACACCTACTTCAGCACAGGAATTTGAGATACCTCATGAGAAACTTTTTGACCGTCCAATAAACATACGACACCTTCATCCCTTTGGCTGTAGAGCTTATCCTCTGATTCCTAAAGAAAAGCGTCACAAGCAGAAATTTGGTGATAAAGCAAAGCGGTGCATCTTTGTTGGCTACCATGAAAACAGTAAAGCATATGACTTGCTAGTAATCAACAAAGATGGTTCTTATGGCGAAATCATCACGTCTAGGCATGTTCGGTTCGATGACCAGGAACTTCATTCACCTATAGAACCAAAGCTTGAGGCACCTGCTACATCTAGGAAAGAATATGAGGATTTTGCTCAGACACTGCGGAAGAGGTCTACCCCATATTATGGTGATAATGACGATGATGATGAACCGCCGGACACTCTACCTCACCCAATACCAGGTTCAGTGGGGGATAATCTAAGTCAGGCTGATCCACTGTCTATTGTCCATCCATCAAATAGGGGAGCTCCACCATTGCGCAAGGTCGCAGGCGTACGACAGGAACCTACTAGGCGGTCAACACGTCCACATGCAAGGGCACAACATCCCACTGCTGAGTACGACAGAATAGCTGAAGGACCACAGCATCAGTCAAAAGCTCAGCGTGATGCAGAGAATGCAGCACGTAAACAGGCGAAAGAAAATGAAGCTTCTGTCGAACCAGACATTGAAGTCCCTGATGCTCCAGAGGCAGTCTTGCTTGCTTCTCTAGACGATGCTATTGAAGAAGCCTTTTCAGCTCAGAACCCGTTCAACCCTCTTGACCCTTCTAGTTGGCAAGAAGCATTGCAGGGTCCTAATGCTGAACATTGGAAAGCTGGACTTGAAGAGGAACTTGCTGGTTTCCGAGCAAATGATGTCTATGATGTTGTTCCCGTACCACACGGTGTCAAGCCTATTAAATCCAAAGTGGTTCCCAAAGTCAAAGTGGATGAAACAGGCAAAATTGCTCGTTACAAAGTCCGAATCGTTGCCAGAGGAGATACTCAGAAAGAAGGTGTTGACTACAAAGAAGTTTTTGCGCCCACTGCCAATCTTGAGTCTGTTCACATCATTTGTGCTCTTGCTGCCAAATATGACTTAGAACTGGATCAGCTGGATGTTTCACAAGCCTACCTCAATGGTAAACTGGAGGAAGAAATCTACATGATGCCTCCAGATGGTGTTGAAATTCCAGAAGGTCACTGCTGGCGACTCAAGCGTTCATTGTATGGTCTTAAACAAGCTGGGAGAACTTGGAACAGGACTTTTGACACAGAGATTCTAAAACTCGGATTTCATCGCTTGAATTCAGAGACCTGCCTTTATGTTTATAAAGAAGGCAAACAGACTTGTTTTGTTGTGGTCTATGTTGATGATCTTCTTGTTGCTGCAACTTCTAAAGAATTCTCTTCCAAAGTCAAAAGAATGCTTTCATCTACTTTTAAGATGCGAGACCTAGGTCCAGCCAAATACCTCCTTGGGATCGAGATCGTTCGAAACCGTAAGAAGCGCACCATTGCACTGAACCAGCGTCAGTATATTGACAAAGTTCTTTCTCGCTATGGCATGACAGACTGCAAACCTGTATTCACACCTATGTCTACTGGAACCCCACTCACAGAGAATGACCCTGATGACGACAGTATCATTACCCATATGGCTATTGTCGAAGGTGGATCTATTGTTCCATATCAAAGTGTAATCGGGTCTGCTATGTATGCCATGCTAGGTACTCGACCAGATCTTGCATACAGTGTAGGAGTACTTGGTCGATTTAGTGCAAAGCCAAAGAGAATTCATTGGGCAGCAGCAAAACGACTTCTTCGATACCTCAAAGGCACCCGTCATTGGGAACTTGTATACAGCGGGGCTGACATCAGCATGGACATGCAATTTCTGGGATACAGTGATGCCAATTGGAGAGATACATCTCGTTCTACTTCTGGTTATGTGTTCATTGTCAACTCTGGAGCAATCGGATGGTCTAGCCGTCGGCAATCCATGGTCGCTCTATCTTCTACGTATACTGAGAGTGAATACAGCCGACACGGTCAGAGGAAAGGAGTCGCATCCAGTATGAAGACAAACACAAACAAACTTTGCACCCCGCAGCGCTTTTCTCCCGTCTCACCTCTGCGCCGCCGTCATGCCTCCAACATCAGCTCAGAGAAGACTGCCATGTTCGTTTTGTTATGTTTCTTAATTCGAAATATTGATTTCTCGACAGGCTCTTTGCTTCGGAACCCGTTAACGGCCAAGGTGCTCTCTCCAGCCAAATGACGGATACTCAATTCTTAGATGCACACTTTATCCTGTTATACCAGCCACTCACGCAATTCAATTCAGACGACCAGTCTCCATCGCCCTCACCTAAGACGACCAAACCCTCTCCTCTCTCCCCCCTCTGACTCCTTCGCAATATGTGGAGACGCAACATTGGGACATTGAGAACGACGTCGTTTCCGATGCTGATAGCGAGCCAGACAGCAACGGTGACGGTGCTGAAAGCCGGATGCGTTTCTGGGATTGGTTGGGGAAAGATGGGATGATAAGTGCGTCTTCCCATGTTCCACTCTTCATTTGTCTACGAATCTAACTACATTCAGATTGGGCGGTTCTATCTACGCCTTCCTTCACTCCCAATCCTCCTCCTTCTACTGCCTGCGATGTTTTGGTCAAGCACGAAGACAACGGAGACGATGCTGGAGAAACTACTGTGAAGCAGGAGGACGTTCCGCTCGAGCCTTTGCCAGACCTCACTTTCTCGGAGCTCTCATGTGACGAAAGTTTACCGTAAGGCAAGAGTTTCGGCACACGAGAGCTGGTTTGTGGCGAACAGAGTGACTGGTTTAAGTTCTAGATTCACCAAAGCCTTGTAGCTAATACATCGGAGTACTTATAACAAGTAAGTAAGTAAAACAAAGGCGGAATGAGATCATCTATGAGCGCAGGATAATGGAAACGGAGCGGGAAGTGGAGATGGGTCTAAGTACAACACGGTCACGAGATAAAAAAGAAATGATGGTGTTACATACGCCCTCCAGGTTGACGCGTCGGCAAACTCAATCTAAGTCTGCATCTCATCAGAACCTCCCGCGGACGGTCCAGCGCGCTTCTCGGCGGCAGCTTTCTCAGCAGCGGCCTTTTCAGAAGCCAACTCAGCCTCGATCCGAGCATCCAATTCCTCTCTCTCCTTCTCCTCCTCCACCATACGGCTCTTCAACGCCAAGCGCTGAGCCATGGCCGTAACCCGCTCGTACTCCGGAGCATCCCGCTGTTGTCTCTTAACACGTCCCTCGGCCTTCGCACGCTCGCGGTTGTCCTGCCGGCGCAAGTCCATCTCCGTCAAGCGGTCCCAACGCGCCTGGGAAACAAGGACCTGCCCGGCAGGCGGCGCCTCGGCAAGGTCACTCTCGCGAACGGAATAGATGACGATGGAGGGGAGGTGATGGTCGGGATACCAGAGAGTGCGGCCCGACTCGATGTCGTAGTAAGCCCACTTCTCTCCGGAAAGACAATGAGCATTGAGAATGCGCGCGAAGTCGACATAGCCCCACGGCATGTCCTTGTAGCGATTGGCGGGGTCGTTAAGGAGGTAATTGAACATGATGTATACGCGGACCAGCATCGCGGGAACAACGTGGGTGGTTTCGTTATCAGGGTCGCGAAGGTGGAAGGTGTGATCGTCAATATGCTGGAGCCAATGTGAATTGTTGCGAGGAATTTAGCGAGGGCGACGATGTCCTTCCCAAGCACTCCGTTGACACGGAAGCCGGAAGACTGGGTGGAAGAAGAGGAAGATTTGTTGGAGTGTTTGTGGTTGGGCATGGCGAGGGATGGGATAACGGTTGAGGAAGTGGAGGATGAGTAAGAGGTAGAGGAGAACTCGGGGTTGAGTTCCACAAACAAATTCAGAGAGCTTATATATCCACTCTGATTTGAGACATACCTCTGTTCCGCATGAATCAAGACGATATCCGCAGAGAATATGTCAATGTCTTCCTCGGGTAATTTCCCAGACCCGAGCGGAAGTTCAGAAATCTCAGATATTCCGAGAGACTCAAAATAATCCTGTAAGGCGGTAAGATGACTCGCCTGAGAGTATGGCATCCAAGAACGATCCCCGGACTGCCACTGAACTTCAAAAACAGCATTGGCACGCCGTCCTGAGTGCCCCACAATTTTATCAATCACCCATTCATGGGTTGTTGCATTGGTGGAAACATCCAGCTGAGTTTCCAGCCTCCCTGGGAAGCGGCGGTCATCATTCGGCACATGGATCCGAAGTAATGAAGAGTGAAAAACATTGTGTACACCGCGTTGTTTCAAATTCGGAGGCAGTTCAATCTGAAATGAATTATTTCCGAAGTCTCGGATAATGCGGTAAGGACCAATGAATTTAGGAATTAGCTTACGAGCTAATCCCTTCTCAAATTTGAGGTTCTTGGTTGAGAGATAAACCAAGTCTCCTTGCACAAACGGTGCAGCTTGCCTTCGCCTATTTGCGTTGCGAGTTTGTTTGACGCGAGCAGCAAGTACTGCGTCATGAGCTGCCATAATGGCGAGCCGACGTTGTAATGCGAAATTAGCGATCCCAGGGTATTCTCGAGTGCGATCGGAGTCCCAGATTAAAGACCGAGGCATCCGCCCGTTGTTCAGAAAGAATGGAGTATAGCCCGTTGTCTCGGAACGAGCGGAATTGAGTGCAAATTCCACAGCAGGTAATTTTGCAACCCAATCCTTCTGTTTCTCGCCAATGCACTGTCTAAGCATCTGGGTAACGGTACGGTTCGCCCGTTCCGTGCTGCCATCCGTCTCGGGATGATACGCGCTTGACATTCTCAGCTTGGTTCCAATCAATTCATGAAGTCGACGCCAGAAGTTACTGGTAAACAGAACATCGCGGTCACTCACGATGGATTTAGGTAGCCCGTGTAACTTGTACACATGTTCAAGCATAAGCTCGGCCATCTGCTTAGCAGTGTAGTTGATACGGCTTGGAACAATGTGAACCATTCCTGTTAATAGACAAATTACAACTGTAATCGAATTGAACACGCTATCGCGGTTCCTAGACTCGGGGAGAGGTCCCACAAAGTCTACCCCAATCGATTCCCAAGGCTGAGTGGGAGGATTAAGTGAATGAAGAAATCCGTAGGGTTTCTGATTGTTCGGCTTACTGTGTTTGCAAGTTTTGCACGAGTCGCAATAAATTTGCGTATCAGGCACTAAATCCTTCCACCACACATACTCCCGAAGGTAGTCAGTGGTTTTACGAGGCCCAAGGTGTGCCAGAACAGAATGAGCTTCCGAAATAATGATTTCCCGGATGTTTCGACCCTTGTATTTGAGATGAGGGATACAGAGGACTTTGCGATCGTGTTCACAAAGAAATATGAGCCCGTCAGAGACCTCAAAGTTCTTGAAGGCTTTTGGAGTCGCCAGAATGTCCTTAAAGAACGAATCTTGGTCGTATTTATGTTGTAAGAACTTCACCAAGTCCAAGCCATCAGTCCCTCCAGAGATCACAGGAAAGAGAGAAGGATCCATGTCCTTTAACTGTTGCTCAAGTTCAGACAGTGTAGGCGGTCGTGGAGTCGACGGTTCAAGAGGTGGAGGCTCATCGGTCGTGGTAGACGGAGAAATAGATTCCGTTGATGGCGGATTTGCTTCCGGGATCAAAGTTTGATCACCGCTGTCAAACGGCTTTGCCTTCGCTCTTGACTTCGCGTCAGAGCGCCTTGACTTCGCGTCAGGCTTTTTCAATTTCAATTTATTGGTACTCCCGCCCTCCTTTGCTTCTCCTGGAGATGCAAAATCTTGCTTGTCAACGTTACGAGTCATTGACCTCAAAACTCGGCCCTCTTGGGTATGCTTCGCCTCAGCAGCCTTCTGCTTAAGCTGTTGCTCAGCAGCACGTGTAGCAGACCTCAAGACTCGGTCGCTCGCTATTGCTTTCGCTTCAGAACCAGCAAACACCGGCATGGAGATAGAATTGATATTGAGAGCGTCGTTATTGACCACATCATGGTACGTGTACTCGCTTCTTGCGCGCACGGTACCCGGTGCCTCATTCGAGTAGATCCGAGATAAAGCATCTGCGAGAACATTCTCTGTTCCCGGGATGTATACCACCTCAAAATCAAATTCGGAAATCTTTTCCATCCAACGAGCTTGTCGTCCAGACAGATTCTTCTGATTCATGAAGTGAATCAGACCTTTGTGGTCTGTTATCCATTTGAAATGGAACCCTTGTAGTATGTCACGGTGCCTGATCATTGCTTCAACACCTGCTAACATTTCAATCTCATGCACAGGATAATTCTGCTGTGCCGAGTTAAGTTTTGCACTAAAGAATGCGGCAACCTTGGCTGACTTCCAATCAGCGCCCTGGCTGACTACGCCAGCAATTGCCGAGCTCGATCCGTCAGTGACAAGAAAGGCAGGATCAGCACCTGGTCCATACTTCAGGGGAACACGGCGATGCTCCCGTGATTGGTGAGCAATCCGTTTGCAATCTTCGAAAGCTCGCTGATGAGTATAACCCCAACGGAAAGGGACTGTATCCCCAGTCAATCCGTGAAGAATACCCATAGGCCCTCGGATTCGAGCCAGATCGTCAGCAAGGTATCCAATCGAACCGAGAAATCCACGCAGTAAGTCCCGGTTCGTTGGAGTTTTCCAGTTGATTACACTGTCGACCTTATCAGGGTCCATCCGAATCCCATCATCATCGACTATCCGACCGAGAACTTTCATGTCTGGCTTCAAGAATTGAAGTTTATGCTCACTCAGGTAGAGTGTTTCACGCTTTAACACGTCGATGATTGCCTTGACATGCTTAATGTGCTCGTCTAAGGTCTCAGAATAGATGATAATATCATCAAGATACACATCCATGAACCTTCCGATGAAATCCGAGAACAGGTAATTCATTAATGATTGATACGTAGCTGGTGCGTTGCAATCGCCTATTTGGATCACCAAACTGACCATATTTCCATCAGGAGTAGTAACGGTTGTACGGTCTACATGTTCGGGAATTATCCGAATCTGTTCATATGCGTCCTGACCATCAATCAGCGAACGATATTTACACCGTGCAACACGACGCAAGATACCTTCCATGTCGGGAAGCGGGGAAGATAACTTGTGAGTATTCTTGTTGCGTGCTCGCAAGTCAACCACCGTGCGTAATTTCGGCGGGTTTGTCTTCGCTTTCGGAATTAATAGCATAGGAACAGTATTTCCTGAGCTGGTTACTTTCCAGCGCCCAGTTTTCAAGTAATTTCGACGCTTTTCATCTCATTGAGGACGAAGAGCCTCAGGACACCGAGATGGTCTCCAAGGTAAGATCTTCTTTTCGTCGATCAGAGGAATAGTGTGGTTAATTGCACGCAAAGGCGGCAGAGGTGTTTCGGCCGCCTTCTTACAGATCGGCTTTGCATATTCCATCAGCTCGTCTCGAGCCGAGTGGACCAAATTATCAGCTAATTCAGCTGAATGCGAGTAAATCTTCGCAGTTGCGACACCGGAAATAGGTAAGCATTTTGCGCTTCCAATGCAGACTCGAGCGGGGTTGAGCCCGATGTTAACTTGATGTTGAAACAGCCACGCCGTTCCGAGAATCAAGTCATAGCCACTCACATTTGCGAGGTAGAAAGTACGTGGACAATTTATGTCTTGATACTTGAAGTTAACTTCAACCGAGTGATTGATTTTCGACCTCGAGCCTTGAACGGCTAATTGAAGGACAATTGGTTCGTCCAATTCTCGTCGTTTCAGTTGAAGCTGATCTGCCAAAGAAGTAGAAATCAAATCCCCAAGCGATCCCGAGTCTACGAGTGCCCGCGCTGGGTGTCCGTTGATATGAACAACAATAATCAAGGGTTTTGCGACGATCCTGTCCGGGACTCGAGGCATGCACGCGGTGCGTGAAATTCCATTGACTTGATCTGACGGAACCTGAATTCCTCCACAGTATAGAATAGACGGTTCCAACACATCATTAATTTGCACATCTGCGAGCATGTTCAACAAGTAAGATAACTTAGGTAGCGCACTTGTTCTACCAAGTTCAAATTCAACTGTATCCCGTTCGATTTCAATTGATTGAATTACTTCAAACAATCGAATCTCTTGTTCCGAATACGATGTCTCGAAGAGGAGATACAGATAGCCAAAGCCATCTTCGGTCTCAAATGTGTTCCAACGGACACTCTCTTCAAGTTCAATCTTATCCCGCTTGCGGCGGATCCAGTTTACGAAATTGAACCGCCAGTTCATCAGATAGTCTTCTGGTAGATCTAGCTGCCAGCGACAACCTCGTTTGCTTGCTCCCGAGACAATGTATAATCCGGGATACTTTTTGCGAACATGGCAAGTTGAAACTTCAGGGTATTTTTCAACCCGTTCATTCAAATACTGATTTGCTCCGTTGCAGAGTAGATCATCAATGGGCACTTGATGAAGTGGACGAGATGGTTCAGCTTCCCTTTCAAGCTGATACAACCGCTCACTGGCGTACCACGCCGCGATCTCAAATTCTTCATCAAATAATCGACCTTTCGGTACGATCGTGATCTCATGGAAATATTCATCCCAAACAATCCATTGCCGGTCTACGACTTGATCAAGATAGAAACGACGTCTATCCCGACAAGGTCTGTCTATTTCGACAAGTTCATCGCCCGGATAAGGCTGTAGAAATTCAAGAACGGCACATGCGCCCTCCGCTACAAGATCACCAATGCGATCGGTTCGAAGTCGTTTATTTTTCGAATTTGATGATGGAATATCCTGTAAGTCTAGGACCTCACAGAGGAAATTCAGACGATCATCCAGCGTCTCTCCGGGATTCCCTGAAAGTCTCAATATCGAGTTAAACTCAGGTTCGTCTTCATCATCAAAATCACCAAACTCATCAATTTCAGAGTCCGAGTCGCTAACCGACATTAAGTCTGGCATATCCGAGTATTCAGACGTCGTGGGAGTGGTCCTTTCTTGACCAGGTAAGTCTTCAACTTCATCTGGTTCAATTTCTCCTTCAGATTCATCGCAAAATCCAGGAATTCTGAAGCAACGAGGTAGATCAAACTCCTCATCATTCGAGTCCGAATCTGACTCGTACTCTGAACCACTTGTCTCGAATAATTCAGGCAGGTCATCAAACTCGTCTTCCGATTCATTGAGTTCATATCCAGACGAACTAGATGCTTCCGAATCCGAATAGGAAGGTAAATCCGCAAATTTCTCAATATACCAGGCCGAGAGATCAAACTCTCGCTTTTGAAGGGATTCTTTGCGTAGAATTTGCGGTTCAACATTCCTGAATATGCTGGTGACAATGTACGAATCTTCATCGAAGGATTCGACACGAATCTTATTATCTTTGATTATAGGAGTGTCAATTTCTTGATCAACGTCCTGCAAGATAAATGTTGCCATCGTTGCAAACATGTCGTCGGTTTCCGCCGTATAACGGTCTTCCCAGTCGACATCATCAGGATCAAGTCCTATGGCGATCTGGCGCTCAATAGCATACCAGAGACCAATCTTGAAATCTTCATCAAACAAAAATTCCATTGGTAGGATCACATCCTCCATGGTTGCATTGTCGATAACGACATACTGTAGCACTTTGTATGGGTGAAACGTAACGCGTAACGCCCGCCCTGTTTCGTTTCAACGGTAACGCATAACGGTCGGGTGGTTTCCCTGAGGACTGCGTGACATACAAAGATGTCGAATTATCATGTTTGTGGCTGTAAAATCTAGCTGAATCTACTGCTATAACCCTCCTCCTCCTCACTGCACTCAATCACTCTCTACAATCTTCGTCAAGATAGAACCGTTACGGTGCATCGGAGACCACGGGCAAGGTGCTGGGAAGGTGTACCAGAAGCTGGCCGAGGTAGTTTAACTAGTCGCTCGAAGAGGGCTTGTGGTGGACCCGTCGCTGGTTTAGGTGTCTGAGCGTGCGCCACGGTGCAGTGTTCATGAAAAAAAAAGAAAATAGGTGTATTACGGAGCCCGTAACAGGAGAAATGCAATCACAAAGGGCTATGGATACAAAGAAAGCATAAACGAGAGCTAAAATTGCCCAGAATCCGTTCAACGTTTGGAAATAGATTTTATCGGTGTTTGCCCGCCCGTTTCCAAAATTCTATGATGTCACGCATAACGCTGAGGCCGTTTCTGGTTTTCATGCGTAGCGTTTCCAGTCACGCTCGAGGGTCTGTTTCACCCATACAAAGTGCTACAGTATTCAGTTTCCGAAGTTTCGTATACTTGGAATCGAGATTCTTCTTGAACCTCTTCGTCTCCAGGGTAAGGCTGAGCCTCCTGCAGTACAATGCGAACGAATCGAGCCACTAAATCTCCGATAGGTCGCGACTTTTCCAGGTGAGAGTTGACGGTTTCCAAAGTTTTAAAATCCTGGTTCCCGCCCTCCTCAGCTTCCATACGGAAAATGGCAGACCCAACAGGTAAGGTTTCTAATACTTCAGTAGTTGCTGAAAGTGCTGATTCGTTTGCGGTACGCATTCGCGCTGCGTGTGCGCCGAAACCTGGAGGTTTACCCTTTTGGTTTGAATTCATTGTTGTCAACTTGGGGCAGTTGCGAGCCATATGGCCTGCTTCTTCGCAGTTCAAGCAAAGGCCAGCAGCCATCAGTTCGTTTCGACGTTTCGTTGACAATTTCCGGTCAGGGTAAGTTTGTTTCCCCTTGTATTGGTTGTTATTAGAAGGCTTTGCCTTCTCGTTGTTCGGTTTAGGTGAGTTCAACTTCACAGATGAAGTCTGGATCACCGGCTTCTTATAGAAGCGACCTCCACGTCCACGAGAGGGGGTTTTCAACGAGGAAGTAGAAGGTTTGCTCGCGCTTGCCTTCGGCTTATCGTCCTCGGGTCTACCGAGCAATTTTTCAGCTTGTTCAGCTTCAACGACTACGTCGTCCCACGACGATACTTCTGGATCAAGTTTCTGACGGGACATTTCTCTTTTGATGTCCTTGCGCAGACTCAACCAGAGTCGGGTAACCTTTTCCTGGTCATCCGGCAACCCAATCATGGTATGTAGTTGCTCGTACTCAGCAATATGTTCGGTTACTGATTTTGAACCCTGGTAAAGTCCATTCAGTTTGATACGTTGTTTCAACCTAAAGTCCTTAGGGAAACAATAGTTCAGAAGTTCGGTGAAGAATTTTGGTAAGGTCCACTGTTTCTCATATTTTACAACCTTCCGTTCGTAAAATTCGCCAGCTGATCCCGTCATGAAATAGCTGATAATGAAAATTTGGTCCTCTTTTGGAACTTTACCCATGGTAACATAGTTCGTGCTTTCACGCACAAACCGGAAATATGCATAGGAATTGACTGATCCGTCATATTTGGTAGGTGGGACCGGTTTCAAGGTCATTTTGGTAGACCGACGAGATTTTGATCTCGACCGGCGGTAGCCTTTCGCTCGCCGTAATTTGCTAGCTTTCCGCGAGTTGCGGGAATGGCTATGTTTATTTTTATGTTTGCGGGTATGCGACTTACGACGCCGTTTCGCAGACTTTCCAGAATCGGAATCACTCTCGTCGGAGCTGGATGAACTCTGAGAAGTGCTGGACTCATCACCCGAATCAGACGAATCGTCATCGGAGGAATCCGAGCTGGAACTCGATGAGCTACTAGAGCTTGAAGAGCTCGAGCTAGACGAAGGTGGAGAAGTATTCCGAGCGGCAGCCTCGCGAATAACATTATCAATAAATGTGCCGCCCACAAGGGGTCTAGCAGGAGGCACTGTGAAGATCGGGGGACCTGAAAATCATGTACCTTGGTACACCGATTTTCATGCCCCCATAACCTGAATATCAGTCACTGGCCCCGGATTTTCATGTACCTAGCGCCGAAACAAAATCATACTCTTTTTTGACGTTTTCATGTGCCAAATTCATGTGCCGATCCAATGAAAATCAGGCTCAAATCCCAAAGCCTCCCTGCACATGCGTGAAATCATGGAATGAGACCATTAAAATAATGCGATGCGGAGCGAAATTCGGGTACAAATGAGATGATATTGTGCTCTGTGTACCAATATACATGCAATATCTACGCGAATCCGCTCGGCGCCGTGAAAACTACGACTCTGCTATGAATTCTCCCGGTTAGTGTCAAATTTGAGTCCTGGGTTTCGGGCTATGGATGCCGGACGAAGGATGGGAGCGGGGGTGACGTCGGCTCGATGCTTGGGCGTAAGTTTGATTCGACGAAGACGAGGGCGAATGATCGAGAAGAGTTGCGTTGGAGTCGGATTCGGGGCGATAGAATAGAGCAGCGTGCTAGAGAGAAGTGGTTAGTGGAAGTTTGAGGGGACGATGGGCAGTCAGCGCACCTGTTACCATGCTCTCGTTGCAATCCATTGCCATGCGAATCACTCAGCGAGCGATTGCACTAATGGCGACGCCGGGGACGGGGGAGGAGCCAAGCGCTTGGAGGTCATTGAGGTGGTGCAAATGGGAGGGAGCCTGTTGGCCAGTCGACTCATTTTGCAGTCACTTTGAAAGAGCGAGGGAGCCTAAAAAGAGCGGCGGTGACGATGACGGCCACAAAAACAATGACAGACGGCGGCGACGGCGACAGTGGCGACGGCGTCGAGGAGAGAGCTGGCGGCATGGTGGTGGTGGTGGTGGGAGGGAGACAAGGTCGTCCGCAGCAGTTGTGCTGCGCATGTGGAGCTCTGACGTCATTTCCCGGCAATTCGGCATTTGGACTTGTGCGTTTTTGCGCTGTAACAGGCGCTGGGGATTTTAATGTCATATTCCATGATTTTTTGAGAAGGTGAGCAATCGGTCAAATTCATTGAATGGGGCCTAATTTCTTCTGGGATACCTGAAAAGCTAAAATCATGGGCATTTCCATGAAATAATTGATTCATTTTCTAGGTACATGAAAACCAGGTGCCGATGTTTTCACAGTGAGGGGAATCAGTGCGCTTCTTATCCTGTTTACCCGGATTCTTGGTGCGCATTTCCTTCCTAATGCTGGATTCAACCGCTTCCTTCGAGCGGTTTCTAACCTGTTTAGCTTGTTTCTTTCGAAGCAACTTAGCGGTGCGTTTATCTTCCGCTATTTTGGCGTCTTTTTGACGCTTCTCCTCAAGTTTAATTTCCTTCAGACGCTTCTGAAGGTTCGATTTTTCATTTGATATCGAAATAGATGTCTGGCCAGACACGGAAATGGGGGGAGGAGAATTATATTCAAGTTTGTCTATTACAACGGTAGTGGATGAGCTATCCGAAGGGACACTATTCACAGGTAAATCCTGGAACAAGTCAGAAGGAGGTGTGATAGGCTCCTTCTTGATACGCTTAATTTCTTCAAAATTAGCGAATGCCGCGCGTTGTGCGTCAAGATCAGCCTCTGAGAACTGATCCGACCAATCGACCGCACCCCAGTTAAGTGGGTCCTGTCCTTTACCCTTGTTCGGCTTCGAAGGGCCTTCTCCTCGAGAAGATTCGCTATCCGAGGAGGAAGCAGAGTGAATTTCAACCTTCCGAGTAGGCGCAGGTGTAGATTGCGCCTGAGGGCCTGCCGAACGAGGTGAGTTAAAGTTATTCAGTTTAACTTTAGCAATTTTATCACCGTCATCATCTGACGCAAAGGAAACCAATTCCTCGTCAGATACATGAGAGGTACGGCGGCTTTCCTCAGCAGCCTTGGCCATGCGCAAATAGCGCTTGCCAATCTGCCTGAGTTCCTTAGAACTCATTTCTTTAGTCGCACGTTCAATCGGCGAAGTAGAAGTCGAGGTGGACCGATTAATGTCCACTCCAACCGATTTCTTATCTTCCTTATGAGACTTTGAAGTCTCGCGAGTCACCTGCGTCCAGGTGTCGCCTTTCCCGCTCGCATTCGAGTCGAGAATGCCAAAATCCACGTTGCTATCAAGCGACGGGACAAGCAATAGCTCAGAGCTCTCCTCAAAAGGAGAAGCTCTATTTTCCACCACCTGAGCAGGTGGGGAACTAACCGCCCGAGTGGGTGGTGAAGCAGAAACGACCCGGCTGAATAACAGCTCAGGCGTAACGCTGCGCGGCTTGGGCGAACCCGAAACCGGCATGGGAGCGGAGTGCTCGGGAGCGCGATGCTCGGAACTAGAGGAAGAAGAAGAGATAGAAGAAACAGACGCACCAAGGCCAGCGCGTTCCTCGTGAGAAGGACGAGAGTTCCGAGTAGCAGCCCGAGTGATAATTGGGGAACGTCCGCGACCACGTAGATATTGAGCCATTACGATGAGAGAAAAGAGTAAGAAGCAGGAGAGGAGATTTGAGACAAGAGATGAGACACGAGAGAAACTTTGGTGAAATGGTCGTCGTCGAAGTCGGTAGCAGCGGTTGATCAAACCACGGTTAACCAGAGCAAGCGGCGACGAGAAGCAGAGATACTATTTAGAAGTCAAAAATATGTGACGAAAGTTTACCGTAAGGCAAGAGTTTCGGCACACGAGAGCTGGTTTGTGGCGAACAGAGTGACTGGTTTAAGTTCTAGATTCACCAAAGCCTTGTAGCTAATACATCGGAGTACTTATAACAAGTAAGTAAGTAAAACAAAGGCGGAATGAGATCATCTATGAGCGCAGGATAATGGAAACGGAGCGGGAAGTGGAGATGGGTCTAAGTACAACACGGTCACGAGATAAAAAAGAAATGATGGTGTTACATCTCAGACTTTGAAAAGTGGGTGATATGCCGTATGCGGGAGACAGTGAAGGATGGGGTTCGTAAACTCGGACGCAGTGATCCTTTTACTATCGCTTGCGCTGGTATTCGTCGGCTCATTCAGGACGCGATTGCGCATTTGGTGCAGATAATAAAGGTCCATCACCCCGACTTCGAAGCGCTCGCAATCTACGAAGAGAAAATTGCCCGACGACTCGCGCACTCCATTTCTCATGCCCCACCATTAATCTTCTTCTTGTCCCCGCAAACCATGCCTTCCCCTGCGTACCCGGGCGACTATAAACCTCGCCCTTCGGAGTATCATCCATTCCTTCACCCCTTCGAGCACGAATTCCTTCTCGAAGTCGGCATCCTATTTGTCAACTCAACCGACAGAAAATTCCAAGACCTCGCAGTTCTAATTAATAAACTGGTCATGTTCAAGTTCGTCCAGCACCACGAATTTGCGAAGATATTTTCTAGTGGCATTCTGGAGACAGCAGAGCACGTTCAAATTTTTGCCGACGAATTTGACTACGCCACCGACGACCTTGAATACCTTTAAATCCTCACCTCCTATCCATTCTTCCGCTCCACATACGATACGGATTCGACTTCTCGCGTGCCCCGCGGAAGTCGTTTACCTACATACCCAATTCACACTCTTTTAACCTTTAATTTTATTGCATTTCCCGTGCCGATCCAATCACCCGTCGTGGCGATCGACGTTAAACTTGCTAACTGCTCAAAAAATGCTGTCTCCACATCAATACCCCCAGTCTACCCTCGCTTTAGCTCTATTCCTCACTCTACTACTATTTCCTGCTTCCCTTTGCATCTCGTTCGAGCTCTTCGCCCGCTACGGCACTAAACTGGCACAAATATTTATCGCAATCTCCCTCTCCCGCTTAACCTCCTATTCCGAGACCCAAATATCCACCTTTGTTCGCCTCTCAACACCTGCCTACTTCACCTTCACCGCCCAAACACTCTTCATCCCTGGGAAATCCTACGTTCACTACACCAACGTCGTTGAGATTCGCGACTCATCTCACAATCAACGTTCGGCCGAAAGTCCGAGTTCAACTTTGTCGGCGATTCCCGATTATGACATCGACACCGCATACGAGAAAACAACGGGATTTGCCGTTGATCCGCACTTGGATCCCGTGGAACCTCTTTACACCACCCTCGACGATTTGGAAGACGGTGATATTCTCTTCCCAATGACTTGCGACGAGAACGGAGTCGCCGAAGTTCTTACTGCCTACAAGAAAGTCGGAGTTAAAATCAAACCTCTTGCCCAGCCTTATCCCGAGCATGCCCGAACTCGACGCCAATTTCCCGAAGACCCTCTGCAAAGTCTTCCTCCGCTTCCCACACGTCCTCCCGAATTCTATCCCACTAAGAAGCTCGATCGCGAACGGATGGACAGTCTCGATATCAATCATGACGGGAATTTACTTCCCGAAGAAGTCAAGCTTTTTGAGCATGTCATGCGATTGAACGAGGACGGTCTAGCCTTTGTTGAAACTGATCGCGGCACGTTTCGAAGCGAATATTTCTCCGATTACATCTACCCCGTCATCGAACACACCCCCTGGGCCTTCAAAAATATTCCCATTCCCCCCGGCATCCTTGATAAAGTCATTGAGATCTTGAAGACGAAAATTTCGCATGGAGTGTACGAACACTCTCAAAGCCCATATCGCTCTAGATGGTTCTGTGTCCTCAAGAAAAGCGGAGCCCTCCGTCTTGTTCATGATCTACAGCCTTTGAACAAAGTTTCGATCCGCGACGCTGGTGTTCCCCCTATTCTCGACGAGTTTGTTCAACCATTTGCGGGCTGCCAGATATTCACGGTGTTCGATCTCTTCTCTGGATATGACGCTCGCATTGTCGACATTAAATCCCGGGACTTAACGGCATTCATGACGCCCCTTGGGCTTCTACGTCTCACTTGTCTTCCCCAAGGCTTCACGAATTCACCCACCGAATTCCAGCAGTGTATGGTGTTCATCTTACAGCATGAAATTCCGCAAACTGCCAATGTCTTCATCGATGATCTGCCAATTAAAGGAGCCAACACACAGTATCCCGACTCAAATGGCAACCTCGAAACAATTCCCGAGAACCCAGGGATCCGCCGCTATGTTTGGGAACATTCCCAAGACGTTCATCGCATCATACATCGCATAAAACACGCGGGTGGAACCTTCTCGGCGAAGAAAACTCAGATTGGGCGAACTGAAGTCATTATCCTTGGTCAACTCTGCAACTCTGACGGCCGATTGCCCGACCCTGACCGCGTAGATAAAATCCTGAACTGGCCAGCGCTTACCGATGGAAAATCATCGCGTCGCTTCCTTGGATTATGCGGGGGAGTTCGCATTTGGATCCCAAATTACTCCGGTCTTGTTCGCCCCTTAGCACAGCTGTTTCACAAGGATGCTCCATTCATTTGGAGGCCAGAGCAAATTGAAGCCTTCGAAACATTGAAGAGATACGTGACCACTGCTCCTGCCCTCATCAACATCGACTATACGGCTGATCTTGAGGTTTACCTCTCTGTCGATTCAAGTTTTCGAGGCACCGGATTTGTTCTATCACAGGAAGACGAACGCGGCCGCCGCAGACCTGCGCGATACGGTTCGATCCCTTTCAATGAACGCGAGTCTCGCTACTCTCAGCCGAAGCTCGAACTCTACGGGTTATATCGAGCTTTGCGACACTGGCGACTCTATCTTTTCGGAATCAAACGGTTGAACATCGAAACAGATGCAAAATATATCAAAGGAATGCTTAATTCCCCCGATCTCCAGCCAAATGCTACTATCAACAGATGGATTCAGGGTATACTACTCTTCGATTTCAATCTGATTCACGTCCCTGGCAAAGAATTCCACGCTCCTGATGCGCTTTCCCGTCGCGAACTGGGCGAAGGCGAGATCATTGAAGAGCACGACGACTCGTGGCTCGATGATATTGTCCTTCACGCTGCTTCCTTTAATCTACCAACCGAAATCACGCGCTCCTTCTATCTTTCTCACTCTCAACCAACACTTTCTCCCTCTCCATTTCCTTCGGCCTCTGTTTATATCTCTCAATCAAATCCTACTCTCTCTCCCTTCGACGCTACTTTATTCGATATTTGCCATTTTCTCATCACTCTCCAACTCCCAAACTTCCCACAACGCGATCATCAACGCCGTATGCAGGCCAAGCGCCGGTTTCTGAAGAAAACGGCGGAATACTTTGTGAAAAATGGACAAATGTTCAAGCATGCCGGCGACAATAAAATGCCACTTGTGGTCATTTTTGATCCTGACAAGCGTAGAGAAATACTTGTTCAGGCACACGAGATGCTTGGCCACCGTGGCGAATTTCCCACTCTGGAGACAATCCAGCTCCGCTTTTTCTGGCCGCACATGCGTACTCAGGTCATTAAACATGTTCGCAGCTGCCATGAATGTCAATTACGCACCCGGATAGCGATTCAGGTTCCTCTGACTATCTCTGCTCCTGTCACCATGTTTGCAAAAGTGTACATCGACATCATGTACATGCCCAAGGCTCGAGGATTTCGCTACATCGTTGCTGCCAAAGACGACCTTTCTGGAGTCTCGGAAGCTCGTGCACTTCGCAAAGCCAATGCCCGCTCCCTCGCTAAATTTTTCTGGGAAGAATTGTACTGTCGGTATGGCGTTGTTCTTCAAGTCACAACAGATAATGGCCCCGAATGCAAGGAAGCTTTCGCGCTTCTCATGGACACTCTGAATATTCCACAAGTCACCATCTCTCCCTATAATTCTCGTGCAAACGGAGTCGTTGAGCGCGGTCATTATATTCTTCGCGAATCACTAGTGAAAGCTTGCGAAGGCAACATGAATCTATGGCCACTGAAGCTTCATGCCGCCAAGTTTGCAGATCGTGTTACATTTCGAAGAGCTACGGGCCAAACTCCGTTCTTCACCCTCCATGGTTTTCACCCTATTCTTCCCGTTGATCTCGCCGAATGCACATTCCTTGTTGAAGGATGGACTTCAAATATGTCTGCCGTTGATCTTCTTGCTCTCCGGACCCGCCAAATCGAGCGACGCCCAGATGATTTGAAGGCAGCAGCGGAACGGCTACTCGCCAGTCGGATACGCTCCAAGATTGAGTTTGAACGAAGATATGCCGCACGATTTTACCGCGAAATCTATCACCCCAATGAGCTTGTTCTGGTCCGCAACGCACGCCTCGCAACTGATCTGGGACGGAAATGGAAAAATAAATGGCTCGGCCCTTACCCCGTGGTTCGACGAACGACTGGCGCATCTTATGTTCTCCGAGAGTTGTCTGGAGCGATTAGCACTCAAGGCATCGCAGCCACACGCCTGCTCCCCTATATATCGCGGGATGACCCTCGTCTTGCGGAGCTCGCTGATGGCTTTCCTATGGGCGATATAGTGTGCAAAAAGTATTTTCAACTTACTCATGGGTTTTTGCTAAAATTTGGACAACTTCGCAGTACTGCAACTTTGGGAGGTGCACAACTCGAATTGTTGATGGGACAACTTTGAGTTCTTGCAACTTCGGAAGGATACAACTTCGGAGGGAAGAGACACAACTTCAGATTGCTCTTCTGCACTCTGACCTGCCAATACTGATACCGTATTGTATGCTCCCAGACACCTCCAGACAACCGGCATTGATTGAATTCGTTTGTGATCCGCCAAATCCGCTGATCAGCCGGTCTCAGACGGCATCTCACTGGCATTTTCCTATCAGGAGGTTTGATGATGCGGTGAGCTCGGCATGTTCGATTCATTTGAAATTCTGTCAATAGAGACTTTGCGCAGAGCCACCGGTAGCCACCCAGTGGCTCTCACGGCATGCGCTGTGCAGCGGCTACGGCATATGGTGGCTCGTTTGGTGGCTCGTCGCCCGCGTTGCAGGTGGGGCTCAAGTATCTACATGGTACCTCTGTGACTAGTAATACCTCAATGTAGTGAGGTGTCGTGGTTAGGTTACCAGTTTCCCGCTTCATTTGGTGTGTTTTTGGCCGGTTCTTGCAAAACCGACGGTTGGCGTGGAACCTTGGTGTGCTTCCTGGGGGTTTGGGAGCCTAGCGCTTCGAGGTCATCCAGGGGGATGAAAAAATGCCGAAGAAAATGAATTTCAAGTTGTTCTTCCAGCCACCGAATGAGCCACCATAGCGCGTAGCCGCTCCACAGTGCATGCCGTGAGAGCACCGGGTGGCTCCCGGTGGCTCTGCGCAAAGTCTCTGATATCTCAGCGGAATTGTAGGATTTTGCTTGCTTAAGCTTCTCTAATGTGGAAGAGATGTCTGACAATGCCATTCTAATACTTACCGTCCAACTATGATTGATAGATATATTTGGACATTTGCGATGCATTCACGTTTCCTCTCCTAGTGAGTCTTGGACTCTTCGGTGCTTAAAAGTATATCTATTTGAGTCAGTTTGTGGTACGTTATGAAGCACAAGATATTCCATGCATAGTGGATTTTCAGTGATCAGAAAGTATTCACATTAGTTCGGCGCCAAAACCGGCCTGATGTCATCATTTTTCACAATATCTACAACACGGTAGTCTCTCTAAGACAGACGCTACAACTTGTAGCTCGTTCCTCGCAAGTTATAACAACACGGAGGATCGATGGAAACTCGCAGATTTCTACGAGGCAGCACATGCGACCAAAATTTCCCAAGCTGTAGCCAAGAACCGTGGAAGTTGCGGCCATTGAGACACAGTTGGGAGAAAGTTGCAGCAGCTCAAAGTTGTAATTTCTTAAGTTGCATCTCGTCGAAGTTGCTGCTGGATCGAAGTTGCCCAAAATTTAGCACAAATATCGAAGGTGTCGACAAAAACTTTTTGCACACTATGTCTGCCATACTTTCCTCTTGATGATGGCATGGAAAGCCCACCGAATGCAGAAGAATCCGACGATGATAATCCCGAGTCATCTGACGAGGATGATATTTGACGACCATGTATACCCCTTCCCTTGACTTGTTTCTGTCTCCCTTCGATCTCGTTCTACTCCCTCTCCCCTCGACGCAACCGAGGACGGTTGATTTTTCGCGTGCCCCGCGGATGTGACGCAGCTACGCTGTGTACACATAAATCACCGGAATTCCATATACCAACCCGTCAATTTCATTGTCGCATTCTCATTGTTACTACTCTCCGTACCCTGCGCCCGATTTTCATGTCTTTACCTGCCACGGAGGAACTGGGACGGACAAGTTGAACCGTGGAAAATTTCGTTGATCGCATCATTTGGCGCAACATCAACTTTCAAATATTCATCCCGGGTTCTCTCGCAAGCCGGATATCCAAAATACGGCCCCTACTCTTCCCATATTGTCGCAACTGCTTCCATCATAAAGTCCCAGCCAATGAATCCCAAGAGCTTCATGTGGAGAAATTATCCACATTTCACTCCGACACAATTTTATTGGTTGAACTCCATTCTAAGGTGAAAACTGATACTCTGTACCTTACTACGGCCATGCGTGCGATCTCCAGATCATGGAAACGATCCCTTGTTCCTTGATATTTGGCTGTGCAAGCCATATGGACACCTCTTCTCAATTTATTCTGTACCACATGTAATAACCCAGAATACCGGTACTCCTCTTTGTATTTATTCGTAGTTGCTGCTCGAAAGCATCGTACCAATTACTACCCATTTCTACATAACCTGTGGTGCCAACCGACCGTCCCCTTTGCCTGAGGTTTGCAAGAATAACATCTTGGAACCAATATCTTCTGCCACACTCGCCCTCCCGTCTAGTCTCTCTAAGACAGACGCTACAACTTGTAGCTCGTTCCTCGCAAGTTTACCTCCCGTCTCAATACTCTGGATTTAAATAACCAACGGTAAAATCGATCCTTACTTTATTTTAACCTTGCAGCCTACAGATCACTGTCTTCTCTCAAAATCCTCCACGTCTCATCGAAATACAGCGAGGTCTTCGCATTGGTTCGACCTCTCAACTATCTCGACAACATTTGCTATTCGGGTTGGATTTGGACTGAACGCGCTTCAAACCCACTCACCCGAGTATCGTAACCTAACGTCTGGTTTAAACGTTACTTCGGAGTATTCATTATACGACGTCACAGGCTCACAGCTTGCTCCCCCCTTTTGTCTGAGGTTCCCGAAAAGTGGATGGCTGTGCAATGTGCCTACTCTCCCACGGGTACACCATCAGCTGTGATCTCCCACGGGTACGCCATCAATCCGTGATGGAGGCTTAGAGACGACTCAGACCTGAGACGAGTGGCCTCAAGTTGGCCTCAAGGTGGCCTACTGTACAGCGGTGCACTCGGGGAAAATGCAGTCAAGGAATGCTCTCAGCCAAGGGCTGGCATCAATAGGAAATCAAGTGTAAGGAGTCATCCCGACCCTTAAAGACACCACATGGCACGCCGCACAAAGGCAGCTGCTGTCTCGGTAACCCAGACGTTATAGTGTGACCTGTGGATTGCTTGAGGGCGTGTTCTTATCTTATCTGCCCTCGGATTGATCCGGCGGAGTTTCAATAAATGATAAGAGATTTTGAGGTAACGATCACGCTATAACGTCTGGGGCATTTGGTACCGTAACACCCCCCATCCCGTCACACTCTCAATGTCACGCTCCTTCAAAATGACCGTTCAACTGGCTGCAGTACACCCAAGAAGCCTTAATGCTTGTGGAATTGGATACTAGGGACCATCACTCAAATTGGGGGATATCAGCAGCAGGACAGCCAAAATAGTTGCCATTTTGAACGCCGCAGAATGGTCCCAACAGCTCCAAAATTGACGAGGAAAAAAGACAAGGCAACTGAGAAGACCTTAAATTGCATGTACAGTGGTGGCAAATAGAAATTGCGGTGGCTTTTCGGCCAAAATCTTGCTGTATACTTCACCGAATGACCTGAAATAAAATGTAGAGATAAATATATGATACTACTGTACCACTTAGAACACTCAGCTATATATTATGCCCTGACAATGCATCAATAACATATCTGGAAAAGCTCAATGTATCCTCAGCAAAAAAGTGTCATAATAGGATGAAAGTACTTGAAAAACAATGCTAGTTATCACTTTGATTGACTGGAATTGAACCTCATTTGAGCTCGCAACGGCTGCTTGAAGTTGGTCCTTTTAGCTATTTTCTCTGCATTTTCAGCTATTTTGTGTGAAAATAGCCAACTTTGAGCGGCTGCTGTGAGCCCAAATGAGGGTCAATTCCATTCAACCAAAGTGGAAACTAGGACTGTTTTTCAAGTACTTTCATCCTATTATGACACCTTTTCGCTGAACCCTCATTGTGTTTTTCCGAATATGGCAAAAATCGGAAATCATCCTATGATTGATGCATTCTCAGGGCATAATATATTGCTGAGTGTTCTAAGAGGTACAGAAGTATCACATACCCATCTCTACATTTTATTTGAGGTCATTCGGTGAAGTATACAGCCAGATTTTCACCAAAAAGCCACGGCAATTTCTATTTGCCACCACTGTACAAGCACTATTCAGGGTACCAAGCAAGGAAATGGAAGGAGGAAAGGGTCTGTGACAGGATGGGGGGTGTTGCTATACCAAACGCCCCAGACGTTATAGCGTGATCGTTACCTCAAAATCTCTTATCATTTATTGAAACTCCGCCGGATCAATCCGAGTCAGATAAGATAAGAATCCCGCCCTCAAGCAATTCACAGGTCACGCTATAACGTCTGGGTTACCGAGACAGAGGCAGCTGCAGTCGAGTTCAATTCAGACAATTCCAAAAAAAAAAATCAAAGACATTAGCTTCGGCAGCAGTCAAAACTGCACAAATTCCTGTATTCAGTTCATGGTAGCAGATTTCACCGGGACTGCGACAATAATACAAGAAAGATACCTTGAGTTGTGAATCGAAGGCTGATCTAAGGACAAAACTTGGCCTCTCAGTCTAACTTCTGAGATTCTCAGGTCGAAAGATAGCTGTCTTTTTTTCCATTGGACCGATGCACAGTTTTGATTTTTTTTTTCGTCGTACTTCTGTGTAGTCTGGACGGAATTAACGCAAGCTCCCCCTCATCTGTAAGCCGGGCACCGGCATTACAAGACATAGTTTACGCAATGTTCCTTCATTGATCCGTTGATTTAATCAAGCTTAACCACTACCGCGACCACCACTTCGGCTGTACCTTCCGGAACTCCCTCTCATTCGCTTCCCCAGCCTGTCCCTGCTGCGGCATCTTCTAATACTTCCTCTGTTGTTGCCTTCACTGGTCTTGCTCGGCCGTCAACTGCTTCTGTTCAACAGGCCCGTCAGGCTTCGATTCAACGCAATTTGCATGGGTCTGGTCCTAGTACATCTGCATTGACTCCCACTTCGCCCTCCAAAAAGAAACGCAAGTCTGGACCGCCCCGCTCGTACACAGATATCCCGGCTTCTAGTGCAGCGTTGAACGATTTCGCGGTAACCAGTGCACCGACCTCAGCGACTATTTGGTGCGGAATTTTACCAAAGGTGGTGCGAAAACGACTTGTTCAATTTTTGTATCACCCATTGAATTGAGTTTCTCAGCTCGACAGCTCCGACTTTAACGATCCTTTGGACCTTTCTCCACGAATCTTCTGGAAGAGCGCCGAGGAGATCGAAAACGCCCAAATGACTCTAAAGAATGCGCATCTGGTTTTTACTGTCGATGTCTCCACCACCGGCCCTATTTTCGAGGCTATTGAGATCGGCTTCCAGAGTCATTGTGCGACTAACAACATTGACTATGTTGCTCCGACTTCCAGTGCAGCTGTTCCGAGTCCGAACACGATGTCTTATGTGCTACTAGGGCCACGGGGACGGTCAGTTTTTTTTTTGTTCATTCGTTAATGATCATCGGCTCATTCTTTCTACTCGAGTATCTCGAAGTTCTAACGGGCGCACCTGGATTGAGGATCCAAAGTCTCTCACCCGCTTCACGTTCACTTTGCAGGCGCTTCGAAGCGCTCCATATAGCCACACTCCAAACAATCTCGGTGATGGTGTCTTTGTGTTCCTTGGTGCGCTTTTCCCACTTATATATTGGAACGAGCCCTGATATTTGGACAGCACCTCGCCACCGCAATCTATTTGCCCCAATCGACTGTCTTTTTGGGCCTACCAGCCGCCTCCCCGATCATGTTTTGCCGCACCGTTGCTTTGGGCAGCGTGTCCTCCACTCTATTGTTCCTTCTCTTAGCGGCGATCCCGATCCCGTGTGCGGAAAAGCGTACACAACTCTGACGACTTCCACTTCGGAACCTGAAGTCGCGCGATCAGTGTCCCCGGAGATCTTTGAGGTTCCGGACAGTGACGACGAGGTATGTCCTACTTCCATCGTATAAAGATCAATTGTGTTTAGCGTTTCTCATCTTTGTAGTTCCCCGACATGTTGATTGATTCGGTGAGCATTTTCTATGAAACAATTATTCTATTGCTAAAACTACTAATCAATACAGGTTGCTGTCTACCAGAGCGATAACGGGACTGAATCGCATTCAGGTCTAGCAGCATCCACCCAATCGGCACGCACAGTACGTAGTTTTCTTCAATCTTTTGGTTTCAACTACTTATATCGAAAATCTAGATCATCACCCGTGCTGCGGCCCGTCAGCAGTGGCAAGAGGTGATTTATTCGTTGTACTATGCCACATATTCTGACATTTGCATGCAGCAAGCAGCGGCGGCAGCTGTCCCAATCTCGAACGTGGCGATCTTTGTTCCCGGACCACTCCTCTTGTCGGTAATGGAACCTGCACCGGTCAATATTAAGGCAAGTTCATTATCTCCGTCTCCATTTTTACCGAATCCGTTAAATTGCCTTCAGCCGCGTTCGTATCTCGGACCCACGGCCCCAGTCGACCTCACTCTCCAACACATGCCGGGCTCTGGACCCTGTAATCTGGTGGCTTGGCAAAACCATCTTCTCGGGCCGCGGGACATGGACGATCATATCGTTCACTGCCAGCTCTGTTGACGAGGGGGCCCGAGCTCTCATCGCTCTGTGTTTCTGGTTGTGCTCCCATCCAACCAGCCTGAAGCTAAAGGAAGTGCTCACCGAGCAGTTTGCTTCTCCCCGACCGAAAATTGACAATGCACATCTCGGGAATAAGGGCCTGTTTGGTCTTCGAGCAAGAATGTAAGTTTTTATTTTGCCGTCAATACTCATCACGCTTCAGCGGTCCGGGGATCGGCAGAGGGCGACACAAGACGAGCATGATGAGGATGATGGCCTCGTAACGAGGTCGTCGCTGAAGCTGTCAAAATATTGCTTGCCGACGGCCGTTTCTGGACTGAACGCGAAGGCTATCTGACTCTTCGCCTTCATCCGTCTCATACGCCTATCCCGTATTGTTTCTGTATTTCCAAAGCCACTGGGCTAATCTTTCTTCTCCACTTCTTGTTTATTGGCGCGCCACTTCCGGCATCGCCGTTCCTCTTTTTGACTTTGTTCGACGGTCGTGCAATTGTGTCTAAATTTGACGTTGATTTTCTTTCCATATTTAGCTCTCACACGTCACTCGGACTCATCAAGCGTATTGTTGGCGGACCCTTGGATGCGCCAATGTATTCCTCTCAAGGCGAGTATTGCGAGGAGTACCAATATCTTCTGAATATCCCCGGCGTCGATGTAAGTTCAATAATTTCTTGACTTAGCTCGAACTCATCCTGCTCAACAGCCGAGCATGATATCTACACCTCGCTCAAAGGAGGAGCAGCAAGGGGTAGCTGAAACTGTTGTCAGCTTTACAACACTGGGATGCGTCGACATTGAGCACCACCCGGATTTCCTTGGCACTGGTGATGGTTTCAATGTTATCGTGGAGCCTTTCGGAGGGCAAACCCGCCGCCATCATATTTTGGAGGTGAGGGTAGTGCTGCCGCAAGGTGGAGGCCCTCGGAGGCGAGGTGACCTCACCTTGATGCCCTTCCCATATTTAGAAGTCGAGGTCCCATCACCTCGAAGCACCTCAAGGCATGCTTCCGCAAGCCCACGACGTGACTGTCAGCGTTACACGAGGTGACGGACGCGTCGCGCTCTGCTCTCTCCCTCATCCCGCTCGCTGTTCTCGCTGTTCAGCCCTCGAACTTGTCCGATTCTCGTGCTGGATGACGTCGCTACTCCACGCGCCCCACTAATGCGCCACGGAAATCCTTGAAACACGCAGAACGATGCAGGAGGAGGTTGGAGTAGGGTCGAGGGTCATGACGCTCAGGTATGGTGAAAGTCTTTCGGTTAGCCTAACAGGAGACTGTATAAATACCCCAACAAATATATCTGTTCTTCCCCCAAAATATTTTGCGCTATGTCGTCAACGACTTGTCGCTGCGGCAATCCGCAATCTTGTGTTTGTTTCGCGCAACCGCAGACTCCCCTTCGGAACGACAACTACTACCGATCTTATCCTCCCTCTCATGTCCAAGGCCCATACCATCCCCCACCCTTTGTTTTTCCGCCACCACATGCGCTGCCCAATTTTGGCCCAAATCCGCCGTTCGCTTCCGTGCCGCATGCCTCGCCCGACTTTGCCTTCCAGAACAGCTTCCCAGCCTCGTTCAACATCGCTGCACCTCCCGCTAGCCCCGATCAGCAAAGAGGGCCTCTAGGGAACATCACCAACAACACAGTTCCCACTGCTCCTGCTTCCCAGACTCGTAAACGCAAAAAGCGCAAACGGCCGGACGACACTTCTGCGCCATCCCGCTCAGCCCGGAGACGCATTGACACCGGGTCTGTGTCGACTACACCCTCTGTATTTGGTGTCGGTCCATCGTCTGCTACTGCCAACACAGCTGCCGCCGCGTCCGAGTCTGTTTTTCATCCTTCTCTCGTAAATATTCCCGGTGTGGATTATAACTCCCTTTTGGACAAACCCGCGGCTTCTACCAACCTCGCTACGGACGTCTGGTTTTTTGTGAGGGGTGAGACATCCGATGCGCCGCCCACCTCGCCTCGGGAAACTGTTCACTGGTCAACTGAACGGCCGAGTAAAAGAGAATTCTCGCACATTTCCTGTCGTTTTTGCAAGTAAGTCTTAATTCATTCTGTTCGGATGCACATCTTGACCATTCTCATAGAGTTGATAAGTGGAAGGTCTGGAAGAACTGCGAGGGCCAGACTTCCGTCATCCGGGATCACCTCAAGACAGCGCACTTGAAGGTTTGGCGCGAGATTGTCTTCCATAAGCATCTGAAAGGCTCGGGGCCGCAACTGTTAACTCACCCGGCGAACGAGAGGAGTTCTCTCTGCCAGGCTTCTACGAGCGTCTTGTAAGATGGATTGCCGTTGACGATCAGGTAAGCTTCTTATTAGCATTTTTTATCATCAAGTATTCATGGTGTCAAGTCTATCGATGTTGTTGATTGCGCAGAGCTTAGGGACCTGCTCTTGTTCATCGGCACTGAGTTGGACGACAACGACATTCCACACCGCACGAAGATGGCGGAACTCATCACCGCGCGCTTCCAGATTGAATATGATGCAATGATCAAAGAGATTCAGGTAAGGTTTCTTGCGTTCTTGATAACACAATGTCTAAGCAGTGTATTTTAGAGCGCTGTTGGACGGGTTTCCTTTACGACAGATATCTGGAGCCAGCACAGCTTAGCATCGCACATGGCGGTGACCGCCCATTACATCGTGCGCGATTCAGCGGGGCGCTTGGTGCTCAAGACGAGGCTTGTAGCATTTCGTCACATACAAGGCAGTCACACGGGCGCCAATATTGGTAAAATCTTCGTGCAAGTCGTCAAAGAAATTGGTTGTTTGCATAAGGTCGGATTAACTTTTTGGAATTCATCTCATTATCTGACGCTCAAGCAGATGGGAATGGTCACCTGTGACAACGCGTCGAACAACAACACTGCCATGGACCAAATTGGGGATGAATTCAACGCAATCGGCATCCCCTTCGACGACGAAGGCAACCGCATACGGTATGTCTTATTTTCCTCACCTCTCTTGTTCCTACTCATCGGATTCGCATGCTAGCTGCTTTCCTCATGTCATTAACATCGCAGTCAAGGCCGGTTTGGCTGAAATCACTGAGTTCCCGACATACGCACCAGACGTCGTTCTTGACCACAACGGCGACATCATCTCGGAATCACTTTACGAAAATGTCGCGTATTGGAGCGCTATCAACTCCAACCCCGTCGCGTCTGCGCGCTCTCTTGTTACTCAATGCCGAGCCTCGGGACAACGCCGCGAAAACTTTGAAAAGACCATCATTGAAGGAAACGAGGCGGGTGGTTTCGCAGCGGCGGGGAAGCCTGCACGGCAACTTCGGGTTGTCAGCCTGTTGAAAGATGTCGAGACACGTTGGTCGGCAACATTTTTGATGATAGATCGGCTCATTGAGCAGTATCTGGTTCGTTGATCATCCGTTTTTCTTCTCAAAACTTCTTCTTACCTCGTTTACCAGGCTGTCGACAAGTTTTTGGGCGACCCGAAACAAGCCGACATCCAGTATTATGCACTCAGCAAGGAGGCCTTCGAAGTTCTTTCCGACATTCGAAGGATCCTCCTCATTCCACATACCATCCAGGAGATCGTCTCCGGGGAACAAACCCCAACCCTTTCATTTGTTCTTCCCATGTACGAACCACTCATCGTCATGCTGAAGAATCTTGCGGTCGAGCTTGACAAGCTGAGCTTCAGCATCAAAGCTATCGTCGACAAGCTCGATGAATATCTTAACGTGTCTCGTCGCACGAAGATCTACGCCACCGCGATGAGTGAGTAAATTTTACTTCCGTTGGTGATTTGTGCTAAGTTTATTGTGCTGTAGTCTTGAACCCGGCCATTAAACTCAAATGGATCAGGGAGAACTGGTCCGCTGTCGATGCTGATAATGCGAGAAAGGCAATTCGTGGCTCGGCAAGTTCGATTGGTGTCTTTGTCAAAAGCAAGTTATTAATTCACACTTTACAGATGCTCGAGTATCGCAGGGAGGCACGGACTCGTGAGTCCAGCCTTGCTGCTGTACAGATCCCGACGGGCGTGGGTCGGCGAGCTGTGTCTGCGCCGTCGTCTTCTCATGGCGCGCGTGCGCTGTCATCGGGGTTTGCGCGGTTCAATGCGCTGTCAAAATCACTTTCCAACCCCGACATCGATGCCCCAACCCCCTCGCCTCCTGCAGAGGCACAAACAGAGGAAGATAGGGCTGAAGCGGAGCGTCGAGCGGAGCTTGAGGACGAGCGCCTCGTTGATGAAGAGCTCTCAGCTTATGAAGCAGAAGGACTTCTGGACGAGAACAATCCTGAGATGGAGAACTTTGACCTCGTTGCGTATTGGGAGGTAAGTTCAGATCCTTCACATTCATTCCAGCCTGTTCAAAATTGTTTCAGCGACGCCAATTCAAGTTCAAATATCTCTTCTGTGTGGCCCTTGATGTCTTGCCTGTTCAGGCATCCGCTGTCCCATGCGAGCGAGTGTTTTCATCAAGTAAGGAGACTGACACCCTCCGGCGCAACAATCTTTCCCCCCGCATGTTTGAGATGCTTCAAATCCTCAAATTTATTTACCGGCAAGATCGCCTTACATTTACGGACGATTTGGTCGCAACCGAGGCGGAACTTTCGGTCATTGATGTGGACCCAAATGTAATTGATACGCTACTGGCTCAGGGTCGAATGGATGAACTTGAAGACCTTGTTAATTCCTCTTATTCCTCCTCTCAATAATTGTCTTTGACTGACTTATACTTTATTTTGACTGTAATCACCGACTAATTACTCATATTTTGCTTTTTTACTTACTAACCCCTGTATTTTAGTTTATATTCATGTTCAATACACTATTCTGCTTCCCTGTACATTTTTCTGTTAATGCTCGAGTGCTACGGACCGAATACGAGGCAAGACGAAGGAAAATCAGCCCGTGGGACACTGTATTTCCATTTCCGGATGCGACCTCGGCGCCACCTTGAGGCAAGGTGATGTCACCTCAAGGTGCACCGAGGTTGATGGCCCATCACCTTGAGGTGCCTTGACCTCACCTTGCGGCAGCACTAGGTGAGGGACGCCTTCAGATCTCTTCAGTTTCTGATTTCACTTTCAGTGGTTTGCGACACCGTGCATTGAGCTCATCAAGGCTGCCTTTGACCGACAGGTCAAGAGCGGTGTTGAGATTTTCCGTTTTCTCGACTTTGTGGAGACCAATCCCGAAGACGATCCATGGGGGGATATGTAATAAGGCCTTAACGAATTAAGGCCTTCGGTCTTCGGGCGAACACTGCCGTTTTGAACCCACTGTTATTGTCATAAGATAGAGAGCGTGGGATCCCCGCACCCTTATGTCAGCATCACACTGTGACATTGTCACGCTCGACGTCGAGGGCTTATAGCACGATGCTAAGGTCCAGATTGGGAGTTTTGCCCAATACAAGTCTTAGATAGAGGTTCAATGAAGGGTTCCTATTGGGCAGAGTTGCCAAAATGTCCCTTGGTCTCTTGCTATGTATATGACCCACAAAAAAATTCAGACCACTTTTTTTTCTGAGTGTTTCTTTGTGGTTTTCTCACCAAAAGGGACACTTTTCAAAAATTTCGGAGGAAAATTTGGCCAGCACAGCCACAGGATAGTCATCTCGGCATGCTTCGGCAGTTCGCTTAAGGGTGGGACCTGTCAAACCTTTGCGGCGCAATGAGTGACAGAACCTCCTTGCAGTGTGGAAGGTGCTTTTCAAAGCAAACACCAAAATTTCAGAGCCGAAACAGCGAGAATGTCTTCTAAGTCTGTAGACCTTCCGCAGGCCGGAAAGAGCACGAAATTTTTTGTGCGACTGGGGATTTGGCCGTGGGAACGATTAATAAGCGTTACATAACGTGCTTAAGTAAGGTGCGGGGATCCCACGCTCTCTATCTCAGCTTGGTCTTACAATCCCTCTCCTCCTACCCTTTTTCTGCCGCCGGCGATGGAGGATATCAACGTTTGGAGCTGGCTAACAGCCACAAGTTGATTCTTCTGATATAAGTACAATTTATTTTCTCTACGATAACGCCACATTTGTTTTGGCTTGAACTCGGGGCTCGACTCGACAACTCCTACACTTTCTGCTATCTACTTTGCGTTGCCAGTACTGTGACGACTCACTGACAACGTCAACATCAATGATTACCTCTCCGAGTCTTTGAGAAAAGTCTCGGCTGAGTCGCAAGGAGAGGGCGCGCGTGGGGGTGCACTTCAAGCAGCAATGGGTGGTGGGGAAATGGCTAGGACCGGCGGGCAAAAGGAGAGCTGCTCTGGGTCTAAAATAGCAGGTCGGAAACTGGAGCGACATGTACATATTAGGTGGGAGGTCAAAGGTCGAAAAGGTGGAGATAGAGCCAGTGGGGTGGGAGTGGTGCGGGAATCAGGGTGGGGACGGATGGTTCGAGGGACCGCTGGCTGGTAGCGGGCTCTTGAGTGGTGCAAGGTTGAAAATGGTGGGATGTTGGGAGGACGCCGGCAGATATTCAACAGTGGTCTTGGAATTTTGCAAGGGCGGAAATTGAACGGTGGGGTGGTACTTGGTGCGGGCTGTGCGGTGTGTTGTGCATATGTTTTGATTCAGGGAATGGTGACATGAATATCTGAAGCCTTGCGAGACAGTGGTGATACCAATGGTGGGCTGATAAAGGTTGAGAAAGGCAAGGAACAAAAGAGAAGGAAGGACGAGAGACAACAAGATATAGAAATGAGGATAGCAAGAGGAGTAAGTGGTTGACTTTCCATAAGCATTTTCATTTCTTCTGTAAATTTCACGGGGTGCCAGTGATGCTGCAGTCAAGAATAGATCCACGAGATTTAATCCGGAGCATTTTCCGCGAGCAGCAAAAAATGCGAACCTCATTTTCCAGTCCAATTCAGCCGACGTGTTTTGGTTGGTCGGCAACCTGGTAAGAGTGCATATTTGGGTGTTGGTAAGGTAGACCCCATCCACCCTCGACGAACATCACATGATATTTCCATTTTAGGCGAAGTTCACAGAAACTGGTCCGTTCCATACCTTGCAGCTTTAATTAGCCAAATCCCTTCGACCAGATTGTGTATTTGTCCTGTATCTTACTTCTCTTCCCTCAATCCATTACATTTTAGTGTCTCCCTGAGCTGGAATTATCGAAGATAGCGGCAGTGTACCAAAATGGATCTCTCGTTGATGTCCCATCACAAAAACCTAGTTGGCTTAATTCGAGCTTGGACACCGATTGTAGAGCTCTAGTATTTTGTATATACACTCCTTATAACAGTTTAAACAAATTGGTCGAAGGAATTTGGCTCATACTACGTGATTCCTTCAATATTGACGATCTCGCCTGAAATAGAAAGGTCATGTGATGTTCGTCGAGGGTGGATGGGGTCTACCTTATGATAGCAGACACAACTTCATATCAAGCCGGAATTTTGCCCAAAATTCTTTGAAACTTGGGATTTAGCAGGAACTTGGGGTGGGTTTATAGGCAAAATTCGCATTTTAGAGAAAACGAAGTAACCCTAGTCTAGGGTTAGAAAAGCGCGAAATTCCTGCGCAAAATGTCAAAAGTGTGTGTACCTAACTTTCGATTTTGGAAAAAAAGGCATCAACCCATGGCCTAAAGTTAGTCAGTATCTCAACTCTGACCCCAGCAGACATCCATGGCAGAAATCTCCTGGTTTTGGTTGAGTTTTGGTCAAGGTTCTGTGGTGCGGCAGACATTTGATGCGCTGATGGAATCGTACAGCCACCGGCTATGTCTCGGCCCGGACCGAAAGCGCGAAATCCGTGGAAGGAAAAATGATTTTGTGGATTTTGAGACTTTTGACCCGAGGGATCTCTAGTCTTCCTTCTTATGGTCATTTCTGCATAGTTTCAATACCATTGGGTGAAAACTGAGTGCACAGTAACAATTTCCAAATTAGGTATCTGACTTGTCACGAAGTTCGGTCCGCTATCATACTATGGCTGCACATGGCCGAATATTTGCTAGGAATGCCGACTCGCCAAGTCCGGCCAAGGTGGTGAATCCCAGCGAAAAGTCCGTCTTGGGATATCTTGACTAGGACGCATTTCAGGAGAATAAGATATTCCAAGATATCCCAAGAGAATTGACGTCGTATATCTTGAGATATCTTGGGATATCTTGAGTTTTGATCTTGAATCTATTTTAATATTTGCGCCTCATTTCTGGCTCTCGCGGTGCAAAGGGAACCGGCAAAAATGTTCTCGCACCAGCAGGCTCGAACCCACACGAGTACCAGAACACATTCCGATCTACAACACCAACCACTAAACCACACAAGCTTGAGAAGGCTTCGGCAGAAACCATCTAGCACCGGCTCTAACCCTCCGGCACAGATGCCGTTTTTTATTCTGGTCGATATGCTGTTTTTGATTTTCTGAGGTCCAAGAAAAAATTTCCGAAAAGCTGGAATCCGTGGTATGAAAACATGAATTTGGAATAATTTTGAGGCGACTCAAGAGGATACAAGATGTGGATAAAAATAGCTAGGAGGATACAAGATTTCCCAAGATATCCCAAGATATCTCAAGATGGACTTTTCGCTGGGGGTGAATGTTTAATTAGAGGTAAAATAAATCTAATGAGGGGGTGGGGACTCCTCCAATAGATTTTTGGTTTTTATTCTCCGCTTGATTTTCTAAATGAGATCCAAACTTGATGGGGTCCCGACAGCTGTCTCGGGATGGTGGTGATATGGCGGCGAGAACAGTCGAAATAATGCGAAAACATTTTTTAATGCTTATGGAAAGGCAACCAGTAGAAATAAAATGGAACAAATTTTTGAAGAACAACAGGAGCCTGTCAGGAGGAGACCACAAAAAAATAAGACAAGAGAGAGGAACAAGAGAGAGGGACAAACAAAAAGAGAGGAAAGCACACCAGTATCCCCACATTCATCATTTCTTCCCCCTCCTTCTCTGGCCTGCTCCCATCCCTTCTCTGCCCCTCCATCCCCCCGATGTAAGGCGGTGAAGGTAATGCCGTAAATTACGGATTTGGAAATCTTATATACTCCCCTTGATGAGAATCCAGGTTCAAGATATCCTATTCTGCTCCCAGGATGTGGCTATGGAATGTACAGTGGACCTTAGTGTTGCCGCGGCTCGGCTTCGGCTAGCTCGTCTCGGCTTTTGATGGCTCCAGAGCCATCACCGCAAAAAGCCGAGCCGAGCTATTTTTGACGGCTGGCTTACGTGGCTTGGCTCATCCACGGCTCCGCAACGGCTCAGCAAGCTTTTCACAAAGGTGCAATTTCAGCACTGTATATCGACCGCACAACATAGGAATAGCATACAGACACCCTTTCTGGTCTTTTAAGAATACTCACAGGCTCTCTTGACGCTGTCGACACTGGCGAGCCACGTTGCTCGCTAAATCTTTATTAAATTTATTTTTAAATACATTTTCTCATGGTGACGAAAACACTACGAATGACAGCGCAGACGTGAAATATGAAGGTGAAGGGCATTGGGGGACTGCAAATGTGTATTTAAACAGTATTTGTACCCCTGGGCAACGGGTGCGCAGGCTGAGCAAAATTGTGGTCGAGCTGCGGCTTAGCCGGGCTCAAGCCGGCTTGAGCCTGAGCCGAGCCACGTGGAGCCGCCCTAGTAACGGCTGGCTCAGCTCAGCTTAAAATAGCTCAGCTCAGCCGGCTAGCCGGAGCCGAGCCGAGCCGCGGCAACACTAACACCGGCCAACGATTTTGCAGATTTTTGTTGGGTTCAAGCGCGAACTACAAGCGTCTGAACGACCTAGTGACTCTCCACAACATGGAATAGCGAAAAACGCCCCGTGGAACACTCACCGACGCGCCTGATGGGAAACTTTACGGCATTACTCCCACCGCCAATAATCAATCCGACCAAACTGACAGACTACTTATAACACCCCGCAGGTACGAGGACTTCCGTGTTAGAGTAAGTAGTCTGTTTACAAGAGACTAGTGGTGAAGGTCGATGCGCTGGCAGTTGGCTGGCACTGTGGCAGTGTGATTTGTGATGTCACATGCTCGGAATCCTTCCGAAGGTGACTCCGGATATCACCGGTACTCAATGGAATTCAGACCACAAATTTCCTTCTCAGATGTGATTCTGACCTTTCTTCACCCATGGGGCACCAGTAAAGCGTATGTATGTTACCTTGCATGTCAGGAAATTGAGGCCATGACTAATTGATTGAAGAGAAAGTGTGGAGATTGTATGCACTGTGCAAAGTATTCATCATGAAATTCATGCAGATTGTTATGAAATTCAGGTTTCATGATGTTTTGTCATGAACGACGTTATGAATTTCAAGACGGCTTTCATGGTGCTCAGAAACTTGCTTTTGTGACAATATGGATTCATGACAAAACATCATGAATTTTCGTCACGAAACAACTACAGTCGAAGCTGTCATAACCCATAGGCCTCGGTTAGGTCCACAAGGTATGGCATATGGCAGATTTATGGGTTATCCCAGCCAAAAGTCAGTCAAAATTCCCGAAAAATGTATGGGTTAAGGCAGATTATGGGTTACGAGAGCTATGGGTTATGACAGCTTCGACTGTACTCAATTTTTTTTTTTTGCTAAGTCCACCAGATGATGAGTGCAGTGTGCTCATCCCAGTGTTACACCAATACATGGTGCTAGGAGGTCTGTCAACTACAGCCTATTGAAAATCCGTTGGTTAACAAGTCAATAGCTCAGTCAACAACTTGAGAACAGATACACTAGCGACAGGCTGCCGGTAGCCCAATCTATTTGCCCCGCCTTGGCCTCCTTTTCATCATGTTTTGCCCTGAATTTATTAATGAAACATCATGAAAATTCATCATGAACAGCCCCATAATCATCATGAAAACACGACTCCGAGTCATGATGTTTTGTTATGAATTTCCGGTAAATCACCATGAATTTCCGGACAAATCGTCAGGAAAGTCATGACGAGAAACATCATGAATTTCATGACCCTTGGTTGGCACAGTGATGCAGAAGGAGTTTGATATTATTGTTCAAAAATGTTACTTGTATCAGATATTTGCTATTTCAACTCTTATTGTTGTGAATCGACGGATCAATTCCGTGAGACGATGATCAGAGAGAAGAAGTTGAGTTTGCGATCGCGCTATTTGTGAGAAGAGCTCGCGTTAGAGCAAACCAATGCTCTACCGCTGAGTGTTTATTCAGTATTTATACAAGCTACAATTGTATCTAGAAAGTTCTGTAATAAAGGAGAAAACTTAGTAAGTCACCCGAGAGAATGTTCTCGGTGATTCCCGGAGCTCAACGCTCAATCTCCAACACTCCCCCTCACCGTAACATCCGAGGTAGTGGCTTGGCTGGCTCCGGCTTGGCATGGCTCACTCCTCTAGGCTGGGCTTGCCCCGTGGCACTACACCTGGCTGAGTTCTGATGCCGCGACCATCTAAAACCTAATTAGAGGATTTCGGCAGTGGGTGATGGATGGGTAGATAGACGTGATGAAATAGCAAGAGATGTCGATTGTGAAGAGGAAAAATGATTAAAGATGTTGTAATTTAAGGTGGATTGGATGAGGCGCAGGAAGGAATTAGAACATAAAATCTTCGTCGTCATCCACAATGGGATAATCTTCATCAGAATTCTCTTCATCCATTCCGAAGATTGCGCGGGTTTCTTCTTCGTCCTCGGTGGCGCAATCCCGAGCAAAGTGACCGCGGCCGCCGCATTTATTGCAGATGGCGCGTGATCCTGGCTTTGCTTTAGCAGGAGCCTTGGAGCGGTAAGATTGTGCGGCGGGCTCAGCCGATGGTTTAAGTATACCACGAGAGCGGGCAAGCATCATGCCGGTGGGTTCGGCAGTGGCTATGGCGTCCGATTCGCGCTGCCGAATACGGCGACTCTCAGTTGTAATCAACTGAAGTACACCTTTGGTGGTTGGGGCGGAACCAAGCGATGCGAGAGTGGCTCGGACAAATGAGTCCCAAGTCACAGGAAGTGAGCCGAGGAGGGCGACAGCAAAATCGGAGTCGGAAACTGGGTGACCGAGCGACTTTAGCTCCCCCTGAATCTTGCGCATCACTTTGATGTGACCCTCGAGGTCTTCATCAGAGGCGCGGGTGGTGTATAGCCGATGGCGCGCGAGAACAACGCCGAGAAGGCCGGTAGTTTCGAATGCACTGGAGAGAGCGCTCCAGGCTTCGAGCGCAGTGGACTCCCCCTGGACATGGTGAACGATGTAAGGGCGTGTCTGTCCGCCTTTTTCCACGCCGCCAATTCTGCGGGATCTGTGGGCGCTGTGACTCCCGGATCAATATGATCATCGAGTCCCTGTTCGGTAAGGCAGTCGGTGATGTAGATTTTCCACGAGGCAAAATCATCGCCGCCCTGAAGTGCTGGAAAGCGGTAAGAAGTGGTGGTGAAGCCGGTGAAGGTCGTCATGGTGTGGGAAGGCGGGAGAGTGGTGGCCGGGTTATCGGTGGCGTGAACCGAGATTGGTTTGTGTTGTGAATCGACGGATCAATTCCGTGAGACGATGATCAGAGAGAAGAAGTTGAACGTTGAGTTTGCGATCGCGCTATTTGTGAGAAGAGCTCGTGTTAGAGCAAACCAATGCTCTACCGCTGAGTGTTTATTCAGTATTTATACAAGCTACAATTGTATCTAGAAAGTTCTGTAATAAAGGAGAAAACTTAGTAAGTCACCCGAGAGAATGTTCTCGGTGATTCCCGGAGCTCAACGCTCAATCTCCAACACTTATCTGGCCTGTACAGTAGAGTCTTTCATATGGAATATCGTCATGTGGAATAGCCGCAATATGGAATAGCTTTCCGGCCTCTCCGGGCTTGGGAGAGGGTAATATTCCACTCTCCGCAGTCCGGAATATGAAATATGGATTTGGAGGCTTTTTTGGTGGATATTCCATTGTCCGAGCGGTGGAAAAGATCTGGGAGCTATTTTTTCCCTGTGTGTTGTGACCATAATGGGTGTGAATTGTGCCTTGTAACAGGCCAGTGCCATGAAGTCCTCGATCTGGGACTTGGAGTGTGAAATAGCCCAGAATCCAGCCCCTGTTCCCTAGTAAGCGAAGAAATTTTGTCGGAAAAGAAATTCATTTTTAAAATCATTTTTAAATTGATTTTTTAATATGGAATAACCACAATATGGAATAACCTCTTGGACTCTCCCGACTGTGATCCATATGACAGACTCTAAGATAGGCCGCATCCATAAACAGCTAGCTGTGACCGTGATTGGTCACAAAAGCCTATTTTTCGACCATCTCCCTCATATCTCGACAACGAAGATGAAAATGGAGAATCTGTTCCGTTAATCGACGGACAGGTACCCTGGCTATGTCCTCCCAAGATTACAAGGCGATTGGGGAAGTATTGACGGAGGAGATAGAATTTTCGTCAGACCGCTCACAAAATTGGGATTTACAAGATTCCCCATCAAAATTTTATCTCCTCTATCAATATTGCCTCATTCACCTTGTAATTTTGGGAGGACATAGCTAGACTATCTTTCCGTCGATTTACGGAACAGATTTCATACTTTCGTCCCTGTTGTCGAGATATGAGGGAGATGGTCGAAAGTGTGACGTTGTGACAGGAGCTTGATGCGTCTGGATGCGGCCTATCTTACTGTATCTGCAATGCTGGGCTCAAAGTCAGCACAAGGGGTTGCGGAAAATAATAAAAAATACCTATACCCGTTTTTTTTGGCCTATGTCCCATGTCTGTGGACTAAGGCTGAATATAATTTTGATTATATTTGAATATAATTGATTGTAATCCTAAAATTATGATTAAATATGCGCGCCCCCCATAATCTTAGTCTGAGGGATACGAGGGATTAAATTACATTACAGTACGATTATATTACAGTACGGGGTCCGTATTTAATCGTAATCTTGAGGGAGGGCAGGAGTAGTGAAATGCCTTTCTCCTCTATAGAAAACGGCTTACTATGAGGAACTATGATTGACTATAGCAAACTATGGTGCACTTTGAAACTGACCTGCTTACTATGAATGTCTATGAGGCACTCTGAGGTACTAAGTTATGACACTCAGTGGGGCTACTATAGCGAGCTTTTATGGACTTAAAATGAGGGTCTCATTGATTGTACTTATGCCAAGATGAAATACTTTCCTCGGGGTTCAGTGTAAATGAATATTCAACTCAACACACTTATATATGGAGATATGAAACGAGTCAATGGACGAGATTTCCCTTTGTCTCGCCATATACTGCATCCTAAACCCTCCGCCTCGCGTCCCCAACATGTTTCCTCCGAGCCTCTCACCCCTCTGTAACGCCCCTCGCGATGAGTCCAGGGACACCGCACCTTCGGAGAGAACCAGTCATAAAGAAGTGTCGGGGAAGCAGGAGAGAATGAGGCAAATATGCGGCAAGAATTGGCAGTTTATTAGAGACTTTGCGCAGAGCCACCGGGAGCCACCCGGTGGCTCTCACGGCATGCGCTGTGGAGCGGCTACGCGCTATGGTGGCTCATTCGGTGGCTGGAAGAACAACTTGAAATTCATTTTCTCCGGCATTTTTTCATCCCCCTGGATGACCTCGAAGCGCTAGGCTCCCAAACCCCCGGGAAGCACACCAAGGTTCTACGCCAACCGTCGGTTTTGCAAGAACCGGCCTAAAACGCACCAAATAAAGCGGGAAACTGGTGACCTAACCACGACACCTCACTACATTGAGGTATAGTCACAGAGGTACCATGTAGATACTTGAAGCCCCACCTGCAACGCGGGCGACGAGCCACCAAACGAGCCACCATATGCCGTAGCCGCTCCACAGCGCATGCCGTGAGAGCCACTGGGTGGCTTAATACCGGTGGCTCTGCGCAAAGTCTCTATTGTACACCAACTCTACCGACTCTGCGGACTTGGTGTAATTTCGGTTTTCGGAAGTGCGAGTCTGGAAGTAGTAGATTTCGTTCGAATTGAGCCTGACTCTCGACTGACAAGTGCATAGACGCCGGACAATCGCAACCAGTGACTGGGTTTTTTTGAGTAGTTGAGCGGACAGTCTAGACTGGGATGATCCCACGAGCTATGTGGATAATCTAGGTCCTTACTTGTACCTAGTAGCCAAAATTGAGCCATAACTTGGCTTTGTTTGTAGCGTGATCTCAACTTGAACTGGACGTGATGCTGGCTCAGAGCTAGTTGTCGGATTGCATGGTGGAAGGGGAGCGCATAGGGTAGTGACGCCGTAGTCTGACCCACTTACTGGAGCAATAGATTTGAAATTCTCAGATACTCTTACTTGCATGTTCCACAATTTCCAAATATGGACGAAAGAGTGTTTGCTGCCGGATTCTGTGAAGAGGGAGGGCTTCAAAGGAACAAGAAACAGTATGGGCAATGCAAACTACCGCAGGGAACTAGTTGGTGACTGTATTTTCGATGTTTCTTGCACCTGCGGCCGGTTCGACAAATATTCCAAAATACAACTAAATACGATTAAATACAATTATTCTGAGATTAAAATACATTACAATACGGTTACGATTGAATAGGCGACCAAGCCTCCAGATTATATTACGATTATGATACATTATGGGCCGGAAGCGTATTTAATCATAACTAGCAGTTACCCGTGCTACGCTACGGCGTGATCAGAGTACAAAGAAAAGGACATGGCAGAGCAGAATGAAGAGATCTTAAATGCTTGTGTTACAAATACATTGAAATTTGAGTATGGTTGATTCAATGTCTACCACCATTGCCACCGGCGCGACGACCACTGGAAGTCCCTTCCCCTTTGTCCTCCTGCTCTTTGGTGCGGTGATCTAGTTTGCGCTTCTTTGAATTCGGCTTGGAAGACTCGGTGCTGGACTGCCCTCCAAAAAAGCCGGTGAACTTGAGGCATGCTGGAGTACCATTGGTGATTTGAGATTCAGGCATTGAGAGATAGAAAACAGAAACATACCAATTTTGGTTGGACTCTCTTCTGCTTTTGGTACCGTCGTCGAGGAAGCATTGCTGAGGAACGTCACTTTCTCAACATCAACAATGAAATACTTCACCGAACGATCATCGTTCAGCTCGAGACCGGTAAGAAAACCCTCGACCGTCGTCGACAAAGACTCTTTTGCTTCCCCGGAATGGGTTTATACTTCTCCCACCTGGGCGCTGCAGGGAATACACAGTGAATGGGGAAAAGATTGTTTGGCGTCCTAGTAGCAGTGAGGTATTGCTCTGCTTTGACGTCGAAAGTCGAATTTGCCTTGTCGATGTCGCTCGAAACACCACAGACGTGGACGGTAGCATGGGTTCGAAGGTTGATTGTGCGATCAGGAACAGATCACGGGGCGCGCGACTATTTCGTCGCTAATCTATACTCGGTGATTGAGTATTTTAGTGGTTAGAGAGGGAAAGCGGCACTGACTGTCGGGACGCGGAGGCGGCGCTTTGTTTCGGGGCAGGATTTGCCTGTCGGACTGGCCGCGCTTGAAGGACGTGAGTGGGACACGATACAGACGCTACGTGCTCCATGTTGCTGAGTTTGTGGAGGGGTAGGGAGGCCGTTTTGAATTGCCTGGAGATTGAGTCTAGGGAAGGAGAAGAGTGGTCTCGCAACCTACCTGCAGTACGCGTGAGTTGCGCGCATTCGGCGGATCTGCAATTGAAAAGGAAGGCATCAGATATGTAACAGCAAGAGCGAAAGAGTCCAACCAGGTACCGTCAACATCCATTCTCGCGGCCTTTTCAGCACGTTCTCGCTCTCTCCGCGCTCTCTGCGCCTGTGACCTACTGGAAAGCGGTTCCGTTGAAGGGTGTGGACGATTCTCTCGGGCTCGATGTCGTCTGAGCTGACCGAGAGAACGGGCGTTGGGGTTCGCAGTGGTGGAAGTTAGGGTTCTGGTCGTGATGAGCAGGTAAGTACACGCGGGCTGGCTTCGTTCGCGAATAGCGCGTTGGATTTCTCGCTGTCGTTGTTAATGCCTTTGAGGTGTCGTTGGAGGTGTTAATAAATACCTGTAAACGCGATGAGTACATCCGCGACTGTAAATGAGGAACAGTGCCCGTACATTTGGATGTTGATTTCGTGGTGGGAAAGAGATTAGATGTTCAATGTTCACACAGAAAGATGAGAAAGAACGTTTATTGGAGACGACGATACGGGTACAGCTACATCGTTGGGTGTGGAGCGGAGTCCGGTCGACGGAAGAGACAGCAGCGAAGTTGTCGTAAGCTGTTTGGCTGCGGACTGATGACGTGAGTGGGGCTTTCGGGCGTTCTCGGAACATGTTTGTCTCGAGTCAAATCGCCTAGGGAGGTCGATTGTAATATAGATGTTTGTCGGAAAAATCCTGGGCAGCTTGTGTCGGCTCGTAAGTCAATATAAGCCGCCATGAGGTCATAATCCATAAGGGGATTGTAGCGCATAGGTGTAGACCTTTCAAGCTCTCTTCAGCCGCTATAATCCATGCCCGGGATTATATGGGATTTAGGTGCTTACAAGCCATTAACCTGTTTGCGCAAAAGCCATACGAGCCACCAGATGGCTTTGGGCGTGTGCGCAGCATATGGCTCCTAATTCTTAGACGTTTAAGCATCATACCTATATTGTATGCAACATATCCGCACAGTGTGTAGTAGCTGTCATGGGCTTCCCCAAATCACCAGAATCCACGGTTAATTTATGGCATCAACAACAGTTTCTCTGCTTGAGTGGTCTCTCCCTCACTGTCTGGGTATTGCCCGTCATGAAGGTCCGCAGTTCATCACCGGGCTTTATCTAGATAAGCACAGATGGTTTTGATGTAGTTGTGAACAGAATGCCCAAAATCAGCAGCCATTGGAGCCATCGGCTGCGCACACGCCAAAAGCCACCAGATGGCTCGTATGGCTTTTGCGCAACCTCTCTATTATTTTAGGTTAACGCACATTACCGCACATTTAGGAAACATAGGGCTCAATTGTGGTGACAAAAAACATGTATTCATGGCGACGACAACGGTTCGGTGCTACCCGCCACATATGGATAGCCTATAAAATAACCTCGACTTCGAATGCCGTGCTAGAACGGTAAATAAACAAGGACCGCATAAACGTACCACACAAGTTATACCCGATACAACACAGTGCTGAAAAGCAGTCATTAGAAGTGGAAGGGAGAAAAAAGAACAGAGAAGAGAGTATTGAACGCACAGATGATACATAAGTGGCGACACGAACTAATTCAAGAGAATTCAGACACAATTAAATGTCGAGGGGCAACTTGGGGGCAACAACTCACCAGATAACCCATGGAAATTAGGCCCTCGTACATCTCAGATTTCGACAAAGAGACCAAGGGCGTGATTTAAAGGCAGATGTGGATCACTGTGGCACAGGAGGTGGTAGAATCGGTGAGGGCAAGCTGAATACAAGACTTGTGCGGTGGTCGTAGTGGTGGTTGGGGAGAAAGAGGCGTGGGACGCTTTCCGCAGCACTTCTTGGTATTTGTGAAGCAGTGTTGAGTGGCTTGTTATAACTCAGATCCCAGATCTGGCTTCGATTTCTGGAATTCTGGAGCTTATTCGCGCTTCCTCGGCTCCCGACTCGCGCGCCCGAGAAGCAGTCGGAATGGGCGGGAGTGGACCGAATGTTTTTCTGTCGTTGTTTTTGAGCTGAAGTCAAGTCGCTCCGGGCCGGATACAATCGTAGGATGTTTTGCTACAAAGTAGAAGAGCTTACAGTAACAGTATTTGCATCATAGGTTCCAAGCCGAACATAATAAGTCACACTGGCAAAGAATATGTTTTTTGAGTCCAGGGGCCGCGAAATAATTTCCGTGATCAACCATTGCCCTAAAGCCCATTTTATCTTGTTCACCCGAATTTTTGAAATTGCGGCCTTGGATACAGGGAGTCCCGTTTTGGTCCCGTTCGTTTCCGCCATGTACATTGGGGAGGGATTAGGTATGTAACTGTATCTCCATCTGCAAAGGAACATTTTATGTTGAACTTATAGTACCTTAGCCTTAGCGTATACAGATGCTGGAATCTTCTGCGTCCTTGGGCAGATTCTGACAAATTCTGTCATAGCGAACATAAACGCCGGTTGTGCACTCCGTGAGTACTATCGGATCTGCATGGTATATAATTGATACGGTGCATAGATAAATTAATCAATTGCTCTCGAATTTACCTGCGGTCGAGGAAACGCGTCATGCAGATTGCGTGCACGGTCCGTGCAGAAAAGAAAAGCAATCAACGACGGGACGCGTGATCGCGAATTAACTCCTCCGATGAGCCCGAATAAGTCCGGCCAGCTCCGATGAGCCCTGTTGCCCGCCATCGCCGGCACTACGGTTTGCGGACACTACTCGCATCCCTCTCAACGTTTTGCGAGATCTTCGGAGCTATAACAGCTCACTACAGACTCTTTGCACACTGTGGAGTCCGTGTGAAGGTGCCGTTAGCGATCCCGGCAACGTCGGCACAGTCTTGAAGAAACTGAAGTCGATAGGACCACCAGCTCTTTGAGGTCTATGGACGGGAAAATAAAATTTTTGGAAGAGGTGGCGAAGCTACCGCAGCGCTTGACACTGCTTCGGCGGTGAGCCGATTGAAACGGCTTATCGCGGATCATAATCCCCCGGTGCAGCGCTACATCACAATGACAACGTCGATGACGCATGTCACCGTGACGGTCGACGAGTTCACATTCGCAAGTTGCGCCACCAACTAGGAGTGTCTAGAGACGACGTAGAGAATTTTTCACTAAGTCCGATTGAAGTGAGAGGAAAATACATAGTTTACGTGACGTCCTAGCTTTTGTTGTGAGCCTGCACGATACTGCCCAAGTCCACCGATACCCAGCGATACCTGCCGCGCCCGGGTTTTCACTGGGGGTCAAGACCCGGGTCAACCACAACACTGAACGTGACAGATCCAACGTGACCTACATACGTTCACCCACGACCCAGACCTTGCTCAGACCTTCACTTCGCCACTGCACGCAAACTGCACGTACCTTGCACGTACCACCTCGCCATCATTCCTGTGGAGAGAGTCAATCGGCATATGGCTGGCGAGTTCGTCTAACTTTGCGAGTCGGGGAAGTGACCATTCTTCTGACCAGCTGTCCCTTCTTTCCTGCAAACTCCACCCGGTACTCCAGTGAGAGGTGTTCAAGTTGACCGTCATCTCAGGCCGACAACCCGATATCGTGTGAAGTCATATGACCAGGCAAAGTGCACGCACCGCACATCCAATCGACGTCGACGTCCGAAATTCGAAGTCAATCCTAGACCACCTCCGCCTTTACTTTCCCCTACACCGCCGACGAGATTGTCAAAGCCTCTCTTGGACAACTCGCCTGACAATCCCTTCTGGGTTCCGGCCGCCCGACCACCCAGTTACTGGCGCTGTCGGCATCCGGACCCTTTGATAATGGAGTGCAGGAAAGCCAAACTCGATGATACCTCCCCTAGACTTCCGCGGCAGCCTCCACCTTTGCTTACCGCTAGTACACGGCTCCTGAGAGCATCGCCGAAGCCCGACTCACCTGAAAGTTCTCTCTCGATGTCTTACCCTACCGCCCGCGGCCCCATGAAAACGATTGGATGCGAGAGGCCGACCCTTACATTCGTCTTGTATGCAAATACCATCTTGGTTTTTTTTTTCTGTTCTTGGTTCTGACGAGCTACAGTCGGGGGAAACGCATTACGCGACCAAATCCAGGTTACTATATGACCTCACCCGGATCACTCTCAGCAGGGCACCATGACTTTGAGGCAGACAATGATGGGAGCGTGGATAGGCTTGTGCTTGGCTCCCAGTCGGCTGGACAATGGAGAGCATCATGATGTGCAGGTCGATTTTTTTTGTTTTGTTTTGTTCACCTTTTCTTTCTTTTCGTTTCCGTTTTGCCATGAATAAATCGATTTGTAATGCTACTCCACTCGAACTAAATACTAGCAGGAACTCGGATTGCAACACTTCCTTCACTACTGTCACACCCGGTTACAAGCTTAAGCACCCCGCCTTCGGCAGGGCCGGCTCGCTGCGCTCGCGTCCCTACCTACGGGGGGTACACAGCTTGTCGGGGCTCCGCCCCAAACCCCGCCTGGATTTTTTTTGCTGGATTCCTTGCCCGCGGCGCCGCACTGCCGCTCGCTGCACTCGCCGGCGCGCGGCGCCGGGGACCGCGTGTGAGTTTCAACATCTCGACAGCCGGTTGTGTTGTAGGATGTTGACAAAACCCCGTGATTTTCTGTCAAAAGTCACGCGACTGATGGCCTGGCCCTCTTTTCAAGTATAGGATATCCTTTCTCCCGAGGCTTTTTTGGCTCGATACTCATGTCAGTGATCGATACTGATACTGATACTGAGCGGAGTTTGAATTGACGGGCCGCCGGTCCGATAGTTTGCCGGCAATCCTAACTTGGTTTCTTTTCTGTTGTGTTGCGTCGTTTACCGTTTCTGCATCCCAGTAGTGGCTCTATAGCTTACTTTCTGTCACATTAATGTACTATCTCAAGGTTTGCGACCACAATTGAACTGAGAATCAGCTCAGAAGATGCCCTGGTTGCAAAATTTCAAGCAATTTCTTTTTGCAGCTGTTCCATTTTTGATGTACTCAAAGTACTCACCGATGTAGCCACATTTTCTCTGAAAGATGCTCCAGTCTCAGAAGCATTTTGTTTATTTATGTCAATAGAAACCCGCTGAGAGGCAATCCAAATACAACTAATATCCCAGTAGTTTGAATCCCAACGCACGAAAGGGCTCGGAGATGGGGCTTCCGGAATGAGTGGAAGCCCCCTGAGGTTGATAGAGTTCCAGGTTCTCTTGACCATTTATTTATTGCAGAGAGAGAGTTGAGACTTTGTTGTTTGAAGTGGCACCAATGTAGAGTCTCGGCTACAGTCGTGCAGCCCGAATTTCGACGATTGAAATCACAGAAGACTCTGGCTAGTCCGGCGGCTTCTAAATCACAGAGCTACAGAGATAGTTGACGCGACCGGACTGCATCTCTTCAAGAGTCGGTGTTTCTTCGACTCGGAAACAATCATTTAAAAGGTGTCGGATCAAGGAAACCGCTAGCGAGGACAAGAGAAGGCGAAAGTCTTTAGAAATGGGAATGACTTCAAGACGACTGCGAGTTGAGACAAAGTTGAGAGGAAAATTCCGGAAAGAGGACCGCAATGTCCGAAAGACCGACGAAATCCGAAGCTGATGTGGATTGAAACTCCGCTCAGTATCGAAGGATACTGACCTTTACATTTGAGGCGGAAATCGCACAGCGGGACGCGGAAATATTTATGGACACTTGTCATGTATATTCAAACAGGCTTGTGCGCTCCAATATATATTTTTCGGCTTGAGCTGGACTGAACCCTTGTCTGTTCATCGAGCCGCCCAATATCGAAAGCGGCATCGGAGCGGAAGGTCCGCGGAACGACTCATAGAAGCTGTTGCCAAATCACGTCAAACTCTCTCTTTTCACGTGCAATATTTTAGTTTCTTTTTTCTTTAATTTCGTAATTTCCCCCACCTACATCAGTATCGAGCCGCTTTTTTGATCAAAACTCTTCATAGAATGTTTTTGAAATCGAATGATGGAAAACGACTTAGGGGGTGGTGATACCCAATCAAGTTTCCGGGGTCCTGGAAAAGCGGTTTTTCACGCCAGCGGCCATTTGGACAAGGTTTTGAATATTTCCTTCATTTTCACTGGTATCACTCCGTTTGAAGCTCGGAACCATAGAGAGTCTTATGTAGAGTGTTAGTATCCACCAATCCATTTTTTGTGAGGGGCAATGGAGGTGCAGATCAATTGACGTGAGTATCAACAAGCGTCAACAGTTGTGACCTCTTTCGGCACTTTCATAGCAAAACCTCTAATATCATCCAGAATGCACATTGTAGGCCGGATAAATGTCCTTGGTATTGTTTCTGCCTGTTACAGGTACAATCTTATCTCAACCACTAGGTTCTGCATTTCCTCGGTTCACCCTCATCCAATGATGCCAGTAATTCCAATTGAGCAGATTTTTCTGCACGTTATTTACAATGCCAATGTTCCTCTTGGATATCCCGCACTTCTCAGTCTCGGTCTTGTGAACGTGTCACCTTTTCTCTTTCACTGTTTTCCTTGAGCTTCGGCCTTCCTTTGGATCTTGTGACGTCAATCCTTACCTGTTTAGGTATTGACAAGTGATTGCCGGGTGGTGGTGGTGGGTGAGGTTCTCGGGGTCTTGACAGCAAGTTTTTCGGTAGTCAGCAGGTTTTGTTTCCGACGCCCCTTGTGATTTTGGGAAAATTTCGGCATTTTTGGCTTTGGGTCCGGACAAGATACAGCTGTTTTACGGTTTTTGTCCGGTTTTTGATGGAGTGGGGCATTTCGTTTTTTGCGCCTGGGCATGTGTCACACCTTCCATAAATGGAAGACCAAAGTTGTCGACTTTGACTTTGCGTGTCCCGCACCGTAGTGACGATAGAATAGCCCGAGAGATGGCCGCAGCTGCCCGTCATCCCAGAGCGAGAAACGAAAATGAAGGTTCGGTGACGCGCACGCTCGCGCGCTACGCGTGTAGAATGACAAGCCAGGAGATTCTGTTTGTTTGTCAAGAGCTTCCGACTCATCACGGATCACCGACCCGCACGCCGCTCCGCACCTTTCATCGCTACCACCACCATCGACCGCGCGGTCCCGCCCCGTTGGCACGAGTCTCACTCGGGTCTTCGGCCCTTTCTCTTTCTTTTCATTGGCTCAACTCTATCTCATCTTTCTGCACTGCCTGTTCCTGGAGATCAACGCACTGTCGACCTCCTGGATTTCCTCAAAGCAGCTCTTTCTCTCCCACCTTGGCTCTTTATTCCACATGGACTCGAATTATTCATCTATCTACTGGTTTTCACATGTTCTCTCATATTTATTCTGTACTTGGAGTACGAATACGAAGCTTTTGATCCCACCTCGGAAGTCACCATTTAGTTTTTGTTTCGTCCCGTCTCGCCGCCGTCTCCGCCTCCGCTCTCGTCTAACGCCTACGCCTACGCCTCGTCTCCGCTCGATCTCGCCGTCTCGCCTTAGTTTGTTTGCTCGCGCTCGGTCCCAGTTGCCAGTCACGGCGCTGGATCTATTTTGAAGCACTCGTGATATATTGTTCTTGTCTTCTCCTTAGAGCTTTCGTGCTCAGGACGTAGACAAGCGTGACATTGCAGGCGGTACGGTCGTTCCCGATCCCCTGGCGGTTTACTACGATTCCGGAAGTGCTCCTGAGGATCTTATCGTCTCGATGGAGTCCTCAGCCATCCGCTCGATCCTACCAATCATCGACAACCAGCAGCAAGTTGAATGCATTATCGACGGCGGCTGTCAGATCATCGCTATGTCTGAAGCCGTTTGTCATGAACTAGCTCTTTCGTACGACCCGCGCGTCATTCTTCGAATGCAATCTGCAAACGGCGCGGTTAGTCCTTCGCTTGGACTTGCTCGGAACGTACCTTTCCGTATTGGCGACATCACTCTCTATCTCCAAGTCCACATTGTCCGCAATCCCGCCTACGATGTTCTGCTGGGACGTCCCTTCGATGTATTGACACAAAGCACAATCCGTAACTTTTCCAACGAGGACCAGACCATCACAATTTGCGATCCAAACTCCGGTAAAACTGCCACGGTTCCAACAGTTCCTCGCGGCTCTCCTCGCGCCCGTCCCCAGGGTTTTCCGAACTCGAGGAATTGATCACTGATCAAGGAGAGCTTGCGGTCGTCATTGTCGAAGACCCACAACAACCTGGAAAATTTGTTATCGAATCAACATCGGCCCTCGCATCGGACACCCTCCCCTTTATTCAACATGCCTACCTCTCTGCCTGTTCAAATTTAGATCAAGACGCGAACACTGTACAATTTGCGCATGCTATCATTCAACCGATATTCTCTTCACGCGATTCAACTCGCGGTGATAAATTAATTCCTTTATTTCCAATCTCTACATCTCGCTCCGTTCCAAATATCAACTCGTCTCGATTCGACTTCTCCGAATTCTCTCCCAAATATACCCCGCCTCCGCTTGTCGAAATCTATGCGAAGAAGAAATATAAACCCGTCGCGCAGAAAGTCCGTCCAGTATTGGGTACTCTACCTAATAAATTCCGCATTGAACGTCATATTTATGGCGAACCTCTCGCTGAGATGCCCGCTCTCAACCCCAATCCACCTCCCTTCGTTCCCACCGGCCGTTATACTGCTGAACGCCGTGATGCCCTCGATGCCCTTCATTCAGAAGATTTCCTGTGGCCCGAAGAGCGCAAATTGATGCACCACTTTATGTGTTTGCAGAATGAGGCCTTCGCGTGGCAGGATTCCGAACGCGGCCGCTTCCGTACCGATTTCTTTCCACCCGTCGATATGTCCGTAATGCCGCACACACCTTGGGTTCAACGGAACATTCCCATCCCTCCGGGGATTTATGACGAAGTCTGTAAAGTTATTCGCACGAAGATTGAAGCCGGCGTATACGAACCCTCTAACTCGTCGTACCGATCGCGTTGGTTTTGTGTTGTCAAGAAGGATGGCACCAGCCTTCGACTCGTTCACGCTCTCGAACCACTGAACGCCGTCACTATTCAGCATTCAGGAGTCACCCCGTTTACCGACCAACTTGCTGAACATTTTGCTGGGCGCGCGTGCGGCGCGATTCTTGACCTATATGTTGGTTATGATGAACGCCTCCTCGCCCCTTCCTCCCGTGACTACACCACTTTTCAAACGCCGTATGGCGCACTCCGACTCGTCACCCTTCCCATGGGATGGACCAATTCCGTCCCAATATTCCATGAAGACGTCACATTTATTCTCCAACCCGAAATCCCCGAGTTCACTATTCCCTATATCGACGACGTACCTTGTTGTGGTCCCGCAGACTGCTACATCCTTCCAGACGGCTCGTACGAAGTTGGCCACGTCTGCACACCTCAAGGTCGTATCCCTGACGACAAACGCGTCGATAAAATTGTCAACTGGGGACCTTGCAGCACTCTCACCGAAGTCCGCGCTTTCCTGGGCACCGTTGGTGTTGTGCGCATCTATATCCGCAACTTCGCCCATCGCGCACATCCCCTCATTCTCCTCACTCGCAAAGACATGCCATTCATGTTTGGCCCTGCTCAAATCGAAGCTCAGGAAGATTTAAAACAAGCACTCATTCACTCACCTGCCCTCCGTCCCATTGACCTTCCCCCGCTATCCTCGGTGTTGATACTTCTGGACTGGCTATTGGGTTCATGCTATGTCAATGCGATCCCGCCAACCTTTCCCGCCGATACTACGCAGCGACGACGACGCTCGTTTCGGCTCGATAACCCTCAACGACCGCGAGTCTCGTTCCAAACTCGAACTTTACGGTTTATTCCGCGCGCTTCGTTCATGGAAAATCTATCTGATAGGCATTCGCAACCTTGTCGTTGAAGTCGATGCTCGTTATATCAAGGGAATGCTTGCACACCCTGATCTCCAGCCAAGCGCCAGCATAAATCGTTGGATTCTATCGATACTCACATTCCACTTTACTCTCGTACACGTCCCCGGAGTTCTCCACGGCCCCGACGGCCTCTCTCGTCGACCTCCCCAGCCTGGTGATGAACCGGAACCTGAAGACGACTTTGACGACTGGATCGATCAGGTTCACGGTTTCATGCATCAAATAAACGACTCACCTTATGTTCGCCGACCTCAATCCACCGTCGCTACACTGGCCGCCGAAATTGCCCCCGATGGTCAGGACCCGCCGCCTTCCCTCTCCTACGACATCGTGCCCCGATCCGACGCTGCTCGACTCGCTGATGCGCGCGTTGATTTAGTGCGTGTATGGCATGGAAACCTCCAACGGCCTCGCGACATGTCTGACAAAGAATATAAATCTTTCGTTCGATATTGCATGGAATTTTACCTTGCGCGCGACCAACTCTGGCGAAAGGACCCTCAGTCTCGCCACAAACTCGTTGTTCCGACTCATCGCCGACTTTTCATCCTCACCTCCGCACACGACGACGTTGGTCATAAAGGTTTCTGGGCTACACGAGCCTTACTCACCGAACGCTTCTGGTGGCCGCACCTCGCTGACGATATTACTTGGTGGATTAATACCTGCCATATTTGTCAAGTTCGTTCTACTCAGAAGCTTTTAATTCCACCTACCGTCGCAACGCCCGCTCCAATCTTCGCCAAAGTCTATATGGACACAATGCACATGCCTACTAGCGGCGGCTTCAAATATATCGTGCACGGCCGCTGCTCACTCACCCATTATCCCGAATTCCGTATGCTTCGTCGAGAAGTCGCTAGCGCAATTGGAGACTGGATTTTCCAGGATCTAATCTGTCGCTGGGGGACCTTAATCGAAATCGTTACAGATAACGGACCACCATTCCTGAAAGCCCTTGCTCACCTTGAATCCAAATACCACGTCCGTCATATTCGAATCTCTGGTTACAACTCGCGCGCAAACGGCCTTATCGAACGCCCACACTTCGATGTTCGCGAGAGTATTTTCAAAGCTGTTGACGGGGACCAATCTAAGTGGCATACTGCGACACATTCAGTATTCTGGGCAGATCGTGTTACCGTTCGTCGCCGAATGGGTTGCTCACCGTATTTTGCAGTCACCGGCGCGCATCCCCTGCTACCCCTCGACATATCTGAAGCCACATACCTCCTTCCCCCTCCTGATTCCGTTCTCTCCACCACGGATCTCATCGCTCGACGTGCGATTGCACTGCAGAAACGCCGCGATCAGCTCGCGAACCTGCATTCGAACGTACTTGAGGCTCGCCTTCGTGCTGCTATTCGTTTTGAAATCGAACACGCTGCTACTATCCGTGACTACAACTTCAAACGCGGTGATTTGGTCTTGATGCGAAACACTGCGATTGAAAAATCATTCAGCAAGAAAATGCGCAAGCGATATTTAGGCCCACTTATCGTGATTTCCCGCAACCTTGGAGGAGCCTACATCCTCTGCGAACTTGACGGCTCTGTTTTCCATCGCCCAATCGCAGCTTTACGCGTTATCCCGTATTTTGCGCGTACCAAAATTGATTTGCCGCCGCTTGAAGATTTCCTTGACATCGACACGGAACGCCTTCGCGAACTTGAACAGACGACTCTTGAGGACCCAGAGGACGTCGAGTTTAATATTTCCGAGCTTCCCAAAACCGCCGCCGCCGTCATAGACGACGAATAGCTCCATCACCGAAAATATTTCAGTCGGGAGGAATTTTCGACAACTCACCTTGCACCCGATTTTCTACCCCAATTTCCCACCATATACCCATATTCTTCGCATCTTCGTCCTTGGCCAGTGACTGGGGACAGTCACGATTTCAGTCGGGAGGAGATGACGCGCACGCTCGCGCGCTACGCGTGTAGAATGACAAGCCAGGAGATTCTGTTTGTTTGTCAAGAGCTTCCGACTCATCACGGATCACCGACCCGCACGCCGCTCCGCACCTTTCATCGCTACCACCACCATCGACCGCGCGGTCCCGCCCCGTTGGCACGAGTCTCACTCGGGTCTTCGGCCCTTTCTCTTTCTTTTCATTGGCTCAACTCTATCTCATCTTTCTGCACTGCCTGTTCCTGGAGATCAACGCACTGTCGACCTCCTGGATTTCCTCAAAGCAGCTCTTTCTCTCCCACCTTGGCTCTTTATTCCACATGGACTCGAATTATTCATCTATCTACTGGTTTTCACATGTTCTCTCATATTTATTCTGTACTTGGAGTACGAATACGAAGCTTTTGATCCCACCTCGGAAGTCACCATTTAGTTTTTGTTTCGTCTCGTCTCGCCGCCGTCTCCGCCTCCGCTCTCGTCTAACGCCTACGCCTACGCCTCGTCTCCGCTCTATCTCGCCGTCTCGCCTTAGTTTGTTTGCTCGCGCTCGGTCCCAGTTGCCAGTCACGGCGCTGGATCTATTTTGACAGCTATCTACAAAACACTGGAGCGCTCCGAAAAAAAGTTCACACAACGGTTTTGACAGCTCCTGCCTAATTCGGCCAGCCCGCTCCACTTTCTCCAACGACACTCGCCCTTTCGTCACTGCTCCTGGAACGTCTCTCTCGCCTACCATGCCCTACAATACCTTCCGCTACTCGGCATTACCAAAAGTAACCGAATTTAGAAATGCCTTGCTTGCGACCAGCTAATACAGTTAGCAGTTGGTTCAACTGGTGGGAGAGAGGGGGGATGGTCATATGCTATTGCACATAACACGCGCCGAAGTTATTGGGCTTTCCCTGTGCTGATTTTCTATGTTTGTTTATTTATGTATCAAATCAACACTTTCTTGCTCTGTTTTAGTACCCTCATTGAAGCATGAGGATAGCCCAGCAAAATCTGAATTCTCAGGTACAAAGTTATGGGATAGTAAGCCTATTTTTGAGGTACTCACCCACCTGAAATCCTGGTGACTGTGTTCCAAAAAAGGAAAACACGGCCAAATTAATGGTATTTCGAAGATTAATTTATTCACCCACTGTGTGACAGCTTAGCCCAAGTTTATATCATGAAAGTTGTAGCAAACAACCTGTAAATGAACCCTTCATTGCTCAAAGTTCTTTGACCATCGTAATTTCGTGGGAAAAACCCCGAATTCGGTTACTTTTGGTAACTGCGAGTACATCCCTCCTGCACACAAGCGGCTCCTGATTACCATGGCCGCCTAGGCTGCAACACGAGGTCGCCCCGCCCTGACGCGCCAGCCGTCGACGCAATGGATCCGGCACCTACCTCATATGGTAATTGACGTCATTGCATCAATGGGAACTTTTTTTCGGAGCGCTCCAGTGTTTTGTAGATAGCTGGAAGCACTCGTGATATATTGTTCTTGTCTTCTCCTTAGAGTGATGACGGGCATTGCCCTTGCCGGAAACGGCATGTTTGTTCTTGCTTGGCTCGCGGGGGCGCTTGGTTCCAGTTTTGTACGGGTTTCTTCGTCTCAGGAACTCATTGTATTGCTTAGTTCTAATGAAGAGAAATACTCATAAGATGCATAAAAATAAATGTTATCCCTTTTCAAGCTCCCTTCTCCAATCTCTCACTCAAATTTACTGCATTCACGGAAGAACGAGCCGGTTCAAGGGGAGGAAAAGAGAATTTTGTCAAGCCAGGGGATAACCTCTGAGGAGAGACATTATTTAAGCACATCTCCCTGGCAAACACTGTGAAGATGCGGGCACATGAAAATCATGTACCTTGGTACCCCGATTTTCATGTACCCACACTCTGAAAATCAGTCGTCGTCCCCGGATTTTCATGTACCTAGCGCTCAAATAAAATCATATTGTTTTTTGACGTTTTCATGTGCCATTTTAATGTGCTCAGTACATGAAAATCATTTAAAAGTTCAGAGCACCGTCTCAAATCATGGGCATCGTACATTAAAATCGAGGGAGGGCGAATTAAATTTATAGGAAAAATATATGATATTGAGACTATATAGGTACAAATGGTACAGTACGGCAGCTACGATTCAGATTGCACTCGACACCCTTGCTCGGCGCTCAACCGCGACACTTCTCGCCCATCAGACCGGAGAGAGAGACAGAGCTAACGTCCTGCGACTAGATGGTGTCAATGAAGATACAGTATAGACATAAATCAATACACATCGACACACCAATGACGCCCGCTCCTTGCCATCCGTCTCGTCATACTGTCCTATCATCGTGTTGATCTTCGTTGCCGGAATCGCTGTTGTAGCTGTCGCGACAAGTGCCTGAGATCACGACAAGCAGTCAGTGCAAGTTTGAAGACCATCCACTTTGTTGACGTACCACGGTTCCCAAATACAGCCCACCCCTCGCATGCAGACTACCCCGTATCCTCCGCATGTCTAACCAACTTGTGCGGGCGTTGTTGCTGGCGGGATCTGCTACGTCAGTGTTGACTCTAGCAAGAGAGGGAGGGATAGAGCGGGGGCGGTGACAGCGACGGCGACGGCGATGGCGAAGGCGAAGGCGAAGGCGATGGCGATGGCGATGGCGATGGCGATGGCGACGACGAGTTGGCGAGATGGTGGTAGGGCGACAGCGTCCGCAGCATACTTATGTGCTGCGGATGTGGAGCTCTGACGTCACTGTCCGGCAACTCGGCATTTGGACTTCGACGTTTTTGTGCTTTTTTTGCCCCGGACGGCGCTGTGGTTTTCATGTCCAAGTCCATGATTTTTCGAGGGGGTGCGCATCCACTGAATTTCGTTGAATGGGGCCTCATTACTCTGGGATACATGAAACACAAAAATCATGGGCATTTCCATGAGATAACTAATTCATTGTCTAGGTACATGAAAATCAGGCGCCGATGTTTTCACAGTGAAACTATGAGGATAGAACCTATCAGGAATATCTGATGGATTTTATTCTGTTCACCCATTGGAGGCGGGAGTCACACGTGTCACACTTGGTGCTCGCCTCTAACTTAGCTGTCTACTCTTCCGTTTTCATGCTGATAAGCACTCGGGCAGTATCAGAGGGGGTAGGCTATCCTCTCCGCACCCTCAAACGACTGTTTGACTGAGAAAAGGGAGTTGAACGAGGGAGTGCTAGCTATATCCGAACCATCGGCCGATTCGGCCGAAGCTGTTTGAACTTAACTGTAAGTAGTAATAAGGTTTGGTGAGCGGAATAAAAGCAAGGGTGAGCAGCAGTGACCCAGACATGCATTTTGAATGCATTAGAGATGTTCGGGGAACATATATCCTGGTACTCGGAGCTGAAACATGCGGGAGTCGTCAAAGGATGCTAGATGCGGCGGAATAACTGTATTATTTGGGACTAGGTTTTTGTTTTCATGAAAGGTCTAGATGTATTAGTCAATTATGAGCAACTTCTACCGCAAAAACTAGACGCTACGGGCATTGTGTTACAATAGTTGTTGAGCATATGAATTCATGACAAAACGTCATGAATTTCATCATGAAAGACTGTCAAATTTTTGCCAAGTCCACCAGCCAGGTTGTTGAGTGCCATTATGTACTCAATATTCTACTCACACATCATCTACCCCTCCCGAATGTAAAGAGGGGTCGAAGAAGGTACTGTAGCTCAGGACTATCTGTAACGGGTTCAGTAGTCGGACTCACTCGATGTAGCCGCATACTGTAGTATTTCGACCAAGTGTTCAGGTGACGGGTGACAGGCACCTGTGAACTGAACACTTTTGGTTGTGGTGACGGTGACACTCGAGTTTTTTCGCCCAAAATGGACGAAAAACGTCAAAAAAATTCGGGCCGGCATGCGCCGGCCTACCATATAAGGTAATTTGCTGTGCTCTGAACACTTGGTCGAAATAGTGTAACAAGCTACTGCTAGGAAATCCATCTTGGCTGACTCGGATGTATGCACCTGGCTTCAGTTCGTAGTCACAAGCTGAGGTCACGCCTCACATTTTTGCTCCTTTTCACCGCCAAAAATCATGATGTTATCCAAGGGCCTTCCGAGATAAGAAATTTCCTTATATAGATGTAGGGGAGGGGGGGTCCCCTCAGCCTGAAAAAAAACTTTCATACAAAATTTTTGAACTCGGTTCTCAGTGGTGTATACAGCAAATATATGCTATGTACGCTGTTCTACAGTCTTATTCTGGCATTTCAGTGCTTCAGGCCTTCAGGTCCAACTCTGGCCACTACTGTCACCGTCAGATCGGTTTGACCACTGTCGACTCTCGGCAGCCTCGGCTATCAGTGTATATGCTGTTGTTTGGTCCAGAAGACAGGTTGCTGACATTCAGAAATATCAATTTTGCACAGTGCAGGTAAATGGAAATGTGCAAAACAACAGGTTCTTTGCTTCAAATGCTGATGTTAAGTCCGAAAATGATAAAGCTAACAAATTAGCCGGTGGGAAAAGCTTACGTGAAGCTGCCGCATATGGGAAAATTACGGCAACCATGAGGGGAGGGGTCTGCCAAAGTCGCTGAAAAAAAAATTCGAGGTGATATCCGGATTTCGCGGATCGGAATACCCTTGGGCCCAAGACCTTAAGGCCTTATACACAACTCAAGCCATACTTCTTGTCTTAGTGCCGAAGTCCCGGTAAAATCTGCTACCATAGAGCTGAATTCAGGAATTTGTGCAATTTTGACTGCTGCCCAGGCTAATGGTTCTGATTTTTTTTGGGGGGGAATGGAATTGATGGGTGTGAACTGAAGTTGATGGTATGGTTGCGGACCGAACTTCGTGACAAGTCGCAGTCCCAATTTGGTAATTGATACTGTCACGTCAGTTTTCATTGAGACATCCTGGGATTGTGTAAATAGCATTGCAAGAAGGTAATCTACAAACGTACTGGAGCAAAACTTCGAAAAATCAGTTTTCCGTGTTTTGCACGGCAATTTCGCGCTTTTGATTGCGGATCACTCGGACCGGTGGCTGTGCAACAGCATCAATGTCGCCTGGCCATTGCCGATTTCTTGAGGATATTTCACTTTCACTGTGGGGTCCGGAAGAAGGAGTCCGGGGTTGCAGAGGCAGAATGGCAGAGAAAGACTTGATTACCTGCCTCAAACTCGCGAGTTTAGTACACACAATTTTAGTACACACAATTTTGGTTTTTCGCTGTTCAAATTTCGTGTTTTGTAACCCTAAGTTAGAAGTACCTTGTTGGATATCGACTCCGGGGCAGCGACGCGCAGAGGCGGGATGAGAGCAAAAGCAAAAGAATCGATGATTCGTATCACTAATTTACATGAGGTTATCGCGTTTTTTTTTTTTTTTTTTTTTTTTTTTTAATCCCGTTTATTCTCCGGTGTGCCTATGGCATATGATAGAGATACAAACTGTCAACTATTTACTAACGCATATTCCATAATTCTGTCTCGTGATGTAAGCAGACTCTAACACAATGACTGAGTGATTGCAACCCAGTCCTGTGGCAATGCCACAATGAAGTAGTGGGTAAGATTCCCAGGTCCTGTAAATCATTCCATCTTGATGGATGCGTAATCTGGCTTCCTGCCGGCCGACACCACCACAGCAAACATCCCTTGTTCCCCATCACCCGATCCGAACCCAGACTGATAGAATTCCCTTTTTCGGCACAGTGCAGTGATGTGTCGGTTCTTTTTGGTGGCCCCCATTGAAACTCCCAGGCAACCTCCACTGGGATAAACCGCGGCCCGGGTGGGCGAAGTCCGAGCAGGTTTGAGTATGACCGCAAATACTGTGATACTGGAATGTGCTGGCCGCCGGGTGATCGCCTGCTGTGATCCGAGATTCGGATGATGGTGGGAAGTGAAACTGTGATGGAAGTGGACTGGCAGTGACAAAGTCGGATCAACGATCACCAATGCCGGAAAATCGGTGGTGGGGAAGCCGTCGAGTGTCAAAAGTGTTTTCTCGCCGGGGGGTGGGGGGTTCGAACTGCTGCCCAAAAACTCCGCCAGCAGCTGACGTGTTGAAACGCCGCATGATAGACCACTCCTCCATCATGCCCCCGAGGTTATCGCGTGTTGAACGCGGATCTACGGACCGTCTCGGCTGGACGACAACACACTTCAACATACCTCCGATTCCTCTGAAACAAAAATTTCACCTATAAACCATACCCTAGTTCCTGCTAAATCTCAATTCCCGAAGGATTTTGAGCAAAATTGGGACTGGTCATGAAGTTTTGGCCGCAACCATATTCCTGCCTTTGTGGTTTCTTCGAAAGTCGGGAGTAATTGGGGGAGCTTGCTCCCCCCTTTTGTCTGAGGTTCCCGAAAAGTGGATGGCTGTGCAATGTGCCTACTCTCCCACGGGTACGCCATCAGCTGTGATCTCCCACGGGTACGCCATCAATATGTGATGGAGGCTTAGAGACGACTCAGACCTGAGACGAGTGGCCTCAAGTTGGCCTCAGGGTGGCCTACTGTACAGCGGTGCACTCAGGGAAAATGCAGTCAAGGAATACTCTCAGCCAAGGGCCGGCATCAACAGGAAATCAAGTATAAGGAGTCATCCCGCCTTCAAAGACACCACATGGCACAAAGGCAGCTGCAGTCGAGTTCAATTCACACAATTCCGAAAAAGAAAAATCAAAGACACCTGGCCAGCAGTCAAAACTGCACAAATTCCTGTATTCAGCTCATGGTAGCAGATTTCACCGGGACTGCAACAGTATGTACAAGAAAGATGCCTTGAGTTGTGAATCGAAGGCTGATCTAAGGACAAAACTTGGCCTCTCAGTCTAACTTCTGAGATTCTCAGGTCGAGAGAGATAGCTTTCTTTTTTCCATTGGACTGATGCACAGTTTTGATTTTTTTTGTCGTAACGGTACTTCTGTGTAGTCTGGACGGAATTAACGCAAGCTCCCCCTCATCTGTAAGCCGGGCACCGGCATTACATCCTATTGATGCGAGCCCTTGGCTGAGAGTATTTCTTTATTGCACTTTCCCCTGATTGCGCCGCTGTACAGTGGGCCACTTGTCTCTAAGGCTCTGTTTAACATCACGTATTGATGGCGTACCCGTGGGAGATCACAGCTGATGGCGTACCCGTGGGAGAGTAGGCACATTGCACAGCCATCCACTTTTCGGGAACTGAGTGGACATTCCGCACCAACCGAGGGCTATTCGCCGCTCGTGATGTTCTTCGGGCTGACTAACTCACCCGCCACGTTCCAGACCATGATGAACGACATCCTTAGAGATCTCATCAATGAGGGTCATGTGGTGGTCTACTCTTGATTGTCACCAATACTCTGGAGGAAAAAGAGTACTGAAAACTCTACAAAAACATAAATTATATTTAAAACCAGAAAAATGCGATTTTGAAAAAAAACAGAGATAGAGTATCTTGGTGCGATTATTTCCCAGAATTCCATGCGGATGGATCCAGTCAAGATCCGCGGGATCATGGAGTGGCCCGAACCCCAGAACGTAAAGCGTTCTTGGGATTTGTAAACTTCTACCGCCGGTTTGTGCGCGCCTTCAGCGAAGCCGCCAAACCGTTAACTAAGTTAACCGGAAAGGGAGGATGGTCCTGGAGACCGGAGCAGAAGGCGGCCTTCCAGGCGCTGAAGGACCGTATTGCGGATGACGTGGTGCTGGTGTTGCCAACGGACGATGGGACATTCCGTCTAGAGGCAGACGCGTCAGACGAAGCGACGGGTGCCGTCCTCAGTCAGGAGCAGGAGGGTGTGTGGAGACCTGTGACGTTTCAGTCGCATGGACTAAACGAGACCGAGCGGAATTACGAGATCTATGACAAAGAGATGCTCGCAATAATGCTCGCGTTGGAAGAGTACCGACAGCTCTTATGTAATGGGCGCTCGGGAAACATTTGAGATTCTGACGGATCGCCAGAACCTCCAATACTTCCGTAAGCCACAGAAGCTGAACAGACGGCAGGCGCGATGAATAGTGGAGCTATCCGAGTACGACTTCACGCTCCGGCACCGACCGGGAGCCCTGAACCGTCAGGCCGACCTGTTGTCCCGCAGGGCGGACCATGACCAAGGGAAGGGTGACAATGAAAACGTCACACTTCTCAAACCCGAGTACTTTCGCGTCCAGGAGATTGTGGTGGAAGGCGTGGAGAAGGAGATCCTTGATCGAATCAAGGAAGTAAGAAGAATCGACAAGAGCGTGAAGGAGGCGCTTGAGAAGAAGCTCCCAGGCTGGGAGAAGGTGGAGGACGTGATATATCATAACGGTCTCATTTATGTTCCGCGGGATGATGACCTCCTGAATAAGATTATTGGTTTGCACCATGACTCGGCGATGCTCGGACATCCCGGAGAGAACCGGACCAGGGAGATCGTTGAACGAAATTATTGCTGGCCGAGGACGGGCGATTGGATCGCAAAATACATTAAAGAGTGCGAAGCTTGCGCCAGGTCGCGAGTCAACCGATACAAACAGGGCAAGTTACACCCGCACAGGATTGCGGAAGGACCCTGGCAGATGGAGAAGACTCGCAGCTGCACGGCGATGTAGTCTGCCGAGATATATCGGTTCCTGGTAAAATCTGCGTCGTGCACACAGTCGCAGTGCACTCCAGCGCATTTGAAGCGAGATAGTTTCCCTTTATCTGGGGTGATAGCGTCTGGATTGCCGCGTTTCCCCTGAAGCCGGTCTCCCTCCCAGTAGATGGCAAGCTGGGAGGTGTCCACTACCTGCTGAGGAGTGAAATGGCACTTCAAACGACCGTCCGGAAAGCCATCCCAAGTGTCTAGAGGGAAGTCGCCTATGGTTCCGGTTTGAATGTCCGGATCGGGGAGTGCTGATGGCGTGGAGTTCGAGCTAGGTAGAGCCAAATCGTGCGATGGAGATGAAATACTCATGAGAGCAGTCGCTTGCCTCCCTTCCTCGCGTACCCAGCCTTGGAGCTGTCCAAATCCAGGAAATTTGTCAAATAAGGAAAAACCCAAACCCGTCTCGCAAGACGAACTTACCGTCAGTGCTATAATATGGGAAAAGTCGCCTTCTACGACGACGTTGAAGGGGCGGTATACCCATGCTAGCCAGGAGATGTACAGCGGCGATTGCGAGCTCAAATCGCAAGCAATTTATATGGAACAAAATGTGTTTTAGGTCGTATTTAAGTACGACTACTTTAGAGCTGTGGAGGCCAACTAGGGGTGCTCAATTCTTAGTTCAGTTCGTTCAGTTCACTTTTTAAAAGAAAATAATTTGTCAATCAGTCGATGCGAACGATCTTTATCGGTGTCGTAATGCCCGCCCTCCTGCGCGCCAGCTACTGCTGTTGCCTTTTTTTCTCGACCGATGCGACCCCACCTTGCCCATACCCATGCTTCTAGTTCACCCAGGTATTTCGACAACATTTCGATGCTGCAAATTAATGTTCTATGAATGCATGAACACGGCGGGCGGAGGGCGGCAGTGCGGGTGGTTGATAACGATTGTTTCCATCAAGTTTCCATCAACTGATTGACAAATTATTTTTCTTTTAAAAAGTGAACTGAACGAACTGAACTAAGAATTGAGCACCCCTACTGTCGGTACGGTTTGGCGTTGAAAAGTGTGTTGTAAAAAAATGCACAAAAAAAATCATTCCGTACAAACTACCATATATGGGAACCAAGTCAGCAGCCCAAAAAATTTGTTTTGCCTCACATTTGGTGTCCTAGCTTTTTTTTAAAAGACCCACCCAATCACCCAGAACTGCGTGTTGCAGTTTTACTGGCGGCCACTGTAAAACATTAATTTTTTTTTAGTCGGCCTGACGACCGGGATAATTCTATTTGGCACCCCGGCTTCTTTCAAAACTTACGGGTTGCTATGTAAATAAGAAAAGAGCAGATACGACGTGCCGAGATGCCGGAATTTGTTCAATTGATCCCAACAGTATTCCAGCTTCAACTTTTCTTGGAGAAAGGTGAATATTTGCGAGAGCAAAAAAAATAAACGTCAGTTGGTATTGAGTCTGCCGGCTTCAAGAGCAATTGAAGCCCTGAGCAGGTGAGCACCTATATAAATGCCGATTCATCAGCCAAATGCCGGCCGATCCGAGTCAGCTCTACCTGCACCGTGGATCAAAGACCTACCGCGAAGCACAACGGTCCTGCATAAATCACGGCAATGCTCTTAACTAACTACTACAATCTGCAGCTCTTGCGAATCTGCGTCCGCCACTTGAGCCAGTGAAGTTAAAAGCACTTATTCGGCACAAATTTGGTATTTCGTGAATACTCGAGTATATCTGAATCTTGTACAACTTGAATGCAAAACAAATATAATTTAAACCCGCCTACAGTATAGTAGGGTTCCTTGGATCACGGCATATCAATGGATCAACATTTTCTTGTACCTCACACACTCAGTTCAGGCCCAATTCCTCTTGCATGGGGTATTCTACATACATTCTGCACCCTCTGAATTAATTTCAAGTGGAGAGCTTGAAAGCAACTCCAGCGAGGATTTGGTTGGAATCATAGTGTGATATCGCATCAATTGACTTTCCGATGCACGATTTCTGTAGGGTGCTGTTTATAATTCCCGAGGCAATTATAAACAGTTTTTTAATTTTCGTTTTCAAACAGGGTGTTTATAAACCGGTTTATAAACAGACCCCCTAAACAGGCCAAAAAACCGTCTTTTTCGCTCGTGTAAGGCATTTTTTCGCCCCCACCAGCGTCCATGAGCCCAATAGTTCTCAATAAGGGGCGCTCAATTCTTAGCTCGTCAGCTCGTCTCGTCCGTAAAATGTCGATTTTTTGATGAGGGGATCAAATTTGATGGGAAGTGGAGAGAAACGCGGAGTGGGATCAGCAGCTCATCAGCTCATCATGCAATTAAATAATTTCTGGGACGAGACGAGCCGACGAGCTAAGAATTGAGCGCCCCTATAACAGGGTAAACAGCCCATTTTGCTGCCCGTGTTGAAGATTTTGCTTTGGCGCGTCCATTTCAGGTGATTTGTTGCCATCATAAGCTGGATCAATGACAGGTCGGCACCCTCCGAACGCATACAACTTTGAATCAACCACAGCTGCTGCATACTGCTAATTCAGCCGGCAAAATCTCATAAAACTTGTCTCAGCAATGGGTGCTTGAGGAGCGGGATACACAGCCACCCGTGAATTATAAACCGGGGGTTTTGGCCAAACCATTAAAAACCCGGTTTATAAACCGGTGTTTAAAACAATGTTTATAAACCGGACTAATAAACAGCACCCTAGATTTCTGACCTCATATGGAAGGCGTTGACCCCAAATTTTTTGGGGGTGACAGATGGGCCTATTGGGAACAGTTTTCACCAAAAAAGTTGTATGATCCGAGCCAAACTGCGGCGGGCAAATATGAGAAAAGGTGGGAAAGGGATAAAAGCGTGACATGACGTGACTCTCACGACTCATATCCAATGGGCAAGAGGTCCCAAAACGGCTTCAAATGTGCTACAAAGCACTTAAGAGTGAACATGAATACCATCCGTATTGTATTGGCTGGAACAGTTGTGTGCAATGTATGAAGAAACCTCCAGCAATATGAGAAAGAGGCGAGTGACGGCATGATCCAAGGACTGTGAATCGTGACGTTTTGACAGGGCGACGCGTTTTTTTTTGCTCGCTCATTTTACAGCGAGCACACTCATAGTAACTTTGCCAGGTAATGTGTTATATAGTCTAGTGTCCACCAGTTTAAAGTCAAGATTTATTCCCATGAAGTTGAAGAGTTATTCACGAAAGATCAAAGAGGTGATCCAAGGAACCCTACTATACTGTGCAACTTACTTGACCTCATTGTACTGCCTTGAATGCAGCGAGAGAGCGAGAGCTCAATATTCGATGTTGCCGTGTAACGGCCATCAGATTCATTGATTTCATCACACACCAAGATAAGATAACGGGGCTGCCAAATAGCAAAGTTCTATACGGCAGCCCCAAACCAGCTGGCACCCGGGGTGCCAAATAGAATTATCCCTGACGACCGGCCCGCATATGTATTGTTTAAACTTGTCGATACTCTGTTGTATTTTGCCTGATACGTATGTATTAGTCAAACCTATTCGCGCAAGCTTCCCCCATTTGTAGGCCGGTAATCCAGCGTACCCACCTCCAACGTTTGAGCAACACCATTGACCGAAGGCAGGAGAGGATGTCAGCTGAGTAGCAACCGAACCATGGCCATGTCGTCACTGGCTGGGATGACGGCTCCTGCCATAGCCCCGCTAGGCCGGAGCACTGCTGGGTTCAGCGTCACAGGGTAGACTGCCTCGCCACAAATCCCAGCCCAATCCCAATCAACGAGCATGACTGGAGCCGTAGCACGATTTGAGTCTCGCCGCACAAGGACATTGACGTCTCTTATGTCTCCATGGACATAATTGGCGCTGTGCAGAGTGTGCAAGGCCTTGTTCAGGCTATCGTGAATGCCATGGAGATCATATCTGTCTGCCTTCGCTTGCTCGATGGTAACATAATCCATTGATATGTCCTCCATCACCACCATCCACCATTCGTGAATGCACTTGCATTCAAGAAGTTTCGGTGCAAACCCAGCATCGTTGGCGAATTTGTGGGCTGCCATGGAGTACTTGAGAGTGTACTTGATGATTACTGGAGCCCCAGAGTCGCCGCGCGATATACTCGCTTTCCAAAGCGCCGGTATACGTAAAATGTATTGATGAACCCCCCGTGTGAAAGGACCGAGGGAAGGGGAACTCACCCTGCAGTTCAGCCACAAGAGGGGTAACTATTCAAAAGATCTTTTGACGCCGCGCGCAAAGCCCCAATAGCGCGTGCTCCGGCCTCGATCTGGGATATGTTGGTTGAATGGGCGTGCAAGGGGATACATGCAAGTTGTTCAACGATAGGGACATCCGTGAAAATCGCACAGGCAATGACAAGGTATGGATGGCCCTGTGAGTATGTCAGTTGTACTCTAAGTTAGCTGGAGCGATTGGTCTCACCTAACTGGCATAGCAGAATAGCCGGAAAGTTGCAACGCTGTTCAACACCAGCGGCATAGCAACGTCTGCATTGCTCAATGTAGTAACGCGTGACATCGATATTCGGTTCGCCCGAATTGCCAGCAAGTTCGTTTTTGACCTCTTGGAGGTAGTAAAGATAGATGATATTGGATATGGTTATTGCAAGCTGGCCATCATTCGTATAGCTGGAAATGACGCCAGGTTCGGGTCTTGACGGCAAGATCGTGCTCAGGCAGTCAATTAGAACCGTCCGGCGTTCTATTTCCTTGGGGAAAGTACGCATCATTTGATTGCGTAGGGTGTAAAAGTCGATAAAATCTTGCGTAGTCGGTGACATGTAGGAAACATTGTGGCGAAGGTCCGATAGTGTTTCGTTGAGCAGAGAGGGCGGAAGTATACTCTCATTTGGGCGTCCAATCATCATTGCCCGCTCTGACTGTGGCTTTGTCGCCTCCGAAGACGGTGACTTGGAAGTGTTCGAGCGAAAATATTTCTTCCTCCTTGTTGCCAAGTCCATAGGAGTGGGAAGGGCGGCAACCTTCTCGTCACTTGAATCCTCTACGTGATCATCGGCAAGCGAAAACAAAAAGTCGGAATCAAACAGACCAGTGCGAACAAGAAAATGGACTTGCGCAGCAGGCAAACCCCATGGGAAGACATCAATAATCCGCTGGGATGCATCAAGTTCTGTGGAAGCATCGAGGTGCTGGGACAATGCGGCGAGGGTGACTGCGGCAGCCGAGCGTTCTGCACCGGTCCTACACGGGACGGGCGCGGGGCACTGGCATGGTCAATGATGTGAAGCAAAACATGGTCAGTATGCGTGCACCTTGTAAATCCTTGCATCAGGTGCTACGTTCTCGACAGACGCAGCGAATGTCAAAGTGAGGCTCTGCAGCTTCTTGGAGTGAATGTCAAACACACGGACGTTGAAGGGTTGTCCTGCAGATATAATAAGTCGTGACTTTCTGCATGAATGAGTTTGGCTGAACGTACGAGAAGCGACCACGAGATGAAGTTCGGAATCCCGAGCGGAAAACGAGCCGAGGTTCCATGGACGAGGAAGTTCCTGGAGATGCGCGTTCTCCGGTAAAGTCGCTCTCAAGTCCTCCGTAAATCCAAGAAGACGGATCCCTGAAGGTGCCTGCCATAGAAAAAGACCGTAGGTTGCGGAGTCAAGCTCTTGGGCAATCGCCCTCTTCACGTCGGTGGCCGACGAAGAAGGAGAAACCGAAACCGAAACCAGCTCGAAAGGATTGAGGGAGAGAACATTGAGTTCTTTGAGGCATTCATCGGCCATCGCACTAAACGCTATTGACCCAATAGAGGCCCCGGGAAGCTTCACCCAAGGGTTGTCCGAAAAAAGTGGTTTTTGAGGCCAAAATCTGACGATTTCCCTGTCCGAAAAAGTGGTTTTTGAGGCCAAAATTTGGCAACCCTTGTCCGAAAAGTGGTTTTCGAGGGCGTCGAGGGGTCTTCGAGCCTATTTTTGCACGCATGTCTGCCACTTGCTCGGTGATTTTCAAGCTCGGCGAGTGCTTTGCTCGGATTTCGGCACGAAAAGGTGCGTTTTGAGCCGTTTTGAGCCTATTTTGATGGAAAAATCGATTTTTGTGACAATTTTTTGGCCGGGTCACCTATGTGACATGTCACGACCCTTGTCCGAAAAGTGGTTTTTGAGGCCAAAATTTGAGAATTTTTGGGACAACCCTTTGGTGAAGCTTCCCGGGGCCTCCCAATAGTGTTGGCGCTGGTACTCAAGTAGAAATGGGAAGGACACGTCGTAGAAACACGTGACTGTGTGACGACCTTTCGGGACCGGCCGAAATTTGTTTTTAAGATAGGCATTGCGGCACCCTTATATAAGCATTACGTTTGCACAGCCACTTTTTTTTTAAAAAAAAAATTTATTTTTTTATTTTTTTGAGGTGTGTTATTCACAGTGTATTAGAGACTTTGCGCAGAGCCACCGGGAGCCACCCGGTGGCTCTCACGGCATGCGCTGTGGAGCTCTGAGCCACCATAGCGCGTAGCCGCTCCAAGGCCTTAGGCCTTAATGGCTGTCCAACGGTTCCCGAAGCTCCGCGGTCCGAACACGAATGATTCCTTTCGTTCTACTTTTTTTTTTTTTTTTTTTTTTTTTCTTTTTTTTGGACCGTTTGGGATAATGAGTGAGTCCAAAGATTACCAGTCTGCAGAAGCATTCTAGCCTCGTCCGCTTGCTGAAGATTCAGCTCTGCCGGGAGAATTGCTCGGGAGGAAATGCCGTTACGCACGTAAAACAACCAAGTGTGGGACTCCGACCCGTCAAGCTTCAAGGTTTATTCTATCCCAGTTCGATCGGACATGGGTCGCATACCCACTAAAACCCCCTCGTGCGTCCAGTCGTTAGGCAGGGCGTCTTCGTTCATTAATAAGCCACTCCAGGTACGCAGGACAACATCCTTATTCAGAGTGAGTGGCCCAAACTTGAATTTGTCAGTGAGAATGCGCTCCCGCAGTAATGCTCTATTCACATCTTTTCAACCATCGGTTGTAAATTTCGCTATCCCCAAATACGGTGTCTGGTTTTTCGATCACGCGTATGCGCCGCAAATTCCAAATCAGGTGCCATGCCACGGAGACCAGAATTGTGACTGGAAAAGTTGCCCTTTTTCTCGGAGAGGTTTCCCATTTGATGACTTGAATTTTACCAAGTTACACCCCAGAATCAGACCCCACGATAGATTGGGCCACCCGGTATATTTGATGGACCATGATTTCTAAAGTCCAAATGAGCTTTTGACCAGGGGCATTGCATTCTAGAGCAATCGAGCGATTCGGGAACGTCGCAGACTTTGCAATTACACCAGGGGTGTTGATTTTCAATGTGAGCCCAAAATTCACCAACATGAAAAGTGTTATGTACACATTTCCAGAAGAATTCACGAGTTGTGCGCTTCAGGGTAATTGATCTCAGTGATACCCAGATGTGTCGATCTGTTGGTGTAAAATCCGAAAGTTCCTGAACGGAGCATCTTATCCGCTCGAGGTTGAGGAATGTTGATTTTCTCGTTTGTTTCTGTTGTGTATGCGTTTGCTGACCTTCGTAAAAGTTCTCTGTGATCCGTAACTCAACAAAATTTCGGGAGATTCGAACATGACATCGACACTGGTGTCAATCTCGATGGTCTCGGCGGTATGAGCATTAAAAAATACACCGGCAGTCGAACTAAACACAAGTTGAAATTTGTCAGTTCTTTCTTTCAGGCGCGCAAGCAAAGCTTGGATTAACCGGAACCGGGTTTAGTGTATCATTCTCATATCTGGTTCTCTCGGTCACAGCGATCCGGAGGAGTAATAATAAAGGTACATTTCGCTCCGTGATGAATATCAGACCAGCGATCCAACTGGCTGGCAGTGAGATTGGGATTTCCGGTGTGTCGAACACCATATTGATGGATACAGACTTGTTCTGATCCCTAAATTCAACAGTTCCATGCATACTTGCATCGAATTGGTGTAAGCGACGGACGTGCGCGCCAAGCGTTATCTCCATGAGCGGCGGATGTGGTCCGGAGATGTCATATCTCTTAGCAGGTAACTGGTGGAGGGGGCGCGGTGGTGTAGTGGCATCCATCGTCTCCGGGGAGAGTCGTGTGAGTTTTGCTCACGACGGCGAGGGCCCTCGTTGATTCGATTCCCTGCCCCGCACCCGGGAGAAAACACTTTAGACACTCTCGGCTTCTGCCCTCCGACTTTTCAAACTCCGTTCCCTCCGCTTCGGCAAACACGTTTGATCGTGACTTCGGGTCACGGGTTCCGAGGAGTAGCGCACTTGCGGTTCACGCCCCGGTCGGCCGGCGGCTGGGAAATTCAACTTTAACAGACGCGCGGCAACAAATCATCCATCACACTTTGTCTGATCAGGCGTACGCTGCCGCCTTGATCCTTTGACGCCCATCCTACGGGGATCGCAACCTCGGCAAGCACTGGCCAAAGGCCGTCGGACCGGGACTTCATGCCCGAGGCACTGGGAGTTGATTGGTTGTATAAAAAGGGTGACGTGGGAGGAAAGGACGGACTGGAAACGATTAATCATGTAGTCGATGTCGGCATGTCGTGTACTATAGCCGCTTGCAGCGGCTCGAGCACGTTAATTGATCTCAACAACAACAACACTCCTCAGCCGCAAATATCCTGAAACCGTCTTCCAACGCGCGGAGGGTGTTGGGAGGGTGTAGTCGGGATCGAAAGTTACAATTTGGTCTTTGGTGACAGGTTCGTTGTTGCAACAAGGGGATACGCAGATAAGAAATTTCCTTATTGGGGGAGGGGGGGTCCCCCCAGCCCGAAAAAAAACTTTTATGCTAGATTTTGGAACTGGGTTTGGGGCCCGGTTTAAGTCATTTGGGCGGCAGATAGCATGGTTTCCAACCCATTCCTGCTACTATTGAGCCACGAATCAATTGATGGCATAGGTCTACTACTTGATTTTGGGTTGTTCAGCACCGCCGAGTCCGATGTTGGCCACAAACAAAATTTCAATCAGCACAATCCGTCAAGGAAATTGCTGTAACTAGTGCTCATAGGCACAAACCCCATGTATCTTGACCAGAAGGTTGCCTGAGAGGGAACCGGGGCAGAGTCGGAGGTTGGTCGGAAGGTTGCCGGGAGCCTTCCGAATTTGGTAGCCACTCACGTGCGATGGGATCAGGCGATAGTGACAGACATTCTTTGGTCTCAAATAGTATGCTAGCCTTTACAGAGGCCCTTGGAGAGCACACTCGCGGTTCCCAGCGCAGAAAATCGTCAATTTGAGGCCATTTCGAGCGTTTTGATCGCTTCCCAAAAAGGAATTACCCGATTTGGAGAGGGAGGGGTCCTCAATTTTGCTGAGAAAAAAAATTCGAGGTATAGTACGGATTTCGCGGATCCGTGTCCCCTTGATGTTATCGTTATGGGGTCGTTATGAATCCACAACAAAACGTCACGAAAATAACGTCATGAATGTTCCCATAACCGTAATGAATTTCACGATGCAGTGTCTGTTGGAGTTTATGGCCACCGGCAATGCGAGGGAAATTTGATCGCATCACCGTGAGCCATCCCAATGCGGAAGCCTGCCATTTGGCGAGATTTCATGGCGAATACTTACACAGGGTGAACAAGGGCATTTGGGCTATAATATTATATGGAGAAAGTGTTTAGTATGCAATTATAAAAGTATTCTTGGGAGCAGAATTTTTGTCAGCTTGGAATTGGCTCCGGGTGGACACCGGTTTACGCATTTCTTATAGTAATTTTCTGATTCTTTTACCAAGAATACTTACAGAATCGTCCCAAACCCCACTTTTGACACGATTCCCGGCTATATGTGGTCTGTGACGGTCGCTGCTGGGACGGCTTCTATCACACTGATCAAGGCTTTGGAAACAAGAACAAACAAACGCGACACGCTTACTTCCAGCACTCCCTCGCTGCCGTAGACGCGTTTTCGACGCGTCAAATCGCAGCGGGGTCATGCCCTCCATCTCCAAGACCCTTCGCTATCTGGGTACAGGCAGAAGACGCTCTAGGGCTCAAAGAAACCAGACGGCCAATCTTAATCGCGTCGCGTCTCAAGACTCTCACACCTCACACACATCTGACAGCGCTGACAAGGAGAATGACGGCGAGCAGGTTCTTAAACGGCGTGCAGACACGTACCAAAAACAGTATTATGGTACCAGGAAGAAGCTCAAGAGGTCGCATGAGGCCCACGAGCAGCAGGCCGCGGTTTTAGCAGGGAGTCTCAAAGAGACTGGGAGACTGAAGGCACAGGTATCCCATCTGACGGCCGAGGTCACCCAGCTGGAGGCCGAGTCCTCATCCCTCCGTGCCGAGGTCGCGTCCCAGAAATCCGCTCGGAGTGTAGCAAGCCAAAAAATGCACGCAATGGCACAAAAAATTCGTCGAATTCCAAGTCGCATCGATACTGCAGTTGAGAAAGCTGCCACAAAAGCTCGAGAAGAAATCACCCGCCTGTTCTCCTTCATCCTTAAGGAGGACGGTGTCATTCCGGACTCTGCCAGAGACATGATCAACAACCTTGTTGCGCTTGATGGTGTCCGACCGAATAAGGTCGTTAGTGTACTTCGGCGGATTGCGGAAAAGCTTGGAATTGCAGTCGTCGGCAACGCATCGGATCGCAGCATACGGCGTATTGTCAAGGAAGGAGGTGTGGCATCGACATTACAATTTGTTGAAGCCGTCGGGACGGCAAAAGGTATATTTCATTCAATTTCTTTTGAGATACAGACTCTTGTTAATTTTGTTGAAGGTGTTACACTCAGCAGCGATGGAACTACTCACAAGAACATCAATCTTGAATCCCACCGGGCTACCGTCATCGACCAGGACAACAATAAGAAAACTTTCTTCCTCGGAATCGGAATGGCAATCAATCATACCAGCGAAACACAGCTCGAGGGATGGTTGGAGTTGATTGAAGCTGCGTACCAGGCTTACAAGACCTCGGATCGATGCCAGACTGACGAGGACGCTCGGGATTTCTGGTTGAAAGTGACGGGCTGGCATTCAGATCATGCCGAAGACCAGAAGAAACTCTTCCGGCTTGTCGAGGCTATGAAACGGCGGTTGGAACGAGAGCGTCGAGGAGAGCTAACCCTTGCTCAGATGGCACCGTTGGAGTGGGCAAAGAAGCTTTTCGAAGTCTCCCAAGCTACGTTAGCCGCTGCGGGTGGAATCGAGGCATGGGAACGTCTTCCGGATGCCGAGCGTCAGACTCGACACAAGGCTGCGATGACCGAATTCGTGCGCACCGTTGGACAAGAAGCCTTCGACAAATTGACTCTTGCTGAGAGGCAGAGTGTCGACCTTTTCATCTGGGGTGGATGCTGTATGCACAAGAGTTTGAATGTTTTCAAGGGTGCCGTCTATGCGATGCAGCAGTGGTGGATCGATAATGGACTTCCTGGACCTGTCAAGATGTTCAATCGAGACAACGCAGCCACGTTCGCGCTCGGGGAGGGTAGCAGAGCGGCGGCACGGGCGGAAGATCGCTCCGTGGGTGGCGCTATCAAAGTCGCCTCGCTTGCTGGAGCTATCTTTCGCCACAAGGACCGCAAACGGGGTCAACAAGACACCCTTCGCTATTTCTGGGACCACGAAACAGGATTTAATCTCTGTTTTCCCGACACCAACAACACCCGCTTCCAATCCCATGCTGGAGCCTGCGAAGTGATTGTCACCGACATGGAATTGCTTCTTCAATTTTTGATCTACGTACGAGAAAACAAGGCAAGCCGTTCATTGAACCACATGGAGTCCAATGTCGAGCGTGGGCTGTCGTGTTGGGCTACCCGGCATGAGTTTGTTGTCATTGCATTGCTCAATCAATGTGTTGATGTCCCGTACATGCTCGAGGTTTGGTTTTCTTGTCAATGATGTCAGCGGAACTGAATTTTTGTCAATTGCAGATACGCGGACCATTACGCGCCCAGGATAACCTTCTCAAACTCGGTCCCCTGCACAAAAAAGTCAAGGAACACCTCGAAAAGATAGCCGCCAACCCGAAACTCGTTACCGGCGCAGATGCATGCTTCGAGACGGCAACACTCAATGGTCGGATGTGGGAGAAGCCCGAAGTCATATATGCCGCTCGAGCTCGTATTGTCGAGTGGAATCTCGAGCATGTCGACTCCCTTGTTGTGGCTTATTGCAAAGGTGCGCTCTTGACCTGGCCGCGCTTCACCACCGAATGGGCAGAGGATGGGCCGATAGCTTCTCTCACCCCTGAAAACATCGAGTGCGCGTGGCTCGAGCTCACGAACGATGGGAACGAGAGTGAGCTGGGTATCATCCGGCTCTCAAGCCGCTCTGCGCCAAATATCTCGCTTCCCTACCACAACGCGATGCGGATGTACAAGAAAAACGACACCTCCGAGTTCTTGTCAAATATGTCAGCCTCGCAGCGACAAATTCTGCGAGCGAAGGTTCGGGTCCAGGATTCTTCCGGTGAAAATCGACAACAGAAGCATGCTCAGATCGAGCACATGAAGGAGGTCGTGGAACAAAACCAGATACGCGACGAGGAGCGTAAGGCGCGCGCAGAGAAGGCTAAACAGATTCTCGATAGCACAGTTGCCATTGCCTCAGCCGAAGATCTCGACGCGGCCGCTCAGATCAGCCGTGGAGCGCAGGGATATCTTACTGTTGCTGACTTAGACCTCCAGCTCGACTGGCAGATAGCTCATCCAGTCCAAGAGTTGCCGACATCCACAAAAACTTCTGCCTCAGGGATTCCGAAAGCGAAAACAGGGGCGAACGGGCGGGGAACTCGGGAGAATCGCATCTCATACCTCAGGGAAGCTCTCCTCAAGCGCGCAGAGGTTCTGGAACGAGTTGCCGCCAACCCAAGTGCTGCTGCAGACACCCCAGCAGACCCGAGATTATCCGAAGAAATGGAGGTCGACGACGGTGGAATTGACAGCGAAGACGAATATTATTCAAAGTAGAATGTATCTTGCAATGAAATATGGTGTCTCGAGGTACATTTGAGGAGGAGGGACGCCAGAGATCGAGGTAGTCGTTAGACAAAGAGATTTGCCAGCGGATCCTCGGCTATCAGCTGACTAAGCGCACGATTTCCGAACCGCAATTGCCGGTGGCCAGAGTTTATGTAGCGCGCATCATCTGTACTTGATGGCCGTATGTAGCTCACGTGATATATACGTGCTTCTTCCCGGATTCCATCCACCTCGAGTGCCTCGCCGTCCTTCGCGCGCCTCTCCTCGCTCTTTTCCTTGTTCGAGCCGACTCGGCTATTTTTTGCGCTCAACAGTGTCGTGAATTTCAAGAGTGCATCATGAATTTCGTGACAATTCCTCGTGAACTTTCTAATGAATCGTCGTGAAAAACATGAGGAATTTCATGATACTTTGACTGCACAGTGTTGTTTCCGCGACCATCCTGGCGCGAATCTTTCAGCGGACGACACTGAAAGGCAGGGAATGCAGAGGGCGCAAGACGAGCAAGTGAGCGTTGGGGATCAAAAGACAGCTATCGTTGCTACGGAAAGGTACAGAATATAAGGTGAGTAAGAGATATACGGATCAACATATGATAAAGTGGTGGGCTGGGTATAGCTATCAGGGGCTTCGGTCGCTATCCTACAACACTCCCCCGCGAACGAAGACATGGTAGAGTCGGCCAATAAATAGAGGAAGGGAAAGAGATTTAAAAGTTCAGAAAAAGAGTAGAGCGCACGAAATATTCAGAGAACAATGGACGTCACGTCGTACGCCATGTGAGACCTCGGGACCAGCGCCTTCGAAGCTTCACGCTTCCCAATCCACCAGTCGGGGTATTGCCCTTCAATATCGCCGCCCTTGTGCCAGCATCGAGCCTTGGTATGACCCGCACCTCCACAGTTCTCGCAAGTCACGTCAGCGTTCGCCTGCGCAGCCAACGCACCCGAGTTCCCATATCCAGCCGCCACTGTGGTCTGTCCAACTCCACCTCCCTCAATCCCACGAACCGTGCCATCTTCAATGAGGATATCCGTCTCAACCCGGTCGAGCGTCCGATCAGCAACGGGCGTATTGTTTAGCGTACGAATGAGGCCAGAGTATTGGCCCTCAAGACTGTGTAGTTGACGAGGACGAGTTGGATAACTGTTACCCTCGTACTTCTGCACAAGTGGAAGAGGATGAGTTCGACCTTTGACAAGGGAGTCTGGAATGACGTTAAACTAGGACAGAACTGTTACCCTCCTTTGTCTTTCCCACAGAAGAGGATGAGTTCAATCTCTGGCCATTCCTGGAACACAGCAGCTTTACCTTTGTAACTGGTTCAACTCTCGGAGGAAGTGTATTTGTGCACCATTTCTAATTGATGGAGGAAGCCTTACACACCATTGTTAGAGCCAATTTCTCAAAGACCTGTTGTCGATACCGGATTGGATATAGGCCCAGTCCAAAATGACCATAAACTATTCCTACCCCAAATTGTCCGAAATGACATCAAACTACCCCTCTCAGCAGCATTAATGCTGAGATCCTTCAACTCTTTGTGACGTGGTTGTGCGCGTCCTTGAAGAAGTAATAACTCTGGTAGACATGGTTGTGCGTGTCTTTAAACAAGGAATAACTTGCTAGCTGGTGGACGCGGTTGCGCACGTCCTTAAAGACGTAATAGCTTGAGCTGGTGCACTTATGCTTTGAGTGCATCTTTACCTTCCTTTCGGTCTGGGATGACCTTAAACTACCTTTTGAATGGACCTCAATTTTTTTTTTTTCCGCTGCTCAATGATGCGGAAAAAAACTCTTGGGATTGTCGGGACGCCAATCCTTGAGATGGAGTATTACTGGAGGCACTTGCCTACTCCCCTGATCCTGTGGAACAGTTGCAGGATTGGGTGATACATATAGGATGAGTCGTAGACTCAGCACACAATAAGCCTCTAAAGCGACTGCTGTATGCGACGGTTCCGGTGAAGGAAACCGTGCAATTTTTTTTTCTCCCACGGGACAAAGACGAACCCTTGGTCAACGAGGACGTTGACCTTGAGAAGGGGGTAATGTCGCAGTCTGGCCAGTTGATTCCATCAAAACCTCTGATCCTGTTGATCCTTGATCAATTACGTCATCAGGATGCCCACCCCTGTGCCTGACTCTGTAGACTGATTGTCTGCTTCATTCAAATCAACCGTCCTCGGTTGCGTCGATGGGAGAGGGAGTGAAAGGAGATTGAAGGGAGACAGAAACAAGTCAAGGGAGGGGGTATACATGGTCTTCAAATATCGTCCTCGTCAGATGACTCGGGATCGTCCTCGTCGGATTCTTCTGCATTCGGTGGGTTTTCCATGCCATCATCAAGAGGGAAGCCTTCAGCGAGTCTGGCTGAGCGAGGATCATTGCGGGAGATGTAGGGGAGAAGGCGAGTGGCAGCTATCCCTTGGGTACTGACCGCGCCAGAGAGTTCTCGCAGAACATACGAACCTCCAGCGGTTCTTCGGACGACAGCGACAGCGTAGGGACCAAGCCATTTATTTTTCCATTTGCGTCGATCGGTGGCTAGTCGTGAATTGCGCACCAAAACGAGTTCATCTGGTTGGAAGGTTTCGCGGTAAAATCAAGCAGAATATCTGCGTTCAAACTCTGCTTTGGAGCGCATACGGCTGGCTAGTAAACGTTCAGCTGCGGCTTTCAAATCATCCGGCCTGCGTTCAATTTGGCGAGTTCGGAAAGCAAGGAGATCGACTGCGGACATATTTGAAGTCCAGCCATCGACCAAGAACGTACATTCGGCGAGATCGAAAGGTAGGATCGGATGAAATCCATGGAGGGTGAAGAAAGGTGTTTGACCCGTAGCTCGACGGAATGTAACGCGGTCTGCTAATTTGGCGGCGGGGAGCTTTAGAGGCCATAGATTCATGTTCCCTTCGCAAGCTTCGACCAATGATTCACGAAGAATATAATGACCGCGCTCAACGACACCGTTTGTACGAGAGTTATAGGGAGAGATGGTGACTTGTGGAGTATTCAGGGTGTCCATGAGAAGCGCAAAAGCTTCCTTGCATTCGGGGCCATTATCTGTTGTGACTTGAAGAACAACGCCATTGTTGAAGATCCGGGTTAGTTTCGGAAATGTAACTTGAGTATCAATGAATCTCTATATAAATCAAGGTGTTTTACCTGAACAACTGTCGTAAGAGATCTGATTCTTCTTAAGACGAACTGGGAATATCAACCAGTTATGAGTTGCTTTCTAGTTGGAGGAGTAAGCGCGCGGCTTTACAACTCTGAGACTAGCTCGATAGATCTTGAAGAGAGCGCGAGGCTTCACTTAAGTTCACGCAAGGTTTACGGTAAATCTACGTAGATTAATAGAGGTAAGAAAGAGCTGTCGTTACATGAGGGAACGACTCCCTTTTATAATCTACAAGGATCAACTATAGAATATTCAAGAACTCAATGGAACCTTGAGGAAAGTAGCAGAATATTCTACTATACCTTCTCAATGACTCGTTCAGACGTCCCGAGTCATATTGAGGCTTATCGGTGTCGATCTGAGAGGGAGGATATGACGCTCTGCTGCTAAGTAGAAGAACTTAGTAGCATTGACATCATGGACGCGGTCCCATGATCAAGGAATGCCGAAAATGCGCCGAGCGCGCGTGAAGTCTTGCGGGCAAAGCCGAAAGTTGCCGATATCCATCACAGCCATACCGACAGTATAATTCTTCCCAGAAGAATTTAGCGAGGGAGCGGGCATTGGCTTTGCGAAGTGCACGAGCTTCCGAGACTCCAGAAAGGTCGTCTTTGGCAGCAACGATGTAGCGAAATCCTCTAGCCTTGGGCATGTACATGATGTCGATGTACACTTTTGCGAATATGGTGACAGGAACTGCCTTTCCTTTTTCGGGGGTAGTTCACACGATGGAAGGCCGCTGCCAAGCCCGGCCAAAGATCGGGAGCCGGGTCCGAAATGGGCCGAAGAGTTGACCGAGAGGCCCGAGGGCTGAGCTCAACACCCGCCACGACAGCGTTGCAGGGCGGAAGGCCCCGAGCCATGGCTCGGACAGTGGGAGGGAGGGCCCGCTCGCTGTGTCGGGCTTAATTTCTATAGCTTGTGAAAGTTCACAATATATTGAGTGACACTCAATATATATTGACAGCCAACTCACACTATATATTGTCTGTCTCGTCAAGCTATACACACCATATTGCGGCTTGTAGCTCTATTCACCTCAAATATATGAGGTACATTTGTATCATAAGGGGTTTTGAATTTTTTTACACAACGAACAGCATAGTGACCGAGCATCTCGTGCGCTTGAACGAGTATTTCTCTACGCTTTTCAGGATCAAAAATGACCACGAGTGGCATTTCATTCTCGCCAGCGTGCTTGAACATCTGGCCATTTTTCATGAAGTATTCACCGGTTTTCTTCAGAAATCGGCGCTTGGCCTGCATACGACGCTGATGATCACGTTGGGGGAAGTTTGGGAGTTGGAGAGTGATGAGAAAATGGCGGATATCGAATAGAGTAGCATCGAAGGGGAAGAGAGTAGGATTTGATTGAGAGATATAAACAGAGGCCGAAGGAAACGGAGAGGGAGAAAGTGTTGGTTGAGAGTGAGAGAGATAGAAGGAGCGCGTGATTTCGGTTGGTAGATTAAAGGAAGCAGCGTGAAGGACAATATCGTCGAGCCACGAGTCGTCGTGCTCTTCAATGATCTCGCCTTCGCCGAGTTCGCGACGCGAAATCGCATCAGGAGCGTGGAACTCCTTGCCAGGGACGTGAATCAGATTGAAATCGAAGAGGAGTATGCCCTGAATCCATCTGTTGATAGTGGCATTCGGTTGTAGATCGGGAGAATTGAGCATTCCTTTGATATATTTTGCATCGGTCTCAATATTGAGCCGTTTGATTCCGAATAGATAGAGTCGCCAGTGTCGCAAAGCTCGATATAACCCGTAGAGCTCGAGCTTCGGCTGAGAGTAGCGAGACTCGCGTTCATTGAAAGGGATTGAACCGTATCGCGCAGGTCTGCGGCGGCCGCGTTCGTCTTCCTGTGATAGAACAGATCCGGTGCCTCGAAAACTTGAATCGACAGCAAGGTAAATATCGAGATCGGCGGTATAGTCGAGGTTGATGAGCGCAGGAGCCGTGGTAACGTATCGTTTCAACGTTTCAAATGCTTCTATCTGAGCAGGACCCCAGATAAATGGTGAATCCTTGTGAAAGAGCTGCGAGAGGGGGCGAACAAGGCCCGAGTAATTTGGAATCCAAATGCGAACACCGCCGCATAATCCAAGAAAACGACGTGCGGATTTCCCATCGGTAAGAGCCGGCCAGTTTAAGATTTTATTGACACGATCGGGGTCGGGGAGACGACCGTCAGAGTTGCAGAGTTGACCAAGAATAATGACTTCGGTTCGCCCAATCTGAGTTTTCTTCGCAGAGAAGGTTCCACCGGCATGTTTTATGCGGTGCATGATACGATGCACATCCTGTGCATGCTCCCATACAAATCTTCGTATCCCGGAATTTTCAGAAATGGTCTCGGGGTTGCCGGATGCGTCGAGAAACTGAGTAGTAGATCCTTTGATCGGCAAGTCGTCGATAAACACGTTGGCAGTATGCGGAATTTCGTGCTGCAAAATGAATACAGTCGTCACTGTCATAACCCATAGCCCTCGGGATACACCTCAGGGTATGGGTTATCACAGTGTATGGCTTTCAAAGGGGATCAGAGGCAGTGTTAGGTCACGTTTTCCGTGAGATATTACTATATATGGGGCGCGGGAACACTTACCTCATCCATGATCGTGCATGACCAGGTGCATGAACAGTGGTAAAATACTCGGATTTGGCGTAAATATGGGTGATTTCGGTGCATCTTACAACTTTGCAGGTAAAATCATCCCAAACCATGCCGGTTGAAGGGCCCGATATAGAAATTTCATGGGTTATGACCTTCGCAGAAGGTATGGATTGCAAAACTATTTTATGTCAAATGATATCGCAATCCGGTCCCCACAAACAGATTTCAGTCAAGTCCTTATAAAGATCCTATCAAAAGTGGGTAGCAATCGTAACAGTCCTGGAAGGATATCCTGTCCAGGTAGTATTAAGCTCCGGTCAAAAAATCGATTTTTGTGACAATTTTTTGGCCGGGTCACCTATGTGACATGTCACGACCCTTGTCCGAAAAGTGGTTTTTGAGGCCAAAATTTGAGAATTTTTGGGACAACCCTTTGGTGAAGCTTCCCGGGGCCTCCCAATAGTGTTGGCGCTGGTACTCAAGTAGAAATGGGAAGGACACGTCGTAGAAACACGTGACTGTGTGACGACCTTTCGGGACCGGCCGAAATTTGTTTTTAAGATAAGATAGAGGGCGTGGGATCCCCGCACCTTACTTAAGCATGTTATGTAACGCTTATTAATCGTTCCCACGGCCAAATCCCCAGTCGCACAAAAAAAATTGTGCTCTTTCCGGCCTGCAGAAGGGCTGACCTCGCTGTTTCGGCTCTGAAATTTTGGTTTTTTGGTTTGAAAAGCACCTTCCACACTCCTGAAAAATTGGTCGAAATGGTACAGCTATATAATAGATTTATCGACTATCATAAATCTTGTAGAGTCTGTCACTCATTGTGCCGCAAAGGTTTGACAGGTCCCACCCTTAAGCGAGCTGCCGAAGCATGCCGAGATGACTATCCTGTGGCTGTGCTGGCCAAATTTTCCCCCGAAATTTTTGAAAAGTGTCCCATTTGGTGAGAAAACCACATAGAAACACTCAGAAAAAAAGTGGTCTGAATTTTTTTGTGGGTCATATAGCAAGAGACCAAGGGACATTTTGGCAACCCTGCCCAATAGGAACCCTTCATTGAACCTCTATCTAAGACTTGTATTGGGCAAAATTCCCAATCTGGACCTTAGCATCGTGCTATAAGCCCTCGACGTCGAGCGTGACAATATCGCAGTGTGATGCTGACATAAGGGTGCGGGGATCCCACGCCCTCTATCTTATCTGTATAACTGCAATGATCCTTCAAATTCCTGTCGTTCACATTTCCCCATTACACACAAACAAATTTACGATCTGGGCGGAAATCGGAAGGTTAAGTGTCCTCATTGAATTGGTATCTGAAAATCAGAATATTGGAATCTATATCTAGGTGTACATGAATTTGGTCAACTTCAATCCAAGATATCAACACCATCTTATTATAAATCCAATGATAATAACATTGGAATTTTGTTCCCGTTATAAATAAATTTGGTCAGCCTCTCACCTGTTTTACGTCCTATTCAAATCCATATCACTTCACATTAAGATCGCAATTTCGTTTTCGTTATAAACAAATTTCGTCAGCTTTCGCACAATATCCCGTCCCGCTAACAAACTCATTTCAGACTGATTTCTTTCAATTGCGGTCCAACAATAAACACAAATTCCCCACATTATCAAGGTAAACCCGCCCCGAAACATTGGACATCCAACCCTCTATATTTGGACATCATGTCAAATGTGGGATGGATTCCTGTCATCTCGGATCACACATCCGGTCTTGTTTCCAAAGAGATCCCGTCCATCAATTTTTGCATTCCGGTCACGATTATCCATATCTCGTCTTTCTGTGCTTCAATACCCACAAGCCCTATATGTATTCGAATCGTCTCATTGAGGAAAGCCTGGGAAAAATATCAGCTAAGCTCTCCGATCAGTATTTCACCTGCAATGCTCATTTCTTTCTTTACTGCAAGTTTAAAGGATATTTCACCTGTTCCACTCACACAAATTGTTCTTAGGGCGGTAACAGTACCATTAAAGCAGGCTGATACAACATATGTTATTCCCTTTCCATTTCTCAGCCACTCGGCAACGCAAACCGGTCAAATCGGAGCATCATTCTGGTCATACCTAAATAGGGTTCTTGTTAATCAAATATTGGAATCTGGTCACAATTTTATCTTCTCCTTTGATACCTGTAGGATACAAGCTGATCTGGTCTCAATTTCAAGGTTTACATGGTCAACAGTGTCAAAGAAAATAGGCTTTCAGCTCTATCATCCCTACTTGTTATTCTACCCTACTGAGATGTTGTCCATCAAGGACTTTTGCGATCGGTAACCATGCCACTCTGTCTCGGTCTCTTGCTTCCAAACTCTCACTTCGAAATTCGCTCCCAGCAATGGCAATACTTGTATGGTTTCCTAGTTCCTTTGTCAATCTCCGCACTCACCACATATCAGTCCAAACCATGCATCGACAACATGCCTTTGGAACTTCTCACAGAGATCTGGAAACATGCCTCTGTATCATCTCAGCACACCCTAGGTCGGATAGTCCAGGTTTCATGGGGCTGGCATCGAACTGCCACTGAGATATCTCTTCTCTGGAGAATCATCAGGATTCGTGAGGACACTACCCTCGAGGTCCTGGAGCGATGGCTGGCGCGGACAGGCAATCAGGGGCTTTGCCTATCCATAGACTTCCGGGACACTGCGGCAAAGCTCTGGCTCCTCCCAGACACGGAGAATGTTCATGGGGCCCAGATCCATGACATTCTTCGAATTCTTGAACCCTATGCTGCGCGGTGGGAACACTTGGAAATCATTGGCCCTTTTTTCCTCCACTTCATATTGCTGAAGCAAAAGTATCTATCCTCGCTATCAAAACCTCTGCTTCGTTCCCTAGCCTTACGCCTAGACATACCTCGCCCCAACGAACACGAAGAGCCCGCAGATGACTCTGTCTTCCAATCCTCACCTTCCCTTGAAAGGGTCGAAATCCTTGGCTGCCCTGTCAAATGGGAGGTCTATGACTTTCGCAATTTCAAAGCTCTCACTCTGGGCCGGTTCAGAAACCCTTTGCAGTGGAACATACTAGCCACTGCATTGAACAGCTCTACTACGCTCACCTCACTTACCCTCGTAGGGCAACTCCCGTCCATGGACAGCGGCGAGCTACCACTTCCAATTGCGGTACCGACCCTCATGCGGCTTGTGCTGGTATTCACTCCATTCGAGGAGCTTGCCAGGCTTGTGAGCCTGCTGAACGTCTCGGAGGTGCAATCATTGGCGTTGTCTCTGGATGCGATCTCGTCTAGCGCAGCTGTTGAGCCGACACTGCGCTTTCTAGGCGAACTGAAAACTTGGTTGCCGAGGCTGGCCATCTTCGAGCTAGAGGCGTTGACCATGGCCCAAGATGTCGAGCTCCCTGTTTTTTTCTTACACTTCGACACCCTCCACACCTTGCGGCTCAATTTTTCATCGATTCCTGCCTCCTTGTGGACAGACTTTCTCAAAAGCAACAATGCCGGTGCTCTTAGCGGAGAGGGACAAGAACTGGAAAAGGATTTTGGATCGGACCAGGAAATGGAGGATGGTTTCGGTGCGTGTGTGCTTTAGGACGACTGATGCGCTCAAGTAATGCAGAGAACCCAGTGTCAATGGGAGGGAGTCCAGGACGACCACCCAACCAGACTCCTTTGCAACCCGGGAGAGGGCATGAGCCGAAATTTCGCCGAAAGCCAGGACGGCCTGCAGCTGGGCGGCTTGGACCTGGGAGCTTATTTCCAGGCACTGAAGAATTCAAGAAGGCCCTCCGCAATCGGACGGTGGCAGATATGGATGGCTATGGAGATCTAACTTTGGATGAGCTGGAGATGAACACCGCTCAAGTAACGCGTTGGGAGCAAACAAATTGGTTATTGCGTGCCGAGGAGATGGAGATGTTTGCTCTGATGCTGAACTATTCCGAGGTGGCACAGCGCGATGGGTGGTTGTTTTTATCCTGTGCTCCGACCTGTTTTCCTCTGGCCACGCTCAATGGGTTGAACTGGTCACTCCCGCTGACTCCTGAAAATGTGAGTTGTCAGTCCTACAAGGGATAGTTTCTCCGAAAATAAAAAAAATCAGGCTCTCACTTCTCTTTTAGCTTCACGCACAAAAGCTCAGTGTCTTGGCGGAAATCTTTGAATACCGAACAGAGGTTCGGGTGCATCATTTGGTGTGCTTTCACCTATCGGGCGGCCATTGGACAATTTTTTGCCATGACCTGGACACCGATGGCCCTGGGCGCAGAGTTAGAAGGCTCAGGCTGAACTCTCTCGCTCGGCCTCGAGATATTGAACTAACTGCATTGGAAAAGGATTTGGGATTTAGCATCGAAGATCAGGTCCTCCTGAGCTTTTACCTGCATCCTCATCGCTTTGCCAATGAAGATAAAGAGTTTTGCCACACCAGGGTGCGTACTTTTGTGTTCCTTGCTGTGAGAGATATTCTGAGATCTCGTTCTTTTGTGACCTAGCCAAAAATTACCACACAAATGAAGATATTTGAGGAAGAACATTTCGCTCTTCAATTGAGTGATTCCGAGACATGCGGATTCTGGGCTGTGTTCATTGTCCTGTCAATCCTTCTCAAGTTCGATCCGAAGCAAACCCTCGCCAAGGATATGAACTTGAAACCAATAAAACTGAAGGGTCTGCTAGCCCCGATGTACCAAGCATTTCGGGCGAATCCCACTGGCGTGCCATTAGACCTTGTGCAGCAACTTTTTGCGAAATTCAAACCAGCACTTGACTACGGATCTCTCAAAGAGTCATGGGTAAGTTCAATATTGATTCATCTCTGTTTCGAAGCTCATTGGGTTGTTCAGTTCTCTCAACGCCCAGCGTACATTGCACCTGCGGAAGCCGAAGTTTCAAATGACGACTCCGCAGAAATGATGACAAGAAGAATCTGCGACCCTTCCATTGCGGACTCTTTCTGGATGCTGGGCGATGAGAGAGTTGAAGTGGTGGAACTGCGTGCGCTTCATGATGATAAGGCCTTGAGGGCCAACTTATTTGACGCTGCCTTGCGGCTGAGTGTTCATGATGTCGAGGCTTCGTCCCCGGGTGTGGACTACTATGTTGCGGACTCATCAGTAGCCATGGCATTGCAAGATTTGAAGAAATATAAAGGCGACAACGACGTTGTGGGAACTGCCCCAAAGCTATGGAATACGAGGCAGCTGTGGTTCGAAGACCAGGTGAGTCAAAACTGTTTTGTGTTTTGTTTTGTGTGCTCAAGTTGTACGCCGTAAATGTAGGACATATTCACTGTTCAATAGCTCATAATCCCTTGGCTATGGAAGCCTCAAGACCATTGGTTGTTAGTAGCTGTCAACATGAACGACAAGAAGATCTACGTGTATGACAGTGCGATGAAGGGATCAAGGAGGGGGAAATCTGTAACTGAGGTGAGCTCAAAACGAAATCACTGGTTTGGGGTTCAGTTCTGATCTAGACCAGCGAACCTTTCAAATGTTGAGATGGGAGCATCAGACTCGATACCAGACTGATCTCGCCGAGGGGTGGAAGGACGAGCCAAATCTGGTAAGGCTGTATTTCAGGAAACTCGATCATCGCAGCAGCGCGGTTGAATATCATCGTAGCTTGCTGTTCCACAGCATGAGGCTGTTCTTGACCGAGGATTATGTGTTCTCTGGTTTGCAAGGCAACTCATGTGCGGAAATGCTGATACCACCAAGTGGCTTTGGAGTGAAGCTGAGTGCAAAGCAGAGCGGGATGTGTTGCTCCGTCGCCTGGCGTCTGCCATTCATGCTGATATGCAAGAGCACAATGTCACTCAGCTGGCTCGCATGGGGTTTGTGGTTTCAGATCCCGAGGACGAGAAGGATGCATTACGAAGAGATGTTACACAAGGGATGTATCCCCTCCTTCCTTCGACGGTTATTCAAAACACCCAATCCCTGGCCGATTGGAGACGTGTTCGGGAAGAAAGGCTCACGGGGTATTTCTCTCTTCCTTCAATTCTTTCTGTGCATCAATAAACTGAAGGTTCTCATAGTGTTTCTGTTGGCACCTGCGTACTTATCTATCCTCCCATCAATCCACCAGCTCCGGCGGGAACAACAAAGCAAGTGTATCCGGCATTGGTGGAAAAGATCGCAGACAGTTACGTCGAGTTTTCCTGGTTTGAAGGGATCTATGATGCTCTTCCCATGGGTTTTGATGTGCGGAATCACTGGAGAATGTCTACAGAGTCCGTGAAGGAGAGGTGGTTAGCAATGGTGCAAAGGAAGGTGTCCTGGGAACAGGTGAGCTTCATTTGATTTCATTTCAGGTCTTTAAATGAGATCTCGTCGATAGTTCTGCCGGATTCAATGGCCATCACACTTGACCAACGGGCCTTCAGTATGCCCATCTCCCTTGTTTCCTCATGAAACTGGGTTGGCAGAGGCATTGATTGCATGTGTGCCGGAAATCACAGCGATTTTTTGCAGCGCAAAGCCAGAACATGCAGATGGGGCAAGTGTTTTCACAACCTTGGACTACAGGTTTGTGCGCAGCGCAGATCCAGAAAGGTTTTACCGAAATTATCTCGGTGCTGGCCGGGGATACGAACCGTTCTGCCCAGCCGACGAAGCTTTTTTCACGACCGTCTGTGATCGGATACAGGAGCAAGTTCCATTTTATTCAGATGACGGGCAAGTTCTCCGCCCCCGCGACGAGTTGAGGGGCTGGATAGCTGGCGCAGGTCGGTGTATGCTGGCTACTGTCGCAGCGGCATACTACCTTGATGTAGACCTGGCGATCGCAGCAGAACTTCTGGAAAAACGGCGGGTGAGTCGCTTGGTTGGGACGCATGAGAGAGTTCTGGCCACCTACGTGGATGCTCTGGAGGAATATTCGCTGGGTATGATGCGTCAGATCATGGACGAGGTGATTGTAGTTACGCCGGGCATCGAGGTCCCCTTGCCGCAGATTGTTCCTTAAATCATGTAGCGCTGAGAGTCTGAATACTACAATGCAGTATGCTTACCAGAGCTCGTAAGAGACCACCGAGAACTCCAAGGGTAATTCAGGAAGACATTTTGCCGCAACTTGAACAAGAAAGGAAACATTTAAAAAATAAAAAAATTTAGCAACATGATATACAGTCGAAGCTGTCATAACCCATAGCTCTCGTAACCCATAATCTGCCTTAACCCATACATTTTTCTGCGAATTTGACTGACTTTTGGCTGGGATAACCCATAAATCTGCCATACCCCATACCTTTTCAGCCCAACCGAGGCCTATGGGTTATGACAGCTTCGACTGTAGGGCAAATGACATTTTTCCGAGGGTAACATGCAACTGTAGAATAGCGGGAACAAGTCTCAGATAGAACTGTGCCCAGATCGGACGAGGAGGAAGATAGGGTGACCAAGCTGCCATATCAAATGACGGGGCGGCTATCGTGGGGACCAGATTTGAATTGGATATGACAAACCTCATTTTTCGGTATGGATTATGGGGTATGAGAGAGTTATGGGTTATGGCCTCCATTTCACTGCAAACCAACTTGGTGGGGCCAAAAAAGTATGGGTTACAGCAGAGTATGGGTTATCAGAGGTATGGGTTAGGACAGTGACGACTGTACCATACATTGCTGGAATTCTGTTGGGGAATTGGTGAAGCCCTGAGGCAGACAGGTGAGACGAAGAAGCCCCAGAGGCGTCATAAATGCCGTTAAATCCCGGGATTTCATGTCGACAATCCGAGCATCGTATCCCGAGAAGAGATCAAACACAGTGAATATCTGACAGCCCGCGAATGGTTGAACAAACTCGTCGAGAATCGGGGGAACACCAGCATCTCGAATTGACACTTTATTCAGAGGCTGCAGGTCATGGACCAGACGCAATGCTCCACTTTTCTTGAGTACACAGAACCAACGCGATCGATAAGGACTTTGGGAGTGTTCGTACACCCCATGCGAAATTTTTGTCTTCAGGATCTCGATGACTTTGTCCAGGATGCCGGGTGGAATAGGAATATTTTTGAACGCCCATGGAGTATGTTCAATGACGGGGTAGATGTATACGGAGAAATAGTCGCTCCGAAATGTGCCGCGGTCAGTTTCAACGAAGGCAAGACCGTCCTCCTTGAGGCGCATGACATGTTCAAATAGTTTGACTTCCTCAGGAGTCATGATTGATGTCAAGACTGTCCATTCGTTCGCGGGTAAGTTTTTCGGTAGGATAGAATTCTGGCGGGTTTGCGGGAAGCGGAGGAAGGGTGCCTAGTGGATCTTCCGGGAATTGCCGTCGTGTTCGGGCGTGCTCCGGGTAAGGTTGAGCAAGGGGTTTTATTTTTACTGCAACCTTCTTGTAGGCTGTTAGAATCTCGGCTAACCCATGTTCATCGCAAGTCATTGGGAAAAATATATCGCCATCTTCGAGGTCATCGAGAGTGGCTCGGCACAGTCCAGATGCGGATCAATGGCAAACCCCGTGGTTTTCTCATATGTCATACTCGGGCGCCGCGGCGAGAGTTGAACTCGGTATTCGGGCCGAACGTTGATTGTGAGATGAGTTGTGAACCTCGACGACGTTAGTCTCACCAAGTCAGACTCTATGAGATTTATGATAGTCGATAAATCTTTTTATATAGAGTCTGAATTTGATGGCACCTGTCATCCAGGACCTCGGAAAACGTGACCTTTCCCACGTCCAAATCCGGTCGATTTCACTATTGCGAAGGTATTTGGGCCATAGGTTGGGTATATAGTGGTAGATAGAGTGTATTAGACAGTTCCAGAGTAATTCTTTTCTTGAATATAGCCGAGGGTGGGCCGCAAATGCATGTTCAACTGATTTTGATGGAACCCGCCAAATCCTCCAATTTTAACCCAAGATTATGGGAAAAAGCTACATAAGGGAGCTATATGATAATTTAAATGCGCTGAGTACCGGTACAGAGCCATACAGTGAGGCAAAGTGGGCGAACGAGGCTTAACTTCCCAATTTGGACGTGGGAAAAGTCACGTTTTCCGAGGTCCTGGATGACCGGTGCCAGTAGTTTCAGACTACGACGACGTTGGTGTAGTGAATGTAGGATTTCCCAGGGATGAAGAATGTTTGGGCGGTGGAGGTGAAGTAGGCAGGTGTTGAGAGGTGAATGAAGGCGGATATTTGGGTCTTGGAGTAGGAGGTTAAGCGGGAGAGGGAGATTGTGATAAATATTTGTGCCAGTTTAGTGCCGTAGCGGGCGAAGAGCTCGAACGAGATGAGGAGGGAAGCAGGAAATAGTAGTAGAGTGAGGAATAGAGCTAAAACGAGGGTGGACTGGGGGTATTGATGTGGAGATAGCATTTTTGAGTCGGTAGCAAGTTTAACGTCGATCGCCACGACGGGTGATTGGATCGGCAATAAAATTAAAGGTTGAAGTGTGAGGATCGGGTATGTAGGTAAACGACTTCCGCAGGGCACGCGAGAAGTCAAATCCGTATCGTAGGTGGAGCGGAAGAATGGACGGGAGGTGAAGATTTAAATGTATTCAAGGTCGTCGGTGGCGTAGTCAAATTCGTCGGCGAAGATTTGAACGTGCCCAGCTGTCTCCAGAATGCCACTAGAAAATATCTTTGTGAATTCATGGTGTTGTTCAAACTTGAACAAGACCAGTTTGTTAATCAAAACTGCGAGGTCTTGGAATTTTCTGTCGGTTGAGTTGACAAACAGGATGCCGACTTCGAGAAGGAATTCATGCTCGAAAGGGTGAAGGAAGGGATGATACTCCGAAGGGCGAGGTTTATAGTCGCCCGGGTACGCAGGGGACGGCATGGTTTGTGGGGACAAGAAGAAGATTAATGGTGGGGCATGAGAAATGGAGTGCGCGAGCCGTCGCGCAATTTTCTCTTCGTAGATTGCGAGCGCTTCGAAGTCGGGGTGATGGACCTTCATTATCTGCACCAAATGCGCAATCGCGTCGTGAATGAGCCGACGAATACCAGCACACGCGACAGTAAAAGGATCACTGCGTCCGAGTTTATATGCTGGGGAGCAAGGAATAGGATTGCGCAGGAATGGAGTGATGAAGTCGCGATGAAGGATTATTGTGCGGATGTTGAGCTGAGTAGAGTGCTCAGATAAAATTTCGAAACCGATGCGGCGCAGGTTGTCGAAGAAGCGAGGGTGTTGCCCATGGAGGTGGAAGGTATCGAGGAAGTCTCGAAGACCCTCTGGACGTAGGTAGGGATAAAAGATGTTCAGACCCGGAGGAAAGGTGGTTGGACGATTCAGGTGTCGCTCCCGAGGGAATTCGAACTCGCCCCGGAAATTGTGACGTCACAAGTGACAATCATCACACTTTCCGCGTCGGCTTTAATCGGTGTGTCCCAAGTGTGTCCCTCCCACCACATCTAAAGTATCAAACACCCGCGGCACAAGATAGCGCCGCGCAGCGGGCCTCGCGGCGAGCGCTGGCACCACGCAGTGGGCCTCCGCGGCGAGCGGCTGCACCACGCAGTGGGCCATAGCGGCGAGCGGCAGTGGGCCCCGCGGCGAGCGGAAGCCCCGCGCAGCGGTCGGGGTCCGGGGTGGAAAACCCCAGCCGTCCGGGCCGGCGCCCGCAACCCTTCCTCCATTGCCTCATTTTTTTTATGTGTATGTACTTTGTGCAATTTATGTAAAACTCAAATTTCCCATGAAAAAGACAAACAAATACAGACAAAAAAAGCCCCCCCGCCAGCGAGAGGGCCAGCGCCAACAAAAAGGTCAACGCCAGCAAAATGGCCAGTGCCAGCGAAGGGGAGGTGTGGGTGATTCAAGGAAAGTGTGACCGTCACATGTCACACTTTCCGGGGCGGGTTCGGCCTCCCTCCCGAGTGTCCATAGCTCGAGTATTTCTCTCGAGAACCGGGCCTTCAATTGAATGTTCCAAACATATGCCACATACGAAATTGGGCGATTGTTTGCGAGGTTCTCGCTGGCCTGATCCCAGAAGCGTGAGTCGAGCCCTCCATGATTAATAGAGAGTTTGTGGTGAGCCGCCAGAAGCCACCTGGCGGCTCTAATGGCATGCGGATTGGAGCGGCTATGCTGCCTGGCGGCTCGTTTGGCGGCTGGTAAGACTGGTTCAAATTTGTTTTTGCGAGTCTATTCTTAGTACTTAGTCATCTATATCTTGAGCCATACACACACGAAGAAAATTGGACCCGAAAATCTGACGCTATCGCGCATTCGAGCCGAAGACTTCGGTTGACGCTGGAAATTGCTTCAATTCAAAACAATTATGCACGTTTGGACAACGAACTCTCATTGACTGAAGGTATAGTCAAGTATGCAAGGTACACAACCACTACCCAACCGCTAAGGACCGCGCGCGACGAGCCGCTGAACGAGCCGCCACATGACGTAGCCGCTCCAATCCGCATGCCGTTAGAGCCGCCAGGTGGCTTCTGGCGGCTCACCGCAAACTCTCTAATGGAGTACGTTGTAGAGCAGAGGATCGCCATTTCAAGACATTGGGCTGCTTCGTCGAGTCCGTCACCAACGATACGGGTTGGATGGACATTAAGGATGGAACGGGACTCGCTGGGTTGGAATGTCGCAAATGGAGGTGGAGGGGAAACAGAACGGCGAATCAGGGGATGAGGAGGAGGGGACCTCGCAATAGAATCATTTTGCAAAGGGTTTGGGGTGGAATTGTGAGCAGGAAGAGGTGCGGAGGAGGATGATGCAATTATCCTTCCTGGCAAGCGAATGCGCGGATCGCGAGTGCGAATAGGACCAGAGGATGGCTCAATAGGCGTTGGTTCAATGCGGGCAGTATCAGGACTAGCGTCTCGAACGCAAGAAGGAACCGGTTTGCCACTCCGATCCGACATCAGGAGCTGGCAAAGGCGAGTGGCGAATGCATCGTGCGCAGTTTTAGGGTCAGAAGAGGTGACTGGATTTTTGTTCCCGAAAGGCAGAGGTTGATAAGAAAAATGGAGGTCGCTATTGCCAGGCATCGTAGCGGTAATTTCCATTGGAGGAAGAAGAGGTGTAGGTGGATATCCCAACTCATCGGCGGGTGTAGATTCACGAGACGAATCGTAAGCGGAGTCAACAAGGGAGAGAGTAGGAGAGGGCATGTTGAAGTCGGCCAATGGTGGTAGTCTCCCCCCCTTCCATATAAGTAAATTTCTTATCTCGGAAGCCCCTTGCCCTGGCCTTAACTTCGTCTGAACTTGCCCTTAACTTGGCCTTAATATTAAGGGGATTTTAAGACCTAAGGGCTTAGCTTCAGATTTGACCATTAATAACCCCTTAACATGCAACACTGTGTTTTGGAACCTTTGTTACATCTTTTTCGGCCGAAAATTCAGAGTCGTGTTGGTTTTCATAATTTGTGCTGTGATTGTCAAGATGACTGATTTGAATTTCATATAGGGGTACATATTCATCTCAGGTGTAGTGAATATTAATCCCCAGTCGCAATCGGTCATGCTGGCATATATATATGCCCCGATCGGCTGATTTCTGCTGTCCTGCTGCCAGCAGAAATCAGCCGATTTTGAGGACTGGAGCAGGTAGAAAATGTGCTAGGAACTGCTAGTATATGCTATTCTCGACACATCTGCTAGAACTAATAAGCGTTTCCCGCAATTTCCAGAAAAAAATCACCTTTTTTGACTCCTCTAGGGCGCCATCAATGCCAAAAAAAATAGAGTAAATCAGTCGAAAATCCGGAAATTTTACCCTACGGACCTATATGGTGGTGACCGGGGGCCTGGCACCACTCAAAGATAAAAAATTCGGCACTCGGCGCTAGTGTTGCTGCGAGCTCAGGTGAAGGAAGTTAGAGGTGGTAATATATCAAAACTTAATCCACCTCGAGCTAACGTCATCTCGCCCTTGTTTAGAAGTTTGCCCTCAAATGTTACCTTTTTTCCTTTGTTTTTATTGCCTGAGTTGCTAGCGGTTTGGATAGAGCAAGCATCTCGTTTTGCTGGTTCTAAGAACTGTTTTTGAGTAACAGATCCAAAACCGGTCTCGAGGTGCCATCACTTCGATTACCATACGTGGTGGGGCTGTACGAGTCGAGGTGAGTTCAGCTCCGAGGTACCTCCACCTCGCGGCAACACTACTCGGAGCTCAAAAGAGGTACACAGACTTTCGATTTTTGACGCCAAAAAATTGGGCACAGCCAAAATGGTGGGAAAAAGAAAAACTTCGGAGGTGGTTTTTTCGACCCGATTCTGGATATATCCTCAAAATTCCCGTTTGCCGGCAATCAACATTTTTCTGATCTCGAAAATCTGCCGTCTCCATCTCCCTTGGCCGTCACCTCTGACCCCACTCCATTGTCTCGTATACCAGCTCCGCCATCAATTCGTCGCGGTGTTAAACTCAACACCCGAACGACTCTGGAAACTCTTTATACATACTCGGTGTGACCAAAAGTAACCGGAATCGCAAATTGCGTGTTTTCAACCAGATTTTGTGGGTGACTGCTGGGCAAATTGGCCCAATTGGCAGTATACGATTGCATAAGAAGCAGGCAAAAGGTTGCATAGTCCCTTTGTCCTATTATTACACATTCTTTTATGTATGCTTTGAGGCGGGAAATTAGTGTGCCGAGTTGCCTCTCTCACTGAACAACGGGAAACACCTGGAAACCTTAGATATCGGATTTGTAGACTATTGGGTTACTAAGCACTTTTTTAGGGTACTTACCGGCCTGAAATTCCGGCATCTCTCCTTCAGAGAACGCAAACATGTCCAAATTGGTCCAATTTTAAAGATTGATTCACCAACTCAAAACAAAACATTGCATGTCATGCCCATTCCATGGAAGCGGTAGAAGAAATAATTTAGAAGAGCCCTGTATTACTTAAAGCTGTTTGAAATTCCCCTCTAAAAAGCCAAATTCCGGTTACTTTTGGTCACACCGAGTACGACTTGACGGCACAGATCGAATATCCAGCAACTAGTTCAACGGGTTCTGTTGGGCATTTGTTTCAGCTTGTGCCAGGCTCGTCTTGGTTCAATCCAGCGCGCACTTTTGTATATTCCCGCGGCAAGCCCAGCGGCTCGACGGGAAGAAAGACGGTTTTCTGTGATATACTGGTTGACTCTGACGGTAACAAGGTACCCTGCAAAGAGTCTCATGTACGTAGATAGTCGAATAAAATTTTGTCTCTCATGTACTGCAGGCTCACCGGTGCACCTCCTCTAATTTTTTCTCAGAGGGCTCAATATCCTTGTACAATCTACTTGCAACTGTGTGTTCTTTGTGCTCTTTTTATATGTTTGTATAGGGCCTGAAGTTGCAGCTACGTGTGGTATTATGTAAGGGGTGTCTTAACCCTTAATTAAGACCTAACATCGTCTTTAGCTGAAGCTAAGGGTTAAAGTTAAGACCAAGTTAACCCTTAATTAAATTGACCCTTTCTTAGGTGTTCGGCCAAAATTTTGGGGTCAATTTTTTTGATTTTGAGTTTGGGGGAAATCGGCTCGTGCATCAAAGTTGTCGACTTTGCGTGTCCTAAGTACAAGAGGCTTGAAGAGCACAGCCTGAGCTCCAGCAAAGGGAATTTTACCCCGTGACTTTCTGTCAAAGCATGAGAATCCCCGCGGCGACGCGCGCCGGCGAGTGCAGCGAGCGGCAGTGCGGCGCCGTCGGCCTTGAAAGCAGCAAATGAGTGCAGGTCAAACATTTGAAGGAGTCCTGATTGGCGAAGGCACGGGCCCCACAGCTCGTGAAGTCGATTGTCACATCATTTTTAGGGGGTGGCATCAGATCCCGCCGCCACTGTACGAGATTCTCGTGACCACGAAACGTGGTGATTCCGGGTCACCGGCAACACCTTCTTCTTCTGCGTTTTGCGCTATACAGTAACACTGCTGCAGCCCACAATGCCTGCTGAAGCCAGTGAGTCGCTTCATTTAACTTAATCACCACCCATTGAGCCAAATGTACCCACTCAACAGAATTGGTTACGATTTTCTGTGTGGTGGGCGACTGTAACAACTCCAAGAATCTGAAGACCTGTAAGCGGTGCAAGTGGGAACCTTTTTGTTCAAGTCTTGCTTCCCATTTGCTTAGAATGCATTCACAGAACTGTGCATTACTGTGTAAGTATCAAAATTTTCATTGTGGAAAGAGTCTTGACTCTTAGCTGACTACGTGGATGAAGTCGAAAGAATGCCAAAGTCAGTGCACAAAAATATTGGGGCAAGCTTTCATCTTGACTTATTCGCAACGCCAGAAAAAGATTGGAAAAACCACAAGGCCGCATGTAATAGCAACTTTGAAGTGCTAAACGGAAACGAGTCAGTCTTCCAACGAAACCTGCGTCACTGGTTAGCTCGGTTTCACAACACGTTGCTCATGGCGTGTATCCGCGCCCTCCATCTCCGCGATGGATGGGACCACATCGACGAAGGCGCTATCGTTATAGGTCTGGAGCCTCGCCCACATACCAATAAAGGCTCGCGGTGGCGCGTCTTGTTCGCTCGCCTGCTCTCTTTCGAGGAGATATATCTGCTGCTGGAGAAGCTTGATGCGTTGGAGGGATACCGTGACGGACTGCTAAACCATAACAAGGTGAAGGAGCACCTCCGGGAGAGTAGCGGGGGTGAATCAGACTATACAGCGGTCATCACACTTACAAGTAATAGCGGGCGAGATGCATTGGAGGGCGACCATCCGTCTGTCTTTCGTTTGCAATCAATTCAGGTGCATCGAGACATGGTCAACAGCCTGCCAGAGAAACACTTTGCGGTAGACTCGCTCGAGGCCCTGCTATTCGAGCTGGAAGAAGACCATCCGATGAGTAGTACAGTGTTTTGATGTTCGTTTACACATCTAAACTTAGACCCACAATAACTTTTGCCCAGAGTCAATTTCCGTAGTATAAAGTAGATAGAGTCCTTCTGAAGGGTCTTGAGAATGAGCAACCAAGTTTTGGATGCGATACAGACATTTTATATATTGTAATTTGGCGGAATACCGCGCAGATCAGTTTTGTCACACAATTCACTCGTTTACACAGTCTGTGACACGGAGTCACTACTCCTCGTCACTCCCACTCCCATCGTCTTCATCGTCACTCACATCCTCCGTCGGTCTGGGTTTTGGCTTAAGACTGGGCTTCTTGGGCAAATCTTTGGCTCTGGTCCCCGCCTCTCGAAGCCGTACACACTCCCGTTCCCATGCCGCTTCAAAAGCAGGCCTTCAAAGGGATTATCGCGCCACTTTTCACCGGCTTTTTGGTCCAGATTTGTCACCGTGCATGCACCACCAACATCTCCTTCCACTTCTCCTCAATCTCCGCCCTCTCTACTTTCTTCGCCTCCTTCCTCGTCTTCTTCGTCACTTTCTCTGCTTCTTCTGTCTCCTTAGCCTGGTCCAACGCAAGCTTCTGCTCAATCACTTCGTCGGCAGTGAGGTGGTGCCGAATGCGGCCTCTTTGTACTTGTTTGCTCCCCAATCAAATCCCAAAACGCGTGGTTTTTTCAACATTTGAGGTATTCTGCAACCGCAAGTACACGCATAGCTAACTTTGAAGACAAAAGTTGAAGATACACCACTTTGGGTACCCTCTGCAAAAAATTGTGTTTTTTCGAGTTGTCCTCGCCGTTCTATCGTGTCGTAAATCAAACCATTTTGATAAATATTTCTCGGCCGCCCAGTTCCACCAGAAATGCCCGTAAAAGGCCCATAAATTCAGAATACACTCGTCTGGTAACCAAATAGTGCTGGTCCAAATTTTGTGTCCATCGCAGATGCGAGTGTTGAATGAGACACGAACCAAGATCACACCTTTGATGGGTCATCTCACAATTGATCGCAAATACATTTCTCTTCCTTCCTGACGACAACTAGCTTAAGTTCAAGCCAATATACACCGAGAACTATCTAATAAGCTCATATAACAAAATTCAAAGCTAGACTAGTACAGCCAATCGACTGAAAATGTGTAAGATGTGTCTGGTGAAAGCCAGTATACATGAACATACCGAGCGTCTGAGGCCAAAATTGCTTGCAAAATAGCCGGCTTCGATTTCATATCCTTCAGAGGGTCTTGCTAATCACGTCCTCCTTCAAAATTTCGCGACGAACGTCGAGTTGTTGGCGGAGGAGGTCTCGCTTGAGGTTACCAAGTGCCTCTGCGTCAGTGACGATTGTCACGGCTTTGAGCGTCGCATTTCGATCCGCTGCTTTGTCCTGCTTTGCCTGCTGCTTCACCCTCGCCTCCTCTGCAACCCACTGCTTGAAAGCTAGCAGCTCCTCCCGGAATTTTTTCGCCGTCCCACTCGCATCCTCGATCCGAGCCAACCGCATGATATAAATTTGATCCTCCTCCTCGGTGAGCATGGCATGTGCGAATGCCTCGGTGTCGTCGTGATGATAGGCGGTTTCGAAGCTGTAGTTTTCGATGGTGATGCCGGAGCGCCGAGACCAGACACGCCAACCGCCCAAAAGACCTTCGTTCGCATCGTTGTTGGCAGGAATAAACATCAAGAGTTTCTCGGCGGGTGAAAGTGAGTCCAGAATGCTCCCGGGTTTCCACTCCTCTGAGAAACGCTGCCATGCAGGAATTGTCGCTTTGAGAAAGGCCTTCAAGATGACCTCAAGGTAGTATTGAAGATATTCTAACTTACAGGAATCGTTGATCCAAAGAACCTGGGAAGCAGCTCAGGCTCTTCACGCTGTTGTTCAGCCTGTCACGCCAGAAAAAGATACTGTAGTATTACGTTCAATTCGTAGGGTCACAGGTCACAGACCCGAAATCCTACGAAAATTTTCGCAAGTCACAGCGTCACAAAGGGGTCCTACGAAAAGGTTCCCCCCTGTGACACGGAATTTGGTGTGATTTCGGGCCTAAAAAGGGGGTAAAAAACGAAATTTTTTCGTAAGTCACACTGTCCCAAGGCCCCCTTACGAAAGGGTAAATTCGTAAGGGGTGTCACACCCGAAACCGGCTTACGAATTGAACGTAATACTACAGTATTCGACATGTCGAGGACGACAAATTCATGACATACACCCCATCCGGAAGAGCGGAGCTGGTATCGGAAAGGGCTGGCGTTACTCATTTAGTTCATTGCTGGCCTATGCAGGGGCACTCCATGAGGGGCTTTTTCATTGCATGGGCTGCTTGCATTTAAATCTATCATCAGAAAGGGCCCTTCATGCCTTCCAGCGACTTCTTCCGCGGCTGTCAGACGGCTGTTGCCGTGCGTCACTATTAACAGGCTACACAATTGCAGCGTAACCATAGCCGAGGACGTTGAGGTCTTTATGGCAACAGCGAATCGTCAACACCGCGCTCGTATGTTGGGGCAAGAAGAGTAATATGCCGGGATTCGACTGTGATTCCGCGGTGCGTGGTTCCATCCGAGCTTTCGATGAATCCTGACGGGGTCATTAGATATAGAGCAATCAAAATTCGGAATAAATACCAGGTGCCTCCATGATTTCGCGAGCCAACTGAATTTCACCATATTTTCCTCCTTCGTCTATAGCCCGGCTAACTGTACGGCGACTCATGAATCGACGCTTGATTGTGATGCCGAATGCCTCCGCGCAGCTGCTAACAGCAAACTCCACCTTTCCCGCAGAACATCCAGCCTTGATCAGAGCCCGAGCTAGTCTTCGCGCGATAGCAGTATACTGTCCATTTTCCCGAGGATTCCAGACGAGTAAGTCCCGAAGCCGCTTTCGCAGTTGTTTTATCGACACCTGGCCCCGAGTATCTTGTTTCTGGGAAGCACAGAGTCGGTTCCGGAGGGTAGTGATGGTAGATTGTTTGTCTTTGAGGTAAGAATGCAATTGAGTGAGTTCCTGGTCCCGCGCAGATATTTGTCGGCGAGCCGCCGCAAGCTCATCAGTGAGGTTCGTCAGTTGGTGCGATTGTCCATCAATAGTCTCGGTCAAGGTGCTGATTGTCGCCTCAGTTGTGATCGCCTTCTTGTCTCGGGTGCTTTACATTCGCTTCACTCGTTTTCGTTGCTTCTGCTGTTCGTCAAGAAGTGAAGTGTCTGCTTTTTGTTTTAGCGATTTCAGGGATTTATTGACGGCTGAGGTGAGCTCCAGGTTCTGTTCTAGGGATGCGTGAGCTGATTTTAAGCTGTCAAAGTCGTGCTGCAGCTGCTGAAGTGTAGATGTCAAGTCCAAAAGCGTTGCTTCTAGTTCGGTAATTCGAGCTTCTTTTTCGGTTAGTTGCGCCCTGATCGTCGTACGTTTGGTAGATTGAGTGCTGTCCAATGGCAAACTTTGCAAGGGAGTCGATGGCTCGACGTTTTCGTCATCGCTAGAGGTCTCGAGGTCATGCGAGGTAGGGTGATGCTGCCGAGCTCTTTTAGCCTGATTTTGCCGTTTATTAGCCCGTGCCATGGTAGGATGGGCGAAGAGCAACAGTCCAAGATAGCATGAGTAGAGGAAAGCGCAAGAACGATGCCCAAAACACGACGGAGAACAAGATATACCAAGAAAGACGCGACTCTCAGACTTTTTGTCACGCCGTCACTCCTGTGACCTTTCGCGTTTGAAGTGTTGCGGCGAACAGTTAATACCATGTTCAGAACTCATCCAATGGCTTAGGGTGCGCAGTAAGAGTGGTAGCATAGACTCTTTTTAACAACAGTACTAAGCCGGATTTTTTTATCTGGGGTAAAATTCAAGTAAAATTTCTGAAATAACAGACATTCTTTACGGTTTCACAGTTTACACTTACTATCTTGGGGGAAAAGAAAAAAACTGGCTTAGTAGCCCTAATGCAAGACCTATTTCCTACAAATTTTCTCTATATACCTCTATGAAAATGTGGCCAGGGAAAACGGTATTAACTTCGCAAAACAGGAACCGACCGCCCAAGCCAACCAAACAAAGCCAAAGCTGCCGAGGCGATGCCCGTTATCAAATAAATAGGGTTCGGGGAATAACTAGGTAGTTAGTAACATTAGTTATTAACACCATGTTATTAACAGTTAATAACTTACCTCCGCGAAGGCGCCTTTCCTTCCCTGTGAACAACTGTGAATAACTACTCTGAGGCACCACAATCTGCGCAACGTCCCAACAACGTCGGCAAGAGTTGGGCAAGAGTCGAAAAGCTGTTGATTTTCAGTTCGCCGGCATCATATGCCATAAATTCGGCACTTTCGGAACAGGCCAAGGTCACAGCTGTGACAAGACGTGTCAAAAATTTTCCAGTCGCGTTCCCAAGGCATAATGACGCGCCCTACCGCAAAGATATGTCGGACAGCGACTTTGATAAAAGTATGGCCTCACTGGAACTACTACTCCTTCACCTGCCATCTGCTCTACCCTAGTCTGAAATTGTTGGCGGGGTTCGACCCGGACCTCGGTTTTGTCACGGCTGTAACATCATGTGCATTTCCCCACGCCCCAATGGGGCATGACACGTATGCGCGTCGGTGCTGTGGTACGCAGCGACGACCCACTGTGAAGGCTTCGCAAGCCTGGAGAAGTATTGAAAGACTGCCCAGCCCATAGATAGACATAATTCAGTGCTATTTTACGCTTTAGGACCATAATCATCAAGCAATATTGTGTTCATGGAATAAGTACAGTATCTTCGGCATACGTACTGGTTACGACCCCGCCCAAAGTCCCAGATGCTTCACAGTGGTAGATATTAGCCCCGGCAAGTGTAAATGTGGGGTTCCAAGCCCTTTATGCAGCCAACAAGCTCCATATTGGGCTCAAGTTGGACCGCCAAGTTTTCCGAACGACGTGTCATTTCCTTATCCGACCGTGTGAACTGGCACGTGTGTCACAGAATCCGAGGTCTTGGATAACAGGCGCCATCAAGTTCAGACTCTATATAATAGATTTATCGACTATCATAAATCTTGTAGAGTCTGACTTGGTGAGACTAGCTCTACCCCACAAAGCGACCCACGACTCAGAATTCGAGGCTTTCTCCGTTGTCCCATTCTGCCTGGACGAGAAGTACCTAGAGTTAACGGAAGACGAATGTTCAACCATCAGCGAGATGCTCAAACGCTCTTTTGGCTGGAATGCACGCACCACGGGTGATTGTATCGTCGAGATCAAAGAACGAGGTCCCGCAATATGCAGTCTCTACCCAGTGCTGCGCGACTTCAATGTCAAGCATCCGCGCAATAATGTACTCCGCAAATGGGTCCTTGATATAATTGAAGGAGCGGAGAAGATCTATGCTCAATTTGGGGTCACGGCAAGTCCTACATTGCGGCCGTCAATTTCTGCTTCTGACTGACGCCTGCCCGACAGCTGCCGTCAAGCCCAGAAAGGCCCTCAGCTCCCAAAAGAAAGGCGCCGGAGCCGGAACCACAGTCCGTAAGTCTCTGTCCGGTAAATCAGCGCATATTTTTGTCCTAATCATGTTAGCAGTACGAGAAGAAACACGCCGGCGGGGCACCGCCCAACAAATTGCTCTCGAAGCTGATTGTGAAATACACCGAAAACGGCAAAACAAACCTGGGGTTGTGTCTCCGCTCAATGCACATATAAAGCCGCCGGAAACGCTTCTTTAGACCGTGCGCTCAACCACGCCACCAAATGTCAGCATCTGCCGAACACCCACCACGAGGTGTACATGGAAGCGCTTCAGGCGGCGAACAAATCATCGCTCGGCGCCGCCCTCGAAGCCGCGGAAATTAGTGCAACATTGGATACATCGGTGTGACGGATCGGCGTTCGCATCCGCTCACGGCGAGATCTGCCCGTTTCGTCCCCATGACTCCATGTACACAGCCTTGATTTTCCTGTATAAGTAGTTTAGTTCTTGTCGTAGTAGCTTTTCCCTTGGTCAATTTAGTACTTACACCAGTTCTCTCTTGATCCCTGTGTGCCGGAACTCGACTCCCCCTCGCTTCCGTCACATCTTTTGAACTGGACCAAGTCTCTAGACTGTCGACGCTCTTGACTACGCTTTCCCCCGACCTTCTCTGACCCCTCTGAGCTCGACACCGACCCCGATGACTGATCCTGCTGGCCGCGCTCGTTACCCGCTTCGCTCTCACGCTCACCAAGCCATCCCTGGACTGCCTGCGTCGACTGGAAGACCTGCTAGTGCTGCCAACACCGCGAGTCCGCGCTCTGGGACTCCCCGACCGGAGAGTCGTGCCTCCTCGACAAAATCACGCCCCGTTTCCCCTGACTTCTCATACAGTCAGGCGGTCTCGGGTGGAAGACCTTCCCCTCGTGTAGATACACCGCTGCCTTCAGGCAGCGAGACCCCATCACCTTCGGGTGGTGAGACCGCTTCGCCTTCGGGCGTCGAACCGTTGCCTCTGGGCAATGAGACCTCATCGTCGATACCCTCGACGCATACCGAGCTCTACGGGCCCGTATTGACCTCTGCCGTAGATTGGGGGATGCTCGACGAGGGTGTTGCTATGTCTCACATGGCAACGCCCCGTCGTCAGAATACTATGGGTTCTCGTACCGTAGTAAATGATGTTATCTCTCGTTCCACATCCACCGTCTCGCGTGCGATTCAGAATATGAGTGTTGACGAGCTTGTGAGTGTTGCTCGCCGCCATCAAGCTTTGGCCCAGGAAGCTTTGGCTGCTGCGTCGGGGCGCGGGGTAACTATCCCGCGTGAGATCCCGCCCGTTGATGAGAACACGAACTTGATAGATATTGATGATAGATCGGCAGTGAATGTGCCTGAAACTATTGTCAGTCCGGCCATACCTCATGGTGTTGGAACCTCCCGCCAGAAAGGTAAAGGTGCTGACCCTCGCAACTGGGGTGCTAACCTCTCGGAAGATTTCTCTGAGCGCGATATCGACGCGCAAAGAAACGCTCTTGAGAATTTCGCCGAAATTCGCCGTGCTGTCAAAGAAGAACAGCTTTCACCGCCACCTGGGTTCTTTGATCAAATGCCAATCACCTTGGCTTCTGAACGGACCGAATCCCGAACTCCGAGATCATTGCTCAAGCCGATGAAAGATTCAATTAACTCTGGCCAGAGTGTAGATGAAAAGATTGCTGATCTGCAAGCACAGATCAGCAGCTTGCAACGTTCTCGGACGATAACGCCAAAGGTTAACTTAACCAAGGCACAGACTGCTGTCAAAGACAGCATTGATCGACAGATTAGTGCGGATCAAGGAACTCGCAGATTCCGTCCAGATCCCACTCCTGCTGTGCGCATCGCGCCCGGCAGTTTCATAGAGCGTACTCTGCGCAATGCCGAGCGCGTAGATGGTTCACCCACCCCAACCGACCCATCTGATTCGTCGAGCTCAGACTCTGAGCCCTCGGATGGGTCAGGTCCTGGGAGGTCACACCCGTCGCGTCATCGTCGCAAGCGCCGTTCCTCTAAGAAGAAACGGAGTTCGCACAGGAAGAATAAAATGATTTTGAAGCCTATTCCTCCAAAGGAATATGATGGCTCACCGGATGCCATTGCATTCCATCGATTCGTCAAGGAAGGATCGAATTATGTTCAACTCGGCAAAGTCCCGACTGATCAACGAGTCTTTTACTTGTCGTACTACTTGACGGCTCGTGCACTCGAATTCTACAACAGCAAGGTTGAGAATGATGAGCATGTCTGGACTCTAAGTGAGTTCTTTTGGGGTTTATTCAATTTCTGTTTCCCTGTGAACTTCCGCGAGAAGCAACGCTCTCGATTGCGCTCTTGCCTTCAAGGCACCAAGTCAGTATTGATTCACAAGGCTGAATGGGAACGAATTTACAATACCATTGGTCTTGAAGCTAACCAGGAGAAGGTTGTTATGTTCTGGCGGAGTCTCAACGCCGACATTCGGAAGGAAATGTTTCGCGATAAACTTGATCCCGAAACCTCTTCTTGGGCTGAAGTTACTGCGGGTGCTGAGAGCGCCGAAATTATCGTCAAGGTTGACGATGATAATGATGAGATTGATATGGCTGGATCGAGTAAGACTCAATTCAAGCCCGATGACCAGAAACTGGACTCAGATTCGAACGGGAAACGTCGTAATGGAGGGCGCGTTATCTCGGTTTCCAGTGCTGAACCCGAACCTTCAACGACTGGGTCGAAATCTCGCGACAGCGGCAAGCATCTTTCGGTTAAGAAACGAAATGAATACCTTGCCGCTGGTTTATGCTTTAACTGTGGTGTACAGGGTCACCTTTCTCGTAACTGTCCTGAACTCAACACGATGGTTTCGAAAGGAGGGCCTCCTGGTTTTGCATCCCACGCGGTTGATTTCGCGCTGAACGATGATCACGATGCTCTGTTGGAGAGCACGGAAGTTCTTGAACACTTCTAAATTCGCACAATTTCCTCCCTCGACATCGAAATGGTCGTCGAGGAGGGCGAGGATACCCAAATGGTTTGATTTTGAATTTTCGAAGACCATTTCGAACGTTGAATTGATTTTGAACAAGATTTATTGATTTTTGTATGAAGATTGAGCTCGTCGTGGTCGACGATCTGGAGGGCGGATGTGACGGATCGGCGTTCGCATCCGCTCACGGCGAGATCTGCCCGTTTCGTCCCCATGACTCCATGTACACAGCCTTGATTTTCCTGTATAAGTAGTTTAGTTCTTGTCGTAGTAGCTTTTCCCTTGGTCAATTTAGTACTTACACCAGTTCTCTCTTGATCCCTGTGTGCCGGAACTCGACTCCCCCTCGCTTCCGTCACAGAGGGGTCGTCCAAGCGTCAAAAGACGGATAATCAGAAGACACTGAACTTCTCGGAGTATGTGGAGGCGGGGAAACAGAAGAAAGCTGAGATGCTGGACTTGTTCCAAAAGAAGGTTGACCTCATCATTGTGCGCCTGATCTGTGTGCGCGGTTTGGTCCCCAACCTGCTGGATAGCGATGAATGGAAGGAATTGATGGGTCTTTTGAATCCGAACTATCACCCTACCGGTGCCACGGTATTTACTCAAAAGCTTATTCCACAAGAGGCAGTTTTCGTTCGCGAGAAGCAGATCAAGTTGCTTCGCGAGTGCGACAACTTGGTGCTTACCTTCGACGGCACGAGCACCCGAAATCCCGCCTCGATTTATACTGCCCACGCCACGACGCCCGACCGCCGAAGTTTCTTTCTGGATGGACATACAGGATCTGATGAGCGGCACACCGCTGACTGGATTGTTACCAAGCTTTTGAAGGTACGATCCTTCTTGTCTCAGGCTTTTCTCATATCTGACATTGCTTGAGACTATCCGTTCGGTTGGCGAGAACAAATGGGCGGCTACATGCTCCGATAGCACAAATGTGACGAAGGCTTCTCGCCGCGGTGTAAACGAGGCTATCCCAACCATACAAGACCTCGGCGACTGTGTTCACGCGATCCACAATACCATCGGCGACGTCAATAAAGTTGCCGAGTTTGTTCCCGTATGTATTTCCAATTCCGATGTGCTGCTTTTCTTACCAGTCTTGCAGCATATCGCAACGGAAAAAGTAATCGTCTCGCACTTCAACAAATCCTCGATTTCGACTTCCAACCTAGCCAAAACAATCAATGAGGACACCGGAGAGAAGATCCTGAAACTACAAAAGGTCGGCGGTACTCGGTTTGGCACCCATTGGTCGGCTGGGGCAGCACTCGACCCCGCTCTCCCAAATATTCGTCAACTGGTCGAGAATAAAATTGTGAAGTTCAAGGTACAGTCTGATTGGTATTACATCTATTTTATATTCACGCGACTGATATTCGCGAAAGAACAAGAAAGTCCAGGCTATGTTCCTCAATCGACAGGAGTATCAGAAGTTTGAGCTCAGTCTCCTAGATTATCTCACCATTGTTGGCCCGTTCATTCGAGCCCTCTGGTCTTTGGAGGCTGCCAACGCGAACGCCTCGGATGTGTTCATCTTTTGGCTCGCCATTGCTGCGAATCTCAAGGACACCTTTGATAATCGGACGCTGACCGGCATTCCGCTGGCGCTCGCTACCAAGATCACAAAGATTTTCAATGAGCGATACACTGAATTCTTCAAGAACGAGGTTTATTTCGTTACATTTGCTCTTGATCCTCGTAAGTATTCATTCTGATGTATGCAGCTCCCTAACGAGCACATCTAGGCTACCCATGCGCAGACTTCTTCAAACCTGATGATTCGCAGCCCTCTGAGTCCGATTCTGACTCCCCTCGATTCGCTCACGCCTATGACCGGGTCAAAAAATTTCTTAAGTCGTTGTTAAAGTCGATGATTGACCGGATTAGTACGCACCCCGATGAGCCGGTTCATCCCGTTATTGAGGATCTCGGCCCTGTGGCAACCGCCAAAGCATTTAGAAATCAATTCGACTCCTTTTGGCGCCAGGAGTGGCCCTTCAATCAAGGTATTTCGGACGGTGATCCTCTCAAATGGTGGAAGAGCTTGGCGCTGCATCCGCAGGCAAATGTTCTAGCAGTGAGTTAATGTGGCTTCTGTGTTTAGATTCCGCAACTGACTCGTCTCAGATTTTAGGAATCAAGTTGTTCTCGATGCTCGTAAATTCCATGCCGGATGAGCGAACCAATTCTCATTTGACCTGGTTTAACTCGCCTCTGCGTGGAAACCAGAAACCCGAAACTCTTATTGACATGATTCAGATAGGGCAGTGGTACGGAAAACATACAGTAAGTAGAATTGACGTCCAAATAGCCGAGCTCATTGTTCTTCGTCAGAAATCTGAAGCCTCGGTCAAGAAAGAGCCATATCGGCCAGTCGTCAAGTTCCGTAATATTGACAAGAAGCTCCTCGAAACTGTGCGGAGTCGGCGTGCCGTATCGTCAGAGTCTGACTCGGAGAGCGACGACGAAGACACAGAAATACGTCCGGAAGATGAGACACCGGTCACTGCGCAGCCAGCATCGCGGCGGCCGCCCCCCGTATTCATCTTCGATATTGATCCTGACCTCAACATCGCTGCGCCCGCGTTGCTTGACCTTCTCAGTGTCGATGGCCCGGTTCAAACAACCGCTGCCAAAGAGAGTCAGGCTCAGATGGTCAGAGGGGCGAAGACCAACCCAGCGGACATTGACTGGGACTCGGTTTAGGGCGATTTAACGTGCTTGCGCACGATATTACGGGTTATTTACCAGCGCAAAGTAATTTACATGTGAACAACTATTATTTACATGTGAACAACTGTTAATAACATGTTTGTAATTAACTACTGTGAATAATTCGTCCCAGCGGCCAATGTTATTAACAGATTGTGAACAACTCCCGGGAGTTATTCCCCGAACCCTACAAATAAAAGACCGATTTGCAGTGCGGAACACGTATTGGTCACGTGACTGTCCACACTTGTATGTATACAATGAGGCAATCGATTACCGCTTCAATCCGGTTCGAATGGCTCCCTTCAAGTCTCTCCAATTTCTTCGTCGACGAATCGCCCCGACGGCGCGGAAGCCAAAATCAATCACCGTCGCCACTGCATGGCGCAGCTTCTGGCGCAAAAAATTGCTGCGCCGACCAAACCCCCAGAGGTGGGTTCTGCATCCCTACTACTCAAGTAGTTAAGTACGCATAGGATTATTCCCAAGCCTGTCACCGAACACCAGCCCGTTCGGCAACCGACTCAACCTCACAGGCCTCACATGCACATCACATCCCCTTCCCCGGACTTTGAGCCGCAGGCATCCGCTGGCTCACCCAGCAGTACAGCATCATCCTTCGGAAACCTTATCCGCCAGGGTAGCAGCGACCCATTTGGATATGAATGCTCTTCGGATGGTGGTTCGTCAGATACCATGTCGTCGGACACCATGTCGTCGAACATCGATGACACATTCCAATTCTTGCATCCCACCCCCCTTGAGCTTGAAGCACCTTTGGCTTTATGGAAGCCTTTTGAAGAAGGCAATACTACAGGGAGCTCATCTCCACCCTTTCCCAGACCAAGTCTCGGAGGTCGGATGTTTGGAGAAGAACATAGTACGTTTGGTCTATAAGTTCACACAGTCCCACTCAATGGCTGTGCAGGCGACTGAGCAGTCTTTCGCTGCCCGAAATAAGATAGACGTCACCGCGTCACCTCGATGGGCACCCTTATATAAGCATTACGTTTGCACAGCCATCCGCCAAATCTCGAGGTTCAAAAAATAACAAGGTTCAGTTTTGATTTGTATGCCGGAATACCGGCCTACAGCAGGGGGAGCTTGTGTAAATTCTTATATATGGCACACAAATTAACAATATTAATGTTGCGCTGTTGTTTGGGGGGCATACTTCGGCTGGATGCTTTTTCACGCACATAAGTACTCTAGGTAGTACTCTACTTTGTGAACAAAACTTTACTTATGCCGGGCAACAACGTTCTGACGTTCTGGAGGATGAACCACCAATCAAAGTTCTGACTAGCTTATCATCATGATAGAATACCTATCCACTCAGAACCGTGGTCTCTCTATAAAGACACTATAACTGAGCAAGCTGCAACATTGATATCATTTATTTTCATCGCCTCTTTACAGCAACTTTCTGGGAAACTAATGGCGCCAGAACCTGCCCCTCTGTACCGTGTATGAAATAGAGAACTGTATTTTCCCTTCCGTTAAGCAGCCTTGGGCAGGGTCAAGGACGGGTGCACCATCAGTTGAAAAGGATGCACCATCACGCTGCAATCAGTCTGGATCAGTAGGGATCAGGATGGATCACTCGGAAAAACATCGTATCACTCGGAGCATGCCAATCTTGACGTGCGCACGTCAAGGGCAGTGACGCCATCAAAAAGCCGTCTAGCACAGCTTATTGCTTTTCGGTGACGGCTCTGATAAAGGGGGAGCAAGCTCCCCCAACAAGGTTCAGTTTTCGCTCTGGGATGCTGGAGAAAAAATCCAAAGTTTGGTGCTGCCTTTATTAGCATGGTGGTTCTGAAATCACCCCCAATTTTGGTAGTAACTGCTTCAAAATAGGTGTCTCTTTGCTATTTTCCGGTGGTTGATGATCCTGAAGGGACCTGAAAGGAGCCTCGAGGTGGGCTACAAGCTTAAATGATACCCCAGTACTATTGAATCGGCCTCTCTGTAAGCTATTGTGCTCCCCTTCCCCCGAAACCCAAAAGTAGTGTCTGGCTACCACTTACAATCAAGAATCAAGTGAATCGAGTTGAGAACGAGAGCAATTTGTGGGGCGAGTCAAATATCGCCAAATAACGTGATAGCGAAACACTACAAAACACAACAAATTGAGCCAGTCTTGCGCAAATCGACCAGTTTGTTCAGTACTTTCGATGCAATCTGCCTCAAAATGACTTTCTATATTACTACTGTATGTCACCGGCTACAATTCCAGAGGAAGAAATAATATTTCGCATTGGTGCATCTGCCATTGAACAAATCTGAAACAAACAAGGCCATTGCCGGCGGCGAGAGGACTTTCAACACAATTCCTTTTGTGGTTTGGGTACTCAGATAGCGGGGTGCCTGTGTGCAAAGATTCGGCCCCGGAGAAAGCGTTAACCTTGTGTTCGGCGAGTGTTTCGCTTCCTGGTTCCGTTTCGCTTCGGGGTTTGCGACTGTATTCCAGGTTAAGGAATTTTTACAAAGATTGCTGAGCATTATGTAAGACTGGTTCAACTCACAAAACGGCTCAATTTCCATCCATTTTGAAGCATCTTGAGAGAATCTGCACTTTAATGTGAGGCTACAGGAGCTTGAGGTGTATGGGAGGCTTTTTGGATTTTTTTAGCCTCCGAATGTCTGATATATTGATATTCAGGAGCATTTCGAAACAATTTCGTTCTGGCTACTTGGAAGCAGACAGAGAGCTCTGATAGGCAAAATCAAACAGTAAGTAGCACTCAGAATACGATTTACAGCTATATTGAAGAAGCATCACACCGAAACCAACTAAAACGAAACCTGTAAACGGAGCTCCTTCTACTAATTCATAAATTGTTTTGATCCTTGTATAGATGGGTCTAGCTATCTACTTGTGTGTCTTAGGCGGTAATACTAGGCAGATAAGGTCTCTGACACAATCATCCTATAGTATATCTGTGGTTGAAAGTAAACACCGTCATTATCAATGTGTTTAAGTAATTCACGGCTTGACTGTGTTTGCATGATGACAGTGTGGAGTATACAGATACCTTTGTGGGTAATGTACTGCAAATGAACAGGAGCATCACCAGGGCTTGATTCAAGTCAGTTGCGTTGGATGTTCAACATCCAAAATTCGCTATGAATAATGAATCGTATTGCGGTCTTGTTTTTCAAGTTTGAGTTCAGTTCAAGTTACAACAGAGGTACCTCTGCGTGTTCTGATGTACTATCTTCAATGATTGACTACCTGGTATAGCAAACCGTTCTGCGGGAATCCGTGCTGCATTTGAACAAATCAAGCTCTGCCTGGCCGACGCTTCTACCTCGGCATCTCGGCACTGAGTGCCAGCATTTCACGAGAACTTTGAGGCGCAATCGCGAAATTTACGGCCAGAGTACATCCAAAACTCTTGAAATTCCCCCTTTTCCCTCTCCTTCTCTTTCCCTTTTTGGACAATTTTTTGCAATTCTTTTGGGCAGCAACACACACCGTGACCGAGCCCTTGATAAAACCCTCACTTAGCTTCGCCCATCTGAACGTCTGGCCGTGTATGTACATAGGTTCGTACGCGGACACGTGACCGTCGAGTATGCGGTTGAGTGACAGATGTCACAAAGTGTGACTATCACATTCCCACCGCACAATGCGACCTGATCAGTCGCCTTCGAGTGTGTGGCTCCCGCTGCAACCAATCCAGCCGAAATGCTTGTGCAAATAGAAGTCTCAGCACTATATCTAGAGATTTATCGGGACAGATTTTTATTTTTTAACTTGTACTCAATTTCGGATTACAAAGGCCGTAATAAAAAATGTGTCCCGCCGAATCCCGAGATATTCGTGAAGGTTGGGCCGGGTTGCCGAGGGGTTTGTGTGGAGCCGCCGGAGCTGCAGACGCGAAGTCCGCGGCACGATCATCAACGTGTAAATCACGGTGTGACATGTGTGACCTCTCGTGTTCACTGCACTCTAGCAACGCCAAAAGGCTCGGTTTGGCTGCATCGTGGCAGCTTCGGCTAACTGAGGCTATGCTGCGGCTGCCTTCGGCCAGGTCACCCAGCCGCGGACATATACGGCAGGTGTGGCTAGGCCGTCGGCCAGCTTTGGCTGAGCGGACTAGCCGTAAGCCAGCGCCATGATGGCTGAGTTGCCGCCCTTCTCTGCCGGCTCATATGTACCTGTTTCCAGCACAGGCTGTAAACTTTCCTCAGCACCTACTGGACACTATTGAAAGCCTCAGGCAACCTCGACCTCCGCAAACGCAGTAATGGAGGTAAATGGAACCGGTGTTTTTCACGATATCTAAAAAAAGCCTGCCTTTGTTTTGTTCTTGCTGTCATAAGGCATTCCCCTCCTTCCCTGCTCTCAGCCGTCGGTTTTTTTGGTGCGTTGGAATTCATATACAGTTGCGGCAAAATCAATTTACTTACTAAATAAGGAAATTCTCGTCAATTCGCTCCTTTTGCTCGTTTTTTTCGAGCGGTAAGTTGATAAGAATACTAAGAACTGCTAGTCTGTATTCCTGATGTAAAAAAACTGGCGTCTTTGTATTGGTTTTCGCCGGGATAACCAGCAACTTTGTCTCATAAAGTGCAGCCAAAAACAGTGAGAAACATGACGAATCCGGTTGTTTTTTGGGCGTAGACCGGCTCAAATCCGGGAGTACAGGCGCTTGGTGCTATTTCAATGTGCTTGTGGTGGTTTTGTTGTGTGGTAGAGCGGATTTGATGAAAATTTCCTTATTTGGTAAGTAAATTGATTTTGCCGCAACTGTATACTTAGCTCTTGCCAACCCCTTTATAGCTTTGAAGGTATCTATCTGTGGCTTGGTCCGGCTTGGTGCGGCTAACTGGGCTGGCTAGCCAGCGGTAGCCGGCGTCGGCTACCTCGGCTAGCCGTACGTCCTCGGCTATTCTCGGCTATGCGTCTGTTGGCTAGAAAGGCTCTGAATGCAGTGCATGTGAACAGAATAGACTCAAATAAGGTGTTACAGTACAAGCAATACTGACCTAATCCACTCTAGAAATATGTGTAAGGGTACAGGAGCCTTGCCCATTTTGGAAACATGTACTCGACAGGTTTTCCGGTGGCTGGGAAGTTACATAACGGGCCATCAAACACACTGACATTGCCGACCCCCACGGAGTCCCGCTATGGCCCCGCCATTGGCCCCGTGGCACAGTTCTCCTCGCCGCATTCGTGCTTCGGTCTTTATGTAAACAATATACGGGTTTTGATCAAGTGGTGCTCATTCGTTTGTGCTTACCTTTGTTTTGCTTCCCGTCACCAGCTCCACTTCAGCCGAATCTGATTCTCGCTTCCGCCACCCAAAGAACACCAGGAAAAAACAGGGGGTTAACAGAACTGACTCAGCTGCTACTTGCCCAGAGCTTGACACGGCCATGGCTTGCGAGCAAGGGCCAAAACAAGGGACCAGCGGCACTTGATGTGGTACGGCAGCGCCCCACAAAGTGGTGCCCCTGGCTTTGCCGATGACAGAATCGTCAACAAACGTAAGCACAAACGAAGGAGCACCACTCAATCAAAACCCGCTGTATGTATGTAGCCAACCTCTTGCAATCAACTGCCTTTCCATCTTCCCCGCCCTCATGACGGAAGTGATCGTAGCGCTGTAAGACGAGGGAAGCCCACCGGTCATGGCCAAAATTTGATCCTGGTCCGTCACTTCCATTCCCGCCTCCGTCATGTTACAGCCGTTTTGGAAACAATATACGGGTTTTGATCAACTGGTGCTCACTCGTTTGTGCTTACCTTTGTTGTGCTTCCCATCACCAGCTCCACTTCGGCCGAATTTGAGTCTTGCTTCCGCCACCCAGAGAACACCAGGAAAAAACAGGAGCTTACCAGAACTTAGGATTAAGACTCAGCTGCTATTTGCCCAAAGCTCGACACGGCCATGACTTGCGAGCAAGGGCCGAAACAAGGGACCAGCGGCACTTGATGTGGTACGGCAGCGCCCCACAAAGTGGTGCTCCCGGCTTTGCCGATGACAGAATCGTCAACAGACGTAAGCACAAACGAACGAGCACCACTCAATCAAAACCCGTATATTGTTTCCAAAACGGCTGTAAAGGCCTGCTCCTTCACCTCCCCAATCCAACTCGTCATCGACTGATTTTTCGACATCTTCATCGCCAAGAACTTCTTGCGCTGCGCGAGCGAAGCGGCAAATCCCCGAGCACGATGCACGATCTTCAAATCCTGCCAAACGTCCAAGGGATCCTTCGAGCGCATGTGCGCCAACTGGCCAGGCTCGACACGCAAAATCATCTCTGCGCGTGCCTGCGCCATCTTCGTCTTCGACCTCCTCGCCCTCTTCATCTCAATCTCCGCATTGATAACCTCCTGCTTGCGCGGCTCTCCATCCTCATCCGCCGCATCAACACTGATCTCAACGATGTCGAAGAACAAATCCTTCGTAGTCAAGAGAGCTTCCATCATGACGTTCCAGGTGCCGTGGTTGGAGTCGTTGAGTTTGGTGATTAAAGCGCAAGAGACGGAGTCGTCAGCCATGATGGCAAAGGGAGTAGATGACAGTGAGGGTAGAGCATCGAGTAGTGGGGTAATGACTACCGCTAGCGGACGAGGGAGCCTAGCGTAGCCAACCAGAGACAATAACGACGGTATACGACGGTGAAACAGCGCCCCAGACAGTTAGCAGGCAGCTGAGTGGCGGTCCAAGGTCGGTGCTTTGCGCGTTTGTGTTGAAATAGCTGCCGCAGAACTAGCGGCCAAACGAGATAGCGGGGTAGTAGCGGGGAAATCCCTTGCAAACGCGCAAGGGGATTCAGCATTACAAACGAGAATATAAGTACATCGGATAGGCGGAATAATAAAAGCCGAAGAGTAATACACAATCGCGTACGTCCGCGATTGAACGGGACGAGCGCAGCAGCGGGCGGGTCAGCTGAGTCGGGGCAGTGCGAGTCGGGCACACTCGGAATTCCAACAATAGATTTATCGACTATCATAAATCTTGTAGAGTCTGACTTGGTGAGACTACCTAAAAATGCCAAATTTATTCAAAAAATGACCAAAATGACGATCTTCATGACAAGCAGCCATTGCGGGCTCGAAACTGTAGGAATCTATGTCAAGTAACATATGACTGACGTCGTATTTGCGAGTACTTTCGACCTATGAGGGCCGTTTTTCGGTGGGGTGTACTTAGCACGAAATAAATCCCTTAAAAAATTCATTACACTCGAATTACTACATATGGTAATGGGGTAAGTTGCGCAGAAAAAAATATTTCACTCGTATTCCTTGTCTAGCACTTTGTTTGCGTCAAAAGACGTGTTGCAGTATTTTCTGCGGCCACTGTACATACGGTGGCTGACAGGATTTCAGAGATTAGAAAATCCATTCAAACTCATTCAACTCTGGGCCAGTGTTCCTTCTTAAGGCCTTATTAAGGGCACCTCCGAAGGCTAAGGCCTTAAAGGCCTTAATAAGGTTATTAAGGGCTCCATATTAAGGGGCCTTAGGATGAAAAATGCAAATTTTTCCGGGCTTTTTTAGATGCATTTTTCGGGGAGTTCCAAAGCCGTTTTGCTTCTTATGGCTGGCTCCAGCTAAGTTTTGGCTGAACTTGATGTTTGTGGACTGAAATTGCTCCCGCCAGGGCAATGCAGGTAGCCGAGCTGAGGGCTTGATCCATGTTCCGACGCGGCCTTCAGCAGAATCAAGGGAACCTGCCGGACACTGCCGTTGAGCGGTATGAACGAAAATCGAAAACGAAAACGCGGCTAGCTGATATTGATCAGGCGGCCTTCCAGGCCATCAAGTCCTCCAATTGCCAGCTATCAGAAACGAAAATGACCGGTTTCAACACGGCAAAGAAGCCGAAAGGACTGGATTGATGTCACAGTCACAGTATATCAATGTACGTGGTCTATAGTGTCATCGGCCGCTTGCCGAACGCGTCCGAGTGGCTGTACCAGGTCACGCACACGGCCTGTTTTAGCACTCTAAATTATTAATTAATTGAAGAGTGAAGATCACTCAGTGAGCTCTGCACTTCAAAATCATAAAATATTTTTTACGATACCCAAGTATGAGATTCGTAGCAAACATGATGTAGACGAACACAAAAGGCAAACAATTTGGAAACAAGAATGGACTACATAAAGTAAACAAATATTATTATTTTATATTTATCTGTTAATGTGTGTTGGCTGCCGGCAGTAGCTAAGTTGCACGAGCATCTATGTAGCGGAGGGAAAAAACGGCAATTTCGGGTACTTTTAGTAGCTGCGAGTACAAAAGCGGAGCATCGGAACGGGACCAACATAGCAGCAAGACAAGTATGTACGTGACCGTAACCCTTGACATGAACTTGTTCCGTGCCGACTTGGTGCCGACTGCTTCATTTTCGTTTCGTTTTATATACTCGCCGTTGAGAGGGATTCTCAATGCTGGCATTATGCTGCGGGCCTTTGGCAGCTGCCAACCAAGCTGCCGAGCCTGCCGAACGTAGCCGAGAAGGTGACGTAATCCAAGGTAAGGCTTAGTTAAGGGTTAAGATAGATCCAGCTTCATGTTAACCCTTAGCATTAACTTGAAATTAAGGGTTAATTCATTCTAAGGCTTAACCCTTGAACACTGCTCTGGGCTACAGCCGTTTCGTAAAAAGAATACGGGTTTCGTCATTTCTTCCTCTTTGATTTTTTGTCTACACTTGTTGACGATTCTGTCAAAAACTCCACAAATTGTTGCCTCAGGCGGAAGGTGCCGTAAGGAACACAATTGGGTCAGACCAGCTTGCACGATTGCTGGGGTCCATATAAGAATTGTAATTTAACCAGATAATAGACCAATGCTCTATGGTACCCACAGAACTTTCCCGGAGATATACCGAGGCCGGGCGAGCGAGAAATCAGATTCCGCAAACAGACTCAAGGTCAAGCAAGTGTCAACAAAGAATTGAGGAGCAACAAATGCCGAAACCCGTATTCTTTTTCCGAAACATCTGTAAAGTGAAAGAAATTTGACCAGTAATCTCACTTAGCTACAGGGCATCTTCTGATACCAAAATAGCGGGTTTGTGCAAAGCGACCTAGGAGTGCCCCAGGGCAATACTCCTATAGGTCGCTTAGAGCTCCGACCTGGTATCTGTTGTTGCGGAGATCTGAGCGATGGAAAAGCGACTATGACACTTTTTTGCTGAGGATACATTGAGCTTTTCCAGATATGGAAATAATCAGAAACTGTCCTGTTATTGATGCATTGTCAGGGCATAATATATTGCTGAGTACTCTAAGAGGTACAGAAGTATCACATACCCATATCTGCATTTTATTTGAGGTCATTCGGTGAAGTATACAGCCAGACTTTCACCAAAAAGCCACGGCAATTTCTATTTGCCACCACTGTAGGTGTCCATGGACTAATTTGGGGAATAAATGCTGAGGGAATCAAGGCAGCGACGATCCTGTCTCTGCACAAGAATGAACATATAGTCTCCGACTCTGAAAATCAAACGCGGGCTTCGTTTTCTGAGAGGAGAAATTTCAAAAATTTCCTTCACTCTCCTCCAGTTTACTCCCAGGATTGGGCATCGTACCAAAGCAAATCGCTCGATGACGCTCGATCTTCCGCATTCGCCGACCCTCCCAGTGCCATCAATATCGGCACGACCGCGACCATCAGCGAAACTTAGAGATCAGCAGGAGGTCAGTAAATCCACGGATAATTTGCCAGAAAGATGACGGTTTGGTAGTTGATAACATGTCCAGCAAGATGCATCCACCACTGAAGTTGTAACCAACCTCGCAACATAGTTGTAAGTTGCATGAAAAAGTTGTAAGGAACAGTAAGTTGCGAGCAAAAACCCTGTTTTCAATCAAGTTGTAATCACTCATGATTTTTGCACAGTATATGTGTATGGGCGATATATTGTGCAAAAAATAATTCCGACTTCTGCCGAAAATTTGAGACAACCAGTGATCTTGGGGGAAACTTGCCGAACTTGCTGACAACTTCAAAACGCATCGGCAACAACTTACATGACAACTTGCATGTTATGCAACTGCATTCGGGTACAACTTCTGTTGCTCTGCTCCCAGCACAACGGCAACCTCTGAGCGGGACCACACACAACTCTGATTCCTTTGAAATCAACATCAGAGAATTAATTAGCTGATCGCATTCCGGCCGAGCATCAATTGGCTCGGCGCACCGGCGGTCTTCCTTTTGCATTCCTTCCAGAGTTCCGGTAGCGGAAAGACCTATGAACAATTAATCTAGCCGGAATTTAACCGGCTGACAGACTCTGTGACTTTTACATGGCATGGGAGCTGAATTTTTACCGCAGACCTTAAAATCGAACCCACATGTTGAATTGAAACTTGAGGGGCGCAAATCCTTCTTTCAAACTTTCTTGAAACTCTCGGCGAGGTGGTTAACATGTATCTGTACTGTCATGCTGTCCCGATGTACCACAATGGAAAGTCCTGTTCAGTTTCTCAAACATCAATCCACCCGTGACGACAGCCTAATGGACCGCATCAAGCCGAAAACATGCCGAGCACATCGTTGTCTATCGCCGTTTAGACGCAAGCTGGAATGCCTTCAACGTGTGTGCCATCAGTGGAAGTTGCTAAAGCCTCATCTTGCAGTTGTGCGCAACTTCAGTTGTATCTGGATCAAGTTGCCGAAAAGGATGTTGTCGCTAGGGGAAGTTGCCCACAGATGTTCATTAATCTGAGTGGGTTGTCGCTTTTTCTAGCTAAATTCAGTGAAGTTGTCGATTTTGAATTTTTGCACAGTATATGTGCCATAAAAGCGGAACGCTACTGTATTTTGGCATCACCCTTCGCTTGCGGATTTCCACGACGAACCCGCGGATCGACCGTATCCTTAACAGATGGATGCAAGGCAACTCTGTGTTTTACAACCCTGATCAAGTCACGGCATGTTGGGATCATAATTCCCTTATTCGGTCACACTTTGACAGATATATCATCAAATTTCCTTTTCCGTTTACTCCCAACCCTTTTTGGTTACTTCCAAAAGAGGGGGTAACTCTTTTCGGTTACTCCCTTCTTGTTCCACGCTTCATTCACGCAAGAGGGGTTGAAGAGAACAGCCGCAGAAGATTTCTGGGGGTGGAGGAGCAGCGGAAGTTCCAACTTCCCGAACCGCTGATCTCCAGGTCGTAGGGCGATGGTGAGGCGGAGAATGAACCCCAACCACCGCCCTACCTGCGCGCTGTTCCCCTTATTGACGGAAAATACTAATATAAAGTGAGTACACTACAGGTGTGGGCGGGCGGGGAAAGGTTTGTGTTTGTTTCCTTGGTGGATTCGCAGCTCTGGCGGCTGCTACGTGGGAAAAGTGGCGGAGTGGTCAAGAGGAAGGAAGATCCGGATCATTCCGCTGTCACAAGATGTCACACTGTCTCACACGTTCAACAGTCTATCGTTTTAAGGGAATTTGATCCAACACACACCAGAACCGCGCCGTTGATAACTCAGTGGGTCAGGTGTCGTACACACGACCCCTCATGACATCCCAATTTGGGAGCCCTGTCATGATGTGTACCGTATACGAGACAAGGGTCAGGTCCAGAGATGTGATGCCTCTGTATGCTGTAAAACAATCACAAGTCAATTACTTATCAAGACGTTACCCTGTCAGCAAGCGTCAGGACGACCCTCTTATTCCTGCCTCCCACCTCTCTCTCCAAATTGACTACCTTGAACCTTCCGTCTCTTATAACTGTTTCGGTCCATCAGCGAGACATCAAGCAAAAAAATGGACCAATGGACAATCGCCGTCCTTGGTGATGGTGGTGTCGGTAAAACCGCGTTAGCCGTTCAGGTCAGCACAAATCTCCCGGATCCATGTCGTCTGACTCGCAATCCCTTCAGTTTACACTTAACTGTTTCGTCGGTCAGTTCCCGGTTATCTTTCGCTGGGTGCATTCGCTGATTTGATATTGCAGAAGTATTGTGTTTTCATTATCGGAATGCTTGCCACTCAAAGAGCACTGCTGCAGACTTACGATCCAACGATAGAAGACGCATACCGCAAGCAGTTTGTTCTCGACAATAGCATGTGTTTTGTGGAAGTCATTGATACTGCCGGTCAGGGTAGCACCTATTTCCACTTCATTGTCGATTCAATGAAATTTAATGAGGCTTTCCATAGAGGAGTATGGGGCTTTGCGGGATCAATTAATATTAATGGGTGCGGTCAGTGATTTTTATATTCGCACTATGATACCCCTAGCTCAAACATCCGCAATCAGAGAGGGCCAGGGGTTCATCCTAGTCTATTCAATCGCATCGCGGTCAAGCTTCGACCGCCTCGAGCTTTTCCGCGAAGCAGCGAGACGGGTAAAAACGGGAAATCCCATCCTTATGCTGGCCGGGAATAAAGCCGACAAACTCTCCGAGCGCGAGGTATCGAAAGAGGAAGGCGCCGCGCTTGCGCAGCAGTTTGGTTGTGACTTTATGGAGACTTCCGCGAAAACGACTCAAAACGTCGAGCGGGTCTTCGCTAACCTCGTCCGAGCACTACGACAAACCAGAAATTCAAAACCAGGAGTCGCATCGAAGAACCGGGGATGTATTATCTTGTAGAGTCTCTTTTACAGTGTAGTAGGGTTCCTTGGATAGCCACTTTCCATTTCCGCATTTTCTGTACAACAGCAAAGCGTAGAAAATTGAGTTTTTTCTAGTGTCTACTAGAGCATGTAACGATGTGTCTGCCCCTTTCAAATCACTAGCGATGAGGCAAGGAGAAAGATAGTGAGGTTTTGTGAGAAGCCAATTGACATTACCTTAATGGGGTCGTTCACAGTAGCCTTTTTGGATGCATTTTTCCTCCCTTTTTCTTCCCTTTTTTTTCGTGGCTCTTTGGTTTCTCTTCGTTTTTCTCCGCGATTTTTCCCCTTTTTTCATTCAGAGGGTTAAAAAGGGTGTATTAAAAAGAACGAAGTCAACTGTACAGTTTTGGCCATAATAGTAGAGAAAGTGGGCCGAAAAAGGAATTTTCATATTAACTTCATTGCTCACCACGTTGACCTTCCCACTGAGAGGTATAAAAAGGTAAGGTTCCCAAAAAAGAATCAAGTTCTACGAAGTTTTTTTCGGTGAAGATGCAAAAGCTACCGTGAATGACCTTAATTGAGTTTTGGAGCCATACTTCATCTAGTCTACATATTATATATACTCGGTATTGACAAAAGTAACCGTGAATCGGGTCCGAATATTGCAGTATGTAATCGATAGTTTAAATGCATCAGAATGTTCTCCTGCATGTTTTGAACGGCATCGGATAATGGCCTGCACCAATCCATCAAGCACAACTGATCTCTCAACAGATTCTAATTTGCAGCTGTTTTGCACTGTTTAAATGTTGCAATAAATGACTGCATTTCCAATTTTCTTGAAGTACAAGAACATGCCCTCGGACGGTAGGTCATAAGTACTTGAGGATCCATTTCGGTCCCTCACTGCTCGAAATCTCTGATTGCATCAATTTCTTGTCAACATTGGACTGGTTCCATTTCAACCGTCCCTCTTTCACGGACCCAAATATTGCGTGACCGTTCAAAGATGCTAAGAGCAAAGAATTTAGCTACAGTCTTGGTTAATTTCCAATCCATCACAGTGCTGAGCCCTATTATCTACACATTCAATATACTTTTATCCCAGAGTAGGCCTCCATGGCTTTCATAATTCCCCATGTTTGCAGCGCTTTTTGACAGCGAGTTCCCAGTTCCACAAGAAAATCGAGCCGATGCATTCAACGACGAGCGGACCCGGAAATTTGACCAGCCGACTGCCGTTGACAGCAGATTCAATGGTCGATGTGCGTTGACAGTTCACTGTGGTTGTAAAACCCCGTGAATTTTACTTAGCCGTTGCATGAAATTCACGATTCAACGAATTTTCAAGTGAATTCAGATTCACGTGGTTGGAAATTCAGGTACCTGATTCACGTACTTCCTGTATGCCATGCTGAGCTACGTGAATATCACCTTGTTATTGGGTGAATGAAAGTGCATGAATTTGGCTTGGGATACCTGGATTTCAACTACGTGAAATTCACTTGAAAATTGGTTGAATCAAGTCGCCTGGAATCGTTGAAAAATTGCAATTTTAGCCGAGGTGGAACTCTCTGAAATTCACTCTCAAACTGGGTGAAATTCATGGGGTCAGAGTTGCTCCGAGCAAGGTACATGGTTCCGGTCATCAGTACTGGTTGCGCTCACCCCATATCAAGAAATTTAATCTATATAGTGTTCGGTGATTTATATTGCAACTAAGTAAAGTCATATATTCTAGTAGTCAGTAGTAAAGTACAGATAGTAAAGCAATGTAGTAGACTATGTAGTAGGATTCCAGCGATGTCTGGTCAAAGCAAGATTGGCCCAATTGATTTTTCACGGACTTTCAATCGAATTTTCACGTAGTTTGTGAATGAATTCTCAGGTAAATGAAGGAGAATTGAAACTATCATTCCGTGAAATTCAATGGAAAACTACGTGAATGAACCCCATGAAACGTCCCATTCACTTAGTCCAACTAGGTGAATTGAACCCCGTGAAATCCACAAGTTCTGCGTGAAATTCATGGGCTTTTCTGGTGAACTTCAGGTGAAGATTGGGTGAATCAACTGCGTGAAATTCATGGGGTCTGCGGGCTACAGTGAGTTGATACAATGAGAATACTGATTCGAGATTGAGACTAAGTGGAGTGCAACCGCTTGCGGAGATTCGCCGACTCGGGGAACGTGGATTTTCTCTTTGAATTGTTGTTGGTACAGAGTACAGACTGTAGCCGCGGATGTAGCAGAACTTGAAAGTTGACGGTGATGCGATGGTTGGGTGGTGAAGTTCGTTGGAAGTTCCGCATCAATGTTTGGGAGCCTTTGAAAAGCTGTGCTTCGGGAGAAAACGGGCATCAATGGGTTGCATCCGATGTGCTGCTTAGCTAATTATGAGGTTGGAGAGACCTTGTCAAGCAAGGTAATTTTTAATTCATTGTGGTTGTGTGGAATACTTACGCGCTGGAAAGCCCGATTTGCTCACGAGTTTGTCAAGGTCAGTACCGGCCAGACAACGATACAACATCCATTTCTATTTTGTGCGCATTCTGTTGTGAAATTACAGCTTCGGAGTGTTCCGAGGGCGACGAAAAACGAGTCAAGGACCGGAAAAATCCATTTTTCGCCCAGTTTTGCAGAGGTGTTTGTAAACCGGTTTATAAACACCTTGTTTACAAACAAAAAATTAAAAACCGTTTATAATTGGGCTGGGAATTAAAAACACGACCCTATTCGGAACGGCCGACTCGCTCCGCTCGCGGCGTGCTTACGGCGGGGTCACAGCTCGTCGGGGCTGCCGCCCCAACCCCCGAGTACATACACGATTACTCGTCATCACAGAAAGTAACCGAAAATTATTTTCGATGAAATTTGTAAGTATGTAGTACTTATTGTACCATCTCAAGTAGGTAGCCATAATCTTTGGCATCTATTGCCCCCCAATACAACAGAAATTCCGTGCATAACCAGGTGGTACTCACTGTATAATCAGATAGTCTTTCCTTATCATATTTTGATGAAATGAAGACTCCGAAGAGACCAGCAAAGGTGATCCCATCTATCACATGCTCCATCTCTTTTTCGTCTCGCCGACCTCCACCCCGTCGTGCTTTTGGCTCGGTGACCCCTCCTGTACGACCTTAGTCTTCTCCCTCGCCTCTAGTCTTCTGCCCCGCTGTCGTCATAGCTCATTTTTTGTCCTTTTTTGTTCCTTTCTCTTCTTGGGTGCTCACGCTGCCTCTTCATTTCCTCCCCCACCTTCGGCTGGTCGACTTCGATGCCTCCTCTCCGACCCGGCTTCAGACTCATCAACGTCAATGGTTCTCTTCGCTGGCACCATGAAAATCGTGGCCATTGGATGCCTCCGAATGATGGAAGAATTTTGATGGAGGCCGGAACACCAGTACGGACACAGATTTGCTGGGGCCACAATCGCGTAGGAGGCTGTTGGGAAGGTCGCCGCCGGTGCCTGCGGCGCCATGTCTGCTCTGGCTGGCTTCATATTTGCATGGTATTCGCCAACTCCATTCACAAACAACACATTGGGACGTCGAAAGGACGTGGACTCAGTGCAGCATTCAGTGCTTTGGGACGCAAGGGTCTAGAAAAAACCAAAACTCAGGGTCCCTTCTTCCACGATCTGGATGAGACTCTTCATATCATTGCAGAAGCTCAATTCCGTGAGCTCTGGCTTCTTGTCGGCGGTGTTTCAAACTTGGCCGACTTGCGTAGGAAATCCCCGGCAGAACTCTACAAACTGGCAGAAAAGATTGTTTCGGAACACGCCTCGTCTACCGCACTTGCCATGAACCGTGCAAAGAAACAGGTGGACGAGCTCAAAGAGCAGTCTATCATGTATTAATGGAGGATTTAATTCCCGAGATGTTGTACCGCTTCGTGGGCGGAAACAACTCAAAGTACCACATCGAGAGATGCTTGAGCTGCTCCAAGGGTTGAATCGGGAATGGCCACCTGAGCTTCGGTGTGTGTTCATTTGCTCAGCCGTGGATTGGATAAGCTGATATATTGCCGACTCGAACAGTGACTTCATACGAAGTAATTGTTGGGTGATCAACAATACTGGTCGGCGAGAAGGACACATGCCAGTTGACGAAGCTCAAGAAATGAATATAAAGGATATCAAAGTACGCCGATATGAAATAAATTCTCAGGTCACACAGCGCTCGGAAGGACCGAAAATTGACTGAACTACCTCAAAAAATTGCACCCCGCAATTCATGTAATTCGGTCAGTCACTTCACACATGGAGACCGAGTTCAAAGCACGGGTTCGTGGCTGGCGACATACAATTGCAAAACGATACAGTAAATAGACATACAAGGGCTCCAGAAGTGGTATCGTGCATCGAGAACCCACAAATTTGTTGCTAATCGGAAGATGCCCGCCAAAAGCGCATATGGCGATCGGCCGACTGATTTTGTCACCAAAGGTTTCACCGCTCTGCAGACTGGGAAGACGTTGGAAAATTGGAGTGAGGGCACGACTGTTGAGCAGGCTACTCATCAAGATTGGGATTCACAAACCGAGAGCTCTGAGGCGAGTCAGTGATTCAAATTATTAATTTTGCGGGGGTTCTGTACAAGTACGAATACGAAGGGGGATAGTAGGGATATGGTGTCCATCGTGTAGTATGTGGTGTGTGGTTTTGAAATGTAGGGGTTGTCGAGAGCCAAGGATTTATAGACGCAGGGAATTTCTCGTCCCCGGATGGAGCGAGATTTGGGTTTGGATTTATCGGCGGGAACGAACGGCTCATCTGGGACATGTACGGAGTCGGAGAAGGGTATGGATAGGGATGGGGATATTGGGAGGCTCGTAAGGGTGTGAGTGTCGAGTACGGCGTAGCAGACATGTTCGGGTGCGAGTCGCAATGTACTGTAATCTGGAATATTGCGTAAGTCCTAATGCCTTCTTGATTCATAAGATCTCACCAGCGGGACACAGGTATCCATTCTTCGCCTGAAACACACGATAGCATCCATAATGAGGCTCTATAACACGGTAATTGGCCAGCGCATCAGCAGCGGTGACATTCTTGTCAACCTTGACGGCGGTATCCGTGCCCTTGAGAAGGAAAATAATCTGAGGTATTGTGCCGTGAAATCACCAGGGCGAGGCTGGGGATTAGCCACAGCTGTAGCTGCAGCCTTCTGATTTGCGGCAATCTCCCTCGGTTCATCACTACTGTCACCGGTGAGACTGGTGGGCAGGGCTGAGGAACTGGAAGCAGCGTTGGAGGCCTAAACAGGGCCCAAAAACATGTATAGCTTTGCGAACGGACTGAACGGACTTACCTGGGCTGGCAGTTGGTACATAAAAGAGTGGCAAACTGAGGAAATTGGTACCCTCAACCTCTGTCAAAGACATGGTATTCGTTCGAACGCTATTGTTTTCCATTGGGTCCTGCTCATCCCTATCTTCACCAGCTGGCTTTTCCTTTCTGGGCACGACAAAGTCTTTGACCTTACCGATGACCATCTGGCTGTTAGGCCCTGTGAAGCCGGGGCGACTGATTCTGGCAGTCGTGTCCGCTAATCAAAATATTCAGCAACTGGAGCGTCAATTATGAAAGGTGAGGACTTGCCCTTAATAGGAGACATGTTCGTGAGAACGACAGGGAGCACATCTCTCAAGTCTACTTCACGACGAACAGCACCGCTGGCCGTCGTAGTCTTCGTGATCTTCATGTGGTCTATGAAGGTTTCCATTGGAGGTGCGGTCGGATCTGCCGTGTTGGTCATCAGAACAAGGACTGAAGGGCGATTCAAAACATGAGTAAGTCTGTTTGGGGTTCAGGGTTCAGGTAAATCAGCACTTACTGGATTGTTGATCAACCTCGGTCCCAGGCTTTTCATTCTTCTCCTCGTCACTGTCATCCTCGCTACTACTGTCAGAAGAGATTGGTTTCTCTGGCTTGTCCCCCAAGTCACGCTGCTCTTGGACCTCCCCAATTGAAGAGAGAGAAGAAGACAGGCGAAGATCTCCACTTCCTCCAGACTCGCCTGTTGGAATGAGAGACTTTGTCGACAAAAGAAAATAGGTTTACGTACCAGGGGACTTCGAAAACCGACGGCGGCCGCCGCCGACCGTGTCTTATGCGGGCATATAACTCGAACATCCGAGGTGAGTGAGCTGGCCGACTACGCACGCCATCCCACTCACAATGTAGTTAGCTTCTCGAAGGCAAAGTCCATTCTGGTGAGTGTCCACTTTCGGTCCACTGCACTTTTCCTCCCGACGCTCAAACTCTAGGTGAGCATGCGTCCCATATGCATTTTTCTCGGCCAAGATCGGACTCTCTTTTTTGCACAGTGGTGGCCCTATGATAGACAAACATACGATGAGTTCGGCACTCCGGTTCCGATATACTTTAAATTAAATGAAATACTCCTCTGTTACTTCCAAGGTATTTTTCCCTGTTACTTCCCTTTCCCAGAAAAATGAAGAGTTCTACCCCCACCGTAATCATCTATGTCCTGTGTCTCCTATCCAATACATTGCTGGTCATTGTATCTAATATGTTTGCAGGTCGATTCCGTATGTTCATTGTTACCTGTCTCATGAAGCCCGCACATGAATATCCACACAGGCAACTCTCTGTCTGCAGCTCTCATAGTCGCCCTAATTTTGGCTGTATTCTCCTCTACCTGCATTTGCGTCGCACTACCAATTCTGTGCTTGCGCATACCTTCTGATTTGATCTGTTGCTCATAATTTCTTTCTAGGCTGCGTAAATTAACGAAGAATCGGCCCATACAGGGCCTATATTTTGTGAATGTGGTCCACATCGGTCTCAGTATTGCGACAGGTCTTTTCCTTCTCGTCGAATTATACACGAAATTGTCACTTTATGCGGGCCCCGAGCAAGCTATTCTTTGTGTGGGCCTCGTTCTGTCCTTAATACTCGAGACGGGTAAGTACGCATCTTCTGGGTTCATTTTGATACGAAGCCTCACTCGTACTGCTCTAGGCGGGGAGTTATTGCTACACCGTCATTTGAAGCCAGCGTTGCCAAAAATCTCGCTTCCAAGCAGGGATATATCAGGAGTGGTGAAAGAAGTGGGAAACCATATCAATTTAACTTGCCAAAAGCATACCAAAGATAAAACATATTAGGGTAAGGTGTGACAAGTCGCAGTCTCAATTTGGTGATTGATACTGTCACGTCAGTTTTCATAACCGCGGCACGGTCATACCGGCTGTGCCTTCTCTCTACAGCGGTACTAATTCGACCGGTTGTTCACTGGGTGTCACCCGTCACCCAAATTGTTCACTGGACAAGTAGGGGCGCTCAATTCTTAGCTCGTCAGCTCGTCTCGTCCGTAAAATGTCGATTTTTTGATGAGGGGATCAAATTTGATGGGAAGTGGAGAGAAACGCGGAGTGGGATCAGCAGCTCATCAGCTCATCATGCAATTAAATAATTTCTGGGACGAGACGAGCCGACGAGCTAAGAATTGAGCGCCCCTAGTTGTTCACAACACGTCAATCACATCAAAATTACCATATATGGTGGGCCGGCATTGCTCGGCACATGCCGGCCGGAGATTTTTTCGATTTCCTGGCCCTTTTTGGACCAAAAATCATTCGCTATCCACTACCAATACACTCGTTTCCACCGAATTCGCATTCGCGATATCAGCACGATTCCTGATGAGCTCATCTGGCTCGTTTCTTTCGAGTTGTCGATTTAAGTATATACTCAAATTTCATACCTATGTATGCGGTGTCCCCGCCTTCAGTTAACGTTTACGATTCGAGCTCCAGCGGCACTCGCACCCTGTACATATACTCCACGTTAATACTTGACTTTCGCCTCTTCACGTTCAAGATTCAATCTTAAAGCTCAAGTCGTGTTCGCGTCCTTCACGTTAACGATTCAAGTCTAGATTCAAAACTCTGTTCAATTTTTTACAGGTCAAGTTTAAAGCTCAAACGGCGCCCGCGCCTTTTTCACGTTCACATAGCTCAAGCGGCGTTCACACCTTGTCACGTTCACAGTTGAAGTCAATTTAAAGCTCAAGCGGCGTTCGTGCCTCTCATGTTCACAGTTCAAGTTCAATATGAAGCGGCGTTCACACTTTCACTTTCACAGTCCAAGTTCGATATCAAGCATCGTTCACGCCTTTCACGTTCTCAGTTTAAGTCCGAAGTTCAGGCGACATCCCGGCCTTTTACGCCAACGCTCTCGCTGCTTCATGTTAATGAGACAAAATTACAAATTACTTGCTCGAGTTTGTTAGCGGTAATTTATGACCTCATTTTTCATTAAATATTCGAGCTTTGATCTGAAGTTGGGAACCGGAAGTTGAGGGGCATGGAGACGACGAAGCTCACAACTGGCAACTTGGTACTTGAGGTTCGGCAATGGTGGAAGTTATGGGGCTTGAACTTCAAGTTCGAATTCAACTTCGTTCGCGGATTCAATGGGCACAGCCGCTATCATTCATCAATGATCATCAGTTGATGTGATGACGGATCAGTGCTTGTTGTCTTTCGCATTGAACTCAATTCGAGGTTGCTTTGGGTCAGGGGGCACTATTTGGCTTTGCTGCACCGTTATCTCATCTCCTGTAGGGGATCTCTCTGTTTCAATGCCACTGGGCTGCCTCTTAAAAATTCTCCTAATTCAAACTCTAAGCTCTTGAGTCTTCAATGATATTCCAGCTATTTTGGAAACGATAGACAGTCTCGATTTTTTAGCTGAGTTCGGGCCGAGAGGTCGTAACTATGTCGTGCCAAATTTAGAATAACCTTTTCTGCTAATACCTCCTCAACAACGACCACCTAGTACAGTTACACCGTCACTGGAGACTTACAGTCATGACGAGCAGGCTGACGATTGTGTGGAGCATATGCTGCGCTATATATCCTCGCTCAACGAGTCCAAGGCGCCCAACCATTCTACTTTTCGACCGGTTTTGACACCATGCAAAACACTATTGCACCATATCTTCTTGGCGTCGGCCCTCCCCCCGCTCTCACTGGACGACAGCTCGCAGTGGCCCAATTACAGGCCTCTCTCGACAATGGCATGTTTGACCACACCCGCAACTACGAGCAGCCTGGGGGCGACGACGATGATCCTAGCGATGAAGATCCGTCTTATCATCAATACCAGCTTCCTCCGTTCCCTCCTCACATTGTCGAAGCTCGCCAATCTCAGTTGCCATCCACTACAGCTCCCAGTCAAACTGCAGGTGTGTTACAGCCATTTGCGCATTCTGCAGGCTACTAATAAACTTCCAGACCGCGGTACCTTCAGTGGCGGCGGGATCTGATGCCACCCCCCAAAAAATGATGTGGCCCCAATCGCCTTGCATCAAAAGTTCCAGAAATGGGCTGTTCTATTTTTAGGGGTGGCATCAGATGGCGCCGCCACTGTTCATCACAGTCAAAGTCCCTATCTATGGCGAGCCAGGAAACGGAAAGAAGCGCGCCACGGTTACCACAACCCTCGTCCTCCCCTCTGACATTCCTGCCGGCGACTTTCTATCCCGCATCACAGCTCAGATGAATGTCGACCCCACATCTGCGACGTTGGGATGGAAAGAGTCTCAGAAGCGTCGCAAGGATCCATATCACCGTCTGTCATCCGAGGACGATGTTCGCGACGCCTTCCAGCAGCTTCTCAAGCTCCAGAGGAGCACACGTCGTCAGAAAGAGGTGATAATGGAAGTGGTTAACCTGGTAAGTCATCCGTTATCTATGGGTTCTTCGGTGTTGAGCACACTGTCTTTTGACTCTTTTCAGGAGGTGCAGCCTGATGGAAAGACGACAAAACAGGCCGAAAAACCCCCCGAGACCGCTGTTACCGCCACCGAGCTACAGCAGATTCAAAACCATCTCAAGTGCGCGGAACATCCTGGCAAAAATCGGTGGTGCTACGTGATGGGCCCGAAATCTAAGTACCCAGGCAAGCACGTCGAGATTGGAATAGATGTTATTAATCTGTGGGCTCGCTACATGGTGCGTGACATGCAATTTCTGCTTCTCTTTTGCATTGCTGACTTTCGTCTTCAGCATGATGGCACCGCGGATCTAGAACATCCTCCCAAAATCCTCAAGCTTGACGAGCTTGCAGAGCGTGGCCGTGCTCGCGAGGAGCGTAGTCGTAACCGCGGACAAACTACCATGCCCCCCATCCACGTCCATCTTGGCAACTCCGAGTCCGCCGATACTGTCCTTCGCGATGCCAATAGCGTCAAACGTCGACGTGAGGACGAGTCATCAGATGAATCTGATGAAGACGAGGACGTCCTCCTTGTCTCCGCCGTGCTGCGCGCTCTCGATGAAAAGTACCCCGCTCTCAAATACTTCCAATATGCTGAGAGCCTGGGGGAACAAGGCATTGTCTATGCCAACAGCATTGCCGACTTCGATACCAAGTTCTACAAAACCGACGTTGGGATGGCAGCCGGTGCCGTGGGTAACTTCGTGCGCAAGGCAAGTAAGATGGTCGCCGCCGCGAAGAAACGCAAGGGGAAGAAGCGGGCTAGGGTTGTGGAGAACGAAAGCGACAAGGAGAACTAATTTATTTCACGCTGTGTATGTTATTGCCGCCTCTATAACCTGTAGATACTGTATCTCTACTAGTTTTCTGTATATTTGTATAGTCGTACTACTTGTTCATATAATTTCTTGCCGTCCTACTCGTGTATTGACACAACTACCGGTACAACAACCTATACAACATATCCGCAATCCCTGAACCACCCTTCGATGTTCTCTGGGGTCATCGTCTCATGAGCAGCTTCCCACAGAGTTGCGATGGGGTCGCAACCATTACGCCCTTCCATTGAGCTGAGAACATCGTCCCGGTTGCGGCGGATCCAATATTTCATGCATGAAAACCCTTCTTCGCATGGATTGAAGTCGGGAGAGTATGGTGACAAATAAATGAGTCGACGCCCGCTGTAGATCAAATTCAGTTGGTTGGCAATCAAGAGGATATATCCTACGCACCGTCCCTCGACCATCTCACGAATCCCATCAAAATGATGAACACTTGCGTTGTCCATGACGAGAACAGAGTTGTCCTGTGGAAAGGGATTCATGCGGTCAAGGAGAACATCGAGATAGTTGCGGAACTCTACGGCGGTCCAGGATCGAGTCAACACATCAAAGTGAAGTATGCCATCGAGGCAAATTGCCGGAAGCACAGAATAACTATACATATCAGCAGGTACGAAGTACTGGCAAGAGCATAAACACATACCGGATGCCTCGGACAAAAAAATCATGCCGCCGCGCTCGCATTCCAATAGGGGCCCATGCCATCTGCTGCCGCGTTGTGTGTCGATTGCAAGCTCCTTCGTCTAGGAAGACCAGTCTTCGAGGTGGGTGTTGTCCAACTTCACATTGGAAACCAAGCCGTTTGTTTTCCTCGGCTTCGAGTGCAGTTCGAGATATCTAGGGATATACTCATGTCAGCGGCACGAAACTCCCAGCAATTTTACTTACATGAACCCGAACATAACCCATTCGCAAAAGGGCGTCACGTATGGTGGTTTTGGCGACGTCGAGTCCCGTGGCTTCGTACAAACATTCCTGTAGCTCGAAAAGATAGATGTCGGGGGTTCTCGCAACAAGACCCTCAAGATACTTCTCAAAGGGTCAAATACGAAGAGTATTGAGAAGATCACAGACCGCGACATCAAAAGATGTGAGAATGCGGGGTCGTCCGAGCTGCAGAGGAATTTGGACGTGGTCCCCAGTGGTCCGCCACGTTCGGATGATGCGGTAAATGGTTCGCTCGCTGATGTTGGTAGCTGCAGCAATGTCTGGGACAGACATATGGGCCGACATTGTGGTGATGAGCTGTTTCTGCTCCTTAGGTATGTGGCGGCGGTTTCCTCGTCGTATCATGGTGAGAGTGAGGAGAGTATTGGCGGGCAACGCTCGTCGTCATGATGGAGCTGAGCTGTAGCTAAAAATAATTATATGACGGGTATGCCGGGAACTGCCGAACTCAGCTCAAAAATCGAGACTGTCTATCGTTTCCAAAATAGCTGTCATAGACTGATTTGACTTGCCATCTCTCAACACAATCCACCAGGAGCACTCAGCGGATTCTCCAGCTAACTCAGGCTGGAGTCTGGTACTGTACAGAAAAAAAAAATTATACAGAATTCAGAGGTTTGCAGTTCTCAATGAGTTCTTTTCTTTCACTCAGTCAGATCTGTCCTGGGATTCAAGTTGGCACTGATCATCGGTGCTACTAGTTCGCATAAAATTGTCTAACCCAATGCTGTTGACATTCTGCAGAAAAGCTTTGAGAGTTCTGTTGTTGATGACGCCAGACAGCAAATATTCTGTTGTGACCTCCAAATCCACATGCTCGATTTTTGCAGACTGAGCTTGGACCTTCTGTTCGAGATTATGTGCATTTTCAGGTCTTATAGTCAATATTTCTTGATCTCAGGGTCTTGGTGCGCCAATTTCCTGCTTTCGGCCCTTGTTTATTGACAAAACCACTCAGAATCAACTATGGTAATAGAATCTGTACTACATTCATGTGGCACCCGCTGTCCGAGCTCAGGGTTTGTCACTTTCTATCATACACCATTTTTCGAAATCCATTCAATATTAATCCCCACATGCCAGTAGTTTAAACTCCATGTTCTCGTGATAATTGGCTTGTCGGAGGCCCTCCGGCTCGATTTACATTGCAGCTGAGCAAATTACTCTTGGTAGGCTGATGTTCACTTGCTTCTCGTGCAGGGTGAGTTGAAATTCTGTCGTTGACAAGTCCACTGCTTGTTATATTGGATTGAGCTGAAGCGAGCCGAGTGTCGGAATGTACTTCAGAAAATACATTTCCCTTTGACATATCTTACTTAGGTTCAACTTGGGTGATATTCAGCCCTATCATGACTCCCGCCTGACATCCGCTCAGTTCTTCACTTCCGAGCTCTGTCTACTACGAGTTTTACTTATTCATGCTGGTCTATTGAATATGCATCTATCTTGCGCACAGAGGTCCTTGTTCAATAATTAAATTTCTCCGCAATCTGCTCCTCTCAGGCGGAAACTTCTATTTTTCTTTGCACGCCTTTGCCTTGGCCCTTTATATAGTTCCGTCCACTTTACAGTAACCTGTTTCGCAAACACCAAAGTCATCTTGTTTGTTTTCCACCCTCTGCTCCCCTCATTGTGTTCATGACTTATTTTTTTCTGACCTGCCAGTTGACTCTGTTGCAGGTGTGGTGTTGCCGCGGTTAGGTTCGGAACCAATTCCGAACCTGAACCGAACCGCACCTGAATTCAGGTTCGGAACGGCTGGCTGCACCGAACCGAACCCCAGGTACGGTTCGGGGTTCGGGGACTTTGGAAGAGGTTCGCACCGGTGCGAACCCATACTCAAAAATGGAGGATTTTCAGTGGAAATGTAGTGAATTTCGAATAACTTGTAGTTCATTTCTCATTGCATAAGTCCTTGTAAGCTATGAAGTTCTCCAAACACCTGAACAATGGTCAATATGATTCAAAACCACTTCAATTTCTCATATGATACCCACTGGGACAGTGATATTTTGTGGACTTGAGGTGTTTCATGGGTGTATTCAACAATACAGTCAGCTGGAACATTGAATTACCAAGGAAATGTTCCACTGCTAGACACTAGAAGCCAAAATTCGTCCATTTGAACCGTGGGAAATAGCATCAGGTTCGAAAAGGTTCGAACCTGTGCGAACCTGTAGCGAACCGAACCTCGGGTTAGGTTCGGGGTTCGCCAGATTGGCCGAACCGAACCCCAGGTGCGGTTCAGGGTTCGGATTTTTTTTGGCAAAAAACCGAACCTAACCGAACCCCGGCAACACTATGCAGCAGCAGGTGAGATATCTTTTGTCATCCGAAATGGTGCTGCAAAAGTTCAAAAACATTAGGTAGCTGAAATTTCAGGTTGTGTTGGCTGAACTCAGTATTTTTTCACAAATGTACTGAGCATCTATTCTAAACACTTATCTGAGTCTCTCCCCATGGCAAGATTTTTCATCTCTTTCTTTGTGCTGTTTCAATCGGGGCATGTCATGCACTAAGTCTGGGTCAGAATTAATTGTCTTACATTTCACTTGCTGGAGCTGCAACTTTTCTCAATCTTTTGAGTATTTCCTGTGACTAGTACACCCGAGATTAAATAAACCACAGATTCCAAAGTGTTATTACATATGTGTACACTTGACTGACTCGAATTTTTTGGGCAGCTGATGGACTCTGTTTCAAGCAAAAATTATTTTCCATTCAGGCTCAATTCAGGCTTGCAATGCAATACTAATCAACAGAACTCCGCATGATCTTTCCCTACTAACACACCTAGCTTGAGTATGAATGATTCAATGAAACCATTTCATGTTGGAGTTTCAACTGAATGATACCACCGCCTGTGCACTGAGTGGTTGACCCTCTCATCCTGATCACAATTTTGACTGGAATCTACTCGAGCTTGGAATGGGTACAAGTAGAGAGACCCAACAATCAAAGGAGCGGGATTGGATTTCACAGAGATGATACAAATGCCAATCAGGCAAACAGAAGGAAGGACATCGGCAAGAGCCTATTAGTCACAAAAGGCCGCCACGGTTAACAAAGACGTCTTCAAGGTCTTCAAGATGGATTGTAAGAAGCGATCAGGCAGATCAGTAGAGCATCTAAAATTATGGTTGCCAGCCTAGCGGCGTGATGATTGATTGATCCAATGCTGCTGGAACTTCGGTTGAGGATCATTCAAACCTCCGGCTACATCAGGCCTCACTGCAGTCTAAGTGAGAGTCAAGTAAAACCTCGTATGATCAATGCTAAACTTCATCCAAGTTGAACTTCAACTACAAGTTCAACCTCCGGTTCAATTGCCATATTTGGAAAACTTCGGGTCCGAAGTTGAAGTTCAGTTGAAACTTCGAACTGACCAGTAAACTAGCCTCAAAACTACAACCTCGAGTTCCATTTGGGTTGAAACTATAATATTTACTGAAAAATGAATTTATACATTTGGGTGATCTCGTAACTTAGTTTAAACTTGCACTGGTTGCTCTATCATCCACTGAGAGTGAATACACAATGCTGGGCAACATTTAGCTTGGTTGAAATCGTTTTTTTTTTGACGAACTTGGACATCGTCAGAAGAATCCAACCGAGTTGAGGTGTGACAACCGTGCAGCTATTATCCTATCAGAGGATCCTCAATATCGTGCTCTGACTCAGCATATACAAAGGAAATGCGTATCACTTATGACATTATTTATCTATGACATTATTTATCGTTGAAAATTATTTGGTGTGGCACTCAAGATTGATGTTCGAGGTTTTGCTTGTTGCCGAGGTTGCACTTCGAGGTTTTTGACAACGATCGTGGTTCGTGTTCGTGGTTTACCGACCGATATGTGGTTTGGAATCATGGATTTGAGGCATTTAGGTGTATGACCTAGTGTGAATCTGAGGAGGTCAGGGAAAACGACAAAATAAATGGATTAAAATTGGGCATCACCTAAAGCTGGAATCAAATCATGATCCGACGCTGCCGAAGTCGTTGTGCTATGTCTTGCTTCCCCGTTCACCCAATTATTCAGTCAGAAATATTTTGACCAAATAGAAAACCCTATAACTTGTTGAAACATTGGACTGGACATATTCCTGGGATCTTTCCTGCCCTTCTAATATTTACGGCTACATATGGCCAAGATATTTCGAATGATTGTGACAACTCGGCAAAAAAAATTAAATAGCGAGTTTGTGCGGAGCGACCCGGGTCGCTTGACCGGCATGTGGAGCCAGGTCGCTTCGCAGTGGTGAGCCGCTTTACGACACCACCATGATCTCATCCAGGTCGCTTCCAAAAGTGCGTTTTCAACGGTTTTTTCTGGGACTAAGATTCTGATTTTTGCAGCAAATAATCTTCCATATCTAATGTGCTAGTATCTCAAAATTTACCATTCAGCAATAGCTCAATCTTGCATATAACCCGAGCGACCTGGGTTTAGCGGAGCAACCCGGCTCCACATGCCTGTCAAGCGACCTAGGCCGCGGCTGCCGCTTCGCACAAACTCGGTAATGATGCTAAAAATACCCACCAGAGTTCCGAGTGTTATCCCGACACATCAGCTCTGACCCTATGGCAGGGAGTTGCATGCTAGGGAGGTGTTTAGCACAAAACAGAGTGCTGCGATGAGCAAACAACTCCGGGGAGCCGGCTACTCGGCTAGATCAATATCAGCATCCGAAACCTCAAACCACAACCTCGAACCACAGTTGAGAACCTGCGCCAACATGCGGCGGAGCTTACAACTTCAAGCAAATAATAATCCATGAAAAGATATAAATTCATTTCTCAGTAAATATTCTAGTTTCAACCCAAAAAGAAAGTCAAGATTGTAGTTTTGGGCTAGTTTATCGCTTGGTTCGAAGTTTTGACCATAGTTCAGCTTCTGACCCAAGAATTTCCTAAAATGGCAATTGAACCTGAAGTTGAACTTGTAGTCGAAGTTCAACTTGGATGAAGTTTGGGATCAATCATACAAAGTTTTACTTGATTTTTGCTTAGACTGCTGTGAGGTCTGATGTACCAGAACTTTGAATCATTCGTCTGAACAGCCAGCCATCATTCGCTCAAACCGGCAACCACAGCAGCTGATCTCTTATTGATCCCTCTGCTGGAATAGTGATCCGTACCTTCGGCATTGCTCTCTGCCACGAACCCTTGCCCTAAGTTCTTCTCAATGCTCTCTTCCCTGATTTGATCTGTCTCAATCTATTTTCTTAGCATTCTCACCAATCTGCGCAGCTTCTTTACAGCTTTCTCCCGTGTTACTCTTTGTAACGAATTGAGTGGACTCGGTCTGTGCATGTTAAGTACTCTTTTGTCCCCTTCGCGACTGCTCAGATAACATTCTATATGGCGAGTAGTTTGTATTGTTATTCATGTACCAGTGGGGAAGAAGTGCCCTCAATCTGTTTTGCGAGGGCTCCCGGCTTTGCCCCATGAGCTGAGTGTGCAGATCCACTTGGGATCCACCTGAGCTGAGAGGGTTTTCACTCAGGATGAGAGGGTCAAAACAGTATATCATAGATACCTTGAGACATCCATATCCATCAGTGCCCTCCTTGTCTTTGCAAATTAAGTACCAACCATCTAATGGCAAGTTGTGTTGAATTGTTGGCGTAGAAATCTTAATCAGAGTCGCACTTACAAGTCTCTATTGCAAGCTGAAACAAATGAGAGTTTGACTTACCACAAGTTCCTACCGGTCACACAGAATATATGGGCCAAGGAGGTGAATTTATCCATAATAAGACTCTGGAATTTGGGATATTCCAATCCAAGCGCAGTCAACAGAAATTCTAAAGAACTAAGATTTAGTAGCAGTATGATCAGATGAAATGTGAATCAACCCTGACCTGCATTCAATGCATGTTGGATTCAAAAAGATTTTGCCGTGAACAAATAGGCCGGGGTGATTGCCCTATCAGTCAATTGGATTCCTGGAATAGATGCTTCACAAAGATTCAAATGACGGAAACATCCCAACAGAGTCCGCTGGTGGCACAGAGAAAAATCATCAATGCCGCTGCGCAGTAAGAGGCAGAGAAGAATTCCAACCGCAACGACTTTGGTGTTTGTCAGCTGAACTCCCGTCAACGAAAATGTTCAAAGACTCAAACAAAACACAGAAGGGTTGCGGAAAATCATTATCAATATCGAGCGGGATACAAGTCAGGGGAGATTACTACACCGAAATCAACTTGTTGGAAAAGACAACCATGCATGGGATACATGTATATTCCTCATAGCTCCAGTTCTGGTGAGTTGAATAAGTAGAATTAGCGGCGGAGACAGCCCAGAAGTGAAGTACTCACTCATCGTCGGCCAGATAAACATTATAGATAGTGCCCAGATTGACTTAGTGTGTCAAATATCATAAACTTTGTCGCAAAAATCGGATTCCGATTATAACTGGTTATAAGTCTAATCACGGGTTATAAACCAACATAGAAATTTATGACCCGATCTCCGAATGCTTCGATCTTGGCTTATGACTGCCTATAAAGCCTGATTAGACCTATGGCCCGTTATAATCGGTTATAATTGAAATCCGATTTTTGCAACATTCCTGAGACAGAGACGTACCTGCGCAGAGCGTCACTCCTTTGAATAAACCTGGTACATAGAAGCTTGGCTATAAACAAGTAAACTCTTCCAACAATGCATTTTGAACCGAAACCTGTGAGAAAAACAAATTGTTGACGATGGTGAACCCTGCAAATCAGTTTGCACAAAAGAAATTTCATGGAACGTGGAAAGCTCACATGGCTTGAAGAGTTCGCGATATATCTGCTGATCTCAAGTAAAAAAAGGAACCGAAAAACTGAGGGCAGTTGAATGGCAAGCGAGATCCGTGCAATGCAACGCACTTGTCAAAATGGAGAAAGGCACCGAAGAGTTGATTAGCTTGCTGAAGCAAGAACGTCGACCTCGGACACCGAGTGACTGATATATGGATGTGAGTGGTTGTGAATGAACATGGGCAGAAAGCGGAAGGGTCGGCTCACCGAGAATATCAGACAATGGTTGAGATCAAGAGTTGGGCTTCTTTACAGTAATCAACGAGGAATCTTTACTACAGACCTCGATAGAGAAAAGTTATACAGTAGCATACAGTCTGGTACACAAGCATCGGCATCCACTAGCATCCCAGATAGAGTTGGAGGAAGTTGAACAACCAAGGAAGAGCTCAATTCCAGCTTTGTTCCAGCTCCGTCCGAGAGACTAGCTCAATCAGAGCTCATTGAGATTTTGACCATCTGAGTCATTTGTCGCAGCTGAGAGTCGAGCAGATCAAGCACCTCATGCATTCCATTGACAAAGTACACAGGTACTGTGTTGTACAGACCAGAAAGATGATTGAGAATGCAAATCATTCGGGAGGTGGAGTCTGTGATCCGCCATCATATCAGCTGATGATCAGTGATGAATTGATTGCAGTGTGCCCATCAAATCAGGCAAACGAACTTGAACTTGAAGTTCACGAACTATAACCTCGACCAATGCTGAACTTCGAGCACAAAATGGCAGTTAAATGTTTTGTCCTCTCCCAGCCGCTGAACTGCCAGTTGCCAACTTCAGATAAAAGCTCGAATATTTAATGAAAAATGAGGTCATAAAAAAAGCTTTTATATTTATCGTTGAAAATTATGTGGTTTGAGAATCAAGGTTGACGTTCGAGGTTTTGGTCGTTGCCGAGGTTGCACTTTGAGGTTTTGACAACGATCGTGCTTAGCGGTCGTGGTTTACTGACCGTTTTGTGGTTCGAAATCATGGATTTGAGGGATCTAACTGGATAATCTAGTGTGAATCTGAACTCGCTGATTTCTTTCGATAGATGTAGGTCACGGAAAGCGACCAAATAAATTGAATTAAAATTGGCCATCACCGACGTTGCAATAAAATTATGATCCCGAGCTGCCGAAGTCGTTGTCCTAATAGTCCTTTATGCAGCCAGCTTGCTGCGCCGGTCTTCGCCCGAGTATATTGAGGCAGAGATGCCTTGACCGTAAAAAAAAGTGCCTAATCTGACACTGGACATGTTAACAGGATATTTCCGGACCTTTCAACCCTTCGGCAAGATAGTGGAAATAAGAATGATTAGTATTCTGAAAACTTGTCAAAATAATTACTAGTAGATGATGCTGACAGAACGCGCCAGAGCTTGAAGAATTATCCCACTTATCTCCCGACCGAACCCTGGGGAGGTGTTTAGCACAGTGCCGAGAGGTGGCCGCCAGATCAGAAAGAGCATCAACTCCGGGAAGGCGGCTACTCGGCTAGATGCAGATAAGCATCCGAAATCTCAAACCACAACCTCGAACCACAGTTGCGAACCACCGCCCAGTCGCGGTGAAGCTTCAAACCTCAAGCAAAAAATAATCAACGAAAAAAGCTTTTATAATCACTACATCCGTGATGACTTGGTCCGCACAGGTGAATGTGTTGTGCTATGGTATCCTATCAGAGGATCCTCAATCGAATCTTTTGAAGGTTATGGGACACAACCTGTATCGAGGGATCCCAAAACAAAATCGAAGTAGTTTGGTTGACCCTCAACAGGGCCAGGAGTGGTCTCCGGGCCGCATGAAAACTGTCGGTGAATGTTAAGGATGGTCATTCTATGGCGGAGCAGCGCCGGGCCGGCTGGTGCAGATATATAATATTTAGGGCCGTAGCAACGACCCTCAGTCTTGCCCCTCGTCTCTGGGTGCGACTGAGGCTTACTTTGTATATTCTCAATAGATTCGCAGTCAGACTGCATCTGGTATATACTGCCCGGAGAGTATTAGTCGCATACTCAAGACCCAGATCTGAAGACTCACTGTTCATTGTCATGTCGACTTCCCTACCCAATGTCCCTGTCATGCCGCCCGAGAAGCATCTCAAAGACGACAACTGGGGTGCCTGGGATGAACTTTGTCAATGCGGCGTGGTGCACTATGACGCCAACGAAGGGGAACTTGAGTTTGGGGATTCTGTGAACAATAGAGGGGGTACATGAGACTGTGGTTTTAGTGAGTGGATTACGCACGTACTGCATGTTCCACCGGGTCGTTTGCCAGAATCCGACCCACGGCGCCGGACAAGCATCCAGCACGTCCCAAACCGCTCCCGCCCCGCCCCACCCAGTACGATAGAATCCCTGAGTAAGTATCTTGCAAAAACAGCTTGAAACCGATTTTTCATTTGCAAATCGATTATCGGGCCCCCTTGCCATTTTTGCGCTGATGGGAGTATCTAGCACATCTCCTGGGCATGTTGGGCATCACGAATATGGTCCAGAGGGTGCGTGTTAGAGGTATAAAGCAGAGGACGCGCGTTGAAAAGTCGCGCTGAAAATCCTTCGGCCGAAATTCAAAGCGTGGACTTGATGGCAACCGTAATACTACGGGTAGTATTACGTTCAATTCGTAGGGTCACAGGTCACAGACCCGAAATCCTACGAAAATTTTCGTAAGTCACAGCGTCACAGAGGGGTCCTACGAAAGGTTCCCGCCTGTGACCCCATTTTTGGCCGTTTTCTGCGCCAAAATAGGGGTAAAATACAAAAAATTTTCGTAAGTCACGCTGTCCCAAAGGCCTCTTACAATTCGTAAGAGGTGTCACACCGGTTTTGGCCTTACAAATTGAACATAATACTACCCTCCTCCTCGCTGCTGTCAGTTAGGACAGGCAGGTCACCACCCATTATATCGACATCCATCGCATCATCCACGAGATCCATACCATCTCCAATACCCTCCACATCCTCAAACAACTCCATCGCTATTTCCAGAGCTGCAGCTGCAGCGGTCATAGCATTCTCTGACTCCTCAAATTCCTCAGACCCCTCCGCCCGATCGCTCGTTAATTGAGTGGCAGAAGTGGATTGAGGCGGGTCGACAGTAGATTGGGATGATGAGGATGGATCCAAGCGTTGCGGGTAAGGTTTGGCCAGCTCCGATTGAGTGAATTGTTTAGCATAAGCCGCCCGCTCCGCAAAATAGCGTACTATGGGATTGGGTTCAGCGTCTGTTGTCCCGAGTGCGGATCTCAGAGACTGAATCTCCTCATCAGACATATCGGGTTGTGGCTTGAACATGAGCCGTTGTACCGCGGTGAGTAAGGGGGGGAGATGTCGAGCTCCCGTTCGCATCGCCTCAGTTGTAGTGTTTTCCCCTTCTGTAGAATAAAGTTCCGCCCAGTTGTCGACGATAGCCGGCCCCATATGACAAAACATCAACAGCGCTGGAGCCAGATCGGCGAGGTCGAACGGCCACGGAGCGTTGTTCAGAAGGTCTGGGTACTCTTGTTTATGCGACAAGACACACAAGTACTGAGAAAAGAATCAGAATCAAGGAATTGAGAAACCTGAAATTGTCCTACATTGTACCTTGCTACAAGTTTGTACTTCCGTGCGCTCATCGTACACCAGTCCTGTTTATGAACCGCAAGCATACGTTCGGGTTTTGGGATCCATAGGCGTGGAGATGGGGTTGCAGTCTGCCATGCCGGCGCGCTCCAGTACGTCGTTAATATATTGTTTTTGCGACATCATGAGCGTGCGTAAATCCCGGTCGCGCTCGATTGAGACACCGAGCAGTCATTTGGTGGGGCCGAGGTCTCGCAATTTGAAGTGCTTGCTTAGCTCGTCAACGAACGCTCGTGCTTCTGCGGGGGATTTGGCTGCGATGGTCATATCATCGATGAAGACAGGGACGATGACTCGGGTACCGGTTTTCTCGGTCTGATATACCCAGACGCTGTGCTCGCAGCGGACGCGTTTATAGCCCATGGATTTTACTAGCACGTCGTGGAGTTTCAGGTGCCATTGGTGGCCTGCCTGCTTGAGACCGTAGAGGGCTTTAAGGAGTTTTAGTGCATGGCCAGTTGGGATACGTATCGAGCCCTCCGGGAAATCCATGTACACGTCTTCGTCGATGCCGTACAAGTAAGCTGATGAGATGTCAACACTCCAAAGCTCTAGGTCATCGAGAGCGGCCAGCGCAAGAATGAGTCGGAGTGTCGCCCACTTCGGTGTTGGCGCGAAGGTCTCTGTGAAATCAAAACCGGGACGTTGGGCATAGCCTTTGGCGACAAGGCGGGCTTTGTATCGCTCCACGGTCCCGTCTCCGTTCAGCTTGACACTCCTTGCGCGTATACAACTGAATCGTCTGCAAGCTGCACTGGGACCGTGCAGGGCTTGTACGTTGTGAAGAATTGTTGACGAGGTGTCATATGACGACTCGCGCCTGTGTCAACGATCCAGTCAAGTGTTGCTCGGGGAGATAGAGCAGGTCTACTTGCAACTTTCGCGACCTCAGCCTCCTTGGGTTTGCTGCGCTTGGCTGTCTTCTCCTTCGCTTTCTTGGACGCATTCTGCTTCGAGAAGCATGTGTCCTCGGTGTGACCGTTGCGTTCGCAGAAGGCACAATGCTCATCCGCAGACCCGGACGAGTGCAGCGAGGGGTTTGGGGGCGCAAGGGAAGGGGTAGACGACGACGCGCGCATAGCGGATGCTGAAGAGGAAGCCGTACTTGTGATAGTGGGGCGGTTATCTTCCGTGTAGAAGGCCGCGCGGATGACGTCGAGCGAGAGCTTGTCCGCGTTGTTTTGCAAAAGGTTGGTGGCGATGGTTTCGTGCGACTGGGATATAGCGCGAATTGCTGCAATGCACTGGAGCTCTTCCGCGAGTTGGCTGATCGAGAGGGTGTGCGGAAGTAAGTCACGCCACTCGCCGCCAAGCTTCGTGACGCGGGCCAGGAACGCCATGAGCATCTCGTCTTCGTTGCGTTCGATGTTGAGGAGACCAATGAGGGCGGCGAAGCGCGGTGCAGCGGTTTTCGCCCTGTGAAGGTCTTCGAGGGCGTCCCCCATTGCCTCGGGGTTGTTGCGGTGCATTTTCACAAGCTCCTGCTGGTCGCTGTCGATGCAGAGCCGGAGCATTCCAGCAGCTTGGCCAACGTCGTCCTCCCATTCGTCATGCTCCTTGATTTCAGCTTTTGTAGGGTTGTTGGGGTCAGCGTACTCCGGCTCCTCGAGGCGGCCCTGCATAGGGCGCCAAAGCCGGTGGCTCTTTGCGAGAGCTTCTATGTTTTGACTCCATGTGGTGTAGTTACTGGGAGAACTGTGTAGATTGTCGAAGTTCTTTTTGGCTGGGTCGAAGACCATGATGAGTGAAGAATAAAATTTTGGAGGTTCCGGTAAACTTCGGAAAAAAAAAACGGGCGGCTGCAAAGCTCAGAGCACGAGGGCCATAACCTGTAGAGAGTGGAAGGAGCTGAGAACAGACTGCGTCGTAGCAGTCAGTGCCAATGTATTAATGTAGCTAGTGAATACATACCTGCGTCGTAGCATTCAGTGCCAAAGAGCCTGACCGCGACGCCGCAGTTACTATATACGGCGCGGAATTGATCCGGTACTCTATTTCTCTCGACGCGTCCATGTCGTCTATCTCAACAACGTTGGTATCTGTATCAAAGATCAGAGAATGAGTTGTGGATGACGGATGAGATGTCTCACCGCATGACTATTTCTTTCTTGGTTATCAGAAGATAAGAGGACTTGACGTCCTCTGTGTTGTCTCCGCATTTCTTGTTGAGGGTCAAGCTTGGCCCGAGGAACTCGCTAGACAACAGGTTAACGACTTGATTTAGCTGTCAAGCTTACACTCACTCAATGGCACAGTACCTTTCAAACTCGAATAAAAAGAACGTCTCCAGCACGGCGCACAGTAGCTTTGGGTTTTTCCTGATGAAACCCCACCACATCCAAAGTGGTATACCTTCGATGATTATTAGGTGAAGATTCAAGCAGATAACTCAGCTACTTACCTGTGCGCCATGCAATTTCATCTAAAGAATACCGACCAACTGCTCTTGTTGGATGGTGTCCGGGCATGGACAACACCTCACCAAAAGATCGTGAATCCCACCGGGGATTGTCGTCCTGGGCCTTCAGCCACTCGACGATATAATGACACCACTTTATGTACTCTAGCAAAACATCTGCACTCAGGTTAGTCTCCGAATTGATTGACATGAAACAAGCCATGCTCACCGGGAACTCGGTACTGCATCGAGAGCTCCATGTCTCCTCTCGAAAACCAGTATACATAGCACAAGTTGTCCATCGACAACCATGCCAATGTATGAGTGCAAAACTGCAGCGCCATTACAACTTTATAGCCTCTATGTATCCTTGGCTGGTACTCGTGCAATCTGCTCAAAATCGCAATTCCTGAAAATTTGAGGCGATGTGTGCAAGAGGGGCTCAATCTGAGTAAAAATATCGTAAGTCAGAAAGCTAACACCACGATAAACCTGCCAGGAGCTCACCTCCAAGAAACATTCCTTGAGATCGAGAATGATGGAACGAGGGTCATACACAGTCCCTGTTAGTTCTATCCCGCACTCTTCAAACGATTTCAGCTCCTCCATCTCATCGAGTTCGGGAAACAGCCTTCGCGGCCAGAGGTAAAGGGAGTGGTCGACATCAGCTGCTGTGCACAGTTCCGCCTTTGCTTCTTCACCTTCTTACCACCGAGAGATGCGAGGTGAGAAGACACGCCAGATACTGAACGCTGTCGTGGAGCAATTGTGGACCTTTTGGAAAATCCGAAAGCAGTGAGCGTCGCATTGGGCTTGACTTCTACCTTCTTTTTACTGCGACTCTTCTTGTTACAGGTAGTACCTGGACGTGCCAAAGATTCCGGCGCAACTGGACTCAGTACATCGCCATGTGCTTGGTCATATGTGGAGCTGAATCTGCTACATTCAGCATACAAACTAAAGAGCGAAGCACTACAGTACCTTGTATAAGAGAGATCAGAATCTCCCCATGCAGTATCCTCGGGTGGAGGTATATTGGCGGTTAGTCTGCGATCCGGATCGATTCCTCGCCACGTGGGAGGCATGTAGCGAGTCAGCCTGACTGCTAGTTGGCTGGAAGACGGTGAATCGTACACCAACTTCCCTGCAGTAGGCTGTTTGTACCATGGAAGGCCCACTAGAACAATGTAGGTGAATAGCGTCTCCAAGAAACAAGATTGTTCACTCACACTTGACCGGAGTCCTGATTAAACCGAATCGGAGATCGGTAATGGCTTTCGTGAAATCCTTCCATGTCATGTACTGCGAAGAGATCTGATTTTTTATTGCCTCAGGGAACCGATCCCAAACCTATTATAACATCCTGAGTTAGCCAATAAGCACACCACTGTGATTGTGAATTACCCGTTCAATCATAAAGCCGTGAGTGTCAGGAACCGCCTCAGCAAGTCTTGATAGTCGGAGAGCCTAGTGCCTATGGCAGTTTTCCTTCACGATCGCCATACTGAGAGTGCCGGCATAATTAAGAAGACGTTCTTCACGCAATTTCATGTCCTCCACTTCACTGTCCTTCACATCGGCCCAAATTCCTGTTAACTGGAGAGCCTTGGGGCCAAAGAACTCAGGGATAAGCTTGATGGCCCTTGCAAGCCACCGCCTGAACGTATTCAGCGCTCAGCTCTGGCATCTCAGGCATGGCGATAGATGGATGCCGATATGAGCAAGTAATTAGTGTCACAACTGTGACATCGCCATGACTGTCTTCGACCCCGACGCTCCTCCAGTCCCTCTTCCTCTCTCTGTCTACGGGTTTCCACCAATCCGGTACATAGAACCCCCTGATGGATTCAAATCTCCAGTCGACGAATACGGGAATCCATATGTTGTTAGGATTGGTCCCGGAAGCAAGGCATCGGACCCTCTCTGTCTGGATGAGAGTGACGACGAAGAAGAGGATTCTTGTATGCCAGTCTACAGTACTCAATATTCTAACCCGACTCCGTTGAAGTTGACACCGATCATATCTGTTCCATTTGCGCGGAACTCTTCGGCAACCCTGTTGTGTACGCTTCTTACCTTCATTCATTCCCTGCTCCTTATTCTAATTTCAATGCTCAGACTATCCTGCTATGGACACGCACACACCTTTTGCTACCGATGCATCCGAACGCACCTTCAGAAGCGGAAGAATTGTCCGATGTGCAGGAGCAGTTTGCACTCCACCGGCCAGAATTCCGCCCTTCGAAACTGCCCTTGCCGCCTTGTCAAGGGCAATATCGCCGTAAATTCGTCAACTGGCAACGGGCTTGGGACGGTATCGCATTTTAAATAAGGGTATCTTCGAAACTTCATGTATTCGCCGCCGAAACTTCATGTATGCGGAACTTTTTTACTAAACCTCATGTACTGCGCTTGTTCCATTCTTGAGAATTGAAAATATGGACTATGAATATGTGGTATATTACCTCTACCTAAGAACAACAAGAAAACCACAAGAACGACAGAAGAGGCACAGAAATCCAAACCCGAAGAACCCAAACTCATCCCGCACCTCCTCCGCACACACACACAATCAAGACACACACAATCAAGAGACTGAACTCAAGAACGAGTTAAACTTCTTGAAATTGGCCGGTAATTTGTGGTCGATATTGGCCGGTAGCCGGTGCTGTGGGAGGTTAGAGAAGAGCGGGAGGAGAAAGGGAGAGTGAAGGGAGACACTGTGAAATGTTTAGGTGATTACTAGTCCACTGACAAGCCAAGAGAGCAATGAGCCACTTACCGAATTGCAGATGTACCAATTTTTGCTCAAATCGATGTCGCCTTGATGAGACCGTTGAGGGGATCAGTTTTTTTGGTCACCAGAGCGTAGGGAAGACCGGGGATGTTGATTTGGGAAGGTAAATCCAGATGTCCGCACACATGAAAGTGGTTAAAAACTCACAATGCTGCTGCCAGCGTGCCGTGGATGCACCGAAGCTGTGAGAGCCAGGGAGAGAGGGGGAGGAGCAAAGGGGGAGAGTAGGGGCGCTGTGGAGTATATTAGATGATGAGCAGCACATTTGCAAGTCAAGAAGGCAATGCGCTACTCACTTATATGCAGAACAACCCACTCATGCCCAAATTGGTGTCAGTGTTGATGAGACCATTGACGAGATCGATTTTTTTGGCCTCCAAAGCGCAGGGGAGACCCAGGAGGTTGATTTGGGAGGCCAGACTCAGCTATCCGCACACAAGAAAGTGAGAAAAACTCACCAGATACACCCAACACCTATCATATTACCCTGCCCACCCTTCCAGCCCACTGTGATGGCCCAAAAGCTTCTGGAAATATCCAGTAGTGTTGAAAGATGTTGCCCAGGCCCCAGAAAAGCTGCCAGGAGGAGAAGATGGGGCTGTTGAGGCCTGAAAATCCCAGGGAGTGTAAGTAATTGAGACAATAGCTTTGTTGTTGGCAGTTCAGCTGGTTGAGAAAGAGAAACAGATGTTCCAAGAGACACTAAACGTCGTCCTGTAGTTGTGTGAGGCCATGGGGTAGAGCCAGAGAAGGCAGACACAAGCTGAGGAGGAGTGTGGGCGGAGCAGGGCTTTGTGTGACGATGTAACTGTCACAATGTCACAAGGAGGTAAGGCTCCAACCATTTTCGTTTGCAAACGTTTGTAAACGGTAATATCCGTTTTCGTTTCCATTTAATTTGCTCGAGGTCGGAAACAGTTTGGAAACAGTTGGTAAATGGTTCAAACGGTTGGGCTGAATGAACTGGCTTTGTAGTCGTGGGGTACGTTACGTTTGGCCTGTCAAGTCACGTGCTGATTGATGTGCGTGCCCCGGGGTGCGCAATCATTCCCTTCGCGATCGGGCCTCCGGCCACCCTCTCCTCTGTGACATTGACGATCGGTCTTGTATTTACTGTCAATCAAAACATTTTCTGGACCCACAAAACACAACATTCCTGCAATTTTACACAAAAAATAATTCTCGGAGAGAACCTGCCGTTGAAAAGAAGTCGCTACAGCCACTGATTGGCAGCCGTGGTTTGGCAGGTGTCAATGGGGTTCTCCCTCACCCCACGACCTTTCAAAACGCGACGCGCTCCCGCCGGACGCGTTCTTTTCGTCGTTGCCGCCCACGCGTCGCCGCTACACCGCTGAATTTGATCTGTGTTTACGTGTTTCATTTGTGAGTCAGGAGAAAATTTCTCGTTCCTTCTCCATCCACACTCGGCATCCGCTAGCGCCATGGCTACAGTTCGACGGGTACTGCCGGATGGACTGACGGTTTCGACTCTTCTATCTGCCAAGGGGGCGCAACTGAAGTTCTGGACTACGCAAACCAATGCTTCTGCAGAGGAGAAGGTTCTCAAAATATCTGGCACAGTTGATCAGCTACGCACGAATCTGGCAGCATATTACGGTTTAGACCTCACTGTGATACCCCGCGCACATGAGGTGACTGTACCAACAATAGACGAGTCTATCAGAGACCGCCAATGGGCGGATTTTGTAGCTCTAGGAACGGAGTGGAAGTCAACTGTTGAGGCGGGTAGGGTTTTTCATTTATTGACCTCGTCAAGTAAGTCATTATCCCAATCCACTGGTTTGTTTGGTGTCGATTAATGGACCCGAAGCCTCCAACGATATCAAAAATGTATCGCTTCCGATGGGGACGGCCACGCGTGAGCCGCAACTTAATGTAAGCCAAATTTATTCATGGGGGACTCGAGAATACAAGGCTTATGTCTGACAACATATGTAGAATCAAATTCCTCAATGTTCAAACAGCCCGAAGCACTCCGACGGCATCGTCCCGTCTACCGATTCTACGGGAGGGGCTCATCAGAAAGACATACATCCCATCACCCTTCCTGCCGACAATCTATCTGCTCATGCTCACGATTCAAATATCACCTCGGCGTCAACAGGCCGTAATCTACAGAGCCCCGATACGAACACCCCAGCTTCGTTGCATGAAGCAGCACTCCTCGACAATCTTTCGCAGGTTGTTGAAGGCCTTGAACGCTGTGAGGGTCTGCGAGACATAGTTGAGCAAGTGGAGTCAGGGAAAGTTGCGGAGATTCGTGCTCGATATGGGCCCGCGGAGGGGCGTCGTGGAACAGCCGATGCGGCGTGGCCCAGATTGTTTCAAAACGCGAGCGTTTGTATCGAATACTCAAGGAGGAATTCAGCGGAGACAAAGAAAGGTTCTTCTCATTTTTCTCTGTTCCCTCGGTGACGAAGAAGAGGAAGCGGCCCCAAGACAAACCTGTTGCACCTGAAGAACGATTCCGATCCTTTCGCAAGATAGTCGAGGCTGCCCCGTGGTGTGAAGCCGATGTTTTGGCGGACCGTCAGAAGGAGCAATATTATGGGGCTGATGGAGAGTTTTCTAGCGATCTATGGGGCGAGCGATGGGGCTCAATGAATTCATGGGAGGTGTGGCGAAACATGGAAAAGGAACACTATGAGAAAAAGAAGGATTCCATTTGAACTCGAGGTACAGAATTTGTCTAGTAGTTTCTATCGTAATCGTGCATGTATTCGTGATTGTCATTTGGGGAGTAGAAATAACGGAACATAGTCACCGCTTCTACTTGTGACCATCCGCCCCATGCAGCGACCATGTCTGCGGACCACTGTTTGACTTTGATTCGATATTGACAACCGCCGCGACGAAAAGAATGGGTCCCATAGAGGGCCCAGGTTGAGTAGCCAAGTTCCTGCAAATCCCTTGCCAGAGATCGGCTAAGAGCAGCCGCAGTCTGTGGAAAATAAGTCGAATGTTATGAAGAACCATGCAATCACGCACAACAGGTTGGTTTTGCATCACGGCGCCTTGCGCCGACACATGCAAGAACAGCGGGCCGGATTTTTTTATTTCTGTACCGTAAAGAGAGGCTAAGAGAATAAAGGCTCGTACAGGACATATCATGGGGTCGGCGTCATTGGCATGCAGCCGCCATGAATGTAACACTCCAGTTTGATTTTGTTTGCGTGTATTCAAACTAACATCGACGAATTTTCCTGTGATGATGATCTATTAGCTCGTTTCTTCGTTGAATGAATCCCGACTTACTTTCTCCCGGAACCTTGTCAATATTCTCAAATCGGAGCTTGATTACTTCGTCGACTCGTAGGAGCATGAGCCATGCCAAAAGGTAGGCCACCTAGTAAAAGTAATGAGAAAGTCTGTTGGAAATGCGGTGTGGGAAGAGACAAACATAGCGAACGGTTCCGGCTCGCCTCTGCGCAAAATTCAAGTTAGGATTCATGCAGTGCTTGTAGAGCCGGTGAATGTCATCTAATGCCAGTGCTCGTGCAGATGAAGAAACCTCTCCAGACTTTGCTTTTGTTTTTTCAAGTCCAACCATGAATTGCGAAACCTGCCGGGAGCGAGTTGGTAGTCCCCGCCTGTGTAACGATATGAGAATATAGATGCAGAGAGGAGATTGATAGTATGAGAGCCAACCATGTATTAGTAATTGAATCGAGCCGCCATTCCGTCAAACTCTCGTTCGGGCGAAGATGTTTGTACCACATAGTCAGTGCCGCTCGTGTTGAGACCGCGGTTGAATACTGTCATTGAAAACCTCTAAGCCAACAAATTAAGAACCCCAGATTGCCAGAGAACTCACCTTCCGGCCCTCAAAACCCTCCTCCACCGGCCCACATTTCTGAGTGATGAATGCAGCAATGTCACGCGGAGTTTGCTCATCGACGCGTTTGGCGTCCCATTTTTTATTCCGTCTTATATGGAAGGTAATGTAGTGACGGATAATCCTTTACAACACGTTAAAACTGAGAAATCAATAGCACAAGTAGTAAATCTTACCGCACGTGCCCATTCCGTGTGCCTTCGGTAATACTGGCCTTGGTCATTCTCGCAGCATACCTGGCGGCGTCATCGTCAATTTGGTCTTCGGGAAACTCATCTAGGTGCTGCGAGATCAAATCTTGAACGTGTTCAAGCAAGGAATCTGCGTCTTCAAGGTCAAGAAGACAGAGCTCGTCTTCAACCTCTCTCAGAAGTCAGTATGCTGTTGACTGCTATATATAAAAGAGAAGGAGGAACCTACCTCCTCGTCCGTAGGCTTGGGATGCTCTTGAGACGCTGGGAGAGAGCCCTGTGTCGACATGGTGAGGATTGAAAGGGTGAGTGAGACAAGAGAAATAAGAGGAGTTAGTGTCTCAAAGCAAGAGAAACTGACCTCGGACACGCGTTTTCGACGCGTTAAAAATTGTAAGAGCCCTGTTAATCCCTTTATGAGGTAAATAGGACTAAGTAGGGCTGCGAATCGGTTGCTTTCCGCCGATTTTACCTCGATAATTGATCATTGGAAGTATCTTGTGAATACATTGAAACAATCGGCTTTGGAAAATAGTTTACAACGGTTGCAGGCCTGGAATTGGTCAGGGAAGGATCTATGCACGCAATAGATAAAATACAGACCGTATATTGGTACAACATGCTGACTTTGTCATCCCGTGATCGTGTTCTATCTTACACGTCAGAAAAGAAATGGCGTAGAAGAAATGGCGTACCGGAACCGTGCACGCCAGGCAGGCCATGAGCTCAGGCCCGCGGAGCGCGTGCAGCTTCGACTCGCGCTCCCGAATCAATGCCGGTAGTGCGGCACGAGCTGGATTTGACGTGAACTGCCGGCGAGTAAAATTCCTGCTTCAAGTGGAGTGGTTTGAATGGGGGGTGTGCTGCATAAAAATAAGGATTGAAACAAAGGATATGGAGGATTTTTGGATTTTTTCCAACCGGCGCTGACGCGCCGGTGTCGGGAGGAAAACCGAGCGCTTGAAAGTATTGAAGCTGTTTAGGGCTTTGATAACTTGATTTGTCGAATAAAGATCGAATTTTTGCGTCCGGCGCTACGCGCCGGCATAGAGATGGAACCAACCGAGCAGACTGTCCGGTGCTTCAAATGATTAGCATTACAGCGCGGTCACGCCGTCTAACTATTGTAATTTTTTTTTGCATCCGCGCCACGCGCCGGCATTGTGAAAATTGATCCATACCAAATTCCGAGGGCGCAAGGCAACCCGGTGCGTGGTTTCGCAGGATATAGCGGTGTCGGAACCGAAATCAAGCTGATTTTGCAAATGGAAGACTAAATTCTTAGTAGAGCAGAATAAATCGTGATTTTTTCTGTGACGGCGCTACGCGCCGTAAATGTATCGATTGTGGGTGCTTGCATACACGTAGAGAGGACTTGTACATAGCAGTATATTTCTAACACTGCCCCGGAATTTCTGGTGTATCATATCATTAGCAATTTGAATCGAGATTGATACGGGCGAGAGCGCACCAAGACCGACGCGATTACGTGACAAGACGCGACTGTGAGGCTAGCGACCCGAGGAAAGGCGGGGTTGCGGCGGGTCGAGGTGTCAACGTTGCCCGGCATAGTGTGGACTATCGAAATCGAAGTCTTCTCGTATTGACGTCGGGGGTGAGAGCAGCCGCGAAGGACGGAGTACACTGGTCCGCGGCTGGTTTCAAAGTCTTTGAATCTAATCTACGCAGCATTATCTTGTGTGCCCCATGGAAAGCATTGACTTAAAAATTCATGGGGTACGGTATGACCGGCGAGTCCCTTGACATTCTGCGTACCCCATAGACGTGTAAATGCTGGTTTCTTGCATGGGGTACACAGGCAAGGCAGTCCGCCGGCCCTGCCTCGAGCGAACCCGTCCGTGGCGGCGGCTTGAGGGAAGCTTGAGGTAAAAGAGTGTCCCTTTGAATCTTGTAGAAAAATCGCAGACCAGAGGACTTGTAGCTTGGAGATTATTGCATATCCAAGAAGCGCAGCCTTGTAGCTTGCTTGCAGTACCAAGATCTCTTCAAAAGATTCAGGAAAACAAGAGATATACGCTGCGCCATGTTGGCGAGAAGATCACTTCATGTCACACGTGTCTGGGGGCTTCGGCCGAAAGAAGTGCGATGACAGCACTCTATTTGTCAATGTACCTCAGGTCTATCTAAGGGTTGCTTTCAGTACACAGAATTTTGCAAATGGTAGTAAAATTCACTGATATTTCCACCACAAAGGTTTGACACAGTTCCATAGACCAGTCTCTGCTCCCTGATCATAATGATAGCTCATTACTTGCAGCTTGGGATGCTCAACCGTTGTCCAAATGAGGAAACTGGACAACTTCTGGGCGCGGATTTGGGGTCTCATATTGGCTCGGGTCCCATGTGAGGACATCTAGGGGTTGATGGGGTGATAAACGCGAGAAGGAGGGGAACAAAACATGCCGACTCACCTCTAGGTACGCCCAATTCGACCACTCCGGAAATTCATCCGTTTAAAACAGTTTTAGACCGTTATAAACTGTTTCCTAACCGTTTCCGTTTGCTTTGCCAAAGTTCGCAAACGGAAACTAAATGGTTGGAGCCTTACAAGGAGGTTTGAACGGTCGTTTGGTGTGCAAGGGCTAGTGTGCATTCGGGGTGGGGGGGACTTCGAGATTTTAGTGCCTTGGGACCACAGTATCAATCCCATTTCTACATCAATTAGCATCGGCGAGGCCGGGCAGAATTTCTTACCTGGAGGTGCAAACTACAAGTGGTTTCAAGGTTTGGTGTCAAACGGAGACGCGACCACGTGACCGGGTCACCGTTTCTCTCGCTCAGACTCAGCAATTTCGCTTTTTTTACAGCCGTTCCGGAAAGTAATGAGAATGTCAGCTTTTTTCCGCGGTCTTCCGAATTAGGCATTGCCTAAAACAGTACTTCAAATCGGGCTGTCCGAGAGATTTTCTGCTCGCTGTTGATGTAATTCAACGCTCAGACGTGACTGTGCCCTCGCTGTGCCCCCTTATACCTCCGCCTACTCCATTCTTTGTGTTGAGATGGTGTGTCGGAAAAACAGTGGATTGCTTCGAACGGCTTCTAACCGATTAGGCCCTTCAAGAACCTTAGATCGGTTTAGAACTGTTGGCGGGGGGGCTTATAATCCACTTCAAGCCGTTCAAACCCGCTCAATTTCAATGTTGGAGAATATGAATCTTGGGGTATGCTATTCAGGAAGAGAATACCTATATTGACCTCAAAACCAACGGAATGTGAGATCTGTGGGCACTGGGAACGCTCAAGCGCAAACGAGACCTGGCTCAAAGGATTACGGCATGATGACGACAGTACCCCACAAAGGTGCTGCGGAGCGCCAAACACAACCACCACCCTTCTCTCTTCCTACCACCACCTCCCCAAGTCCCTTCGCTATAATCGGCTCCGTCCCTGCCCTCCTTTTATCGTTGAATCTATGATTTATCAGCTTACTTTGACTGGTGCATCCGCCTCAAGGCCAGTATCTTGAGGAAAGCAAGACTCGACATCATTCAAGGCGGCGGCCAGCAACAGACAATCACCTATTCTTTCAAGTCTGTCAAGCTTAGTGTATCATGCAGAAGCCTCGGGGGGGTCGGACCAGGGTGAATATGCTCATGGTGCGTCGAGTCTGGCTGTTCTTCCACCGTGCTGCGCTCTTTTCGCGAGACAGGTTCTCGTGAACGGACGAGTCGATAGTGGTCCCAGCACATGTCCCATACACATATTAGACGCTCACAAGAATTGTGTTTCTGCTTCAGGTGAGCCATGTCCTATTGCTTTCCGCTCTTGTCCCTCCAAGCTGCGCATTGAACCGCACTTCATCTCTATGTATGTGTTCTCGCGAACATGACGGCCTTGTGCTAAAATACTTTACAGCATACGCGTATGGCAAGCCGAGCATTATTATGTCCGATGCGGTGGTCGATAGGAATACAAGTACCTTTTGTTCTCTTACCGCATTCAATATATTGTCCTAAATTCTACAATCTATGTGAATTACGAGCAAATGGGTATTCAAATGTCAGGGCATCAGGTAGGTAGAGGTGGATTAGAACCTTAACATGGTTTGTAAGTTCGTAATCCGTTGGAGTGGATTAGAAGCCACCCAGTGTCTTAGATACCATCATGAGGTCGGAACTGTGCGTTATAAGGCAGCCCGAGGCTTAGGACCTTCGAGTGGCTTCGAGCTACTTACAGACCGCTATAAGCAATCTGGGATTTTTCCGACATGGTAGAAGGCAAGAAAGGGATGAATCAGATGTGACTACGACAGGGGCTGGCTGAGTACACGGTGACGATGACATAATCACCTCCTTCCAACACTCCCCCTCATCGCAACGAGTACGAAGCCAAGATGTAGAACCAGAACCAAATTAAACTCCCCCTGGAGTCGTCGCATATCTTCATCGGCAAAATACACCATCGAAATCGGCGTGACGGGACGGATCGCGGCGGTGTGCATGGATGTGGGAAAGAATGAACGATGTCGAAGATAAAACAAACACTGATAACTTTTCGATATTCGCAGTCGGACAGAAGGTGGTCAGCAAGGGCATCGTTTCCCGCCGGTCCTTCTCAAGCGTGAAGGTGGTCGTCCAGTGAGGGGGTCGTCTCCCACCGGTCCTTCGGTTTGGAAGGTGGTCGTCCTCGAGGGGATCATCTCTCGTAGGTCCTCCCGGTCTGAGAGTGGTCGTCCCGCGGGTGGGTCGGCTCCTGCGGGTCTCTCCGTCTGAAGGTGGTCGTCCAGTGAGGGGGTCGTCTCCCACCGGTCCCTCGGTTTGGAAGGTGGTCGTCCTCGAGGGGGTCATCTCTCGTAGGTCCTCCCGGTCTGAGAGTGGTCGTCCCGCAGGTGGGTCGTCTCCCGCAGGTCTCTCCGTCTGAGAGTGGTCGTCCTTCAGGGGCTCTCCCCAAGGTCACTCGCTCGTCGTCATGTGTCGAATTCGAGTTTATGGAATGGAAAAGCACGATAAATGAGTTGGGGTTCAGCAGCAGAAGCAAATAAAAGGAAGCTGAGGGCCCATACACCGCCAAAGTGCTCCAAATAGCCTCCAATGTTGCTGTTACCTGATTAGGGAAGATGGCCGAGAGCTGCCGGCACACCCGACTTTCGGCTGGCGAGAACCTGGTGGCCACCTGGAATGCTTAGCTGGCCGCAAGCTCAATCACAGCTGATAAACCGCTGGATATCAGCCAGCCCCAATGTCTCTGTCTGCCTAGCTATTACCCTCACCATGATAGATGAGTCCAGTGAGATTTGGTACCAGCAACTCAATGTCTTGACCCTGGTTATTAAGAAGCTGGAGTTCCGAGCCCTTTGGATATCAATACGGTTGAGATAATGCAAGTTTTGTCGTCGAACCAGTTTGGTGCACCAGAGAAATGCAAAGAAACACCAAGTCCCCGCTCCCACACTGCCGGAAACATCGATCAGCACATGTTGACAGATCGTTGATCCTCATCATGTTTCGTCGTCAAGCGTTACGGGTGTGACAAGGGCCTCTTGCTTTCTCCCACCATCTTCCTCTTTTCCCCTCCCTGCCCCACCGTCATCCTCGCTCATCTCGTCCTCAAAATGTTCAAGGTTCAAGCCGCTTACTGTCTCAACACCTCAATTCCCTCAACATCAACTAACTCTGCGCACTCGACGCATCAAGTGCCGGATCACCTCAAGCCTCAAGTCGTCTTCAAGTCAACTTCTCTCATTCAAGTCGCCTTCAAAGTCCTTCCTCAAAATTTCTCCCTCAAGCTCCTCTTCAAGTTCATTCTCTCCTCAAGATGATACTGTTTATCAAGTCTTCGCAAGTTGCGCCAAGTCCTTTTCAAGTCTTTGGTTCCTCGAGACATGAGCAAGCCGGCGAGGGCGGTATTCAGGGGTGCAATTCGGTAGTCTGGTATGTCGCTCTGACTTTGTTATACATGTCCTTGTATACTTTGCGCCTCTTGTTCGTATGAAATGAATATTTTTTGCCCATAATTTTCTGCCCCGATTTTTTGAGAATCCAGAACCTGAGGCCTGAAGAGTAAGATGTTGTGCAGATAGAGTAGAACATGGATTTCGCCCAACTCGCCAGCTGGCTGCCAGCCCGACTGGCGACACGCTGGACCCATTTGCGACGTCAGGTGGAAACCGGCTTATGAATTATGTCTGTGGAGAGCCGAGAGAATTCAAGTTTTCAAGTTGCAAAAGAGAGAGGGAGAGGGAGAGAAAAGAGAGAGACTCACCATGTATCTGGGACCCCGTTCCCAAAAAATTAGCTCTCTACCACTGTCGTAGCTCGCGCAAACACGCTTGAAAATCTTGATTTCTATGTCTCGATTAGGCAGATCAGAAGTATTCAAGATATGGTAGGAGGTAAGTCCTTTCGGAGCAACTGCCTCCTTGGGACATAATCCAGCCAATCAAATTCAAGATGCCCTCGGAAAACTCCTCGGCCGTTCTCACACTGAGTCCGAAAAAGCCGATGAATCATTTTTTGGCGTTCAACTTTAGTTGGATAGAGTTCAGTTGCTTCAAAGCTCGTACTCTTCAGCCAAATTTGTGTTGAAGACAATACAGTGCTTATTCAAACACATTTATCACGAAAAACCAAACATACACGAGCCCGAAAGTTCAATCATTTCCCGGCCATACTTACACTCCGCCGCGCAGCGCCGGCCTGAGGCGCTGTGCTTACTGTAGGTTCAAGCTTCAAGTTAAAATTCAACGGCAACTGCCAATGTAAACACACTGAAGAAGATTGAGAAGATAGGTAGGCGAAGACAACTGGATTCAGATTCTAAAACAACTGCATGCCCTGTGAATCTATTGTGCACCATCCCCTCACATCCTATAATGCAAGTCTGGTTCAACGCGACTTTTCATTTATAAGATTAACTCAAGATTCGAGAGTACTGTTTCGTTCACAATGAGAGTTGCACAAGTATCCAAATGGAAACTCACAGCAAAGGTTACGTTCCGATTCAATGGAAACGGGCTTCACTAGCTCGGATCAGCTCTGAAAAATTGGATGGTTCGCCAACAAAATTAATCCCTGAGTAGTTTGAACCTTGATATTTGTGTGATAAACAAAATGCTGATTTCAAAATTTAGATAGCTCACTTTTCGCAGCACAATCAAGCATTGACTGGAGTATACAGAGTGAGCGATTTCCATGCAGAGAAAGGTGCACCGACCTCTTGAACTGCGCCGTTTCGGGTGAATTTCAATTGAAGTGAATTCTCGACTGGACGCCCCAATGTTCAAAACCAGTGTTGATGTTGTTCAAAAAAGCCAAGGACTAGTAGGTCCTCCTTCCTGGCTTTTTGAACACAAAGAAGCATTGCTTGTGCATTGTCAATGTTGTTGTAGGGTCGAAAGCAGGTAAACTTTAAACTAGTTGAGATGGGGCGGTGACTTAGTACTTACGGGTTCAAGGGAGAGTAACAAAATCAAAATGAGCTTGATTTTGGGGCCGGGGAACTTCTCCAGTGTTTTTTCTTGGTCTCCCGTGCATTCGGATGGTTGTATCGACTTGAACGAGGTGCAAGCAAGGTGCAAGGATGAATTAGGACGAGGTTTGATTCACATCATGACCGGAACACATTGGATCAAATCGGATCACGACAGTATGCCTTATCCGGACATAATCCTCCACAGACTTGATTAATGAGCCTGGAAACCAGCTTTCCGTCATCTGGGTAACGGCTGATTCGGCTATGTGTTGGGGGTGCCGCGGCCACCTGACCGGCACATGGCCGACCATTGCCGGTGTAACCTGTTGAGATAGTGGTAGAAGGCAAGAAAGGGATGAATCAGATGTGACTACGACAGGGGCTAAGTACATGACGACAGGGGCTGAGTACACGGTGACGATGACATAATCACCTCAACACTTTGACACTTAGGCGCCCGGAACTTGGCCTTTTCGAAGTGGGGTGTCCTGCCACGTGCCTACATACGTGTCGACTTCACAAGTAGTTTCACGGTTCCTTCATCATAGTCTTGCACTTCCTTTGTTCAAGGAGTCCCTGGTGAAGGGACACGGCGTTATTGAACAGTGTTGGAGGCAGTGCGAGCATGTGCGGGGTAGTGGCGGCAAAATCTGATGTCACCCCCAAAAAAGGAAATTCTCATCAATTCGACTCGTTTTCTTTTCTGTGCCCTGTTTTCTGTGGTCGGACCTTTCACAGTGCATTTAAAACATAGATTTAAAACCCATGCACCCTTTTCCATCTTAGGATACCTCGAAAATTGACACTTTTTGGGCAAGACTTTCCAACCATCGTTGGCCCAGTCCTCCTCAATGAATGTACCTATCTTTCTCAATCTTCCTTCCACAGGCAGTGTATTTGCCGTGCCAATGGATCTGTGCCCTTGTCGCCCCCAGACGGCGATGGCAAGGGCAGATTAGAGGCGGTTTGATGAAAATTTCCTTTTTTGGGGGTGACATCAGATTTTGCCGCCACTGTATGTATGGGCAGCCTCCGTCCAAGAAAGGGAATTAGTCATATGACTTTCTGTCAAAACTCCCCGCGGCGACGCGCGCCGTACAGTAGCGAGCGGCGGTGCGGCGCCGTCGGCAAAGCCGCATTTTGTAGAATTTTGAGTTGCCTCAGTATATACATTGTTTCAACAAGTTCAACTTGTTTCGGCGTCTGATATCATCAAATCGTGATGATCACCTCGATGTGATCAAATCACAGAATGTGCGGCACTTTCCGCTGTTTTCACGACTGAAAATTCCCAGGGCTCATCACTGTCGTCCATTCTGGCAAACGTGGGCGGCCACGGAAGGAGATATGTAGAGTTTGAATTTCTGCAAGACGCCATGTCAAACCAGAGAGGCATTTCCATTTCTGCGCTTGCACGAGCTTTGCATATCGACCGTCATGTCTTATCAAAACGGCTCAAAGAGGCTGGTGTTTCTCATACCTTCGCCGCATTGACCAAAGCCGATCTGGACACTCTTGTCAAAGGGTTCTGTACGGAGAAGCCGGACTCGGGTGTACGCTATCTCATAGGATATCTAGTGCGTGTCCAGAAGCGACGTGTGTATGCATCCGTTCGTCGCGTGAATGGCCTGGGTCAGAATCTTCGCCAGCGAAAGACTGTTCGGCGCCGAACCTACCGTGTCTCACGACCCAATGCTTTGTGGCATCTTGACGGTCACCATAAACTCATCTTGTGGGGGTTTGCAATACACGGGATTGTCGATGGGTATTCGAGAACCGTAAGTCCCTAGTCTCGGATACCCAGACCTTCCTGCGTAATCCTTGTTGGCGTAGTTTACGCAGAGCCGGAGCTCTTTCCTAATCTGTAATTCCAATGACAGTTTTGACGTTTGATTGATTTTCGTGATGATGGATGTGGGGACTTAGGAAAAGGGGCGGGGTGAATATGCCGCCACTGCCGCCAAACTGCCGCCAAGGCGTCATTTGGCGGCACTTTGAGGCGGCACCTTGGCGGCACAACATCCATTGAGGTCGAGCTCAAGTATTACATCGAATACACGCAGTGGTACATGTACCATTAGATAGCTAATTTAATGTTCTACATATATTGTCTGAATACTGGCTAACTACATAGGGAGAATCGGTGTCGAAGTTAAGACAGTGGCGGCGATGGCGGCACTTTATGTAAATAATTGGCGCACGAGATGGCGGCAGTTGGAGGCGGCAGCGATGGCGGCAGTTTGTGAAAGTGCCGCCACATTTTTGTACTGGCGGCACTTTGAGAATTTGGATGGCGGCAGCTTTTGCGGCGGCGGCAGTGTGACATAGTTGTGACACTGGCGGCAGTTTGGCGGCACTTTCAATACTGCCGCCAAATTTTAGTGCTTGAGTTCAATAGCTCTAGGGATACTCTGAGAGCCATAATACCCAGTAATGTTGTTCAATAATGCATATCGAGTGTTTCCATTGTGCTACATTTGATTTAGTTATCGGTTCAATTACGTACCTTTCTCCAGAGAAAGGTACGTAACACAACTTGAGCCGACTTTTCGCAGCAGTTATTGGCCAACATAGAAGGGGGGAATGGAATGAGAACCAGGATACGTTTAGCATATGCTGTATTTGATTGAGCCGTTGAATAATGGTGGTCCCATTTTGCGAAGAAGTTCAGCTTTGCGCCTATTTGGTTTTGACAGGTGCTGCCGGCAGCAGCTTCTTTCTCCCAACGCGCACGACTGGCCGCTCCTCGTCAACTCGCTTCAATGTCAGCGTTCTCGGCGGATTCTAATGACGCCTACTAAACGCGTTACTGATGTTACCTATCCTTGTCCAAGCCAGACTGATGCTCAATTCACGTAGACTTGGACAACATATTGAATATACCTTCTACGTAACTATGTTCTAAATAGGTAAAAGTATTATAATCCAGCTTGGTAGATTTTTCTGCCCAGTGTGCGAATTATTGAAGCAAAAACAACGGAGAAACTACCGCCGATTACAGTTTACAAAGTGTTCTAAACATCTCGATGGCCCCGGACTTCGCAAAATCAAGCAGATAGTCGTTGGGAATAGCACGGTGACCGCGGTAGATTTTTGTGGCATATGCAGCCTCGCGGCCGTTCAAACCTTTGGCGTAGGCGTCACTGTATCGCAAAGCTCGGTTACAAAACCTTTGTCTGACTTGTTAATCTACCGCAGGAAATAAAATAAGTCAAGACATACCGCCGAATACACACCAAAGGTATCGCAGCCAACGAGTTAAGCATGTTGACTTCGAGATCTTCCTCTTTCGATGACTCCGGGCATAGCCGATAAAGCCGTTTCGCGTATCCCCAGCACTGTTCGATCGGATTGAGCTCACAGTGAAATTTTGGTAAAAAGATCACCGAAATGCCCTGCGTGCTGCAGTGCTCCTCGAGCAGAGACTGAACACCGGCAAAATCAGGCTCATTGAAGAGCATGCGGCGCATGCAGCAATTACCATGCTGCCCATCATCGTTTACAGCACAGTTGAAATTTAGCCAGAATTGACGCGTTGTCGTCAAAGATTTTGTGATTTGGCATGGATTGACGAGACGGTGAGAATCGACTGATTAAACGAGGGGTCCATTCTTGCCATATTCTGCCAACTGTTGATGACTTCGATGGGGAACTACGAGCGTGGGTGGGGAAGCTGCCGAACGGAGAGTCAACAACCGCCGCGGGAACAGTCATGTAAAAGTCGGGTGTAAAGACGGCCGGTTCAGATGATAGAAAAACATCGCTGCCAGACAGCGATGGGCCCGGGGTCGACGGAGGCAGCGTGTCCTTTGCAAGATTATTCACAGCATGGGAACAAGAAGCACAGACGCACATTCTCTTTTTCCGTCTGGATCTTTTTCCTTTTCTTCTTTGGTGACACACTGCCAATCACACGCTTGACCCCAGACCTGATAGAATCCATAGCAGAGCCCCAGCTCTGACGAGAGGCAGCCTTGCGGCGAGACACAGCTGGCATCGCGGGTAGGGCGTCGTGGCAGAATCAGTCTTCTGTCACTGATCGGGCTTCAATAATTCAGCGCGTGCAGATTTCGGGTCAAATTTTTGTATATCAAAAGATCATGTCTCTATTAGTGAAGTTACGTAGAAAAATTGAGGGTGGATGGCCCAGACGTAGAGCCAGTCAGCATACCTCAGGCGCTGCTCAGTGGTGGGAGCAAGAACGCCCTCATGAATGCACGGGCTCAGGAGCCGCCTGTCTTGCGATAAGAATGATGATACAATGAAAAAAAAAGAAAGAAAGCGACTCATACCACAACCCTGCTTCTCCGACGTGGATGTAGGTGTAATAAGCGGCGAGAAAGCGAGCTGTCCGAGAGGGATTGGAGAACAGCTCGCACGCAGTGATAAACGGCGATAGCCCTGAGATCGTCAATGAAAGGATCTCAAATAAAAGAAAAAGAAAAGAACGAACCGGCGAGGAAGAATAGTTCCATTACCGTGTAAACGCCAATTCCGTACCAAACCTTGTTGGCGGCCCGGATGGCATCGCAGGCGAGAACATATCGTTTACCGTCTAACCAATTCTCGTCTTGTATCCATTCCGCGACCATGACGAGAAAGTCGGTGGTATGCGTGTATATGTCTGGCGGGACGACGAAATCAAGGAACGAGTCTTGCCATACAGGCTGGCGGGGAGATTGGAATGGGAGAGAAGGTAAGAGAGTTGTACAAGCGCCGCACCTGGAATAATAGATCGATTGTGACGAAAGCGAGGACGTATTCCTTGAATACCAAGGCCATCCCAACGTGGAATTTGCGGACCTAGCGAGTGATAAGCCGCAGAACAGAAGAGAGATGGGGAGGTGCTTACGTTCTTAGAAACAGACATAATCCCTGTGTCCCAGCGAATACGGGTGTACCATTGCACAGATGTGTGCGTCAGGTACGAGACCTTGAGATTGTGATTGTTTAGCTAGAAAGAGCAACAAAGGAGGGAGGGCTTACCATAAGATTAAGCATACCCAGGTTCAAGATCAGAGCACGATGTGTTGTTTGGACGCCAGTCAGAACAAGCCGTTTGAAGGAGGGTGGGTATGGGAGAGGTGGGTAGTTGTTCTCAATGTCGTACTTCATGACCTCGGGGTAGACTGAAGTTTGGTGGCTTTCACTGCCCCTCACAATGGTAGATGCAGGGTTGAGTTCGTAGACCAGACCAGACTGAGCGCGCTCTGGGGCTTCTTCTTGCTTAGCCTCAGCAGCAGTAGCATCGGCATAGATGCCTTCTAGAGTGAGGTCGGCATCTTCCTCCAAAGCCTTCTTGATGCCTTCTTTAGCCACCTTGCCAGAGGCGGCCGTCTCGCGCTGCTCAGGCATGGGATGAGGATGTGGGAGGAGAGAGAGAGAGGACAGCGCGACGCGTCGTGATGGTTATCACAACCATCTCACGATCACGCGTTGTTGATGTTGACGCGTTGACGGCGTTGAGCTACAATAGTACAAGAAGTCGAGGAAGACCCTACTTTAGGCATGAGGTCAAAATTGAAAACTTGTTTAATTTATATTCTATAGCATGTACTTTACAGCTCCGGTTTGTGGGCGGCAGCGGCAGCGCTCAAACGAAGGGTTTGGTGGCAGCAGTGTGACATTGTGACAAAAGTGCCGCCTCCATAGCGGCACTTTTACCAACGCTCTTGGCGGTCACTGGCGGCAACCGGCGGCAGTACTGCGGCAGTGGCGGCACTTTGGGGGTGCCCGGAAGGTCTGGGCCATTTCCATTGGAGGACCTACCATAACTCCGCCGCTTGCTATGTCCAACGTCGACGCTGTATTAGGGCACTCGTCATCGAGCAATACACAATCTACGAGCTCAGAACACATCGAAAGCTTCCCACGAGCCGCCGCCGAGTCAGATCTGCTCTCAATCCGCCGCGATGAGCGTGTTTCGGAGGTATCGAGCAAGAGCAGCATTGAGCCGTCACTCGCCCTCGACGATGACGATGAGCACGATCTTCTTGAGCTTGACTCGGATGACGACAACCTGGAGGAAGACATCAACACGGACTCGGAGCCCAGTCAATCGCGCTGCCCATCACCAACGCCATCCATTGACGGCGATGAAGAGCTTGACCCCGATGAGTTGAAAGCTGGCACCACTGATTCCGCCGAGTCTCCCCACGTCCTTGGGCCGCGCAGATCTCGCGCTCGGTCTCGGGTGTAATGGTGGCGGATGTGGGAAGAACAGGGACGCGAGTGGGTAGCAGCGAGCGGAGACGGGACAACAATTGGTATTGAGGCCGAAAGTCGCTTCCCCAGATGCGGATGAGATGAGTTTCGTCAATGGCGACGAAGAGAACGCGCTCGAGCGTGTCCTTGTGCCGGATCCAGGGGTGGAAGAGTGGGTTCTCCATGAGCATCTCGGCCCCAACAAAAACAGCTTGGAACTCGTGAGATTTTAGCCGCTGCACACGTTTAATCAGCCAAAGAAAAAGTGAAAAGCAGCTTCTGGTAACGCACCTTTAGCAAACCCTCATCCAACGTCTCGTTATTGACGGCTGCCGCAGAGATTCCGAGTTGATTGAATGTCTTCATCTGACACAGGATGAGAACGTGTAGTTGCACATAGAAGTCAACACTTACTTGTTGTTTTTGCAGGGAGAGTAATGGAGATATAACGAGGACGAGCTTCGACTTGTTTTGAGGAAGGAGGAGAGGCAGGACAAATGGGGTCGTCTTGCCCATGCCCGTGCCTGCGATGACCAAGCTGTCGAGCTTCAAAATGAGAGGCTCGGCAACGTCTAGCTGCCAGTCGTGCGCGGTGTTGTTTGTGCGCTGCCGGAACACCGAGCTCATTGTGTCGTGTGTATGCTTTGAATTGTAACCATATTCAGTGGCTGCGCGCCGCCGCGCATCATGTAGGAGGTGCTGAGAGCGCTCGCGGAGGGTGGGGAGAGGTGACGGTCCCCACCCTCCGGAGGCATGGTCCTGTAGGTGGCGGTGGACGCGAGCGAACGGCGTGGACGCGGTGACGCGTGAAGCGGGTTATGGTAGGTGACCCAATGGAAGTGGCCCAGACGTTCCTACGCCCTTGTTCCGATCACCCTCAAAATCAATCAAACGCCAAAACCTGTCATTGAAATTACAGATTAGGAAGTAGCTCCGATATATCTAATCTCGCCCTCTCGGACTGCGGAGGAACGTCTGGGTATCCGAGACTATAAGTCCCATTGATTGCAAGTGATGGCTACCTCACATAGCTACAGCCATTTCGGAAAAAGAATACGGGTTTCGGCATTTGTTGCTCCTCAATACGGCACCTTCCTTCTGAGGCAACAATTTGTGGAGTTTTTGACAGAATCGTCAACAAGTGTAGACAAAAAATCAAAGAGGAAGAAATGACGAAACCCGTATTCTTTTTACAGCATTGCGTGCCAGCACCAACAACAGAGCCGCACTGTTTCTTGAGGAGTATGGGATGCCCTCTCGCGTCCGCGGTGATCGTGGAGCTGAGAATAAAGCAGTTTCTATCTATATGATAGAGACTTTGCGGAAGCCACCGGTGGCTGTTTCTGGCTGTTCGTGTGCAATAGTTTTTTGATCCTCCCGCTCGAGTTAGCCACCCTAGCATCCCGTGAATAGGTAGTACAAATAGTGGCTAATCCACCCAGAGGCTGTCATCCGGTCCCGAGAAAAATTAGCCACCAATAGCCACCAGTGGCTACCGCAAAGTCTCTGATCTTGAAAAAGGGTCCAAACAGGGCGTCATTCATCTGGGGATCGTAAGATGCTTTTGCCATTCAATGTAATTTTTTTTTCAAGACGGTCTGTCAGGTCTACTCACAATACCCGTATCGAACGGCTTTGGGTCGAGGTCGGCTCGCAGTTTGCTCTTAGATGGAGAGCTTTTTTTTATCGTCTAGAGGCGTTTCACAAGCTTGATCGCACAAACGCAAAGCATCTGTGGCTGCTGTATCGTCTCTTTCTTGGCATGATTAACCACGATTGCACCCAGTTTCAAATTCAGTGGAATGCGCATCCAATCTCGGGTGCTGGCCATGACCGCAGCCCCAATGTAAGAATTGTATAGCCCTAGACGTAAAGCAGCAGCTGATCAGCTCAACAGGACATGTTCCTTCTCGGCGGACTTGAGAATGGTGAAATGTGATGCAGAGGGGCGATGGAGAGACTGGGACTGGGCAGCTTGACGACGAAGATGTGCCTGGGTTGGGGACGACCTTGAGGTTGACCAGGAAGACTGGGAGGATATGATTGATGAAGTTGAAGCTGCTAACGCACACCACTTTCATCACGAGCCGGTTCCAGTCCCCAAGCATCAGAATCCCTTTGACGATGAAGATTTCGCGACTTTCGACGCTGCGCTGCATGAGGCCAACCGCGTAGCCTTGGGATATCAGATACGACCATCATTCTTCATTAAGCTTGGCCGCCGCTGGATGCGTGTTTGATGACCGTATTAGTTCCGCATTGGGATTAGGGTGAGCATAGCCACCCCGAGAAAGTTGGATTTATTCCTTCTCATCAGCCATCTCCTTCAACATCGACACCAAAGTTTCACATTTTCACCTCAGATTTTTTTTTTCAGAGATTAGCGAGTTTGCGATGCAGCCATTGGATGGCTAATGGCTACACAAAAGTCGAAATTCCGGCGCATTGACAAAGACTAAACCCGGTCTCAACATCCAAACTTCATTCCAAGCAACACTTAGATTAAGCTGGGACACGCACCGGATGCTGCCGTGATCTGATGGCCAAATCGGGTGACAACGGCCCCGAACACCGTAAGTGACAGCGCTCGTTCTCTGCGCCCACTTTACCTCTCGCCGCCGTTCAAGCTGTGGAGCCCTTATCGACACTGGCGACATCTTTCCCGCTCATTTCTGGCTATGTACGATGTCTAAACTAATGTGAAACTTGCTGCTTTTGCTGGTCTCGTCATCTCCTGTCATAATCATCCTCGCTAAACGACGGTAATCAAGCTTTCTGAGGGCTTGGGAGATCTTTCGGGCGCATCGGCGTGTCCCAGGCAAAAATCTGGGCTTAGATTTCCATGGGACACGCTGTTTTTGGCGGGGCAGCAGGCCCACAGCGTGTCCCATGCAAGACTAGACATTTTTTCACCCCTTCCTACCCCCCTCCCAATCCTCGACGTTCTACGCCACTGCGCCCAACCGCCGACGCCCCGACGCCTTCACTCTCACCTCCGCTTCCGCCGCTTCGCTCCCCCGCCTCCGCTTTGGTCGCCAGGCCTGCAGCGCCTCGCTCCGGCTACGGTCACCCTCTTCCCTCCTCTCCAACACCACGGCAATTATCTGCTCCAGCATACCACCAGTACAGCGCAGTTTTGGCGGATATAAAAATATATTTATGGTGCGTGCTTTATTTTCTACACTTTCATCCATTTTATTTACTCATCCACCTTGTCTTAGGCCCGTCCCCCATCCCTCCGCTCCTCTTGCCAACTCCCTCGCCGCGCTCTCGTACTGCAGCCTTCCTTCACCGCGCCGCAGTCGTCTCCAGGTGCGTGGTCATCTCGCTCTCCTGGGTTTTATACTAATTCAATCCTTTTAGTTAACCTTTGGAAAGAGGTCGCGAACTTCCAGGCCTCGAATCCGTTGATTCGAGGCCTGTTTCAACCCCATGTCGTCGCCGCGTTGGCACGTCGACCCACACGACCTCGAACCATACGCCGCCCTTCGACTTCAACCTCGCCGCTCCGCAACGTCACCGATGTATACGCGCCGCCTGTGCCAGCACACCACAAGCTCAGCAGAGTCCTGGTGGATATGGAGTAGAAATAAATGCAAGGTGCGTGCTCCTTTTGTTTTACTTTCACTCATTTCATTTTACTCATGTACTTTGTCATGCACACGTCCCACGCCATCCCCTCTCCCAATCCTCCCTCACTGTACTGCTCCGCCCTCGCATTCGCATTCGCCGACCCGTGTCTATCTGCGCCGCCGCCGCCGCCCGTCGCCGGCGCCATTTGGTCCCATCGCATCTCGAACCAGCCCCCATCGGTAGCAACATCGACACGCCCCGCCCCACGTACCCGCAGCACGTCGCTTGCACCCTCACCAACTGCCGACTGCCTCGCGTCCCCCGTCGTCAATCCTCTCGCAGAAAAAGAGGTCGCAAAAACCAAGTTCACCCAAACGAGGTCGCGTACTCGCCGCACGACCTCGTTCTTCCTCAAATCAATGATAATGTCATTGATTCGAGGTATGGGCACCTTTTCCTAGCCGCGCATGGTGTCTTTGTGTCGTCTGTGCGTCTTGGGTAGTGCTCGTATTATTCCATACCCCCATACTCCCTTCCACCTTCCTTCTACTTCCCAATATTACACTAGGTATCAATTACTCACCTTCCTGTACCCTCTGCCTTCCATCTCCGCCCTATAATGTACATAAATACGAGCCGGTGCGACAGAAGATTCTGCTGTACCAATAAGGAAATACATAGCCCCAATTAGGAGATGCCAGTGATGACGCCTGAAACGTCCCTTAAACTTGACCACCATGAACCAAATGAAGACCGCACCGACGGAGGAGGATGTGAGTGACTTTCATATGGCCTGCTGCTTCGGGCCCTGACCGGCCTTACCGCCACCCGGTTGCCAGCAGTCGTCCGCGATATGACCTTCATGCTTGCAGTTACGACAGAATTTCGTACCGCGAGCGATGGCAGCGTGCTCCAACGCTGCGAGGGCAGACTCCTGCGACTGACCCTCGGTCTTCGGGGACTTTCTGCGGCGACGGGAATCGAGAACACCCTGGATCATAGAGACCAGAGTAGTCGTGTCGTCAATCTTGGCGCTCTGGACAAGGGAATAGTAGGATTTGGGGTCGTCTGGATCGGAGGGAAGAGTGGAGAGGAAGATGGCGCTAACGATAGAACCGGGGATACTGAATCCGGCCTTCGTAAGATGAGTCTGCGCTTTCTGGAAGTCCTTCACATGCTGATCGAGTGCGAGCGTGTCATCGTCAAGGAGGGGACGAGTGAGCTGACGGAACCAGAGCATAATACCCCCAGTCCCAGTCTGCCCAAACTCGGTCTCGAGAGCGGTCCAAGCTTGGTGGTCAGTGTCATAGTCCGAGACTTTGACGACGAGCTCGCTGTCGACAGAAGACAGCAAATATGAGAGTGCGGACCTGTCCTTCTTCTTCCAAATCCTGTGCTCCTCCGCAGACGCCTTGTCCCCCGGCTTAGATACCGTGGAAACAATATCCCAGATCTCGATGGTCTCGTACGCTGACTTCATCCGTTTGGACCACGGGAAGTACCCGGTTTCGTCCTTGAGGTGGCTCCCCGTGTGGAAAGAAAGTCCCAGCGCCGTGGGGTATATCCCAGGAAGAAGCCGTCGAAGTTTTTGTCAGAATATGAATTATTCCGGGTAGCCGCCCCGCCGCTCCGGCCCTTGATAGATATCTGATACTTATCATACAGCCTTGTTCTTACATATAAACCGCGCTCGTCTGTCCACCACCCTCAGTCTTTCATCCCACATTGCGGGAGACTGAGGGTGAGTTCTCTATCTATCTACCTACTTGTATTTACTTACTCATTGTGCGCCTTCCGCGCATTTTCAGGTATTTAATATACAGTCTTTCATCCCACATTGCGGGAGACTGAGGTTATTGCGCCTTCCGCGCATTTTCAGATTCTGTTAGTTTTGGTGTCCGGATCGGGCATGACGTGTCAGCGAGAAGTCGACAAGTTTGACGTAGAATGTGGCGGAAAGCAGGGTAGTTGTGGGGAATGAGATAATAAAGAGAGTCGTCGAGTTTTCGACAAGTAGCGGTCCGGTACTGGCTGAGATTAAGCAGAGGCGCGGGGCCCATAACCTGATAGAATACAGTAAGTATAAACTCAGTCGTGGAGGAAACGACTCGTGTATTATATAGCTGATAGAATACAGTAAGTATAAACTACCAGGAGAATCAGTAAGCTGTAAGGACAGTAGATACGAGTGCACATACCTCAGTCGTGGAGGAAACGACTGAGGAATGTGACGGTGACACAAAGCTACATAAGGAATGTGTGACGCGTAACGGAACGGAGGAGAATGTAAGGTATGTACGGTAAATGGAAGAGAAATAAATACTTCAACAACCTCAACATGGGACGGCTCGGAGACCAAGGATGCCGGTATGGAATGTTTATCTGAGATGCCCGAGAGACTGGTCGGATCTATGCCGAATGCCTCGGAAGACCACGGGAGGCTGATTGTCGTGTTCAGGGCTGATATAGATACAGTATAGACCAATGATTACCCTGAAAATTTCGGCCGGGAGCCACCGCCGAGGGGCCAAATCACGCCGCAGTGGTATTCAAACGTATTCAAATATATTCGAGTATGCTATGGCCGTATCGTATTCGTATCCATATTCTGGCATATTCATATTCACCCGTATTCATATTCAGTGAAGAGTTCGAGCACCGTATCGTATTCATATTTATTTGAATATATTCAAAATATATTTTTTCGTATCATATTTATGGCCAGCACTATTTATTTCCGGCTGACTGTGAAAATAATAGGTCTCACAGTTACAAGAACAGCCTGATCGCACGCCGGAGGACGACGCTACCATCGACCTCCTGCTCGACAGCATGAAGGGGTCCGGCGAAGAAAAAAGCGGGCTCGTGGAACTCTGTCCGCACATCTGGCGGCAATGGCAGCTGAGATGGCAACGTCTGATCCTTCAGGTTTCGGTCCATTTCAAGTTCAGATGAAGTTTTGACGAGCTACGAATAGATTCAGTCAAACTCCCGCACCAGAGTCGCACTCTGGATATTCGCTCCGAAGGCATATATGCCATCCTTCTCAATCACGCGCGGAAAGTCTGGCCGGATCGAAGGATTGTCAGCGACGGCGGCGCTCAAACGGGAGTATATACTAGAAACTGTGACTCAGGGACTCTGCTCGGCAATCGGGGATTGATAAGTGCTGCCAGAGGTTGCTCTCTGATCTCGGCAAAAGCTGTCAAGGTTAAGCCCAAAAAGGGTAACCCTTGGGGACAAAGAATATCATACTGGACTTATCAGGGACGATAAGTCTTAGAGAGGAGATGATGTCATGATACGACATTATCCAGTATATATACTGCCAGCCACATGTCAAGCCGAGCTTGACATTGCTCCCTTTTGGTGGAGTGGTAGTGGTGCAAGGCTGGCTGCATTACATAAATCCTTACACTTGGTATCAGTCTCGGCAGATGAAAAGAAAACCCGTTCAGATGGAACAGATGTCGCTTGAATAGGAGCGTAATCGCAGAACAGACGACGGCTCATTAACCGTGCCTGTGGTTGGCTATGTCTCGGCTAGACATAGCCAAATGATCCTGCTGATCCCGATGCTTCCGTTTGATCCTACCTGTCTAACTCGGCATTTGCCGGTCCGCTCCCAATTCAGGCGTTGAGGCGCAATTCACTTCCTTGGAACTGCCAGGCACCTTACAGCACAGAGAAAAGCCAGAATAAGACATAGACAATGTACTTCCAATGTCTAGATGTATCAACTCAAGTGATTTCAAGAACAATCATGAACATGGGGCCCAAATAGGCCGGATTCAAAGCAAATTCAGCGAGGATTCAGGTCGACATTGTGCGCCGTCATGCAGTATATAGCCCGATTTTTTTCTAGTTAAAGATAAGTATAATTGTCTTGGATTATAGATGGACCCCGTCAAAAAATTTAACTGAATGGGCAGTACAGCACTAACCCAGTCTTGAGCCCCGACATGCACAGATAGAAGAATTCTCTTGGGTTCCATTGGAGTGAGTAGAGTCAAGCCAGCACAAACATTAAGGCCAGAGGTAGACTGGAAAGTATTGATACCGAATTTGGAGTCGGAACCGAGCTTGATCGAGTGGCGCGGAAGAAAGAAAAATGAAATCCAAGTGATTTAGAATGATTTTGAAGCTACTGGCCCATTCAGAACGACTCCGGGAGCTGCGCGAGACGGTGAGGAAGAGATAAAGGCAAAGAATGCCGTCCAACCTAGTATATAAAGCATGGCCTTGCGTTAGACCTGAATAGTATTTCAATACTTTGATGAATTGTGCCTCGCACTGAGCGCGAGCCAAGGCGTCGATAACCGCGCACAAAGGGCAAAGCGCGAACTCGCGCCGGCCGTTTGTGTGCGGTTACACAATGCTGATCCTGGATCGCCGTCGTCGTTGTCGCGGGGGTGTGTGCCGTCAAGCGAGAGAGTTCGGCATTGCTAGTGGCTCGCGTAGGATGCCAGTGAGTGCGCACCCGACGCACGCGAGCCACTAAACGATAACGGCTTTATGCCGATTTAACCAACACTCCAGATGCTGCCACACCGCCGTTCTACGCCTGTTAGAGCGTCGGTCGGTGCGGCTAAGCGGCATCTGGATGGGGAGGTCAGATTTGCCCCTGGGACACGGGCTAGTTAGCAAGAGACCGATAACGAGAATTGCAATCACACACCTTCATGTGTGTGCGGCAGCTATCCAGTTCCTTAAATATCATGTTAAAGCAAAGGTGTTGAGCATGCAAGCAAGCTGCGTTGAGATTCCGTTGAATCGTCGAGTCGCGCGTGCAAATGGACCGAAATTTCGAGGGTGTCGATCCCCGAGAGTCGCGCGAGAACAGCCAGAAAGATGGATAAGCCAAGAATTAGAGTGAAAGGCAAAAACTTGACGCGTAGGAGGCATCGAGACGAGACCAAGTAAGAGAGTAGGAGAGAGAGGTGGTGCAACGTTGAGTGACGCGACTCGTGGCAATTGACGGCGGCGATTTCCGTGTCGTCACTCGTTACCAATCTTGAATACCATTGGCTGTGTCCTATGTCGTTTTGGGACGCAAACCCGAATAGACATAGTCTTGAATTCCCTGATGTTTACTCGATATGGCAAAAGAATCAAGATGAAATCAAGATGCTGAATTGTAAACTGCACTCGCTGCAGCAAATTTGGAGCTCTGAAATTTGGGGACATTCATGCAGAGGTATCTACTAATCTCTCCTCTTTCTCCCTCTTTTTTTCTCATTTTCTGCAACTTGAAAACTTGATTAATTCTCCGTAACCACAGACATAGTACATAAGCCCAGACGACTGTAGAATTTCGATCAATTTGCCCGGCCTGTGACCTGTGACACCTCGGAACGAAAAACGACATTCGTTTTTGGCCCGGATCGACCGTGACACTGGCAAGATTTTCGTCAATACCGTCCAAGAACTAGCTATTGCTGGGCAGAATGCTGCAGAGCATTGAACCGGAGCTGTTAGCACCTGCAGACAAGGGGCCAAAGGCAGAAAAATTTATGCAAAACAGAACCAAAATCATTATTTTGCACATCACGGCAAAACCACGCCTAGATCCGTGTTTGACGCGCCATCCCGCAGCGGGCGACGAATCGAGCCAGATTAGCGCGCCACTTGGCGCGCAGAAGAAAAATTCGTATTTTCACCTATTTTTCAGCCATTTTTGGACTTGTTTGTCACATTCGTCTCCGGCCTTTGGTGAGCTTATCAATGATGACAAGGATATTTGAATATCGGAGGAAAAGAGATGGTATATTTATGATTGCGATGAAAAGCTTCTGCGAGAAAGCTCCATAGCCTGTACCATCGCGAGTACGCCGGCCCACAAACAGCGGGTCGTCGGGCTTGCCCGGCTTATCAAGGTGGGCGCGGAGGACGGTGTAGGCACAGGTGGGCAAGCCAGTTTTTTCGATAGTGATGCGCACCCCAGCGCGGAAGGGGTCGGTTTTTGAGGCCGGGAGCCTGGAGGTCAACGGTGAGGTACTCGTCGTTTTGAATGATGATGTCGCGGCGCTTGAGGTTGAAAGCGCCACCGAAAGAGTCGTAGGTGATCGCGTAGTCTCACCAAGTCAGACTCTACAAGATTTATGATAGTCGATAAATCTATTATATAGAGATGAGCGGCAACGTTCATGATGCACGTGTCAACCTTCGAGTAAGTATTGCCCGAGACAGATCGTCGCCGATACAACCTTCCCTCAACTGACGAGGTCGCCGTTGTGCTTCCTGATGTTGGGTCTTCGGCAACTCAGGACGGCCGCCGTCCGGAGGAAGAACGACGAGATATAATTCTCCACTACCGCGCTCCTTCTACCCGTTCGCCGATGCTTCGCATCTCCGAACAGCACCCCGCCTACTCTCCCCTATTCTACGTTCTCTTATTCCCTCGAGGCGAACACGGATTGCACCCTGACCTGCTCATGGAACCGGAACCGGGACGCGACGCAAATAGGCGTCTCAGCCAAATCCGTTACTACGCTTACCGTCTCTTCCAACGACGGGATGAATTCTCTACCATTTTACGGGGTGGACGTCTGCCCACAGGGTTTTAACCGGAGGTCCCGCCATTCCAACGGCCGGCCAGTTTTCACCGATTGCCAGCGTCTTGTGTGAAACCCCTGGAATTTCCTATACTATTACTTGAAAAGAGGGCCAGGCCATCAGTCGCGTGACTTTTGACAGAAAATCACGGGGTCAATGTCGAGATGTTGAGATCGTACTAGACGTCGCGAGCGGAGCGAGCGCAGCGGGGTTTGGGGCGGCCAGCCCCAACAAGCTGTGCGACCGAACGTAGGCACACCGGCGAGCGCAGCGAGTCGGTCGTGGGAGCTAAAGCTTGTGTGACTAAACGCTATCCCCCCCAACTGGTGCCAGGCACGTGGCCTCGGATCTCGGGCATCAAGGATGCATCACACGCTGTCAGAGGACTTGCTCGCAAACGGACTTGAGTCCGTTTGCGAGCGCAACGCGTCGCCGACGCAGTCCCGCCCCGACGCCACTCCTCCTTGCCGACTTCCCTGCGTCCGTCATCCACAATGTCGAGCGCGCATCCAGCCTGTGTCGCACTTTTAGCGCCCCTGCCCCGTCTCATAGCATCGATGGAGACTATTCCTTCACTTCGACTCGGCTTCATGCTTCCTTGGAGCCCCTGCTACTTCACTGTAGCCCGCCGTCGACAGCGATGGACTTTTTCGATGGATGATTATGTCATTGGGTCACGTGGCTATATATAGGTGACTAGGCATTTTATTTCTTTTTGGGTTCGTCGAGGTACACGTACCTAAGTAGCTTGTCTACGTAGACGAATATCACACTGTTAAACTGTTAAACATAATTCATAAGCCTAGACGAAACCGTTTATTACGTACCTAGGCAATTCTTGTCAAAACACGGCACATTGTCTATTAATGGTAGCCAACTGTCGCATACTAATAGATGATAGATCAGCGTGACAGATATCAAACTGCCGAAGGCCCCGGCATCCCGCAACAATGACTGCCGTAGGCCAGAAAATTACATTGTCGAGCAGGGTTAGGGGTCAGGGTTAGGATGGTTAGGTTTAGAAGGTTAGGGCTGGTCAAGGTTAGGAGGTTAGGGTTAGGAGGTCAGGGTCATGAGGAACATAGTAAAAAACGCGGGGAAAGACGAAGCCGCGGTAATGCCGAGTCGTGGAAGGCTTTGCCGTGATGGCAGTGGCTGACTGTCACTCATGTCACACACTGTTACACTACTGATTTTGAGCACAACCAGGGAATGTGCCGTGCTTGGCTCTTAATGAACGGTAGTTCCGTGCTTTGTATATACCCAACCTTGAGAGAGCGAATCATGGATGTTATGTTATGGGTAGATTAGCTGCGGATACTGCTAGTGCTGGGTGTCAAATGTCTGCAGATGTTTTAAATTCCAAAGGAAAGATTTGTAATCGGCTAACTTCTATGGTGCTCATTAGACTGTTGCTGATCAGATTTTCAAGTAAACAACCGGTTATAGTCACCCATACAACATCGAATACTCTGAGCTCTTGAGGCAAAGTTGTTGTAGGATTGATCCGTGAGCTTCCACTCCGTTCCGATTTCTTTTCGTCGTTTCATCATCCTTTGCACCCGTGTCGTCGCATCGCCATCACCATCCCCTTCACTACCTTATATACTGCTCGTTACCTTTGCTGCCCGCTAGTCACTTGTTCCCCACGTCGACTAGCTCTCTGATATACTCTAGCTGACTCCGACTCACTTGTTCACGGCCGCTCATCGCGCTCTCATCACCTTTTGACCTACTTTAGAAGTTGACGCAGAATGATGGGAATTTCTATATACTATGGTAATGCATTTAATTTCGCCGCAACTGTATCAAGATGCATATGATCTTAGCAAACTGTGGTGTACGACGGACAGACATATCAGAAATAGTTCGACAGTTGCTTGAGAGTATTACTTAGAATAGAATGGATGTATAGATTGCATGCACAGATTGAAGCGAGCTTCCCCTCCTATGTGGACCATTGTCCACATACCCAACATGTCATATACTTTTAAGCTCTACGCGTACTGAAATAATTGGTGATTGTGAAGGACGAGTAACGCGCGCAAGGCTCCGATGCTAGAAACTTGGATTGAAAGCTAACAGGGGTTGCTCAATTCTTAGGTCGTCGGCTCGTCTCGTCCATAAAATAATTAATACAGTGATGATCCATCAAAATTTGATACATGTTCTCCTGTATTCTGCATGTATGCATGACGCGCACGACGAAGGTGGAGGTCCAGTCGGACCTTCTGCACGTCGCTGAACTTCTCTTTGTTACCTCTGCTCTCCTCGACGACACGGATGAGCTCAGCGCTTTCGAATCGGATGACGAAGACTTGTGGGACGACAATACCTCCGATGTGCTTCAACTTTCAGCTTTGGATTAGGCGGAGTTGGCATTGTATGTTTCGGGGGATGGCTTGCGGGGTAAACACGATAAGATTCCCAATCAGGTCTTTCCGTTTATTGATTAAATTTATGACTTAGTACAGTCGAACTATGGTAAAACTCCACGAACTTGTCAATGCCTACTTGTCTATCTAACGTACTGAACAATCTCGGGGTCTTAATTGTACAATTACTCCGCCAATGCGCAAAGGAAAAAAGAAATCAGAGGGAGGAAATAAGTAGAGGGGTAGGTATGGTACACAGACTGAGAGGCATTTATTCCTTCATCCCGGTGTCTTTGTCTTTGAAATCGAATGACAGAGCGCGAAATGGGAGACGTTGACTCGGCCGCAGGGCGAGGTATAGAACAGGATTGTGAAAATATCAGAGAAATTGGGCAAATAATAAACACTGGTCCGCACCTTCAGAATCAAACCTTCCCTCTCTCCCTCCATCCTCCAAACAGTCTGAACAAAGCCTTGGGGATTATCTCCTGGGGAATATATTGGCTGCTGGAAGCCGGGGAACCGGGCGCAGACTCGCTGCTGCAGAGTCATGTCGGAAAAACAGGGTTTTGCTTGTAACGGATTGAACTGGATTACGGCCTTGTGGAGCCTTAGAGGACCTTGCAACCGGCTGGCGGGGTGGATTATGAGCCGTTCCAAATGGTTCGAATCCGTTTGAACTTGCCCCATTTCAATGTTGCAAAATATGAAGCTCGGGCCATGTTAAATTGTATATAAAACTTGCCTTCCTTTGAATTTGAGCTCGGCACCCCGGGGTGCTGATGTACCCCAGTGTACCCCGGGGTAGTACTATTTGGCACCCCCGAGTATTATGTACATTAGTCAGCCGAGCAGGAATATACTTACTGCACACTGTACACTCTGAGGCATCGCACTGGCCGTGGAAGGGGAGGGAAAATGAGCAGAATATTATTTACTATTCAATACAAGCAATTTTTCTCCGCTTTCGGGGAGATAATACCATAACCGTTAGATCGCGATCTGCTGAGCGCCGCCGTTTTTTGGGTGCACAATCCGAGGTCGGCTCGTTCTCCTTCTGCGCATCAGAGCCAACATCTACCTTGATTTTTACGACCTTTCGCTCCACGGCCGCCAACACCTTTGCACTCAAGCCCTTCTTTTCCTCGCCTTTGGACTTGAGCTTCGCCGTCGCAACAGAGAGAGCATGGCGGCGGTGGTAGAATGTTTGTAATCGAGGGTCGCCCTTACAATACATGATTCTGTGCCACTGCTCAGCACCGAATAAGATAAAACAAAGAAAACCGACTTACAGATCCCCACCGCGACCCTTAATCCGGCGCGCGATTCCGCAATAATCAAGCGGCCCAACGGTGAAGTCCTGGGTGTATTTGATGATATATGTGAGGAGCGTTCGCTCCCGGACAGAAGAGTCGCAGAGGTGAATTGGCGTAGGTTTGGGAATAAGAACAGGAGCCGCCTTCGGTTTCGGCGGCGCCCGCGGCCGCGATTGCCGCTTTTGTTTTCCTGGTTTCCCTCGTTTCACCGGTGGGGGTGGTGGTGGGGGCGGGGAGACGTTCTCTGTTGGAGGCTTTGGAGGTCGAGCTCGCGGGATCGGTGCCGAGTTGTCGGGGAACGCTGGGATGACCGACCAGATATCGGATTTGGAGATCCGGTAAAGCTGAGTCAGAGGATGGGATGCCCGGAGAGCGTTCGTGGTCTCGGGAGAATGGAACAAATATGTATATCTGCCCAGATTCAGCCAAGACGCGCGCGAAAAAAGAAAGTCATGAGTATTGATGCGCACAGTAAGGACTTGCGATACTCACGCGAAAGAGAGGCATAATACCGTGCTAACGGATTTCTGCTCGACATGCACGCCGCAGGCAGACCTGCGCTAGCGCAAAGGTTCGCCCAGTGTTCACCGCCAAAGATCAAGGAGCCGAGATTGATTTCCTCGCTCTCCAGCGCATGACGAATAAACTCGGGCTCGAACACATCGAACGGCCCGCTGTCATCGCACTGGCGGATCCAGAGCGACTCCTTAGAGCGCGCTTCAAAAACTCCCTGTTAGCCCCAGTGCAGATTAGCGGAAATGAAGATCGATTGAAACGAGGAAACAGGACAGACCTGAAGGAGGTCCCGAAAGCGTGCCGTGACATATGAACGATCCTTTCCATGCACATGGAGGCGCTCGCTGTAGAGCAGCCTATCCTTCTCATCGACGCAGATCACGAAGCCGACAAGGAACCGTTTTACGAGCGGCCTATATGCAGACAATCAGCAAAAGATAAATAAGATCATTCAAAGACAATGGGCTTACCAGAGCGTGGTGTGCGCCTCCTTTGCGAAGTGGTAGTATGCAGCGCAGAGACGCGCCGTGCGAGACGGCGAGTCAAATACCTCAGCTTCGGTGAGATTTGGGGCTAAACCTAGAAACAAAAGCCGTTAGATAGATCGATCGCAATCGCAAATCGAAGTGGAGAGTTGCTTACCTGCCATATGCCATAACTCGGGCATGGTATACACCCCTCCACCCGCGAATATCTCTGTGCTAGTTCGAACGAGAGTCATCGCATTTCCGGAGCGGTTGCTCTGAACGTTGCGACGGTCAGCAATCCATTTCACGACGTCTTCCAGGAAGCGGGGGAAGTCGAGATACACATCGGGCTGGCTGGCAAGGGAGGCGCGGTTAGGGGACCAATAGAACTGCACCGTCATTGTCAGTAACTTAGAAGATGCCCGAGAAATAGAAACGCACCTGGATTAGCAGATCCAGCGTTAAAAAGGCCAAAACATACTCCTTGAATTCAAAAGCCAGACCGACTTTGAACCCGCGATCGGTGCGATCTACTTTACATACTGCTTCTTCCCAGTCTTTCTTAGCAAAGGCTTGAGCAACAGTGTGCTTCAATAACTGCACCTGAATAAAGCCGAATTTGCGAGTTTAGTTATAATATAAGGCTAGCAGCATGTAGTTTCAGCTTACTTGACACCAATGAACCTTGGAGTCTTTATCCTGGAACTTGAGGATGACGTTCCGAGGATGAGTCTCCACCCCGACCAATTTCAAGCCATGCTCAATGATTGGGACAAGTGGATCGTTGGGATCTGTGCTCAGAGCAGGTGGGTACAGTGGTGTTTGGGAGTCAGACGATCCTCGAAGCGCAGTAGAGTCAGAATCCAAGGTGAAGACATGGCCCAAGCTAGCTCTTGAGCCTTCTGGGTGCGATGAAGATTCTGCCAGAGTGGCATCAGCCCACAGATTTTGGACCACCAGAGACTCAGGAGGAACAGAGTTGAGAAGGAATAAGCATAGAAGAGCAGAGACCAAAGCCTCAGAGAACTCTGGCATGGTGCTGTTGGCGGAGTAAACAAGTTCGAGTTCGTGACAGTCACATCACATGACCGTGATGTGCCCGCAATCCGCCACACAGTTTGAGTATAAGCAATGTAGGTAGCAATGGCACACAAACCTAGGAAGCCAAAACCTTTCTTTTCATGTATATATTGATTCTGCATGCTTGGTTTACATTCATTTAACAGCCCACCTCCCCTATAAGCTGAACCATCTTGCCTGGCTGAGACAAACAAGAGTCAACAAGGCTGTCCTGAAAGCGAAAAGTCCTCACTCATTGCACACAATCCTAGGAAGCCAAAACCCTTCTTTTCATGTATATATTGACTCTGCATGCTTGGCTTACATTCATTTAACAGCCCACCCTCACTATGAGCTGAACCATCTGAGACAAACAAGAGTCAACAAGGCTGTCCTGAAAGCGAAAAGTCCTCACTCATTGCACACAATCCTAGGAAGCCAAAACCCTTCTTTTCATGTATATATTGACTCTGCATGCTTGGCTTACATTCATTTAACAGCCCACCCTCACTATGAGCTGAACCATCTTGCCTGGCTGAGACAAACAAGAGTCAACAAGGCTGTCCTGAAAGCGAAAAGTCCTCGCTCATTGCACACAATCCTAGGAAGCCAAGTTGCTCTATTTCATGTACAGTTGCGGCAAAATCAATTTACTTACTAAATAAGGAAATTCTCGTCAATTCGCTCCTTTTGCTCGTTTTTTTCGAGCGGTAAGGTGATAAGAATACTAAGAACTGCTAGTCTGTATTCCTGATGTAAAAAAACTGGCGTCTTTGTATTGGTTTCGCCGGGATAACCAGCAACTTTGTCTCATAAAGTGCAGCCAAAAACAGTGAGAAACATGACGAATCCGGTTGTTTTTTGGGCGTAGACCGGCTCAAATCCGGAAGTACAGGCGCTTGGTGCTATTTCAACGTGCTTGTGGTGGTTTTGTTGTGTGGTAGAGCGGATTTGATGAAAATTTCCTTATTTGGTAAGTAAATTGATTTTGCCGCAACTGTATATATTGATTCTGCATGCTTGGCTTACATTCATTTAACAGCCCAGCCTCTTCTGCTAGTAAGTACTACTTGAAGACTTCAACTTGAAGTAGTGTTGCCGCGGCTCGGCTCGGCTCCGGCTAGCCGACCGAGCTGAGCTATTTTAAGCTGAGCTGAGCCAGCCGTTGCCAGGGCGGCTCCACGGGGCTCGGCTCAGGCCCAAGCCGGCTTGAGCCCGGCTCAGCCGCAGCTCGAGCACAATTTTGTTCAACCTGCGGTCTCGTTGCCCAACGGATACAAATGCTGTTTAAATACACAAGAATACACATCTACCATTCCCCAATGTCCCTCACCTCCAGACTTCACCTCTGGGCTGTCATTTGTGGCGATTTCGTCACCATGAGAAAATGTGTTTAAAAATAAATTTAATTGGGGGAGCTTGCTCCCCCTTTTATCAGAGCCGTCACCGAAAAGCAATAAGCTGTGCTCGAGAGCGTTTTGATGTAATCAATAAATGCGTGATATATTGTGACTCCGAGTGATGCGAGAGATTTCCGCTTGATCCAGAGACAGTCCGCTTGATCCCAGGTGATGGGTGGTGATGGGAACACAATTTTGGCAGATGCGTCGGTGCCATGTCAATGTCTTCTTTCCCTTCTTCGACGACTATCTGCGAAGAATTTGGGCTTCCTAAAAGTTCCTTTCCTCACGACTGTTTCACAGACGTGAGAATACAACTTCTTGGTACTCCCTGGATCCTCCGAGGATTTTTTTTGTGCGTCTGTAGCTGTTCATTTCACGCGTCAAGACTCTGGCTGGAATTGCATTTAGAACGAGTTTTCACTGGGGACGATTGAAAAGAGCTAATGTAACAGATTCAATGCGGATGCTTGAAACTGATACACAAAGGAGAGCTCAACTTACATTTACTCTAGACAGCCAACGAATGGACCTTAGTGAATATGTATTTTTCTGAAACCGAATCCACTTGGACATAGTTTATAATTTCTTGTTCGACTTATTTTACTCCGATGTACATTGTAATATTGATACGGATTCGCGCAAGCTCCCCCTTCTGTAGGCCGGAACTCCGGCATACAAATCATATTAAAGATTTAGCGAGTAACGTGGCTCGCAGGTGTCGACAGCGTCAACATAGCCTGTGAGTATTCTCAAAAGACTAGAAAGGGTGTTTGTATGTTATTTCTATGTTCTGCGGTCCATATACAGTGCTTAAATTGCAGCTTTGTGAAAAGCTTGCTGAGCCGTTGCTGAGCCGTGGGTGAGCCGCAAGCCACGTAAGCCAGCCGTCAAAAATAGCTCGGCTCGGCTTTTTGCGGTGATGGCTCCAGAGCCATCAAAAGCCGAGCCGAGCTAGCCGAAGCCGAGCCGCGGCAACACTATTCAAGTTTCTCCCAATTCGTTCAATTCACATAGATCTATATGGCAGACATACTGTGCAAAAAGTTTTCGTCGACATCTTGCATAGATCCGAACATTTTGGGTCAACTTTGGGCTCTGCGGCAACTTTGCCGGGATGCAACTTTCGATGGAGCAAGTTCGAAATGCAACTTCTCACTCATCGTCAAGTTTGACAGATACGCAGCTCGTATTGTTTTGGCTGCATCTTCTGTCTTCTATGATGCAAGTTCCGTCTTTATCAAAATTTCGGTCTCTCTGCCGCTCCGCATCATGAAGTTAAGATCAGAGAATCAAAGATTTTTGATCTCCGGACCATGCTGGTTTGATACCGTCAGTGGTCTGTAAACTGCTTGTGTAATGATATTTGTTTGAGGCTTGTAGAAAAGACTACCTATTTAGCCAGACTCTGACTGTATATTCCATAGCACTGAAGTCACGCCGACCCATGGACATGAGAGATTTGCCTGAGAAAAGAAATCGAATTTAACAAGAAAGAAATGAACATCGTAACCCATCGTTCAACCCATCGTTCAACGGGCGGGGTACTCAGGAGGTATCACACCGGTCAAGCTTATTTGCCTTCATTTCGAGTTCTTATAAACGATGGATGTAGTCGCATTGTACTCAAATGGCTCACGGATCACTCATCACAGACTGCCATCAACAGCACTAACTCGGGTGATCGGCAAGGCCAAGTTCAGAGAGAACTTGCCGCCAGTTGAATCAAAGGTACACTTTGATAGCATGAAGTTGTTCTCCATGGAAGTTGCACCAACAAGATATTGTAGTTGCGAAAACTCAAGTTGCATAAAAGCTGAAGTTGTAGCCAGGTGAAGTTGATCATTTTTTCGTGAAAAATCGGAACTAACCTGAAAATACTTTTTGCACAGTATATCGCCCATAGATCTACTCAACGAATACATCGAATTCGATTGAATGAATCAAGACACAGCCATTCATGTAAGCTAAGCTTCAGTTTCCTCTGGAAGGCACCCGGCAGCTTGTCCGGTTGTGTCCAGGCTGAAGACAGTTGGAGCAATGATTCTGTCGACGAGATTGACTTTGTGTCGACGAAGGCTGGCTTCTTGGACCTCCACCTCGAGGCCTCCCCTCAGTTGCACCTGTCAATCGAGCTGTGAGCGGCCTACCTTTACTTCGCTCCACAACGGGAGGGTCACGGATTCTCTCCCTTCTACTCTCTTCCTCAGTTTGGTATCTGGGAAACGATGATTCAATCTGACTGCCAGCAAAGTATCATGGTGCAAATTAACTCACTGTATATTGGCTAACTGTTCCCGAAGCTGATCCAATTGTTCTTGAGTTTGAACCGAGCCAAGCATCGCCCGAACGTCTGCATGCAAGGCGGTGTACGCTTCTCGTTGGCCAATCGTTCGTGTGATAGGTGGGGGAGTGACAGCCCTGTTAATGAGTTCTCGAGAAGAAACCGGATTGGAAATAAGGGTGGCAGGTAAGGAAGTGGTGTCGAACTGAATGTTTCGATGAGTGTGCTGATTGTATGTTACCACCGGGGTGTTTCTAACATCCAGACTCGAGTTTTGATACCAGCTATAGGACGAAGAGTGAGGATAAGTACAGTGCGGTGCTATATTTGATTGAGAAGGACAGACCGTCGCCGGACTTGCGAGATATGGAAGGGAAGTCCGGGAATCTTGACCCAGGAAATAAGAAAATGGCGACAAACGACGCCGGACGTTGTTGCCCATGGTGCAGTCGCAGAAGTAACGGCCATCCGGCAGCAAAGCAATGATGTGAATAGCATCAGATTCGCTATGTGTTACCTTCAGCAGATAGGAAGGGACTGCGCCTTGTTGGCGAACCAAGCGCAGAAGGAAACGTGACCCAATGTATGCGCGATCATTGCGGAAGTCGTTGAGTTGGTTCTACAAGTCATTAGTGCGAGTCAAGGGTTACAGTAGTTGACTCACGGCTTCTTCTCCTCCTTCCCAGTCAAATCCGGCCTCCCCTACATCAGAAGCCAACGCATATTCGGACTAAATGCCGGAGTCAAGTTAGAATTGGTTCTGTATCTCAGCGGATGACTTACCCAATCGCGCACACCCTCAGGCTTCTGAAGCAATGCTGCCTCATAATACACAGACTCCTCCATCTGCCTGTGGATCTCCTGTAAAGCGAACGGCCCAGCAAATTCTCGCATTAGGTCAAGGATCGGCTTAAAGCGCATTTCGAGCCGAGTTGGGTGCTGTTTTCGTGAAGACTGAAACAGAGGAGGAGGACGCTTGAGCATACGTCGGCGAGAAATGAAAGAAAGAAAGACTCACCTCACGAACGCGGATGAGTTCGTCACGGGTCTGCTCCTCCGTGCGATCGTTGAGCGCTGAAAAGAGCTGGTATAGCGACTTCTTGGGCCCAGAGATGAGCTTGACTACGAAATTCTCCGCCTCCACTCGCCCATTCGTACGAATCCCAGCTGTGAATACAACGCTGATCCATGCCCAGGCCCAGTGGTCCCGCACTTGGTACAAGTCGTTCAGGTACGATCGAGCGGCGGGAAAGTGCTGAACAAGAATGGACCATTTGTCTTCAAAATCTTCAGGGGAAACCGCCCGATAACAGACCCAGAACTCCTGAAGGAAGTCTTGCCAATCAGCGCCAAGCACTCGCGCAAGGTTTTTGCTGACGTTGTCCTTGAGGTGAGACAGGCAATAGACATGGAAGGAAAAAAGGAGGACATGGGAGACAGCAGCGATGAGAGCAGCCGAACGATCGGAAACGAATATTTCCGGATGAACGTCGCCAGAAACCTGAAGGGCGCAGCGAAGAATCCATTCATGGGACTCGGTGTCCTCGGTTTTCTGCATAGCATACCACCCATTGCGAGACCGACGATGAAGGTCGATGACAACACCGATGGAGAGAGCGAACTGGCGATCATTGCGATTGTAGCAATTGTCGTTGATGAGAATATCGGGATGATCCCTAGTCAAACGTGCCTGTCGAGGAGACTGCCAGAAAATGGTGTTCAAGACGTTGTTGGAGTCAAGCCTCATGAAGTAGGCCCATCCAGGCTCCTTGCTATTGCGCTCAGCGAGGGACTGAACAATGGCGGAGAACTCCCCGCCCAACTCTTCAATGGCATCGTGCGCCTCCTTTCGAATTTTGTTACGGGCGTTGCCGATTTGGCGAGGCTCGAGACGGTTCCCGGGAAACTGAACGTTGAGAACCTGCCCAGTTTGTCGACGAGTCAGCGAATCTGGAAGCTGAGCGATAGCAGCTCGCTGTGCCGCAGTTGGTGGCCGCTGTGCCTGACCGCCGACTGGGATCGTCCGATCGTGATTATGAGTCGCATCGATATGAGAAATTCGCCATTTCCGGGTTGGACCCTTGACCGCCATGAAAGCCACTCGTGCCTGGCAATTCGTCCTGCCGGACTTGCCACGCCGATGGTCAGAGGGATCGATATCTTGACGATGAGTCTCGACTGCCTCCCGATATGCATTACACCGCACTACGCGTCTGTCGAACTCCTGACTGTCTTTGTTGCGATGACTCTGTGCCAGGATGAACTTGTAGCCTAGCGCCTCCTGTGCCGCGAAAACAGCGCTGATACCCGCTTCCACGGTGTTGTATATATTTCCGACTTTTATCGGGCCAAAGCTGAGTACGATCTGACGGGTTTGAGTAGGGGGAGGCGGAGGGGGAGCGGGGTTGGTCCGAGAAATGAGTGTCAGCGGGGTATCCTCGGTTTTCGCTTCAAATTTAGGGCGGCGGCGGGGAGGGGAAACGAGGTCGATTGGGGTAGGCTCAAATTTCAGAAGGGGAGGAATGTGTTTGCGCTTCACGCTGGGTCGGAGGGGACTGAACGCGGCGAGGTTGGATGCATTGGGCGCAGCAGCAGGTGGGGTGCAAAGATCGATGACATCAGGGCTGCATAAATCCACCACTTCAGTCTTCCGCGGGGGCGTTTTGGGAGGTACCGGGGAATCGAAAATAACGAAAGGTTTTGAAGAAGAGTCGGAAGCAGATGGTGCGCCTGAGATAGCTTCACCAATATCGGGGAACTCTGGGAGGCGGAAGTCCGGCCCAAGCGACATCGTCGATAATTGATTGATTGGAGGAACATGCACGGTGGCGGGGGAGTTAAATGCAAAGGGAGAGCCAAGCGAGGCGCTGTTTGACAACGATCCAGACCCCGACTCAAAGATTGGCGCAGGGAGCGGCATCGCAATGGGAAAAACAGGGGACTGACGGTTGATCGCTGCGAGCCATCCAAAGATGGGGTGATCAGACTGAAAGTGAGGAGAATCAGGGTCCTTCGTTGCGGGTTTGAGTATAAGACTTGAAGCTTACATTTGGAACAAGCATGTCCAGGTTGAAGTCATTGTACCCCACACCAGCATGCATAGCGGCGAACCCGGGAACCTCGCCAATGGAAGAGCGGGTACAAGGCTGCACCCAGTCCACATATGTCTGCAATCGATACAATGAGTGTGAGTTTCGATGATATTTGCCTTTCGATAACGCACCGTGGATTTTGTACGAGCAATTAGATGATATAACAGAAGATCCTGTAGACAGGAATCTCGGAACGAAGCCGAGTTGCTAGCCTGCCACCATGGAATCCCGAGACCCATCTGCGTCTCGATGAAGTTGGTAGCAGCGATACCACAACTTCCCATTCCAGCGTAGATACTCTGTAGATCGATCGGGCCAGCTTTGATCGATTTCTGCTGGGGAGGCGGTGCGAAATGCATGTCGAGGATATCTTCGGCAGGGGAACGTTGAAGAGAGTCGCCGTGCTCGAAGTCAGCGATAAAGATTTTGCAAATGGCGGAATAATGGTCGGCAGTCCAGGAGATGAAACCAAGTGAATCGACCCCGCCACTGCGGATGCGTTCCCGCATAGCGATGATCTCTGCGCTGTATGGAGCATCCGCTTTGTTCATGAGAGTTCTGCCGTCGTTGAAGAAGCTGGTGGGGAGGAACAAGAAGGAGGGCTCAGCGTCCTGATGTTGGAAATGGACCGCTCGTCGAAAGTAGAGAAACTCGGCTCGAGCGTTGAGAACGTCTTCGAGGACCCAACGTTCGTCTAGCAGGGAGCCAAGAGTATACAGAGGAGTCTCCGTAACTTTGAACCCAGCCAAGGGCTCAGCGAAGCGGTTGAGCTTCAGCTCCGCAATGAGGTTGGGAGAAAGGAGGTTGCTGTCATGAACACGATCCAGAAGTCTCTTCGCAACGAGGAGGTTGTATTCGTGGTTGTTGTAATTGACGATAAGACGGAGCTAGGAGTCAGGAGTTGTGAGAACAGAGAAACAGGTTAATTTGTACTTGACTCATCGCACCTTGGAGAAATGGTATCGCACAATTTGTTGTTTTCCAATTTGAAGGCACACAGAGCTCATGCCTTCGTCGTAGAAAGCTTTTTCTAGGATCTCGAAGATGGGACGTAGGTCATGGTAGCAGGGAATCTCCTCCCCGGCAGCAACAACAATCTCTGCAATTGCAGAGGGAACTGTACGGTCCAAATTCCACTTTGTGACGCTATCCCGAGGCAGCACATGGGGAAGGACATCGTTTTGGAATAGACCCTCGACGTCTGCCAGAGTTATTGTGTTAAAAAACTCCGCAGAGAAGCGCGTTTGGTAGTGAGGAGTCGAGTACTCTGCATAGGACATGATGGGCGACAAGCAAGGAGGGACAGAGCACTCAGAGGCTCAGCCCTCTGTGATTTTCCGCGTGATTTGAATATTTGAAAAAGGTCTGAAGCGAAATGATGGCAAGATCATGTTGCGAGTCCGAAGCTGGTGAGTTGCACTTAGTTATCCTTGTGATACAGGTATAGAGCTTGAGCGGCCCCTTGGTATATCATGTCTCTATAACCACACTAGAGAAATAACAGACCTAGAAAACCTACCAAAGCATACAAGAAGCGCTCGAGACGAATCGCGATGGCATGCTTGGGCAATGACGTAAGGGGTGCCAAATAGCAATATGTTATTTAGCACCCGGGGTACATCAGCAGTGCCAAATAGATTTATCCCTCAGGGCTGAGATTTGCTTCTATATGTATTTATTCACATTCACCTTCTGCCTGAGCAAGATAGATTTCAACTTCAACCAACAGACTCGAGGCTTGTGAACGGCTTGACGGCTTGATGCCAGAACTGATGGGATCTGTAGCAAATTTATGCTGTGTCGCTGAATTAGGCGGGGTGCCAAATAGTACTACCCGGGGTACTGTCAAGGTACTCCAGCACCCCGGGGTGCCAAATAGAATTTTCCTTGTTCTCGTTGTGAATAGAGGGAAAATATGTGCCTACTATACTGGTATTGGGCATTGCGAGCTTGCGGCAGCTTGAAATACCGTAATTCCTTGGAGTGGATTAGAAGCCGTCGCGTGGATTGGGAGACTCCATATTCCCGAAACTATGCGTCATAAGCCACACTCCGCTTACGACCTTGTAGTGGCTTGGGACCCAGCCCAAGCCGCCACAAGCAAAACTAGATTTTTACGACATGGAGTGCAAGGATCATTTCGATCAGGGCCGAGATTGATCCAAGCTGTGACATTCTGTGACTGACAAACCCTCCCCTCCAGTGCGCGACGACGACGTACCGGTAAAACTATCTGAGCTTGTCCGAGGTATTTGGCATGCTGTAGGAGCTCTCCCCAAGTTTCCCGGGTTTAAACGGTGAAGAGAGAAGTCAGAACATTGGGATATGTTGCGGGATCGCTGACTTTGATGTTCCGGTAATCGTCTTTTCATACCTTCCTTGTGACAGAAGCGAGGGGGAGTCGAGTTCCGGCACACAGGCAAGAGAGAACTGGTGTAAGTACTAAATTGACCAAGGGAAAAGCTACTACGACAAGAACTAAACTAAGTACTTATACAGGAAGATCGAGGGTGTGTGCGTGGAGTCATGGGGACGACACGGGCAGATCTCGCCGTGAGCGGATGCGAACGCCGATCCGTCACATTCCTCCTCGCAGATTCAAAAGTTTTTTGGTAGAGTTATACATTAATACTACATAGTAGAATACATGCCGGAAATTTCCGGAAGCAAAAAGTAAAGAGGGGGAGCAGGAAACCGTGAATTCAGGCTCGATACTAATACCGGTATCCAGATACCGGCGGAGTTTGAATTGCCGGTCCGCCGGTCCCCGCGCTCCGGCCACTGACGGCGGCACTGGGAATAATTGCAGGGGCTTGTGCAGGCCACACCCACTGCATCAGCCGAATGCCAGACCCATAGCCCTCGGTAGGGCCAAAAAGCTATGGGATATGACAAATTTATGGGTTATCCCAGCCAAAAACTGGTCAAAAACCCCCAAGAATGTATGGGTTAAGGGAGATTATGGGTTATGGGAGCTACACAGCAATATATCATGCACTGAGAATGCATCAATAATGGATGGTTCCCGATTTTTGCCATATCCGGAAAAACACAATCTACCCTCAGCAAAAATGTGTCATAATAGAATAAAAGTACTTGAAAAACAATGCTAGTTCTCACTTTGATTGACTGGAATTGACCCTCATTTGAGCTCACAACGGCCGCTCGAAGTTGGTCATTTTAGCTATTTTCTCTGCATTTTCAGCTATTTTGTGTGAAAATAGCCAACTCTGAGCGGCTGTTGTGAGCTCAAATGAGGATCAATTCCATTAAATCAAAGTCGAAACTAGGAATGTTTTTCAAGTACTTTCATCCTATTATGACACTTTTTTTGCTGAGGATACATTGAGTCTTTCCAGATATGGCAATAATCAGAAACTGTCCTGTTATTGATGCATTGTCAGGGCATAATATATAGCTGAGTGTTCTAAGCAGTACAGAGGTATCATATATTTATCTCTACATCTTATTTCGGGTCACTCGGTGAAGTATACGGCAAGATTTTGGCCAAAAAGCCACGGCAATTTCTATTCACTGTATGGGTTATGACAGCTTCGACTGTATACTCCGCTTGTCTTATTCCATATTTTCATCCAGAGGTTTTCAACCAAGGCAAAATTTAAAAAGGATGAATTACTGAGCTCCGGAAACATCGACACAAAATTCCGCATGTCAAAATTAGAAGGTTTGCGATGAGCCATTGGAGCCATTGAATGGCCAACGATTTCCCGATTAGGAAGCTTTGATGGCCCAAACAATGATGTCGAGTTACACAAGAGCTGCCTAGAATGAAGTTTGGATGCTGAGACCGGGGTTAGCCTTGGGCAATGCACCAGAATTTCGACTTTTCTGTAGCCATTAGCCATCCAATGGCTGCATCGCAAACTCGCTATTATTCAAAGCATCATTGTGAAGCCGCCTTCGCGCCAGTCAGCGCTTGTTGAAGCCGCCAAAGTTGCTCAGTGCTCACAGGGCTCAAAGATAGGATATATGCTGAGGAAATCACCCAATACTCATTGATGTACAAGCGGAAGCGCACTATTGTTTGGGGGGACTCCTCATATTATGTCCAGACTGTGAAGGAGTTATGAATTCCCAAGTCATTAAGTTATAGCATCCACAGAGAGTGAGAATGGAAACCCCCACCTACTTCTATGTAGCGAGGGCACCGAGCTCAAGTACATAGAGCGTCTGTCTAGGAGAGACTACCACCTACTATGTATAATGTTGTGACGCAGATAGAGTCGGAAGCAGCTTCGAAACGATGCCAAGTTGACAGGAGTAGAGATATCAACATACCCCCGCAGGAATCACTGGTTATAGCATAGTTATAGGGCTGGACAAGGTAAAATGACTTGATTATTGGGACTTGGAAGATTTGAAGCAATTATAGAGGACTTGAATTACTAAAAGGAAAGGAAGCAGAGATGCCGAGAACTCTAGCGTAGCATATATTTGGTGCGGTGGTACGGCGGCGAGTGCAAGTTAAACTTAAGTCAGACACGGCGACTTTGCAGTGATGGGGTTTGATGAGGAGGTACGCTGCTCCTGTCCAGTGTTCTGGTTGAGGGATATGAGAGTCAGTGAGAGCAAAGCAATCTAGGCAACCAGCAAGAGGGAAAGCAGTCGATCGCTGAATTCAATGTTGCGTTGAAATTGAAGTCGGTTCGGATTGTACGGACTTGAGAGGAAAGTCGGAGCAAAGATCCGTGATTGTGCACGTTGTGCCCTGCCGCGTCGGATCGTGTATTTCGAACTCCGTCAGTATATTGCCGGGGAGAAAGAAAAGCTAAAAGGAAACTCACCACTGGCTAGAGAGCGGTTTAAAAAAGATTGAAGCCTCTTGAATGCTAGTAGACGCTTCTCAATTATTTGCAGCAATTAAGCACATCCTTGGACGATTCAAGAAAACCTTTTCGCTATCTCGCCCGGAGATGTGACGAAAAAGGGAACGACTTGACAGCAGTCAAAAGTTCCCGGCAATCTCCTTGAAATTCCCTCCCTTTTTTCGTTTCTTTATTTCTTTATTTTTTTATTTTCGCCCACCGACACCAGTATCGAGCCTGAATTCAGACCCATTGGGAGAATTCATACCCATTGGGCACAATAGTACTTGAATGGGGTATCCTAAACTTGAAAACAGCACCGGGCCATCAGAATTGATGGATCACATGCTTTTTCATGTGACTTTGACACCAAACCACGGGACCACACGAGACGTCGCGAGCGGAGCGAGCGTAGCGGGGTTTGGGGCAGCCAGCCCCAACAAGCTGTGTGACCGAACGGAGGGAGGCCGGCGAGCGCACCTCATTATGCATCCCGACTTGGTGGGCTGGGATTTTATGCATTATCCTCATAATGCCTATTGCATAGGGCGAAGAGTGCATTTATGCATTTTGAAATTGCAAAAATCGTACAATTTGGTGAATTTTACCGCTCTCATGACGAATTTAGACATGTTCCGCACCCTGAATACACAGCTGTGTCATTTTTACCCCAAAATTTCGCCAAGTTCCTTGATCTGCTGGTTATTACAGCTAATTTTGACAGGCTCCCGGCAACTTCCAAGTGATTCGGTGTTCGCCGGACTACCATATATAGTATTTTGGTGACAATGTCACGCATGTCACCCTCGTGTGACATTAGGGAGTTTGTGCGAGCGACCCAGGTCGCTTTTCAACCGCTCAGATCTCCGCAACAACAGATACCAGGTATGAGCTCCAAGCGACCTAGGAGAGTATCGCCCTAGGGCATTCCTAGGTCGCTGGGACCTCACACCTGAGGCTGCTCGTTGTGGAGATCTGAGCGGTCGCAAAGCGACCCGGGTCGCTTTGCACAAACCCGCTATTATGCAGAAATGCATATTGCTCATAATGCATAGGCTTTGGGGGTCTACGGGCCTTATGCATTATGAGCTATCCGACTGTATGGCTCAAGATATAAGAGGAATTGTCATTGTTTTTTTTTTTTTTCTGAGTAGCGGAGAGGGAAAACGGGGTGAGAATCAGCAAAAAGTTCACTTCACGGGTCAAGGACACATCACGGGTTAGGATAGTATGTCTTACCCTCCTCCCTCATTTGCCTCCTTCTAGTCGACGACTACACATTGGTGAGTCCCTTCTACCATCTCCTGCTCTCCCTACCTTCAAACAAACTCATTTCATTTAGGCATCGCGTGTCTGCGACGACACCGGACTACAAAGCCGGTCCCGCTGCTCTCCGCCTAGCGCACGACTCCCAACTTCCTTCCGTGTTCGGCCATAGACATCGACCATGGTAATGGGAACCGGCACCGCCCATGAAATGATCGTGCTGTTTGGCTTTGTTTATTTCCTTTGGGCCAGCGGTTCCTCGTAAAGTTAATTCATATAAATTCTAAAACTTGAACCACATCGATGATACGGTCAGATTTGACACTTGGAATATTATTTAAGAGGCCCAGAAATCATTATTTCAAAACAGATTTTTTTGGTTTTTGCTCGTTTGCGGTATATCGTTGTGAGAAGGCAAAAAAGTCCGAATAAATAAAGAGTAAGAGTAGAGGGGGCAAAAACATTTTGAAATTATCAGAGCCTTGTATACCATGAACAATTTTCCTCTTTGTGTCAAGGCACATTCAGATCACGATTAGTTGCTTGACCTTGGGCTTTGAGTCTGCCCTTTTCGGGCTTAATGAGCGTGAGAATTTCATTATTCTTGCCTTCCGCCACATGCGTACTGTGCGCCGATGAGCGGCAAACGACTCTCCGCAGCCAAAAGAGCTCAACTAGCTAATGCACGCAAGAATATCCCTTTCCACGAGTCCCAAACCCCCAATTCTCCAGCGCCTCTCCACGCCGACAAGAGAAACTGGACGCAGTTTTGGCTGCTTTGACTCGATTTGAGGCGTATGTTTCCGTCGTATATGCTCACAACTTTTCAGTACTGCTCAACTTGAAGACATTGTAGTGTCCGGCGAACTGTCATCAGGGATGGACGTCGACCAATCAATAGCATCGTCTGGCGCTGGCCCAACTGGAGATGTAGAAATGGTTGATCGAGAGGGAGACGACTCTTCAGACTCTGAGGAGGAAGACGAGGAATTGTACCACTAAAAACCTTTCATTTGTGTCTTGAAATGTATTAATTCGTTCTACTGCTCATGAAGTTTCCGGGGTCTGGCTTTCCGTTGAATTTTGGTTGGATTTGTCAATTTAGATGTTTTCGCGACAAAATAAAAGTAATTCCGACGAGAAAATGATATGATCAGATAGATATCGCGAGATAGATACATGTTTGCCGCCAGATCTAGTCGAACTGAGACCTTATTGAGGGAGAACGAAGCTGGAACCGGTCGAATTTTGAGGTTGGCTGAGAACAAACAAAGCCAAACAGCACGATCATCTCATGGGCGGTGCCGGTTCCCAATGGTAACCCGACTCACTCCGCCTTTGACACGGCCTCCTCAGTGATCACGGGTTTCACACGCCGACGAGAACTTCAGAAAATGGAAACCTGGGCCCTGGTGCGTATTTCTTTCTGGGTCTTCTAGATCTTTACTTACTCTCTATCAGGTCGTTGTTACTCCCTCCCGGTAACAACATATTGAAGCTGCACTTTAATGACCATCCCCTTTCTGTGTCCGCCTCAAACTGAGCCCATTCCGGACGGAGCCGGTCTAAGGTATGTTGGCTATGAGCTGTGTTCTTCCCCTACCTTCTGACTTGTCAGCGCTCTCAACATCATGTCTCGTGTTGACGAAGGCTTATTGCCTTTCGTGAACGTTGGCGGCCAGTTCCTATTCCGTCCCGTTTCTGTTTTGTTTTATTTATTGTTTCACTTTCGATCGCAAGCGCAACGGGTATATAGGAGCGGATCTAGCGGAACGTACCGACTTACCGCCGCAGATCCTTCCAAAAATCATTATCCCCCACAATCTCGATGACTCGCTCCGCGGCCTTGATCTGTTCGGGTTTACGGCCTCCACACGGAATCGTCAATAACTGTCCCAAACACCCGTGAAGAGCGTATGTTGCTCTGGGATCAGCTATGGGTGATGTGGAGAGATGATCCGGATCTCCCATTACCGACCGACATTTTAGGCGATTGGAATTTCGTTGAAGACATGATTGACCGTGTGGCTGGCTGTGACGAACCTGTCCCAACAAGTTTTGCGAAACTTAAATCACTGTTTCAAATGGAAGACGGGTGGCGCTCGACATTCCCAGATACAAGAGATTACACCTGTATTCAACATCGCACAGACCCGGTGACCGGGATGGTACGTACCTCATACTCCAGAATTGACAGACACTACGTCCGAAGCTCCGACATAAGCAATTATCGAAATTGGCAAATCAAACACTGCGCAGTTAAAACTGATCATCGGCTGATCGTAACCCAGATTGTGTGCAGAGAGGATGAGGAGAACGGAAAAGGGAGGTGGAGCATGCCACTTTACCTGCTGAAAACGCCGAAATTCATGAAGAAAGTGTATGAGCTGAATGGAAAGTTGAAAGAAGATATTGAACGGCTAGAATATATGGAGGCGAGCCCGACTTTCAACGTACAAAGTGTGTGGGCGAAGTACAAATCGAATCTGACAGGGTGGGGCAAACACTGCTCGCGCTTCATAGACGAAGATGAAAAGGAAGTTCGAACGTGGAAAGCGCAGCTTCGATTAGTGATTCATGATGAAGATATGCCTCTGGACGAACGTTGGGCAGCTATTCAAATGCTCGGAGAGAAAATTGACCTTAAATTGAAAGAGAAAGCCGACGGAAAAAAAGAGATTCGAGCCGTAGAGGGAGAATCATTGGCTACCTCCCGGTGGTGTGACTCTGCGAAAGGCTACAAAATGAAAGAGTGCATAGATGAGTTTAGAATAGGTCAAGACCCGCGAATAACCCCACCACGTTTTGAGACGAACTCGAAGAAGATGGCCGCAATGGCAAAGGAGCATCCAAACTCGGGATCTGCCGGATGATTACGGGAGAATTCTCGCTACTGAAACAGTGCTGGAAAAATGTAACGTACATCTCACCGAAGCAGAGTGTGTGTATATGGACAAAGAGTTGTCCGAAGAGGATATCCGAGAGGTCCTGCGACTTTCAAAGAATAGCAAAGCCCCCGGGCTGGACGGCATCCCATATGAATTCTTCAAACACTGGGACCTTCTCTATAAACAGTCTTGCCGTGTCGACGGTAATCTGCTAAACCTTTTGAATGTGTTGAGGCTGCTGTATGCAGACATACGAAGAAATGGCATTATGGGCGACACAAAATTTAACTGGGGTTGGTTATGCCCATTTTACAAGAAAGGCGACAAATCTTTGGTCGCGAACTACAGGCCGATCACCCTACTGAACACAGACTACAAGTTGATGACAAAAGCTTATTCTCTGCGCCTGATGAACGTTGCTCCCACTCTCGTACACCCAGATCAAGCCGGTTTCATGCGAGGCCGTAGAATTGAGGACCAGGTTAAGCTGGTAAAATTCCTCCTGAATTACGCCGAGGCGGCGCAGGAAGACGGTATCGTCATCAAGCTGAGCGCCAAGTTTTGAGAGACATACGCATCAACTCAGAAGGGAGCCCGCACCGCCGTCGTGTTCCCAATCCAAACACTGGCTGTCTCGGTGGTAACAGTGAAAAATTCACAGCAGCTCCTTCGGCTTCTAGCTCGCGATCCGCTGCTCAACGGCGCCGTAGAGAACGCGAACGTCAAGAACGAGGAGAAAATGCTCTTCCACGTCCTCCGCCGAATGCTTCCCGCGTTCGAGGTCAGCAAGCGAGACGTCTCAACGAGCGCAGAGCGAAGGAATATCAGATGGATATTGATAACGGTGCGTTGCTGTTTTTTCCAATACTAATCTATGTTTCTGATCTACTGTAGAACCTCCCCATACTCAAAACCATTCGCAATCAAACGTGTCTCGGGTGCTCCAGGTAAAAGAATGCACATGACTTTCTGTTTAATACCCTCTAAGCCGGTTTAGACCCTCAATAATTATGCCCTCCCCACACCTCCCGCCACTCAACAACCTCGGCAGCGCACGACTCAATCCCGCTCTTCCCGAGGTACTGAAACTAATGCTTGCCCCAATCGACGCCGTTCAAACAATGGTATGTGTTTATTTGAATGCGCGCCGCCGTGTCTTACGGTGTTCTAGGTCCTGCAACTCAGTCTCGCGCGCGCGGGGCACGTCGTCCTCGAGCCCGACCTCTCCCCGTTGGGCGGCATGTGTTCGAGGACCCCTCCGCTTGACATGACTTGGGACCAATGAATCTGCTGTGTACATCTTGCGACGCTCTTCTCTGGAACAACGAACGTGTTGCCCGCTCATCGACTGTCGGCTCACCGTCATTTGGTATTTGCTGTGATCATGGCAAGGTTTCTCTTGAACGCCTCAATGAACCCCCAGAGCCTCTTCGACGCCTTCTTGTGGGCTCTGATGCACAGGCTCTGGAGTTTCGAAACCACATCATTCAGTATAATTCCGCCCTTGCCTTCACTTCGCTCGGTGTCTCGGACGAGAAGACAATCAACCGCCACGGTCCGAACGCCGGGGTTTTCCGGATCTTGGGTGGCCTCTACCACCTTTTTGGTGCGCTTACAGCTCCCGAGGGTGTTCTCCCTTCCTACTCTCAGCTCTACATGTACGACCCAACTGTCGCATTGCAACAGCGAATGAACCGTAACAGCAAGATACCATGGAAGCCTTGCAAAACCTTCTCACCGACTCGCACCGGTACGCTGCGGTGTATAAGCATGCATATGAAATTTTGCGCGAGATGAGCGCATCGATGAGCGGCAACGTTCATGATGCACGTGTCAACCTTCGAGTATTGCCCGGGACAGATCGTCGCCGATACAACCTTCCCTCAACTGACGAGGTCGCCGTTGTGCTTCCTGATGTTGGGTCTTCGGCAACTCAGGACGGCCGCCGTCCGGCGGAAGAACGACGAGATATAATTCTCCACTACCGCGCTCCTTCTACCGGTTCGCCGATGCTTCGCATCTCCGAACAGCACCCCGCCTACTCTCCCCTATTCTACGTTCTCTTATTCCCTCGAAGGCGAACACGGATGGCACCCTGACCTGCTCATGGAACCGGAACCGGAACCGGGACGCGACGCAAATAGGCGTCTCAGCCAAATCCGTTACTACGCTTACCGTCTCTTCCAACGAGGGGATGAATTCTCTACCATTTTACGGGGTGGACGTCTGCTTCAGCAGTATCCGGTGGATGCTTTCGCTTCTGTAGACCAGAACCGCCTCAACTATTACCGGGATAACCAGAAACAGATGCGGGCTTCTCTTTACAACGGATGGGAAGACGCTGTGTCGAATCGTGATGGTGACTTGAACCTTGGGCTCCTCGGGCAGCGCTTCATCCTCCCTTCTTCATATATTGGAGGTCCACGGCACATGCAACAGCGATTTCAGGATGCGATGGCTATAGTGCGTTATTATCGAAAGGTGAATACATGATTTTTTGTTTATATGCTTATATCTTACAGGTCGACCTCTTCATCACGTGCGCTCTCCTCCCAGGACAGACATCCCATGATCGTCCTGATCTGGTTGCGCGCGTCTTCCATATGAAGAAAAAACTCATCGTTCAAGAAATTCACACCCAGGGGATTTTCGGGGAGTGCGCTGCTTACGTCTACACAATTGAATTTCAAAAACGCGGGCTACCTCACATGCACATGCTCATTTTTTTTGGAGCGTCCCTGGAAACTGCTTAATCCCGACGACATCGACTCGATAATCTCCACGAAGTGGCCGGACCCTGATCGGGAGCCCCTGCTGTTTGAGACCGTACAGCGCTGCATGGTTCACGGACCGTGCGGGGCTCTCAGTCCGCGTGCACCATGTATGGAGAAAGGGAGGTGCACAAAGTACTTCCCCAAACCTTTCCAACCCCACACGTCGATGGATCGACAATGGTCTTGATCAATGGCCAATTCAGCGAACCTTACATAGTAACGCGGGGAGTTAGGCAAGGCGACCCTCTGTCGTGTCTTCTCTTTAATTTAGCAATTGAACCGCTGGCATGCTTGATCCGTGCTTCCGATTTGAAAGGAATCAAAATCCCGGGTATAAAATCAGACCAGGAGCTCATCATCTCGCTTTTCGCGGACGATACGACCATCTTTCTTTCTTGTAAAAATTCTTTGGCTCAATTGTGGGCCATACTTGATCTCTGGTGTGCCACTTCCAAGGCAAAATTTAATGAGAACAAGACTGTGATAGTACCTTTCGAACGTGTTGACTATCGAGCTCAGGTGGTCGAAACCAGGAAGATCAATGCTGAACGTTCGCAGGAATCATTCAATGAAGGCATTAAAATAATCGAGGACGGTGATAGTTGCCGAGTTCTAGGCGCCTGGATCGGCAATGAAATTGAATACAGAGTTCCATGGCCTAGCGTGGTCTCAAAAGTGAGAAACGCCTTGGAGAGATGGAGCATGTCTAACCCGAGTTTGGAAGGGGAAAGGCACATTATTAATATGGTCATTGGAGGGAGAACTCAATATTTGGCCCGAGTAGAGGGCATGCCAGAAGATATAGAGCGAGAGCTGATTGACCTCCAACAATATTTCCTATGGGATGGTAAAAAGGCCCGCGTGGGGAAGGAGACAATGTCTTTGAATGTCCTCGAAGGGACCTCGCGTCCCGAAACGAAGCGATAGACTTAGTAAACCTACAAACTTATTCAGTTCACGGGGAGAGGCGCGTAACTTGGTGTTACTTCGTGGATTTTATTTTGGCCGATTTCCTGGAGAAAACCTATCTCCACTTTTATCCAGGACTAGTGCTGGCCATAAATACGATACGATACGAATTTTTCGTATCGTATTCATATTCAAACATATTCGAATATATCTGAATATATTCAAATATATTCAGTGTCCCAATTCAAACTCAATTATAGTGCAGATAGGGTAAAAAACTGGATCTTTTGACCACAATGAGCATTTAGATTCATGTTCAAGGTCTTTTCTCCAAAATCCTTCTGCCAATGTTATGTATTTAGGTGTTCGGCAAGTCTACTGATTGGGATCAATAGCCGGAGATGGCCGAAACCCTGCTGGATTTTGTGCCGCAGGGTACCTGCCTGCCGACCTCGGCTAGCGTTGGCTATGACTCGGAGATGATTGCTATGGATCCGCTCCCCCAAAAAACACCGCTGGCAATTGGCCGGGGGCCGCCAAATCAAGTGGCACGCATATTCAACCGTATTCAAATATATTTGGATACACCAGGACCGTATCGTATTCATATTTATTTGAATATATTCAGAATATATTTTTTCGTATCGTATTTATGGCCAGCACTATCCAGGACAAGTGAAAAATATTTTCTTACAAGGAATACACGTTCCAATCTCAAAGAAAACAAAGTTGCCAGATCAACTAAAACTAATGATTGAATCAGCGGGAAAGTATGGACTGAAACTCACCGCACTTTCCTTCAGTGCGGACATCTGAAAAGTGTTGGAAGGTGTACACCAGATGGAAGCCGAAAAGGCAAAAAGTGCACCAGATGGGAGGCGAAAAGCCCAGTCCCATTGTCACGAAATGCGGTTGATAATCCGATCAGCTGGATGTTATTTGCCCACAGCCACAATGTTATTTGCCACTTTCCATCATTTTGTTCTCTCCCTCAGCTGGCAGGTGTTTTGAGTCCTCAAAAACTTCTGGAGATCTAGTTTGAATGGATGGCTTCAACTCTGTCAAGTCGCTTTGCCCGCAATGAAGTGTTTTTCGGCCAGGTAGCGAGATGGCAATTAACATGGGCGCTTGGCTAATAACAAGATTGATCCCATCAATTTTCCCGCGCTACCGGCGGCTAACTCCTTTGCCTCCTCCTCGTCGCTCTCCTCGTTTCTTTACAGCTAGAATCAGATTTTGCTCAAGTTCAATCAACATACTCAACCATCTCCGGTGTCTGACCCCATCCTAATACGAGGGCGACGTTTCTACGGCTTCAGGTGACGGAAATGGAGTACTAGTAGAGCCGAAGGAGGAATCGAGGACAATGGAGATTTTGGCATGGACGCGCTGGGCAAACAGAAGTTGGTGGTTCGGAGGATGCCCGTTATGAGCAAATTCAAAGTTCACCAGCGCAGGCTAGCGTTGCGCAGGTACATGAGTATTTACACTTTCTCCCTGTTTTCTTCAGTGACCGGCCGAAGGGCAAAGACCTTAAAAGCTATAGCCCTATAGGTGGGCTATAATGAGGCCTATAGCAATCGTCGGACAAGGCTGAAGGCCTTAAAAAGGGCTATAAAGTCACATGTCCTTGCTCCGGGTAACAGAGGCAGCGAAAGGGGCGAGTGGCACTAGCTGAGGTGCTAGAAAGCGGTTCATTTCATCTGACGGTTGATTTTGCTGTGTTTTCAAAGGTTTTTCTTCCAAAAAAATTGCGGCTCAAGGCGTGGTCCAAGCGCTAACACGTGACATTTATAGGCCTATAAAGCCATAGAGCTATAGCCCTTTGCCCTTAAAAAGGGCTCTAAGGTCCGCCGACCCACTTTTAAGGGCTATAGGACGGTCACTGGTTGGAAACACTGTCCGAGCACGGGAGGACAGTGTGCCGTTTTGTGACAGTGGCAGAGAGGGGGCCGATCTGATGTTTCAGATCCGAGCTCTTCTCTTTCCTCGACCACCATCATCCATTTCTTCCTGCTAGCTCCCTGGACTCACGAACATTCCGACTTCACGACGCTTTGCTTCTCTTTGCTTCTCACTTATGACCCAACAACATAGAACACCATCCCACGTTAGTCCTGTCTTGACGACCCCCTTTCCCACTCAGTAGTGGAGCTCTACTGCTTTCGACAGCAGACCTTTTCCACCTACAACCACAACCGGCCTCCCCGAGCTCGCCACTGGATTCCCTGTGCCGCCCGAGTGCTTTCCGAGCATGCCACCGATTCTGCTGCTCCTATCTTTCCTCCTGGCGACCACCTTCCTCGCCTTGTGGCTACGACTGTTCTCTATATTTCGATCCCTTTGGCTCCGGCCATTTCTGATTGATTTAATATGACGAGCTACGCTTCACATATCCCTCACGTTCCACTCTCCCAACCTCTGGCGCCTCGACCCACCAACTACCCAGCCCCTAGCCGTACTCTCTGGGATTCGACTGCTCAACGTAACCCTCCTCTGCCGACTCCCTGACATCACTTGACGCCACATGACCTGGTATCAGCTCTCCCTAAGCCGTCTCACTCACGGCTCAAGCAATCCCGTGTTCACGTTCACATTCCCGTTCACGAATTCCCGTCTGACGATCAAACCTACGAATACCTGCATCTACGCGGGTCCAATCTTCCAGCTAAAAATGTAGAGTTCGGATTCCTGCGTTTTCGTGGATCCTGCATTCAAGCTGACGTTCACGATTCCCGAATTCCCCCATTTGCTGGGGTCCAGCCCTTAGGCTGATGCTCAAGACTTCCGAATTCCTGCGTTTTCGTGGGTCCAGCATTCAAGCTGACGTTCACGATTCACGAATTCCCGCATATCTGTGGGTCCAGCGTTCAAGCTGAAGTTCTAAACTTCCAAATTCCCGCATCGGTCTAGCATTTCAGCTGACGTTCACGAAGTCCAGCATTTAAGCTGGCGTTCACGATTTCCGAATTCCTGCACTCCTGTGGGTCCAGCACTAACGCTGATGTTCACGATTCACGAATTCCCGCATCCCTACCGGTCCAGCCTTTCAAGACTTCCGAATTCCTGCGTTGTTGTGGGTCCAGCATTCAAGCTGATGTTCAAGACTTCCGAACTCCTGCGTTATCGTGGGTCCAGCGTTCAAGCTATCGTTCCCAATTCCCCGATTCCTGCATTCCCGTGGCTCCAGCGCCAACGCTGACGTTCACGACGCACGCATCCCGGAGTCCAGCCTTTAAGCCGACGCTCAAGACTTGAGAACTCCTGGGTTAACGTGGCTCCAGCAGTCAAGCTGACGTCCACAGTCCGCCAATTCCTGCATTCCCGCGCGGCTAGCATGGAAGCTGACGTTCAAATTTGCCGGATTCCTGTATCTCTACGTATTCAATCTCCCCACTGACATTGACGACTGCCGAACTCGCCCATTCCCGTGTTTACATGCGCTGATCTCTGCGTTTTCACGCAACTCTTTTGTAATCACCTTCTTGTAATACGCTTCATGCTCCATGGATCAAGTAATTCACTCGTTGCGCTCACATTCCAACCTTATGCACACCTGGTACTCATGCCCTGCACTCTTCCTTTCACCCATAAATGCCGGATTCGATATCTCAGGCCTTCAGCTTCGAATTTCACTATGTTCCCCAGCCACAAGACTACCATCATGTCGGCAAATCATGTTGGCCACTTCTGTAATCTTTTATCCGGCCCACGTTCAAGTATCTCTGGACATGTTCGATTCCAACAGTTCAAGCGGCATCTGCGCGTTTACATTCATCTCACTCTCACACTCATGTGGCTTACAGGCCCTGAGTCCGCATTCACGATTCAATCTTACCCCAACTGCATCCGCGCTTTATATTTTTCAGTCTTCACAGTGACGAATCCCGACCTCTCATACAAGGGCAACAGCCTTTCTCGCAGATTATTTTCAATGTTCAAGAATCAACGCGCGCACTCCACATTCAACTGGCATTTCTATTTTCCAAGTTCGAATGCACTAGTGAGTTATCGAATCAAGTCTTGGGCTCGCGATTCGGCTTGACGTTCAAAACTCCCATGACGCGAAATTCAAGACCATATTTTCACCATTCACCAGTCAAGTATCTCGCGTTCAAGATTCGTTCTGCATGCCACGTAGTGGGGATATACCCCCCTCCTAATACCTTTCAACATCATCGCTCAAGATTCATTGTTAATGATTCGATTTTCTGATCTACAGTGTATTCCGCAAACTGGGGATTGCTACCGAGCATTTTAAATTGCAACTCTTACGAGCTCCTTGTTCATTCTTCAACCACCCTCATTTCCGGATGTCTCTAGTTTATCAACTTGGGCAATAACTACTGACGACGTAACCATCAACTCCACGGCTCTTCAAAGCTTCATCGGCGATAGTGTTCCTTACAGTAGCGGCCTAATCTTCATTCAACCAACCACCCGCCAATCCTGATCCCTCTTTTTGTACCCGGCTTCGAACGTGACGTGCGACTTCACCGTTTATTTATCCAGTCGTTCGCTAGCGTATGCTGCGCATTCTGACTCCTCATATCCTTCGAATTCCATTCAATACACGCAAAACGTCATCTCACACGGTGACACCGCGAATTGGGTTTGGTTACCTACTTTTCTACGTTCTCTTCGCATCTAAGCTCTCTGTTTCATGCTGCACATCGACAACACCTGGTTCAAGATCTCGAATACCTTGACTTCTCAAATTCTTTTCCCTTAGGCTCCATTCAAGCCCAGCACGGGCGCATGCCTTTCGATAGCCAGCAATTAAAGCACATTATTCCAAATTCGTTTGGATACCATTTTATGCTCTGTTGTCAGCAGTATCCGCGGATTTCAACTCCACAGTCTCCACTTTCTAGCGCACGCTCTATGCTCTCTTCCCAACGTCAACTCCAGCACCTCCTGCTGTTACAATCTGCGCTTGAGCCTCCATTCAGCTGCAGATACCAAACACAACGCCATGCTACCCATTCGCAACTTCAGATGCCAAAATTGTCCCCGTGTTGAATATTTATTATGTCACGTCGAATATTACCCACCTCGAACCAAAATTCGCAAAATCCGAATACTTACCGCTGTTGTTCGAACTGAAGATTTGTAAAAATTCAACTCCTTCGCTGAATGCGTTCTCTACCGGATTCCTCACTCGCCCTTCAACGAACACACACGTTACGAATTGGGTTTACTTTTGATATTCAGCGTTTTCATCATCGAACAGGCATCTGATAATGTTCGCCATTCACGTACGCTGGCAACTTCATCCTCATCCAACGGCGATACCCAACCGGTTGACAAATTAATAATCACCTTCATCGACGTCACGTCCCCAGCGTTTGTGCGACTTAGGCCATTGGGCTCGACAACTATATGCTCACAAGAACCCTATGTCACAACTGGAAAACTTCATTTCACCTGGCTGCGTCTCGCGGAATGAATGTTCAGTTCAAGGCACAACGCCACCGCAGCTCATTGGCCTCAACCCATTTTCAACGGCCACTGTACCTTGACGACTCTTGGCTGTCTTCTCATCTCCGTGACTATATCAACTCATCTACTTCTCGGCCGAATCAATTCCACGGCGACTGACGGTGACACTTTTTCAGACAATCTGATATGCACAGATCGATCGAGGTTGAACTCTCAGTCTACTTCACTTTCAAGCGCTATCCACTCTCTGCCAGTTCTCGCTTACCGTAGTTCGTGCGATGTGCGAGATTCACATTCACGAGCGTGGTCTTACTCTCAGCCTCAAAAAAAAAAAAATTGAGAAATTCAAGCCACTTTATAATTTGGGAGCCGCCTTCTCTTGTGGGTTAGCCGCGGGCGCTTGGGTTGCCCTCGTCTGGGCGTCTCTGTTTTGGGTTCATCCTCGCGCATCCCATCGCCCCACGCCCTGGGCGCCGGCGGTTCAAGTTTGTCACCGCCGTGCGTTCCCCACACCCACACCTATGTGGCTGTCTCCTTCTCTGACCGAACGAAGCATTGAACAAAATGGAAACACTGTCCGAGCACGGGAGGACAGTGTGCCGTTTTGTGACAGTGGCAGAGAGGGGGCCGATCTGATGTTTCAGATCCGAGCTCTTCTCTTTCCTCGACCACCATCATCCATTTCTTCCTGCTAGCTCCCTGGACTCACGAACATTCCGACTTCACGACGCTTTGCTTCTCCCACCCTCCCTTCCCTTTATATTCTCGTTAACCACTAGCACTCCAAGGATTTCGAGTGGCAGCCGCAGAGTGGGGCAATGGGTTCATCCGTGACAAACTTGAACCGCCGTGCGTTCCCCACACCCACACCTATGTGGCTGTCTCCTTCTCTGACCGAACGAAGCATTGAACAAAATTTCTTTCTTGCTATCGATTTCTTATTTTACCGACACCTCGGCTCCGACACCGCGAGCGGCCGGAAAGAAATGTCGCAGCTGGGATCCCTGTCATAGCTGTCTACATAGGTTTCGTGTTAGGCAGGACTTTGTGATAGATTCAGCGTCATTTCAGTACATAGAGTGTGAGTGCAAACTCGAGGGAATATTGTTATGAGCTTCACTTTGCTCGATTGAACCCCTTCCAAGCAACAACAAGGCTTCCTACCTCTTCTATACCTTCTCCCTTTTCTCCCCCTTTCTCTTTCTTTTTTCTCTTTTCTCCGTCACGGGACCCAGTACATTGAAAAAAAAAACCCAAAATGCCTAAATACGTGACAATGTACAAATAAGGAAAACGGCACCGTCTGTACCAAACCACGCCAAACACCGCGTTCAACACTCCCACCTGGGACAGACGAAAGCGACCAAAACCAAAGAACAAATACTCCCACCGAATTTAACAATCCGACTCCCACCGAATCCAACACTCCATCTCCCACCGAGTCCAGCTAAGTTCGATGAGGGGGCAGATCAGAGACATCACCGTAACGGACTCCAATGTGGATGCCCCATAGCTCGAGAAACACCTCAGGATAGCAGCAGACGCTGTGAGGAGATCGGTGACGTCTTTGAGCATGCGACTTACATTCACACTCAAGCGCCTTCCGCGCACACACTATGGTACACAGACTGAGAGGCATTTATTCCTTCATCCCGGTGTCTTTGCCTCTGAAATCGAAATCCGCAAGAGAACGAATGACAGAGCGGGAAATGGGAGACGTTGACTCGGCCGCAGGGCGAGGTATAGAACAGGATTGTGAAAATATCAGAGAGAAATTGGGCAAGTAATAAACACTGGTCCGCACCTTCAGAATCAAACCTTCCCGCTCTCTCTCCATCCTCCAAACAGTCTGAACGAAGTCTTGGGGATCATCTCCTGGGAAATATATTGGCTGCTGGAAGCCGGGGAACCGGGTGCAGACTCGCTGCTCCAGAGTCATTCAATGAGGCCTAGCTTCTAAACAGAAGCTCGCCGTGGATACAACATCGGCCGTGGTGTCGGGAACGTCGCCGTTCTCGAGAGTGCGGAGGGATGGGGCAGTCGTGTCGTCCATGAGTGGAAAGGAGAGAGGAGAAGAGGCCCCCGGTCACTTCACCAAAGGCAGGTCGGGAAAATTTCCTCAGCGCAGCCGTGTTTTACGGTCAAACTGGTCTCGGAAATTTTTCGTCGTTCAGTGACCGGACTGGTTATGCTGGCTCCGTCCCGTCGGTTTCCTACCTCAAAGCGCTCTTCACGGACTACATTTCCGCCCACCGTATCTATATTGAGCGAGATACAGCAGCACGCCCACTAGACGATTGCAAAAGCTGACCACACCTTTGATGTGAGTGTCTTCATGCCGTCTGCCGGTCAATGCACGGACACCAAATTTTATGTGAACGGGCACCAGGAGCAACAATCGCAGTACGAAGCTGCAGCCCTTATGGCGTCGCACGGGTTGGACCTTGATTCTCGTGAGGACAATGGCAATAGATGGAGTGTTCGCTGGTCAACCAGTAAGGGCGGCGGTCAAACGAAGCGTGTATTGCTCCAGTGGTGCGTGATATTCAGTTCTCGACGCGTCTTTCCAAGTTCTAACTGAAACCCAGTGATTGTGGGTAGATCATCGCGTCGCCGGTTCAAAGAAAAGACGAACCGCTGTCGACTTTACTGGGTGTCTAGCACACGCCGAAATAACATTTGTTATTAATACTCAAAAGATTCTTCGTGTTCGCGGCTTGCTGGAACACAATGAGGCTTGTAAGAAAGCTTTGATGCAACGAATTCCTGCCCTCCCCCTCCATCCTTCTGTCTACCAATCTGCATTGATACAGCCCGCCAACGGTGTCTCGCTAACAGACATTTAACAACGCAATCGGGAATGGGTCGTAAGCGGTGGAAATGGAATGATACCCGCGCACGGCAAGGATTAAAAGTACCGCTGGCTATTGCAGCGCTCCGATACACGGTCTCTATATCGCCAGTACAGTCGATTACACGGGGTAAAGCTTACCGAAAAGCCACACATCAACATCGACGAATGACTCAATCCTAATTCACTACAATACAGCCCTACCCTCGCCTCCGCTGTCTTCCACTACTCCGCTCGGACGACCAAAGAAGCGCCACAATAGTACAGTCAAAAGGGGGGAAGCAAGCTCCCCCAACAATGCGAGCATTGAACTCAGTGTCAACTGACAATCAGTCACCACTTGTTACTCGCGTCGGCAATGGCTTCGGGTTCCTTGCCAGCTCATCGTTTTGGCGATACCCCCGACATCCCGCCCCTCATTCCCGCCCCATGTGCGCCTGCCCAAATACAGCATATTGGGGCAAGCCGTTTACGTAAACTGACAAAAATGGTCCGATACCCCATTATACCAAAGCGCGGCAGTGGGAACCAAGGTGGTGGGCTCGATTGGTGTGGTCGTTGTCGACACCAATGAGCAAGCATGTTGCGCCAACGCATGCTGACAGTATTGAGGCGGGGGCTTCGGCTGTTTCGCCGTCACTACGCCGCGGCAACATCACATCAAACTTATCTCCGAGACCCAAACCCAGGCCCAAGCTCACTCCCGGAGTAACTCTAAGTTAATGCAGCACGTCTCTCTTGTCTTAACTATTACCGACTACATACTATTCGTGTGCTGGATCTGTGCTATGTGGCTCACAAAAGCACAATCTGTCCCTCAGGATCTGGGCAGCCATCGACTTGAAGCTGGTGAAGGAAAAAAACGGCTCGTTATCAAGTAAGGCTCCAATGATTTTGTTTAAAAACAGTTTTAAACCATTAAAACGCTTTATATTTTCGTTTAGTTTGCGAGGGGTCGTAAACCTTGATAAACAGTTTATAAACCTATTTAAATCATTAATATTCCCAGCAGATATTTCCTCCCTGCCCGAGCGAAAGGTGTGGGGAAACAGGGCCAGGGTTCCTGGCAAGCTTCCGGTGATGAAAGTCTGAAGATGGTGAGGTGTGATTGGTCGTCGGATAGCATGCCGATGATACGGTGATGTCTACTAATGCTGCCGAGTTTGACAGCTTTGGGCCCGCTTTCTTGTTCTGAGGTCGTAAACGGCGTTGCAAACTATCGGGCACAACTTCATGGGCCCTTTGTGGTGCAAACCTATCACTACAGCTTCCTAGCGGCCTCAATCACTGCAGTGGATTATTTTGGCGATTTATTAATGTTTATAGACCGTTTAAACAGTTTTTAAACCTTTTTCTAGGGTTTATGTTTAGTTTACGGCCAGCCGTAAACATAAACTAAACAATTGGAGCCTTATTATCAAGCACAAAACAGAATTACTGCGGACTCGGGAAGGCCACAGGGTCAGAAAGCCCTCTTTGTAAGCTACATCCGTCGGATAATGAGCGGAGAAGGCTATGCCACTGGCCGCCCCGGCGATAACTGCTTCCCCATCTGCATACAACTGCCACGAAGCCACGGCAAAAGAATCCCCGGCCAGTTTCGAGGTGCAAATCTGCGCAAATGAGTACCGTGATGTGATGGTGCGGAAGAATGCATTCAATCACTTAGTGTATACATAGTACAGATAAGGAAGGATTTAGTGATTTAGCAGCGTTGGCATGTCTGCTGTAAGGACAGAGGGAGAGGAGGGAGTTAGTAGGCAGTGGAATACGAGATAGATATGTATGGTGGTGGTCCAAAGAGAATAAGACCTTGGGACCTTTCCATTAATCTCTACATTTGATTTCCGCCAATTTGGTCCAGTACATGACCAGAAAGTATCGAAAGACCCATGGCCATTCTTTTCTGCCATAGGGGAGTAAAGGAATAAAGTATTCATATACTAACTACGAAAGAGGCTGTATAATGATACTGTATTGGCAAAATTGCTCACATTCAGGCCGATACGAGGCATTTTTAGCCAGGTGGTTTGACAATGAGAATGAAATTGTGCGGAAATATTTCTTCACTGGTCTTGAATGGGTCCCACAACATTACTGAAGATTATGGCACCTTTAAACTTATTTATGATGCGCAACTGAGCTAGAAATACCGAGGTTCCGTTGTGCTGTGATGCGTGTCACAGGTGTCACAAGGTTGAACCTCGGCACCGAATATTCACTCTGGTGCATGAACGGCGGCTTGGAATTGATAGAATACAGTAAGTATAAACTCAGTCGTGGAGGAAACGACTGGTGTATTATATACCTGATAGAATACAGTAAGTATAAACTACCAGGAGAATCAGTAAGCTGTAAGGACAGTAGATACGAGTGCACATACCTCAGTCGTGGAGGAAACGACTGAGTAATGTGACGGTGACACAAAGCTACATAAGGAATGTGTGACGCGTAACGGAACGGATTGCGAGTTGGAGAATGTAAGGTATGTACGGTAAATGGAAGAGAAATAAATACTCCAACAGGAATCACTGAAATCCGCTGAGCTATGCCATTGAATTGTTTGGAAGTCTGGGAATCTGGCCCCAAATCCGGTATTCCCGGTCATTTATGTGGTGGAAAGACCCAAATTCGAAGAAATTTCCGTTTTCAAAGTTCACAAGGAAGATACAGTCGAAGCTGTCGTAACCCATAGCCCCAAAGGTATGGGGTATAGCAAAGTTATGGGTTATCCCAGCCAAAAGTCAGTAAAAATCCTTCGAATATGTATGGGTTGAAGCAGATTATGGGTTAGGAGAGCTATGGGTTATGACAGCTTCGACTGTAATAGGAAATCCTGCATGGTAGTTCTAGTATACTGGGGATTTGAGAGTATACTGACCGCTGAAAGTACGAGAGTTTTTCAGTGGTTTAATTTCTCTTTCTTGCCCAATATTTACCCATGAACAATAGAATGGGCACAGAAGAGCTTAAGGTGCAAGTCAAGAGGGTGAAAGATCATAATACACGGATTGTATTGCTTCCTGTTGCCCAATATGTGTTAAATGAACAAAATTTAGAATGGTTCAAGTTGAAGTAAAATGTGGATGCCATTTGCCAGGGTGGAAGTATTTTGAAAGAGGAAGAACCCAAGGATATATGTGCTTCTGAAACCCAATATCACAGGTGGCTAAATGGGTTAGTGCAGTTTTGAACAAGGGAATGAAATTTCTGTGAAGGCTGATTTCACTGTTCAGTGGAACAAACCGAAGGATGGATAGTTAAAAGCAACCAGGCATTGAATCCTCGTGACTTCAAAATGATGGAAACTCAATGCTCTGCACAACTGGAGGCTCCGACATTGTCCGCGACCCGGGTTGGGAGGGAAGTGAGCTCGGAGTGAGTCAAGAGTGAGTTCGGAATAGTTGATTGATGAATATTTAACATGTATTTAAGAAAGGCTCAGATGCAACTTGGGAGAGTCCCAGGATCTTGTAATCTCTCTTGTGGATTTTTCAGGGACGCAGGCTGGACGCAGGGAGCGGGAAAACGCTGGACGCGGAGAGAGAATCATCTGTTACGGAACGAGGCTGTGTCACGCTCTTTGGCTGATGCGGACGAGAACTTGCCTTGGGCCGTGGAACGTAGGTTTGTATGCCGGTATCCCGGCCTACTAGTGGGGGAGCTTGTTGGATTCCGTGTCGGAGTTTTCAACACCAAATACATCTCAAGCAGTGCACTGTGGGAAGGAAGGATCGTGAATTTTAAAGAATTTTCATGACCTGAGCATCATGAATTTCAAGACAAAATGTCAGTATGTCCTTACCAAATACCATGAAAAATCGTGAAATTCATGATGATTATGGGCCCATTCATGATGTTTTCACAAAATTGCAAGACAACACCAGACGACCATAAAAGATTTCCTGAAATTCATGACCTGGACCCTAACAAATCGTCATGAATCCCGGAACTCATAACAAACATCATGAAGAGGCCCATAATCGTCACGAAATTCAAGATTTTTTATGATGGTTGGTGACGACACACTGACATTTTGTCTTGAAATTCATGATGTTCGGGTCATGAAAATTCTTTGAAATTCGTGATCTTTCCTTCTCCAGGTGGTGCATTTGACTGATACAGTACATACAAAGCATACATCTGAGCAGAGTATGTCTTTGAAAAAATATACAGTATATTTACCTGAAGACCAGAAGAGCGATGATCGGAAGTGAAACAATATCGACCTTTGAAGTCAAGCTTACCCGGCGAGTAAACACCTTCATCGCATTTTGTAAAACCGACGGCTAGAAGTACTATCTGTGGGTTGGATTCAGGACCTTCATCGCATTTTGTAAAACCGACGGCTAGAAGTACTATCTGTGGGTTGGATTCAGGATAAGTAGTACCAGATTTCTTGAACCTCACCTTGAAGCCCAGATCCATATCACTCGGAACCTCGGGGCATGCGCTGGCCTTGTTCAGGATCACACGGAATCACAACACATCAGGCGGAACGGCGGCGCATCACAAAAGAAGGCGATCGTATCAGATCTTGATACCATCACAAGCTCACTGCACAGCCCCATTACAATTTGGTGTCCACTGTGATAACGGGGGAGCAAGCTCCCCCAATAAACCATTTTGAGCCTTCCGCTATCTCTTCCGATCGTTCCCACACGGTAAGTTCCGCAAATTTTATTCGAAAACGGCAATTTCCCACCATTTTCGCGTCTCACACAGCCGACACTCAGTTTATTGCTCCCAAGGTGTTTTCTGATCCTCTGAAAGTGCCGTTGGAGCCCGTTATAGCTCAGAAGGTTGCTTGTCCAAACTCAGGTCTAGGAGCAAGGTTAGTCAAGAGTTCTCTTCTTGTCTCTCCTCCCTCTTTCCTTTTTGGGATTTTATTTTCTTCGAGCCCCTGTGGCCCACAACATCGCTATTTTGCCGGAAATGAGCCGCCTATGGTGGGGGACATGACTTCATGTCGCACCGTGATGTTTGGAATTTTGACCTGAAACCCGGCCCAATGGACTTGGAATAACCAACAGTGGATGTTTTCCGAAAATTTTTTGGACCGCAGGAAAGTTTTGATGGCAAATGGCCAAATTTCCTGTCTTTCACGGCCGAATAGAGTGAAATTGACGAATGCAGGTCGATATTTGCACCACGATTCTCTATTCGAACCGTATGGGAATATTTGCACGTGTCATCAAACTGTCACAAAACTGAGGTAAATTCCACAACCGGTCACCTCGCTCGACATGCCCGCATACATACCGGAGAGCGGAACCACAGATGTCCGTTTCCGGGCTGCGACACGCGATGCTCGAGACGAGATAACTTGCGGCAACAGTGAGTCTCTTTCTTCTCGCATCTGTTGGTTGGTAAATAGATGATGTAGTTATCGAACTCATTTCGCCCTCGGTTCCGAGTCGAGGCGTAAGTCTGCAATCAGCAGCAGGTCACTCTCAGCGCTTGAAATGCTTCCGAAGGTGCTGAGATGGCGAGGGAGTGTCAATCATACTTCAACACCGCCCGCGGCAGAATCGGTGGTTATGGGCTCCTTGGAACCAGTAAGCTATGTCCAGCACCACTTCCCAGGTAAGCACTCCTGTCGCTTCCCTGCTTTCCGGCTTATAGAGCCACAAATCCCCCTCCACCAACCAATTTCGAAGTCGTACGTGGAGTCGCACACGGTTGCAGACGCATTTGTTCCAGTGCTCAGTACCCTCACGCGCCATACTCTCGACGCGCCATCCATCGTCGTGGGTCAGGTGCAAGGGCAAGAACAGTACCGCAATGGATTTTCCGCCCAGTATATGGCGCACGCGGGATATCAGCAGGCCGGCCCAGTGTACACATTGCCCAAAGCTTGGGCATATGCATCCACCACCAGAACTTCGTCCTCTGCCCACGCACTGTCCTCGGGCCCCACCTCGACTTGCACCTCTGGGGCGTTTCCGTGCCGCTGTCGCAACCCTCCATGCATGCATCCCTGACATCGAACTACACATCTGAGCTCATCAGGGGCAGAATCATTCCTTCGGCGCACCGTAGCATTCAGCAAATGGAGCAGACTTGGTTTCATAGCGGTTATTCTTCACCCAATCTCCTAAACCAGCTTCATCACAGTTCCAATGAAAAAGACATAGTGTAAGCCATTGCGTCAGTGTTCCATGTTAAGGGCTTATTAAGGGCAAAGTTTTTGTTGAAGGGCTTAAACCGTAAAAAAAGGGCTTAATTAAGGGTTCAAATTAAGGGCTTAATATGTCCCAGATATCGCATTTCTGGGGGCGGGAGTACGCATCACCAATATACTCATCACCGCTTCCTTCCAACTCGCCGTCGTCAGGTTCTTCGTCCGAGTGAGCCGCCGCTAGCAACTCCATATAAAGGGCTTCCTCGCTAACCTCCTTCCGCTGGCGACGCTCCAGGGGCTTCGATGCCGTTCCCCCAAACAATTTACCGAGAGGACGGGGGAGCCATTTTGACGGACGTCCTTCGGGAACCGGAACTGTTGCCGAGATGTCGATCTCCTCTTCCTCCGCCATTTCTTCGACACAAGCATCAACAGCCCAGGAAGTGTATACCTTCCTCCACGCTGCACGAGAATTGACCAGGCGAGAGCTGACGCGCTCCTCCCCGTCCACGTCATCATCAGTGCCCAGTTCGGCCGTATCCTCGACAAGGTCCGCGTATTTAGGAATAGCAATCAGCTCACCAACGCGTCGCTCGTCGTGGTTTTTACGTCCTTCGCGTAGCTTTCTGAAACCCGCAGCTAGGTGCTCGCTACGGATGTCTGCTCCAACCTGTAAAATATTAAATCTGTGACTGTACAAAAAATTCAACGCTCACCTTAAACATCTTCTCCGTTTTGGCGTAACTAAGCTTGTTGCGGAGACGAGTTCTCTTAATTTTGAGGTCCGAAAACACTCGTTCAGTGGCACCTTGATTCACCGCAATACCCAGGATCAAAATAGCGAAGTCGGCGAGCTCATGAAGCTCCGATACGGGGAGGAACTGCTGCCAGACAAGGATAGGGTCGTTTCCCTGAGTACGGCATTAGCATCGACATGAAATCGAAAGATAACTCACATTTAATTCTTCGAACTCTTCGCGATGCTCCTCGAAACGCCGGAAATGATCAGACGTCAAACCGAGATACTGTAAAAAAGCTTTCAAAACAGCAGTTTCCTTGACCTTCTTCTCAGCTTTGAGAGCATCCTCGGCAAGCAGCAGATTGGTAGTCGAAACGGGCCGTGATTTGACTCGACGATAGAGCTATAAACATATCAAAGAGAGCTGTCAATTGTGGTTGACGCACTTACCTCCATGAATACAGAGTTCAAAGTAAACACGGAGACGCCAGCTTCATCACCAAAACGGGAAAGTCGTTCGTAAGGATTAAGAATGAGCGCAAGTACAAAGAAAGATTGGTCCATAGCGGCCCAACGTTTCTCGATGCGTGCCACCATTCCGTTAGCGACATCAGGGATTGAGTGGCGTTTGTAGTGAAGTAAAACTCCGGCCAATCCGAGCGTAACTTGGTCGGCTCGTGTAGTGTCGCCCTGGTTGATGTTGGTAATAAGTGATAGGTTCAATATCCTGCGAGACGATCAGCAGTCTCTGCCAGTAAGAAGAGGTCACAATACTCGTTGGCTTGATTTCATGGCGGTAATCTTCTTTTTGTTAGTTTCGGCACCAACTTGCGCTTCGATAATGTCGTTGCGACGTCCAGCGAGTCAGGTTAGCGGTCAAGTAAGATAATGGCGTCTCTTTGCCGCCTTGTTCTTGAACTTCATCGAAGACATCCCGAACGCGTTCGTGACGGTTGATCCATCCGATTGCGCCGGTTGTATCTTCAGCCGTCTCAAGGCCTTGAATATATGAACATAATGTTTGCAGAAATAAAAACCTGATGAGCGCAACAGGCCACCCCAATAATCCACGGTCGCTTAATAACAAGATTTTTACGACCGCGGCAGCTCCCGCCGTCATTATCGCAACAGTAGCATACGACAGTGCAGCCGGTTTCCCCCTCGTTTTCCGTCAATATGCTACAGAAAGCATCGCACATGGCATCACCGTCCTTTTTCTTTCCGCGCGCGTGAATCAAATCAACCAGATGAGACTGAACAGCGTCAGAAAAGGTCAGTTGCGAGAATGAACGGGAGAGCTTACCTGTCCCTCGAAGGTAGCATTTCGGTCGCTCAAAGGCTGACCGGACACAGCAATTGTCTCCCCCATAGCGGATAGCTGAGGGTAGACCCACCTCTCTGATCGCTGGAGCATTATCACAGCGTGGAGGTTTCAATCTCCCCCATAGCCGAGAGCTATCAGTTCGCATTTGCAAAAGTCTGACCCATGATGGAGTCCCCAAGAACGTCGTCACAGTTGATACCCAATACGGCGTGAATAACACCGCATCAAATAGCGCTGTCTGACCGAATCACCCCCCGGAAGAATGGAAGGGAAAAATGAATGAGGTCGACACGCAGAATGTGGATCGTGTGGATATTATGAAGCCGATCCGAAATTGGTGCAGAGAGCGGTAATTGATCAACGCTCCGGACGTGATAATAGCGGGTTTGTGCAAAGCGACCCGGGTCGCTTTGGGACCGCTCAGATCTCCATAACGAGCAGTCTCAGGTGTGAGGTCCCAGCGACCTAGGAATGCCCCAGGGCGATACTCTCTTAGGTCGCTTGGAGCTCACACCTGGTATTTGTTGTTGCGGAGATCTGAGCGGTTGAAAAGCGACCTGGGTCGCTCGCACAAACTCCCTAATACATGTGCATACTCTGACCGAATCTCCGTTCAAGCGAGGATAGGGTGAGGTCGAAGAACGGGAATGATGGTCCATGATGCCGAATAACTCGAAATTTGAGGCCGATAATACTCCAAGCACCAGTCGAGCTGGAGGATAACGCCAAACGGCACATTAACCGAAAGCGCCGGTCAAGTCAAAGCGAACATTTGCGCGGAAGACGAGCCGAGATCAATTTTGGAGGGAAAACCAGATATCTGCGCCGAAATTCTGAACGAACGCGATACTGAGAGATGGCCGATGAGAGAGTGAGGCAGCAGAGGGAAGGTGAGTGTTGAATTTCGTTCCCAGTAAGGTGTGGTATCGGTCGATGGTCGTCCGGTACTCAAATGCGACATGTACGCATGGTACTCTGATACGCCCGATCCGAAAGTGGGAGAATCCGGAGGGGAAGCCTAGCGAGCGCCTCATTGAAGGAGAGATAGCGCTATGGCGTAAATGCTGGGCTGCTTCGAACTGGCTAGATTGAATAAATTCTCCCCCACAGAGAGAAGAAGGCCACATTAAGCCTTTCCTCGATTGGTGAAGCATCGCTATGCGGTGCGCGAGCTCAACGCGCAATTGAATACAAAATAGATGCCCGAAACAGACCCCTGCAATATATGGGCTGCTGGCTTCGTAGCAGCAGGTACAGTCTCCAAGCTGTCCTGGTCGGAAAATTGGGTGGTACGGCTAAATAACCGCATCTTGTTTCGATTTGGGAATGGTAGTGGTCGGGAGCAATGGATAGGGCGAAAATGGCAATGGGAGGACCGGAATAGCATCACAAAGCGAAGAGGTAGCGGTGGTCGAGAGGAACGAGGGAAAGGAGCCGGCATATGGTCGTAATATTTCTGACTAAAGAAATGGCGCCAGGCAGATGAACCCGAAGTCTACCGCGTGCTGCGCGAGACGTATCTCTAAAGCGAGCATACGCGGGACGTTGATAACGAACCATTCTATGCATGACTGCGTTGGGGCAAGTCAGCACAAGACTGAGTGAATACTCGTCGAAATAGCGAAGCGTGCAAGGTCCAAGCCAGGTAGAATGAATATGAAGTCCCAGATCCAAGAAGACACACTAGGGGTTGCCTCGGGTATTCAGGATAGCCTGCTAGATCAATCAATAACTGCGGAAAGTCGCCCTGAAGCTGTTGGTCCACAAAATTTGCTCTCGCAGCAAAGTCCCCAGTTATTTGTCCATACATAGTAGACGCAGGAGGTACGAGGTGCGGAGGCCAATAAGGCACGTTAACAGCAGTATTGCCGCCAACGCCAGAGGGTGGTACCGTGAATCTAGGACGGTATGCATCCATGATCCCGAGAGCAGAGTGAGCGAAGTAGCAAAAGCGAACGCGACGAGGAGGATTGCTCGGACGAGAGAAATGGTGCTGTAGTCTGGTAGATGGAGCGCTCGGGGCGCGGGGCCCATAACCTAATAAGAACGATACATTAGTATGAGTTCTCAGACGTGCACACTGGATGTAGCAACGACTACATTGGGAAGACTACTGTACCTAATAAGAACGATACATTGGTATAAGTTCTATGTAGGATGTAAGTAAGGGTCCCAATGTATGAACAGACTGTCCAACGTACCTCAGACGTGCACACTGGATGTAGCAATGACTGAGGAACGGGGACGCGCGTCGCGTCGGTGATGAGCTGGCACTCGGGCCGAGAATAACCGATATCCCAGAAAGGAAAGACGACGCGTAGAGAATCCGTCGGAGTGGTCTCTGGAGAGCTCAGTACGTTCTACAGTACTGGGTGGCGAATCCCAACATGACAGGCTTCAAAATTTTGTTGATGAGGGACTTATATCCAGGGACGTCGCGCAGCGGGAGCCATGAAGAGTTGGCGGGTTTGAGGTACCTCCACTCCATGCTCGAAAGAACAAGATATACGGCGGTAGTGGAGAGGCGCTCGGCTACGGCATCCAGGAAATCTTCGTTCTCCATCTTGTGTGAGCTGAGATGGGCACGAAGCTTTCTGGTTCCAAGGCTTTTGTGTTTTTTTTGGGTTTGGTACGGGAGGAAGCCACCCCATAACCTCGAACTCTTTCCCGTGAGGAATGCCTTCTGCCGGAAGGGGGACGGGTGCAGGAGTGAGTGCGTTACACCCGAGCCCCGAGCTCACTCCCACCAATCCCACACCCTGCCTGTACCTCGGAAACACAACGTTCACTCTGCACATCTGGCAAGGGCCTGAGAGCGACCCCCGGGCCTCTCGTCCTCTTGCAACCTTTCAGGTTCAGTCTCCAGTTACCGCACAGCTGTGGGATAGAGAAAGCAAGTCAACCTACTTAGCGGAGACGGTTCCGTTGGGATGATCGTTTTGTCAGCGGACGATAGCAATGTGAGCGGTCTGTGCTTTTTAACGTATTAAACAGCATGCATCATCGATTCAAGTAGAAACATTGATCAAGCCCAGTGGTGAAGGAATCTCGAGCCTTTCAGTCGACAGTGGAGCCTTAACCTGCTTGAGCGAGAAGCACCTCATATTCTACGAATTGGACGGGAAACAACTGCATCGACTACAGCTCTCTACGCTGATTAAGCTCTGGCTGAAGGATTGCACACATGACCGGATCCCCGGAGCCAAAGGCAGTATAGCTCGTCCAAGGCCATTGAGGTTCTCTCTCACTTAAGTGTCTGAACCGGACCTCGTCTGACTTTCATAACTTGAAGGTTCTTAGACATTTGGAAAACTAAATTCGGAGCCGCCTTCAGTGAATTGTCTGAACCAGAAGACTAACAATTAGAGACTTTGCGCAGAGCCACCGGTAGCCACCCAGTGGCTTTCACGGCATGCGCTGTGGAGCGGCTACGGCATATGGTGGCTCGTTTGGTGGCTCGTCGCCCGCGTTACAGGTGGGGCTTCAGGTATCTACATGGTATCTCTGTGACTATACCTCAATGTAGGGAGGTGTCGTGGTTAGGTTACCAGTTTCCCGCTTTATTTGGTGCGTTTTTGGCCGGTTCTTGCAAAACCGACGGTTGGCGTGGAACCTTGGTGTGCTTCCTGGGGGTTTGGGAGCCTAGTGCTTCGAGGTCATCCAGGGGGGTGAAAAAATGCCGAAGAAAATGAATTTCAAGTTGTTCTTCCAGCCACCGAATGAGCCACCATATGCCGTAGCCGCTCCACAGCGCATGCCATGAGAGCCACCGAGTGGCTCCCGGTGGCTCTGCGCAAAGTCTCTAATAAGGCCTTAAGACTCAGCCTTATCTTATGTGAGTCATGTCCGAGATAAACAGTTCAAAAAAGTGCTGCACTCGCCGGCGCGCGTCGCCGCGGGATTCTCAGGCTTTGACAGAAAGTCACGGGGTGAATTTCTATGGAAAGCCGGAGCACCACGCTCGTTTGATGGCCGGCGCTTACCCGATTAGGTAGTCGGACCCAGGACATCCCTGCAGGTGACAGTGTGTGACGCAACTTATTAAGAGAATTTTCAGTCTTGCATACCATGCTTCTTCACAAATAGCGGGAATTGGGTGAAACAAGAAGAAAATACAAGTACATTCTAAATCACAAAATTCTGCTTGATTCATTGAAGCAAAATCTCGGATTTGACTCAGATAAGATAAGCGCCTGCCGGCCCGCGCTTAGGGAGGGGCACTAAACAGGAAATACGATGGTGTGATGATCTTGTGACCAGCCTGTCACAACTGGTTTTCGTCGCGGCACTGTGAATCAGCTCCAGTCTGATTTTTTCTGAGTCTCGAAATCGAATTCAATACTAGTTTAAATTCCTTATCCAAAATTTCAGAGAAAAACAGCGAGGAAAGCCCTCTAAAACAAGGCAAAGAAAGTCAGGCATAGTTCGGGACATTGGCCGAACCTCTTTCATTTTCGAGTCAACAATTGGTTAGAATAGGCTGGGAACGTTCCAGAAGCAACTTGATATACAGTCGTCACTGCCTTAACCCATACCCCTCGGTGGGGCAAAAAAAGTATGGGTTATGAGGGTTTTATGGGTTATCGCAGGTAAATATCACGTAATTTGGGCACTTTTACACTGTAAACCGAGGAAAATTTGCCTCCAAGATTATGGGTTATGGGGAAGTACAGGTATGGGTTATGACAGTGACGACTGTACCCCTTTTAATTTTCCACTGTGCCATAATCTCTGGATTGAGATTTCGCTTTGCTAGAGAAAAATCAATCTGCAGGCTCTTATTTCAAGAAAGTTGAAGAAACCCGTGAAAGGTCCAAGGTGTTCAATTTGATAGGAGTCGAGACGGGTGTGTTTTTATGTAAGTATAAGAACTATCCTTCATTTCAGACTCAGCGACGATGATGTGAACGAAATTTGGATGCGCTGGAAGACAAGGCATCTTCCTTTTCGGGAAATTCAACATTTCTTTCCGAAAATCGCTATATTCTTGCTAAATTCCGTGCACTCTCTGGATCGGAACTGCACCCGCAATCTTGGAATTGAAATGTAACGAAGTAGATATACAATGACATTTCGAAGCTTGATTTATCTCAGTCGAAGCCCAGACCTTCTTCTTGTTCATCCTCTTCGTCTGAAAACCACGCAAGTATTTCTTCGCCCTCCTCAATATCATTCACCCCCGGGGGAAGCGGGTCGTCATTTTCCATCATCTGATTGAGATGAGCTTCCTGAGAATCATCTAAATAGCAAATCAGATTGAGTCATGAAGCATTTTGCTCACATACCCAGGCCTCGACCGTTATTAACGCCACCCATATAATAATTAGCGGGGTCGGATTCCAGCGGAGTCAAGTTCGGAAGGAGAGCCATATCTTCTTCGTGGTCATCTCGCGCTATAGTCAACGCATAGCCCCAGCACTCGTCAAAGTTTTCCGGGACACGATGAATATTGTCAAGGTGCTCGAATCGGAGCAGAATTTCCATATATACCTCCCATACATTGGAGCGAGTGATTGGTGGGCTATTAATCTCAGCGTAGAATTCGGTTGCAAGAATAGCAAAACCTTCAGGCACAAGTTGAAAAACGTCGTGGTCCGGTGGTGCATAGAGATTGCGAACATGAGTCACTGCTTCGGGATCGACCTTGACCTGACGAGGCCAAGTGAGAAACAAACCTCAATGTGCCGATGATTTCGCACCTTGAAATCCAGAACACCATAATTTTCCGGGAATTCATACATATGATTCGGCACCCCGTGTGGCAGAACTTTGTTCCTGTCAGCCCTCTTCGCGGTATTATTGTCTCGATCGCGGTATGCATCCAGCTCCCTTTGAAGCCAAGGTATAAAAACCCATCGAAAGACCAATCTGCTCGAGGTATCAATATCACATAAGTATAATTTGAGCTCCCGGTGCCCAGAGCTGCGGCTAAGCGTGATCGAACGGTAATTATTGACTATGCAGCATTTCCCGTACGTATCTCATTGAAGAGCGAATCAACGAAGCAAAAGATGGCTTCTACAAATTCATTAACAACGGGAGCGCGGTCCCAATTGACATGACGAGACAAGATGCGAGCGAGCTGTCGGAATTTCTGGCGTTCACACAGCATGTTCAATTTTACAAGACGAAGGGGGCTGTTTATCTATCTGATCTTCAAGGTGACTCAGCAGTTTTTTCTGGTGCGACTGTTCGTTGACAAATATCAAAATTTCAGGGAGCATGGAACTTCTCACTGATCCTCAGATCATGACTTCGCCGTGAGTTCAATAATTCATCGCAATACTATTAGGGGCGCTCAATTCTTAGCTCGTCGGCTCGTCTCGTCCCAGAAACTATTGAATTGCATGATGAGCTGATGAGCTGCTGATCCACTCCGCATTTCTCTCCACTTCCCATCAAATTTTGATCCCCTCATCAGGAAATCGATATTTTACGGACGAGACGAGCTGACGAGCTAAGAATTGAGCGCCCCTATTGTAAATTTGTAACTTGATCTCCCCAACCCAGATTGATTGGTGAGGGCGCAGAGATCTTTGGCGATGGAAATGTCCCTTCAGCCTTTAACTCCTTCCCGGAACAACACTGCTGCAACGATATCTGTCGGTGGTTTCAACTTCCCGAGTTGGCCGCTTCTGCCGACTCTGATGCTCGCTCCGCCGTAAACTCATAGTAGTGAGAAAATGGTTCTTGTTGTATGCTCTATGCTGTATGCCTTTATGCAATCTATGTTTATATGCTCTCACCATTTATATCACTCACACATTTGCTTTTCAACCATTTACGTCGCAGCAATGTCGTGTGACGAGTTACCTTGAGGTCCTACTACCTAATCGGGTAAGCGCCGGCCATCAAACGAGCGTGGTGCTCCGGCTTTCCATAAATTTCCCTCTACTGGCCTCGCTATGTGTCGAATTTGGCTCGTTCACCTCCCCAACGACCTCGAGCGCTCACAAAGGAGCTTCTAAGAGTCCATAAAGCACTACTCCGCCCTTGAATTACCAAAATATTGCTTAAAACCAGAGAAATGGATTTCTCGACTGAGCCATCAAGCATGTATGCCCGACCGCTGTGGGACTGGGCCGTGGATCTCATCAAAGACCCCTCTCTCTCTCACTGCTTCGTTTGGGACTCTGTCCGGATGTTTCCGTCTCCTCTATACGATTCTGGAATGAGCCATGGACGGCCGACGCCCTTTGGGAGATCCAGGTATGCTTAAGGAGGCTTGGCTCCACCTAGTTCCGCCATAGTCCATGGCAAAAAATTCGACACGAAAACAACACCTGCTGGATTTAGCTCAATTTCAACGATTTCGAGGTTCAAAAATTTTTAGTCATTATGTAATCATAACTGGAGATAGGATATAGGAATATGTTTTCTGAAATTTTTCTAGTCACCGTTGTATGATGTCTCTATATTGCTGCAGTTGCTATCTCTGATTATTGACTATGTCTTCGAACTCGACTGCCGTTCCGATGCTCCCTGATGGGGAGAAGTTTGACGGAACTGGCTACAATGCTTTTAAAACCAAGATCATGGCCCTCGCCAAAGCCCGTGGCGTAGGTGGTTATTTTGACCGCACAATCAAAGACCCTGCTCCTCCAACCGGTACCCAGGCTGCTTCAGCCGAAACCTCGCAGCAGACAGCTGCAACGCCTCAATCAACACCTCTTCCTCCCGATCCTACTCCCATCTATTCGCCCACTCCTTCGCCCAACGAATGGACGCAGCGCGACGCATTTGCAATGGCTATGCTTGTTCTGAACGTCAAGAACCCAGTTGGTTTAGGGTTGAAGATGGACGGCAGTGCAGCAGACGGAATCAAATCGCTCGACAACAACCACCACCAGGTTACCGAGATGGGGCTTGTCAACGCTCAGCGCGAGCTTCACAATACGTACCTTGTGCCTGGGACTCCGATCTCCGAGCATGTTGCTCGTCTGCGCACTCTCTGGCATGCCGCGAACGACATGGGCGCCAAGATCGACGATAGTGCATTCCGCACCATCTTCATTTCTCTTCTTGGAGAAGGGTGGGACAATGTTGTAGCTGTGCTCTATACGTTCAAGACATCAGCGGAAGTCATCAGCTTGCGGAGCGTTTGAATCGCACCGCAACTTCATCTGTTCCAGCCTCGACTCAGGCGCTTGCGGCAAATACCTTCAACAATCATGATGTGCGTCGCGCCGCGCGCCGGAACCTTGTGTGCTCGAACCCACAGTGTGGCGCGCAGGGGAAGAAGGGTCATACAATTTCGGAGTGTTTCTGGCCTGGTGGAGGGAAGGAGGGTCAGTGGCCGGCATGGTGGAAGGGGAAGCGCACGGGGGCTGTGACTGCAAACACTGCCGAGACGTTTGCGATGAGCGTGTGGACGGTGCCCGAGGCGGTTGTCAATGTCTACGACACTGCAGGCGTCCAGTCTATCCAGTTCCGGGGCGAGGAGGTTCTCGCCTCTCCGGAGTCACTCATGGCGTGGAACGAGGCCGCGGATGCAACAATTCATGTTTCGATTCCCGACATATTCCCCGCGGCTGCGGCATCCAACACGTACCTCACATCCGACTTTGAATCATTCTGTATCCCCACTGTTGTATCTTCCGACTTCGAGCTCATCAACCACAATTCCGAGTCTGTGCTCTCCTCGTACAACTTGGATGATGCTCTCCCGGCGCTCGAGTCAGCAGACAGTGACTCGGAAAGCGAACAGATTGACGCACCTTTTCTCCAGTCGCGCAACACGGTTCAGATTGTAGTAGAGACATTTCTACAGTCAGGGCAGCCTTACCCCGGTGATGATCACGTTCAACACGAGCCCCGGTTCCTTTGCTATCAGACGTCGGACACTGAACACGTCATCATGGATAACATGGCCGATTTTGATGTGTTCATCCCTACTTCCAGTATTCGCGATGGTGATTTTAATATCATCGCGTGGTATTCGGAGCAACGGCGCCGCGCGCTTGCCTTGCCGGTTGACGACGATCCGTCGGACTCAAAATCCTCCAGCGGACAGCGATATCGATTCCGAATTTGGCGACGATCCCGATGCACCCTGTGCCGGTGTCAGCGCGTTTGTTGCCGAAATGGATGCCCCCGCCCGCGAGTATCTCGTGTTTGTTGATTCGGGTGCTACAGAGCATTGTTTCCGGCGGCGCGAGGATTTCTCTGAGTATCACCCCGTTGATTCGCGCGAAGGGAACGCAGCGGTAAATTTCGCATTTTGACAACGGGTGTGGTGCGGAAAACCATCACGTTCCAGGGGGAGCGCCGCGAAGTCTTGTTCAATGCTATCCACACACTTTGTTCCATGAAAAACCCTGCATTTAGCATTCAGAAATCCGAAACCGAAGCGACGCCATCACTTTCCGTGAATCCGAGTATGATTATCGCTGATTGAAAACATTAGAGACTTTGCCGCTGAGTTTGCGCAGAGCCACCGGGAGCCACCCGGTGGCTCTCACGGCATGCGCTGTGGAGCGGCTACGCGCTACGGTGGCTCATTCGGTGGCTGGAAGAACAACTTGAAATTCATTTTCTTTGGCATTTTTTCATCCCCCTGGATGACCTCGAAGCGCTAGGCTCCCAAACCCCCAGGAAGCACACCAAGGTTCCACACCAACCGTCGGTTTTGCAAGAACCGGCCAAAAACGCACCAAATAAAGCGGGAAACTGGTAACCTAACCACGACACCTCACTACATTGAGGTATAGAGTATACTTAGGGTAACCAGCCCGCTCTGGTTACCTTGCTGGTGACCCCCGCTTAGCTTAGCCGAGGTAACCACCGGAATACACGATTGTACTCTCTGGTGATCGGAGAACCGAGTCCGAGGACTCCGAGTATCCGCCAGCACACTGCCAGCACGAAGGCGGCAATTGCCGATGTGTGGGAAATTCTTGCTAGGAGAATTCTGTGCAAGCACTGTCAAATAAAGCCATGTTCTGTCTCTTGAATTCCAAATAACCATCGAGAGATGATAAACAGGAAATTGTTTTGTGTATAAAAAAATAGAATAACTACCCGTTTGTCAAACTAATTAAATTGTTTTACAATTACACACACTCTGCTGTAACACGGACCCTCACGACCACCACGCCTCCTTCCCTACGTCACCGCCGGTCCGCCCTCTAGGCTCAATCCACACCGTCGTATCGAGCTAGATCTCTCTGCAGTGCGCAAGACTCTCAATGGAGTAAGGGGTGGCGAAGGATGACCCGGGATGAAGTGGTTGGGCAGGCTATCATGGTAAGTGATACTTGTAAAGCCAAACAAAACTTCAGCTATCAGATTGTACAGTAACTACCAAATCTTTCAATCCTTCCGATCGTGAGCACAATCCATTCAATCGTTCGATTACTTCATCAGATTGAGGATATATTTTGCCAAAGTCACCATGATTAGTACATCTGGTAGAATTGGCGGGCAAAGAGGCACGTGACAGGTCACCATCAGTAACCTGCGGTGACCCCCACACCGTTAGTACATAGTCACAGAGGTACCATGTAAATACTTGAAGCCCCACCTGCAACGCGGGCGACGAGCCACCAAACGAGCCACCATATGCCGTAGCCGCTGCACAGCGCATGCCGTGAGAGCCACTGGGTGGCTACCGGTGGCTCTGCGCAAAGTCTCTATTTTATCGAGCGGTTAGGGAGATATTAAAATGTCTTTCACCGTTACATAAGTACGGCTGTTTGACAGCGGAATCCCAACAGTCTCAGGCTGTTATCCCATAAGGGGAAGTGTCATGTGACCTGTGGCGGTGTTCAGAAAACCGGATTTTTTTTCGGAAATCGCCTCAAATGGCAGAACTGGGGAAAGGTTCTCGGCCGAAAAAATTAGCCGCCGGGACTTTGTCGTAGGAAAAACTATTCTGAGCTCAGGAAAATTAAAATTGAGGCCCAAATAATTCTGGATCAACGGCAACGTAAGTTGTCAGCTTCGTGTGTGCACAACTGTAGATACCTTGCGCGTTTGTACCCGTGTACATGTACTCCTACACTATCTTACCGCCCTCTGGGTCTCTTCCACCGTATCGCGCTGTTTCCTTTGAGCTGCCGACTTCCCCGTTCATGACCGACGCCCTCAATTCTTTACACAAACGCGCCTCCCTTTCCAGCTGGGTCAAAATGCTGTGGCCGCTTGAAGGAACCATGCAAGCTTTCACCCCTCCTCCTCTCCGGTTAGTGAAGGCATGCGCCCCACTGCGCTTATGGCTCTTGAACTCTCAGCTTGAGATTTAAAATTTGAAACCCGCTTCGAATAGCCTCTAATCCTGACAGATTTTGAGAATTTCGGGTGTTAGGCCAGTCCTTCGTCGGATCCTGACAGATCACGCCTCGGAGCGTCCAATCCTTCGCGACAAAATCAGCCAAAATCCCAAATTTCTGTCCTGACAAATCTGGTACTCAGCGGAACAGGCCTTTTGGTGTAATTCCCGGGGTCGTCCTCCTGTTCCCCACCATATGATTGATGATTTGTGCGCGCACATCAAAAGCCAACGATATATAAATATTCCCCGCACTCGATGCACGTCCACATCAGACTGAGTCAGGTTCTGTCAGGTTCACGGTTTATTTTGGTGCAGTAGGAATAAGGACCCCTTTGGAGGTTAGGTCCTCGAAATACGGATTTGGATTTATTTTGTCCGGACAGAAAAATCTTTCCCACGCTTTCTGAGACTGCAGAAATCGCGTTTTCGGGCGTGCGGTCACTTTCGATTTTGTTCGACCCAAAAATCTTTTAATTGGGGGAGCTTGCTCCCCCTTTTATCCATGCTGACACCAAATGGTGATGGGGCTGTGCTGAGTGCTTGTGATGGCTGGCTGCTGTCAATCGCAAGGCGCCGTGATACGAGCATCTTTCGAATGATGCGCGGCTTTTCTGCGTGATGCACAGCACTCCCCGCTGATGCTACGTGATCCCAATGATGTGCGGATGCAGCGCCCGTTTAGACGTTTTGACAGACGGGCGGCGTTCGCTGGGATTTGACTAACTCGCTCAAAACCCGACCGAATTCCCTTGAGATTTTTTTTAAATTCATACATACAGAAGGGAACCACTGTCGGCTCAGCTTCTCCGGAAAGCAATTGGGCAAGAAATGAGCTCAAGCGAGCGCATTTTGATCTTTTAGTCAATTTTCGGAGCGCTCACTAAGTTCAAGGTGATTCTGTTTTCCTGATGGAGTCGAAGACGACCGCATTGTGTCGACTTGGAAGCCAATCTGTGCTCACGACTGTTCGCGGTGACTTTAAGCTTCAAATTTTATTAAGTTTTCTGGACGGAGTGTTTTTTCGGAGTCTTGAACTTCTTTCAACTTCACGCTGTTTATTTGTATAAAACTCGTCTAAACCACCTGTCTATGTTCTGTACATTTGTGTCTCTCTGATTGGTCACAGCGTCACGTTTTACACCATCTCCCTCATATTTCGACAACCAGGGTGAAATTCGAGAATCTGTTCCGTAAATCGATGGGGAGTGTATTGAGCTCGGTTGTTCCAGAATTTCAGAGAAATCTGTACTTAATTGAAGGAGGAGATAGCTTTTTCGTGGAATTTTGCGCATAAATTGGGTTCAGTGACGGGCCTTTGTGTTCACTTTGCTTGGAACACATCTCAAATAGTAGCCTACCATCTCATACTGCCTTGTGGCTGAAGAACATTGAGTCGCTCATCGGCGGTTTTCTAGCATTAACCGTTCTTTACAGCATCAGACAAAACGAACAAAGCTCAAGGGGGTATTGCACAGCCGAGGAGGCATCTCGTTACAGCTGTTCCGGAATACCTTGGCATGTTCGCATTTTTTTGCGCACTTTTGCACTTTTTATCGAGGTGATATGAGGCACCATCTATGGGAACTTCTCCATTCCGAGGGTGATGGCAAAACGGTACAGGTTCCCACGGTGGGTCATTGTTTTCCCCTTCCCCAAGGGGAAATCCCTCGGCCGGGAAAACGCGTTTTCGGCACCCAGAAAAGCCTCGGAATGACCGATTTTTCAATGTCGTGACCTCGGAACGCGCGCCGAAAGAGAATTGACGCTTCAACCTTCATGGATAGACGAGCTATGAGACCCGTGCCTTCGTCACTCAGGCTACCGCACTCGGCACCTTCCTGCAACCTTCCTGCACCTCTAGCCCGACGGCGCCGCACCGCCGCTCGCTGCACTCGCCGGCGCGCGTCGCCGCGGGGATTCTCAGGCTTTGACAGAAAGTCACGGGATGAATTCCCTTTCCTGGAATTGAGGCTGTGCCATGCTCTTTTAAAGTATAGGATATGTCCTACCTATATAGTATGTGTAGTTGCTCAATGGATGTGCTCCCTCTTTTCTTTCTCTCCTCTATGACATGTATTTTGGTATTTCTTACACTTCTAGCCATTTGCTTAGTGGCTTGTTGCAGCTGATTTTTTTCTAGCGCTTAGCATTAGCACTCAACATCAGCTTAATCCTCCACATTATCTTCTGTTACTGAATGTACAAGCTTTAGCTCCCTGCCTCCGGCACGGCCGACTCGCTGCGCTCGCCGACCTCCCTCCGTTCGGTCACACAGCTTGTTGGGGCTGGCCGCCCCAAACCCCGCTGCGCTCGCTCCGCTCGCGACGTCTAGTACGATCTCAACATCTCGACATTGACCCCGTGATTTTCTGTCAAAAGTCACGCGACTGATGGCCTGGCCCTCTTTTCAAGTATAGGATGAGCCAGATCAATCAGTCAATGCTTTCTATCAAGCAAAATTAAATTAAATAGGTCTACGCCTCCAAATACTCCACAGCGCATATGAAATGCAGCTCAGGGGCAAGAGCGTGTCAATCGCATTCTGGATAGCCCTGTACACCGGAGATTGCCTGTACAGCAACCAAATTTTGTTCAGGTTAACTGGAATGGCCAGCAACTTCGAATTCAACTTACACCTCGCACAGCTGGCCGAATTGCTGAGATACAGAACACTGGGAATGCTGGTGCTTTGGCAGGACAGAATGAAGACCAGGATATGCAAAGTCCACCTCCGTCACCAACACCTAGACCTCAAGGTCCAGATCCACCTCTGATGCAGCAGAATCCTGTACAGCCAGTGCAAAATATAGTACAAAGACAGGGAAATGCTCGACCCGATGCTCAAGCGCGAAGAAGACCAGTTGCTAGAGGGCCACATCCTGAGAATCCTGACCTCTGCTATATTGCACAAGTGGCATTCAATATACAGGATATTCTTACTGAATTTCAATTTCCTGAGCTTTCCAGCAGTTGCATGAGTACTTAGAATAGATCGACGAGGGGGCCGCAGTGTACTATGTAGTATGTCATTCAGTAAATTGCATGTACTAACGGCGTGGGGGTCACCGCAGGTTACTGATGGTGACCTGTCACGTGCCTCTTTGCCCGCCAATTCTACCAGATGTACTAATCATGGTGACTTTGGCAAAATATATCCTCAATCTGATGAAGTAATCGAACGATTGAATGGATTGTGCTCAAGGGTGTGCGGAAACCAAAAAAAAATACCTATGGCTGTTTTTTTTTCAAACCGACCTTTTGGCTGAACCACCCTACCACGTAAGCATTACGTACTGCCCAAATTGAGTAATTATTCACGTGATACCAATGTACCAAAGTGCTTGACCAAAACTTGACTCAAAATATGAACTCAAAACAACTGTTAGAGGTGGCATAAGATGCAAGATGAATTAACCACCAAATATCTACTACAACCCAGCAAAAGAGGCACCTGCATTGTATCCTCTGTTGCCGCTGAAATCAAACACAGCCAAAGTTGATCGTCCCAAATAGGAAGGACTGCCAGTGAAACCCGAAAAGAGCGATGTGAACCATATTGCCCGGGATATTTTGAATAGAAACAGCGGTAACAGTGATTTCTAGGTGAATTTGAGCTCCCGGGACCAAATTCCACCCCTAAAAAATTGATCAATTATTTTTTTTTCTGACCCTCCCAGGTCGAACCACCCTCCCTGCCCTAGGTCTCGGCTTGACGGGCCGGCACACCCTTGATTGTGCTCACGATCGGAAGGATTGAAAGATTTGGTAGTTACTGTACAATCTGTTTTGTTTGGCTTTAATTGTAAAACTATTTAATTAGTTTGACAAATGGGTAGTTAGGTATTCTAATTTTTTATACACAAGAGACAGAACATGGCTTTATTTGACAGTGCTTGCACAGAATTCTCCTAGCAAGAATTTCCCACACATCGGCAATTGCCGCCTTCGTGCTGGCGGATACTCGGAGTCCTCGGACTCGGTTCTCCGATCACCAGAGAGTACAATCGTGTTACGTGTATTCCGGTGGTTACCTCGGCTAAGCTAAGCGGGGGTCACCAGCAAGGTAACCAGAGCGGGCTGGTTACTATGCTGTTCGTTTTGTAAAAAAATTCAAAACCCCTTATGATGCAAGTGTACCTCATATATTTGAGTGTGAATAGAGCTTCAAGTCGCAATATGGTGTGTATAGCTTGACGAGACGGACAATATATAGTGTGAGTTAGCGGTCAATATATATTGAGTCACTCAATATATTGTGAATGACACTCAATATATTGGACAAGCTATAGGATTTGTATCTGGCACAGCGAGCGGGCCCTCCCGCCGGCCGTTTGACGCTGTACTCGGTTTGTCCCGCCGCCAGCGGCGCCGTCGTGCGACCCAGTGCACAAGGCTCGGACGGTCCCCGGACCAATTTTCCCGGCTTTTCAGGCCCGCCGCGATGATGTCAATGCTGTTGAGTTCTTTTACTTTACAGCACGGCATCATCAGGCACGGGGTCCAGATCCCCGCTTGGCCTCTCTGTTGTTCCTCGCCTACATACCTACCTCAATGGCCTGCAGGCCTGTTTTCAAGCTCGGCAACAGTCGCGTTGCTCTCAAACCATTCACCGGCGCATTGGGGTCACCTTATGCCATACTTTACAGACTTCGACATCCAAGTTCCCTCAGAGGATGCAAAGGGGGGGAAGGGCGAAGAACTCGTGCGTTTACCATTCAAATTGGTGGAAAGTTTTGGGGGTAATACCGGGGCATAATTATTGTACATTTTGCGAAGAAAACACACCACTTTCATCGAAAAAACACACAGCTTGAGAAATGTACAAAAATGGCACAGGTTATGCCGGCGTACGAAAACACACAGGTTGTCGCACCGGAAAAAAAATGCACAGCTTAAGATATTGTAGACCGGAAAACACACAACTCTGATTCATCTTTTTTTGCGCATCACTAGCAAACAAGAGTAAAAATGCACACCTAGGTTCCAGCCAAAAAAAAAAGCACAGCTCCAATTCTCGCAAAAATAAACGCATACACCTTCGAGTTCGAACATTTTGTACCACACCTATAATCCCAGTAATACACGGCAGTGGTCGGCATCGATGATCGCCGGAGTCCAATGCCGACCGTTGGTTTTCAGCGGATTTCAACGGCTGAATTCTGGCCGACCCCAGCCATCGAACTCCAGTGGACTCCCCTGGTTTACACCAGAATTCAACCTAAAATATGCCACCAATGTCCCTTGAAAGTACTCCTTGCCTACTACCATACTCCATTGAATTTCAGCGGTTCCTGCTCGGCAGCCGACTTGCTTTCTTCATTGAAAAGAGGCCGAAGCCACCGTCAATCATTGAGATAAAACAACTCGAATTTCTGGCAGCTCACAATGGGTGCCACTGGAAATCAATGGCGATGAGACGGAATGTCAGGAAAAATTACTTGTTGAACACTGAGATCGCTACTCGCCGTACTCAACCCCATACTCTCGAGCCCTCACAAGAGTTCTTAAACAGTGAACCGGACAAAAAGCCGAGAGACAAGGGAAAGGGAATATACCTAGCTCTGACGCAATGTGATAACAACTGAGCAGATGCTTGAATCAGTTGAAAAGGTTGAAATCCGCTCCTTTCAATCAATTCATCGAATCGAAACAATGCATAGGAATTGCTTCCAGTGAGTACATATCAGAATATCTGGTCAACCATACTTTCACGGCTTAATATAATAGCACCCAAATCGGAATCCGCCAGTCAAAATCCACCAGCTGCCATTTTCTGAATTGAACCAGAGATCATTATAATATAAGCATGCCACTCGAGTTCTGAATTGCTTTGCTATTCAAATTGAAGGATAATATTCATACACGAACTTGATTCAAGGTACACCGCCAAAGTGCTGGAATGTTGCTGCTACCTGATTAGGAAAGATATCCGTGAGCTGCCAGCACACCCACCTGGAATGCTCAGCTGGCCACAGGCTCAATCATAGCTGGTGAACCGCTGGATATCAGGCAGCCCCAACATCTCTGTCTGCCTAGCTATTACCCGCACCTTGGTTGCATATGATAGATGAATTCAGCGGAACTCTGGCACTAGCAACTCAGTGTCTTGACTCTGGTTATCAAAGCTGGAATTCCGAGAGCTTTGGATGTCATTCAGTGAGGTTTTGTCGTCGGACCAGTTCAGTGCGCCATGGAATGCAAGAAACACCAAGTCCCCGCTCCCACACTTCCGGAAACATCAATCAACAGTGATGTGTTGATGCCGATGTAAATTGATCATCATGTTTCGTCAAATGTTACGGGTGTGACCAAGGGGCGTCGGAAACAAAACCTGCCGACCGCGACTATGGTGCGCTCGGCCTAAACACCACCAAATAGGTCCCATCATTGATGCCATCACTGATGTCTCAAATCGACCGACGGAAAAATTTCGAATTTAAATTGCATTTTCTGTTGCAGAATGAGGTTGAGGCAGACTCAGAACATACTCCCCAGCTATAATTAGTGTAGTATGTGGCTCATAAACCTCTCTGAGAGCATATGAAGCCAGAGTCCGAACCTAAATCGGGCCTATTCCGTAAGCTCACATGACTGATTGATTGATCGCATCACTGATGTCTCAAATCCGCCTGGAGAAAAAAGTATTTATTGTGAATTTTGAGGGGACAGTAAATTCCTTTAGAGGGATTAGTTTACTATCTAATCGGAGTGTTTTGACCAGAGGATCAGTCATGGGAAGGTTCCGATCAGGCGCAATAAATTTTGTTCCTGTTTGGTGGTGTTTAGGCCGAGCGCACCATACCCAAAACCTTGCTGTCAAGACCCCGAGAACCTCACCCACCACCACCACCCGGCAATCACTTGTCGATACCTAAACAGGTAATGGATTGACGTCACAAGACCCAAAGGAAGGCCGAAGGAAAACAGTGAAAGAGAAAAGGTGACGCGTTCACAAGACCAAGTGAGTCTGAGAAGTGCGGGATATCCAAGACGAACATTGGCATTGTAAATAACGTGCAGAAAAATTAGCTCGTTTAGAATTACTGACATTATTGGATGAGAGTGAACTGAGGAATTGCAGAACCTAGTGATTGAAATATGATTGTACCTGTAACAGGCAGAAAAAATATCAAGGTGACTAGTAGGACATTTTCTACGGCCTACAATGTACATTATGGACGAGTAGAGGTAAAAGTGCCGAAAGAGGTCACAACTGTTGACGCTTGTTGACAGTCACTTCAAAAATTCGGCGTCTTGATCTGACCCATGGACCTCCATTGCCCCTCACAAAAAATCGAATTGGTGGATACTAACACTCTACATAAGACTCTCCATGGGTTCCGAGCTTCAAAAGGAGTGATACCAGTGAAAATGAAGGAAATATTCAAAACCTTGTCCAAATGGCGTGAAAAACCGCTTTTCCAGGACCCCGGACACTTGATTAGGTATCACCACCACCTAGTCGTTGTCCATCATTCAGGTTCTGAACACCCCTTGGGTGTTGTCATGGATCACAGACATCTTGGTGCACGGATGTCTCGGCTCCAAGTCTACGATCGTGAGTCTTGAATATTGTTCCTATGTCTATCTTTTATCCCTTGACTCTACATTCCATTCTCTCCTCATCATTCCTATCCTGAGACCCTACCTAGTTCCCTATGTCATTTATCCCTGTCTCAGAGACTCCCTACCATGTATAAAAAGTCGTAGATACTTCCGTTGAATATCATCTTACATTCAACCCACTTTTGTGTGCAAACACTTCTATTCAACAATCTATTCTCAAGTAACTAGTAAAGCTTGACGCTACTAGTCTACTTCTCTGCTGGAGAAATACAGTAAAGCGGAACGCTACTGTATTTTGGCATCACCCTTCGCTTGCGGATTTCCACGACGAACTCGAGGATCGACCGTATCTTTAACATTGGTGGACACATTGGGAAATCCGCTAAGCATTTATCCCTTTGAGACACTTCGCCACTCACCTTCAACCATCTTTCTTCATCATGACGAAGAACAAGAACAAGGGCAAGAAGGGAAGGCACGGCTCTGTTCAGAACACGCCGGACAATTCAGCAGATCACGCTGCGGATAATCCTGTTGCTACATCCACGATTGTTCATCCAAACGAGAGTCCCGGACCACCGCAGGATCCTGTTCCGACTCAGTTCCCGTTTGATCCCGGTACACAGGGTTCACTCCCGCCGCCTCGTTCACCCTCGCTTCTCTCGTCTCCCTCGAGACGTTCCCCTCCGGTACTTAAATCGGTTGAAGATGAGAGCTTCGCAATCCCTGAGTTCACGGGATATGCTGGAGGCTACGCCCCTCAATCCGTTGACGAACACGCGCCAATTGTTCATAGACACCTGGAGCTTCCTAGCTTCCTTTCCTTCTCTACCATCGTTCGCGAACACCCGGAATATGCTCCCCGTCATGCTCACGCTCTTGAGATTGGAGCCTTATCTTTTGCGAAACAATTCCTCGAGAATCCATCTGAACTCTCGGTCCAACATGCAAAGATTTTTGATGGAGCATTGCAGGCCTTGTTGGAAGCACTCACTGAGGTGGAATGCACGGATTTGCGGGACAACGGAGGACAGGTCTATCGTCTTCGACGCGACACATTTTGGATGCTTTTGAAGCAGCTCGAAGATCTTCGAAAGTGCGCATCAGAAGCGTTTCAAGTGTGGGGCCAAAGCTTGCCTTCCATGCCAACCTGGGGGCGCTCGGAAGATCCTTTCGCTTGGTACGCAGCGAACGAATTCGAAATTCTGGGCATTTCATATCGAGCTGAGGTTGAAGCCTTTCTTGCGGCGTTGACTCAGTACTTTAATTTTGGAACGAACGAAATTCGGGCATTCAGCGAATCAGCTGAGAATAGCTTCCACCAGTATCCGAGTCGTCAATTCTCGGTGAATACCAGACGTTCGTTGCCGTCGGTGGAACGCTCCACTACTTCATTCTCACCTACCCCTCGTCTCCACCGAATTTCACCATCGCCTCCTCCGGTTCCAGCAAGTGGAAATAGCGAGGACAAGCGCGATTCGGAGCAGGACAACTTCGGACATCTTGATGAGCCAGAAATCAAGAAGGAGGACAAGAGGGACACAAAAACTTCCAAAGGCAATTCTCGTCGCGCTGCTGTTGAAGAGGTCTCGGATGAAGATGCTCCTCCGATTCGCAGACACTCTGTACGCCGCACAAAGATGGAGGAGGTCCCCGATGAATACGATCTAGGCTATGAGACAGCCGTTGAAGACGCAAAATTCATACCTGTCTCAATTCCGGATTCCGATTTGGTTTTTGGAAGAGCTCGCGCGACCCCGCCTACACATTTTCACGCTGCGTTTGCTCCTATGCCCTTCGAGTCTAAACAAAACGCTCGTCAAAATTCGTCGGCATTGCGGGATACAACTCGTGATACACCCCCGCGTTTTACGAGCTTGGGAATTCAAGTGCCGGGGTATCCGCGTCCATCGCAGAGCGTTTCGGCAACGCGAACCGCTACAATCCTTGGGCAGGAAGGTCCCAGTGACTCGAATGGCTCAGACCCGTCTGATTCTGACGACAAAGGCGACCGTCGGCGCGGCCAACAGAGTTTCAACCGTGGGAACACTGGAGGGGGTCCGCCGAACAAACCACCGCCGAGTCGTGCAGCCGCGGGCGATCCAGGTGACCCGGATGATAGTCCCAGTGACTCCAGTGACGAGGATAGAAGAGATTCTCGCGCACGGCACTTGAAATCATCGAAGAAGGACGACAATAAATCGAAGGACGACAGCAATGAAAGCCGATACTTTGACCTCCGGTTGAAAGACGCAGACATTCCAAAGTGGGATGGGGATCCGGACAAACTGCTGCGATGGATTCAGGAAATCAATCTATTTGCAGAAGGAGGCAAACGCGCCTTCAAACAACTAGGCCTTATCATTCCACGGGCATTAACGGGTCCCGCAAAGAGCTGGTACTTCAGTCTTGGCGACAAATATCAGCAAGAAATTCGGCAAGACTGGGGAACCATGCGTCGAGGGATTGCGAATTTCTTCCTTACCAGCAAATGGCTTGAAAAGACTCGGGCCAAGGCACTGCGCGCGAAATTCCGAGAGCACGGATTTGCAAAGGAAAAACCCACCGATTATTTCATTCGCAAACGCGAATTGCTCAGTTCGGTCTACACGCTCAGCAACTCTGATGTTATTTCTGAAGTCATGAACGGGGCTCCTCGCAATTGGTGCACCGTGCTTGACACACAGAAATACAAGAAAGTTGTCGAGTTTCACGCCGCGCTCGCATTCCACGAAGATACACCTCTGTTGCTTTCAGCCAAAACCAGCGAGATTCGAGGGAGAATTGGAACATTGAGTTGAATACAACGTGAATACAGACATATGGTGCAAGGCAGTTGAATGCTGCAAGTGCGAACGGAACATACTCAGCCACTGGTACCCTCTTCGTCCTCTGACTCGCCATCCTCACGCTCTCGGAGTGCTTCCAATCCCATCTGCGCACACTTTTGAACACAATTGTGTTGATCAACAAATGACTTGATTCCTTGCTCGCCGTGATCGCCAGCTCCGCTTTCACTGAAGAACAGGCTAGTATGAGATACAATAAGAATGAGAATTACCGGAACATACCCATTGATCGTATGGGACATTAGATCAAATAGAATAGATGTGTGACTGTGTTTATCGTGGCTTTCTGAAGCTGCGATGTTCAATTTAAGCCCAATTTAACAAGTAGGCATAATAGCGAGTCACCTTGTATGTCTGCGAGAACAAGCGTCTTTCTGGAGAACAAATATACATAGTGTTGGAATAGATTAATTGTGGCGTCTTGCTTATCAGAATAACTGGGATGATCGAGGGTGCCGGAGTATTTCCAAAGTTGAACATCTCCGCGCTGGCGCTCAATCAGCCAAGTAATAGAGGATAATATGTTTGAATCGGCAGCGAGCTCAGCTTTCTCGGCTTCTAGAAGATCAGAGTATTCGGAAGGGGCAAGACCAGATGCCGGGGAGGGGATGAATGATTCAGTTGTGACAGTACCCTCTCGAACAAGTGCAAAGTCAGTCACATCGAAGGCTAGGAGAGGTAAAGTAAGCCTGAAATTCAAATTTAAAAAAATGGCGACTTGCCAGAGATTTCTATGCCCTCCGAGTCGCATTCCTGCTTGAAATTCTTGAGGAAAAAGTTGGTACGGCCCAGAGTGATGCCTTCCTTGGTGAGCTGATCCCGGTTAGCGAGGATGGAGACTTTGGATTCACCCCCGAGGGAGTAACAGCGTTTGGCAATGTATGCAACACCGTTGATTGTGAGCTAAAGTACAAAAGTTGTTAACAAAGTGAATATAGATCAGTAAAGAAGCACACCCTAAACACGAGCTTGGATTTCCCTTTGTTGAATGAAACATCTGTAAGGACGCCGGATACAGGATTCTCAGCAGTCCAAGTAAAAGACTGCTCTCCAGTCTTTGCATCGGAAGAATGTTTTGCGAAGAAAAACACAACCTGAGTAGCAGGTGGAGCTGGAGTAGCGGAAGAGGCTCCCAGAATAAATTCCGACTTCAATGATCTGAGCCTCCAGAATACTGTTTGTCCAAGCCCGCTTGCTAGCTTTGCCTGGCAGAATTTTTACCGGCGGCGCAACACCGGTTCGGAGATTGAACTTGGCAAAGGAAATTTTAACAAACTGCTAAACAAGAGGGCGAGCACAAATAAAGCATACCTTGTCAATGTCAATATGGGCTTCAAAGTAAAGTGTCAAGAGCTTTCGATTGCGAAATTTGGGTGGTGCCGTCTTGTCAAGACTCTGGCCGCAGTCCCTTGAAACAATTTGCATAATGTCGCGCAGAGTTGACTGTGGTTGAATTTCGATGTGGGCATTATTCAATCGTGTCAAACGGACATCGCGACTGTAAACGAACCAGTTCAACATATATTGAAGTCATCTACAAGTGAACACTTACCGGTCAAGCCCAGCCTCTGCTCCTTCCTTTTCCACTTCTTTGTTGACAACTTGAAAATGAAATCACATAACCAGTTCCGCCGGACGATGAGCTCAAGGAGATCCTGCACGACTTTCAACGTCGTGGGCTTTCGCTTGCCATTCGTCTTCGTTATCTGGAAGAAAAACACGGCATGAAGATCGGGTAAGTCTTTTTATTTCTTAATCTTTCTAAATTCTGGATTAGCTGATCTCACCTACTAGTTCGACAAAATTGAAGAAGTTGAACAAGAAGTTCGAAGTGCCTAGCGCCCGCAAGTTCAACGACGTGGAAGGGGCGACTGCAGCAATTGCCGACATCGTTTCTCGGGACATCAATCAAGGTCAGGGACCCGATACAGTCAAGAGGGTTGCTGCTTTGAGGCTCAATATCATCATTCCCCGGTGTGTCTCTTGTCTCCTTAATGTTCATTTGAACTCTGCTGACATATACGAGGCAGAGATTTCGTTCGTGCGACAATGCATGGTCTTGTGGGACAGGGGCCATCGGATCTGCGCCGCCCAGGCCGTCGTAGCGGTCCCAAGAAACGTGGTGCACTGGATGCAATTGGTATTTTTTAGGAGATCCACGCCGATGGACATGAGAAGGTCGGGGAGAAGGCACTTCGCATGGGAGCAGGTATCGGTATAGATATTTATGGCATGCGCGACCACGTTGGAAAGTTGTTGGGGATGGTTGCCGTGCCAAATTCACGTCTCAGCGACACTATTGGCCACGTCTTTTTGGACATGGTCTCTAAGTACGGAGGTATACCTATTACAGCGACTTGAATAATTTATTCTGTTGCTGATTCGTGTATGTCTTGGCAGCGATCTCCGTGCAGGTCACATTCGATGGCGGCAGCGAACTTGGCTGGTTATCAGCTTTTCAAACTACTCTCCGGTATAGGCTGATTTATTTTTCTTTGTTTCGAAATCTGAACTTGCACAGAGAAACATTTGCTCCTGAACTCAGTACCGCAGAGTGGCCGGCATGCGTTGCGGTTCAGAGTTCTATCAATATTCCAATCGAGTCTACTTGGTCTTATGATCGCAAATTCAACGGCCGCACTCTTCGTGAAATTGTGGAGGAAGGCCACATTCATCTTATCCCTGGAGATTTGATTCACAGGTAACGGTCTATTCTTCACTTCATATTACAGACTCTGACTCTTAACAAGGCACCTTTTTCGTTGGCTTTGGTCCAAGATCGTACAAATCAGTCTCGATGAGTTTGTGGATTACTTCAACAACAAGAAAACTCGGAGGCAAAGGGCACGCATTCTCCCTTCAGGGGTTGCACCGAACGTTGTATTCGATATGCCGCAAGATTATGGCCTTGAAAATCTGGCCTTCGCCGTCCCTCAAGCTGCTATCGACCAGCTTCGTGATCTGATTGACACTCCTCGCTCAGAAGCTCTTCGTTGGGTGCCGGATGTCTTTGATGCAGTTGCACGGGAGGTGTATGCAGGATTGGGATCCCCTGGATTGCAGGTACTGACAGGGTGGGCAATATTTAATGCAATGGCTCCACTGCTTCGCCAGGAATTCAATTCCAATGGTCTATACGATGCACTTTATGTATAGTTAGTTAAACTATTCATCGTTTTGCATGTAGACCTCGCTGTTTTTGGCTCAAACTTCGTAACGGTCTTCTATTTACCCCAGAGAGTGTATCTATTTACTGGAAATATATCTGAATGACGCTCGAGGGCTACAAACACGGTGGCGACAGGAAAGGAAGCGCGGTCATGTGATCGCGTTGCCGATCCCGGATCCCATCAAAATGCCAAATCTTCTTCACGCACGCACTTGCAGAAACTTCGAGTAAGCAACATATTCTCTCTACCTATTCGTTACAACACCAAGCTATCCAGTTGCCCACCACTATGCCTATGGCAAAGTGGTGCTCGGTTTTGTGAGTGACCCAACACTCGGGCTTACCCGAGTTGCCGAAGTCCGAGGCCGGAAGTCAAAATCAACCGAGTCCTTCCCGCCGACCGTACACTATGCAGAATGAGGTTTATGCATTGTGAGCATATGCATTATGAGATGTTCAACTGTATTCCCTTGTCCAGAGCGCCAAGATTGACAACACGACTACTCTGGTCTCTACGATCCAGGGTGTCCTCGATTCCCGTCGCCGCAGAAAGTCCCCGAAGACCGAGGGTCAGTCGCAGGAGTCGGCCCTCGCAGCGTTGGAGCACACTGCCATCGCTCGCGGTACGAAATTCTGTCGTAACTGCAAGCATGAAGGTCATATTGCGGACGACTGCTGGCAACCGGGTGGCGGTAAGGCCGGTCAGGGCCCGAAGCAGCAGCAGCATAAAAAGAAGGGGAAGAGGGGTAAGGGCAAGGAGAAGGCCCACAATACGGATGGAGGGGGAGACAAAAAATCCAACAATGTACGCTTCGAGACATGCTTAATGGCCTCCGTGGCCGACTTCTCCTCTTACTCCCTGCGTGATGAGAGCATTCCGGCTACACCTCCGACGTCATCCTCCCAGACCAACAACTCCGCGTACAGTGCACGTACAGCGGGTGCGTCTACCATCATCGATTCCGGTACATCGACACACATTCACTCCGTTCGACGCGATTTCGTTTCTTACGCCCAAGCCGTATCCGGAAATATCAGCGGGTTCGGCAACGGTTCGAGGAAAATCGAGGGTCGCGGTGAAGCACAGCTACTAGCGTCCCATCCTAAGGGTGGTAACGTCTGACTCAGGTTGAAAGATACCTGTTATGTCCCTGAATCTCAGCCGACGCTTATATCAGTGTCGCGGCTTGATCAGGCGGACTGTTACACCGTCTTTGGCGGTGGACGCTGTGTTACCTTTGAGAAGGGTGACAGTGGCAAGCTCATCCGCAACCTCATTTCGTCCGAGAAGGTTATTCTGACCGCCTCTCTCGGCAGCGATCGCCTCTATCACCTCGATTCCTCCTCGTCGACGAAGAATTCTTTTTCCACCTCGTCTCGACCTCCGACCTCAAAGCTTGAGGAGCTGCATCAGCGTCTAGGGCATCTAGGCTACCCTGCGCTGCGCGCTCTCGTTCGGAAGGGTCACATTTCAGGTGTGAAACTATCTACGGCGGAACTCAATGCTGAGCCGCCGGTATGTCAATCTTGTATGGAGGGCAAGATGACTCGTGCCTCTTTTCCTCCTTCGGAAGAGGAAAATGCCGAACAGATTCTCGATCACGTTCATTCAGATCTTTGGACTGCTCCAGTCCGTACTCTGAACGGATCGAAATATGCCCTCGCTTTCACCGATGACTGCTCTCGCTGGATTTGGATGTTTTACCTGCGTCACAAGAGTGATGCAGTAGCTGCATTCAAGGAGTGGTTGGAGATGGTCGAGCGTGAGACAGGTCGCAAGCTTAAGGTCTGGCACGTCGATAATGGGGGTGAATTTATCAACGAAGACCTGAAGCGGTTCTTGAAGGCACGTGGTATTCAGCTCAAAACCAGCGCTCCACGTACTCCTGAACAGAACGGTGTTGCCGAACGTCAGTTTAGGTCTATTTTTGACCGCGTTCGCACCGTCCTCATCGACGCCGACCTGCCGCTTAGCATGTGGGCTGAGGCCAGCAATTACATGGTCTATGTCAAAAACCGTAACCCACACAGCGCTCTCGACCTTCGTACCCCTTTCTCCATCCGCTTCCCAAACCGCAAACAGCCGAAGTACAGGTCTTTTCACCGTTTCGGTTGCAGGGCTTACCTCTATAATGACAATCCTAATCACAAAAAGTTCGACCATCGCGGCGAATCGGTTATTTTTGTTGGGTACCCGGATGATCGCAAGGCTTGGAAGGTTTATCGCCCCTCAAAGCGTACCTTCGGATCGTCGCCTCATATCAAATTCGACGACAACTCAAATTGTGGGGAATTTCGGGCTGAGGGGGAGATACACTCATACAAATATTCTTCTCTCAAATCGTCTTCGACCGAAGCTGATGATGATGATTACAGCCCTCCTTCCTCCACTTCTACGCCTCCAACTGCCAATCCGGTACCTCCTCGTGCACCATCCCCTCCTGCTCCGGCTGGACCTGCGGATGTTGTGTCACAACCTAAACCCCGGGCACCTCGTCAACCTCGTCCTCTACCACCTCCGCGCGACTGAGCTCAAGGCCGCCGCCGCAAACCTTAATTCAGGCTTAGCAGCAGCGCCAGCTCCAGAGGACCCTGACCGTGCGCCGGAAGATTCTGCTTTCGCGGAATCCTGGGACGAATTTGAGTACGCTCATATCATTGGTCCCGGCGAAGTTCCTCGCAACTACAAGGAAGCGATGGAATCGCCCGATCGTTCCGAGTGGAAGAGCGCGATGGAAGTCGAGCTCGATAGCATTGCGAGGATAGGTACATGGGAACTTGTCCCACCACCTCCCGGTGTCACTCCGCTTGGTTCGCTCTGGGTCTATGCCTTGAAGCACGACAGTACTGGTGCCATCACTCGGTACAAAGCTCGTCTATGTGCTCAGGGTACACCCCAGCGCCCAGGTATCGATTTTTCGATGTCTTTTGCTCCTGTTGTGAAGTCAGAGTCGCTTCGTTACCTCCTAACCCTAGCTGCAAAGCTGGACTGGGAATTCCACGTTGTGGACGTCGACTCCGCCTTTCTCAACAGCGAGACGGATCCAGACGAGCCACCTATCTACATGCGACAGCCTCAGGGCCATCGTGTTCGTGGAAAGGAGGACTATGTCTGTCTCCTGAAAAGGGGAATTTACGGGTTAAAGCAAGCCGCACTTCTCTGGTACCAAAAGTTACGTTCCATTTTGGTCAAGATTGGTTTCCGGGTGTGCATTGCTGATCCGTGCGTCTTTATTCGTCGCCTGGAGAAGGCTATTTCCATCATCAGCGCCCACGTTGATGATCTCGGTTTATTCTGCTCCTCTGTTGCAGAGGTCAAACTTTTAAAGAGGCAGATTTCCGAGCATGTCCAAATCAAGGACTTGGGAGAGTCAAAATCCATTCTTGGCCTCGAAATCCTGCGTGATCGTGCGAACCGCACCATCTCCTTGTCTCATCGTTTCTATATTGACTCGATTGTGGCTCGGTATCGCATGGAGGATGCACGGCCCGTATACTCGCCAGTCAACACGTCGGCCGCTCCGCTTTCCAAGTCTCAATCCCCTCAGACTTCGGAAGAACTCCAGCGCATGGCCAACGTGCCCTACCAGCACGCCGTTGGTTCGCTTATGCATACCGCTGTTCAATGCCGTCCAGACATCACAAAGGCAGTCCAGTCCGTATCGCAATTTAGCTCCAACCCCGGTGAAGCTCATTGGGAAGCCGTTAAACGGATCCTCGCGTACCTCAAAACCACACGCGACTCTGTCCTTGTTCTAGGCGGCAATGAAGACCTTACCCTTCACGCTTTCAGCGATTCAGATTGGGCAAACTCAAAGGATCACGCCCTATCCATTTCTGGGTATGCTGTCTTCATCGGATCCAGCTTAATCGCTTGGTCAGCGAAGAAGCAAACTTCCACGGCTCTTTCGACTGGCGAAGCCGAGCTCTACGCTGGCACACACGTCGGGCGTGAAATCATGTGGCTCCGCTCTCTTCTGTTCGAGCTTGGTTTCTTACTACCTCCCGGACCGACTTCCCTTTCTATCGACAATACTTCCACCATCCGGATGATTGTCAATACTGATGAAGTCACCGCTCGAACGAAGCACGTCCACATTGCCATCTGGTGGATCCGTGAAGCAGTCCTCCATCGCTGCATCGTCCCTGTTTACGTCCCTACGGAAGTGAATGTTGCCGACTTATTCACGAAACCATTGTCGGCACCACGCCACAAGACTCTCGTCAAGATGTTGGGCATGGCTCCCCGACCGGATGCTCGTTGAGGGGGAGTGTTGAAGTATTTATTTCTCTTCCATTTACCGTACATACCTTACATTCTCCAACTCGCAATCCGTTCCGTTACGCGTCACACATTCCTTATGTAGCTTTGTGTCACCGTCACATTCCTCAGTCGTTTCCTCCACGACTGAGGTATGTGCACTCGTATCTACTGTCCTTACAGCTTACTGATTCTCCTGGTAGTTTTAAGGCTCCAACCGTTTCCGTGTGCAAACGTTTTACACTGTTATATCCGTTTCTTTTTTCGTTTGTTTTGCCGAGGTCGACAGACGGTAAACAAAAATAAAACAAACGGTTAAACGGTTACTTACCCTCATCAGCTAGATCAGTGAGCTGCCGTTCTATGCAAATCGAAACCGGAGTTGATCCTGAGTGTCAGGATCATCAAGTCAGTGCCTCGAGGCGGCAGAATGCTCGGCTTCGAGATGGCGCGACATCTTGATGCCTGTTGGGCAAAGCGAAACATTGTCCAGCAGTGAGTGTACACCTTTTGTAAGTCACTCAGACATCAGCCAACTCATTTGATACCTTGTGGCTTGCCTTTTAGTCAAGTTTGAGAAGTGGAATCTCTGATCTGAGCCATGCCGCCCCGGGCCGCCCCAACATCCGTTTAAAACGATTAAAAAGGTTTTTCTGAACGTTTACAACCATTTCCGTTTGTTTTGCCCTCGGGCGCAAACGAAAACTAAAAGGTTGGAGCCCTAGGTAGTTTATACTTACTGTATTCTATCAGGTATATAATACAAGAGTCGTTTCCTCCACGACTGAGTTTATACTTACTGTATTCTATCAAAGCCGACTACCACCTCTACAGCAGTGACAATGAGCTGCAAGTTGTCGCCCAGAAGCAGAAGGCTCCCGCCCCCACCGAAACGAAAACGTGGTCGACCCAAGAAGAACCCCGTTCCGGTGCCGGCACCCGAGCCCGAGCAGCAGGAGTACTGCGCGACTGTTTACATTGTCCTTCACGCTCTCCATTCCCCGGAGTGTTCGGCGGATTCCAGCAGACGGCTCCATTTGCAAACACGCAGAATGCGAGTGCGCCAATGACTCCCTTCGCAAACCCACACAATGGCGCTGGACAGATGATGCCGTTCATGAATATTCAGAACGCAAGTGCACCATCTTCGTCGTCCTTCCCGGCATCCCCCTTCTCCAATACACCCTATCCCGACCACTGTGAGAAGTATTTGTCATATAATTCAAGATCATCGTCTCGAAATTCAAGATTCCTGACGTTTCGTTAGAATACACGTCATGAATTTCAAGACTGGTTTCATGATGCTCCAAAACTTCTAAAAGTTACAAGGTGTGATACCGCACTCATATTCAACTGTGGGACCACATTACAGGTTAATGCATATAATTCTCTTTCAAAAAGTGACATAAAAATCTTGAACCTGCATTCACGACGAAACATCACGAATTTCGGCCTCGAAAAACCAGCAAATTTTTTGTTCAAGTCCTGCGGCCGAGCTGCCGAGTCAATGACGTCACTTACAGCATTGCTCCACATCCGTAGCACACATATGCTGCGGCCGCTCACGACGCCTCTTGTCTCCCCCCACCATGACCTCCCTCCAAGTCACCATCGTAGAGCGCCGCCGCCGCCGCCACTCTCGCCAACACACTCTGCTGTAACGGACCACGCTTCTTTCCCTACGTCACCGCCCTCTAGGATCAATCCACACCGCCGTAACCGAACTAGATCTCTCTGCAGTGCGCAACACTCTCAAAGGATTAAGGGGTGGCGAAGGATGAGCCGGGATGAAGTGGCAGGGCAGGGTATTATCGTGAGTGATACTGCGAGAGTGCATTGCAGCTCATTAATGCGCTCTTTCCCTGTCGTGGTAACTTGGCTCTTCGATGACGACAGAGCATTCAGTGATCTGTCTAACGCGGTGAGTTACTTCCCTTCTCTATCTACATACCTCTTTTTCATTCTCCGTAGTGTCACATGTGTTTCCGAGTCACGCAAGCTGATCAAGTACGGCTGATCGTGATGGTGGCGAGATTTTGAAGGCCAGAGTATTATACTAGTAGTACTGCAACTGTATCGTCCAGTACTTGAAATATATCCTGTTTTATACCTCTTCCATGGAGTTTGATAAGGAGTAAGGCGTCGGGATAGCTGGCTACCTTGGTTGTACTTCCGGACGAATCATTGCTAAGATCATGACAAAATGTCATGAAAAAACGTTAGGAACGGGCCCACAGTCGTTAGGAATTTCAGGACCCCGGATCATAACGTTTCGTCATGAAATCCGACAAAAGATCATGAAATTCAACACAAATGACGACGAAATACCTAACACAAGGTCCTGAACAACATCATGAATTTCAAAACTTTCCCTCTGCACAGTGGAATTGGTGATATGAAGCACTCGTAGGCACACTGCGACTCAACTCTTTCGTCTCAGGCCTTGAACACAAGAATCAACTTCGCTATGCAGAGAAAACGCTATTGACCCAACACTGTAGCGCACCACGTGACTCGGTGATGGCCGCTGTCTGCCCTTTGCGCGCGGAAAACCCCATCTATCAATTTACGGCTAAGTGCTTCCAGCCGTTATTGTACACAATACTTTGCTTGCTCGTCATTGCGCCTACAGTAACGGCTGGTGTCGAGCCTATGCTGGCAACGACGCGTCTAGCCTGTCCTCATCCGCCGCTGCCGTTCCTCGGACGATCTCACAACAGCCAGCCGCGAAGACCAGCTCCTCCTCTCATACTGCCGTCAAAGCTTCTAAGTCTTCACGCCCAGTCTCAAAGGAAGAACTCGACGCGTGGGCTGCCTCCAACTTTGCCCCAAACCGTGCGGGAAATGAGTCGCGAGCACAGTACAGAATCAGGATTTACGCTCATTCCATATAAACCTCGATGATTCATGACCACTCGGCCCTTAGAATGAATATCGCGCAAGGAACCGCTGCGGGATGCGTGTTCGCGCCTCAGAATCTCAAATCAAGTAGGAGCGAAGGCTAAGCTTGTATGTTTCTACCAGGTACTGGAGAATTATTGGTGCGTTGTCTGCTGTTACTCTCTTTGCTCTGGTGCTGAACTTAATGCTTTTCATGGTAGTACTCAGCAGGCAGTGGTTCGCGACTGGAATGTGAGTGCTCAGTTCAAACGACGGCGCAAATCTCATGTAATATAGATATTCCTTGAGTTTGCACTGAAGCATAAAGGTCTCAAGGACCGAGTCGTCGATGAGCTTGCTTTGCTCTACTATCTTGAATACACTGGGGAACGGTGCAAGCGAACTCGAAAAGTTATTGATATCCCTGGAACTCGTGTTGGGGCAGTGAGTTCATATTGCTTTCCGCGCCTGAAATAAATAATTTCACGCTCTCTGTCTCAGTCGCAGATTAAGAAGTTATTCTTTGGCGTCCTTCGTATTCGGAAGGAGCAGGATGCGGCCGACGAAGCTCTCGCCGCCCGTCGACCCGCTACCTCGGTCTTCGTTCTCGACTCCCTCAAAACTCGGATGGACGAAGCCCTTCAACGCAATCGAGGGTAAGTATTTTTCCTGTGTGCTCTGTATGACTGGCATTCATAGATCATACAGCATATTTGATGAGGGCGAAGACTGCCCTGATATTATCGCGAATACGTGGTTGTCCGAGGTAGACCAGGAACAGCAGGATAAGATCGGCTTGAGCTTTCTCGCTCACTGGCATTGTAAGTCGTGTTCATGTGCTCACAGTACTACACTGATTCGCTTTAGTGCGCCTCGCTGTTTTCGGCCATCGATATCTGTCTTGGACAGCGCAGCATGCCAGCGGAAATCGCGGCGACGACTTTCGGGCGCTTAAGCTGTCTGAGCTCCAGCCGTATCAAATGCCACATCCCAGCGGCAGATCCAAGATCTATGCGATCCTTGGCCTCCAAGGCGAAGAAAAAGCTGGGAAACGAGGCATGCGTACTCGGTGTTACAAAAAGTGACCGACAATGTGCCATTTTAGGCCGAATCGTGTAGTATTTTGTTGGTTCAAGCACATAGGAATGTTCATCGGGATGTTCTGTACCCATTTGTATGGCAGTTTGGGAGAAACGACGCCGCGAATGTCTCGCACCAGTCGGTTCAATCTGACAGCTAACATTTTGCCTTATTTAGAAGAAACCATTTGGCTCTCGCTTTGTTAGCACAGGAAACACAGTTTCAAGTATTCTATGTTGTATTTCATACACGATTCTATTGTCTGACCAAATTTGGTCTGTCTGAACCATGTCATTGGGGCTTTTTTGAGCGTCTGAATTCCACCACTCAGATTTGATTCAGTTTCAAGCTGGGTATCAGCTCGTTTTGCTACAAAAAGATGGGATTAATGTGAAAATTCCAGCAGCTCTCTTGCTCTCTGTGTCAATCAAGTAACCAGGAGCTATTCAGCGATATATATTATCATTATCTACCCTCCTCATTAACCGGGATCAACAACATAGGTGGTCTGGACAGACCGAAGGGATTGGCTAAAGCGATCACCCATCAGTCACGTGTCTCCTCATTCTTTTCGTCTCGCCCGCCTCCGCATCGCGCCTTTGGCTCGGTGACTCCGTCTCTTTGAGACCTTCTCTTCTCCAGCCCCTCCCCCTCCATGACCTCGAGTCTCCTTCCCCGCTTCTAGTCTTGTCCCCCCGTCGCCGTCATACCCTCTTTTTTCGTGCCCACCCACCCATCCCTAGTTAGTTTTGCTATTTCCTGCGCACTCACGTAGCTACGGATTTGTTCTGTATTCTTTAGTTGCGTAGGGGCTGCCTCGGCTCCTTCGTCTTCGGGCGGAGTGCAGCGAGCTCCATTTCGGAGTTCACGCCCAATATATCAATGGCTTGCTTACTCATCTCTCCCTCTCGAGAACTCAGGCCAATCCAGGACAAATTGGAGGTGAAATATGCGCGACCTGTTTTCACACTATTTTGAGGCCGTTTTCACAAGTATTTTGTATGACTGGATGGGATAGTATCGTCTTTATCAAATGCAGGTTGGAAATCCGGTACGTTGATCAGATATTGTGGATATCTTTCGAGTTTTTGTGTGGTTTGTGCCGGCTGCATGCAAAAATACTATGACGTTCAGTTTGTTGACAAGTCTCAGGAGCCTCAGACAAGGAATGTCAGGGATCTTTTCATGTATGCTGTAGAGAATTGTCAGGGGTATATTTGAAGCGCGACACTTCGAACACTCCTGACATTCCGCCGCAACGTGCCAACCGAATAAGGAGATTTGATGGCGGCAAAATATTCGGCGATCAAATGCTTTTTGACTGTAGATCAATGTGAGCTGTTGGGGACCTCGGGGGCGTAATGTTGTGCTGAAAGAAAGGGGTCAGCCAGTTGCCGTGTAGTATAGAGGTTTGGAGGCGGAGACAGGGGCATAGACTTGCTGAGGTTATGAGTTCAATTCTTTCCCTTTGTATTTTTTTTGCTTCCATTATGTTATGACTGCCGAAGGCCCAAAAAGTCACTGGTTAGGTCGGTGGTTAGGGTTGCTCCCAATTTTTGTGACTGCCGAAGGCCAAAAGAATACTGGGTTAGGTACCTGGTTAGGGTTAAGGTTTGGGTTAGTGGTTAGGGTTCGGGGGGGTGTGGGGGTGAGGAACAGAAGGATTCGCGCGAACGAGGCTTTAGAGTGCCAACCTGAGCGGCCCCGGCTTGGGGGACCCCCCGAGCGGAGCGAGGGAGGGGAGGGGCCGCGAATGGTTGGTCCCCTTCGCGTAGTCTCGTAACAAGACTTTATATACTCTTTTGAAGATAGTCGTTCAAACGTATATAAACCCTTCGAAGTTCGCGCAAATGAAGGACTAGGGTTTGGCGGGTGCCGAGTCTCGCCGAAGTGATTTGCATCAACACAGCCCGCATCAAATTGCCATATTGGGTGCGCACGTTGCGGCGGAATGCGCACAAGTCACTTCGAAAGAAATATCACGTGGCCGTGAAGGAGTGACCAAATTATCGGTTACTTTTTGTAACACCGAGTACAGTAGGCTCTCTCTATACCCCCTCGTCATCGTTTCTAATGTCTTGTCACAGGTCAATGAGTCATCAACCCTGGCTACTCCACCTTCATCGCCCACCTTCACCCAGAGAAATGCCCACTCGGAGCGTTCACTATCTTCCTTCACTGGCTTTACGATGTCAGGGAGTTACCCTCAGTTATGGATATCGACTTTAGTGAGATGAAGTAAGTGTTGTTTTTATGCTGTCATCTCATCTCACTAATTATCGTCTGAAGCGTTGATTCCGAGGAGACGAGCAAGATGGGATGGGTACGCAGCCAAACGTACGCCGATGTATATTCTCCCGGCATGCCCCGAAAGATGAGTTTCTGCATTGGAACATCAAACTTGATTTATGGGGTTCAGGCTATCCTCGGCGCTGCAGGATATCGCGCGGATGAAGTGTATGACCCTGTGTGGCGACACGTCGATGTACCGGAAGAGTTCCTTGACCTCATGTGCCCTATGGCCGAAGAGAAGCGTGCTCCCATTGTCGGTCGGTGCGTAATTTGGATAGACTTCCTGAGACTCGCTCAAAGCATACTATTATCAGGTAAACAAAATCTTGTCAACGCTGTCCGACATTGGGACATGATCATCGCGCTGCGTCCCTACTTATTTCAAGTGAGTCCGTTATAATTTTCTATCTCATCAGCGAAGCTAATATGTCTTGACGACCAGTGTGCTGCCGCCATCTTCCAGAAATGTCCTAACTCCGCCATCTTCAAGCTACCCGCACTGGCCAATCGTGACGTCCAGAATTGGATGAAGACTGAGTTTCCTGAGAAACTCAGCCGTCTCCGGGCTGAGGCCGGAAGCAGCATTGATCTAGAAAGGAATCAGAACTCAGAAATTCACCGTGCCTTGAGCCAAGTCACAACGTATCTCGTCCACCAAAATAACGATATTCGTAAGCTGAAAGAGGTACTCGAGCGGCGAACGGCACCATTGTCGCCAGCTCAAGGTTTCTCGGCTGCGACATATCACCACCGAGGTCTGATCCCGTAAATAACCCTTGTCATGCGTATCTGACTTTCCTATAGCAATTCGTTCTCATTAGAGCTTATTAGCAGCCGGTGCTTTTCAAAATATACGATGAAAAACTAAGCGAGATCAGTGAAAAACGGAGGCTCCAAACATGCAAAACCTCGAAGACGTCATCGAGAGATGCGGTCAGGTGATTGATGTTTTTTTTTGTATCAGCATTTCTATACCGCAACAAGTAAACTAACTACTAAGACGCGGTGCCAAAAGGCAATAAATACGGGATATTGTGCTAGGGGAATCGACCGATGCAGGTAGAGTATAGTCTTGGAGTGGGAGGTAGAGGTGATTGATGTCAACGCGCCTGCCGTTCGAGCTCCACCTTGCTCGTCCTTGCTCTACACAACAACTATGTCCCTCTCGCGCATAAAGCGCCTCATATGCTCTGTTCTACTCCCCGTCCTCGATATGGATGACGGGGATGTCTTTGTTACCCATCAATTCACTAGCCAGAGCCGTAGTTCTCTGTGGCCTGCATTTTGGGGCCTTGTCTCGCGTCAAAGGCCTGCGATTGAGGTAGCCCGTCCCGAAATTGGTGGACAGCGTATCACACTCGAGTGGCTGCAAAGCCTGCGTCCAAGGGACTGCCTATATCAATTCCGGAGACCAGTTCGAACTGTGCATGAAATACAATCGGACGCAGTCTGCGATAAGCGAGCTTGTTAACGAGCTTTGCGAGTTCTTGGATGAACGATGGCAACATTTGCTTGACTTCGATGCCAACGGACTTCTCACTACTGCCCGGATGCAGGAATATGCCAATGCCATCCATGCGAAGGGCGCCCCATTGGACTCTGTCTGGGGATGCATCGACTGTACCATCCGCGGTATATGCCGCCCTACCTTCTACCAACGGGTCGCGTACAATGGCTACAAGAAAATTCACGCAATTAAACTTCAGGCCGTTAAACTCCCGAACGGCTTGATTGGCCACCTCTTCGGACCCATCGAGGGCCGGCGGAACGACAACGCCCTTCTCGCTGCATCCCACCTTCTCGAGAAATGTGCTCAGTTCGCTTTCCGACCTGGAGCTAATCAGAACACTCCGGTAACATGACGCTATTTCCAGATCTTCGGGGATCCTGCGTACGGACTGAGCCCCCTCCTGATCAGCCCTTATCAAACAGGCCAAGATCGTAGTGACGAGGAAATGCTTTGGAACAAAGCCATGTCGAGTGTACGGATGGAGGTTGAGCATGGTTTTGGCGAGATTACCAGAGAGTGGCCGTTCTTGAACGCATGGTGGAAATTGCGTGTCTTTTCATCGCCCGTCGGCCGCTATTACCGGGTCGGTGTGCTACTGACCAATGCACTGAATTGCATTCGGCCTAATCAGACTGCGCAAGCACTCAAATGTCCCCCGCCGTACTTAGAAGATTATTTTCACGATTAAAATATATATGTGTACAAGTTTTCAATTCCAATTGTTACTACGTGCCTACTGCTTACTGCTTCTCAACCAACGCGCGCATCACGGAGAGCAACTCATCCTTCTGCCGGGTCGAGTCTGCGACAAACTGCTTAAGTGTACCCATCATCTCCGTCTCATAATGCGCGGCGCGCCGGTCGCTTTCTTTCATCAAAGCGAGGCTTTCGGCGTTGAGCACTGATGGATCATTCAGGCGGCGACGCTTGCTCGCCTTCGTCTTGGGTTTTGAGACACGAGTCTTGTTGTCGGAGTCGGAGTCGGAATTGACGATTTCAACGCTCGAAGTAGCGGCAGGGGTTCGAGATGTAGGTAGAGGGCCACCGCCACCAACCACCTCAACGTCGGTATCGTCACTGGTGGGGCTTGGAGAACGGAGGCGCTTGCGGAAGGACCGCATAGCGTGCTGGCGAATAGCCTCGCCGCCTTCACGATCCTCATCATTCTTCTAGATTCCGATGAGTGACAGCTGCCGCTAGCAAACTGACAACGACGTACCTTCTTCGTCTCTTTTTTGGCCTTATCAGACTTGCCCTTCGCTTGGTCGAACTGATATTCGAGACGCTCGAGCAAGGCGGCTATGCTGATGCCGTCTGCGGTCTCCTTTCCGATGATGTTGCCAAGCTGCGTGTTCGCGCTTGGGTCCTAAAAAATATGAATACAGTTTGATATGAGCATGTAGTCGTGCCCGTGCTGAAGTTGGCACGCCGCGCGCCGTTCTCGTCGACGTCATCGTCATCGTCGTCCGTCTGCGACCCCGCCTGTTCCACCTCCATGGTTTTCTTGCTCCCAGGCGTCGTCGCCGCATGGAGCGAAGGGATCGGACCGCGGGGCAGATTGATAGCGGAGTTCGAGAGTGGTTGGATACGAGCGAGCTCGGGCTCGCGGTCGTGAATATTGGCCAGAGCGGTACTGGAGTTTTTGTAGGTCGCCTCGAAGTTGGCGTTGGCCTCTCGGAACTGTTTAGGGTCCCAGTCGAAGTTGGCGAAGGGGCTGTAAGGCGGATCCTCGTCGTTTGCAAGAGTAGGAGGGGGGAATTGGACATCTCGGGGGAGGGTCTGGTCGAAATTAAACTGGGACCAGGGGACAGAAGCCGAGTTGTACTGAGAGGAAGCAGACGGAGTCGAGTCGGGGGCATCGTAAGAGCCATAGGAGGAAAAGTCCGTCGTGCGCAAGGTTTGAGCAGAGAGGTGGGTGCGAGAGTTGTTGTTATACTGGGAAGACATGGCTCAGATTTGGTGTGTACGTTGTGGACACAACACGCACCTAGGTAGCCCTTTTATATGCCCCATCGCGTACTGTGGAGTCGCTTGCGTGATGACGCAAGGCCGTTCCCCGCTCCAGAGTGGCGATCATGACGAAGTAGGACGCTTTCGCGAAAGGTAGAGCTTGTTGCTCGTCGTTCCAAGAGGCTCGCAGGACGGTGAGTAGAGCAGTGAGCGTGTACGCTGATAGAAGTCGCTCAGAAAGGCAACTCAAGCGATGCGGCACGAATCGGCACGTTGTTTCCTTTCTTGGAACGGTGAAAAAGTGCTGCTCCACTTGTGGTTTTTGGATGACGTTCTTGTGCGTAAAATTTTGTTTTTCACCGGCTGCTAATAAGCTCTATTATAGAGCTTATTAGCAGCCGGTGCTTTTCAAAATATACGATGAAAAACTAAGCGAGATCAGTGAAAAACGGAGGCTCCAAACATGCAAAACCTCGAAGACGTCATCGAGAGATGCGGTCAGGCGCACGGCCGTTCCCCGCTCCAGAGTGGCGATCATGACAAAGTAGGACGCTTCCGCGAAAGGTAGAGCTTGTTGCTCGTCGTTCCAAGAGGCTCGCAGGACGGTGAGTAGAGCAGTGAGCGTGGAAGTCGCTCAGAAAGGCAACTCAAGCGATGCGGCACGAATCGGCACGTTGTTTCCTTTCTTGGAACGGTGAAAAAGTGCTGCTCCACTTGTGGTTTTTGGATGACGTTCTTGTGCGTGAAATTTCGTTTTTCACCGGTTGCTAATAAGCTCTGATCGTCTTCGCTTCAACCCTTAACTCCGACCTCTCCCATCATTGTCCATCGCGATGAAAACAATAACAAAACAGGCACATACAAAACCCACGACGACTCCACCCCGAGAGCCTTTGTCAATCTACCGTCTCCTCATACGCCTCGCCAACCGACTCAAGTCGATTACATACTTCCTTCTCCTGCCGCATTCTATCCGAAAGGTAAATCAATTTATGCTTGCGTGTTATTCTTACTGATCATTCTCGAGATGGACCTATTGGATTATTTCCACCTGTTCTCGGTCAACGCGCGGCTAACTGGATCGACATCTTCAAACTAATACGGCGACCCGAGTTGTGCTGGATCAAGTGTGGACTGAAGACGGGTCTTGATGACTACGGAAGTGTTGACGAGCTGTGGAGGGTGTATGCACAGGGTGAAACGGTTTTCACTAGCACTGGGGTGCAGATGGGAGTAAAGCCGCCCCTTCGTGACGTGGAAGCCCACTTCTATTCACAATGGCGAACACCGCCCGATGTGACGGTGTGTTCCCTTCACGAAATCATTAGCCCATGATTACTTCCCCCTAGCAGCAGCAGCGCAAGCAAATTCAGAAGGCGTGGTCGCGCTTTCGCGAAATCCCCGAATGGATCGCCAAATCATCGGACAGACGCCAGGTGCCGCCAACGGTCATAATCGCCGAGCTGAATGAAATGCTCATAGATGGCGGGGTAGGATCACTTAATCAATTGAGCAACAAGGTCGCAGAGATGCGGAAGAATTCAGCGGCTGCGGCGTCTGAGTACACAGCAGTATGTCTGCTCTCTTGTGCTCACTCCGTTGCTCGTTGCTGATACTATTATCATTGAGGCTTCCTCTTCATCTACGTCCGATTCCGATCTTCAGAGCAATTCCTCGGTACCGACCACTCAGCTGGGGTCCGCCATTGTCCTTTCAAAGGAGGAAGAAGGCCATTGATTCAAGACGACCCAAGAAGATCAAGTTTGAACCGGTTAATACCTAGTTGTTGAATATATCGATTTTTTTACACGATCAACATGAGTGTGTGAGGTATAAAAGGCGGCAAGAAGAGTAAGACAGGGGAGTACTCTTTCTTCCCGCCATCGTGCATCCCCGCAGATATGGGTGTCAACGGTCTATGGGATGTGAGTGTGAAGTGGTCATTCCGCTTAAATTAAATGCTAACAATATACAGGTTGTGAAAAATGCAGCACAACTGAGGTCTCTGCTCAATCTTGCGACACTGGACGGCTTTCAACGAAACAATAGAAAGCAGCGAGCTCTGGCTGTAGGCGTAGACATCAGGTCAATGATTTCTGAGCCCTCGTATTCGTTCTCTGACGACAATAACTCAAGTATCGTACTTTCTGCAATTCAGCGATTGCAATTCTCGACGCGACTCGCAGACATACTGCGCATCTTCAGCTTGCACAGTGGTCTCGTGCACCTGTCATACTGATCTTCGTGTTCGATGGTTTCGGAAGACCGTTAGTCAACATTAAAACGAACGCCGAGATATTTCACTCAAGCAGGCTCACCTCGTCGCCGTTCCATCTCGATGAAGACGGTCTACTCCTTTTTGCCCTTTTGACCGGCGGCGACTACGACGAGGGAGTGCGCGGTTGCGGCGCCAATATTGCCCATGGCCTTGCTAAGTGCGCGTTTGGGCAGCAGCTGCGTCACATCCTCGTCTCGTACGCGGGAACACGACGTACCGTGGAGCTAGCGGTGTGGCGGGAACATCTGCGTGCTGAGCTCAAAACTAACACCTCGAAACTGCTTGGAAAGAAACAGCGCAAGTTAGCCGAGTGTATTCCCGACCCATTTCCAAACAGCCGTGTCGTTGACCTCTACACAAATCCCTACACATCGTCGTCCTTCAACTATATGGCCCAAGCTCCGAAAACTAATGATTGGGTGCCTCGTGAGCCCGATATTCCCGCGTTGGCGAGATTCGCTTGCCAGAATTTAAATTGGGGCCAGGAAGATTTGACACAGCATTTCCCGACTGTCATATGGCCTGCCGTCGCCTTCAGAATGATATCTTTGGTACGTTTGTACTCAGCCGAGTCGAATTTCCCTTCTGACGGCCGACACATCCCCAGCAACTTGTGATGTACAATGCTCCCGCTCGAAAATCGAGACTGCAGTAGCCGGTAACGAGAGGCCAAGGGAAATCATTGATTTGACTGGCTGAGACTGAATATTTTTGCGTTGCGCGGCGTTGGATGGGATGTATGTTTGTGTAGAAAAATTGATTGAATAATTTGCACGTTCGTTTCGGGTGAAGAAAGAAAGGATAATAGATAACAGGGAGTAGTACTGGAAATGGAAGGGTATATAAGGGGAGAGAGGAAAGGCCGGCAGGGCCCACTGGCAGGCGCTAACTTTGAACAATGACTGATGGATGGGAGGGACGCCAAAGACAGCTAGAACCCCGATTTGGAAGGTTGCTGTGCAAAGTCGAGAGACCTGAGCCCGCAAAGGACGGGTGACGCGTGCCGAAGACGAGAAATTGGCCGAGCGCGAGTTGCGTGACCTGCGCGCCAAACGAGGGGCGGCCGCCGGCATGGGGTGAGCGGAGTTTGAATTTGCGGAGACCCGAGTGACTTTTGACAGAAAATCACGGGGTTTCGTCTTTTTTTTGTATCAAGAGGAGGGAAAAATCGGTCATTTCGAGGGCTTTATTTCGCCGGAAATAGCCTCAGATTGCCGAGGGTTTTACTGGCCGTGGCCATCGGCTTTAATCGGTCTGGCGACCGATTTGCCATCACCCTTGGAATGGCGGGGTTGCCCTCTTTGAAAAATCGGTCATTTCGAGGGCTTTATTTCGCCGGAAATAGCCTCAGATTGCCGAGGGTTTTACTGGCCGTGGCCATCGGCTTTAATCGGTCTGGCGACCGATTTGCCATCACCCTTGGAATGGCGGGGTTGCCTTCGGCCGAGTCTCCCAGAGGCAGAGTAGACGGTTAACCGTCCGATCAGCTGGGTGCACTTAACGCACATAACGCACAGCCACTCGGAGCACATAATCCGACGCCGGTATGTTCTGTGCCTCAGTCGCATTTTAATTCCCGGAAGCATCTCAGAGGTAATTCTGTATACTCTACTCTCTGTCTGTCTAAAAATACGAGCGGAAATGGTTGATTTCTGGCCTGCGGCAGTATGCCGAAACCTTTTCGCCAAATTATGTGCACTGATGTGACGATCACGTCACATTATGTGCACCTTCTTCCCTTCCACCACTACCTCTCGCCACTCTGTTCTGTATACCACTCGGTTGGACTTGGCGACTACTCTGGGAGATTGTTTGCTCTGTTCGATACCGCTTCCCTATCAAAAATCACGAAAATCTGTCTGTTTTCATTCGCAAGGTCCAAATCATCGATCCACGGCTTCCGAGTCACTCGCGCTTCGAATATTCTCAGCCAGGATCTCGATACTAGCCCAGGAAGGAGGAAACACAGTCAGTATACAAATCTAAGCAGCACTGTATCTTTCTGCCGCTGAAAAGGGACCAACTTAGGTACACAAGTGAGTATTGATTCTGATCCTTTCCTCCGAGTCTTTCCTGTAGTTCTCAGCTACATGATTGCTTTACAGCGTTGGATCTCGATACTAGCCCAGGAAGGAGGAAACACAGTCAGTATACAAATCTAAGCAGCACTGTATCTTTCTGCCGCTGAAAAGGGACCAACTTAGGTACACAAGTGAGTATTGATTCTGATCCTTTCCTCCGAGTCTTTCCTGTAGTTCTCAGCTACATGATTGCTTTACAGCGTTGGATCTCGATACTAGCCCAGGAAGGAGGAAACACAGTCAGTATACAAATCTAAGCAGCACTGTATCTTTCTGCCGCTGAAAAGGGACCAACTTAGGTACACAAGTGAGTATTGATTCTGATCCTTTCCTCCGAGTCTTTCCTGTAGTTCTCAGCTACATGATTGCTTTACAGCGTTGGATCTCGATACTAGCCCAGGAAGGAGGAAACACAGTCAGTATACAAATCTAAGCAGCACTGTATCTTTCTGCCGCTGAAAAGGGACCAACTTAGGTACACAAGTGAGTATTGATTCTGATCCTTTCCTCCGAGTCTTTCCTGTAGTTCTCAGCTACATGATTGCTTTACAGCGTTGGATCTCGATACTAGCCCAGGAAGGAGGAAACACAGTCAGTATACAAATCTAAGCAGCACTGTATCTTTCTGCCGCTGAAAAGGGACCAACTTAGGTACACAAGTGAGTATTGATTCTGATCCTTTCCTCCGAGTCTTTCCTGTAGTTCTCAGCTACATGATTGCTTTACAGCGCTGTGGACTCCCTTCACCCCCTCAACTACCTTCAAAGTGATCAAAACATGACAAGAATCATCCACACCTTTGCCAGTTACCGGCGTCCATCTTTGGATCCTCGGTAAGAACCATTCTTTGTGCTTATCTCTGGCTTTGAATTACCTGGACCCATGGCGGGATTTCATTTTAGTGTATACAAGATGATGTGTTAGATACTGCTTCTGTACGGATTTGAATGTGAATTTCCGCTCTGCCTGAATCAAATCATTATTGAATCAAATCTCGTCCTTCAATTGAATGAGTTCAGCCGACGAACAAGGCAGGAAATCAAACTCAGAGTTGCCTGAGACCCAACGAAGACTCGCCACCAATACCCTTGAATTCTCTCTCTTCTTCCCCTTTTCGCTTTCTTTTTCGTCGTTTTCCCCTTCTGGATACCCAGCACAATGTGCGGAAAACCGAGTAGACCAATTCCCTTGAACCTTCGCACTACTCAGGGATATTTGGGTGGCGGGAAATAGCTCTGGCGCCTGGTTAACCGAGGTAATTTACCAAAGCCTTCTCAGACGAGCCTATTTGACCTAATTTACCGGGCTGATTTACCCAAATTTCCCACGGCTCTTTTCGCTGCAAGAACCAACCAAAAATTCAAAAATTTTCCCAATTACCGCTGCTATTGAGGGATAATTCTATTTGGCAACCCGGTTTGTTTGGCAACCCCTGGCTTTTTTGAGGGTTGCCAAATAGAACTGGAGCATACTTGTAGATAAGAGATAAGATATTCAGATAAGGCGGGCTAAGGGAAGATCTGGGGACTGCCCCGGGTAGTCTGGGGTAGTACAATTTATTGTAGCGTTGCGTTCCAAAGGAATAAATTCAATTTACACCAACTCGTCTACGCTTCCTGGGAGATAAAACCAATCCCACCTCCGCTAAGTCCCGATCAGCTGAATGTCGTTTCTTCTTGTTCTTGGGGGGCATCTTCGGCGCGGGCAAATTCTCCTTGTTCTGAGCCATTGCTACCTTTGCGACCTTCCCTTCCACCGCTCCGAGCACCTTGCTCCCAAGTCCCTGTTTCTCCACCCCCTTTGCCTTGAGCTTCGCAGTTGCGATGGAGAGAGTGTGACGGCGAAGGTAAAACTCCGTCACCCGGGGGTCGCATTGACAGTACAAAATCCTAATAGATAGGTTTAGCGTGCACAAGAAAGCGAAGCGAGAGAGAGCACATACACATCTTCGCCACGACCCTTGATTCGACGGGCGATACCACAATAATCCAGTGGCCCAACCGTGTAATCTTGAGTATACTTGATGATGTAAGACAAGAGGGCGCGATCGCGAACGAACGAAGTCGAAAGTTCAATAGGTGTCGGTTTCGGAATCAGCGGTGGTAACGGTTTGGGTTTAGGAAGCGACCGCTTCGGTTGTGGTTTCGGCTTCGGCTTCGACTTCGTTTGGCGAGGTGCGCGCGGCTTTCCTTTCCCGTGTTTTGCTGGTGGCGGAGGTCTCACAGGAATTGGTGGGGGCGAGGAGCTCTCCACCTCCGGCTTCGGCTCCCGAGGATTGAGCGGCGGTCGACGACGGGGAATTGGCGCCGAGTTGTCAGGGAATGCGGGGATTACTGACCAGATGTCTGCCTTCGCTAGACGGTAAAGTCGGGTATGAGGGTGGAATGCATGGAGAGGCTTCCTCTGGCTGCTCGGATGGAACAAATAGGTATACTTGTCCATGTTCAGCCACGAAGACGGCATCTCTGAAGGGACTGTGAAAGAGAATCAGCATGAGAAAATAGATAGGGAGCAGACACTCACGTGAAAGGGTGGAATAATAATGTGCCAGTCGATTCCAGCTGGACACACATGCGGCGGGAAGGCCAGCGTCAGCGCAAAGGTATGCCCAGTGGTCAGCACCAAAGATCAAAGTCCCTAGATTCATGTCTTCGATCTCGAGGGCATGACGGATAAGCTCGGGCTCGAAAACGTCGAATGGGCCAGCGATCTCGTCGCACTGCCGAAGCCATAATGGGTCATCAGCATGCCACTCGAAGCATAACTGCGCAAACAATCAGCAAAACCGAAGATTGAAGGGAGCAAGCTCATACCTCAAGGTCCGAAAGCAGCTCGTGGAAGCGCGCGGAGACGTAAGATCGGTCTTTCCCATGGACATTGAGGCGGTCGCTATAAAGCAACCTGTCCTCCTCGCTGACGCAGATCACGAATCCGACGAGGAAGCGTTTGACCAGCGGCCTGCATGCCAATAGTCAGATATTTCCAAAAAAGGAGAAATCGTAACCGCAGAAAAATTCCCAAAAAAGGAAAAAACGAAAAGTCGAATCACTTACCACAGTGTTGTGTGCGCCTCCTTACCAAAATGATAGTAAGCAGCACAGAGCCGGGCTGTGCGGGAGGGCGAGTCAAAGACCTCAGCCTCAGTGAGGTTCGGTGCTAGACCTGAAAGACATTTAACTCAAAGACCAATCTCAAATTCCGATAACGCTTACCAGCCATGTGCCAGAGTTCAGGTATTGTATAAACCCCCGCACCAGCGAAGATTTCAGTGCTGGTGCGGACAGCTGTCATCGCATTTCCAGACCGATCAGTCTGCTGGCCGCGACGTTTTGTTGATGAGAATGTCAGAATAGCGTCGATTGAGCTGTGCCTGCTCAGGAGACTGCCACCATAGGGCGGTGATTGTGTTGTTACCGTCCATGAGTACTGAATATGCCCACCCTGGCTCGGAGGCACTGAGCTCCTCCAGGGATGCAAAGATAGCCTGGATGTCCCCGCCGAGTCGCTCCATCACAGCATAACCTTCTCGAAGCGCCTCATTGCGCGCATTCGAGATCTGGCGAGGCTCAAGAATGCGGCCAGGGAACTGAGAGGCAAGAATCTCAGCTAGCTGCTTCCGAGACATGGAGTCCGCAAAGCGAGCGACGACTGCCCGTTGTTCAGCTGTTGGCGGCTGCTGAACCGCCCCTCCCTCAGGGACAGGAGGCTCATGGTTGTGCTCGGCGTCAACGAGAGAGATCCTGCATCCGTCCAGTCCCCCGGGCATAGCGACAAGATTGACATGGGCACCGCAGTTTGTGCGCCCCGACTTGCCGTTCCGATGGTCTGCTGGGTCAATGTCCGTGCGATGAGTCTCCTTCGGGTCGCGGTATCGATTGCAGCGTAGAATCAGCCGCTTCAAAACACCGTTGACAACCTTCGTCTGACTTCTGATCCATTTATATCCAAGATCTTCTTGTGCGTTGAAGACAGCTCCCTGTCCTTCCGCAAAGTCATTGTATATATTCCCAACAGCGATCGGGCCGAAGGAAACCTGGATTTGACGAGGAGGAGGGGGAGGAAATGAAGTTCGCCCAGAAAAGCCCGGATCCGTCTTCAGTTTACGACGTGGGGGCGAGGAGATGGTGGAAGTGAGGTCGATGAAGGGAGGTTCGACCTTGGTGGCAGGGGAAGGCATATGTTTCCGCTTGACAGCGGGTCGTGTAGGAGTGAGTAGATTGATGATCTCCTGTTCCTCTTTTTTTGTGATCAAGCGGAGGGGCGGCGGTGTACAGAGGTCGACTACATCGGGGCTGCATAGATCAAGAACTTCCTGCTCCGCTTTAACACGCCGTGGTGGGGTTTGGGGCGGAGCAGAGAAATCGTGGGTGTAAGCGCTGATGACGTCACCAGCGCTTGTGTCGCTCGTGTCGCGGGGCGCGGTGAACGTGGAAAAATCGAACGGGTGGTCGGACGGGAACTCAAGCAGAGCAGATAGAGTCGGAACGGTAGCTGTGTTCTCTGTTCCTCGAAATTCAAAGGCCGGAGCAAGAGCCGGTACTGTGGAGGAGGAGGTTGTGATGAGGGGATGTGTGATCTGCGGCTGCTTTGGATGGGCTACAGACCAATCGAAGATTGGATGGTTCATCTGTTGGTGAGATGAAAAGGTGTCAGTAATATGAAGTAAAGCAAGCAAGTCCGCATACCTCCGCAGACAATGTGTCGAGATTGTAATCCGAGTAGCCAACAGCTACATCTAAGGTACCTGCTTGCTCGCCGATCGATATTCGCTGACATGGAACGACCCAGTCATAGTAGGTCTGAAAGGCTTGCCATCAGTTTTGTCCCTTTCATTAATCGCTACTCACTGAGTCCTTGGAACGAGCAAGAAGGTGGTATAGAACAAGGTCACGCAAAAGAGCACGACGAAACTCAGCAGATTGGTCAGCGAGCCAGCGTGGGGTTCCCAAGCCGGTACGAAATTCAACGAAGTTGAGTGCAGCAACACCGCAACTGCCCTCGCCAGCCAACGAACGCTGGCGATCGATGAGTCCAGGCTTGATATAAGTATCGCTGATGCCGAGATGCGGCTCAGGCTCAAACTCGTCGAGACCGTCAAAGACCCAACACAGGATTGACAGAAGATCAGGCGGCACAGGCAGATGCAGGGAGTCGCCGTGCTCCAACTCGTCGAGACGCATGGTGAACACTGCAGAGTAATGGTTGCTGGTCCAAACCAAGAGTCCGATAGCGTTCACGTTTCCAGAGCGGACACGTTCGCGAACCCAGATGATGTTTTGGGAGTACTGACGTTGGCCTTGACGATGGAGTACACGGGCGTCATTAATGAAAGATGTGGGAAGGAATAGGAAGGAAGGCTCGAAGCCGAACTCTTTCTTGACTGCGCGGTTGAAGTAGATGAGCTCAGCTGCCGCATTAAGAATATCTTCATCGACCCAGCGCTCGTCTAAAAGGCAACCGAGCGTCGAGAGCGGGACTTGAGTTACGCAAAAGCCTGCCAGAGGCTCCTTGACTTTGCAGAGCTCAAAATCTTTGACTAGATCTGGAAGCAAGAGCGGAGTCGATTTGAAGAGAGCCATGATCCCAGATGCTGCCGACAGGTGGGAAGCGTAGTTGTCGGCATTCTGAATCAAGCGAATCTAAAGATATGTGCATTGAGCCAGGTTCTGTAGCTCAGCTGTAGGATGTACCTTGCAGAGGTGGTAACAGACGACTCTGTCTTGAGCTAGCTGGATTATAACCGATCGACAGCCATTCGCAAAAGCGGATTTCAAAGAACTTGTGATGGGGAGCAAGTCCTTGTAGCAAGGAACGACTTCATGCGCAGCAAGGGTACTATCAGAGCTAGCAGTTGGGATTTCGTTGTGGGGAACCCAGGCTAGGACACTGTTTTCCGGGAGAAATTGGGGCAGATGGATGCCCTGAGCCTCGCCGAATGTAATGCGAGCGAGACTCTCAGCAGAAAAAAGCTCAGAAGGGTCAGGAGTCGAAAACTCGTCGTAAGTGCGAGGGCGAGACATTGGGGAACGAGGAAACAGAGGGTCGGGCGACTTTCCTTACATTTAAAAGCTTTAAAATTCATATGATTTGCAGTCGGCTCTTGTATCAGAGTTTGATCAATGACAGCCTGAGTACTTATTTGAGCACTGGATGTGAAGGTAAAGAGAGTCGATTGTGCTGATTGTGCTGCCTCATAGCTCCTAGTAGTTTGCGTGGTTGATATACAGCTTACAGGAGAGCCCATCGAGCAGAAGTTTTCGGTGTGAAAGCCGTGAGATGAGTGTTTGGACAGAGAAGTTCGAACTGATAAGATGACGTTCAGAGCGGGCCGGAAAGATAATCATAGATAAGGACGTGAAGGGTTGCCAAATAGAACTTTATTTGGCAACCCTTCACGTCCTTATCTATGATTATCTTTCCGGCCCGCTCTGAACGTCATCTTATCAGTTCGAACTTCTCTGTCCAAACACTCATCTCACGGCTTTCACACCGAAAACTTCTGCTCGATGGGCTCTCCTGTAAGCTGTATATCAACCACGCAAACTACTAGGAGCTATGAGGCAGCACAATCAGCACAATCGACTCTCTTTACCTTCACATCCAGTGCTCAAATAAGTACTCAGGCTGTCATTGATCAAACTCTGATACAAGAGCCGACTGCAAATCATATGAATTTTAAAGCTTTTAAATGTAAGGAAAGTCGCCCGACCCTCTGTTTCCTCGTTCCCCAATGTCTCGCCCTCGCACTTACGACGAGTTTTCGACTCCTGACCCTTCTGAGCTTTTTTCTGCTGAGAGTCTCGCTCGCATTACATTCGGCGAGGCTCAGGGCATCCATCTGCCCCAATTTCTCCCGGAAAACAGTGTCCTAGCCTGGGTTCCCCACAACGAAATCCCAACTGCTAGCTCTGATAGTACCCTTGCTGCGCATGAAGTCGTTCCTTGCTACAAGGACTTGCTCCCCATCACAAGTTCTTTGAAATCCGCTTTTGCGAATGGCTGTCGATCGGTTATAATCCAGCTAGCTCAAGACAGAGTCGTCTGTTACCACCTCTGCAAGGTACATCCTACAGCTGAGCTACAGAACCTGGCTCAATGCACATATCTTTAGATTCGCTTGATTCAGAATGCCGACAACTACGCTTCCCACCTGTCGGCAGCATCTGGGATCATGGCTCTCTTCAAATCGACTCCGCTCTTGCTTCCAGATCTAGTCAAAGATTTTGAGCTCTGCAAAGTCAAGGAGCCTCTGGCAGGCTTTTGCGTAACTCAAGTCCCGCTCTCGACGCTCGGTTGCCTTTTAGACGAGCGCTGGGTCGATGAAGATATTCTTAATGCGGCAGCTGAGCTCATCTACTTCAACCGCGCAGTCAAGAAAGAGTTCGGCTTCGAGCCTTCCTTCCTATTCCTTCCCACATCTTTCATTAATGACGCCCGTGTACTCCATCGTCAAGGCCAACGTCAGTACTCCCAAAACATCATCTGGGTTCGCGAACGTGTCCGCTCTGGAAACGTGAACGCTATCGGACTCTTGGTTTGGACCAGCAACCATTACTCTGCAGTGTTCACCATGCGTCTCGACGAGTTGGAGCACGGCGACTCCCTGCATCTGCCTGTGCCGCCTGATCTTCTGTCAATCCTGTGTTGGGTCTTTGACGGTCTCGACGAGTTTGAGCCTGAGCCGCATCTCGGCATCAGCGATACTTATATCAAGCCTGGACTCATCGATCGCCAGCGTTCGTTGGCTGGCGAGGGCAGTTGCGGTGTTGCTGCACTCAACTTCGTTGAATTTCGTACCGGCTTGGGAACCCCACGCTGGCTCGCTGACCAATCTGCTGAGTTTCGTCGTGCTCTTTTGCGTGACCTTGTTCTATACCACCTTCTTGCTCGTTCCAAGGACTCAGTGAGTAGCGATTAATGAAAGGGACAAAACTGATGGCAAGCCTTTCAGACCTACTATGACTGGGTCGTTCCATGTCAGCGAATATCGATCGGCGAGCAAGCAGGTACCTTAGATGTAGCTGTTGGCTACTCGGATTACAATCTCGACACATTGTCTGCGGAGGTATGCGGACTTGCTTGCTTTACTTCATATTACTGACACCTTTTCATCTCACCAACAGATGAACCATCCAATCTTCGATTGGTCTGTAGCCCATCCAAAGCAGCCGCAGATCACACATCCCCTCATCACAACCTCCTCCTCCACAGTACCGGCTCTTGCTCCGGCCTTTGAATTTCGAGGAACAGAGAACACAGCTACCGTTCCGACTCTATCTGCTCTGCTTGAGTTCCCGTCCGACCACCCGTTCGATTTTTCCACGTTCACCGCGCCCCGCGACACGAGCGACACAAGCGCTGGTGACGTCATCAGCGCTTACACCCACGATTTCTCTGCTCCGCCCCAAACCCCACCACGGCGTGTTAAAGCGGAGCAGGAAGTTCTTGATCTATGCAGCCCCGATGTAGTCGACCTCTGTACACCGCCGCCCCTCCGCTTGATCACAAAAAAAGAGGAACAGGAGATCATCAATCTACTCACTCCTACACGACCCGCTGTCAAGCGGAAACATATGCCTTCCCCTGCCACCAAGGTCGAACCTCCCTTCATCGACCTCACTTCCACCATCTCCTCGCCCCCACGTCGTAAACTGAAGACGGATCCGGGCTTTTCTGGGCGAACTTCATTTCCTCCCCCTCCTCCTCGTCAAATCCAGGTTTCCTTCGGCCCGATCGCTGTTGGGAATATATACAATGACTTTGCGGAAGGACAGGGAGCTGTCTTCAACGCACAAGAAGATCTTGGATATAAATGGATCAGAAGTCAGACGAAGGTTGTCAACGGTGTTTTGAAGCGGCTGATTCTACGCTGCAATCGATACCGCGACCCGAAGGAGACTCATCGCACGGACATTGACCCAGCAGACCATCGGAACGGCAAGTCGGGGCGCACAAACTGCGGTGCCCATGTCAATCTTGTCGCTATGCCCGGGGGACTGGACGGATGCAGGATCTCTCTCGTTGACGCCGAGCACAACCATGAGCCTCCTGTCCCTGAGGGAGGGGCGGTTCAGCAGCCGCCAACAGCTGAACAACGGGCAGTCGTCGCTCGCTTTGCGGACTCCATGTCTCGGAAGCAGCTAGCTGAGATTCTTGCCTCTCAGTTCCCTGGCCGCATTCTTGAGCCTCGCCAGATCTCGAATGCGCGCAATGAGGCGCTTCGAGAAGGTTATGCTGTGATGGAGCGACTCGGCGGGGACATCCAGGCTATCTTTGCATCCCTGGAGGAGCTCAGTGCCTCCGAGCCAGGGTGGGCATATTCAGTACTCATGGACGGTAACAACACAATCACCGCCCTATGGTGGCAGTCTCCTGAGCAGGCACAGCTCAATCGACGCTATTCTGACATTCTCATCAACAAAACGTCGCGGCCAGCAGACTGATCGGTCTGGAAATGCGATGACAGCTGTCCGCACCAGCACTGAAATCTTCGCTGGTGCGGGGGTTTATACAATACCTGAACTCTGGCACATGGCTGGTAAGCGTTATCGGAATTTGAGATTGGTCTTTGAGTTAAATGTCTTTCAGGTCTAGCACCGAACCTCACTGAGGCTGAGGTCTTTGACTCGCCCTCCCGCACAGCCCGGCTCTGTGCTGCTTACTATCATTTTGGTAAGGAGGCGCACACAACACTGTGGTAAGTGATTCGACTTTTCGTTTTTTCCTTTTTTGGGAATTTTTCTGCGGTTACGATTTCTCCTTTTTTGGAAATATCTGACTATTGGCATGCAGGCCGCTGGTCAAACGCTTCCTCGTCGGATTCGTGATCTGCGTCAGCGAGGAGGACAGGTTGCTTTATAGCGACCGCCTCAATGTCCATGGGAAAGACCGATCTTACGTCTCCGCGCGCTTCCACGAGCTGCTTTCGGACCTTGAGGTATGAGCTTGCTCCCTTCAATCTTCGGTTTTGCTGATTGTTTGCGCAGTTATGCTTCGAGTGGCATGCTGATGACCCATTATGGCTTCGGCAGTGCGACGAGATCGCTGGCCCATTCGACGTTTTCGAGCCCGAGCTTATCCGTCATGCCCTCGAGATCGAAGACATGAATCTAGGGACTTTGATCTTTGGTGCTGACCACTGGGCATACCTTTGCGCTGACGCTGGCCTTCCCGCCGCATGTGTGTCCAGCTGGAATCGACTGGCACATTATTATTCCACCCTTTCACGTGAGTGTCTGCTCCCTATCTATTTTCTCATGCTGATTCTCTTTCACAGTCCCTTCAGAGATGCCGTCTTCGTGGCTGAACATGGACAAGTATACCTATTTGTTCCATCCGAGCAGCCAGAGGAAGCCTCTCCATGCATTCCACCCTCATACCCGACTTTACCGTCTAGCGAAGGCAGACATCTGGTCAGTAATCCCCGCATTCCCTGACAACTCGGCGCCAATTCCCCGTCGTCGACCGCCGCTCAATCCTCGGGAGCCGAAGCCGGAGGTGGAGAGCTCCTCGCCCCCACCAATTCCTGTGAGACCTCCGCCACCAGCAAAACACGGGAAAGGAAAGCCGCGCGCACCTCGCCAAACGAAGTCGAAGCCGAAGCCGAAACCACAACCGAAGCGGTCGCTTCCTAAACCCAAACCGTTACCACCGCTGATTCCGAAACCGACACCTATTGAACTTTCGACTTCGTTCGTTCGCGATCGCGCCCTCTTGTCTTACATCATCAAGTATACTCAAGATTACACGGTTGGGCCACTGGATTATTGTGGTATCGCCCGTCGAATCAAGGGTCGTGGCGAAGATGTGTATGTGCTCTCTCTCGCTTCGCTTTCTTGTGCACGCTAAACCTATCTATTAGGATTTTGTACTGTCAATGCGACCCCCGGGTGACGGAGTTTTACCTTCGCCGTCACACTCTCTCCATCGCAACTGCGAAGCTCAAGGCAAAGGGGGTGGAGAAACAGGGACTTGGGAGCAAGGTGCTCGGAGCGGTGGAAGGGAAGGTCGCAAAGGTAGCAATGGCTCAGAACAAGGAGAATTTGCCCGCGCCGAAGATGCCCCCCAAGAACAAGAAGAAACGACATTCAGCTGATCGGGACTTAGCGGAGGTGGGATTGGTTTTATCTCCCAGGAAGCGTAGACGAGTTGGTGTAAATTGAATTTATTCCTTTGGAACGCAACGCTACAATAAATTGTACTACCCCAGACTACCCGGGGCAGTCCCCAGATCTTCCCTTAGCCCGCCTTATCTGAATATCTTATCTCTTATCTACAAGTATGCTCCAGTTCTATTTGGCAACCCTCAAAAAAGCCAGGGGTTGCCAAACAAACCGGGTTGCCAAATAGAATTATCCCTCAATAGCAGCGGTAATTGGGAAAATTTTTGAATTTTTGGTTGGTTCTTGCAGCGAAAAGAGCCGTGGGAAATTTGGGTAAATCAGCCCGGTAAATTAGGTCAAATAGGCTCGTCTGAGAAGGCTTTGGTAAATTACCTCGGTTAACCAGGCGCCAGAGCTATTTCCCGCCACCCAAATATCCCTGAGTAGTGCGAAGGTTCAAGGGAATTGGTCTACTCGGTTTTCCGCACATTGTGCTGGGTATCCAGAAGGGGAAAACGACGAAAAAGAAAGCGAAAAGGGGAAGAAGAGAGAGAATTCAAGGGTATTGGTGGCGAGTCTTCGTTGGGTCTCAGGCAACTCTGAGTTTGATTTCCTGCCTTGTTCGTCGGCTGAACTCATTCAATTGAAGGACGAGATTTGATTCAATAATGATTTGATTCAGGCAGAGCGGAAATTCACATTCAAATCCGTACAGAAGCAGTATCTAACACATCATCTTGTATACACTAAAATGAAATCCCGCCATGGGTCCAGGTAATTCAAAGCCAGAGATAAGCACAAAGAATGGTTCTTACCGAGGATCCAAAGATGGACGCCGGTAACTGGCAAAGGTGTGGATGATTCTTGTCATGTTTTGATCACTTTGAAGGTAGTTGAGGGGGTGAAGGGAGTCCACAGCGCTGTAAAGCAATCATGTAGCTGAGAACTACAGGAAAGACTCGGAGGAAAGGATCAGAATCAATACTCACTTGTGTACCTAAGTTGGTCCCTTTTCAGCGGCAGAAAGATACAGTGCTGCTTAGATTTGTATACTGACTGTGTTTCCTCCTTCCTGGGCTAGTATCGAGATCCAACGCTGTAAAGCAATCATGTAGCTGAGAACTACAGGAAAGACTCGGAGGAAAGGATCAGAATCAATACTCACTTGTGTACCTAAGTTGGTCCCTTTTCAGCGGCAGAAAGATACAGTGCTGCTTAGATTTGTATACTGACTGTGTTTCCTCCTTCCTGGGCTAGTATCGAGATCCAACGCTGTAAAGCAATCATGTAGCTGAGAACTACAGGAAAGACTCGGAGGAAAGGATCAGAATCAATACTCACTTGTGTACCTAAGTTGGTCCCTTTTCAGCGGCAGAAAGATACAGTGCTGCTTAGATTTGTATACTGACTGTGTTTCCTCCTTCCTGGGCTAGTATCGAGATCCAACGCTGTAAAGCAATCATGTAGCTGAGAACTACAGGAAAGACTCGGAGGAAAGGATCAGAATCAATACTCACTTGTGTACCTAAGTTGGTCCCTTTTCAGCGGCAGAAAGATACAGTGCTGCTTAGATTTGTATACTGACTGTGTTTCCTCCTTCCTGGGCTAGTATCGAGATCCAACGCTGTAAAGCAATCATGTAGCTGAGAACTACAGGAAAGACTCGGAGGAAAGGATCAGAATCAATACTCACTTGTGTACCTAAGTTGGTCCCTTTTCAGCGGCAGAAAGATACAGTGCTGCTTAGATTTGTATACTGACTGTGTTTCCTCCTTCCTGGGCTAGTATCGAGATCCTGGCTGAGAATATTCGAAGCGCGAGTGACTCGGAAGCCGTGGATCGATGATTTGGACCTTGCGAATGAAAACAGACAGATTTTCGTGATTTTTGATAGGGAAGCGGTATCGAACAGAGCAAACAATCTCCCAGAGTAGTCGCCAAGTCCAACCGAGTGGTATACAGAACAGAGTGGCGAGAGGTAGTGGTGGAAGGGAAGAAGGTGCACATAATGTGACGTGATCGTCACATCAGTGCACATAATTTGGCGAAAAGGTTTCGGCATACTGCCGCAGGCCAGAAATCAACCATTTCCGCTCGTATTTTTAGACAGACAGAGAGTAGAGTATACAGAATTACCTCTGAGATGCTTCCGGGAATTAAAATGCGACTGAGGCACAGAACATACCGGCGTCGGATTATGTGCTCCGAGTGGCTGTGCGTTATGTGCGTTAAGTGCACCCAGCTGATCGGACGGTTAACCGTCTACTCTGCCTCTGGGAGACTCGGCCGAAGGCAACCCCGCCATTCCAAGGGTGATGGCAAATCGGTCGCCAGACCGATTAAAGCCGATGGCCACGGCCAGTAAAACCCTCGGCAATCTGAGGCTATTTCCGGCGAAATAAAGCCCTCGAAATGACCGATTTTTCGACGTTGGCAACCCCGCCATTCCAAGGGTGATGGCAAATCGGTCGCCAGACCGATTAAAGCCGATGGCCACGGCCAGTAAAACCCTCGGCAATCTGAGGCTATTTCCGGCGAAATAAAGCCCTCGAAATGACCGATTTTTCCATGAGAGGGCTGTCGCAGTGAGCATGAGAAGGTAGTCATGGCGAGCGTTGGTGACAGCGGCGAGAGAAAAATCGGTCATTTTGAGGGCTTTAATTCACCGGAACCGTCGGCTTTAATCGGTCACCAGACCGATTTGCACCTGACAAATCGGAACCACCAACACCGGATTTGTGCTTGAGCGTCCGTCTGCATTGATTACAAGACTATCGTGCTCATCTACCGCTCCCCATTTCCTATTGCACTATGATGCGTATGCCAATGAACACAAAGAGTCAAAGAGCTGGTTTGCAGGTGCATGAACAGTTGCTTGTTATTGCAGTGGGATTCATCTTGCTTTCTTTTCCTTTTTTTTTTGGTTTGTTTAGTTTCCGGTTGGACGTATCCATCGTTACCTTAAGCAGCGGACGCAGCGAGGTTTTCGAATTGGAGCCAAGGCCGCTGTCTATACGGCTGCAACATTGGAGTACTTGACCGCAGAAGTGCTTGAACTTGCAGGCCGGTATATTCACAACTCCCCCAACCACGACGTTGAATCCGATCATTCCAGGCAACGCGGTGAAGGATATGCGCCGAAAGCGTATAACACCTCGCCATCTGCAGCTCGCCATCCGTGGTGACGAAGAGCTCGATATCCTTGTTCGCGCAACAATTGCTGGGGGCGGTGTCGTGCCTTTCATTCACAAGAGTCTCGTCAGCTCGAAAGCAAACAAGGATGCATGAAAATTGGGCTAGATTCCGGAATAACAGTAATTGTCAGGAGAGGCAAGGAGGAAGGAAAGGAGGGGGCAAAAAAGAGAGAAACCGATGTTAAATCTCCCTGGGACTTTCATGGGACTTGAATTCTCTCCCCCAGTACGAGCTCGAGAACAGACGTAATGAATTTGGCGGACGAATACCGGTAGTCCATTGTAGGTTTTGATTAGTTTGAGTTCAATGTCGTTCTTCCTTTGTTCATCAGCCCGCCAAGGTTCCAAGCGATTCCAGTTCCGCCAAGACAGATTGTAGTTCCCAGTAGCGCAGTCAGACTCGTATGTAGGTGCCGCTGAGAGGTTTTGGAGGTGGATCAAATGCTCGAAGGTAGTGAAGTACATAATAGTTACAGTAATAATTAGACAGGTGTGCCGAAGAAGAACATATCTATTAGCTAGGAGTAGGTACATGAGGCTTACTTAGGTCGTCTGATCAAGGTACTGTACCAATCTGTATGGAGGCAACGCTCTGAGGAGCGTTACGCGCCGTTGCTAGCCTTTTATTGTAATTTGCTGTGCAAAAGCAGTGCAAAATTACTATATATGGGACAATTTGTAAGCAAAAATGGCCCCGCGTTATGCGTACGTTGCTACCATACAAATCGGTACAGTATAAAGGTTATATCGACGTCGACGATGGCGGAAAAGATGCCATGAAGTCCGAGGTCAGAGAGGATGGAGGTCAGGGGGTCAGAAGTAAGGAGTCTGGATTCAGATTGAAGCCAAAAGTCGAAGTCGCAGACAGATGACAGAGAGAAGACCATGTTACTGTTTGTCCGAGCATTTGACAAAGAGACAAAGACGGCTACGGAACACTCTCAATTGTATAATACATAGATGTCACACAAATTGTGTTCAGGTCAAGTCGATGTTGATCATGTTGACCCCATTCATGCAGAAAACTATCTAAATGCTCTACAAAGGCGCCCACACGATTTGCACATGATGGGTAATGGTGAGATTTGGTCGTGGATTCCTCATAAGTAGAGGTACACTCAATTTCGTTCGGATGACCCAAAAATTTGGCCGGACCCATTTTCTCGTGGGAAAGTTCAGGAAAAATTGGTTTTAGACGGGTTAACCGATGGATCACCTGGGTCCACTTGACATGTCAAGTCACACAGCCACCTTCGGACCCAGGGCCGATAACACTTGTTCTTGCCTCACAAGTCCCCTACCTCCACCAGAAGGTGTCAGCACAATAGTAAAGCTACTAAAAACGAACCTAGTCTAAAAAAATTGCGAAATTTTCACGGCCATCGCACACGCCGTTGGCGGGATGCTAAGTATGACGTTACTGTCATGTCACACTTGACCTCCTGTAACCTCTCCTTCCACCATCCACCCGCATCTCTTGCTTCTCTACACGCTTTCTGGCACTTTCGGCTCCTCAAGACCACTACCTCTACTCACCCCTACTTCTCCTTCAAATATTTCTCTCTTTTCACGGTGTTTCAGCCCCGGAAATAGGCTGGCAATTGTATCGGATTCGGCACCCCTGCGAGCACGTTTTCTGGCCAAAATTCAATATGGAGGGGTCCAATGAAATAGATGAGTTTGCGGGAAGAGCTCTTATGGTTCTCAGGTGTGTTTTATTCCTGCAATCTAGTTTGTTGCGTCTCATATGCCTCCGCTTGCCCAATTAATGGCACAAAGCTCGCTGAGCACATCCCAGCACCCTCAAATTCAGATTCTTTCATCTAGATGAATTCTCATTGCCCCCCTTCGCATTTTCTGCCGCATTCTTGTGTCTGTTTTCCGATGTGCGGATGTAGCTTATGCCTTTCTGTATTAATGTGTATTTAAATTGGAATTCAATGAGTATCATTTGTGGACATTCTGCATTGGTGGTGAACTTGAATAGCAAGACTTATCCTCTGAAGTGTCTGGGCAATCACCAGCCTGAGTTCCAGAAACTCTCCCTTTCTCTCTCTTTTCGATTTCTTTTTCGGCAATTTTACCCCTTTGAAGACCCAGTAGTATGATCGGAAAACCAATTCCAGCAATAGAGACTTTGCGGAAGCCACCGGTGGCTATTTGTGGCTCCTCTTGTGCAATACTGTCTTGAGCCTCCCGCTCAAGTTAGCCACCCTGGCATCCCGTGAATGGGTAGTACAAATAGTGGCTAATCTACCCAGAGGCTGTCATCCGGTCTCGAGAAAAAATTGCCTCGGATAGCCACCGGTGGCTACCGCAAAGTCTCTAATGTATGGTCTTCATATTACAACAGGAAATCCCGCATACTGCCAACGTCTTTATCGATGACCTGCCAATCAAAGGAGCCAACACGCAACCCTGGTATCCGCCGCTATGTTTGGGAACATGCCCAAGATGTTCACCGTGTCATGCATCGCATAAAACACGCCGGCGGCACCTTCTCAGCCAAGAAGACTCAGATAGGACGAACCGAAGTTATAATACTCGGCCAACTTTGCAACTTGGCTTCCTGACCCAGATCGTGTCGATAAAATCTTGAATTGGCCGCGACTTACAGACGGAAAATCTGCACGCCGCTTCCTTGGACTATGCGGTGGAGTCCGTATCTGGATTCCAAATTACTCCTCTCTCGCCCGACCACTCTCTCAGCTGTTCCATAAAGAAGCACCGTTTGTTTGGGGTGCTGAACAGATAGAAGCCTTTTCCAAGCTCAAAGAGTTTGTTACCAGCGCGCCCACCCTAATCAATATCGACTACACGGCTGATCTTGACGTCTATCTCGCTGTCGATTCAAGCAATCGGTTGGGGACAGGCTTTGTTCTATCCCAGCTGGACGAGCGCGGACGTCGTAGACCCGCTCGGTATGGCTCTATTCCATTCAACGAACGCGAATCGCGCTATTCTCAGCCCAAACTCGAACTCTACGGTCTCTATCGCGACTATATCTGTTTGGCATCAAGCGACTGAATGTTGAAACCGACGCGAAGTACATCAAGGGAATAGCGGGTTTGTGCAAAGCGACCCGGGTCGCTTTGGGACCGCTCAGATCTCGACAACGAGCAGTCTCAGGTGTGAAGTCCCAGCGACCTAGGAGTGCCCCAGGGCAATACTCTTCTAGGTCGCTTCAAGCTCACACCTGATATCTTTTGTTGCGGAGATTTGAGCAGTCTAAAAGCGACCCGGGTCGCTCGCACAAACTCTCTATTAAATGCTAAATTCTCCTGACCTTCAGCCCAACGCAACGATAAATCGTTGGATTCAAGGAATATTGCTCTTCGACTTTAATCTCATCCATGTCCCGGGTAAAACCTTCCACGCTCCCGACGCGCTTTCTCGACGAGAACTCGGCGAAGGGGAGATTGTTGAAGATCACGACGACTCATGGCTGGATGATATCGTCCTCCATGCCGCTTCATTCAATATCTCCGCCAACATTGTCCATGCCTTCTATTCTCTTCATACCCAACCCAACTTCACTCTATCCTCGCTCGCATCTGCTTCTGTTTACATCAGTCAAGCAACCCCGTCTCTCTCCCCATTCGATGCTGTCTTGTTCGACATTCGTCACTCCCTCATCACACTTCAATTCCCAACCTTCCCCCAAAAAGACCACAACCGTCGCATGCAGGCTAAACGTCGAAGAAGACGGCTGAATATTTCATGAAGAACGACCAGATGTTTCAACACAACGGTTCCGATAAACCACCCCAGCTCGTGGTATTTGACCCAGAAAAGCGTCGAGAAATCCTGGTTCAAGCGCATGAGATGCTTGGCCATCGAGGCGAATACCCCACGCTTGAAACTGTCCAACTTCGATTCTTTTGGCCTCATATGCGAACCCAGGTTATCAACCATGTTCGCAGTTGCCACGAGTGCCAAGTTCGCACTCGAATCGCGACGCAGGTGCCCCTCACGATATCGATTCCCATTACCATCTTCGCAAAGATCTATGTCGACATCATGTATATGCCGAAAGCACAAGGCTTTCGCTACATCATCGCAGCCAAGGACAATCTCTCTGGCGTCTCTGAAGCTCGTGCTCTGCGAAAGGCCAACGCGCGATCCCTTGCAAAATTTTTCTGGGAAGAGATTTATTGCCGCTATGGTGTTGTTCTTCAAGTCACAACCGATAATGGACCAGAAGTTCAAGAAGCCTTTGCCTTGCTCATGCAGACCCTCAATATCCCTCATGTGAAGATTTCTCCTTACAACTCTCGAGCCAACTCTGTTGTCGAGCGAGGACATTTCATTCTGCGCGAGTCCTTGGTTAAAGCATGCGAAGGAAACATGAACCTGTGGCCTTCAAAGCTCCCTGCCGCAAAATTTGCTGACCGAGTCACTTTCCGCCGTGCAACGGGTCAAACCCCTTTCTACACTCTTCATGGCTTCCATCCCATCCTCCCTTTCGATCTCGCCGAATGCACCTACATGATTGAAGGTTGGACTTCCAACATGACCCACACGGATCTTCTCGCTCTCAGAACTCGCCAAATCGAACGACGCCCCTCTGACCTCAAAGATGCAGCTGAACGATTGCTGAATACTTAGCCGTATTCGATCTAAAGAAGAATTCGAACGCAGATATTCGGCGCGGTTATACCGTGAATCCTACCAGCCGGACGAACTCGTCCTCGTTCGAAACTCTCGCCTCGCCACCGACCTAGGAAGAAAATGGAAGAGTAAATGGCTTGGGCCATATGCGGTCGTTCGCCGGACCGCTGGAGGTTCTTATGTGGTTCGAGAGCTATCTGGCGCGGTCAGTACCCAAGGAATAGCTGCAACTCGCCTTCTCCCCTACATATCCCGCAATGATCCTCGCTTAGCCAAACTCGGTGAAGGCTTCCCTCTTGATGATGGCATGGAAAACCCACCGAATGCAGAAGAATCCGACGAGGACGATCCCGAGTCATCTGACGAGGATGATATTTGAAGCCCATGTATACCCCCTCCCTTGACTTGTTTCTGTCTCGATCTCGTTTTACTCCCTCTCCGCTCGACGCAACCGAGGACGGTTGATTTTTCGCGTGCCCCGCGGATGTGACGCAGCTACGCTGTGTACACATAAATCACCGGAATTTCATATACCAACCTATCAATTTCATTGTCGCATTCTCATCGTTATTGCTCTCCGTACCCTGCACCCGAATTTCACGTCTTGAGCTGCGGCGGAGCAGTTGAACCGTGAAAAAGTTATTTGATCGCATCAATTGGCGCAACATCAACTTTCAAATATTCATCCTCGCAAGCTGGATATCCAAAATACGGCCTCTACCGTTCCCATATGGTCACAACTGCTTCCATCATAGAATCTCAGCCAATCCCAAGAGCTGCATGTGGAGAAATTATCCACATTTCACTCCGACACAATTTTATTGGTTGAACTTCATTCCAAGGTGAAAAGTGATATTCTGTACCTTACTACGGCCATGCGAGCGATCCCCAGATCATGGAAACAACCCCTCGTTCCTTGATATTTGGCTGTGCAAGCCACATGGACACCTCATCTCAATTTATTCTGTAGCACCGGTACTCCTCTTTGTATTTATTCGTAGTTGCTGCTCGAGAGCAGGGGACCAATTACTACCCGTTTCTACATGACCTCTGGTGCCAACCGACCGTCTCCTTTGCTTGAGGTTTGCAAGAATAACATCTTGGAACCCATATCTTCTGCCACACTCGCCCTCCCGTCTAAATACTCTGGATTTAAATAACCAACGGTAAAATCGATCCTTACTTTATTTTAACCTTCCAGCCTACAGATCACTGTCTTCTCTTAAAACCCTCCACGTTTCATCGAAATACAGCCAGGTCTTCGCACTGGGTCGACCTCTCATCTATCTCGACAACATTTCCTATTCGGGTTGGATTCGGACTGAACGTGCTTCAAACCCACTCACCCGAGTTTCGTAACCTAACGCCTGGTTTAAACGTTACTTCGGAGTATTCAATATACGACGTCACAACACCGCTGGTATGTACGAGTTGTTCCGTCTGTTTACAAGAGACTACCTTCTGTGTGCTTGCTGCTCTGTTTTGCTCCAATTCGGCGTTGTTGCTGCTCAAGCTCAGGTGCTCAAGTCCTGAAGCTTGAAGCCTTCGCCAGGAAACGGCCAATGCCTGGCATCGATAACAGTGTCGATAATTGTATAATATCCACAGCTATAATTTTTGGTATTGAAGGTAAAATTTCGGCAAAAACAACTGATACACAGACTACGCATGTTGCCAGATATATGAGTCGGGATGTCAGGAGGCGTCAAGAGGAGGAGGTTGTGGGCCACCAGAAGATCGTGAAGCTCGAAGTCCTCTTCACATTGCGGCGTTTTAGTGTTAAGATCCCAGTGACGATGGTGGGAATTGGAATCAAGAACCAGGAAGGTTTTCGCGGTAAGGCCAAGCCTCGGCAGCGCATGTTCAAGGAGCTTGACTCCAGCCCTAGTCTCTGAGTCATTATAGAGATTAATTAGCGAAATCTTTTGATTATTGAAAGCGAGATCGATGATGAGGATGTCACCGGATGTACAGAGGTCTGGACGAGGGCAGATGCAAGCGGGAGGGATGGACGTAAGTTTGATGTAGGTGGAGACGCGGTGTTTGCTGTAGGAGTCGGGGTAGATGAGAGCGTAGCCGGGAAATTCGCGGGAATTGAGGACTTCGTTGTGGTGGGGTTCTTGCACACAAATGATGTCGAAGTTATCGTGACCGGCTAGGACCTCTAGCGGATTACGAGACTTCCACGAATTGATTTGGACGAGGATCAGCCTTTAGACGGAGTCGGGCAGCCGCGGCGCCGGAAGTGTAGGAATGGAAGAGGTGGCGTTGAGATGACGGGTGAGTTTTACCGCGCGAAGGCGCAGGGATTCTGCAATTCGTTTCCGAGCTAGGCAAGAGAAGACGTCAGATCGGTGATCTCCTCCACAGTTAAGGGCCTGATCGGGCCCGCGGTCTAAATAGACGGCTCAGCCAAATTTCAGCCGTCCCGTAACTCGGCCATTTCGGCCGTTAACCCAAAATCACGCCGTGACAATGGCAGTCATCAACACTCAATGTGGGCAGCGTCAAGACCATCCCGCCCTTCATCCCGCCCCTCCCGCACTTTGCTCTATCTCTCTCCGTGAATTGGGGAAAAAGAGTTTTCTTGGACAAGAATTCAAAACAAATACATATATTCTTATCTATTCACGCGCGCCGGCAAAGAAGTAAAAAATGAGGCTAAAACAAGGTCCTCGTCGTCGAGGGCGGGGAGCAGACAGCGCCGACGATGACTTGATGTTGCCAGCTCACGATAGCAACGGTGTTGCGTTATGGTGACTGATGTGACCTCCCTACCTACCATACCGTACGGTAATTTAGACCGCGGGCCCGATCAGGCCCTAACACATTTAGGTTTAAGACTCAGAGAGCACACCACGCCGTGAACCTTGTCCCCACATCCTCCGCATTTTGGCTCCTTTACCGAACATTTCGCTTTCACATGTCCGAACTTGAAGCAGCCCCAACACGGAGTGACGCGTAGGTGAGGGAATCCACGCGAGACCGTCGGGGCCGAACCCGCGATGCGAATGCGTCCCATGGTCAACCTTTTCCCGTGATTGGAGCCGGATAAACAGGGAGCCAGCCGTTCGAGGTTTACGGCCGCCGGCGCGAGCAGAGATCTGTGATTCGCTGGGTGGCGGAATACATAACCCACGTCGGGACGCCCACCACAGAACCGAGTTCGGGATACCGCTCTTCAAGTTCCGTAACCAAGTCCTTGACGGTTGTGACAGCCGCATGAGGAATCCCATCCACCTGGATGTGGGAGTAGGTAGCTGGTGGGATGACGCGCGCTCCTGGGAAGAGTTGCGGGCCCCAGACCGGCCAATGTTTGACGAGCAGCGTAACAGACTCTTTGTTCTCCGGGACCAGGAACAGCGCACCATCCTTAGAACGAGAGGCGCAGACGATTCTGGGCAGATCAAGAGTAGCGAGGAACTGATTGACCTCGGGAATCATCTCGTGGTAGGGTTTAGAGCAAAGAGGGACGAAGAATCGCCGTCGCACCGTAGCAGGATCCGTTCGTCCGGCGTCGTAGTAATAGGCGGCGGTTTTGGCTTGGGGTCTAAGAGGACCGGTGCAGTAGAAGACACAGCCGTCGCATACGATCCAGATCCAAGTCGAGCCGTCTTGACCGAATCGACCGATTTACTGAGGGATTGAAGAGCCTTATGCTGAGACTGAACATAATCTGCATGGGGGCGGAGACGGATTTGGTCAGAATCGCACAGAAAGAGTCCGGCGTCTCGTCGTCGCGTGAAAGCTCGTGGTGTGACTTCAAGCGAGACTGGAAGGTGGCGAGGGCATCCAAGCACGCTGCAGTAGGGCTACTCTTGCGGTAGTCAGTGATGAGGGATACCAGAGAGCCCAGAGCGTTGGCGAGTTCATCGAGTGTGGTCGCCACGAGTGCCGCTTCCTTGGTGCGCCCAAAGAGTGTCAACTTTCGAGGTATCCTAAGATAGAAAAGGGGTGCATGTTATGCTGTTCGTTGCGTAAAAAAATTCAAAACCCCTTATGATACAAATGTACCTCATATATTGGAGTGTGAATAGAGCTACAAGTCGCAATATGGTGTGTATAGCTTGACGAGACAGACAATATATAGTGTGAGTTGGCTGTCAATATATATTGAGTGTCACTCAATATATTGTGAACTTTCACAAGCTATAAAAATTAAGCCCGACACAGCGAGCGGGCCCTCCCTCCTACTGTCCGAGCCATGGCTCGGGGCCTTCCGCCCTGCGGCGCTGTTGCGGCGGCTGTTGAGCTCAGCCCTCGGGCTTCTCGGTCAACTCTTCGGCCCATTTCGGACCCGGCTCCCGATCTTTGGCCGGGCTTGGCAGCGGCCTTCCATCGTGTGAACTACCCCCGAAAAAGGAAAGGCAGTTCAAAATACCATGTTTTCTCTGTTTTGCGCGCCTTTCCTCTTGAATGAAGGGCAGAGTATTCACTAGCGATAAAACAGACTTAGATTAGGGAAATCATTGAGCTTCCAGGCTTGGTGTCTTCCACTGCAAGGGCCGTGGAGTGATACTAGGCACATTAGAATTCTATGGCTGCCAAAACTGTAGCAGACAAGGGCACCGAACGGAGTCGGATATAATATCGGCAAAAAGCCACATTTGAGTCTTCGACTATCACCTTGTCCCATGTTTCAAACCAGTGGAGGTTCAACATCGAAGAAAACACTGGCAGGTTCAACCAGAAAACTGTCTTGTGACTGTCGCTTCATTCACGCTTGGTTTATTGATAGAGAGGCAGCCATAGTTAGGTGTGGGTGAGGAGAAGACGCCGGGGAATCTAGCCGGCTGCACTCCTGGTCGTGGGGCGACGGGATGGACGCGAAGGCACCCCATTAACGCCCCACTCTATGACTGCCTCACTAGTATCTACTTCACTGATCTACGAATGGTATGAACTCTTCAAGATGAGTCCCAAGACGGAGCTGGAGAGGCGTCGGCACAGCAACTGCAGAACCTGTCAGAAAATTCAGGGTGTGGTGGGTGGGGAAAAAGAAATCTTGAGGGATCCAAAGCCCGAAGGTGTGTCGAATGAGCTCGAGGGCGTCGTGCCGTGTGCTCGACATGAGCGTCGAGAAGAGGAGAGTCACGTCACACGTCACGTGCACTCCGCTTGTCACAAGACATTGCACTCCTCTCGCAAGCTCAGGAGTGCCCCATCTTGTGACTGTCGCTTCATTCACGCTTGGTTTATTGATAGAGAGGCAGCCATAGTTAGGTGTGGGTGAGGAGAAGACGCCGGGGAATCTAGCCGGCTGCACTCCTGGTGGTGGGGCGACGGGATGCACGCGAAGGCACCCAAGAGAGAAGACGCCAGGCGAGGGCATCACAAGAGACCACGACTAACCCAAAAGAAGGCGGCTGCTGAGATAATTCAGGTAGTAGGCGTCTCGGAAGATAATTAGATCAAGATTGAACTCGGTTGAAATTCCTGCCGATGAAAATCATTCCCGAGGAATTTACGGTGTCGGTCTTGCTTATATCACTGTATCATGAGCCCATGAGGATACCAGCGGCATTGGCTATAGCAAATGACCTCAGTGTAACGAGTTTAAGTTATTCCACAGGAATATTGGAGTAAAACCACGGAATATCTTCTAAGCTGAAAAAGTTTGCGGGCGGTTGTCAATACCCTTGTTAAAAGTAATTCGATGCGCAATGAAAGTCTTAGACTCGTAGGATGTGAGCATACAGTCGCTGAAATGAAGTGGCCGGGCTCGAAGAGGGATTCCCAGGCAAAGGCTGCGGTTCCACATAGCAGATACAACAGCGCGGATATTTAGCGGTTAAGAATACGGTTTTGGTTGTAACACGTCTCTCTTCCCAATAAGGCTTGCCTGAGTTCCATTATCAGGAGTTTGGACTCATGAGCGAGTTGAACCAGATCAACGTAGACAGCCGCTCTTCCGGAACACTGTGAATTGAGAGGGAAGAGTCTCAGCGTCGACTACATTTCATGAAAAACTGTAAGAATAATATATGCGCCGTGAAGGAAGGTCGCCAGCATATATCCACCGCGAATTACGCCAGTCAGGGATGAGAATGGTAGGAAAGACTGGTATCCTTAGGTTGGTGATGGTCCCGAATACCAAATCTCGAAACTGAACTGGTTATGGCGACTTGAAGCCTCAGGACAAGGTGATATAAAGTTGAACCAAATCCAGCTCTTCGCAAGAGTTCAAATTTGAAGGTAATTTCTGACCAGTCAGATGTCCGAGTCAAGAGTGGTCAAGTCCCAGTAGAGTTTATCGAGTCAAGAGTGGTAAAGTTCAAGTAGATCTCAATCAGGTCAAATTTGAATTCGGATAGATGGAAGCACGGAATCGGAAGATCAAGACAGAGAACAAGATCCAACGGAGTCAAGACAGGGAACAAAATGGAACGGAACCAATACATGGAAACAATTGGGTAAGATCAACAAGGAGCGATACTTTGAACTGAGCGCGTATTTAATAGGACCGATGAGAGTGAGCCCATCGCCCGAATTGGTTGAGGCAGTAAATGAATACACAATGCATTATCAGGTGTACCTGGGCCCGTGGTCGGAGTGAAATATTTCGAGCAACGTGGTATTCAGCGAGCACTCGCTCTCAAATGATGCGGCAGTGGTCGTGAAGATAGGAACTTGACAGAAGCTGAACAGTCAACCATGGGTAGGCCTTCTATACTGACGAACGATTAAATCGTAGGTGATACCGCAGAAGTCAATCGACAGTATCGGAACGAAGAACGAGATATTCGAAACCAGGTAAGGACAAATGCGAATATCGCGAGATTCGATAAGGAAACCTTGAAAGAGCCAGGAAAATAAAGGTGAAACCGTCGACGATGGATTAACCAATTCGGCAACACAAGTAAGGCAGACTCAAGGCTTAGCAGGAGACTTAACGGGAAATTCATGGGATAAGAGCTCTAGTCTCTCATAGCCAGACTTTAACACAGTTGATCTCGTACCTCGATGTGTTAAAGTCTGTTTTTAAGTTCATAGGCGTGTTAACGGTAAAACCTTATTATATAATCTTTGTGGCTGTGCTTTTTACGTCAATTTCGTCCACTTTTCTCATAGCGCCCTCTGTCAGGCACATATACAGTCAAGGTTTTGCTAGAGACACTCTATAGATACATAGCTACCTTCTTGGAAAAAAAATTGCAGTTAAATGCATCCTCTGGCCTACGCACCGAGCCCTTGCTCTGCTCTGTAACACCCGTGACAGAATGGTAACACCTTTTTTCAACCACTTTCCCCACCACCTTGTCATGATTCTGGAGGGTTTCAAGCGCTGAATGGACTTATAACTCTCAATATAAACGCTCTAGCACAGACTTGAGCTCTAAATACCATGTGAAAGGGCGAAAACGTGATTACATAATCCGAATTCTACCGTTGACACGCCGGTCACCTTAAAAATGGACTATAAGAGCTCCGCCGTTCAAGAGTGCTGGGAGCATGAGGCAAAGCCAAAGCGCATCGACATCCGGGCGGAATATCGCTCTAGGCCAACCCGCGTATTCGTAATTATAATGTTGACATGAAAATCCAGACCAATCTAAATCACAGAATCTGGGAGGCTGCAGACACCAGCTGAAATATTTCGAGACAGATGTTCAAGTCCCAGATTGCAGTGTAGATGCAGACAAACTTGAAGCCTGAATCATTGGAGAATGTAACAACCAGCTCGTCGCCAAACGAAGAGTCGCAACGCACGCTCGCCAAGAGTGGCAATCAGGAAGGCGTAAAATTGGGGTTGTAACCCAACGAACGACGAGTGAAAAATCGGATATACAGTAAAACATTAGGAATAAGGACATGGCAGGATACGGAATGTAGCTCGAGAAATGAGTTGTGGTGGAACATCTGAAGATCAGCCTTGGACGTGAGAATGACCTACCGTTTTGAATTTTGGATATTCGCAGGAAGATACAATCGGAGGAAGAGATTTTTTTGCATGCGATAATATAGACGCTCCAAGCAAAATAACGGCGAGAATGTGGAGTAGGCGTGTTCGAAGTATTACTTCTTAAGTACGAGATGAAACCAATTCGCGTAAGAACAAAATGTAGGACGGTGGTAGATACCTTTGGACATGTGTCCATGAATCAGAAACCTTGAGGTTGCAATATTTGCGGCGAACGTAAACCGATGAAATGGATGAAAAGAATATGTTTATGCTTGTGGGTGTAAGTGGCTTGAGAATTAAGGTGGATGTAAGCGGGCAGGTAATGTCATAAGTCGCGAGGAATTGAAACACTTCTAAGTGCGGGAGCAACCAGAGTAGCAGGCAAAGCACATGTAGTTGTGTAGCCGCAGCGCCAGCGTAAACGGCAGGGAACATGAATCAACCACGTCGTATAACGGGCACAGTAGATGCGGGGCTAGAAGCCAAATACAGCGTCCGAGAAGGACAGCCTCTGAGATGGAGACGCTCCCACAGTCGTGGACTGAAAGGTAAAATAGCATGCAGAGCGTACTAAGTAGCCGATCTGGGGGGGAGGTATTCATGTAACTGGTCATTGTCGAGGTTCTCGCCATCGCCAGGTGCCCAAAAAATATCGTGTCAAGTTCGAAGACCGAACAAGTGATTGTGGAGTCGCAGGTGCACAAAAGCACTGTGTCGCGTGACAACGATCACATTGACGAGCCGCAAGGTTGGAGTCGGAGATTGTAGGTGCATTAGAGCGAGACCATACCCTGCTGTATGAGCTTGTGCATGCAAGTGCAGGTATATCCGAGTCTCATGTGATTCATGGTAGATGCATGGGGACGCTGGCAATGTAATCGCATGTAGGCGCGGGCGGATGTATCGCCGTAGGAGACGGATACAAGCGTCGCGCATGTAGGCGCAGGCAGACGTATCGCCGTAGGGGACGCATATAAGCGTAGGTGCCTGTAGGCACTGGCGGATTTATCGCCGTAGGGACGCATATAAGCGTAGGTGCATGTAGGCACTGGCGGATTTATCGCCGTAGGAAAACGCACGTACGTGTAGGTGCATGTACTTAGGCACTGGCGGATTTATCGCCGTAGGAAACACACGTAGGCGTAGGTGCATGTAGGCACTGGCAGATGTATCGCCGTAGGAGACGCACGTAGGCGTAAGCGCATGTAGGCACTGGCGTAATATCGCCGTAGGAGACGCATGGAAGCGTAGCGCATGTAATAAGCGCAGGCGGATGCTTCGCCGTAGAAGACACATGTAAGCGGAAGTGCATGGAGGCACTGGCGAATTGCATCGCCGTAGAGGACGCAGTGATTAACCCCGTAGAAGAGGCGCGTCGGCGGGAAAGTTGGGTGAACACGCAGTAGGCAATGAATGGAAGTGCATAATATAACAGCAGGGGGAAGCACATGTAGACGGGGAAACATGTGTATGATCGCAGAAGATTGTAGCATTATGAAAAGAGGATCGAAACAAAGCACGGAGTGGATCGAAGTGGAATATATCAAGCGCAATTGGAGTAAAGTGGAGGGATATGTACAGTGGCGGCGCCATCTGATGCCACCCCCCAAAAAATGATGGGGCCCCAATCGACTCCACTTGCATCAAAAATTCCAGAAATGGGCTGTTCTATTTTTAGGGGTGGCATCAGATGGCGCCGCCACTGTATCAAGAAGAAAGACAGAATGAGAGGACTCACCTGGTTCACAGCTCCCTGTCGTCGTTCTTGATTCCTAATCACAATCCGAGACCCAGGCAGAGATGCTAGCTCCAAGTCCGAATAGGGGTATCATTGCAGGCGTAGAGTTCGCATAGCTACCGGACAAAAGTAGCAAATAAATTAAGCATAGGGCATACCCTCAGTAGGAAGAGGTGTAATAGTTGTATATATACGGCAAAAGGGGTCGGATGTGCCGACTTCACAGAACCTGGTGCTGTAGCCATAGAGTCGTGTCCGGGGAAGAGTGAGCTCCAGAATGCAGCTAAGGAAAAAGAAAATCCAAAGCCCGAAGGTGTGTCGAATGAGCTCGAGGGCGTCGTGCCGTGTGCTCGACATGAGCGTCGAGAAGAGGAGAGTCACGTCACACGTCACGTGCACTCCGCTTGTCACAAGACATTGCACTCCTCTCGCAAGCTCAGGAGTGCCCCCACCTTGTCAGGATTCACACAATCACTCAGAAATACAATGGAGCAAGCAAGTTGCAGGTGGTTTATTTTCAGCAGAACCATTAACTGAGGTCTCGGAAAAGAAACACGGTAGTTTCAACTGCCTTTCCCGTTTTGCGGTCACGGGCTCCGTGTTCTTGTTCAGTTACTGTCCCTTTTGTGGTTTAGTATTTGTAAGCTCTATCATTTTTTGAATTCATGTTTCCTGTTGAATCAGATTTTTTACCTGCCTGATTCGGCCGAACTTGAAGCACGGCCTCAGGCGCTGGGCGCAACCCAACACAGAAAACACGAGCTGCCGCGCTGCCAAACCTCTCTTGTCGCTCTCTTCACCTCTTCTATTCTATTAGTCCACTCTTACCCCTTAGCCCTAGCTCATTCAAGCCAGTCAAACATTGCGACACACCGACACTGTTGACATTCAAGAAATCACCTGAATTCCATATACCAACCTCTCTATTTTGTTCTTTCAATATCAGCTATATATCTCTCCCTTCACAATCTCGTACTTTTATTGAATTGGCTCTTCAACTTTCGAATATTCATTCCTGACTCACGCGTCGCAGGGCAGATCCATTCAGTACTCACACCTCATTAACATGATCTAAACCATCTCGAGGCAACTTTTTTAGCCAATACTAGTTCTTTGGTTGGGATATGCCCGCCGTTTGAACACTTCTTTCTAATTTATCTCGTACCTTAGTATGTCTGGTACAGTACGTACTAACAATGACCCTTGCTTTGCTTTTACCTCAGGACCACTAAACAGAGTTATCTATTGCGTCTGAACTCCCCACAAGTTGTTGAATCACAGTGTGGGTTTCATCTTCAGAGCTTTGATCTGGACAATTCCGCCTCTTTGGTTTGGTTCTGGACTGAGAATCGAGATTCAAAGGTGCAATCACTGTCCGGCGTTGATGATCCCAAACATCTTCTTCGTCTGTGCCACAACTTGAACAGTCAAATTAGACACTGTTCACAAGGTTCGGGAATTTTATTGGAGAAGCTTCATTCCCGGGTTTCGCTGTCGAGAATTTAGGCATAAATTGCTCAGAAACTCGAGTTCAGGGGCAGTACTCGTCATTCCATCACCAGGTTTCTTGCGGTGCCAGTCAGCCGCAAAATTCAACTCGCAGTTTCGGAAATTGCCCTCGGGAGGAAATTTAAGAAATCGGTGAAGTGGCAACACTGCGGGAAAAGATGTGATCACACCAGGGGAAATGGGCTAAGCAGATGAGGCAGGAGCTCGGCGAGTTTCCGCACTGAAATGACCATATGGAAGTAATTGGTGTAGCTACTCTCGTGAAATCCGAGTTCCTTCGTCCGACACGGTGTTTATGCTGCTGTAATATATAAGAGGTGCTGAGCATCCTGCTGCTCTTCGTAGAACTATAGCAATAAATTACCGGTGCTCAATAATGTATTGATCACGGGGCATGGAAAGAAGGTCAAGCAATAATCCGGCGTCGGAGTTCGTCAAACCCACAAAAGACATATTGGACAATTTGCAGGAGATTAGAACCGTCAGATGTAAGTCTGAATGACGAACAAATCAAAGTTATTTCCGCTGGACTGGCATTGGTCGCGGAAACTCCCCTAGAAAGTCAAACTTTCACAGTTGAGCTCAGTGTCAGTGTAACAGAGCGGGGGAACACAGTCTCTGAAAGCCGAGTGCTTCAAATTCTATCAAGCCCCAGCCGAGCTTGGGGCCAACGCAATGGTGAACTCACTTGTTGACATTGTTGTTGTCGATGAAAATTGGTTTCTGGTTGGATTCAATGTGAGGATTTGGTGTGGGGGTGGGCGCCGTTGAATTCATGAGCAATTTGCCCAATTATTGAACATTATAGTTATATATTGCGTTGGACTTCCTACGCGCGGACGCGTGGCCTGAATTTATAGTCGATACGATGGTGGGTTGAGAGGTAGGCTTCGGGGTCCTGACATCCCAAACGGTCAATCCATCACACAGATCAGCTCGGCAGTTGTGCCGGGCAGCCTAACCGAAGCTGTCCAGTCCGTGTTGCTATAGTCTCGGTAGCCATTGCCTTCGTTGATGTTGTGACTTTTCTCAATCCCCTCAAATAATTCCGCTGAGTACTGATTGACTTGAGATCTAATTGGAGTATATCTAAGTAACGACGACTCGGAGTCGAGTGGGGAACTTTGGGAAAACCCGACGATCCAAGTCAAAACAGCGGCTGCGGAATTGGTGAGAAGTTTACGGAGATGAATCAAATAAATTGAAATAATAGGTTTTCCGCACATTGTACTGGGTAGCTGAAAGGGGAACAAGGAAAAAAAGAAAGCAAAAAGGGAAAGAAAGGGAGAATTTCAAGGAAATCATGTAGCTTTGGAATTGAACCAAGAAGATGAACATTATATTTACTACACACAATTTTACGTCTCCCAGGCACTCTTTTTTGCGTAGTCTTTGTTGTAAGTGCATGCTTTTTTTGAAACTTCCATCAAAAGCTCCCCGAAATCTTAGGTGCTTGCATGTTTTGCAAGGAACGGTGCAGAGAATTGGACACCCGAATATCCTACCTGCACCTTTGCTGTTTTGGCATCGTCTGCAACTGAGGAATCAATACTGATCCAATCATCCAACAATTCATGCCGTTCCTGTGCCCTGTACCTTCTCCAACAAGGCCTTACAAGCCAGATGGCCCCAAGGAGGTCCATTGGAGGGAACTTGACCCATCTTTTGAGCATCTGAACCGGCCCCGCATGGGTGGATTGACAGTAGTTGGTGGCATGAATGGTTTGAGACTTGCGGGGTATTACTGAGGAACAGGACGTGTTTTTTTCGTGTTTTAGCGTGTAAGAGCGTGTCAAGCACAGGTAGCCAGCCACCAGTAGAGGATCGAATTTTAATACGAGGTGTGTGGCGTGCACGAAGGACAAGGGCGGCGAATACAGTATGCACATAATGTGACGTGACAGTCACATCAGTGCACATAACTTTTGGCGGGCAACTACAAGTTTGGCTACACTTGCACCAGACAAAGGAACTCTGTGGTTTTTCAGACAAATACAATCTTTGCTATCTAAAATGACTTCCCAAATTTTTAAGACACGCAGAAACAGAGGATCACCTGCCTCGGATTATGTGCTCCGAGTGGCTGCGCGTTATGTGCGTTAAGTGCACCCAGCTGATCGGACGGTTAACCAAATAATAAGCCAAGCAGACTCAAAGGACTCGGGGACAGCCTGTAGAGACAGAATGCGGACACATGCTTAACAAAGAAGTCTTTAACAGGACTGTAAGAAGGGATCAGCGTGCCGGTAGGCGGATCAACAAGGCATTAGCATTGGCCTGATGGGTGTGATGACTGATTGATCCAATGCTGCTTGAACTCCGTGTGAGGATGATTGAAACCTTTAACTACATCAGACCTCACTGCAGTCCAAGTGAGAGTCAAGGGAAACCTCCTATGATTGATGCTAAACTTCATCCAAGCTGAACTTCAACTACAAGTTCAACAGCAACTTCAGGTTCAATTGCCATATTTGGAAAATTTCCGATCGGAAGTTGGACTTCGGTTAAAACTTCAGACCGAGCGGTAAAGTAGCCTCAAAACTGCGGCCTCCAGTTTCTTTTGGGTTGAAACTAGAATAAACATGTTGGGTATGTGGACAATGGTCCACATAGGAGGGTAAGCTTGCTTCAGTCCGAATGGGAATTCAACATCCTGGTCTAATACGTCCAATTCACCCATTTACAGTAGCTAATCTTGCTAAATTCGGGCAACATTATTGGCTCGAACAGTTTTTCGCCCGATTTGGATAACCAACTTATTCAGTTGACGAACCTCAGAACCGTCTCAGTAACCGCCCTCATATCCACCTTCAAACCCCTTTTGCTCCTCATGAATCTGGTTGCACACTCAGTGGCCCTTTTTTGTTGAATCATTAATTTTGACAGCTATAGCCTATACTCACTGGGTAGTAGTAAGTATATCCAAGACACTGGTAGTAGCCCAAAGTCTGGTAATTTTTTTTTGAAGTTGCTCAAGGCATTCCCTGAGCCCCGGCATTAGTGGCAAAGTGCTTGTACTGTAGCCTTCTGTATGACTGAAACGTAACGCGTAACGGAGGCCTGTTTCTGCTGACAAATCACCCATATATGGCAACTCACCTTCCTTAAAAGGGTGATTTGTAAGCTGTTTCAGCCGTTTCAGCCTGTAACGGTCCGGTTTCAGTCATACAGAGCGCTACAGTAACTTGAGGAGGCTTGTAATTTACAAAATTTGATGTTTACTGAATTCTTTCTTAATGAGCAAGCAACCATTGAGTATATAGGTGTTGGTAGGGTACTGTATATATGCTTATTCACAGCACATGAGGTTCAAATGAGCCAATTGAATCTGAGTTGAACCAAAGTTGAACACTCAGAAAAGTTCATTCGGCGCGCAGTCCGAAGTCACATGACAATGACAGTGACGGCCGTTCCCGAAGTCCGCAGGAATCCTGGACAGTGCTTACAAAGCATCCGGACGGACATTTGTAAGCATCTGCATTCTGGAGCCCTATACCGATGAATGCAAGCTTCCCCATTAATGAAAAATGAATTTATACGCGAATGTGGTCGCTGTGACCTGTGGATTGCTTGAGGGCGTTTTCTTATCTTATCAGCCCTCGGATTGATCCGGAATAAATGATAAGAAAAGATGGGACAACGATCACACTATAACGTCTGGGGCATTTGGTACCGTAACACCCCCCATCCCGTCACACTCTCAATGTCACGCTCCTTCAAAATGACCGTTCAACTGGCTGCAGTACACCCAAGAAGCCTTAATGCTTGTGGAATTGGATACTAGGGACCATCACAATAAATTGTTGCTTTTTCCTACTTTCATTTTGACTCAAATTGGGGGATATCAGCAGCAGGACAGCCAAAATAGTTGCCATTTGAACGCCGCAGAATGGTCCCAACAGCTCCAAAATTGACGAGGAAAAAAGACAAGGCAACTGAGAAGACCTTAAATTGCATGTACAAGCACTATTCAGGGTACCAAGCAAGGAAATGGAAGGAGGAAAGGGTCTGTGACAGGATGGGGGGTGTTGCTATACCAAATGCCCCAGACGTTATAGCGTGATCGTTACCTCAAAATCTCTTATCATTTATTGAAACTCCGCCGGATCAATCCGAGTCAGATAAGATAAGAATCCCGCCCTCAAGCAATTCACAGGTCACGCTATAACGTCTGGGTTACCGAGACAGGTGAAGGTCAGCGACTGTACTTTCGTAACAGTAGCCGACACCACCATCAAAGCCGACTATCCAAGCGACTTTGACATGCGAAAATTTTCGAAAGCCGATGGTCACTATATAATACACCAGTAGGCCCCAGTTAGTCTCTCCTAGACCGACGCTCTATGTACTTGAGCTCGGTGCCCTCGCTACATAGAGTCTGTTGTTTACCGCGGGGGTCTGATCGTGTACTGATGTTATTATCTAATATCATGTAAGCCGGCAACTTCCGAGCTTTGTTCCAGCGGTTCTCTCCTCCCAATACAAGCTTGATTACAAATTATTCGACATCTAAGCAGTGCTCTGGCACACTTTTTGAGATATCTACAGCCCGGTTTGAAGAAAAGCAGGTTCCGAGCGTGTTCTTGCGAAGTCGGACCCGCTTCGGCCGAAAGCCCAAGACCGAAAACGCGGGTGTTGTGAACAAGATTTCGCGACACCCTTTTCATGATTCTGAGGCAGCAGGATCGTAGTTTCAGTCATACAGGTCTAGTCTCCCACCAAAATTTCACAGAAATCGCGTTTTTGAGGGTAGATTCACGCGACTCGAACTCTGCTTACATGATATTACATAATACTCTAGCTACACAGTCCGACCCCCGCGATAAACACAAGACTAGGTCCCAGTGTATCGCTGCTCCAGTATTCTTTGCATTGTGCCTCATCGCCTCAAAAGTCTATTGGACACTCAGTGAGTTCTGCCTGTTAAATCACTACATCCCGAACTCATGCATGCTGCTGGATAGGCCTTCTCGCACTCTTTCTCGTGAGTGTCTCTTTAAATTTGTGACTTCGCCTGCAGAAAATTCAAAGGACTTGTAGACCAGTCGAATCTTGACTCTATCTCTCTTCTCTCACTCATATCATTGCTTATTTCAAAGCAAGTCCTGCTTTCTAATCGCTATTCCATTCTGATTTGCAAAACCAAGACTTTAATCATCGCATTGCATAATGTAAAATTCTTTCGGTGTATTCTTGACTCATTGCTGACCTTTCTTGTGTAGTCTCAAACGCTAACCCCCAGCTTCTGGCGACTCTCCAAGCCCTTCTCCAAGCTGCTCCTGGCCTCATTGCTTCTCAATCTGCCCCACCTGCTGAACAGACTCCTCCAGCTGCTCCTGTGTCGACTTATACCAACTCTCGCCCTCAAGCGATTCCTTCAGCTTCTCGAGGTCACCCAAATGCGAGTACAGCAGCTCCTGGCTCACAGCCTTTCCTCGGACCCTCATCTCTCGGTGTTGGCATGTCCTCCAACACCAATCGCCCTCGCCACTCGAACTCGGCTCTCACCTCTCAGCAAATCTCGCAGGCAAACTCGGCTCGTACCCTCGCAGCACAGGCCCACTCGTCGGCGATACCCCAACTCGCCACTCGTGGACGACGTCGTCCTCGGGGAGCAGCTCGTCCCCCTCCTTCCTTGCCCAGTGCTCCAACTTCGCCTGATTCGACGATCGAGGTTGATCCTTTCACTGGCCAAAAGAACATCGCAGTCGAGGTTCATGTCCTTCTTTCGACAGTAAGTTCTCGCAGGGATATCCCCAGCTGAAGCTATACCACTTTATCTAGTCGGAGCCTGTGTCTCAATACCATGTCGTTCAGCTCCTTCAGGACACTCTTCTTGCCTGGCTCGACAGCAAAAATCTTCGTTACTTCTACACTGTCGCCGAGAATTCCACTCTCCTCTCTCTCATCGAAACTGTTGTTCGCGACATGAGAGATTCAGAGAGTCAGTGGATCTTCGGGAGCACCTCTTCTCCCATTGCCCGATTTCTTCGCCCTCATGAACGACTCGAGCTTTACCTCCTCAGCCTTGTCAACAGGGGTGTTGCTCGGTCCTCGAATGGAGCTATCATGCTGCGAAAGCAGCTTTTCGATTGTGGCATTACAATCAGTGACCTTCTCGGTAACGAGAACCTCTATGCAAAACCATTTCTCTGCATTCGCGACAGTCGCCTGATCATTCGCCTCGGTGAGAGTTGACATTAATCTTTGCAATTCGATCTCACCTATTCTTCAAGCTGTCGCCCAACAGGGTATCAGCTGTCTTACTGATCGCGATGGGGAAGGCCCTGTTTCTCGCCACTCGTGCCTGTCCGAATTCATGCATTCTCTTTTCTCTATCGAAAACGACATCGCTCGTGACACTTCCAGATGGACCCCTCCTCCCTGTACATGCACTGAAGCTGGGAGAGATATCGATGGTGAGAGCGAAATGGATGCTCAGGAGCTCGAAGATCTTTTTGTGAGTTATATCGTTTCTTAATAGAGACTTTGCGCAGAGCCACCGGGAGCCACCCGGTGGCTCTCACGGCATGCGCTGTGGAGCGGCTACGCGCTATGGTGGCTCATTCGGTGGCTGGAAGAACAACTTGAAATTCATTTTCTCCGGCATTTTTTCATCCCCCTGGATGACCTCGAAGTGCTAGGCTCCCAAACCCCCGGGAAGCACACCAAGGTTCTACGCCAACCGTCGGTTTTGCAAGAACCGGCCTAAAACGCACCAAATAAAGCGGGAAACTGGTGACCTACATAACCACGACACCTCACTACATTGAGGTATAGTCACAGAGGTACCATGTAGATACTTGAAGCCCCACCTGCAACGCGGGCGACGAGCCACCAAACGAGCCACCATATGCCGTAGCCGCTCCACAGCGCGAGCCACTGGGTGGCTATGATAGCGGACATCACTTCATGTCAAGCGGCAATTTTCATCGAAACTTTCCAAGATTTGAGATTGAGAAGGAACATGGGGGTGGGTTTATGAGGAAAATTTTCATTTCAGAGAAATCGGGGTAACCCTAGGTTAGGGTTAGAAAAGCGCGAAAGTTTTTCGGAAAGTTCAAAAGTGTGTGTACCTAACTTGCGGTTCTGAGGTCAATCGCCTGGGTATTGCTCACTCATATGCTGCCGAAACTGATCTGGAGTCCTGTAACAGCCTGCTGGCAATATTGGACACTATGTTTGTTTGACGGTCTGAGCTGGCACGGCAAGATTCCGATGCGCTGATGGCATCACACTGCCACCGGTTATCGGCCGGCCCGGACCGAAAGCGCGAAATCCGTCGAGGAAAAAACTAATTTTTCAATTTTCTTGGTTTTGACCCGGGGGATCTGTAGCTGGCCTTCTTATAGTGCTTTCTACACAGTTTCAACACTACTAGGTAAAAGGTGAGTGCACAGTAGCGATTTCCAAATTAGGCATCTGACTTGTCACGAAGTGATGTCCGCTATCATACGGTTCGACAGCCGCTGATTGTTCCAGACTCTTATGACAGGGTTCCCTTAAGAGTCTGGTCACGAGACTAGTCACGAGACTAGGCGCACGAGACCGGGACCGGTTCGCGGCGCATAACCGGGAACCCCGCCATTCCAAGGGTGATGGTTGGGTAATGGCAAATCGGTCAGAATTCCCACGCTCTTTATCGATCTCCGAGGGGAAATCCCTCGGCCGGGAAAACGCGTTTTCGCCATCTGGAAAGCCTCTGCCTCCAATGGTCCAACAACCTCCGCATCCTATTCTAGATTTTGCTGTGATGCTTAGCTCTGCAGCCAATCCCCTGAAAAGCAACTTCAACGATGTAGTGGTCCTCTGTCAAACTCTCACAAACCTTCGAGCTGAGGAAACGCAGGACTTAGCATGACAACATAGTTGGCTGCGGGCACGGGTTTGTGGAGGAGAGAGACCTCGCAAAAGAAAGGGGTCGCTGTTAGCGTCTGTTACATAGGTCATTCGAGTTAACGATACACCATCAGAGCATACAGGCATCAGGGATGCTCGCCCACAGTGAACAATGCTGCGAAGAATGTTCACTGAAGTGGGGGAGTAGCCGCAGATGGGCTCGGAAGCCAGCCGGGTTATGCAAAGTCGGCAAAGCATCCATTCAACTGCGCGCTAAACAGGCGTTGGCGGCGGGTGCCAGACCGTGCAGTCATCGTTTCCGCCGCAGATCAGGTTGGCGACTGCGGGTAAGGCAGGCGATAACCAGTTGCGTATTGCGGAGTAATGACATGACCATCGACGAGCAATGCGTGGAACATAAAATATGGACCAGCATTTGGAAGGTATGTCTTTGGGTCGTGGTGCGCGAGCAATGGCTTTGCAGCATCCTGCACCAACACGATATTACGCGGGGCAGGCTGATATGCGGCAGGGACCGAAAGGTATCACCGTGCAGGGACGAAAACATGATGTGCTCGGGCCTGGGTTCAGCAATTACGCTGAAGGCAATGACCTTGAACGCGCTGAATCAATCCAAGTAGGATTAATAAGCGGGGTCCAAAGATGTCTGTCGCGAAATTCACGGGGCTTTTTCACGCCGTTTAGACCCAAATGTCGCGCCAAATACCCGCGAAATTCACGTACAAGACGCGAATTTCGCCCCAAAAACCCGCGAGCACCGTTCACGGGTTATATGTCCGCTTTCGCCCTTGCTCCCAGGGCGAAATTCACGTTCTTTTGTATCAGTATTTGAATGGATTCACCCATATCTAACACAAGAAACTGCTACAATTGGGCCCATTTTCGCCCGTTTCTTCCTTGAACATTGGTTTTAAAATGCATGAAATTCCACGAAACTACAAACAGGTACTACACATTCCACCCGTGCATCGCAACAAGTAAGAAACGAGTAAGGACTCACCTCGAACAGCACCTGTCGTCCCCGGTAAGCTATATGCAAGACGAATTGGGGAAACGAGCTCACCACACTGCAAATCTTGAAACTGAAGATCATCGGCTTCTCTGAACAACGGGCACATTAGAGGAATGAAATAAAGGGGAGGATCAACACACACCAGTTCATCCATCGGCACTCTCCCAGGCGGCTCAACGCTTGCTGCTGTAATGAAAACCCTCAGCGGTCCACCGTATTTCGAGGCTGGATACCGTAGACAGAGCGTGTCAGCCGAGCGAGGCCAGTGAGGAGAGGTACTGGCCGCTGGCCGAAAGAGAGCGGGCGCGGCGACGTTGAGGACAGTGGAAGGTGGACTTCAAAAGTGGGGATGGTGGTGGGAGGAAAGCAAGAGAGGTTTGGCGACGTCCGCAGTATAAGTGGTGGTTGGTTGTGGAGCGGTTACGTACATGAGGTAATTGATGAGGGCATCGTTGACTTGCACATCGTAGACGACGGAGAACAGGCTGTATACCTTACTTTTAGCCCACAAAAAATAGTGCACGCAAGGTAGCTACAGATACTGTATAGCTCTATGCTGTTAAAAATTTACCCCAAATTCAGGTGAATTTTGGGTTTCACTGTGTTGGGTGAAACCACCTTTTTCGGCTTGATTCCCCGCGAAAACCGAATTTCACCATGCCGCCCCGTGAAATTCGCGGGCTTTGTTTTTCACAGTGTATATACAACTATTACACCTCTTCCTACTGAGGGTATGCCCTATGCTTAATTTATTTGCTACTTTTGTCCGGTAGCTATGCGAACTCTACGCCTGCAATGATACCCCTATTCGGACTTGGAGCTAGCATCTCTGCCTGGGTCTCGGATTGTGATTAGGAATCAAGAACGACGACAGGGAGCTGTGAACCAGGTGAGTCCTCTCATTCTGTCTTTCTTCTTGATACAGTGGCGGCGCCATCTGATGCCACCCCTAAAAATAGAACAGCCCATTTCTGGAATTTTTGATGCAAGTGGAGTCGATTGGGGCCCCATCATTTTTTGGGGGGTGGCATCAGATGGCGCCGCCACTGTACATATCCCTCCACTTTACTCCAATTGCGCTTGATATATTCCACTTCGATCCACTCCGTGCTTTGTTTCGATCCTCTTTTCATAATGCTACAATCTTCTGCGATCAATACACATGTTTCCCCGTCTACATGTGCTTCCCCCTGCTGTTATATTATGCACTTCCATTCATTGCCTACTGCGTGTTCACCCAACTTTCCCGCCGACGCGCCTCTTCTACGGGGTTAATCACTGCGTCCTCTACGGCGATGCAATTCGCCAGTGCCTCCATGCACTTCCGCTTACATGTGTCTTCTACGGCGAAGCATCCGCCTGCGCTTATTACATGCGCTACGCTTCCATGCGTCTCCTACGGCGATATTACGCCAGTGCCTACATGCGCTTACGCCTACGTGCGTCTCCTACGGCGATACATCTGCCAGTGCCTACATGCACCTACGCCTACGTGTGTTTCCTACGGCGATAAATCCGCCAGTGCCTAAGTACATGCACCTACACGTACGTGCGTTTTCCTACGGCGATAAATCCGCCAGTGCCTACATGCACCTACGCTTATATGCGTCCCTACGGCGATAAATCCGCCAGTGCCTACAGGCACCTACGCTTATATGCGTCCCCTACGGCGATACGTCTGCCTGCGCCTACATGCGCGACGCTTGTATCCGTCTCCTACGGCGATACATCCGCCCGCGCCTACATGCGATTACATTGCCAGCGTCCCCATGCATCTACCATGAATCACATGAGACTCGGATATACCTGCACTTGCATGCACAAGCTCATACAGCAGGGTATGGTCTCGCTCTAATGCACCTACAATCTCCGACTCCAACCTTGCGGCTCGTCAATGTGATCGTTGTCACGCGACACAGTGCTTTTGTGCACCTGCGACTCCACAATCACTTGTTCGGTCTTCGAACTTGACACGATATTTTTTGGGCACCTGGCGATGGCGAGAACCTCGACAATGACCAGTTACATGAATACCTCCCCCCCAGATCGGCTACTTAGTACGCTCTGCATGCTATTTTACCTTTCAGTCCACGACTGTGGGAGCGTCTCCATCTCAGAGGCTGTCCTTCTCGGACGCTGTATTTGGCTTCTAGCCCCGCATCTACTGTGCCCGTTATACGACGTGGTTGATTCATGTTCCCTGCCGTTTACGCTGGCGCTGCGGCTACACAACTACATGTGCTTTGCCTGCTACTCTGGTTGCTCCCGCACTTAGAAGTGTTTCAATTCCTCGCGACTTATGACATTACCTGCCCGCTTACATCCACCTTAATTCTCAAGCCACTTACACCCACAAGCATAAACATATTCTTTTCATCCATTTCATCGGTTTACGTTCGCCGCAAATATTGCAACCTCAAGGTTTCTGATTCATGGACACATGTCCAAAGGTATCTACCACCGTCCTACATTTTGTTCTTACGCGAATTGGTTTCATCTCGTACTTAAGAAGTAATACTTCGAACACGCCTACTCCACATTCTCGCCGTTATTTTGCTTGGAGCGTCTATATTATCGCATGCAAAAAAATCTCTTCCTCCGATTGTATCTTCCTGCGAATATCCAAAATTCAAAACGGTAGGTCATTCTCACGTCCAAGGCTGATCTTCAGATGTTCCACCACAACTCATTTCTCGAGCTACATTCCGTATCCTGCCATGTCCTTATTCCTAATGTTTTACTGTATATCCGATTTTTCACTCGTCGTTCGTTGGGTTACAACCCCAATTTTACGCCTTCCTGATTGCCACTCTTGGCGAGCGTGCGTTGCGACTCTTCGTTTGGCGACGAGCTGGTTGTTACATTCTCCAATGATTCAGGCTTCAAGTTTGTCTGCATCTACACTGCAATCTGGGACTTGAACATCTGTCTCGAAATATTTCAGCTGGTGTCTGCAGCCTCCCAGATTCTGTGATTTAGATTGGTCTGGATTTTCATGTCAACATTATAATTACGAATACGCGGGTTGGCCTAGAGCGATATTCCGCCCGGATGTCGATGCGCTTTGGCTTTGCCTCATGCTCCCAGCACTCTTGAACGGCGGAGCTCTTATAGTCCATTTTTAAGGTGACCGGCGTGTCAACGGTAGAATTCGGATTATGTAATCACGTTTTCGCCCTTTCACATGGTATTTAGAGCTCAAGTCTGTGCTAGAGCGTTTATATTGAGAGTTATAAGTCCATTCAGCGCTTGAAACCCTCCAGAATCATGACAAGGTGGTGGGGAAAGTGGTTGAAAAAAGGTGTTACCATTCTGTCACGGGTGTTACAGAGCAGAGCAAGGGCTCGGTGCGTAGGCCAGAGGATGCATTTAACTGCAATTTTTTTTCCAAGAAGGTAGCTATGTATCTATAGAGTGTCTCTAGCAAAACCTTGACTGTATATGTGCCTGACAGAGGGCGCTATGAGAAAAGTGGACGAAATTGACGTAAAAAGCACAGCCACAAAGATTATATAATAAGGTTTTACCGTTAACACGCCTATGAACTTAAAAACAGACTTTAACACATCGAGGTACGAGATCAACTGTGTTAAAGTCTGGCTATGAGAGACTAGAGCTCTTATCCCATGAATTTCCCGTTAAGTCTCCTGCTAAGCCTTGAGTCTGCCTTACTTGTGTTGCCGAATCAGCGTAACAGACTCTTTGTTCTCCGGGACCTATGCTGTTCGTTGTGTAAAAAAATTCAAAACCCCTTATGATACAAATGTACCTCATATATTGGAGTGTGAATAGAGCTACAAGTCGCAATATGGTGTGTATAGCTTGACGAGACAGACAATATATAGTGTGAGTTGGCTGTCAATATATATTGAGTGTCACTCAATATATTGTGAACTTTCACAAGCTATAAAAATTAAGCCCGACACAGCGAGCGGGCCCTCCCTCCTACTGTCCGAGCCATGGCTCGGGGCCTTCCGCCCTGCGGCGCTGTTGCGGCGGCTGTTGAGCTCAGCCCTCGGGCTTCTCGGTCAACTCTTCGGCCCATTTCGGACCCGGCTCCCGATCTTTGGCCGGGCTTGGCAGCGGCCTTCCATCGTGTGAACTACCCCCGAAAAAGGAAAGGCAGTTCAAAATACCATGTTTTCTCTGTTTTGCGCGCCTTTCCTCTTGAATGAAGGGCAGAGTATTCACTAGCGATAAAACAGACTTAGATTAGGGAAATCATTGAGCTTCCAGGCTTGGTGTCTTCCACTGCAAGGGCCGTGGAGTGATACTAGGCACATTAGAATTCTATGGCTGCCAAAACTGTAGCAGACAAGGGCACCGAACGGAGTCGGATATAATATCGGCAAAAAGCCACATTTGAGTCTTCGACTATCACCTTGTCCCATGTTTCAAACCAGTGGAGGTTCAACATCGAAGAAAACACTGGCAGGTTCAACCAGAAAACTGTCTTGTGACTGTCGCTTCATTCACGCTTGGTTTATTGATAGAGAGGCAGCCATAGTTAGGTGTGGGTGAGGAGAAGACGCCGGGGAATCTAGCCGGCTGCACTCCTGGTCGTGGGGCGACGGGATGGACGCGAAGGCACCCCATTAACGCCCCACTCTATGACTGCCTCACTAGTATCTACTTCACTGATCTACGAATGGTATGAACTCTTCAAGATGAGTCCCAAGACGGAGCTGGAGAGGCGTCGGCACAGCAACTGCAGAACCTGTCAGAAAATTCAGGGTGTGGTGGGTGGGGAAAAAGAAATCTTGAGGGATCCAAAGCCCGAAGGTGTGTCGAATGAGCTCGAGGGCGTCGTGCCGGAAAAATCGGTCATTTCGAGGGCTTTATTTCGCCGGAAATAGCCTCAGATTGCCGAGGGTTTTACTGGCCGTGGCCATCGGCTTTAATCGGTCTGGCGACCGATTTGCCATCACCCTTGGAATGGCGGGGTTGCCAGGCGGGAAAAATCGGTCATTTCGAGGGCTTTATTTCGCCGGAAATAGCCTCAGATTGCCGAGGGTTTTACTGGCCGTGGCCATCGGCTTTAATCGGTCTGGCGACCGATTTGCCATCACCCTTGGAATGGCGGGGTTGCCAGGCGGCAGCTCGCCGAATGTCACGTGAGAGAAAGCGTCTCCACCAAATCGACCACTGGTTGCAATATGGTACCAGATGTAGAGTGGTATGCAGTCTGGAATATCTTCACTGAGTCCACACACTGCATCTTTAGTGTTATTTTGCACCAAAATTGGCTGTACTTGCGCTTCGGTGATAATTTCCTTATTAGGTTCTGCCAATTCTGCCGAAATCCGGCAATTGCCGTTTTGCCTGGCAGACCGGCAGAACTGACCTGAAACAGTTCTGCCAGGAATGCTGCGAGCTCGTGCTGAGGGAGGGAGGAAAACAGGTGGTATATTTATGATTGCGGTGAGGGGGTGATGTGACCCTCGCAGCAAGCGCTCTCGGGCCGGAACCCAAAGTCGGCGCGAAGCTGCACAAAACAGACTACAAAACTAAATACGATGTACATGCAATGTATATGGGAGGTGGGTGGGAGAACTAAAAAATGAGAGCACGGGCGAAGGAACGCGCCCGGTGGTGGTGGTCGAGGAAAAAGACGCGATGAGTCACAGTGATGACTCCCACGTGCATTCCTCCGAGTGTATACACTCACTAGGAATGCTGCGAGCTCGTGCTGAGGGAGGGAGGAAAACAGGTGGTATATTTATGATTGCGGTGAGGGGGTGATGTGACCCTCGCAGCAAGCGCTCTCGGGCCGGAACCCAGGAAGACAAGGCAGCCCGAGGGAGGAGGGGTTGCCGGGACAGCGAGGAGGGTGAGCTGAGGCCAAGAGAGCAAGAAGAAGGGTGCGGCTAGAGAGCATCGTCGCCGCGCCAAACCAATCCCGGGGCAACAACCATGGAGGTTGGTTGAATAAGTGGGGGGTCAGAGAGAAGGCGTTTGCTCAACGCCACAATGACATCAGGTGGCGTGTCAATGTATAGTTTGAAGCAGTCAGAAGTCCAACGGCCCAGGCGCTGAATGTCAAGGTCGGAGAGACCGATGAGTCGAGCCCAAGTGGCAGCGCCTAGTGTTTTCCTGGCTTGGCTTGGCCCGAAAGCCATGGCTTTGGCCTGGCTTTATCTGGCTTTGGCTCAAGAATTTTGAAGCCAGAGCCGTGGGCCAGCGAAAGCCAGGGCCAAGCCAAAGCCGCTGGCTCGGGCCATGGCTTGTCACTAAATCTTACTTTGTTTTATTTTGATGTGCCGTGTAGGTTAAATAACCATATTATAGCCCAGAGCTATTATTGAAACTTGCAGAGGCCCGCCCCGATGCTCTTGTTGCAACTTTCTTTATCGTCGAAATTTGTAGTGTTTGTCGGAAAGTTTGGAGAAGAGAGTTGGGAGACAATTCTGCGCAGGTAATCTTCGCCTCAGTGTCCTGGCTTTGCTTGGCCCGGAAAATTTCAAGCCAGGAGCCAGAGCCAGACGAAGCCAGAGAAATGGCTTGGCCTGGCTTGCTAAAGCCATGGCTTGGCTTGGCTGGCTTCTGGCTTTGAGCCAGGGCCGGCAAAACACTAGCAGCGCCACGGCGGAAGCTATGGCCCGAATATCCTGACGATGAAATCCCGACATGAGTGAGACAGGACTTCAAACAGTCGATGAAAAGCTTCCGCGAGAAAGCTCCATAGCCTGTACCATCGCGAGTACGCCGGCCCACAAACAGCGGGTCGTCGGGCTTGCCCGGCTTATTAAGGTGGGCGCGGAGGAGGGTGTAGGCACAGGTGGGCAAGCCAGTTTTTGCAATAGTGATGCGCACCCCAGCGCGGAAGGGGTCGGTTTTGGAGGCCGGGAGGTCAACGGTAAGATACTCGTCGTTCTGAATGATGATGTCACGGCGCTTGAGGTTGAAAGCACCATCGAAAGAGTCGTAGGTGATCTCGCCACAGCGAAGAAAGCCTGCGAAGGCCAGGGCGTAGGCAACTCGGAGAGTCTCGGCTAGCTCACGAGAAACACCCCGCGGAAGGGAGATAGGGTTGGAGAGGGAGGCGATAATCTGGGCGAGGACGGGCTGCGTAATAGGAAGTCGCTCCTTACGTTCTGCATCCCCGTACACCCGGCGTATGCCACGAATCACACGCTCCAGAACGCGTGATTCAAAGGGGCGGGATTCGTATCCGAGGTCAGTGTGGAAGGACTTGAGGGCACCAATGTAGCGCTTGATTGTTTTCGCGCTGCAGCCCGGGGGGAGGGATGCCGCCCATTCGAGAAGGTGTGCTTCTGAGGCTGGGTATGGAGAGGCACCGGCAGCACCGTATTTCCGCATGCAGAAGGACTCGAAGGAGTTGCAAGCCGTCTGGTTGACGCCGCGGGTGGAGGCAGCGAGGCCGTGCCAGAGGAAGTAGGCGACGAGCGGTGGTTGATCGACCCGTTCAGGCCATCCGGCGGGAGGTGGGGGAAGGGAGTGTGCTGTGAGGCGAAGAATTGAGGTAACAATGGGCGAAGACGTGGCATGTCAAAACGAGAGAGTGCGTCAGCAAGGTAGTTCTGTTCAGAGGAAACCCACACGCAGGAGATGGAAAAGCCGAAAGATAGCGCAAGAAGGAAGATCTCCCTCAAAAGGGCCTGTGCAGGCACCTCCCGAATAGAACCTCCATTCAAACCAGCTACGCCGCCGGTGTTGTCAACCCGAAGTAAGACCCGGGACCCGGCCCAGGCTGGAGATGCCCAAATACGAAGAGCGTGGAGCACGGCCCACAGCTCCTTGAAAAGGATAGACTTTCCCCGGTGCCGCCTGGGTACTCGCATCGCAAAAAAATCGATAGGTGCCTCCCGGGGCCCAAGATGACCGCCAATTCCTTTCGAGGAAGACCCACTGGCGTCAGTAAAGATAACCACGCCCGGGCGGTGAGGATGTAGGGACTGGATACCGTTCCAAGTCGGAAGAAGACGAGCCCACCATTCCAAATCACGGCGTGCACCTCTCGGGATGCGACGCCGGCCAAAGGATGGGAAAAGGGACAGCGCATCGTACACACGACGGATGAAAGCGCGCCCTGCAGGCAGGACCTTTGTTGCAAACTGCAGAAGGCCTGCAATGGACTGGAGGTCCAAGAGGGTAGCCGACACCCCGGATAGAAGGGACTTGAGAGTAGCCATGGTGCGCTGCAGCTTCTCGGCAGGGAGAGCCACTGTGAAGGCAACAGTGTCGATCTCAATCCCCAGGATCACACCGCGGGTAGATGGAGGAATGTCCTTCCCTGCCTTCCCGACTGGATGGGCAGAGAAACCAGTCGCGTCACAGATTGCGCGGAAGATTGCACGGTCGTGCTCTGCAAGGTCATACTCGCCTGCTGCGCGAGCACCAAAGAAGTCGTCGAGGAAGTGGTCAAGGGGTGCACCCATACGCTCCGAGATCCAGTGCAGGGCCTCCGCAAACAAGTTGAAAGTGAAGGGTGATGAGCGCGATCCAAATGGTAGGCGAACGTCAATGTAACCGACACCGTCGAAGTAGAAGCCATACAGCAGAGAGTCGTCTGGGCATACTACGATGTGGCGAAATGCACGCCGCAGGTCGATCTTCCAGAGGAGAGCGCCAGGACCAAGTCGGCGGAGGCGGTCAAAGAAGGTGTCAAGCGAGGTGTAGGAGAGTGTTACTGCGTCGGAGGAGATGCTATCGTTGATAGACGAGCCTCGAGGATAAGAGAGGTGGTGGACAGTGCGCCACCCGCCGTCTGCTTTGGGGACAGTGCCCACAGGTGAGTAAACGACCCGGCGCTGCTCATGAATGGGGAGGGAGTCGACACGGCGAAGCTCACCCAGAGAAAAGTTTGCCAGAATATCTGCAGCGGTTACAGCGTGCTCGGACGGTGTGGCAGGCAGATTCCGTGAGAAGGCACGGCCCACTCGGGGGCCGGTGTATCCAATTGACGCACCATAGGTACAGATATTATGTAGGTGTTGTACGAAGGAGGGATCAGGATAATCCTGAAGTAAGAAAGATAGCATAGCGGGATTAAGGGAGCTAGTAACATGCGGACCGGAGGTAGGGGCAACTGGGAATGTGATGTGTGTATTAGGACGGGAAGGGGGAGGAGGCATTAGATGGGCAGAGAGATGAGCAGTATGCAGAAGGGGTGATAGAGAGGGTGGGGTGCAAGGAGCCAGTGGACGAAGAAGAACCGAAGGGTTGGTCGGAGTGGGGCAGCGGCCGGACTCGGTCTGCGTGCCCCAAACATCCTACTTCCGCTTCTGAGGGCAAGCATGTGCGGGGTGGGCGCCCTGACACGCAATGCAGACGTGGCGGCGAGAGCACTTGTCGCCCATGCGACAACCAGCGGGATCCTGAAACTTGTAGCAAGTCTCATCAACCTTCGGACGGGATGCAGGGGCGCTGGGCTCGGAAAGGCGTTCAGCGAGGTCGCGTTTGCGCTTGGAGGAGAAGGGCGGGGGCAGTGGGTAGCGAACCAACCTGGTGGAGACGAGGCCCTGATCGGGCGTCACCCAGCGCGTGGGGAGAAAATTCTCCGCCATGCGCACACGAATAAATTCGTAGTGGTAACGCAAGACTGCGGACCACTCGTACTGTGTGGTGAAATCCATGAGCTGGCTGGTGTAGATGGAAAGGGCGGCAGCAACACCACCATTGGTGGTGTCAATGAGGGAGCGGATGCCGGTGTAAGTCGACCAGGCGTCAAGGAGCGGGGGCAAGGAGGGGAATGCCTTGACCCATGCACGGGGAAGACCCGCATCGAGGGGTTCCTCTGGTTGTTCCGGGGCGGCAACACCAGAAGTCGGGTGGAAGAGGATGGGCACGGGGGCAGCGGGGGCAGCGGCGGCGATGGAGGAGAGCTTGGGGAGGTCGTCGGCTTCGAAGGTGCCATTCACAATGGCGTCGATGTGCGCCAGCTTGACGCGGCGGTACCACATCGTGGGGGACCGAAAGGAGGCGGAAGCGAAATTGTCAAGCTCACCGGCGGCATTGGTAGTGGGGACCGTAACATTTCCGCTGCCGTTCGCTGCATTCGACGAGGATGACGCGGCGGAGCCGCCCGAAGGGTTGGCGGAGTTGTCGGCAATGGCCCGGGTCACAATGGCCGTAAGTGCGGCCAGCTGAGCCTCACTGAAGGGCGAGGGGTCGTCGTTGGCCATTGGGGAAGAGAAAAGAACTAAAAAATGAGAGCGCGGGCGAAGGAACGCGCCCGGTGGTGGTGGTCGAGGAAAAAGACGCGATGAGTCACAGTGATGACTCCCACGTGCATTCCTCCGAGTGTATACACTCACTATGTACACTACTCTTGCATTCAACCTCTTTTATCACGGCAAGCTCTGATTTACGACACCCATCATACGCTCCAACACAGCCCCATCACCATTTGGTGAGAAAAGGGCCACTCCCGAACAAGCAGCACAGGACACGCATCCTTTACCCTCTCACGAATATGCACATTGTATGCACATTAGCCAACTCCTATGCTCGCCCTCACCGTCTGAAGGCTCATCGAACAAAAGATTACAAATTTTCTCCGCCCCGAAATATCACAGTGTATGTTCTCCTTCAACCCCTCAAACACATGAACTATATAATTTTGTGACTAGTCGCAAAGCTGCTCGATACCGAGCAAAGCCGGAGTCATTAGTACGCAGTGCGCTTTCTTTCCGCTTGGTCACTGACCTATCTGAGTGAATAGACAGATGTAAGTAGCAACTGTAGACAGCGTGGCCATAATCGCAAGACGTGTCCCAAACCAACGGCTCCCAAGCCACCCTCTCCTCCTAATATATTATGGTGCACATCGCATAAACACCACCAAATAGGTCCCATCACTGATGCCATCTTTGATGTCTCAAATCGCCCAAGAACAAAAAACCAAATTTTATATTGCATTTTCTGTACTGAAATCTCATGGAGGGCTTCTTCAAAACGCTAGGGGAAGGACATAAGTTGCAGCCAATAGCTTTCCAACGACTTTGGGAGCATGTAACTCGGCGTCCGGACTTATGGATACCCAATAAGGATATGTGTCGTAAGCACACGTGAGTGATTGATTGATTGTATCAGTGATGTCTCAAATCCATGCCGTGAAAAATATATTTATTGTGAGTTTTGAGCGGACGAGAAATCCCTCTAGAGGGTTTAGTCTACTATCCAATCGGAGTGTTTTGGCCAGAGGATCAGGCGTGGGAAGGCTCTGATGTGGTGCAATAAATTTCGTTCCTGTTTGGTGGTGTTTATGCGATGTGCACCATACTCGACCTAGAGCCCCAAGTTGTTGTGGCCACTGTGGTCTGCAGGGGCACAATCGCAATTCATGCCGTTACACTCCAGTCAAGTACTCGCAGTTACCAAAAGTAACCGAATTCGGGGGTTTTTCCCAGAAATTACGATGGTAAGAGAACTTTGAGCAATGAAGGGTTCATTCACAGAGTGCCTGCTACAACTTTCATGATACACAGTTTGGGTAAGCTATCACACAGTGGGTGAATAAATTAATCTTCGAAATACCATTAATTTGGCGGTGTTTGCCTTTTTTGGAACACAGTCACCAGGATTTCAGGTGGGTGAGTACCTCATAACTATCTCATGACCTTGTACTTGAGAACTCAGAGTTTGCTGGGCTATCCTCATCCTTCAATGCGGGTACTAAAACAGAGCAAGAAAATGATGATTTGACACATAAATAAACAAACATAGAAAATCAGCACAGGGAAAGCCCAATAACTTCGACGCGTGTTATGTGAAATATCCCCCCTCTCTCCCACCAGTTGAACCAACTGCTAACTGTATTAGCTGGTCGCAGGCAAGGCATTTCTAAATTCGGTTACTTTTGGTAATGCCGAGTAGATTTAACAATTTAACAATATGATATTCGTCTAGACAACAAATGCTTAGGTACGGGTACCTCGACGAACCCAGTGGGAATTAAATCAAGTGTGATGTCGTGAAGGTGGCCACTTAAGTCGAATTGAGAGACAGCTCGCGCAAAACCCAGTGGGAAAAAGCAGCGAGTGCACCGACGACGGCCTCAGTTGTAGGGTTTGAGGACAATGTTACGCTGAGGCGTGTTCTGCCATGGTTCGTTGGACACTCTCGAAGATCCCGTCAACCGAATAGAGATCATATGCCAATCGGCAGCCAAATTACTCGCCAATCTCCCCTCTTCACCTTTTGGACGACAGGGCGAGCTGATAGTCGGAACGGCAGGGACCTGCATTGAGCTCGATGATGTCGCAGAAGGTGCTTTCGACGCGGAACCATACTACGCGAAGGTTGCTTCTCGGGAGCGAAAAGAATGGACGACAACATCGACTGGACGCATATTCGTTGCGTCATCTCCCTTCATTGGGGACGCATTCTCATCGAATTTGAGCCAACCCTCCATCATAATTCCGCCGAAATTTTGTCCATCTTTCGTGATCCCAACGGTCTGGTTGCGAAACATCGCATGCGGGAGGGACGGAAAACTGTGTGCCATCCATTGGGAACCAATTCAGAGAATTCGGGCAGACCTTAATTAAGGCCTTAAGCCCCCGGGTCCCCCGGTTTTCAAGGTGGTGAGAAGGACGTTGTTTGTTTCAGCGATCTCGAGGGCTAATGTGCAAAATCACCGCTGCGAGTACGTGAGAATCGTCGCCGGTGCTTCGCGAGGATGATGTGGGACTCAGCGGGAGTGACGCCTGCACTGCCGACGGCCGTGGGAATTTCGGATTAAGACCTTAACTGCCCTTGAGAATTACAGCTATTTTGGAAACGATAGACAGTCTCGATTTTTTAGCTGAGTTCGGGCCGAGAGGTCGTAACTACAGTGTAGTACGGCTCAATGGGGAAGGAGTGTTCCTTGGTGATTATTTTTTTTTCACCACACCTCTTCACCGGAGGCTTGTCCCTTGTATTAGAATATCATTATCTATGCTAGCCCTACCTACTGTATTAATTCTGAATGCAAAAAAGAGACAAGTATCGTTTGAGGCCAAGTTTTGTGTCAATACGCGACAAATCAAGGAATCACCGACTTTCTTCTCCGTGATCCTACTTCAATGGGGGCACTTTTCGTCTCAAAACAAATTCCGGCATAAAGGCCTTGATCTTAGGTATGTTTCCTTCCGCATGTGTGAGAGGATCGGACAAAAGATGCGGCCGAAAGGAAATGGACAAGATCATGCACGTGGAAGCGTGACAGGTGTTTGTTGACGCGTCTGTCCATCACCTCTCTCCGTCTTCTCTAGCCAATCCCTACTGTCCAGTTCTCATGGTGTACCGCGCAAAGTCCGATCGGGTCAAAGCCCAGGAGGCCAGTCGAAAGAAGGAGGCAAATATAGCGGCGGCGGTGCAGGAGTGGGACAGGGAGCGCGTCAAGCCCGCCATCTTAGGCAAGCCCAAAACTGTCTCTCAAATACGGGATTCCTTACATGACACTATCTCGACGAGTACATGGTGGACAGAGTATTCGACAAGCCAATCAAAAGAAGCAAAAGGTCCCCATCGTCACGGAGTGGGCACTCGTCCAGTTCATGCGTGAATCCGCGGATCGAGGCTTCCCATTCATCCATCGACAGATAGAGCAGTATGCCATGGGGTTGAAGAAGATGAACCAGGCACTGCGATTGCAGGAGGAGAAACAAGTGACGGAGCGAGCAAAGCTTTTTCAAGGCAAAGCTCAGTGCCTCTCATCAGCCGAGTTTGTTGCCAAGGTGAATGAGATCAGCGAGGGGAAGAAGGCGAAGGAAGCGGGGAAGGAGAAGAAGCGGGTCGAGCGGGAGCGAAGGAAAGAGTTGCGAGCAGAGATTGGGCTGGAATGGGCTGAGATGAAGCGCCAGCACGCTGCTGCTGTTGAGAACTGGGTGGCGGAATGCTCTAAGCTGCAGGAAACCGGCGTGAAGAAGAAGGACCTTCCCCCAAAGCCGAAATTGGGCAAGAAACCGAAGCTACCGGTCGTGGAGGATGAGGATTCGGAGGAGGAGGATGAGCTGAATGAGGAAGGTGACGTGTGACATCCGTTCACCAATGCCAAATTTAGAATAACCTTTTCTGCTAATACCTCCTCAACAACGACCACCTAGTACAGTTACACCGTCACTGGAGACTTACAGTCATGACGAGCAGGCTGACGATCGTGTGGAGCATATGCTGCGCTATATATCCTCGCTCAACGAGTCCAAGGCGCCCAACTATTCTACTTTTCGACCGGTTTTGACACCATGCAAAACACTATTGCACCATATCTTCTTGGCGTCGGCCCTCCCCCCGCTCTCACTGGACGACAGCTCGCAGTGGCCCAATTACAGGCCTCTCTCGACAATGGCATGTTTGACCACACCCGCGACTACGAGCAGCCTGGGGGCGACGACGATGATCCTAGCGATGAAGATCCGTCTTATCATCAATACCAGCTTCCTCCGTTCCCTCCTCACATTGTCGAAGCTCGCCAATCTCAGTTGCCATCCACTACAGCTCCCAGTCAAACTGCAGGTGTGTTACAGCCATTTGCGCATTCTGCAGGCTACTAATAAACTTCCAGACCGCGGTACCTTCATCACAGTCAAAGTCCCTATCTATGGCGAGCCAGGAAACGGAAAGAAGCGCGCCACGGTTACCACAACCCTCGTCCTCCCCTCTGACATTCCTGCCGGCGACTTTCTATCCCGCATCACAGCTCAGATGAATGTCGACCCCACATCTGCGACGTTGGGATGGAAAGAGTCTCAGGAGCGTCGCAAGGATCCATATCACCGTCTGTCATCCGAGGACGATGTTCGCGACGCCTTCCAGCAGCTTCTCAAGCTCCAGAGGAGCACACGTCGTCAGAAAGAGGTGATAATGGAAGTGGTTAACCTGGTAAGTCATCCGTTATCTATGGGTTCTTCGGTGTTGAGCACACTGTCTTTTGACTCTTTTCAGGAGGTGCAGCCTGATGGAAAGACGACAAAACAGGCCGAAAAACCCCCCGAGACCGCTGTTACCGCCACCGAGCTACAGCAGATTCAAAACCATCTCAAGTGCGCGGAACATCCTGGCAAAAATCGGTGGTGCTACGTGATGGGCCCGAAATCTAAGTACCCAGGCAAGCACGTCGAGATTGGAATAGATGTTATTAATCTGTGGGCTCGCTACATGGTGCGTGACATGCAATTTCTGCTTCTCTTTTGCATTGCTGACTTTCGTCTTCAGCATGATGGCACCGCGGATCTAGAACATCCTCCCAAAATCCTCAAGCTTGACGAGCTTGCAGAGCGTGGCCGTGCTCGCGAGGAGCGTAGTCGTAACCGCGGACAAACTACCATGCCCCCCATCCACGTCCATCTTGGCAACTCCGAGTCCGCCGATACTGTCCTTCGCGATGCCAATAGCGTCAAACGTCGACGTGAGGACGAGTCATCAGATGAATCTGATGAAGACGAGGACGTCCTCCTTGTCTCCGACGTGCTGCGCGCTCTCGATGAAAAGTACCCCGCTCTCAAATACTTCCAATATGCTGAGAGCCTGGGGGAACAAGGCATTGTCTATGCCAACAGCATTGCCGACTTCGATACCAAGTTCTACAAAACCGACGTTGGGATGGCAGCCGGTGCCGTGGGTAACTTCGTGCGCAAAGGCAAGTAAGATGGTCGCTGCCGCGAAGAAACGCAAGGGGAAGAAGCGGGCTAGGGTTGTGGAGAACGAAAGCGACAAGGAGAACTAATTTATTTCACGCTGTGTATGTTATCGCCGCCTCTATAACCTGTAGATACTGTATCTCTACTAGTTTTCTGTATATTTGTATAGTCGTACTACTTGTTCATATAATTTCTTGCCGTCCTACTCGTGTATTGACACAACTACCGGTACAACAACCTATACAACATATCCGCAATCCCTGAACCACCCTTCGATGTTCTCTGGGGTCATCGTCTCATGAGCAGCTTCCCACAGAGTTGCGATGGGGTCGCAACCATCACACCCTTCCATTGAGCTGAGAACACCGTCCCGGTTGCGGCGGATCCAATATTTCATGCATGAAAACCCTTCTTCGCATGGATTGAAGTCGGGAGAGTATGGTGACAAATAAATGAGTCGACGCCCGCTGTAGATCAAATTCAGTTGGTTGGCAATCAAGAGGATATATCCTACGCACCGTCCCTCGACCATCTCATGAATCCCATCAAAATGATGAACACTTGCGTTGTCCATGACGAGAACAGAGTTGTCCTGTGGAAAGGGATTCATGCGGTCAAGGAGAACATCGAGATAGTTGCGGAACTCTACGGCGGTCCAGGATCGAGTCAACACATCAAAGTGAAGTATGCCATCGAGGCAAATTGCCGGAAGCACAGAATAACTATACATATCAGCAGGTACGAAGTACTGGCAAGAGCATAAACACATACCGGATGCCTCGGACAAAAAAATCATGCCGCCGCGCTCGCATTCCAATAGGGGCCCATGCCATCTGCCGCCGCGTTGTGTGTCGATTGCAAGCTGCTTCGTCTAGGAAGACCAGTCTTCGGGGTGGGTGTTGTCCAACTTCACATTGGAAACCAAGCCGTTTGTTTTCCTCGGCTTCGAGTGCAGTTCGAGATATCTAGGGATATACTCATGTCAGCGGCACGAAACTCCCAGCAATTTTACTTACATGAACCCGAACATAACCCATTCGCAAAAGGGCGTCACGTATGGTGGTTTTGGCGACGTCGAGTCCCGTGGCTTCGTACAAACATTCCTGTAGCTCGAAAAGATAGATGTCGGGGGTTCTCGCAACAAGACCCTCAAGATACTTCTCAAAGGGTCAAATACGAAGAGTATTGAGAAGATCACAGACCGCGACATCAAAAGATGTGAGAATGCGGGGTCGTCCGAGCTGCAGAGGAATTTGGACGTGGTCCCCAGTGGTCCGCCACGTTCGGATGATGCGGTAAATGGTTCGCTCGCTGATGTTGGTAGCTGCAGCAATGTCTGGGACAGACATATGGGCCGACATTGTGGTGATGAGCTGTTTCTGCTCCTTAGGTATGTGGCGGCGGTTTCCTCGTCGTATCATGGTGAGAGTGAGGAGAGTATTGGCGGGCAACGCTCGTCGTCATGATGGAGCTGAGCTGTAGCTAAAAATAATTATATGACGGGTATGCCGGGAACTGCCGAACTCAGCTAGAAAATTGAGACTGTCTATCGTTTCCAAAATAGCTGTAAGGGCTTATGAATTATGTCTGTGGAGAGCCGAGAGAATTCAAGTTTTCAAGTTGCAAAAAAAGAGAGAGAAAAAGAGAGAAAAGAGAGAGACTCACCATGTATCTGAGACTCTGTTCCCCAAAGACAAGCTCTCCAGAGCGTCTGTAGCTCCCACAAAAGCGCCGGAAAATCTTGATTTCTATGCGACTTCTGAGAACGAGGATGGGCTTTTCCGTCTTCGGCTTGCCACGACGCTACTACCGCTCAACGGGAAAGGGGAGAAAGGTGCGAAGTTGTGTGTGAAGCGTGTGGTATAAGATCCAGGCAGTTTCGTACAATAGGTAGCCAATACATTTCGGTCAAGTCCTCTCCAGTCCTTCCCGAGGTTCTGTCCTCTAATTCATCGCTTGACCCCCTCGGATGTCGATAGAAATATCAGTATCTCAGTTCGAAGTCGAAGCTACTGTACCAATCTGTATGACTGAAACGCAAAATGGACCGTTACACCAATTCTCCCCGGAACAATAATTGGCGATGTCTAGGGAAGCTCATTTTCCGGAACGTCCGCAGAACCTCAGGTCGATGAGCGGGTGGAGGTTCCAAGGACATCTCAGAATATCCCAGCATGCTCTGAGAATCTCAAGTGTCTACCTCATGTTGTTAAACTTAAGCCTGTGGACTCGAGGGATGTTTGCATCTACAATAGATGGTTCTTTCGGAATACTATAAAATTTCCTCTTCAAAGGTTTCGAGGCTCGAGCAACCTGTATATATACTTACTTCCCCGCTCGCAGAAGAGACTTCGACTCCAAGAATTCCGGAGAAGAGGCGGTGTCAAATTTACACGATGTTGTCATGTTGATGTTTGTCAGTCTTGGCTGCCACGTCGTCGCTCTTGTCTTCTCCCCCCACCCTGTCTGCCCAATCCCCATGCTCGCCTCTTCAGAGGCTCTTTATCTTTGACCGCACACACATCAAGGTGCTTCAAGGCCAATGGCTGTCGCAAGTATGGTTCGAAGCAAGCTTTCGTCGAGGGCAAGAGAGCAAGAGTCAAGATTTCAAGTGCGCGAGATCTCAAGGCTGCGAAACCCCGGGGTCGCAAGCTCCAAACCCTCAAAAATCAAGATTGCAAGCTTCAGAAGCGCCCACCTCAAGCACCCAAGCACCTCAATATTGTCCTTTCAAGTCCTCTTCCCACTTCAAGCGCTCCCCTCCGTGTGTTCAAGACTCAAGTCCCTCCCCCACCTCGAGTCCCCTCCCCGCCCTGCCTCTCGTTTTATGCATTCACCTTCCTCCTCTCCTCCCATTCCTCTCTCCCCGCGCTCTGTCTTAGAATTGTAGTGTACTCGAGTGTACTTTGATTTTATGTACACACTTGAATTCATTCTTTTTTTTTTTTTTTTTTTTTTTTTTTTTACAAATTTCCGAATTAAAATTCATCATTTAATGGGAAGCCGGAACCGTCGTCAGCAAATCCGAAATATGTCCAGGAAAGCTCGAGCGCAGGATGTCAGTGTTATCCTTATTCCCGAGCTGATGGAATTTTCTATATGCCGCCGTCATTGACATCCTTAAATTTTTGTCGCAAATTTATTTATTTTGTTATCGGGCCCGACAGCCCGATCGGGCGCAATAAGCATACGATAGGCGTCCTATATTGCCCGATAACCGCCCGACAGTGCCCGATCGGGATGCTATCAGGACGCTATCAGGACACTATATGTTTCGCGAACATAAGTAATTTGGTGAACTTGTAATCGACATTTGGATGCCCTACCTGCAAGTGACTGCAAATTTTTGCCGTCGCAAAATCTTCAGCGCTACTGATCTTCGCCTGCTTGCAATAACATCGAGATGGTACGGGCAGGAACTCGGCAAAATTTGGGAGGACGAGGAAGGAAAAAAAAATATATTTCAAAGATACTGCTACACTCATTTCTTCAGTCCTTGTTCGTTCGAGGGGCCGGCGCCGACGATGAGTCCACTGGTTTGATTTGGCGTGAAGGCAGACCACACCCCCAACAATTTTGTGCGGCTGTCCCCTTCAACCCCTCTTGTGCGAATGAAGTACTACTAGGTAACTTACAGAACACGTACTATGCACATATACGACGCCGAGTGCCGTTCTGTGACGGAAGCGAAGGGACGTCGAATTCCGGCACACAGGGACCAAGCAAAGAACTATCAGAGTCTTGGCAACGACTCGGGGAAATATCGCCGTGAGCAGATGCAGGACCTCTGACTATACGGTCGGACCCTAGATCCCGGTTCGGACAATAGAGAGGTTGCGCAAAAGCCATACGAGCCATCTGGTGGCTTTTGGCGTGTGCGCAGCCGATGGCTCCAATGGCTGCTGATCTTGGGCATTCTGTTCACAACTACATCAAAACCATCTGTGCTTATCTAGATAAAGCCCGGTAATGAACTGCGGACCTTCGTGACGGGCAATACCCAGACAGTGAGGGAGAGACCACTCAAGCAGAGAAACTGTTGTTGATGCCATAAATTAACCGTGGATTCTGGTGATTTGAGGAAGCCCATGACAGCTACTACACACTCTGCGGATATGTTGCATACAATATAGGTATGATGCTTAAACGTCCAAGAATTAGGAGCCATATGCTGCGCACACGCCCAAAGCCATCTGGTGGCTCGTATGGCTTTTGCGCAAACAGGTTAATTTCTCCGGGATTTGGCCCAAAATGCGACATCCGGTTCGGACAAAATCTCCCCTCCTGGCGGTGGGTGCCTACATCCTGGTTCGGATAAAATGTCGGACATCAAGGGTTTATCGAGCAAATTTTTACCAGGAATTTCGGCCGATCCACGCTGGAACTGGCGAAATTGGCGATTTCGACGCGTTTTGAGCTAGTTTGAACGATTTTCGACGATTTTTGATCAAGTCACGCAGAAAATTGCCGATTTGGGCACATTACGTCAGGCCCGGCTAGATCCGGTTCGGACAATTTCTCGCCAAAACACCCAAAATCGGTTCTCCTCATTTTGGCCTGGCCGGGATCTAGCCTCCAAAGGGATTGTCAGAGGTCCTGCAGATGCGAACGTCGTTGTCCGAACCGGGATTAAGGGTCCGACCGTATAGTCAGAGGTCCTTCCGTCACACGTTCTGGCTGCTGGCTCAGCAACCTCAAGTCTCTCTAGGAAGCCATATTTTACGACTCGTGATTTGGGACAAAAATATTGCATACGAGCTATGGGACCCGTGCCTTCGCCACTCAGGGCCCCTGTAACCGTGTTGACCTACACTCATTTGCTGCTTCCAAGGCCGACGGCGCCGCACTGCCGCTCGCTGCACTCGCCGGCGCGCGTCGCCGCGGGGATTCTCAGGTTTTGAAAGTCACGGGGTAAAATTCCCTTTCTTGGAGCTGAGGCTGTGCTCTTCTTCTTTTCATGTATAGGATTGAGCACAAATCACCTGAGGCAATAGCTGGATAAAGCTGCGCCGCCAGCTGCGAATGTGGCTGCACGGTGGATCTATTAGTGATCAAATGTGGCCCTGTCATCTGTCTACCACTTTGTTCGACGCTATTGTTTTCTGCGGCCACTGTACATTCATGGGATCAATTGAGGGCTGTTGTATCCCAAATCTCTAAACAAGCACTGGGTGGCACATACAGTTAGGCATAGTAATGGATCAAGACCGTCCCCCCCACTGTGACGGCAACAACGGCCCCGTTTCGCGCCAACCTCATGCAGCTCCAATTCTTTTTCCGAGACAGCACCCACCGTGACCTCGCGCGCCGTTTTCCCGTCCTCCCTGACAGGGCGTCTACAATAGCAGAGCCGGCGTTAGGGTCTGAGCTTGCCAGCAACTGCCCGGCGTTGAGGCAATTAATAGCCCGCATACGAAATCTGTGGAGCGGATAACTGCGCTGAAGAAGCAAGAGCAGAAGGGTGGATAGAGGTTTGAAGCTTGCAAGGAAGTTTGAATGCCGGTAGCAAACAGTAAATTACGACGGCTTGGGTTCGGAGCTGGCCCATGACGAGGTCGGTGGCTCTACGCAGCATGGAGCTGTGGGATCGAGTAGGCTTGTGGGCATACACGCCTACCCTGTATGCGTCGCGGTATAACAGACTAGGATACACCCACAGCTTGGTATAAGTGCCTTCGTCCAGAGCATCTTGACCATTTGTCAGAGGTTCAAGCTTTGCGAAAGGGATGTCGGGGAAGGGAATCGTTTGGAAGTGCGTGTCAAGAAACTGGAACCCCTCCCACATCAAGTCCAGATCAGGGGGGGAGGTAATTGCCAGGTAAGTGTGAAACGGTTTTTCGTCTTTGGTATAGAGGGCTACAAGATGGTTGGGGGTCAATTTGGTTTTGACCTGCAAGGAAGGCGGTCAGAGTCTTGACGCAAGACAAAACCCAATCGCATCAGCTTACAGCCGTATACGGATAACTCATGTAATCCAACCTCAGACACTTCTCCCGTCGCCAATTAATAAGGACGACTTCCGTCTGGTTGACATGGTAGGGAATGAAAGCAAATACAAGCAGCTCTTCCACAAGGCCAGGCTCTCTGCACGAGCCTCTCCCCGTGAACGCTAAGCTGAATACCTCGTTGACCTGATCATTCAGAAGATCAACCTCTTGAATGGTTAGACGGTCACTTGCGCATCAGGTTAGCACCGAACATTTTGTGGGCAAATCGGACCTACGAGGATGGGCTGGTAGCGGGAACAAGAAGTACTCGAAGGATTTGTCCGCCTGCGAGCAGCTCAATGGACCAGAGGGTGCGCTCGTAGTCGACAGGACAGCAGTAAATTTTACGGCCCGTGTCAACATGGTGTATTTGAAGTGAGTTCAAGGTGCATAACCCTATATATTGCCCTCCTCCTAGAAGATGCAAATCGATAATTTCTTCTACTGGCTGTGAAACGAGGAAGCTTAATTGGCGTGCCGGCTGGCTCAAAGGAAATGTGAACAGCCAGGACTTGGGACCCCCAACCGCGCATTTGACTAGCTGGATGAGCTCATCGGTTGAGACACTGAGGCGATCGATCGGAGGGAGGTCGAGTAACCCATTGAATGCGAGATTATCCAAGATGTCTAGCCAGAGCTGTTTTGTCATTGTAATGACTCGGAGGCCTCTGCTTGCCTGTTTATCGACACTCAGCAGCTGATACTGTAGCGGGAAAGGAAATCACCAAACCCTGGAGAGAGAAACAGTAGCATGAACCCCACATAGAGCCAAAACTTGCAAGATAATGTCGGGACCAAGATCCTCCAGCATCGCGACCATAAGTGCAGTGGGTACAGTCGCAAACCCCGAAGCGAAACGTTTAGCTTTTGCGCTTGATTGTGGGTGAACTAGGAAGCGGAAATGGGTGGCGTTTGTTGTAGACTTATAGTTTACTCTCCTGGCTACCACTTACAATCAAGGATCGAGTGAATCGACTATGTTTTGATTGAGAACGAGGGCAATGTATGGGGCGAGTCAAATATCGCCAAATAACGTGATAGCGAAACACTTCAAAACACAACAAATTGAGCCATTCTTGCGCAAATCGACCAGTTTGTTCAATACTTTCGATGAAATCTGCCTCAAAATGACTTTCTATATTACTACTGTATGTCACCGGCCACAATTCCAGAGCAAAAAATAATATTTTGCATTGGTGCATCTGCCGGCGTAAACAAAGCCGAAACAAACAAGGCCATTGCCGGCGGCGAGAGGACTTTTGACCCACTTTCTTTTGTGGTTGGGTGCTCCGATAGTGGGGTGCCTGCATGCAAAGATTTGGCCCCGGGGGAAAGCGTTAACCCTGTATTCGGCGAGTGTTTCGCTTACTAGTGCCGTTTCGCTTCGGGGTTTGCTACTGTACACCATTAAAAGTGATGGTGTACCCGTGGGAGACTTTTGGACTCCGGGAGGCCCCGCTCGGTGGCACTGCCTTGTAGGCAGACATCTGCTATGCCTTAGGCGTCACATCAGGTCACTTCCTCGGAGATCATTCCGCTCTCCGAGCTGTCAATTCGTAACCATCCTCCAACCCTCTGTCGTCAACGCCGGCCGCTCTGCCCTCATCGTGCTCGACAGTGGCGGCCCGTCCATTTTTTCATTTCACCAGCGCTTTACCTGCCAGCTCTGCGCATAAGTAGCCTCATATCAAGCTCGCAAACCGGGATAAAAAAGATTTTTTATTTCTTTTGCTAATTATGTAGCATCTGCTGTATCCGACATTGACACGTGACAACGCCGTGGATGATCGTCATTGATTAGAGAGTTTGCGGTAGCCACTGGTGGCTATTTTTTCTCGAGACTGGATGGCCGCCTCACGGCATACGAGCCACTATGTGTGGGACCCATGATGGATGGGATAAAATAGTGGCTACTTTGGGCCCGAGACCCAAACAACCGTCCCGCTCCAGGCCGCACAAGAGCCACCAGTGGCTCACCGCAACCTCTCTAATCGTCTTCGTCGCGTTGATGCGGGACCGTGAGGTAGGCAAAGACAGCCGCGATCGGCTTGGAATAAGATAGGTGGACGACGCGAGGCGCCGTAATGGCATACAGCAGTAGTAACTACAGACTAGGAGTGGGTGAATACTAGTATTGGGTGGGTAATCGCAAAGAGATGGAACTATTAAGACGAAGAGAGAATGAGTCAATGTAAGAAATACGGAAAGAGATACAGTACTGACCTGGCGAGACGAAGAGAGAACAGATCTCCATCTCGTCTCGCCAGGTTCATGTATTCAGCGAATGTCTCAGAAACAAGAGCTGAGTTTTGATGGCAAAACCCTGCTTTCGGCCACGGAGGCGAGGGTCAGCGCTGTAAGGCAGCGTGAAGAAATTTGCTTACCCGAGCGACTATGACTACTTCCGACCCGAGGGGTGAGTCAAGTCGTGTATCCCACTTGCGACCTAGGAGGTGGGGATACTGGGTAAGCCGAGGGAGCAAGGTGAGTCTGCTGAGACTTGCCTCAATGATTAGACTCGAGTAAATCAATATTTAAACCCGACTAATCGTCTTCGTCGCGTTGATGCGGGACCGTGAGGTAGGCAAAGACAGCCGCGATCGGCTTGGAATAAGATAGGTGGACGACGCGAGGCGCCGTAATGGCTAAGAAGGGTAATAGGAGGAAAGGAAGATGATATTTAGATGGTAGGAGCTCGTGTCGTCAATTGCGAGCATGGAGCATTGCTTGTAGAAGCGCGGGATGTTTCCGGATGTAGATCTGGAAGGTGTTCGAGGCCCAACGACCGGCAGCTTGAATGATATGAGGGGCTGCTCCATCCTCAGCGAGAGCCGTTGCACCCCCTGCGCGCATCGATTGGCCAGCGATTTGAGTGTCAGAGAAGATGTGTCGAAGTCTTCTCATGAACCAAGCCCTTGTAGGAACCTTCCCGTCGCTGCGAAGCCACAGGAATGGGTTGAGGGGTTGTAAATGGTCGCGAGAGGCAAGATATCGTTGGAAAAATTTGCGGGCGTCAGTATCCGTGATGATGACACGATTGCCTTCGAAAGTGGAGTCGGCCTTGTGCGCGGGGAGCCAGAACTCGTAGATGGTGGGAGAGACAGTAGCAGAACTGCGAAGGCTGAATTTTCGAGGATTGCGGAGCTTAGGATTGTCTGGCATGGTAACTTCTCCAAGACGTAGGAGGGCGCGGAAACCAGTGAGGAGTTGGGAGAGGAAGAGAAGATCATCGTGGGAGGGAGAAGGAGGTAATGCGGCGATGGCTTCCCGCAGATTGTCGCGAGATAAGGGTAATTTCCGTCGAACGGCGGTGCCTCTCAATCTCTTGCAACCCTGCAAGGTGCGTGCAACAAGCATGGATTTCCGGATGTTACGGACATCAGGGAAATGAGGCTCTAATTCGTTACAAATCCCAGAGAGGTACGAGTCGACGGAGCGAGGGTTGATGTGATGGGACATGAAGACCACGAAAAAGCTGAGTGTATCGGGAGTGGGTTCCACGGAAAAATTGTGAAGGCGACAGAATTCGATGTAGGAGTTGAGGGCGGAGCCGTATGTTTGAGCAGAGGAAGTGTCGATAGCGGCACCGAGAGCAATGGCACGTTTGTGCACTAATTGCTCCAAGGTCCAGGCCTCCCGCTGAGGTTGTCTGAACCTGACGCGTGAATGTATCATAATCTCGCAGCCCCCAGCGCTTCTCGAGGGGGTTGAAAAGGTTGAATGTGTAGGCCAGGGGCAGCCGCCATCGCACCTCTGAATTTGGCACGAGAAATGGCATCCGCAACCTCATTCTCAACTCCAGGGACATGCAAGACACGGAGATCGACACGGTGCACCAGGAGGTCGTCGACGGCTGTGCGGAGTAACATATTGTAAGCTGGAATTGCACTCAGGGAATTAAAGATGTCGACGGTGTTTTGGTTGTCCGTGAAAATTGTCAGGCGGTGTTTCTGACGATTTGAGGAAGGAGCGATGAAGGTACAGAACCATCGCAAGGCAGAGACCACGCACAATGCCTCGAAGAAGAAAATTGTGTCGCTGGGTGGTTCGAGGGGAACAGGAGCAAAGAAACCCAGCAGACGCTCGGGATCCCAAAACCCCATACCACCAAGCGAAGCGTCGCAGAACAGGGTTGAGTGGGCCTCTGTAAGAGGGTTCCAATCCAGCGCCTCGAAAAGAAGAACACCCTCAGACTCTCTCAAATGTCGTAGAAACCACAGTAAGTCGCACTTGATAGCAGTGTTGATGTAGATCGGAGCATGCTGTTGTGTTTTGCCGGACATTTTGTCGTAGACATTGGAGAGCGCGGGACGAAGGAGGAAAAACATGTTGAATGACCAATTCATCCAACCTGTGAGACATTGGAACTCGCGCAACGTACGACGCCGAGAAGGGGTATCAATGAACTGTTGAACCCAATTCTCGAGGTCGGCCTTGGAGTCGGGAGGTAATGTAGCGGTCATCGCGTTTGGATCGATCTCGAAACCAATGATAGGGAGAGAGAGACCGTGGAGTTGTTTCTTCTCTTTGTGCGGAATACCAAGGAAGTCCCAAAGGTAGAGTGGCTTGACTTGCTTGGCTGGCATCATTTTGTTGTACGGACGGTAGAGCAACAGATTCGATTCCAGTTCCCAACCGAAATTGTCGTCAACGTATGCGAAGATGTCTTCGAGGTACTTGACAAACAAAGCAATCCAAACAACCAGACCCATCAACGACACCCAGATGCGCGGCGAACCGCAGTTTCCAAACGTGCAGCACCAGTCAACATTACGCTGAACAGGACCGCCGGTCGTCCCAGCACGAACTTCAGCTTTGGTGGGTGAGTTGGAGGTCGCCACTTGTTTTATCTGCATTAATGGATGAACGGGGAGTAGGCGGAAAGCCTCCAAAACGTCCGACTTCCAGACGACTAGGCGGGCATCAGGGTGCTCCCGGCGAAACCTCAATAACGCAGGGATGAATTGTTGCATCGTATCCATCCTTGGGCCCTTGGTCTTCGGTTACCATCGTGTTGGGCGAAAAAAGGCCGCAACTCTGGTGGGATACTAGCCGGAGGTCATCGGAATGTGGTTTAGGCACAGCGAGGATAGGTGTGGAATACATTCCGGGCAGCAAGTCGGGTCCGAAGGTGCGAGAGAATCTGTTCTTTTGCACCTCAACGTCCCGCTGATTGTTGATAAAATTCCTTTCCCTATCGCCAGCTGGCGGAGCCCAGGAATTATCCCAGGTTGACGGATAGCCCTCAGCATGTTGTGTATCTATCCAAGGCCAAAACCCATTGCGCAAACCCCACAACACCGAGCGGACAAAGGCCTCGTTCACTAAACGCTATCCCCCCAACACCTGTGCCCCACGTGACCCGCGGATCAACCTTCCGAGATGGATTCCACGCTGTCAGAGACTTCCGCCGTCATCGACAAGTCCGTTCACAAATAAACTTGCAAAGCCGCCCTTAGCGCCTCCAACTTCTCAGCCTTGCGAGGATATCGGCTGTTGGGTAAGATATTCGGGACTCCACGAAGACGAAGAGCATTGAGTTGTAAATGGATTTTTTGAACGGTAAGGGAACTGAGGATGGCTGCTCTGCTGACAATGGAGATTTTTCGGAGCTCCCTGCGCGTATCGAGGGCTTTCTGCGCCGCCGCGATGGCCTTTGCTTTGTTCATTTCCGCGGTTTTGATGCGGAAATCGACAATTTCTTGTCGGCGCAGAGCTTCTTCACCGCTAGCATCAATTCGACGGGCCTCACGCATGATGTAGGCGTGGTCTTCGTCAGTCAGAACTGCGTCCATGAAGTCTTGAGTATTGTTTCGACGGTACATCTGCTCTGAGTTGAACTGATGCAGCGTGAGGCAAGGTTTCCCTCGGATTGCGACGCGATACCCGCCGAGGGTTCCCTCGTTCGCGTCGTTTGTTGCTGGCATCCATGCTAGCTGCTTCTCGGTCGCCGAGCATTCATCGATCAACCCGCCAGGCGCGAACTCCGCCGAAAACCGAATCCAGGTTGCGAGAGAGCCGCGGAAAAATGCCAGGGTGATTGGTTTGAGATGCGGAAGTGTTGGCATGAGCTTGATGACAGCCTCGATGGCCTTGGGATTGTGCCATTGCTTCCCATCCAGCGTCGCCGTCTCGAACGCCAATTCGTCACCGAAAAGCAGGTCTGGGTTATCGAGAATTTCTTGGATATGATCATGAACGGCATGATGCAGAGGACCGAGATCAAGAAGGTTTGTATTTTCCATCCCGGGGCCGCGAACCTGGCGCAAATATGGATGGGAGATGGTTTGTTGGTACAAGATCATCGCACAGAGCTCCATGAGGGTCGCGGGATCCTTCAAAGCCTCCGCCAGATTTTTCTCGATGTTGGTGAGTGAAGGATTGTCTTTCGACCACTGAATTACATCCATGATCTCGATGTATTCAGGGAGGTAGGTTATCAGCTCAGCAGCCGCCTCTCCGTGGCTCCCGAATCTTGTGTTATTTGTACCAGGGAACCGCTGGTGTTGCTCGCCAAGTTTCCGAGTCATGAAGTCGACATGTTTATCCGCTTGCCCCTTCTTGTCGTCTTTATTACTGAAGATAGCCCCAGCCAGCGCGCAAGTCTTGACCCCTCCACATGTCGATGCTTCAAAAGCCCGCTGCTCATCTTCACTCATCGCGCGGTTGACGGGAATTGCGGGGTCGAGAATATTCCGAAGAATGGCAGCGTTCTGTTTGTTTGCGAGCATCTTGGGACCCACAACTCCAAGTTTCTTCCACTCCTCCATCATCTCCGCATTCCCTCCCTTGAAACTATTCTGGTCCTTGTGCATACAGCACCCCAAATGAAGAAATCGATGCGGCGCTGTTCCTCGGAGGAGAGGTTCTGGTACGCTTCTCTTCCCAGGGTGGTGATAATCTCGTCCATCAGCGCCTTGTCCCGTTCAGCCTGCTCGACAGTCGACAGCGCCTCCCACGCCTCAATCCCTCCAACTCCCGCTATCTTCTTCGCATTCCAAGCACTCAGATACAACACCAACTCCAAGAACTGCTTCCCGGCCAGGACCTGCTCTCCCAACTCCCTCACACCCTCCTCGTGCTTCATATTTCCCATCCCCTTGGCTGAGCGCTTCTCTGTCGACGCGTGGTCTCCGTGCATCGACTTCAAGACCTTCAAGAAGTGGCGGAACGTGTATTTCTTCTCGAGTCGGCGGGCAAGTGGGCTTCCATTGAAGAGTTGCATACTTTCTTCAATGCGCCGCTTCCATGATTTCACGGATTCATCGCTCGAGTGGTCAAGAGTTTTCTCGACCCCGAGGAAGCGAACACGGGGAGTCGAGCTGGCGTCGACATGGAGGTTCCCAGACTTGTAATCAGGTGCGCGGAGAGAGATATGCGAGCTCTCGATGTTAATTCCACGATTAGATGTGCTGTCTGCGCTAATCGAGACTCCTGCGATGTGTAAGTAAGAGTCTTAGCTGCAAGGACCGAAACTTACCGTTATTTAGGCCAATCTCATAAGCTATTTGCATCTTGGCTGCAATACCACCTTCTGCCACGGCGCGACTGACTGTGCGGCGGCTCATGGCCCGATCAATACGAATTCCGAAAACCTCCCCGACTCGCTCCATCAACGACCTAACCTTTCCGCGCGCACATCCCGAGTCCACCATAATCCGTGCAAGTTTCCGCGCTTGAACCGTATAGATCCCCCTTTGAGTTACCCTGCTAAATAAAGGCTTTTTCTTCGCTCGCTCGATGGATCGTGCAAGATTCTCGGCTGCTCGCTGGACCTGTTTCTGTAGGGCCTTGTTCTTTCCCCGCAATGCCCCCACCACTCCCTTCGCTTCAGCCGCCTTCCTTTCTTCGGATAACAACACCCTGTCAACGGCTTTCTGCAGGAGCGCTTCTCGACGCTTCGATTCCGCCACCTGCCGTCTAGCTGCTAATGTGGCCTTCTCGCCATCTTCTGCCTTCGTTTTATACGCGTCAAGGGCTGCCTGAAGCTTCGTTCGGTGAGTTGTTGCATGTCGAAGCTTTCTCTGAAGGTTTTGATAGTCTTTTCTGTAGTCTTTTGGCTTCCGAGCAGCCTTTTTCTGCTGCGTAGATGCTGGTATTGGGGCGATGGAATTTTCCTTGTTTGCTTTGTTCAAGGACTTGGATACAGCCTGTTGGGCTGCAGAACGCTTCTTGGATCGACGCTGCGACGCTTTCGGGTTGGCCATTCCGGTGTACAGTGAATGTCGCGCCCTTGCTGGTCCGTATGTGCTGAGATAGGATTTGTCTTATTTAAGAGCTAATAAAATTCGTTAATGTGATTCAAGCTGATTAACCGGTACTCAACCAACCTACAACCCTTTGGTAAGCTTTCCTGGATGAGAGACACGTCGGGGCGATGTGGAGAGCGTCGTCGACGACTTGTCGCGCGTCGGGTCACTGTGACGTCACGCGAATGTCACGCTGCCGGTCACTCTGATGGAGGCGCGACGTGCAGCACGTTTTGCGAGATGCTCCGGCATCTCAATGCCGAACTTGGACCGCCGAAATTTTTCATTTGTCGATATCTCGGGGATGTAGTAGGGAATTTTGGAGGAAGTGAATATTGCATGTCTTTGAAGATACGACTGTACTCAAAATTTTGAATTTCTTGATTTCCCTACTACATCCCCTAGAGAATTTAATTTAAACATGTTTGGCTTCTAAGGATTTTGAAGCCGGGGTCTGTGCCGCAGGGAAAACGTGTCGGCAGTTCCAAATCAGCGTTTGGCGGGGCAGCTTCATCAACAAACAAGAACAACTAAATCACTGATTTGGCAGGCGGTGCCCACCTCCATCGGTATATCGTGCTGTGCGGCTAAAACTCAGGAGCTGATGGTCATTCCAGCCCATGCCCGGGGCCCCGCATATATTTGGGCAAGAAAGTCACACCAACGCCGCCATCCAATATGTCGTCATCTGAGCCATCCTCATCCTCCCCCCAACTCGCTTCTCGACGCACGAACTGCTCAAGGAGGGTCGGCAGCCTAGCAGAAAGCTCAGGCTGTTCGACGCTGCTTGTCGGGGCAGTCGAGAGCTGGATGGCCAGCCGTGTTGCACTCGGAACACGCATGGCGGTAGTGGCAGTTCGCCCCGGCCTTGCAACGATTGTTGTTGTAGTTGCGACAGATCTCGGCGGTGCCTTTCCGCTGCTTGTTGCCGAGTTTCTGTTTACCGGGGCCAGTCCCAGAACCTCCGGAGAGGCCGGCAACGACCGCGACTCCTCCTTCCGCCAGGTGGGCGTCGCAGACATGTCGGAACTTATGGCTCTCGTTGAAGAGAATGTCCCGGCGCTGCCCGATGAAAACGCGAGCGGCGCGGTCGTAGTTGATGATTCGGGAGTGTAAGGAGACATGTCGGCTGAGAAACAGGTCGTTGACATGATTCCAGTAGGCTCGTAACTCCAAACTTCGCCCAGGGAAGGCGAAATTGACAGCGTCTTCGAAGACCCGGAAGGCATTGATCCATTGGCCGTGAGTTGTGATTTTCGTAGCCATTTTCGGTTTTTTGACTTCCAGGTAGGCATCGCCAACGACCAACTGCTGCGTGTCAGTTGTGGCGATTGTGTTGGGCAAGATGGCATCAAAGTCAACGAAGCGGTCGAGGAGAACTGGCTTCCAGAGCGTGTCTGGGAGTGCAGGCGCTGTAGCAGAGTTGGCGATGTTGCGAACGGCTTCCTTGACATCTTGTGAGTAGATTCCAATTCGTCGGAGAACTTCTCTGTGCTCGGGGGTGATCGCGAACGAGTCGAGGAATTGTTGAGCTTCGGATCGCCAAGCATATTGGGAAGTGTCAACTCGGGCATTCTTACGCTCGCTGCGTTCCTCGTCACCGTAGTCGCCGTCGCCAGATCGTCTCTTAGGTCGGCCGCCGAGTTCCCCACCTTCGTCATCCTCACCACCAGGGGGATCCCCGCTCCCGCCATTTCCACCACCGCCGGCAGCGCCACTGCCGCCGGGGCCCTCGTCGGGCTTCTGGGTAGCGTCGTGAGCATCGAGCTGCTCCAAGTACGGGATGAGGAGCTCCGGCTTGTACGACGTGTCGAGTTTTCCACAGGCATTGACGAGATGGGCGGAGAGCGACGCAATGACGTGCACGCGGGAGAGGTCGCCATCAACATACTTCTTAACCATCTCTTGGAGCGCTGCGACGTCTTCGGCTTGGAATTCGGGAGGTGGTGGGACACCATCGGTCATGATCAATGAGATTTAGATGGAATGTATATTCAGTACTAATCGCAAAGAGATGGAACTATTAAGACGAAGAGAGAATGAGTCAATGTAAGAAATACGGAAAGAGATACAGTACTGACCCGGCGAGACGAAGAGAGAACAGATCTCCATCTCGTCTCGCCAGGTTCATGTATTCAGCGAATGTCTCAGAAACAAGAGCTGAGTTTTGATGGCAAAACCCTGCTTTCGGCCACGGAGGCGAGGGTCAGCGCTGTGTCTCGGAGACAAGGCAGCGTGAAGAAATTTGCTTACCCGAGCGACTATGACTACTTCCGACCCGAGGGGTGAGTCAAGTCGTGTATCCCACTTGCGACCTAGGAGGTGGGGATACTGGGTAAGCCGAGGGAGCAAGGTGAGTCTGCTGAGACTTGCCTCAACGATTAGACTCGAGTAAATCAATATTTAAACCCGACTAATAGATTATCGCCGAATCATCACAAAAAAAAAAGTGACAGAGGATTGACGTCTTGTGTACAGCCAATGTACACACACTGAATGCTTTATGTTGGTCTGTTATGTGCACATATCTGTTATTTAAACTTATGTACCTCCTCTCCTTCTGAACACAATGCTCCCCGACTTCGACCCCTTCAGTTCAGACCCGAACTCGGAATCTTACATCCCCGAACCGGATGTGCCCTACCGCTTTGGACTGGGGCACCCAACTTTAAAATCACATAGTGAGTCTTTTTTTTTTTTTTTTTTTTACCTTTGTGGCAACAGTGTTTGTAACGCCGTCTGCCCGCCGTCGAGATTTGAGACCGGCTCAGCGAGGCATGCAGCGAAAGTCATCCCGCGTGTGTAGTCCGGGTGGTAACACTTCGCAGAGTTCCCGGTCAAGCCCATTGAATCAGACCACAGGATCGTCAGGGAACCTGGAAGTGTGTATGCGGTTGTACTGAATTTCGCCGGCCTAACGAATTTTTACCGTGAAGGGAATTTTAATGCTCGATGCCTGGACTGATCGCCTCTCCCGAATAACTGAAGACGATGAGCTGTACCCGTACCCGAATCCACTAGCCTTGATACAAATGGCAAGTTCCAGTCAATCAAAGTGATAACTAGCATTGTTTTTCAAGTACTTTCATCCTATTATGACACTTTTTTTGCTGAGGATACATTGAGCTTTTCCAGATATGGCAATAATCAGAAACTGTCCTGTTATTGATGCATTGTCAGGGCATAATATATAGCTGAGTGTTCTAAGTGGTACAGTAGTATCATATATTTATCTCTACATTTCATTTCAGGTCATTCGGTGAAGTATACAGCAAGATTTTGGCCGAAAAGCCACGGCAATTTCTATTTGCCACCACTGTACATACATCTTATGAACATCGGGGCTTTTTTTCGAGTGAATCTATGCAAAACTGAGAGACTAGTTCTACTTTTACCGCCAAAAGTACTATAATCCGGCGTTTGTGTTGCCTCCCCGACCAATTCCAGCGGCCGCCATCTCCTTCTTGAACTCTACAGGGAGGACACGATGTCCCTTGTACTTCCTGGCTGCCCAAGCAGCCCGCGCACCGTCCAATCCATGACGGTATGCGTCAGCAAAACGATGAGCGCGGATTACAAACCGGCGCATAGACTCTAGTGGCACCGCATCTAGAGCTGCGAGCGTATTACGCTCCAGTGCATCCTCCCGTGATGACTCGGGATTCAATCGATAAACCCTCTTGGCGTAACCCCATACCATTTCGATGGGATTAAGTTCGCAATGAAATTTGGGTAGGAAAAGAACGGTGACGTTGTGCTCTGGATTTGACCGCCGCGCAGTCTGGTTGATTGAATAACATGCGCCGCATGCAGCAAGATTTCGAGTGGGGATCAGCGCATTTGAAGCCGTCACATTCGGATTTGGTTTTGCTGAGATCCCGCTGGGGGATAAGTATTGCCAAGATCTCCCTTCCGACGTCGCTCCTCAAGAATGACTTCCATCCCTTTGAATTTCCCTGCATGCTGGGCTGCGTCAGAGGGGAAATAAAGATCCTGTGAGGTTCCATCGGCAAAGGATGCCCCGGACATCCGAATGTGTTCCTTGATGAGACTGCCGCGAGCGTCGTACATCAAAGATCCGTCCTCGTTCCGCTTGTTCACTGGAACAAGGAAATTGGAGTCTGGTTTGCTGTTTTTCGTCTTGCGGGTGCCTGAAATAAATTTCGGCATGTTCCTCGCCGACAACGCTCCTTCACCGCGTTTGCGATGAGTCGTCGCATTATCATAAACAAAAACATGATCGTATTCTGGCCACCTCTCGTTGACAAGGGTGCAGGCCGCAATAGCCTGCTCCTCAATATCAGCCGTTGAGAAGTATCCATCCCGATTTTTTCGAGGTCGCATGGCGCACCGAGCGGCAGCTTTCCCATCCCGAGTGCGCAACCAACCAAAATCAGCGGAAAAGTAGTCCGCCCCCATATAAGATGCGCCGTCCCCTTTTTTGTAGGGGACGGCGGGGGCATCCTTATGGTACCAAGACTTCCGGCGGCGGTCGTGAGCATAGAAAGCACTTTCATCGTAATACCAGCATCAGCAATACCTGGGCCCCGTATGGAGTCCTATGTAGCGCACTGTAGCACCTGTAGTCATCGTAGCAACTGTAGAAAGGCCCCCGTGTTGATAGGCGTGTGTAGAAACAGCTAAATTTACAGAGGTCTCTGTAGAAACGGCTAAATTTACATAGGCCTCTGTAGAAGTCCTGTAGGACACTGTAGATACCTGTAGTTTTGGGCCGCCATACCAAAAAAAAATCTGCAGCTTAATTGGGGGGCTAGAAGCAATGACAGGAAAGTAGATATATTGCTACGGATTGCAAATACATGGTATAGAACGGTGAAACTAGGTGATCTGCTGGAAAAGAGAAACAACCGATAAGTAGGGTGATATAGATTGCTCGCTCCAGCTGCGCAGGGCAATACAGAATCTGGAGAAGGGAAAATAAGGTGAATTTGGATTCATCGTCAATTCAAAAAGATGAACTTACTACTTGTTAGCATCGCACGCGCATTTCGGCGAAATCGGTGCCGCCGGGGTGTGAGAAGAGAGGCGGGCGTCGGGATTTAGAAGTGTCGAGGGCGGGGCGGAATGACAATTTAGCGGGGGTTCGGGCGGAAGCGCAAAAATTGGGGCGAGCGGCGGAGGCTGCGTCGATGCGGAATCTGCAGAATAAGGCGAGTTTGAATTTATTTTCGTTGATTCAGGTTGAAGGAAACGCGGCGGGGGTGTTTCGGCGAAATCAGCGCCGTCCGATTGCGGGGTGGCGGGAGATGGGTTTGAGAGGTGTCGGGGATGGGGCGTAGTGTCGGTTATCCACTTTACTTGACGAATGGGGAAGGAGATGGGAGTGGGGTGTGGGTGGGTAGACGGCGGTGTTGGCGCGTGAAAGGATCGTAGTCGATGCCGGATACTTGACACGTCGATTCCGCGGGTCGGAGTTGGAGGTGGAGGTGGGCAGAGGAGGGAGTGGGTGGCGTTGAGGACGGTGTTATCGAGGAAGAAGCAGATGAGTCCGGTAAGTAGAAGACTTGAAGGTAAAGTTACGGCGGCGGGGGTGATTGGGTGACGGGGCATCGAGAAGAGAGTGGTGGATAGACGTCGGAGTCGACGTTGGATAGGAAGAGCTAGCAGATTGAAGACGAATGCGGGAAGGACGAGATTCTGCGGCGTGAAGGAGAAGAAGGTCAGTATTCATTAAGTTTTGAAGAGAGGAGGCGTAGCGGACGCACCTCGACGGCGGAAGAGCAAGAGCGGGTGTGTGAGGGCGGCAGAAAGGATGGCCGTTGATGGCAACGCCGACAAACAATGTCTCCCTCCCCGCAAATGGTGTGTTGCAGCGTCGTCAGCCACTCGCGACGAAGACGAGCGCAAAAGAAACAGACTAACCCAATTGAAGGACCTATGTACTGCACCCACCCACCCACTCCGACTCCTCGCGAGATCTTGCTCGCCGCCACAGTGTGGACTTGAATGGGATTGAGATATCGTCGTCGACGATGAGAAGAGACCATATAGAGAGGAGGACCTGTAAGAGTTAAGTCAGCGGGAGGACTGAGCGGCGAGGAAGACGCGAGGACGACATTGAGTGGCGATGGTGGAAGGAGAGGAGGAGAGGCGAGGACAAATATTTGTTTCGAACCAAAGTCACGAAGTCATGTGCTTGTGACGGTCACCTACGGTCACTGATTTATGGACTTGGAGAAATTTTCTTCATGACGTGATCTGCTCTCACTGTGCAATGTGCATGCGCTGTCTCTTTGCAATCCGTCGCCGCCGGCTTCCGCCCCATCCTCTGCATTAACCATCCGCAACTACCGGTGCTCTGTGGCTCAGTGGCAACCCTCGTCCTCCGCTCTGAAGATGTCAAGAAGGCCATGAAGAGAAGACTGTCAAAGCTCAGCCATCGACTTTGCTCCCGCCCCCAAAGTCTGGGATAGATTCGCTGCTCGGAGTGGCTTACCGACCTACATCTCCCCGGCGTTTTCTATGCAAGGCGGGCGAGTACTTGGTCTTTGGTCTCTCTGACCGAGGCCTATTTTGGTGTGTCCCTTCGTCTTTCGCCCTGATCCTCCGGACTAAATCGACTCGACGTCTTCCTCAGTATGCAATTCGACGTCTCCGCGCCACTTTTCTTCAAGTCATTCCACCCGCCCACGCTGTCCCCCCCTCTTTGTCCCCGTTCTCAATGTTACCTCCCCCACCCATTTTCGACTCCGACTCACTCGGCGCACCGACTATATGCCGCCCACTCCACACAGTCGACCCCCTCACGAACACCATGCATGCGCACTGCCTGCCCATCCGCCCCACCTCGCCTCTTTCCGCTCATCAAGTAAACTACATACTATGTAGTCTTTGATATGCTGAATAAATCGGACGCAAATCCCATGCCGGCGGAGCTGGATCCATCTATGACCGCTAAACTGCGGGATAGAGTCATTGTATGCAAACCACATCTTGTACTTACCTACACTGGAATGAATTTTGGAATGAATACTTTATTGACCAAAGCAGGTACTCGAAATTTACAGCCGAGTTCTGACTTCGATTTTCAAAGTATGACGACGCCGCGACACGGCGGTGGCGGCGCCTCGCCGCGTGGACAGCAATGGGTGTCCGGGTCAAGGAATGAATGCATGGCATCCTACAGACTCCTACGGAGAACTATACGGCCGCCCTGTTTCTACAAAGAACTACAGAGAAACCGCGGAGCTACATACAGCTACGTAAGTTGGCCTGGAGCTACGGTTGCTACCGGCTAGCACCGGCTGCTACGGCAAAACCCAGGGATTGCTGATGAGCTCACGGTTCGCCGCGCTCCGGGAGGAAGTGATGGTGTAATGACAGAACCGTCGGCTTCAAAGACGCACGAAGAATCCTGGAAGCCTTTGAGAGTCGGCAAGTACACTTGTTCTCTGTAGTACACGTCATCGCGCTCATGCCCATCAGAGTATTGACCCTTCTTTTCGGACTTGAACCTGAGCCAAAATAAATTCCTGTGAAAGATTCAAACTGCAGAACAGCTCACCGATATCCAGATATCTTCGCGCTGTTCGAATACTGATCTTTTTGTCAAGACCGTGCTTCTCCATCACATCCTCTCGGGCCAAATAATCAACCAGCTTATCAGCCGTGATAGATTTCCCTAGTTCTTGCAAATGATTGCGGACATCATTCGCTAAATCCTCGTCTGACAGCATCGAAGTTTTCCAAGAACCGTATGGATTCATTGGTATCACCTTGCGAGAAGCAATATACTCTCGGCTAAGGCTAGCGAATGTACGAGCGCAATGAACATCGATGCATCTCGCCCAACTGCAATGGCAGCTTGTCGTGCTGAAGCGCCCCATTTACCGTAAGTGGCCGAATTAGGATTCATATATATTGCGATAAATGGCTACGAATCCCTTCCATCCGCACACGGACCCAAGTGCTCAATTCGGGCGGCTTATAACCGCCACATGCACCTCGGCTTGGCCCACGGAGAAAAATTGACATATCTGTGCATCCAGCTTGGGCTGAGGTGATATCGGGAGCGACAGCACGACTCTGCTTAGCACCAAGAGCTGCCATTCTCTCCAGAAAGCCCGGGTGGCGGGGGCCGAGGGTATCCGTCACCAGTAAAGCCCCCAGCTTCGGGGACACAACGCTCATCAAGTTCCGGAGGGACTTGCTCATCCTCTGGATTGTAATTCAAGTGGTCGTCGTCGTCAGATTCAGCTAGCATAGAGGGTGGATGTGGGGCAGGAAATGTATTGATTGACGCGGCATCATCAGAAGTAAGGTCCCGAGCACTAGAAAATGCTGTTGTAAGCTTTCCCCGGAGTCTGAAACCTTGGGGCGCGGCGGTTGGAGGCGACGGTGTCGATCCTTGATAGAATACATCGGTGAAGTGATCCGCTGCAGGCTCTTGGGCGGAGGAACCGGCACAATCTTTGGGTTCGAGATTTTCCTTGTCAAAAGAGTCCTTTCAATATTTCTGTGATTAGTTCAAGTTTAAGGACGGATTTCATGTCTCACAAGACTGCGGTGGTCATTGTCGGCACTCTCTTGCCGCTGCTTCTTTTGTGGACGCGCTTTCACGGGACTTAACGCGATTGCCGCGACGCGTTTGATGGCCTTCTTTGGTGATGGTATACGGCCGTTTAGACGACTCAGGCGGTCCCGCATGAACTTCTTGGGAGGAGGCATGGAGAGAATGAAGACTCTTGAGGCATTCCAAAATTTTCAGCCAGGAGCCAAAGAAACTTTACACGCGTTTCGGAGAGCGACGCGCCAATATACGCTTGATCCATATTTGGGGAACTCTTCGCTGATTTTGCCGAGATTTAAGCTTTGAGAGCAACAGAGGACCGATCTGCACCGAACTGTTGAGCCCATTTTTCTGTTTTACTACATGTGGACTACTTATTGTACGGCGTCGGTTTCTCAATTCCTGTCCCAATATGGTCATGTCACATCAGATTACGTGGGGTAACCACCGCAAGGGGGGCCAAATTCGGGGTTTTTCGAAACAGGGTCTCCTTTGGTGCTATTTTGCTCGCTGAGAACGAATATGAAGTCACCTAAGCGCTAGGCCGAGCCCTCGTTGAGCTTGAGGTCAAAAGATTATTCCTATATCGGGACTGATAAGACGTGTTATGGCATGGACTGCCACTCCAAACGAAGTAATTTCTCACACATGTCAGATGCTGTCGTCATGAGCCAAATTTATTTCTCACTCTTCCGTTCACCTTTCGCAATGGAAAAAGCTGGAGAATGTAGGGATAAATCAGCAGAAGAGCCTCCCGCAAAAAAAATTCGGAAATCGGCGGAATTGACGCTTGTATAAGCTAATTTCCCACGGGGACACAGGGGGAGGGGCCGACCGACCCTCGAAAAAAAACTTTTGTACATGATGTGTCTTTTTCTTATCTTTGTTCCCCCTTGATCGCCCGTGCTCTTTCTCCCGCCCCAATTTGATCCCTGCCGACACCGTCCATCTTCCCCACCGAAAACGCTACTGCGGACGCATCGGCTATCAGGAAATACTGTATAGTTTCGCTCAATTCGTATGTCACGCGTCACAGGCCTGAAAATTTACGAATTTTTTCGTGCCTGTCACAGGTCACCGAGGGTTCTTACGAATAGGGAAAACCAGTGACAAATTTTGCCAAAAGGCGCCGAAAAATCAGAAATTTCTTCCGGCGCGGCCCTGGTCGTGCCGCGCCAGGCCGCGCTTTCATACAACTTGATTTTTTGCATCGGCTGCGCGTGCCACCTCCGTCTTGATGTGATTGACGTGTTCTCGCCACTAATCTGGGCAAAAAAGTAGCCAAAAAGTAGAAATCTCAAGAAAACCTGTGATAGAGTGCAAAAAATGCGAGGCGCGTACCTGCACGTACACAGTTGGTTCCCACTTTGTTTCCCCGCCAGAATATACCAATTTACAAAAAATTTTCCCTGTCACGCGCCGGCCCAGGCATTTACGAATATCCAAGTTCGAATCGCGATGTCACAGGTCACAGGCCAGGAGAATTGACCGAAACTATACAGTAAATGCAGAAGAAACCCCCTAAAAAAAAAAAAAACAAAACAAAACCTTGCACGTGTACCGGGCCGACACGTGACGCGACACGCTTGCTCATGTCCAGCTCAATCTTGCGCTGCCGGCTCCTCCCCCAGCGTATTCCAGCTGCTGGGCAATCACGCACGACAGGGTTCACCCCGATTACAGAAAATCAGATCGCGCAGTCCTTACACTTATCGTCAATTCCTCTGCATTGGTCCATTGCCCCGGACTTGACCACCCAGCTAGTGGATAGAGTTACAGGGGATCTAGATCGACTCCTTCCCCAACAACCCCTGCTAGTAGCAGCATTCACCGCCTCCATCCACCGCCTTGTCGCAGACTGGAGCGAACACTTCGGTGATGACAGCTATTTTGATTATGACCAACAAGAGACCGCCACAACTGATGCTTCGCGTTTGCTATTGGGGAATTTTTGTATGAGTGCCGTCCGTGCTATTCAAACTGCAGCAATTACTGCCGGGCTGGCGAGCACCGACGATGACCTAAAGCTTCGGCGAAAATTGGCGGCTCCGGCTGCACCATCCTTCATAATCGACAATTCCGTGCGCCAAGACACCACGTACACATTAGGGATGGAGGATAAGCCGTCTCGCTATTTACCTCCGGCCATCGCAGAGCTCACGAAACGTGGATTGAGCTGCGGTGTTGTCGAAATTGAACGAGAGGCTACCGACCATCAGCCAAATTGGTGGATCATTGCCAACAAGGTAATGATGTTTGCCTGATTTTGGGTCCCTGATTCATGGACTAACAGGGTGCTCTCTATGCGGCTGCGTACGATTTTAACTGGGTGGTCTTCGGGGCTATGACTGCTTATTGCGTGGGTTATCGAACAGCTGACCACATGTTTTGGTGTCCAGTAATCAACCGCCGTGATAACAAGGACGAAGTGACACCCCATGCCGATGGCACTGTGGCGAAATTATTTGGAACTGTGGCTCCTCCAGAGCCCCAGACCGGCCTTCCTCTGCTCTTCTTAGCGATTTTGCTGAAGGGGATGATGGAGAAAGGTGTTTGCCCTTGGCTTTCACAGTGGTTCCCCGGAGTTTCGGGCCTTGAACCCCATGTCCCCAGCAATGAACCACAAACACACGAGTATACGATTCACGGTCGCGACCATTTGAGTTCCTCCTCCGACGATTCCAGTGCGGACAGCAGCGACGGCGACAAAAGTGGGGACTTCATTGGGAGTGGCTCTTTTCCTCGAACCACCCTTTGCGATGCTCGTTCATCTGGTGCCATCTCCGCCGGACCTTATCAGTTCAGAGGCACCTGGATTGGCTATCTGGGAGAGCCATCTGCAGTCCATGTCACAATCACAACACTGTTATCGGCAGGACATCACGGAGTTGTTTACAATGGGAATTTGGTGGGCAAAGGGACACCTCACACGAAAGTGGCCATCAAGGCATCGGATGATCCAGACACTTTGTTGGCGGAATACTTCAAATATGAAGCTCTCAAGATCCCCATGGGTCTATATCTCCCCAAATGTTATGGTCTATTCCTGACCTCCCACTCTGCTTTTCTTATCATGGGTCTTGTCAGCTGCCCCAAACGAAAGGGTCGGCTGTCGAAAGCGGAAAGGTGCGTCTACGAATTCAGTTGTCTGCTGTTGACTAATTGCACAGAGGCTCCGTATTTGCGGCGTTGCGCACCATGCATCAGGCAGGATGGACCCATAACGACGTAGTTCAACCGGTTGCGAACGCCATCCACAATGTCCTGTGGGCAGAAACGGGCCGACCAGTCATTATTGATCTTGTGTCGGCTGCAAGACATGCCTGCGCTAGCAAGTGCGCAGAGCTTGCTGCTATGAAGAGAGTGTTGGGGTTGAGTGATTACGAGCTTGCAATATGGGCAAGGTGACCATGCCTGCGTTTCAGCTCTGTACTCTGTGGCAAAGAGGTGGCGATGCATGAAGTGATGCAGTGGGTTCAAGAAAGTAGAGACAAAGTCTGTACAGCGGTTCCCGAAATTCTTGCCCGGATCACAAAGTGATCGCTTTTAATTCGTAAAAATCAAAAAAATGTAGTTAATTGAATTAAATTGTTTGCTCTTGCTCTACGTCCTCCCGCTCTGTCTGCTGCCTCAAAACCTCCCTCGAGCATGGTGTACAAGCCCCACAGCAGCGAGGTCAAGTTCCTCGCGCTTGCAGCCCTCGAACGAGGCGTGGCAGTCCCCACCATTGAAACATTATATGGCGTCGACCGGCGCAGCATTTTCCGCTGGAAGGCACAGGTGTGTCGGAAAAATTGAAAAAGCCTGGTAAGGCCTTGGAGCACCTAACGGCCTTATAAGGCCTAATAAGGTTCGAGGGGTGACCTTATAAGGCGTGATAAGGTCTGGTTAGGTCTTCCCAGGCTGACTTCCCGGAGGTTACAAAACTGAGTTGGGGTTGTTAGAGACATGGTAGGTGTGGTTTTATTGCATCTTTTTCGGCGGAAAATTCAGAGTTGTATTGTTTTTGATAATTTGTGCTGTGATTGTATGCCAAGTCTAAGATGGCTGATTTGAATTTCAAAAAGTATGTAGGGGAGCATATACTCATGTGTAGGAAATCACCAGTCAATGTACGAGCAATATCTTGAGTTATTGTGTTATGGGGAAATTGTACAGGTACCCGAGAGCTACGCCATATATGGAACAAAATTTCTCTATCTGTAAAGCTCTCTTAGCATAGCAGTATTGTACATTGCCATTGTTTTATTCGCACTGCAGAGGTCGAGCGTTCGATTCTCGCAAGCACCAGTAATTAATTGTTAGAGTCAGTATTTTAGTACAATAGAAATAAATAGTGTAGTATTAGAAAGCAAGGTGCGAGCTCAGTCGTGACGAGCTTGCGAGTGCGGCTGAGTGAAAGGCAAGGTAGTGACGTAAGAGTGGACTTGTCATCATTGACAGCTGATCCCCGATGACAGCTGTCATTCTCTTTTCTTCCTCCCGCTCTCGCGTCCGCTGCGGCGTCGACAGCGCATCGTCCTCCCTCGCGCTATCAACGGTGTTTTTTGTCAAGACATTCGGACCTCCTTGGTCCTCTCTCACAGCCCATCCTCTCTCGCGCCCTTGACTTCATGTCGGGCACGTCTTGACTTTCATGTCAGACATCGTCGTACACCGTACTCGATCTAGTACCAGCTCCCGTTCTCAACTCTCCCGTGCATTCCAGCTTCGCATGGGATGGAACCGACCTCTCGGTGCTTCTCTATCACATTCCAGCCCATGGCTCAACGAAACTTCTCCACTTTTCGCACTCATTTGTTGCTCTACCTCTGTCTCGCCTATAGACTATGGTGATCTCCTCAAGACCTGATTCCGCAACTGCGCTTTGTTCGTCGAAACGCACGGGGAACTCTGGCCAGTAACTTGTTAACAGAGCGCGGGAAAATATTGTAATGGTGTGTTATCTACTCATTTTTTTTCTTTCTTGCTTCCTTTGTTCTCCTCCCACTCGCTGGGCCACTACGGCGACGCTTCTGCACTCCAATGTTGTACATCAGAGTCCTGGAATGACGTCGTTGCGGTATGTTGTATTTAACTCCTATTCGGCCTCCTCTGTATCTCAGTCTTGCGTACGAAAATCCGTCTTCATTTGCGCGACACTCGTCCGCCCGTGTAGACAACCTTTATCCCCACTATCAATTCTTCTGCTGCTGTCATTACTTGCCGGCGCAGGTGTGCCCGCTATGGACGGTGTCCACCTCTCAATCTATTCTCTATCACCTTCAGTGCAAAGATGTTCGTTTTTGACGGCGCATCTTGCGATATAATCCATAATCCATCTTCTATCTTCAGCATTTTATATCCTATCCTCAGTGCAGATGTGTTCGTCTTCCACGCCACATCACATTGATCTATCCGCTATCCTATACGTTTGTCTTTGACGACGATCTCTCTGAACAAGCTATCTTCTATCTTCTGTGAAATTGTGTTCGTCTTTGACGGCATAATGGATCCTCTATCTTCTTACGGTGCAGATGCGTTCGTCTCCGACAACGATCTCACTGTTAAATCTATCCTCGGTGCAGATGCGTTCGTCTCCGACAACGATCTCCCTGTTAAATCTATCCTCGGTGAAGTTGCGTTCGTCTTTGACGGCGCGATGGATCCTCTATCTCGGTGAAGTTGTGCTCATCTTTGATGGCGCAACCTAGCCTCTATCCTCGGTGAAGTTGCGTTCGTCTTTGACGGCGCGATGGATCCTCTATCTCGGTGAAGTTGTGCTCATCTTTGATGGCGCAACCTAGCCTCTATCCCGGTGCAGTTGCGTTCGTCTTTTGACAGCGCGATGAATCCTCTATCCTCGGTGAAGTTGTGTCCGTCTCTCGACGGTGCAATGAATCCTCTATCTTCGGTGAAGTTGTGTTCGTTCCTGACGACGCAATGGATCCTCTATCTCGGTGAAGTTGCGTTCGTCCTTGACGGCGCGATGGAGCCTCTATCTCGGTGACGTTGTGTCTGTCCTTGACGGCGCAATCAAGCCTCTATCTTCGGTGAAGTCGTGTTCGCCTTTCGACGGCGCGATGGATCCTCTATCTCGGTGAGGTTGTGTTCGTCCTCGACGGCGCAATCAAGCCTCTATCTTCGCTCTGCAGTGAGGTTGGCCGGTTAATCCCGCGCCCAACTAACTGTTCTATCATCACAGTGAGGTTGGCCGGTCAATCCCGCGCCCAACTAACTGTTCTATCGCCGCAGTGAGGTTGGCCGGTTAATCCCGCACCCAACTAACTGTTCTATTATCGCAGTGAGGTTGGCCGGTCAATCCCGCGCCCAACTAACTGTTCTATCATCGCTATTTCCTCGGTGCAGCTGCATTCGTCTTTGACGTCGTCTCTCACTGAACTATTCTTCGGCTTACGGTGCAGATGCGTTGGCTTTCGGCGACGATCTCACCTGAACATCTATCTTCCATCCTCGTCGATCCAGATGCGTTCGTCTTTGCCAACGATCCCATTCAACAATCTATCCCGTGCCTCGGCACTCCATCTTTCATCGCGGGACGCCGCCCATCTTTCCTCGCATGACGATGCACCCTATCTCGTTCCTCCGTACTCTACCATCTACCGCGGTACGCCGCCCATCTTCCTTGCATGGTTTGTTCGTCTTCGGCGACCCATCTCATTGAATGATCTCCCTCTATCCTCTGCGATGCAGATACGCTTGTCATCGACGGCGCGTATCCCATATCCCCTATCAACAATCTATTCTCCACCTTCTGCAGTGCAGATGTGCTCGTCAATTCTTGTGGCGAACATCTCCCTACAATCTCTATCCTCTACTCTCTATCATTCCAATCGCGTAACATCCATGCCGGTCCAGACACCCTCGTGCTCGACCGCACACATCCTGATATCACTCTCATGTTCTGCATCATGCAACGTCTCAATTTCCCCTCTCTTTATCCCCATGCACGATACAATCCTCGCTCATACAGGAATTCATCTCTCCACCTCACCTTTTCATCTTTCACCTTCGTCTTCACGCAGGACATATGCATTCATTCCATCTATATCATCATAACTATCCACATTCCATCTCATTCTCCTCTCACCATCGTTTCATGGGCTCGGTGGGGGCTCACGATGCTTTCCTCCTCATCTTCAGCTCATACTACCTATTTTCTCGACACTGGAGGACTCTGACTACAACTCGGCGAAGGACTCGGCACAGCCAAATCTATCACGGTCGCGGTGCGTCTTCACTCATCAATCTTCCTTTCTCTCTTTCCCTTTCTCTTCACTCTTGATCCTGGGCGATCTAGGACTATTATGCCGACTCGCCAGTGGCACATTCGTCGAGATGGCACTTATCGTTCATTTCTGCTCTCATTTTCTCAGCGGTTCGATGCGACGGTACGGGCTCAATGGAGATGACTCCGTCGAGACGTTTAGGCTGCTGGCCCGCGTCGCGGCCAGCACATTATTTTCGATGTTGATCCCCGTGGGGCCTTTTGGTTCTCCGCAATTTTCTTTTTCTCAGCGACTTCGCTGGGTCTTACTGGAGATATTTTCGTCGGCGGTTAGATTTTCTGGGCCATGTCGCGCTCGGTTCAACTCTGATGTCCAACTTGTCGCGGGCAAACTTGCTGATTAATTTCTTGTTTTCCTCTCGTTCACAATTCCGCATTGCCTCGAGGTTATCGCGCTCACCCAGACGTTGGTTTCTTCTCAAAATAACTTGGTCACCGGGACGTCTTGCGCTACACCCATGGTTCCCTATGTTCAGTTTCGGGGGAATTTTTCGCGCGTCATTTCTCGGACTCTCTCCATCTCCAATCCTTCCGTGGCCTGATGATGCTATTCCGTGTGCTCCGACGGTGATACCTCAGTCGAGACACTCAGTTTCTCCAGGCATTTTCTTCGCCCGGTTAGATGTTCAGCCGTTGTGGATTAATCCTTATTTCCCGGAATTTTCCACCTTTCTAATGCCACGACGGTTTGGTGCTATTCATTGGCTCCAACGACGAATCTTTCCAAGACGCTAGGCCGCTTAATCCCTTTACACCACAAGATTCTGGCGCCCGGAATGCGCCACTCGTCATTGCGCTCGATGTTTTAGTGACGTCGTACAGCTCATTACATTTCCCTCAATCTCCATCTCTTTTTCTGACCACTGGCCTGATAGAGTCACTGGTCGAGATTATAGCTAGCTTTCTGCGCCACCGCGTATTTGGCCGTTTCTTACCTTCTTTCTCTCGACCTCAGTCATTCCCTAGACTCCCAGCTAGACGGTGTTACCTCCATCGCTATTCTGAGGACAGCGAGCAACATTGCATTCAATGATCCTTTGAACTTGTCTTGCGGATCTGATGGAGTTCTTACGTCGAGACGATCAGACTGCAGCAATTCTCCGTGATGCCGCATTGTACCTCATCTATCTCGTTCCTCCCAACCTCCATTTCTTTGAAAACAGCGAGTACGACGGACTTAGTTCCGTCGGGGACGGTCGCTTCCACCTTCGGGCTCATATCACCAGTTTTGACTTGTGTATTGATCTCTTTTCTCTGTTGCATGCTTTCTCTCACACCTTTGCTTTCTGGCTTAGCGCTCGGCGCTCTACACCTCTGTAGTATCTGACTCCGCGATGTCGCTGGTGCTCACGCACTCGCCATAAATGGCATATCCGCATCATCTGATCTTATTTCGCTCAACGATCTCATTCATTCCGTTCCCATCCCATTTCAGTTCTTTTTTTTTTCATTCCTTTTCTTCATTGCCATGCCGCAAAATACGCTCCCTCGCGGCACAAATATTGTGTCATCAAAGGATGGGCGCATCTCCTGATAATTCTCCGCATCCTTACACATATCCGGTCATGGGCTTCCATCCGTTCTACTAACCAACCATTCACCGCTAACGATACTCAATTGTCATATTTTCGCTTTCTTTTTTTTCTAGGCATCAATCTTTCCATCTCATCCTCTATCCTCTCGCGATCATACACTCAGCTTGTTTCAAGCCCATCAGCAGTCATTTCAGCCCAGCATCTTGTCGGGACCTTTGGTTTTCTGCTTGACCTCACATCTTTCCCATTCAATACCGTGGTTTGGTATGCTTCATCCACCATCATTGAGCGGGTTATTTTCCGCAGGCGCATATTTGTTTATTCAACATCGATCCGGTCCTCTGACGATCATACAGCTCTTACTGTCTATTCACCTCGGTTTTCCTCTCCGTTTCGATCACACCACACCTCGTGGTAAACTCCCACTGCCCAATTGTGTTGAGTCAATTCACGCAATTATCCTATACATCATGGCGCGGTGCACTGGATCTCTCTGTTGTGTTTCTCCGCCTCTGTGGCTTCGGGGCAGACCCAAGGTGTCTTCAATTCTTCTCGCGATGCTTTCGGCTTCGATCAGCTTCATCGCTGTTACTAGACCTTCGGCGGATCATACCACTCACAATCCACGACTCTTCGATCTCCCAATTCCTTTTGGGATTCTAGCCGGGCCTTGCATCTCGTGGGGGAACGTTCTCTGCTCCCAGACATCCAACTCTGCATCAACGAGCCGCCACCACCATATACAACAATCTTTGCACCTCGGTGTCATGGTAATCACAGTTACCGTCTCGATATATGTTTCCTTTCTTTCTGCCCATTCATCATCTACAGCTACATATTCTCCAATCTTCTTTCTTTCCTTTCTCCTTTCTCCTTTCCATTTCCTCTCAGCTCTTGTTTGGACCTCGTGTCGTTTCTCGCCCTCGCGCGAGTCTTCTACTCTTAGAGCTTCGCTCCATTGGGTCGCTCTGGGTCTCATTCCGACCCTCGGTGTCCTTTGCGTACGGTTTGGCCGCGCCTGCAGCCCACGCGGAGCGCCGGAGACGAAAGATCGCTCCCGGCCCCCGCCGCGTCGGCCAGGGCGGCCATTCCCCGCACAAACCCCAAAAACCCATCTCGCCTTCATCATCATCTCAAATCCGACGATTACGACGACCTACCTTGCTGCGAGCTCAGTCGTGACGAGCTTGCGAGTGCGGCTGAGTGAAAGGCAAGGTAGTGACGTAAGAGTGGACTTGTCATCATTGACAGCTGATCCCCGATGACAGCTGTCATTCTCTTTTCTTCCTCCCGCTCTCGCGTCCGCTGCGGCGTCGACAGCGCATCGTCCTCCCTCGCGCTATCAACGGTGTTTTTTGTCACCCACCCACCCTTCGCTCACGCTTTTTTCCTCGTTTGATTTTTACGCTGGGTCGCTCTGGGTCTCATTCCGACCCTCGGTGTCCTTTGCGTACGGTTTGGCCGCGCCTGCAGCCCACGCGGAGCGCCGGAGACGAAAGATCGCTCCCGGCCCCCGCCGCGTCGGCCAGGGCGGCCATTCCCCGCACAAACCCCAAAAACCCATCTCGCCTTCATCATCATCTCAAATCCGACGATTACGACGACCTACCTTGCTGCAAACAGACACCTTACAAAGAAGGGAAAGTGGTAATACTTTTGCTTAACCCCGCCGAACATGCCTTGTAAGGCCTTACAAGCCTCATTAGGTCCTATAAGGTCCATTATGTGTTATAAGGCCCTATATGTAGTATTTGGTACGTATTTAAACCTTGTAACCCTCCTTTTCCCCAACGGCCTTATTAGACCTTACAAGGCCTGCTCAGGCCCAACAACCCTTTTTTGATTTTTCCGACAATTGGAATCAACATTCACTCTCGCTCGGCAGCACTCTGCAATGGTAGGGCGCCCCCGAGCTATCCCTGCACCTCTGCTTCACGTTCTCACCCAACTTCTTGACGAAACACCGACGCTTTACCTGGACGAGATTGCCGATTACTTCAGTGTCATGCATGGAGAGCTTCCGGCGATTTCGAGCCTTGCTCGGGCTATTGTAGACCTCGGATACAATCGGAAAATCCTCCGCCGTATTGCTGCCCAGCGCGATGATGTACTACGCACAAACTGGATGCGTTGGGTGCTTGAAAACATCACCGCAAACCAGATGGTCTTTACAGACGAATCCAGCAAGGATGGCAGAACGTTAGCACGACGTTATGGTTATGCACCGAGTGGTGTACGTCCCGAAGAGTTCTTTAATCATGATCGCGGGCAGCGATGGAGCATTCTTCCAGCCCTCACACTCGAGGACTACCTTACTGTTCGGTTTGTCGAGGGCTCTGTTGACGGCGAAGAGTTCTTTGATTTTATTTTGAACGAGCTTGTACGTCTTCTTTTATGGGCCGTGACGTTTTCTTTCAGCTTCCCAAAATGAACCCTTACCCGGGCGATCACAGTGTGCTTATAATGGACAACTGCCGCATCCATAAGAGTGAGGCAGTACAGAAGGCCTGTGATGATAGCGGTAAATTGTGTGCTGGCTGAGGTACTTAACCGATCTGAATGGTATTTAGGTATTCTATTGATCTTTCTGCCGCCCTACTCTCCCGATTTCAACCCTATCGAGGAGAGCTTTAGCTGTTGTACGCCTTCACAATCACCCCCTCATTTTTAATATTGAAAGTCGTTCAGTGAAAGCTTGGTTACGACGCCATTGGCGCGAGTTCGAATGGACTGATGACCCCGAGACTGTGCTCTTGAGAGCGTGCATCGAGGCAGTGTTAGCAGACAATGCTCCTGGGTGGTTTCGTCACTCGGGTTATATACAGTAGCTCTTGTATTCCCATAGCTTGGCTCCTACTATACTGATATTGCAATTAGTTGTAATTAAAAGAGTGAATCATAAGTAAATAAAGTGTACGGAGGATAAACGAGTGGTCGAAAACAAGCCGAGATAAAGGTCAGGAAGGGGAGCCAATGAAAGTCTACATGGCTGGTGGACCACCAGCACCGGGAGCATCCATGTCGGGATAGGGTGTATTGGAGAACGGGGACGCCGGGAAGGATGACGAAGATGGTGCACTTGCATTCTGAATATTCATGAACGGCATCATCTGTCCCGCGCCATTGTGTGGGTTTGCGAAGGGAGTCATGGGTGCACTCGCATTCTGCGGGTTTGCAAATGGAGCCGTCTGCGGGAACCCGCCAAAGGCTCCCGGGAATGGAGAGCGTTGTGCGCCCATGACTGACATGAATGTCTGCATCATGAACTGCTGTTGCTTTTGCGCGGCTTGGGCGCTCTGCTGCTGCTGCAGCAGCATCTGCATGAGAAGATCCTTGTGGGGGGTCGAGGGCGCAACAGAGGTCGAAGGGCCAGCAGCAGGTTGAGTCGGCTGGTGAAAATCGCGTGACTTGTCCGGGCGGAATGCAGATTTGCCGATTGGCAGCGTACCCCACTGGTTGCCTTCGTGCAGGACGGAAAACACAAGCGTGTCCTGCTGGTTCTTGCCGAGGATGAAGTGCCGCCCGGAAGAATCGTCACGCGCGCATGCCTCGGTGTGTCTTGGGTCGCCGCAGTGAAACTTTCCCCCAGGATTATAGAGCTGGAACATGTGGATGCGTAGCGGCTCAAGCTTTTCGTCGAGGGTTTTCTGTATCTATTGTCAGGACTGAACAGATTCAAATAGAAAGCAAAGCTACCTTGCCATGAATGATCTTGGAAAGATCATTGATAGGCTCGAGGTGCATGCCGAGGATGCTATCATCATCCACAGACTGCAGAGATATTAATGTAAATTGGGCACAATTGAGAGCAACCCACATATTGCACTTTTTTCACAGCCGGACGCGCCAGATGGAGCTCAAAGTGGACCATCTCACCGGCCTTCGCCGCAATGTTGACACTCTTGATGTGTGTACGAAAGTGGTTCAGTCCGTTGTCGTCTTTGAGCGGTAGAGCAGAGCCAACTGTGCGCCCATTCTTGAAAAGTTTGTACATAAAACTTGCGACATCGACAGCTTCGACAGGTGCGGCGATGGTGGTAGCAACAAGAAGACGAAGTCCCTCAATGTCCGAGGGATCCAGAGTGGTGACAGTGGTGGGTCCGATCGGTTTCCCATGATGCGACTCACCGAACCACATGGTAAGCAATTCGGGGCCAGTCAGTAAGGAAGAGGGAGAACCACATAAGATATTTCACCTTGATGGAGATGAAGTTGGCATTGCACTCGTTGGCAATAGCCTTGGCAAGCATGGTCTTACCAGTACCAGGAGGTCCATAGAACAATACACCCTTTGACGGCGACATTCCGTATTTGAGGAACTTCTCCGGGTGCTCGACGGGGTACTGCACAGTCTCCTGCAGTTCCTGCTTGACCTTCTCCAGACCACCGACATCGTCCCACTTGACGGTGGGCACCTCCACCACCGTCTCGCGGAGCGCCGAGGGGTTGGAAGTCCCAAGTGCGAACCGGAAGTTGTCCATAGTGACACCAAGCGAATCGAGAACCTCTGCATCGATCGTGTCTTCGTCAAGATCAATGAGGTCCATCTTTTCACGAATTTGCTGCATGGCGGCTTCGGAACATAATGAAGCAACATCGGAACCGACGTATCCGTGGGTGTCGGCGGCAATCTAGTCAAGATGAGCGAACCGTACCATGAATATTTGCGGGATACACACCCGCTCCAAGTTAACATCCTCCGCAAGCTTCATGTTCTTGGTGTGGATACGCAGAATTTCGAGACGGCCAGTGGGGTCGGGAATGCCAATGTCGACCTCGCGATCGAACCGACCGAATCGGCGAAGAGCGGGGTCGATGGAGTTGGGTCGGTTGGTGGCAGCCATAACGACAACGTTCGAGCGCGCCTTCAGTCCATCCATGAGGGTAAGGAGCTGCGAGACGACACGGCGCTCGACTTCACCATTGGTCTAAAATACGATGGTTTAAAAAATGAATCGCGGGAAAGAAGAAATGTGTTACCTTTTCACGCTTAGGCGCGATCGAGTCAATTTCATCAATGAACATAATGGCAGGGGAGTTCTTCTCCGCCTCCTCGAACGCTTTCCGCAAATTACTCTCACTCTCGCCCACCATTTTGCTCATGATTTCTGGACCGTTGATGAGGAAGAAGTCTCGTTGGCCACAGCTCTTGCTATGAGGGTTTTACCAGTTCCGGGAGGGCCGAACATCAGAATACCGCGAGGGGGGCTTGATACCGATGGACTTGAACAATCGCGGGTGGCGGAGGGGAAGCTCAACGAGCTCGCGAATTTGGGCTATTTGTTTGCGGCATCCACCAATGCCATCATATCCGCCATCGTTCAGATTCGACTCCTCGTCTCCGCGCTTGACGGTGTCACCCTCTGCAGAAGAGAATAAGCGGAAATAAAGCTAACAAAGGGAAAATAACGTGCCGGTGTGGATCACAGTATCTTGTTCAACGATACAAAATTCAGCGGGGTCGGTTTCCATAGCCTTGTACTCGGGCGGGGGTGCGGCGAACTCGCGGGCGGTGGCGGTGGTAGTGGCGGGAGGAGGGGCACGGAGAGAGGTGATGGGGAGGTGGATGTGGGAGAGCCAGAGTGAGGTGTCCGCTACGATCGGGAGGAGACGTCGTGCATCCCCCACCTCAATCCGTGCCCTCTTCGCGTTCGGTGTCCACGGAAGTGCTCTTTGGCGTCGATAGACGGAGGGCGCGCAACAAGAGATGGAGTGTGATGCTGGCACTGGCCTGGGTGCGAGCGCGGCGGCGGCAGGGAGGCGGATATGCGTCGTGCACGCATCTGCGTGCTGTCCGATCTTCGCGCTTGGTGTCCACGGGGATATTCGTCAAGCGAGATGCGCGCTCGTCGCAGTAATCATGACTTTGATCAAGATATGCCAGCAGATAATTTTCTAGCGTGTTTCTGGCACTAATTTCGGCAATACTTGCAAGTCATCGGCGAAACACCAGAAACTTCTTGAGCTCTTTTTTGGTTTGTTTTGAGGCTATTCTATGCCCAACTCAACACCTTCAGGCCTCTGGATCAACAAGACTTGCACATCTTTGTTTTTTCGACGGGAATTTGGACCGCGGCAGATCCAAATGCTCAATTCCTCCGATTGTCTGCTAGCTCATCAAACTCAAAGCCGTCCCTGGTGCCATATCTCCCTTGTAGACTCAAGACATTGCTTTAAGCCTCTTTCTTTAACCTAGAGAGGACTGCTTCTCTCTATAATTCAACTGGAAGCTCTGTTCGAAATGTGTTAAATTGTCTTATGGCTGTTTTAGTGTTTCAAACTCTGTTGTTCAATATTCTTGACTTGGGTTGCTTTCTAGACAGTCAAGAATGATCTCTATATATGAGGACTCATCCTGCCTGGACATCCCTGATCTGCTGTAACCAGCAATTATTTGCCAGTCTCTCTCCTTTGTATTCACCATGAATGGGTGAGTCTGAAATCAAGTATGTGCAACACTTCATTCTACACAGGAAGCCTCAAGTCAGGCATTTGGCTTGCTATATATTTATCTCTACTGTGGAACTCAATATTATTCCGTAACTCTCGCCGCCGCCTCAACCTGAGTTCAACTTGGTTATTTTCATGTACAATACTTCCAGCTATTTTGGAAACGATAGACAGTCTCGATTTTCGAGCTGAGTTCGGCAGTTCCCGGCATACCCGTCATATAATTATTTTTAGCTACAGCTCAGCTCCATCATGACGACGAGCGTTGCCCGCCAATACTCTCCTCACTCTCACCATGATACGACGAGGAAACCGCCGCCACATACCTAAGGAGCAGAAACAGCTCATCACCACAATGTCGGCCCATATGTCTGTCCCAGACATTGCTGCAGCTACCAACATCAGCGAGCGAACCATTTACCGCATCATCCGAACGTGGCGGACCACTGGGGACCACGTCCAAATTCCTCTGCAGTTCGGACGACCCCGCATTCTCACATCTTTTGATGTCGCGGTCTGTGATCTTCTCAATACTCTTCGTATTTGACCCTTTGAGAAGTATCTTGAGGGTCTTGTTGCGAGAACCCCCGACATCTATCTTTTCGAGCTACAGGAATGTTTGTACGAAGCCACGGGACTCGACGTCGCCAAAACCACCATACGTGACGCCCTTTTGCGAATGGGTTATGTTCGGGTTCATGTAAGTAAAATTGCTGGGAGTTTCGTGCCGCTGACATGAGTATATCCCTAGATATCTCGAACTGCACTCGAAGCCGAGGAAAACAAACGGCTTGGTTTCCAATGTGAAGTTGGACAACACCCACCCCGAAGACTGGTCTTCCTAGACGAAGCAGCTTGCAATCGACACACAACGCGGCGGCAGATGGCATGGGCCCCTATTGGAATGCGAGCGCGGCGGCATGATTTTTTTGTCCGAGGCATCCGGTATGTGTTTATGCTCTTGCCAGTACTTCGTACCTGCTGATATGTATAGTTATTCTGTGCTTCCGGCAATTTGCCTCGATGGCATACTTCACTTTGATGTGTTGACTCGATCCTGGACCGCCGTAGAGTTCCGCAACTATCTCGATGTTCTCCTTGACCGCATGAATCCCTTTCCACAGGACAACTCTGTTCTCGTCATGGACAACGCAAGTGTTCATCATTTTGATGGGATTCGTGAGATGGTCGAGGGACGGTGCGTAGGATATATCCTCTTGATTGCCAACCAACTGAATTTGATCTACAGCGGGCGTCGACTCATTTATTTGTCACCATACTCTCCCGACTTCAATCCATGCGAAGAAGGGTTTTCATGCATGAAATATTGGATCCGCCGCAACCGGGACGATGTTCTCAGCTCAATGGAAGGGCGTGATGGTTGCGACCCCATCGCAACTCTGTGGGAAGCTGCTCATGAGACGATGACCCCAGAGAACATCGAAGGGTGGTTCAGGGATTGCGGATATGTTGTATAGGTTGTTGTACCGGTAGTTGTGTCAATACACGAGTAGGACGGCAAGAAATTATATGAACAAGTAGTACGACTATACAAATATACAGAAAACTAGTAGAGATACAGTATCTACAGGTTATAGAGGCGGCGATAACATACACAGCGTGAAATAAATTAGTTCTCCTTGTCGCTTTCGTTCTCCACAACCCTAGCCCGCTTCTTCCCCTTGCGTTTCTTCGCGGCGGCGACCATCTTACTTGCCTTGCGCACGAAGTTACCCACGGCACCGGCTGCCATCCCAACGTCGGTTTTGTAGAACTTGGTATCGAAGTCGGCAATGCTGTTGGCATAGACAATGCCTTGTTCCCCCAGGCTCTCAGCATATTGGAAGTATTTGAGAGCGGGGTACTTTTCATCGAGAGCGCGCAGCACTTCGGAGACAAGGAGGAGGTCCTCGTCTTCATCAGATTCATCTGATGACTCGTCCTCACGTCGACGTTTGACGCTATTGGCATCGCGAAGGACAGTATCGGCGGACTCGGAGTTGCCAAGATGGACGTGGATGGGGGGCATGGTAGTTTGTCCGCGGTTACGACTACGCTCCTCGCGAGCACGGCCACGCTCTGCAAGCTCGTCAAGCTTGAGGATTTTGGGAGGATGTTCTAGATCCGCGGTGCCATCATGCTGAAGACGAAAGTCAGCAATGCAAAAGAGAAGCAGAGATTGCATGTCACGCACCATGTAGCGAGCCCACAGATTAATAACATCTATTCCAATCTCGACGTGCTTGCCTGGGTACTTAGATTTCGGGCCCATCACGTAGCACCACCGATTTTTGCCAGGATGTTCCGCGCACTTGAGATGGTTTTGAATCTGCTGTAGCTCGGTGGCGGTAACAGCGGTCTCGGGGGGTTTTTCGGCCTGTTTTGTCGTCTTTCCATCAGGCTGCACCTCCTGAAAAGAGTCAAAAGACAGTGTGCTCAACACCGAAGAACCCATAGATAACGGATGACTTACCAGGTTAACCACTTCCATTATCACCTCTTTCTGACGACGTGTGCTCCTCTGGAGCTTGAGAAGCTGCTGGAAGGCGTCGCGAACATCGTCCTCGGATGACAGACGGTGATATGGATCCTTGCGACGCTCCTGAGACTCTTTCCATCCCAACGTCGCAGATGTGGGGTCGACATTCATCTGAGCTGTGATGCGGGATAGAAAGTCGCCGGCAGGAATGTCAGAGGGGAGGACGAGGGTTGTGGTAACCGTGGCGCGCTTCTTTCCGTTTCCTGGCTCGCCATAGATAGGGACTTTGACTGTGATGAAGGTACCGCGGTCTGGAAGTTTATTAGTAGCCTGCAGAATGCGCAAATGGCTGTAACACACCTGCAGTTTGACTGGGAGCTGTAGTGGATGGCAACTGAGATTGGCGAGCTTCGACAATGTGAGGAGGGAACGGAGGAAGCTGGTATTGATGATAAGACGGATCTTCATCGCTAGGATCATCGTCGTCGCCCCCAGGCTGCTCGTAGTCGCGGGTGTGGTCAAACATGCCATTGTCGAGAGAGGCCTGTAATTGGGCCACTGCGAGCTGTCGTCCAGTGAGAGCGGGGGGAGGGCCGACGCCAAGAAGATATGGTGCAATAGTGTTTTGCATGGTGTCAAAACCGGTCGAAAAGTAGAATAGTTGGGCGCCTTGGACTCGTTGAGCGAGGATATATAGCGCAGCATATGCTCCACACGATCGTCAGCCTGCTCGTCATGACTGTAAGTCTCCAGTGACGGTGTAACTGTACTAGGTGGTCGTTGTTGAGGAGGTATTAGCAGAAAAGGTTATTCTAAATTTGGCACGACATAGTTACGACCTCTCGGCCCGAACTCAGCTAAAAAATCGAGACTGTCTATCGTTTCCAAAATAGCTGTCAGTGTCCCAGAATCAAGCAAATGAGCTCAGAATTATAGTCTGAGATGCTTTAGTATATGTAGTTATATAGCAGTTTTGCTCGAGAAAACTGCCTGTTTGAACGAAGAATTGGAAAGATGTTCGAAATTTGGTTCAACTTCGGGGTTTCGGCCTTTTCGGCCATGTCGGTTCTAGGCGAGGCAAGGATCAAACGGAAGCGATCGGATCTGCCAATCAGCTCGGGTGCAGTCCTATGTCAGGCATCCACGGACATGGTTAATGAGAGGAATGGAACGATATTTGTCTTCCCTTCATTCCTATTGGCCAAAGGCCCCTCAATGCCGTCAACCGCCCCACTATGTCGTCAGGATCTGTTGAGATGTTGAGTTCTTGCCCACCGCTCCACCAGACTCCACCCATGAGCTCCTTGCATTCTAACTACGACACCATTCACGTAGACTCGAACCAATCGTTATTTTCCAAACTTGATGAGGGACGATCAATGGGGCGGTCAAATAACGACTGGAAGATAATCACCGGTGACATATAGACACGGAGATTCCCGAGAATTGATCTCGGGACTTCGTCAAATTTTCGAGAGTCGCTTGTAAAAGTTTTTAAAACGGTGAATATAGTTATATGGACGGGTAGCTACTCAAATTCTAAGACTCCTGACGTGCTTCGAATCTCTTTAACTGAAGCAACGAGTTCTCTATATACGATTTTGTGTGAGCCGAAAGGGACCGAAAGTGAGCCAAGTAAAGCCGAAATGCTCACATGCTTTGATTTCCCGAATCGGCCAAGAGAGAAACCTGAATAGCGTGGCATAGAATTCAGTTAAAAAAATTCGAAGCACGTCAGGAGTCTTAGAATTTGAGTAGCTACCCGTCCATATAACTATATTTACCGTTTTAAAAACTTTTACAAGCGACTGTCGAAAATTTGACCAAGTCCCGAGATCAATTCTCGGGAATCTCCGTGTCTATATGTCACCGGTGATTATCTTCCAGTCCCTCCGGTGTGATTCATCAAACGACTGTCTTTGAAGTATCTACCCTTGGGACTGGCTCGAGTCTACCATTCACGCTCACAACACCGTCCATGACTCGATCTGAACTTTCTTGCTCGAAACAAAAGAGGAATCTCGAGTCCGACGCAAATGTCAACAGGAATTCGGCTCAGGTTTCAAACTCAAATGAAGCGCAGCTTCAGCAATTTGACCATTTCAAAAAAACAACCTCGATCTGAATTCCAGCGTCGTTCAGCTGGCCAAAGAAAGAGAAGGGAGAGGGAAGCAAAGGAGAACTCAACCAAAGGTGATGGCCTTCTGTCTCCTTGACAAACACGAACCCGTAGAGTATGTCCAGCCCCACGTCGTTCTGTCGCTCACGTGAACTCGCCGCCAAAATTGAGGATTTGTTGGATACAGTACAAGCTTAAGCACCCCGCCTTCGGCAGGGCCGGCTCGCTGCGCTCGCGTCGCTACCTACGGGGGGTACACAGCTTGTCGGGGCTCCGCCCCAAACCCCGCCTGGATTTTTTTTGCTGGATTCCTTGCCCGCGGCGCCGCACTGCCGCTCGCACCAAGGGGTATTCAATCATAAAATTTTCTATACAACGTCGGAAAAGTGATTTAAGACCCTTCTGACCCCTCCCTGGCTACGTAATGCTGATGTAAGCCTGCCTAATACAGTAATTTATTGACAGTTTTCTCACGATCCGAGGATACTTTTGCTCGAAAGTGCCTGGTTTGGGAATATTTTGCCGCAAAAAAACCATAGCAAAATCATCCCTTGGTTTCTTGCGTCTTTCTGGCAGAAGATTTCCTGCATCTGGCTTGGGTCGGGGAACTCGGCGGACGGTTAGTATTATGTAATATATTACATTTTCTTCCTCTTTTTAAATTTTTCCTTGACCCTCCCAAACGTGTTTTTGAAGCATTCTGCAACTTTGTCCAAAAAGTGAAATAAGAGGTCCGGGACCCACCCTCCCTGCCAAGGCGGTGTCAACTGATGGCCGCAAGTTGGACAATTTTCGCGTATAGATTGGGTCCCCAAACCAGTATATAACCTGTATGCGAGCGCATGTGAGCACCTGAGGACACCGATTATGCATGAAAATCAGTATTTCGACTGGATTCTGTGTGTCTAGGCTGAAAATGCCTCCGTCCATCAGCAGTCGGCATGGTTGAAATCACTCCCACGGACGCTTCACTGACATACCCCCCAACAGATCCTAGACTAAACAATATCGACCTTTGAAGTCAGACTTACCCGGCGAGTAAACACCTTCATCGCATTTTGTAAAACCGACGGCTAGAAGTACTATCTGTGGGTTGGATTCAGGATAAGTAGTACCAGATTTCTTGAACCTCACCTTGAGTTCCAGCGAAGCCCAAGTTCAGATCCATATCACTCGGAACCTCGGGGCATGGAAAAATCGGTCATTCCGAGGGCTTTTTAGATGCCGAAAACGCGTTTTCCCGGCCGAGGGCTTTCCCCGTCAAGATGGATTGTTGGCGTGGGAATTCGACCGATTTCCCATCACCCTCGGAATGGATACGATGATACGATAGTTACGACCAACTACGCTATACAAATAGCTCAGGTAAATACCTCGTTGGTTCGGCTTAGCGCATATACATTGCAGAGAGAAACAGTAAAATAAAGGGAAAATACCAGGGGAACCACGGGAGATTGTGTTCATGAGAACATATCAAGCCTGGTCCGCTGAAAAGAAGAAAACCACTGTCAAGGGAAAACACACAGGTCATCTCATGTCCTTCTTCCGATTGAACATCCCTCTGAGTTTTGGCAGCCCAAGGTCTCCACCCTGTGCCGGACGGGAATCGGGAGGGGGAAGCGGGTCGGCATCCGATGCCCAGGGAACACTTGGGCCGGAATGAAATTGTTGGGGACCGGGATGTGGACTGGGGGAAGACGATTCCGAGCCCTGAACAAAGCTGGAGTTCGGGAAGGATGGCGGAGGAAGTGGGACGGTAGGGGCAGGTGCAACGGGCGGCAAATCGCCTGTCCTAGTAGGCCTTGGCGTTTGATCGTTGCCAATGACGTCAGACTTGGCGACCGGATCCACCGTCTGCGTCGCCATCGAGGGTGGGCGGTCCTGCTGAGGCTGCTGAAACGACGGTAGCGTTGCAGCTATCATCTCGTTGAAGGAACGCAAGAGCTGGGAAACGATTTTGGTTTCTTCGACCATGAGAGCCGACATGCCATGAACATAGAGCCTCAGCGAGTGCATCTCATGCCACAGCTGTCGCTCGCAAGTGAAGCCGGAAGCGGGGAGCGAGTGAGAAGCGGATGTACGTCGTTTGCGAGCGAGCCGGAATCTCGCGCAAGCTGCTTTATCTCTAGGGTTGGGAAAGCGACCTGGGGAACGATGCTCTGTTCCATGAGAGGGATATCGTGGGGGAGATGATGTCGAGTCCATGTTTGTAGCGGTGTAGGGAAACAGTGAAGGCTGAAATGTGGAAGGAGGTGGCGTTGTTCTGCACCGATGGGTTGCCGATGCGTATTCTCACCACAGAGATTCCTCACCAAAAAGCGGTGGTGGTGGTGGTAGGAGTGGTAGGGGACACCTGCGACCTAAGTTCCCGCTACGGAAAAATCGGTCATTCCGAGGGCTTTTTAGATGCCGAAAACGCGTTTTCCCGGCCGAGGGCTTTCCCCGTCAAGATGGATTGTTGGCGTGGGAATTCGACCGATTTCCCATCACCCTCGGAATGGAGAAGTTCCCAATAGACAGTAGAGGGATGAGAAAAAAATCGTTACCTCACGCGACTTCATGGCATCTGTGGGAAATTACCTTGTTTGGGGTGGCAGTCCATGTCGTAAGTCGTGTTATCAGCCCCGATATGGGAATAATCTTTTCACCCCAAGCTCGATGGGGGTTGCTCCGTTCGGGGACCAACATATTCGTGCTCAGGGCGTAAATTAGCATCAAAGGCGACCTAGTGTCGAAAACCCGCGAAATTGGACCCCCTTGCAGCTTGCCTTGCAGAATACCGTACAATTTCGGTCAATTCGTCATCACGTGATTTTTCGACTTGCGCCAATGAATCCGATAAATCGAGAAAAAAATATTGCGGTAATAAAAAAAAAGTCGAGCGTAACACGTGACAGACGAATTGACCGAAATTATACGGTAGATGAAATGAGTTTCGTCGACGTTCATGCGACTTATGGTTCGAGCGAAGCGAGAGTCACTGAGGAGTTTGGCGAATCTGGGCAGGTGGCCGTTGATGGTCCGGAGCTGTTCTGGTTGAACGATAATGTGCTGAAAATGGCCGGTGGATATTTGCTGGTTGGAGTTAGGGAAAAGAACACAACGACGAACCATCATGAAAATAACATCGTGAATGTTCCCATACATATCGGTTAGGAATTTCATGATGTTTCGTCATGAAATTCAAGAGCGCATCGTGAAATTCATGATAGTCCCGGAGTGATAATGGGTGATCCCGCATGATGACAACGTAGTTACAAGTGATGCGGCCCTCCCTTAACCGTGCCGCATCATCTCTTGCCATTCTTCGAGGCTGATACACGATTGGATGCAATGAGGTGTGTCATATACCCAAGTCCAGCTTGAATAAATTGAGATCTTGTCGGACTGTTCACATAACTTGAGGTTCTGTTCAGAATGCAAGAGAAAATCAAAGCCCATGGTTCAACATTCAACTCCGACACTCAGCTGCCTTGGAAATGTCGTGAGCCTACTGTGTCAGATTCAAGTAATTTTCTTGGAATACGGAGAAGATGGAAGGATAGGTCGTATGAGCGGTACACAGGCATAGGCGATGGTGAAATCAGGTACGGTCTGCGCCCTTTCGTCGAGCGTCGATTGATAACCTCGGTTTCGACAGTGGACGTCATGCTCGATTTGCGATGGCGGCGGGCGCTAGACCATGTTGGCGGGGGGCACAGAACGCAGAACACAAGTTCGATATAGTGGGTGGGGTGGTGGTATGCGTAGTAGGAGCTGTATCGTAGCCAACCTAATTGTATTGGATTTTTACTGAAATCTGGTGTGAGCCAAGCCTATCAGAATTCAGCAGACTCAGCAGATGCCAGCAAACCCCAGCAGCCGCTAGCAGGTTTTGAATCTGCTCCAGTCCAAAAAAGATGCTGATATCTGCTGGTAGCAGGTTAGCAGGAATTAGCAGATCGGAGCATATCCCAGCATGACCGATTTTAACTGGGCCTTAAGCCCCAGTGGATTGTACCACATGGCGTAACACACCTTATTTGGAAGTGGAGGTGACGAACTCGGACCTTCAGCACCAGTGACGAGCGCGGTGAACATGGAGGTGAATGGGGAGCGACAAAACCATTTCAAAAAACTTGAGTACATAGAAAAGGAGGCAGGAACAAGCGCGGGACATACCTTTGAGTGACTTGGCATACATTTGAGTGAGGTGGCGATGACGGCCACTGAGTATGTACCGAGAAACTTTAGTGCATGGGAAACAATGAAGTGTCGAAGAAATTGTTCTTCCTGTTTCGCGCGGGATTCATGAAGCGTGCGAGCATGGTCGCAAGCGTGCGAGCATGGTCGCAAGAGTGCGACCATCGGAGGGGATAGCAGAAGCATTGAGGCGCCTGAATAGTCATTAGTTATTGGGACAACATCAAGAAGGGAGTCAGTGACATATATACATTTCCTGTTAAAAAGGCTGACCAAGTTGTTGGCTAAGGAAGACGACGAGCACCGTCGTTCGACGGTACACTCTGAGGTGGCGGGTTCGAGGGCAGAGGCAGAAGAGCCCAGGCGAGCAGGGAACACTGTAGTCCATGGTGCATAATGTTGAAGAGAGCGATTACCACTTAACCAGCGCTGGTTAAGTGGTAATCGCTCTCTTCAACATCCCCGTGGAGCGCACATTTACAGGTTCAATCTGAAGCTCAGGACACAGTACAGTCCGCTTCCAATTTCTTTTCACTTTGGAGGGTGATATAGCAGCCCGGAGGTTGCCGGCGCATCAATCGGCCTATCTCTAATGGTAAGAATTGTCTGAAAAAGGACAAGAAGTATTGAGACTTCGCATTTCCTACCAACATTCAGTTTGCTATGTGTTCCTGCGCGGCGACTGGCTCGATGAAAGGGCCCCGGGAAAAAAATAATTCGAAGAAAACCCAGTTTTCAGCCTACGGTATGTGGCTGGGGTGTTGATATAAACCGGTTTATAAACACCCGGCTTAATAATAATATGGCATAGGGCCCACGCGGGAACCGCTGACTCATACCCCAACCGACAGCGACCTGACCCTCAAGGAGCCCTCTACTAACCGGCAGGAAATACAAGCAGAACCTGTAAGAAACAAAAAGCACCTGTAAAATTTTCAGCAAACCAAAACTTTGTTACCGTTTCCTGTCTCTCCTCCAACTCCGCCTGATCTCTGACTCCCAATCTGAATCCTCCTGCCCAAAGCCTTCCTCCAAAACCCCTTGACAGCAAGCCCAGACTCAACATGGTACTCTTCACCAGCCCGCTCTAAGCTGCGTAAGTTTTCCTTTGTCCCATCTACCACCTTTCTACCTCTTTCGGTTGTGGACAAAGTGTTGAGTGTGCTGTCCTTCCTGCATCCGGAAGTCATACTCCTTCCATCCTTCTTCGTCCCGTGGCCCTCTCTCTCCCCTACCACCTCCAAACCCCTTATCTTCCTTCTGGGCCCATCGTATTCTGCACCTTTCCTTTATTTGGGACCCTTTCCCTGTCCGTCCCCTCCGCTTGTTTTGCTTCTCATCCCCTCCGCTTGTTTTACTTCTCGTCCCCCATACCTATTGTCTTTTTCCACCATCTTTTCCTGCCTCTTTCCCTTCATATTTTCCTCCGTTATACTTCCTGCCTTGCCCTTTCCCCTTGCTCTTCTCAGCGGATGCTCACCGGACATCCTATCCTGCAAAGGACGCTTCCGTGGTGCTGTTGGAATATTCCCCATCGCCGCAGCTGGCACGATACGCATTGCCGCCGGCGCTACATACAAGAAATTGTTATGCCTTATAAGCCTTGGCGGGCGGGGAGCCTTATAAGGCCATATAAGGCCGTTAGGTTGTGCAAGGCCGTAAAGTTATAAGCCTTTCTCGATTTTTTCCGACAGGTGCCTGGATGTCCGACATCGCCTCCCCCCCATGTAAATGGGAAGAGGAGCCGCAACAAAAAATTCAAAACACCGCGATGAAACCTGGGCCGAGGTAACAGATCTAGATCGAATCTGTGGAACCCTGGATCAGTGTATTCCCTCGAACAGAGAGTTCTTATCACGACGTTTATTGAAGGTTAGATTCTCAATGAAATGTAAAAAAATTCTGGAGCACAACTATTTTGTTGGAAGTCTGAATTACGGCGGATCAATCAAAGGTCAGATCCAGTCAGACCGGGTCGGCGCTCTGATCCGTCGACCTTTTGTGACCGTCAGACCCTAACCTTAACAACACTGCTCACATGACTTGGTCGTGTTTGAGAATATCGCTTTTCGTCTCCGTCCCTGCACGTCTGAGGCGATTGTACATAACTCGCAGCCGTTGCAAGCAGTAGCGCTTGCGGCGGCCACCACTGTCGATTACATACGAATGACCAAACAACGCTCAATCTCCCTGTCTGGTATCGCTATTCGGTGGCCGCAAAAGATCATCTCCTGGAAAGCCATTCTTCACCCGAACACCCGTGATACGGAACCTCAATTCACATTGGTTTCTCTATCGCATTCGAGCTCGGAGCCGGCGCTGTCTTATAGGCATCCCGCAGCGCGTCCAGACCCTCCAACGCTCGCTGCTCCTGTAAGTAATACTAATAGGGCTACCCACTGTATACAGCCATCTAATCTCAAATAAGGAACGAGCCCTCGGGAGCGGCAGTCGCATGGATGTTCGGAACAGCCCTCGCCATACGAACAGCATAAGGTGCATCAGACGCTCGCAGTCCTTACCTCCAGCTGCGGCGCAGTGCCCTTTGTACAAAGATAGTGGCTTGGAGGATTTGGATACGATGCCTGAGGTTCTGGAGGCGCTGCATGTCAACGCTACTTTGTATGCCAAGGGATACCGATATGAACGAATTTAGACCGGTAGATGTAGTGCGTAGAAGTTGCGGGAGCGGTGAACCATCAGTGTGATTTTTTCACTTTCGGAACAGATGAGAACGATCGAGAAGATTTAGCATCTTCCTAACCTTGGAACCCAATTTTATCTTCTCCAATTTGTGAAGTTTTCGCGTGTTTCGGCGCGTCTTATGGTTTCTCGGGCTTACAGTGAGTCCCACAAAAGTTTATCAATAGGGGCAGTCAGAGTAGCCGATTCAGGGGCGGCGATCGCCGATTATGGAACGACTAGCAGTGAGCCCGTGCTTCGCTACGGTCAATCTACTTATATAAGGGAGGCCACGCTTGCGCAAACAAAGAAAGGACAGCCTCTTGCGCTTTCAGTCTTGCACTTGAGGGGATAGCGTCTTGCCAGAATGTAGAATAGCCTGGCAGAGTGCTGTCTGTGCAATCTTGAATGGGAAAGCGGGGTGGAAGCCAACGAAATCGGTCCTCAGTAATTCACCGCTGAAAAGTGCGGTGTAAAAAAAACACATGAAAAATCAAGCTCCTGTCCCAGCCGAGCTCCCAGAGTCGGAGGGCACATTCCTTGATGTCAGGGCTAATGCGACGGTTGACCATGGGAAGGATGTAGTGTATACTCTAAGTAGAGGGAGAGATACACGGTAGGTACGAAAAAAACTGTCATTCTCATTACATACTTTCCGGAACGGAAACAGCCTCAGCGGCCTTGGATTCTGGAATGGCGGGGTTGCCATCAAGAGGTGCGCGGGAATAAAGTTCCGGACATCAACCTCTCAAAGTTTTGACATGCTGTGCCCCCAAGGGAGGGAGGGAGGGTCCGGATCATTTGAATACAAACGGTCCGTGCATCCGCACTCTCATCCATTTCGGACGAAGTCGGACTTGTCGGGGTCCTCGGACGAGGTGAGTTTGTCGTAGCTGTTTACTTCACCATCAATATATCATTCCTCTTATTGTACGACGTTCAAGACCAAAGGCACTATTCTGAATACACAGAAGTGTGAGGAAGATACTGAAATGGGAGGGTAGGCGAAATTTCAGAGCAATACAGTATGACCGGCGGTCCCCACAACCGAGTCGATATTTCACCGCCTAAAAAGTGGGCCATCAATGACAGCTGCCTATTTTGGGGGTACTGTCAAGGAGGTCTGTGTGCCCACGGGAATTGCCGCCTACCTCTTGGTTGCCATCCCAACCGAAAGTTGCCACGTCATCATCACGTGATAACGACCAACTTTCACCGGACTTGATCAAGTTGATGGTTTTCTTTGAGCTCGAAGTCTCTCATTTTGACTTGTGGACCCCCCATTCGTAAAGTCGTTCCCTCTATTGCCGTAAGGATACCAATGTACTTCAGTCCTAGCGCGGGTAACGCGAGAAGCCACGATGTCCTGCATCAGGCTAGGCAATGCAGTCCTCAATCGCATGCTAAGAAGGTACTGATCTCTGCCCCAGGTTGGGTGGCTGGCCAGCCTTGTGGATCTCACTCCCAGTTCGTCTCACTGTGGCCGGGTCTTTTGCTCCGCACACCTTACAGTTGGCCGCACGTTGTGAATCTGTTGCAGTAATTAACGCTCCATCCTACCCATACAAGAGCTGTGCTTCAGATCGTGACCAATACATCGTGGAGTACAGTGGGGATAATAGTGGGGATCGCGAATTCAAGGCTGAAGCTGTTGTATCTCGACCGAAAATAATTGCCACCCAATGGCAAACTTGTCGCGATCAAGTTCGAGAAGGTTGCAGCTGGGTCATGGACTTGTGGTTACCGCTCCCCCGAAATCTGTTCGCCAAAAGGGACACCAGGCTTTTCGTTATTGAAGCAGGTGTCAAAACGGAGCACCATGATGTCTCATTCCAGAAATTCGTCACTGTGTCTCTGCTCACGAGAGAACGAGATATGGATCTTAAGTAAGACAAAGAAATCCTCATTGTGCACAAGCTCATCAGGCTCAGGAGGGACATTTAACCTCTGGGGTTGAAACATTGGTGGTTGCATCAATGAGGGAACATACCACTCTACCACCCCAACAAGTACAATCAGGCTTTTTGATTGTATCAGATCTTGTTGATCCTTGATTGGATCAGTTCAGAGGCCTTCTCTGTGAGGTAGACCAATAGTTTAATTCTTATTCGGCTGTGCACTTATAGGGGCACTCACCGCTGTTTATAATGACATCGAAATACACGGGGTGGTTATTGGAACTGGCTTCGCCAAGAGCTGGATGGCCCCATCCTACAAGAAAAACGACAAATGATTTGTATGCCGGAATACCGGCCTACAGCAGGGGGAGCTTGTGTAAATTCTTATATGGCACACAAATTAACAATATTAATGTTGCGCTGTTGTTTGGGGGGCATACTTCGGCTGGATTCTTTTTCACGCACATAAGTACTCTAGTAGTACTCTACTTTGCAAAACTTTACTTATGCCGGGCAACAACGTTCTGACGTTCTGGAGGATGAACCACCAATCAATTTCTGACTAGCTTATCATCATGATAGAATACCTATCCACTCAGAACCGTGGTCTCTCTATACAGACACTATAGAGTAACTGAGCAAGCTGCAACATTGACATCATTTATTTTCATCGCCTCTTTACAGCAACTTTCTGGGAAACTAATGGCGCCAGAACCTGCCCCTCTGTACCGTGTATGAAATAGAGAACTGTATTTTCCCTTCCGGTAAGCAGCCTCGGGCAGGGTCAAGGACGGGTGCACCATCAGTTGAAAAGGATGCACCATCACGCTGCAATCAGTCTGGATCAGTAGGGATCAGGATGGATCACTCGGAAGAGCATCGTATCACTCGGAGCATGCCAATCTTGACGTGCGCACGTCAAGGGCAGTGACGCCATCAAAAGCCGTCTAGCACAGCTTATTGGGGGAGCTTGCTCCCCCTTTATCAGAGCCGTCACCGAAAAGCAATAAGCTGTGCTAGAGGGCTTTTTGATGTAATCGATAGATCTGTGATGGATGGTGAATCCGAGTGATGCGAGAGATTTCCTCTTGATCCAGAGAGAGTCCGCTTAATCCCGAGTGATGGTTGGTGATGGGAACACAGTTTTGACAGACACGCACATTTCACGCGTCGGCGGTCAAGCTTCAAGCTTTAAGACTGTGGCCAGTGACTTTCGAACGAGTTTTCACTGGGGACGATTGAAAAAAGCTAATGTACATAACAGGTTCAATGCGGATGCTTGAGACTGATCCACAACGGAGAGCTCAACTTAATTAACATTTACCCTCGACAGCCAAGTCTATAATCTCTTGTTCAACTTACTCAAAACTGACTTCACTCCAATGTGCATTGTAATATCGATACAGATTCGCGCAAGCTCCCCCTTCTGTAGGCCGGAACTCCGGCATACAAATCATATTTGCTTTTCGGTGACGGCTCTGATAAAGGGGGAGCAAGCTCCCCCAATCAGGCTTTTTGATTGTATCAGATCTTGTTGATCCTTGATTGGATCAGTTCAGGGTAGACCAATAGTTTAATTCTTATTCGGCTGTGCACTTATAGGGGCACTCACCGCAGGCTTTTTGATTGTATCAGATCTTGTTGATCCTTGATTGGATCAGTTCAGGGTAGACCAATAGTTTAATTCTTATTCGGCTGTGCACTTATAGGGGCACTCACCGCTGTTTATAATGACATCGAAATACACGGGGTGGTTATTGGAACTGGCTTCGCCAAGAGCTGGATGGCCCCATCCTACAAGAAAAACGACAAGGACGATATTGCAAACTACCGCCCAATCTCCCTCTTAAACACGGACTATAAGATCTTCACCAAAGCCCTGAATTAGCGAGGATAGCACCCGATCTCATACACCCCGCGCAAGCCGACTTTGTCCCAGGCCGACATACATATCTACGACGAAACGCATCATTGACCTGGGCGAAGCAACTGAGGAACAGGGTGTCATTAGGGAGGTTGTGCGAGCGACCCAGGTCGCTATTAAACCGCTTAGATCTCCACAACGAGCCGTTTCAGATGTGAGACCCAAGCGACCTAGGAATGTCCCAGGACAATACTCTTCTAGGTCGCTTGGAGCTCACACCTGGTATTCATCGCTGCGGAGATCTGAGGGGTTAAAAAGCGACCTGGGTCGCTCGCACAACCTCTCTATTGTAGCCCTCGACCAGGAAAAAACCTATGACAAGATTGAGCAAGACTACCTATGGAAAGCCTTAGCAAGCTTCAAGATTCTGGACGAATTTATTAACACAGTAAAATCCCTATACAGCGATGCACACGCATCCGTCGTAATAAATGGAGTCTTCTCCCAACACCCCCTCCGCGTAGCGCGCGAGTGCGCCAGGGCGACCCACTCTCCTGCCTCCTCTTCGACCTCGCAATCGAGCCCTTAGCAGAAGCACTACGAAAATCAGAACTCAAAGGCTTCGAAATCCGCAGCAAGGATGAAAACCTCATAACCACACTTTTTGCCGACGACACACTGGTCTAACTATCCGCAAACAATGACTGGGGCACCCCAGCCAAGGTACTCGATGAGTGGTGCATTGCATCTGGAGCAAAATTTAACATCAACAAAACCGAAATCATCCCAGTCGGCAAGAAACCCCACGCGATGCAATTCGCAACTCCCGCTGCGTGAATGGCCAAGACGGTGTCAGTCTCACCTCCCACCATCATGTCCACCAAATCCAAAGAAAAGTCAAAGTTCCTAGCCGCCATCTCCAACGACCCTGGACCTCGCCCAGCCACTCGCAAGCAGACAAGGACTGCCCAGACCGCCACTATCACCGCGGAAGGCCCCGCCGCCGTCGCTGCCACGTCATCATCTGTTACAGTTACCGTTCCCGCTACATGGCTCCAGACCTCTAGCGCTATCACTCAAGAGTTCTGGAAGATCCTCAGCGCGATACAGCAACGACTCGCCAACCACGTGACCATTGTGCGCGAGTCGGAATCCACCTCCTGCTTTAGCGCTCTCCTCCTCCAGGCAGTTACGCCATCCCTCAGGGTTTACGGTTGCCAACGAGTCCACGCTTTGTTTTCGGCCGAAAGCTTTTCGACGCGACTTTTCTGGCGCCCTTTTGTATGCTTTCTACCTCCATAGGCTCTCTCCAGGACCCATTTCGCGACGCCCATGGTCAAGACTGGCTCGCAGGGCTAATTTGCAACAGGAAAATATTCGTTTCAGACTATTCTTTCAATTTTCCTTCAATGCTGAGAGAAATGTTGGCTGGCAACCAGTGGAGGCGGGTGTTGTGGGAAGGGTCTAGTGTGGCGGCGGGCGCACACCGCGAATTCAATAAAAGGTGCGCAATAAATAGGAGTCCCAATCTTGTATGTACCGTATACACTTACACACCTTGTTCAAGCAAGAAAGAACTCGCCACCGTTACCACTCTCCGCCTCTGCTTTCACCCCTCCGCCATCACCGCTGCTGAATTCGTTCAGTTCAGTGCCTACAGCCTTACTTTCTGGCGCTACTAGGTACGGCAAAGGTACGGCGAAAATGCCAGCCTTCTAAGCTTCTTTCGGCGCGGTCAACGCATGCAACTACTATTGCCAGGTTTGCCGCCTACATAGGACACTAGATATATACTGTAGCGCGCTGATACGACTCTTTTACAATGACACTGTGTTGTGGTTTCCGAAAGTTACACTGTTACAGTAACGCAGATATACAGACCTCTATCGCAAACAATCCCGGACACACCACATCAACCTGCCAGCCATGTAGATAACTTCCTCAAAACCGTGTTAATTTGCACTTCAGATCGACTTGAAGCCCAAAGCATGGACTTGTTGGCAAAGGCGGCGTACCGACACCTTTCCTGGCCATTCTGGGATGTGTAGCGTGCTTTTTGCGGGGTCCTCGATGTCATGGGCGTCGCGAAAAGGGTCCTGGAGAGGGCCTATGGAGGTAGAAAGCATACAAAAGGGCGCCAGAAAAGTCGCGTCGAAAAGCTTTCGGCCGAAAACAAAGCGTGGACTCGTTGGCAACCGTACAGGGTTACTCCGGCAGCGGAGGATCTGGATTTGATGGGATTTTGATGGTGGAACTGATGTCTGTATGTAACGTAGTCCGCGGAATGTCCGACGTTAGCCGCCGTTGTGTTTCACTGTTTGCAACATGCCTGCTCGTCGGCGACGACGACGAGCTCCTTCATTGAGCCCATTGCTTGCCTCCAGAACGGCGCACTTTGTGAAAACGGTGTGCTTTGATTACTATATGTTGCCTGCCCAATTTTATTGCTACAGCAGACCTCTTAAGTGCCAGCGCAGGCACGGCGGGAAATGGAGCGGGATGGCGGGAAAATGCCGACGAGACAATGCGCTGGCAGTTTGGCGGGAACAGTCCCGTCATCAGTTGGCAACGGTGACTGATTGGTGACTGATCGTCACCCATCAGCTCCAAATCCCATCAAATCCAAATCCAAATCCGCTGCCGGAGTGACTCTCAAGGAGCTCTCCGCGAAATCCGAGGCTCAGAACAAAGCCATTGCATCGCTCTCGAAGGAAGTCGCTTCGGAGAAAGCTCTTTCGTACGCCGCGGTGGCCGCTGCTGCCGTGAAGCCCGCCACTCCCCCTGTTCCCAAACCAAAGCCACCTCCGCTACCCGCGCCAAGCGATGAGCGTATTCTCGTTCGCTTTGATGGTGACGTCCCACCCCTCTTCAATGCGCCTTACCCGGAGATCATCGCCACTGTCAATAAACACCTCGCTTCCTTGTCCCTCCCTAGCCTACTCTTCGCGAAGAAGCAAAGCAGCACCAGCATCTTTCTTGTACCTGGATCTGCGTCGGCTACTGACATACTCAGGGCAAGGAGTGGTCTCGCTGGGGTCCTGTTTGATGAGGTTGCAGACATGGGTGAGTTGAAGCGCGAGTTTGAGATCCGGAATCCAGATTTGGGCCCAGTCACCGGTCTCCCAACTTGGGTCAATCGCCCGCCTTCCGAATCGCAGACAGCCGCCATCGTGGCCAGCGGGCGTAAGCCAAAACGTGCCGGTTCTGTATATTTCCTTCTCCAGTCACGCGAAAAGGTCGATCTTGCGCTCTCACGCGGCCGCATCATCCTGTGTTCCACTAGTCCCACTGTCGCTCGTGGCTTCCCGCATCTTCGCATCTCCCAGTGCTGGGGATGTCACAAATACGGACACACCAAGGCTCGATGCAACGTCAAGAAGCCATCTTGCGGCATATGTGCGAAGCCCTCGGCGGACCATCCTCACGGCGACACCTCCCAATGTTCTGGCCCTGTGGAATGCCTCAATTGTGGTGGAAAGAACCGCGCGGATTCGTATACCTGCCCGCGTCGGAAAGAGTTGGCGGTAACTCTGGCGGAGCGCATGAAGGACCTTCACCAGGCTTTAGATAAGTCGTCGGTTCCACCCTCTCCCGTACATACAATCCCCTCGTTAATCCTCTCCGCTCTCTTTTATTCTTCTGTATTCTTCATCCTTGATTCATACCCACCCTATGTCTCCCTCTTCCCCATCCTTCCCGTTCCATCTCAAATATTTGATACTGTTACTCCTCAAACTTTCATTCCCTTGCGCGATACTTAACCTTCTTTTCCTCTCTCGTTATAGTCTATATTACCGTTTCCAAACTACCTACTATATGAAATCCCCGCCGACCCTTACCGTACTGCTGCATAGCTCTTCCGTAGCCAGGTACAGCATATATTAGAACTTCAAATCAAATCAAATCAAAACGGCACCAAGATCCCTGACCACATTAAGATTGCAAAAGAAGGAGGACCCATCCGAACCCTCGGCGCATGGGTTGGAAACCGGATCGAGCAAATCAGCGTCTTGACACGCACCTTAGAAAAAAAAATCGACGCCGCCCTTGATCAATGGGAACATGGAAACCCGACCATGGAAGGCCGGCGCCTCATCATCCTTATGGTCGTTATGGAAATGACCCAAAGTTCAAGGCATGTCAAAAGACGCTGAGACCAAACTCGAGCGCTAGCGACGCATCCGCAGCTTTCTGTGGGGCGAGAAGAAAAGACCCTCGATAAAAACAAAGACACAATACATTCACCCGAGGAGCTACTGTACCGCTCTGTATGACTGAAACCAATTTTGGACCGTTACAGGCTGAAACGGCTTACAAATCACCCTTTTAAGGAAGGAGACTTACCATATATAGGTGATTTGTCAGCAGAAACAGCCCTCCGTTACGCGTTACGTTTCAGTCATACAGAAGGCTACAGTAGGTGGGCGAATTTAAACCTCCTACTTGGGCACAGGAAGGGAGTTTGTCACGGTTGACGAGTCCAGCAAGAACGAGCATGACGTTGCCCGTCGCTACGGCCGTGCGCCGATTGGAATGCCCGCGGATTTTGAAGACTTTTTCATCCGGGGTGTGAGATACACTTTAGTGGCGGCAATGGGAATGGACGGGTATGTAGCACAGCGGGTGGTCGAAGGTTCTTTCGATTCCTTTTCATTCTTTGATTTCATTGGGGAGGATGTAGTGAGTTTTCATTGTATTCTAGATCGGTGCTGCTACTGACTGTTTAGGTGCCGCAAATGGGTGTTTTCCCTGATGAGAAGAGTGCGCTCGTGATGGACAACTGCCGGATCCACCACACCGATTCACTTCAGGAGGCCTTTTTGAATGCGCAAGGTGATTTGTGTTCTGTATATCCATTCCTCCTTTTTTTTTGCTGATTTCTGCCGCTCTGTATAGTAAAGTATCTAGAATATTCTACGTACAGTCCCGGGGAACCCATTACTAAGGCCTTCTAGAACCTTCCCACACTTTCAGGCTCTCACTCCAACACTCCCCCTTGAGCCGAAAGGTGTGCAACAATAGTCTCCTATACTATCGTGCCAAATAGGTCTGGATTTGCACAACAGGTCTGGATTTTCAATTTTCATACACTAGCATCATTCTCAGTGCCGAGCTGTTTGATTCATGAATTTTTAAAAGGTGAGATTGCAGATTAATTCTGACCTAAAACTTCATTATACCATCTTTTACAGCACCAGAATATCTTGAAAACTGAGTGAGAACGGAGCGAAACCACTTTCCAGTCAGACTGTGTATACTCGGCATTATGCAATCAATCAGTCCGGCCGGCCTTTTGCCGAGAGTGTGGAAGCGACGCCTAATCGCTTCAAAACAAGCAATCAACTGAGTGGATTGGACGAGAATTGAGGGAGATATGAGCAGTTCAAGACAGTATGTTTAAAATGCTTTCTTTACATAAAAAAACGAGAAGTTTGCAAACAGCTGTAAAATACGTTTACCGGGACATCAAACTCAGTGATCCCGCGACATATCTCAATGTACTAACGGCGTGGGGGTCACCGCAGGTTACTGATGGCGACCTGTCACGTGCCTCTTTGCCCGCCAATTCTACTTTTCGGAATTAGCTCCGAAGGGACATAGTCAGAAATCAAGATGACCTACCATAAAGAGATAGGAAATAAAGATGCGAAATTGCTCTTTGCACGATTACCACGGCGTCTGACAGCGAGAAATTCGAGGCACGGAATCTCTGAGGTTTGTTAGAGGTCTCTCTTTTTTCCCTTTCTTTCTCTCTTTTTTCTCAACTTGAAAACTTGATTTAATCTCCGCAGCCACAGACATAGGACATAAGCGCTAAGCCTATACTGGCTCATTCATCATGCCTGTGGCTGGCTATGTCTCGGCTAGACATAGCCAAATGATCCTACATGATCCCGGCACTTCCGACTGATCCTACCTGTCAAACTCGGCTGTTGCCGTGTGAGCACGTCTCCAACAGTTCAACTCACTTTCCCCCAGGACAGAGCCACTGGGAGGTCCAGATGTACAAATTGAATATGTAAATATACACTATTAAATGACTGATGAGACTTCTCAATTTATCTTTTGACTTGGAAGGTTTCGGCTCAAATTGAGCTCGAAACTGGGGCAACAATGGTTCATGGTGCAATGGGCACACAATATTCTGTAAGGGTCAATTGAGACTCAATTAGAGGCTCTCAGATAGAATCTAATCATGTGAATTACACATTAACTTTGTACATGTACACAGAAATGCCAACAACTTGTGATAACAATTCCTCCTTGTCAACTTGTCAAGCGAACATTGCTTCGAATCCTTTTTCAGATTAGGAGACGAGTCTAAGTAGAGGCAGGGAGTGAGCTCAGGTAAATATAATTGAGCCAGATAATTTATTACTGACCTGCACTCAGTTTTTGAGTGTCAGTTTTGAAACTGGCCGCGCAGCGCCGGCAAAAATTCATTGAGGTAAGTTGTCTAATTTGACCACGTAACAGGTACCGGTCAGCGCACACCAAATTTAAAAGTATACCTGCGGCCGCGTCGAACATCTGAACTGTTTAAGTAGTGTTCGGGTTGAACTCAGTTGCCAAGAAGATCCGGAGATGAGAATGGCGAGCAAAATGCAGTTCAAGCCTTGTATTGAGGCTTGGTCAGAATTATTTGGAGCCGACGACGGTGACGGCCTCGATCTCGGTAAGTCATCCCTATACTGTAATCTGATGTACCTCACAACTGATTCTGTCGCAGGCCCGAATCGTGTGTCCCCTCCCAACAATCCGAACGCAGATGACGGCCCTGCCGCTTCTCCTCGCGACAAAGACGATAATGACGGCAACTCGGACGCCGAGCAAGAGGAGGAGGAGGATGACGACGACGAGGAGGAGGGTGGGGAGCCTTCGCCCGCAGCCAATGCCGACGATGTAAGTCAATTTTTTTTTTCCCCCGGCGGATTTGTAAGCAAGCCCAATGATTGATATACTGTAGCACTTTGTATGGGTGAAACAGACCCTCGAGCGTGACTGGAAACGCTACGCATGGAAACCAGAAACGGCCTCAGCGTTATGCGTGACATCATAGAATTTTGGAAACGGGCGGGCAAACACCGATAAAGTCTATTTCCAAACGTTGAACGGATTCTGGGCAATTTTTAGCTCTCGTTTATGCTTTCTTTGTATCCATAGCCCTTTTGATTGCATTTCTCTTGTTACGGGCTCCGTAATACACCAATTTTTTTTTCATGAATACTGCGCCGTGGCGCACGCTCAGACACCTAAACCAGCGACGGGTCCACCACAAGCCAGTGTTCCTCCTAAGGGTTAAGCCTTAGAATGAATTAACCCTTAATTTCAAGTTAATGCTAAGGGTTAACATGAAGCTGGATCCATCTTAACCCTTAATTAAGCCTTACCTTGGATTATGTCACTCTTCTCGGCTACGTTCAGCAGGTTCGGCAGCTGGGTTGGCAACTTGGCAGCTGCCAAAGGCCCGGATTCTCAATGGCAATGTCCGGCAGGTTCCGTTGATTCTGCTGAAGCGCGTCGGAACATGGGTCAAGCTCTCAGCTCGGCTACCTGCATTGCCCTGGCGGGCGCAATTTCAGTCCACAAACCTCAAGTTCAGCCAAAACTCAGCTGCAGCAAGCCATAAGAAGCAAAACCGCTTTGGAACTCCCCGAAAAATGCATCTAAAAAAGCCCGGAAAAATTTGTATTTTTCATCCTAAGGCCTTAAAAAGGAACACTGCCACAAGCCCTCTTCGAGCGACTAGTTAAACTACCTCGGCCAGCTTCTGGTACACCTGCTCAGCACCTTGCCCGTGGTCTCCGATGCACCGTACCGGTTCTATCTTGACGAAGATTGTAGAGAGTGATTGAGTGCAGTGAGGAGGAGGAGGGTTATAGCAGTAGATTCAGCTAGATTCTACAGCCACAAACATGATAATTCGACATCTTTGTATGTCACGCAGTCCTCAGGTAAACCACCCGACCGTTATGCGTTACCGTTGAAACGAAACAGGGCGGGCGTTACGCGTTACGTTTCACCCATACAAAGTGCTACAGTATTGGGCATGAACCTCAAAACGAAGCTCGCTGCACTCCGCCCAAAGGCGAGGGAGCCAAGGCAGCCCCTACATCACTACAGGATACAGAACAAAACCGTACCTACGTGAGTGCGCAGAAAATAGCAAAACTAACTAGGAGTGGGTGGGTGGGCACGAGAAAAGAGGGATGACGACGGGGGGAGAAGACTAGTAGCAGGGGACGAGAATCAGGGTCATGGAGGGGGACCGGACAAGGGAAAGTCTCAAAGAGACGGAGTCGCCGCGCCAAAAGCGCAATGTGCGGAGGTGGGCGAGACGAAGAGATTGAGGAGACATGTGACTGATGAGATCACCTTTTGCCAATCCCCTCGCTCTGGGTATAGGCAATCACCCGGAAAAGGATTGTGCGCTGACTAAGCAACTTTCCCACTGATTTCGTGTCGATGCCTTGAAATACATGTCCCCCCCCCCTTCATTCTGGCTGAGTTAGATAGTTTGCAATGTACCCTAGTATCATGAAAACTGATTCTCGCTTAAAAGTACGCAAAATCCATTGAAACTCGGGATATTCTTTGTCGAGACAAGAAAAGCACTGTCTCCTCATGACTGTTTTCACAGTATTTTATGCTGCCATTAAGCAAATATCAAGCTTGTATGAGCCTCAAGCAGCTATTCTCTACTTGTATTGAGTGCTTCGGCTTGATTCAGCGCGAGACGCGTTTGTTTGTCTGTGTTTACAACGCGTCTCGGAGCAGAAACCGGAACGACTTTGGGGCCAAAAATTGACCTCGGAATTGTGCGGGATGTTCATAGTGGACTATTTTGTTTGTAATGGTCACAGGAATTGCGAAAATATTGATTTGGGCAGGATCTACAATATTGATCTCAGGAACTAGGACAGATCAGGAAAATTCCTCTGACAATATAAAATCGCAAACAACATCAAATGGCCAAAAGTCCGATGGGGGTCATGTATTTACTTATCGAGATAGGTTTTGGGCGAAAACGGGGCTGCCATTTGGCGGGGCTTCCAAATTGGGACGAGAATGATGGATGTCACCGAGTGACGGAGTTGGTCTGCCAGACCATCCAGGACTAACTGTCAACCACTTGTGCGCATTCCGCCGCAACGTGCGCACCCGATAAGGGAATTTGATGGGAGCTGTGTTGATGGCAAATCATTCCGGCGAACCTCGGCATCCGCCAAATCCTTGTCCTTCATTTGCGCGACGGGGACCAACCATTCGCGTCCCCTCCCCTCCCTCGCTCCGCTCGGGGGGTCCCCCAAGCCGGGGCCGCTCAGGTTGGCACTCTAAAGCCTCGTTCGCGCGGATCCTTCTGTTCCTCACCCCCACACCCCCCCGAACCCTAACCACTAACCCGAACCTTAACCCTAACCAGGTCCTAACCGAGTAATCTTTTGGCCTTCGGCAGTCACAAAAGTGGGAGCAAACCCTAACCACGGTTAAACCACCTAACCAGTGACCTTTCGGCCTTCGGCACAAGGGGGAATCGGGATTAAAATTTCGTACCGCGGGTGGGGGGGAGGGGGGGTCTGGGGAGGCTCTTAAAAAATTTCCAGTGTCTAGTACTCAGAAGCTGTCTGGAGCTCAGAAAGGCTCGGGAAGGGTATTTAGCTAGTCTCTGAGCATGACTTTGGTGTAAGTGGCGGTGAAACACTCATGTAAGTAATTGTCGGTAAAATTGGCAGTGGGTCGCTCGATACGCGAGTCACATCATGGCGTGACTCGCGCAACACGGTCTCTCTCAAGGTACAACAGCTGGTGGAAAAATCTGTTTGAATGGACTCCACGTCCATCGAATACCGATTTTGAATGATCTTCATAAATTCTCACGTCCACTGGGGTCATAAAAAATGCAACACGCACTGATGTTAACACCAAAACCAGCTTTTATGCCTTCAACGAGTGTCCGGAAGACAATGCAAGGCAAATGCAAGGCCTCTAGAAGCAATTTGAGCAGTCTACAGACATGTATCCAGCATTAGATATGCCCTTTGTAAAGTAGGTCAAAACGTGATGAGAGCGCGATGAGCGGCCGTGAACAAGTGAGTCGGAGTCAGCTAGAGTATATTAGAGAGCTAGTCGACGTGGAGAACAAGTGACTAGCGGGCAGCAAAGGTAACGAGCAGTATATAAGGTAGTGAAGGGGATGGTGATGGCGATGCGGTGCAAAGGATGATGAAACGACGAAAAAAAATCGGAACGGAGTGGGAGCTCACGGATCAATCCTACAACACTCCCCCAGATCCGTGCAGCCCAGTAGGAAAAGAGAGAATCAAGAACGCGGTGAATCGTCGCCATTGTCGCAGTATGAGTGAAAGGTGTGTGGCGGTTGCCGAAGTTCGGTGGAAATTGGCCCTCCTTACCGCCCCCAGGCCAGTAGCAATTTTCGATGAGGTGGCCGGTGCGTTTGCAGTTGGGATTAACGCAGATCAGGCCCGCATTACGGGCAGCAAGGGCAGCGGGGTCGACGGCGATGGCCGGTGCTGGTTTGACGGAGAGTTTGAGCAAATTCTCGACGTCGCCGATTGCCGTGAGAGTGAAGAGCGTAGGTTTAACGTAGTCGAGGGACGGGGGAAGGGATTTGATAAGGTTGGTAATGTGTTCGTCGTCCGAAACGGTACCCCCAGCGTCGATGACACCGCGGCGCAGGACGTTGTGTCGTTTAAAGTGGTCCTCCATAGGTGTAGCAGGGTTGTAAACCTCTGCTGCGATCTTGTCCTTTGCGTGAGCCACGGCCATTGTGGATTTATGACGATATTTTGTCGGAAAAACCCTGGGCAGCTTGTGTCAGCTCGTAAGTCAATATAAGCCGCCATGAGGTCATAATCCATAAGGGGATTATAGCGCATAGGTGTAAACCTCTCAAGCCGCTATAATCCATGCGGGGGATTATACGGGATTTAGGTGTCTACAAGCCATTACTGTGCATTTCCGCGCATTACCGCACATTTAAGAAACGAAGGGCTCAATTATCATAACAAAAACATATATTCATAGGCTACGACAACGGCTAGGTGCTACCCGCCACAGCACGGATCGCCTACGAGGTAACCTCGACTTGGAATCCGATGCCGGAACTACCTATGAGCAAACGCTGTGCAAACGTACCACACGAATCATAGTCGAGTCCCATAGCTCCTTCGCTGATCCGTCGTCCTTCAGTCCAAGCTCGACAATGTCGACATGGTAGAACGAACCCACTCATCGCGAGAGGTATAATCAGCGAGGTTCGGTGTGAGCGAGGACCAGTCGGTCTCAGCGGTTGGTCCAGACGACGGGTCGGGTCGGACAACTTTGCCGGTACGATAGCCGTCAACGTGACGACCCGTCAGGATGTGGGTGATGGTGCTCTCGAAGGCAGTGAGGTTGGTGCCGTCGAAGTGCTTCCGGACATCCGGATGAATGATAGGATCAGACGCGTTGGATAGAGACATGGTAAGGTGTAGAAGAGAAGGTGTAGGTGTGGATGTGGATGTATGTAGCCGAGGAATGAAAGTCGTCCCGGGTGTGTGTATGTGACTCCGGAATGAATGTCGTCGGAGCAAGTATGTGGATGTGTAGTCGGATGTGTGGGTGTGGTGTCGTGCGGGTGTATGGAAGGTGTCGACAGTGTGACAGGGAAGTGAAATCGGCGCAGAGGATTAAGCTCGGTGGCCCATAACCTAAAGTAGGTCAAAACGTGATGAGAGCGCGATGAGCGGCCGTGAACAAGTGAGTCGGAGTCAGCTAGAGTATATTAGAGAGCTAGTCGACGTGGGGAACAAGTGACTAGCGGGCAGCAAAGGTAACGAGCAGTATATAAGGTAGTGAAGGGGATGGTGATGGCGATGCGACAGTACAGGTGCAAAGGATGATGAAACGACGAAAAGAAATTGGAACGGAGTGGGAGCTCACGGATCAATCCTACAACACTTTGCCTCCAACACGCAGAAAATCGCGCACCCGCAGGCTGCGGGATCTGCCGCGGCGGCGGCACTGCGGCTTAATGACAATGGTGGGAAATCATTACTGTATATGGGAGGGGAGGGGGGGGAGGGGGGGTCAGCCCAAGCCCTTAAAAAAAAATTCGACCCTATATCCGATTTCGGCATTTTAACGGCATGATAACTACCTGAAAACCCGCGGGGCCGGCGTTTACAGCTATTTTGGAAACGATAGACAGTCTCGATTTTTTAGCTGAGTTCGGGCCGAGAGGTCGTAACTATGTCGTGCCAAATTTAGAATAACCTTTTCTGCTAATACCTCCTCAACAACGACCACCTAGTACAGTTACACCGTCACTGGAGACTTACAGTCATGACGAGCAGGCTGACGATCGTGTGGAGCATATGCTGCGCTATATATCCTCGCTCAACGAGTCCAAGGCGCCCAACTATTCTACTTTTCGACCGGTTTTGACACCATGCAAAACACTATTGCACCATATCTTCTTGGCGTCGGCCCTCCCCCCGCTCTCACTGGACGACAGCTCGCAGTGGCCCAATTACAGGCCTCTCTCGACAATGGCATGTTTGACCACACCCGCGACTACGAGCAGCCTGGGGGCGACGACGATGATCCTAGCGATGAAGATCCGTCTTATCATCAATACCAGCTTCCTCCGTTCCCTCCTCACATTGTCGAAGCTCGCCAATCTCAGTTGCCATCCACTACAGCTCCCAGTCAAACTGCAGGTGTGTTACAGCCATTTGCGCATTCTGCAGGCTACTAATAAACTTCCAGACCGCGGTACCTTCATCACAGTCAAAGTCCCTATCTATGGCGAGCCAGGAAACGGAAAGAAGCGCGCCACGGTTACCACAACCCTCGTCCTCCCCTCTGACATTCCTGCCGGCGACTTTCTATCCCGCATCACAGCTCAGATGAATGTCGACCCCACATCTGCGACGTTGGGATGGAAAGAGTCTCAGGAGCGTCGCAAGGATCCATATCACCGTCTGTCATCCGAGGACGATGTTCGCGACGCCTTCCAGCAGCTTCTCAAGCTCCAGAGGAGCACACGTCGTCAGAAAGAGGTGATAATGGAAGTGGTTAACCTGGTAAGTCATCCGTTATCTATGGGTTCTTCGGTGTTGAGCACACTGTCTTTTGACTCTTTTCAGGAGGTGCAGCCTGATGGAAAGACGACAAAACAGGCCGAAAAACCCCCCGAGACCGCTGTTACCGCCACCGAGCTACAGCAGATTCAAAACCATCTCAAGTGCGCGGAACATCCTGGCAAAAATCGGTGGTGCTACGTGATGGGCCCGAAATCTAAGTACCCAGGCAAGCACGTCGAGATTGGAATAGATGTTATTAATCTGTGGGCTCGCTACATGGTGCGTGACATGCAATCTCTGCTTCTCTTTTGCATTGCTGACTTTCGTCTTCAGCATGATGGCACCGCGGATCTAGAACATCCTCCCAAAATCCTCAAGCTTGACGAGCTTGCAGAGCGTGGCCGTGCTCGCGAGGAGCGTAGTCGTAACCGCGGACAAACTACCATGCCCCCCATCCACGTCCATCTTGGCAACTCCGAGTCCGCCGATACTGTCCTTCGCGATGCCAATAGCGTCAAACGTCGACGTGAGGACGAGTCATCAGATGAATCTGATGAAGACGAGGACCTCCTCCTTGTCTCCGAAGTGCTGCGCGCTCTCGATGAAAAGTACCCCGCTCTCAAATACTTCCAATATGCTGAGAGCCTGGGGGAACAAGGCATTGTCTATGCCAACAGCATTGCCGACTTCGATACCAAGTTCTACAAAACCGACGTTGGGATGGCAGCCGGTGCCGTGGGTAACTTCGTGCGCAAGGCAAGTAAGATGGTCGCCGCCGCGAAGAAACGCAAGGGGAAGAAGCGGGCTAGGGTTGTGGAGAACGAAAGCGACAAGGAGAACTAATTTATTTCACGCTGTGTATGTTATCGCCGCCTCTATAACCTGTAGATACTGTATCTCTACTAGTTTTCTGTATATTTGTATAGTCGTACTACTTGTTCATATAATTTCTTGCCGTCCTACTCGTGTATTGACACAACTACCGGTACAACAACCTATACAACATATCCGCAATCCCTGAACCACCCTTCGATGTTCTCTGGGGTCATCGTCTCATGAGCAGCTTCCCACAGAGTTGCGATGGGGTCGCAACCATCACGCCCTTCCATTGAGCTGAGAACATCGTCCCGGTTGCGGCGGATCCAATATTTCATGCATGAAAACCCTTCTTCGCATGGATTGAAGTCGGGAGAGTATGGTGACAAATAAATGAGTCGACGCCCGCTGTAGATCAAATTCAGTTGGTTGGCAATCAAGAGGATATATCCTACGCACCGTCCCTCGACCATCTCACGAATCCCATCAAAATGATGAACACTTGCGTTGTCCATGACGAGAACAGAGTTGTCCTGTGGAAAGGGATTCATGCGGTCAAGGAGAACATCGAGATAGTTGCGGAACTCTACGGCGGTCCAGGATCGAGTCAACACATCAAAGTGAAGTATGCCATCGAGGCAAATTGCCGGAAGCACAGAATAACTATACATATCAGCAGGTACGAAGTACTGGCAAGAGCATAAACACATACCGGATGCCTCGGACAAAAAAATCATGCCGCCGCGCTCGCATTCCAATAGGGGCCCATGCCATCTGCCGCCGCGTTGTGTGTCGATTGCAAGCTGCTTCGTCTAGGAAGACCAGTCTTCGGGGTGGGTGTTGTCCAACTTCACATTGGAAACCAAGCCGTTTGTTTTCCTCGGCTTCGAGTGCAGTTCGAGATATCTAGGGATATACTCATGTCAGCGGCACGAAACTCCCAGCAATTTTACTTACATGAACCCGAACATAACCCATTCGCAAAAGGGCGTCACGTATGGTGGTTTTGGCGACGTCGAGTCCCGTGGCTTCGTACAAACATTCCTGTAGCTCGAAAAGATAGATGTCGGGGGTTCTCGCAACAAGACCCTCAAGATACTTCTCAAAGGGTCAAATACGAAGAGTATTGAGAAGATCACAGACCGCGACATCAAAAGATGTGAGAATGCGGGGTCGTCCGAACTGCAGAGGAATTTGGACGTGGTCCCCAGTGGTCCGCCACGTTCGGATGATGCGGTAAATGGTTCGCTCGCTGATGTTGGTAGCTGCAGCAATGTCTGGGACAGACATATGGGCCGACATTGTGGTGATGAGCTGTTTCTGCTCCTTAGGTATGTGGCGGCGGTTTCCTCGTCGTATCATGGTGAGAGTGAGGAGAGTATTGGCGGGCAACGCTCGTCGTCATGATGGAGCTGAGCTGTAGCTAAAAATAATTATATGACGGGTATGCCGGGAACTGCCGAACTCAGCTCGAAAATCGAGACTGTCTATCGTTTCCAAAATAGCTGTAAACCCATTATAAGCCGGCTGATGACATCTTTATGCCTGATGACCGGAGTCCAATCGCCCGCTCTGCCCTACTTTGCCCTCTCGTTCGCCGCCTCCCGACGTTTTCTGTGTCTCAGGTCGCAGGCAGGTCTTAGTACTTCAATATGTCTCTGTCTCAAGGGATACCTCTCAACCCAGCTTTCATTGGTCTCAGCCAACACTCTCATCTTCGCTTCCGCCCTCAAAATCTGGACCAATCTCTACTATCGGTTATTAGGCTGTTGTACAGTGTTCCAGTGCCACCGCTTCTTCACCGGGTTGGTTCCACAGTCAATTGAGCACGAGGGTATGACAGAGAGGTGCGTAAGTTTTGTTTAGAGGCATGCACATTTGGACTGACTCGAGTTTCATGCGATATATAGCTCATTTCTCTTCACTTCCCGGTCTCCAAGGTCGACCTGTTTGATCCTCCTCTAATCGGTACGTGTGATGGAGTCCTTAAAGCCATTGTATTTCAAATCACAATTCTGTATCGGTCCATTACATCGCTTTCAATATATGGATACTTCCTTAACTTGTCAGAATAATGTCTTCAAACGACGGTGTCCAGTACATCGAATACAATAAACTCATCCACTTCATCAACGTCTGGGACCAAGACCGCGCCCCGAATGATAGAATGCACAGAAATGAATTCCGACCGCTTCCTGGTTTTTGCGCGAACTCGTCGAAACCTTAATTCCTTGTCAGTTCTCCTCGATCGACCTGTTGGAGCGTCCAATGGGAGGATAAGAGCAAACGGGTGGGACTTGTCTTCCACCGTGCATGAGAATAGATAGAGAAGCCGAGCGAAGAAGGGTCGCTGCTCCGTTTTGACGAGCACGCAATCGTAACGAGGCTGTCCGTGGAATTTTGGACTGCAGCGTAGATAGTCTGTGGCGGTTGTCCAAGTGCTCAGAGAGTCGTAATGGACCTTGAGGAATTGAAATGGTGTGATCTGGTGGGGTCCCGTTAAGAAAACTGAGACGCAAACTCGAGGGAAGACTTAACTGTATTTGTGTCCTCAAACCGCATTCTTTTCCCGTTGGGTAACGTGTAGCCAAACATTGGTAAAAAGTCGGATACAAAATCCCCAAACTTAATTCGGAACCTCTCGAAGGCGGTGTCCTCAGCCATCGATTGTTCGAGTCAATTGTTGACTGTCCAGTTGGTTGGTGCGATGTGTAGCGACCAGGAGAAACGGTCTCTAGCGCAGTCCCGTTAACGATACAGAGTCCGTAGGAATCACATTCGAGAATTGCTTGTCTCCGCGTGTTGACGGTCTCGTCTGAGGAACAGCGAGGCCACTCGACTTCCATTTGAGGAACTTGTCTTGAACCGGTACGGCCATTTATATCCGATAGCAAAACGACGGGTTTCTGGGGACTTTGAGTACACAGCGAAACAGTTTCCCATAATTGTTCAAAGGGCTCAACTTCCGTCCACCCCTGCCAGCGTGATGTTGTCTTGTCGGAGGGATATAAGCACCAATTATCCACATAAAACCAAGGTCAATGACCAGGATATCAGGGGAACTCAACGACGATTTGACGAAATCAATATTGTCGCGAATTAAAAGGGCTACACCCCCGCCACGGCGGTATGTTTGCAGGAAAGGCTTACGGGGTAACGAAACCAAAGTATAGCCTTCAGGGACATCGGCCGCGTCTTCTTCTCCGGGCAGCATATCAGTTTCGGCGAAAAACACGATATCGTAGCTTGTGAGAATGTCACGAAAATCGGAACTAGTCAATTTGAGTGTAAAATTGTGAAATATATTCCAATACATCAAGTTCAGGTATTGCGGAGCGGCGGGTGGGCCTTGAGCATCTACTGCGCTTGTGGCAGACTGATTTTGCGCTTCTTGAGAGCCCGCTCGAGAGCTCGAGCTATGTCTTCGCATCCCGCGCTTCTGAAGGGTTGACGGGCCGTTGGATATGTGAGCCGTGCTTCTTGAGCTCGCAGCTGAGCTTGAAGTACAGGACTTGACGCGAGCGACGACTCGAATTGCCTCGGCGTACTTGAATACCGTCAGCAAAGCAAGACAAATCCAAATGGCGTGATGCGGCGGCACAGTTCCGGGGAGTGTTCGGGTTGAATCGGGTAACGACCCGGGGACTCCGGTTGCTAAGCGCAGTGCCAGCGAAGCCTTCGTCGACGTCGACATCGGCGATGCTGCCCAGCTTGACAGCTATTTTGGAAACGATAGACAGTCTCGATTTTCGAGCTGAGTTCGGCAGTTCCCGGCATACCCGTCATATAATTATTTTTAGCTACAGCTCAGCTCCATCATGACGACGAGCGTTGCCCGCCAATACTCTCCTCACTCTCACCATGATACGACGAGGAAACCGCCGCCACATACCTAAGGAGCAGAAACAGCTCATCACCACAATGTCGGCCCATATGTCTGTCCCAGACATTGCTGCAGCTACCAACATCAGCGAGCGAACCATTTACCGCATCATCCGAACGTGGCGGACCACTGGGGACCACGTCCAAATTCCTCTGCAGTTCGGACGACCCCGCATTCTCACATCTTTTGATGTCGCGGTCTGTGATCTTCTCAATACTCTTCGTATTTGACCCTTTGAGAAGTATCTTGAGGGTCTTGTTGCGAGAACCCCCGACATCTATCTTTTCGAGCTACAGGAATGTTTGTACGAAGCCACGGGACTCGACGTCGCCAAAACCACCATACGTGACGCCCTTTTGCGAATGGGTTATGTTCGGGTTCATGTAAGTAAAATTGCTGGGAGTTTCGTGCCGCTGACATGAGTATATCCCTAGATATCTCGAACTGCACTCGAAGCCGAGGAAAACAAACGGCTTGGTTTCCAATGTGAAGTTGGACAACACCCACCCCGAAGACTGGTCTTCCTAGACGAAGCAGCTTGCAATCGACACACAACGCGGCGGCAGATGGCATGGGCCCCTATTGGAATGCGAGCGCGGCGGCATGATTTTTTTGTCCGAGGCATCCGGTATGTGTTTATGCTCTTGCCAGTACTTCGTACCTGCTGATATGTATAGTTATTCTGTGCTTCCGGCAATTTGCCTCGATGGCATACTTCACTTTGATGTGTTGACTCGATCCTGGACCGCCGTAGAGTTCCGCAACTATCTCGATGTTCTCCTTGACCGCATGAATCCCTTTCCACAGGACAACTCTGTTCTCGTCATGGACAACGCAAGTGTTCATCATTTTGATGGGATTCGTGAGATGGTCGAGGGACGGTGCGTAGGATATATCCTCTTGATTGCCAACCAACTGAATTTGATCTACAGCGGGCGTCGACTCATTTATTTGTCACCATACTCTCCCGACTTCAATCCATGCGAAGAAGGGTTTTCATGCATGAAATATTGGATCCGCCGCAACCGGGACGATGTTCTCAGCTCAATGGAAGGGCGTGATGGTTGCGACCCCATCGCAACTCTGTGGGAAGCTGCTCATGAGACGATGACCCCAGAGAACATCGAAGGGTGGTTCAGGGATTGCGGATATGTTGTATAGGTTGTTGTACCGGTAGTTGTGTCAATACACGAGTAGGACGGCAAGAAATTATATGAACAAGTAGTACGACTATACAAATATACAGAAAACTAGTAGAGATACAGTATCTACAGGTTATAGAGGCGGCGATAACATACACAGCGTGAAATAAATTAGTTCTCCTTGTCGCTTTCGTTCTCCACAACCCTAGCCCGCTTCTTCCCCTTGCGTTTCTTCGCGGCGGCGACCATCTTACTTGCCTTGCGCACGAAGTTACCCACGGCACCGGCTGCCATCCCAACGTCGGTTTTGTAGAACTTGGTATCGAAGTCGGCAATGCTGTTGGCATAGACAATGCCTTGTTCCCCCAGGCTCTCAGCATATTGGAAGTATTTGAGAGCGGGGTACTTTTCATCGAGAGCGCGCAGCACTTCGGAGACAAGGAGGAGGTCCTCGTCTTCATCAGATTCATCTGATGACTCGTCCTCACGTCGACGTTTGACGCTATTGGCATCGCGAAGGACAGTATCGGCGGACTCGGAGTTGCCAAGATGGACGTGGATGGGGGGCATGGTAGTTTGTCCGCGGTTACGACTACGCTCCTCGCGAGCACGGCCACGCTCTGCAAGCTCGTCAAGCTTGAGGATTTTGGGAGGATGTTCTAGATCCGCGGTGCCATCATGCTGAAGACGAAAGTCAGCAATGCAAAAGAGAAGCAGAGATTGCATGTCACGCACCATGTAGCGAGCCCACAGATTAATAACATCTATTCCAATCTCGACGTGCTTGCCTGGGTACTTAGATTTCGGGCCCATCACGTAGCACCACCGATTTTTGCCAGGATGTTCCGCGCACTTGAGATGGTTTTGAATCTGCTGTAGCTCGGTGGCGGTAACAGCGGTCTCGGGGGGTTTTTCGGCCTGTTTTGTCGTCTTTCCATCAGGCTGCACCTCCTGAAAAGAGTCAAAAGACAGTGTGCTCAACACCGAAGAACCCATAGATAACGGATGACTTACCAGGTTAACCACTTCCATTATCACCTCTTTCTGACGACGTGTGCTCCTCTCGAGCTTGAGAAGCTGCTGGAAGGCGTCGCGAACATCGTCCTCGGATGACAGACGGTGATATGGATCCTTGCGACGCTCCTGAGACTCTTTCCATCCCAACGTCGCAGATGTGGGGTCGACATTCATCTGAGCTGTGATGCGGGATAGAAAGTCGCCGGCAGGAATGTCAGAGGGGAGGACGAGGGTTGTGGTAACCGTGGCGCGCTTCTTTCCGTTTCCTGGCTCGCCATAGATAGGGACTTTGACTGTGATGAAGGTACCGCGGTCTGGAAGTTTATTAGTAGCCTGCAGAATGCGCAAATGGCTGTAACACACCTGCAGTTTGACTGGGAGCTGTAGTGGATGGCAACTGAGATTGGCGAGCTTCGACAATGTGAGGAGGGAACGGAGGAAGCTGGTATTGATGATAAGACGGATCTTCATCGCTAGGATCATCGTCGTCGCCCCCAGGCTGCTCGTAGTCGCGGGTGTGGTCAAACATGCCATTGTCGAGAGAGGCCTGTAATTGGGCCACTGCGAGCTGTCGTCCAGTGAGAGCGGGGGGAGGGCCGACGCCAAGAAGATATGGTGCAATAGTGTTTTGCATGGTGTCAAAACCGGTCGAAAAGTAGAATAGTTGGGCGCCTTGGACTCGTTGAGCGAGGATATATAGCGCAGCATATGCTCCACACGATCGTCAGCCTGCTCGTCATGACTGTAAGTCTCCAGTGACGGTGTAACTGTACTAGGTGGTCGTTGTTGAGGAGGTATTAGCAGAAAAGGTTATTCTAAATTTGGCACGACATAGTTACGACCTCTCGGCCCGAACTCAGCTAAAAAATCGAGACTGTCTATCGTTTCCAAAATAGCTGGAAGGCCCCGTATTGCACTTGAGGACTTCGTCGGAAGCGCTGGGGGCTCTTGAAGCACAGCCAGACGCGCTGAACACGACTAAGGTCTTGGAGGGGAGCTTGACGGGCGCGACAGCCAGAGCGCGGGCCAGCGACGATGGTGAGTCGCATTTGGCGGGCCATACAGGCTCGGACGCGAGTGTCAGGGGCACAGGCAGTGTTTGGAGAAGTGCAGGGCATATAGCCGCACCGAAGCTTGAGGTAGAGGTTCGGCAGACAGCGCATGTTTCTACTTGCATGACTTGAATATTCTCGCGCATTTGAAGCCATGTGGGAGCAGGAGGCTCAACCAACTCTTCACAAAGTGCCTTGTGCATTGTACTCGTAGTGAGAAAAAGTCATGGACGGTCGGTTCTTTGACCGATCTCGGCCGTCTTTGCCCCTTTTTTTCATAATTCCAGTTGCTGGGTGTATGTAGACTGCACCTGTAACAAATTACTGACCATCACCGAGATCAAAAATAATTGATGTTTGGCCGAAAATGGCCAAACAATCTTGTAGCTCAAAACCTCAATTTTGTAAGTCAACGGGACTTTTTTTTGTTCGAATGATGATTTGCACTGTCTTGTAGCGCCATCAAAGCTGAGTGATTCTACAACTTAAATGAAGTCAAACGGTCCAGCCGTTGTTGAGATATCACGCTCTGGAGTTGGCCACTTTTGGCTGTTTTTACCATTTTTGGCTATTTTACGGCAATTTTGGCAAACTTGCAAGCGCGATATCTCAAGAATGGCTGCACCGTTTTGCGGATAAATCTATTTGGCACCCCGGGGTGCTGATGTACCCCAGTGTACCCCGGGGTAGTACTATTTGGCACCCCTGAGTATTACATTAGTCAGCCGAGCAAGAATATACTTACTGCACACTGTACACTCTGAGGCATCGCACTGGCCGTGGAGGGGGAGGGAAAATGAGCAGAATATTATTTACTATTCAATACAAGCAATTTTTCTCCGCTTTCGGGGAGATAATACCGTAACGGTTAGATCGCGATCTGCTGAGCGCCGCCGTTTTTTGGGTGCACAATCCGAGGCCGGCTCGTTCTCCTTCTGCGCATCGGAGCCAACATCTACCTTGATTTTTACGACCTTTCGCTCCACGGCTGCCAACACCTTTGCGCTCAAGCCCTTCTTTTCCTCGCCTTTGGACTTGAGCTTCGCCGTCGCAACAGAGAGAGCATGGCGGCGGTGGTAGAATGTTTGTAATCGAGGGTCACCCTTACAATACATGATTCTGTGCCACTGCTCAGCACCGAATAAGATAAAACAAAGAAAACCGACTTACAGATCCCCACCGCGACCCTTAATCCGGCGCGCGATTCCGCAATAATCAAGCGGCCCAACGGTGAAGTCCTGAGTGTATTTGATGATATATGTGAGGAGCGTTCGCTCCCGGACAGAAGAGTCGCAGAGGTGAATTGGCGTAGGTTTGGGAATAAGAACAGGAGCTGCCTTGGGTTTTGGCGGCGCCCGTGGCCGCGATTGCCGCTTCTGTTTGCCAGGTTTCCCTCGTTTCACCGGTGGGGGTGGTGGTGGTGGGGGCGGGGAGACGTTCTCTGTTGGTGGCTTTGGAGGTCGAGCTCGCGGGATCGGCGCCGAGTTGTCGGGGAATGCTGGGATGACAGACCAGATATCGGATTTGGAGATCCGGTAAAGCTGCGTTAGAGGATGTGACGCCCGGAGAGCGTTCTTGGTCTCGGGAGAATGGAACAAATATGTATATCTGCCCAGATTCAACCAAGACGCGCTCATCGCGGGCGGAACTAAAAAAGAAATACATGAGTATTGATGCACACAGTAACGACTTGCAATACTCACGCGAAAGAGAAGCATAATACCGTGCCAACGGATTTCTGCTCGAGACGCACGCCGCAGGCAGACCTGCGCTAGCACAGAGGTTCTCCCAGTGCTCAGCGCCAAAGATCAAGGAGCCAAGATTGACTTCCTCGCTCTCGAGCGCATGACGAATAAACTCGGGCTCGAACACATCGAACGGCCCGCTGTCATTACACTGGCGGATCCAGAGCGACTCCTCAGAGCGCGCTTCAAAAACTCCCTGTTAGCCCAGCGCAGATCAGCGGAAATTAAGATTGACTGAAACGAGAAAACAGTACAGACCTCAAGATCTGAAAGAAGGTCCCGAAAGCGAGCTGTGACATACGATCGATCCTTCCCATGCACATGGAGGCGCTCGCTGTAGAGAAGCCTGTCCTTCTCATCGACGCAGATAACAAAGTCGACAAGGAACCGTTTAACGAGCGGCCTATATGCAGACAATCAGCAAATGATAAATAAGATCGATCCAAATACAACGGCTAACCAGAGCTTGGTGTGCGCCTCCTTCGCAAAGTGGTAGTAAGAAGCGCAGAGACGCGCCGTGCGAGACGGCGAGTCAAATACCTCAGCTTCAGTGAGATTCGGGGCTAAACCTAGAAGCAAAAGCCGTTAGATAGATCGCAAATCGAAATTGAGCGTTGCTTACCTGCCATATGCCATAACTCGGGCATGGTATATACGCCTGCACCCGCGAATATCTCTGTGCTAGTTCGAACGAGAGTCATCGCATTTCCAGAGCGGTTGCTCTGAACGTTGCGACGGTCAGCGATCCATTTCACAATGTCTTCTAGGAAGCGGGGGAAGTCGAGATACACATCGGGCTGGCTGGCAAGGGAGGCGCGGTTAGGGGACCAATAAAACTACACCGTCATTGTCAGTAACTTAGAAGACACCCGAGAAATAGAAACGTACCTGGATTAGCAGATCCAGCGTTAAGAAGGCCAAAACATAATCCTTGAATTCAAAAGCCAGACCGACTTTGAACCAGCGATCGGTGCGATCTACTTTACATACTGCTTCTTCCCAGTCTTTCTTAGCAAAGGCCTGAGCAACAGTGTGCTTCAATAATTGCACCTGAATAAAGCCGAATTTTTCGAGTTTAGTTATAGTATAAGGCTAGCAGGACGTAGTTTCAGCTTACTTGACACCAATGAACCTTGGAGTCTTTATCCTGGAACTTGAGGATGACGTTCCGGGGATGAGTCTCCACCCCAACCAATTTCAAGCCATGCTGAATGATTGGGACAAGTGGATCGTTAGGATCTGTGCTCAGAGCAGGTGGGTACAGTGGTGTTTGGGAGTCAGACGATCCTCGAAGCGCAGTAGAGTCGGAATCCAGGGTGAAGACATGGCCCAAGCTAGCTCTTGAGCCTTCTGGGTGCGATGAAGATTCTGCCAGAGTGGCATCAGCCCAGAGATTTTGGACCACCAGAGACTCAGGAGGAACAGAGTTAAGAAGAAATAGGCATAGTAAAGCAGAGACCAAAGCCTCAGAGAACTCTGGCATGGTGCTGTTGGCGGAGTAAACAAGTTCGAGTTCGTGACGGTCACATCACATGACCGTGATGTATGCGCGATCCGCCACACAAGTTGAGTATAAGCAATGAAGGTAGCAATGGCACGCAATCCTAGGAAGCCAAGTTGCTCTATTTCATGTATATATTGACTCTGCATGCTTGGTTTACATTCATTTAACAGCCTACCTCCACTATAAGCTGAACCTTCTTGACTGGCTGAGGTAAACAAGAGTCAACAAACCTGTCCTGAAAGCGAAAAGTGCTCACTCATTGCACACTACTCTTGCACACGGTATGAACGAAAATCGAAAACGAAAACGCGGCTAGCTGATAATGATCAGGCGGCCTTCCAGGCCATCAAGTCCATCAATTGCCAGCATTCAGAAACGAAAATGACCGGGCAAAGAAGCCGAGAGGATTGGATTGATGTCACAGTCACAGTATATCAATGTACGTGGTCTATTGTGTCATCCGCCGCTTGCCGAACGCGTCCGAGTGGCTGTACCAGGTCACGCACACGGCGTGTCTTACTTAGCACTTAATTGAAGAGTGAAGATCACTTCACTTCAAAATCATAAAATAGAAATTTTTACGATACCCAAGTATGAGATTCGTGGCAAACATGATACTTATAGACAAACACTAAAGGTATGTAAATAGGAAACAAGAATGGACTACATAAAGTAAACAAATATTATTATTTTATATTTATCTGTTAATTTGTGTTGGCTGCCGGCAGTAGCTAAGTTGCACGAGCATCTCAATTTGCGGAGGGAAAAAACGGCAATTTCGGTTATTTTTAGGTAGTAGCCGAGCATCGGAATGGGACCAACATGAGCATGTACGTGACCGTGACCCTTGGCGTCATAGAGCCGACCTTGACTTGTTCCGTGCCGACTGCTTCATTTTCGTTTCTGAACCTGCTGCCGACGGGCACCACCGGCCATCTATCGGCTATTCTATATATAGTCGTTTTCGTTTTCGTTTCTAGTATATACTCTTGTTGTGTGCAATACAATCCTAGGAAGCCAAAACCTTTCTTTTCATGTATATATTGATTCTGCATGCTTGGTTTACATTCATTTAACAGCCCACCTCCATTATAGGCTGCACCTGCTGGCCTGGCTGAGGTAAACAAGAGTCAACAAACCTGTTCTGAAAGCGAAAACTGGTCACCCATGGCACATTACTTATTCTAGGAGGCTAAATTACTTTACTCCAGATTGAATATACCTTCTTTCTACTACTTGAAGACTTCAACTTTTCTTATTGCAATTCGTTCAAGAATTCGTTCAATTGAATCAATTCCGAAACATAGATCTACTCAAATGAATACATCTAATTCTCGAATGAATGTACCACACAACTGGCAACTGATTCGATTCGACTAAGCTAAGCTTCAGTTTTCTCTGGAAGGTACCCGGCAGCTTGTCCGGTTGTGTCCGGGCTGAAGACAGTTGGAGCAATGATTCTGTCGACGAGATTGACTCTGTGTCGACGTTGGCTGGCTTCTTGGACCTCCACCTCGTGGCCTCCCCTCAGTTGCACCTGTCAATCGCGCTGTGAGCGGCCTACCTTTACCTCGCTCCACAACGGGAGGGTCATGAATCCTCTCCCTTCTAGTCTCTTCGGCGTTTTGGTATCTGCGAAATAACTCAATTTGACTGCCAGCAAAGTATAATGATGCAAGTTAACTCACTGTATATTGGCTAACTGTTCCCGAAGCTGATCCAATTGTTCTTGAGTTTGAACCGAGCCAAGCATCGCCCGAACGTCTGCATGCAAGGCGGTGTAGGCCTCTCGTTGACCAATTGTTCGCGTGATAGGTGGGGGAGTGACAGTCCGGTTGATGAGCGCTCGAGAAGAAACCGGATTGGATATAAGGGTGGCAGGTAAGGAAGTGGTGTCGAACTGGATGTTCCGATGGGTGTGCTGATTGTATGTTACCACCGGGGTGTTTCTAACATCCACATTCGAGTTTTGATACCAGCTGTAGGACGAGGACTGAGGATAAGTACAGTGCTATATTTGATTGAAAAGGACAGACCGTCGCCGGACTTGCGACATATGGAAGGGAAGTCCGGGAATCTTGACCCAGGCAATAAGATAATGGCGACAAACGACGCCGACGTTATTGCCCATAGTACAGTCCCAGAAGTAACGGCCATCCGGCAGCAAGGCAATGATGTGAATAGCATCAGATTCGCTATGTGTTACCTTTAGCAAATAGGAAGGGACTGCGCCTTGTTGGCGAACCAAGAGCAGAAGGAAACGTGAGCCGATGTATGCACGATCATTGCGGAAGTCATTGAGTTGGTTCTGCGAGCCATTAATGCGACTCGGGGTTATATTACAGTAGTTGCAGTTGACTCACCGCTTCTTCTCCTCCTTCCCAGTTGAATCCAGCTTCCCCTACATCGGAAGCCAACGCATATTCGGACTAAATGCCCGAGTCAAGTTAGATTCGGTTCTGTATCTCAGCGGATGACTTGCCCAATCGCGCACACCCTCAGGCTTCTGAAGCAATGCGGCCTCATAATACACAGACTCCTCCATCTGCCTGTGGATCTCCTGTAAAGCGAACGGCCCAGCGAATTCTCGCATCAGGTCAAGGATCGGCTTGAAGCGCATTTCAAGCCGAGTTGGGTGCTGTTTCCGCGAGGACTGAAACAGAGGAAGAGGAGGCTTGAGCATACACTGGCTGGCGAGAAATGAAAGAAAAACTCACCTCACGAACGCGGATGAGTTCGTCACGGGTCTGCTCCTCAGTGCGATCGTTGAGCGCTGAAAAGAGCTGGTATAGCGACTTCTTCGGCCCGGAGATTAGCTTGACTACGAAATTCTCCGCCTCCACTCGCCCATTCGTACGAATCCCAGCTGTGAATACAACGCTGATCCATGCCCAGGCCCAGTGATCCCGCACTTGGTACAAGTCGTTCAGGTACGATCGAGCGGCGGGAAAGTGCTGAAAAAGAATGGACCATTTGTCTTCGAAATCCTCAGGGGAAACCGCCCGATAACAGACCCAGAACTCCTGAAGGAAGTCTTGCCAATCAGCGCCAAGCACTCGCGCAAGGTTTTTGCTGACGTTGTCCTTGAGGTGAGACAGGCAATAGACATGGAAGGAAAAAAGGAGGACATGGGAGACAGCAGCAATGAGAGCAGCTGAACGATCCGAAACGAATATTTCCGGATGAACGTCGCCAGAAACCTGAAGGGCGGCGCAACGAAGAATCCATTCATGGGACTCGGTGTCCTCGGTTTTCTGCATAGCATACCACCCATTGCGAGACCGACGATGAAGGTCGATGACAACACCGATGGAGAGAGCGAACTGGCGATCATTCCGATTGTAGCAATTGTCGTTGATGAGAATATCGGGATGATCCCTGGTCAAACGTGCCTGTCGAGGAGACTGCCAGAAAATGGTGTTCAAGACGTTGTTGGAGTCAAGCCTCATGAAGTAGGCCCATCCAGGCTCCTTGCTATTGCGCTCAGCAAGTGACTGAACAATGGCAGAGAACTCCCCGCCCAGCTCTTCAATGGCATCGTGCGCCTCCTTTCGAATTTTGTTACGGGCGTTGCCAATTTGGCGAGGCTCGAGACGGTTCCCGGGAAACTGAACATTGAGAACCTGCCCAGTTTGTCGACGAGTCAGCGAATCTGGAAGCTGAGCAATAGCAGCTCGCTGTGCCGCAGTTGGTGGCCGCTGTGCCTGACCGCCGACTGGGATCGTCCGATCGTGATTATGAGTCGCATCGATATGAGAAATTCGCCATTTCCGGGTTGGACCCTTGACCGCCATGAAAGCCACTCGTGCCTGGCAATTCGTCCTGCCGGACTTGCCACGCCGATGGTCAGAGGGATCGATATCTTGACGATGAGTCTCGACTGCCTCCCGATATGCATTACACCGCACTACGCGTCTGTCGAACTCCTGACTGTCTTTGTTGCGATGACTCTGTGCCAGGATGAACTTGTAGCCTAGCGCCTCCTGTGCCGCGAAAACAGCGCTGATACCCGCTTCCACGGTGTCGTATATATTTCCGACTTTTATCGGGCCAAAGCTGAGTACGATCTGACGGGTTTGAGTAGGGGGAGGCGGAGGGGGAGCGGGGTTGGTCCGAGAAATGAGTGTCAGCGGGGTATCCTCGGTTTTCGCTTCAAATTTAGGGCGGCGGGGAGGGGAAACGAGGTCGATTGGCGTAGGCTCAGATTTCAGAAGGGGAGGAATGTGTTTGCGCTTCACGCTGGGTCGGAGGGGACTGAACGCGGCGAGTTTGGATGCATTGGGCGTAGCAGCAGGTGGGGTGCAAAGATCGATGACATCAGGGCTGCATAAATCCACCACTTCAGTCTTCCGCGGGGGCGTTTTGGGAGGTACCGGGGAATCGAAAATAACGAAAGGTTTTGAAGAAGAGTCGGAAGCAGGAGTTTGGATGCATTGGGCGTAGCAGCAGGTGGGGTGCAAAGATCGATGACATCAGGGCTGCATAAATCCACCACTTCAGTCTTCCGCGGGGGCGTTTTGGGAGGTACCGGGGAATCGAAAATAACGAAAGGTTTTGAAGAAGAGTCGGAAGCAGATGGTGCGCCTGAGATAGCTTCACCAATATCGGGGAACTCTGGGAGGCGGAAGTCCGGCCCAAGCGACATCGTTGATAATTGATTGATTGGAGGAACATGCACGGTGGCGGGGGAGTTAAATGCAAAGGGAGAGCCAAGCGAGGCGCTGTTTGACAACGATCCAGACCCCGACTCGAAGATTGGCGCAGGGAGCGGCATCGCAATGGGAAAAACAGGGGACTGACGGTTGATCGCTGCGAGCCATCCAAAGATGGGGTGATCAGACTGAAAGTGAGGAGAATCAGGGTCCTTCGTTGCGGGTTGAGTATAAGACTTGAAGCTTACATTTGGAACAAGCATGTCCAGGTTGAAGTCATTGTACCCCACACCAGCATGCATAGCGGCGAACCCAGGAACCTCGCCAATGGAAGAGCGCGTACAAGGCTGCACCCAGTCTACATATGTCTGCAATCGATACAATGAGTGTGAGTTTCGATGATATTTGCCTTTCGATAACGCACCGTGGATTTTGTACGAGCAATTAGATGATATAACAGAAGATCCTGTAGACAGGAATCTCGGAACGAAGCCGAGTTGCTAGCCTGCCAGCATGGAATCCCGAGACCCATTTGCGTCTCGATGAAGTTGGTAGCAGCGATACCACAACTTCCCATTCCAGCGTAGATACTCTGTAGATCGATCGGGCCAGCTTTGATCGATTTCTGCTGGGGAGGCGGTGCGAAATGCCCGAGTCCAGAGAATGCCCATCGAAGAATGTCGAGGATATCTTCGGCAGGGGAACGTTGAAGAGAGTCGCCGTGCTCGAAGTCAGCGATAAAGATTTTGCAAATGGCGGAATAATGGTCGGCAGTCCAGGAGATGAAACCAAGTGAATCGACCCCGCCACTGCGGATGCGTTCCCGCATAGCGATGATCTCTGCGCTGTATGGAGCATCCGCTTTGTTCATGAGAGTTCTGCCGTCGTTGAAGAAGCTGGTGGGGAGGAACAAGAAGGAGGGCTCAGCGTCCTGATGCTGGAAATGGACCGCTCGTCGAAAGTAGAGAAACTCGGCTCGAGCGTTGAGAACGTCTTCGAGGACCCAACGTTCGTCTAGCAGGGAGCCAAGAGTATACAGAGGAGTCTCCGTAACTTTGAACCCAGCCAAGGGCTCAGCGAAGCGGTTGAGCTTCAGCTCCGCAATGAGGTTGGGAGAAAGGAGGTTGCTGTCATGAACACGATCCAGAAGTCTCTTCGCAACGAGGAGGTTGTATTCGTGGTTGTTGTAATTGACGATAAGACGGAGCTAGGAGTCAGGAGTTGTGAGAACAGAGAAACAGGTTAATTTGTACTTGACTCATCGCACCTTGGAGAAATGGTATCGCACAATTTGTTGTTTTCCAATTTGAAGGCACACAGAGCTCATGCCTTCGTCGTAGAAAGCTTTTTCTAGGATCTCGAAGATGGGACGTAGGTCATGGTAGCAGGGAATCTCCTCCCCGGCAGCAACAACAATCTCTGCAATTGCAGAGGGAACTGTACGGTCCAAATTCCACTTTGTGACGCTATCCCGAGGCAGCACATGGGGAAGGACATCGTTTTGGAATAGACCGTCGACGTCTGCCAGAGTTATTGTGTTAAAAAACTCCGCAGAGAAGCGTGTTTGGTGGTGAGGAGTCGAGTACTCTGCATAGGACATGATGGGCGACAAGCAAGGAGGGACAGAGCACTCAGAGACTCAGCCCTCTGTGATTTTCCGCGTGATTTGAATATTTGAAAAAGGTTTGAAGCGAAATGATGGCAAGATCATGTTGCGAGTCCGAAGCTGGTGAGTTGCACTTAGTTATCCTTGTGATACAGGTATAGAGCTTGAGCGGCCCCTTGGTATATCATGTCTCTATAACCACACTAGAGAAATAACAGACCTAGAAAACCTACCAAAGCATACAAGAAGCGCTCGAGACGAATCGCGATGGCATGCTTGGGCAATGACGTAAGGGGTGCCAAATAGCAATATGTTATTTAGCACCCGGGGTACATCAGCACCCCGGGGTGCCAAATAGATTTATCCCCGTTTTGCTTCATCCAAGTTCTGAATCTCAATAGTTTTATTAGAGGTACAGTTCTGGACTGAGAAATGAGGCAAAGCTAATGATTCTTGGATGCGCTGGGCTCAATAAACAATAGATACAGAAAAAGGCAAGTATAAGACCCTTGGAAATAATGGACGTTGTACTAGTAGGGAACAGGAAGGGTGGGAAATTTTATCCACAGTCTCTGAAGCTGCCGCCGCCGGGCTGGCAATGAGAAATGATTGTTGTTGAAGCTGACCACGGTGTCAAAAAATTAAATAATATAACACCCAAACCTCCACTACTATGTAGTAGCTATAGGATTCACCTCAGTGCGAACTTGGTAGATTTTGCCGACCCTCGGCAGCGCGGCACATTTGATGCCATCTTTGTTCTATTTGGCAACCCCCCAAAAAAGTAAGGGGTTGCCAAACAAACCGGGTTGCCAATTAGAATTATCCACACCCTGGGCGGGAAGTATTTCTGTGAAAAAAAATTCTTGCTGAGTTAGAAAAATCAATTTCGGAGTTGTCTGATTGTTTGGCTGTTTTTAGCCAAACATCAATTATATTTGATCTCGGTGATGGTCAGTAATTTGTTGCAAGTGTAGTCTACATACACTCAGCACCTGGAATCGTAGAAAAGGGTGCAAAGACAGCCGAGATCGGTCAAAGAACCGACCGTCCATGACTTTTTCTCACTACGAGTATGCAGCGCAGATTGACATCTTGGAGCCACAGAAGTCGAGTTTTGCGAAATTTGGAAAATCGACATGGTGGTAGAGATTACAAGCAGAACACTGATGCCCCGATCGCTGCCCGCTTTTCACCCAACACGTATTGATCACGTGCTGCCACAGAATGATCGCCCAACTATCACGTGATGCCCATAACGTACTTAGCCTCTCTTTCGATGGCTTCCACGATAAAGTTCGGCGGCGGCAGGCTATGAGTCAAGTTCGCCTTCATACGGAAGGACAGGTCAACGCCGCTCTGGCGTGGTTCAGCAACCCGCAGGGTACAATCGCGCAAGCCCTAGAGCTCCTTGACACCGTTCCCCCTTTGGTTTTGGGTGTGTTTGTTTCATACGTCGTTACTCCTGGGCTGGCCTACGCCTCCCCCACCTCTGACGTTGCCTATTTAGGAAATCATTTCCTCTTGTGGACAGAAAAGAACCTGATGTATTGCCATCAGTTTTGTTCCTTGTGTCTTCACTATAGTAGAGTGGTTTTGTGTAGCTGACTCCGTCATCATTATTGCTTGTGACGAGGTCTGGAGTTCGAACCCCGCGTTCACGTTTTCGTTTTGCTTTTACTCGTCTTTTTTTTCGTCACCGCTCACTGCGCGAAAAATATGTATAAGCTCCACGCAGTGGGCCCTAGCGGCGAGCGCTAGCACCACGCAGTGGGCCAAGCGGCGAGCGTTAAAGGGGGGTCCGCGGGGGTCTCCCCCGCGCTAGATTTTCCATCAATATTGTATTAAACATTGAAATCAACGATACAAAAGCCAAAGACAAATCTATCTCTCCTCCAATGTGCTGTCAGGCCAAAGGAGGGGGGTCTGGGGGGAACAATGTTCCCCCCAGCATCTCAAGATGTCCACAAATTCTCCATGCCTACAACTGATTAAATATATTCAAATTCAAGTTCCCTTATTGAGAGAAAATCCCTTAAAAAAGCCACCTTCATACAGAACTAGCTAAAGCACTTAGGGCATCCAAAAAGCCTTTTCTATAAAATAGGTAGGTCGTTCGCCATTCATCGCCAAAATCACTTTCGGATCAGTTGACCAAAAAGGAAATTTGTTACGTCATATGTCAGAGGTGGGGGAGGCCAAGGGGATTTTTACTCCTGTAATCAGTTCGCGCCTAGAATCGGTCTCGACGGCTACAAAAGGTAATCTGAGGCGGAGAAGGTTCTTCCACCGTTGCGCAGAGTGACCATGATGGCGGATTGGATTGATAATCAAGTTGACGAGCGCAAGCCGGCACTTTTCACGCTCGTGGTGGAGCAGCGGTATAAATCAAACATTCTCTCGCATCTTCTTCGGTCGCGCATTGAGATACAGGGGGAAGATTTCAACGAAAAAATCACGGACGACTTCCACCTCCACCAGATTCTAGTACCTGCGGTGGAACTGGCCCAGGCTATACGCCCGGAGGCCGACCCTATTACCGCTAGCCCTGCTAATCAGGCCAACATTACCGGTGATCTCTTTGTGTACACCAAAGGAAAACGAGAGCGTGGTTATATCTGGGTTGCCATCGAAGACAAGACCTCCTCGGTGTTTGCAAAGCACCAGGATGAATTCTTGGGCCTCATCCATGTGGACCCTTTTCCATTCCCCAAACCATCTGAAATGGACAGTGCTCCAGCTGGGGTGCGGATGTGGATTCAGGTATATCGAAACTTGTCACTCGAATCTTTACCTATCATTTGAAGATTTGGGGTCAAATGGTCACCTACGATGCTTACTTTGCGAAAGTTTTTTCACCCATCGGCGTTCTCTACATACAACGCCAGTCGAATTCCGACGAGTTGCTGGTTTCCCGGCTTTATGACAACTTAGATGGAGAGGTTTCACGTACTCTGAATCTCATCCTCGAGGCTTGCGAACAGGGGGACCGCATAGCAACCCAGGCTCTCACGATTCCCGGTCGAGTCAACCGGATTCATCGGCTTGTCCACGATTTCATCCTCAACTTGCTCAATATATGTGTATGTTGTTCGTGATCTGCCAGCCAGTTTTAATTGACTTCGCAGTTCCTCCTGCTCCTGCTCCTGTTCAGGCTCTGGGCTGGCAGGCGTGGTGTGTACATCTTGCAATATGGACATGCCACGTTTCTGTCTGTCATCAAGGGCACCGTTGGTGGAACCGTGTGCGTCTGACATCTGGCATTTGACGTATTTTTCTGAGCGCAACTAGCCCCCTGTTACCAACTGTCTTCATGAAATGGCTCGGGGAGGGTGCCACCGGATTCGCTCTGGGTTCACTATCTGGATCTTACGTTATAAAGGTCTTCCAGAATCCAGACCTAGCTTTCCACGAGGCGCACATTCTTGACCGTACCCGTGGCATTCCGAATGTCCCCTCTGTACATGGGATTGTGTCCAATGGGGCAACAACTGGAGTCATCTTGAGTTATGAGGAAACTCCTGTTCCCAACTTTGCTTGTTTAAGCCACCTTCGAGAACTCGAAGACGGAGCTCATTCACCACTCCCCGGGATACACCGACCTCTCAGCGTACACCATCAAATTCGACAGCATCACCATACATCCTTCGGACGTGGTCAAGTGGATAGGTGTCTGTTTAGATTCCAAACTCTCTGGTTCTGTTCACATTAAAACTCGCGCAGCTTCTGCAGCCAGATCACTCAACGCCTCCCTCGCCCTCACTCACGCAGTATGGGGTCTGAAGCCACTGATGATCAGGGATTTAGCGCGATCTGTAGTATTCCCCCGCGCCGACTATGGCGTCAACTCATTCTTCCCGCTCCCTCCGGCCGCTTTCAAACCTCTCGACGCGCTCAATAAATGTGTCGCCAGATGCATCACCACCGCGGCCCGAGCCGCTCTTGAGAAGGAGGCCGGCATTCTACCGGCTTCCCTTCGGCTGGAACAAGCGCTTGGCTGGATATCTGTCTCTCCCGCCCTCGCACGGTGTCGTTCCACTTGTCAGCGATGCAATACTCCGGTCGCCCAAGCACCCTCATCGAGCTTCGCCTCTCCACTTCGTTGAGCGCCTCCCTGCCGTTAGATGGCCCAAAGATGTTCCCGAACGCGGTAGCCGCCTCCTCAAATGGCAAGTCAACCTCCCCACGGATGTTACGACGGTCCCGAGCGTAGTCCTTGGAGAAGGCTGCCGCGCCCGTGGAAAGCGAGGGGGGGTGGTCACGGAGCTTAATGCTCTTGGTCTACCTCCGCCTCCAGGCGGAAGGCAAGTGATCGTGACTACTCCAATGCTTCCTCAGATTGACTCAAGCGCTCTCCTGCTGGGCATGGAAAGAATCGAATCAATTTACTTGCCTCCTTGGCCTTCCAATCACGACACTCATCCCCTCGAAGGCCAACGCCGTCTCCGTCCTTGACTGCTTAGCGACAAGTCATTCGAAGGAGCTACATGGTTCACCGATGGGTCACTGCTTGCAGGTGCAGCCGGAGGGGCCGCTGTTCTCATGCTGGGAGGAACAGTGCGTGAGAGGATCTTATTACCTCTTGGCGATGGGCAGGTTGCGGAGGGTGAGATGGAAGGCTTACTACGAGCTACGGAGCGTGCTATTACCGGCGGAGCTGACCAAATCCTCGTTGTCTCAGACTCGCAAGCAGCTCTACAGGGGATCCAGTCGACCCGTTCGCGTTCAGGACAACACCGAGCCGTGGCCTACGACAAACTCATTCGCGCTGCAATGGATCATTCTCCGGGACTTTGGATCACGAATCTCTGGACTCCGGCGCATATAGGCACCACTGGCAATGAGTTTGCGGATGACGCAGCTAAGGCCGCAACTCTCCTCGCGCCCCCCGACTCGCTCCCCATCTCGCTTACGTCCTGCAAGCGCAAGATCAATACACTCATCCTCGAACGCTGGCATAACATCTGGTCAACCTCGACGATAGGCCGCGGACTTCGAGAAATTGACGACTCCAAACCATCCCTGATCCTCCGCCCACCCTACACGACCTCCCTTACCCGTGCCGACATTTCCCCCAACCATGAATAATGCAGACGAGATCTTTCGTGGTAGATGTGTCCAGGGGGACACCAGGGACCGTCCAGAACTGTCAATCTTTCCATTCAAGCTGTTATTGAGGTACTTACTAGCATGGACCCGTGCTTCGCACGGAAAATCAGGAACCCGTGCTCCGCACGGAGACCGGAGAAATTATTGAAGTTGACGTGCTACCTGTAGAAATTCGAGCAGTGTATTGACTGTGCGAAATACACTCTGAGAAACTCCAAAGAAACTCTCTATTAACTTTTCCAAGCAAGGAGCGACACTGCTGCCACCCCCGGGACGTTCGTCACCAACCTATTCGGTTGGTTCCTCGCGTCCCCCGTTTCCCGTCCTCCGTGAACTGAGCACTACACCAGTCCACGAATTGGAACATGAAGAGCATATAAATTCTCGTACCCGTGCCCGTAGACTTACCAATGCGCAGCATAAGTAACAGGCCGCCGTTTTATTGAATATTAAATCTTCTTGTAGGGACTGACTCTTGGAAACCTTCTTAAGATCTTGATTTCCCGTAGGATCTTGCTGCGTAGACATTTCCTGTAGAGTCGTCCATCAGATGCATTCTTTCCCGTTCAATCTTGAATCTGTCATGTGCACCTATAGCAAGCAGAAGAAACAGGTCGCAAATCTACCCTCAACACCCGACAAACCATTCCCTGCGACGTTTCTGCGTGGATGACCGTTTATTGAAAGATGATTCCCTGATGCATTGTTAATCAAGCGTGATACAGATACAGAGAAATTGAATACTTGGAGGATGTGGACAGCAACGGTAGATGAGAGAGTTTCATTAGGCTGGGGCAATGAAGCCTGTAGGCGCTTCACTGGCGTCGATGTTACTGCCATGCCATCAGCCGGATGAAGAGGATTCAGCGGGAAGGTTGGACTCTGGAGCAAGCTGAGCCAGAGACAATGAGCCCTTTTGCTGAATTTTCGGGAAATGATCAGCCGTTCCTTAATGAACGTTCAATTAAAACCTCCCGTTCATGGTAAGATCTTAATTATCGGACCTGAGTAGAATTGTACGGGACGGCGAGCTGACTTACAGACTTAGAGTTCAAAAAGCTTCGAGATTACTCACCAAGTTGTCTTTAAATTTGCTTGTGACAATATTCCGACTCGGTGCTGCGCGAGCCCTTGAAAATCTGAAAAGCAAGTAGAACTATTGCAGCCCGAAGATTTACTCTCGTAGTCGAGCAAAATATGGTCTCCAGTCTCAGAATGTCGTCTCGATCTCGTCATTTAAAAAAAAAAAATTGAACGGGCGTTTGAGCCCACCCTTAGCGTGAAAGAATGAACTTGAAGCTTGAAGAGCTTGGTGGAGAATGCTGGTGTCCGGTGCTTTCGACTACATTCCAGCCTCCCGTAGGGAGCAGCTCCTGCATATTTGGAAACGAAGCAAAAACGAAGTCAAAGAGGCGCCCGGCGTTGCCCGCTGATCCTTGATTGACGCCCACGGTTGACAGTTAACTTTGCCAAGTTCCGACAAGGTGATGTTTCGTTGAAAAAAGTGGGCCATGTCTGAGTGTGAGCCCGTGAATCCGGAGGCCGAGATTTGGGAGGAGAGATATTTGTGAAAGTCTAGGAAAGATGGCCCAGTCTGAGGTGCAGTACACCGAAAAGAATGCAGGGAAACACAGGTAAAAGAGAGCTTCCCACGTTTGACAGTTAACTTTGTGATTGACAGTTAACTTTTTGACAGTTATCCCTGGCCCTCTGCGAATTGTATAATAGATAGTGCTGACAATCTGAAAATAGTCTGCCGCAGACCTGGCAGAAAAAGCAACAATAAAATTGGTTCAAGCTGGGTTATATCATATTATGATGCAGAATATCCTTCTACATCCTCTGCTCCCCCAAACACCTCCAATCTTGCATGAAAAGGTCGCAATTGATGAGAATTTCCATGAAAGGCAAGCAAAGTGATCTAGTCAGTGTCACTGCCATTGCCAAACACGAGAATCGAAGTCACGTGGGCATTAGGTCTTTGACTCAAAACCAAACCAATTCAAAACTGAGAATGTTCTGAGGTCTTTGCTTATCCCCGGAATGCATCGTGCTCTTCGAATTCTGGAGATTGTCGAGGCTGTCTGTGCCCATCTTCCGCCGTATTCGTCACCCTCCGCACGATCAACTCTTTACTCTATCGCTCTCGTATGCCGCTTCTTCAGTGGACCGGCTCTTGACGTCTTATGGAGCACTCAATACTCCCTCGTAAACATTTTGCCTTGTTTACCTGTAGGTCTGTGGGAGATTGTTCGTTTCGAAAATCCTAAACCTAGCATGGTATGTCGTCAATTTCAGCGGGAGGCCCGATTTTCTTCGTTTTGACAACCTTATCCAGAGGGCGCAGCGAGCCATGAACTCGGTCGACTGGACGCGCTTCAACATCTATGCACGGCGCGTTAGAACGCTTGTTATCACTGATAACGGAAGCGAGGCCGATATATTGTCCGCGATATTCAAGATGCTCTCTTTGTCAAACACATCCCAGGAAACTCTGTTTCCGAAGCTACGAAGGCTACACTGGCAGATGGCCCGACGTCCTTGGTTATCTTACGTGCCGCTCTTCCTTAGCTCTTCCCTCGAATCCATCAGCCTTGTCACCGTCATCACTTCATATGCGCACCTCGCACTTCTGGCTGTTGTTCCCACTCTCTGCCCACTGCTAACCAGAGTGGAAATCTGTGTTTCCGGTAGACTGGCTCATCCTGCAAAATCAGTGATTCTTTCCAAATTAAAGCATGTCAATCATCTTTCCATTGAAGGAATTTCGGAGAGCGATCTTGCACACCTTGCCCATCTTCCATCCCTGACGTCCCTGAGCGTCAAACAACCATCCGATTCCATCCATAACCATAGCTTTGAATCCGTCGCTCGCCAGACGACTCCATTTACTAGTCTGCAGGAGTTGACCCTTGATCACGACTCTATCCCGTTTGTTGTGGGGTTATTGGGCATGAAGCACGGCTGGTCGTTGAGACGTCTATCCTACACTACGCGGAATGCACCTTTAGCCGCAGACACAGCGAAAGTCTTTGCTGTACTGAAAGCCAAGTGCACCCACTCTTCCTTGACCCACATCCGTTATAGCATATCACGGACCAACATCCTTCTTTACCCAAACGACGGCGTCATTGAACAAGACACCTTGCGTCTGCTCTTTGTATTTCGCTCCCTACGCGAGGTGGTGCTTCACCCTGGCTCGGGATTTGACTTAGATGATTCAGATATTGATGCCCTTGCCCGCGCATGGCCGCAGCTTTACATTTTGCACCTCCACGGCAGTGGTTTCCGATGCCCCGCGTCGCGCGTAACCCTCCGTGGCCTGCACTCCCTCGCCAAGCATTGTCACTCCCTTATAGATCTCAAGATCTCGCTCGATGCCTCTGTTGTCTTCTGCCCAGAAGACGATACAGGGATCGATGTCGCCAGATCCAAGGCACCGCTTCAAAAGCTGTCTGTGGAGGACTCGATCATCACAGAAGCCGCACCTGTGGTAGCGTATCTACTGAGGATATTTCCCTCGATCACGCTGGTTACAACGATGGCCAGACAGTTTGTCTTGCCGCAGCGTGAGTTCCAGCAACAGTGCAGGATGTATGACTTGTGGAATCAAGTCCATAAAATGTTGGCTCAAATCCAGAGACAGTCGCCTCCTCCGACTGAGAGTTCGATCAAAAGCTGAATGCGGAGCGGCGGGAAAAAGGGCGAGAACACGAAGAATGTCGGAAGGTTGACGAAGGCCCAAAAAGGTCAGCACCGATTTGCCGGACTGATCGGACGTTTCCGTAGAGTTGCCAATTGCTTTCTACATACCTTCTTTCACATCAGACCATTCTCTACTGTAATCCCATTGACAGCTTGTGGGATTTGATTGATTTTGATTCTTGAAGGTGATGGGAGAAAGGGCGTATGTAGATCACGAAACATAAGCGGCTTCAGCCCCCAAACAGCATGAAAGGCCTTAGGGCGAAGAATGCCAGTGGGTTTCCGAGACTAGACAGCTGCCGGGAAGGGCCCCAACGCCTGGTTCATCTTCCTCATTTCCAACATCTGAATTTTCCCCCTTGGAGATGAAGAATTGGGGCCAAATTAGGGACCTAGTGTGTGGGAATTGTGACCGATTTGAGATCCCTGGGCTTGCTCTCGGCCAGGGTAATTACCCTGGTAAGCCCTTATTCTACTCATACAATCTTAACACTCAATCTGTGTACAACTCCAGTAAAAAGGCACTTGAAAGCCCCGCATTTTGTAGGCCGGGACCGTGGCGTACATGACATACAGATGCTTACATGAGGCCAGCATGAGGCTTACACCTGTAGGCTTCATCAAGAATCCTCAAGGGACCGTGCCGTGTAATCTTCCTTCCTTCCTTTCCACAGTGAACTCAATATCCGAGTCTCACATATCTTGACAGTCCAACCATGTTTTACCCTGACTTTGCTGCTTCCTCCAAATTCTCTGTCCAGATGCTCGGCAGGAAAGCTGAGAAACAAGCTTTGTCTCCAGGAAATTCCCAGTCCAAACGTCCGACATACACTCGCAGCAGGACTGGTTGTCTCACTTGTCGCGTAAAGAAAATCAAGGTTAGCCCAATACTCACTCTGAATTGTATTGGGGTCCGCGTCTCACCACCGCTCATAGTGCGACGAGGCAAAGCCAAACTGCATGCGGTGCGCACGTGGCGAGCGTGATGTGAGTCGTCAATATGTCGAAAGGGTCTCCAGCTCACCTTCCAACGCATTTGTTGTCAGTGTGCGTGGCCTGCGGCGTCAGCCCCAAAAGAACCACCTTTGGTGAAGCATTCCCGAAGGGAAGATTCAGCAGTTCGACGAGGATACAGGCAGGATACATCCCAGCACAATGAAGCCATACAACTGCAGCTGGATATCCTCGTCACCAGTAAATTATCCGCCTTGCTGCCCTCGTCTTTCCTCTCATTTCTTCTTTCTCGTGGAATCATCATGCACATATCAACAACAGCCCCCTCGTGTATGAACACTCCAATACTTTGACCATGCACCCGTGGCTTACAACTGCTCGTATTAACAACAGCCACCTCGCGAATGGGCGCTCCTCCGATACTAACAGCCACATGCAACCGGCCCATACTTCCATCAGCCACCTCGCTCATGTATACTCTTCCGATGCTTCCACCACGCACCATCCCGTCGCGCAGTATCAGGCGTGTCCTTTGACTCCTCATATTGGCAACAGTCACCCCGCGTATGTGCACTCCTCCGATACTTCCATGACGCACCATCTGGGAATGGCAGCGCAGTACCAGGCAACACGGTTGCTGTCCCAAAACCCATGGCCGACTCACATGTGAGCGCCGTAAAGCCGCGAAGCCTTCCGTGTTCTTCATACAGTTGCGGCCAAATCAATTTACTTACCAAAAAAAAGAAGTTCTCATCAATCCCCTTCTTTTTCTTGGATATGAAGGGTTTTCTCAAGTGGCGAGTTGATAGAAATGTTGAGACGCTCAATCCCGTATGTTTGGTATAGAAAAATCTGTGTCTTTGTATGTACTTTGGGGAGCTGGGCCTCCGAGTTTGTCTCAAAGAGTTCAGCCAAAATCGTCAGAAACATGACAAATTTGGTTTGCTTTTGCGTGTGTACCTATTCGATACAAGAAATACATTGCCTTTATCCCATTTCTTCCCACCAGTGCGTCGTTTTTCTGTGCAGGAGGGCGGTTTTGATGTGTGCCTCATTCCTTTTACTTATTGCGACTGGGAACTGGGCCACCTTAAGGTTGTTGGCCCCGCGCCGGTCCAATAAAGAGACTTCTTGTACAAAGTAACGGTTATTTGTGTGATCCTACATCATATTAGAATTATCGAAAATTTTATCTGTGCCCGGATAGAGTCTCCACGGTGCGTTGAATATTTGTGTTCGGGATGTCCGAAATCGGTAAAACGTAGTAGTGGGCCACCCTCGTATATTGCGTAATTTTTATTAATAATATGTTATTTGAAGCATTGGACCACCATACACGACTGTGAATGCTGAGATCGCCCACTACTTGGCGGTAGTGCTGTCCAGATACGATATTAATACGCAAAATCCCATATCGTAACATATTCATATCGTAACATATTCATATCGTATCATCGAGTTCAGGGCCATATCGTATCCGTATCTAATTTTTCCATCATAAACCGTATAATAAAGAGATGCTCGCTCGGCGGTGCATTATCCCCCTTCAGAATTCAGTGTATTCATTTCGCCTCCACCAAGACATGCACAAATCGGGAGAGCTCAGATTTTGTGAGCAATGCTGTTGTCGATTGCCGAGTTTGGGTACGTGGGGAGACGAAGCAGTTTGAACTGCGCCGCAGGATCTATTCTGTGTCAAGGGGGAACGAATTCGCGGTTTTTCGACACAAGGTCTCTTTTTATGTGTTTTGCGTCGCTGATCACGAATATGTCCCCGGAGCCATAGGTGTAGCCCTCGTCGAGTTCAAGAGCAAAAGATCCTATATGATAGCAGACACAACTTCATATCAAGCCGGAATTTTGCCCAAAATTCTTTGAAACTTGAGATTTAGCAGGAACTTGGGGTGGGTTTATAGGCAAAATTCGCATTTTAGAGAAAACGAAGTAACCCTAGTCTAGGGTTAGAAAAGCGCGAAATTTTTGCCAAGGGGGTACTGAAACCAAAAAAAAACACCTCACGCTGTTTTTTTTATTAGAGACCCTTCTCCGGGAACCACCCTACCACGTGACGTCCAAATAAGGAAGTTACCATCAAATCTACCTACAGTGGCGGCAAAATCTGATGTCACCCCCAAAAAAGGAAATTTTCATCAAACCGCCTCTAATCTGCCCTTGCCATCGCCGTCTGGGGGCGACAAGGGCACAGATCCATTGACACGGCAAATAAACTGCCTGTGGAAGCAAGATTGAGAAAGGCAGGTACTGTACATTCATTGAGGAGGACTGGGCCAAAGATGGTTGGAAAGTCTTGCCCAAAAAGTGTTAATTTTCGAGGTACCCTAAGATGGAAAAGGGGTGCATGTGTTTGAAATCTATGTCTTGAATGCACTGCGAAAGGTCCGACCACAGAAAACAGGGCACAGAAAAGAAAACGAGTCGAATTGATGAGAATTTCCTTTTTTGGGGGTGACATCAGATTTTGCCGCCACTGTATTTCTCAGTCACTTTTCATCTGAATGCTCTGAAACAGGTCCACAGAGGTTAGTATGATGGAGAACCCTTCCTTCCAGCACTCAAATCGTGACTTGAAAATTGAACATGTATTGAGTGTGCTTTAGCCAAACACTGCCAAGCTGATGGCTGATCGTTCCATATTGGGACGACTTGACAAGAACGGCTTTGTTTTGACGGAAGAATGCCCAGAACTCATTGAAAATATCAGAAGCAGCACATTTTACTCGTTCTGAAGCCTTCTAGGGTCATTTCCCTGCAAAAACTCCAAGGTCATTATTTTTTTTTATCGGCCTTCTGGGCTGACCCACCCTCCCTAGCCGGTGTGCCGGCTTCTCCGGCCCGCACCCCCTTGATTTTTGCGCAAAATGTCAAAAGTGTGTGTACCTAACTTGCGATTTTGGGAAAAAAAGGCATCAACCCATGGCCTAAAGTTAGTCAGTATCTCAACTCTGACCCCAGCAGACATCCATGGCAGAAATCTCCTGGTTTTGGTTGAGTTTTGGTCAAGGTTCAGTGGTGCGGCAGACATTTGATGCGCTGATGGACTCGTACAGCCACCGGCTATGTCTCGGCCCGGACCGAAAGCGCGAAATCCGTGGAAGGAAAAATGATTTTGTGGATTTTGAGACTTTTGACCCGAGGGATCTCTAGTCTTCCTTCTTATGGTCATTTCTGCACAGTTTCAATACCATCGGGTGAAAACTGAGTGCACAGTAACAATTTCCAAATTAGGTGTCTGACTTGTCACGAAGTTCGGTCCGCTATCATACATTAAAACAGGACGGCACAGCTTTGTTCTGGAAAACGGAATTTAGTCACATGATTTTCTAAACATCCGTCAACAGAACAGGTGGCTCCCCGCGGCGACGCCCGCGAGCGTAGCGAGCGGCGCCGTCGGCAAGCAAACAATCCACAGGCAGGGTTTGGGGCGGCAGCCCCAACGAGCTGTGCGACCGCCGAAGGTGCGGTGCGAGCGCAGCGAGTCCACCACGCCGAAGGCGGGGAGCTAAAGCTCGTTACTCTATAAGACGCTTACGACATGAACTGCCACACCAAATCAGGAAGTTTCTCACATGTGCCCGGTGATGTCGTCACCTCGTCGATTTTCTTTCTCGGTCCACACTCCACGTTTCGCTCTGGAAAAGCTGGCTGGAGTTGGATGGCACAGCGGTAACCATCCCCCAAGGTTGACCACGCGCGCACTGCCAAGGTCGCAGGTTCGAATCCTGCAGCCCCCACCCTCGGAGAAACAATTAGACACTCCGAGATTCCGCCGCGCCGATTTCGGCCAATCAACCTCATGACCACACTGGCACGTGATCGCCCCACGATCGTGTCACTCAAGCCAAAGTGCGGCACCGACAGCCCCGTTTGGAGAAACACAGCCCCTCGTTGCGGGAATCATTGCAGAGAGTTTGAAGGATCACGGCTAGCCGAATCAGAATGATTACCAATTAGTGATGCAGTCGATGTACTACTAGACTGCGACATCGGCCGATAAACGGCCCGCAGTGAGGATAATGGAATATTGATTGATTGATTGATGGTCTGGAAAAAACTGCAGAATGGAGAGAATAATCCCGAGAATGCGTTGCTGCAAAATCGGTTGAATTGGGGCTTATATAAGCGTATTTCCCACGGGAGGAGGAGGGGTGAGCCGACGAGCCTCGGAAAAAAACTTTTGTATGGTGCGCATCACCTAAACACCACCAAACAGGAACAAAATTTATTGCACCACATCAGAGCCTTCCCACGCTTGATCCTCTGGCCAAAACACTCCGATTGGATAGTAGACTAAACCGTCTAGAGGGATTTCTCATCCGCTCAAAACTCACAATAAATATATTTTCACGGCATGGATTTGAGGCTCATGCCTCATCGATGCTGCGAGTCGCAACGCAGTCCCAGAGGTCCCGCAAACGCCTCACCCGTTATGTCCACACCCCCATCTCACCCGCATTCGCCTATGGAGGAAGCTCTCCCTCCTGCATCCCCCTTCCCACAACAACCACCCCCACCAATCGACTCGCAGTATCTGGCAGCTTTGATGCAGGCAATGATGCCTGCAATGATGCAAACCCTTGCCGCATTGCCGCAATTTCGACCCTCGGCCCAGGGCCAAAGACCGTCCTCGCCGAGAAGCCGTCAGTGTTTGAGATCCCGGAATCCAGATTTGTGCCCAGTCACCGGTCTCCCAACTTGGGTCAATCGCCCGCCTTCCGAATCGCAGACAGCCGCCATCGTGGCCAGCGGGCGTAAGCCAAAACGTGCCGGTTCTGTATATTTCCTTCTCCAGTCACGCGAAAAGGTCGATCTTGCGCTCTCACGCGGCCGCATCATTTTGTGTTCCACTAGTCCCACCGTCGCTCGTGGTTTCCGTAATTTATTGACAGCTTTCTCACGATCTGAGGATCCTTTCGCTCGAAAATGCCTGGTTTGGGAATACTTTGCCCGGAGAAACCCGTAGTGAAATGATCCCTTGGTTTCTTGGGTCTTCCTGGCAGAAAATGTCCTCCATCCGGCTTGGGTCGGGGAACTCGGCGGATGATTAGTATTATGTAATCTATTACATTTTTTCGCTCTTTTTTTCTTGACCCTCCCAAACGTGTTTTTGAAGCATTCTGCAACTTTGTCCAAAAAGTGAAATAAGAGGTCCCTCCCTCACAAGGCTGTGTCTCGGCTTTTGCCGGTGAACACCTCTTGACATGATCATGCATTCTCAGCTCTCAGCTCATGCTGTAAATGAACCGGAAGGCAAAGTCATAGACCGAGACAGATACAGTGAGATTTTCGATTCATTATTGTGTTAAGACTCTCGATCAATTTCATTTTCTGTAATTCAGCGTAAGCAAATATTCCTGTGGATAGTGCTGGGGAAGAAGATGATGACCCTGAGGCCAACGCAGAGGAATCGGACTCCGACTCGGACCGTCAGAATTAGTTACAGTACATCAAACAACAAAGCCAAATAATCTACTCCTCTCTTTCCTCCTCCCTTGGCAACGATGCTGGTGTGTTAGAATAACATTAGGCCCAGTTCGGGATCCCAAATTGCTAATTTTTGGCTACCTAGCAATTGGGTCACATCAAGTCACTGACTCGTGAGAACCTGTCAAAACACGTCAACGAACGAGAAAGGTGCTTGTCACTGCTGCGCCACAGCACCGGGATCCCGCCACAGTCCCGACTTCCACGATGCCCTAAAGTATTTCACTCATATAATCAATTCCAACGGCGCACTAAGCATATTTCACTGCTTAAGTCTTCGAGATGAATATACATATATTTTTTACAATATTTCGTACACCAACGTGGTCGTGTATTTGGGAGGCGGGACTGTTCAGCACGACGTCGAAAGGAAAGTGTTGGAGCCTCGGAGAACACGGAGCGACCGGTCCAGACTGAGGGTGACTGATTGTGATTACCTTTTTAGGTGTTTGGGCCGTAATTCGTCGTTTGGCTGGGAGAAAATCGTAACTGGGATTTTAATTTGGGATCCCGAACAGGGCCTTAACAATGCGCTACATCTGAGTATACTCCTAGGGCTTTGTCCGGCGCCTTGTACGGCCATGGCTGGAACCCGTGGGGCCTGCAGAAGTACCGATTTGTACGTCCCCCTATGCCTTCCCATGTCCGTTAATCCAAAGCCAAATTCAGATGATATGGATGATTTGCCGCCCGTTGCGGGACCTTGTTTGGCATGGAAGGTAACCTCGTTGGTTTTATGACACGCAAGGATGGGATGGCGCCACCAACTGCTCCTTGTACGTCTTTTTCGCAGGGGGGAGGAAAGTGAGCTTACCATGGGATCGGAAAAGCTCGGTAATAGGATCGCTGCCTATGGGGACATTACCAGAAATTGAGAGCCACATCCATTCACCGAAAATGAGACTTCCTCATGTGGGGTTAGCCTCAAGGGCGGGTTCCACGAGCGTTGGTTCAAACACGTCGAACAGATCGGTGACGGTCGCGCGGCAGGTCACCTCGCTGGCAGCAGCATATGCTTCAAGAGTTTTCTGACAGAGCAGAGTAAGCTCTCGAGGCGAGGAGACGAGGAGACAAGAGAATACTTAAATACTTACGTTGTATGAGTCAAGGAGTCGACTCATGCGAATCGACATGTAAACGCGCTCCTTGCCCCAGACGTAGAGCCAGTCCGCATACCTCAGGCGCTGCTCGGTGGTGGGAGCGAGAACGCCCTGATGGATACACGGGCTCAGGAGCCGCCTGTCTCGCGATTAGAATGATACAATGAAAAAAGGAAGAAAGCGACTCGTACCACAACCCTGCTTCTCCGACGCGGATGTAGGTGTAATAAGCCGCAAGAAAGCAAGCTGTCCGAGAGGGACTGGAGAACAGCTCGCACGCAGTAATAAACGGCGATAGCCCTGGGAGATCGTCAATGAAAGGATCTGAATACAAGGAAAGTACGAACCGGCGAGGAAGAAGAGTTCCATCACTGTGTAAACACCAATTTCGTTTACCGTTTAACCAATTCTCGTCTTGTATTCGTTTGGCGACCACGACGAGAAAGTCGGTGGTTTGTGTGTATATGTCTGGCGGGATGACAAAATCGAGGAACGAGTCTCGCCATACAGGCTGGGGGACGGAGAGGAGATTAGAATGGGAGAGAACGGAAGAGGATTGTACAAACACACCTGGAATAACAGATCGATTGTGACGAAAGCGAGAACGTATTCCTTGAATACCAAGGCCATCCCAACGTGGAATTTGCGGACCTAGCGAGTGATAAGCCGCAGAACAGAAGAGAGATGAGAGGTGCTTACGTCCTTAGAAACACACATAATCCCTGTGTCCCATCGAATACGAGTGTACCATTGCACAGATGTGTGCGTCAGGTACGAGACCTTAATGGTTTAGCTAGAAAGAAAAGAGCAATAAAGGAGGGAGGGCTTACCATCAAATTAAGCATACCCAGGTTCAAGATCAGAGCACGATGTGTTGTTTGTACGCCAGTCACTGTCAGAACAAGCCGTTTGAAGGAGGGTGGGTATGGGAGAGGTGGGTAGTTGTTGTCAATGCCGTACTTCATGACCTCGGGGTAGACGGAGGTTTGGTGGCTTTCACTGCCCCTCACAATGGTAGAAGCAGGATGGATGGAATCAATTTATTAAGTAACGTTTCATGCCCTTTAGGGCATATGTCGCTACTGTGCGCCTCTGTGTAGCTAATGGTAGGTACTGTGGTAGGTACGAGTAGTCATGATGAGTAGATCAAGAAAGTAGGTGTGGACACGGGCACGAGTAAATGCGATGAGAAAATGATCATGGTGGGACAAACTTGAGAGTATGGTATGGTTCATGGGGCGAAAAGCTCTAGGAGCGGAAGTCCAGGTACGGTTGATTGTACATGAGAGAGAAGGGACATGAGGGGAGGGGGAATAAGTGTTAAACGGACTCGCCTCGGTGCTCACTTTGCATACCAGCAAAGAAAGATCCAGAGGCAGAAAGTTCATCCTCGATGCGACGGAAGAGTATCTGACGGACAGGGCACTCGGCCGCCGTAGCTGAGTGTTTACCACCACAGCCACGCAGAGCGCATTTCGGGACGATATGGGGGCACTGTTTGCAGGGCTTGGCATTGGGGCAACGGCATTCTGAAGTGGGATGAGGACCAGCGCAGGTGCCACAGACAGCCTTGCTGTGGCATTGGGAGGCAATATGACCGAATCGGAAACATTTGAAGCACTGGCTGGGACGGGGCCGGTACTTCTCGACACGGTGGAGGAATCCTTCAAGCGCCAGGCGCTCTCTAATGCAATCATTTGCCACGTCCGCATCGTCAAAATACAGGACAAGCGATGAGTGGAAGCAGGGCTGAGTTCATAGACGAGACCGGACTGAGCGCGTTCTGAAGCATCTTCTTGCTCAGCTTCAGCAGTGGTAGCATCGGCATATATGCCTTCTAGAGTGAGGTCCGCGTCTTCCTCAAGAGCTTTCTTGATGCCTTCTTTGGCCACCTTGCCAGACGAGGCCGTCTCCCGCTGCTCAGGCATGGGATGAGGGATGAGGGAGAAGAGAGAGGACAGCGCGACGCGTCGTGATGGTTATCACAACCATCTCACGATCACGCGTTGATGTTGACGCGTTGACGTTGACCTACAAGAAGCTGAGGAAAATCCTATACTATAGGCATCCGAGGTTGAAACTGATAACTTGTTTTATTTAGTATTCTATAGCATGTACGTTAAAGCCCCCGTCTGTCGGCGGCAGCGGCAACGAAGGGTTTGGCGGCAGTGTGACATTGTGACAAAAGTGCCGCCTCCATGGCGGCACTTTTACCAGCACTCTTGGCGGTCATTGGCGGCAACCGCCGGCAGTACTGCGGAAGTGGCGGCACTTTGGGGGCGCCCCCTCTTGGTGCTCAGCCTTAATTCAAAGGGAAACCGTGTATCCCGTAGCGAAGCACGGGCTCACGGATAATCTTATCCAGAAACCCGGGTTTCCGAATCTTTATGTAGAACCCCGGGGTTCAAAGACCCTTCCAATTTGGGAAGGTGATTGCCTGAGTCTGCCGACTCGGCGGCGAGCGCGGCAACAATGCTAAGGGTTAGTTTGACCTGCTCAGACGCTTTTATTTATCGCTTCAGCATTCATTCCCAGTGGTGGTAGGTCTCAGGCTGCCAGGGCCCATCCCTTCTTCGTGGTTCCGAAATTGCCGTGTGCATGCCGATCACATCGTTATTTCCTCACCCGAGGAGCCTAGCGGCCTCACGATTAGCATAAAACCTACGACAATATTGCGATCACTCCTCTGATGCTTTTGTATGCCTCGAATGGGGCTCAAAGCAAGATCCCAGTGTGCTCCCGTATACACAGCCTCCGATTTTCTGTATAAGTAGTTAGGTTCTGTTAGATAGCTTTCCTTTGGTCAATCTAGGACTTACACCAGTTTTTTTGGGTTGATCTTTGTGTGCCGGAACTCGAGCTCCCTTCGCTTCCGTCAGTTCAAAAGATGTGACGGAAGCGAAGGCGAGTCGAGTTCCAACTTCCGGCACAAGTGGATCAAACAAAAAGAACTGGTGTAAGTCTTAGATTGACCGAGGGAAAAGCTACCTACGACAAGAACTAACTACTTATACAGGAAGATCAAGGCTGTGTACATGGAGTCATGGGGACGAAACGGGCAGATCTCGCCGTGAGCGGATGCGAACGCCGATCCGTCACATCCGCCCTCCAGATCGTCAACCGCGACGAGCTCAATCTTCATACAAAAATCAATAAATTTTGTTCAAAATCAATTCAACGTTCGAAATGGTCTTTGAAAAATCAAAATCAAACCATTTGGGTATCCTCGCCCTCCTCGACGACCATTTCGATGTCGAGGGAGGAAATCGTGCGAATCTAGAAGTGTTCAAAAACTTCCGCCGTGCTCTCCAACAGAGCATCGCGATCATCGTTCAGCGCGAAATCAACTGCGTGGGATGCAAAACCGGGAGGTTTTCCTTTCGAAACCATCGTGTTGAGTTCAGGACAGTTGCGAGAAAGGTGTCCCTGTACACCACAGTTAAAGCATAAACCTGCGGCAAGGTATTCATTTCGTTTCTTAACCGAAGGTTGCTTGCCGCTGTCGCGAGATTTCGACGCAGTCGTAGAAGGTTCGGGCTCAACACTGGAAACCGAGATAACGCGCCCTCCAGTACGACGTTTCCCGTTCGAATCTGAGTCCAGTTTCTGGACCAAAAAAAAAAAAAATCTGGTCATCAGGCTTGGATTGAGTCTTACTCGATCCAGCCATATCAAGTTCATCATTATCATCGTCAACCTTGACGATAATTTCGGCGCTCTCGGCACCAGCAGTGACTTAAGCCCAGGAAGAGATTTCGGGATCGAGCTTATCACGAAACATTTCTTTCCGGATGTCGGCGTTGAGGCTACGCCAAAACATCACAACCTTTTCCTGGTTTGCTTCAAGGCCAATGGTATTGTAAATTCGCTCCCATTCAGCCTTGTGAATCAATACTGATTTGGTGCCTTGAACGCAAGACCGCAATCGAGTGCGTTGTTTCTCACGGAAGTTCACAGGGAAACAAAAACCCCAAAAGAACTCACTTAGAGTCTAAACATGCTCGTCATTCTCAACCTTGCTGTTGTAGAATTCGAGTGCACGAGCCGTCAAGTAGTACGACAAGTAAAAGACTCGCTGGTCGGTTGGAACTTTGCCAAGTTGGACATAATTCGATCCTTCTTTGACGAATCGATGGAATGCAATGGCATCCGGTGAGCCATCATATTCCTTTGGAGGTATAGGCTTCAAAATCATTTTATTCTTCCTGTGAGAACTCTGTTTCTTCTTAGAGGAACGGCGCTTGCGACGATGACGCGACGGGTGTGACTTCCCGGAACCTGATCCATCCGAGGGCTCAGAGTCTGAGCTCGACGAATCAGATGGGTCGGATGGGGTGGGTGAACCATCTACGCGCTCGGCATTGCGCAACGTACTGTTTCTCCTTGTATGGAGGCAACCGCCAAGCGACCGTGACAAAACGGTTGCCTTATTTCAAGGCAACCGACCCTCCGTTAGCCGTGACCGTTGCCAAAAGAGGCAACGGGTGTCCAAAGCGCCCAAGGCGTTTACTATTTTTTTGGGCATTTAAATCATTTTTTTTCGATGTCACGATTTTTTCAAGGAAACGACCGTGACCGTGACCACGTCAAAAAGAGGCAACGCAGCCGACCCCACCGTTACCGTGACGGCTGCCTCCATACAGGGAGATACAGTACGCTCTATAAAGCTGCCTGGCGTACAGCAGGAGTGGGATCGGGACGGAATCCGCGAGCTCCGTGATCCTCACCGATCTGTCTATCAATGCTGTTTTTAACAGCAGTCTGCGCCTTGGTTAAGTCAACCTTTGGCGTCATCGTCTGAGAACGTTGCAAGCTGCTGATCTGCGCTTGCAGATCAGCAATCTTTTCATCTACACTCTGGCCAGACTTGATTGAATTTTTCGTCGGCTTGAGCAACGATCTCGGAGTTCGGGGTTCGGTCCGTTCAGAAGCCAAGGTGATTGGCATCTGATCAAAGAACCCAGGTGGCGGTGAAAGTTGTTCTTCTTTGACAGCACGGCCAATTGCGGCGACATTCTCAAGAGCGGCCCTTTGCGCGTCAATGTCGCGCTCAGAGAATTCTTCCGAAAGGTTAGCTGCACCCCAGTTGCGGGCATCAGCACCTTTACCTTTCTGGTGGGAGGTTCCAACACCAGAAGGTATGGCCGGACTGACAATAGTTTCAGGCACATTCACTGCCGATCTATCATCAATATCAGTTCGTGTTCTCATCAACGAGCGGAATCTCACGCGGGATAGTTACCCCGCGCCTCGATGCAGCAGCCAAAGCTTCCTGTGCCAAAGCTTGGTGGCGGCGAGCAGCACTCACAAGCTTGTCAACACTCATATTCTGAATCGCACGCGAGACGGTGGATGTGGAACGGGATAAAACATTTTGAGAGTTTACTACCGTGAGTGAATCCACCGAAGCATGACGACCGGGTGTTGCCATGCGAGGCATGGCAAGGCCTACGTCAAGCATCCCCCAATCTACGGCTGAGGTCAACACGGGCTCAGTGAGCTCGGTATGCGTCGAGGGTATCGACGATGAGGTCTCGTTGCCCAAAGGCAACGGTTCGACGCCCGAAGGCAAAGCGGTCTCCCCACCCGAAGGTGATGGGGTCTCGCCGCCCGAAGGCAGCGGTGTATCTACACGAGGTGATGGTCGTCCACCCGAGACCGCCTGACTGTAGGAGAAGTCAGGGGAAACGGGGCGTGATTTTGTCGAGGAGGCACGACTCTCCGGTCGGGGAGTCCCAGAGCGCGGACTCGCGGTGTTGGCAGCACTAGCAGGTCTTCCAGTCGACGCAGCCACTACCCCTCGTTTTGCTCACTTCTTCCTTTTCATGACATAGAATTCGTGCATATTAGGGCTATTTAGCTGCTCAAAGTCTATTGAGCCTTCCAAACAAATTTTTTCCTTAACCATGGTTGTAGCTGCACGATATTCAGCCTGTGCGTAATTCTGCTGACAGCACTTCCCAAAACGGTCTAACTTGTCAAAAGTTCGCTGAAAGTGCGCAAAGGGCCAAGTTTCTCGACATACAGCCTACAGGAGCTCAAAGAGATTAGATCTACCAAATTTACCACCTAATAGTCTGCAGAAGATTCAAGATGAGCTACTTGAGGCCCTCGACCCGTTTTGGGACGTAACAGTCATCCTTATTACGCAGTATACTCAAACCTCTTCAAGCACTGATATTCGACGCAGAAATGTGACTTGAACTGCACAGATAGACTTAAGCTGCACTATAGAAGTAGACTCTGCCCAAATGTTGTCAAGTTCCGCTGTAGAAGCAAGCAGAATGAGAGGAGGTAAAGTCCACATACCGTGAGAAAATCCCATCAATTTTGATAGAGCCATGGTACGGTTATGTGGCCACTGATTGTTCCAGACTCTTATGACAGGGTTCCCTTTGGGATGGCATAAGAGTCTGGTCACGAGACTAGGTTCAGCACTGGAAACCGAGATAACGCGCCCTCCGGTACGACGTTTTGTTGGATATCGACACCGGGGCAGCGACGCGCAGAGGCGGGATGAGTGCAAAAGACAAAAAATCAATGATTTGCGTGACTAATTTACATGAGGCTACCGCGTGTTGAACACGGATCTACGGACCGTCTCGGCTGGACGCCAACACACTTCAACACACCCCCGCAGACGAGACACCCCCGTAGTCTGAAAAATCCTAAATCGTGTAGTCCGTTCCGGCATCTGAGACGTTCGCGGGATCTTCGGCAAGAGAGACACTCTCCAACGCCGCCTCGATTTCTTCGACTGTATGAGTGACCGACGCACCAGTCGAGGCCGACTTCTTCTTCTTTTTCTTCTTCTTCTTAGTCGGGCTGGACGCAGGGCTAGAGTTGGTAGAAACGGAAGGGGAGTTCTGTGCATGTGCAAGAGCAGCTTGCTCCTCACGAAAAGCAAGGCTAGCAACGAGAGCTGGAGGCGGATGGGGTTGGCAGTAGGCAGCGGCAAAGGCCTCAGTGACTTCCGGGGACAAGGTATCCATGTTGATCTCATTGGGGAGGTCAAGCATGGCGGAGAAAGCGTGTTCGCCAGCGGCGGCAAAGCCAACAGTTTCCGAGTCCGATTCCGCAGCAACCTGGGCGTTGTCCTCGCGTTTACGAAGAATACGACGGCGTACATCGTCGGGCATGATCGAAATGCAGAATTGGGCAAAATGACCGGGAAGACCGCATCTATAGCAGACGTCGGTGCGATTCTTCGTGTTGGTCCAGTCAAATTTGTCGTTAGAGGTAGAATGCGAGTGGGAGTGGGAATAGGGTTTTCCGGATGAGGTACGCTGGGTCCGATTGCGAGCAAGATGAGCTTCAGCAACGATATCTTCACCCCCGTGATTCGGATTATAGGCTGCGAAGGTGGTCCGAGCGGCCTGGATAAGCGAATCAGAACGCTGAAGATCAGAGCGTTCCCAAGCATTAATGGCGTTGATCATGGATTGGACATCACGTTGGGGGGACTCGTGCTGCAGGATAGTGATGATGGGTGAATACGCAGAGGAAAGACCGCTCAGGATTTTATCCTGAACCATGTGAGCCGGCAGGGTCGCAGCAATGGCGGTGAGACGGTTCTCGGCAGTGACGACGGCCTGGAGAAACGTATCGGCGGGCTGCATGACATTGTGGGAGACCCCATGGAACTTGGACATCAAGGTGGAGCGAGTAGCGGGATCGGCGGTGGTGTAGTACGAATCCAAAGTGGCCCAAAGCAAACGACCGTTAACGCCAAAGCTGGCATTATTGATCTTTTCCTTCACGCTCTGGCTCAGGGTGAGATAGAGCATCCCATGAGCTTTAGCATTGTTTTGGGCCCAAGTGCGCAACTGTACGGCACCGTTTGGAACATTAACCAGGGGATCGACCGCATCCCAAAGACCTTCGGTCAACAACAAAGACGAGGCATCAGCCTTCCAAGTCCAAAAATTCTCCGCTCCTTCAAGTTTCGAGATATCCGATGGTTTAACCATGGTCGACGCGAATCCGAGATGCAGTGAAAGATAGACAAAGAGATTGGTGCGAAAAACCGGGTGCTGATCGTGACAGCGAGCAATTAACAAGAAGTCCTGGATAGATCTTCAAAAGGTAGCGAGCTATAGGCCCATAACCTGTTGGATATCGACACCGGGGCAGCGACGCGCAGAGGCGGGATGAGTGCAAAAGACAAAAAATCAATGATTTGCGTGACTAATTTACATGAGGCTACCGCGTGTTGAACACGGATCTACGGACCGTCTCGGCTGGACGCCAACACACTTCAACACGTTTCTCGTTTGTTGAAATATTTATTATTCCGTTTACTTACCGTACATTCCTTAGTAATATTCCAACTCGCTATCCGTAGAGTTACGCGTCACACGCTCCTTATGCAGTATCGTGTCACCGTCACATTCCTCAGTCGTTTCCTCCACGACTGAGGTATGTGAATCCTTACTTACAGTCCCTACAGTTTACTGATTCTCCTGGTAGTTAATACTTACTTGTATTCTATCAGATATATAATACACGAGTCGTTTCCTCGACGACTGAGTTAATACTTACTTGTATTCTATCAGGTTATGGGCCACCGCGCCTCTGCTTAATCTCAGCCAGTACCGGACCGCTACTTGTCGAAAACTCGACGACTCTCTTTATTATCTCATTCCCCACATCTACCCTGCTTCCCGCCACATTTTACACCAAACTTGTCGACTTCTCGCTGACACGTCATGCCCAATCCGGACACCAAAACTTCGACGGCTTCTTCCTGGGATTTACCCCACGGCGCTGGGACTTTCTTTCCGCGCGGGGAGGACCGCCTCAAGGACGAAACCGGGTACTTCCCGTGGTCCAAACGGATGAAGTCAGCGTACGAGACAATCGAAATCTGGGATATTGTTTCCACGGTATCTAAGCCGGGGGACAAGGCGTCTGCGGAGGAGCACAGGATTTGAAAGAAGAAGGACAGGTCCGCACTCTCATATTTGCTGTCTTCTGTCAACAGCGAGCTCGTCGTCAAAGTCTCAGACTATGACACTGTCCACCAAGCTTGGACCGCTCTCGAGACCGAGTTTGGGCAGACTGGGACTGGGGGTATTATGCTCTGGTTCCGTCAGCTCACTCGTCCCCTCCTTGACGATGACACGCTCGCACTCGATCAGCATGTGAAGGACTTCCAGAAAGCGCAGACTCATCTTACGAAGGCCGGATTCAGTATCCCCGGTCCTATCGTTAGCGCCATCTTCCTCTCCACTCTTCCCTCCAATCCAGACGACCCCAAATCCTACTATTCCCTTGTCCAGAGCGCCAAGATTGACGACACGACTACTCTGGTCTCTACGATCCAGGGTGTCCTCGATTCCCGTCGCCGCAGAAAGTCCCCGAAGACCGAGGGTCAGTTTCAGGAGTCTGCCCTTGCAGCGTTGGAGCACGCTGCCATCGCTCGCGGTACGAAATTCTGTCGTAACTGCAAGCATGAAGGTCATATCGCGGACAACTGCTGGCAACCGGGTGGTGGTAAGGCCGGTCAGGGCCCAAAGCAGCAGCAGCATAAAAAGAAGGGGAAGAGGGGTAAGGGCAACGAGAAGGCCCACAATACGGATGGAGGGGGAGACGAAAAATCCAATAATGTACGCTTCGAGAAATGCTTAATGGCCTCAGTGGCCGACTTCTCCTCTTACTCCCTGCGTGATGAGAGCATTCCGGCTACACCTCCGACGTCATCCTCCCAGACCAACAACTCCGCGTACAGTGCACGTACAGCGGGTGCGTCTACCATCATCGATTCCGGTACATCGACACACATTCACTCCGTTCGACGCGACTTCGTTTCTTACGCCCAAGCCGTATTCGGAAATATCAGCGGGTTCGGCAACGGTTCGAGGAAAATCGAGGGTCGCGGTGAAGCACAGCTACTAGCGTCCCATCCTAAGGGTGGTAACGTCCGACTCAGGTTGAAAGATACCTGTTATGTCCCTGACTCTCAGCCGACGCTTATATCAGTGTCGCGGCTTGATCAGGCGGACTGTTACACCGTCTTTGGCGGTGGACGCTGTGTTACCTTTGAGAAGGGTGACAGTGGCAAGCTCATCCGCAACCTCATTTCGTCCGAGAAGGTTATTCTGACCGCCTCTCTCGGCAGCGATCGCCTCTATCACCTCGATTCCTCCTCGTCGACGGAGAATTCTTTTTCCACCTCGTCTCGACCTCCGACCTCAAAGCTTGAGGAGCTGCATCAGCGTCTAGGGCATCTAGGCTACCCTGCGCTGCGCGCTCTCGTTCGGAAGGGTCACATTTCAGGTGTGAAACTATCTACGGCGGAACTCAATGCTGAGCCGCCGGTATGTCAATCTTGCATGGAGGGCAAGATGACTCGCCCCTTTTCCTCCTTCGGAAGAGGAAAAAGCCGAACATATTCTCGATCACGTTCATTCAGATCTTTGGACTGCTCCAGTCCGTACTCTGAACGGATCGAAATATGCCCTCGCTTTCACCGATGACTGCTCTCGCTGGATTTGGATGTTTTACCTGCGTCACAAGAGTGATGCAGTAGCTGCATTCAAGGAGTGGTTGGAGATAGTCGAGCGTGAGACAGGTCGCAAGCTTAAGGTCTGGCACGTCGATAATGGGGGTGAATTTATCAACGAAGACCTGAAGCGGTTCTTGAAGGCACGTGGTATTCAGCTCAAAACCAGCGCTCCACGTACTCCTGAACAGAACGGTGTTGCCGAACGTCAGTTTAGGTCTATTTTTGACCGCGTTCGCACCGTCCTCATCGACGCCGACCTGCCGCTTAGCTTGTGGGCTGAGGCCAGCAATTACATGGTCTATGTCAAAAACCGTAACCCACACAGCGCTCTCGACCTTCGTACCCCTTTCTCCATCCGCTTCCCAAACCGCAAACAGCCGAAGTACAGGTCTTTTCACCGTTTCGGTTGCAGGGCTTACCTCTATAATGACAATCCTAATCGCAAAAAGTTCGACCATCGCGGCGAATCGGTTATTTTTGTTGGTTACCCGGATGATCGCAAGGCTTGGAAGTTTTATCGCCCCTCAAAGCGTACCTTCGGATCGTCGCCTCATATCAAATTCGACGACAACTCAAATTGTGGGGAATTTCGGGCTGAGGGGGAGATACACTCATACAAATATTCTTCTCTCAAATCGTCTTCGACCGAAGCTGATGATGATAATTACAGCCCTCCTTCCTCCACTTCTACGCCTCCAACTGCCAATCCGGTACCTCCTCGTGCACCATCCCCTCCTGCTCCGGCTGGACCTGCGGATGTCGTGTCACAACCTAAACCCCGGGCACCTCGTCAACCTCGTCCTCTACCACCTCCCAGCCTCGCTGCAATGACCGGTATCGGGAAAGTTACCGAAGTAGGATGCTTCGGTATGAGGATGAGGTTCGGCGAGGCGTTTATGCTGAGGAATAACGACGGGAGATGATGCTTGGATGGCAACAAATTTCCCCAGGCATTTCAACATTGTAAACGGCTGAAGATGAGATTTTTGCATTGTATTCACTATATGTATGTAGGAAACCAAGCCATTTGAGATGGAGTGAGCTCGCACACGGGGCCGCGAGGAGTCGACCGAAGGTCGGCAACGATCGGCACTGGCACCTGGTTTTTGTAGGGCAGAAGAGCGGAATCCCATGGCGAAGCATGGGCTCACTGCTAGTTTTGGTCATGAAACAACTACTAATTTTTTTTTTTTGCTAAGTCCACCAGATGTTGAGTGCATAGTGTGCTCATCCCAGTGTTACACCAACACATGGTGCTATGTAGAGTAGTAGGTCTGTCAACTACATCCTCGGTTGGTTAAGATATGCTGGCGACATGTATCGACTGAAATCCGATGTCCCTCAAATCTCCGCGTTGTGGTTGGTGGTGGGAAATGTTTGTGACTGTGACATCGTGACTAATCCCCACGTCAGTTTGGATTCAGAGTTGCGGAGCCTGAAATCCACTTGCGTCATAGTTGCCTAAAGATAGATTTTAGGTTTGCTTCCCGTTGGTTTCGACACCGTGCATCCGTGCGCGACTCTCTGCCTTGCCTTTTGCTCAGGTCGCCTCGCAAGCTCGGATTTCCTGAGCTGGCAGCAAGGTAGATCGTGCTATTCGAAGATGCACCGATGACGGAGGGGATGAGTTCAAGTCATGAGTTCAAGTCCGAAGGACTTGAACTCCGGGGTAAATATTCGATATTTACCTAGCGTGTTTTGTGCGTGTTTGTGGGGGGTTCAACTGTCCTGGTCTGAGATTGCCTTCGGCCAATGCCGCTCCTAAATCGAGGAAAAAGCCGAGTCGAGGCCAAACGCGTCGGATCGCAGGACCAGTCGAACCCGAACGCAGCAGGAAGCAAACCGAGGGCACTGAGTGACCCCGGAGCAACCACAACGAGCGAATCTCGAAGGGCTACGTGTAGACCGCGCGAGAGAGCGAAGGGCCCGAGGACCCCTACAGAGCAGAAGCGAGACAGATACTATTATTAGAGCGTTTGTGGAAAGCGGCTGGGTCGCTTGACAGGCATGTGGAGCCGGGTTGCTTCACAGTGGCCAGCCGCTTCAATGAACTACGTCATTCCAGCTGGGCCGCTAGCAAAGTCGCTGTTTAACTAAGATTCAATCAAGGGTCTCATCCAATACCCTACCCAGTTTCAAGCCCATTAATTGGAATTTTTTTTTTTGGAGAGAAACCGAGCGACCTGGCTTTTGCGGAGCGATCTCGCTCCACATGCCTGTCAAGCGGCCCAGCCGCTCCGCACAAGCGCTCTTTTAGAAACATTCATACTTACATACTTATAAAAACGTAGTTATCAATGATCGAAAAATGTATGTAATCTATGGACTGTCTAGCGAGAACTCGGCGTCCAGGGGATGACTGTGGCGGACTGCAAAATTTGATTTGCGCGTCCCAAGCCCTCGTTATCGCAAGTGGCAGAATGCGCTGGAGGCGGCGCCAGTAAATGAGAAAACAGAGGGACGACCAACCCCCAAGTTTCATAATGTACTCGGGTGCGACACCGTCAGAGAGCAGTTTCAGCGAGCCGCCGATGCGGTAGCTGTGGCCAAAGACAAGGTCTAAGTGTGCCGCCTTGTATGCCGCGGACGACACCCTGAGGAAATTGTCACGAGTGGTCGGCCGCCAACCTGACGAGGTGCGGTACGCAAAAAAGTGGAGTTGAGGGTGGAGGGGAGTCGTTTACAAGCTGGTGATTGCGGAAAGCCCAAACTGGACATAGGTCGGCGTCGTATCCGATGAGTTCTGTGAGCACTGCTTCTCCGCCCTCGATATTCGTCGTTTTCGTCCAAACGATGTGGATGGCACAAGTGTCGCGCCCGTTGACGTTCCCGAAAACGATGCGCGTCTCGCGGGTCGTGTGCAGCACCGGTGAGAAAGACGTGAGTGTCTTGAAAACTGCGTCGGCGAGACGGCAGCAGCTACTGAAGCAGAAAGTAGCGACGGCCTGGAACGCGGCGTCCATAGGCAGTGCCAGGTTGAGCGTTGAACGGAATGCCCGCAAATGTTCTGGCGTGATGGGGCCTCGGGGCGCCCGTTTAAATTTGACGCCAGCCTTGTCTGCCGACTTCTTGAGGGCGCCTATAGACGATCCCAAGTAGATTTGACCGTCAAAGACCACAGTCTTTGTCTTCTCAATGACATGGAAGCAGAAGACATGTTGTATATAGGAAATGTGGTTGCTGGAAGTGGGGGTGAAGTACGAAAAAGTCACCGACTTTATAGAGAACTGAGGAGATACGTCAGTGGAACCCGGTGTGGAGACGAGTGGAGTCTTGCGCTGTGCACAGTCTGTACTCGAGAGTAGTGCTGCCGCAAGGTGGAGGGCCTCGGAGGCGAGGTGTCGAGGTCCCATCACCTCGACGCACCTCAAGGCCGCAGCCGCTCTACTGCCGGTGCTCCTACAAGCCCACGGCGTGACTAGCAGCGTTACAGACGCGTCGGGCGTTGCTCTCTCCCTCTTCCTGCTCGTCGTTCTCGCCGTCCCGTCCACCAAATCATGCAATTCTCGCTTGTCGATGACGTCCCTACTCCACGCCCCACTTGCGCACCGCGCAAATCTCTGAAACACGTGGAATGGTGAAGGAGGAGGTTGGAGTTGGGCTGAGGGTAATGACGCTCAGGTATGCCCAAAGTCGGTCCATTAGCCTCGCAAAATTGTATAAATACCCCACCAATACATCCATTATCCCTCGCAACTTTACCATGTCGTTCCCGGGTTGTCACTGCGGCAATCCGCAAGCTTGCACTTGCTCTCTCCGGAAACCGCTTCGGAACGACTATTACTACCAGCCTTACGCCTCTCCTCATGCTCAAGGGCAATGGCCCCCATTGAACTTTTCGCCACCACACATGCCGGGCAATTTTGGGCCGAACCCGCCGATCGCTGTTACTCGCAGTTACCAAAAGTAACCGAACTCGGGGTTTTTTCCCAGAAATTTGAGCAATGAAGGGTTCATTCGCAGAGTGCCTGCTACAACTTGCATGATATAAAGTTGAGGTAAGCTATCACACAGTGGGTGAATGAATTAATCTTCGAAATACCATTAATTTGGCAGTGTTTGCCTTTTTTGGAACACAGTCACCAGGATTTCAGGTGGGTGAGTACCTCATAACTATCTCATGACCTTGTACTTGAGAACTCAGAGTTTGCTGGGCTATCCTCATCCTTCAATGAGGGTACTAAAACAGAGCAAGAAAATGTTGATTTGACACATAAATAAACAAACATAGAAAATCAGCACAGGGAAAGCCCAATAACTTCGACGCGTGTTATGTGAAATAGCATATGACCATTCCCCCTCTCTCCCACCAGTTGAACCAACTGCTAACTGTATTAGCTGGTCGCAGGCAAGGCATTTCTAAATTCGGTTACTTTTGGTAACGCCGAGTACATCCGGTCCCTCCCCCGGATTTCGCGTTTCAAAATACTTTCCCCGCTTCGTTCAACATCGCCGCACCCGCAAATACTTCTGAGTCCCAGCACAGACAACCTCTGGGGAACGTTACAAGCAATGCAGCTGCAGCACCTACCCCTGCGCAGCCTCGTACTCGTCGGAAGCGCAAGGCTCCTGCCGACGGTGCTGGGCCATCTCGCTCCACCCGACGCGTCAATCCCAGCACTTCGTCAAATGCCCCATCGGTTTTTGGGGTTGGTCTATCATCTGCCAGCGCTGACGCAGCTGCGGCTGCGTCTGAATTCATTTTCCATCCGGCCTTCGTAAATATTCCCGGCGTTGACTTTGAATCTGTGCTAGACCAGCCTGCGCCCACCACCCATCTCGCTACGGACGTCTGGTTCTTTGTGAGGGGTGAACATTCGGATGTGCCGCCTACCTCACCTCCGGAACATGTTGACTGGTCAACTAGACAGCCGGATAAGAAGGAATTTTCGCACATATCGTGCCGTTTTTGCAAGTAAGTATTGTTCTGCTGTCGTGATCTTCGTCTGAATTTGTTTGCAGAATTAGGTCTGGAAAAATAGCGACGGGCAAACCTCTGTCATTCGGGATCACCTCAAAGCAGCACATTTCAAGGTTTGGCGCGAGATCGTGTTCCACAAGCATCTCAAGGGATGGGAGAAATTCGGCGCGGAATCTATTAGTGCACCCGGAGAACGCGAGGAGTTCTCGCTCCCGGGTTTTTACGAGCGGCTGGTGAGGTGGATTGCCGTCGATGATCAGGTGTGTTAATTCATTTGTTCTTTTATCTTCAACTTATTATGGCGTCAGGTCGATCGACGTGGTTAATTGCCCCGAGCTTCAGGATCTTCTCTTGTTCATTGGTACCGATTTGGACGATCACGATATTCCGCATCGTACCAAGATGGCCGAACTCATAACCGCGCGATTCCAGGTTGAATACGACAATATGATTAAGGAAATTATGGTAAGCTTCTTTTGCTTCGGATATGCCACTATATACTGAAGTATATTTTGGAGAGCGCCGTCGGATGTGTCTCATTTACAACGGACATCTGGAGCCAGCACAACTTAGCTTCGCACATGGCGGTGACTGCCCATTACATTGTGTGCGATTCAGCGGGTCGCTTGGTGCTCAAGACGAGGCTTGTGGCATTTCGTCACATACAAGGGTCACACGGGTGCAAATATTGGCAAAATCTTCGTGCAAGTCGTCAAAGAAATTGGTTGTTTACATAAGGTCGGTTTAATTTTGAATTCATCTCATTATCTGACGCTAGAACAGATGGGAATGATCACCTGCGACAACGCGTCAAACAACAATACTGCCATGGACCAGATTGGGGATGAATTCAACGCAATTGGTATTCCCTTCGATGACGAAGGCAACCGCATACGGTGCGTCTTTTTCTTCTCTCTGAAAATCTCGCATATTGGAGTGCTATCAACTCCGACCCCGTCGCGTCCGCCCGCTCACTTGTTGAGCCTCGAGCCAGCGCCGCAAAAAATTTGAGAAGATTATCATCGAGGGAAACGAGGCGGGTGGTTTTTCAGTGGCAGGGAAGCCAGCGCGGCAACTTCGAGTTGTCAGCTTGTTGAAAGACGTCGAGACTCGTTGGTCGGCAACATTTCTGATGATAGATCGGCTCATTAGCGTGTATTTGCAACCCCCCAAAAGACGATTTTTCCGTGGCGAGACTCGCTTAGGATTTTGTGAGACTCGCTTAATCGCGGTCGCTCCACACCACTGCGCACTCTTTCTAACGCGTCTGTCCGCTGCTTGCGACGTCGACCACCGCAAAAAAAGACACCGAAGGACGTGCGACAACGGTGAATCCGTTGCACCTGCTTTTGAACCAGGGAGGCAGGTGCAAAATTGAGCTGAAGCGCGACTAAGGTTGGCCAAAGCTTTGCGATCATTTCCTGAAACTCGCTTATCATTTTGTGAGATCTCACGGAAAAAGAGCTGCAAATACACTCTATTGAGCAGTATCTGGTTTGTGCTCTCGTTGATCATCTATTCTTATTAGAGAGTTTGCGGTGAGCCGCCAGAAGCCACCTGGTGGCTCTGACGGCATGCGGGGCGGTCTGATTTGTTTCAAGCGGAAAATTCCGGATTTTTCTACTGGGGGTGTCAGACCATAACCATTCAACTCACCTGCAATTTTTTCCGCACCTTGAACCTTGCCAGTTATTGAGAAAAAGACGACTCAAATTGCAAACTAGCCGCCAGCAAGCCACCGGAAGCCACCATATGACGTAGCCGCTCCACAGCGCATGCCGTGAGAGCCGCCGGGTGGCTTCTGGCGGCTCACCGCAAACTCTCTATTAAACTGTCTTCTTACTTCAACGTTTACCAGGCTGTCGATAAGTTTTTGGCCGACCCGAAGCAAGCCGACATCCGGTATTATGCACTTAGCAAGGAGGCCTTCGAAGTTCTTTCCGACATTCGAAGGATCCTCCTCATTCCACATACCATCCAGGAGATCGTCTCCGGGGAACAAACCCCAACCCTTTCATTTGTTCTTCCCATGTACGAACAACTCATCGTGATGCTGAAGAATCTTGCGGTCGAGCTTGACAAGCTGAGCTTCAGCATCAAAGCTATCATCGACAAGCTCGATGAATATCTTAACGTGTCTCGTCGCACGAAGATCTACGCCACCGCGATGAGTGAGTAAATTTTACTTCCGTTGGTGATTTGTGCTAAGTTTATTGTGCTGTAGTCTTGAACCCGGCCATTCAACTCAAATGGATCAGGGAGAACTGGTCCGCTGTCGATGCTGATAATGCGAGAAAGGCAATTCGCGGCTCGGTAAGTTCGATTGGTGTCTGTGTCAAAAGCAAGTTATTAATTCACACTTTACAGATGCTCGAGTATCGCAGGGAGGCACGGACTCGTGAGTCCAGCCTTTCTGCTGTACAGATCCCGACGGGCGTGGGTCGGCGAGCTGTGTCTGCGCCGTCGTCTTCTCATGGCGCGCGTGCGCTGTCATCGGGGTTTGCGCGGTTCAATGCGCTGTCAAAATCACTTTCCAACCCCGACATCGATGCCCCAACCCCCTCACCTCCTGCAGAGGCACAAATAGAGGAAGATAGGGCTGAAGCGGAGCGTCGAGCGGAGCTTGAGGACGAGTGCCTTGTTGATGAAGAGCTCTCAGCTTATGAAGCAGAAGGACTTCTCGACGAAAACAATCCTGAGATGGAGAACTTTGACCTCGTTGCGTATCGGGAGGTAAGCTCAGATCCTTCACATTCATTTCAGCCTGTTAACAACTGTTTCAGCGACGCCAATTCAAGTTCAAATATCTCTTCTGGATGTCTTGCCTGTTCAAGCATCCGCTGTCCCATGCGAGCGAGTGTTTTCATCAAGTAAGGAGACTGACACCCTCCGGCGCAACAATCTTTCCCCCGCATGTTTGAGATGCTTCAAATCCTCAAGTTTATTTACCGGCAAGATCGCCTTACATTTACGGACGATTTGGTCGCAACCAAGGCGGAACTTTCGGTCATTGATGTGGACCCAAATGTAATTGATATACTTTACTGGCTCAGGGTCGAATGGATGAGCTTGAAGACCTTGTTAATTCCTCTTATTCCTCCTCTCAATAATTGTCTTTGACTGACTTATACTCTATTTCGACTGTAATCACCGACTAATTACTCATACCTTGCTTTTTACTTACTAACCCCTGTATTTTAGTTTGTATTCATGTTCAATGCACTATTCTGCTTCCCTGTACATTTTTCTGTTAATGCTCGAGTGCTACAGTGCCGGACACGCAAAGTCGACAACTTTGATCTTCCATTTATGGAAGGTGTGACACATGCCCAGGCGGCTAGTTTTCTGTGTAAACATGTAAAATTTTGGCCGAACACCGAGATTTCATGGGAAAATTACAAAACATAGCGCCGTTAATTGAGCTGGTTCTGTCCCTGATAACATCAAAGTAATTTCACGAGCCGTTTTGGCACAAATTCCTTGGGAAACATCGCCGTATTTGGACAACTTACATCATGTTGATCAATTCTATCATGTGTCAACATGCTTGTCGACCACCATGCCGCTGCCGTGGGTTGGTGATGAAAATTTGCACGGATTACCGCCCAGATTGTAGTCCAGGCCGTCACCCTTCCACTTACACCTGCCAAGGATCAGTAATTTTGCCAAAAGGGGTACACACAGTTTCGATTTTTGACCTCAAAAATTTGGCCACAGCCAAAATGTCGTGGGAAAAACTTCGGAGGTGGTTTTTTGAGCTTTTCAGGGGTCGGCGAATCCGAATCTGAAGTCAGATTTATCCCCAAAATTCCCCCTCGCCGGCAATCAACATTGTCGACTTTGCGTGTCCGGCACTGTACGGACCGAATACGAGGCAAGACCAACCCGTGGGACACCGTATTTCCATTTCCGGATGCGACCTCGGCGCCACCTTGAGGCAAGGTGATGTCACCTCAAGGCCTCAAGGTGCACCGAGGTTGATGCATCGATGGCCCATCACCTTGAGGTGCCTTGACCTCGCCTTGCGGCAGCACTACTCGAGAGCCTTGAGGGGCGCTCAATTCTCAGCTCGTCAGCTCGTCTCGTACAGAAAATAATTAATTTGCTGATGGATTGATCAGAATATGACGAGGAGTGGAGCGAGAGGCGGAGTGGGATCACCGTCTCATCAGCTCATCAGGGAATTAATTATTTTCTGGATGAGACGAGCTGACGAGCTGAGAATTGAGCGCCCCTTTGGGCGTACCAAAACTTTGTCACCTTGTCATGGTACCGTTCCATTTTTCAAAGATCACCTTACCGCGTAGTGGAGGGGTGGGGCCAAGGTGGGGCTGAGCACGCAAAATGACGCCGAGTGACGTCCAGATCCAAACTTGACGTCAGACTCGGGACGTGTTACAGCGCTTTTAGAAACTATGCGGAAAACGTAAAAAATTCTCAGCGTGGCTGTGCAGGACCCGGGAACTCCTCGCTTAGTTTCTCCCTCCCCCTACCGTCTTTCTCGCCATATCATGAATAGTATCCTTGGTAGTCTTTCAAGATAGACTTCCCAGCAACGCACCCCGCCCACTTTTCGGATTGAAGCGCACGAAATTACGCAAGAACTCGCCACTCGGAGGAGATTTTGGAAGTTTTGAATACGGTTCATGTAGGGCCCATGTACGTCGTTCTGCATGGTTAGTTATGCTTCATATCGTCGCGGATCCTCATTGGAACTTCCCTTGCTTCATCCAACACTTTGTCGCGGCTTCCAAGAGGGGTCTTTTCCGGGGTACTGTTAGATTCTACTACGCGGCCCACTCCCAAGCCTTCCATCACGTCTGGGGATGGTCATTCAAGTGTGCAGTGATGAGCAGATACATTCAAGCATATTTTTTGACCCTTCTCGCAGCTGGGGGACTCCAACAATGGAAGCCAGCGGACCCCTACTTTCCACGATCAGAGGAGACATAGGCCCAGAGAAACTGGCAGAGAAGGTTCCCTGTAGCATACAGAGTACTAGTACACTCATTAGGATAGTGAATGAAGCCCATATCCTTCGCAGCACCATCGAGAAACCAAGGCAGACCTGGGCAGGGGTTCCCGGGTCCTGCACAGCCACCCTGAGAATTTTTTACGTTTTCCGCATAGTTTCTAAAACAGCTGTAAAGGAATATGTCTCGGCTAGACATAGCCAAATGATCCTACGTGATCCCGGCACTTCCGACTGATCCTACCTGTCAAACTCGGCTGTTGCCGTGTGAGCACGTCTCCAACAGTGCAACTCACTTTCCCCCAGGACAGAGCCACTGGGAGGTCCAGTTGTACAAATTGAATACAGTCGAAGCTGTCATAACCCATAGCCCTCGGTAGGGCCAAAAGGCTATGGGATATGACAGATTTATGGGTTATCCCAGCCAAAAACCGGTCAAAAACCCCAAAAAATGTATGGGTTAAGGGAGATTATGGGTTATGGGAGCTATGGGTTATGACAGCTTCGACTGTATGTAAATATACACTATTAAATGACTGATGAGACTTCTCAATTTATCTTTTGACTTGGAAGGTTTCGGCTCAAATTGAGTTCGAAACTGGGGCAACAATGGTTCATGGTGCAATGGGCACACAATATTATGGAAGGGTCAATTGAGGCTCAATAGAGGGTTTGCGAAGAGCCATTGGAGCCATTGAATGGCTACCGATTTCCGTATTAGGAAAGTTTGATGGGCTAAACTTTTATGTCGAAGTCAAGAAGAGCTATTTGGAATGAAAATTGGATGCTCAGACCGGGGGTAGCTTTCGTCAATACGCCGGAATTCGGGCACTTGCGTAGCCATTAGCCATTCAATGGCTGCATCGCAAACAGGCTAATTAGAGGCTCTCAGATAGAATCTAATTATGTGAATTACACAGTAAATTTGTACATGTACACAGAAATGCCAACAACTTGTGATAACAATTCCTCCTTGTCAACTTGTCAAGCGAACATTGCTTCGAATCCTTTTTCAGATTAGGAGACGAGTCTAAGTAGAGGCAGGGAGTGAGCTCAGGTAAATATAATTGAACCAGATAATTTATTACTGACCTGCACTCAGTTTTTGAATGTCGGTTTTGAAACTGGCCGCGCAGCGCCGGCAAAAATTCATTGAGGTACCTGTTTGTCTAATTTGACCACGTAACAGGTACCGGTCAGCGCACACCAAATTTAAAATTATACCTGCGGCCGCGTCTTTACACTCTGAACTGTTTAAGTAGTGTTCGGGTTGAACTCAGTTGCCAAGAAGATCCGGAGATGAGAATGGCGAGCAAAATGCAGTTCAAGCCTTGTATTGAGGCTTGGTTCAGATGTGTATTGGATAGTATACAGCTGAAGAAATTGTGGACCAGAGACGTTGAAAGTTTTGCTAATTTGCAGTTTCCTCGGCTCAGATACATGTAGCTTTTGGAGTTTAAAATTTGAATAGCTGCTAATATGTGTAGAAAGTTGGTATATGCAGAACAGAGTCCTGAGCTAGGCCGCAGAGGGAGGAGAACAACGAGGAATTGAACCAGACGGCGAGAAGCCGACGACCGTCGGAAGCGCCCATTTAGCACCCGACGGAAATTGCCGTGTTACGAGAGATTACGAATCTTGAATTCGATTCGCTGTGTCCTATGTTTCTTTTCGGAATTAGCTCCGAGGGGACATAGCCAGAAATCAAGATGACCTACCATAAAGAGATAGGAAATCAAGATGCGAAATTGCTCTTTGCACGATTACCACGGCGTCTGACAGCGAGAAATTCGAGGCACGGAATCTCTGAGGTTTGTTAGAGGTCTCTCTTTTTTTCCCTTTCTTTCTCTCTTTTTTCTCAACTTGAAAACTTGATTTAATCTCCGCAGCCACAGACATAGGACATGAGCCCAATATAATCGGTAGCGGTGCGAAAAAATAACAATGATGTCATAATGATGTCATAATGATGTCATCAATTTCACAGATATATAAACCCCACTGTGTCTGTCTCTACACATGGCTGTATTCAACATCGCACATGAGGTTATTGCTGAATTCTTTTCCTGGTCTAAACGGGGTGTAGTCCTCATTTGGACATGGGCCAGCCAATCGTTTTTCAAGATAACAGACGAGATAATCGAAAGGTGATTATCTGCCGGCAACCTCCGGCGTGATGGTCGGTGTTCACCCGAGATGCCCGGGGATGCGTCGGAACTGTTGCCGAGCCGTCGGGAGCCCGGGACAACGGTTGTCAGCCGGCCGGACAGGCATTATGTTGATTTTTGCCCTCGGCTCCAGGGGCCGGAACACATTTGATGGCAAAAGTTGTGGCAAAATATATTTGACGCTGGAGTCCGTATCGTACTCATATTCATATCGTATTGTAGTCATATTCTTCCATATTCATATTCACTTCCCCTCCCAAGCCGTATCGAATTCATATCCCGTTGAATATATTCAAAATATATTTTTCGTATTATATTTTTGGCCAGCGCTAGACTTAAGTAGAAAGGCGCCAAAGGTTTTCGAGGAATAGCCTGTTTGCGATGCAGCCATTGAATGGCTAATGGCTACGCAAGTGTCCAGATTCCGGCGTACTGGCAGTACTCGGCATTACCAAAAGTAACCGAATTTAGAAACGCCTTGCTTGCGACCAGCTAATACAGTTAGCAGTTGGTTCAGCTAGTGGGAGAGGGAAAGGATGGTCATATGCTATTGCACATGACGCGCGCCGAAGTTATTGGGCTTTCCCTGTGCTGATTTTCTATGTTTGTTTATTTATATGCCAAATCAACAATTTCTTGCTCTGTTTTAGTACCCTCATTGAAGGATGAAGATAGGCCAGCAAGCTCTGAGCTCTCAGATACAAAGTCATGAGATAGTAGACCTAACTTCGAGGTACTCACCCACCTGAGATCCTGGTGACTGTGTTCCAAAAAAGGCAAACACTGTTAAATTGATGGTATTTTGAAGATTAATTCACTCACCCACTGTGTGATAGCTTACCCCAAGTTTATATCATGAAAGTTGTAGCAAGCACACTGTGAATGAACCCTTCATCGCTCAAAGCTCCTTGACCATCGTAATTTGTGGGCAAAAACGCCGAATTCGGTTACTTTTGGTAACTGCGAGTAGCTACGCACGGTCTGAGCATCCAAATTTCATTCCAAGTAGCTCTTCTTGACTTCGACATGCAAGTGTAGCCCATCAAACTTTCCTAATGCGGAAATCGGTAGCCACTCAATGGCTCCAATGGCTCTTCGCAAACCCTCTATGGTGCGCATCGCTTAAACACCACCAAACAAGAACGAAATTTATAGCACCTGATCAGAAGCTTCCCACGACTGACCAAAACACTTCGATTAGGTAAGGTAGGGGCCACACAAATACAGTGGTGGCAAAATCTGATGTCACCCCCAAAAAAGGGAATTCTCATGAATTTAACCCGTTTTCTTCTCTTTTCTGTGGTCGGACCTTTCAGAGTGTATTCAACATACATTTGAAACTTATGCACCTTTTTCCATCTTAGGATACCTCGAAAATTGACACTTTTTGGGCAAGACTTTCCAACCATCTTTGGCCCAGTTCTCCTCAATGAATGGACCTATCTTTCTCAAGCGTGCTTCCACAGGCAGTGTATTTGCCGTGCCAATGGATCTGTGCCCTTGTCGCCCCCGGACGGCGATGGCAAGGGCAGATTAGAGGCGGTTTGATGAAAATTTCCTTTTTTGGGGGTGACATCAGATTTTGCCGCCACTGTACGGTTGCCCCACGTGATTTCACCTTTTTGAGAAGATGCAGTCCGTTTGACCTGTATTTGAGAGAAAACAAAAAATCTGGCCCAACAGTTTTGTGAAGACTTACACCTCCTACATGCGTGCACAGTGCACTTGAGACTTGGAAAAAATCTACAGAACTGAGAGACTAGTTCCCGATTGATGCAAAACGAAGGATTTGATGGGATTTGTGAAGTCTCCGATCATTCATTCATTCATTATTCCATTATAGTGCTGCGGGCCCTTCAGGGCCCATGTCGCACTCTACGATGTACAGTGATAGCTACTGGCTGGCTTGGAGAGAGGTCCTGGAAGGATCGGGGATGGGGTTCTGTGGTGGGCGCGGATGTGTTTGTAACGTAGCGAGAATATAAGAAGATATTTATGAGAGTATCTAAGGGGAAAAGAGAAGAAAAGGAACGGTTGTAAGTAAATGGTGGAGGGGAGGGTCATATGGCGTATGAGGGGAAGCGGTGGGTGTCCCGCACGAACGCGAGGACCGGAGCTGGGTCGTGTTTGGATGAGAGGAGGCGGCGAAGGGAGACACGTGCGGTGCCAAGGCGGATGAAGAGACGGAGGCGTTGAGCTCGATAGGCGGGGCAGCTGAGTAGCAGGTGGGGGACGGACTCGAGGGCGTTGCAATGCGGGCAGAGAGAAGATGGCGCTAGGTGAAACCTGAACAAGACTCAAGTAGGCGTTCAGCCCGATGTGTCCTGTAATTATGACGACGACACACCTCCCATTTGGCTTGTAACCGATGGATGTAGTTTCGGATTAGCTGGCGTCGTATGCCAGGGCGATGACTGGAAAAACGCCGGCGCCGTGATCCGCCACACGAACTGGCGGCTCGTGCCACACAACGACTACGGATGCTACTGGGCCAAGTTAGCCACCTTGAGATGCCCTTCATAACAGCTGCTCAGGGTGGCTTACTTGAGCCCAGGTGCTCAGCGAGTCGTGAGAAAAATTAGCCGCCAGTGGCTACCGCAAAGCCTCTATTTGTACCGCAAAGATAGCAACATATCTTGAAAGATGTCAACCACCCGACCACTCACAATCATTGATCCAATATCCTGTAAGAATATATTTATTATCTGTTTAGGAGGGATTTTGAGATAGCTTGGGATTGGCCTGAGCTTCCGGAGAGAGAGGATTTCTAAGCCAAGCCATCATTTATTGGGCTTGAACTCCGAAAACGGAGCTCGCTACACTCCACCGGGAAGGCGGGAGAGCCGAGGCAGCCCCCTACGTATCTACAGGATACAGAACAACTGTAGCTACGTGAGTGCGCATGAAAATAGCAAGATAGACTAGGAGTGGGTGGGTGGGACACAAAAATGAGCTATGACGACGACGGGGGGAGAAGACTAGGGCCCGGGGAGAAGACTAAGGTCGCACAGGAGGGAGGAGGGGAGTCACCGAGCCAAAAGCACGACGGGGTGGAGGCCGGCGAGACGAAAAAGAGATGGAGCATGTGATAGATGGGATCACCTTTGCCAATCCCGCTGCTCTCTTCAGACCTTTCAGGATTGGCCTGAGCTTCCGGAGAGAGAGAATTTCTAAGCCAAGCCATCATTTATTGGGCTTGAACTCCGAAAACGGAGCTCGCTACACTCCACCGGGAAGGCGGGAGAGCCGAGGCAGCCCACAACCAACAGCTCACCATGAAGCAGCCACAGGCGGGCAAAAACAGGGTGAAGCGCCAGAGGCTCCAAAAACCAAGGGAAAAAGAAGGCGAGCAGGGGAGGGGAGGGGGGAGGGATGGGGGGGTGGGGAGGTCAAAGATGGTGGTGTGAGGAAGGTGAAACAGTAAGGGAAGAGGGGGAGACAGCGACTGTGGCAGGGCGGGTACCAGACTTTGGGAGTGGCCACAGAGGACGTAACTCAGCAAGACTGAGCCACTTGAAGCGAGAGAGGGAGTCAGCAACTGCGTTTTCATGGGTGGAGATCCACAGTGGGCGGAAGGTGAAATCGTGATGCACCGCAAGGAGAGCAAATGCACGAAACAAAGCCTGAGTTGGTGGGTGATCAATGGAGCCAGACTGTAGGCAGGTAGAGATGGCTTCGTTATCAATACGAAAGACAACCTCAAAGCCAGTCCAGCAGTGGCCCCAGATCTCCGCAGCACGCAGGACTGCGCGCATCTCCTTCCAATGGATTGGATGACGACGGTAGCGTGCTGGTACTGGCTCAGTGAAGAACAGGTCAACACCTGCCCAATGTCCACCAATACCAAGCTTGCCACTGGCATCAGTGAAAACCTCGAAGCTGATACGAGGAGGTCCAATCACATAAATGCCATTGAAAGTTGGCAGGAATGAGTTCCACCAAGCAATGTCAAGCTTGGCAGAGGCAGGAAGGCGACGGCGTTGGCGACGGGGAAGGAAGGCGAGACTCCGCAGGAAGTCTCGGATGCGACGGGTGAAAAAGCGACCAACGGGAATCACGGACTGAGCAAAAACGAGGTGACCACACAACTGCTCGAGTTCGTAGTGGCTAGCGGAACCCCGGGACAGACACTGATTGAGCAGCAAAAGAAGCCGACCAAGCTTGTCTGCGGGAAGGCGTGCCTGCATCTTCACGGTGTCAAGCTCAATGCCGAGAAACTCGAGGCAGTGAGTGGGCCCCTCCTCCTTATCACCGGATATTGAAAAACCAAGCTCCGCAGCTACAGAGCGGAAAACAGCACGACCATGCTCAGCATATGCCAAACCCTTGGATTTTGAGATAGCTTGTCTCTAGCCACGTCGACAAGATTACATCTACAAAATAGCACCACGGTGCTCTGTCGTTTCCGTCAACCAAGTACGCTTGGAGGTTCAATAGGTTCATTCCGAGCCGCAATGTTCAAGATTTGTTTACCTCCACAGGAGACATCGAGCCACATAGTTTCATCTGAGACGCGGGCCCTTTTTCCGTCCCAGAGAAAGGAATGAGCCAGTTTGGCCAGAGATTCTTGGATATCTCGCGGCATGCCTTGCACTCTCGTCAGGTATTGTGATCTACCGCCGATTACCATATTGATAATATGCCGTTTTCCTTCGAGTGACGGTTCGGTCATTTTCCAGCGATCCAGATCGTGTCTAATTTTGTCAACCGTCGCTGGCCAAGGCGTAAGGGAAGGAATGTTGTTACCGATCCATGCTCCCAACATCCGGCAGCTTTGCCCGTCATTAATTATTTTGATATTCGGGTGTATAAGACTCTGTGGAGAACTATCCGAGAAGTCATTTATTCTCCGTTCTGTGACGACTTTGAGCCGGTAATCTGGGTTCCCGAAAGGGAGTATGGTTGTTTTAGTCTCGTTGAATTTCGCGGTTGATGCCGCGCACCAAAGGTCCAACGTCTCCCATAATTTGACCCATGAGTCCTTCGATGACAAGTAGATGGTAGTGTCGTCCGCGAACAAGGATACCACAAGATTTTTGTCGGTAGCTGGAATTTTAATGCCCTTAAGGCCCGCACCACGAATTAAACAGGCAAGTGGCTCAATAGCTAAGTTGAATAGTAAACAAGAAAGTGGATCTCCCTGGCGTACACCGCGTAGAACAAGATAAGGGTCACTCAACACTCCATTTATCATGACTGTAGTTTTCGCGTTGGTGTAGAGAGCAGCAATTGTATTGCAAAATCTTGGAGGAAATCGCATGTGTTCTAGAACTCGTACAGTGCCAAGCATCACTTCTCCAACACTGCTTTTTCGGCCGAACATGAATTTTTTGTGATTTATTTCTGATTTTCTAAGGAAGGAAACCGACCAAAAGAATGCGTTTGGCGTCGAGTACTCACTTTTTCCCACGGTGTTTCACTTTTTTTCGCGTCTGGAAAAAATAAAATCATGCTTTTGGCTCTAATTTTGGATGGATTGAGGCCAGATGTGTCTAGATGTTGTCTAGATGTGTTCAGTAGTGATGCAGAAACCCAGAAAAAGTGGTAGCCGAGTGTAGCCGAGTCTGCTCTGACCTACCTGGGTGATTCGCCGAACGTTGGGGTCCGGGACGCACGTGACCTTAACCCTAACCGATATGAGAATTTGATGATGGCATCAGCTATCATTAGGGTTTGTTTCACTTTTTTGGAGGTGAAAATACAAAAACTTGTTCAATTGCCTTGCAAAGCACAAGATGAGTTGCTACACATCCATAGAGACATTTTACACTGTTTTTAAGTTGAATGGTGATGACGGCATAATGTAGTTTCGAGTTCAACTTTTGATGCCGTTCCCTGCCAAAAAAGGAACCGTGATGTGATGCTTGGCACTGTAGTACAGTGGCGGCGCCATCTGATGCCACCCCTAAAAATAGAACAGCCTATTTCTTGATGCAAATTTGATGCAAATGGAGTCGATTGGGGTCACATCAATTTTTTGGGGGTGGCATCAGATGGCGCCGCCACTGTAAGTATCGATGATTGATTCGGTCGTAAGCCTTCTCTTGATCTAAAGCCACCATGACTCCATTTTCGGTTGTGACTTCCGCGTAGTTCAGCAAGAATTTCGCCAGTTTCACTTGATCTTCGATCTTTCGACCTCGCATGAACCCCGCTTGGTCAGGACGGTGCTACAGTCATGAGTCTGAGAGAATAAGACTTCGTCATTAATTTATAATCTGTGTTTAACAACGTTACCGGTCTGTAATTACAGATTCGGGATCGGTCCCCTTTCTTGAATAATGGGCAAAGCCAGCCTGAGTTGAAGTTTGTCCCTTCGTAGATACCATGTATTTTCAATGTGCGTAAATAATTCTGCGAGCATGCCCAGAACGTTGAAAGATTGAGCTGGTGAGCCTTTAGTGGCCTTGTATCGTAAGTCAAGCATCCTGAAAAATTCGAAGGGAATGCCATCCAGACCAGGGGATTTTCCGTTCTTCGAGAGTTTGAGGGCCTCCCGGATATCATCCTCTGTCAACAGTTTATCCATTTCGTTGTATTCGGCCTGAGAAAGATAAACGTCACACTTCTCTAAAACAATTTCTGTAGCTATCATTCGACTGTATTCATCAGGTAAATCTTTGAACTGGATTGAGTTATGATAGTCCCCTGCCATTTGGGCCATCTGTTTGGGTCTCGATTCGAAATGCGCATTTGGTGTATTCGGCACACCTTCGTGCTTGAACTCAGCAATCATTTCTTTCGGATGATATCCTTTCGCCGAGCTGGTCCAGGATGAAGTTCGTAGAGTTTCGCCCTCGATATCGTAACGTGCATCCGATTCAGACTTTCTCTTTTCGGCGCGTTCTCCTTGGCATTCTTCAATTTTTTCTTCCAAGGCCTGAATGATTGCCCAACGATCTGCTAGCGGCATTTCTGTGTCGTGAATGGCCATGAGTAAGTGTACTTTCCAAGTTCGTATGTTCTGTGTGTCTTCATCAGTAACAAATCGAGTACAGTGCCGTCCAAACTTGACGACATCGGCTTTGAATCTCGACCAAAGCACTTGAATATTCTCAGTCCCATCTGGGTTCATTCGAGCTGTCTCGCAATCTTCACTTAATTTTCTAGAAAGATGTTGAACGTGAGCGATGAATTTTGGCGTTTTGAGCAAGTATAAAGGCGTACTCCATCGTCCGTGTCCCGGTTTCATCTCTGGGCGGCAAGTAAGTTCTGTCATAACGAGACGATGGTCAGTTCTAACTGGGCAGTGTTGGATAGTCCACTCTCGATAGGAATCGAAATCCCGACTGTCAACATTTATTCTGTCAATGCGCGAGTGTGAGGAGATCACCAATCCTGTTTTCTCGTCTTTACGGTGTTGCCAGCATGTATAGTCCCTTGTGTCGGGGAATGTGGTACGCCATCCGTCTTGCCATCGGAAAAGCGCCTTGAGTCGTTCTTGCCAAATTTGTAGTATTTTCGGAAGCAAACTAGATAGGTGTAATCCTTGCTTTATTTTGGTCACATATCATACATATCATGTGTAAAGCTGCTCAGGAGAGACCGTTGTAGAGGGACAAATCTATCAGCTGTATTTTGATGGTGATCAACAAAGTCAGTGCAACACAGCTTGTTCTGGGAGGAAAATTATGGTTTTGATTTTGCAAGACTCTTCAGCATGGTGTCCTTTTGTGGGCACGAACACTCAATGTTGAAAAGAAACTGTGTACAGTTGATATCTGTAGCGTTTATTTTGACTGTCTCAGTCTGTCACTTTCAACCGAGCGTCAGACAGTTATTTGGGGTGTTTTAAGCAACAATTCAATCAGTTCTGGTGTTGTTCCACCTACAGTGGTGGCAAATAGAAATTGCCGTGGCTTTTTGGTAAAAATCTTGCTGTATGCTTCACCGAATGACCTCAAATAAGATGTAAAGATGGGTATGTGATACTTCTGTACCTCCTAGAACACTCAGCAATATATCATGCACTGAGAATGCATCAATAATGGATGGTTCCCGATTTTTGCCATATCCGGAAAAACACAATGTACCCTCAGCAAAAAGGTGTCATAATAGGATAAAAGTACTTGAAAAACAATGCTGGTTCTCACTTTGATTGACTGGAATTGACCCTCATTTGAGCTCACAACGGCCGCGCGAAGTTGGTCATTTTAGCTATTTTCTCTGCATTTTCAGCTATTTTGTGTGAAAATAGCCAACTCTGAGCGGCTGTTGTGAGCTCAAATGAGGGTCAATTCCATTCAACCAAAGTAGAAACTAGGACTGTTTTTCAAGTACTTTCATCCTATTATGACACTTTTTTGCTGAGGATACATTGAGTCTTTCCAGATATGGCGATAATCAGAAACTGTCCTGTTATTGATGCATTGTCAGGGCATAATATATAGCTGAGTGTTCTAACCAGTACAGAGGTATCATATATTTATCTCTACATCTTATTTCAGGTCATTCCGTGAAGTATACAGCAAGATTTTGGCCAAGAAGCCACGGCAATTTCTATTTGCCACCACTGTAATAATGAACACTGATTGTGTTTAAGAGGCCTATTGCTATTGCTGCTGTCTTCAAACTTGCATAAAAGTGAGTGCAAAACTGAAATTTAAGCAAAAGGTTGAAAATTCTGGTTTCCACAATTCTGGTCCAATAGTGCATCATTTGGAATGGTTCAAAGGACTTGAAAGATACCAATAGAGCGCTAATGTAGCATGCATTGCGCAAAGATGGTCAACCATGCTTATTTGAGTGGGGGTCGGCAATGGTCGGCTTGGTGACAAGATGTCACAAAGTGTGACTATCACCTTCCCACCACCCAAATCGACATGATCAATCGCCTTCAAGTCTGGACGTTTCTCCCGGGACATTGGAGGCAGAATCTGTATACTCCAGGTAGTTTAATTAATGTAGCTAGAGATTCTTCGGGACAAAATTTTTCTCCCCGAGAACCGGGTGGCTGTGTTCCGAACAAATCCGAGGTATTTTGTTCTATGCTCGCCGTGTTGCCGGCCGGAGGTGCTCAGCCCGGGACAGCGGCTTGCAGATTTGAAGTCCGTAACTGTGACATCAGACGCCTAATTGCGGTGTGACACTCCGTGACATTTCGCGTCAAAGTCGCGAATGCGCGCAAGGCGCGCCCGTTATTTATATTCCAAACATCCGCAAGTCAGTAAACTTGGGAAACATCTATATCTAGGTGATATGCTGACTATATCAGCAGCCCAGCCATTTCCAGCCGAGCTAGGTGTCACAGAATACGGAAATAGAGCTTGGGGGGAGGTACGCCGGCGACGCGTGTTTTTGCGTCTGTGCCAAAGGCTGACTATATCTGAGGTTGAGGAATGGGTACTGGAGGCAAAAATGCACCCTCTCAAAAGTCCAAGGGACGGAGTTCTGCTCAGAAAGCCACTGCTTTCAAGAATCTCAAACGCGGCAAAGAAAATCAAGAGATTGTACCCTTCCAACCTCCACCGCCCGCAGCTGATGCGAAACCACCTCGAGACTGGAGACACAGCTTTCAGAAGTCCCAGAGGCGTCTCCGGGATCTGTTGAAACAGCAAAAACGCTTCAGGCAGGAAAACAAGGACTTGAAAACAGCAAATCAAGCTCTGCGCCGTGATTTCGAAAATGCGAAGCTTGCAGGTCAGGTTTTGAATGCAAAAGCGATCGCAATCGCAGCCCATATGTCGTCTCAGAGGGAGAAGGCCAGGCAGGCTGCGCTGAAAGCCCACGCAGAGAGAAACGGCCTGAAGAATCAAAATCGGGCGCTTCAAAACGGCTCGCACGAGCAGCTGCAGTCATGTCTCGGACAATTGCAAAGGCTAAAACGAGGCCGAACCTGTGGAGACTGACACAGAAGGGTGTCTACACCGTTCAGGCGCGCCGTCTTGCTCGTATCATGGTCTCGAGCGGCTGTCCCCGCAAAAATATTGGAAAAGTCATATCTGATGTCGCACTCACCTTTGGCGTCAAAATCGACCGCTCAATGAGCGCAAGGACGGTTAGTATAGCCGTTTTAGAAGGTGGTATTGCTGCCCTGAGGTACCACCCGGAAAGATCAAAGTCTTGATTTTGCAAGTACTCCTTCGGCAGTAGCTGCGGTTCAGCGTTGCGAAACAAGCTTGTAACAATGTAAGTGTCTTATTCATAAGACTCGACTCGAATTTGATTATCTGCAATTGCAGGAGTATTAATTTCTGAATCGACATCCTTCAAGATAAATGTCGCCATTGTGGCGTACAAATCTTCAGATTCAGCGGTAAAGCGATCTTCCCATTCGACATCATCGGGATCTAACCCAATTGCAATCTGGCGCTCGATAGCATACCAGAGACCAATTTTGAAGTCTTCGTCAAACAGAAATTCCATCGGTAAGATTACATCTTCCGTCGTAACATTGTCAATGACAACATATTCAGTGGCCGATGTTTCGGACCTCTTGAATCTCTTCGTCTCCAGGGTAAGGCTGAGCCTCCTGTAGCACAAAAGGGATCGGTGATCCGCTTACGAATCAACCCCGGCCGAGCCGGCTTCGTCACCCGAGAAACGGGGGGTTGGCTTAGTGCTGCCGGGAGCTGAGTTGGAGCTGAACTCGAGTTGATTGCCCATCAGCTCGCTGTCAGCTCGAGTTGACCGGAGCTGGCTCAGAGCTGATACCGGATATGGGAATCTAGTGTCTCAGGGTTCATCTTTCCACCCGAAGGGCAAAATTTTAGGGGAGAATGGACCAAATTTTTATGTGGAAGGTTTTCCTGAGCTCTCTTCAAGCTCAAACTGCTTTTTATACGTCGAAAACGGCCAAGAAACGGCCAATACAGAAACTGGGGAGGGAGTGTGATGTCACTCAGTTACACCACCCGGAATGTCACGTCGTCCGCTTTGGGTGACGAGGGTGGAGTCGAGGCGAGCTGGCATCACCTCGAAGTGCCGCTTTTGGGAAGGGGTCGAGTTGGAGTTGAACTCAGCTTGGAGCTAGCTCCAGCTTCCGGCAACACTAGGTTGGCTGCTGTAACAGACTGGTATGATGGGACGGGTCCAACGGTTCACTGTGGGAAGAAAACCCACTTGTTCTGAGTAGGGACCCACTCAGTCCGAGAATTCCCTACTCGGAATGAGTGGGTCCGCGTCCGAGTAGGTTTTGGCCTACTCAACTTGAGTATGCCGAACCTACTCGGCACAATCTACTCACCATGAGTGGATTTTCAAAATCAGCCGGCATGGCCTCCGAACTGATGCTCGCGTATTCGGCCCTATTCAAGCGATCAGATGTGATGCGGCAATGTTGTGCCGGTTCGGGCACATGTATGGCAAGTTATTGTGGAAGTTGATGATCATATGAGCGTCCGGCTTAAACTCAGGCCTTGTGTTGTACACACCTTGATTAGATTATATCCGAGTCAGCGCACGCCGCCCACTGTTTATACTTCAATTATAAGTGGCGAAGCATGTGTCGGAGTAACTTCGTGCCGTATCGGCAATCGACTCGGAGGTTCAACTCGCAGCTTGCTCGTTGAAGCTTCCCTTCGGACTGAACAATTTGCTCATGTATGAACTCAGTGAATGATCCAGGCCTAGCTCACACTGTCAGCGTATTGGGTTTGCCACTTGCTTCGCTTTGGGCACCATTTCGATTTGTTGAGACCTGAAATTTGACCAAGTCAAGACTGAGTTGCGAGACAGAGTACGGTGCATACTCATTGCTGGCAGACATAACTGATCATGACCTATCAGCCCAGCGGACAAATAATTTTGGAATTTATCTGAATTTTTGAGAATTTTCGGCCGAGTCGTTTGAAACGCGACTTTCGGACTTAGCGGAAAAAACGCGACGCGTCAGTCATGTGATGTGTTACTATGTGACATGTAACACATCGCTCCTTTCCCTCTTCCTTCATCTTCTCGCTTGTCCCGCGCCGTCCCGTGCCTCCATGCCCCCGCATACGATACGGGACAACTCCTGAGGGCTATTAACACGTCCTACGCCGTCGAAAATCTTGGATGATGCCCAAATATCGGCCTCTCAGGCTGAATACGTCTCCGACCAAAATCGCCGCGTTAGACGCGTTAGACGCGTTCTATAGTCTTCTGCAAGTGCTCTCAGGACTATGGACCCTTTCTTACTCCGCTTAACTTTGCCAGCTACTCCCTCACGCCTCTCTTCGACTCGGACGAGGGACATGGTATGGTCGTAAGCCGTTTCTTCGAGCTTTGCACAAAGAACGTCGATGACTGATGCTACTTAATTCGTAGAAACGAGTTTGGCTTGCCCTACGCTTGAGATGAATCATATATCCCGACTGGAGGTGCGTGTTTCTTCTCTTCCTCCCAGATCTGTAACCCACCTCACTTCAGCTTCATCTGCGCACCATACGGCTCAACGCCGACAACACGTCTGCCCCCCTTATCACCTTTCCCCCCTCTGCTACAGTCAATTCCGCCCGCACACCTGTCTCCTCCTCCACCTGCCCACCACCATGCCCCGATGCCTCGGCGACGAGCTCAGACGGCGACGAATGTGCGTGTGGTTCCGCTTCTTCCTTTTGTACGTGCGCTAACGTAATTAATATGCTTTTCGCCCTCCGCAACCCTTTCCTTCCCACCAACTCAGCAACCTGCACCCACCGACTGGCTGTCCCGCCGCCGCCGCCAGCGGTCCCTAATTCGCGCTGACGCCAATTACCCGTTCTCAACGCCAACTACCTCGTGTCGCTTTCGCCACCTCTTCTACCTTCGATATCCGCTGCCCCGCCGTTTTGACTACGACCGCACGCCACATTATGCGCTCCTTCATTTCCCATCACGGGGTCTATCCACGCCGTCGACGAAAGTGCGTCGCTCTCCCTTCCCTGTTGGTGTCTGTGCTGACGAGCTCCTTTTACGCAATTCCCTCACCCTCTGCCTCGACCACACCGCCTGCGCCGCTCACCTCCATCACCTCCCACCATCAACGCTGGGTCCCCGCCCTGCCCGTTTACATGTTTCATCCTACACTCCCTCGACCTCCCTCTCACCTCGCAACACGATACGCTGGCACAATCGTGCTCCTCATAACTGCATTCTCGGGTATCATTTTATTCCATGCCGTCCAGATTTTTACTTTGCCTTTCGGACTTCGTTTTGCTCACTCTACATAAACCAACAGTGACCTTCGATGCTCTATCTCTGAATATGCTCATGCTGTCGAGCAGAGCTTTTCCTTCGCCGTCCAATGTGCTAACTTGTTTGTGACTGTTCCCCAGGTATATTCCAATCCACTGACCGCTCTTTTGACTAACGGATTACGCACCGAGGTCTTCGGAAGCCGACTCTCTTTCAACAATAAGTCTTGTCTGTTGCCCATCCCTAGTGTAAGCATTGATTCTCCTGTTAACCCTCGACTTAATTGCGATAGTGCTTCACCCAGCGTAGTCGCTGTCAGACATGCGACGCGATAACAAGATTTGATCGGTGAGTAGTAGGTTCCGTCACAGATGCTCTTTATGACTGCCGTTCAGTATGACTGCTACTTATCTAGGTCGGCTGGGTTCGTTCATCACCAACTAAGCTGCGTTTGCAATTCCTCTGCTAATAACGTCACTGACCCCTCCGGCTTCCTAGCGCTCGCATACGTATATACTTGCCCGCCTAGCTGCTAGTATGGACACCACACGGTCGTTCACCTTTTACTAAGTCTGTATATTTTCTGAGTACTACGATGATGGGCTTATTCGTGTCAATCTTAGTGTCTGGTCATCATCTCCGAGCAACGCTACCCCGCCTTCAATCATTGTCCCATGCAGCACCCTGGATACCTTTCATAGATGAGTTGTTATTTGAATATCTGGAATTGGTTTGTTCTTCTGCCACTCAGATTGTTTCCTCGCTTCGGTTTGACACTGAGTTCGGCGCATATTCCGGTGAGACTAAATTTCTAACCACGAATTACTCACCCATTTTCGAGGCTAGAAGTTGGAGTTGAATGCACTCACCGGTGCGGGATCTTGTCTTCGATATTCTCATCTTTGAAACTCAACCAGATTTCAGTTTCACTCGATCGAACTGTTCAAGGAACGCCGGTACGTTGGAGTCTAATAATCCCCCGCTTCGTTTGGCTCATTTTGTTCCAGATACAAGTCTCCATACGTATTCCTGTTGTTCACGCTTCCCGCTAACCCGGCAAACTTTCTATAAGTCACAGCTATGTCAGTATCATCCTCCTTCGATTGTTTCCACACAGATTGCGACTCTGTCCTCAGTGCATGTTCCGCTGGCTTTGTTCGTGATGCTGCAAATGCTTTGATCGGGTATGTTGCAACGTTCTTCTCTTAATTCCGAACTCATATCATCCACAAGAATCGGTGTTCTCTTGAGCTGTTCTGGCTGAACTTCGCGCAGCATACGAGGTGAATGTGGGTCGATCTATATTTGTGTACTGGCAACTCAGTCCAATGGAATACAGGGACCGAGCCAAACGGACGGCAACTACGAAGGGGGATGGACATAGGATCAATGTGTATACAGGTGTAGATATGTAGCCGGAATATACTTGATTGAGCTACTTGTATTGAGTGAAAACCCGCTCAGCTCAAGTAGGTTGGCACACTGCCATTGAGTAGGTAAACCCACTCAGCTCGAGTGGGTGACCCACTCGATCCGAACTGAAAAATTGCCAAAATCTACTCATGGTGAGTAGGGAAACCCACTCCTCGCAAGTAGGTCACCTACTCCGTCTGAGTCGGTACCCACTCACGCCAAGTGCATTACCTACTCAAGCCAAGTGGGTCTACCTACTTGGCCTGAGTAGATTCCCTCCCCATAGTGGGTTGTGCCATGTGCAATTCCGGCACGTTCCATTTTACCCAGTCGTTACACCACGATGACGGCTGTCTGCGATTCGGAAGGCGGGCGATTGACCCAAGTTGGGAGACCGGTGACTCGGCCCAAATCTGGATTCCGGATCTCAAACTCGCGCTTCAACTCTCCCATGTCTGCAACCTCATCAAACGGCACTCCGTTCACCTGAAGGTGGCCATGTAATGCTACCGGCGCAACGCGGCCGCCAGGCAAGATCGCAGGACCCCAGCGAGACCACTCCTTGCTGAGTATGTCAGTAGCCGACGCAGATCCAGGTACAAGAAAGATGCTGGTGCTGCTTTGCTTCTTCGCGAAGAGTAGGCTAGGGAGGGACAAGGAAGCGAGGTGTTTATTGACAGTGGCGATGATCTCCGGGTAAGGCGCATTGAAGAGGGGTGGGACGTCACCATCAAAGCGAACGAGAATACGCTCATCGCTTGGCGCGGGTAGCGGACGTGGGTTTGGTTTGGGAACAGGGGGAGTGGCGGGCTTCACGGCAGCAGCGGCCACCGCGGCGTACGAAAGAGCTTTCTCCGCTTTGAACGAAGCGACTTCCTTCGAGAGCGATGCAATGGCCTTGTTCTGAGCCTCGGATTTCGCGGAGAGCTCCTTGAGGGATGGCGCAACTGCCTGGAGGAGGAGAGCGCTAAAGGAGGAGGTGGATTCCGACTCGCGCACAATGGTCACGTGGTTGGCGAGTCGTTGCTGTATCGCGCTGAGGACCTTCCAGAACTCTTGAGTGATAGCGCTAGAGGTCTGGAGCCATTTCAAGATATCGCCAAAGACGTCTGCCAATGCGTCGAAAGAATCTGCGTCATCAATACGGTTCCGGGAAGTCGACAAGAACTCCTTCTTAGCTCGCGAAGCCTCTATTTGTAACTGCTTCGATTGGGTCGACCTTTCAGCACGCACTGTAGGAGCTGGCTTTGTGGATTGGTCAACTGGAGAGCTTGGGGAGGGAGGGAGAATCGGCGAGGTAGCGGAAACGGTAACTGTAACAGATGATGACGTGGCAGCGACGGCGGCGGGGCCTTCCGCGGTGATAGTGGCGGTCTGAGCAGTCCTTGTCTGCTTGCGAGTGGCTGGGCGAGGTCCAGATGGCGCGAACTTTGACTTTTCTCCACAGCTATGACGTCTTCTGACTTGGGCAGAAGTTCTCTGTCTCCAAGACATCATGCTGTGCTCACTTATGTCATATCTTACGTCACCTCTTGTATGTAAGTAGTCCGCTGGGGATCGACTTGGCTCCTGCAGTCTCCTGGGCCCTTCTCCCCTTACACCATAACAAACCTTCTATTCGACTCTGGCACTCTCCTAGCCCCAGCCGACGACCCTACTTCCTACTCTGCCCTCATCCTACCATCGACCTCACACCTCCCTTGCTATGGCAACTATAGAACAGGTTATGGTTCACACAAGATTGAGCCCAGGCAGGTATATTCGAGGCGCGAGAGAGCGACGAGATGGGGGTGCGAGAGCTACAGGAAATCGGTACGTACGACACAATATAAGGAATATACAAAGGGACGGATAGGGGGGGGTGTAGCGAGGAAACGGACAGATAGGAAAGGCGGCGCGTGATGGTCTCACGCCTTCAACACTCCCACTGACCAACGCGCGCCGCGTACTCGACATTAGCGATAGGTAACAAGAAATGAAGTCCAATCATGACGGCTCCCACTGGAGCGATGGCGGGGGAGAGAAAAAAATCAGAAATGGTATGTGTCGACAACAGCTGCGGTGGTGGTGTCGCGTCCGGGGATAGGAACGAGAGGGCCGGGCTCGGGGCATTCGTTCTGGTAATGACCGAGTTTCCTGCATTTGAAGCACGTAATGCGGGAACGGTCGCGGTATGTGCGGGCGGTGAGCGCAGAAGCGGGGAGGTCCGAGTCGAGGGTAACAGAAAGCTCAGCTTCCTGACGCGTTTCTTCGTTGAGCAAGCGGCCGATAACGAATTCCAGCTCGTCATGCTGGGGGTGAGAGTCGAGGGAGATAATGAGGGTGTTGTACGAAGCGGGGAGGGACATGAGAAGTGTCGCAATAATCTGCGCATCCGACGGCTTGTCCTCGTAGAGGCGTTCGAGTTTCTCCGCATGGGCTCGGACGGAAGCGATGTAAGCGCGCATGCTCGAAAGACCGTCAGGCTTACGAAGGCTGTAGAATTTCCTCCACATCGCAACAACACCACCCAGCCCAGTGCTAAGATGCATCTCCTCCAACCGGTCCCACATCCCCTTCGGATCCTCCTCAAATGCCCGAACGTGAGCGAATTGGGACGGATCGAGTCGGCCAATAATCGTCGCAGTCGCCAGATCCCGCCTCGTAATCCAGGCCTTCACGGCCTTCGAGTTGTCGCTACCGAGCGGCCTCGTCTCGTCTCCCAAAACGATGGGTAACACAGTCCGGCGCCGTAACTCGGCCCGGGTCTCAAACTGCCAGTCGTCGAACGAGACGTCGTCCGACAGGCGGGTTCCATTCTTCGCATCAAGAGCCTTCGAATCCATCGCAGAAGGCAGTACAATCGGTCGGGGCACCTAACGCAGGCGCACGTTCGTTCGGGTTCGGGTTCGGGTTCGGTCGGTCAGTTGCCTACGCAGGCACGGTGGTCGGTCGTCGAGAAGACGGGCAGTGGGGAGCGGTGAAACGAGGATAGGGGCAGATGAAGCGGCGAAGAGGAGATATTAGAAGCAGAGGAGGGGCGCGGGGCCCATAACCTATAGAACAGGTTATGGTTCACACAAGATTGAGCCCAGGCAGGTATATTCGAGGCGCGAGAGAGCGACGAGATGGGGGTGCGAGAGCTACAGGAAATCGGTACGTACGACACAATATAAGGAATATACAAAGGGACGGATAGGGGGGGGTGTAGCGAGGAAACGGACAGATAGGAAAGGCGGCGCGTGATGGTCTCACGCCTTCAACAGCAACCCCCGCAGTTCCTCAGGCCAACTCTAAAGATGTTTATTTTGGCGAATGCCATTAGTTTTGAAAATTGCAATAAGTTTCTGCCCAACTCCTTGCCCCTCCCCGAACCACCCACAAACTCTATCGATGGACCAAGATTTGAAAAGGCAGGTTTCATGGATACCCGAGAGGTACAAGTGGTGGAAAAAAAGTGCCAGTCTTTGTTTTACATGGGAGTATCCACTCATCGCCTGCATAGGCTTGCCTGAACGAGTTGGGGCAGCGATCACGCGTTTTCAGATGGAGCGGCCATCTACAAAGTCGATTGAAATGGCCGTAGAGTGAGAATGCAGTCTACTGAAAGCCGGACTGAGCTCATCGTACAAATTTCCAGACTTGATCTGTTGTCTATTCAATGTTGCATTGAGCTTGCGAGGACGAAAATTACAATGGCAACTGATGACGAGATAGTGATTTTCGTGGAGGATGCTTTACACAAATGTAAAGTGGAGGGTAGAGAAGTGCACTTGATGTGACTGCGCGCACAGAGAAACACTTCAATCACATTTACTAGACCGCTGGTTTCTTTCTCAATATCAATCTTATTCCCCTAAATTGCAAATGAGTCTCCAGGGCGCGTTCCAGTCAATGTTCAACGGTTAAGACAAGATTACCCATAACGTCAAGGTTAGGGCTAACGCGCCAACGTTCCGCGTTCCCATTGTTGACTTCGGCGGACGGCGACTGCAGATTTATCGAAGCTTTTCCTGCATCACATATGCATCGCGCCGCCTGTGACCCTCAAGCTTTCTTCCGGAATCCGCTCCGAGGCCCTCAATGCTTTCTTCCGCTCCGAGGCGTCGCTCGTGCACATTCGTTGTTGCCGAGAGCGCTCTCTCCGTTCGGGATCGAGACGCGAAGCGCATTCGCAGGATCCTTCGCAGGTTGTCGATCTCATCGACAAAACCTAGCTTCTCACAATCTTTTGCTCCCCCCATCACCTTCGCGGTGATTTTTCTCATCTTCGTATTAGTCTCTAGGCTACCAGAGGCGGCGATGCGACTACGTTGTTGACGGAGGCGAGTTAACCGCAAGGTCCGGCACACAGCGATCAACCAAAAGGAACTGGGCTAAGTCCTAGATTGACCAAGGGAGTCTATCTGCTAACTATTTAAACAGAAAATGGAGGCAGTGCGAGGAGAACCTCTGCCTCAGGGAAACATCAGCGGGAGCTGATGCGCAATCAATCCGTTACAATATACTACTGATTATTTGCTGATTATTATATTTGGAATGTTCAAGTTACTTGTAGTGACTCAATAATTAGTACGGTGCGTAGTGTGGTCAGAAAACCATAAAATCTTCCTTTTTAAATAATCAGACAGTTACAAACAAATAAGCCTGGAAACAAATAGATATTCCACATCTAAACCTGGTCATCATCCGGGTTATCACGAATCCCAGCTCGAAATCCGGATCGGTGGCGCAAGTGACCCCTGATGCAAATCAAGGCGCGGCGGTGGTCGCAAACTTGGCTGCGCTGGTTCTGAAGAGGGCTTGAGGATGCCCCCTCTGTCCAAGTGCTGGTGGTGGTGATCGCCCAACTCTCGGCTTGACTTGAGGACTTGATAACAATCTAGTCCTACTTGAGCGTGCCAGAAACAATACTGTACTATTTCGACCGTAGATTCAAGTAACGCGTCACATCGACCTTTGAATTGAAGCTATTTAATTTTCGTAACACGTCACAAGGCAATTTTGGCCCATTTTCCCATCAAAATTGATCGGCAAAATGCGAAAAATCGCCCAAAAAGGGAATTTCATCAAAGTTGAATCATCGGAAAGTTGAATCTAAACAATAACATGTCACACCCGGTGAATCTATGGTCGAAATAGTACAGTAGAGTTGAGTCAAGGGCTGACCTTCGTAGGCGCAAGGAAGCTTCTTCATGAAATGTGACTCCACATGCCTAGTGAATGCTTGTTCCTCCCCAAAGCGCTTTCTACAGGCATCCCATTCACATAGATGTTTTCCTTCGCAGCTAACATGGATCCTGTGGATATGGGCCAGCAAGCTTCCCAGTGAGTTTGAAATGGCGGTGCACCGACGCCATCTACAAGGCCGACGTGCCAGGCGAGAGAAAGAAGTCATCAGAGCCAGACTTTCTTCCGGGACTACCGAAGAATGTAATCCAATGAGTTTTGGCTGCAGGATGCCCCTGAATGGCGATGGGAAGGCCGCGATATCCTGAAAGCTCAATTGAGACCATCCTGTGAGGGAACCGACAGCTTACTTGAGGATTCCCTTCGCCCACGCCAGACGTTCGGCGACGATGCAAACCGTCGTCGGGATACGTTACACCACTGTTACAGGCTCGACAAGGCGCTAACAAGATAAACGGAGCGAGCTTGCGGCTGCGACTTGATTCAGAGGGGACAATATACGGACTGCAAAACAAATTGGGAAGGGAAGGGGATCGAATTAGGTGCGATAAGGGTTGCATTCAAGTTGCGCTTACAGTTCAGTCTGAAGTCTGTCCGTGGAGGGATCTTTGCAACCCTTTAATGACAGGCTGAGATTCAACTGCTATACGGGAGTTGTGAGGACTAGTACTGTCCCTAGCGATCGCACGTAAGGAAGGGCTTACTGCGGATAGTTCCTGACAGACTCTTAAATGTGTAGGGTCGCATTGGCCTGCCTGCCGAATGAGTTGAGCGAAGACGCCCATAGCAATGATAAGTGCGGTGCGTACGATAAGAGACAGGTCTTCCAGAAATCTAATACAGTTGCGGCAAAATCAATTTACTTACTAAATAAGGAAATTCTCGTCAATTCGCTCCTTTCGCTCGTTTTTTTCGAGCGGTAAGTTGATAAGAATACTAAAAACTGCTGGCCTGTATCCCTGATGTAGGGAAACTGGCGTCTTTGTATTGGTTTCGCCGGGATAACCAGCAACTTTGTCTCATAAAGTGCAGCCAAAAGCAGTGAGAAACATGACGAATCCGGTTGTTTTTTGTGCGTAGACCGGCTCAACTCGAGGAGTACAGGCCCTTTGTGCCATTTCAACGTGCTTGTGGTGGTTTTGCTCTGCGGTAGAGCGAAGTTGATGAAAATTTCCTTATTTGGTAAGTAAATTGATTTTGCCGCAACTGTACATAAGGCATACACTTCGTGAGACTGGGAAAATAGGTCGGGGATGGGATGGATGAGATGATCAGACGCCTCACCAATGTCTCATTCGGACTGCCCATGAGGCGGCAAGGAAAGAGGAGAGAATACTGTACTATTTCGACCGTAGATTCAATGGGTTTGAGGTGTGACGCTTCATCTTCACTTTTGCCATCATTCATCAGTGATCGAATTGCCTTTTAGGGAGATTTTTCGTGTTTTGCCGATCAATTTTGATGGTAAATGGCCCAAAAACGCGCTGTGACACGTTACGAAAATAAAATAGATTCAATTCAGGTCCCTCTGTGACCTGTGACTTGAATCTACGGTCGAAATAGTACAGTACGCCCAGGTCACGTGGCTTACATCGATATACAGTTGCGGCGAAATCAATTTACTTACCAAATATGGAAACTCCCATCAAAGCCGCCCTACCGCACAGAAAAACGACTCGCTGGTTGGTGGAAATAGGATAGACGGGATGTATTCCTTGTGTAGAATAGGTCTACCCACAAAAACAAGCCGAATCTGTCATGTTTCTCACAGGTTTTGGCTGAATTTTCCTGGACAAGCTCGCCGGCCAGCTCGGCAAAATCCATACAAAAACGCAGATTTTTCTACACCAAACATACCGGCTTGAGGCTCTCAACATTTTTGTCAACTTGCCGCTTGAGAAAACCATTCATATCCATGAAAAGACGGGGATTGATCGGAATTTCCATATTTGGTAAGCAAATTGATTTCGTCTGCTGTAAGATAGGCCTCATCCATATTCATCCAAACATCAAAATTTGGTTCCCACGACTCTAAATATTAGTATTAAGTGTTTCAGGACGAAATTAGACATTCTGGCCCGGTAAAGCCTTTGTATGCATACGAAGAATAGGTCTTGAAACTTTCATAACGTTTGAGGAAGAACTGAGAGACGAGATAGCTTTTTGCTGGGGGGATCACGAATTCACAACATCGTGACCAGTACTAGTAGAAATCTATCTCCGCCTTCAGTTCTTTGCCAAGCATTCCCAAAATTTGGGTGCACGTATATACTCGAGTAGAACACTTTTCAAGACTTTGCCGGGCCAGAATTCTGTTATAGATAACAGTAAAATACAGAGTTGACGAAACCCGTTTACAAATCCCTAGCGTGACGCGAGAACAACCAAGACGACGAGCCGCAGGCTCGTGGGACCTTGAGGTGTTCAAGATGCCTAAGGAAGAGGTAAGTGCACGACTTTACCTATTCCGAGGCGAATGCGAGGCGGTTAAGCAGTCGCAGAGGGCGCGTGAGAGGCGAAAGATTGTAAAGGAGAAAAGTAAAGTATATTCGAGTGTACCCGCCACTTTAAATACACAACATGTAGTTATAGTAACTACATTTGGGAATTCATAACTAAGGAACGAGGGGATTGGATTTACAAAATAATAAGTAGCTAAGAGACGGTATAGAGACGAACGTCGTCGAGGTAATGCGCACCAGTATCCATGACATATCCCCCCCACTCGACGAGCGTGAAGTCGCCGGTCTAGAAACCATACCGAGCGAGGTACTGGCCATACTCGTCATTCGGGACATGGATTCGACCGGTGATTGAGTCGTGAATCAACCCAATGTCGACGTGAGGTGCCAGCCACTCCTTCTCGTTGCCTTCGACCACAAAGAAAACATCAAAGCCTTGCTCGGAAAAAAGGTACGAGCAAGACGAATCAGCCCCACGGATGTTGCGATTGTTGGTGAGATAGCGATCCAACCATGCCTCCAGCTGTACTGACCATACATCCGGTCCCGTCGTCCGCCCAAGCCATTCCTCCAGACTCATATTCACCCCGGCACCCGGATTGCAGAGAGAAGCCTCGCGCAGACGCAGCGCGGTGGCCTTGATCTTCCCAAGACAGGCCAATCCGAAGTGGAACGCCCTCTGGAAGTGGTTGATGAATTCCACCGCGTCGTCAAATGAATCAAAAGTACGAGGATCAACGTGGCGACGCTGTTTGCGACCGAGGAAGAGGCCGATGGAAGGGAAGATGAGGCCGGTCTGTTCGAGGGCGAGACGGGGTAAGGTGACGGGAATATAGTCCGCGGAGAAGCCACGGATGTCGACGGGGTGGTTATTCATAGCGGTGAAGATGAGACCGGCACAAGTGCGCAATCGTCCGTAAAAGAGGTCGAGGTAGTGGGTGTAGATGGTGTAAGACCCGTTGGGAAGTTGGTAGATGCAGAGCTCTTGAGCGGGGAATTTATAGTCTGCCTCGGTTCCACCGAGCAGGGAGCCGAACAGGTTACCTAACAGATCATCCTGTGAGAACCAGCATACCGCGGCGAGCATGTTCACGACGGAATAAATGGTGTAAGGGAAGACCGGCGGTTCGAGCCGAATATCGTCCGCATACCGGGTGAGCACTGCTCGATCCTGGACCTCGTCTGATTCGGAAGAGTCGCTGCCGAAGAGCTCGTGCTCTAGTGTGGGGGAAAGGAGTGGAGGAGGACTCGAAGGTTGGTCGTTGTCGATAGGGGCGTCTTTCGAAAGGTCGATGGAAATGGTTCCCTTGGGGGTGACAGTGACGTCGTCAGGTGTGAAGAAGGGGTTTGGGAAGCAAGACTCGTCGCAGACGGCAGCCATGGGAGGTAAGAATGGGTAATAGGAAGGTAAAAGGTGGAAGTTTAATGGCGCAAAAGAATGAAGGACAAGGGAGGCGATAGGGTATAAGTAAGAAGAGCTTTAACAGAAAGGAGCGCATTATGCTGTAGGCGCAATGCGTCCCTGATCGATCCATCTTGTCAGAACCTCAGGAGCGTTGCGCAGACCTTTCTTGGTGAGCCATTCGTCGTCTTCTGGCCCGAAGCCTTTCCAGCGGACTTTGAACTGCTGTACCCGGCGGCCACGAATCTTTCTCCACCGTTCAGCCAGAATTTCTTGAATCTCGACTTCAGGGAGCTGCTCAAAATCTTCGCGATTGAGGGACCGAGTGGGGCGATCGCCAAGTTCCGGAGGCGATGCGTTATAGGGTTCCAAATGAGCGATATTGATGATGGGATGTATTCCATATGAAACCGGAAGTCGCAGGCGGTATGTTACCGGGCTGAGCTTGCCGCTAATTTCGAAAGGACCATCGAATTTGAGCAGTAATTTCTTTCCTCGGCCTTTCTCGTCCTTCAAAAGCTTGAGGGAATGCGGATTAATCACCACCAAGTCGCCTTCTTCGAATTCCCGAATAAGCCGGCCTTTGTTGTAAGCTCTGCGCTGGAAGACTTGCGCAAGGAGTAAAGCTTCCTTGGCTCGGGTACGAAGGGACTCAAATTCTGCAATCATAGCTCCAGCTTGTTCGTCTGCGATGGGAGGAGAGTCGATGTTTTTGCCATGATCTGCGTGGGTGAGATTTTTGACGTCGGCTAAATTTGATTCCGGTCCGGATTTTGCTTCCGCTCCGTTGACGTCGGCTAATTTCTCGCTCTCTCCTTCCCCCCCAGCATCGACTTGACGATTCACTGGTGGTATTCCGCTCAGCAATGTCGCCGTTCGAGGCTGAAAACCACGTAACAAGTAAGCAGGGGAGAACCCCGAGCTTGAATGCGGCGTAGTGTTGTATGACAATCCCAATGCCAGCACGAAGCGTTTCCACTCAGTTTTCGATCCGATGTACGCGCGTAGGGCGGTTTCGATGAATTGGTTCAGAATCTCCGTTTGGCCATCAGCTTGGGGATGGTAAGAAGTTGTCAACGCGCGTTTTGAGCCCATTAAACGCGTCAATTCTCCCCAGAAGGTATGCCGCCATCGAGTGTCTCTGTCACAGATAATTTGTAACGGCAATCCGTAGTGCGCCACTACATGCTCCCAGAACAGTTTTGCGGTGTCTTCTGCGCCTATCTTTGTCTTGCAAGGTATGAATATTCCGTACTTTGTCAGTTTGCAGACAATAACAAGCATGGCGTCGAATCCATCAGATTCTGGCAGCTCAGTAATAGAGAGTTTGCGGTGAGCCGCCAGAAGCCACCTGGCGGCTCTAATGGCATGCGGATTGGAGCGGCTATGCTGTCTGGCGGCTCGTTTGGTGGCTGGTAAAACTGGTTCAAATTTGGTTTTGCAAGTCTATTCTTAGTACTTAGTCATCTATATCTTGAGCCATACACACACGAAGAAAATCCGACCCGAAAATCTGACGCCATCGCACATTTGAGCCGAAGACTTCGGTTGACGCTGGAAATTGCTTCAATTCAAAACAATTATGCACCTTTGGACAACGAACTCTTATTGGCTGAAGGTATAGTCAAATATACAAGGCACCCAACCTCGAAATCGTGCTAAGGACCGCGCGCGACGAGCCGCTGAACGAGCCGCCACATGACGTAGCCGCTCCAATCCGCATGCCGTTGGAGCCACCAGGTGGCTTCTGGCGGCTCACCGCAAACTCTCTAATGAAGTCCATTGTCACGACTTCGAACGGTTGAGAAGGGATGGGAATTGGTTGAAGGAGGCCGAACGGTGCGTGGTTTCGAGGTTTTGTTTTCTGACAGATATCACATGTGCAGGAATACTGTTTGATCAATCGCGACATTCGAGGCCAATAATATGTAGAGGCGATTCGGTTGTACGTCCGATGAAAATCCGCGTGAGCACCTTCGGTAAGTCCATCATGAATGTCTGCAATGATTCTAGGGCGAAGACTTTCAGGGACACATAGCCGATTGTTGCCGTTCCAATCCTCAAAATGGAGCAATCCGTCGTCCGCCAGCTGGTACTGGGGAAAGGAGGGATTGTTCCAGTTGACTTCTTTCTTCCAGGACTCCAAAACATTGGAAAAGTGAGGATCCTTCTTGTATCCTTCAATCCATTCATCCTTTTCTTCAGATGGCAGGCTAACCATGATATTGAAGGAGCGGGAAGTGATCCCAATGTCTTCACCAGTGAGTTCATGCGATTGAGACGAATCTAAATTGGCTTTGAATATATCCAGATCCTCGGGATCTTCCATCTGTTTAGTTCCTTTCTCGGCAACGGATAATAAACGCTCCTCGAAACGTGGACCAAGTTCGTCATACATGTTTCGAAGAGGATCACAGGCTGACAAAGTTAACAGCGGTGTTTCATCCGATTCTGGACCGAGTTGCAGTGGAACTCGCCGTCGTAGTCGCGAGACAGGGTCAACATTTGAGTGAACTCGACCGGCTCGATGGATAATCTGAAGTTCTGGGTAGGCTGCGAAGATAGTTCCCCAGGTAAGAAGTCGACGATTGACGTTCTGGAAGGTACGGCTCCAGGTCAGCGCGGCGTGATCCGTTATAGCGGCAATTTTCTCTCCTTCCAGAAATACTTGAAATTTGATAAGCGCTTCTTTCAGGGCAAGTGCTTCGCGCTCGGTTGGCGAGTAATTTCTTTCCGGAGATTTGAGCACTCTGGACCAGTACGCGATGACTCGTTCCACATGCACAGTGGTATCCTCGAAGTTTTCAGCCCATTCACCAACAGGTGGTATGTCATCGAATCCTTTAATTGCGGTGACCAGCTGAGGGATTGGTTCCTTAGCTCGAAAGGCCTTCTCAAGCCGTTCGTATGCCTTTGTGCCGCGTAAGTCCCGGATTTTCATTGGTTGTACTTGCTGAAGAATTCCAGCGACGCCGTAGTCGCAGGCATCGGAGTAGACGCGGTAAGGAAGTCCTGGGATCGCATATCCTCGCACGGGTGCGTTGGTTAAAACCGTTTTGCACAGCTCGAAAGCTTCTTGATGCAGATCCGTCCATTCCCAAGGGACACCTTTTTTCAATAGCCCAAATAGAGGTAGCGCAATCCAGGCGTAAAAAGGAACGTATGACGAGAAGTAAACCATCATGCCTAGAAATGTCTGAAGTTCCGAAACATTTCTAGGTACTTCCAGTTCGCGAATGGCGTCAACCTTCTCTTTGTGCGTGGAAAGTCCGAGCCGTGAAACCTTTTGCCCAAGCAACATCAACGATTGATACCCAATATGGCATTTCGGTGGTGATAAGGTGAGATTCGCGCTTGCGATTGCACCAAAGACAGCGTCCAAGTGTTTGACATGATCCTCAAAAGTCCGAGAATAGATCACGATGTCGTCAATATAGACCAGCGCGAATAGCCAGAGGAAAGGTGCGAGAACAGTGTTCATGACTCTTTGAAAGACACTAGGTCCGTTTCTGTAGCCGAATGGCATTCGCGCAAATTGCCATAAGCCACGATGTGTTCGAAAAGCTAGTTTTTCGGCAGAGTCGGGATGCATGGTAAGTTGCGTGAATCCCGCTAAGGCATCCAACGTTGTTAACCATTGCGATCCTTCCAGGGCTTGAAGAACATCTTCTTGCCGAGGAAGAGGGAACTCGTCTGGTACGACCATTTCATTGAGTTTACGAAGATCAATAACCATTCGAGGCTTCCCGTTTCTCCAGACAGTGAATACCGGTGCGGCCCATGGACTGCGGGATGGTTCAATCACACCGAGTTCAATCCAAGAATCCATTTGTTTGTCTATGACTTCTCGTTTGGCCGGAGATGCAGGAAATGGAGGTAATGAAACAGGTTCGGCGCCCGGTTTCATGGGAATAACGACTTGTTCTTTGTATGTTCCCAGTCTTCCGTCTAGTCCAAACGCCTTGCTGTTTTTCACACAGATATCTTCCAAAGCTTTGCGTTGTTCGGGCGTCATATTTTTTGAAAAGTCCAACGACTCAAGAAGCTTGGAAGAGTCAACGTGTTCGGGAGGGGTTTCCGCAATTTTGGGTCCTCCTTCCAATGGTTCTTCCGCGGCCGGATCGTCTTCGCCGGTAGCGTTTCGGTGAGCTTTAGAAGAAACATTTGATTCTGAGCGAATAACATTGACATCCGCTGGTTCGGCAGGAGACTGAATTTCAACCAATTGCCGAATGAAGTTGGCGTGAGCTTCCGCACGCGCCTTGCGAGCCGGTGACATTTTTGAGGCTTTGTCTAGCCATGTTCGGGGATTGTGAGCAGTTCCCAGAACTTGTCCTTCCGAGATGATGACTGGAAAATCCGAAAAGTTTGCAACGTGAATCGCCGGTTTTTCTTTCGAAATGAAAGTATCAGCACTTCCGTAGACATCATCAAAATTCCCAGCGCTCTTCAAATTCTTTTCGACAAGCAACTGGTCAATATCTTTCGGAAAATGGGCGGAGACTTTGACCAGTCGACTGGTTTGCGCGGGAATGACTACGCGTTCCGCACTGGAAACTCGACCATCGCGAATAACTCGATGAGAGCGCGACCGGAATTTTTTATTTCGTCGGTGAGTGGCTTGTTTAGCATCCTTCTTTGTGCGAGTATGTGCACATTTGACCTCGAATGCATGTCCACTGTCGTCAACGAGAGACGGGGATGTTGAATTTTCAACTAATAGCCGTCTTCCGGAGTCTCCAAACTGAAGGTACGTCGATCCTTCCTCTCGAATAATCGAAATTGAGTACTGATCGGCAAAGTCATTGCCCAGGATGAATGGTGTGGTCATTCCATCTACGACATAGGCTTCAACGTTGAACTTGACAGGTCCGTCTTGTGTGTGGAAGAATAAGTCACAGCTCACGAAGCCCGAGATGGACGAGGTTCCGGTTACTTGAATAAGATTAACTTGATGTCCTTGTTTCACTTTCGGCGGATTTGTTAATGAATTCAAGGCTTTGCGGGATATCAAGGTAATATCGGAACCTGAATCAATGACGACTTTCAAGGGATCGGTCGTCAAACTTCCTATGGTTGCATGTGCCTCGGTCGCACTTGAACCTAAGAAGGTACTTCCGGGTGGTCTTGCCATATGCTTGCGCAGCTCAATTAGAGGAGCGTGTGGCGGAGCATCCGGCGAATTGACTACCCGGTAGTTGCATGCTTTAATTTCTCGAGCTAACCGGCGACGAGAATGTCGGTTCAACACAGGTTTTGAGAACGGTGTTGTCCTTGAGGAGTCAGATGTGTTCTCCTCATTCTCCGCTTCTGTGTCGTCGGATGATTCAGAATCTTCGGCATGACTGGGGGTATTTGAGGGTATATCCTTCGAACTTCCGTCGCGAATATTATCGGTGGGTATTTCAACTTCTTCGAGAATAGTGAAAGGAGAAATAGGATGCAGGTGAGAAAAAGGTTCGTATTCTTCATCTTCAACTTCTTCAACGCGCGCTGCTCGCGAGTTTTTACGCTCGCTGTTCCCCTTCAGTGCCGGTATAATATCCCCCCCAGCTTTCAAGTCAGCGCTGACTTGTAAAGTTGCAGGACCGGTAGACTGAAGGGGCTCCTCAAAACCCTGCTCCTCATCATCAAGCCCATAATAGAGGTTGTCGTATTCCTCTTGAGCTTCAATGTCTTCGGCCGTTGCCGATGCGAGGTTTGCTCGTGCAAATTTGTTTCCTTTGAAGTAGTGTTTGCACTCATTATCCCAGTGCATTCCACTTCCGCAGTGGCGGCAAGGACGTGCCCCTTTCGACGCGGGAGTCGCTTTCTTTGACACGTTGGCGTCATCCTTTGGAAATTTTGGTGGAGGCAATGTTGGGGATGACCCAATGAGGTGAGTTCGAGCAGACACATCAGATTTTTCGAACGCCTTCAAGTTGCGAGGTTCAGATTTGACTTGCTCAACCAATTCGGTCTTATTCAAGGGCAGATCCAACAAGTTATCTTCATGGAAAATAATCGCAGCGTGGAAGTCGGTGACTGTCTTGTATTTCTGAGTATCCAAGACTGTGACCCAAGATCGAGGTGCGCCGTTCATAATCTCCGAGATGATGGCTGAATCGTCGAACGAATAGACAGACGTGATCGCTTCGCGTTTTCGAATGAAGTATTCGGAAGGCTTTTCACGGCCATGGCCAGTTTGACGATAAGCGGCAAGCAAAGCTTTTGTTCGCGTCTTGTCAAGCCATTTGCTCGATAAGAAGAAGTCCGCCAAGGCTTGTCTCATAGTTTCCCAATTTGCTCGAATTTTACGCTGATAGTTTGGATCCAATGCAAAAAACCAATCTTGTGCTGGTCCGGTCAAGCAGCGTGCTGAAATTGTACCAAGCTGCTGAAAGGCTTTAGGTCCATCCTCAGCGATTAAATTGAGCTGTTGAATCCATCGAAGCAGCGTATCGGGATTCCCATTCCACTTGGGGACATCCGAATCTTTCAACCGCATATCGAACCAACGATGATTAGGGTCATTTCCTTGATCCAGCTTCGCGGAATCTTCCCCTGACTTTCGAGGTTTAGATGCGCCGCGGAAATGGTTTCCCTTCTTATCATTGTCAGAACTGGAGGGATCATCGTCTGGAGGACCACCGCTGTTGTTTGGCTGTTTCGGAGGTGGTTTGGAGCTACCCCTTGACTCTGATTTGGGTTTCCGCCCTCCAGATTTCTTCCCTCCGCGATTGTCTTTATCGGATTCGTCAGGATCCCCCCCGGGATCAGGTGCACCTGCACCAGAGAAGGTTGGCTTCGATCTTTTCACATAAGCGCTCTCAGACGGCTTTGTCGAATGATTTGGGATACGAAATCCAAGGCCTGACATGTGAGGAGGCGGATCTCTGTCCCGATGCGTATTCGCTGTTTGCTTCCTTGCAGGCTGAGATTTTCTGGCGGGACGAGGCTTTACTTCTTCGTCCTCCATGAAGCTGATTTTATGAAATGCCGCATGAAAACCTGAAGGTGGCGTGGATGTTTTCGCAAAGGCGCTTGGCGGGACAGAAAACCGAGGTGATTCTTCCTCGGAAGCTTCGTCTTCTGCCTCTCCTTCGTGATCGGACGAGATATATTCAAGTCCAACGGAGGTCTCTGCCATTTCTGGCTCAACCTTTTCTTGTTTCACAAAGGGAGGTGATACCGGTCGAAGAAACGCGCGAAACGATTCACTTGGAGAAATCCGAGCTCCAGAATTTTCCGGTGTTGCTGGATGAGCACTGTTCCGAGTATAATAGCTGAAGGCTTCTTCGCTCGGCGCACGAAGCTTGTTGATTCCAAAGTCAAATAATTCGTCCATGGAAACAAGAAAATGTTCGACTTCTGCACGATAGCAGATTGCAAGAATTTCGTACTCATTTGCCGAATAGAAACCTTGTGGATCCTCGTTCCTTCCCCATGTTGGTAACGACGGCATTCTATTGGAGCCGATTGCTGCGATGGCCTGACTGCTGCGTTCACGTAGATCATCTAGGGACCTCGCGAGAGCCCAATAGGGGGCCATCTGAATCCGAAAAACTTCTCCTCCACCGTTCAGTAATTGGGCGCCCTCCACCATGTTGATCGCCGTTTCGACGCTCTCGAGCTCTTTCTGGAATGTTCCAACCAGCATCTTCCGTGTCGCTATTTTGGGGTCGCGAAGGAAAGGTTTCACGAACGCGGCCGCGCCAAGTTTCAAGGCCTTTTCACGACGTGCAAGGAGGGATGGATATTTCCTTTTGATAATGTGGATGGAGACAAAAATTGGCGAGTTAATGCTTCCTTTGGTTATTTCCACATCTTTATCAATTAAATTGGTAGCTCGAGGTCCAGCAAATTCTTCAAGCTCGTCCAATTCAGGAAGGCTTGGCTGGGTCGTTGCGACGCTAGGTGTTGGAGACGGTGGTCGCCCTGGCATCCTGACAACCGGTGGTTTGACGGAGGGGTTGGCAGAATCAACGTCGATAGGAGCTTCAACAGAAGTCTGAGCTCCAAACAGATCGCCGTTTGTAGGGGAAGAAGGTTTGGATGGGGGTCCTCCACTCATAATAACGGAGATAGAGGAAGTGGCGGGTGTAAAAAGGGAGTTGTGTATAACGGGCTCCCTGTGTGTCCACCAATGTTATAGATAACAGTAAAATACAGAGTTGACGAAACCCGTTTACAAATCCCTAGCGTGACGCGAGAACAACCAAGACGACGAGCCGCAGGCTCGTGGGACCTTGAGGTGTTCAAGATGCCTAAGGAAGAGGTAAGTGCACGACTTTACCTATTCCGAGGCGAATGCGAGGCGGTTAAGCAGTCGCAGAGGGCGCGTGAGAGGCGAAAGATTGTAAAGGAGAAAAGTAAAGTATATTCGAGTGTACCCGCCACTTTAAATACACAACATGTAGTTATAGTAACTACATTTGGGAATTCATAACTAAGGAACGAGGGGATTGGATTTACAAAATAATAAGTAGCTAAGAGACGGTATAGAGACGAACGTCGTCGAGGTAATGCGCACCAGTATCCATGACAAATTCCCGAATTCAACTTGGTGCACTCAATAACCATATTTAAAATCGTGGGAACCGAATTTTGATGTTTGGATGAATATGGATGAGGCCTATCTTAAGTGGGAGTGGGCAGCGATCGTGCCATCAGTGATTTGTTTGTACATATAGATTGATGCAGCTGTCCCGCCAAATGAGCATGTCGAGACGCCTTCAAGTTTTAAAGATGCTCTCCCCCCATTTTCTACCTGATGTTGGGGGTAGAATGAAGTTAAATATACATATCTTGAAATTAGTTAAGCTAGAAATTTTATATCTGCCCAAATTTACCTACTGGATGACCCGGCATCGCGAGATGAACAGCTGCCGGGAAATCGGCCTTAACCAATCTGTAGATAATAGAGGCTTTGCGGTAGCCACTGGCGGCTAATTTTTCTCATGACCCGCTGAGCACCTGGGCTCAAGTAAGCCACCCTGAGCAGCTGTTATGGAGGGCATCTCAAGGTGGCTAACTTGGCCCAGTAGCATCCGTAGTCGTTGTGTGGCACGAGCCGCCAGTTCGTGTGGCGGCTCACCGCAAAGGCTCTAATATCAATGTTTGGACATTTGCCGGTTTGCCGGTAACACTCACCGGGGCACACCGGCTCGAAATTGTGAAGTGCCGGACAGACCCATCAGATACGTTACAGAGCGTGACATAGGTGTGACACTACGCGTCAAAATCCCCGACGCGACGACTTTCGGCGTGTTTTGGCTACTCCCGTCGGATAACAGGGCCGGACAAGGTGCGAATGCATTGACCTAATAATACTACACGTTCAGACTATACTTACGGTGTTAATAGCAGGCAATATCATCGAAAATCACATATTCTTCAGTAATCCCATTCTACACCAAAAACATCGACATCTACCCTCGTCATGGGCTCATCAAGTAAGACGGCGCCGTCACGCAAACGAAAGGGACCTACGAAGGCGCAGTTAGCTGCGAGAGCTGCAAATATGCGAGCACATAAAGAAAATTTACCTTCTACCTCCGCGCCGCTTCCTCCTCCAAATCCGCCGCCAAATCCTGTTGTTCCGGCCAAGGACTGAAAGCACGAGTACCAAAAGCTTCAGCGACGCCACCCGCATGCCCTGACACGCGAAACAAAGCTTGTGGCCGATCTAGCGGCCTCGAAAGTCAATGATACAGCTGCACGACACACCACCGCTTTGGTGACGAAAAGGATGGCCGAAATGGGTGGAATAATCAGCGAAATGACACGCGAAAGCCAGCAACAGACCTCCTCTTTGAAAACGACTATCCGCGAGCTTCGACAACAAGTGAAAGCTCTTAAACAACGGGTTCAGCGGGGAGCTACGAGTTTGACGAAGAAAATTGACCGAGCAAGCAAGAAGTTTGCTGTCAGACGAATTACGGACCGGGGGATATACACGGCGCAAGCAAGACAGCTGGCGCGAGTCATGGTTGACAGCGGGTGTGCGCGCGGAAAGGTTGGGCCGCTCATGATGCGCATAGGGAATGTATTCGGGGTGCGGATTAATCGGGAGATGAGTAGGCGCACTGTTGGGCGGGCAGTGGGTGAAGGTGGGGTCGCTGCGAAGATCCAGGTCATCTACGAGATGTCTGAGAGTGGAGGTAAGCATTCCTACTTCGAAATAACGAAAGAAATATTTTTAACGTGCAGCAGCGGTTACAATTAGCGCCGACAGTACCTCGAATCGAGGAATAAACATCGAGTCAGCCCACATGAATGTTCGCGTCGCAGATTACGCGTCTGGGAGCCTCACCGTTGATCCAGCATCCACCCCAAAGGTCCGGTTCTTGGGCGTAGACAAAACAGTTGACCACACGAGCGCGGAGGCCGTCAAGGGGTGGGAGGAACGCGTCCGAGAATTTTCGGACCTCTTCAATCGCAGTCCTCTTGCACAACGGTTGAAACGACACTACGGGGTACGCGATTTCCTCCGGATTTTGGCTGGGATGCACGGAGATCATGCTGCTGTCGAGAAATCTACTGCCAGCGGATTGCAAGCCAAGAAACACGAGGTTACTGTCGAGGATTTGGGAGAAGACGCGCTGCTGGGGAAGGAGTACATGGAGCTGGTCCAGTATCTTGCTGCTTGGAACGCCAAAAAGATTGCAGAGGCGGGAGGAGAGGAGGGGTGGAATTCGTTGTCAAAGGGGGAGCAAGCACGACGTGACGCGGCGCTGATGAAGGAGATTGTGACGACCTTGGGAAAGGAAGCGTACGATGCCTTGGACTCCGGAGGAAAGGCGGCGATTGGATCTTTTCATTTGGGCGGGATGCTGTATGCACAAAGATCTCAACAGCTTCAAGCCAACGGTAAGTTTGCCGCCCCCCAGAAAAATTGCCGCCCTGCGTTATTTTATTGCCGCCCCCCTGCCGCCCTACTTGCCGCCCAACCTACCGCCATTACCGCCCTCAAGTGCCGCTACCGCCTCAATTACCGCCCTTTGGCCGTCTTCAGTTCCCAATTTGCCGCCTCATGCGTCGACTTCAAGAGGCAAGTTCATGATTGTTCTCAAGTTAACTACCATCAACTAATACATATTTCCGCTTGTCGTATTGAGTACAATGTGCCCACGTACCCAGAAGACATCAGAATGCGGTGTTCGAGTCATCTTCGTGAGATGATAATCGACTGCCGCCCCAACTGCCGCCATTTGCCGCCTTGGCGGCAATTTGGCGGCAATGGCGGCAATTTCACTTTGCCCATTTTTTTCGATTAAAAATAAAATTGCTCCACACACTCCCTTTCAAATTGGATATGGATACTCATTCCCAGTAAAATTACAAAAAAAAAGCAGCCTAAAAGAAATTGGCATTGGTTCGCGCCCCTATGTATCCTCCTCGCCTACACTTGCCTGAGGGCCTCGTCCGCCCCAGAGCTTCATTCATGTCAGTTCAGATATACCACACGTTCTAATGAGTGAAGCGCGCCGCGTTGTGTTGAGTCAAATACAATGGAAGCTTCGCACACAACATACCTGAGTTTATGACTGAAACATAAAATTCAGCAACCTGAGAGCAGTAGAGCAGAATTGCCCCTCACGTCTTTTTGTGGTTCCCGTGTCCATACTCTCCGAGTCGGTATTCTCCGAGTCGGGCGCTCTGAAAATGCACTCGTAGTAATGGTGATACGCAGTGCACGTAACATCACTGCATTTGAGCTTCAGTTCCTTTCCGTCGGTGTAGAACATGTCTCCCAAGCGGATTGGCTGAGCAGGTGAATGGAATTAGAAATCGGGAATTTCTCAACCTCTGAAAATGATACCTTCCCATCCAATCCATTGATAGGGTCGCCATCACTCAGTCGTGCAGGCCGCATGACTGAATCCTTCGAGGCACCTTGCTCCTGTATAACAAGCACAATTGGTCTTTCTCGAGTTCCAATTCGATCGCTTTGCATGTAGGGGAGATCTTGAAACTCAGACACCTCTGCACTTGCCATGTTCTCCACATAAAGCGCGGAAGATCGGAGAAATCAAGACTATCTCGAAGGGGCAGACTGCCCGCAAAGACATAAGCGATAATCGGTTCGGCATCATTCGGGTCAGCGTCACTTGGCTGTGTTGTGCTTCTCCCTTCTTCCACCACCTCCTCCGCCTGCTCGTCTGGTCTCGAGAGTTCCGCAATCCATCCGCGATATCAAGCACTTCATTTGCGAACCCAAAGACCTCGTTTGGGCGCGTTTCTGTCCTGGATTCCGGGGTAGAACGCCGAGGTACGCGTTTCGAATTAGGTGCGCGTCTGACCCTCTTTTCCTGCTGACGCCCCTTCCAACTTCCAGCTTCTCTTCTGCTTGCTCTCGCTGCGCTCGCTCCTGTTGACCGTCGCACAAGTTCCGGAGAATAGAGGACGACCAGAGGATGACGATACTGATGAGAGTATGGTCCGGTGGGATGACAGTACCACAATAAATGGATACAGTCCGGCGGGATGACAATACCTGGATGAGTAAAGTCTGGGGTGTGGTGCAGTATAAGGAAACATACACCCAGTGGGATACAGAGGTGATAAGAGGGACACATGTATGCAGAGGCGGAGAGGAAGGGAGGAATCAGTGGTGAGCGCTTCCACCTTCGCACCCTTCCTACCACAGTAAAGGGTCCGACATCGTTCCGAGCTCTTTGAACATACCAGAATGTTGTCTATCCCACCTTCCTAGACGCCTGCCTTGCTCGAGGACTCCTCGAAGATGACGGAGAATGGAGGCAGTGTTTGTCTGAGGCCTGCCTCATGCAGACAGGCTCCCGTTTGCGTCAATTGTTCGCCACTCTTCTCCTCTTCTGTGAGCCGTCTCGCCCGCAACATCTCTGGGTCGAGTTCAGGAGCCAAATCTGCGACGATCTCGGGCACCGCCTGCAGGTCATGAATCCTACTGAGGATGACATCTACGACTACGGCCTATTCATCCTTGATAAACTACTGAAGGAGTCTGGACGTAGTCTTCGTGACTGGCCGGTCATGTAGTCTCTCGTAGACAGACGCTACAACACGGAAGTCCTCATACCTGCGGTGTGTTGTCCGGTCATGCCTCTTCCGACCAAGGATTGGGATGCGGAGGTGGATAATCCGCTCATTGCGGAGCGGCTGAACTATGACCGGGAAGCGGAGCGTGCGCGAGCGGAGGAGAACATTGCGAAGCTTAATGCAGAGCAGCGTTTAGCCTTCGATGAAATTGTTGCCTCGATACCAACTCGATACGGGAAGAGTCAGGGAAGACTCATTCTTGCATGGGCCTGGCGGGACAGGGAAAACATTTGTCTACAAAACTTGCTGCCATCTCTTGCGCTCAGAGGAGAAGATCGTTCTATGTGTGGCATCGTCGGGAATCTCTGCCTTGCTGCTTCCAGGTGGTCGGACATCTCATTCAATGCTCAAAAGGGCATCAATGCCGAGCCTTTCTGCAACATCCCAAATAAAAGTCAACGCGCAGACCTCATGCGCCGTGTATCACTCATTTTTTGGGATGAAGTGGGCATGCAGGATCGGTTTGCGTTGGAAGCTGTTGACCGCACACTCCGAGACCTACGCAATGATCGGCGTCCGTTCGGAGGAGTAACTGTTGTTTTTGGGGGAGACTTTCAGCAGGTTCTTCCCTCTGTGGTGCGTGGTTTCCGCGAAGAAATCGTCGGTGCATCAATCCAGCGTTCACATCTCTAGCAAGACATCGAAGTCTTCCATTTGCGGCAGAATATGCGACTGGAATCCGGGGGGCAGGATCAGCGGGATTAGGGCAACATTCAGCTGCGGGATGGAATGCGGTGTACTGTAACACTGCCTTTGAGATGGTGAGGAATTTCTCGAAAAAAACGTTCTGTGCAGTTGAAAAATCCGGTATGTATTATATATTGTATTTGACCTATGGGCTTTTTTTTTTTTTTTTGGGAATCCTTGTTTTATTTCCTTTGTGCCTAGGGCATATGGTAGAAATAAAGCTAGCTACTGTGTTCGGTGTATGTAGTTCTAATCTATATTGTGTGTCTACTCGACGGCGTGCAACTCGTGACAGGACGAGTGCCTAGCGAAATATTCGCTGTGGTATAAGGCCGGGGCCGATACGTAGGTATGTAGTTGATGGGTAAAGTCCAAGGCTGTGGAGAGGGGAAGGGAAAGAGTATCGTGAATGGGGGGGAGAGTGAGCAATGGTGATCGGGGAGCTTCACTTGTCGCCAGGTTTCTCCAGCGGTTTGAAATCCCCGAACACTGAGTGGAATCGGCCTGTCTGTTGGATGTAGAGGAACAGATCCTGGAGCAGCTTGGGGTTGGTAAGGAGGTGTTTTGTATGGGCGGCAAGCCTATTAGCAGCGCGGAGCTGTCGTCGAGCGGCATTGTGGGCTGGACAAAAATGTAAGAAGTGGTCCACAGTTTCCTTGCGCTGCTGGCAACAGGGGCATATCGGAGACGGCAATTTACCGAGTCGGTGAAGGTGTCGGGCCAAGAGGGGCGTGGTGAGTTCGTAGTTGGAAGAGGAGGGAGGCGTGTTTGCGAGGGAGGGTTCTCGCCAATTTGCGGAAGCGGGATGATGGTCGATGTCTTTGATCCGTGCGGATTTCTCATCAATCCTACGAAACCAGGCCGCCCCGATTTGTATCATACGAGCTTGGCGTGGGAATCCTACGCAGGTCGTGCGCGCGTTTTAGTGCAAGATGCGTCCAAAGAGGTCCAATCTTCAAACATGCCGTGTTCGGAGTTGTTTCTTGCGGGAATGAAGTTGCAACCAAGTCAAAGTTGCATTCATGGTAAGTTGTTCATTTTCTGGGGGAAATCGAACACATACTGCAAATATTAAGCAAATATTATTATTCGGAAAACTTACCAAAATAATTTTATGATGCTGAAAGCACCAGCCAGACCTTTGGGGACTATCCCTCCAACTCATATCGTGTAAATTTGAACACTCCGACTAAAAAGCGGAATGTGTCGACAGCGCAGATGCGCATGGCCGTATTGTATATGGAGTACGGGCTTTGAGTGAAGTCGACCGCCCATTCGTTGATACCGAGTTTGGCGAGGTAGCCTTTAATAAAGAGAAGGACACCCTCTCCGAGCTTGCTGAGAAAGTTCAGGATTTTGCTTTTGGAGCGAACGGCTCTAAGCCGAGCTCGAATCATAGTCAGCTCCGATTCGAGAACAAAAACGGTGAGTTGATACACACCTTGACCTCACTCGGGTTGATGACTTGACTCCCATAGACACCTGTGCGTTTGAGCTCCTTGACGGTGGCTCCATTGAATCGTAGTTCAAAGCGCTGGACGAGTTCTGGCGATGCTGATGGTGGGGAGGTGGCCGCGTACAAAGACCCGAGATGAAGCGGACATGGGTTTGCAAGGCAGTATGCGGAGGAATTCAGTCACTACTGGCACGGCAAAAAGATGGATATACAATACCTTGAAGGTCTGCGCTTCTTCATCGATGTCGGTCCGAAGCATTTGATGTTCACCAAGTTTCGTGGGAGGGGCCCCAGTGTTGTACTTAAGGGTCTTAATAATGAATATTCCGGTTGTCGTTTCCCCACCTCGGAAGGAGAAGATTTACTAAATGAGATGCTAACGACTGCTCAGGCAATACTGCAGCGTTACCAGGCTGTGATACATCCTTGTAGATCTTTTTCACCTCACACTGCTCGCCATAGGAAATCCAATAATGGTGACGTTCACACCTCCGCTCTTCTTGACCAGCATACCAATCGTCTTGAGTGATTTGTTTAGGACGAATGTTGTAGCCAAATCAGCTGCTCTCCCGGCGGAGAGCAGCCCGCGTGTATTAGGCCGTGTCCGTGAGGGGAATACATGAGACGTAGTACATTATACTAGGGTGGGACGAGCGGAAAGTGAGAAGTAGGGTGGGTAACGCGAAGTATACAGCTGAGCAACTATGAGAATAAGACACAACGGAAGAAACAAGAATCCTGACCTGGCGGCGATGAGAAGAGGTGGATTCTCACCGCCGCCAGGGTCGTAAATTTGCAATATGTAACACTGGAAATTGATGTCAGTGATTCGTTTGAAACGGAATATGCGCGAGCGGCGCAACACGTTGAAGGTCGACAAGCGAGTGGCTTCGACTCTCATTTACGACCCGTGGTACGGTAAGCGGATTGGTCGCGGTTCGATTTCCGCGGCCACTGCCGGATGTCACACTGTGGGAACGATCATGTCAACTTCTTGGCGTCCTCTTCATCGTTCTTGACAGCTCCTCTGCGCCGCTATGGATTATTGAAGATCAACTCAACGGGAACCTTCAATTGATTGCTATATAGGTAGATGGTATGTGAGAGTAAGTATTTATACTATAGTTCTATCACATCTGCGATGGGCTGGGCCATCTGCTGGAATACATCCCATGCCGTTTCTAGAGACAGTGTGGGTTTACCAATATGTGAATACACTTGTGCCGCCAACTCCGCAAATTCCAAATCGTACCAAGAGAGGTGAGATTCCCGTGAACCTACCTCGTCCGTCAACATCTGGCGCATGTCGTCCACGGCAGCCTGAGGGACTGCAATACGGCAATCAATGCCCCCGTAATTTTCGGGATGTGCGAATGCGTCGGCTGGGACATGACCAGAAGGCATATTCTTCTCCTGCTGAACACGGACGCGATGGTGATTCCACCAAAGACGAAATTCATCCAATTTTGCTTGCAACAAAGGTATGAAAATCCAATAGAACAGTGATCTTGCATTCAATTAGTTAGGATCTAATGCTGCATATCATAAGTCAACAACTCACACGTGAAAATCAATATCGGCGCTGAAAATACGTTCCGTCTTCCCAATCAAAATAAATTCTTTCAGATTGCGCCCTAACTTTTCTTTCAGCCAGCGCCAGAAGGCCTCGATAATTGTGTTGTGCACGCTTTTGATTAGCCGACAAATAGCGTACACCTCTGGGTCAATATCCGGAGCAAATGTAGCTCTAGGTGCAGCTAATTAGTGTTGGCTCATCAGGGCAAGCGAAGCAACTGACCGAATGGTGTCCTGAATCACATATTGCCAGCCAATCTCTGATCCCTTGTCCATTGTCATCTGGATCGGAATTCCTTGGTGAAGGTGTGTGTCAGAAATCAGTGGAAAAAGGTAAAATCATTTACTTACCACCGGTGACCTCAATGAAATCCAGAAACAAGTGACCAATGGCGGCGGCTGTACGACTATTTGGGACGAAATTCATCAGAGGTATCTCGTCACTCCACTTGTCCTTATAACCGTAGATCGGAAGCCCAATATCACCCATATCAAGTGCCTGCTTTCCGAACTTCTCGTGCCCGTCAGATGATATCTCATGGAATAGTCCACAAGCGTTCAAAGCAGTTCGAGGTATGGGTGATTTTTTGTTACCGGGAAATCTATTTTCAAAGCCTAACGGAAAATTGAACATGCGTGAATCTCAATCCAAATAACATAGACAAGTGAGCATACCGCGGAATCATGATTCCTTCTTGCTGAAGTAGAGTTTTGAAATAGTTCGGGCCATTCTGTTGCCTAATGTCCATCACGACTTTGTCGATAATGGCTTGGCGAGCAACTTCAATTGCCGGAGCTTTGCGAACGGTAGGGATTCTGAATTTCTTATTCAGTGCTTTGAGCTTGGTCAATCTAAATTCGATTTGAGCTTGAATTTAACCGCAGACCAGGAGATGTGCTCACCGGATGGAATAATTCAAGTCAGACTGGAGGTTTGCAATTCGCACTTCAAGCTTCAAATTTTGTGCTGCATAGCGCCGCAGCGCGGCTTCCAGTGCCTCGTCCGAGGGAACTAAAATCGGTAAGCCAATATCTATGTGTTTCAAGATTACTCGCCTATTTTCTCTCCATATCCATTTTTCCCCGTTGGGTGCGGCATATGCGGACAGAGGTGAAACAACGGGAAAGTCCGTGTTGCAAATTCGGTCAACTTGAGCGCGCTTATATTGACGAGCAGCAGGGCACGGACCAAGTGGATGCGTCCTGTATTTACTCTACAAACGACGGAGCACGGACCAAGGTCCAAACAAGCGAAAGATATAAAGCCGGAGGTATTTATCTGTCATTCCTCAGCTCAAATTTTCGCACTTGCTCTTCTGTGGAGCACTTCAGCTACACCCTTGTTCACAAGTCGCGCAAGAAGGATTTGCGTAGCTCTACAATCTATGCCTTTGCTCATTTCGTTTGGGGACATAGTAATCAAACCATGATCTTCGCCGATCTTCAAGGTATGTAAGCAACTTCTGCCTCAATATTTTCCGTCTCAAATTGTTCAGGAACACCTGCACTTGTTGGAAGAAAGGATGGCATTGTCTTATTCGATCCCATGACTCACACGGTTGCCGGGTATATCCATTCTCTTCATATATTTCTCCTGTGCTGACTCGAATTCTGATCTAGAAACAGTGGTATTGGCGACTTCGGCCTTGAAATAATCAACTCGTTTCTTCGAGACCATAGCTGCGGCGATGTTTGGAATCGACTTGCACTAGATGAAGTCGCACCTTTGATTTTTGACACCTCCCGTAATGAAGAAGAAGAACAAGACAACTCACCATCTCCGGGTGACGCTGACTCAGCCAATGGAGAGGGAGAGGACAATGTTGATTAGTTGAAAGCGTAGATATAGATATTTCCAAGCTCAAAAATAAAGCCTTACACGTACAATACATAATTCATTTGAATGCATCGACTGGTACAATTTCAATGGCATCACACCAAACCTCGCTACCCTACTCATATAGCTGGCCAGAAAAAGTCAGACTGGAGGCGGAAGAAAGGAAATGTCGGGGTGAGCACGTGACCGCGTTGTAAATTGATCCGTCCTGTTTCTGGCTTCGGTGCGTAGTGATCAAGAGGTGGGCGGCCGAAAAATCCCAGATATCATGCTCATGTCGGCCGACTATCCCCGAACACTGTAATTACCCAACCGCTGCGCCAAACGCGAGGAAAACTAGCTAACCCTCCCCATTTTAGCCCCTTTCGAGTCCGCCTATGTAATTTTTACGAAGTGAAACGCTCGAATACGGCCGCAAACGCAATTTTGATTCACTTCCATTTTGGGACGCCCTTTTGATGTGAGCTCTGCTGCGACCGCAGCAAGGATTATATGGCCTCGGTAACATCCCCTACCCTCCCATAGTCAAGCCTTGCCTACTCATCAGTATTTTTTCCAGATTTCTACGATCAGAAACCATGAAGCCACATCGGTTTTTTGCATTGTTTAGGCTCCCGATCTACGACGCCGGAGCCAAAAAAATTATTTCGTTCAGAAACCATGTTCTGGGATGCAAAAGCTTTCAAAAAAGAGCATGATATCCTTTTCTGTTTTTCCGCCCACCTCTTGGTAGTGATTGACAAATTTCAAGTGGAGGGAAGGGTCGATAGAGGTCCCAAGTGTGTACTTGTACCTCTCGGTTGACCACCACTATGCACATGGCAATTCGGTGCTTGGTTCTTTGGCGTTTCTTTGCAGAGTTTTCTTGCGGGCCAATACTTATTGCGAGCTCTGCACTCAAAATTATTTTTCACTCCATCTTGAACCCCCATACACCATCCACAATCATTTTTTAGGTGTGTTACTCCCGGATAATAAGGCGTAATAACCCAAACTGTGTCTGGAGCCGCATGCACAACTGGACCAAACATCACTGATCACTGTGACCCATGTGTCACACCATCCCCGCCGCGGAAATCGAACCGCGACCAATCCGCTTACCGTACCCGTGGCCATGGGGTAGAGAGGAGCGCATCGCGACGGATTTGGGAGTAAAAATTTGCTCACCACTTCGACTCTCACTTACGACCACGGAATGGTGGAGAGGAGTGATCTCTCATTTACGACCTTTGTAGGTAGAGAGTGTGAGTGGAGGTGAAAGGGTCGGAGTTGCCTTTGCGCTCACTCGACGATTACCCTTGTGTAAACTCCATTTAAACTCGACTAAGTAGCCGTACATCAAGGCCCCACATCTTCCGCTGTGTTGCGCAGCCCTGCCCCCTTTACACGGGTATATACAAACCACGGACCTACCGTTTATTCTACAACCACGGCACATTGAGATATGCGCGGCACATTTTGGGAAAAGTGCCGCGTTTGGCATGAAGCACGGTACATTCCTTTTCGGGACTGTCACATTGCCGAAGACTATTCTGGGAAGTTAGGTACGTGATTAATTGATTTTCCACTCTCCTTCTCACTTCCACCACCACCCACGCACCAGATCCGCATCGTGTCGCCGCCGCCGTAAACGCCGTCGAGTCAAGATGAGGAGCAACGCCGCTGCGGAGGACGATAAGTCGACGCGAAGCGCCGACAGCTCGCCAGAATCCGAAAAGTCACCTTTTCGCTGTCCTGCTGCCCCAATCTTTTCGACGCCCCTGATGACTCTTCCTCTGCCGAAGCAGTGCGACTCTGGAGCTTCTGCCGCAGAGGAACTCGATGGCGGGGGAAATGATAATGGTGCGTCCCTGTGTCCGATTGGCCAGTGTTGGCACTGACCCGGTATATACCGGTCAGTCAAAGGGGTCGGAGTCGTAGTTCGATCGGTCTAATTAGATCCCGGCAACCTATGATAACCGGATGTTGTCATTCACGTTACTCGCCTATCCGGGCGGCCATTGCCACGCGTCGGGCTTGCTCTCCCGCCCCCTTCCGCCTCTCGACTTGTCACGCAATACATATACGTTGTTTCACACGCTATCCGCGCCTCATTCCACGACGCTTGCTAGCCGCCGCATACTACCGGAAACTCAGCCTGCGAATCCAAGCTCACTACTCTGCGTGCTCTGGCGCCACTCCTGAATCTAGACAAGCCTGTACTCGCACTCTAGCCCTCTTCTCCTGCTGCTTGTAAATTGGCTTTAGCTATGCTCGTCTCTGAATCTCCGTATCTGGCCTTATCCGAGTGAAATGTTTCCGAGCCCGCCTAACACCCCAGTCCGACACGATGCTAAGACCCGAGCCCACACTAGCCGCTTGCTTGTGCTGGTACTTACTTTGGGAAAGCATTCGGGAAGCGCCAGATGGACGCAATGAGAGGCACCGGAGGGCGGAGACAAGGCGGAGAAGCGCTTGATGAGCGCCCTTCGAAAGCCGCCCGGTCCCGCTGCCGAGATGACATGATAAGCATCCGGGGCAATCTAATTAGACCAATCGAACGGTTCCTCGTCAAGAGTTCTTGACGTCAATGGACGGGTCATTGACCGATCGGTCAATGACCGGTCAATTGGTAGGGCGGTCAGTTCAGGGTCCGGGAGATGACGACATTCGGATATTCGGAAATTTCGGACTTGTTCGGGATCGGATGTCGACCCGTCGGCACTTGACCATCGGAGCGGTCCATGACCCCTTTTGACCGGTCATTGACGGGGTCATAGACCGCATCAGTCAAACGTCTTTGACCGTTTATTGACCGCTATTGACTGACCCCGCCAACACTGCGATTGGCCAAGCAGAGGTTGGTATATGCTTTTGAAGTGATTAATATTGTCATATGCGCACAAAAGCTGGATTCTAACTAACACATCAAATAGTATTGCCAGACTCGACGATCAGTCGACATTCTCAAGTCAAACAACACTTTCTTGAGGAACGAAATCAAGGTGGCGGCACCATACAACTTTAACTTTACAAGTCCTTCTGTTGGTTAGAGTAAGTTGAGATTCATTCACAGTGACACGCTAGATTGAGTGCAACACGTAACATTGAGATGAGGTCAGCCGCCCAAGCGCCGCTGCCCGCCCTACATCGCGGCGGCGCCCGGCATCTTCGCCCCACCGTCAAGGCGCCGAGCCCAAATAAGGAATGTGCCGTGCTTCTCGGATGCGCTGCGGGTGTAGCGGAAATGTGCCGTCGATTATCACGATGTGCCGTGGCTTGGCCAGCCCGAGAAGGAATGTGCCGCGGTTGATGGGGAATGTGCCGGTGACGGAATAAACGGTAGGTCCGTGTTTCGTATATCCCGCCTTTACACCGCTTGTGGAAACAGTCCATGATTCCGATGCATCCATTTTCGTAGATGTTATCCAAAACTTCACTGGCTATGAAATGTGCGTAAAATCCCTGTTTTTGATAATCTGAGCCGACATAACTTTACCGGTTCGCTCTCATCGAATCACCACGATGATCCCCCGACTTTGAATAAGACGAATCTCCCCTCCTTCCCGCTTCTTCACCCGGCTCCCACGTGGGAAGAGCCTGTCTGCGCCTCACAGCAGTCAAATATCTCGCAACATTGGACGGACAGGCAGTCCTTGATTGGTATTCGAAATAGCCTGAACTCCTGCGAGCCGCCATACCGTGGAACTCCTGGGAAGAGCTCCCACAGTCTGGCTATAGGTAGCACCAGTGTCGTCGGCAAGAAGCGCGAAAGACGCAGGCTCCCCCAGAACGCGACTGACCTTCTTACAACATGGCTTCAGTGTCACCTCGGTCAAGAGACTCTGAGAAGTCAAGAGCGCGTTAATTTCAGTGATGTCTTTGTCAGATAAAGACTGGATGATTTCGAGACTCCAGTGGTCGATAAATCGCCGAATGAACCTGCGAATGTACTGTTCCTTCTAGTTTGGATCTGGGCTGCTGGTCTTAATGAAAATAAACCCCACAGGAAGGCCCGAACCAAATACCTCGCCCAGTAGGGCAAAGCATTCGTAGCCGGCTTTCGCAGTGTTAACTGTACATTGTACAAGCATAGCAAAATCAACAGAAGTCTTGCAAGCTAAAAAAAATTACTTATACGTAGAATCAAGCGCGACTTCCCTGATAGTACCGGCCCATTTACGGATGAGCGGGGGCAGTGCGAATGCTAGTGCGATGCATCCACCGCTATCAGGCGGTAAGGGTATTTGTCAGCGTAATTTGCTGTTCGGTATCGCCCGTATTGAGTGGTCAAGACGAGAAGTCGAAGAAGCTGCGTTTGTGTAGAGAACGTCGTGGTTCCGGTTACAAACGCATCAAGACTACGTAACGCTTACGAGAGTACAGTATGCAGAGTGGTAAATAATTACCGCTAACAGTATTGTATCAAGCTGATACCTTGAGTCCTTTGTAAACTCCGCAAGCAAGATCTTGGCCGACTCCAGCTCATTTTCAGTGCGACGCCATTCGGACTGATTCTGCTTCGCGCATAAATTATAGACGGCTTTCTGGCTGAATGCCGGCTCAGGATGGGACTTCAAAATTTCCTTCCAGAGCTAACGGACAGTTAATACGATCGAAAACTCGACTACAGAGAGCTCATACCTGATATGAACGCAACTTGGGATTATTCTGGATGATTTGTTTGACATCGTCGGGTATGTATATCGATGCAGACATATTTTTGCAAAGGTAGACATCTGAGCCTTGTCCTGCTGCTTTTCCGAGCTTGCTTTTTTCTGTGACTTCTCCTGACGCAAAGAATTTTGTGCACATAGTGCTAGAGTCAACACTGATGTACCAGATACCGCCAGCAACAATACCCACACAAGGTGGTTAGACACGCGGAGGATACGGGGTAGCCTGCATGCGAGGGGTGGGCTGGATTTGGGAACCGTGGTACGTCAACAAAGTGGATGGTCTTCAAACTTGCACTGACTGCTTGTCGTGATCTCAGGGACAGCTACAACGTTTCCGGCAACGAAGATCAATACGATGATAGGGCAGTAGGACGAGACGGATGGCTAGGAGCGGGCGTCATTGGTGTGTCGATGTGTATTGATTTATGTCTATATCTTCATTGACACCATCTAGTCGCAGGACGAATCGGGGTACCAAGGTACATGATTTTCATGTGCCCGCATCTTCACAGTGCTGTATGCTTAAGCTAAAATGTACTTGGAGGCTCAGGGGAGACGGCGTTAGTTATATTGTTGTCCACCATAAATGGCGAATTCTTGGGAGTTGGCACTCACGCCCCCACTGAAGCGAATGAGCACCAATTCAGGTGGCGAATCATGACCTACGACAGCGAGTGGTTCTCGCCTTCGGCTAATGGTTCATTTAATATGGGGGGAAGTTGTGCAACAGGAGGAGTGTCGGTGTCCATGGTCCCAGGGGGTATGGATGTAGGCAGAAACAAATTGAAGAAGAAGCGTGCAGGGCTGTTGCTTGCCATAGAGCAGTGTAAAGGTTCGCACAGAAAGGTACCGACACTAGCGCCGTGGCCGCTGGGCTAGACGACACTGACGGTTACTGACCATGCCTCCAGCAAGGGAGAGAGGGTTGAGTCAAAACTATCGAGTCTCCAGACAGACCAGAGTGACTCAATTGAGACCTCAGCCTGCTGCAGACTGCAGTGGGGCGGAGCGCCTGAATAGGTAGTGACCGGGGGCCTTCTTCGACACGCCCACAGCCGATCGATGCCCTTTCTTTCCAAGCAGATAACCCTATGCAATTAGTGATAGAGTCAATGTAACTACTAGACTCCGACATGGGCCGATAAACGGCCCGCAGTGAGAATAGTGGAATATTGATTGACTGATGCATATTCACAGCGTCCTGTGGACGCGTAACGGAAATCGATATCTGGCTTTCAACTTCTTGCACGATGCCAATTTCACTACACAAAAAGCCATTTCGACCCGCCATTTGGAAAGTCTTGCGACCTATCCTCTCCCATGACATTGGATGACTATCACTCTTTGCCCTCCTCGTCGTCGGTCGCGAATATGTTATGAACTTGGGAGCGACTGCCGCGTCGCAGTCGACGATGAAGCATATGTTGTTGTATTGTAGCATAGATTAGATTAGACAGAAACGATAACAGTTGAACATCATTTGCAGAGAGGTCTGTCAGCGTGCGGAGTCGGAGATATAAACAACTGACGCTCGGTACCATCAAGACGCGTTAAAGCGCGCATGCACTTATCGTAGCAAAATGGTCACCTCATCTTGACCTTCGTCGATGATCTCTTTGTTCAGGGCCCTCATCGAACTTGTGATTCTGTCACGTTGCTCGGTGTGTGCGGTACTTGCAAACATGATCGGTTTTGATCGTTGCAATCGAACATTAGTCTTCAACAGTTTTTCTACATTTAAATCGGTCCCCGGTATCCCCAACCGAATCCGCATCATATAAACACATGGGGCCGTTTTTTCAATGGCATTCAGATCCCTGGTGGACCTCATTCATTCTTAACCCAGATATAAAATCTTCATGCCTCGACTGACCATTGGAAAACGGATAGGCAGGTTAGTTTAGCTCCCACCTACCGCCTGGCCGTCCTGGCTGAGACCTGTAGCCAGTGGGGCCTTCTCAACCGTACACATCGCCGAGTATGCTGGGGAACAAGTCGCAGGTGCTTATCATCCTTCCCAATTATCTTTAAGAATGGCGCTCATGAAAGATTGATAGTCAAACGAATACGCAAGACCAAGGATTTTTCGGGAAGCAATGTGAGTGTTAGTATGCCAGAACACGTCAATGTCCTGAGTAGATATGAAGCGACAGGCTGTTCTCAAAGGAAAGAAAATTCAGTCGCATATAAAATAGAGTGGCAATTTCAACATTGCACAGAGATCGAAGTTATGAACCGATTGCGGCATCCGTCTGTAATAGAACAGATCGCCAGCATAGAGAGTTTTGGAGAGTTCTGCTTGGTACTGGAATGTGCGTTCATTGCTGTGCAGAGTGCAGAATCTGAAAACATTCAAGTCATGGATGGCGGGGAATTGTTTTTTCAAGTTGTCCGCTTGGGTTTCTTCAGTGAAGAGCTTTGTCGCCATATAATGCTGCAAGTTGCAGGTGGCGTCATGTACCTTCACGACACCTTGGGCATCATGCACGGAGATATAAAGACTGAAAACCTGCTGTTCCGGAGGATTCCATATTACGACAATTGCGATGATCAGTCTGCATCTTACACGCGCAATCCTTCAGAGGGACTATTTCTTCCGGGGATTGGAGGAGGAGGAGTGGGAATTGTTAAAATCGCCGACTTTGGAGCAAGTTGTGTCCTCTGGCATAGGAAAACAACCAAGTTCCAGGGAACGGAGACCTACTCTGCACCAGAAAAGCTGGTGGGTAAGTTCTACGGCCGAGCAGCAGATATGTGGGCACTTGGATGCGTCCTCTACATCATGTTATCAGGTTGCCAGCCATTTCAGGGCGATGATCGCGCGTCTCTCGAAGCGAGCATCAAACGAGGGTGTGATTTGTCAAGCACATGGTGGGATGACATCACGGAATCCGGTATGTCAAGGAACCTGGTGGCAGAAGGGATGGCGACATTGATACTTGCCAGCCAAAGACCTCGTCACCTATCTGCTTTGCAAGAGTGAAACTAACAGATACACTGCTACCCAGCTCCTCTGCCATCCATGGGTTTTGAGAGCGCGAGTTTGAATCAGTCGGAAGATATCCGGGCAGAGGTATTTTGATTTCGATCTGATGATTGTGTTAGGATGATGTGAATGGGCCTTCTATAGATGATACTTACCTATCTGGCACTTGTCGAATTTCATACACGTGCACCTGGTGCGGGGTACTGTAGGATCAAATGTGACCATTGATATTACGAGTACGAACAAATCTTTGACGCAAAAACCTACGCCCTTTGTTACTCCCCGACCCCGAAAGTGAGGTTGGGTAAGTGACTGCGATTTTTCAGGTACACTAAGTGGACAAAAAAAATGTCTGTTCGGTTTTTGGTCAATATCTCGCTGCCAAGGGGTATGTATATTCATCATCAAATGACTTGTGAGAATAAAGGAGAGGCAAAAGTCGATTTTTGGGTACAATGGGTACATCAATATTGGCTGATCCGAAATCAAACAAGCCGGGAGACGGTTTAGCCATATTTTCAACTTGGCTGGGGATGTTTTCTGAGGCAATCTGTGAATATAGAGTGAGAGAGGAGTAGATACAAGAATAGTAGTGCTCGTTCGATAGTCGTTCGGCCAATAGCTATTGATGTGATCAACGCCTATTCCAATAATATGCCGAAATTTGATGTGAATGATTTCTGAGTGTTGCTGCCGGCTCTGCGGCATTCGGAAGCAGCGGCACACCTTCTCTCTTTCTCGAACTCTTCAAGTTCAGCATCAATGTTGTTCACTATCATTTTAATCACCGCATGTCGACTAAGTGGTGGAAAGACACACACTTTGGAGAATGAGTGGTACAAGCTGCTGTCGTCTGCGTTGAATTGAGAATCGCTGCAGGAAGGATTCAACACCCCCGCCGGGCTTCCACTGAGCTTCCAGCAATTCAATATCCGACTTAAGAGCCTCTACCCGCTTCCTGACTACTTCACGTGAGTGAAGTCCGTCGGGTAAGCAGGAATAGTACGTTCGAGGCCCGGGGGCGTCGAGGGGGATTTACTGGGCAGAACATATGACGGCGAAAGCGACCACAAAGGCTCTTCGAGTACTTCCGATGAATTTGAGGTGCCAAATCGGACATCCAGACGGAGGGGATTTTTGACTCTTATATTACTAGGGAAATTATAGTATAACGTTACAGAATAAATAAGCAAAACGATCTGGGGCTCACATCTGGCAATCGACGGGCACAGCAAAAATTAATAGCGTTATTGTGATCCACAGGAAGACGACCGCTAATTTGAATATACTTTGCGTCATTAGCAAGTCTCCAAAAACGCGTACCCCACAAGCCAGATATGGCCATGGGCCCGAAGCCCTGGTGTTCTTCGAAGTAAAATGGAGGAGGACTATGCTTTCCCAGAGACCAACCACATTTGCGGACAATGCTCCATTGGGACATGTACAGACGTCGATCATGGCTCGAAATGCAATGCCAATCATAATGGAAAGTGCGGCGTCCATGTCCATGCTCTGAGAGCGATGGTTCGTCTTTGTCTCATATATAAGTAGCGGCGCTTGAGCGGCGCCGGAGAGCTGAATCCGATGCTTGAATTATCCATATGCGCGGGGTACTCTCTCGTAGACAGATGCTCTATATAAACCAGCTCGGTGATATCCCTCAATAGAGGCTTTGCGGTGAGCCGCCACACGAACCGGCGGCTCGTCAGCCAAACATCAATTATTCTTGATCTTGGTGATGGTCAGTAATCTGTTTACATACATCCAGCACCTGAAATCGGCTTATGTACTACTGTGGTTACGGAGAATTAATCAAGTTTTCAAGTTGCAGAAAAGGAGAAAAAAAGAGGGAGAAAGAGGAGAGATTATTACAAATCTCAGAGCTTCAACTTTGCTGCAGCGAGCACAATCTACAATTCAGTGTCTTGATTTCATCTTGATTCTTTTGGCTCATTATCCATGTCAGATGAGGCCAAGTACATGGCCATCTGATCGGAACATTAGCCGGTGATCCTATGATGTGCACTGCCTTCACCGGCAGCACAGCCTGGCAGCACTATGAAGACAGATTAGGTTGATAATCCGTCTATGTTAGGTTGATAATCACGGTTCAACCTATACCATGCTGACTTTAGGTTGATACCACATTAACCTATAGCGTAGGTTGATTAACAACCTCGAGATTTCAACCTATGCTAGGGTTACAATCAGCACGGTAGTACTAAGCGCAGAATCAACCTATGGCTGATTCACCAGGTATAGGTTGAAGTTCATTTGTTAAATTCTACCACTACAATATCGAGTTCCTATTCGTCCTCCCCTTGCCCCACCCACTGGGCACGCGCCAACGCCCCACTGCGGTCAATTACAGCCCATCGATTAGCATCCGGAACACGACCGATGAGAGCCTGAACACTGGTCATATCAACGACATCCAAGTGGCCGTCTCGTGAATAGAAGTGAATGTCGAGTTTCTTCAGCAGCGTGTCATCTGCATCAAGGACACAATTCCGAACAGCCGCCAGAATGTAAGTTGTTGGTTCCGCGATTTCGAGGGGCAGACAGGCGGTCGAAAAATGAACGCGATAAATATGTGTTAGCTGGCCATAAAATGTTTGAAGCTCGTATTTCGGTGCGCGGCGCCGGACGTGAGCATATTTGTCGATAAGCATTTCATACTCGAAGAATGAAATGTGTCTAGATTGATTAGGACTGAGAAATCTCGAGGCGTGCACTCACCCGAACAAATGTTGCATCCCTGGCATCCTCAGCGATCGTCCCAAGTGAGCACGATCGCATCGTATCTCCCTCATCCGAGTCGATACGACGAACCTTTCCCCACTCTTCCACTACAGCTGACTTGAGGGCAAGATTAACCTCTCCCATTGATGCTCCTGTACGTGTTGCGAGTGCGGCGGCGATTGTGTGCATCTCGGAATTGGGTCGTGATTTTGCCCTTGGCGGCAGTAACATGCAAGAAGGATCTAAGAATTAAATTAAAGTATGATTCGCAAATCGGGAGAAAATAACTTGCAAGCAGGGTCGGTGAGAGATCCCGCAATAGAGCCCTTGACCTCCACCAGCGACAATTCCTTCACAACATTGTACATCACCTTAATTTGAGTGAGTTGCGCATTTGCCAACACGAAACGAAAGGTGGTCGAGGATGACGAGGACATGTCGGAAGAAAGCACGGGCGCAGGCGACAGCGACGACTACAACGATAGTGACATGGAGGAGGACGAGAACTGAGGTACGCGAGTGAGAAGGATCGATTATATCAATGAACTGACAGCTTGTCAGCTCCTTTGGGCAGTTCCTTTGTTCCTCGTCGACCGCCGCCCCTTCTCCGCGGCAAATCACCGACCCGTATTCTATTTCTCGCGCTTACTAGCACCTCCGTTCTTTACATTTCATATCATCTTGCCGTCTACTCATTATTGATTCATTTATTTTATTTATACTGTGATCGCGTAGTATTCGAGGTTGCAAAGAATCCACCATTTGTTGGTTGATATTCAACCTGTAAACCCTCAAGAGAATCAGCATGGCTTAGGTTGTTCTGTTGGTTGCTTAAATGAAGCAACGATAGGTTGAAAATAAGGCACAGGAGCCGGGTGACGGTAGGTTGAAATTGTTCTCTGATAGGCTAATAACTAACCTATGTATATCAACCTACAGCTCCGTGAAAAGCAACCTAGGCCTGCTGAAATTCAACCTAATTTGTACTGAAACTCAACCCAATGTAGGCTGAATGATAGGTTATATTTCAACCTATGCTGCCGCCCCAGAGCAGTTGACATTCCTCGCAAACCTTTGTCGCCTTTCGAACTCCTATACCTATCTGCAATGGAATTGCCGGAATGGGTGGGACGATAATTCCGGCGGTTTCCGTGTTGGATCAGGACGTCCAAGTCTATTCATATTGTGTAATTAAACTGTTCGCACCGAGTCAAGCAGCCCTCGATAACAACATTCTGGGGAAGTTCTCGCTAAATAATATCATTGAATATAGCCTCAAACCTTGCTGTGGATGCTTGGGTCCAAGGAAAATGAGAGGAAATCGGAAGAGTGACTCACAATTTCGTTTCCATGCTAATATTGACATTGAGCACGACGTCCCGGGGCAACAGCGAAAAAATAAAACACCATAGGTGTGACGAAGAGAAGTCGGCGGGTAGTCGACAATTAGTTTCGGCACAAGAAAAGAGTTGCTGGGGTGGTCGGGACCAGCGAGGTAAGTGGCGTAACGATAGATTTGACCAAAGAACTATCTACGTACAGAGCCAGTATATATGGTAAGTAGCAAATGGGAATAAACGGAATGATCGTTGGTACGACAAGAGATGCGCGGCATCGAGAGTCGGATCGGTAAGATATCGGGGACGGAAGGAATGTGATGAGGTAAGAAGATAAAGAGAAGATAAGATAAAGTAAAAAGAGCGTACGCTACATCCGCCCTCCAGGTCGCCAGCTGTGGCGAGCTAAAATCGACCCATCCATTCAAACAGTCTCCACGTCCTCCATCTGAGTGCCCGAGCCGCTTGCAACAGGACCATCAACCGGCGGCGGAGCTACATCACCACCGGTTCTTGCCTGCCTAGCCGCAACGGCATCCCGCAAGGCCTTTTGCTTCTTTGCGAGGGCGGCCTTCGCGGCGGCGGAGGTGAGGTCTGGGCCAGAAGAACGCTTGTTCTTCTTGGCCTGGCGCTGATGGTAATACTTCGTCTCACGAAGTTGGTCGAGACGAACGAGGCGCTCGGCATTCTCGTACCACTGGCCCGTGACAATGATGTCCGAGGGGCCGACGTAGCGGTCGGTGATCTGGTGGTCGAGGACGAGGAAGGAATCGGGGTCGCGGGAGTAAGAGTGTCCTCAAAATTGAGGACTCCGTCTTCAATGTAGGCCCAGCCGAAGCCGGAGTTGTCGTGGCCATTCATATCTTTGGCGAACTTGTTGTAACCGGCAGGAACATACTGCGGGAGGGTGGTGCCTTCGCCAGTGCAAAGCGAGACATTGTAGTCGGCATAGTCACGGAGCTGTGAAGCGGAGAGGACGTAGGGATCACAGCCTTGATATTCAACGATAAGGTGCGCCAGATTGACACGATATGAGGCGTAATGATCGCGGTTCCAGGCCGCGATCTCGGGAGAGAGCTCAGGAAGGATGAAGCCGGGTTGGAATATGTTAGCCATTGGGGAAGACGTAGTTTTGGGTATGAATTCCCCGATGCACTCATTTTCTTTTAACGGCCACCAGTACGTCATTATTGAACCAGCATAGAGCTCCTCTTCACGGTTAGGTTTGCCCGAGCCGTATGGCAGATCCTTGATATCAGTGGAGCCCACAGCCTCCAAATAATCGCTTAAGGCTTGCAATTTCTTGGCCTGTTGATACGGCATCCAGCTTTTATCACCAGACTTCCAGAGCACTTCAAACAAAGCCTTAGAACGACGTCCGTAGTGGTTGATAATTCTTTCAACAGCCCACTCGTTGGTTTCGTCGTCCAGAGAAATCCCAAGTTGGCATTCAAGCCGTCCAGGAAAGCGACGGTCATCATTTGGGACGTGGATCCGCAGAAGAGACGCATGAAATACGTCATGAACACCACGCTGCTTCATATCAGCAGGTAAGTCTAATTGGAAGGAATTATTTCCGAAGTCCCGTATAATCGTATACGGTCCAACGAACTTCGGGATCAATTTGCGGGCAAGCCCCTTTGCAATATAAAATTTGGTTTTTTGTTCTTGGGCAATTTGAGACATCAATGATGGCATCAGTGATGGGACCTATTTGGTGGTGTTTATGCGATGTGCACCATAGATGGAACGGATATGTAGACCAAAAGCTTTCGGGATTCCAAGATAGTGGAGGGCCTGGGCAAGGGGAAAGGGGAGACAAAGTCGCCCAAGAAACCGGACGGTTGGATAGCGAAACATTTTGACGAGAATGTGATTGTGGGAGATTCAATCTCTTCCGCCAGAAACGCGTCGGTGAAGGCAATATCTACAAATGAATGAGTAATTGAACAGTTTGACAGTAGCAATTAGAAAACGAACTGAAATCGATCGCTGTAACATTGCGGTCCCGTTTTAGATCCAATCATGGAGGATGCAATGTCCTCATCAACACTCTCAGCCCACTAGAACGGAAGTACCATAAGTTAGGGACAAGACAAAGTAATTTGAGTCGCAGACTTACGCTTTCAGAGTCAATATACAACTCCAAGGCCATGAAACCTCCCTTCCTCTTGTGCATTGCTGCCAATGCTTTCCAAGCTGATGGTACATTTTCGACGTAGATCGCAGAGTTATCGCTCGAAGAGTGAACTTCATAAAACTCGCCGACAGTGAGACTCAGACTGTTTGGAACTGGCATCTTGTTGCCAGCCCACCGAATAGAAACATGTTCGCTTGAGGCCAGTCAGTAATGTACGGAGTCTAATCAAAGGAAATACACACGAGAGAAGAGGAGCACCTTTACGTTGCTGCCACTCCATCGATACTTGCTCAGTGAGCTGCGCCTTGACATCTTGAACGAAAAGTGATTGAGAAATCGAAGAGGGAAGCTAGATTTATTGGTAACTTACCTTGGAGAAGCACAGATGCGGCCCAACCTTTTGCTCCCTGTCCGAATTCTGAAGCAAGAGCCTTCTTGATGCGAACCTGATGTTTTTTTGTAAGTGTCGGCGTGAAGAATATACTGAATCTTCGCAGAACATACCTGCCAGGCAATCATGACTATCACTTCACCCGGTTCCCCGCCACCCCGCTCATGCTGGAGTAGGGCTTGAGTCTGCAAAGTCGATGTAGCACCGTGATTGAATCGCTTGAAGCGCTGGCGAGTCAAAGCAGAGAGGTCTGTTACAGTTCTCGGAACGTTACGAGTCGCAGGACCTGAAAAATAAATATATTTAGTGACCCAAATGAGTAACCACATGCTTACGAGACGGTTGAGGCTGAGGAGTGCCAGGGATCGCTGCTTTACACTGGTTCGATCCACAGGTAATGATTCTGCTATCACCTTGCACAGTAGGGTGCATGTTATTGCGGCGGGTTATTCCGCACATAACACACTGATCCCAGGTCTGTTTGAATGGCAGTGAACAAAGACAGCATTGTCAGTAAGTAACGCAAAATACTCGCCGCAATGTCCCCATAATCGGGACTATCCCGAGGATGAGCAGCCAGTTTAAGACATTTGCTGCATGGTCCATCACCTTCCCGGAGCGGGAAGGACATATCGCAGTCCTTGCACTGAGAGGTATTTTCAGTAGACATAAGGAACGATGTGAACAGGAGAGCAAGTCCGAAACTTTGAGGTGGGGAATGACAGACAAATACCTCCTGCTTTATATCTTTCGCTTGTTTGGACCTTGGTCCGTGCTCCGTCGTTTGTAGAGTAAATACTCGACGCATCTAGCTGGTCCGTGCCCTGCTGCTAGACAATATAAGCGCGCTCAAATTGACCGAATTTGCAACACGGACTTTCCCGTTGTTTCACCTCTCTCCGCATATGCCGAACCCAACGGGGAAAAATGGATATGGAGAGAAAATAGGCGAGTAATCTTGAAACACATAGTTATTGACTTACACACACATTTTAGTTCCCTCGGACGAGGCGCTGGAAGCCGCACTGCGGCGCTATGCAGCACAGAATTTGAAACTTGAAGTGCGCATTGCAAACCTCCAGTCCGACTTGAATTATTCCATCCGGTGAGCACATCTCCTGGTCTGCGGTTAAATTCAAGCTCAAATCGAATTTAGACTGACCAAACTCAAAGCACTGAATAAGAAATTCAGAATCCCTACCGTTCGCAAAGCTCCGGCAATTGAAGTTGCTCGCCAAGCCATTATCGACAAAGTCGTGATGGACATTAGGCAACAGAATGGCCCGAACTATTTCAAAACTCTACTTCAGCAAGAAGGAATCATGATTCCGCGGTATGCTCACTTGTCTATGTTATTTGGATTGAGATTCACGCATGTTCAATTTTCCGTTAGGCTTTGAAAATAGATTTCCCGGTAACAAAAAATCACCCATACCTCGAACTGCTTTGAACGCTTGTGGACTATTCCATGAGATATCATCTGACGGGCACGAGAAGTTCGGAAAGCAGGCACTTGATATGGGTGATATTGGGCTTCCGATCTACGGTTATAAGGACAAGTGGAGTGACGAGATACCTCTGATGAATTTCGTCCCAAATAGTCGTACAGCCGCCGCCATTGGTCACTTGTTTCTGGATTTCATTGAGGTCACCGGTGGTAAGTAAATGATTTTACCTTTTTCCACTGATTTCTGACACACACCTTCACCAAGGAATTCCGATCCAGATGACAATGGACAAGGGATCAGAGATTGGCTGGCAATATGTGATTCAGGACACCTTTCGGTCAGTTGCTTCACTTGCCCTGATGAGCCAACACTGATCAGCTGCACCTAGAGCTACATTTGCTCCGGATACTGACCCAGAGGTGTACGCTATTTGTCGGCTAATCAAAAGCGTGCACAACACAATTATCGAGGCCTTCTGGCGCTGGTTGAAAGAAAAGTTAGGGCGCAATCTGAAAGAATTTATTTTGATTGGGAAGACGGAACGTATTTTCAGCGCCGATATTGATTTTCACGTGTGAGTTGTTGACTTATGATATACAGCGTTAGATCCTAACTAATTGAATGCAAGATCACTGTTCTATTGGATTTTCATACCTTTGTTGCAAGCAAAATTGGATGAATTTCGTCTTTGGTGGAATCACCATCGCGTCCGTGCTCAGCAAGAGAAGAATATGCCTTCTGGTCATGTCCCAGCCGACGCATTCACACATCCCGAAAATTACGGGGGCATTGATTGCCGTATTGCAGTCCCTCAGGCCGCCGTGGACGACATGCGCCAGATGTTGACGGACGAGGTAGGTTCACGGGAGTCTCACCTCTCTTGGTACGATTTGGAATTTGCGGAGTTGGCGGCACAAGTGTATTTGCACATTGGTAAACCCACACTGTCTCTAGAAACGGCATGGGATGTATTCCAGCAGATGGCCCAGCCCATCGCAGATGTGATAGAACTATAGTATAAATACTTACTCTCACATACCATTTACCTATATAGCAATCAATTGAAGGTTCCCGTTGAGTTGATCTTCAATAATCCATAGCGGCGCAGAGGAGCTGTCAAGAACGATGAAGAGGACGTCAAGAAGCACAGCCTCTCGACGAGCTCTTCATCGTCCTTGACATGATTGTTCCCACAGTGCGACATCCGGCAGTGGCCGCGGAAATCGAACCGCGACCAATCCGCTTACCGTAGTACGCGACTGAGAAGGGAGAGAAGTACCTGAAGATAATACCATTTGGCTTCGCAAGATGCAACAAAACTGAAGAAACATACCCGGACATGTTTTACCCTCCACATGACTCTTTAAAGACCATTCATTTGCTCCCGCAGCGAAGACTTTATCACATTTGGGGCATCGAAGAGGTTCTGATCCACTGAAAGAAATGTGGAGAAATATGCCGAAGTTCCAGTATTTACGAAGGCCCTCGAAGTCTGAGGAGTGAATGGGGATGGAGACAATTTGAGCCGGCCAAGCGCGCGGAGGGGTCGCTCCCACAACCTCTCTATTGGGTTGTTCTAAGACAAAGTTTACGTGCGCACAACACGTGATATATCCGTGACTTCCGACGCCACGCGACGTGCAAGAGGTGAGCGGATCAAAGATGTTGGATAGCATCACAGGACCACCCGCCCCCCCCAAATAAGGCAGGTCTGAGTAAGCGGCGTCATTGCGGCCATCAATCCGTCAAGATCTTCCATTCACCACCGCGCGCCAGCGAGGCGCGTCGCGCCGCCGCTTCTGTCCTTACAATCGCATATCGAACGCGCCAAACTGCAACCAAGATGGAGAGCAAGTAATAATGTAAATACTGTACATTCTCCTCCACCCAATCGCAATGAAAATACATCTTGGCCAACGGAATCCTCCTTGCATATAGTAGTGCCATACTTATACCCCGCCCTACTGTATCATTTCGACCGGTTGTTCACATAACGGGTAACGGCCACCTGTGAACTGAACAATTTTGCGCCTCGTAACGCGTAACGGGCAATTTTGTGTCCCAAAGAGGCAAGAAAATGTCAAAATTTCGCGTCCGGCTAACGCCGGACTGCCATATCAGGTAACTTTTCTTTGATCACCGGCCGGTGAACAATTGGTCCAGTGAACAAAAGGTGTAACGCGTAACGGCCAGTGAACAACCGGTCGAAATGATACAGTATACCCCGCCCAGCGGGCGACGCTAAATTGGGCACCCGCTTTGTCCTCTGTTCTGCGTGTCATGGAAGTATTGTCGATGGAAAGGGAAGTCGGTCCGGGAGGTAGTAAGAAACCAAGCTCAAACAGAAGAGAGCGGAGCCACATGATTTCACGCACGACGTGTGTGCCAGCGTAGAGCTCGGCTTCGCCAGTCGAAAGAGCCGTGGAATTTGCTTCTTCGCTGACCAAGCGATTAAGCTAGATCCGTTGAAGACAGCATACATACCCAGAAATGGATCGGATGTGATCCTTTGAGTTTGCCCAATCTAAATCGCTGAAAGCGTGAAGGGTAAGGTCTTCATTGCCGCCTACAACAAGAGCAGAGTCGTGTGGTTTTGAGATACGCGAGGATCCGTTTAACGGCTTCCCAATGAGCTTCACCGGGGTTGGAGCTAAATTGCGATACGGCCTGAACTGCCTTCGTGATGTCTGGACGGCATTGAACAGCGGTATGCATGAGCAAACCAACGGTGTGCTGGTAGGGAACGTTGGCCATGCGCCGGAGTTCTTCCGAAGTCTGAGGAGATTGAGACTTGGAAAGCGGAGCGTCCGACGTGTTGACTGGCGAGTATACGGGCCGTGCATCCTCCATGCGATACCGGGCCACAATCGAGTCAATATAGAAACGATGAGACAAGGAGATGGTGCGGTTCGCACGATCACGCAGGATTTCGAGGCCAAGAATAGATTTCGACTCTCCCAAGTCCTTGATTCGGACCAAGGGGGTGTCGGGATTAAAATTTCGTACCATGGGTTGGAAGGGGGGGGGTCTCCAGAAGGTCCTTAAAAAATTTCTTGTGTCTAGTACTCATAAGCTTCCCAAGGCTCATAAACCAGTTGTAAATTGGTTTAAACTTGTCCGAGGGTAAATTTCCGTCTCATGAACCCATCTGACTGTCAAAGCGGAAATAATGTTCCGGATTTGGACAGTTTTCGCACGCTAAATAAGCGGCGCAAAATTCAACGATTATTTTGCTTCTGTTGCCAGGCCACGAAATTAAGTTCTAGAATTTCTTCTAGCAAATAAACTCTCAAACGCACGAAACAGATATAAAAAATGGTGGGTTTCGGAAGTTACCGAGGTGGGTGTGTTGACCGGCAACACGGCAGCCTGACAATGGTGGGAATATATTACCCTATATAGGAGGGGAGGGGGGGAGGGGGGGGGGCTTAAAAAATAAGTCGACCCGATATCCGAGTTTCGAATCCCGACACCCCCTTGATTCGGACATGCTCGGAAATCTGCTTCTTTAAAAGTTTGACCTCTGCAACAGAGGAGCAGAATAAACCGAGATCATCAACGTGGGCGCTGATGATGGAAATAGCCTTCTCCAGGCGACGAATAAAGACGCACGGATCAGCAATGCACACCCGGAAACCAATCTTGACCAAAATGGAACGTAACTTTTGGTACCAGAGAAGTGCGGCTTGCTTTAACCCGTAAATTCCCCTTTTCAGGAGACAGACGTAGTCCTCCTTTCCACGAACACGATGGCCCTGAGGCTGTCAGGTGGCTCGTCTGGATCCGTCTCACTGTTGAGAAAGGCAGAGTCGACGTCCACAACGTAGAATTCCCAGTCCAGCTTCGCAGCTAGGGTTAGGAGATAAGGAAGCGACTCTGACTTAACAACAGGAGCAAAAGACATCGAAAAATCGATACCTGGGCGCTGGGGTGTACCCTGTGCACATAGACGAGCTCTGTACCGAGTGATAGCCCCAGTACTGTCGTGCTTCAAGGCATAGACCCAGAGCGAACCAAGCGGGGTGCCACCAGGAGGTGGTGGGACAAGTTCCCATGTACCCATCCTCGCAATGCTATCGAGCTCGACTTCCATCGCGCTCTCCCACTCGGAACGATCAGGCGATTCCATCGCTTCCTTGTAGTTGCGAGGAACTTCGCCGGGACCAATGATATGAGCGTACTCAAATTCGTCCCAGGATCCCGCAAAAGCAGAATCTTCGGGCGCTCGGTCAGAATCCTCTGGAGCTGGCGCTTCCGCTAACCCCGAATCAAGGTTTGTGGCTGCAGCCTTAAGCTCAGCGGCTTCCCGAATACGGGTAGATAGTTCGCGCGGAGGTGGTAGAGGACGAGGTTGACGAGGTGCCCGGGGTTTAGGTTGTGACACCATATCCGCAGGTCCAGCCGGAGCAGGAGGGGATGGTGCACGAGGAGGTACCGGATTGGCAGCTGGAGGCGTAGAAGTGGAGGAAGGAGGGCTGTAATCATCATCATCAGCTTCGGTCGAAGACGAGCCCCGACCAGGTTCGTAGGATTGTTTGATTGGGATCAGCGTGCCAGGTTCGTAGGATATGATGGGTATGCTAGAAAGTTCGTAGGATTGCCTTATATTACAGCATCCTTTGCCATACTGGGCACCAGTACCACATGGAACAAGACAAAGAGCCAACCTGAATTTATAGAATTGCCGGAGGCCGAATCATATGCCATCAGGAGTACAGGACAGTGCCGACACGGAACAGACACTGCCGAAGGCCAAAATATCCAGCAAAATAACCCCGCCCCGACGGGTTAGAGTTAGGGTGAAGACAGAGTGATCCGCGCGAACGTGGCTTTAGTGTGCCGACCTGAGCGGCCCCGGTTCGGGGGACCCCCCGAGCGCAGCGAGGGAGGGGAGGGGACGGGAATGGTCGGTCCCCTTCGCGCAAACTACGGCGAAAGATACCAACAGTGCCGAATTCTTGCCGAGGAGTTCAGTTTCATGTACTTGATATTCTAAATTAGTCTATCCTACGAAACTCGCAATTTTAGCATCAAATCCTATGAACTTGGCACGTCTATCTCAATCCTACAATCATACGAACTTGATATATACTCGTCGAAGACGATTTGAGAGAAGAATATTTGTATGAGCGTATCTCCCCCTCAGCCCGAAATTCCCCACAGTTTGAGTTGTCGTCAAATTTGATATGAGGCGACGACCCGAAGGTACACTTTGAGGGGCGATAAACCTTCCAAGCCTTGCGATTATCCGGGTACCCAACAAAAATAACCGATTCGCCACGATGGTCGAACTTTTTGCGATTAGGATTGTCGTTATAGAGGTAAGCCCTGCAACCGAACCGGTGAAAAGACCTGTAGGGGGTTCGAGCTGTCTAAAGGTCTTTGCGATGAACCACTCCAAGACAGGCACCATGTGCGTTGACGCGCCGGTATCGAAGATTGTGGCGTACACGGCGTTGGCTTTCAGTTCGCTCGCAGCATAGGCTCCAATGCGTTTAACGAGGTCCTTGGATACAGAGTTTCCGAATGCAGTAACATAATGTCCACTCTCATCGCCTCCCCCGTCTGCGTTTAGCGCTTTCGCCCCGTCCTCCTCTGCCTTCTTCTTCAGGTCACGGCAGCCTTTGGTGTCGTGGTAACAGAGGCCGTGGAGCTGGCATTTCTTTGTCGGACCACCGGTTTTCTTTCCCCTGTAATTCGTGGATGAGGCCAGTGCTGTGGCCGCGAGCGCCGACTCCTGTGCGCCGGTGATGATGGGGTTTGCAAGCTCTGATTTGATGCGCTGCTCCGCCTCGGAGAACTTGAGCTTCTCGCCCTGGGGAACGCTATTGACTGTCTGGAAGACGAACAGCTTCCAGCCGGTGATGTCTGGCAGCGAATTGAGTAGGATCTATGCCATGAACTCATCATCGACCGGCCGTGACATGTTTGTGAGGGTCAGGTTTCCAGATCGCAGTTTGGTGAGGTGGTCGTCAAACCTGGTAGAGGGATCTCACTTGGTCTCCAGCATCTGGACTAGCGTGAAGAAAGCGGTGGCGCCAACATTGACCTTTTTGTACTTGGCAAGAATAGCGTCCCATGTTTCCTTTGCGCCAGTGAGATGGGCGACAGACATGAGGATGTGATTGGAGATGAACTTGTGGATGATACCACGAGCCTGAGCGTCGCGCACCCGAAATGAGTCGCGGATGGCGTGAGTGGAAGTCGTTACCACGCCATAGATTGCGGAGACTGTGCTGGACGATGTCGCTGCTGCTTCTGCAGCGGCTTGAGTTGCCGCTGTGTCCTCGCCAGAGATAATGAGCACAACTTTCTCTCGAGCAAACTCCCCCTCCATCCGGATCTTCCATATGGGAAAGTTTTCTGCTCCTTCGAGCACCGGTGTAGTGGGTTCAGCGGTGGTCGCCATGTCTGGCGGATGACGTGGCCTAGAGCTGTTTTCAGGCTCCTGCGGCTAGTTGGTTTTATTGTTGAGCTGGATAGCGTCCGGGAAACGTGGCGCAGTGAAACTGGCGTCCTACGGGGCCCATAACCTCTCAGAACCGGACGTCCGTCCTAGACAAATAGCACGATTAGTTACTCAGCGTCGTGCAAGTTACACTGACTCGGAAAAAATATGGGATCACCGGCTTGTGACTTGCCAATCTTTGAGGCTTGACTGTGTAGGGAGTAGGACGACCTTTGGAAAGCATTAATGACCAGGCTTTCATCGACACGTTATATGATAGTATGCCCAATCGCGTGCGGGAGTTATTGAAGGCGAAGGGCGGGAACACTCACCATTAACACCCCGTAGGCTTGGTTTGTCCCATTTCCTCTTCAGAGTATTATTCTGACTTTGTTTTCCCAAATCGGCAAAATGCAGATTAATGATTGGATCACCTGTCATCAATAAATCCGCTGTACTTACAGTGCCGAACTCTTCACGCATAAACAAGCACAAACGAATGAGCACCACTCGATCAAAACCCGTATACAGCCTAGTCTTGTGTTTACCGCGGGGGTCGGACTGTGTAGCTAGAGTATTATGTAATATCATGTAAGCAGAGTTCGAGTCGCGTGAATCTACCCTCAGAAACGCGATTTCTGTGAAATTTTGGTGGGAGACTAGACCTGTATGACTGAAACTACGATCCTGCTGCCTCAGACTCATGAAAAGGGTGTCGCGAAATCTTGTTCACAATACCCGCGTTTTCGGTCTTGGGCTTTCGGCCGAAGCGGTCCGACTTCGCAAGAACACCCTCGGAACCTGCTTTTCTTCAAACCGGGCTGTAGATATCTCAAAAAGTGTGCCAGAGCGCTGCTTAGATGTCGATAAGAGTATAATATTTTGTAATACCGCTGGAACAAAGTTCGGAAGTTACCGGCTTACATGATATTAGATAATAACATCAGTACACGATCAGACCCCCGCGGTAAACAACAGACTCTATGTAGCGAGGGCACCGAGCTCAAGTACATAGAGCGTCTGTCTAGGAGAGACTATATACAGCCGTTTCGGAAAAAGAATACGGGTTTCGGCATTTCTTGCTCCTCGATTCTTTGTTGACACTTACTTGGCCTTGGACCCGCTTGATGGATCTGATTTCTTGCCCGCCCAGCCTCGGTACTTGTCCGGAAGAGTTCTGTGAGTGCCATAGAACATTAGTGCAGTAATTAAGTCACATTGAATGCTCATTTGGACGCTAGCAAATGTGCAAGAGTGGTTTGACCCAAATTGTGTTCATTGATGGACTCACGGCATCTGCCTTTTCGGGCAACAATTTGTGGAGTTTTTGACAGAATCGTCAACAAGTGTAGACAAAAAAACGAAGTGAAAGAAATGCCGAAACCCTTATTCTTTTTCCAAAACAGCTGTATTGTCATTGTCATTAGAGGGTTTGCGATGAGCCATTGGAGCCATTGAATGGCTAACGATTTCCCGATTAGGGAACTTTGATGGCCCAAAAATTCAAATTATACGAGAGGTGCTTGGAATGAAGTTTGGATGCTGAGACTAGGGTTAGCCTTTGTCAATGCGCCTGGATTTTGACTTTTGTGTAGCCATTAGCCATCCAATGGCTGCATCGCAAACTCGCTATTATACTTCGCTCGCATCGGGAAGTGGTCCGAGTGGCTGTACCAGGGCACCTCAGTGCCGGTTTGCCATGGACGCATTGGGGCTAAGATAAGTACTGTATATATGCTGCTGTCACAGTAGCGAGCCATATCTACCATATAAAAACTTGGTTCCATGCACAAGGGAGTGAAAAAATAAGTTTTGATCGTATCACGGCCGCCTAACGCGATCACATGACTCGTCAGTTGTTCCTCTGATGCTTCGCTCTGCGGCGACACAAAAACAGTCTGACAAGTGTTTTCACGTTCATAATGGTTAAAATAATCTCTGACATAGTTTCCGCCAAAAAACAGTGAGTTTTGCAAGTTGTAGCACATTTATTTACCACAGGTATGTTGAATACAACGGGAAATTCATGCAGTTGAATGCCGTCTGGGATATAGTAAACTTAGCCAGACTCCTCCTCCTCCTCCTCCTCAGCATGCCCCTCGTTCTCCAGTGTTTTGAGAGCCTCCAAATTCAATGCAACACATTTCTGCACGCATTCGTGTTGATCAACAAAGGTCTTGATTCCCACATCACCGTGGTCTCCAGCCCCACTCTCGCTGAGGCGAATCAAAAATAAACAACAGAGATGTTTTATGATACGCACCGGTTGGCTGTGTGGGACATAAGATCAAACAAGACAGCCTTCTGACTCAGACGACTGTGACTTTCTGATGCTATAGAAAGAGTATTAGATCTGCTCGAATTCAGAAGCTGGGAATTCAGCGCACCTTGTATATTTGCCAGAACCAGTGTCTTTTTCGAGTACAAATAGCGTCCGTAAGTGCGGCCATCTGAGCATCAGTGAAAGGCAAGGGGGCGTCGTTGGCCATTGGGGAAAGAAAACAACCAAAAAAACGAGAGCACGGGCGAAGGAACGCGCCCGGTGGTGGTGGTGAGGAGAAAAGACGCGATGAGTCACAGTGATGACTCCCACGTGCATTCCTCCGAGTGTACTATCCTAACCCGTGACGTGTCCTCGAAATTGATGCAGGCCCATATTATTCCGAATTCTTCAATTTTTTTGCTCGGCATTGAAGGGTATGTATAGTCACATGTGATACATACTGTTGAATATTTAGGGGATTTATGAGTGAGTGCGGCGGGGAGGAGGAACCTTCCGAGGTGGGGACAGGAAGTGAACTCGTTTTTGGCAGGCGTTTGGCAGGGTCACAAAATGTCACAAAAACATCCTTTTCATTGGGGGAGCTTGCTCCCCCCTTTATCAGAGCCGTCACCGAAAAGCAATAAGCTGTGCTAGAGGGCTTTTTGATGTAATCGATAGATCTGTGATATATTGTGATTCCGAGTGATGCGAGGGATTTCCGCTTGATCCAGAGGGAGTCCGCTTGATCCCGAGTGATGGATGGTGATGGGAACACAGTTTTGACAGACACCCACATGCATCTGCCATGTCGGATGCCTTCTTCCCCTTTTTCGACTGTCTGCGAAGAATTTAAGCTTCCTAAACATCACTCCCAAGGACACAACTGCCATTGAATACAGCCTGGGCTGTCACAATACACAAAAATCAAGGATTAACCCTAAAGAAAGCTGTCGTTGACCTCGGAGACAAAGACTTTTCATTGGGACTTTCATTTGTGGCTATTTCACGCGTAAAGACTTTGGCTGGAATTGCGTTTCGAGTTCTCACTGAGGACGACTGGAAAAACTCAATGTAATATATTCAATGCGGATGCTTGAGACTACTGATACATTACATTTACTCTCGACAGCCAAGGAATGGACTTTACTTAGTACTAGTCAATATGTATTTTTCTGAAACCTCATCTACTTGAGCGTAGTTGATAATTTCGATGTTCAACTTACTTTACTCCGATGTGCATTGTAATATTGATACAGATTCGCGCAAGCTCCCCCTTCTGGAGGCCGGAACTCCGGCATACAAATCATATTTTGTTCAGACCGCTACAGGCAACGGATGGCTCCAAAAATCGATATATGGGCTCAAGATATAAGATGAATTGTCATTGTTTTTTTCTGAGTACCGGAGAGGGAAAACGGGGTGAGGATCAGCAAAAAGTTCACTTCACGGGTCAAGGACACATCACGGGTTAGGATAGTATACACTCACTATGAGAAGGCTTGCCAACACGTCCAGGAGCGTGGGAGTCGGGAAAGGCGGCAAGTACGACCGCCGAAAACACTAAGACGTGACAGCGGAGATCGCCGGAGTTACGGCATGCGCTCAATAGCATTTTCTACATCACGTGCAGACGCCACGTCAGCGGCGGGATAAGACAACGGGTATGGAACAGCGACGACGATGAGTATGGCCAATACGAGCGTGAGAGGGGACAGAGCAGGCAACAACTCAGAGACAGTTGTTGAAACCCCTCGCAGTGGGCTCCAAAATGACGAACCAACCGAGCGCTGGGAACTGAAAGCGGTATGAAAACGCGGCTAGCTGATAATGATCAGGCAGCCTTCCAGGCCATCAAGCTTCAAGTCCATCAATTGCCAGCATTCAGAAACGAAAATGACCGGGCAAAGATAGTCTCGGATACCCAGACGTACTACCGCATTTTACTAGTTGCCGGATATCTTTCCGGATATGGTCAATAGAGGATGATTTTGACAGCTGATTGATCTTGGGGGGTGGGAGAATTTTTGGGCGGTAGTACGTCTGGGCCGGACACCTACCATCACCTCTTCTGGTCATATTGCTCTGTGCGCGTTGTCCTTAAGGAATGCCTCTGGGCAATGAGGAATGGCATTCTGCCCTCCGTCCACGCTTAAGCTTAGGTCATGATCACCGGTGCCTTGTAGGCACTGTAGAGAGAAGTCACAGCCGGTATGACCGTGACCGTGCCGCGGTTATTTGATTTTTCGCGCGGTTATTCTGACCGCCTAAATTTTGACCGTGGCTTGCCACGGTCATGCCGACTGTGCGCCGCACAGTCATTCTCAACACAGTCAATCTGGCTGTTCCTGTCATATGTTGCTACAAGTCTTTATTCTGTTGAGTCTAATACACAATATCACACCATAAAGTCTATACTGCCTATAACTACCCATAAATCCCGTGTTTTTACAAGCTCGTAAACCACAGTCAGATCAGCCGTGTCGGCGGTCAAACCGGCTGTGGCGGCGCGGTCAGCCTGACTGCGGCCCCACAGTCGGACCATCCCGTACCATGGTCAGATTGACCAAGGAAGTGTTTATTCTTCAAACCCATGCAAAGAGAGGGTTTACTGTACCATTTCGGTCAATTCACCCGGCCTGTGACCTGTGACACCTCGAAACGAAATTTGAAGTTCGTCTTTGGGCTGAATCGAGCGTGACACCTCGAAATATTCGTCAATGGTGCCGAAACTGGGTCGTGTTTGCTCACCTCTTTTCAGAGAAATTTGAACAATTTGCAGCCCCAGAATTGCAACTCCCGGATGAATGCGGCTGCTTTTGCAAGATTTTGCTCTAAAAAGACTGAAATGGCTGGAATTCGCGGTCGTTTGAGCCAGTCAGAGACCAAGATGACACACTAGCATAAAAGACTTCGGGAAAAGCGCCAGAAATGTTTGTTTTGGGGGCTCAACGAGGTGTGTGCACTGTGGACGAAACATCGAATTTTAAAGCCTATTTTCCCGGTTTTTTCAACTTTTCGGTCACATTCGTCAATCCCTCCGGTGACCTGTGACAGGCACGAAAATAGTCGTCAATCCAGGTGCCTGTGACGCGCGACAGACGAATTTATCGAAATAGTACAGTAATATAATATCAGATTGTACATAGCGGCACTCTGCGCTCATCGCAGGTTTTTTTGTATCGAAATTTAACACTATCGTTCCCATCACCTCGTTCCCGCCCAAACATCGACCAAGGTAGCCCTACATCTCACAAGCCCTCATCGTCGCCCACGCAACTCGGACGCTGCACCGACACACCGACATCATAGATGGTCTGGCAGACCAAGGGGATTGGCAAAAGGTGATCTCATCAGTCACATGTCTCCTCATTCTCTTCGTCTCGCCCACCTCCGCACATTGCGCTTTTGGCGCGGCGACTCCGTCTCTTTGAGACTTTCCCTTGTCCAGTCCCCCTCCATGACCCTGAGTCTCGTCCCCTGCTACTAGTCTTCTCCCCCCGTCGCTGTCATCCCTCTTTTCACTGGCCCCTCCCCAAGTCCGGTACCCGCCCTGCCCGTGTCGCCGTCACTGCCCCCTCTATTGTCATTGTGCGTTCCTAGCACCCCTTCCCCTCTCCCCCTTCCTCCCCTCCTCTCCCCTCCCCTCGTTGCTGTCCATCCCCCCCCAGTTTCTTGTGGAGCCTGTGGCGCTTCACCCTGTCTTCGCCCGCCTGTGGCTGCTTCATGGTGAGCTGTTGGTTGTGGGCTGCCTTGGCTCCCTCGCCTTTGGGCGGAGTGCAGCGAGCTTCGTTTTGAAGTTCATGCCCAATATATCAATGGCTTGCTTACGAATCCTCTCTCTCGTGAAGCTCAGGCCAATCCTAGATGGTCTGGCAGACCAAGGGGATTGGCAAAAGGTGATCTCATCAGTCACATGTCTCCTCATTCTCTTCGTCTCGCCCACCTCCGCACATTGCGCTTTTGGCGCGGCGACTCCGTCTCTTTGAGACTTTCCCTTGTCCAGTCCCCCTCCATGACCCTGAGTCTCGTCCCCTGCTACTAGTCTTCTCCCCCCGTCGCTGTCATCCCTCTTTTCTCGTGCCCACCCACCCACTCCTAGTTAGTTTTGCTATTTTCTGCGCACTCACGTAGCTACGGTTTTGTTCTGTATCCTGTAGTGATGTAGGGGCTGCCTTGGCTCCCTCGCCTTTGGGCGGAGTGCAGCGAGCTTCGTTTTGAAGTTCATGCCCAATATATCAATGGCTTGCTTACGAATCCTCTCTCTCGTGAAGCTCAGGCCAATCCCCATGCCCCGCGCGTCCCAGCCGAGGACCACTGGCAGCCGAACACCACAAGTTGAACAGCTCCTACACCTGATGTCAGTGTCAGCTTGACAAAGATGTCTGATTCGCGTCGTGGACACTTGAGCTTGTACGACCTGACAGTTTCCACATCCCAAAAAATATGAAGAGCACCGTATCCGACGCCCAGGCTTAACTTTAAACTCACAGTTGGTGTGTCTGCTGAAGTAGTGGCTCGGCTGGCCATATACTGTACCATTTCGACCGATTTTTTAGGTCACAGGTCACAGCCGGTTTCATTTGATGTGTGCAAAAATCGCCTTAATTCAAAACAAAATTTTTCGAGCATCTCGGACTGAGAAATTACATAAGTTTGATGAATCTTTGGTCGAAAAGTAACCGGAGTAACGACTTCGTCGTTCGTCGTTACTCGTATAGCCTGCCCCCTTAATATGTATACTCCTATCATTTTACCTACGATAGTCTACATATACTGTACTATTTCGATCAAGTCGTCTCGCACGTGGCTTTTTTTTTTTTTTTTTCTCTGCATTTTTATACCGCAACAAGTACACAATCTACTGAGACGCGGTGCCCGGAGGCGATAAATAAAGTTGTAGGTGGTGCAATGGAGGTGTTCGATGGATGTGTAGTATAGTCGTGTGAGGGTGTGGGTTAAGTTTGGGGTTTCGGGGGTATTAGCGGAAACATAAACCATAAGACCATAGCGCATGTGTGGAAGATATGTACAAGAAAGGGAAGGGTATAGGGGTTTTTAACAAATCTCCAAATTCCGCTAAAATCGCATTGGCGGGGTCCCCGGAAATCGGCTGTGACGCGTGGCAGACGAATTGATCGAAATGGATGGTCTGGCAGACCAAGGGGATTGGCAAAAGGTGATCTCATCAGTCACATGTCTCCTCATTCTCTTCGTCTCGCCCACCTCCGCACATTGCGCTTTTGGCGCGGGGACTCCGTCTCTTTGAGACTTTCCCTTGTCCAGTCCCCCTCCATGAGCCTGGTCTCGTCCCCTGCTACTAGGCTTCTCCCCCCGTCGCTGTCATCCCTCTTTTCTCGTGTTTTTCTCCGCCTTTCTTCTGGGTGCTAACGCCGCTCTCTCGTCTTCTCCCCCACCTTCGGCTGGTCGACCTCGATGCCTTCTCTTCGGCCCCTCCCCAGACTTATCAATGTTGATGGTTTCTTTGCGCTGGGGGACCCCCGACCGGGGACCATGGACGCCTCCAAACGATGGTAGAATCTTGATGATTGCTGGGGCTCCAGTGCGTACACAGATCTGTTGGGGCCACAACCGCGTTGGGGGTTGCTGGGATGGTCGACGTCGATGTCCTCGTCGCCATGTCTGCTCTCATTGTGGAGAGCGTGCCCATATCGCACCTTCATGCCCTCGTCGTATGTCAACGCCCCCAGATGTGGCTCGGCCTATTCCGCCTCAGGAAAATCCCCCTGCTGGCGTGTTAGTGAAGCCGGGTGAGCGAGGGGGAGATGCTTCTGGCTCTCCTCGCTCGGAATCGAGCAGGGAAGTCTTGTCTCCCCCATCATCTGCTAAAGTTGTGGAATCTGACCATGCTCCTACTTTTGAGGTGCTACTACCACCACTGCTTCCTCCAGCACGCCCTAATACAGACCTCCTCTTCCCGCTCACGACTCCTCATTCAAAGCCAATGCCGCCCTCAAAGCTGCACCCCGAGGCTTGGGCGCACGCCCTCATTGATTACCCAGATCGGGTGTTTGCTGAGACCCTCGTCTCTGCCATCCGCCATGGTGTCCTTCTAGGTGTGGATCCTGCGCGTATGCCTCCTCCCTCTTCCTCTGCCCCTGCCCCTCTTCCTTCTGCACTTGCATTTCCGGAGACAGTAGATAAAGACATTGCTCACGAGATTTCTCTGGGGCGTATTGTCGATATCACAGACTCTGCTGTGAAGCCTGTCCTGTCCCCGCTGGGCTCCGTACCCAAGAAATATAGTGAGAAGCGTCGTCGTATCCATCATCTCTCATACCCTCCTGGCTCATCCGTCAACGACGCTATCCCAGCGGAGTTTGGCCATCTGGTGTATGAGGCTGTCATGGGGGCGATTGAGCGCATCCGGCAGGCTGGCGAACGGTCTTTCCTCTACAAGGCAGACCTTGAGGCGGCCTTTAGGCATATTCCCATTCACCCTGATCATATACACCTGATGGGCTTTGAGTGGTTGAGGCGTCTATTCCTCGACATCTTCCTGCCCTTTGGGGTTCGTACGGGACCCCGCATCTACAATTACTTTGCGGAGGCCCATCACTGGGTCCTCCTCTCTCGGGATGAGGTCATGGCACTTATTCAGCACTACCTAGATGATTGGCTCAATGTCACCCCCGCTTCCAATGGTGTGGAGTATGCTCGTCATGGTCGTGCTGTCTTCCGGGCGGTTGCGGAGGAGCTAGGCTTCTCCATCTCCAGCGACAAGGAGGAGGGTCCGACCCACTGCCTTGAGTTCCTTGGCATTGAGCTGGACACCATTGCTATGCAGGCTCGTCTGCCCAAAGATAAGCTTGCTCGCCTCCTTGTCTTTCTGGATGGGTGCCTGTCTCGTCGGACTGCCAGCTACCATGACCTACACCACCGACGGAATGTGATGTTGAGTTTGCGTGTGATGTGTGACGTCTCCCTAGCGTGTGGACTGAAGCGCCAACTGGATGCAAATCAGGCCGCTTGCGTAAATTTCGCATGTCTGGCGGCCATTGTTCTCACATCAAGCCCGCGGTCTTCTCCGGCCAATTCCGGCTCGGTTATAAGGTTAAAAGGTTGACACGTCACAAACACCGCACCACACCTCTCCCTCTCCCACCACCACCATCCTCCTTGCCACCGTCTCCTCCACCACTCAATTTCTCGCTCTCTTTTGAGTTAACCCAATCCGCCATGTAACTTCTCCATCCTCCTTCGGCCTGAGCTTGGTCTGATTTTTCTGATAGATCCCCTGCCACCCTGCGCTCTCAAGCTCCTGCTCTCACGCATACACCCTCGGTGCGTCTGCATATCATTGCGGCCCTCCCCATAACTGACATACCAACAGCTCTTACTTTCCTGATTTCAATTGTTATAGGTGGCAACGGGAATAAGGTGTGTGTATGGTGTTTTCTTTAAATATGCCACCGTTAACCTCAGCCAAAGTTTGTACAGTGCAGCCGCTTCGCTGTCAAGCTCTTCGGGAGGGCAGAACATTATGGTGAGCAGGTGAGCTTTGTTGGGTGTGATTGGAGGTCACTGTGCATAATGGATTCTTCTCTGTAACTCTTCCCTGTACGATGTATATACATTTCCGCCACAATTCATTTCTCTCTTCCTGGAGCTCTGTATCCAAATGTGATCATGATAACACAATTAACTATATTAAATGTGAGATGTCAGTGTGATATGAGTGGAAGAAATGCTATCAGCTTGCTGCTTTTCAATATGTCTACGGGACGCTACAATAGGCTTAGCGCTAAAAAAGCGTGGTGCATGTTTTTTGCGTCGTGGCCAGCTTACATAAGGCCGATGTGATTTTGACGTGTGACCTCTCATTGTCCGGGTGACATCATGTCACACGCCATATTTGCGTGTCAACTTCGCGGTGGTGTAGAGAAACTCTGTGGCCATCTCGTCTTTGCTCAGTCAGTGATTCCCGTTGGACGATTCTTCACCCGCCGTATCCGGGACTTCATGCGCCGCCTTTCACTTCTCCCCCGTCACCAGCGCCGCCGTCTCCCTTCCTCCGCTCGACTCGATATTGCGTGGTGGAACACCTTCCTCCCGTCTTTCAATGGCATTTCCGCCATCGGACCCCCGCGTCCCACCATCGAGATCTTCACGGATGCTAGTGGTAAGCTGGGTTTGGGCGGTTACTGGGGAGGTGGTGACCTTTTCTTTACTGAACCTGTCGCGGTGAAGTATGAACGCCATCCGATCCATTGGAAGGAGATGCGTGCTGTGCTACGGGCAGCGGAGGTCTGGGGTCACTGTTGGGCTGGGTTGGAGGTTATCTTTCGTATTGATAACGAGGCCATCTCTACCTGTCTGCAGTCTGGCTCTATTGATCATCCTCCTACCCAAGTGCTTTTCCGCCAGTTCGCTCTCCTTGCCGTTCAGAAGGACTTCACTTTCCGCCCTGTCTGGATCCCAACAGACGAGAATTCCGTAGCAGATGCCCTTTCGAGGTTCCGGTGGCTCACGCTAGCAAAGCTGTATCCCCACTGGCCCCTCCCCAAGTCCGGTACCCGCCCTGCCCGTGTCGCTGTCACTGCCCCCTCTATTGTCATTGTGCGTTCCTAGCACCCCTGCCCCTCTCCACCTTTCTCCCCTCCTCTCCCCTCCCCTCCCCTTGTTGCTGTCCATTCCCCTCAGTTTCTTGTGGAGCCTGTGGTGCTTCACCCTCTTCGCCCGCCTGTGGCTGCTTCATGGTGAGCTGTTGGTTGTGGGCTGCCTTGGCTCCCTCGGAGTGCAGCGAGCTTCGTTTTGAAGTTCATGCCCAATATATCAATGGCTTGCTTACAAATCCTCTCTCTCGTGAAGCTCAGGCCAATCCTGGATGGTCTGGCAGACCAAGGGGATTGGCAAAAGGTGATCTCATCAGTCACATGTCTCCTCATTCTCTTCGTCTCGCCCACCTCCGCACATTGCGCTTTTGGCGCGGCGACTCCGTCTCTTTGAGACTTTCCCTTGTCCAGTCCCCCTCCATGACCCTGAGTCTCGTCCCCTGCTACTAGGCTTCTCCCCCCGTCGCTGTCATCCCTCTTTTCTCGTGCCCACCCACCCACTCCTAGTTAGTTTTGCTACAGTGGCGGCAAAATCTGATGTCACCCCCCAAAAAAGGAAATTTTCATCAAACCACCTCTAATCTGCCCTTGCCATCGCCGTATGGGGGCGACAAGGGCACAGATCCATTGGCACGGCAAATACACTGCCTGTGGAAGGAAGATTGAGAAAGATAGGTACATTCATTGAGGAGGACTGGGCCAACGATGGTTGGAAAGTCTTGCCCAAAAAGTGTCAATTTTCGAGGTATCCTAAGATGGAAAAGGGTGCATGGGTTTTAAATGCACCGTGAAAGGTCCGACCACAGAAAACAGGGCACAGAGAAGAAAACGAGTCGAATTGATGAGAATTTCCTTTTTTGGGGGTGACATCAGATTTTGCCGCCACTGCATCTGGAAAACGACAGATGTCTACAGTGGTCTGCGGCAGACACTACAGACACCGCAGACCCACAGAAAGGCCCCTGTCTGTGCTAGAGTGAGGCAGACACGCCGTTTCTATGGCAGACACCCGTAGAACGATAGACATAGATTAGCCGACAGAGGCAAATTAGCCGATAGACACATAGACCAGCATAGACCGATGGAAGATGATGTCGTAAATTTACATCCGGTCAATCAAAAACCGGTCTCTCATGCTTTCATGGGTTCGTTGCATGAATTTCCTTCAAATCCAGTCAGGCGCGACAAAACTTAAAGGTAATGGTGGAAAAAGAATGATAATTTGAGAGCACTATATACGGGACATACATTGACATGTGTACACAGTACAGTACTTAGATATTGTATATACAGTATGAGAGAAAGATGCAATTGTAAAATAATGGGAAGCGGCGGGTGCGCGCAATGAGCAGTGCAGTCGACGATAAATCTGATGAGATTCTGAAGGGGTCGAAGGGAAGGAGTGTCAGCGAGGCAGCGAGGATAACTTGAATGGCGGGAAATATACCTGATGAAACAACCAAAAGCAGCTGTGAAAATGGGAGATGGAAAGAGTGCGTAGGGAATGGCAGCAGGTGCGACACCTTTTTATATTGCCAGCCAAGCCATACGGTCGGCAAGGGACTTAGAGAAAATTTCGCGAAAGGGAGGCACCAGCAGAAACGGATGCGGCCGGATATAGCTTGCCGACGTTGCATCAAGCGGTGACGGCAAGTGCGCCATGCGGAGACCGGTGTCTGTCGCTTAACCCATTGTCTACAGTGGTCTGCCGCTTGCGTCTCGGTCTGTGCCTTGTCTACAACTGTCTGCTTGTCTGTGAGTGTCTACTGCAGACATCGAGTCTCTATTCTGTGAAAATGCGTTTCCAGATGTGTATTTTCTGCGCACTCACGTAGCTACGGTTTTGTTCTGTATCCTGTAGCGATGCAGGGGCTGCTCGCCTTTGGGCGGAGTGCAGCGAGCTTCGTTTTGAAGTTCATGCCCAATATATCAATGGCTTGCTTACAAATCCTCTCTCTCGTGAAGCTCAGGCCAATCCTTGTACAGTATTCCCAGTAGCTACAGACACACCTCAGTCGTTCACCCTCTCGTGTGCCCGGCTGAGGTTTGTCTTCTATACCTTTGACTTCCCTCTCTTTACCTACGACGACTCTAGTTTACTTTGTCTTTAGGTATTCTAATACAGTTGTTCACCCTCTCGTGTGCCCTGCTGAGTTTACTTTGTCTTTAGTGTCTTCGGGGCAGATTTCAATTTGTTGAATCTGGCAAAAACCTGGCATCTTAAAAATTTCCGCAGTTGGCAAGAAATACAGGCCGCATACTCATGGGAGATTTAAGGGACCCACCAGCACAGCGGACCAATAATTCTGGAATTTATCTGAGAATTTTCGGCCGAACCGTTAGAAACGCAACTTTCAAAAACGCGACGTGTCAGTCACGTGATTACATGACATCAGTGACATGTAACACATCGCTCCTTTCCCTCTTCCTTCATATTGTGGCTCGTCCCGCGGCTTCCCGTGCCTCAATGCACCTGAAGATGATACAAGCCAACTCATGCAGGTCATCGACACGTCCCACGCCGCTGAGACGACCCGATAATGCCCAAATTTCGGCCTCTGAGGCTGATTGCGTCTCCGATCGACATCGCGACTTCGCGCCCGTAAGACGCGTTCAAGTGCCTCATCCGGGTGCTCTGACGACTATGAAACGTTTGAATTCTTTTGAGCTTGCCAACTATCCCCTCCCACCTCTCTTTGACCGGCACGAGGGACATGGTATGACCATCATTTGCATCGCTGATTCACGCGCTCCTCAGCCTCTCGATACTTTGCAATTAGCTTCAAGACTTGATGGGAACGTATGCGGAGAGACTCGATTCAACCACCTCGACACTCCACGACGTTCCGCCTCGTCAATTCGCTCGTCAACCGCTCGTTTCCGCCACGATCTTATTCCCAATCACCAATTTCTGCAACACGCCATCGGCCACCTTGTATTCTGATTGAAGGTGCGTGTGTCATTAACTCTCTCCCCCTCGTCGGTCTCATCCACCTCCCTTCAGCTCCTTCTGCTGAGCGCGAAAATGCGTCTCTCCTCCTCTTTGCCCCTCCTCCCTCCTCTACCCTCAACGAGCTCAATTCGCAGCTCCCTGCGGAGGCTTCTCATTCGACACATTTGACTGGATGGTCGCCGGCGGGCTCGTCACGTGCCAGGATTCGTTTGCGACGTTTGGAAGTATCCTGGGAAATGTGTCGACGTTGGATACTGGGCGAGTAACTCTCATTGCTGCGTCTCTGCGCATAACTGACTCACTTCAAGACCCGTTACACCACACCAGCTTCCTCGCTCGAAACGGCGCCCTCGACCCTTCCACCTCCACACTCCACAACCCTCATAGCGACACGTCAATTCCAGCACGACAACGAACGCCACACTCGAGGGCCGTCAAGATGCGCTCGTTCAATCAGCAACGCCGTCCACGTCGGCTCACGCAAGCCTGACCCTTACCTCCCTCTCTCTATGACGACGCTGACGCCCCGCCGCCACTTTCCCCCACGTTCCCTGTGTCTACTCTACGCTACGTCTACCTCGCCGCCGTTCCTCAGCCCAACTACCGCCTCCCTCGCAATCCCACCCAACTCCTATTCGCTACCGCCGCCCGCCGACATCGTCCCCAAGGGAACTTGACAGCATGTCGTCAATCAGGCTTTGACACCGCTGCCTTCCTCGCCAACACTCCGCCTTCTACCTCAAATCCTCCATCCAAGCCCCACACCGCCGCCATTCGCTCGTTTCCGATCTCCACCAATCCTGCCCCTCAAGCCCTCGACACGGCGCTCCCGCTACTCCCTCTTCGCCGCTCTCTCAACGCCGTTTCCCACGCGACCGCAATCCCCCGCGCTTCTCTCGCCATCACCACCCCTTCGTCTCCCGCCGCCACCAACTATCCCGACCCCACCGTCTTCTGACCGGACAACACCTAAGTCCCCGCCTCGCGCCATCAAACGCGCAGTTTCGACTCTGAAATTCAGCAAGTCAGCATCCAATCTAGTAGAACGAGCGAAATCGACGTGCGCGGTGAGTCGCTTCGCCATACATTTATCAGCACTGATTTATTGAGTGACTTCTGGGGTGACTCTCAAGACGGTGCCGGCTTCACTCTCGTGAGTTTCGTATAGGTCGGCTTTGCGGCCCAGTTGAAGCTAAGGTATGATTCTACAGGTATCGCGAACACTTGTTCTGTTATGTCGCTTGCTAACGGGAATTTCTTTGGATAGATCGGTCGACATGAATTTGGACCTTCGAAGGTATGTAAGATATAAGATATAGTATATACAATAGCTAACATATGGTGGACAGCACCAGCTCATTATGCGCGCCAGTAATAAAAGGTACATTGTCGTCTGTAAGAGAACCTCGCTGATTCCGCCCCCACTCATATTGCGAAACAACGGGACGACGCGCACCATTCAAAAAGGTGCATCATTAGCCTGTTTGCGATGCAGCCATTGAATGGCTAATGGCTAAGCAAGTGTCCTAATTCCGGCGTACTGACAAAGGATACCTCCAGTCTGAGTATCCGAATTTCATTCCAGGCAGCTCTTCTTGACTTCTACACCAAAGTTTAGCCCATCAAAGTTTCCTAATGCAGAAATCGGTAGCCATTCAATGGCTCCAATGGCTCTTCGCAAACCCTCTATTACCTAGAGGAGAATCTCGCTGACCTCACTCCCACTTGACACTTAGATTTCGTGAACAATATGTGGTTTGGTACAGCTAAGTGCCGTCACATCGAGCGACGAATATGATTCTGAGATATGTCATAGATTCACCAAAAACGTGTCTAGGTGAGTGCTGTGCAATGGTGAATACTTTTACGATTCTGATATGGAGTTGGATAGGAGACGGCGCGTCGGGCGTGGTCTTAGAGGATATTTGCTCGGCCAGTGAGTGGGTAGCTCATGGAAGTTCCTTAACTGATTCCCTTTGCTAGGATTGTGAGGATTATCAATTGCAGGGGTATAATGGTCTAGTAGTATGTAGATTGAATAGTAATACAAGATTTTATCACGAATTGGATCGAGCGCAACCAAAGAGTACAATGACTGTGAGGGTACTGCTAGGCTGACTGTGAAGGCGCGTGTAACACTATCATTTTTCTCTGTTATCTCGTGACCGTGTTTGACTTAGACATACTTACTACAGTTGAACATCTCATAATGCATATGCTCACAATGCATAAACCTCATTCTGCATAGTGTTTTGGGGTCCACCAACTTGGTAGGCTGGTGTTTTATGCATTTTCTCATATTGACTAATGCATAAGGTTTGGGGCAAGTTTTTAGTGCATTATGCATTATGAGATCGCAAAATTGATACAATTTGGTGACAATTTGCCCGTTTGTGTCACTCTTCACGCATATGGGTACTATTCACGTCAAAAACACCAGATTATAACATGTTACAGCTAAATCCAAGATTTTGACCGCTTTTACGACAACTGGTGGACAATCCGGCATCTGCCGCACTCCCATATATAGTAAATTCGTGACAGTGTCACATATGTCACACGGTGTGACAGTATGCAGGAATGCATATTGCTCATAATGCATAGCGCTTGGGGGTCCACGGACGCTATGCATTATGAGATGTTCAACTGTATCCACCTCCCGCTCCGTCCATTACTTTGCGCTCATGTATGACTTCATTCCGCTTTGTCTCGTTTCTTAGTTTACTTTAAATACTGTGATGTACTTTGTATTAGACTTTGGTGGATCTAGAACTTACAACAGTCACTTTGTTCGCCACCAGCTCCCAACAAATACTTCGTGTGCCGAAACTATTGCTTAACGGTAATCTTTCGTCACAGCGCGGCTGCACTGACTGTGGGCCACGGTCGCGCTGGCTGTGGTAGCGCAGCCAGGTTGACCGCGAAATTGGCCATAACGCAGCTGAGATGGCCGTGCGGGCACAGTCATGCCGACCGCGGTCGCGCGGTCAGGCTGGCCCCATGCCACGGCCGAACGAGCCAGCGCACGCGCGGCTGTTCCGGCTGCGACTTCTCTCTACAGTGTAGGAGCTACAGGCGGCACCCACTTTTACAGGAAGATAACGCGGGCAATGGGTGATGGTAGGTGCCGCGGCTCAATCGGCCCAGACGTTTACAAGCCCAACCATTTTCCCACATGCAAAGATCAGTCAACTGTCAAAACTGTCCTCTATTGACCATATACGGAACGATATCCGAGCAGTGTCCTACAACTCGAATTGCTTGTAAACGTCTGGGTATCTGAGACTAGATTGATGTCACAGTCACAGTATATCAATGTACGTGGTCTATTGTGTCATCGGCCGCTTGCCGAACGCGTCCGAGTGGCTGTACCAGGTCACGCACACGGCGTGTCTTAGCACTTAATTGAAGAGTGAAGATCACTTCACTTCAAAATCATAAAAGATTTTTACGATACCTAAGTATGAGATTCGTGGCAAACATGATACTTATAGACAAACACTAAAGGTATGTAAATAGGAAACAAGAATGGATTACATAAAGTAAACAAATATTATTATTTTATATTTATCTGTTAATTTGTGTTGGCTGCCGGCTAAGTTGCACGAGCATCTCAATTTGCGGAGGGAAAAACCGGCAATTTCGGTTATTTTAAGTAGTAGCCGAGCATCGGAACGGGACCAACATGAGCATGTACGTGACCGTGACCCTTGGCGTCATAGAGCCGACCTTGACTTGTTCCGTGCCGACTGCTTCATTTTCGTTTCTGAACCTGCTGCCGACGGGCACCACCGGCCATCTATCGGCTATTCTATATATAGTCGTTTTCGTTTTCGTTTCTAGTATATACTCGACTGAAAGTGCGAGTGGGCTCAAGCAAAGCTCCAGAGTATGTGCGGGGTCTGAGGCAGCGAGGAGGGCCTACAGAACGACGAGGGGACAGCGACGAAGGGGAAAGGAAAGTCGTGTAATGTGTAGTAAGGTACAGAATATAAACTAGCTAAGAAATCACATGTGAGGTACAGGCTATAAGTCAGATACTAGAATCACAAGTCAGGTATGTAGTAAGGTGAACCATATGGAAAGAGGCAGTGAAACGAACAACGATCAGATATACCAGGTACGCAATCAGCGCGGCAGCATGCACATCACCGAGATTATGTTCGGTAGGCCCCCGGTCACTCACTACCTATTAGGTCTGTAACATTGAAACCGAAAATTTGGGCTGATCTACTCTATGATTTTGGACCTCAAACGGACTGATTTACTCTATTTGTTACAGACATTTTGGGGTAATTTTAGATTTTTCGCGTCCGGAACCCCATATGACAGTTGTTTTGGCACTTTCCGAAGCAATTTTGGGCTTAAAACTGCTCAAATCACCAAATTTTGGTTGATTTCGCTGCTCATTGCCCCAAATTTGTCTTGGAATTGGCCCCCAGACCGACTTCAGGCCCAAAAAATTTCTCGCGCTCCGCGCGATTTACTCTATCTGTGACAGACATTGGTTTGACTGCCCCCCCTGGACAAAAATACCTTTTATATGAAGCGGGGGCTGTTTTTATGCTTGGAATGCACAGATCCTCGAGAATCTTTGATGATCTTCAAAGATCTTGGTACATTTGGTAAAAAATCGAAATCGAGTACAACTTTCTTTGAAGATCCTTGAGAATCTGCGGATAATTGAAGTGTTTTTTGCGTGTTGAGGGTTTTTTTGTGTTGGAGATCCTTGAAGATACTTGAAGAGTAAAAAAAACAAACCGCCCAAAAAAAGAGAGGCCGCAGATCTTTGAAGATCTTTGATTCTCACGGTTGTTTTTTTTTGTGCAACTTGACACCTTTTTTTCGCTGTTCCACTATCAACAAGGGCACAGATCTGTGGATGCCGACTTCTTGTTTCTTTGATTGTGCACTTTGCATTCTTGTTTCTCGCCGCCGGCCTCTGCTCTCCACATGGTCTTTATCTTAATAGCTCCGGGCGCTCGCCGCTGACTTAGCTCTCGGTCTGGATTTGGTCTGGATTCTCCGTTTCATGGAAACCAATGACTCATGTCCAGCTTGCCAAGGTGAAGTTCGCTTTCTGTCTCTCTCTCCCTTGACGGTCATGGCAGAGCCGCTTTCGAATCTCCGTGCTGCGTATAGCGTCTTGGAGTCTCGGGTCACTACAGCACTGCGCACTCAGCTTGGCGACACGGCTAGACTCCGTTTACAGAGGGATGAAGCCTTCCGCTTGCTTGAAGCTGCGGAGCCGGTGCGTTGAGGATTTCTCAAGGTATATATCTACTTACGTTCCTCCAGCACCGCAACCTCTTCCCTCCTGCTGAGTTTGCTACGCTACAGCAGAGTGTCGCTACCATGGCAGACCTCCTTGACGAAGCCTGCCACATGTCTACCGACCCGCAGGAAGGCCCCTCTATCACAGTCATCACCGAGTCCTCCACCGGTCGCCGCGGTCGCCCTAAGAAACAGATAGATCACGCTTTTCTGCAGGAAGCTCTCAGTCTTCGCGGCCCTTCTGGTGTTGCTTCGGTTCTCAACTGTCACCCCCGCACAGTCCGCCGCGCAGCTCTTGATCAAGGCATCGCTACTCCCGGTGTTCCCGTCTATGTCAACGAGAGTCTTGCGGATGGCACCCAGCAGCGCACCTATACCTCTGCCTCTCGCTCAGCCCCTTCGACTCTCACAGACGCTCAGCTCGACGCGGCCATTGGAGAGATTTTGGAGATCTTTCCCGCGTTTGGGAGGAACATGATCGCTGGTCGGCTTCAGGCTAGCGGGCACCAGGTTACTCGCCAACGCATAGTCGATTCCTATCTCCGAGTCCACGGTGCTCCCGGCGAATTTGGGGACCGCTCTATCCATCGCAAAGCGTACAAGGTAGCTGGCGCTAATTCTCTCTGGCATCACGATGGGCAACACAGTGGCGTCTTACGCATTTGAATATTTGATCGTCCGCTCACTCATTGTGCAGGTCTCATCCGTTTCAAAATTGTTATTCATTGTTTCATTGATGGAAAGTCGCGGTTCATCACCGGCATCCACGCCGTCAACAACAATCGCGCCCAAACAGTCCTCGACCTCTTCCTTTACGCAGTTTCTCGATATGGGATGCCCAGTCGCGCACGGGGAGACCATGGAACGGAGAACATTCTTGTCGCTGCCTGGATGGAAGAGCATCGCGGGAGCGATCGAGGATCCTATATCTGGGGACGGTAAGGCTGTTGAGAATCTCATCGTTGGCGTCTGCTAAATTAGGTTTCAGAAGCGTACACAACACCCGTATTGAACGACTCTGGTACGACGTCACACACGGCTTTGGACAGAAGTGGAAGAACTTCTTCCATGATCTCGAGATCAACCACGGCCTGAATCCTCGCAGCCCTGGCGACATCTGGCTCCTCCATCATCTCTTTTTAGATTCCATTAATCAAGACGCACAGGAGTGGGCGGAGGCTTGGAATTCTCACAAGGTACAGATCAAACGGGAGCGTAAGCGTAGTCCTAGGGATATGTTTGTTTTCAGTATGGTTCAGGATGGCCCGCGTGGGCTAGGGGATGTTGTGGAGCCAGTAGACGAGCCTGTTGATGACATAGCTAGCTATGGTGTTGACTGGGAGGTTGCTAATGACCCTAGGCTGATGCGTCATCTTCTCGAAGAAAACCCGCAGGACTGGGAAGACGAGAATCCCTTCCACGCCGCTCCGCCTCAACTATCGGATGTTCCGTGCGAACCGCCCAACTGCCCGTTCACCATGGAGCAGGTGGCGTTGTTGGATCGGCTGTTGGCAGAGCGAGTTGATGTTACTTCGAGGAATATGGTTATGCGTCGGATGGTGTGGTGCGAGGCTTTTAATATCTGTACCCAATTTTACGCACAACAATAGTTTACTTTTATTCAATGTGCTTGAGCTCTTCCTGTTATCAAGTGCGTCTGCAGTTCAGATCTTTGTTTCTGCTTCACCTCAATTGCTTTTGATTTATTGACGACAACCTCGGAATAGCAACAACTTTATTACTGTCGCTGTTCTTAGCCTTTCAGGTCCGAATTCGTGATGAAATTTACTCTTGGTACTCGGTAGCCATTGACTTATCTCCACTACCCGCTTTATATGCTCACACATCTAATTTTTTGCGCAGTATCTTTTTCGTGGAAGAGTTGATTGCACCTGGAGTGTTATCAAAAAACATCAGATTATTGTAACTGTTTTGCGGCAGAATTCATCATTCCTTGTCGATAAGATGTTTTTTCAGATGCCAAAGAACACTCAGAAATTGTTTCAGAGCAACAGGTTTTCTGGTTCTCTTAATCAGACCGGGCAACTTTTCACTCAACAACGGAAAATGAAAACCTGATCTTTTGATGCGGAATTTAGGTGCCATACCTATTTCTCCCCTTCAGATATTCATTTCTATTGATCCTCACAGCTTCCACATTTTTAGGAAATTTTTCCTGGTCCAAGGGAGCGAGGAGAAGGTGAGCAAGAATATAGATCAGGTGATTTCTTTGTCAATCGTGGCTGTGTCTTGCCCAAATAATCCCGTGACCTGCCTCACCTTCTCCTCCTGCGTCGCACTCCTCTGCCTCTGCCTCTCATTCTGCTCTAGCTCTACTGAGAATTGTTTCCAAAACATTCTCTAGGGCTCTACTCACCTCCTCCCCACTGTTATGGCTGCCCCAGACTGGAGCAAGACAGATGGTATGACCGTCTTGATTTGCTCCAAACACGTCTTAAAACTATTCTTTTTCCCAGTTCATCAGCATCATGACTCTCCCTGGCTCACTCTGCCACCTTCTGAACAAGGTATAATCTTCCTGTTGTTGTTTGCTGCCAGACTGAATCAATTCACAGCATTAAGCACATATCGACCCAAATTGGGATTCCACCCATCGCCTGTGAGAGATACGGAGGATTTTGGTGCGAAGTCCTGTATCACTGCTTAACAAATCTAATACATATTCCTTCTTGCAGCTGCTCAGCTCAAGAAGAGAACACTCTTTGGACATCCAAGAGACGTCGTGCCTGAGCAGCCAAACTTAGACGAATTTTTGTACCTTCCTGAGGAGCTGTCTCCAGCACCTCCTCCTGTAGAACAAATCTTAATCCCTCCCTCTCCCTCCCCCAATGACCCACCTCCGCCAAATCACTTTTTATATCCCAAAGCTGGCACCTTCAAGCTTCGGAAGACCTCTGCGTTTCAACGCGGATACATTTATACTACCCCATACAACCGAGAGAACTCCATTGCCACAGACCACTACCGCATGCTGCATGTCGCTACCCCTCCCCAATTGACACCAAGGCATGTATTAGACCCTGCCACTCAACAGCTTCAATATTGTCACGACCCCGTTCCCGACTGTATCCAAATGGTACCGGGCGTGCCCTATGCTTTTGAAATAGATGGAAACCCCAATGAGCTGCATACCATCGGAGCTGTTCACACCTTCGAGTCTCTACGGCATGAACACGACTTCTGGCCTATCTATGACGATACGGTGCTTGTAGCCAAAGGCCTTCGAGGATGTCGTCAAGCCGGCGATCTCAGTCCCGTGTTCCCTATCACAGATTATTCCATTAAAACGAACGATCGTTCTCCACCTAGTGCTCCTGGACAATCGAAAGCCGGAAGCTACAATCTCGCGAGCACACTTCTGAAAGGCAACGGCCCTGGAGTTGTCCTTCCAGCTGCGCAGGCTGACAGTCCGGAGTTCGCAGCACAGACATCAACAGTACTCCAGGCTGTCAGCCGGTTGCGTCGAGCCATTCTCCGCAAGACCCTTTCGAAAGCTGAATACGACTTGATCGAGTTTAACGCCGAAGACATGAATGTGATCGGGTTTGGTGGGCTACAGCCGACGAATGCGACTGCTGCTCAGCTCAACCTGAGCAGTCTCTACCAGCTTCTCTGCCAAGCGCTCGGTATACAGGGCAGCCTTCACACCGATAGCAAGGATGAAGTGACAAGGCGCACTTATTTTCTTCTTCTTTTGAGTCTTCCGCCTGGTTCGTGCTTTGCCTTGCGCTGTTTCGAGACCTCATCTTTCGTTCAGATTCCGATGCTGGTGCATTCCTTTTAGCCAGAGCTGGTCTATACATCCGTGAGCTCAACACCTGGGCAATTCATCTTGTCTTCGATGGAACTGACATCCACACCGGCATTGAGGCCACCACCCTCTTAGGTCACGATGAGTTCAAACGCTGGGTTGAGACAGACCTTGAAGCAGCTCAAAGTAGATAAGCAGCTGAAAGCGGCCGCTGCTCAGTCGAAGAAAAAATCAAACCCCAAAACAAGGAGAGGGCCTCGTGCGAAACCCTACACTCGCCCCGAGTTGAGTGCCATTCTCCCTGACGATTCTCTCCCCGTGTTAGGGCTACCTGGCCTAGTCATCCGGGAAGCCTTGAGCTGGCGGAGAAACCAACCCCATGCCGACAACCGCCTGCGTCGCCTCCTTCTAGGTCAGCACGCATCCCAGAGCACTGCTGGCTCAACTCGCAACCCAGACCACCTCAATCCCTGCCGCGAATTCAATCGGTACACCGAAATGTTCAAACAGCACTGTCCGCCCTCTAGACTCACCGGCCCAAAGGGGCTTGCCAACACCTTATCATGGTTCGCCACAGGCCAGGGTGTGGGGACGGAGCAGTTCCTCAATGGTCTCCTCAGCCAAGGCGGGTTTTGGAAAGACCATCTGAACGGCATGGTGCAGCAGTTCGAGACTGCGGTGGCGCAACGTGGAATGAACCCAAACTCTCCAGCATACGACAATGAGCGTGCTTGGGGTCGTCAGCCAAACAACAACTTAGCCGCACAGCCAACTATAAAGACGCCCACCCGAAAGAAACCCCGGAATCTCTGTCCTCCTACCAAACGCAAACGTAACGGGAAAGAGAAAGTTCTTCCAGTTCCAGAGGAGGAGAAGCTGGTGCAGTCATTGGAAGAAAAATTCGGCCGTCTGTATGCGCCCGAAGTGGAAGCAGCTTGGGTTCGGCACTTGGGGCAACTGTTTAACCAAGATCCAGAAAGGTTCGCCTCCGATGACCTTCCTACCTGGTCCGCAACGGTCGAGCTCATCAAGTCGCTTGAAATTCCGGCATTCAAGTCGGGATTAACCGCTATGCAAATGGTGAATACCCTCGTCTTCTGTGGGGTGGTCAAGATGCCGACAGCATTCGAAATGGCGCACTGGATTTCTGACAACAAGGAACTGGGTGCTGTCAGAGGCCTGACCTTGCTCGGCTTCACAACGAGGTCAAAGAACGATATACAGGCCGCCTACATCTGTTTTCACAACTACCTCGACGACAAGCTTACATTGCTCGACAAGACAGATATTGGGTTCCACCCGCCATTCACAGAGCACGTCTTGTGCAAGATACCGCGCTGGGATGCGTACCTAGAGGCCGACGGCTGCCCCACGCTCATGGAGATGGTGAAGACTCTTGGGGATGTTCCCTGGCTTTCCGGCCAAAACCACGATGATTCGAGCGCGATGCCATTCCCCTGGAAGCCGAGCTGCGAGGAGCTGGAGGCAGCACTGAGAAAGGCAGACAAAGACTCGGTGTGTTAATGCGCTTGACATGCAGAATTTCTCGCTCATTATTCACGCAGGAAGGAGATAGCGGCACGGAGGACGAGAGGGAGAGTGAAGAAGAAACAATCAGACCCATTCCGGTGAGATTCAATTGTGGGAACGGAAGGAATCGAGCTGAGCTATAGTCTATCAGTCTGTCAAGTCGCTGAAGACCACACGCCGAAGGGTTTTGTCGGCATCAGTTGAGCCAGAGTGAATGGAAACCGAAGGATATGCTTGTGTACTCATATTTGGCGTTACTCTTCCACTACCACCACCTCTGCTGTATTCGTCTTTGTATTGGCTTATCCCTCCCTCCATAATGAGGTCCTCATAATCTTGTTCTGCTCTTGCCAGCAAATAATCACCACAATCCCTTGAGCATGACTCCGGTTTGAAGAATCCATACCGCGCCTGACTTGCGTCGCTATAACTATGCCCTGTGCTGCGTACTCTGAGCTTTGGAACTCTTGGAACATCACTGCTGGAGTTTCTCAATATGGGCTTGCCTGGCGCTATCCAAGACACAGATTTGGGGTGGAATGAGAGGAGAATAACAGGGTTTTGGGGCAAAACAAAAAGTACGTGTTACGTGGCTTATTCTCAGTCGATCTCGCCGATTCTATGCTTAAACTATTTGTAGAGATGTCCCCCATTATTCCCTACGCCTCCACCTGCAATATCTCGTCATCCCCGAACGTTCTGACGCCGTCTCGGGTGAAGATTCACTCAAAATTACATTTTCTGCTGCAACCCACCATCCTCCTCAAGCCCTGCCTCCGAACTTCGGCCTGACCTGACAAACGGATGCCCCAGCATCCTTCCCAACCCCTCCGCATGCGACAACCATCCTGTCTTGCCGTTACACAGCACCATAACGTCGTCTTGAGTGTGATTCTTCATAAATGCGCGTTTTTCTAAATGTGAGTTTCTCAAAGAGTTTTTTGCCGAATCCCATGAACTAACGCACTTCCGACATCGTCTAGGGGTCTTCCATTGCCCGCGTGCGTCGTTTTCCCCGTGGGACGCCGCGTTTCCGTGATGACGACGTTGGGGGACAAAAAACAGTTAAAACTCGAAATGTGAGTTTCCTGCTGAGTTCCACGCCGAATCCCTTGAGCTAACACACGTCCGACATCGTATAGGGGCTTGTTATTGCCCGCGTGTGTCGTTTCCCCCGTGGGACGCCGCATGTCTTCGATGACCAAGTCCGGGGGCAAAAACAGCCGAAATCTAAAATGTGAGTTTCTCACTGAGGTTTTCGCCGAATCCCTTGAACTAACGCAAGCCCACCGTCGTTTAGGAGTACTCTATCGCCCGCGTGCGTTGTTTCTCCCGTGGGACGCCGCATTTCTTCGATGACGACGTTGGGGGGCAAAAAACAGTAAAAACTCAAAATGTGAGCTTCTTGCTGAGTTCCGCGCCGAATCCCTTGAACTTACGCACGTCTGACATGGTATAGGGGTTCCCTATTGCCCGCGTGTGTCGTTTCCCCCGTGGAACTCCTCGATTCGGCGATGACAAAGTCTGGGGCCAGAATCACCCAAAACTCGAAATGTAGGTTTCTCAATGAGTTCCGCGCCGAATCCCATGAACTAACACACGCTCACCGTCGTTTAGGGGTACTCCATTGCCGGCGTGCGTCGTTTTCTTTGTGGGACGCCGTGTTTCGTCGAAGACGAAGTCTGGGGGCAAAAAGACCCAAAACTCGAAATGTAACCTTCTTGCTTAATAATTCACCGAATTCCATGAACCAACACACGCCCACCGTCGTCTAGATGCTTTCCGCTGCCCGCGTGTGTCGTTTCCCCCGTGGGACGCCGCGTTTCTGTGATGACGAAGTCTGGGGCCAAAAAGACCCAAAACTCGAGATGTAAGATCTCAGCTTAATTCTTGTTCAAACTGTCCGATTTAACGCACCCCCGGCGTCCTTTAGGAGCCCTGCATGCCCCGCCTTCGTCGGTTTTTCTCTTGGAAGCGTTGCTCTGGTGTTCTCCACGTTCGGGGCCAAAACACACTGAAAACCAAAAATGTGTGTTATTGACTCACTACTTGCTTAAATCTTTCGATCTAATGTACACATAATGTCGTCTAGGTGTTCTTGATTTCCCCCGCTCCTCGCTTCCCTTGCGGGACACATCGTTCTGGTGTGGACAACGTCCGGGGGGGCCAAAACCCAAAAAACTAGATTGCAAAGTTTCTCAGCGATGTTTCCACCAAATCGCTTGATCTAACTCACACCTGAGGCCGTTCAAGAGTCCCTTCCGCATGGGTTGACTCTTATGTGCCGCTGACACCAAGCCAAATGACGGCACCCTTGCTGCGTGGAAAACGAATCGGCGGTGTGTATATTCTTCAATTTTTTTTGTATGCTGGTGTTCACTTCATACAGGTAGACTAGAGTACTTCAAAATGTGTATTTCAAATCCTGTATCAAGCTACTGACTACTTAATGATTCCTTTCACACCCGCACTCTTTCCGCCTGCTCTGGCCATCGAAGCTTCACTTCTGCGACCAAGACCCTCAACGCACTGATCTTCATATGAACAGCGCTCACATCAGCAACATCGGTGTTCGCTGCACCTGCATATCCGTTGTGCACATTGACTGCGGGGAGTGTGCGCGTGCCCAATAAGGAATTGAGCGTACCGAGAAAGCCAGCAAAGTGGGAAGTGAAAGACGGCGACACAGGCAGTCCACGCTGTACTTCTTGGTGGAGCTGCCGAAGAAGTAAATGAGCTCGACGAGCACTGGCTACGTCGGTGCGGCAGGTCGCAAAATGCCCACTGGATACACCCATCCATACGGCGACGTCTTGGGGGTGAATTTGGATCATGACATTGTGGAGCGTCACCTGTGCGGGTGTTATCTGGCGGGCAAAGACAATGCCCAAGCGGAGGCAAAGGGCCATCACCTCGCGCTCGATAAGACAATGTTTGTAGGCCGACTCATACCCATCCGTGCTCAAAAGGGCTTGAAGTGTGTTCCGTGCCGCTGCATGGTGGAGATCTAGGTAGGCCTCCGCAGTAGCCGCTGGTAGTGCCGCAATGGGCAGAGCGGAAGCGAGGGGGACTGGCGCAGCAGTGGGAAGAGCAGTGACGACAGACTTTCAAAAGTTGTTAGTGAGTACCGCGTTGGCAGTGATTATGCTCCAGTTAACTCACCGACAGATAAACGTACATCACATAGACTGGAACATTCTGCCCCTCCCCCAGCTGCTGTTGGAGCGCCGAAAGCAATTGACATGGGCGAGCGAGCAAGAGACGCGGCGAGTCCGCCGGAGCAGCCAAAACACCCTCAAGGGATCCAATCTCGGTGAAGGCGCGACGATAATTCATGAACTCCTTGTCGACGTCCTCTGGCTCGCGTGAGACTCCGACGGAGAAGGCTGAGGTAGGGCTGAGGCTTTGTAGCATCCGTCCTGCAGGCCGGTTTTGGAAAATGAGCCAGTCAATCGCTCCCCCGAGACGGTGTGTTTCCGTGTTTGGACCGGGAACGCAGAATGTGGCCCGAACGCCGTTAGCGGTGATTATGCCAATGAAATAGAAGACACGGTTTGCGCTGTGTTCTTCTGTGTGCATTGGTGAGTGCAACTTCAATTGAGCAATATTATGGACTTTACCAGGAGCGACGTCGGAGTTGTCGTCTACAGTTATGACCTCCACGACGGCTTCCTCATTGGCATTGGTCATCTGGGCTCCGGGAGGAGTGGCTGGCTGGTCTGGGAGTACAGGTGCGACAGACGTGCTGGCGGGCAGCAGAGACAACAGCCCACGAATGAGTTCAGCAGCGGGATCCTGGCTGTCAATCTGAGCAATATAAGCTTCCCGGGAGTCAAGAAGAACAGGGGCGCTGGACGGAGCAACTGTAATTGTGTGAGTGCCTTTCCAACGCACAGAAATCAGTCTATCTCACTTTGGTTTGGGCCGTCAGGCGCAGCTTCGAACTCTCCTCCTGGGTCAGGGATGGCTTTGACGTTTTTGAGGAGCGAGTCGAGGGGACGATAAGAAGAAGATACCTTCGGTGCCTGGATTTGCAGTGACCTCAAGAGGCGGAATGGCAGCAGAGAGATCTTCATCAGCACGACGGGGGCGTCGAGTAGGACGAAGGCTACGCCGAATCTCATGAGAGGGAGTAGGTTTCTTCTTTCTACCGCGTGCCATGATGGGGGGAGGCAAGAGACGACTGACTGTGTTGCCATCTTATATAGTCTACGAATTTCAAAATCATGCCGTTTCTTGCCACAGCTCACTCTGTTGCGCATTATCGCGTCACAAAAGTCGGAAGAAGCAAGACCAAGTACGATTGGGAAGCTACATTTTACTCAAATTCTGTTGTACGTAGAATCTGCTCTATATAGCTGTGCGTGTACCCAGTTATCAAATTCAGAAGCAGCTTCCCCCTGCGGAGACTTGATAAGAAGATCGAGAAATTTAGCATTGATGCGGACATCGACACCGCCGGTACAAGTGTGGAAGTGCAAAGGCTCTGGATTCTCAGCAGCCTGGGGAGAGATCAACACCAGTTCCGCATGAATATAAGAGGCTTACCGAGTTTGTGGACAGCATTGACGAAACGGAGAACTAACAGAACGTAAGCCATGTGGAGAACTATGAAGATAAATCAATACACACCCGGATGGACCAGTTGTCGTTCACTGGGAGGGAAGAAGACTCCAGCGCGGCAACAAGAAGAAGCTGAAGACGGAAGAACGGTGCGGTGTGTGCTGTGGAATTCTCTTCCTGAGTGGAAACGAGGCCTTGATCGTGAAAATAAGGCGGATGTCCGACACCGGTGAGATAACGCTTGAAACAAAGCTCGAACAACTGGCGCATCTGCTCCACCTGGGGCGGCGGAGCCAGAGGAGCGCACTGGAAGCGAAGATGGGAAAGGACATCATCAGCACTCTGAATCTGCCGGCAGTACATGCCCGCAATAAGGCAGGCAGTTTTCAAAGGGGGAGAGTCGTCAAAATACTGAGCAAAGCAATCAATTAGCAAGAGGAGAATAAGGTACTAAAGAAACACATACATCACAGAAGTTGCGCCCCGCAGTGATCTGTAGCGGCATGCGCATACCAGACTGGAATTCACGGACGTCGTCAGAGCTCCAAGGTGTCGGATCCCCAAAGATACGAGCTGTGAGAAGCCTGACTGTGAAGTCCTCGTACTGCGATTCGGTGAACGTAGATGGTAAAGTTGATAGCTGATTTTGCTGCCTGTTAGCGTTCTTTGCAATGATACGGCGAACAAAAATGGCATACCTGGACATTGAGAAGGCTCATAAAGAGCGATGAGACAGGATGCGAAAGGGAAGAGGGGAGAGGGTCGCCAGGATGCAACGCAAACCAAGGACCGAACTCTGCAGCCACGTCAGGGCTCACAAGACGAAGAAACTGTTCTCCAAGAAGCATGCTCTTGCGGCCGAGAACAGCAGCCAAAACTGGCCAAAGCCCGATCTGGTAGCCATGGCCATAGTAGTACAAGTGGAGGGCAGTGACGCGACCGTAAGCATAAAGCTTGGCTCTGCGGTCGCTGTCAGCCAGAGGGGAGATCTGAAAGGTGACGTAGCCGGGCTCCATGGAGGAAGGCACCCAGCAATGACCATCGGCAGCGACATTCTCCAGGATAGTGCGGAAGACGGAGCGCTCAACACCCCTGCCAATCGATGAACCGGTAATAGCTGCACCGCGAGGAGGGCCACTGGTAAAGAATGTTGAGCGGGAATTCGTTGCGCAGAATAGCACAATTAGATTGCTCACACTCGGTAGGATCTCTGCGCCTGATGCTGAAGAAACGACAAGAAGTTCATTCTCTGAGGGTTGCGAATGTCGGGGTGCGATGGGAATGGGGATCTCAAGGCGTCCGTGGTAAATTTGGATTGATGATAGCAGTGAACAAAGGTAGACAGCACAAACTCGGCGATCGCTGCGATGGTGGCACCGTCAATGTTGACCTCTCTCGACTGGGGCATCCGCAAGACATCGACAGAAATACTGTGCTGCCATTCCTGAATTTCTGCGCCAGTAGCAAGCCGCACCTCAACCGTCTGCGAGGGCAATACTGCAGGACGGGCTGCACGGGACGGGTTCCGCTCCCGATTAGGGAGCAGAACGCTCAACGGAAACTTGTAAGAATGAGTCGGGAGTGATAAAAGGAACAGTCGAGGTACTCTTACCTCATCGTCGTCCGAGATTTCTTCAATGTACTAGTCGATTTTCGGGTGAGCATAAATCAGAGCAGAGACATTGTGAAACACACCGGGGAGGATCCAGTGCGCCGCCGTGTGCGGGGAGGAGAAGGGCTCTGAAACACTGAGTCAAGTGGGTGGCAATAGAAGACAGGGCAAGCGTACATCAGGTGAGCGAGAACGGATCTGCGAGGTGGAGGCCACCATCGCCTCTGGGGTGCGTTGACGGGGAGGACGGGGGAGGCGGAAGGAAGATGCAATCTTGAAGTATATCGTCAAAGAGAGGCAGTGAAAGACAAGGTGAAAGAATCTCACCGGCATCTGAGGTGCTTGAGGACAATCATCGTGGCACATAACATTGTGCCTGCGGGTAACTTCATATAGCAGGCGCCGCCCAAAGCAAGGGTGGGGCTGCTCAGGCCCAAAGGCATCGTCAAGCGCCGCTGTAGATAGGGTGGTCGGAAGCGGCGCCTTTACATGACCCCAGCGTGGGCCTTGATAGAGTTATATCAGTTTATCGAGTTCGACGGTGAATAAACGTACCAAGGACAATCAGAGGCTTGTCGCTGTGCTCGCTGTCTGGGTTGTTGAACTTCGTGTTCATATCGAAAATGAACTTCTTCGAGAAATTGTTGGCGTTGACACGACTGCTTTGATCGAAGGTGAAGGTGGCTTTGCGCTTTGTTGGCTCGAGCAACATCCAAGGCAGAAGGAACCACGGAAGAGCATCGACATCGTCAGAATCCCCGGCTTGAGGCGCAGTGGGAAGGTCAATTCTGTTGGCGGAGAAGTGAGCGTCAAGCTGAGAATTGAGAGATGCGACGATGCCAGTCTGAGACGGAAGGGTAGCGACAAAGGCAAGCCCATGAGCTTTGAGCACCAAAACCAACTGCGTGAACTCGTCTAGAGTATACTTGAAGTCCAAGGCTGGCGACCCTTCGTCATTGTTCGGTGAATCCGGGAGCTGTCGTGATGTCAAGATAGTGAAGATGTGGGAATTTAAAGTATAAAAAGACACACAATATTCGGCCAGAATGCGACAAGGACTTCGAAAGTTGATTCAGCTGCTGTGGAGCCTGGGAACGCACGGGGAGCCTTGTATTTTGGTTTGAAATGACGAGCTATAGCGCCCTGACGGTTGGTGTTTGCAACTGCTGTGGCGGAAGGCGTCGGAGCTGAGGCTGGAACTGACGCGGAGCCAAATGATGGCGGTCGAGCGAAGACAGAAATGGGGTTAGAAAGCAAGGGTTGAAGGTGGCTGGTAAGAGGTGCAGGAGGCGGCGTCTCGGAAGATGCAAACGGCAGTCTGGTGAAGCGTATCAGGGTGGGAGATGTGGAATAATAAAGGAACGCGCACCGAGGCTCTGGACTTGCGACGAGATCGTGGTTGGACCACGGCTGTCCACAAACACAGGAAACTGTTACCGACCACTGACTCCCCGGTGGCTTAGAAGTGGTTAGAAGCTTATATAACAACAATAATTGTGAAAAACTGACAAGGACGAATCCCCCGCAGGAGCTTGCTTGACAGCCGCCTTTGCCATCGACAGCGGGGGTGAGAGCTGAATGGCTGATCCATGGGTCGGAGCATGCAGCACATGTCTCGGAGACACGCTGCGGGATCTGCAAAAGGGGAGTTAGAAGTGCAAAGGAGTGAGGGGTTTTGAATAAAGCGAACAGAATTTGGATAGCCTTGAGCGTTGAGGACTGCAGAGATGAAACCTCCACAGCGGGTGCAAGACCGACACCGACCTCTCCTGCCAAGAGGTTCAGCCATGGATGGGACAGGGAGGAGATGGGAAGGCGTCAGAAATGTCAAGTCAAGTTCCGTCTTTTGTATAAACTTCAGCCTGTTTACGAGCCAAGCCCTGCAAGCACATGGTTGAGTGGTCGGGTGAGATCTTGTCGCATGGTCTTGGAACAGCTATCAGGCCGGCGGCGAGGGTGTCATGCAGAGATACTGTAGCCAACAGTTTCACCAGTGGATTCTCCACATGAAAAAAAGCGGAAGCAAAAATAAAAACACAACGGTTGCCGCAGAAAAAGAAGAGGGGTGAGGATCCTCAAGAAATGCCAGAGATCCGCAAGAATAGCAGATTTACACAGAACTTCAAAGATTGTGGCAATGCGTAACAAAAAAAAAGTCGAGGATGTCGAAGATCTTCGAAGATTCTTGAAGAAGCTGACCAAAAAGGGAAATAGATCAAAGATCCTTGAAGATCCCGCTCGCATCATACATAAAAACACTGTCCAGCCAAATAAATGTATTTTTGTCCACGGTGGGCCTTCATAGCTTTACTGCCCCCCCTGGACAAAAATACCTTTTGTATGAAGCGGGGGCTGTTTTTATGCTTGGAATGCACAGATCCTCGAGAATCTTCGAAGATCTTCGAAGATCTTGGCAGATTTGCTAAAAAATCGAAATTCAGTTCAACTTTCTTTGAAGATCCTTGAGAATCTGCGAATGATTGAAGTGTTTTTTGCTGAGAGTTTTTTTTGTGTTGCAGATCCTTGAAGATACGTGAAGAGTACAAAAAACAATCCAGGCAAAAAAAGAGAAGCCGCTGATCTTCGAAGATCTTCGATCTCACGATTGTTTTTTTTGTGCAACTTGACACTGTTTTTCTTTGGCTCTTCCACCGTCAACGAGTCCACAGATCTTTGGATGCCGACTTCTTGTTTCCTTGATTGCACACTTTGCTGTCTTGTTCTCGCCGCCGGCCTCTGCTCTCCACATGGTCTCTATCTTAAGTTCCGGACGCTGACTTAGCTCTCGGTCTGGACTCTCCGTTCCCAAGAAACTAATGACTCGGCCTCACTTGCCAAGATGAAGTTCGCTTTCTGTCTTTCTTGCTCATGGCAGACCCGCTTTCCACTGCGTATAGCGTCTTGGAACACAGCACTACGCACTCAGCTTGGCGACACGGCTAGACTCCGTTTGCAGAGGGATGAAGCTTTCCGCTTGCTTGAAGCTGCAGAGCCGGTGCGTTGAGGATATTTTGAGGCACATATCTACTTACGTTCATTTAGCATCGCGCCTTCTTCCCTCCTGCTGAGTTTGCGACGCTACAGCAAAGTGTCGCTACCATGGCCGATCTCCTTGACGAAGCCTGCCACATGTCTACACCCGCAGGAAGGCCCCTCCATCACAGTCATCACCGAGTCCTCCACCGGTCGCCGTTAGGCTCGAATCCAACCTGTGTATGGAAGCAAGCTTGTCGTCGACAGCTTGCTCCATAGACAGACGGTCACCGGTCTAGGTCGCCGTGGTCGCCCCAAGAAACAGATCAATCCCGCGTTTCTGCAGGAAGCTCTTAGTCTTCGTGGTCCTTCCGGCGTTGCTTCCGTTCTCAACTGTCACCCCCGTACAGTCCGCCGCGCAGCTCTTGATCAAGGCATCGCTACTCCCGGGGTTCCTGTCTATCCCAACGAGAGGCTTGCGGACAGCACCCAGCAGCGCACCTATACCTCCGCCTCTCGCTCGGCCCCTTCGACTCTCACAGACGCTCAGCTCGACGCTGCCATCGGAGAGATTTTGGACATCTTTCCCGCGTTTGGGAGGAACATGATTGCTGGTCGGCTTCAGGCTAGCGGGCACCTGGTTACTCGGATCGTCAACGCATCGTCGATTCCTATCTCCTAGTCCACGGTGCTCCCGGTGAATTTGGGGACCGCTCTATCCATCGCAAAGCATACAAGGTAGCTGGCGCTAATTCTCTCTGGCATCATGATGGGCAACACGGTGGCGTCTTACGCATTTGAATATTTGATTCTCTGCTCACTCATTGCGCAGGTTTCAAAATTGTTATTCATTGTTTCATCGATGGAAAGTCGCGGTTCATCACCGGCATACACGCCGTCAACAACAATCGCGCCCAAACAGTTCTCGACCTCTTCCTTTACGCCGTTTCTCGATACGGGACGCCCAGTCGCGCGCGGGGTGACCATGGAACGGAGAACATTCTTGTCGCTGCTTGGATGGAGGAGCAACGCGGGAGCGGTCGAGGATCCTATATTTTGGGACGGTAAGGCTGTTGATGAATCTCATCGTTGGCGTCTGCTAAGTTAGGTTTTAGAAGCGTACACAACACCCGTATTGAACGACTCTGGTACGACGTCACACACGGCTTTGGACAGAAGTGGAAGAACTTCTTCCACGATCTCGAGATCAACCACGGCCTGAATCCTCGCAGCCCTGGCGACATCTGGCTCCTCCATCATCTCTTTTTAGATTCCATTAATCAAGACGCGCAGGAGTGGGCGGAGGCTTGGAATTCTCACAAGGTACAGATCAAACGGGAGCGTAAGCGTAGTCTTAGGGATATGTTTGTTTTCAGTATGGTTCAGGATGGCCCGCGTGGGCTAGGGGATGTTGTGGAGCCGGTAGACGAGCCTGTTGATGACATAGCTAGCTATGGTGTTGACTGGGAGGTTGCTAATGACCCTAGGCTGATGCGTCATCTTCTCGAAGAAAACCCGCAGGACTGGGAAGACGAGAATCCCTTCCACGCCGCTCCGTCTCAACTATCGGATGTTCCGTGCAGACCGCCCAACTGCCCGTTCACCGTGGAGCAGGTCGCTTTGCTGGATCGTATTCTGGCTGAGCGTGTGGATGTTACGTCAAGGAACATGGTCATACGGAGAACAGTTTGGTGTGAGGCTTTTCATATCTGTAGTCAGTTTGTTCCGCAGTTGTAGCCGCAAATAATTTATTCTCGCACCTAATTTTGCCCGGTCCCATTTACGTTCGTTAGTTCCCTGTCCTACTGTTATTTCTCTTTGAGTCTGACTCGAGCTCCGTCACAGAAAAACACCTGTCTCTTGCAAAGCTACCTATATACGGTTAACTACGTTCAGAATTCCAGAGTTTCATTTCCGCCAGTTGGGTATATATACAGACAAAACTCACATCGCTTAGGGGAAAAATCGGTCATTCCGAGGCTTCTCTGGGTGCCGAAAACGCCTATGTCATCGTGGAGTAAGGCATGTGACTTGGCCCGGGATCATTGCCGATTGCTCCGAGCTTGTGGGAACTAGTTACTATATGTTTACTGCACCTAGCGTGGGAATCCTCAGCCTTTCTTCTCTTTGGATTCTCCCTCGCTGGGTGCACTGTGATGTATTCTTAGTAGCTTCTTAATTAACTTTGGATTCGCCCTCGCTAGACCCTCGAGACATCTCGGGTCCTAAAGGTTGCCCTTACACATGTATAGGGCAATGTTTAAAACCTTTGGCAGATGGCTTTCCTTTCCCAGGGTTTGTGGATTTAGCAGCTAGAGCAGTGTCATCGCTGTTCTCACTCTTTGGCAGTTTACCAAGAGTAATCAGGCGAGCACGAGCTTTATCCCAAGTGATGCCTGTACCAAGAGAGGACACCATGTTCCCTTTGATGCCTGTCCAGTAGCTATCATCTGGTAGAGTGCTGAGCAGAATGAGAGGCTGAAGCTCTGGGGGAAATGGAAATTCCAGGCGTGCAAGCCTATCAAAGCAGGTCTTGATAGCAGCTACATGAGAAAGAATCTTGTTGCGATCCATGAGCTCTGGTTCGCCTTCAATAACGAGCTTGGTGCTAAAAAGTTCTGCTAGAACACCCATTGCAGAATCTTTCTGCTTCGAAGCGCTGGCGCAGTTTGGCCCAGAGAATTCCAGCATTAGATTCGTTGACATACTCTGTGCGCAGTTCTGCTGAAAGAAGCTTCTGAATGACACCTAAAGCACGGCTATTGCGTTCGCCAGGAGTATCCTTAAAAGCTACACCAGCAACAGGAGCTGTGGCAGGCAGAGGAGTAACGGCAGCAGCAGCAACAGAGGCATCAGCTGCATTTGCAGCGAGGATAACAGATTCAAGCAGAGTGTAGACTCCCTGTAGGCGCAGTTCCACTGTAGCATTAACATGAAAAATCGGCCAGTCTTCTGCTCCGGAAAGCTCGGAAGAAGCCGAGTTTGCCGCAGTTGACATTGTGTGAGAAGTCCGAGGTGAGATAACCAGAGTCCGAGGGAATTTCGGCAACAGGTCGTGTGATTGATTGATTGATACAAGTCTGATGAGCGAGCAGGTGAGTCTTCCAATAGGTATGTCTTCAGAGAGCTAGCGCTCGGTGGCCCATAACCTAACAGAATCTGAAAATGCGCGGAAGGCGCAATAACCTCAGTCTCCCGCAATGTGGGATGAAAGACTGTATATTAAATACCTGAAAATGCGCGGAAGGCGCAATAACTACACAATGAGTAAGTAAATACAAGTAGGTAGATAGATAGAGAACTCACCCTCAGTCTCCCGCAATGTGGGATGAAAGACTGAGGGTGGTGGACAGACGAGCACGGTTTATATGTAAGAACAAGGCTGTATGATAAGTATCAGATATCTATCAAGGGCCGGAGCAGCGGGGCGGCTACCCGGAATAATTCATATCTAATGAACCGATGTCTTCCGTTTCTTTGGTACGCTCTCTTCGAGTAACACCGTCAGCCTCTGTCAGCCTTGAGCAGGTCCCAGTCAATCATTACCTCATCTTTCAATGTCAACTTAGATTTTGGGATCAACAGACCGCACACGGTGCACCCAGCTTCTTCAAACCGCGACGGTTCGATATCTCGACAAAATCCCGTCAGTATTTTATGCCTTAATTCTTTAGATGCGGGTTGAGGCGGGAACAGTAACACGTTGTCTTTCTCGCCCTCGGCTATACATTCGTCAACATCCATCTCATCGCTATCCTGAGTATGCTGCCCTCCAGGTATGATAGCGGACATCACTTCATGTCAAGCGGCAATTTTCATCGAAACTTTCCAAGATTTGAGATTGAGAAGGAACATGGGGGTGGGTTTATGAGGAAAATTTTCATTTCAGAGAAATCGGGGTAACCCTAGGTTAGGGTTAGAAAAGCGCGAAAGTTTTTCGGAAAGTTCAAAAGTGTGTGTACCTAACTTGCGGTTCTGAGGTCAATCGCCTGGGTATTGCTCACTCATATGCTGCCGAAACTGATCTGGAGTCCTGTAACAGCCTGCTGGCAATATTGGACACTATGTTTGTTTGACGGTCTGAGCTGGCACGGCAAGATTCCGATGCGCTGATGGCATCACACTGCCACCGGTTATCGGCCGGCCCGGACCGAAAGCGCGAAATCCGTCGAGGAAAAAACTAATTTTTCAATTTTCTTGGTTTTGACCCGGGGGATCTGTAGCTGGCCTTCTTATAGTGCTTTCTACACAGTTTCAACACTACTAGGTAAAAGGTGAGTGCACAGTAGCGATTTCCAAATTAGGCATCTGACTTGTCACGAAGTGATGTCCGCTATCATATGCGGACGGGATTGTCCGTCCCCTTTCTTTTCGCATCTCGCTGTTTTCGCAAGGCAGCTGCCTTGGTAACGGTGTTGGCTCGCCTCCGTTCAGCCAATATGTCGGGGAGAACGCGAAATGCTACGGTTATGTCTTCACAACAACAGGCGTGATTTGCAAGCGCATCGACCATCTCGGGAATGTTGCATCTCCCTGGAAGCCATACTCTATACAGTTCTGCTGCTCTTTTCATCTGATTTTTGGTCAAACTCGGTGCGATGACGCGAAGAGGGTAGATAGTGTAAACAAGATTGGAGTCTGTCAGCTCCTCGTTAGAGAGCTGGCTTACCAAAGATATTGAATGGATTTCCAACGTAGCATTCAAGGCTAGAGTGTTCGCATTCGTGGAAAAAGCAAATGGCTTGATCTCTTCTAGGGAAAATCTGTGAGACCTCCCCCGTCCGCGACAGCCGCTGACTTTGTATTTTACGCTAGGGAAAGTGCTGGATGACACCGACAACACCCCACAGAACACGCCAAACAGGATGCATTTGATCCAGAGCAGATGTATTGATTTTTGAAGACACCCAAAGGGGTCCACGAACAGGGCCAGTCGACGAGCTCGCCTCCAAATATAAGGGTCTCTGGTAAGCCACACCCGCCAATCCGGGCGTCGCATCGCGAACCGCCCCATTTGACGCATAATTCGTCTGCATACCAAGTCGACCTCAAATCGGAAACTCATCCCATATATCCATACACCCATTGCGAGAAATTGCATTAAAGGCGGTGTGGGATGCGTAAAACGGTTATCACCGCGGTAGGGCTTATAGGTCCATGTAAACTTATTCGAGTAATTTGGCACCAAGGCCGTTTGTGAAGAAAAGGAGTAGACTGGGTATGAGTAGTTTTCCGTGACTTCGCAAAAATGCACGCATGTTACTAGAAAGATAAACAACCAGACGCAGTGTCGAAGATTCATCCAGGCAGTTTTCGCAGACGTTGCCAGAGGACAAGAGCGATACGGACAAGGGGCAGACAATAGCTCAATAGCTGCGTCGAAAAGCTGTCCAAACTGGATAACACGTGAAAATGTCTGGGAAAAAGGCACGTAGCGTGATGATCCGCAGTTTTGTATCTGCTCCTGTTTGTCACTAACCTCAGATCTGGAATCACGGGGCGATTGGCGATCGCTAACTGCTTGGCGATTAGCATAGACTTCAGAAATGAACACGATATAATTACTTGCTCGACACCGTGGACCGAGTAAAGCGCTTATTCTTACTTCGATTGCGGTGTTTCTCTATCGCAATGCTTGTGCACGGTTCGTCTATTATCGCGATGTCTAGCAAGGGTCAAAGATTCACCGATTATTCAGAATATGAAACTAATTACTTGCTCGACACCGTGGACCGAGTAAAGCGCTTATTCTTACTTCGATTGCGGTGTTTCTCTATCGCAATGCTTGTGCACGGTTCGTCTATTATCGCGATGTCTAGCAAGGGTCAAAGATTCACCGATTATTCAGAATATGAAACTTCGCAGAGCCTTACTCAGCGTCTTGGCTGGAACTTGCGACTGAGAAAGATCCACCACTTTCCTGTCACGTCTGTTGTGTGGATGAACGCCCTGTCAACTATGGATCTGCTTTTCTTGTTTTTACTCTGTCTTCAATCTCGCCGACATTACGACGCCGTGATCCATTATCTTGGAGTAATAGATGGTCAGTGGAATTCGTCGGACGAAGGTAAATAATCCGCTGTAGCCCAAATTTAATCGGCATGCCTGACCAACATCAACCAGATATTATACACGTCGATCCACAGGGCTTCGAACGCCTCCCTCTGGACGTCCAGCAATATCTGGTGGAGCGCATGGGTCTTAAGGACTTGGTCGCGTTAGGCCGGACGTCGCGAAGTTTAAGGGCTCTTACTGCTCGGGTAATTCAGCTAACGGTGGCGGATTTGTTCGAACCGTACGGAATGCCGTATGTGGCGATCAAATTAATGCAGGTATGTTATACGCTCTCCATGCAATAGTCGGTAACTGATCTTTGAAGGTTGCGACGGGAGTCATAGTTTCTGGGTCGGCCATCCCGCGTCTAGCGTTAGAACGTTATCCTTTTCGGTCCTTCAGACCAAACGACATCGACTTCTATTCACCATTCTCGACTTTCTCATACGTCGTGCGCTTTATCGAAATGGGAACTAACTTTAGATTGTCACGAACCCAACTTTCTACATACGGGCTTCCGGCATTAGTCGAAATCGGGTGGATGACGGCCGCCGATATACCTGATCTGTCTATTAACCTGATGCGAAGGCGCTCGGAGCACGCCCACGAACCGGTGTTACAGTTTCATTCGTCTTGTGTCACCGGTTCCATAGACGCGGACGGTATCTGGTTTGCGAACCCGAAGCAGTTGTGCGCCGGAGAGGCCATATTGAATAGGGAGTTTTTCCGCTTAGAAAACGAGGTCGCAGCGGATCGAGCATTAGCCGTTCTGAAGAAGTACGTTTCCCGCGGTTTCTCATTTTCCGTCGACTACAACGCACCTCATAAATGCGGGGTCTCTTTCCTCTGCCCCTCTACCATCCGCGTCATGGTCGACAGAGGTTGCCTACGCATGGCGTTCCCCAATAAAGCCTTCGCATTTCATCGGCCCCACCCTACCCCTTTCCCTGGCTCACACGCGCTATCTTGGTCTTACGGTGGAACGGGATGCAACGCGGGAATCCAATCTCAATTCGCTCCGTATATCGTGGAGCCGATGCACGACTACCACGGTGAGTATCCAGGCCCAAAACTATTTGCCACCACTTACCGATTGCGAGCAGCCCTGGAATGGCGTCAGAGGGCGTTGGATCTAATTGCAGAAGCAGAGGAATTAATCGCTGCGGAGGGCTGATTTGCAGGGGCGCGGTCCGTATGTAAATTTCAGAGTAGTGCCTTAACATTGGATCGGCATGTATGTCTGGCACTGAATAGAGCGCGATCGGAAGGAAAGAGGCCCTTTGAGCTTGAATGGAAACTTACGATATAAAGGGGTAATTAGAGAGTCTGTGCGAGCGACCCAGGTCGCTTTTCGACCGCTCAGATCTCCGCAACGACAGATGCCAGGTGGGAGGTCTAAGCGACTTAGAAGAGTATTGCCATGGGGCATTCCGAGGTCGCTGGGACCTCACACCTGAGACTGCTCGTTGTCGAGATCTGAGCAGTCCCAAAGCGGCCCGGGTCGCTTTGCACAAACCCGCTATTGTGTCGCCAAGATGTGTTCTCGCGGTCCAGCAGCAGGTTTATAAAGAGTCGCCTCAATTCGAATAGGTGCTTCACGTTTTCGTTTCACCATTTACGCTCGATGTCAACCAACGATGGTAAGTCTTAAACAATAATCTGAAGCGTCGCAGTCAAATCGTGTAACGCATCTTACCCAGGATTCAATCGATTTACCTGCGTGCGGTGCCTGGAGACTTCGTATATGCCAGTGCTGTGAGTTTTATTCCCTCTTATTATCGCCGCGACATTTTCACCCCCAACATCCATTGCTTAGCTTGTTGTGCATGGATCTGTTCTGCTACCAATAGAGACTTTGCGGTAGCCACCGGTGGCTTTCGGTGGCTCCTCGTGTGCAATGGTTTTTTGGGCCTACGGTTCAAGGTAGCCACCATGGCATCCCCTCAATAGGACGTACAAATGGTGGCTAATACAGCCACACGCTGTCATTTGGTCTCGAGAAAAACCGGTCACCGAAAGCCACCGGTGGCTACCGCAAAGTCTCTAATGTCTACGAGAGTGGCTCCTGGCGGGCGAAGTTCAATGCTCCTTCTGTGCTAAACTAATATACGAGGAGCCTACCCGCGATCACATCTTCGAGACTTTACTCGAAAACGCTCTCATCCAAGGCATCGTCACTCGTTCACCAAAGCAGCCGGGACGCAGGCCGATCGGAAGGCACGCGCAATATGACTGGTCGGAGTTTGAGTTTTCCGAGGTTGGGGGCACACCTCATACCGTGAGGAGAAGACGCAACACCGCGTAGATATTGGAGCGTAGTTACAAATTGTCGGGTACAAGTAGAGATTCCTGCATGGCGGCAGGAAGCAGAAAACGCGTGAGAGAATGATCTGTAACGTAAACATTCACTGGACATGCTCTCGGGGACTTAGATTAGACAGAGATATCTAATTTAAATTATCCGAAAAATGACAAGCCGTGCTTCCGCATTGATGTATCACATGATCTCCACGACTTTGTTTCTTACCACCTCGACTTTAACCGCAGGATGTCAGTCGACGTTGGGAGGGAGGAACTGCGCATGTTTTATCTTTTAGCTTACGAAGTAGACACTCACTGTCGCATTAGCAGTCGACTTCGACCATACATCAGCATTAAACAGCGATGGTGCCTTCAGTCAGATTGAATTGGATCCCGGACTCCACGAATGTACGACCGCCGTTGAAGAGCCTGTGCATGAAGCGATTGGAAACGGTACGCAACTCATTTTACTTTAAGCACGCGCTTATACAGGTCGCATGGCAGAAGAAAGTTATTTAGAGCTCGATGACATTAACCACTCGCAATATGTCCAGAATTTCGAAATCAGCAGCTCCAAGTCTGATCTCATTACTGCTGACCTTACGGTTTGTGCGCCAAAGGATGACGCCGAATACGACAACGATTCTTCGACCGAGCCGGTTAGAATGGAGGTGATCGACGGATCCCTTCCAGGTGCGCGGGACGTATTCTTCGCGTTCGGGAGTTGACCGGCTGTACTATCTAGACAACGACAACAACTTCTAATCAGAGTTAGAGGTATCCTTCTCGATTTCATGGGTTCGAATTACTCGCGGGAAACGAGTCGGTTCAATCGCGGTAAAGCTCGACCCCGAAACCATTATACAAACGACGAACAGGGTAGGGCGCTGCAGTTGTATCAGAACATCACATACGATGATATCGACTTGACTGGCGACGAACATACTCCGCCGTATCTTTCCTTATTAGCGCACACGAGCGTAGAGGACCTCATTCCGTTCATGCAGAGTCATTTTCCTCCTCTGCTCACATACCCATCACTTGGGTCTAGCCCTGCTCTTTCGCCGGGCGATCGAGTTGTTGTAGTCGCCGGGCGGTTTGTCCGTCAGAGTGGGTTTATACTTCAATTTATGGAGACAATCTCTGAAGGGCAGACCACATTGTATGCCAAAGTGATTCCCTCCGATCGCGGCTTTTACAACCCAAATCAATCTGGACGTGCTATATATCCAAAGCTATCTAACCTTCGGCGTCACGCGTTAGATTTTGCATACGAATTCAGGTGTCGAGACCGAGTTATGTTCGACAGAAAACTATGGCACATTGAATCTGTCGACGAGCGATCGTGGACTCTTTCACTGTCTGATTCCCAAGCCTCGATTTCCGGGATTCCTTTCGATCAGGTTTGTAGAGTCTGGCAGACTGGAGATTTGGTATGTGTCAGGTGGGGTCCATATGCCAACCGGTCGGGATATATAACCCGCGTTTATGCCAACGGAACGCTGCAAATTTTGGACGTGCGATATTGTTCACCATTCATCCGTCATGGCTATTGACAACCTTTTAGCCTAACAGATATCTTCCGTCTTCTTATCCTCTTTGGCATACAAACCCCACTGTAAGCGTTTAATAGTATTTACTTGGACCGCGGTCAGTCACCACCCACTAATTCCATATGCTATAGTTTCTGAGTCGCGCGGCTGATGTCGATGTTGATGTCAATGATCCTATGATGGGGTCGGCTGCACGTTCCGAGGCACCCTATACCAGTTAGTTCAAAGGGACATGATTGACCGCGGCACAAAATTTCATGGCGTCCGAGTTCAGGTGGTGGGGCTAGGCGTACACAAAGGTCTCACGGGAGTGATCATAGGCGACCATGACAGCGAACCTAGAAAGGCTATGCTTGAACGGGCACGCATGAAGGGAGCAGTAGCGTGGAGGCGATGCGCGCTTGCTCATCATGGAATTTTGCTGACCATCCGTAAGGACGCGTCCAACGTTCAAATACAGGATATCCCGATCGAAGACGTTATTCATGAAAGGTTAGTTGCACTCCATACTGCGAGTTTCTCACTGAACCCTGGCTTCAAGCACATCGACTCCATTGTTAGAGGCGCGGCACTTACCTCACGACATTCTGAAATCCTCTACTGTCAACACATTGGGGACCACATATCGTGGAGCGTTCCCGGTCGAAGAAGCGCGCCGTCGATCTGTCACCCCACCACCTTTAGACGTTGCCGATATTTCGGCTCCTGTTAGCGTGACACTTTCGGGTTGGTCAAAGTCAAAATACCGCTTCGCAATATGTAACAATTATAGGGGAGAACGACGGCTCTTGGATGGACATTCCCAATCTCGCCTTCAAACGGGTAGACGTTCACATTCACAATATTTCTGCCCACATGAAGACACTTACAAAAAAAGCGTTGAACGCGGAGGGCAAATTTGGGCATTTATTGCTGACCGATTCGTCAATGAACTCTTCGGTACTGACCGTGCATGGAGTTGGACCCACCCATGCGAAGATTACCGTCCCAAAAATTTGTATCCGTCCACGGCGAGCCAGCGACGACGCGTTGCCGTTGACCATGGTGTTCGAGCGCGTTGTTATCATCGGGCCAGATATACTCGCAGTTACCAAAAGTAACCGAATTCGGGGTTTTTTGCCACAAATTACGATGGTCAAGGAACTTTGATCGATGGAGGGTTCATTTACAGTGTGTTTGCTACAACCTTCATGATATAAACCTGGGGTAAGCTATCACACAGTGGGTGAATGAATTAATCTTCACAATACCATCAATTTGGCAGTGTTTGCCTTTTTTGGAACACAGTCACCAGGATTTCAGGTGGGTGAGTACCTAAAAAATAAGTTTAATATCTCATGACTTGGTATCTGAGAGCTCAGAGCTTGCTGGGCTATTCTCATCCTTCAATGAGGGTACTAAAACAGAGCAAGAAATTGTTGATTTGACACATAAATAAACAAACATAGAAAATCAGCACAGGGAAAGCCCAATAACTTCGGCGGGCGTTATGTGCAATAGCATATGACCATCCTCCTCCTCTCCCCTCAGTTGAACCAACTGCTAACTGTATTTAGCTGGTCGCAAGCAAGGCATTTCTAAATTCGGTTACTTTTGGTAATGCCGAGTAGAGGGTGTCAACGACCGGTTGGGACTTTACGCCGAAACATTGGGCGAGTGCGGGCACGGCCTCGCAGCCGACGTCGTGGGTGTTCGATTCGGAAAAAGCTCTGGTTTCTTCTTTTATCACTCAGCCCATTTATGCCTAGCCAAAAACGTTTTCATTCAAAGCACAGAAGGCGTTTACCATACTACCGATTTCGAAGATTCGTAGATTCGCACGCTGAACTGTTCCCAGAAACGCCAGCCCATTTTTTTTCTTTCAGCCGTACTATACGATGTCAAAGCACCTCGGGTTTGTACGATACGACTGCTTTCAACTAATAGTAAATAGACGAATCCAAATACGACCTAGTTACCATAGAACTATAAAACGACTGCTCGAAAATACACCCATAGCAACAGACCAATGTATAGACCAGTCTTCCTCCAACTCCGTATATCGTAGCAGGTCACTAGCCACGAGATTTCAACGCGTCGAGGAGAAATCTTATTATGCAAGTTAGCAAAGAAAGACCCGGGCCAACAAATACAGAAACTCACATATCAAGACAATGGGTAATCAAAGAAGCTTTGTTTTCGTCGACGGATTTGAGGGCATGAGTCTGCAGATCGATTTCCAGCAGAATGATGTTCCCGAACCAGTCGGTACCGATGTCGGAGAGCCGACGCTTGAGACAGAGGTTGACGGGATGTCCCGCGTCGTTGCGCTGGTTGACGTGGACGACGGCGACCCCCATGTCCGCAGTTGTCGAAGTGCTGGTTGGCGGCCTCACGATAGCTACGTCCAAGTCCATCGCCTCGCCTTCGCGCAGTGACCCGAACCAAGGCTGGAACCACACGCCGTGCGGCGTACCAGTCAATGTCGGAATACGAACGGTTACTGGACGATCCATGCCAGTGGCAATCAGAATGCCCTTCAAATTGGTACCTTACCGCACACGAGTCAGAGACAGGAAATTTGTGCGCAACGATTCACTCACGAAAAACGCCTGCAACATTTGCGCAGTGGTGAGAGCAAGACGGTCTCGGTGGTGATAGGCACAGGCATCGAGAGCAGAAAGCACGGAGTAGTAGAGGGAGCTTGTTGTAATGCTTGACAACTGGTCGCACCCACTCGATAGAACTAAAAGCGTTACTTATACCTGAATACATTTCTATGAGTTCCTAACTTACCCCCATTCCCTACGTCGACTTAATTCGATTGCTCCCAAAATGGAGCCTATCGCGAGCCCAGGCTCTGAGTCCTATCCTTCCGGTTTTTCTCATCAGGTACCACGGTGTCGGACGGACTCCTGAACGTATATCGCGACTAGATCCGTCTGAGAAATCGGCCCGTTTTAACAATTTCATAGACGCGGGCGTCTTGCTATTCAAAGTCGATTATTCACAGCGGATCATCAGTGGGTGACTTCCCGTAAGCCCAGACACTTTTTCTACAATATTTTCGACTATCCGGCGGAGATGCCGAGGCTTCCATCAGGACCCCATCGGGCTTGGATCTGGACTTTCGCACTTTTACCCTCTACCAAACCTTGCTAGATGATAAATCTGAACAGGGGGTCGGGACCCCCTGTTCAGATTCTAAGCTACTTGAATAAACAGATTTGGAAGGCCTCTGCCTTTCCTCCGTTGGTTTCGTCACCGGCATTTTGCCGAGCCATCCTCGGCATCCTCCCCCGCAGGTGCCGCTGTGCCAGACATCTCGGGAAAAGATTTCGATCAACGAACGTCGTGAAATACGCGTCAAGACGCGTTGAGTCGCGTGCAAGACGCGTAGGGGACGTGTTTGATCGAGCCAGCAGGATGGCGCCCCATGGGAGAATTTACTGATAAACTTAGTTGGATTCTACTAATCTAGTCGGCAAAAAGGCTGAGGGAATAGAGTAGGATTATCATCACGCCATCAAAGAACCGATGCCGATATCGTTGGCACCCCTCAAATATTCGCGAAAAAGTATCTAGGCTTACGGGAAGTCACCCAGTCAATGGCAGTAGATTTATAATGAATGTATTTTCTAGGACAAGTACACTATCTACTAAGACGCGGTGCCCGAAGGGCGATAAATAAGAGAAGAGGTAACCGCTTGGAGCCCGAGCTTTGTACGGGGTGGCCCGACAATGGGATCCATAAAGAAAGATGCCGTCACGTAAGAAGCGACGCGCATCCTCCTCCTCGATGAAGCGACTGGGGGATACTATCCCGCTTGTGAAAGAAACGAACATTACCAATTCGATACTGTGCACCTGGAAGTTGGTTTGCACTTCGCCAGCTCGCGCACAAAGTCGCGAGAGTGCGGAAGCCCTCCCTCCTCCAAGATTGGCACTCAGTGGAAAACCACCTTGTGCCATGGGTCTGCGGGGTAGATGGGTGGTTCAGCATCGGTGCATCCCAGAAGTGGAGCAATGGTCCTCCATAGCAGCGAGCGGTGAGCTGCGAGCGCCTGGGCTGAGCAAGCTGGCGCAGTTCCGTGGAGAACCAGGTTGCCACTCTGGGACATGGAGGTGGCGCTAACTGCTAGCCGACCATCTAGAACGCTGTTGATGGCCCTGCATAGTGAATCGGGGTGTGGTTTCTTCGTGGGGTGGGCGTTGGACAGGTCAATGATCAACCGAGTGGATGGAATCGTCGGTTTGGGCGACACCGTTGGGCTCCGTTTAGAAGCGGGACGTGAGTGGCGCTTCAGATGGGAGGTATGTGGGCGCACAGGTTTTGCCTTGACGGCCTCTGCAAATGTGGTGGGGCTGGGTGGGCTTACAGGAGCCATGCTGGGTTCCGGGTCGGGTTCGGGAGTGATGAAGCGCTTGTAGTTTAATATCCAAGGTTCAAGAGTTTCAGTGATCTCGATAAACACGGGGAGGAGGGCTGCAAGGTTGTCCTCCCTTGGGGAATCTCCACAGGGTTATCTATGAAATGGTCTTGTATGCATTGTCGGAATTCACGGCGTGTCTCCAGAAAAGCCGCTGCTTCCTTTCTGAGCTTGGTAAGGCTCCAACCATTTCGTTTTCGTTTGTGGAATCCGGCAAACAAAACGGTAATGGTTTCAAACCGTTTATAAACTGTTTTCGGGGCTCAGAAATTCAATACCCTCAAGCCGTATCGCTAACGACTCTAATCGATCATTTCCAATGTATGTTCCGCCGTATGTGTCTTTGAACATCATGGATGATTCTGTGAGGCAGAATTTGGGACGTACCAGCACATTCAGGACCAAGCGAGGGTATTTCCTTATTTGGAACAACTACACAACGCGAACGACCGAGCCCCGTAACCAACCCGTAACCTCAGGTATCGCAGAGGAAGCATTTCTATGGCATTGTTAAGGGTGTCGTGATATAAACTCGGCGGGCTCACCTTTTTCTGACCTCATTTCATGCGCTGGAAGACTGCTAATTAGCTCCAACATGGAAACTGTTTATAAACTGTTTCTGCACCCTGGCAAATAAAACGGAAACGAAAACGATTATAACCGTGTATAAACGTTTACAAACGGAAATGGTTGGAGCCTTAGAGCTTGGTGGACAGGTAGTCGATCGTTGTGTGGGACTGAGGGACGGCGGCCTGAGGGGGCGCTGAGTTTGGGGCGTGGTCATGGCGGGGGGTGGGGGTGACTGGTTGGTTGGTCGTGGTGCCGCTGGAGACGTAGAGGACGGGGAGGGGAGTCCGGTGACCTTGGGCGCCGAAGGCCCGTTGCTGGAGGGCGAGGAGGGGTACGCTCGCCTTGCATCCCAGCAAAATTTTGGCCGTGGGAAAAATCGTGACGGTGATGGTTCCGGTCAAGGGTGACCCACGTGATCTCCACGTACCCTTCTCAAACTATAGTACTTGTGCGCATTCCGCCGCAACGTGCGCACCCAATATGGCAATTTGATGCGGGCTGTGTTGATGGCAAATCACTTCGGCGAGACTCGGCACCCGCCAAATCGTAGTCCTTCATTTGCGCGAAGGGGACCAACCATTCGCGGCCCCTCCCCTCCCTCGCTCCGCTCGGGGGGTCCCCCAAGCCGGGGCCGCTCAGGTTGGCACTCTAAAGCCTCGTTCGCGCGAATCCTTCTGTTCCTCACCCCCACACCCCCCCGAACCCTAACCACTAACCCAAACCTTAACCCTAACCAGGTACCTAACCCAGTATTCTTTTGGCCTTCGGCAGTCACAAAATTGGGAGCAACCCTAACCACCTAACCAGTGACTCTTGGTCGGCAGTCATAATATAATGGAAGTAAAAAAAAATTGAAAAGAGAAAGAATTGAACTCACAACCTCAGCAAGTCGATGCCCCTGTCTCCGCTCCAAACCTCTAGACTACACCGCAACTGGCTGACCTCTTTTTTTCAGCATGACATTACGCCCCCAAGGCCCCCAACAGCTCACATTGATCTACAGTCAAAAGCATTTGATCGCCGAATATTTTGCCGCCATCAAATCGCCTTATTCGGTTGGCACGTTGCGGCGGAATGTCAGGAGTGTCTCAAACTCCTGTGCATACTTGTCGTACGTTCCGCCCTCCGATTATACCCTTGCCCAACACTCCTCATCGGTTCTTCTCAACGATATGGCCCTGCCTGCATATGTTTCCGATCGCTTTCAGTTGTTCAACCGAGCCACTTCTGATGAGAGCGAGTGGTACGGGCCAATCAACACTCTTCTGGGGTATCTCTTCCCCCCGCAAGAGTACGAAGTCGCTCCCCAGTACAAAGGACCAGTATATCCCGGCTCCGTCGACTTCACCACACTCTATATCGTGCGCTCTGCTCGCGGAAGCAGCAAACATCCCATTTGTTTTATCGAGATCAAGCCTGCAGGCCACCTTCAGGAGCTGGCGGCTAGGTCAGCCGCGGATCGACAAATGCGCGAGAGATTCGATCGGCTTGTCGAGTGCCTCATCATCCCGAAGCTGATTGGGTTGAGTGCGATAGGGTCACAATTCGCCATCTACGAATACGACCGAGCGTCGCACGAGCTCACCCCCCGCGGAAATCCCCAGAGATACCCGGATTGTCAACGACACGGCCCCCGCTGCGCGCTGGGCCCACGACTTTTTGGACGGTGGTGAAGGTGAGGCTAAGCTGCTGTCAGTGGCGCAGTCCATCCGCGAACTTTGTGACGCTCTTTGAGCACTCGAGGTAAATCTTTGTTTCGACGCCTTGGGAACGCTTATCCATCCATCACCCTCCCCACAGGTTTAGGTGGTCGATGCAGGTTCTCTGTTGTATTTTGTTTGTTCCCGATTGCGCATGGTTCTCGTTTACTTCCGAGTGCAAATCGCGCCCCGGGGTTTTACATTACTCCTGAAATTATTGTCACGGTGAATCCACCCCCACCCGAATCATCGGCTGAACGAAATTTCCTCGACGAAAACATTTCTGTTATACGGCTTGATTGCTACAAATGCGGCGATTTGGGCCATGAAATTTCTGAATGCCTCTCAATGAAATTATCTCTTGCGGCGATTTGCTCAGAACCTCTGTTAGCCCAACGGCCTGCATCTGCGACGTTCCACCGATCAGACTGAGACTTATATCGATGCGTTCAACCGACAGCGTGTTCCTAAAAATCCTGTTTTGTGAGAATACGTAGTTTGTTTCGGTGTGCTATGACAGTGATGTACTCGCGTATCAATACACTTGTCGTTGCTTGCCCCCTTCGTCCATCTGTGTCTGAGTCGAACAAATTGCAAATAAGTCCTTTTTATTGAATCAGCGACGAGCGCATGAAGGTTGCGGGAACAAGTATTCGTGGGGGAACGGGAATACAAGAGGACTACTGAAGCAAGGGATACTAAGTACGGATGCTTGGCAACGGATAGGGGGTGCAGCTACCCCCGCTCACAAAATTCGGCAGTTGGAAATGACATGATTCAGGCCGCCATCAATCCCATCGGCATCAAACAGGCCAACAGTTGCTGATGCCGTCACCAAATAAAGATACACAGCGCGCTCGTACTTGCTGTTTCTCCCCGCCCGTCGGTGCGTTTGGCCCCGGGGCTTGCCCGTCACAAACTGTGTGCGTTACAGGCTTGTCGGTCGTCTTCATTGCGCGCCGGCTCCGCCAGCCTTGATCAGGACAGTGACTCTCCATCAATCTGAGACAATCTCCTTGATTCAAGTATCCTGTGTATCTCGTAGATCCTTCGATATTGATACATAGAAAATAGCAGCTAAGGTCTGCGTTATATAAAACTAAATTAGGTCGAGTATCCCGCCCGTAAGTCGCGTTGGAACGCGCCAAAAACACCACATCCACGCATTGCTTGGCCATGTTATGCAACCAAGACGTTGTTCCGGTATGCGGTCTGGTGATGGCACTCGTGGGAAATGCCACCGATCATGCCCGCGATCATCACATTTCGCGTGTTATTTCCAACTCCCAAATGCTCTCCCCCCGCTTAGCTTAGCCGAGGTAACCACGATTGTACTCTCTGGTGATCGGAGAACCGAGTCCGAGGACTCCGAGTATCCGCCAGCACACTACCAGCACGAAGGCGGCAATTGCCGATGTGTGGGAAATTCTTGCTAGGAGAATTCTGTGCAAATAAAGCCATGTTCTGTCTCTTGAATTCCAAAGAGATGATAGACAGGAAATTGTTTTGTGTATAAAAAATTAGAATAACTACCCATTTGTCAAACTAATTAAATAGTTTTACAATTAAAGCCAAACAAAACTTCAGCTATCAGATTGTACAGTAACTACCAAATCTTTCAATCCTTCCGATCGTGAGCACAATCCATTCAATCGTTCGATTACTTCATCAGATTGAGGATATATTTTGCCAACCATGATTAGTACATCTGGTAGAATTGGCGGGCAAAGAGGCACGTGACAGGTCACCATCAGTAACCTGCGGTGACCCCCACGCCGTTAGTACATTTGACTTTGAATTCTGATCTAGAAACAGTGGTATTGGCTACTGTAACACTATCATTTTTCTTTCTTACCTCGTGACCGCGTTTGACTTAGACTCATTCTCCACTTCCCGCTCCGTACATTACTTTGCGCTCATGTATAATCTCATTCCGCATTGTCTTGATTATTAGATTACTTTATATACTGTCTTGTACTTAGTTTTACACTTTGGTGAATCTAGAACTTAAAACATCACCAGCTCTCAACAAAACCTTTCGTGTGCCGAAACTATTACTTAACGGTAATCTTTCGTCACATATTTTTGACTCTTAACTAGTATCTTTGCTCTTCGTCGCCGCTTGCTCTGGTTACCTGTGGTCTGCTCAACCGCCGCTACCGACTTCGACGACGACTATCTCACCAAAGCTTTTCTCTTGTCTCATCTCCTGTCTCAACTCTTGCTTCTTGTCTCTTACCCTCTCATCTACTCGCAATGGCTCATTCTCTTCGCGGACGGGGCCGTTCCCCTTATGTTACTCGGGCTACTACTCGGAACAATCGTGTTACTATCGAGGAACATGCGGAGGATAGTGAGTCTTCCACTTCTATTTCTTCTTCTTCTCCTGGTTCCGAGCATCGCGCTCCCGAGCAATCCGCTCCCAAGTCGGCTTTGGGTTCGCCCAAGTCGCGCAGCGTTACACCCGAGCTGTTGTTCAGCCGGGTTGTTTCTGCTTCACCACCCATTCGGGCGGTTAGTGCCCCACCTCCTCAGGTGGTGGAGGGAGCTTTTCCTTCTCAGGAAAGCTCCGGGCTGTTGCTTGTCCCGTTGCTGGACAGCAGCGTGGATTTTGGTATTCTCGACTTGGATGCAAGCGAGAATCGCGAGACCTGGACGCAGGTTACTCGCCAGTCTTCCAAGTCTCACAAGGAAGACAAGAGGTCGGTTGGGGCCGAACTTAATCGTTCAACCTCCGCCTCTACGTCGCCAATTGAACGTGCGACTAAAGAAATGAGCTCCAAGGAGCTTAGGCAGATTGGCAAACGCTACATGCGTATGGCCAAGGCTGCGGATAAGAGCCGTCGAGCTTCTCGTGTTTCCGACGAGGAACTCATTTCTCTCGCCTCTGATGATGAGGATAAAATTGCGAAAGTTAAATTGAACACATTTAACTCACCGCGCTTCACAGGTGCTCAGGCGCAATCCACTCCCGCACCGGTTCGGAAGGTTGAAGTCCGCTCGGCTTCGCCTTCTGAAAGCGAAATCTCTCGAGGCGAAGGGCCGTCTCAGCCGAAGGGTAAAGGCCCTGATCCTCGCAATTGGGGCGAGGTTGATTGGTCGGACCAGTTCTCTGAAGCTGAGTTTGAAGCTCAACGCGCTGCCTTCGCTAATTTTGAAGAAATTAATCGAATTAAAAAGGAGCCTATTTCTACTCCTTCTGACTTATTCCGGGATGGCCCCGTGAATAATGTACCATCGGATAGTTTCTTCTACTACCGTTGTAATTAATAAACCTGAATATAATTCTCCTCCGAATGAATCAGTGTCTGGCCAGACCATTATTTCGCTATCAGACGAAAAATGGAACCTTCAGAAACGCTTGAAGGCAATTAAACTTGAGAAGAAGCGTCAGAAAGACGTCGAAATAGTGGAAGCGAAACGCACCGCTAAGTTGCTTAAGAAGAAGCAAGCTAAACAGGTTAAGAACCGTTCTAAAGAAGCGGTTGAAGCGAGCATTGAGCGGGAAATTCGCACCAAAGGTTCTGGTAAAAGCACACAGAAACGATCGAATTCCCCTCCTGCTAGACCTCTTGTAGGCGGAACATTTATTGACAAAGTTATTCGCGAGGCTGCCGCTCGGAATTCTTCGCCACCTTCGTCAAGCTCGAGCTCGAGTTCATCCAGCTCGAGTTCCTCGAGTTCCAGCTCAGATTCCTCCGAGGAAGATTCCTCTGAATCGGATGATGAATCGAGCAGCTCGGATAGCTCTTCCAGCTCTGACGAGAGTGGTACCGACTCTGGAAAGTCTGTGAAACGGAGTCACCGTAAATCTCGTTCCCGTAAACACAAGGAAAAACGTAGCCATTCTCGCAAGTCGCGGAAATCCAGTAAATCGCGACGCGCGAAAGGCTCTCGTAGGACGAGATCAAAATCTCGACGGGTTTCTAAAATGAACTTGAAGCCTATTCCACCTACCAAGTACAACGGATCGGTCGATCCTTATGCTTATTTCCGGTTTGTTCGCGAAAGCACAAACTACGTTACCATGGGTAAAGTCCCTAAGGAAGACCAGATCTTCATAATCAGCTATTTCATGACCGGAACAGCTGGAGACTTTTACCAACGTAAGGTTGTTAAATATGAGAAGTCCTGGACTCTTCCGAAGTTCTTCACTGAACTTTTGAATTATTGTTTCCCTAAAGATTTTAAGTTGAAACAACGCACAAAATTGAACGGACTTTTCCAGGGTTCTAAACCAGTGACTGAGCATATAGCTGAATACGAACAGCTACACACCATGATCGGATTACCAGACGATCAGGAAAAAGTCACCCGTCTCTGGTTAACGTTGCGAAAGGACATCAAGAAGGAGATGTCCCGCCAAAAGCTTGATCCTGAGGTTTCAAGTTGGGACGACGTTGTTGTTGAAGCCGAGCACGCTGAAAAGCTGCTTGGTAATTATAGACCTGAGGATGATAAGCCGAAGGCGAGCACAAGCAAACCTTCTAACTTACCATCTAAGAACCCTAATCGTGGGCGTGGGGGTCGCTTTTTCAAGAAGCCAACAATTCAATCTTCCTCGGTGAAGTTGAACACTGAAAAATCGAACTCAGATAAGCCGAGGGCTTCAACGAACAACCAGTCGAAGGGTAAACGAACCTTTGATGACCGGAAAATGTCGACTAAGCGTCGTAATGAATTAATGGCTGCCGGCCTCTGCCTAAATTGCGCTGAACCGGGCCATATGGCTCGTAATTGTCCTAAATTAACGAGCATGAATTCAAGCCAGAAAGGCAAACCTCCAGGTTTTGGCGCACACGCAGCACGAATGCGTACTGCAAACGAATCAGCACTCTCAGCAACTACTGAGGTGTTGGAAACATTACCGGTGGGGTCTGCGACTTTCCGTGTGGAAGCTAAGGAGGGCAGGAACCAGGATTTGAAAATTTTGGAAACTGTCAGCTCTCACCCGGAAAAGCCGCGACCTATTGGCGATTTAGCGGCTCAATTTGTTCGCATTGTACTGCAGGAAGCTCAGCCTTATCCTGGAGACGATGAGATTCAACAGGAATCTCGATTCCAAGTGTATGAAACATCGGCTACTGAATATGTTGTCATTGACAATGTTACGATGGAAGATGTAATCCTACCGATGGAATTTTTGTTTGACGAAGACTTCAAAATTGGTCTCTGGTATGCTATTGAGCGCCAGATTGCAATTGGGTTAGATCCCGATGATGTAGAATGGGAAGATCGCTTTACCGCTGAATCTGAGGATATGTACGCTACAATGGCGACATTCATCTTGAAGGATGTTGATTTCGAGATTAACACTCCTGCAATCGAAGATAATCAAATTCGAGTCGAGTCTTACAACGAAGACACTTACATGATTACAAGTCTGTTCCGCAACGCTGAACCGCAGCTACTTCCAAAGGAGTACTTACAGAATCAACTCTTTGATCTGTCGGCCTGGTACCTTGAGAAGTTTGCCGGTTTCTACCCAGATTCCGATTCAGAGACAGACTTATCATCTGAATATGAGTCCAGTGAGTCGAGCGATGAATTCTCCGACTTGCCTGAATTATTTGAAGTGAGTGATTCAGAATACGAGTCTGACTCGGATTCAAACGACGAAGATTTTGATCTTCCTCGTTGCTTTGAAATTCCCGGATTTTCTGATGCATCTGGCGGAGAATTTGAATCCGAACAGCTTGAAGACCTACCTGGTCAAGAAGAGAACACTCTGACAACGTTGGACTACTCGGACCTGCCAGAGCTAATGTCGGTTAGCGACTCGGACTCTGAAATTGATGAGTTTGATGAGTCTGATGATGAAGACGAACCTGAGATTATCTCCGGATTGAGACTTTCAGGGAATCCTGAAGAAACACTGGACGATCGTCTAGATCTCCTCTGCCAGATTCTCAATTTACAAGATGTTCCATCATCAAATTTTGAAAATAAACGACTTCGAAAGGATCACATCGGTGCCGAACGGCAGACTGGATGTAAAATCAAACGGGTTCGCACTGATAATGCATTTAACTCTGCACGATGGACAGAGTACTTCAGAACTCACGGTATTAGAGAGTTTGCGGTGAGCCGCCAGAAGCCACCTGGCGGCTCTAATGGCATGCGGATTGGAGCGGCTATGCTGTCTGGCGGCTCGTTTGGTGGCTGGTAAAACTGGTTTCAAATTTGGTTTTGCAAGTCTATTCTTAGTACTTAGTCATCTATATCTTGAGCCATACACACACGAAGAAAATCCGACCCGAAAATCTGACGCCATCGCACATTTGAGCCGAAGACTTCGGTTGACGCTGGAAATTGCTTCAATTCAAAACAATTATGCACCTTTGGACAACGAACTCTTATTGGCTGAAGGTATAGTCAAATATACAAGGCACCCAACCTCGAAATCGTGCTAAGGACCGCGCGCGACGAGCCGCTGAACGAGCCGCCACATGACGTAGCCGCTCCAAATCCGCATGCCGTTGGAGCCACCAGGTGGCTTCTGGCTGCTCACCGCAAACTCTCTACTATAGGCTACTAGAAGGACATTCAAAAATATTGTTCTTGCTTGACATGACCTAAATAGGGAGTGTTCCGTAAGTACACGTGACTTATTGATTGATTGCATCACTGATGTCTCAAATCCGCCTCAAGAAAAATATATTTATTGTGAGTTTTGAGCGGATGGAATATCCCTCTAGGGGGTTTACTCTACTACCTAATCGAAGTGTTTTGGCCAAAGGATCAGTCGTGGGAAGCTTCTGATCAGGTGCTATAAATTTCGTTCTTGTTTGGTGGTGTTTAAACGATGCGCACCATAGAAAACTGTCTTTCTGCAGGCGAAAAGAGGTATATACAAAAAAAAATTCGGCCTTCGGCCGATTTGGGACTAGTACATTTTTGGCGGTGACTAAGCGGAGGGCACCATAGTTCAGTCAATGTTCGGTCCTTCCGAGCGGTGTGTGACCTGAGGATTTATCTTTTAAATGCTGTTTCAAGTTCATATCGGCGTACTTGGATATCCTTTATATTCATTTCTTGAGCTTCGTCAACTGGCATGTGTCCTTCTCGCCGACCAGTATTGTTGATCACCGAACAATTACTTCGTATGAAGTCACTGTTTGAGTCGGCAATATATCAGCTTATCCAATCCACGGCTGAGCAAATGAACACACACCGAAGCTCAGGTGGCCATTCCCGATTCAACCTTGGAGCAGCTCAAGCATCTCTCGATGTGGGTACTTTGAGTTGTTTCCGCCCACGAAGCGGTACAACATCTCGGGAATTAAATCCTCCATTAATCCAACATCGCCCGTGTTTAATCACAGTGCGCAGCAGGATATAGGGTAGAACATCGCGAAGAAACATGATAGACTGCTCTTTGAGCTCGTCCACCTGTTTCTTTGCACGGTTCATGGCAAGTGCGGTAGACGAGGCGTGTTCCGAAACAATCTTTTCTGCCAGTTTGTAGAGGGGGATTTCCTACGCAAGTCGGCCAAGTTTGAAACACCGCCGACAAGAAGCCAGAGCTCACGGAATTGAGCTTCTGCAATGATATGAAGAGTCTCATCCAGATCGTGGAAGAAGGGACCCTGAGTTTTGGTTTTTTCTAGACCCTTGCGTCCCAAAGCACTGAATGCTGCACTGAGTCCACGTCCTTTCGACGTCCGACTCCCAATGTGTTGTTTGTGAATCGAGTTGGCGAATGCCATGCAGATGTGAAGCCAGCCAGGAGGGAGAGACTAGCCAGTCCAACCGTTCGAACGAGTTATCATCCTCAGCGCGAAACCGAGCTAGATTGCGCAAACGGTCGACAGTGAGCTGATCTCCGACCCACACCATGACTTGCTCCAGGCCAATCTTCTTCTGCAGCTCCGGAGTAGCGTCTAGTCCTAATTGGTGAAGCCACTCGTTGATGAGACGAGCATTATCGTCATACCCGGCCTCGGGGATGTCAACCGTTCCCAAGAGGTACTGCAGAGTTATATGTTCAGGTCCACACTCCAACTCGAAAACAGGAGGAGGGCGCTGGATCGCGCTATCGTCACGATGGGGGTAGAATGTGATGTCGACATCGGGTGACTTGAGCCGGTATTTCAGGGACCCGGTGAACCGTATGAGATAGACGACGAGCATTGGAGTTTTCTGTGATCTCCAATATGTTGAATGCGTTGAGCGGAGCGTTCAAACCGTCTTTCCGAAATTCTTGGAGCATTTGGTTGATCGTAGAAGGGAGACGCTTGGCACTGCGCTTGACATATACAGTGCAGGCCGTTCCATTCCCGAGAAGCGTCTTTCGGTCGATCCTTTGGGAAAACACCCGGAATGCGATGAGAACATTGTCATAAGACAACAGCCACGGATAAATATCCATGAGCCGCTGGACGGCGCTGTGATTTTCATGTCCAAGTCCATGATTTTTCGAGGGGGTGCGCATCCACTGAATTTCGTTGAATGGGGCCTCATTACTCTGGGATACATGAAACACAAAAATCATGGGCATTTCCATGAGATAACTAATTCATTGTCTATGGTGCGCTCGGCCTAAACACCACCAAAGAAGAACGAGATTTATTCCACCTGATCAAAACCTTCCCACGACTGATCCTCTGGCCAAAACACTCCGATTAGATAGTAGTACAATCCCTCAAGAGGGATTCTTCATCCGCTCAAAACTCACAACAAATACTTTTTCCGCGGGGCCGATTTGAGACATCAGTGATGCAATCAATCAGTCAGTCATGTGAGCTTACGGAACATGCCCAATTTAGGTTACCACTGATCGATTTCCTCATTTTATATGCTCTCAAAGACCACTGTGACATCGCTGCTACCCCCAATTGAGGCCTCCTGGTATGTTTTAACTCTGCCTGGCCCCAATTGTGCAGCAAAAAATACAATTCAAATTTAAATTTTTTCCTTCGGTCGATTTGAGACATCAATGATGGCATCAATGAATGATGGCATCAATGATGGGACTATTTGGTGGTGTTTACTATGTTTTTATCCCGATTCCCACTGGGGGGTCGAGGGTTCAATCCTCACCCGAGGAGAATGTGATGAACGCTGAGCGCTGAGATCACTCTGTCATCGAACAGCACTGGATGCAGCAGAGTATAGGGGGGTTGACCCGATCCACACAGTGGATCGGGATAACTTTATGTTTAACAAGGCTTCAATGCAGAGGGCGCTACAGTGAATATCTCTGCGCACCCTGCTCTACACATCAAAAAAATCGTTTGTCTAGCTCCGGGCGGCTGGACTTGCCCCGGGCATCAGCTTCCGCCCCACGAATGATAGCCTTGTTCTCTCACATCCACCCAGTTTGAACGCTTCAAAGACTCGGATGACGACCTTCCGAAAACTGCGGCCTCGAGGGCGGCAAGTCTTCCTGTCAGTAATCCGATAGCCTCCAGCAGGGCCATCTGCTGTAGTTGAAGCCTTTTTTTTTTTCAAAACCTACCGGCTTGCTGCCGAAGCCTTGTTCTGCAGGCCTGCCTCGTCGTGTGACTGGCCGTTCACAGGTTTGATTATGTTTTCTTAAAGACTGGCCTCAGTTGACGCAACTGAGATGATGAAACTGCGCGGCCCACCTGCACGGTTCACAGCTTTTTCCGAGATCGCATCGTGTTTTGCGTTCTTTGCATCGTAGGCAAGCCTTGTATCTCGTTAACCACATTGCATGACGATGGCGATAACTGACCTCGTTTGGCAATAAAGACCCTGATGCTTTTGGCATGGTGGGCAAAGTGTGGCGGGATGGGCCATTGAAGAAGCCCTATTAGCCTGTTTGCGATGCAGCCATTGAATGGCTCCGGCGTATTGACGAAAGCTACCCCTGGTTTGAGCATCCAATTTTCATTCCAAATAGCTTTTCTTGACTTCGACATAAAAGTTTAGCCCATCAAACTTTCCTAATACGGAAATCGGTAGCCATTCAAAATGATTCAATGCGGAACGAAAACCGAAAACGCGAAAACGCGGCTAGCTGATAATGATCAGGCGGCCTCCCAGGCCATCAAGTCCATCAATTGCCAATGACCGGTTTCAACACGGTAAAGAAGCCGAAAGGACTGGATTGATGTCACAGTCACAGTATATCAATGTACGTGTACGGTAGCCGAGATCGATACGGTTCGATTTCGGCCGATGCCTGCCTTTGATGCCTAATTGGGCAGAACGCCCCTTGGCCTTAGTGTTGCCGGGAGCTGAGTTGGAGCTGAACTCGAGTTGATTGCCCATCAGCTCGCTGTCAGCTCGAGTTGACCGGAGCTGGCTCAGAGCTGATACCGGATATGGGGAATCTAGGGTCCCAGGGTTCATCTTTCCACCCGAAGGGCAAAATTTTAGGGGAGAATGGACCAAATTTTTATGTGGAAGGTTTTCCTGAGCTCTCTTCAAGCTCAAACTGCTTTTTATACGTCGAAAACGGCCAAGAAACGGCCAATACAGAAACTGGGGAGGGAGTGTGATGTCACTCAGTTACACCACCGTAAATGTCACGTCGTCCGCTTTGGGTGACGAGGGTGGAGTCGAGGCGAGCTGGCATCGCCTCGAGGTGCCGCTTTTGGGAAGGGGTCGAGTTGGAGTTGAACTCAGCTTGGAGCTAGCTCCAGCTTCCGGCAACACTACTTGGCCTCCCCCACCTCTGACATGTGACGTAACAAATTTCCTTTTTCGGTCAACTGATCCGAAAGTGATTTTGGTGATGAATGGCGAACGACCTATAGAAAAGGCTTTTTGGATGTAGTATGTATCCTAAGTGCTTTAGCTAGTTCTGTATGAAGGTGGCTTTTCTTAAGGGATTTTCTCTCAATAACCTGTTGCGCAAAAGCCATACGACCCACCAGATGGCTTTGGGCGTGTGCGCAGCATATGGCTCCTAATTCTGGGACGTTTAAGCATCAAACTTATATTGTATGCAACATATCCGCACAGTTTGTAGTAGCTGTCATGGGCTTCCCCAAATCACCAGAATCCACGGTTAATTTATGGCATCAACAACAGTTTCTCTGCTTGAGTAGTTTCCCCCTCACTGTCCGGCTATTGCCCCGTCATGAAGGTCCGCAGTTCATCACCGGGCTTTATCTAGATAAGCACGGATGGTTTTGATGCAGTTGTGAGCAGAATGCCAAGTTCAGCAGCCATTGGAGCCATCGGCTGCGCACACGCCCAAAGCCATCTGGTGGCTCGTATGGCTTTTGCGCAACCTCTCTAATAAAGGAACTTGAATTTGAATATATTTAATCAGTTGTAGGCATGGAGAATTTGTGGACATCTTGAGATGCTGGGGGGAACAATGCCCAGACCCCCCTCCTTTGGCCTGACGGCACATTAGAGGAGAGATAGATTCGTTTTTGGCTTTTGTATCGTTGATTTCAATGTTTAATACAATATTGATGGAAAATCTAGCGCGGGGGAGACCCCCGCAGACCCCCCTTTAACGCTCGCCGCTTGGCCCACTGCGTGGAGCTTATACATATTTTTCGCGCGGTGGGGCGGTGATGAAAAAAAGACGAGTAAAAGCAAAACGAAAAGCCCAATTACATGCAAACATCTAACCCACCTGCCCTACACCCCAAAATCCCGCGCCAAGCCAAAACTGCCAAGATTATGTGAGCCGAAAATGACAGCTTGTGAATCCGAGGAGAAAGCTTGTGGCCTTGCGGACTTGTGTCTTTTTCGGCCTTTTTCGGCCTTTTTTGACCTTGTACAAGGGTCACAAGTTTTTTGTCGAAACTCTGATGCATTCAATCAGGAGTCCTTCGTTTTGCGCCGAAACACATTCCGTGACACGGTGGATTCGCTGGGGACGAAATCTCGAACAAATAATTGAACTTTTACGGTGTGTCTAGTAGACATGTCATTCTGCACTACGGCTACTGACTTGACAATACAAATTACTTGCAGCCGTACACACTTTATTATTATTAAAGTGTGTACGGCTGCAAGATACGGACGAGATACTGGATATTGATGGGTACTGATTTCCTTATTGAGTAGGTACGGGCGACTGTGACTTTTATGACGAGCTATGCGCTGATCCAAAGTGCGAACAAATTCAATCGTCGTCGACGTCTCTTCCTCGCCGTCTGCGACCGCGATGACCTACCGGCAACTTGCCTCTTCGTTTCAAATTAGAGCATTTTGGCAAACGGTGAAAATCAAATTTCAGTTCGAAAAACTAAGCGAGTTTGGTGAAAAACTACAGTGGGGCTGCGCACTGTTTTGCGGCTCCACAACCAAAATTTGGTTAGCGGGAACTGAAGAAAAAAATCATTTTTCACCGTTTGCCAAAGTGCTCTATTGAGCGAGTTTTTGGCAGGCACCTGTATTGTAACCCTAAATAAATTGTAGAATAACGCTGTGAATTTTATAGGTCGTTGCTAAGGAGGTATGCGGAGGCGGGAACAAGGCGGGAGGCGAGGAGTGGGGCGGGAAACAATGCCAAAGGGTCGGGATTCGGCGGGAACTCCGGAGTGACAGGTGGGGATCCGTGTCACGGTCTCTACTCAATAAGGAAATCAGTGCCCATCAATATCCCGTATCTCGCCAGTATCTCGCACCCGTACACACTCTTATATATGTACTTCTCGGTCTATATATTATTCATGACCTAGCTCGAATACGTGAGAATGATGCAGGAGTTGGATGGAACCAGAATATTTCGCATTGAACTTGGTGGTAGTTGACGGAGAGGCTGAGCCCCATGGGCGAACAAACTGGAGGGAGCTCATGTACATAACAGTATATTCATCTACTCTAAGTACTTTCCGTCTTGCTGTCCAAGCGCCGGTAGAGGCCGGGCATTTTTCTACATTACAGCCTGAAGTTCAGATAGAGGGATGTCTCCGGGGTCAAAATGCCAATCCATCATGCCAATCACACATGCCGCAGTGCCGTCTCGCCTAAACCAAGCTGTCCACTCCGTGTTGCCATACGACAAAGGTTCTGAGACAGGTTGGCAGTATGCTATACAGGTTGCAATCAGGTCCGTTTCCCGCATCTAGACTCCCTTTGCTGAACATCATCGACGACCTCGACAACTTTAGGGACGCCTTTGCAACCGGACATTGATACAGGTGTTTATCCCGCTGCTGCTTTCCTCAAAAGCGTGCATAACACGGTAATTGAGGCTTTCTGGCGGTGGCACCATGACAAGTGGGGTTTCAATATGTGGGAACACGTTCTTCGCGGCAAGAATGAGCGGATATTCGTTGAAGAAGCCCCGTTTCACCAGTACGGGTCTTATCATTAGCGGGATTTGTGTTGACGGTTTGATATGCTAGGGATCTGTTCAATTGGATCTTCCCGCCGCTTGTTCAAGCCAAGCTCGATGAGTTTCGCACCTACTGGAACCAGCACATTATTCGTTTACAGCCTGAGAAGGAGATGCCTTCGGGGCATGCACCGGCGGATGCACTTGCGCATCCAGGTCTATTTGGTGGTCTGCACTGTGGTATTCAAGTCCCAGCTGACGCGCTTCGGGACCTGCGTGATGCACTTTCTGAGGAAGTGGGACCTCGAGACTCGCATCTTTCGTGGGTTACTCCCGAATTTGATGGTGTTGCGCAGAAATATTTGCGGGACTGACATTCATTACAATCACTCTGGAGAACAGCTGGGAGGTATTTGCGGAGATGGCACAGGTTCTTGAGGCTATGTGATGTGCATGAAAACAGTTTTATTTTGTAGTTTATACGCCTTAGCCAAACGAGATCGAGTGGAGTGGTGCAAGTGTGAGGTATGGATATGAGGCGCCAGTGGTACACAAAGTGAAGAGGTGAGGCTGCCTGAGAGTGTAAAACACTCGTCAGACAACACGTCGAAGATGAAGGGAGGTAAGATGAAGGGGGGTGGAGGAGGACGCTGAGGAGTGGACCGAGCTCGGCGCCGAGCGTATGACGTCTTTGGAATCGAGAACTTTTACTCAAGAGCTAATGCGTCATAGCTATGATGTCACAGATGGCTGTGTTCGCCGTTGTTCAACTTTACGATCAATACTGTTGGTAAAAGTGAACAACGGTGAATTTTACGGGCTCACCTGTTGAGTTTGTAGTCTTGGAAAGGGATTAAAACACACCCTGAGGTGAATTCAATACACTCTATGAAGTCAGATCTAATCAGGATAATAGCCTGGTTGCAGATTCGCACTTGCGCATTAGGAGAGTGATACTGTGGCTGTCCCGCTGAGCACTTTTACCATCATTTACTGAGCACTTTTACCATCAGTAAATGATGGTAAAAGTGCTCAACGTCGTTACTGTGACTAGCTGTCACAATGATGTGTCGTGAACTCGGCCGAAATCGAACCGTATCGATCTCGGCTACCGTATACGTGGTCTATTGTGTCATCGGCCGCTTGCCCGAACGCGTCCGAGTGGCTGTACCGGGTCACGCACACGGCGTGCGTGCTCTAAATTAATTGAAGAGTGAAGATCACTCCACTTCAAAATGACTAGGGAGATGGCCTCTTCGAGGCGGAAGCTTAACCTTTAGAAGATTCAGACACCGAGTGCACAATTAAATTTCTCGACGTATGACTACAAGGGCCATAGCAAGTATTGTATTCCAGTAGGCTCAGACTGGAAGTGCGGCCGCTCGTCGCCGACCTTCGGTCGGCTCCTCGCGGCACGAAGGGCCCGGGAGTAAAGCCATTGAAAAAGAAGCTTGGGTGCATATGCGTGCCGTGATCACAAACTGTAGGAAAATTAATGAGGGGTGAGGACTGGTGAGTGCACACAGTTGAAGACAGAATGAAGACCAGGATATGCAAAGTTCACCTCCGTCACCAACATGTAGAACCTCAAGGTCCAGAGCCACCTCCGGTGCAGCAGAATCCTGTACAGCCAGCGCAAAATATACTAATATAGTACAAAAACAGGAAATGCTCAACCAATGCTCAAGCTCAAAGAAGACCAGTTGCTAGAGAGGCACATCCTGACAATCCTGACCTGCTATATTGCACAAGTGGCAGCCAGATTCAATATACAGGATATTCTTACTGAATTTCAATTTCTTGAGCCTTTTCAGCAGTTGCATGAGTACTTGGATAGATCGGGCGGGGGGGCCGCAGTGTACTATGTAGTATGTAATTCAGTAAATTGCATATACGGACTGAAACAAGCTTCCCCTCCTATGTGGACCATTGTCCACATACATCCTATTGCTATTCGAGTCCAGACGATACTCCCCGATACCCGGCGATATTTTCCCGATACCAGCAAGGGGTGGGGCGGTAACAAAAGTTCTTGACCCAAAACCTTCCTGTCAAGACCCGGAAACCAGACCCACCACCACCAGTCGGCAATCAGCTGATGCTTGCTTCAACGGGCAATCCTTCCAAATACGATAGCAGAAAGTGGGTAAGTTGAGCGGCTAGTCACCGTTAGTGGCAATATATCGACGGTAACTAAATACATAACACTCTGGAAATTATACAGTAAGGTTTTTGAGAACCGATATGCAGTTCAGGTCGTAAAATCAAAGCGAATGGCACCAAGCATAGGCAGTTGCAGAGATTCTCACACTCATTTTCAAGGTAATATGATAGTTTAACTTGTTTTGGCACGTTTCTCAAACATCTCTGGATGTTCTCAATGCGAGTAAGAATGCGAGAGGCAAAAGTGCGAGCGTGTTCTTATGTCATAGTACTGTCAAACACTGTAGAGAGAAGTCACAGCCGGTATGACCGCGCCGCGGTTATTTGATTTTTCGCGCGGTTATTCTGACCGCCTAAATTTTGACCGTGGCCTGCCACGGTCATGCCGACTGTGCGCCGCACAGTCATTCTCAACACAGTCAATCTGGCTGTTCCTGTCATATGTTGCTACAAGTCTTTTTTCTCTTCCTCTAATACACAATATCACACCATAAAGTCTATACTGCCTATAACTACCCATAAATTCCGTATTTTTACAAGATCGTAAACCGCAGTCAGATCAGCCGTGTCGGCGGTCAAACCGGCTGTGGCGGCGCAGTCAGCCTGACTGCGGCCCTCACAGTCGAACCATCCTGGACCACAGTCAAATTGACAAAGGAAGCGTTTATTCGTCAAACCCATGCAAAGAGAGGGTTCAATTCAATATCAGATTGTGCATAGCAGCACTCTGCATCGCAGGTTTTTTTGTATCGAAATCTTACACTACTTACATATCGTTTCCCATCGCCTTGTTCCCGCCGAAACATCGACCAAGGTAGCCCTGCATCTCACAAGCCCTCATCGTCGCTCACGCAACTCGGACGCTGCACCGACACACACCGACATCACCATGCCCCGCGCGGAGTGCCAGGAAGGCGGCAATCGATGGCATTTTTAGCAATCAAGGAATCCTGTTCATATCGATTCTGATTCGCGTCGTGGACACTTGATCTTGTGCGACCTGACAGTTTCCACTAAAACAGCCCAAAAAATATGAAGTGCACCGTATCTGGCGCTGATGCTTGACACACAGTTGGTGTTTCCGAGTCTTCGGGGCAGATTTCAATTTGTTGAATCTGGCAAAAACCTGGCATCCTAAAAATTTCCACAGTTGGGAAGAAATACAGGCCGCATACTCATGGGAGATTTAAGGGACACCAGCACAGCGGACCAATAATTCTGGAATTTATCTGAATTTTTGAGAATTTTCGGCCGAACCGTTCGAAACGCGACTTTCGGACTTGGCAAAAACGCGACGCGTCAGTCATGTGATCTGTGACATCGGTGACATGTAACACATCCGCTCCTTTCCCTCTTCCTTCATCTTGTGGCTTGTCCCGCAGCTTCCCGTGTCTCTACGCGCCTGAAGACGATACAACCCAACCCATGCAGGCTATTGACACGTCCCACGCCGCTGAGACGCCCCGATAATGCCCAAATTTCGGCCTCTGAGGCTGATTACGTCTCCGATCGACATCGCGACTTCGCGCCCGTAAGACGCGGTCCAAATGCCTCATCCGGGTGCTCTGACGACTATGAAACGTTTGAATTCTTTTGAGCTTGCCAACTATCCCCTCCCACCTTCTTTGACTGGCACGAGGGACACGGTATGACGATCATTTGCATCGCTGATTCACGCGCTCCTCACCCTCTCGATACTTTGCAATTAGCTTCAAGACTTGATGGGAACGTATGCGGAGAGACTCGGCCTCAACCACCTCGACACTCCACGACGTTCCGCCTCGTCAATTTCGCTCGTCAACCGCTCGTTTCCGCCACCATCTCATTCTCAATCAACGCCAATTTCCGCAAACGCCATCGGCCACCTTATATCCTGATTAGAGGTGCGTGTTTCGTTCACTCTCTCTCTCCCCTCGTCGGTCTCATCCACCTCCCTTCAGCTCCTTCTGCCGAGCGCGGACCTTGCTGCCGAAAATGCGTCTCTCCTCCTCTTTGCCCCTCCTCCCTCTTCTACCCTCAACGAGCTCAATTCGCAGTTCCCGGCGGAGGCTTCTCATTCGACACATTTGACTGGATGGTTGCCGGCGGGCTCGTCAAGGGCCAGGACTCGTTTGCGACGTTTAGAATCGACGTTAGATATTGGGTGAGTAACTTTCATTGCTGCGTCTCTGCGCATAACTGACTCACTTCAAGACCCGTTATACCACACCAGCTTCCTCGCTCGAAACGACGCCCTCGACCCTTCCACCTCCACACTCCACCCTCATACCGACACGTCAATTCCAGCACGACAACGAACGCCACACTCGAGGGCCGTCAAGATGTGTTCGTTCAATCAGCAACACCGTCCACGTCCGGCCACGCAAGCCTGACCCTTACCTCCCTCTCTCTATGACGACGCTGACGCCCCGCCGCCACTTTCCCCCACGTTCCCTGTGTCTAGTCTACGCTACGTCTACCTCGCCGCCGTGCCCAACTACCGCCTACCTCGCAATCCCACCCACCCAAGTCCTATTCCGCTACCGCCGCCCGCCGCCATCGTCCCCAAGGGAACTTGACAGCATGTCGTCAATCAGGCTTTGACGCCGCTGCCTTCCTCGCCAACACTCCGCCTTCTACCTCAAATCCTCCATCCTAGCTCCACACCGGCCGCCATTCGCTCGTTTCCGATACCTCCACCAATCCTGCCCCTCACGCCCTCGACACGGCGCTCCCGCTACTCCCGCTACTCCCTTCCCCCAATTCTCCCTCTTCGCCGCTCTCTCAACGCCGTTTCCCACGCGACCGCAATCCCCCGCGCTTCTCTCGCCATCACCACCTTCGTCTCCCGCCGCCACCAACTATCCCGACCCCACCGTCTTCTGACCGGACAACACCGAAGTCCCCGCCTCGCGCCATCAAACGCGCCGTTTCGACTCTAAAATTCAGCAAGTCAGCATCCAATCTAGGAGAACGAGCGAAATCGACGTGCCGGTGAGTTGTCATAGATTCACCAAAAACGTGTCTAGGTGAGTGCTGTGCGATGGTGAATACTTTGACGATTCTGATCTGGAGTTGGATAGGAGACGGCGCGTCGTTAACTCATGGGCGTGGTCTTAGAGGATATTTGCTCGGCCAGTGAGTGGGTAGCTCATGGAAGTTCCTTAACTGATTTCCTTTGCTAGGTTTGTGAGGATTATCAATTGCAGGGGTATAATGGTCTATAGTGCAGCTTGGGGGTAGTAGTAGTATGCTAGATTGAATAGTAATACAAGATTTTATCGGGAATTGGATCGAGCGAAAGCAAAGAGTACAATGACTGTGAGGGTACTGTTAGGCTGACTGTGAAGGCGCAGCTGCACTGACTGTGGGCCACGGTCGCCCTGGCTGTCGTAGCGCAGCCAGGTTGACCGCGAAATTGGCCATAACGCAGCTGAGATGGCCGTGCGGGCACAGTCATGCCGACCGCGGTCGCGCGGTCAGGCTGGCCCATGCCACGGCCGAATGAGCCAGCGCACGCGCGGCTGTTCCGGCTGTGACTTCTCCCTACAGTGCAAAGTGCCGTTGCCATCAAACGCTGTCAACTTTCCAGCAACTTTCTTCGAGTGAATAAGGGACGATACCGGGCCTATTAAAATCATGTAGATACATATTATAGCGCAGTAAAGCACTCCAAACCACATGGTGTGCTTTATACCAGTAGAACCAGTGGGCACTAACGAGATATTCAAGAACTTCCACCAAAACCTCTTTTCGCGGACCCCGGATACTAGATCGACTACTACCAGTGGGTAGTCATGGTCCATCAATCCAGTTTCCGCCCACCCCCTTGGATACCAGCCGCGCCCGCGTTTTCACTGGGCGTGAACCTTTGGTCGACAGTATACAGTAATCCTGCCAGTCAGACTTGAGCGAATGTGCCGAAGCACGTGACCTGGCGTCGCTTCTCCCTTCCCTGGCTTGCTTCAATCTCCCTTCGCGTCTTCCCAGCATGCGGCGTACTGATGCTGTGGTCCGCAACCGAGAACTCATCGATAACCAGTGTTTGAGAGTAGGCAATGGGTGCATTCTGCGCGGAAGGGGGCAGATGGTCGTCCTTTTTGGCATTCTAGTGACTTGTTACGCTGCTTTATGCCCCGTTATCAGAGAAATGAATGCTCTAGCACCGATACTGAGGGTAAGTACGAAATGCCTGAGCGATGACGACCGGTCCAATCCCTCACAGATTTTGCAGGCACGCTCCTGTCCTGTGTCTGTCACCGGCGCAGGGCGCCCGGACCTTGCGTGTTGGTAGGGGAGCAGTGCTGCGATGGAGGGGGCAGAAACCCAGAGCCTCGGTGCCATTTCACCTGATAATGACCTAGGCACTTCCGCGGCTAACTTGGAGTCCTGCAGGTTTTCAGGTCAATCCCTTCTGAGGGTCCATCAGCTCAAGTGCCATCTCTTGATGAGATCCCACTGGCTGATTTGGAAATTTTGAAGAAGATTGGCTCTGGCGGCTACAAAGACGTCTTTCTTGGGACTTTGCATTCAGAGCCTGTAGCAATAGGGCAATTTCGGGGAGCGTGTGACTGCCAGTGAGCTGTCTTTCGAACATTTGACATCCCGAGGCCGACACCAACTCAGGGGGAATGCAAGAACTGAAGATTTTGGCGGCATTAGACCACCCGAACATTGTCGCCTTTGTGAGTCTTGCCACTCAACGGGTCTTAGACGGCTGATACTGTATCCAGTTTGGGCTAGCGTTCTGTGAAGTCTCGGCAGTCACTTTTTTGGTCACGGAATACTGCTCGAACGGCGACTTGCATGAATTACATTAAGACGCAGCCCGTCCCTCCCTCAGTCATGCGGTACAACTGAACTGCCTTGGGACGTTGCTATAAATGACAGACCTCCGTAGATATTGGTCATCCAGGATATAACAAATGGCGTTCAATATCTACATCAACGCAATCCCTCAGTCATCCACCGCGATCTCAAGTCCTCCAACGTTCTCCTCACCCGTGATGGGACCGCCAAAATTGCGGATTTTGGGCTCGCAAAGAGAAGCGCACCATAGATTCGATGGCGACAAGCTTGGTAGGCACAGTGAATTGGCAAGCCCCGGAACTTTGGGGTGTGCCGAACCCAAGATACGATGTGAAGGTGGATGTTTATAGCTGCGCTTGGTGTACTGGGAAGGCTCAGTGGGTGTTGAACGTCAAGACATACCCCTGGGCAGGTATGAACGAGCATTACATCTACAATGAGGTAGGACGAAGGGGAAAGAGGTGGGCATTGCAGTACTCTATGTTAAGGCGACCCCGTCTCATTCGTTAGTCAACAGACCCAAAACAAGCAACATCGCAGTTCGGTGGCCCGCTCTCGTGGAACTCCTAGACCGCATGTGGGCTCAGTCCCCCGCTTCCAGACCAACTATCGGTGAAGCCTCATTCACTTGCAGTGTTTTTGTGAGGATCATGAGGTCTAACAGAAGGAAAGCTCGATCTGTCTGCAAACACTTTTTTTTTTTTTTCTTTTCTGTTTGCATATACTAAACGGTCCCAAAATCGGCCGAATTTTAAATCAGCCGAAAAGTCACAGGTTGACTCTTGGTGACTGAATGTGACAGACCGCGTCTTCATCAGGCTTTTCGTCTTTACTATGTACCTTCACTCGTTATTTCTTTGTGGTTACTCTCTGCACACCTTGTACCTTGATGCCAGTGAATGTCATTGCCCTCCCTCAGCCACAAACACGACGTGTTCTTCATCTGTCTGCTCTCCAGCGGCGGCGCGCAGCAACCCATACCGCTGTGATTGCTGTAGCTTTTTTTGCATCGCAATCGCTGGAAGGAAGGCGTCCCCAAGGCCTCTCAACACCTCTATACTCACTGGACAACTGTGGCTGGATGAAATACTACTTGGCAACCCCGAACGCTGTCATGCACAGCTTGGCATGTCCGCCCTCGAATTCTCGCTGATGTGGGCTGAGTTAGCGGCAATGGGTGAGCTGGAGGACAGTCGGTTCAAGAGAAGCCGGCCATATTCGTCTATTTTATGGTACTTGGGAGCAGTCAACGAGAACTACAAGAGAGATTCCAGCTTTCCGGAGACACAATCAGTCGGTGCGTGGTTAAGAATTTTCCGGCTTCCTTACTCTCTGACAAGTAGCTCAGCTACATCAACCAGTTCCTTGTAACGTTTACCTCTGACTTCTACGACAAATACGTCCCCGACCCTGTGGACGAAACCCCGGAAAAAATTCGATCTGATTCTCGCTTCTATCCGTACTTCACCTACGCTCGGGGCTCTGCCGATGGTGTTCATTTCGATTCCTATGTATTGGAGGATGATATTACTCGCTACCGCGACCGGCACGGCAAGGTTTCCCAAAATACACTGGCAGCATGCGACCAAAAACGACGATTTCTCTATATTATGCCTGGCTTCGAGGGTACAGCTGCAGATGGTTTCTTGTTTGAACATGCACGACGAAACCGCTTTTCTCTTCCTCGTGGACGTTACTTTCTGGCTGATGCTGGCTTTCCAAATTGCGATATGCTTATGACTCCGTACCGCGTTGTACGATACCATCTGAAGGAGTGGAAGAGTGGGGACCAACAGTAGGTTTAAATGACCTGTTGTGTTGCAATATTCTCACACAAGTTTAAGGCCGCAAACTCCTCAGGAGCTTTTCAACTTGCGTCATGCTCAGCTGCGAACCGTAGTCGAATGCGCTTTCGGTGTGGTGAAACGCCGCTTCAAGATTCTGAAATCTTGCCCGGAGTTCGGTTACGAGCAGCAGGCCCTTATCATCGGTGCAGCTGCTGCGCTTCACAATTTCATTTCGATTCACAGGGCCCATCAACGACCTACCAGATGATGCAGAGTACGATGTTGACGGGGACCCGTTCTTTGCTGGAGGTGCAGACGTTGATCCGAATAATGCATTTGCTATCACCAATGAGGAGAGGACAAGAGCTGATGCGCGACGCGACAGGATTGCCGCTGCAATGTGGAGGGACTACATAGTTGAGCACCCAGATTTACAATGATGGACGGTTGTACAGTTGTATTTGGATTTGCGAAGTACAGAATGATTTGGTTACATGAACAATGCGACGTATCGAGTGTAGGGTTACAGAACATACAATGATGAAAGCCTCTAAGAAGAACACTGACCACAACAAGCCGAGGACAAAAGCTGCGAGATAATGAGGAAAGCACAAGAAAGAAGGCAAGACTACAACGCGCCTAGCCGTCCAACAAGCCGGCATCCTCTAGAATCCCATCGATGATTCGATCCGGCGAGAACCATCTTCTTCGAGTATAAAAACACGAGCCAGGGCAGCATCGGCACAGAGTTGCTTGGGAAACAGTACGGTACAGTCTACCGCGGGGGTTGTCTGGGAGGAGAGTTTTGTCTTGAAGAATGCGGACAACGTCGTCGACATAGCGGGGATCTTCAGATGTGACGATTGGCTGCGCGACTGCAGCGGAGAGGTTGTCGATTAGAACGAGCAATTTGGCTACCTGCCTCTGCGGTGCGACGGGCATTGCCGGAGTTCGTACGACCACGCTTGGCTGGGAAGCCTTCTGATTTTCGGAATCGGAAGTGTCGTCTTCGCTGATAGCCCGCTCCCGGCGCTTTGATGGTTTCTTGGGAATCTATACGGAGTCAGCAGTGGAATGAGAGCTGAAGGACAGTACCTGCGCACCTGAGCTAGTTCATCATCAAATTCACCAGGCGGTGGCGCGTGCAGGGGATGGAGGGAGTCATATTGCGTGGGGAGGGGGGCATACCGGGATCATGAGCATGAGCGGGCTGAGTATTCATGTCGACATCATCTAGAGGCGAGCGGGAGGAACTGGCTGTTGAGGGTGGCGCAGAGAAGGTAGCAGAAGGTGTGGGGGTCGCGGGAAGTGAGGTAACTTGCTTCTGTTTCGACTTGCGTTTGCCCAAAATCTTGACATTCCTTCCGGTCGCCCTTGCTGATTGCGCCCGTAAACAAGTCGTCGAGCTCATCCCACCAGGGACAATGTTGTGAAGCAAATCTCGTATTTGTCGCCTCGAACCTGAACATAGGTTAGTACTGGAAGAAGGGGAGGCATGGGACGCACCCGACAAAACTCTTCCACAAGTTCATCCGTATGCGTTGCGTATTTGAGGTGGTCGTCCCATCCGTTGCCAGAGAACGTCTTCACAAAGACATACAGCTCATACCGTACCTTCAGCTAAGGAGTACAGGACGTCAGAGATTGCCAAAAAAAGAGAGATACAGAACACACACCGTCCCCAGCTTTCCCTTGCATTTTTGAAGATCCTTCTAGACCTCTGACTATACGGTCGGACCCTAGATCCCGGTTCGGACAATTTCTCTGGGATTTGGGCCAAAATGCGACATCCGGTTCGGACAAAATCTCCCCTCCTGGCGGGTGGGTGCCTACATCCTGGTTCGGACAAAATGTCGGACATCAAGGGTTATCGAGCAAATTTTTACCAGGATTTCGGCCGATCCACGCTGGAACTGGCGAAATTGAATGGAATCTGATCCCGCACGCGATTTCGACGCGTTTTGAGCTGTTTTTGAACGATTTTCGACGATTTTTGATCAAGTCACGCAGAAAATTGCCGATTTGGGCACATTACGTCAGGCCCGGCTAGATCCGGTTCGGACAATTTCTCGCCAAAACACCCAAAATCGGTTCTCCTCATTTTGGCCTGGCCGGGATCTAGCCTCCAAAGGGATTGTCAGAGGTCCTATCCTTCTTCGGATTTGCCTCGGAATTTGCAGCAGCGACAGCATTGACAGCAAGAGTCCAGCCCTGGTTTCGAAAGCCATTCCCACTCATGAATTGCTGCACTTTTGCCTCGCCCAAACCAGAAAACAAAGCCTTGACTTCGTTTGCATTCCAGACAGCATTCTTTGCAGCCGGAGCTGCTGGAGGGCCGGTATCGGTGTCGGAGGACATAGTAGACAGTCCAAGAAAGAGATAGAGTGTACAGATAACGAGAGTACAAGGTAAGAAGGAGAATGCAAGAGCGTGACCGACGAGTGACGAATTTTGGGATTGGTGGCGCTTGGGGATCATTTTGGGCCCTTTTATGTGCACCCGATCAGGCCCTAAGTTATAAATGTATCAAGCTTGATATGCTTGGCGGCTTGACCGAGCTTGATCTGCCTTGTTGGCCGTGGCCAAGTATCAACTCACCCCACTCGCGAATGCTTCAAATCTCGGCAAAGCGTTGCACATTCGACAAGGATGACAGAAGCCGGATTCGCGCGCAGAAGAGCAAGCATGAGTGGAGCGCAGCATAACTGCTACACTAAGCTATGGAAAGCCGGAGCACCACGCTCGTTTGATGGCCGGCGCTTACCCGATTAGGTAGTAGGACCCAGGACATATGAATCTATACTAAGTTTGTTTAAACAATCAGCGTCTCAACGTGAAACAGCGATTAATTACGATTTGATTAATCAGGTCCACAGGCAGGTGAGCCCAGGTAGCGAGGGAGCCCGAGAGAGCGAGCCCTGTTTAATCGAGCATATTTGTTTTGAACCAGGGTTAATCAAGGTTCATTAAACAAGTGTTCAAACAACTGTTTAAACAAGGTTTGAACAAGGTTTGAACAGGGTTTAGAACGCATGCAAAAAGGACCGTCACACGAAGGAATCGAACAACAGACCACAGTACAAACACGAATTAGAATTGAAGAGGTAAGCCACTAGACCAACGACAAGACAATTTTGGAACATTTTGAGGGTCCTCACTATGAATTTTGCGCGACTGACTTAACAAAAATTGAGCTCATGAGACTGAGCCACCATATGAATCCGACCTCTACCCTAATAAGCTAGCAGATCGATTTAACCATAAATAGAATCCTTGCAGTGGAAGGCATTGCTCCCTGATACAGCCGAAATGCATTGAAAAAAGGACTCAATTCTTGAGAGTGATCACAGTAAAAGCTTGGTGAAAGCCTCCTCACTGGTAATAGTTAAAATCCGTTTCACAGAGCAAACACAGGCCTTGAATGCTATACTCGGTATTGACAAAAGTACAGTGGCGGCGCAATCTGATGCCACCCCCAAAAAAGAAATTCTCATCAAACTGCCTCTAATCTGCCCTCGCCATTGCTTTCTGGGGCAATGAGGGCACAAATTTATTGGAACGACAAATACACTGTCTGTAGAGACAAGATTTAGAAAAATAAGTTCATTCATTGAGGGGAACTGGGCCAAAGATGGTTGGAAAGTCTTGCCCTAAAAGTGTCAATTTTCGAGGTATCTTAAGGTGAATAAGGGGTGTATGTGTTTCAAATCCATGTCATAAATGCACTGCGAAAGGTCCGACCACAGAAAAATGGGGCACAGAAAAGAAAACAAGTTGAATTGATGAAAATTTCCTTTTTTGGGGGTGGCATCAGATTGCGCCGCCACTGTAACCGTTAATCCGACGATTGCTTTGCGACCACGTTGATATTTCTCCAAGACTTCGAGTTTGAAAAATACGTCGGGATATTCCTTAAACCTACACAAGTTGTTGTGGGCAACCTCTCTTCCTGAGGCTCTTCAGAGCCAGCGCAATTTGGCATTAGCTTGAAATTCACCTGTGTCTTTCAACTTCTGCTCATTGTTCAACGGAAATCTTAGCAACTGCCCTTCCAGACCACTTTCGACTACCTCTAGCTTGCACATGTGATCTATTTAAATGTTTTGCACACTTGCTTTGGCTAATAAGTGTGGTAAACAAGCCTACAATCCGGAAAACTCTTCGGCCCCTTACTTGACCAAACATGGGAATTACGGAAGCCATGGAGGCCTACTCTGGGATAGAAGTATATTGAATGTGTAGGTGATAGAGTTCAGCACTGTCATGGATTAGAAATTAACCAAGACTGTAGCTAAATTCTTTGCTCTTAGCATCTTTGAACTGCCACGCAATGATTTGGGTCCGTGCAGGAGGGATGGTTGAAATTGAACCAGTCCAATGTTGACAAGAAATTGATGCAATCCAGAGATTTGGAGCAGTGAGGGACTGAAATGGATCCTACCGTCCGAGGGCATGTTCCTTGAACTTCAAGAAAATGGAAATGCAGTCATTTATTGCAACAAACAGTGCAAAACAGCCGCAAATTAGAATCCGCCGAGAAATCAGTTGTGCTTGATGGATTGGTGCAGGGCCTTTGTTGGGTGCCGTTCAAAACATGCAGGAGAACATTCTGATGCATTTAAACCTATTACATACTGCAATATTCGGACCATACGAGTCGATTCACGGTTACTTTTGTCAATACCGAGTATATAGTAATACTCACATGTAAAAGCAGGTTTACAGTGTATTTTGAACACTCGATTGACACAATCCACAAGAAAAAAGGGACTTAGGAATTTTTTGTTTGAACAATGACTCCTGAGCCCATTGTATACAGTAAATTCTCTACACTTTTCAATCCTCTTTACTGTAGTTGGATTCATGTTCTCATTTCTTCTCGTTGTTCAATGTTGGTCCCTGGTTCGAATCCCACCGTTGTTTTGCACCGAATTCTCAAATGCTTAATCAGTGTTTAAATCGTTATGTTTTCCAACCTGTTCTAAGGCTGCTTGGCCATTTAATTAAATCAGTAAATAATCGGTGTTTCACGTTGAGACGCTGATTGTTTAAACAAACTTAGTATGGTTACTGCCAAGTACCTATTCAACGGTGAGCTATAGTGATTTCTTTATCTTGTCTCTGCTCAATAAGTTTCTGTCAGCCCTCTTCGATCTTCCGTTGTAGGTGAGTTGATTTTTGTTTAGACTATTTCATTCGATGAGGTTCTTACGTGCAAAACACATTATTCTCCATAGGATGGCGGATTTCAGTGCGCTCCAAGGCACTTTGACTGCGATAGCTGCGACTATTCAGCAGCTTGTCGGCGGTCAATCTGCTTCTGCTTCAGCCCCAACATCGACTGCTACCTCCGTTCCAACTCCACCGGCTCCTGTTCCCGTCTTGCCCACCCCCTCAGTTGTGCCCTACACCAGTGCTCGTGCTCAGGCGCTTCCCCTGTCGTCTCAGGGACACCCTGTTTCAACAGCCTCGATTTCGTCTCATCAACCCATTCTTGGAATGGCCGGTCTTGGAATCAATCTCTCTGGACACTCCAACAATGCACGGGTGTCACTTCCCTCCTCCTCAGAATCTTGCTCCCCGCCGCCGACGTGGTGCTGCTCAACCAACCCCGACGCTCCCGGCTCGTGGCCCGCCCCCGACACTCCTCGAAACTGTTTCATTCGTTGACGCTGCCGGTCTTCGCAACCTGCGTGTACGTGTCAAGGTTCTACCTCATTCGGTACGTTCTTTTTCTCTGCAGTTTCAACCCACCTAATCGGAATCAGACTCTCAACGGCGGCGAGCACGTATTAGCTCGACGCCTGGCTCAATCAGAAGACCGTTTCCTTTCGGAACACAATCTCCTGCACACCTACGTTGTTTCTGAAACGACTTCCGTCACAGACCTGATTCGCATGGCAACCCGGTCATTGCAAGATGGACCTTACAGATATCGTTTCGGCTCTGCAAACGGTCCTCGGGCTTCCCGCCATTTCCCCCACGAAAATCTTTCCCTGTACGTCCTCTCCCTGGTCAACAAAGGCACTCCGCGCGCGAACGGTGTCAGCTATCTTACCCGATACCCAACCCCGGTCAATATGTTGGTCAAGGATTTCACTGCGCCTAGAAACCGTTCGAAATTCGGACATCCTACTCTTTGTGTGGAGCACACGGACGAGGGAGACTATTTGATCGTTCCTGCAGGTGAGTTTTCTTCATTTGTACGCCGACTGAAATTTACTTAATTTGATGCTTTCAGCAATTCGTCACCCGGAAGTTCAGTTCACTGCTGAGGACGAAGGTGTTTGGCCTCGAACTCATTCTTGCCTTTCTCTTCGCCATTCTCAATACATCGACGAGGCAACCGAAGGTGATTTTGCAGACAGCGACTCCACCGATGCTGTCACTTCGGGTGGGGAACCCGAGGCTGCTAGCGATGACGAGGATGAGAATATGCCCGATGTTCGGCCATCCATTTCTCAGCCTCATCCGATCGTAAGTGATTCATATATTCTCTTGAACTGCTCACTCACCTGTTGCAACAGAGCCTTCCCACCCAACGTGCAATTGCGTCAGTTCAAGTGAGTTCAAGTTTCAATGCTTGATTGGAGCTAATACATAAATGTAGGCTATTCCTCGCGAGGGATCGCTTCAGGAATTCGGTGTACCGAGCCGTTTGTTCGCGTCTCCGTTCACGCCGCAACCTGGACCCCATCACAATGTTTTCGAGGCCGCCAATTTCCTACGCGCAGTGGGGGAGCGCGCCAACGGCGGCACTCGAGGCATCCCCTTCGTTGTCGAGGGCACGGATTTGGACTCCATGGTGGCCTCTCTCAAGAACGCTGTCGGAGAAGCGGTGGACCGTGACGACTTTACTGATATATTGTCTCCGCGTCGTGATTTTCGAAAGTAAGTTCCGCTTTTGATTCTTCCTGCTGGCTCCCAATAAATTAATCAATTTAAAGGCTACACGAGGATGGAACCTTGCTGTCTACGGGTATCGGAGTAGAGCGTGAAGTTGTCCACGCGCTGTATCAATCATTCGCACAACGACCCGAGAAGTATCTTGTTCCTCGCGAAGGGGGCTGGCACGGGATTTCCACCACTATCTCGATGTCGCAGCGCTTCTGGTTTCGTCTGTACGACTCCGAGAGCTCAAGATTCTTGGCGCCGTTTTGATGCTCATGCTTCTGCACGGCATGGCCCCGGATATTGTTTCCCCGGCGTTGTTTCAATTCGCATTTCATGGCTGTGATTTGAATGCTATCACCCATGAATTTCTTGTGGAATGGTATCCGGTATTGAGTCTTCTCATTGACGACTGGCTTTGTACAGGACTTACCGGTGATCTACGTCGTTTTCGCTCGCATTTTGCTACGCATCACGATGTGCAGGTAACCTTTTTTTGTTGCTCGAGTCAGAGGGTGAGCTAATTGATTGAATATAAATTGCCAGCCTGGAGCAGCTTGACGAGGTTCAACATCACGCTCTTGGGGCGGATATGCTTTATATCCCAATTTTCGGCCCTCATCCTCCATCTCATCCTGAGAACAAGTCTGTGTTCAAGGGGATGGAGATGCGGTTGCCGGAATGGATTCAATATGTTTGAGGCAAGTTTCTTATCTCCTTCGCGCGACTGGTTTCTGAGTCTATTTATGACAGCTATTTCGTTCTTTCCCTGGTGGAACCGAACGGTTCCTCAGCCAGATATGGGCTTCACGGGTTCAAGATTTCTCTTCGCTTGAGCCCAATCTCGACATCGTTTGCCCGTCTGCGCGGGGGGATATCGCTCACGCGATGATCAACCTTCCTTCTATCGTCAATCTGACTGCTGTCCTTCGCGGTTTCTTCCCGTACGGGCATACCCTGCCCTGGGCGATTTGAGCTTATCAAACCTGCTATTCATCCCATCGTTCCTTTATCTCACATCGATTCTCCATCGTTTCGCCGCAGATGTTTGTATGGGCAGCCACGGGTGCGCCGTGCGTTGAACTGACACAAGGTATCTCCGCTGTCTTTGCGCTTCCCAGCAACACGGACTACGACATGGATGAGACGAAGCGCGCGGCGGGGCATGGCAGAAGGAACAATTGCGTTTCGCAGCTGCCTTCGATCTGCGTGGATCCCGTTGTCTCATCTGGTTAAGCTGCATGCTGCCTCTTACCCCGCTCGAGACGAGCAGGGGAAATGCCGTTGAACCGCTGACTCTCGAAGACGCTCTCGACGATTGGATGTTAACCCAAATTGTCACCGCGATCGGTGATTTGACTGTTCTATAAATCGTGAGTTCGTTCCACCTGATCCTTTTTCTTTCTGACTTCTTCTAAGGTTCAGCTGGCGTGAATACGTCGGTGGAATGGTCGCTATTTTATCTGACTACCCTTTCCATTCCCATTCCTTTTGGTATTCTTTCACCGAGACGTTTACTATGATCCTTTTAATATTCCTAATCTTCGAAGAAATTCTTACCACCACATTGTACATTCGATTTCTATCTGTATTCCCTTGAATCAGTGAAGCCATCGGCTTTCTATACTCCATCTACCATCCATTCGTTTAATCCTCACCCCTTGCATTCTCATCTCGACTTCATTGCCTGGAATGATATTTAGACCGTTGCTGCATGTATTTTGCTTCTGATGCGAGACACTACACTCCTAGACTGCTACCCAAGTATAGTTTATGCTACCGTTTAATCGAAATTCGTTTGTGCGAGCGTCGGAGCAAAGCACTCAGCAGTTTTCCTGATCGCACATTGAAATCATCCGAATATCATATACCAACCTCCCTATTTTACTCCCCAATTCTCATCTATATACCCTTTGCTTCCTACTTCCCAGCTCTTGTCTCTCTTGCTTCACCTAACAATCGACGCGAACGAGTTGGACCGTGGGAGTGTTTATCCGATGGCATCAATTCACTACAACTCAACTTTCGGCGATTCATCCTTGCTCCCAATTCCTGAAGAAGGTCGGCAGAGGGCATATTCCCTATTCATATGCTTCAGATTACTCTGAACTCTACTTTTCGCCCACCCGGGAGGACTGCTGCTGCCCGGCAGATCTTCGTGCAGGCTCTATGTCAAGTTGATCTGTTGTGGTGCAGCCGACGAGTTGTATTGTATATCAGTCGTTTCTCAGTTATGTTTGAAACATTCAATCTTAAGGTCTAAGTAAGTACTAAGACCTACCCGTGTTCCTCGGGTATCCGAGAAAGTCCGACGTTGTCTTTGTTTGGCTGAGTTCATACAAAACCATCGCTGGGGCGATGAATTTCGGAGCGCATCCTGGTTCCGAATTTTTTTGGATGCATGGGTGTATTAGGCATATTGCAATACACCAAGCAGCCCCAGAGCATCAAGTTTCGCAAGTGTAGAACTGTTTTTCGCGCGGGGTGATGATCGGCAATCTGCAAACATTTCACATGAAGTAACTTAACATTTGTCGATGAAAACTGGCTAGAATCATTTTTCGTGCACTCTTCCATGTATCCTCTGTCCCTTCTTATGTATCTGACTTGAGGTTACCTCAGATATTCAAACCTAATAACCCGAAAGTTGTTTCGCCTCAATGTTCTCACGGTCTAGCCACAAAGTCAAACACATTCGACGGTTGCGACAAATTCAAGTCCTTATTTCTGTAATCATGCCATGAAGGCAGATGGTTCCCTACATAGGATGGAGCTATCTATATCGCTTCTGTGTATGTATTCCGAAACTTCGCAGTCTTGATTTTCTCCCATGATTTCTCGTGTGAAGAGAAGATGCGGCCTTTTCAGGACCTCATTGGATGAATCAGGGTTGGGTTCCGTCTCGATATTGAGGGCCTCGACAGACCAAAAGTATTTGGCGCTGAGCCAGATCTGATATATGTCGAAGTCTGTGTCGTTTTGCCCTAGTCAAACATAAGTCATGGAGTAATTTCATCAGTGAAGAGACGGACCAGGTGGGTTGCCTTTCCAGGAACGCTCAGTGGATAGGTTTACCGCTGAATACAGTCTGGTTTTGTTAATGAATGTCTGACCGCTCCAGTTGCAAGCCCTGAGAACGATGTCGTAGCTGAGTTTAGTATAAATAGAGGCCTGTAGTTCCTGCGGCACTTTGGGATTCGTATTGCTGAGACCCAATGTCTCGAGCAGACAATTCATGGAGCGGTACTGCACCAGCTTTTGCTTGGGAGTGGTATTCATCCGGAATTGGGCTTTGGGATAGCAGCTCGGTATGGCCATCAGCAATGGCGACACGTTTTTAAAGAGTCATAGACTGCACACAGGGGAAGCGGAACGACGCCTCGTTGAACCTCGCTGTACCCTCGCTGATCCAGACGATTCAACAATCGCTATGGGCGGATCACCAAGCCGTTCTGGTAGCGATGCGAATGGGTTTTGAGGCAACGAGAATTCGCGGAGAAGTGATTCCGGATCCCCGTTGTAGACCACAACATCGCTGTGAGATGAGTCTGCTGAAAGGGATGGATGGGGGGATTGTACGCAAGGATCCAGTGCCCTGACTAGACGAGATCTCGTCGAGAAATGAAGTGAGGGGATCGTTGTGGATTGTGGCAATTACAATGAAGCAAGATTCCGGATGCACACCAGCAGGTTCCCAGAGATCGAAAAATTCCGTAGCGGCCTGCAGTATGAGCTAATGTGCATCCCAGGCGCTAGGCTCTGCTAACGCTGTGCTAGCTATGAGTCCCTGACTCAGGATATGCACGCTGGTAGTCTGAAATTGTTGGCGGGGTTCGACCCGGACCTCGGTTTTGTCACGGCTGTAACATCATGTGCATTTCCCCACGCCCCAATGGGGCATGACACGTATGCGCGTCGGTGCTGTGGTACGCAGCGACGACCCACTGTGAAGGCTTCGCAAGCCTAGAGAAGTATTGAAAGACTACCCAGCCCATAGATAGACATAATTCAGTGCTATTTTACGCTTTAGGACCATAATCATCAAGCAATATTGTGTTCATGGAATAAGTACAGTATCTTCGGCATACGTACTGGTTACGACCCCGCCCAAAGTCCCAGATGCTTCACAGTGGTAAATATTAGCCCGGCAAGTGTAAATGTGGGGTTCCAAGCCCTTTATGCAGCCAACAAGCTCCATATTGGGCTCAAGTTGGACCGCCAAGTTTTTCCGAACGACGTGTCATTTCCTTATCCGACCGTGTGAACTGGCACGTGTGTCACAGAATCCTGAGAGGTCTTGGATGACAGGCGCCATCAAGTTCAGACTCTATATAATAGATTTATCGACTATCATAAATCTTGTAGAGTCTGACTTGGTGAGACTAGCACGCTGGGGGGGACTAGCAGAGCTATGGAGGCGTAGCCTCTAATCATAGGCTCTGTACTGCATTCACAGTATCACCCAGCAGCGCTCCAGGCCTTCCTCAGGCGGTGACCTGTAGCTATCAGGCCAGCCTGTGTTGCTCCGTCTGGCCTGCAGGGTATGTTGAGTGCATCCCTGGCGCTATAGAGCTAATGCTCCAGCAGCCTCTGAGTCTATGCTTTGCATAGACTCTAGGGTACAACACTCCATATACATCCCCTACAGCCCCCACTTTTTCTTCTTGTAGTCCATGCGAAGGCAGCTCGGGAGGCGGAGCAGCATCAGCAGGATCTGCACGATGAAAAATTACCCTCCGTGTTTGTATGTTTCGGAAGGAAGAGAAAAATTTTGGGAGGAAATTTGGGTGTTGTTGAGAAGCGGGAGAACATGGAGGCCGAGATTCGCATCCAGGAGCAAGAGAAAGTCGAATGGGTGGGAGGTGTTGGGCTGAATGATGAAGGGAGATAGGAATGAGGTCGAGCATGATGATTGCAGGACTGAGTAGGGGAGAAGAATAGGATGGGATAGGTTGCATAATTGGCCGGTGGAATTATAGCCGAAGATCGAGATAGCATGATGGAAGTAGCACAGGGGCGCAGCGACCTAGCGCCCAGACCCATGCCAGAAGTACACTTGGTGGGAGCTCTTCATCGTCATCATCCTCCTCGGGGTCAGAGACCGCAGCGTCGAGCTCCCGTGTCTCTGCCTGCCACTCTGGCAACTTGTCTTCTCCATGCAGTGGAAGTTCGAATAACCGCCGATCGTCTCCCGCCTTCATTCTCGCTATCATCAGTATCGCTCGGCGTACCGCGGAACGGTGAGCAATTGTTGGACACGGGAATCTTCGTGATTTCTACGTTTCGTGCGCTCATCTGTGAGGCCTTCGGCCTTCTGTTCTTGACCAATGAAGCGCGTAACCTATGAGGCACTCGACTAAGCGTTGTATTCAAAACTAAACGAACAGACGAACCTTCGCCTGTTGGACTTGGGCCATTTTTTTGAGGCTCAATCGATTGCGCTTCTTGCTCTTTCTTATTTGAGAAATCGGAGAACCACCGCTCCTGCCCGGCCTGGTTTACAACAAGGTGGAGCAGCTGTTGAGCAAACTTGGGAGAGAACTGCTTTATTGACTTGAAGCATCTCCCAAAACGGAATTGGATCGTCAGCCTACAAATAAAGCTTATTAGATGAGGGAAAGTAGAGGCGGAGAGAAATACTCACATGTAGCGTGTCGTAGGAGGCACCTGAGCTTGAACGAACGAAACATCATGAAGAGCTTCATGAACCTCCGGATCCGACGTCCACCGCTCCGGCAAATTTGCGGACTGAGTGGCGCGAAGCGTTTGCTGAGCGATTGCCTGTGTGTGATCCTCGCTGAATGGTATGTCGAGCCCTCTGTACACCTGCAATTTTGATTGTGAGAAGGACGTCTCAACTGCTTTGACGAGCTTCCTCTTCTTCCGCCCTCCCGAGCCTCCTGCGCCCTCGTCATCCGCATTGACATCAGCCTCCTCACGGCCTCCCTGCTTGCGCTTCTTTTCCAACTCTTGCTTCTCCTTCTTTGTCGGCACGAAACGGACGGCCAGAGCCTTCTCCTCGGCTGTAGCGTATCACATCGTCGAGGATGTCCAGCCATCGCACCCTTTTCCACATTGACAGACTTCTTGTTACTCAATGCTGATTCCAGAGCTGAGGAAAGGTCAATTCAAGATCAATCTGGGTGCATAATTGCGCACCACCATTGCTCTTTTGCCATTAATTCCCAGTCGCCATCCTCGAGATCAATGTCAATTGGGGCAGTAGAGGGCCGTTCAGCATTGATACAGCGCCAGTGGGTTGCTCGGTGGTGACTGCCATTGGGTTTGTTATCACTACGATGGAATGGGCCAGATATCAGCGAGTTTGGGGGGCATCGCGAGAGCTCGTCAATTTTAAGGAGAGTCGAAGTGAAAGAAGAAGCAAGGACACGGGGGGAGGACGCGCAAAAGGATGGAGCAGGAGCAAGGCAGCAAGGCATGAGTTTGTGACGTCGATGGCTGCTGCTTGCTCTCTTCCAACCGCGCTTTCGAGGCTGGGCAGCAGTCGAACCCTCACTCATTTCTTCTCATGCAAGATTGGATGGGTGCGCGCGCGGCCGAGGACAGGCCCCATGTAGAGCGCGACCTAGATTGTGAGCATTACTCGTAATTTTGGATGGTTTTTATATAGTCTCGTAACAAGACTTTATATACTCTTTTGAAGATAGTCGTTCAAATAGGTTTTATACTGAGTAAATCGCGATGCAAACAACGCACTTCATCCCTGCATCATAACTTAACATAGCATAAGTATGCGTTTAACAGATACACAGTATTTTGTTTCTGGGCCTCGAATCGGCGAAATAGCGTCAGGAAGCCGCAAGATAAGCTCTTCCAACATGATCACCACTGCCGGTGTGACCGAAGCTATGAGATATTTCTGCAATATTATTGCATATTCATGATACCGGAAAGTTTATAAGTATATTCACCACTCAGAGCTAAGTCCCAGCATGCTTGTGGAAGGCAGAAACTGACGGAACATGCAGAACAGGGATCTGATTGAGGACAAACAAATACAAAGCTGCCATTTACAGTTGTGGCCTGAACCAAGCCTGAACAGCGCTGAAAATCGGGTGTGACGCGTGAGGACGCGTGACAGACGAATTGATCGAAATAGTACAAGAGTGCGTGGGGGAAAGAGTCTGAGGCTTCCAGAAAAGCAACAGAAAAGCCTCAGTTGGGTGGCAAGATCAAACGCGACGTCACGTGACGTGTTACATAGCCAGAACAAGTACTTATTAATATTTTCTGCTCGCCATGCTCACGACGAAGGTTGCGGGGGTACAAGGGGAAGACTGTCCGTTCTTGGGCGGAGCTGCCTACAGAGGCTATCCAGTACGCTCCCCGCTTTATGGGTTTTCCGCCTTTCTACTCTACCGTGTCCGACTGCCGGAGTCTCAGATCATTAGCTACTTGGCATCTCAACATCACTGCCCCCCACCCGCCCACTCCCCGCCACTTGGGACTTCTACACCAACCCCGAACACAAACATAGATATATCCCGTATCCAGAATACCTCATCTACGTTGCCGCTCGCGATGCGAAGGCGGTGGAGGCGTTGATGTGTGTTTGCACGAGGTGGGGAGTCACTCGTGAGTCCTCTATACCGAGTGTCCTTCGTAGTTGCTGACGACAAGAAACGAAATTTTCGCGCAGTGGAGCAACATCCATTTTGGACACACGCGATCCAATGCTTTGACCCGTATGGCGCGTGTGCGCATTTTGCGTGGTCCGCCACCTTTTCCTCTGGCAATGCTACCTCATCCTTCGTTGCCACGACCCCCCTTCCACCACTTCCGCGCCATCTTGCACACCTCCTGCCTGCCCTGCCGCATCAATTTCCCACAATCCAACACTGGGTTGGGGAGTGCGAGGTGGACCGTCAATACGCTGCGGCTTGGGATGGTCAATGTCTGCGGCGAGCATTTTTCCAGTGCTGGCGGAGGTTCGCTCTTAACTCTCACAAATAAGGCCTTTACTAACGGTTGATCTCTCTCTCTCTCTCTTTTTTTTTTTTTAATTTTTAATTTTTTTTTTTTGGTTGCCGATTTAGATGTGAATACGATTGATGTGAACTCGCGGCGGGGCTCAAGGCACTGCAGTGTGTGTTTGGTAGACGGGGATCTAGCAAAGCGGGCAAGGGACGACGCGGTCAGGGTTGCGAGGGACGAGCTAAAGAGGGCGGAATGGGCCGTTGCGCAAGCGGTTGTGGTGGGGTGTGGATATGAGGGGTGGCAGGCAGTTGGCGACGCGGCGGCGGCGGGAAGCGGCCCCGCCTTCGCCGGGAGTGGGAGTGTAGGTGCAGATCTTGTGTCTAGTCCGCGGGGAGCAACGAACGAGCGGCAGGCGCAGGGCAGCGCACTTTCTTCAGCAAGCGGCGTGCGGTGGTGGATCAAGCGTATCTGCGTCTCCAGCACGTCGAGCAGGATGCATACGGCCGAGACACCACCGGAGGGAGGGGGCGACTCGCCGGCGACACAGGTTTAGCAGAGAACGAGGATGATTGCGCATTTCCCGGGGCGAAAGCAACGTGTCGATCGTGTCGTGCCGAGTGGCTTTGGCGATGTGCGGTTCTGGATGCGGGGTTGGCGAGGGAGGGGCATGGCGTGGAAATGGTGAGTGGGGGTTTGCCGATTACTGCGGGTGCCCTGTTCGTTGACGTCGACGTCGCCGATTTTTGCGGGGCGAGAGGCGGAAAGACGATGACGGCGCAGGCGCACAGCTAACAGAGAGTCTGGGCATGCGG